>OY293412.1:18262080-20852949 GCA_958502065.1 Chrysolina americana
AGAAGAAAAGAAGAAGAAAAAGAAAGGTACATCTCCTGGACACCCCAATTTTCACCTGAGATGTCCCACGGACATCCGCTGCCCACCAAAAAAGACCAATATGAGTCTCCCCATCTTTCATTTCTCTGAATATATCAAACCTCTTTACCATCATGCCTGTCCAATTCAAATATCTAGGCATTATTGTTGATAGCCAACTCAAATGGGAGTCTCATATTAATTTCGTAATAAAAAAACTTCAGTTCTTAATGCATCGGTTCAAGGTTCTTAGGGAAGTATTAGACATTAAAACACTAAAAACTTCATACTTTTCTCTCATACAGACACACATAAACTACGGTATATTGGCATGGGGATCGGCTTGTAAGACTATTATGAATAAACTGATCGAAACACAATAAAGACTGCTTGAAGTAATATTCAGGAAAAAAAGGAATTATTCATCGAACGTCCTTTATCAAGAAGCAAGGGTTCTCGACCCCAATACAGCTCTTTTTTCCAAACTCCAACCTAAGAACACAAAAGATATTTTGGCCTTAAAATTAAATTATTTTATCTCACTTAATTTTATCTTTATTGCATTTCAATTATCTACAGAAAATTTTATTGATTATAACCGATTTTTAGTCACACACAAAATGTTAACAGTTTACGTGACTCTCCCTCGTTTATTGACATGATCCTCTGTGTAAATTATAATTGTATATATTATGAGTTAATAAAGTTATTTATTATTATATTATTGTTATCAGATATCGCATACATACACTCCCCTGGGATGTACCAGTTACGGCATCCACTGTACTTCCTATGCGGAACATCCCTGGGAAGTTCCATATATCGTCGTTGCAAATTTAAAACCTCCTATGTGTTAAAAGTGACTTTCACAGAAAAACGAAAAAAACTTTCCCTGTAAAGTTTTTCTTAGAAAATATTTTTGTTCTATTAGTCATTAAAACAAACACAGTGAGTAACATGAATGAATGAAACGTTATTGCATCATAATAAATACAGTCGAAGCTAACGTCTTTTGAATTTGATATTCTACACATACGAGATTTCAATTGCAATTTTCTCCACCAAACCAAAACAATTTTTATCAACTTATTTAATCATTTTTATTGAATACAAAACTTTCGTTTCAGTTTGAAGGGACTATGTTCCTGGATTGAAAGAAAGCGAGTCATAAAATGGGTGATAATCCTTGTCATAAACGTTTTTGAGTTCTTGTAGCTGCTTGAATTTGCTCTCTGTAATTGCAACCGGCTGTTGATATAAGGGTTTTGGCAGACAACTTTCACGGGAAGTAGCTCGTCGCTGTGGTAAGATAATCCACTCCTCATTATGTCGCAACTTATACAACACAGACCCATTTAGCAGATACTTGAGGCCTCTTATGTCTACCACAACAGGATCTCCCTTTTTCTTACCGGGTCTTATTGACTTGAAATTTGAATGGAGTTCCTCGTAATTGAGGAAGAAGTCGTAATGAATTGATTGAACATTATAAGGGTTCCTTGGGCGAGCTTGTTGCATTCTGGCTACATAATCACTGGGTGCGTAAATGGGAGGTTTAATGTACTGCTCAATTGTTGAATGCACACTGTCCACCTCCATCATGGTATGTCCCTTTTCTAAATATAGCTGTTCAATAATAATGTTTGTTTTTTGGGACACATCACTTAATGCACTGGATAACACGCGATTTCTATTTTGATGGCCACATCCGTCAGATATGATAATCACTCTTTCAGTTCCTGTTGCTAGGTTTGTTGTGTAATTAATCAAACAGGACGTAAATTCATTCGCTGTTACACCACCATCAGCTTCATGCCAAAAGTAAATAGTTACTTTTTTTGTTCTGCAGTCATAGACAGTAAAATTATGGCATTGTAATTTAAGTTTATGATATAAGGCGCTGGCTAAAAGCTTAGGAGCAAGCAAGACACTCTGCACATCCACCGTAAGCACTACCACCTTATCGTTGGCCGAATTGATAGCATCGTGTTTTGCTTGGCGAGCTTCATTCTTTTTAATGATGTGGTTATTATACTCTTGCACTGAAATATTACCCGCTTTGAAACTACAGCAATTATCACATTGATCCTTACGTGGATGATGAATTGCTATATTTTCTTGCTGTAAAACTCTTAGAAAAGTTGGTCTACTTGCTGTTTGATAGTTATGCTCTTCACACTATGCACCGAAAACGTCGTGCATATGTTTCTCCGACCTAAAAGTTGACTCCACATACACCTTACTGGAACTCGCTCGACAGTAATGACTGGGCACTTTTGGCATTAGATCTAACCAAGTTTTTACTGTTTTTGTGCGATGTGTGTATTTTGGTACGAGACCTACTATCGTATTTTCAGTAACATCGGTGATTGTACAAGCAGGTGAATCATCAGCGTCTTCACTGATTGTCTATGATTCTTTGGTCCAGCGTCTGAAACTGTTTTCACCTAAAGATAGTGTATTCAGAAAGAATAATGTACACACTTTCACTTTTGAACATGTCTCATCATTTTTATTAAAATAAATATCATGACCACTTCCTTTTTTTGTAGGTATCTGATCTTTGCTCCGTCGACGTCTTATTCCTCTACGAACTGCAGCTGCTTTTACAAACGCTTTCTTTTCAGCCCACGTCTTGAGATTCCAGAAATACGAGTGAGTCGTTTTACGCTCATTTTCTGTTATTAGTGCACACATAAATGCATTTTTTGATTTTGGATTTGTGGTCTCCTTTATATGCGAACAACGTGGTTTCATAATTCGTGCAGGTCTTTCAACACATGGTTTATATTTGTCATCATTTAATTTCTTAAATCCTAAGTAAGCTCCTCCTGAAACTCTAGCTTTACGGTTCACATGCACAATATCAATTTTTGTTTTTTATTTCTCTGCGTAGCTCCAAGTTGATGCTCAATTTCATCGTCGGTAGACAGTGGAATGTTTTCCCGAGAACTTGTATCGCTTGCTCTCGATGCCAACTGTACTTCATCTTCATTATGTGATGAAGGAAGTTGATATACTTTCCTTTTTCTCGAGAGTGGAGTCCAGTGTGGATCGTCCACACTATCGTCGCTATCAATTAAAGGCAGAATCTCATTTGAGTTAGGCGATGACGGCTTAGGCAATGGTACTTGTGATAAAACTACAAAACTTTGGATATCGTCTTTTACACTTCCATTCCAATTTTCTACTTTGCTAGTTACATCATGAACAGGATCTAAGGTTGAATGTACGATAGTTTCAGTAGCTACAAGCGGCACTTCGACATCAAGCGAGAGTGAAGAATGTGATCTCGAACGTACAGCAGGTGTGAATACGGGATCTCCTGACCCAATTAATACGTCGTTAAAATGTGGTGGAGAGTTATTTGAATCAACGCTAGCACAAACACAATTTTCGTCGTCATTTTGGGTAGATAGCTGAGGCTTTAACACTAAATTCAGCATTCTTAGTCCTCGGCTATTACGAATATTCATTTTTAATGTAACGAGAAACACTCACTATGTACTCAAAACTTAATATAACAACGTGGTTGGTACAGGTATTGTTTACGCAAAACAGGTTGAAATTATACTGGTGAATAACCTCACTGTTGCACTTGACCTAGCAAGCGAATGTTGTGCCCATCTCACTTTCATGCATATATGACGTACTATAGCGCTCTCTGTTTAATCAGTGTCTGACAGATCACATAGGAGATTGCAAGTATTTGTAAGTAAATTCTTATTGAAACCTCTTATGTGTGTGTGTCAGACACATAGAAGATTTTGATGAACAACAAAATGTAGACTGTCACATAAGATATTTTAAACATGAAACACAATTCAAAGACACGCGACTTTATTCACATGAGAGTTTTTCTGTCGATAGCAATGTACAAGTAGTTGTCAAACATTTGCATAACTCATTTTTGACCAAAATTACACATAGGAGGTTTAAAATTTGCAACGACGATATGTCCTTGTACCGACGTTACACCTGTGTTGTTAAGGAAATTATAACTCTGATTATCTCAACTGCAATGTCAAGACATCAGTTATGGTTTTTTGTGGGCTTGTTGCCAAACGGGATCCAATTCATTAATGTGAAATATACAGTCTGTCCATAAAGTACCCCTTGTTAAGTTTTGCGAATTGTATTGATTGAATGGTAGTCCATAAATAACTCTATTCAACAAAAAACCTTCATAACAATCATCCAAAACAAAATGACGGTACCATACTGTTGAAGCTCTTCTACGAGAATATATTCGAACGAAAGTTTTGTATTTTGTTTTAACGAATCACTCAGGTTCTCGGAGAAAACCTCTCAAAAGCAAAGCTTGTGAGAGCAAGGGAGATCCGTAGAAGTGGATTCCGAACCACTTTAGCTTAGTGGTAGGCGGTTGGGATTGAATCCAGGCCGCCTTCTCGTAAAACCTTCAATAAATAAAAAAGATTTCAAAATGACTTAAGTTCACACTCAGTTGGATGAAGGCGGTGTTTTGACGGTCAGAATCAGTTACATATTTGAGAAAAAATAGTTCACCTACAATCAAATGGGAACTGAATTGCTGTTCGCACTACCCTATCGATTCTCCGTGAACTGTAGTTGCCGCAGGTGATAACTGAGTTCACGAATGATATTTCAAAGAACTAATGTGATTTTTGAAATAGTTTCCTTTCATCATGCTTCAGTGTTGCGGTCGCCAAGAGAATCATTCGGTTGTTTCCTTTGTACGGTTGGTTCGCTGATGAATTTCCGCCTGAAATTAGTAGAAGCAAACCCCATCCAGGAAATCATTATAGACTATAATCAAGCTTCCATTTGTCAGGAGCAATACACACGGAATTGTTATATTGTTTTCCTTCAATGTGAAAATAAAATGATTACATAACACGTATGAGTTATACCGGTGACAATGGAAAAAGATATGAGACACAATTTCGGATTTTTTTTATGTACTTGATGCCAAGAAAAGACTATCTCACTCAACGAGATCTGAAGAATTCGTAACTCGGTATCGGTATCGAAATTTGATATACGAACCATGTATTATGTCCAGATGGACAAAATAATTATGAATGTATGAATGGGCACTCTGTGTGACTTTGTAAACTTTTGAGCACAAATATTAACATACTGCTTATGCAGTGTTTTGTGAATTTTTTGATCGACTTGGGTAGGAAGAGAGTCGACGGCAGTGAGAATTTGCATGGTCACGAAATCACAGTGACCGCAGTTGTATTCTGAAGGCAATTTAGGCCATCTAGACTATCTAGGTAATCGGTATAATTTCGGTGTATTCATTTTCCTCACTTAGACAGTTATATTATGAGCGTATCTCTACTAAAACATGATACATAATAAAAATATTATCAAGAGATAACTCTTGTGATATTAGCAAACATTGTAATGTTTTCAGCTATATGTTTATGTCAAATCAAATAATATAACAAATAATATCTACTAGATTTTTTATAAAATGTTGATTACATATTTTCTAGATATGTCTCTGGCAGAGTGGTTATATAATTTATTCTATGTTTTCCTTCAACCACCTCATATGTACAAAAAACTTAAAACGTATAAAATCGTCAAGACTATAACATACTATTTTTCTGGATATGAACACCAAGTTTTTGGTTTTATCATATGAATTATCAAATAAATCTACATACCGTATGATACTCATTGCTCAGGATTTAAAGTCTCACTCATACACTTTCATCGTAATATACTACTCTGCACCCTGAACATTGCACAGTGCATGCACTGACATCAATTTTAATACATACAATCAGAAACAAATAAAAACTAATGTCCATTGAAATAGACTTCAGTAATTTTCGAATAGGTTGTGATATTTTAAATGCTGATGATTTGGTGAACAGCTGTTTTTTTTTCTCTTCATCAACCGATTGTACACTTACAAGCAACTCTTAGAAGTCTTAGAAGTCTTAGAAGAGAGACACTTGTGCAAGACGTAGCCCATAATTTTCAACGTGAAATGTCATGTCCGTTATCGGTTTTCTAAATACATATCTGTGACCTACATAACTTCCATTAGAAGAATGAAACATTTTTTCAACAGAGAAGGTGTTTTTTTATATATAGAAGATGATATGTTGACTTAGTAATAATTTTCAAATCAAGCACTCCCATTCTAGTCTAAATACCAAATACCTGAAACAGTTGGAGGTAATGGCTACGGTAACTATTATATTATCCATTCACAAATTATAATGGATTCCATAATTATATCAAAAATAATCGAATCAGACACACTTCACACACGTCTAAGGAAGCATGAGCAGTGAAAGTAGTGCTTTGTCAGAAACGCGTCTGTTTCTATCGCATGTGAACACCATTTTAATTGTCGAACAGACAGCCTCTCCAAAGCTTAAAGGAGATTCAATTATTTCTATATGGAAATATTGAACGTTAATATGCTTTTTCTCACAAACCGGTGATTTGGAAATATTTATATCAGAATTTAAATTGAGTTTTTGATAGCATCAGGGTTTCCAGTTCAGTGATGCACATCTAGGAGTTTATTTAATTTGATATCCCGAAAGTACTCAAAAAGTGATTAGTTTTATCGATGAGGAAGGACATCGGAAAATAATACATGATTTGAGAGTTGAGAGATGTTATCAGTTTCATGTTGAAAAATTTTAGGCAATCATTAAAAAGTATTGCTCATACAAGTTTGATGAATTTTTAATATTCCAAACTTTAAAATTGTAGTAGTAGGTAGCAGGTGTGACCTCATAGTTCCTTTCTTTCAACTTCCTAGAAAATCTTTATTATCTCTCCAAAAAGATCTACAAAACAAAACGGAAAGAAATATGGCGTAAATGTAATTCTCATTATCCAGTTATTATTTTTGGAGTGCAACTAGTAGGTCATTCAAGGCTTTTTGATATGAAGTTGAAATTTTGCTATAGTTATTTTATGTTCACTTACATGATACAACAAACAGTAAAAATAACCGCTTAAGTTTTGCGATGATATTAACAAATTGAATAACTTACTGAAAACTAAAAATCAAATGAAAATAGAATTCAGGAGGAGGGTGATTTCCACAACTAATACTATTCATCCCCTTTTACTTTATTATATTGATTAATACACGCCTACTATAAAAATCCATGAGATTTCTTCAATTTCCTAAAACCGACCAATTTACAGTAATTTCTAATGATAAAAAGCTACCTAGCTTCCCCAATAACTGATAAATATGCACCTTGCTTTTGATCAACTATACTTTGAATAGCAACACTTTGACAACTAACTATCACTGTCAGATTATTTTCGAGTTTTCTGAATACAACGTCGTTTCAAAATGACAAGATTTAGTCAGGAATCTTTAGAAAATATCAAAAAAACTGTAAGTACAGGGTGTTATTCCAAAAAGATCAGCAAATAACCAAAAATCAATATGGAAACAGGGTAAAATTCCGTTAACTAATAGCCACAAGCTGTCACCTCACGTAGTTTGGCCTCCTGAACAAAAAATCCAAATCAAATTTTTGGCGGTCTCAAGTAATTTCGGAGATATGGGCCTAGTTTTGAGTGATAACTGACATTTTCTAGCACAAATTTCTACCCCAAAAAAACACTCAAAATTCTTTCTTCTTCAAACATGCACACACCCTAATTCACCCATTTAACACTATTTTGTATTAGAAAAGGCAATGTTTATCCAAAAATTCAACCTTCCTTTAAAAACATCAAAATAACATATTTATGTAAAATGTTTAGTGTCGAAATGTTTATTCATGTCAAGTTGGTAACTTTATTTGTACAGCTAACTTCTCGAGCCATTTAATTTGAACATGAATAGGACATTATTCACTCACTTTTTCTTCCAGTTATCAACTTGACATAAATAATATTCACTAACCAGTTTGCCTAGATTTGTTGGTTATGTGGACATGAAAAAAGGATGAGTTTTTTCCTAAAAAGTACCGTTTGTCAATAAAGAAAAAGTGTGAAACAGTTCAATTAGGGTGTTTACATTCTGCAAGAATTTTGGGTGTTTTTTTTTGGGCTAGAAATGTTTGTTAGAAAATGCCAGTCATCACTCAAAAATAGGCCCATATCTCCGAAATCACTTGAGACCGCCAAAAATTTTATTTGAATCATTTGTTCAGGAGGCTAAACTTTGTAAGCTCCATAAATTTCAATGATAGCTTGTGGCTATCAGTTAACGGAATTTTACCGGAAACTGTTTGAAATATTTTAAATCGAGAGATTTGATTAGTCATAAAAGATTGGGCTTTTGATACGAAGAGAGCTAATGGTAAAGAATATAAAGAATGCGTTAAAAGGTATAGAATGTTACTGCAAAACTGCTTCAAGAAAAATACTATTAACAGTACGCCCGAACATTTAATCCATTTGCAGACATTGAATTTCAAGAAGCAAGAAATGCAAAAAATGCGAAACGAAAGCAGCTTCAGTCTATTTCCAACGGAAGAGGTAAAGCAAAGATCAACTGCTCTAAATAAGGAAGAAATATATGATATAATGCTAAATGTTTGGAACGAAGACTGTCCAGAAGGAATTAAAAAAAAGTTGTATCATTTAATGCTAGTCTCAAAGTATACTGTTTCAAAGAGGAAAAGTAAACGAATAGTAACCCAACTGGAAAAATTGAATATTTCTCAATTTTTTTCAAAACATGTCGGGGTGGAGATCAAAAATTATCAGACAGTAAGTGGTTAATCACAATAATCTTCATATGTGCCCAGTCAGGTTATTCAAAAAGCTTATGTCTATAAGCACTACTAGAATTAGGTCAGACCGTCTATTTCTGACTGTGAATCTTTACTGAAATGAAACCAATTCTGGATGGTACAAAAATATGCCCATTGGAATGAATGAGATTGAAAAATTATTCAAACGATCTGAGGAAAGAGTAGGGCTTGATACTGTTACAGTCAGGTGTCCCAGAAGAACAGCTCATCAAAATGACTGGACATGCAAATGCTGAGTCATTAGGCCCCTATTTACAAATAGACGAGGAACATTACGCTAATTTAGTCAACAACTTGAGACCTAATCCTCCTGGAAGAAAATTCTACTACGGAAAATATTGATAGTATAAAAAATCTTTTTGGAGTGTCTACACAACAGAATGGTACTGGATGGAGCCTGTAAAGTCATCAGGAGTTCAGATCCCCTTCTCTTCTTGGTATGCGATCATGAAAAAGCAGGGATTGGATCATTTATTTTGGTACTACCATCTATGCCACTCGCATGGTGTAGACGAGACCCCAGTATTACCTTATGCTCCGGATGATATTGAGTCCATTGTGGAGAATGAGAAGTGCCAAATCTACTTATTCCCCACCCCCAGGCAAATACAAGCCAATAAGCCTGATGTAGTCCTCCTCGACCATCAAAGTAGGACGATTTTCGTCAGTGAGTTTTTAACTGCTGGCGAAACGAACATCGTCCGAAAAGAGGAGGATAAACGGACTAAATATCGAGATCTATTCTTTGAACTCTGCAGACTTTACCCAAACCATTCTGATAATAGGGGTCCTAGGTGAAATGATGGACACAATGCTCTGAAATGTGAAAATCATACCAGCTTGCCGTAATATGGCAAAAATCTTAGCCCAACGAATGCAGAAGGCCGTAATTCTTGGTTAACTCCGCCTGCCCAGGGCACATGATTCTCGGACCCAGTAGTCACTTACCCTACGGCGTGGAATGTGGTTATTGGAATAAATGATCCAGCACGCCCTCCGGAAGTGTCAGGGCTCCGGAGACAGGGCCTGACTGGGATAGTTGTGGCAAAACAAAAATCTCGTCATAATATAACATACAACTATTGAACTTTCAATGTTTATAATATATTTGTTACTGAAAATCAGTCAAACTCCAAATAATTTGTGAATATTTAATTAAAAATATATTGAACTTACAGTTTATCTACACTAATGTCCCTTTATTTGTATGATTCATTTCTTCTGAACGAAATACTAGAAAAATGAAAAGAAAATGTGCTACTATTGATTATTCATTATACGTTTCATATTTTTTCATTGTGGAGAATATATTCTTTACAGTGTTGGTATGATATTATGTACCTACCTATCTATATACAATCGTTGATAAAAAAACTGTGTATTTGTTCATTCCACAATTATTATAACAATTTGGTGTAGTTTGAATATTTATCTACTATCTTAGTCAATGAAATATATTAATATCTATCATATCAGATATGTGAAATAAGTATCATCAGGTTCTACCGCTTTCGTTGATATTTTCATAATTATTAAAAATTTTGTAATTTTCGTTTTAACAAATGCGTGCGCTCCAGCGGTTGAGAAAGAATTCCATTCTATTGCTACCTTCCATTTCTCCCACAGACCTCGTGCCTATAAACTGAGCGATTTCACAACAATCCGTCCATCTGAATTTAATAGTATACCTATTACGTAACAAGAGTTGTAAGTAACCCATTACGCAAGAAATGAAAAAGTTTATGCACGAAGCCGCGCAGCGGCGAGTGCCTAAATTTCATGAGTGCGTAATGGGCTTACAACTCGTGTAACGTACTATAGTTTTTCTACGCCCATTCATTTTCTTCCATTAAATAAAAAACATCCCAATCATTTGAACTTTATTATAATAGTTGTTAATTGAATTGAGAAAATGTTCGGATACAATTATATATTGTTCAAGAAATTGACAATATAAATGACATGACATTTATTTTCCTATATATATCTCGCTAATGCTAAAAGTTTTTGTTTTTCAATTAACTAAATTTGTGTAAATAGACCAAATGAAGTCTTACGTAAATAAAAATTTGATTGTAATTTAATTAAACCAAGAAGTTTAAGTTTTCTTCATAAAACGCACGTGTATGTTATGAGATCTCATTACGTGCATGTTATTGTTAAATGTCATTTACAAGGAATGTTGACAGTGCGATTTTTGACGTTTACAGACATGGGCGTAGAAAACATATATTACACGTCCATGCGACTTACTTACTGTTTGAGGATTGAGATAGCTAAATTCTGACAGATTTCTGAAGTATTTCGGTGCCCTGAAAACTGTTTCATGATATCCCAAAATAGATAATTAATAAAAGGGATAAAATCAATGTAATATTCAGAAGTTGAAAGAGGGGACAACTTTTTTTGAAGCCCCTGTATTCTTCTAGCGCTCGCACCTTCAACCATATACAAGCTTCCTCGTGAATGCATTATCTTATGCTGATCCTTTTATTCCCTTACCAAACTTGTACCCACTTGCCAACTATTCATCACGGAACAATAGTTTTCCTAAACGAAGTTCTGTGAACCAATATGTTTATAGTTAACATGTTTCAACCTACATAAATTTACATAGTGATTATCGTTGCCTCAGATGATAAACTAATACGTTGACGTGGTGTATGTCAACGCTGGAATAGAACAATGTTTGTTCAGGAACGGATACAATAAAGAGAGTCGTGAACTTGAGACCTGCATTCAGAAATAATGAGTCCCCCAAATTGGTCAACAATATTTTGAAATTAAGTGGTGCATCTGATTGAATATCTTAAAGGCGCAATGTAGTCAGTGTGCGTCACCAATAGTTGGTTTCACTTCATTAATTTTGTAACCTTGTTTATTTCAATAGAAGGAAAAATTTTATAATAATAGTAATAATAATAAATGCTTTTATTGCTAGGATACTCGGTACAGATACCTAACCCAACAAAAGGTAAGATTCAATTTCCGCACATGATTAATCATTGCAGAGCTTGCTCTTCCATCCAACCTTCAATGGCTGATTGCGGGCTACAAAACAAGTCTTCCAGGATGGTAAAATTTCAATTGCCAAAATTATCCAACATATTTTCTACACCTAAGACACTCTATTTGTTTCAGGCGACATACAAATGAAAAATATGAGAAATGCTTGCTCAAGTCCATATTTGAATAGAATATGACATCACTTGAACTACAATTGAAATGTACATGGTAACTCATTAAAGTCCTGTATTTTTAAACAGATCATCCTGTACTCTTCGTATTGTTGGGCTGGTTTCAATAACATCTCGCATATACTTCCCAAAAGTCTACTAGAAAGTTCGTTATAGTGAATATCTACGTTTTGGGGACATTTATGCAAAGAACTTGTTTGGAAATGTATTTAAGTGAATTCCACACAAAAAATATTTTAAAGGCAAGCTTTTATTGAATTGCACTTATGAGGAAAATAACATTTCTTCAGCTGTATCACGCTAGTCTGAGAGTAACATACTTATTCAAACGCTTCTAATACATTTCAATTTTCTCTGGTTTGTTTGAAAACAGGGCTTTCTAATGAGAGACATTTTATTCACCATGAACTGAGGAATTGCATTTTTGAAATAGCTACTAATCTACTGCGAATATTTGTCAACAAGAAGAATTGCTTGAAAATAGAGTGTATGTGGTATCAATAAAATCCGTACATTCAAAAGTATGTAACCGATGAACGAGTCCAGTGACCTATGCTGATATTGATGACAACATCTTGGACTTTTTGAACTGTACATTATATCAAAAATTCATGGAAAATAACTTAGTCTTTTTCGAAATATAGGGTATTTGTTGAAAAAAAACGCATTCTTCTATGAAACTCGGACTGTTTCTCACTACTCGCCATGTATACAAGGAATGACTAATCGACGTTCTCAATATTGAAAAATATTCGTTATATATATATGACATGCTCTCCCCTATCCGATCTCAAAAACAAGGGAGTGACGTACTCCTATTTTTGAAGCACCTTGTTACTAGTCGACCGATTTTTTTGTGTCCATTGACACGTCAAAATCTACAACATATCAAAAATTAAGAAAATTTAACCGAAAGCCATTTTCCATAATTGAATCGGTCATTTGAGAAACAGCACATGTCAATATGTCGGCCATTTTGGGATTATTGCATTAACATACTTTTCCAGGGTAAACGCATCGTTCCATATAAATAAATATCATATTGACCAAATTTTAAAGTTTAATTGTTGACAAAATATTTTTTTTGAACGATTTATATTTTTCATCTTTTTGGTTTCCTGAAAAATTATCCAACATTGACTTGTGCTGTTTCTCAAATGACCGATTCAATTATGGTGCGGGGTCGTTCTTCAATAATCAATTTTTTCAATATTTTTCAAATAATTACAAATTCAGTAGGTATATCAAGACTTGATTGAAAAACTCCGTTTGTTTTTAGGATGACCTTGGCGATGTTATGACTGGCAAATTCAATGAAATGTCACTGAATATTCAGTAGGTATTTCGAAATGTGTGTCTACAGAGAAAAAACATAGTGGCAATGCTTGAATGATTCTTGCCTCCACAGCTGACGGCCTTTCCATGGCTACACTGTTTTCGTACTTCTTATTCAGTTAACAATCACCTACTAATTTTTTCAACTTAGTATGATATCATCTATTCATAACACAAGTTTCAGCCGGAATTTCATTCATATTTAAATATTTTTCACCACACGCCCACACCCACCACTACTTGAGTAACTGACGGTGGATTCACTTGGGGTTCAAAAAAAAACTAAAGAAGGAGACAGAATGCAAAAGAAAGTATGATAGTTTGAGGATTGAGTATTTGAGAAAGTAAGAAACTCAATCATGTTTCATTGTACATTGTCATTGTGAGCCTCGTCCACAACATCACTTATCATATTGCCTTTATTTTCTACATTCAAAATATTCTGCTTCGGTATCAAAGTCTGTTTTTTTAACAACGGGTTTATGGAACACTACTCTATAACCATAAAAACATCAGATACGGATGGTACTTCTCCAGTAGAAGTGATTGAAGTTCAATTAAATTTAAACCATAACAATTTTTCATCGTTCTTGAAACTGCCAGGAGAACAAGAAATCGACAAGAACTTATTGCAGGCCGCCAGAATACGGCAAACAATTTGGAAGGGGTATCAAGCATCTGTGGAATCCCGCTGATTTTTCCTCCCTACTAAATCCGTACCCGTCACTCAAACGCGAGAGCTCATGACATCCTAATCAAATTTCTTGCCTACCCCATTAGCATATGAAAAGCTGAATCAACATAATAACTGCGTCATATATTGGATTTGGTGATAACAAGCAGGTTGTTGGAATTTCATGCATAATTTAATTTGTCGAGAAGTGTGGTTTGGAGATTCCATAATGTGATGTTATATTGGAATCTATACCAATGTAGGCGAAAAACTATTTGATAACAATAGCACTTCTTGCAATGGTGTCTTCTTGATAAACGCTGCAAAAATAGATGTCAGATGTGATTCAATGTCCACATGGGGATGTAGTTGTTTTCAGTCAGAAATTTGTTTCATATATTTCACTTTGCGAGAATGTGTGAAGGGAAAGGAATATTTTTGGTAACAATACGGGAATTGTTCACTTCCCGGACACATTTTCTTTGAGGAAGTAGCCTAGTCCGGGAAGTACGTACTTTCCGGACTAGACCGGGAAGATTCACGTCGTTGTTTTCATTGCAAATATGAAAATCTTGGTAGGTATGGTTTTGATAAATGCAATTGATCATATACGGAAGATTGGATTACGTAATCCACCATAATTCATTATTAGTTTTATGATCTTCCGTCAAGTAGTGTCGCCCATCTTTCATGATGTTTCTGGCTTCATATTGAAGTCGACACGTAGTCGGAGTGCATTTTAATCTGGAACCCAGAGATGGCGCTGAATTCATACTTCAATGTTTGTCTCAGGGATTTCCAATTAGGATGAAAGGATTTTTCGATTCAATTGGATCGAACTAGCCTTCGCTGATGATTGGCAATAACCATGAAACCGGTACGGAGGTGTTCCCCCAATTAAATCGAAAAATAATTTCAGCTTTGATATTTGAAATGCATTGCAAAGTGGTTCATGTAGAAAACTTTGCCAAGTATTGAACAGATATAATTCAATGGTCGTAGGGGGCAGTAGTTGTTTTCTGTTGAATACTTGCTGACGACCATACCTATTGTATAGGTTTTTTTGCGGAAGATTGGATTACGTAATCCACCATAATTCATTATTAGTATTATGATCTTCCGTCAAGTAGTGTCGCCCATCTTTCATGATGTTTCTGGCTTCATATTGAAGTCGACACGTAGTCGGAGTGCATTTTAATCTGGAACCCAGAGATGGCGCTGAATTCATACTTCAATGTTTGTCTCAGGGATTTCCAATTAGGATGAAAGGATTTTTCGATTCAATTGGGTCGAACTAGCCTTCGCTGATGATTGGCAATAACCATGAATCCGGTACGGAGGTGTTCCCCCAATTAAATCGAAAAATAATTTCAGCTTTGATATTTGAAATGCATTGCAAAGTGGTTCTTGTAGAAAACTTTGCCAAGTATTGAACAGATATAATTCAATGGTCGTAGGGGGCAGTAGTTGTTTTCTGTTGAATACTTGCCGACGACCATACCTATTGTATAGTTTTTTTTGCGGAAGATTGGATTACGTAATCCACCATAATTCATTATTAGTTTTATGATCTTCCGTCAAGTAGTGTCGCCCATCTTTCATGATGTTTCTGGCTTCATATTGAAGTCGACACGTAGTCGGAGTGCATTTTAATCTGGAACCCAGAGATGGCGCTGAATTCATACTTCAATGTTTGTCTCAGGGATTTCCAATTAGGATGAAAGGATTTTCCGATTCAATTGGGTCGAACTAGCCTTCGCTGATGATTGGCAATAACCATGAAACCGGTACGGAGGTGTTCCCCCAATTAAATCGAAAAATAATTTCAGCTTTGATATTTGAAATGCATTGCAAAGTGGTTCTTGTAGAAAACTTTGCCAAGTATTGAACAGATATAATTCAATGGTCGTAGGGGGCAGTAGTTGTTTTCTGTTGAATACTTGCCGACGACCATACCTATTGTATAGGTTTTTTTTTGCGGAAGATTGGATTACGTAATCCACCATAATTCATTATTACAGAAGATGTAATTTTGGCATATTTGGTGCAAAAATCTCAAACTGTCAAATCCTCTACACCGTGGAGCATATACTCTATGTTGAAAATTACCATTTTAGTGAAGAAAAATGTAAACATAGCCACTTTCCCAAAGGTTATCGCATTTCTCATAAGGAAGAATGTTGGATACAAAGCCAAGAATTCAAAAGTCTTCAGCAGTGAGCAGATCAACAAATTCATTAGTGAAGCGTATAATGAATAATATCTAATGCTGGAGGTAATTTTAAAAAAATATTACGATCGTAGGATATAAGTATCAACTTAATTGTCAGGTAGCAACAATTATTGGGTTAGCCGGTGCGTGTATAGACGAGAAGAACTAACAAAAATGTCAATTCATCTAATAAACGACAAGGAAGACATGTTGCTTGTGAACATACCGGATTCCAAAACACATATTGAGAGACATTTTGTTGTAATTGGGCAAGAAAACCTGTTGTATAGGCAATATTTATCTTTACGGCCATATACCATACTCCTCATAACACATTATTCGTGAATTACTCATGAATCAGCCTGTTGGTATCCACAGTTGGGAAATAAGAATCGCAGAATTTTTACATTTAGCCAATCCTGAAAATCACACAGGCCGTAGCATTCGTCGAACTTCGGCGACGTTATTTGCTGATAATGGTGGAAACATCACAAATTTGAAGAAACATGGTGGCTGGAAGTCTACCAATGTGGCTGGAAGTCTACCAATGTGGCTGAAGGATATATAGATAATTCACTTACAAACAAAATTAAAATTGCCAAGGCCATTCAAAAATCATCAGATGAAAACAATCAATGTGAACCGGAAACTTTGCCTTCTTGCCTGGCTTCAACAAAAGGAATTTAAATATAGGTACCAAGCATTTCAAACAAATTGAATCCCTTCAATATTGGCAATTGCTCGAATTTTAATATAAAAATTAATAGAAATAAGAATTAGAATGTTTCTGTTAATATGTAGTATTTTCTGTTTTTTTTTCTGTTTAATTCAAATGAGAATAAAATGAAGAAATAAAGAAATGTGTCGTCTCATTGATTCGTTATTCTACACGGTTGCCGAATAAATATTGTACGCAGCACGCCCGAAAATAGTTTATTTGGACTCACATACTTCCGATTTTGTCTATTCGTCCAAAAAAAAAACATATTTTTCAGACTTGTTACGTTAATGACTTATTTTCTTCCTCAAAGTTATACGTTCCAGCCAGTATCAGTTGAAAGTTCGATTTTCTAGAGGAAATTCGTTTCTTGGCATAGGTTCTTGGGTGTTTCAACTTTTCTACTAGTCTGAAAATGAATGAGTAAATGAGAGAGAATGATGTAAATTATAGGATATATAATAAGATATCAGGGCGCTTCATCACACCAAGTCCCTGAAGCCATAACTGGCACGGGTGGATGCAAAAATACAAGAAGTCCTTTCTGGAAGAAGCTGACATCTGGCAGATCATTTCTGCCGTGTACGACGCCACTCAGATGCTATTTCAAGCAGAGAGAAGGGATACTACCCCTCCGATTGGGAGGCATGAGCGTCGCATTGACAAGATAGAAGCTGATATTCGGTTCGATTCTGTTTCTCAGTAGCAAGTTTCTTATCAAAGCAAGCAAAACTTTCACAGCAAATTATATCTTGATTTCGTAGATGGCTTGCTATATGGACAGGTGATGCTGTGACAACATCTCAATACTTAATACCCAATTGAGATATATTTTGCTGCAAAAGTTTTCTTTTGATTACAATCCTGCTACTGAGAAACATAATTGACCCAACTGAGTCAGTGTGTGGAGGACTACGTGGCGGCCAATAGGCCCTTCACGCCCGTAGTGCGGCGAATTACCGCAAATTCAAGACGAGTTCACTACACACTAAATCAAGACGTAAGGTACTATCTTGATAGGATACCAATGTTGGTGACCGCTAGTGAGGCGGGCGAGAATCATCGCCGAATACATGAAGTTACGCGATAAACCTTCTCGCATATTCAAAGAACTTCTGACAGAACATTCACGGATTTTCGCAACCACTCAACGTAGATACTCCCCCTAGTGCAGTTCGAAGGTTTCTCCAGGAGGCTTCGTTAGCCTGAGCTCAATGAACTGTGCAATCCGATACTCCGGAAGAAGTTCGACAGGTCCTCGAAGGCTCGAAGAACTTTGCTGCTCCAGGCCCTGATAGGCTGAATAACTATTGGTGGAAAAAATTTCTATATACTCACCAACGTCTAGCAAGAGTTCTTAACTCATGGCTAGACGGGTAGACGGGTTGTAACAGATTTCGGATTGGTGTGTCGTGGGGCGAACCGTTCTAATCCCTTGAACGCATGTTATAACATTTTTACCCGCATCTTATACATGCGAATACTCTCCCCAGTTAAGCCGGTGTATGAACAGGTATATGAGCAAAAATAGTCAAAGAAGGGGGTCGCTGACTGACAGATGCATCACGCAAGACTTCGTGCAGTATAAACGCAACCTTTCAATGGCCTCGATCGATTATCGCAAAGCATTTGAAACAACATCGCATGAGCTCATCATGCATTTGCTTAGATGCCTTGCGGTACCCGATCAAATAGTGAGATGCATTGAACAGCTTGTAACGTTTACATCTGGTAAATCGTAATTTTCCTTATATGAATAGGACACAAATTGACTTAACCAAAAACCTTATAACTCGAGCACCACATGAAATGAGTTTCCTAGAGACATTCTATCAGATTTCACATGATACATAACTATTTTTATTTTTACAGATCACGGTCCTCACGGTTATCTCTGGCGATTTATGTTAAGTCAATAATTCTTTGGTTATCAAGAATTGTTTACAAAACAAAATGTTACATAATATGCGGTTTACTGTCATTCATACGTCACCATTTCTTCTTCTCTATTTCATTTTGCTTAAGGTAGTGTCGCTACATTTACGACCGGTTTTTCAATGTACTTAAACTTCGAGCTAAATTTAACTCATGGTTAGAATGTGAGTCGATTCCTTCATTCAGCAAATGTCATATTCATTCTAACCACGAGTCAAATTTAACCGGGAGTACGCTAACACGACATTGATAAACTGGCCCTTAATCGGTATGACATAAAGAGAGCAGTATATAGTTTCCTCTATCGTCTTCTGACTATTCTGTCGTCAAATTCAGTATTATGTTGTTGGCAACTATGAAGTGAGAGGATATGTTTTTTTTATTGAACTTTTTGGAGAGGACGGAAATGTTTGATACTTCATTGGTACATTTCTGACCTGGTAACGCTGATGCTCGCTGGAGGATGAATTTAGTTATTTATTAAGGTTAAGTGGAAGAGCAATTCAGTAGCACTCGTGCTACATGAGTTGAACTTCGCCTTTTATTTTTAGCAAAATGCTTCAATCTGTTTTTTCCCTTTTTTTTCATATGTTATTTCAGCTGAAAATAATAAAGACAAGTTATTATTATTATTATATTATTATTTAATTTTGACAATCTACCTAATATTGATGGGACCATATAATTTAGAGGTGAATATTTTATTCAGTTTGATTTAAAGATACGATCGAGAGGACTCTCCTCACGAAAATTAAACTTAGAGGTTTTTTTTTATAAAAAGAAATCGTGTTCTACAATTTTCTCCTCTTTTTGCCACAGATCTGCCAGTGAATGATGAAAAATAATGAAAAACAAAAAAAAAACAAATCAATGATACACTAAATCATGAGTAACTGGTGTTGTAAAGTCTGCTGGAGTATTGTAAAGACTGTAGGGTATCATAAAGTGTGTAGCTATGGTACTGTAAAGCTCATTGGAGTATTGTAAAGCCTGCTGGAGTATTGTGAAGCCTGTAGGGTATCATAAAGTGTGTAGCTATGGTACTGTAAAGCTCATTGGAGTATTATAAAGCCTGCTGGACTATTGTAAAGCCTGTAGGGTAGCATCATAAAGTGTGTAGCTATGGTACTGTAATGCTCATTGGAGTATAGTAAAGCCTGCTGGAGTATTGTAAAGCCTGTACGGTATTATAAAGTGTGTAGCTATGGTACTGTAAAGCTCATTGGAGTATTGTAAAGCCTGCTAGAGTATTGTAAAGTGTAAAGCCTGCTGGAGTATTGTAAAGTCTGCCGCGGTGTTGTGAAGCCTGTAGGGCATCATAAAGCCGATAAAATGGAAACTTGAAGTCTAGGAAGAGAAGCAGACCCAATGCTATAGAGATCTTCATGGGAAATGTCTTTTATATTACGACTTGGAGGAACCAATTTTTTGGTGATTTTTTCGAGAACACACAGGTTCATAAAATTTTGTTTGTCAAAAACCTCACAGAGTTTAAATTAAATGGTAATACGTTTTTGTGTTGTTTGTTTGAGGTTGGAGACAAGTCTCTCCTAGCATGGTAAAGGTCATTCTCCAGAGATTGGCCTGAGAATAAGCCTTGAGTTCATTTCTTTACTGTAGATGGCGTCCAATAACCATCATAAATAAAAAAGCTTATTCCCAGTGCTACTGATTGGACATCTGAGGATTATTGAGTGACGTCGACCTACGCCCTTGCCTCCTAAAACGCATAGCTGGCTGAAGGCAATTTTTGTGCCCAACTAAGGCTTGCCGTTCTGGAGGACTCGCTTCACCAAAACATCTTGTCAAGTCAGAGTCCAAACCAGAGCAGCATCAGCTGTCCAATGCATCTCACTATTTGATCGGGTATTGCCAGGTATCTAAGGTATCTGATCATGATGAACTCATCCGATGTTGTACTAAATGACATGCCGTAATCGATCCAGGCCATCGAAAGTTTACGCCTATATTGCACGGTGTCCTGAGTGATACATGTATTGATGAGCAGGTTCTTTTTGCAGCAAGCGACTCCCGTCTCTGACTCTCCTTGCTCCGTTAATACACCGGGTCAATAGACATTTCCAGAATTAGCTGTGCAGGTGAAAGTTGCGCGCGTCATTTATGGGCTAAGAATGAATTTTATTGGTCGACAAAATTCCCCGCCTTGAATCATTGACAATGTGACAATTGACAGATGCTATTTTTATTTGTTTATTGAGAATAAAATTTATAGTATGCCTCAATAATGTTGTTTTTCCAATTGCTGGTCACGGTATGATAAAACCAGTGGAGTCTCATTTCATTACTTCCCTAATGCGGAAAAAATGGTTGATGGCGATTGGGCTTGAAACAAAAGGAACTGGGACGCAAAACCACGAGTAAATAAAAGAGTACATTCATCTATCCATCCATAATTATTCAATGAAACTACTTTTGTCTTAGGTTTGTTCGCACTACTTCACAATGGCGACTTCATTATAGGGGGCAATATTAGAAAATTGAAGAAATGTGCTATTCCGAATACTTAGAGCCTTTTTGCATCGACACGCAAGATTTGCCAACTACATCATCTAAGGTAACATTAGATCTTTGACCTGGTTAAAATGATTGCATTAACATAAATTTGTTTTAGACTGTCATCAACACATACGAGCAAATGGAACATGTTCCATATCAACAGACAGTTGAAACTCTTTCTAGAAGCACCAAACTTTCAAGATTCATGGTATTTATTTGAAATGATCTGGAATGTTCCATATGGCTTTGGAGTATTCGGTTGTGTATATTTTTCTTGGCTTTTGACGTTTTCCCAACAAGAGCAGTTGACTTCTACGAGTGTAAATGCTATACTAACACCGGGCTGGTACTCTAGATCTCAAGTTTATCAATCATAATATGAGATCTAGAGTACCAACCGCTCAATTTGGCGAAACGCCAAGATCCAATAATAATGGATACATGACCAAATACCTCAAAGCCATATAGAACATTGAGCAAGGGTAGTGAAAGCCTTAGTCATTATATGATGTGGAATGTTTTAATAATAGTGTATTATTGTTGTAGGATCCTTCAACAGAAGTGTCGATGTCATGGTCTAACCGAAGTGGGAATAGAAACGAAGTCAATACTAAGATGAATGCTTTTACTCCTCTATGTAGCAATTTATCTAAAGAGCAAAATCATGCTGAAGATCAGTTGAATAATTTCACTTCTACACCAAAATAGGTAGCTATACTTTGTTTAATAATACATTTTTCCTTTCTGAAATGTTTTTATTGTATTCTTCAGGTATTCAATATCATCATCAAGATGCAGCCCACTCCACTCATGCAAAAGTCGTCGTCACATGAAAAGTTTCTCAGAAATGAAACGAGTAGTGACAACATGGAATCAGATTCCTGCAAAAGCCCCTGTTCAAAAATCATTGATATATTAGGAAAAGAAATTACATATCTCAATCAAGAAATCAAAAACTTACAAAAATCAGAACAGCCAAAGGCTTTGTTCAATTTGGAGAAATTTTCAAGCAATGACAAGAAAATTACACCTTTCAACAGAATGGTCACATATAGGAACAAGAACAGTAATCAGATACTTGTTCGGTTGTACTTTTTCATCCTCGAAACAAGGAAGTTATGTTGAGCGTTGTTTGATTCTTGTGAATTTGCAGATGGGTTATTTCGGTTGAGTTTAACTTGTGAACTGAATACTGGTCTGTGCTGTTGTATATGTTTATTCAGTTTATTGTACATAAGAAAAACTCTTGTACCAACGTAATTCTTAGTGTAATTTCAATTGTCATAATCATTATGCATCATATATTTATATTTTTGAATTTTCTACCATTGTTGGTAGGTTTAGGAAACTGATGTGTCTGTAAAATGCATATTTTCTTGAGACAAATAAAGATTGTATTATTTATTTATTGATTATTCACGCTAACTTGATCATTAATGCCGTAGAAAACGAGGTCGCTTATTTATGAAGATTTTTCAAAGTCCTTTGACTGACCGATATGTAGATGTAAAATATAGTAATAATTATATAAAATACTTTTCAAAAAATTTTCTGAACTTTTGGTTGTGCTTACGGTCACTTGATTATCAGTATAACCTTAAAAACCAAAATTTATAATCAATATAACAAAAAATGGAAGATCTATGGATTATTTTTGACACTAAATCAACTTTTATTACTCTAATCAACACAGTTGTTGATAAATCACTGAAATTGTGATATGTATAAATAAACTAATAACAGAGAAAGATACTCCTGTATCATTCTATATACTTATTTATTGTTAAACGGGCAGCCTTAGTAAAATACAAATGACTTCAATAACACTTGACTAGCCTAACTCTACAAGTACATGATTTTGAAATATAAAACTTTTTCACACTGCCATAACTGCGGAGTTCAAAGAGTAAGTCTCAATATTTTGTCCGTTTCTCCTCCCCTTTTTGGACGATGCTCGTTCAGCCAGAAGCCGAAAACTCTATGACGAAAATCGTTCTACTTTGATGGTCGAGGAGGAGTACATCAGGCACGAAACTGTTCTTCTTCTCATCCTTTTGATTTTGAATGTTGCCTTAGCCCTCAAGTCCATGCAGTCCTAACTAGGAAAGTTAGGTGCGTTTTTTAGACAGGTTGGTCACAAGGAGTCTAAAAGTAGTGTTAAGACCATTGAATCCTGTAGTTACTATTCCTATTCCGATATTTGAGTTACAATTGTGTTCTTAAATCGATAGTTGTTAGAAAAAAAAAAACAATATATAATTATTCCGGTTTCTGCATTTATACTATTTGAAGTTCTTAAAGCTGTGTACACGTAACTATTCAATGCAATGAAAGATTTGTATTTCGTCTAAGTGAATTTAATAAAATCGCAAAGCGCTTTCGGCTGTTAGGCCATCATCGGTGCTATACATGCAAGTTAGTAATCATGGAAAAATAGGGTTAAGAAATTTTGAATTACTTACTCGTCAGGTATTTATCAGTAAGTAATTAAAAATTTCTTAACCCTATTTTTCCACGATTACTTACTTGCAGTTATAGCACCGATGATGGCCTAACAGCCGAAAGCGATTCGCGATTTTATTAAATTCACTTACACGAAATACAAATCTTTCATTGCATTTATACAGGATTGCAGGTTGTGTAGACATAATTACCTGCTGATAGTTAATTAACAATACGTCAATATAATAATAATAATAATTTATTTTGAGCTTTCTTCTTACAATCTTCACTTAATATATATATTATATACTCAGCCCAAAACAAGACTGAAAACAGCCTAAATTCCAAAATAAACAGCCAAACAAAAAAAAAACAATCAAACAAAATTAAGAAATCAAATCATCTTGAAAGAGAGGGAGAAAGAAATGTTATATAATAAGCAATATCACTGATCATATGTTGAGGCTTGTTGTAAATAGAGAAAATTTTAATAATTTTTCTTGAATCTACTAATAGACTTGAATGCAATAAGTGCCTATTTGGATGTAGTAATTTAAGATTCATATAACTTCTCTGCATACATTTCTTGATATAATTTTTATATCTCAAGTTCACATCCATATCCACTCCCAAATTCAATTCCGTTGACCTCTTCATTATCTATTTTAATTTTCAAGTTATTGTCAATCATTTCGCGTTTACCATTGAATATAAGTAAGTTTGTTTTTATAGCATTGACTTTCAAGTTGTGAGCTTTAGATAATGAAATCAATCGATTTACATCTTCATTAATCATCATGTTTGCATCAATTACGTTTTTATTATTAAATGAAAAATAAATTTGAGTATCGTCGGCGTATACATGTGCAGTACAGTACTGAAGCTGGGAAATTATATCACAAGTATAGATACAAAAAAGCAATGGTCCCAGAATGGATCCCTGCGGCACACCACATTCCACAACTCCATGGTTAGATTTACCCTTGTTTGTTTCAGTGTACTGTTTCCTACCACTCAAGTAACTTTTAAGCAGATTTCGGGCGTTGTTTGAAAAACCAATATATCTGAGAATAGCATGGAGGATTTCATGATTTATGCTTTCAAATGCCTTAGAATAGTCAATCAATAACAGTGCTGTTGTATTTCCACCATCTGCGGCCAAAAGAATATCATCGGTGATTTTGAGTAGTGATGTTATACAACTATATCCGCTACGAAAGCCCGATTGATTTTCTGGTAAAATACGATTGGATTCTAAGTGCTCTCTGATTTGAAAATTCGTAATTTTTTCTATCACTTTAGAACAAATAGGTAGTAAGTTTATTGGACGAAGATCATCATGTGAAGATGGCTCTGACACTTTCGGCAAAGGTAAGATTTTAGAAATTTTCCAAGAGTCTGGAAAATTATCAGTTCTCAGAGAAATATTGATTATATGTGTGAAGTACGGCAAAATATGAGGACAGCATAGCAGTAACATGTCAATGTTAATTTTGTCTGGACCAGTGGCCTTAGACTTTATCTCCAGTAAGTATTTGTAAACAACCACTTCCTCGACTTCTTCGAAATAAAATAAATTATTAAACATGAGTTTATAATTGTTATTGTAATATGATAATAGTTCAATATTAGGTATAAAATTCACTTGGGAGGATTGTAGAAAATAATTGTTGATGTCATCGGGTAAATTTAAGTGATCAGGAATTTCTGTGTGTTCATTTTTATTGAAAACGTTCAAATCTATGATTTTTTTCCACAATAGTTTTTTATTACTGTTGTTCAGTGCTAACTGATTCAGATAAACTTTCGTTTCATTGCGAATATCAATATTTGTTTGATTTCTTAATAATTTGAAATAATTCCATTTAGCATCAGTTTTATTTCTTTCATATTTTTGAGTGCTTTATTTCTTAATGAAATTAGTAAATTGATATTATCTCTAATCCAAGGTTGAATTTTCTTTTTTATTTTTACTTCTTTTTCAGGTGTTACTGTATCAAATATGAGTATTAGTAATTTTGTGAAATAACTAACTTTTTCATTGAGATTATTGATGTAGAAAACATCGTCAAAAGGACTGAGTTGTTACAAAAATTGAAGATATTTAGATAACGAAATTTCAAGAATTTTTCTGTGTTAATAGGTGTGTTTTTTATGACACTATATACTGCATGGTGCTCCGCAATGTGTGGAATGGCTATATTACCATATGTCAATGTCTCTAAATCATCTGATAAAATATTAATATCAAGCAATGTGGCAATTGTATTTGTAATGCGGGTCAGTGAACTGATGATCTGTTTTAAATTTAAACAACCTACACCATCTAAAAAATTCCCAATATAATTATTATCCAAATGTAATAGGTCTAGATCTATATCCTCACATATAATGCTATCATGTTTTGGAACTAGATCGGAAAAACTACTTTCGAGACAACTTAAAATCTACCATACTCCCTTTTGGTGGTCTATAGAAAACCCCGACACCAAAGTCTCGTTTATTAGAATATCATCTCACCCAGAGCTGCTCCAGTGCCTCATCTTTGATTCTTTTTACCAGCGAATACCTGAAATCTGTCCTTAGGTACAACGTAACTCCTCCACCTCTCGAACCTCTATCACATCGCACCAACGTATAATCTTTGATATGTAATCTCGAATCTGGAATGTCCGCCTTCAACCAAGTCTCCGTTATTCCTACTATATCATAATTACCTTGTAAAATGAAATCTTCAATATCTGGAAAATGACATGTCAGTGATCTTGCATTTAAAAACACTATAGATAAGTTTCTCATTGAAGAAATTTAAATAACTTTAAATTTATATTTGAAAAAAAGTAATAAAAAACAATTAATAAGCAAATATAAAAAGAAAAGAAATACAAAAAAAATTAAAAAGAAAAGCTAAATAGTAAGTGCATAGACATTGTTGCTATATTGCTCCCATAATTTTAATTATACTAATATCCTTTCCAAGTCCTTTAGAGTCCTCATCGAAACTTTTTTTCCATTTATTCTTGAGAAAATCACTCCAACCCTTGACAATATATTGATTTTTCCAAATGTTTCTTTGGCTTTTTGTAACAATTCATATCGCTGGTTTGTCAACTCCTCTACTATAACTAATTTGGAACCTTTGAGTTTGCCTTTAGTGGAATGAATCATGTTACGATCAGCTACATTCCCAAATTTCAACAAAATAGGCCGAAGTTACACTTCATCTGTTTTACCAACATAATAGCAAGTTTCAAGAGATTCAATCTTCACACCTAATGTATCCTCAAGAAGATCGATGACCCTTCTTTTCAAATTCTCGCTACTCAGTTTCTCACTGAATCCAAAATGTCGGAGCTCATTAGATTTTGTTTTCTGCTCTTAATCATAAATTCTCCTCTGCAGGTTTTCAGAGTCACCTAACAACTTGCTTTCCAACTGCAAATTCATATCATTAATTTTGGTATCAAATTCAACGTCAGTTGCTTGCATTTCTGACAGTTTTTTATTTATGGAAACAGTTTCGTCATCCCATATTTTTATTCGCTTGTCGAAGTTTTCCATTCTACTGTTGATAGTATTCACAAGCGTTTCCACTTCAAAAACCTTTTTATTCAATTCATCGAACTTTTCAGTAATTTTCTCCGTGACGACGATCATGACTTTTTCCATAAAATTGCTCATGAATGTTTTGTCATTTAAACATTCCTTAGCCACTTCTTTTGCAATGCTTTTTATCTTTTCCATTTCTTGCTTATCCTGCCTCGTGACAAACGACATACTAAGAATATACTTCTGAATTCACCAAATATGCACTTTGTTTGCACTTGAAATTACAATTTTATGACAATTCACTTTTTTATCAACCGTCGATATTCAGAATAACTGAACTTTTTTTTTTTTGGAGACTAAAGAACTGCCATTATACGATAAAAATAACGGAGCAATCAACAACACGTCTACACAGTACAGCCGCTCATTTCGGAATTTCGGAATATGGATGCTTATAGACTATTGGGGGATGAGTTATCTTATGAACTACAAATAAGAAACTTGCCAATAGGTGAAAGAGTGGCAGAAAAACGAGTATCACTGAGAAATGCCCTTTTGAAAGGGATAATAGTGGTTCAGCACCTACTGCGGTAACCTTAGATCCAGTAGAGGAGCTTTTACTTTGTGAGCGAAAAGCGGCTGAATTACAGGAATGTATCGGAAATTTTGATGCTATGAATCGAGTAAATGAATTCAAAAGAATTTATTCAAGACTTGCGACTAGGTCGTATACGGGCATGTTCAAGTAGTCACGAAATAGTTAGAACAGAGTAAGTTAACAAGTGTTCTCAACTGATTGGAGAATTGAATTTGGTATCTGGAGGAATACCATTGCGTCTTCTACCACTCATACAAGGGTACTGAGGACACGGGTAGGAGAAGCTTCAACTGCACACAACTCTCGATCAATTTTGGATCAAGATATTCCACCACTTCCTGAAGTGGAACTTAGACCATCCAGAGAGCGAGTATTATTCGATCTGGTTAATATTGAATCAGAACCGCTGGTCTCGTCGCAGACTCTTCCCAGAAGGGTGTCATTTTTGCCCTTTGAATTACAAAGAAATGAACAATATCGAACCTCCGACCCAAGAGGGTTCACTCACGACGGAGTCTGCTAGCCATAGAATCAGTAGCAGTAAGCAGAGCAATCAGATGTTCCAAAATAGACTGGATTTGAAAGAACCGGAATCGCAACACCGAATAACAGGAATTCGTGAATTCAGAAGCCAGAATCCGGTTCCAGAAGCGAGATTCAGTACGGTTCCACGAGCTGAGATTGCGATCTCTACCCTCCTTCGAAATTATACGAACCTAGCCACGTACAATGAGTCAACGGTTCCAATGGCAAATCACCTTGACTCAGGCGGCAATCTAGCTTCCAGGTTCGACGCTCTGCAGCTCTCACCAATACGAGGCAGATCAGGCGAAGAATTTCTCAGTGAACGACCAATGCACATTAGTTGGAACTTGAAGTTCAATGGTAAGTCCAGTGTCAATGAATTTCTTGAGAGATTCGAAGAGTTACGCATCCCAAGGGGAGTTTCCAAAGAAAACCTGCTTCATTCAGCTCCCGAACTATTTTTCAATGAAGCATTGCTGTGGTATAAAACGGACTTTTTCACTTCATGGGATGATGTGACTACGAAGCTATCGTTCTAGCCATATGAGTAAGGGTTGATGGATGAGATACGGCGTCGTACGCAGGGAGCCCAAAAGAAAGTCGTTAGTTTTGTCGCAGTTATGGAAAGCCTGTTCAGAAAACTCTCCCATCCTTTACTCACTTCACTCGGGTGAACTATATCAAAAGAAATCTTCTACCAGAGATCCAAACGCAATTGACAACTTTTCAAATATTATCAATGGCAGAACTGATACGCTTGAGCCGCTCTATTGAAGAAATACAAGCTAGAATTCAAAAGTTCCAGCCTCCTTCCTCAAACTTTCTAGCACTCTAGGAACCAGAACTAGCATATAGGAAGACGCCATGTTCGGCTACTCCAACTAAGTGCGGTTCAACCTCGACATTCAGAGATTGCAGCTCGGAAGGCGCAACATGCTAATGTATCCAGTCCATCTCCTATCTGTTGGAATTGTGGAAGTAGCGAGCACAAATTCAGAAGTTGTGATGAGCCTTGGAAAAGCATCTTGCCCGCACTGTTAAAAAAAGTGAGGGGTCTCCCGTAGGTCGTCCGGGTATACCCCATGATACTCGTAAATCGGCCAACCTCGGAACAAGAGTCCTGCTAGACTAAGTCCTAGCTCACGCTACTGGCGACACACGCTATCATCTTGTGGTTGGAATCTATGGCGCAGAATTTCTTGGTTTGTTGGATTCAGGAGGACCTCGATGGAACGTACTGAAGGGTATCTGCACTCTCCGAACATCTTGTATACAGACATGTACAGTGGCTAATGGCCAGTCATGCTCGGTGGAAGGGATATTGTCACTTTAAGTGGCCGGCTGAAGGTACTTGCTATTCTGGTTGTTCCTTGATATTGGAAATGGATTTTTTGACCAAAATGGGAATAATTCCCGATATGTTCTCCGGTCAGTGGTCTTTCAGAGATCCTTCTGGAATAATTCCCACCAACACTACAATAAGTGCCATAAATACACTCTCTGAAACGGAACGGTCGAAGCTGAATAAAATTACAGATGGAGCATTTTCTTCAATGGGATCCAAATTAGGACGCACTGATTTAGTGTATCACCACATACGTACTGAGTCCCCTCTATACGTCAAAGGTACTATCCCCTTTCACCTGCCCTACAACGCCAGGCTAACGAAGAATTAGATCGTATGTTGGAGGATGACGTAATCGAGCCTTCACGATCTCTCTGGGCTTCTCCCATCCTCCTAATTCGCAAGGACGATGGAAGATATCGATTCTTGGTTGATTTCCGGCAACTCAACAGAGTTACGGCCCGTGATGCTTATCCACTCCCCATGTTCAGCTCTGCTTTAGGCAAGCTCCGAGATGCACACTACCTCACAACACTCGATACAAAATCAGCCTACTGGCAAATTCCGCTTGCAGAGCGGGCTAAACCAATGACTGCTTTTTTGGTGCCAAACCGTGGGCTGTTTCAATTCAAAAGGATTCCAATGAGTTTGCATAACGCTCCAGCAACCTGGCAAAGATTCATAGATCAAGTGTTGGAAGTTGATTTAGAGCAATACTGTTTCGTTTACTTGGAAGTTTCGAGAAGCATATTGAGGTATTGGAAGAAGTCTTGCGTAGAATCACCAAAGCTGGATTAACCCTGAACAGAAGTAAATGCCATTTTTGTAAGAGCGAGTTTAAGTACCTCGGATACGCCGTGGGTCCATCTGGATTGATGGTTGACCCAGTAAAAGGAGAGGCAGTATTCCACCACCCAAAAATGTCATGGAAGTTCGGCGGTTGATAGGACTGGCGTCCTGGTACAGAAGATTTGTACCCAACTTTTCAACCTTGTCAGCTTTTGAAGAAAAATGCAAAATTCATTTGGAGTGAATCGTGTCAAATAGTTTTTCAAAAGCTCAAAGATCGCTTAGTGTCGGCACCCGTTCTCGCATGCCCAGACTTTACCCTCCCCTTCGTTGTGCAGACGGACGCTTTCGACTATGGCCTTGGGGCTATACTGTCTCAAATGACGAATGAAGGAGAGAAGGTGGTAGCTTATCTGAGCCGATCCTTAACTAGTAATGAGAGAAAATTTAGCACCACCGTGAAGGAGTGTCTGGCAGTGCTCTTTGCGGTCGAGAAATTGAGGCCATATATTGAGGGTAGTAGCTTTACAGTAGTCACCGATCACTACTCACTTAAGTGGCTCAGCTCGATAAAGGATCCGATTGGCCGTATTTCCAGATGGGCAGTTCGCCTGCAGCAATATGACTTTGATGTGGTCCATCATAAGGGCAAGGAACACGTCGTCCCCGATGCTCTTTCCAGAGCCGTGCCATTCATGGACCTCATCAAAGTCGAAGAGAACGTGCCTGATTGCGACCCTGCCGATCATTGGTTCAAAGCCATGATAGAAAAGGTCCGAAAATCACCAGATCGATATCCATGTTGGAGGATAGAAAACGGACAACTCTACAAAAAAGAACCAGTTGCCATATCCCGAACTTTCCAACGAGGCCGATAGCTGGTTGGTGGTAGTTTCAAAAGAAAACCATCGGGAAATTATTAAGATGAATCAAGATCCACCTACATGTGGACATCTTGTAATATACAAGACCATTTCACCCTGAAATATTACTGGCCCAAACTTCGTCAAGACGTTTCGAAATATATCCAACGATGCGAAATCTGCTTGCGGACCAAACCGCTTTAAATTAAGCCGGCTGACCTAATGCTAAGCGTCATACCAACTACGACTCATCCTTGGCAAGTGTTGAGTACTGACGACGTAGGCCCTCTTCCTCGGTCTACTTCTGGCTATTGCCACCTCTTAACGGTGAGCGATTAGTTTAGCAAATTCCTTCTCTTTTTTCCCATGCGATCTGCAAACGCAGTCACTATTACCCGTATTTTTTAAGAAAACGTGATATTGATTTTCGGGGCTCCTCGGCGAGTCATCATGGACAATGGTGCCCCATTCAAGAGTTGGTTATTCTTAGGCATGCTAGAGAAGTTCAACGTGGAACCTCGACATATATCAAACTACCACGCCCAATCAAATCCGGTTGAGAGATCTCACCGAGTTATAAAAACGATCCTCTCTGCCTATGTTTCTGAAAACCACCGTCAATAGGAGAGCTATATATTTCAGGCAGCAGCTGCAATAAGACCCTCCTGTCATGAAGCCACCAAGTTGACAGATAAAGAAGATAAAGTTGGGTGTCAACACAACTTTATTTTCTTCGGTCGTGAAATTCCTTATACCGGCAAGGACAACTACCCTCGTCCAGAAGATCTCCTCAATGTAAAATATGACTGCCACCGTCGTCACGAAGCTCTCGAGAAAGTATTTGAAGACGTTTCGAAGAGACTGAGAAACGTCTATGAAAAGAGCAGTCCCCGTTATAACCTTAGTCGACGAGATGAGCGCTATAAGTTGAATCAACAGGTATGGATAAAAAAACTTTCGGACGCGTCGAAAGGGATAACGGCCAAACTGTCTTCAAAATTCGATGGTCCCTACTGAGTTATCAAGATTGTGTCTCCCTGGTGTTACGAACTGGCCGACGAGGATGGGCGAAATAAAGGCATATCGCACGCCCAAGACATATAGGCTCACCCACCAGATGATAGTAATCCTTAAAAATTTCAATTTCACATACGACCAACCAATGATAAGCACGATACAAAGTTATGTCAAACTTTTCTTCAGCAAAGGGGGGAGTTGCTACGGGTTCAAACTGATATAAACAATATGAAACTATATTTCATTTCATATATCTCTTCGGCTCCGATTTGGTCAGCCTGCCCTCCGAGCTGTGGCCACATTCTGTCATCTTTCGAAATTCGAGGATCGAACTTACCTTTTGTCTTAGTTATGATCTGCATTTCTCTTTCTCTTTTTGGTAACCTTTATGGAAGCATGTGCTCATAATCACGATAAAGTGGATTTTTGTATGCCAGAAGAGAAAGGAACTACAATAATTTTGCAATTTATATTATCTCTAGTGATAATTTACCATTTGGGATTTCGCAAATCAATAGTCGAACTAACTTCTACGAGGCCACCCACCACCTATGGTAAGGACGCCGCTGCCATGTCATATAAGAAGCTTACAGCTTCCTTTGTAGCCCCATTCTTATACCGCTATTATATGTATTTCTGGCCTTTTTGGGCTTCTCCTCCTTCCTCCCCACTGCTTGCACATCTGTAGTCTGCTAACTACCACCTACGAAGCTCCAGCCTTCACCGCCTAAGGGTTCCACTGATACCTGAAACTGAATTTATTATCCTTGGAGATGAAATCTTTAGTTCACGCTTACGCTTACTTACATGACGCTTGCTTAGTTAGAACTTTACAGATATACAACCAGGAGACACCGGTCTACCAAATCGTAGGATACAGCAAGTAAGATCAGTCCTTATATCATGGCAAGATTCAAGCTTGCACATATTAGCTTCTCATTGATTGAAACCACAGCACCTCACCTCAATTTCGGCTTCTTCATTATACCATCAACCTGCTTGTCCTACAGTATCAATTCAAACCGTTTAGGTTGAACAGGGTAGTTACCTTCAATTATTACATTTGTCAACTCCAAGTATACTTTGGGTACATTGTAACACCTCTAATGCCTACGGTTGAAGTGGATACTGTATAAAGCACCAACAGATCTCCTACTTGTAAGAAGATCTCTTCTTTGGTCTTAATTATTCTTTCAACCCAGCATTCCTCTCCTACTGAAGCTTTGTTCGGGACAATATAATAAATAACTGAATTGCTACCCTCTTGCTAACTGACAAGCAGCCAAGCGTGTAGCAATACATTCGGCACTTCTCATTACCCACAATATCCCCCGGAGCATAAGGCAACACCGGAGTATCGTCAATACCGTACGAGTGTCTTAGGTGGTAGTACAACACTCGTAGAGCCGCGTTATGCCTGTGGATATAGGCTGAGACCGCATAAGCTGGATAAGCTGAAAGCAAGTACATTCGGTTGCCGACTTCAGCCCTCTTGACCTGAGAAAAGAAAATGTCAAGTTTCTGGATGAGCCAAGGTCTTCAATGTTCTTGAAGAAGACCCCATGCTTATTATTATGTAGTTGTAGGAGCCTCTCACTTTCCGCAGCTTTGACGTAATCTTTTTGCTGAACTTGGTAACAGAGTTTGGCTTCATCTGTTCAGATACTAGACAGAGTCGAAGAGAAATGCTCAAATTCCTGCTTTTTCATGATCGCATACCAAGCAGAGAAGGGGATCTGAACTCCTGATGACTTTACAGGCTCCATCCAGTACCATTCTATTATGTAGACACTCTAAACTCAGAAGTCCACGGCCTCCCCGTTGTCTGGGGAAGTACAACCGTGGAACAGACGATTTAGAATGCAAGCTCCTATGAAGATGCTACATTTTGCGAGTTTTCATATCGAGTTGTCGTAGCTCTCCCAGAGTCCATTTCGTTACTCCAAAGTAGTAGACCAGAATTGCCTCTTTGTTAACCGGCTGAGGAGAGGCTCTGACACAGCCTCGAGCCCGAAGACAGCATGCTCTGGGTGTAGTTCACATCACAGAGCATGCATTCTCGCCAGGCTCACTGCTCTTTTTAGTATTATTATTAAAGATTAGTTCAGGTATATAAAGGTTTGAACTAGACTTATTTGTACATTCACTATAAAGAGCTACGGTCTTAGCGAAACGTTATATTCAAAATAAATTTTTTATAAAGTTTAAATCGTTCATTTTGTACGAAAGGCAATAAATTTCTAAAATGAAAATTCATTATAAATAATCGAGCCTTTTGCTTATTTTCCTTTACTATAGGATTATTGGCAAACGACGAATAGAAAAAAATTCAACAGCTCCATTCTACTGCCGAGTCATCTGAGAGTATAGACAAGTCGCGAGATGCTGGATAATTTATAATCAATTTCCGTTGTCGGATGATATAGTAAAATCAAAATTACGTAACAGTTACGTAAAATACAAGATAATATACCGAGCGTAACTTTCAATGTATCAGCGACATAACATTTACATGTGATGTTTTGGTTGGTAGTATGCAAATAATAATAATAATAATAATAATACTCCCTCACATAAGGTCACCCATCAGTTTTACATGGATGACCTTAAACTTTATGCCTCCGGAGAAAAGGACCTTCACCAGACCTTAAGGATGGTGCAAGAATACACGCATGCTACCGGAATGGAGTTTGGGATCGACAAATGTGCCACGGTTCATCTCAAAAGAGGACGATGCGAGGAATACGGAGAGGACGTTCAGCTCGTAGACGGAAGCATCCTACATCATCTGGATGCCGGAGAGACGTATACCTACACATCCAAGAGGTAGCTACTGTCAAAAGCTCTCTCCGCGGCAATTATCAGCACAAACTCAGAACTGTCGGGGACGAACAAAGTTGATGCAACTAATATGCTTGCCGTCCCGACTCTACTTTAATCCTTTGGAGTAATGAAATGGACTCAGGAAGAGCTGCGACAACTCGACGTAAAAACTCGCAAAATGATGCATCTTCATAGAAGCTTGCATCCTAAATCGTCTGTTCCACGGTTATATTTCCCCAAACAACGGGGAGGCCGTGGACTTTCGAGTTTGGAGTGTCTACATAACAGAATGCTACTGGATGGCGCCTGTAAAGTCATCAGGAGTTCAGATCCCCTTCTCTGCTTGGTGTATCCCGTGCAGCCGATGAACTCGATCTCATATTCGACACTGAACGGACGAACCCAAACTCTGTCACCGAGTTGGAACCCGTTCAGCAAAAAGCCAACGTGAAAGCTGCGGAGTGTGACAGGCTCCTACAGCTACATGAGGATAAGCCAATGCATGGGTTCTTCTTCAAGAACATTAAAGACCTTGGCTTATCCAGAAATCTGACCTTCGCTTTTCTCAGGTCAAGTGGGCTGAAGTCGAAAACCGAGGGATTCATAGTGGCCTGCCAGGATGGTGTCTTCAACACCCTCGTCTACCGTAGTCGCGTGATGGGTATAGAGGTCCCTGGCACTAGGTGTAGAGCGTGTCGTGGGGCAGCTGAGAACATAATGCATTTGCTGTCAGCTTGTCCAGCTTGTATCAGCCTATATCCACAGGCATAACGCGGCCTTACGAGTGTTGTACTACCATCTACGACTCTCGTACGGTGTAGACGAGACACCGGTGTTGACTTATGCTCCGGGGGATATTGAGTCTGTTGTGGAGAATGAGAAGTGCCGAATCTATTGGAACTACTAATTCCCCACCCTCAGGCAAATACAAGCCAATAAGCCTGATGTAGTCCTTCTCGACCACCGAAGTAGGACGATTTTCGTCATTGAGTTTTCATCTCCTGGCGAGACGAATATCGTCCGAAAAGAGGAGGAAAATAGGACTAAATATCGAGATCTACTCTTTAAACTCTGCAGGCTTTATCCAAACCATTCTGTCAAGATGCTGGTTCTGATAATAGGGGTCCTTGGTGGAATGATGGACACGCTGCTCTCGAAACTAAAAATCATACCTGCATGCCGTGATTCGGCAGAAAACCTAGCCGGAAGAATGCAGAAGGCCGTTATCCTTGGTTCACTCCGTTTACTCAGGGCACATGATTCTCGGACCCAATAATCACTCACCCCACGGACGTGGGGAGTGTTTGCTGGGGTTAATGATACACCAGCGCGCCCTTCGGTAGTATCAGAGCTCCGGGGACAGGGCCTGACTGGTACATTCCTTATGGAAAAAAAAAATTCCCCTCATAAACACTCGTTCAGTGTACCCAAAGGCATAGCCTGTGCGGGTCGAGGACGGCTATTATTATTATTTGCTGTGGCGCTCCTGGGCGACACACTGATGTTTTTAGGTGATGTATCCACTTTTCAGCTGTAGGAAAACCCGGAAAACCTACAGCACCACCTATAAAGTAGTTGAGAAAAATTCTCTTGTACCTACATCGGGCTCGAACCGACTATCGCTATGCTGGAGTTTCGAACGGCCTGTGGGTTAGACCGCTAATCCACCGACCACCACTTAGACATTCAGCCACGTAACTATCCAGCAAACTTTCACGATAAACCAAACAAATATCAGACGATAATATGAGACCACTCTACTTTTTCTAAGGAAAATTAATTTGAAACTGATCTCTACCCATTTATAACGAGTACGACCAGAGTTCGAATTTCCTTAATTATTATTGTTCGCTAAACAGACCATCACATCGGGTTACTTAACAAATCGATACATGATACCTGCTGGCTGTTCTTAATGATCTGTCAGATAATCTAATAACACTTTTCTCCGTTAGCAAATCCCCTCAGAGTTGCTTCACCCTTAGCAGATGATCTCATTTGTCGACTTCTATAGCAATCAATGTACAGGGTGTCAAGATGAAAACTTCTCGGCCTTACTATCGTCCCTTCAGTAAATAATATGAGAAATCAACAAAACGAGTCAATTTCATTGTTCAAGGAGGACATTTCCAGTTCAACACCCTGGGAGGAGTAGATGTTACCCTTAAAAACCTAAGTGGCACGGCATTTTGATATGCGTTCAAGTCTGTTTCCATTGCTACCTTGAAATATCATTTTTGATGAACAGTATCCTAGGTTTACAGGAAGTCATTGAAAGTTCCAACCCTTTATCAGGATAATATCAGCCATAAGTCCTAAAATAATCACATCAAAAAGTAACCTAATAGTAAAACGTACATGGTAATTCAGATGCACTTATTAAATGCTGGATTTTTGGATTTTTGGAAAAACTTGAAAAATACATTATTCAGAAAGTAATTATCGATGAGAAAATCTGTTATCTTTCGTTTTCCTGAAATCTAGAACTCTTGAAGTACTGTTACAATAAATATCAGATATATTATTATTTTTTACTATTTTCTCAGTTCATCATGAATTTAATTTATTTTGTATTTTCTTGTATTATTCAATATCTTATATCTCATATTACTTGAATACTTTAACTAGTGTCATAGTTATAGTTAGGCACAAAACGATGTCATCATAAAACTTCCATTGTGTTTCAGCATTTAGGGTACGAAAAACAGTAACAAGAGATGTATCATTCATTAAGTAGTAATAGCGCACACAACATACAATATACACAGAAAAAACTGAAGTAACACCACAAAAATTATTATATTTTCTTTACAAACTGAACTGGGATTAGAATGATCAATTTGTTTTTGGGAAATTGTTTGCTTGGTGGAAAGTCGAATATACAGATAAAATAGCTTTAATTAAAATGTTGACATTATTCAAAATAATGTTTGAAATAGAGTGGTTTTCAAAATTAAGTATGGGGGGCGTATTTTCCAGGTTAAAATAAGTTTTTTTTCCCACGAACATGTATCTGCAAACTCTTCTTCACCGATATACAGAGCGTTAAAATTTAAAGGTTTTTCTATTTCTCCTCCAAAGCTTCTTCAATTTTTGAGTTATTAAGATCAAATTTGAAACATATATTAAGTTTTAGGGCTTACATCATCCAGCGTTCCAAGTGATTGTGAGAATCTACAGGAAGATATTTTTTCAGGGGTCTAGCTCCTTTCCTTCCCATAAACTTTTTCATGGTGCGGCGCTGGTGGATTCCAAAATATGATATCATAAATAAAATGGATGTCATCCATATGTTCAAATGAATATGGTTAATTTTCCATTTAAATGTTAAATAAATGAGACATGAACCTACTTCTGAATAATTTGAAATGTCTTTGAATCAAACCTAATTGTCAAAATGGAAATAGCTGTCATAGCACACTGATTATATTTTTCCTTGTTTCCGTTTGCACCATGAGTGACATCAACTTTTTTATATAAAATGGGTTACTCTGTATTTGAATTCGCTATTCCATTTCGAGGGGGGGGACATCTACTCTACATCTTGTAATGCCTTGTCTTGCCTAACCGGACATCGCTCTTGTGTAAAGCTATTCTTTGTTTCAGCCATTGCGAAGTCTGACCCACATAACACTGATCACATGCACCACACGGAATTTCGTATATTACGTTGCTGTTAAGCGAAGTTGGAGTCCTATCCTTGACTTTTGAAAAAATATTTGCAATTTTTGTGTTATTATATTTAGCTATTTTTATCTTTGGGAACTCCTTGAAAATATTAGTAATGTGGTAGGATAATTTGTCAACAAAAGGAATTGATTTGTACTTAAACTGTATGTTGCATTCTTCAGTGGGACCGTCATAGAAACTTTATTGCCTACCTAAAATACACAAACCCAACGTACCACTACGCCCAATAGTTAGCTCGATCAATGCCACCACTTACAATATATCAAAATATCTAGCCAACATCCTCAAATCCGTCTTCGAAGACAACTCTGAATATAACATAAAAGATACCTTCACTTTCGTCAATATTATTTGTGCAGTGCCGTCCGACAGTGAAGGAATAACATTAGACACGTTCAATTCTTTCAACAGCCACTTGCAATTCACAGTTGAACAGGAAAAAGAGAACAGAGTCCCTTTCTTAGATACCAGATTAATAAGAACTGATGACAATCAGATAATTTTGGACTGGTACCAAAAAGAAACGGCATCCGGTAGGTTCATCAATTTCTCAAAGTATAACACCGTCATTGCCATGAAAAACAGAATCACTCACATTTGCCATGAAACTCTTTTACAACAGAATCTAAACAAACTCTTCTATATCTTCACTATGAACGGTTACCCCAGGCACATCTTAAAAAAACTAATATACAACTCTAATTTCTATGACGGTCCCACTGAAGAATGCAACATACAGTTTAAGTACAAATCAATTCCTTTTCATTGATGTCAAAATCCTGGAAAAAATTAATAATCAAAAAACTAGACTCTTCCTTGAGATGTACCATATAAACAAAAAACCCAACACAGTAAATTACAAGACCGACACGAATCAGTTAAACAACATATACAGTAACATTTTAAACACAATTTAATTTTTGTTATTGGTAAACATGTGGTGTACCTAGGATAGTTTCTAAGAATTTTTTTTTATATATATATATTTTTTTTTCATTGTTACCTACTGGTCATTAGATTTTTGGTTACCTGCGTGATATATAAGCCGGTGCCCCAGAGCTAAAGTTTCAGTTAGTAATGGATATTACCTAGTTGGTGTTGATGAATATTTCGCAGCTCCACAGAACACTAATGAACACAATAGGATTACCGACTGTATGAATGTAAGTGGAACAGTTGTATAATTTTTGGTTTGATTTTTCAAAATTCCTAACATGTTTTTGCAGCTTTTCTCTCCTGAAGAAGCTAATAAAGATTAGCGAAATATTGAGATATGGAACGAATGAGTTTTATTGGTAAACAGACCGCAAACCCGAGAAGTCCCCAGCTGATATATATATATATATATATATATATATATATATATATATATATATATATATATATATATATATATATATATATATATATATATATATATATATATATATATATATATATATATATATATATATATATATATATATATATATATATATATATATATATATATATATATCTCCTATTCCGAAAACAATGTGCAAATTGAACTCCTAGAAGCAGAACTACAACACCTAAAAAATTCCTCTCTTTTTCTAATGGGTACAAGAAAGATTGAGAGGTATTGTGGAACTAATAAAAGAGAGTAAGTACTATAGACCGAATGACTAATGCCCAGACAGCGAACCTAGTAGTATTCAAACTAACACCAACAGAAGCAAAGCGTTCCTACAGTGTGTTCCCATAGTTACAGATTAGATTTGACGTATTCTACGGAAATAAAAGATTAAAAATATTTTTGAACCTTCCATGAAACTGAAAGAACATTTGAAATCAGCATAGGACAATTGCTAAGCTCTTCTGGTGGTCGATAGTAGAGATTTAACGGATATCAATTGTATGTTGCATCTCTCTTCAACGAGCGATGAATGTATCGTATGTTATTTCGAACGTTTGAAAATGTTTTCGCATGAACTCTTGAATTGAGCCCCAGGAGTATACCGCATTCCATGTTCTTGTGGCAGTGTTTATATCGGAACCATGAAACGTTCCGTTGAAAACAGAATCGAAGAGCACAAGGCCAATTGTCGGTTAGGACACACGGATAAATTTGCTTTCCTATAACATACTCTCGACAACGATAATCACAGAGTGAAATTGGAAGGATACCAAGTCATCTTTACAACATCTGCTTATGGGTAATAAGACTCTTCCGGAAAGCCATTGAAATCCAGAAACACCACCAAAACTTCAACAGAACCAAAAATGGGCTACAACTAAACAAAGCTACCAGTTCTCAAAAATACTGCATCACCTCCTTACCCACATGAAAACGGTAAGAACGACTCGATTATGTTATCTAACGCTATGGACCAATCAGAGGTACCTATTGCGACAACGAATGTCATATGTCAAGCAATCGACAGTGAATTGAGTAGCTGACTTTTTTACTCCAGACCATCATGTAGGCAGGAGTCATGTTAGGTTGTGTGAATGTCTGCCGTATGATTACATATACATATAATCCATAAAAACGGTAAAATATAGACTATGATATAAAACTATCGAACCAAAAAAATTCAGTAACGATTTTATGGAGAATCGAACTAGATAGGAAATTATTTCAAAAAATTGAAAAATAACTTTGTAAAACCAAAACATTACAATAGCCAATTTTCATCAAAAACGAATCTTCCCAGAATCAGAAATGATCACATCAGACTTTTGAAGAACCAAAATTTGATGAACTGAAAAATCACTAGACGGTATGTCTGTAATACCATAAAATGAGAATAAACACAAATGTGAAGACGGAAATTCGAGCAAACCGTCATATTACGGAAACATCATTTCATAAAAATAATAAAATATAATAACAGAATATTGTAAGTCTGCAAAGCGTAATATTTCAAAGTCAAAGGAATTATAATCGTCTAATCAGTATACCACAAGACCTAAAATTGGCATATCAAAAATCATCAGACGAAAAAATGCTAATACCGAAAAGAAAATAACCGAAAATTTTCAGAAATTAGAGAGGTTATAGCGTAGCGAAACGCCGGTTGATCTATTCTCTCAGAGATGGCGTAGCGTGCGGTTAATATACTTCGACGAAGGAACAAACAAATGAACGATCAATATGAGTCCGAACCAGACGATTCGATTTGTTCAATTAGAAGTTAGCACCATCTAAGAGCTAATAGAGCAATTTTCTACCAGACGGGTATATTATACGCTAAAATTTCTGTTGCATTTCGATTCTGATCGTTTTATATCTTACACATTTTGGTTTCTTGGATTTTTCTATACTACATTTTTTTTCGGATAATTTATGTTTTTGGATACTATTAAATAATTTTTCTATGAAATTATGTTTCGTTAGTTATTCAATTTGACGGTTTTATGATATGAATAGTTTAGGTTATTGAGATTCGCGATTACTTAGTCAAATCATTTCAGTCACTTTCGTACATACATACACATTAAATGCATTTCTTTTCGGATCAAAAATCAGTTCTATACATTTTATTCTGCTATATTTAGGTTTTATATAAAGATATTCTGATAAATGATTGATTTTCAATTTTATTGGTTAACAGTTTTCTCATTTAATGTTATTATGAAAAATTTTCTAGTATTCTTTAGCCCACCCGCCGTATTATAAGCGCATTACAAAATTAAAATTTGAATGATTCAATGTTTAAAATCTGTTCATGCATTTCAAGAGTTTTATGTGGATTCGTCAACACCTCTGGATCTTCAAGCCGGTAGCCAGGCCGGATGATAACGGATTTGTCGCAAAAAGGGGGCGACGTTGGAGTTAATCCAAAACTATTCCAAGATTATTATTTTGGAAATAATTAAAAAACCATTATAATCAGTGAAGATACATTACCAGTCAACGTGCATTAAAAATAATATTTTTTTTATGACCATTTAATTATTGTGAAAGTAATTGAGGCATTCCTGGAATTACTTCGAGGGAGACGTCCGGTTTACCCATTATAATTTAATATGGCTCAATTCGCCTAATAGGAAGCAAGAACCAAAACAAAAGTGATATGTACATAAAGAGAGAGAGAGAGTAGCTGCCAACTACAAAAATCTTCCTTGAGAATGCCAATCCATTGTATTGGCGAAACGAGAATCCAGCTCTATTTTTTCCAGTACAGAAATCGAAAGATACAAATTCGATATTCATAATACTTACCCACGTATCGAAAAATACCAATAAACAATGTCCAGTTCAAATTGTTTATTTTCGCGAAACTATTATATTTCATTTTCGAAACATTGCAAAAATTCAATAAAAGTAATATATATATGTATATATATGAAAACTAAAAGTTCGGGTTGAACCGCGTCTAGAATTTGTTGAAATTCGACGTTTCGGCTCCGATTTTGAAGCCATTTTCAAGAACTGAAAAAGAAAGAAAATTAATAAATGGTTGAAACGTAATTCTACGCTGAGGTCTCAATCTGCCTACTCTTCAGGTATTATTACGTTAGGTTTTTGTGACTTGACGTCGGGGTCTCAATCTGCCTACTTCCCATGTCTCGTCACTGGTTCTCTCTAAGGTCTCAATCTGCCTACTCCTTCGAGAGAACTGAGGAATTGTGGGTTGAGGAACTGTATTTATAGTGGACGTGGCTGTAATGGCCGTGTGCAATGTATTGGCGCGAGGTGAACTATGGGCGGGAACTGAGTTGGCGCTAGATGAGCTGTGTGCGGGAACTGGGTTGGTGGGAAATGAGTTGATGCGTGAAATGAGAGGCTTCCAGGTATTGGGAAGTCTACGTCCGTCGTCGCGAGTGTTGAGGCAATTGGGGCGCTTCTCTATCTCAAGGGCTTCTCGGATGATCCTGGTTTGCAGAGTTTTCTCGGTGGAAATTGTTTTTGTGTTTTTGAAGTCTATTTTGTGACCTGTGTCTTCTCGTTGTTTATAAAGTGCGGAAGTGGAAGATGCCTGACGCACAGCAAGTTCGTGTTCGTAGACTCTGGAAGTTACTCGTCTGTTAGTCTGGCCAATATAACTTCTCGGGCAATCTGAACATGGTATTTCATATATACCTTGAGAATCGTTTGGTATTGTGTCCTTGGGAGATCTGAGGAATTTGGATATTTGGTTGTTGGCCGTGAATATTGTTTTTATCTCGTGTTTTCTCAAGATATTACTGATTTTGTCTATCACACCTTTGATGTATGGTAGGAAAGCTTTGTGTGGCTGAATACTCTCTAGTGAATCATTTGTTATTGGAGGACGGGTCAGTTGATGGCGGATAGACTTGTCGATTAGCGAACAATGAATAAAAATTATAAAACTGAGAGCAATTATATCCGAAAATTATCGCTAACACCAATTAGCTATCTGGGTTCAATCCTCTGTACCTGGTATATACAGTGTCACCGTTAAAGTCCGCATCATATGGGACTTTTTTTTATTATTCATTTATTGCAAATTTAGAGTTCGTAAACAGTTTTTGCTTTGAAAATAATGCAAAATGACGTTTACGATTGTTTTCCATCGATTGGCTACACCTGTCAAATTTGACATTTTTTCAAAAAAATTTCAAAATGTTAGGTTATTTCTCAATTTTTCGAAAAATATTATATGGAAAAGTTGTTTATTTTTCGGTTTCCTACCCACCTACCAAATCTGAACCAGTTGAGAAACTTTGATTTTTTTCGAGTTTTCTTAACCTTACACTTTTTCGGATAATTTAAATTTGGTAAAATCTGAAATTACCAGTTGAGATGTAATAATCCCATCTGCTGGAAGGATTTTTTCTGTTTAAAAATGTTTCTACTTGGATATTTTCAAAAAAATACAAATATGCTAAAAAAATTATGTTATAGTTGATGCAAAGTGGCTCTAGTTTCGAATTATCGAATATTTTTCTAAAGCAATAGACCTAAAGTATTTTCTACTTCACTGATGTATTGTTATAAAAATAATTGAAGCAAATTTTGCTATGGAATATTGAAACTAGAGCCACTTTGCATCAAATATGATGTTATTTTCTTAGCATATTTGTATTTTTCTTGAAAATATCCATTTAGAAATATTTATAAACAGAAAAAATTCTTTCAGCAGATGGGTGTATTACATCTCAACTTTTTTTTTCCAGATTTCATCAAATTTAAATTATCCGAAAAAGTGTAAGGGTGAGAAAACGCGAAAAAAATAAAAGTTGTTCAAACTGGTTAAAATTTGGTAGGTGGGTAGGAAACCGAAAAATAAACAACTTTTTCATATAATATTTTTCGAAATATTGAGAAATAACCTAACATTCTGGAACTTTTTTGAAAAAATGTCAAATTTGACAGGTGTACCCAATCGTAAACGTCATTTTGCATTATTTTCAAAGCACAAACTGTTCACGAACTTTAAATTTGCAATAACAGAATAATAAAAAAAATCCCATATGATGCGGACTTTAACGGTGACACTGTATATATATATATATATATATATATATATATATATATATATATATATATATATATATATACTCCCCATGTCTCGTCACTGGTTCTCTCTAAGGTCTCAATCTGCCTACTCCTTCGAGAGAACTGTCAGATTGAGACCCCGACGTCAAGTCACAAAAACCTAACGTAATTATATCTGAGGAGTAGGCAGATTGAGACCTCAGCGTAGAATTACGTTTTAACCTTTCATTAATTTTCTTTCTATTTCAGTTCTTGAAAATGGCTCCAAAATCGGAGCCGAAACGTCGAATTTCAACAAATTCTAGACGCGGTTCAACCCGAAATTTTAGTTTTCATTTATATATATATATATTACTTTTATTGAATTTTTGCAATGTTTCGAAAATGAAATATAATAGTTTCGCGAAAATAAACAATTTGAACTGGACATTGTTTATTGGTATTTTTCGATACGTGGGTACGTATTATGAATATCAAATTTGTATCTTTCGATTTCTGTACTGGAAAAAATAGAGCTGGATTCTCGTTTCGCCAATACAATGGATTGGCATTCTCAAGGAAGATTTTTGTAGTTGGCAGCTACTCTCTCTCTCTCTTTATGTACATATCACTTTTGTTTTGGTTCTTGCTTCCTATTAGTCGAATTGAGCCATATTAAATTATAGTGGGTAAACCGGAAGTCATAAAAAAAATATTATTTTTAATGCACGTTGACTGGTAATGTATCTTCACTGATTATAGTGGTTTTTTAATTATTTCCAAAATAATAATCTTGGAATAGTTTTGGATTAACTCCAACGTCGCCCCCTTTTTGCGACAAATCCGTTATCATCCGGCCTGGCTACCGGCTTGAAGATCCAGAGGTGTTGACGAATCCACATAAAACTCTTGAAATGCATGAACAGATTTTAAACATTGAATCATTCAAATTTTAATTTTGTAATGCGCTTATAATACGGCGGGTGGGCTAAAGAATACTAGAAAATTTTTCATAATAACATTAAATGAGAAAACTGTTAAGATGTAAAACCAATAAAATTGAAAATCAATCATTTATCAGAATATCTTTATATAAAACCTAAATATAGCAGGATAAAATGTATAGAACTGATTTTTGATCCTAAAAGAAATGCATTTAATGTGTATGTATGAGAACTGATAAAGCATCATATGCGAAAACAATAAGAACTATCTTTCATAGGTCTGAATTCGTTAATAAACGAAAGTGACTGAAATGATTTGACTAAGTAATCGCGAATCTCAATAACCTAAACTATTCATATCATAAAACCGTCAAATTGAATAACTAACGAAACATAATTTCATAGAAAAATTATTTAATAGTATCCAAAAACATAAATTACCCGAAAAAAAATGTAGTATCGAAAAATCCAAGAAACCGAAAAGTGTAAGATATAAAACGATCAGAATCGAAATGCAACAGAAATTTTAGCGTATAATATACCCGTCTGGTAGAAACTTGCTCTATTAGCTTAGATGGTGCTAACTTCTAGTTGAACAAATCGAATCGTCTGGTTCGGACTCATATTGATCGTTCATTTGTTTGTTCCTTCGTCGAAGTATATTAACCGCACGCTACGCCATCTCTGAGAGAATAGATCAACCGGCGTTTCGCTACGCTATAACTTCTCTAATTTCTGAAAATTTTCGGTTATTTTCTTTTCGGAATAAGCATTTTTTCGTCTGATGATTTTTGATATGCCAATTTTAGGTCTTGTGGTATACTGATTAGACGATTATAATTCCTTTGACTTTCAAATATTACGCTTTGCAGACTTACAATATTCTGTTATTATATTTTATTATTTTTATGAAATAATGTTTCCGTAATTTGACGGTTTGCTCGAATTTCCGTCTTCACATTTGTGTTTATTCTCATTTTATGGTATTACAGACATACCTTCTAGTGATTTTTCAGTTCATCAAATTTTGGTTCTTCAAAAGTCTGATGTGATCATTTCTGATTCTGGGAAGATTCGTTTTTGATGAAAATTGGCTATTGTAATGTTTTGGTTTTACAAAGTTATTTTTCAATTTTTTGAAATAATTTCCTATCTAGTTCGATTCTCCATAAAATCGTTACTGAATTTTTTTGGTTCGATAGTTTTAAATCATAGTCTATATTTTACCGTTTTTATGGATTATATGTATATGTAATCATACGGCAGACATTCACACAACCTAACATGACTCCTGCCTACATGATGGTCTGGAGTAAAAAAGTCAGCTACTCAATTCACTGTCGATTGCTTGACATATGACATTCGTTATCGCAATAAGTACCTCTGATTGGTCCATAGCGTTAGATAACATAATCGAGTCGTTCTTACCGTTTTCATGTGGGTAAGGAGGTGATGCAGTATTTTTGAGAACTGGTAGCTTTGTTTTGTTGTAGCCCATTTTTGGTTCTGTTGAAGTTTTGGTGGTGTTTCTGGATTTCAATGGCTTTCCGGAAGAGTCTTATTACCCATAAGCAGATGTTGTAAAGATGACTTGGTATCCTTCCAATTTCACTCTGTGATTATCTTTGTCGAGAGTATGTTATAGGAAAGCAAATTTATCCGTGTGTCCTAACCGACAATTGGCCTTGTGCTCTTCGATTCTGTTTTCAACGGAACGTTTCATGGTTCCGATATAAACACTGCCACAAGAACATGGAATGCGGTATACTCCTGGGGGTCAATTCAAGAGTTCATGCGAAAACATTTTCAAACGTTCGAAGTAACATACGATACATTCATCGCTCGTTGAAGAGAGATGCAACATACAATTCATATCCGTTAAATCTCTACTATCGACCACCAGAAGAGCTTAGCAATTGTCCTATGCTGATTTCAAATGTTCTATCAGTTTCATGGAAGGTTCAAAAATATTTTCAATCTTTTATTTCCGTAGAATACGTCAAATCTAATCTGTAACTATGGGAACACACTGTAGGAACGCTTTGCTTCTGTTGGTGTTAGTTTGAATACTACTAGGTTCGCTGTCTGGGCATTAGTCATTCGGTCTATAGTACTTACTCTCTTTTATTAGTTCCACAATACCTCTCAATCTTTCTTGTACCCATTAGAAAAAGAGAGGAATTTTTTAGGTGTTGTAGTTCTGCTTCTAGGAGTTCAATTTGCACATTGTTTTCGGAATAGATGATGGTTTATGTGTTGTGGAGATATCGATCACTGTGTGTTGGTTTTCTATGAACCGTATACTCCATCCATCCTTCTTTTCGAATAAACGTCTTTAGAAAGCCAGTTTTTTCTCATTTTCAATTTCCATTTAAATTTGCTATTGTAGAACAAACTCTCAATAACGATAATCACAAAGTGAAATTTGAGGAAACCCAAGTCACCTCTACAAATTCACTTATTCACATTTCGACTTCTGATATAATTTTTTAATCTGAAATTTTGAAACAACATCAGATTTTTATATCTTTCAAATTTTACAATAAATTACATCCTATAGCATATGATTGGTTCAAAATCGAATAACAAATTCAAATAATCGAAAAAATTATGGGTATTCCATTGGGAGTTCAAAAAATATTTCCTGCTGAACCAGAAGTCCTACTTCAGACACAAATAGTAACAATAATCGAGATATACCTATAATTTTCTTCATATACTATTTTTATGAGTATAATTTTCACCACTGAAAAATCAACTCCAGATATATCCATAAAAACGCGTATTTGGATTCCGAAGAAGACATGATTTAATTCGTTTCTAGAGCAATCACGTACTTATTACAGTTCGTGTCGAATTTAAAATGGCGTGACAAAAAACGACGAGACTCCAAAATATGTTGTCAGTCAAAACAGCAATTTTTCATGCGAACTCTTTTTACTATAACATATATATTTCCTACTCGATCGCGTGTTATTCCATATCATTTACTTACTCAATCAAGCTAGGAGAAATGCAGTGACAGGTAATGACTACGTCTGGCATAAGGGGGTTGACACCTAAGCTCCACCTCTGACCTCGAAAATATATGGAAAAAATATTCTATTTTCTAATAACCAGAACATTCAGACAAATGGATTACGATGAGTTAGGAAATATTCCAAAAAATTATAAATTTCAATTTGATAGTTCATCAAACTGCTAGAAAAATGTATCACTACCAATAAGGTTTGAAATCTAAATGTTTTTTTTTCTGATAATAAGAGTCAACCAAGAATAACTTCGCAAATGAGACTCAGATCCAATATGACCTTGGTAATAATCAGTTCGGATTGAATGCCAATACACTTGATGATCTTCTTCTCACCACCAATCCTGACTCACACAGTGAAGAAGTTTATGCTTGACTCATAAATTACGACCACAACCTTATCTCTACTATTTGCACTTTTTCTACACAATCGAGCAGCACAGCTGTGCCCTGTCTCATATGGCACTACATACAGTTCAGCCGACTAGCAAGATCTTGGCATATTTTCCTCAGTATTTCCATGGAAAAGAATGAGTTTTTGTTTTGGAGATCCAGCGCAAGACGCCACGACAATTTCTGAGATAATAATGCTGCTGATTGAAACATGTAAACGAAACACGCCAAGAATAATATCATTCTTATTCTCAATAAACTAATACAAAAAACAAAAAATGAATACTTCAAAAATAAGATCAATGAAAGCAAATACAATGCAAATAACTTGTGGAAAAATATTAATGAAATGTTTGCAAAAATTCAAAAATAAAAATTAGTACTATAAAAAAAAGGTAACGGAGGTATAACTCATGATATGAATGAAATTGTAGAAATTTTCAATAACACTTACATAAATATGGAGGAAACCTGGCAAGCAAAATCAGAAGAACATCGAATTATAAATTCAAACAAGAATTTAATGAAAATTCCATATTTCTTAAACCAGCTACCACAACGGAGGTCATGAATATAATGAGGAAACTCAAAAATCATAAATCGCCCGGAATTAATGACTTAAAGAGTGAAACACTGAAATTAGTAGCTGAATACATTGCAGAGCCTATATCATACATCATTAACCAAGCAGTTGAAAAAGGACACTTTCCAGCATGCTTAAAACTATCAATAGTTACTCCTATCTGCAAAAGTGGGTGTAGAGATGAAGTAACCAATTATAGACCAGTATCCCTGATAACAAACATTTGTAAAATACTGGAAAAATTACTTAAAGCTAGATTGAACTCCTATCTTGAAAAATATTAAATTTTATCCTAATCCCAATTTGGTTTTCAAAAAGGAAAGTCAACTCAGAATGCTGTAATGCAATTAACAAACTTCGTCTATAAAACTCTTGACAACAGCAAACCTTCAATAGGAGTCTTCATTGATTTATCGAAGGCTTTCGATACTGTTTTAACCACTCAATTTTTCTGAATACCTTAGAGAATATTGGAATTAGAGGAAAGCCATTTAAATTACTTAAATCTTACCTATAAAATCGACAATAAATAGTGAGAATCGATAATACATAGAGTAGTAAAATAATTATAAAATGTGGGGTACCACAAGGAACCGTTCTGGGGCCAATACCCTTTTGTATATATATATCAACGAATTGTTTTCAATAGGAGCCGCAGGCAAAATCATCAGTTTTGCAGATGACACCGATGTGTTTTATTCTGGAGAAACATGGATCGAAGTTAAAGAACAGGCTGAAAAAGATATGGAATTCATTAAAGATTGGTTCGATCATAAACAACTCTCGCTGAACTGTAGCAAAACCTTCTTCGTCCCATTCTGCAACTACAAATCTTCTTTGCCACATTTCCAATTTATTTCAATAGGGAGCACACTCAGAATATCGTCAACAACACAAATCAAATATTTAGGAGTTATAATAGACTCCCACTTAAGATGGGACTGTCATATACTTTACTTAGTAAAGAAACTGAGAACTATTCTTTATAAGTTTCGTCAACTTAAAGATAGGCTAGATCTGCAACAAATGAAAATTATTTATTATAGCCTAGTACAAAGTCACCTATTATATTGCATAATAGGATGGGGCGGTGTATCAAAAACACACCTGCGTTCATTAGAAGTGATCCAGAGGAAATTTCTGAAACTTATGATGAATAAAGCCTTCCGTTATAGTACTAACAAGTTATATGAAGAAACTGGTATATTTGATTTGAGACAATTATTCTATGAAATATTTGTCTTGAATCAATATAGAGATAAAAATAAACTCAACAGGCCGAGCCACGACTACATTACACGCAACCGAACTAGATATACAGTTCCACTCACAATCAAAGCAATAGGGCAGAGATCATATCGATTATTGGGCCCCACAGCATTTAATTTCCTACCAGAAAACATACAGAACTCTGAATCATTTCCACGATTAAAAAAGGCCATAAATACATTCATTTCAAGTACTCCCCGTGAACAAATTCGTGAAATTTTTGACCGGAAAAACTAGATTGCCACAACATATCTGACACTGACTTATTACTATGAGTTGTGCAAATACTGAGAGAAAAAAAAAAACGTATATAAATGGTTTCAGTATTACATTTCATTATTCTATTTATCTTGTTTTGTGCCAATATAAAAATGTCACTTTTATATCTCGAATAAAACTTATATTGATTTATTTTACATTTTCATTTCTCTGATTTTGGGTATAGGGTAATAATTTTATAAATGATTTTTAAATCAAATATCATTTACAATCATCCTTTACAATATTTATATTTTTCAACTATGTTGAATTTCATAGTTTGAAACTGTATAATTTTTTTACATTTGTGTCGTTGTAAGTTTTTGGTATCAGTTGAGCGTGGGCATACTTTATTGTTATTACATCTAGTACCAGGAGTAATGGTAATGACTACCATTCATTATCATTCGTCCAGGATTTGTCAAGAGAACATGTCAATGGTATCAGTGTTAACAACTTTATTTCAATGTTACTAGTTTCTGGTTCAACTTAACTAATTTGATTTGAGTCCAGTCTAACTTCTCCATAACGGATGTTCTTCATTTCAATAGCACATATCAAATAAAGTTCAATAAGCTCTCACTTGAGGAGAACTTGTCGATTGGTACTTTAAAGTTTCGTATTGGGTAGAAGTTGTTTTCTGTCGCATATTTGCATCGTATTTCTTACTCCTAGTTATGTGTAGGAATAAGGCATTGGAAACTCAGACACAGTGTCTGAACTAATTCATGATTGGTAGTTTGTTGATTATATATTATATTCCATAGCTGCTATAAACGAAGATGTTTGTTTCGAACAATTCAGTGACAATATTCGAACATAAATGGCAAAGTGATTTATGAAAGTTCTATAATAATCCTCAACAGCTGATTCGACATCTAATAATTATGTTCAATGCTGCCCCTTAAGGAGCAAATTCCCATGCGACAAACACATTCAGCGCCATAAATTCCCATTTACGTGCTAACACGGGGTATTCTGACAATGGTTAAAACAATATTATCAACGTATGTAGATCCACAGAGAGCGGTTTACCTCATTACAGGATAATTATACTCCAGCTGTGGTGGTCAGTGTTTCAGGTTTTCAGGCCATCCGTATTGCATTTCGTGTTGTAAAACGACTGTGATGTCGCTTGTAGCGTGTTGTACAGGGATGCATCCACACCACTAATAGAAGGGAGTTTTGCGGAGGGCGGTGTGGAAGTTGACTAATTTCCACAATATATATAATCCAGTTAAGTTAGTTATATGAAGGGATTAACCTCGAAATGAAGGATAACAAGCTGGAAACGCGTACACAGCTTTATTTTGGAGTTCTTCAAGTTACTTACAAAGACTCATAAAATCTCGTAAGTTATTCAAGGTCAAAAGTCACAAAATTCGGGTTTAAGCTATTATCCAGTTTTCTATAGCTCCAATGATATCAATATTTGATATAAAATTGTGGTGCATGGTATGATGATATTCAAAATATCATGCACCACAATTTTATATCAAATATTGATATCATTGGAGCAATAGAAAACTGGATAATAGCTTAAACTTATGATGATATTCAAAATAATTGATAAATAGATAATATCATTGTATCTCTCTGAAAATTGATGCCATTGCACTGTGGAACTGAATTCGAATGAATTTTATGATTATTTCACAAACTTGGTTCTGATAATCGAATGAATGAATATTTGGAATCTTTGGTGTGAATAGTATGAAGTTGGTAAACGATTAACATCAAGTAATGAAGTGTTCACAAAATCCAACCAGAGGTGAAAGAGCAACAAACACAATAAACGAGCCTACTGTAAATGCTCGAATGAGTAAAATAAACCACAAATACAAAAGAGGAAACATAAGGTATCCTTTATTGAAGGACAAAAATAAACAAAAGTGGATATGACTCTTGCAGCAGTTATTCCCACAGTACAGGGTGGTTCAAGTGTAATAAAACAAATGCCTGATATAATGGAAATTGTTGGAATCCGACCCTTATTTCACTCGACATTGATACATCCTGTGTTATGAAATATAGTGACAGACGTCTTTTTCTTGACGTTGATTTTTGAACATATAAAAATTTAGAACCACTCAGTTCATTTTTGAATCGATCTCCCAGGCATTCCAACAGAAATACTACCATGAACTATCAATTTAGAAAGCCAAAATTATAATGTAGGAAGTAAGCAATTATACAATGATCAAGCTTTTGAAAACAACCCCGAAGATACTCAGGACGAGTTTCAATAACTTAAAAAAGATCTCGAAGGCGTCGCTTGAACATAGAAACTGGTGAAGGGGACCGTCACTTCACCGTTGGAATGAGCCCAAGAAAAAATCTGGCTATTCATTACCAGAATTCCTGACAACGTAACAGATCTCATTAACGAAAACTACATAGAGGCACAAACCAAATCCCAGGACACCTCGATAAAAAAACTAGACATGAACAACACATGCAACCAGTCCTTTATGATGGGAGTAGTAACTGAACTGATCGATACTGTCTACGACTCAAAGTTTTGGCCAAGAAAAATGGCATTTGAACGTTTTGACTCCGGAAAACGGAAGGGAGTTCTAGATGATTTCGATCAACACTCTAACAACCGTCCATCAAATTTTTTGGTATAGACACCCCAACATCTAATCTTCAACAAGGAGCACTGAAGATTTTTCATTCAAATATACAATGCATTTTTAACAAGATCAATCCGCAAATAACATAATTACGATATCCTATGCCTCACTGAGTATTGGCTTAATTTTGAATGTCTAAAAACAATAAATATTAGTGGTTTCATTTTGATGAGCCAGATTTGTAGATCGAATAACCTTAATGGTGGAGTCTCCAGTTTTGTAAATATCCATCTCAAATGTAAACCATTGAATCTGACTGCTTTTTGTGTAGAAAAACATGCAGAATTCTGTGGAATTGAAATAGTAGAATTAAAAACAGTACTCATAAATGCATATAGACAGTCTACATTTTCGAATTTCAACACATTTCTCGATAAAATAGAGGGTTTGTTAGGAATGATATCGGATAAATACGATAAAATAATTTTATTAGGCGATTTCAACATTGACATTATCATTGGAAACACTCACACCAACACCTTGATTGATATTGTTGAATCATACGGAGCGAAACCAAAAAAGTTACCAACATTTCTTCCAAATGCATTGATAACATCATTACAAACCAAGATATTTGCCATTGCACATATAAAATGTTGTAGATCCGTGTTTGTCTGACCACTACGGCTGAAAATATGAGTATTTTCAATCATTCTAGAGCACAACCAGAATACATTAAGTAACGGAGAATAGGGCAAAAGGGTTTATCTGACATGACTGACTCTCTTAGGCAAATCGACTGGAACATTTTTCAAAATGAACCAACAAACTCACATTACTCTTAGCAGTATTCCTAACAAGTTCATATAGTTCTATCATTGTTCAAAATTTTCCTCTAAGATCTTAACACATGACAAACAGCCAGTTGCACATGGGATACACTCATCAATAGATGAAAATAATTCGTGATTCTTCTAATGATCCTAGTCTCACTCAAACTTACAAGGACTACAAAAGCAATACAAACTGTCGATTAATCAAGCATAAAGAAATAGATGTGACAATTTTCTTCATGTATCAAACAACAAACCGTTGGATGCTTGGAAACTTATCATCAACTTCAAAAGAAATTCTAGTTGAAAATCTACATTCACCACTGAGATTGACCCCGATGACTTCAAAATATATTTTACAAATATAGGTAGCTGAAAAAATTGTCAGGTCATCCAAATATAATAATATAGACCCAATAAACTGCCTAGCTCATTTACCTTAACCAAGAAATTCTTTCTTCATATTCCCTGTCGATACGGCGGAGATAAAATTAGCTATACATAAGCTGAAAAACTGGTTGTCTCGATATGTATCACCTGAACAGCAAAATAATAAAATAAACAATTGATTACTTAACTTCAAAGTAAGCGAAGTCATTCCAATTCATAAAAGAAGGAGATAATACACTACCAGAGAACCATAGCCTTATCTAATCCCATTTTTGGCAAAATTATTGAAATCATTCTTAATACCGTTCAACTACAATTTTTCTGAACCACAATGTTATAAATGACCACCAGTTTGTTTTTTTTAGAACAACTGGAGCAGTTCTGAAGGTAGTCCGCAACATTGTTGAGAGTCTTGAAAAGAGACGAACATACTGCTGTCACAATGTGGGACTTGAGTGAGGTTTTTGATTGTGTCAATCACGATTTGCTGATTGAAAAGCTCAATTTCTATGGGATTCGTTGCAGGACTCAGACTTTTTCATATCTTACCTGACCAATAGGAAGCAAACTGTCTGTATATAAAATGCATGCTCTGATGTTAGGTATATAGAACACGGAGTACCCAGGGCTCTATTATTGGACCCATTCTATTCCTAGTATATTAACGATATCTTCAGCTATGTAATGCCTAACATCTATGTATGTTAGGCAGATGATAATACAACATAATTCTCGATGATGGTCTGACATGGGAAAATTACGTTGATCAGATTTGCAAAAAACTTGCTACACAACTGTACCTACTAGGTATGTCAGATGAAAAAAGTGTTGAGTTTGAATGTATTATTCATATCTTATCACAGTATATTCCAGTCATATCAATCATATGGAATCTTATTGTGGGGCATTTCATAACACTGCTATTCAAGCAGTTCAACATCTTAACTTCAACCTTTATATTCATCCCAAATATCTTGATACATTTCCGCAGTAATATCGACTCGTATGTGACCCATGCAAGCATCCACAATCATCCAGCAAGAAATGCAGGTCTCCTTAGACCGCAAAAACTCAAATTAACAACGTCCACTCGCAACACTTTAGATGTTGATATATATACAGGGTGAGTAAGAATAGAACCGACAAACTCCGACTACAGATTCCTCACCTCATTTCGAGTTGAAAAGTTCCTATCAAGGTATGTCTTAAACGCATTCCCTATGAGATACAGGGTGTGAAAAGTAAAAAAAAAAATTATTTAATTCTTTCTCTCCAAAATTCCCGAAGCAAAAATTATCCAACTTGATACACTGATCAAGGTTCATCAACGTGATAATTTGGAGTTATAATTCTTAATTTTCGTAAACCAGTGGCGTAGTTACATTGGTATGTGGAAATATTTTCCTTCATATATTCTTTGGACAAGTGAATGGACAAGTGAGCATTTGACATCAGTTAGGCTCATCGATACTCAACTTAAAAGTCTTAACATTCCATGTACCTAAAAGTAAAAGTTTCTGAGAAAATTGAGAAAAACTGAAGATATTTCCTGAGTAGCAAAATAATTTCATGTGCAAAAATCGCATAATGCTAAATTCTTACAATATATTGGAATATTTGTCAACCTCCTGAACATTTTTGAATGTTGAAAGAATCGGAAACAAAGTACAGGTGAGTCATTCATCATATTATTTCATGAAATTGATGTCGTGTAATCACTGAATCACCCGTACTATGTTTCCGATTAACCCAACATTACAAAATGTTGAGGAGGTTGATGAATATTCCAATATGATGTGGAAAATTAGTGTTAATAGATTATTTTACAGTGATTACACGACATCAATTTCATGAAATAATATGATGAATGACTCACCTGTACTTTGTTTCCGATTCTTTCAACATTCAAAAATGTTCAGGAGGTTGACAAATATTCCAATATATTGTAAGAATTTAGCATTATGCGATTTTTGCACATGAAATTATTTTGCTACTCAGGAAATATCTTCAGTTTTTCTCAATTTTCTCAGAAACTTTTACTTTTAGGTACATGGAATGTTAAGACTTTTAAGTTGAGTATCGATGAGCCTAACTGATGTCAAATGCTCACTTGTCCATTCACTTGTCCAAAGAATATAAGGTAAAAGTACCGAAAGCGGACAGTGTCCCAAATTCGGACACAATTCTTTTCAATGAATAAATTAAGTTTATGTGTCCATAAAATATCAAAATTGACACAGGAGAGACATCTATAATTATAATTATATATTATTCTGTAGGAACTTCAGTGATACCAACATTTTTGACATTTCATTTCGCGCGCGGGAATAGGTGTGTACAGTTGCGAGTGAATACAGCTGTAATACTTATAGTGAATGTGAATTTAGATATTTGTTTAGGTAAGTTTTTCATCACAGTCTGTTCAATATTATATGTTTGATGGTTGTAATGTGTTTGTGATTGATGATTTTGAATATTTTTACTAAAATATTTTAGTTTTATAATTATAACCTCGAATTTATATGGGTGTCCAAATTGGGGACACACAATAATTCATTTACCTAATTCTGACATGGCGTGTCCGAATAAGGTTCACTGAAAAGATTGATATAGTATTTGTTCTGTCCTTTTTTAGTTCACTAAAATACCATATTTGATTTCATTCTATTGTTTAGTGCGAAATATGTATAGTACCCTATTTCTGACACAAGGGTGTCTCAATTAGGTTCGTGAGTTTCTTCTTGACATGGTTATATTTTTTCTTTCAGAATGTCTGCAAAAAAAAATAAAAATTATACATTGGAGTCTCTTAATTTGGCGTTAGAAGCTATCAAACGTGGAATGCCAGGTAAAGGTGCTAGTATAGAATATAAAATTCCGCAAACGACATCGCATTCTAAGTTTCATGGAAAATATCCCATTGAATGTAATGCCGGCGCACCACCAATTTTGACAAAGGAAGAAGAGAACACATTGGTAAAGTGGATCGTCAGCGTTGCTAAAGTAGGATTCCCTGTAAACAGGGATCAATTATTAGAGAGTTTTCGCATGCTCTTATTAAAGACAAAAAGATCAAACCCTTTCAAAGACAATCGTCCTGGAAGGCATTGGTATGAGGGCTTTATTCGCCGCCACCCCGAAATAACAAAGAGGATGTCTCAAAACCTCGTCAATTCCCGAGCGATATTAACAGAAGCTCAAATCAGGAACTGGATTCAGGAAATTGAGCAGTACATACGAGAAAATGACTTGATTACAACTCTTGATGATCCCCGACGAATTTATAATGCCGATGAAAGTGCATTTTTTTGTGCCCAAAAGGGAAAAAAGTACTAGCTCAAAGGGGCAGCAAGACAGTCTACAATCACACTGCGAATGACGAGAAGGAATGTATAACGACACTCGTTACAGGTATACATACCATTTTCCATGTTATATATCTGCTTGAATTCACACTAATCTTTTCCTATGTTTTCACAGCAAATGCAGCAGGTGATTTACCCCCTCCGATGGTGATGTTTGCATATGAAAGGATTCCTCAAAGCATCGTTGCTCTTATGCCTGATAAATGGGGTTTGGGAAAATCTGAGTCAGGCTGGATGACTGTGCAAAGCTTTTTTGAATACGTCTCAAACATTTTTCATCCCTGGCTCATTAAAAATAATGTGCCATTACCAGTATTATTTTATGTTGATGGGCATAAATCACATCTCACGATGCACCTTAGTGACTTCTGTTCTCAGAATGGCATCGTTCTAATAAGTTTATTCCCGAATGCAACCCACTTACTCCAACCTATGGATGTAGGTGTCTTCCACCCATTAAAAACTGGGTGGAGAAATGCGGTTGCCAAATTTAGAACAGAAAATAATAAAAAAAAAATAAGGAAGGAGAATTTTGCGCCTCTGCTTGACACCACTATCAAGGAAGTCGTAAAAACAAAAATGATTCAAAATGCTTTTCGAACATGTGGCTTATATCCACTCGATGGTAATGTAATAAATTATTCAAAGTTGGTTTCCGCCGATCCAAAAACTGTATCAACAACAGAACATTCTTCTGGTCCCAATAAATCTTGTGATACTATAGATTTCAATGAAAAACAAATGAATTTTGTTGAAAGTTTGATGGAAAAAAATAAAGTTGAAGAATTCGAAACGTGTTTTGCAAAAAAAGAAGAATGGATGGGAAACATCAAAGATGATAATCTCTTTATTTTATGGAAGAAACTGAAAGAGAGTGTAATGAAAACGACATTAACTATACCACTAGAAACACCTAATATTGAAGAGGTTCAAGAAAAGGATATCTCACCAGACGATATATTCATATTAGAAGGAGACTGGGTGGATGAAATATTAAATGATGATAGTCAGAATGAAAACATGGATCCTGCTGGACCTCCAACCACAAATGTTTTTGTAGCGGAACCAGTTGACATTGAAATTATTGAAGTTACCGAGAAAAATATTAATTTGTCTGACCAAATCAACGCAACAGTCAGCAGTATTGAAGTGGAGGCCGACATAATGAAAAATTCAAATAAAACAGACCAAGAATTTGAAAATAGTGAGCTGCTTGAGAAAAATCAGTGTGAATTAAATGAATCCAATGTGGGAGATGCAATGATTTTCGAACAAAAAAACAATAAGAGCCCAGTTACAACTAATTCAAGTAATTTACCATTTAACAGCCCGTCCCCATTCAAAACCATTTTATTTTGGCCAGAAAAGCAGAAAACTGAGAAAAAGAAAAATATAGTAAAAGTTCCTAGTGTTGCAAGTTCAGAGCAGTGGAAAGCTTATTATAGAAATAAACAAGAAGCTAAAGATAAGAAGGAGGAAGAAAAAGAAAATCGAAAAAGACTAAGAGAGGAAAAGTTGCAGCTCAATAAACAAACCAAGAAGATTAGAAGGAACAGAAATAGTAATCTTAAAAAGGTAACACGAAGAATTTTATCTGACACCTCAGAGGAAGAGGAAAATGGAAGCAACTCCCAAGAATCGTCAGTCAGTAACCCACAGATAAGCGATGGTAATGTCAGTGTAGGAGATTATGTTATAGTTGATTACTTTGATATTCAATATCCTGGACTTATTGAAGAACTACGAAAGGACCAAGCATTTGTCAGTGTGATGATACGAAGTGGAAAAAACTGGAAGTGGCCATCAAAGAAAGATGTATTATGGTACAATTTTGACCAAATTAAAGAAAAAATAAAGGCTCCTGTATTAACTAATAATCGTGGAATTTTTTGTGTTCCTGAGATGAAGAAGTTTTTAAGACTAAGTAAATGATTTCCTTTGATTATTGTCTAAATAAGGTACTATAGTGTCAGAATTCCAGAATGTGTCCGAATATTGTACACATGTGTGTCCGAATTCCATACCAAATATTATTGTCAGTGCCAGAATTGAGTTCACTAGCATTCATAATAATAAACCATATTTTGACTAAAAACTGTGTTTTTATCACTCTTAAACCTAATGAATATTGCCATAAAAATATATATGTACCTAACTGTGAACGATTTCTTGCAATATTCATGAATATGGCATTTCTGCAATGTTTTTAATTCTATATATACCTTAACCTGTCCGAATTTGGGACATTTACCTTATGAAGGAAAATATTTCCACATACCAATGTAACTACGCCACTGGTTTACGAAAATTAAGAATTATAACTCCAAATTATCACGTTGATGAACCTTGATCAGTGTATCAAATTGGATAATTTTTGCTTCGGGAATTTTGGAGAGAAAGAATTAAATAATTTTTTTCTTTAACTTTTTACACCCTGTATCTCATAGGGGATGCGTTTAAGACATACCTTGATAGGAACCTTTCAACTCGAAATGAGGTGAGGAATCTGTAGTCGGAGTTTGTCGGTTTTATTCTTACTCACCCTGTATATATATCAACATCTAAAGTGTTGCGAGTGGACGTTGTTAATTTGAGTTTTGGCGGTCTAAGGAGACCTGCATTTCTTGCTGGATGATTGTGGATGCTTGCATGGGTCACATACGAGTCGATATTACTGCGGAAATGTATCAAGATATTTGAGATGAATATAAAGGTTGAAGTTAAGATGTTGAACTTCTTGAATAGCAGTGTTATGAAATGCCCCACAATAAGATTCCATATGATTGATATGACTGGAATATACGGTGATAAGATATGAATAATACATTCAAACTCAACACTTTTTTTATCTGACATACCTAGTAGGTACAGTTGTGTAGCAAGTTTTTTGCAAATCTGATCAACGTAGTTTTCCCATGTCAGACCATCATCGAGAATTATGTTGTATCATCATCTGCCTAACATACATAGATGTTAGGCATTACATAGCTGAAGATATCGATAATATACTAGGAATAGAATGGGTCCAATAATAGAGCCCTGGGTACTCCGTGTTCTATATACCTAACATCAGAGCATACTTTTTATATACAGACAGTTTGCTTCCTATTGGTCAGGTAAGATATGAAAAAGTCTGAGTCCTGCCACGAATCCCATAGAAATTGAGCTTTTCAATCAGCAAATCGTGATTGACACAATCAAAAACCTCACTCAAGTCCCACATAGTGACAGCAGTATGTTCGTCTCTTTTCAAGACTCTCAACAATGTTGCGGAGTACCTTCAGAACTGCTCCAGTTGTTCTAAAAAAAACAAACTGGTGGTCATTTATAACATTGTGGTTCAGAAAAATTGTAGTTGAACGGTATTAAGAATGATTTCAATAATTTTGCCAAAAATGGGATTAGATAAGGCTATGGTTCTCTGGTAGTGTATTATCTCCTTCTTTTATGAATTGGAATGACTTCGCTTACTTTGAAGTTAAGTAATCAATTGTTTATTTTATTATTTTGCTGTTCAGGTGATACATATCGAGACAACCAGTTTTTCAGCTTATGTATAGCTAATTTTATCTCCGCCGTATCGACAGGGAATATGAAGAAAGAATTTCTTGGTTAAGGTAACTGAGCTAGGCAGTTTATTGGGTCTATATTATTATATTTGGATGACCTGACAATTTTTTCAGCTACCTATATTTGTAAAATATATTTTGAAGTCATCGGGGTCAATCTCAGTGGTGAATGTAGATTTTCAACTAGAATTTCTTTTGAAGTTGATGATAAGCTTCCAAGCATCCAACGGTTTGTTGTTTGATACATGAAGAAAATTGTTACATCTATTTCTTTTTGCTTGATTAATCGACAGTTTGTATTGCTTTTGTAGTCCTTGTAAGTTTGAGTGAGACTAGGATCATTAGAAGAATCACGAATTATTTTCATCTATTGATGAGTGTATCCCATGTGCAACTGGCTGTTTGTCATGTGTTAAGATCTTAGAGGAAAATTTTGAACAATGATAGAACTATATGAACTTGTTAGGAATACTGCTAGAGTAATGTGAGTTTGTTGGTTCATTTTGAAAAATGTTCCAGTCGATTTGCCTAAGAGAGTCAGTCATGTCAGATAAACCCTTTTGCCCTATTCTCCGTTACTTAATGTATTCTGGTTGTGCTCTAGAATGATTGAAAATACTCATATTTTCAGCCGTAGTGGTCAGACAAACACGGATCTTCAACATTTTATATGTGCAATGGCAAATATCTTGGTTTGTAATGATGTTATCAATGCATTTGGAAGAAATGTTGGTAACTTTTTTGGTTTCGCTCCGTATGATTCAACAATATCAATCAAGGTGTTGGTGTGAGTGTTTCGAATGATAATGTCAATGTTGAAATCACCTAATAAAATTATTTTATCGTATTTATCCGATATCTTTCCTAACAAACTCTCTATTTTATCGAGAAATGTGTTAAAATTCGAAAATGTAGACTGTCTATATGCATTTATGAGTACTGTTTTTAATTCTACTATTTCAATTCCACAGAATGTTGCAGTCAGATTCAATGGTTTACATTCGAGATGGATATTCACAAAAATGGAGACTCCACCATTAAGGTTATTCGATCTACAAATCTGGCTCATCAAAATGAAACCACTAATATTTATTGCATTCAAAATTAAGCCAATACTCAGTGAGGCATAGGATATCGTAATTATGTTATTTGCGGATTGATTTTGTTAAAAATGCATTGTATATTTGAATGAAAAATCTTCAGTGCTCCTTGTTGAAGATTAGATGTTGGGGTGTCTATACCAAAAAATTTGATGGACGGTTGTTAGAGTGTTGATCGAAATCATCTAGAACTCCCTTCCGTTTTCCGGAGTCAAAACGTTCAAATGCCATTTTTCTTGGCCAAAACTTTGAGTCGTAGACAGTATCGATCAGTTCAGTTACTACTCCCATCATAAAGGACTGGTTGCATGTGTTGTTCATGTCTAGTTTTTTTACCGAGGTGTCCTGGGATTTGGTTTGTGCCTCTATGTAGTTTTCGTTAATGAGATCTGTTACGTTGTCAGGAATTCTGGTAATGAATAGCCCGATTTTTTCTTGGGCTCATTCCAACGGTGAAGTGACGGTCCCCTTCACCATTTTCTATGTTCAAGCGACGCCTTCGAGATCTTTTTTAAGTTATTGAAACTCCTCCTGAGTATCTTCGGGGTTGTTTTCAAAAGCTTGATCATTGTATAATTGCTTACTTCCTACATTATAATTTTGGCTTTCTAAATTGATGGTCCGGTTCATGGTAGTATTTCTGTTGGAATGCCTGGGAGATCGATTCAAAAATGGACTGAGTGGTTCTAAATTTGTATATGTTCAAAAATACTTTTATCTAACGAAATTATCAATTATATATTACAACGTCAAGAAAAAAACGTCTGTCACTATATTCCATAACACAGGATGTATCCAATGTCGAGTGAAATAAGGGTCGGATTCCAACAATTTCCATTTTATCAGGCATTTGTTTTATTACACTTAAACCACCCTGTACTGTGGGAATAACTGCTGCAAGAGTCTTATCCACTTTTGTTTATTTTTGTCCTTTAATAAAGGATACCTTATGTTTCCTCTTTTGTATTTGTGGTTTATTTTACTCATTCGAGTATTAACAGTAGGCTCGTTTATTGTGTTTGTTGCTTTTTCACCTCTGGTTGGATTTTGTGAAGACTTCACTACTTGATGTTAATCGTTTACCAACTTCATACTATTCACACCAAAGATTCCAAATATTCATTTATTCGATTACCAGAACCAAGTTTGTGAAATAATCATAAAATTCATTCGAATTCAGTTCCACAGTGCAATGGCATCAATTTTCAGAGAGATACAATGAGATTATTTATCAATTATTTTGAATATCATCATAAGTTCAAGCCATTATCCAGTTTTCTATAGCTCCAATGTTTGAGTGGGTATTTGTCATGTGCCGGGGGAACATGCGTGTTTTTGACGTCAGTGTACACTAAGCTAGGGCCACGTCCGTTGGCTGCAACGCCTGAGGACGCCCTTGGAGTAACAAAACACATACCTGTTTTGGTAAGGAATTAAAACTAACCTCTCACCAAAACCACCATTTTTTTTCATTTCGGGAAAGAAAAATAATGAGACTGCTATATTAAATACTAGTTCTTTATTAGCTTCAACACTATCCTCAATAACAAAGGAAAAAACAATCGTGTTTTCTATTTACATTCATACCGTCAAGAAATTATTTAAAAACCTTCCCTCACACTTGCTTTTGTGGACATCGTCTTCGGCTCAGTACCCCAATTTCTTGTTCTTTCTAAAACCCTGTTGCTTGATATTCTACCTCTTCCGAAGTTCAACAACTTTCACAAATGTATTTAAGCTTCAACTGTTTTCCACTTTCAAATAACTTAACTACGGCTCTGTAGTTGTCTATAGCCTCCTTAACAACACCTTTCTGTTTGTGATACTCGTCGCCCAAACTTCGAGTAATTACTTTGACTATGATTCCCTTCATCAGCCAATAGTCCTTTCTATTGATTTCCTCCTTTCTCCTCTCTTCTTTCCTCCTGCTTCCTGATTTCATCTAACACTGTTCTTTTCTCGACTTCTGTCTTCAGTCTCTTCGATTTATTTGAGGCTACGTCAGCATCAGCAGGTATCTTGAAAATATTTGGAGTAGGAACAGGAGTTGCCAGTTTTTTGTATGACTTCAACTTGATACCCAATTTGAGAGTTTCGTTATCAGTTACTCTTAGAAGTTCAGTATGGAACAGGATCTAACGAATCTCCCGCCTTTTCCGATGCAAGTTTCGCTTATCTCTCCATGAATTCCATCTGCCTTTCTTCTTCATTTCTGTCAAATTTCAGCTTCTTTCACTTTTTTGCTTCTTGTTCAATCGCCTCAGGACTTCTATCAATGTATGTAACAAACCATCCTCTCTCATTTTCATCAACAATTGCTTGACCTGTCTTACTCAACCACTTCACAAATTCAGCTAGAGAAACCCAGCGGGTTCCATTTATGTGAACATTATTACGATCACGAATATATTCTTGATACACTTTGTTGGCGTCAACTCTCTTCGTTCCAAATTGTCTCTTGAGAATATTTACATAGCCTTTTGCCAAATCGTACGAAAATTCATTTATAAATTTTCTAGGGTTATCAGCAAACAAAAGTATATTCCTAACGTGGACTTCCGATGTGATGTTCAACTTGAATCCATTTTCATCTCGGCACTGTTTTTGCATGCATGGCAGAACCATTTGAGTTTTTGAAAACCCTTGTCCTTCATTTCGTTAGCAACGTACTTGGGTACTTCAGCCTTTTTTCCCATCTTGACGGAATAATTTTTGTAACGAAGATTTCGGAATAAGATTCATGATGAAACAGAACTAAGCTCAACTGGCAAATTTGAAATTTTGACCTTAATTTGCTCTTAACTCAATCACTGTCGACAATCGTACTGAAACTGTAATAACTCCAACACTATCAACATTCTTATATACATTCTCTAATTATTAATTATCAGTTGAAAGGATGAAAGGAAACGCTTGATTGTGATATGGCAGACATTATCTATATAATTATTAATTCGTTTAATAATAACATGAATCAAATTACTAGTACCTCGCTGCTATCTACTTTAAAAACAATAGCAAACTTATCAACATTAATAAACGCAGGTAGTATCTGATTGGAATATCCATATATTTTAGCATATAGGATCCAAAACAAATTTTGTTTTGATTTCTTACCAGACCAGCTAATTATTCTAATTTAATAGTGTTTTGTCATATTTAATACGTCCTGGCGAAATCGTTGATATTATCAAATATATGAGAACGTTGGGCTCTCTTGTAAAGAAATTGAAATTATACCTCAGAGAATTTTGAAGATTTTTGTTTCACCTCAATTTCTTTATCGTTGTGGCCTCTCTTGCATGCTAGCTGTTACTTTTCCTATCCACAATTTGGAATTGAAACTCATCGCAAAATTAACTAGATTCGCACTTGCTTTATTTTCAACTCTTGAGATTCCTATTATAAACTTGACAAAGCTATAAGAGCCAGTATTCGAACTTTTATAAATGAAAGACAAGATGAAACAACACTTAAATATTTATATTTAATAAATTAATCAATTAATTACAAATTTCATCAAATATAAATGTATGGACATTCAGCAATTAACTGTTATTGAAACTGATATTGAATTCAACAGGAACTGATCATGAATCAAAATAAATGATGCAAGACAATTTACTAATATCTCAAAGGAATGAAAGCAATAATTTAGTTTGATTAAAATACAATGAATGCACTAAAAGTTGAATAAGAATCATAACGATTTATATAAAAGTTGAATGAAAGAATCAACTTTTCAGAGGAATCGGAAAGATTGTTTGCAAAACAAAATGAGAATTAAGTTATTCCTCTAATTAAGATCATAATTGAAGCCCGAAGCCTAAAAGAAATTTACCCGTATTAACACAAACGAAACATAACAATCTGAATATTTCCATCGTCAATAGAGTTGAAATGAAGACTGGTGATTATATTCAAGGTATGGTCATATTTCGGAGAAACGGGGTGGTCTATTAAGATGTCTTGCGTCGGAATCATCAACATATGAACCATACAAATATTTCTGCTTTGTCTGCTGAAATGTCCCTGTTTAAAAAATGCATTTATCGAAAGAAAAAAATAAAAATATCTCACAAGTGATTATATATTAAAGGATCCTTTGAAATATATATTTTGCGGGGGTTTGAAAGATTAGGTTGAATCTAAACGGTTATTCTGGGTATAATTTTTTATGATTATTTTTATGACCGGAGGCAATATTTCACTTTACTTGTGACAATTTTAGATACAATTTATTATTATAAATGTTATCTGTACGTTTAGTTATATAATAACATAAGTGTTATGGCTAAGCAGGTTAGTTTAACGTGAAAATAAGCAGTATGGGCGTTGCTAGATTTACAACTGTGTGTACACAATTACTCCCCTTTTCAATCAGCCCTATGCTGTATCACTTCCGTTAAACATAACGTCACCGTTATTCGCCATTTCCGTTATTTTGCTATTGCTCAGTAATAGCAAAATAACGGAAATGGCGAATAGCGGTGACGTTATTTTTAGCGGAAGTGATACAACATAGGGCTGATTATGTATTTGTCCTTTGTGAATCGGTTATACATGTCGGAATAACATATTTCTCGATTAATGAATGAATCGCTTCATCTTGTAGTTCTATAATCCAAAGTTCCAATTAATATGCTTGCAAGACTTGATCTAAACAGACTAACACACTAACTGACATTGCAAGTTGAATGTAAGCTTTTAATTTGTGAAAATAGGGGTTGCTATTAATATGATACGAAAGCACATTACATATACCAAAAACATACATTGAATCTATTGAATGTCAGTCAGAAAGAAGCACTTTTTCAATAAACCGACTGGAGCACATCAGAGGAAAATTTTATGTTTCGAATGATCACTAGCACTCATTCCTTGGTTCCTCAGGGAAATACAGCAAGTAACCGGTACGTCACGAAACGATTCTCATTACCTCAACCCAATCCTGCTGATTGTTTCAAGGAAGACACGCGATGGTAATCAAAGAATTACTTGAACCAATATGAATAACTGAACATCTCGTGTCGACTTATTCAAGCAGAACTTCCATTAACAATGCATGATATAATGCAACTTGAATATAAGAAAATTTATTTTACGCAACAACTGACAACTGAAATTGAATAATTATATTGTTACTTGATATTTACTAAATAATACGCCAAGTGAAATGTGTCCAGATATTTCGGGATTAATTCCGTTCTTCAGATTATTCAGCACAGAAAAACATCCAAATTAAAAGTTCCGAGAAGAGATGATAACTGAGGTCAGCGTCGACTCATTTTTATGCAAATGAGTTAATATTATTCCCCTCCCAATTTTGATCGTCCTGATCAAAGAATGTGTCGTCTCCATTATAACGTTTGAGTCTTTCTAGGTGAACGACCTTCATTTTCTCTCTCGGACTGCGTTGAACCCTATAGACCACGTCGTTCATTCTGAAAACTATTGTATAGGTTCGTTCCCAAGTTGGTGTTAATTTGGGAGAAATCCCTTACACTTGATCTCCTTCTTTAAATTCACCAGTATTGGCCTTAAGATCGTATTGAGCCTTCATTCTGTTACTAGTTATCTTCAATCGTTTTCTTGAAAATTCATGGATCCCAGTCAAGCTATCTCGCAGTTCGTGTTTCTAATTCTGCACCTCTTTTTTTTCAGCACTTGGTGATCCGAACACCAAGTCACATGGCAAACGAAGTTCTCACCCGAAGATAAAGCTGGCTATGGTGAGCTTCATAGAATAGTGCACAAGAATAGTGGAACATGTCAATCCTAGTTCTTTTGGTGCTTTTCTACTACTCTGGAAAGATGTTCTTCCATAGACCTGTTGAACCTTTCAACCATGCTATCAGATTGTTGATGGAGGACAGTTGTTTTGGCCTTGCTGATTTCCATCAATTCACCAACATCCTTCAATAAGTTCAAAATTTCTTCCTCGATCGGAATGTAGCTCCATTGGTACTCCAAACCTTGAAAACATGTTATTTACCAGAGCTCTTGCAACTGTGGATGATTCTTGATTGAGCAGGGTATAAGTTTCAACCCATTTGCTAAAATAGTCCATGGCAACAAGGATGCATTTGTTGCCATCATTCGTCATCAGAAACGATCCAGCTACATCGATGACGATTCGTTCGAAGGGAGCACCTACATTGTTTCATCTCTTCTCTCGATCTTGTCTTGAGGCCTTTGCTTGCTTCACACTCCGGAAATTTTTGGCACTATCTTTCTACATCTTCACGACATTGGACCCAGTAAAACATCTGCCATATTGTATCCAAGGTCTTATTCACTCCAAAATATCCACTTGATTTGCCGCCATGAATCCAAGACATCACTTATTCTCGACCTTGGCAGAACTAATTGAGAAATCAGTTTCTGCCATGGGCTGATTCCCAAGCTCTTTTCAGTAGACCATTCTCGAGAATCAGGAAATCCCATTGCGCCCACAATGCCTTGAAACCTAATGATCGAACAAAGATTTCCAGGTGGGTCTTCTCACTCCACTTTCCTTCCATCGTAGAATATCTGCAACGCATGGATCACTTTCTTGGTTCTGTCTCATTTTCGTTGTGGTCCAATCGTCGTCAACCATTAACCCCACTTGGTTGCTTCCTTCGCGACGTTCAATTCGCTCACAATGCTCACAGGTATCTGAACAAGGTCTTCTGGACAAGGCATCTGCGTTGTTGTGCAATCGTCCTGTTTGATGTATCATCTTGAAGTGATACTGGTTCAACTTTAAATCCACCTTTCAACTTGTCCTTCAGGAGTCTTCATCTCGAGTAGCCATTTCAAAGCTGCATGTTCTGTTCTGATGAGAAACTCTCTTCCATACAGATATTTGTGGAAGTGGTCGACAGCCTTGATTATTGCCAGTAGATCCTTCCTTGTTACACAATAATTTCTTTCTGGCTTGGTTAATGCTTTGCTGCAAAACTTAAAATCGAAAATATTCTTGTGAGCTATTGTGAGAAGAATACGGTTAGGTATATCCTGCATCGAAAGGACTTTCATAAGAATTGCCAAGTGCCCATTGTATTCGAACGAGTACACGTTTATTTTTCCCCAGCCTAACGGATATTTCGATTCATTCAAACATCGTTATTGCTACTTCATCATGTCGCAAATTAAGTTTTCATAGGTTTTTGTTTTGCCTGTTTACTTTGGGGCGCTAATGGACTGAGCCAACATTTCTTCAAGTAACTTCAAATCATTTTCAATCGATCTCCACATAATTTTGCATAATTTTTAAATTTATAAGCTTTCAACTGTAGCGTGAACGTATTACGAAGGGAATCGTAGAATCACGTGCTGAAAGGGTTTTCATGCAACTAACTCTTCAAATAAAATACATAACTCTGGCTATATTTCCACCGACAATGTTATTATACTCATTATCAACTTTCAAGTAGGTAATGAGTAGTATATTGAGCTGTCAGTTATGCTAAAAAGGTTTTACTTCAAATATCGAAATAACAGGCAGAGAGTCAGAGGCAAAAAATATCACTGGATTCACTAGGCCTAGTTTTTCAACATTTGATTACAGCAGTTGCGTATACAAACATACTGCGGTCAGTCAAGAGAAACTAAGGACAGGTGTCACAAGTACGCTAAAAAGTTGTCGTTTCTACAGAGGGGATAAAATTAATTTACTAGGGCTGGTAGAAATTCTATATCATATATAAAGAAAAGTTATGTCAGTCATTTAACTGAATGTGGAGAAGGAACAGGTCAGTCAGCCCCAGTGTATGTACACATAATAAATGCATTCCATTTGGGGGCCATCCATTATGAAAAGATGACAAAAATGTCAGTCAACCTCAGGATATTTTTCTCTAGTACCAGTGTAAGGCATGTATCATAAGCGCCCGAAGATCTATTGTTTAACAAGTTCATTACTAAATATAAAATTTTCTTTACTACACAAAAACTAATCATCCGTGAATGAAATTGTAAATGGCATCGAAAACTTCATCAAAATTTGTTGGGTGGTTCAGAAAAAGTCAGCAGAAACAAATGCAGATAGCGAATTTGTTTTATACTTTTCAGGGCCAGTTTTTCAATGGACAGTTAAGCAAAGTTAGCTATCAGCTATTTCTAACTTCCAGCCAAACTGTTTTTTCATTCACAGTTGAGCCAAACCACAAGCTATTCTGTCTGCTATATTAGCAGCAACTTCGAAGTTCCAGTCAAGCTTCTAACTGGCATTCCATTGAAAAAGTGTTAGGTAGGAGTGATGTGTTACGTGTTAAATTATTATATTTAGTGGTCGGCAAATTCAAATAGAAATAGTTTTGTCATAGATAAAATGGATGCAATTGATATCGCGGATGATCAGGATACATGTAATTACTAAAATAATTTTGGGGGATATGATGACTTGCCTTAGGGCATCTGCATTCTCATGGCTAGTCTCCACTCTATGTTTGATTTCGAAGTGAGATTTTTGGTGTCTCTTGATCCAACGTGCCAATCAACTCTCAGAATTTTTCTTGAAAGCCATTTGTGAGCTGCAGTTTTCGACAAGAATCTTCTTCCATGCATACTCCTTCAACAGCAACCAAAACTTTCTTGCCTTGTGATACAGTAATTTTGCTAAGGTTTACTAAGGGTCTTGCAGAATTAGTGCGTTGATCAATGCCCCTTTTAGCTTCCTGAATAAGTCTCAACATCCTTCGGAACACTGGAACAGGGTTTGCCATTCTATGAACCAAGTTAATAATTTAGCGATATTGGCGAAGCCCAGCACATATCAGCGACAGTAGGTACACAGGATACTTGACTGGTGTATGTCTTTAGAAATGATCCATTTCTTAACAGCTTTGATCTCCTTCTCATCTACCGCTACTCCTTCCCAAGAGACAACGTAGCTAAGACATCTTACTTGACACAGAAGGCATTTCTCGGGGCTCAGGTCAATCCTGGGTTTCTCAGGCGCAGAAATACCTCTTTCAAGTTTTTCACATGATCCTTGAGCGATCTGCCATTTACAATTATGTCGTCAAAATATACTGGACCAATCTTCCATAAGAGTCTCCTTTCAGAACCGTCTCCATCAATCTTCCGAATGTCGCATTGCAGAGCCCGAATAGCATAGGTAACTGTGAACTGCTACAACCCTGAGTTGACGGTGAAAGCAGTTTTTGCTCGGTCTCCTCGAGCAAGTCTTCCAATATCCTCTCTTCAAATCTGGGATCGGGTCAAGAAAATCGTAGACCTGGCCAGCCTGTCTAGGATATTGTCTATCCTTGGTAGATACTATCCATTTCGTCAGGTTGTTATCCAATTCTGTGGGCAAGTGGCTGGCTAAGCTAACATTACTGCGTTCAATCCGATTAACCGAGGAAATTAGCGAGCAGTGCCTCAATATAGTTAATTTGTTCAAGGTCACCAGGTAATAATTGATATTCATCACCCTTGTAGGTACAAATTCATCAACACGCAATCAGGTTTTTACTGGTGCGATTTCTCTTCCAATTTTCTCATCGTGAAGCTCGAGGTTCGAACATCATCACCTTTCGACTACTTGCACCCTCATCCAAGCGAGCCTCCGGAATGGTTCCAACCTTCTTAGATACACCCACGTCTTCAGTCAACATGACATGAATTATCTATTCACTTTTTCTAAAAAGCACTAGCAATTCTCCGTTGAACTTGTTAAGAAAAAACCACAATTTCACTTCAGTGCTGCCTAAAATCTGTCCAATTGGTAGCTCACCATATACGGTGGGTGGCTCTCTCGTTGCCATGCGCAGCTTCCCAGTTGACGGTTCAATTCTTGCTATCTGACCTTAATTTCTCTATGTGCTTATCTGTCTAAATTCGTTTTTTATACTCCATCTGGCCGAAATTGGACTTGTCATAAAACTTTTATTGATTCTTCAATTTGTCAATATTGCCAAAAGTTGATCCAAATACCTTGTCTTCAATGATACCTTGAAACACCACATTGAAAAGTTCAAGTCAGGTGAACGTGGAGGCCATTTGATAGGACCATTGTTTCCTATCCATCGACCTGGCATAGTCATATTGAAGAAATCTCTGCAAATATTTCTGCGACGTGACGGAGCTCCATCATGTTGGATAAACTGATATTTTGTCAAAATAGTCAAAGGCAGATCCTCCAACAACTTAACTAGAGTCTCCGACAATAAGTCTTATTATGTCTTAAAAGAGTGGGGACCGATAATCTTGGTGTCTAGAACACGAAGCCAAACATTAACTACGAACCACTTTCGGAAATTTGTGGCTCTATTTACGAAATAATTTTCTTGTCGCCAGTGACAATGAATATTTCTGTTAAACCATCCTTAATCTGTGAATCTACTCTCATCACACCATAAAATATTGTTACAGATTTCATTATCCCGACGATGTTGTCTAAGTAGCCATCTTTGAATTATTTTTCATATCAAATCATAGTTTGTCAAATGAAAATGGTAGATTTTTCTGACTTTGTATGGTCTGAACTTATTTCGTATGATGTTTTGTGAACTCACTGATTATTATTACGTGTGAATGGTTGGGATAAGGTCAAGATAATAGAAACCATTATGGATCTGTTGCCGAAGTTTCGACTTATAGTAAGTCATCCTCAGGGCACTAGAATAGGGATTGCGATTGTTACTCAAAAATTGAATTTAAGAGACAGTGAGTAAAGAATCAAAAATAAAAAGTACAAAAATTTAGTAAAATACATACACATTCAGACCGTGAAGTGTTAAATTATTTTATTCTGTCATAAAAATAACATTGATAAAATTATAAAACAAAATATATTATGTAGAAAACACCAAGATACTTACATGAACGGTGGGTTTCTTGTCGTGATAAAACGTGATTTCAAAAAACATAAATAAAATTGAGTTCCTATTCAGAGGAGAGTTTGGTACTGAATGCAGATAAAAAGTGGAAATTGAAAAAGTAATTTTTTTGACTGGTTCGTGATTTGTTTCAACTATTTTTTGATAAAGTTTGCATGATCATAGGCGTGTCTAATTTGTTATTATTGCAAAGTTTTCAATTTACTTATGAGGTATGTGAATCTGTTTTGATATTGGTATTGTTTCTGTATTTTTTTACGATAATCATCTCTCGTAAGCTTTTTTTATAGATTCGTTGGTTTCCCAAAATTTCTGTTTTCTTAAAATAGAATTGGTGCAGATAATGGTCTGAATGTTCCGCAAGATATGTTTCGTCTGTTGTTCTTATGAGTTTTTGGGTTCCTATACCCCGCTCATGTTCGGAAATTCTAGTTTTGAGATATATATCGTCCTGTCTGCCCAATATACATTTTGTTGCATTCTTCACAAGGTATTTAATAGATTACACCACTTTCAAGTTCTTTTGACGTTTTTTATTTCAACCTGAAGTACTTTTTGACGGTATTTTCATGTTTCAAATCCATATTGAAGGGTACGTCTGTGAAAATCTTTTTCAACTTTTCTGAAAAGCCAGGAATATATGGGATTTTGTGAAAGAATTTATTTTCTCTTGGTACCCAAAATGCCAATTTAAGTATCGCCATCTCTGTTAGTTACTCTATAACTTTCACTTGCCACCGTCATACAATTAAAGTAATCTAGTAGGCAAGATCACCACTTACGGTTTTGACAAGTGTCCAAAAGCTGTTAGAGTGACAGGGTAGGCTCGCGGCTAAGCTCCAGTGAAGAGGGGAGTGGGTTGAACAAAACAAAATGTCATGTGATATTAAAATAGAATGCGGGCGCCAGTCATATGAATGCTGAGCCCCCTGTATAGATAATTTTACCAATTCCCATATAACACGAATAGTAATAATTTAGGCAAATGCCACACACTCAATTGATAATTAGCTTATGATTGGAGTCATATATTATATAAGGTGACAAGGTTTTTACGATCACATCAAAGTCAAAGTAGCTGAAGGCTTATTAGGAAGTATCAGAGACACTATCAAGGTGAATTATAACAAACAAAATATATATATAACATGAACTGTAGAATAGCCCAAGGCTCAAAATATTCAAGTGTAGTTACCCACAGTTATCTTACTCAACACAATATACCCCTTCAGGGTAGGATTTGAAATAAAGCCGCTTGAGTTAGGTGCACCTTACCTGTAGCGTTTACATAAATTCAGAGTTATAATTAAACAGGTTCGGTTGTTGTTTCACCTGCATTCAAATGTTGCACATCCTTACACTTGCTTTCACCGTACTGATGAGATCCCTAAGATCGAAACACGTGTCTACGGTTGCATTTTTACCAGAGGGCTTAGTCCAATAAAATGTCCTACTTGTTATATATACCTGACAACTCCCTTTGTCGTTCCTTAACTTAGCCAGTCGAGCTAACCTCCTTCAAAAAAAAAATATATATATATATGAAAACTAAAAGTTCGGGTTGTAGTATATATCTATATATATATATATATATATATATATATATATATATATATATATATATATATATATATATATATATATATATATATATATATATATATATATTTTTTTTTGAAGGAGGTTAGCTCGACTGGCTAAGTTAAGGAACGACAAAGGGAGTTGTCAGGTATATATAACAAGTAGGACATTTTATTGGACTAAGCTCTCTGGTAAAAATGCAACCGTAGACACGTGTTTCGATCTTAGGGATCTCATCAGTACGGTGAAAGCAAGTGTAAGGATGTGCAACATTTGAATGCAGGTGAAACAACAACCGAACCTGTTTAATTATAACTCTGAATTTATGTAAACGCTACAGGTAAGGTGCACCTAACTCAAGCGGCTTTATTTCAAATCCTACCCTGAAGGGGTATATTGTGTTGAGTAAGATAACTGTGGGTAACTACACTTGAATATTTTGAGCCTTGGGCTATTCTACAGTTCATGTTATATATATATTTTGTTTGTTATAATTCACCTTGATAGTGTCTCTGATACTTCCTAATAAGCCTTCAGCTACTTTGACTTTGATGTGATCGTAAAAACCTTGTCACCTTATATAATATATGACTCCAATCATAAGCTAATTATCAATTGAGTGTGTGGCATTTGCCTAAATTATTACTATTCGTGTTATATGGGAATTGGTAAAATTATCTATACAGGGGGCTCAGCATTCATATGACTGGCGCCCGCATTCTATTTTAATATCACATGACATTTTGTTTTGTTCAACCCAATCCCCTCTTCACTGGAGCTTAGCCGCGAGCCTACCCTGTCACTCTAACAGCTTTTGGACACTTGTCAAAACCGTAAGTGGTGATCTTGCCTACTAGATTACTTTAATTGTATGACGGTGGCAAGTGAAAGTTATAGAGTAACTAACAGAGATGGCGATACTTAAATTGGCATTTTGGGTACCAAGAGAAAATAAATTCTTTCACAAAATCCCATATATTCCTGGCTTTTCAGAAAAGTTGAAAAAGATTTTCACAGACGTACCCTTCAATATGGATTTGAAACATGAAAATACCGTCAAAAAGTACTTCAGGTTGAAATAAAAAACGTCAAAAGAACTTGAAAGTGGTGTAATCTATTAAATACCTTGTGAAGAATGCAACAAAATGTATATTGGGCAGACAGGACGATATATATCTCAAAACTAGAATTTCCGAACATGAGCGGGGTATAGGAACCCAAAAACTCGTAAGAACAACAGACGAAACATATCTTGCGGAACATTCAGACCATTATCTGCACCAATTCTATTTTAAGAAAACAGAAATTTTGGGAAACCAACGAATCTATAAAAAAAGCTTACGAGAGATGATTATCGTAAAAAAATACAGAAACAATACCAATATCAAAACAGATTCACATACCTCATAAGTAAATTGAAAACTTTGCAATAATAACAAATTAGACACGCCTATGATCATGCAAACTTTATCAAAAAATAGTTGAAACAAATCACGAACCAGTCAAAAAAATTACTTTTTCAATTTCCACTTTTTATCTGCATTCAGTACCAAACTCTCCTCTGAATAGGAACTCAATTTTATTTATGTTTTTTGAAATCACGTTTTATCACGACAAGAAACCCACCGTTCATGTAAGTATCTTGGTGTTTTCTACATAATATATTTTGTTTTATAATTTTATCAATGTTATTTTTATGACAGAATAAAATAATTTAACACTTCACGGTCTGAATGTGTATGTATTTTACTAAATTTTTGTACTTTTTATTTTTGATTCTTTACTCACTGTCTCTTAAATTCAATTTTTGAGTAACAATCGCAATCCCTATTCTAGTGCCCTGAGGATGACTTACTATAAGTCGAAACTTCGGCAACAGATCCATAATGGTTTCTATTATCTTGACCTTATCCCAACCATTCACACGTAATAATAATCAGTGAGTTCACAAAACATCATACGAAATAAGTTCAGACCATACAAAGTCAGAAAAATCTACCATTTTCATTTGACAAACTATGATTTGATATGAAAAATAATTCAAAGATGGCTACTTAGACAACATCGTCGGGATAATGAAATCTGTAACAATATTTTATGGTGTGATAAGAGTAGATTCACAGATTAAGGATGGTTTAACAGAAATATTCATTGTCACTGGCGACAAGAAAATTATTTCGTAAATAGAGCCACAAATTTCCGAAAGTGGTTCGTAGTTAATGTTTGGCTTCGTGTTCTAGACACCAAGATTATCGGTCCCCACTCTTTTAAGACATAATAAGACTTATTGTCGGAGACTCTAGTTAAGTTGTTGGAGGATCTGCCTTTGACTATTTTGACAAAATATCAGTTTATCCAACATGATGGAGCTCCGTCACGTCGCAGAAATATTTGCAGAGATTTCTTCAATATGACTATGCCAGGTCGATGGATAGGAAACAATGGTCCTATCAAATGGCCTCCACGTTCACCTGACTTGAACTTTTCAATGTGGTATTTCAAGGTATCATTGAAGACAAGGTATTTGGATCAACTTTTGGCAATATTGACAAATTGAAGAATCAATAAAAGTTTTATGACAAGTCCAATTTCGGCCAGATGGAGTATAAAAAACGAATTTAGACAGATAAGCACATAGAGAAATTAAGGTCAGATAGCAAGAATTGAACCGTCAACTGGGAAGCTGCGCATGGCAACGAGAGAGCCACCCACCGTATATGGTGAGCTACCAATTGGACAGATTTTAGGCAGCACTGAAGTGAAATTGTGGTTTTTTCTTAACAAGTTCAACGGAGAATTGCTAGTGCTTTTTAGAAAAAGTGAATAGATAATTCATGTCATGTTGACTGAAGACGTGGGTGTATCTAAGAAGGTTGGAACCATTCCGGAGGCTCGCTTGGATGAGGGTGCAAGTAGTCGAAAGGTGATGATGTTCGAACCTCGAGCTTCACGATGAGAAAATTGGAAGAGAAATCGCACCAGTAAAAACCTGATTGCGTGTTGATGAATTTGTACCTACAAGGGTGATGAATATCAATTATTACCTGGTGACCTTGAACAAATTAACTATATTGAGGCACTGCTCGCTAATTTCCTCGGTTAATCGGATTGAACGCAGTAATGTTAGCTTAGCCAGCCACTTGCCCACAGAATTGGATAACAACCTGACGAAATGGATAGTATTTACCAAGGATAGACAATATCCTAGACAGGCTGGCCAGGTCTACGATTTTCTTGACCCGATCCCAGATTTGAAGAGAGGATATTGGAAGACTTGCTCGAGGAGACCGAGCAAAAACTGCTTTCACCGTCAACTCAGGGTTGTAGCAGTTCACAGTTACCTATGCTATTCGGGCTCTGCAATGCGACATTCGGAAGATTGATGGAGACGGTTCTGAAAGGAGACTCTTATGGAAGATTGGTCCAGTATATTTTGACGACATAATTGTAAATGGCAGATCGCTCAAGGATCATGTGAAAAACTTGAAAGAGGTATTTCTGCGCCTGAGAAACCCAGGATTGACCTGAGCCCCGAGAAATGCCTTCTGTGTCAAGTAAGATGTCTTAGCTACGTTGTCTCTTGGGAAGGAGTAGCGGTAGATGAGAAGGAGATCAAAGCTGTTAAGAAATGGATCATTTCTAAAGACATACACCAGTCAAGTATCCTGTGTACCTACTGTCGCTGATATGTGCTGGGCTTCGCCAATATCGCTAAATTATTAACTTGGTTCATAGAATGGCAAACCCTGTTCCAGTGTTCCGAAGGATGTTGAGACTTATTCAGGAAGCTAAAAGGGGCATTGATCAACGCACTAATTCTGCAAGACCCTTAGTAAACCTTAGCAAAATTACTGTATCACAAGGCAAGAAAGTTTTGGTTGCTGTTGAAGGAGTATGCATGGAAGAAGATTCTTGTCGAAAACTGCAGCTCACAAATGGCTTTCAAGAAAAATTCTGAGAGTTGATTGGCACGTTGGATCAAGAGACACCAAAAATCTCACTTCGAAATCAAACATAGAGTGGAGACTAGCCATGAGAATGCAGATGCCCTAAGGCAAGTTATCATATCCCCCAAAATTATTTTAGTAATTACATGTATCCTGATCATCCGCGATATCAATTGCATCCATTTTATCTATGACAAAACTATTTCTATTTGAATTTGCCGACCACTAAATATAATAATTTAACACGTAACACATCACTCCTACCTAACACTTTTTCAATGGAATGCCAGTTAGAAGCTTGACTGGAACTTCGAAGTTGCTGCTAATATAGCAGACAGAATAGCTTGTGGTTTGGCTCAACTGTGAATGAAAAAACAGTTTGGCTGGAAGTTAGAAATAGCTGATAGCTAACTTTGCTTAACTGTCCATTGAAAAACTGGCCCTGAAAAGTATAAAACAAATTCGCTATCTGCATTTGTTTCTGCTGACTTTTTCTGAACCACCCAACAAATTTTGATGAAGTTTTCGATGACATTTACAATTTCATTCACGGATGATTAGTGTGTACAATATTCTAGTTGAGTTTTTGTGTAGTAAAGAAAATTTTATATTTAGTAATGAACTTGTTAAACAATAGATCTTCGGGCGCTTATGATACATGCCTTACACTGGTACTAGAGAAAAATATCCTGAGGTTGACTGATATTTTTGTCATCTTTTCATAATGGATGGCCCCCAAATGGAATGCATTTATTATGTGTACATACACTGGGGCTGACTGACCTGTTCCTTCTCCACATTCAGTTAAATGACTGACATAACTTTTCTTTATATATGATATAGAATTTCTACCAGCCCTAGTAAATTAATTTTATCCCCTCTGGAGAAACGACAACTTTTTATCTTTTTTTTTTTTGTCTTTTACATTTAAAAATAAAAATTTAAGTTGGTATCACGATTGCAGTTGGTAGCACTTATTGTAAATGCCAAATGTCAAACCTATCAATGTCAATGTCACAATTCAAAATGTATTTTTTACAGTTTTCCGCCTTTTTATGAAGACATGTGAACTTGAATCCTCATGGTAGGAAATTTTCACAAAAATTTTTCAATTTTTATAATGACTTAGTATAATGTGTTCCTGTACTCACACAATTTTATTATTTACATTTTTAATATGTCACAACTCATAAGGAAAAGTGTTTATGTTTAATGCAACCGACTTCGTTACAACCTCACTTTTCTGTTCCTGATGAAGAGAAAAATAATTCTCGAAAGCTTGAACTGAAATAAAGAGTTCACACAATTAAAGTGTCTCCGACTGCAATACCTGACAACTCCCTTTGTAGTTCCTTAACTTAGCCAGTCGAGCTAACCTCCTTCAAAAACTTATAGATATGGGTTTCTATCAAGACATTGCCAATCAGTTTGGGCACTCTACGATGAGAGACCTCAAGAAAGTGGCAACCATTAACACCAAGCTAGCAGCATTACACAATAGACGAAATTTCCTTCTGAGATGCACAAAAACCAACATATTCCCATCACACATCACCCAGGGCATACACAACATGGAAGCACTTACAGGAGCAGCAGTAGGGAAAACACTACACAAGACACTGCAGTTTAATCACAGGTTAAGGAACAACATTTTGAGTTTAGAAATCAAAATCACACACGATTCTATTTACAATTTTGAGAAAACATCTGCAAAACTTAAAACCAAACTCACTACAGTTCTACCATACTACATTATAACTGAATTTTATCGAAGAATATCGATAAATTACAACAGACGTTTTCACAAAGTAAAAGATAGAAACGTATCAAAATTTCAAAAATTAAAAACTTTTCAATGTTCAAAACTTAAAACTCAACCTAATTGGATCAAAAATTTGACAGATACAGAAATACCACAAGACATTAGCAACTTTCTCGCTTTGGGACCAAAATTCAGTATTGAACCTTCCAATTCAGATATCAATATTCCTCATTTATTAGGTGATGTGGATCATATTGTGAGCTATCTAGACGAATGTAAAAGAAACCTCATACTCACACAAACCACAAATGTGATAACCAATCACATTCATCGAGATAACAACAATATCAGCCACACACGATCACTTTTCAACAAAACTAAAATGTTTCTCAAAAATAATCCTCACTTAAAAGTAATTCCTTCAGACAAAATGAATATAACAACAATTATCAGCACTCAACAATATAATCTGCTTGCTCTTGATATTTTAAATGACAATAATTATTACAAAATTCTTCAAAGAGACCCTTCTTCGACAATACAACAAAAAGCAAACATGTTGATATCTAAATTAGAAAAAACAAACATGCTATCCAAAGAACAAAGCAAACAATTTAAGGTGTATGATGGTGTCATTAACAAATTTTATGGCCTTCCCAAAATTCATAAACCAATTCTTCAACTCCGCCCAATAATTTCAGGTGTTAACAGCCCCAACAGGGGAGTAGCACAATTAGTAACTGATATTCTCACTAAATCATATAATAAAGAAAACGAATATTACATTAAAGACTCCTTTCAATTTTGTGAATTTATCAATGAATTTCAATTTCCAGAAAGATATATTATAATCAGTCTGGACTTCAAAGCATTATTCAACAACATTTCTCTTAATCTTGCCAAAAACAGCATACAAAATCACTGGAACAATATTGGCACAAAGTGCAACATTAACTTCAATAATTTTTTCAAACTTTTGGAATTTCTCTTTGATACCACAGTTTTCTCATTTTCAGAGAACTGTTATAAACAAACTCTAGGAATGCCAATGGGCAGCCCGGTTTCTCCAATCCTTGCACAGTATGTGATGGACGATCTAGTAGTTTCTTGTTTAAATAAATTGTCTTTTCAAATTCCCTTTCTTAAAAAATATGTTGACGACATTATTCTAAGTATTCCGCATGATGGAGTAGAAGAAACACTTCGTGTCTTCAACGGCTAAGACGAAATTTTACAATTCACCATCGAAAAAGAGGACATCACTCACAGTGTACCCTGCTTAGATACAAAGCTGATCAGAAGGGATGATAATACCATCATCACATCATGGTACACGAAACCTGGTTCATCAGGAAGATTCCTACATTACGAATCTTTCCATCAGAAGAAACAAAAAATTTATTTGGTTCTAGCAATGAAAGATAGAGTGTGTAAAACTTCTCACTCCACCGTGCGAATACAGAATTTAAAAAAATTATCATAACTTTTTATTAATAGCGGTTATCCAAAAAAACTCATACATAACTTAATACTCAGCAGATCATTTACCAATTCAGTTCAGGTGGACAACAAGCCTGCAATTGACATTCCTACTCATTACTTTTATCTGCCACACCTGGGCAATTTATCAATCCAACTCAAGAATATTTTCAACCAATTTACACATATTAAATTAGCTTTCAAAAATACTTTAATCATTAAAAATCTTTTCTCAAAACTTAAAGACAAAATCAAAGTGACACACATGTCAAATGTAGTATATTCTATACCCTGTGGTCAATGTAGTAAAACGTACATTGGTCAAACAAAAAGGTTACTTAAAGACCGAATCACCTCACGTAAAAGTGATATCAGAACTAATAAAAAAGTTTGCACGCTAGCAAAACACACCATAGAATCGGACCACAATTTTCTATATGATGAAGTGAAAATATTAGATACTTCGAACAGTCTCCAAAAAAGACAGTTCCTAGAAATGGCTCACATTTTCAAAGATACATCTTCCCTCAATACCAGGAAGCACATAGAAGGACTTAATGTTACATATACATACTTACTTCACCTCAACAAACATAATCAATTCATTAACTAAATAAAGAATATTAACAAACAAATTCCCAATGCCAAAAAGTCCCTTTTGTCTTTTACATTTAAAAATAAAAATTTAAGTTGGTATCACGATTGCAGTTGGTAGCACTGATTGTAAATGCCAAATGTCAAACCTATCAATGTCAATGTCACAATTCAAAATGTATTTTTTACAGTTTTCCGCCTTTTTATGAAGACATGTGAACTTGAATCCTCATGGTAGGAAATTTTCACAAAAATTTTTCAATTTTTATAATGACTTAGTATAATGTGTTCCTGTACTCACACAATTTTATTATTTACATTTTTAATATGTCACAACTCATAAGGAAAAGTGTTTATGTTTAATGCAACCGGCTTCGTTACAACCTCACTTTTCTGTTCCTGATGTAGAGAAAAATAATTCTCGAAAGCTTGAACTGAAATCAGCCTTACTTCAAAATGGTTACAACAATTCGCTAATCGACAAGTCTATCCGCCATCAACTGACCCGTCCTCCAAAAACAAATGATCCACTAGAGAGTATTCAGCCACACAAAGCTTTCCTACCATACATCAAAGGTGTGACAGACAAAATCAGTAATATCTTGAGAAAACACGAGATAAAAACAATATTCACGGCCAACAACCAAATATTCAAATTCCTCAGATCTCCCAAGGACACAATACCAAACGATTCTCAAGGTATATATGAAATACCATGTTCAGACTGCCCGAGAAGTTATATTGGCCAGACTAACAGACGAGTAACTTCCAGAGTCTACGAACACGAACTTGCTGTGCGTCAGGCATCTTCCACTTCCGCACTTTATAAACATCGAGAAGACACAGGTCACAAAATAGACTTCAAAAACACAAAAACAATTTCCACCGAGAAAACTCTGCAAACCAGGATCATCCGAGAAGCCCTTGAGATAGAGAAGCGCTCCAATTGCCTCAACACTCGCGACGACGGACGTAGACTTCCCAATACCTGGAAGCCTCTCATTGCACGCATCAACTCATTTCCCACCAACCCAGTTCCCGCACACAGCTCACTTAGCGCCAACCAAGTTCCCGCACACAGCTCATCTAGCGCCAACTCAGTTCCCGCCCATAGTTCACCTCGCGCCAATACATTGCACACGGCCATTACAGCCAAGTCCACTATAAATACAGTTCCTCAACCCACAATTCCTTAGACGGCTAGTGTTCAGGGATGACGATAAGTACACCGAGACAAAAGACCCTGAAATGAAATCATTGACTGTCTGATACCAACTTGATTAGACCTCATACCTTTGCCTAGGAATACCTGGTGTTAACTGCGAGAAAGATCCTGTTAGAAGGCTCCTCTACAGATATTATTTTATATCATAGTCCTAGTCAAAGGGTCAACGACGTCAGGCTTGATTTACACGCTTTTCCAAAATTTATGCCTACAAAATAAACCGAATTGCCAAAGGCTCAAAGGATAAATTTAGGGGGTTCTGCTTACCCGAAGAATATGTGGTTAGAAAGTGAGGTTATAATCCCCTATTGGGTATGTTTTCCAAAAATTTATCAACTTCCCATCAAATCACCAACGTGATTAATTAAGGAAAACATTAATTCTGTTGAAAGAATAATCCCATTAACTGGATGATTGCAGAAATCAATAATCAATATTCAACTGAAACTTTCCATCACTCCCACATATGGCACAGAAAGAAAAGACTTTCTCTTCTTCTTTATTAAGACCGAAATCAAGAACCTTAGCGGAGTTGCCAAGTAACTTCATTCCTCGAAGTGTCCAAATGTCAACAAAGGATTCTAAAATGTTCCGTGCAAAATTTCATTACCTAACATTATCTAATACTGAAACATACGGGAATTCGTCGAGACAGATAGCTATTATTACGATATGGAGTCTTTCTAAATGCATGTCACCGACGGCCTTTGAAGTCCATTTCCACCGATACATCACAGAGAAGTCGTATCTACCTGGAAAAGTGATCTATGCCCCAGTGACAGTCACTGAACTGAACAGCTGTTCTCTGACAACAGACAGTGCTAAAGATACAAAATCACTAATCACTGTAATATATCCAAAGTATTACAAAGTATTACGGAAGAAATAATGTTTCAATGACAATAAGATTTTATTAAGGTAAGCAAATTCAAGCATCAGTCTAATAAATTTAAATCGAATTCAATTTTATAACTAAAACTCTGAGTAGCTGATAATGGAAAAATAATAATGTTACACACTCAAGGATGATTTTCAAATGAACCATGACTTCGTAAACTCCTCTCAATCTGTTGAGATTATTTTTCGGATGGCTGATGCCTCTAAGGGTATTATTCTCCATATATAGTATAGCTAGAAATTTAGTAGCATTTCTCAAACATTCCGTGTACTTACACGAAAAGCATATCAACTTTCTCGTCATTAGAAAAATTCGTGGTTTTCATCTCTTGAATTCAAACGATTATTTATATATTTGTATGGCTCACTTTGAAAAAATCGATTCATTTCAGTACTCTCAGAATTTTTTCTTCAAGGTTTCTATTTACCAGAAAACATCAGAAAAAATATATTGAAATTGGCTTTTGAACAGTTCTTCCATATTCATACAAAAATTCTGGAATGCATAGGCGTTAACGTCTGTTTTTTCAAAAGAGGTGTAGGGTTGATGTATCTTTGAGTTCTATGAACTTTTGGTTTCTACGTTTTTCAGACTACAGTAACGGAATTTGTTTGACCAAAGATTGATTTTTTTTTCGGGAAAAAACGTTGAAAAATACACGTATTGTAATTGAGAGCTGAATTTGTTGAATCAGTGCCTACAAAAATTGATGAGAAAACTAGAGGCCCATATTTGAAACAATAAAGTTGACGATTGAAATCAATGAACGGAATGTCGAATTGGAAATCGGTTCATAGATAGATAGATGAGCTTTATTGTCTAAATGAAACAATTGTCGACAAAGTCATAATTATCACATTTTGTATAGAATAAAGACATAAATGTAAATGTAAATATATACATTGGTGGAACAGAAATTCTCATAAAGATAAAAACACTATTTCTAATTTTGAAGAGGACATAACAAAAAATATGTAAAATTTAATATTTTTAATGTATATATACCTATATCACAGTATCACAAAACATAGAATATAGAACGACTAGAAAATGTATACAAAATATGCCTCCAAATTGTAGAAGTAATTTCCTATCAGGAGGGTTTTAACTGACTTTCGGAAACTTTTCATATCGCCAATGTCTCTGATTTGTTTTGGTAAGTGATTGTAAATCTGCTTGCTTCTATAAATTAACGACTGTTTTGTAAGGGTTGAAGTGGGAAGTGGTAAAGTGAGTTTATTTTTTTCCTGGCGTGTATATCTGATTATGTTGTTTTTGAATTTTTCCCTGTATTTATGCATGAAGGAAGCTGTCTCTACAATGTAAATTTCATATAATGATATTATTTTGTTATTGGTGAAGACCGGCTTGCATGATTCACGCATCTTGACATTGAAAATTAATTTCAAAGCTCGTTTCTGGAGGACGAATATGCTCTGGAATAGAACCTGACTACAAGAACCCCAGAATGGAATGCCATACCGTAGATGAGATTCAATGAATGAGTAGTATGCCGTTAAAGAAGCCGTCATTCCAAGTTTGCGGGACATTATATTGACAACGTAGCAGCCAGAGGACAACTTTTTTGTAGAGCAGTAACATGAGTCTCGAATTTCAGATTGTTGTCAATGTGCACGCCCAGAAATTTTGTTCCAGATTTGCTTTTAATTTGTTGAGGACCCAAGGGTACTTGTTCTAAGTCCAATTTGAACGTGACTAAATTCGTTTTTGTAATATTCAGTGTTAGCATATTTGATTCACACCACGCTTTGATTTTCTCCACGTCCACAGGAATGGTTTGAACCAAGGCATCACGATCTTCATTATGCCAAAGGATTGTTGTATCGTCAGCAAACAATGTGAGGTGCCCAGAGATATCTAGCTTGGCGATATCGTTAATATAAAGGAGGAAAAGAATGGGGCCCAAAACTGAGCCCTGTGGAACTTTACAATTTTGTCTATCTCAGAAGTATTGTTAGCTAGTATAATTTTCTGATTTCGATCAGTAAGGTAAGATGTGATCCATTTTAGAGCTGTTCCGCGAAACCCTTAATGCAGAAGCTTTTTTAATAAAATTTCATGACTTACGCAGTCAAACGTCTTGGAAAGATCAAGGAATATTGCTGCAGCCGCCTCTTTTTCGTTCAGGCTCAGGTACACTCTTTCCAGAAAAACAAAAATTGCCTCATTTGTATTCTTATTGTTTTGGAAACCGAGTTGATAGTAGCGAGATAGGCCTGAAGTTGTTTGGAACATCAGTGTCACCTCCAGTGAAGGGGTATAACTATTGTGGTCTTTAGGCTAGAAGGAAAGATATAAGATCATAACAAATATGAAACAGTATTGAAAGTTCCTCTGATTTCTTTTGAGACTACCCTGATGGAAATTATATAACCAAATATTGATGATGTTTATTCGAAGAAAAACGTCGAGAAACACATGTATTGTTACATAGCTGAGTTTGTTATGAAAGTTGCTGCAAATATCGACGAAACAAACTGGAGGTCCGTATTTGAAAAAATTAAATTGATGATGGAATCTAATTAACGAAACGTCGCATTGAAAATTAGTTTATATCAGATTATGATAAATATAAAACATTGAAAGTTTCCCTCACATTCGAAATGGTGGCGGTAGACCAAAAACAAAATTGGACTATTTTAATATTTGGCGAATATCTCAATAATAACCACTGATTTTTAAGATATGAAAAAAGATTATTATTGTTCCCCAACATTAGTCCAATTTAACCGACCTTGTATGTCTCTCCGTTTCCGAGATAGCAATAGTGGGATCAGCTAAAAAACGGCCTTTATATTAATTGAATAACTTGTAGTCAAAACTTTCAAGATTCAATTACGGGCATTCAGCAAATGATCATTAGTTAAATTGCTAATTCTGAATTAGAATTAAAAATAAGTTTATATGAGAGGCTACTGAATTGACAAGTTTCAGAAATCCAAATTTATTGATCGATAAATCAGAGTTTCACTAAAATTTCACTTTGGTGATTCCCTAGATTCTTGATGCAGAATCAACACAGAAATAGACGTCGGCCACTTTATCTTGAATCGAATCATAGAAAAATCACTTGCAAAATTTTAATGAAAATCTGAAAATAAGATATCACGGCAACCAAGGTAAGACAAACAAGACGAATGGAATTACTCGAACCAGAAATCAGTTAAACACTCCTGTAGAGCAGAGCGATTTGTAATTCTTCAATCCCACTCCGCTGCTCCATCAATTATTAATTCCCACCGTCGCCTGAGAACGTATTTGTCTTCTCAGGGAGACTTATTTTGAAGTATCTCAGACATGAAGTCGTTTGTTTGTTTCCTTCCGACTATTTTTCTGCGTCAAGTGGAGAAGCTGCCCGGCCACCTGTTCACTTTTGTTTCTCGTAAGGTGTTATCCGTGTTTTGCCTGTTTATCCTTGTCAGTTTGGTTTTCTTTTTGCAAAAATCCTCATGCAGCAGACACCGTAGATGACTAGACGACAGTCAAATTTATCATTAAGGAATACAAGAACAACGCAGAACAAATAAAGAAATTATCGTAAGGGAAACAGTAGTTGAATACTTATAATTTTTTTCTCTACTCACATAACTAAAATTGCATTCATCTTTAGAATAATAATGATAATAATAATCATACAGACTCATTTCAGTTCCTGGCGAAACAAACATCGTCCAAAAAGAGGAGGAAAAATGGACTAAATATCGAGACCTACTCTTTGAACTCCGCAGGCTTTACCCAAACCATTCTGTCAAAATGGTGGTTCTGATAATAGGGATCCTTGGTGGAATGATGGACACACTGCTCTCAAACTTAAAAATCATACCGGCTTGCCGTAATACGGCAAAAATCTTAACCGGACGAATGCAGAGACCCGTAATTCTTGGTTCACTCCGCCTGCTCAAGGCCCATGATTCTCGAACCCAATAGTCACTTAAGTACCCCACGGCGTGGGTACTGCTTATTGGGATAAATGATCCAGCACGCCCTCCGGAAGTGTCGGGGCTCCGGAGACTGGGCCTGATTGGGATAATCTTAACGGTTAGAGAAAAAAAAACACTCATAGAGTATATCCAAAGGCATAGCCTGTGCGGATGGAGGACGGCTATTATTATGATTTATTCGTTTTCCAGGCTTTTAACCTAGCCAAATGCAAGCGGAAGTTTAGAAGCCTGGCTTCTAACCGCCTTGCTACCAAACACCCTGAATAAAATAAATAACGCTAAATGACTGACTAATAACAGATTCATTATCTGTGTTTAAAGCAAATTTTTAAAAACATTACCATGGCAACTCTATTATTCAAATACACTGTTGATTCCGAAGTTTAAAGCCATCTGACAGAGCAGACCTTGGTCTGTCAATTGAAACTCATGAAAACATAATAAAAATCAAATTGAAAAAATACAATTTTATTGTTTTTATATAATTTCGTGGGAAAAATACGATATGTACGCGTTTATGCAGTACGGCTTTTAATAGTCCCCCCTGTGAACTTTTGAAGGGTTTGACGTACATAATTAAAAAAAAACCGTTTTGAGGGTTTCACCGATACTACTTTTTGAAATAAAACACATTGTTATTGCTCGACAGGCACATCAACTAAAAAAATTTAAACGGCATTGGGGATCATGTGTCACATCGTTGAAAATATAATAATTTAATCCTCTTTTCAACCATCTAAACATTTTTAGAATTCAGTTCCATCCAAAAAAAATTCTGTCCCGTTATTTCACATCAAACCATTTAAAAGTATCGTGATCAGATAAGAAAAGGTATTCGTATCACCAGATCTGCACTTATTCTGACATTTCAAATGCATATTGTGAAAAAATGTATTGACGAAAATCTAAAAAATTTAGATGGTTCAAAAGATAATTGAATTATATTTTCAACGTTGTGACACATGACCTCCCATGCCATTTAAAATTGTTTTGTTACTGTGCTCCTCCGTGCCATCTTTCGAGCAATCCCAACGTGTTTTATTTCAATAAGTAGATACTTTCGGTGAAACCCTCCAAAAGTTTTTTTTTTGAGTTTGTACGTCAAACCGTTCAAAAGTTAACAGGGGGGTGGACTATTAATTTCCGCACTGTATACATTCATACTAGAAGGGCGCTTATAACACTTAATAACACTTTTAAAAAATACAACTTTTTTTATATTCTCTATTGATAGTTTTCAATGTGAAAAGAAGGAATATAATATGAGTTTTGTTGAATCCACATTCCGACCAGAAGTGCAAGTGACGTGTATGATACAGAACTGGATTTTTTGCAAAGTAATTAGTTTGGTGATATAAACGTATTGTAATAAACTCACTTCAGGTTCATTTATCAGATGTTGCATAATCTTATCGTCATACATAAAAGTAAGTGTGTTATTTCTCAACACCTTTTCCTTCTGGGTCTCTTTACATAATTGTTTAAAATATAGAATCGACTAAATCGAAGTGAGCTGTCCCGTGAGGTATTCGGTGATCCAATTAGTATGTTGTTCATTAATCACTTTGTTATTGTTTTACATTAACTGCTTTAGCAGAACAGCCCCGATGACGAAAAACAAATTTGAACATATTTTTTTCTTCATTCAATGAAAAATTTCGCTCTATTTTTATGTATTTCTACCGAGCTATTGTCTATTCTATACAACATTTGGATCTTCATCTTCTGCTATTGAAATATGTACCTTTGAATATTGGATCATACTTATTTGAGGACGTGTTACTTTGTTTATCACCTATACTAACATCAATAGGATTATTTGTGTATCTAGTTTTTGTTTTCGCAATGACTTTGATACCATTAAATTATTTCTCGCGTCATTCGAAGCTGTTTGCAATCGAAATTTTAACTGATTTGGGTAATCATTAAAATTTGTGTAGCAATGATCGATGGCAATCGACTCATTTCTCCGAAAACTGGTTCGTATGGACTATAATGAGTTTCCATATGAACTGTATTGTTAAAGGCGAAACACCAATATTGTATGCATGAGCTCCAGGTGTCTGGATGCTCTGATGATTGTATGCGTTAATAAGCACCTAGATTTGTTATGTGTGTTTTCTAGTACTCACAAAATTCAACTCTCCCCTGTATTTTCATTTTAAAACCTGCTTACCTAACTTACGGAAAATATCATACAACGCAATCCCTCAAACAAGCAAGCTATGTTATCCAACACATGACCCGTAGTGGTCGTGATGGTAGAGCTCTTGCCTCTTAACAGAGGGGCGTGGGTCCGATTCCCAGTATGCTCACTGGTCTCGTGCATGGCATGACACGTTAAAATGTAAGGGCTTCGTCTACTCTAGCTCGCACAAGTCTTTCGAAGGCTTCTGAGGGTTGTGCTCGAAAGGGTGCAGCCGGTTGACGGATATAACAATAACAACAACACATAAGAAAATACCCGTACCCATTCCAAATTCGATCTTAATTAATAAGCTTTTCAATGAAAGCAGTATGAGAAAAGCAGTCTTCTAGTCCTCCGATAGTATCGATTTTGAAAGTAGCCTGGATTGTACTGCAAATACTCCTGAACCCAAACTGATGGCAATTGAGATATTCATTTGATACGAAGTATTCCGTAAGCCTTTGCTTTATAACCATTTCAAAAAAATGTAAACTATCGAAATGATAGATATTGGTGGATAGTTTGCCAAATGTAATAAGTCGCCTTTTTCAAATATTGGTAATACTTTAATGATTCTCAGGATGTCAGGAAATTCTTTCTTTGATATTAAAAAGGAAAAGAAAGAAAGAAAGAAAAAAGAATTAATATCAGGTACAGAGCGTGTTTCAGAATTTCGCCGTTCATCTTATATACATCAGTAAATCTTGAAATTCTTAAGAACTTCAAAATGAATAACCGACTCCAGAAAGAGAGATTGGTCAAAACATTCTACTATTCCAACTTTTACTCTCATGCTCACTTCGGTGTTATCCTTTGGTGTCGCCCATCTTTCATGATCCTTTGGGGAGGCTGCAGCGATGCAGACAGGGTTTTTAAAATTCAAAAAAGGGCCCTCCGTATTAGATACTTAGATTCATGCAGAAACCATTTCAAGCCATTTGGATTATTCACCATTCCGGCATTATACATATTTGAATGTATCAAGTTTATCTTCCGCAACAATCATTACCTCACTGAATATAGAACACAACACTTCCATAATACCAGACATAATATTAACTATAATGTACCATAGCACAGATTATCTTCAGTTGAAAAAGGTGCTCTCTTTTCAAGCATTAAATTCTTCAATCATTTACCTTCTACCTTCAAATCGTCACCGGACTTCAATCCTGTAAAGAAACCACTCATTAAACTACTCTGTGATCTTGAGCCATACTCTATTGAGGAATACTTTGCCCAACATTATAGCTAACCATAATTAGTTTATAACTTTTATACTTATACTTATACTTATTTTTGACTGGCTTGTACTTCTTTTTTGTAATGTTAGGAGTGCAATAAATTATTATTATTTTTTTATTTTTGTTATCCGTTAGGAATTACCCAGTCAGGCCCTGTCTCCGGAGCCCCGACACTTCCGGAGGGCGCGCTGGTGTGTTATTAACCCCAGTAAACACTCCCCATGTCCATGGGGTAAGTGATTACTGGTTCCGAGAATCATGTGCCCTGAGTAGGCGGAGTGAACCAAGAATTACGGCCTTCTGCATTCGCCCGGCTAGGATTTCTGCCATGTCACGGCAAGCCGGTATGATTTTTAAGTTTGAGAGCAGTTTGTCCATGATTCCACCAAGGACCCCTATTATCAGAACCACCGTCTTGACAGAATAGTTTGGGTAAAGCCTGCGGAGTTCAAAGAGAAGATCTCGATAACTAGTCCGTTTTTCCTCATCTTTTCGAACGATGTTCGTTTCGCCAGGAGCTGAAAACTCAATGACGAAAATCGTCCTACTTTGATGGTCGAGGAGTACTACATCAGGCTTATTGGCTTGTATTTGCCTGAGGGTGGGGAATGAATAGTTCCAATAGATTCGGCACTTCTCATTCTCCACCACGGACTCAATATCCCCCTCGTCTACACCGTACGAGTGTCGTAGATGGTAGTACAACACTCGTAGGGCCGCGTTATGTCTGTGGATATACGCTGAGACCGCATAAGCTGGACAAGCTGACAGCAAATGCATTATGGCAATCGTTTCAAAAAATCCTCTGGATCAGAGAACTGAGTTTGGATTGTACTCATCAAATTTTCAGCAATTGTAGAAAAATTATCATTGAAAGAACTGGCTGGTATAGAATGAATAGACTTTATTTTCGAATCATTTCTTTCAAAGTTGACAAGTCTCTAGCTTTCAGGAATGAATTTATCATATGCTATTTTTTGTACTCGGCTAATTTAGAGCAATAGTGCTTTTTCAGGATGGTATAGATACTGAAATCTCTCGCGAAATTATATACAGATTGACCTCAGACAATCTGTATCGAAGGTTCCTCAGTACAGCGTTAAACCATTGCAGTGATGGCTTCTGAACAGTGGAGCATTTTTTGTCAATTGATGAGCACTCCCAATCAGATGATCCGATGCTATTCCAATCGATTTTTGTTAGAGATGATGTGATATTATAAATACCTCGTTCTGATGTTTGTCTCCTCCATATAAAGTAAATTTTTTGTTCTTTCTCATTTTTGTTGAAAGATATTTATTACCTGTGCGTGATGGTCTGGTTAGAAGAGGTTGAGAAGTTCTGAACTTTAATCATTCCAATTTGGATTTGTGAGGATGTTGTCAAAGCAAGTAATTCTAATGTAATCAGAGATTGTAATGTTGATTTCAAATGATTGTAACATGTCAACAAGTTCGATAGGAACAGACGATTTAGCGCGAAAATTCAGGTGGAAATATATAATTCTATCCAACAAATCAATAAAACTGTTCGACTCACCATTTGGTGATCTAAAGACCAATAAGTATAATATTTTTGTCAAGGAGTTCAATTGCACAGAACTCTGCCTGAACCTCAATAGAAAATTCTTGCAATTCTAGTGCCTTCTATTTAAAGTTTTCATCGACGAAAATTAAGACACCTCCATGTCTCATTTTACTCATACAAAAAAAATGCTAGTTAATACTTTGGTATATTGATGGAATGAATTACATATTCATCCAAACAGTGCTCTGAGAAGCATAGAATATCGAATATGTTACTATCAAGATACATACCAATTGCGTTCACTTCATTCGATAGATAATTAAAATCTCGGTTAAACACACTGAAAAATTAAATGTTTTTGAAATATTTATTAATTTTTCGACAATTTGTGCAAAATCAGATCTGTTCCGGCGAAGCTTGTACTGATATTTGCTGCCGAGAGAGTACTAAATGACTGGATTCCTTTTGAAAGAAGCATTCTATAACAATTAATATTATTACTACGGCTCATCGAACATGAGTCATATAATATGGGTCGTAGTGGTCGTGATAGAAGAGAGATTGCCCCTCAATCACGGGGGCGTGGGTTCGATTCCCAGCATGGTCACTTTTCTCGTGCATGGCATCACACGTTGAAAGGTAAGGGCTACGTCTTCCCTTGCACGCACAGTCTTTCGAAGACTACTGAAGGTTGTGCCTAAGAGGGTGCAGCCGGTTGACGGATATAACAATTTCAACAATCGACAACAATATGAGAATATTACCGATTCGTGATCGACCTACTCCCAAATGCATCTTCGCTATTAACAGAGCATAAGAGGTTTTCTCAAAATATTACATGAATTTCCCACAGGTAAGTGAAGTTATGATCTAAATACATCATAGATGAATGTCTTCTTTTATTCGTTACAGCGAATAAGAAACAGCACCAGCAAATAAAAAGCCTAATCAAAATCAAGGTTTCTTTATCATTTTTGAGAACAACTTGCGAATTTGCAAACACTTTTTAGAAGGATCACTGAATGACATAAATAGCAATCAAACTTGTAAAAATGATATTCACTCATAAAACATTAATCAATTCTATTGCAGAACGCATTTGTATCAAAAACTCGTTATTTCAGGCAAAACACAGTTTTCAATATACTAATGCTTGTAATGCGTTCGAGTTGAAAAATACAGACCCAATAACCCTATACCTATCTGCATTCGAACTAGCACCAGGCATTTTCACTGATATTCGAAACAACATTCTGGCTTTGATGGGATTTCCCCTCAATGAGACGATGAATTAGTTGATTACTGAAATGAATGAAAATTGGTACAGGTATATTTCTAGAGAGAATTTGGTGTTGCCGACTTTAAAAGCTACTTCCCTTCTTCAATATGATCATGAAGGCATTCACAGTTTGGTCAACTCCTATCAAAAGCAATGTTATTGATCAAACACATTATTACTGATGATGAACTAATGTTATGTTCAGTTATTAATTACATATTCATTAGTGCAGTTCGATTATTTTATCTTTACCTATGCGTCACCAATTTATGATCGAAGAGATCACACACCCTCTATCGAACATCTCTTTCGATCAACCGCTATGAGCAAATCAAAATTCGATAACATTTTTCTTTTAAGCTACTAATTATGATATTGTGATGATCGATTAAAACTCAAAACAGTGGAAAGAGAGCCATAAAACCGACAGTTTTTTACATTTCAACTAAACATGCCAAACATTATATTGACTAGTGTAGTACCATCAATTGCGTCATTGTTTTCTGTCATTGATGTATTATTTGTCGCCAGTTTTACTTTGTTTTGCAGTCGAATATATTATGAAAACTGTTTTTTTTTTCGAAGCTAAATGTCTCTTTGAATCATTACTTCCAAAGTAAGTACAATTCAATGTGTTTTATTCACAAATATTCTTTAACATTTTCAACCTCACAATTTACATTTTTGATTATAAACTGCCGGGATATTCACACAAAAGCTATTTATAGTGTGAAAACCCTAATGAGAGAAAAAAACATTGACTAAATATATAAATACAGGTAAAAACATTCACAATGTATTTTAACTCTTTTTTAGATTATGCCTGGAACTAATTTACAAGCACAACAATTTGTGTTGAAAGGGAAACAGCGAATGGTGGACCTTTTTTACCACTTTGATATGTTCAAAAGGTAAGAATCAAAACCACAAAAGAAATGCCGTAACTTCTCTTAACTGCATTTAAGAGAGTTGCAGATGCACATAAAATATCTAGAAAAACGGTGTACATCAAAATAAGAAACAAAAATAAACCTATTCCTTCAACACACACTGAATCACTAATTGAAAAATGGTATGAACGAGAAAAGCTCCTTTGTGCTATGTTTATTAAACCCACTATTATAAACATTAGTGACAGTTCTGAATCTGAAAGTGATTGAATATATTAATTTTGATTTTCCTTTCATAAATGTTACATAGTTCTACATGCTCACAATACATAAATAAATGTATGAATACATTTTTTGTTAATCATGTGTTGAGTATTTCAACTGGTGTATTTTTACTTCTTTCAGTCAGTCATGTTTGAATAGAAACTCTTATTTTGATATCAAAGCATGCAATGGTTTTGGAAATATTGCACTTCAACCTAGTTTTCTGAATAGCTTTTTTCGTTAACTGTTACATCTACAGAAATTGCACTAATGTGGATAAAATAACTTCTGAGGTTAATAGGATTTGATGGATTTGTGTCAAACGGCTGCGGACGTCTGGATAAAACAACTTCCTTATATGAGTGTGACTGAAATTAGAATACAGTAGGAAGGTCAAAAGTTTCTAGTAAACTCACTGGGCAAATAAGGAAATTCCATGAACATATCTTTGCCTCCATTTTCCATTATCCTATCAATCCTGATGTCACTGGATTCGTAATAATTGGAATATACCGTGTGCTAGGAATCGCACGTTAAAAGGTGCGACTTCGTTAATCTATGGCTCGCACAAGTTTCGAATTCTGAGGGCTGCCGTAATGGGACGACAGCTGGTTGGAAAAATCAATTTTAAACAGATTCATTCATTTTTGCCTTTGTTTCTTCAGTAATATTTTTGAAATTTGGAACATTGAATATGCTCACTGGACGCGGCAGTTTTTCATACATTTGGAAAATAAGGGAAAAAAGAAAAGAAGAAAAGGGAGGTGTACCCATGAGTGTGTGTTATACGGTATTCTGTTGGAACTAAACAAAAACTCTCATTGTCTGGTGGTTCGCCATTTCCATGAATTTGAAAATGTTAATTCAGTAATTTATTATTCTTATTAACTACACGTTGCAATTTCATCTGGATATTATTCTACATTTAGACTTCATTTTGACTAAAATTTCTCGACTTATTTCATATGCATTTCAACTGGTAAAGATAAAATAATCGATCTGTATTATATTCATTGCCGACGTTCTTTCAACAGTTCCATCAAAATTTGCAAGACGAGTTCTATGTTCACACCTCTGATAATCAACCAGGGTACTTACAAACCATTTCTTCCCAATTTTCAATAACTTACAATTCTATTGAGCCTATTTCCCGAAGAAGCGTTTTCGAAGGTTTATTGCTACCAGAAATTCGAGAAAATACCATTTCTTACTGCCTTTTTACTATTTCCACGTATATCTCTGAATAGAACAAGAGTTTTATTTTTACATAAACCGGGAGATAAAATAGAAGCAAATACATTATCGTATCAGGCACATCTTTGGCAGGTCTTACCACCCATCAAATGTCTTCGGTAAACCAAAATATTTACGAAACAGACATGAATAAAATTTACAATGTCGAAGTGGGTACCCTTCTTTCAACCAAGTGAAAAATATGTGGCCAAAATCAGAAAATAAACACTTTCCTGATAGATATTTGTGCAACATACTCCTCCAAGAACAGAATATTTGTATCTGTCAGGAAACCAATACTTTCCTCTATGAACGTGGCACAAATAGATGTCAGATATTAGTCAACGTTAAAAGGGGAAAGTGATTGTTTTCTGACAGATATTTGCCTTAAGTTTTCCTGTTTGTGAGATAATGTGGAAAGAAGGCTTAGTGGAAACTATTTGTTTCATTCTTGTCGAATGAACCAATCATAAGTTCTAGTCGTTTGGATTATCGATAATACCAAAGTTGACTCTTGACTCTGATTGGCCCATCAAGTTTGGTATTTTCAGATTTGTGTATGTGACAGTTAAACGTCAAATATAAGTAATCACGCTATGCACGCATTTGAAAATGAGCAGGTCTCTGATTCAATTGATTATGCACGCTTTTAAAAATGAGCAGTGTACTGATTCAATTGACTATGTATTTATTCCATGTTTATAAAATTTTATGAATTTCCCAGATCAACTTCTCAACTCCTTTGCTACGTTTTCTAATTCTATACCAAATTTCAAATTTATATCTTTTACTTTGTGAAATAGTCTAATAAAATACCAATCGTGAATTTATCTCATAAGTCTATCTTTTACTTCTGAACTCAACTGAATTGAATGAATCCAATAATTTCGTATTGAAGTGTATATTGTGAAATTTATAGCATAGCGCTTTCGACTTTCGTCATCTTGAGTGCTTACTTGTCAGGCAACAGGAAGTATCAATTTATGTAAAATATTGTACATTTTAAAAATTAACACATTAATTAGCCTAATATCCAACGAAAAACATGTTGGGAAATTGAGGCCATGTGGATATTCCAATTGCATTCCAATTGCATGTAACAGACTTATACAGAGCGTAACACACTGCTGATTGACACAAAGTCTGGGAATGACGTCTGATATGAAATTCCAACAGTAAATTTTGACCTGCCTCATACCGTTCTAATTCCGAAGAGAGACTACTGGGTCCTTCAAGGAGAGGAACACAGATGGTTCAAGAACACCCTCAGGTTCTTGAACAGATGTATACAGTTGTATAACTAGAACAGAAATATTAGTCTGTTTAGGATTATATGTGAGAGTATTCCAGCTGGAAATCCATCTAAGTGTAGATAGACTGAAAGAAACCAACCTCACACGAAGATCAACCAAAATTTCCTCGGACAGTCAAGCTGCTTTGAAAGCACTCGGCTCGTATCGATCAACGTCTTAGCTGGTGTCAAACTGCCAGAGAATACTCTCCCCAATTGTTGTTGTTGTTCTGGCAAAACCTACCAAGGTATTCATATATTCCTCGAAGAATTTTACCAAAACACTGTTAGACTCCAACAGGGATGACCTGCGATGTCTAATAGGCTAACTAACAGGCCACTGTCGATTGAGGCATCACATTACGACACTAAACCTGAGTTTATTTGATGAAATATGAATTAGAATGAGACACAATAAACCCTTAGGGGTCGCAGTGGAGGGCCGAGCAGACCCGCTCATCTTAACACTTTATCTATCTACAAAATACAAAAGTGTTCCCAAATTTGTAAATAAGAAATAAAAAAAAATTATTTTCAATAAAAAAAAACTGGAACCTATCAAATATGACACATCATGCACTCAAAACAAAAACAAATATCATTCTGTATAGAAGCAAAGAAAGCCGAGTGCTACTTGACATTGTGTACAGTATATGTTATGACTGAGATTTGTATTCAGGAAGTTTGCAGCGATTTCTGTCATATTCTCTCCATTCGGGTAGATGGTCCAGTCTGTCTGTTCGAATCTAAATTTGCGGAATTTCAGCGGTAGGCACACCTCTCCTTTTTTTGTAATGGAGTTCTCAAGACCAGCACTTGGTCCTCCTCGTTTTCGTGTAAGCCCTGGCTTCCCAGATTTACATGAAGCATCAGCGATGGCAATTAAAATCGGCTAATGCCATGTAAAATTCACTTTGGTTCCTCCACAACAGCCAACTATTTACAACATACAGATCTACGATGTGAAAAAAATTTCGTAGATACCACTTCTCTGATCTTATATGAATCCGATAGAACCCAAGCTAACTATCGTCAGACTCAATATCTGTTTCCGATATTATTATGTCCTCACCTTGATAAACATCATGAATTTCAATGCTATTATCGCTTTCGGCAACTGAAATTTCACCTAACGCATCGTCATCCGACAGATCAGGATCGTCACAGTTTAGGATTCATCTGAAACATAAAACTAAACAAAATTTCAGCACTGTTTTCCTATTGCATGGTGTACTACAACTAAAATGCATAGTATCCCAGATATGAGTCAAACTAAAGACGGTTCTTATCTCTGAGTTAAACGCAAATTATCTGAAAAAACTTACCTTCAGATGAAAAAACAACGATTGTACTATAAGATGATATTTTATTCACAAACATAAACGTAGTTTAACCAGTTATACTTAATTGGTCAACAAAATATCTAACCCTTGAGGAAGCGCTACTTGAACATGCAGCCTGCGAACATGGCGATAACGACGTAGTTTATTGAGCGGTAGTGGGGATATTGCTAGCATTCGCTTTTTCATTGGTCCCAAATATTAAACAGCACGCAGTTTTGGAATCGCTTGATTTCTGGCTCAATAGAAAATAAATTTGTGGTATGAAGGGTTTTAGATCTAACCTACTGAAAATATACGAAACAGTTTCTATTTTCCACAAACCAATGCGGAATTGTGGCTGTCCAACCAGAGGAATTCCAAGTAGCACCTCCATATTTCCAAATGATTCCATTGTTTAATAATCCCATAAGAAGTATGAGAAGATCGCAGGAAGCGACAATAATTTCAGAAACCAAACTAAACTTTGTGACAAATTTAATAACTCGATGACTAATCAAGAATCGAAAATTAATTGGTCTTTCGAACACGAAGCGGTTAAAAAGTTAAATCGTCGTTGACAGAAAATTCTCGCCAGATATTAATTAAATATGTTGAATTTAAGAGGGAATTGATAGTGACATCGCTCTAAAATAATGAGGAAAATTTCGCGAAATGATAATTAATTTGAGCAAAAGGAAGCGTAAAAGGGAGACAAAAAGTGATTTCAATTAAACTCGGAAAAAGCAATTATTCATCTCAGTACGAAATAACAGCCGTCTTAAACTCTTCGCTCTTATTAAGACATGATTTATGTTTTCCGACTTTTTATTTCGCATAATGAAATACAGAAAGCAAAATTATGATTTACTCCACCCATTTACAGATAGGTTTTGCATCGGAAATGTATAATTTGTGAATTCCACTTATATTCATCGTTTGATAGGTATAGGAACTTCGGAATTGATCCTTCTCAGGTTAGGTTAGGTTAGGTTAGGTTAGGTTAGGTTAGGTTAGTAGATACAGTATATTTTCCACATCTCAACTGGAAATGATAAATAACCTACTTACCATGACTTCAACACGACATTAGGACAAATAATTATTCAATATGTACGTACCTTCATCGACTATTTTATGTCTGGAATATCGTTAGCGGCATGTATGGTATTTCCTCATTGACGTAGACATGAATTTATTGATCGAATTTGTGCAAGGTAGGTATATTTATCTGGAATCTGACAGATACGCGTTCCGGAAAATATTGCGTGAATAGGCACCTTTCTAGGATGTACTCGAAAGCAAAACTCATTTGATAATTTCCACTAGTTACGTGTGATCAAATCGATCCTGGAAAATCAGTACCTACTGATCAAGTGAAAATACTCTCATTCTTCCAATGAAATAACAAATTTTTTGAAATTATGCATATATTTATAGAATTAAAACACACAAAAAAGGAACAATGCTGCCACAAAAGGAACTTTGAATATAGCAAAATATAAATATCATGGAAACTTACAACATACAGCTAGCCAGCAAAACCACACATGGGTAGATGTGCAATAATATTCTGCTAATGCTTTGGAACCGATTTGAAGGATACTCAATGAACAATATAGTTATTTATGTATCAAGGGCGTAAAGTAGGCGTTTATGGCCTGCGGCGTGGATACATTACACGCCGAAGGCCATAAACGCATTTTACGCACGTGATACATACAAAATTTTATGCACTAGCGGTTTATACAGTGTCCACCAAAATCTTGGAACAGCATGGGAAACTAACTTTCATGAAGAATGATATTTTCTGAGAAACTATTAATAAAAAAGTTTTCCATATGGTTCCAAGATTTTGGCGGATATTGTATATATATTTATATCGCAATTATCGTGTCAATAATCATCTCTGTATACTGAAATAGATTCATTTATTCAAATTGTACACAGAATACCCAGTATATACCCACCTAATTATGACGTTGTTAAGCAAGCTGGTTGTTGTCTAGCAATAAATTCAATAAACAAGGTAAACGGTCATCTTCATGTTTATCTGAAAAAGTGCGTGAGTGATAATGTATATCTGATGATGAAGGTATGTTATACCTACCTATATTCATTAAGTAATTAAAAAACTTATTGATTCTTTTATAGATTGCATTAATATTTGGGGTACATGGTGCTTGTCGTAGAGAAGAATTAACAAATCTCAAGCTTGATGACATTCGAGACCTAACTTATGCTTTATTGATGTTAAATCAGTCTTCTTTGGTTTGAGTTTTTAAAAACAGACTTTATTCACATTTATTACAATATGGAAATATTGAACTTTACATGCGAAATTATAATGGTTTAAAACTCGTTTTGATTCAAATCACTAAACTACTTGGTTTGAAGACTGGAAAGACTTGAACGACTTGAATCCGGTCTCCTCGACTTTTATAGGTTCGGGAATGCTGACTGGATACTGCGTAGTTTCTATTATTCCACGAAGACCTTCAAATGTGCTGAGGAATATCCTCTATCTTCTGCGTAGTAGATGATGCAATGTTTATAGTGTATGACGCAATTCCGAGACAAAGGGCTCATTCAGGAATCGGATATAACATTGATTACAATTCGAGAGTCAAAACTAAAATACAACAAACATTTACCATCTGCAGTACTGAAAACCAGTCAGTTAATTATTTGGATATTTATAGAAGATATGCTAGTCCACGTCCCGCAAATACTGAACATGGGTGTTTTTTTATATTCTATAAGAACAACAAATGTACAAAACAAGTTGTTGGGAAGAAAATCCTTGTTCAAATTCCAAGAAAAATTGCAGCATTTTTGAAGCTACCTGGCCCAGAAGAATATACGGGTCATTGTTTCAGGCGTTCTTCTGCCACTTTATTGGCTGATGCTGGGGAAAGTATCACCAATATCAAAAGACACGTTGGTTGGAAATCAACTACAGTAGCAGAGAGCTACATTGAACAATCGATTTCAAATAAATTGAATATTGCCAAAAAAATGCCGGCGATGGTGATGGACCGATACCAACTAATAATTATTTGGACCTACCATCCACATCTAAAATGAGTGGTGAGGATGTTTCAAAAGGGAATAATTATTTTCAAGAGAAAAGTGAATATCCCACCCTCAATATTCAAAATTGTAACAATTGCATAGTTAATATAAAATTCTAATTTTCAGGGTTATGGAGCAACAATGTAGATTATGAATAAAAGTTGTTAAATGAGTATTTTTTATTGAACTGAACTCATTGTTTCGTGGTAGGTCTTCCGTGAAATGATGTTCGTAGGTATATATGGACAATTTTAGTATATTGTCTACTTTACCGCCCGCGGACCATGATGCCCCCACGGGCGGTAAAGTGCCACTTTACGCCCGGCGAACCGGGCGGTAAAGTGTACTTTACCGCCCGCTAGTGCATAAATATACTAATGATTAGCCATCACGACAAATGTCAGTCCGGTTGCTGAACTTAAGAAAACACAACAATAATAATTACTTTTTTCACTATCACAATATCACCAACAGAAGAATGGTCATTGCGAAGATGCAAAAAGGATATATCATCAGAACAGAACCTATACTAATAGTAGTAATATGGTTAACAATATTCGGTGGGGAATCCTGTAACCAGTAACACTACCGAATATTCAACTGCTCTATTTGAAGGATATTCTGGTTACGGACGCATTTATTCTGAATGATACAGAGTATACCGGATGTCCCAGAATTTTTCATAAAGCCGATATCTCAGTTATGCTGCATAGAAAAAAATTGAAAAAAAATGCACCTATATCAAACCCATATGACTTTGAAACTGTTGTGTCAAAGTCAACTTCTGACAAACTACTCCTAAGAAACTACCCCTAACCTCAAATTTTCAAATGGCAAGCTACACATTTTTTTTGTGGACTGCAGTCAATTTTTATTTCAAGGATGTATCACACTTGATATTTTGACAAATGTCAAACTGACAGAATAACCGAGTTTGAACAATAATGTACAAAATTCCATAATACAGAATTTATGGATAAGTTATGAACATGCCAATCATCATTATTATTCATGCATGCGTAAAATTATTTCCTCCGTTACTGTGGTGCAGATGTGTACAATCTTCTCTTGTAAGTCGTTCAAGTCTATTGTTAATATCATACACGATTTTCTTCAGATATCCCCACAGATCTTTTCGCACAGTCAATATCTCAGTTATGCTCTTTAGGATTTTGTTTAAAGCACACTTATGTAAAACCCATATGATTTAGGAGGTGTTATGCCAAAGTCAACTTTTGTCAAACTACCCTCGAAATAACACCCCCAATCAAGTGACACCCTATGAATATTTTCTATGACTTGTGAAGTGTAACAAATTCTAACTTCAATACCTATGTATCACACTTGATATATTGACAGAAGTCAAACTCGCAAAATTAGCAACTTTGATGTAAACAGCATCTGATAATAAATAATTTAAGGTATTCATTTTTGGTGTACTTCATTCTAATCTAGTAATAAAAACTGTCATCATTTCTTTTGTTATGTTCGATTTTTACAGTTGATCTTGCACGCGTCTTCCAGTCCGTTTTACAATCCGATGAAGAAAATGCCTTTCATATTCACTCCAAATAAGTATGTTGATATGTTATTAATTTTTGGTGAATGCCGGCGTTTTCCCGATCGACGAATACCAAATCATATCACATTTTCTTGTAAAGGGAACAAAATGAGTACAGGAGAATTTCCAGGAAAAGGTAAGCATGTTCAACATGCTGCACCAGTGCGAACTGAGGAAATGTGTATTAATGTATTGGCCTATATGGAGGCTCACCCACATATTTCTATTCGAGCGCTAGCTGACGAAGTTGGAATAAGTAAGTCGTCTGTGCATAAATTTATAGAAACGCATAGTTATTATCCTTTCAAAGTACACATGCACCAGGGGCTTCGATCAGATGATTTTGAAAGGAGACAAAACTTGATTGCCAGTATGCAAATTTTGTTTAAAAATAATCAAAGTTTATTGGATCAGATCATGTGGAGTGACGAATCAAAATTTCACGTGACCAATAATCCTCATTGGGTGCGAGAAACTAATTTCCAAATTATGTGGGGCGTGAATATATGGTGTGCGTTGTTCAATGGACGGATATGCCCTTATTTATATCAACACACTCTGTCTGGTCGTGAATATCTGGAATTCATACAAAATGAACTTTAGGGATTGCTACATGTTATTCCTCAAAAATAAAGACAACGTATGTTGTGGCAACCACATAATCATCACACTGTAACCGAATATCTCGTTTGCCAGATCTAACACTATTAGATTTTTTCCTGTGGGGGTATTTAAAGAAAATCGTGTTGAAATAAGACCAATAGAAGATTGTACACGCCTGCATCACAGTAACGGAGGAAATGATTAGAAAATCTTGTACAAGAGAACTGATAAGGCGATTTGAAGCATGCATCAATAATGATGGTAGACATTTTGAGCAGCTCTTATAATTTTTGTTATCAACAGATTCTGTGTTATCGAATTTTGTACATTATTGTTCAAACTCACTTATTTTGTCAGTTTGACATCTGTCAAAATATTGTTGAAATTAGAATCGACTACAGTTCACAATTCAGAAAAAAAAAATGTGAGTTGCCTTTTGAAAATTTGAGGTTAGGGGTAGTTTCCCAGGAGTAGTTTGACAGAAGTTGATTTTAATAGAACAGCTTCAAAGACTTACGTGTTTGATATAAGTGCATTTTTTAAATTTTTTTTCCATGCAGCATAACTGAGATATTGTCTGTATGAAAAAATCTGGGACACCCGGTATATTAGCAGAAAAGATAAACATCCTACAGATAATTCTTAATAATAAACAAACGCAAAAAACATAAATGAGAAGAATCGGATTATGCTGAAATAATAGTTTGACGGCAATACAATAGTGAGCTGTAAATATTACAAGCGGATTTTATCAGAAATCACACTTCTACAGTTTGACGTACAGAAAATATTTGTGGGGTTTTACCGATACTACTTTTTGACATAAAACACATTGTGATAGCTCGATAGAGGGCGCGGGGAGCACATCAACTAAAAAATTTTAAATGGCATGGGGGATCATTTGTCGCATCGTTGAAAACATAATTCAATTCTCTTTCCAACCAACAAACAACCAATTTGTTGCATTCTGCAAAAGAGTCAGAATAGCCAGTCTAGAGTTGTTAGTTTGTGGTAACAGGCTGTTAAGAGTAACACTCGTATATTGCAAAGCGCATGAAGATGACGGAGACGGCATCGGTTGCAAGTTGTCAGTATATGAAAGAATTTCATTCGAGATGGTTTACTTCTGTTCTACGTAGTCCACCAAATATCCTTCAGCAACAGCAGCTGACTTCCAGCCTCCAAGAAGTTCCATTTTGGTTATCCATCTGCCTGAATCTGTTAGAAATGTTGCCAAGGATCGTCTAAAACTATGACCTGTGTAACGTTCTAGGATAGATACGCACTGAACAGAGCATTTCCCTTTTTTATAATTGATGAAAAATCCTTAGTGCGTGGTGGCGGGGTAATACCACGGAGCTCGCAATACTATCGATAGTTATACTGTTGGAAATCAACAAGATCAATTTGCTTGGTAACACCACGAGTCTGCTAGCAATTTGATCGAGTTTAAGATTTCTGACAGAATTAACGATAGTATTGTGAGCACGAGTTGTATTTATTGAGATAATTTCAAGAGCCAACGAAGTTAGGAAAACGTATATTCTTGTTCGTTTTAGTTCAATGAATAAAAGCTGTCAGACTGACATTTATAATGTCATCCTTGCTAGCAAGATATATCCTTCATTGTTGTTTGCATGCGTGGTTGCCCATGACGACGTGGTATTACCGGCTCAAAAGAAAGGAACTGTGTACTATCATATACCGGGTGGCTACGGAAGTATTGCCTACGGAATATCTCAGTTATTGTATGAAGTAGGTTTATGAAATTTGGAGCGTCGATATAATGACATAAGAGCTAGAATTTGAGCATATTGACATGTCGAAGTTAACTTCCGGTTTGACCGGAAGTAACATCAACTTTCTTATTTTAAATGGAAACCCATTTTTTTTTCTTTTCGCTTTATTCAGCATTCAATTCCCTTTCTAATGACATATCACAAGTTGGTATCTAACCGGAAACTAGATCAGAAAAAAATTATTATTGAAATTCACCGAGTAGGCCGTGGAAGCAAAATGAAAGCCAAAAATTGAAAAGTTGGCTATGGAAACCATACGTCACTTGATAACAGTTGCTACTACTGTGATATTTTATTTTCATTCGTCGGCGTTATAAAAAGCCGACAAAAAAAATATTGGAAAAATTGGGAAAAAAACAATACTCTGTAGGTCCATAACTTAAATAGGAACATGCAACTTTTTCTTGCCTGTACTATTCAGCACAAGCATTCCTTTCTAATGATATAATAGAAAGTAATTTTTTGAAATGAAATTCCAAAAAATCCAATTATTATTATTCAAATAACAAAAAAACAGATTTATCGAAAAAAAAAATTCAAATTGATAGGATTGAAGATAAAATAAATTCAAAACAAATGTTCGAAATGCAATCCCTCAGCGTCAATACATTTATTGACTCTGGTGATATTTTCATGTAAAACGTTTTTTTTTCGATAAATCTGTTTTTTTGTTATTTGAATAATAATAATTGGATTTTTTGGTATATCATTTCAAAAAATTACTTTCTATTATATCATTAGAAAGGAATGGTTATGCTGAATAGTACAGGCAAGAAAAAGTTGTATGTTCCTATTTAAGTTATGGACCTACAGAGTATTGTTTTTTTCCCAATTTTTCCAATATTTTTTTTGTGGGCTTTTTATAACGCCGACGAATGAAAATAAAATATAACAGTAGTAGCAACTGTTATCAAGTGACGTATGGTTTCCATAGACAACTTTTCAATTTTTGGCTTTCATTTTGCTTCCACGGCCTACTCGGTGAATTTCAATAATAATTTTTTTCTGATCTAGTTTCTGGTTAGATACCAACTTGTGATATGTCATTAGAAAGGGAATTGAATGCTGAATAAAGCGAAAAGAAAAAAATAGGGTTTCCATTTAAAATAAGAAAGTTGATGTTACTTCCGGTCAGACCGGAAGTCAACTTCGACATGTCAATATGCTCAAATTCTAGCTCTTATGTCATTATATCGACGCTCCAAATTTCACAAACCTACTTCATACAATAACTGAGATATTCCGTAGGCAATACTTCCGTAGCCACCCGGTATAATACATCAAGTGCCGATCAAATTGCCGATTATTCTTTGACTTCACTTGACGAGTTATCATAAAATTTGAAAATTTAACGAGTGCGTAGCACGAGTTGTATTTTCAAAAATGTTATGATAACGAGTAATAGTGAAGGAGAAGAATATTCAGGACAATTTTATCGACACGAGTTGTATTTTATATGAGAATTTCACAATTTGTGCTCTTTATCTTTTTTAATGATTGGAACTAGAATTTATTTTCATTCATTTAGATACATACATAGATAATTAAAATTTATTATAATTGAAATTCTGAACATTGAAAGAACAGTTCTGAAATACTATTTTTGAATTTGTTTGCTTATTCTTCGTCTCATTAGAGCTGCTACAAGAGAAAACGTTTTTGCTGGCATCGCTGAATGTAGAACTGGAACTCGCTCTCATTTTAGTTAGGATTTCAGAGTGTTTTTTTGGGTGCATATTCATATAAGATTGTAGAGAACTGGAACTGTTGTGTCCTGTTATCTTCATCATTTCTTGTTCAGATACTTCAGCTTGGGCAAGGTGAGTGACAGCGGTAGATCTATGGCTGTGATTGCTGAATTTTTTGTTCTGAATATCCAAACCCATTTTCTGACAAGTTTTTTTAGTCCATTTTGACATAGAAGATAATTCCAATAGGACAATTTTTGTACCAACCAATACTATCAGGATACTTCCATCTAGGATTTGGAGTTGGGAAAAAGCGGTCAGACGTGATATGTCCTGGGCGTTTTTTCATCACTTTGTGGAATATACGAATAGGCCAAATATCGGGATTTGCAGTATTTTTTATTATCCACTTGCTTGGAGTACATGATTTTGACCCACCGTGATTGGTTTTGTTGAATACGGCATTATATTCAATACGTCCAGTCGGCCGTCCAAAATTATCCTTTTCTACTATAAAAAAGTTTTCCTTCAAGTAACATCCTCCATTGCCCCTCCAAGCAAGTTCTTTGGCTACAATGAAAAAAAAATTCTTGGTGGGTCCCTCCGGATTGTTTTCTTCCCAATATATCAGCAATCTCATATTTTCCTCAATTGTAAAAGCAGCTGAACTCGTTTTCCTCTTTTCAACATCTCCTTGGAGTAATTTTCTCTTTGCATCTCTCGCATCACGGGCTGATCTAAATTCTATGTCAGCAAATAGATTTATTTTCACATTGTAATCATTGTAGAACTTGTCTTGGAGCAGTTTTGTGACAACATTACAATTGAATTTTATAACAGTTTCTTTGTAACCACTGCCATTCTGCTTCTTCATACTGAAGGCATAATCTTTCAATATATTCGCAATTTCCACTGGGGTAGTTTCCTTTCCGACAACATAATTTCTATTACAGCAAAAGTCCATAAATTGTTTCCATGCATACTCTTTGGATTTCCTTGTATTTTTTGGCGTATTCTGTGTAATTGCCAAATGGATTTTGACATTTGTAGCAGTTCCCCATCTATTGGATTCCATTTCTTGTTCAAATTACCGAATAATATTCAGAAAGCGAAACGATATTAAAACGTCAGTTACGCGTCATAATTTCCGTTACCATGGATATCGATCTCGTGGTATAATCATATATTAATTTGCTGCAGGAGAGAATAATCAACATAGCTTCAACCTCATTGGATGTGTTTTATCATTAGAACCATCTTCATTGGTTTTCTGACAGTTGCGTGAAATTCTCAGTGAAGCTTCATTTTTATTGGTTCTCATATCGCGAGTTTCATATAGCGAGTGAAATTATCTATAGAGTTCCCAAAAGGTTCCATTGGTAAAGGTAAACTAATGAGGCTACGCCTCAGCATAAAAAAAGTGACTCAACTCACGGAGTTTTGTCTTCTCAAAACGAATCCAAAGATAATTCGAAGAGGAATAAACTACATCTCAAGTTATGCCTTCTGAATCCTGAAAATTTTCAAACAAATTTTTCGATAAAAATCACACGAAATACCTTCTTCTTTTTAATGACATTTCTTGTTAATTGATTCAATTGGAATCCCCTTTTGATGACTCCTGACATGGTTTTAATTGATGCTACCCTAGCTATGCCATCAGGACCTTTATACAGCTCGCATATCCTTCCTAACATCCATTGAGTAGGCAAAGTATTTTCTTCTTTGATTAATACTAAGGAGCCTTTAGTTAGAGCACCTTGACTTGATTTCCACTTGGTTCGTCGCTGTAGTTCAGCAATATAATCGGCCTTCCATCGCTTCCAAAACTGCTGACTTATTTGTTGTAGGAGTTGAAATCTTGACAACCTGTTTGTATTGATATCAGTGACATCTTGATCCGGTGCAGCAATTAGTGTTTTTCCAATAATGAGATGAGCCGGGGTTAAAGGTATGAAATCGTTTGGGTCCGAGCTCAATGGGCAAAGAGGACGCGAATTCAAAATTGCCTCTATCTGAGAGAGAATAGTGGAAAATTCTTCAAATAGTAATGGAGTATTAGAAATAATTCTTCTAAGATGATGTTTAACACTTTTGACCGCGGCTTCCCATAGACCTCCAAAATGTGGAGAATAGGGCGGTATGAAACGCCACTCTATAGCTTGAGAAGAGGCTGTGCCAATTATTTCATTATTATTGTGCTCAAGAAATTCTTTCAACTCGCGTTGAGCCCCGACAAAATTAGTCCCGTTATCAGAGAGAATTTTAGATGGCTTGCCTCTCCTGGACACAAAACGATATAACGCCTGAATGAAAGCTTCTGAGGACAGACTTGAAATTAGTTCCAAATGAACTGCCTTTGTTGATAGACATATAAACAAACCTATATAACACTTGGTTGAACGGCAGCCCCTTCCCTTTCTATCTTTAATAATAAAAGGACCTGCGTAATCGACACCTACTACAGTAAAGGCGCTAGAAGGACAGACTCTGTCGCGTGGCAAATCCGCCATGATCGGTTGTACTGCTTTTGTCGTGAATCTGAAACATGTTACGCAATTTCTCACGGTATTACGAGCCAAGTTTCTGCCCGCCATAGGCCAATATACATCTCTTATGGCCCCCAAGAGAAGCTGAGAACCACCATGTAAAAGGCGTTTGTGCTCATGAGAGAATAACAACTTGGTAAAATAATGTTTTGAGTGAATCAAAATAGGATGCTTTTTGTTATATTGAAAATCTGAATATTTCAACCTACCTCCAACCCTCAGAATATTGTCAGAATCTAGAAAAGGGCTAAGAGTAGATAATGTACTCTGTGACCTTATAGCTTTGTTATTTTGTAAATCTTGTATTTCTGAAAAGAAAGAATGCTGTTGACAAATTCTTATCAGACAATTCAATGCACTGATCAATTCTTGTACCGTAAGAGGTCCGGTATTTATGAAGACAGTTGTGTTTGAAACGTAGAATATAGGCAGTAGCTCTCTGCATTCTCGAAAAATTTGAAAACCTCTCAAATGGAAAATTCAATTTTGAAGATGTGACACTCATCTAAATATGAGACTTGAAATCAGGAAGATCAATAGTTTCATTTATAGTAATTGGCCAAAATGATGAATGTTTGAGAAGCCATGATGGACCATGCCACCATTGCTCACAGTTTGAAATTTCACTTGGATAAATTCCTCTGGAAACAATATCCGCGGGATTATCATGAGTGGGGATGTACCTCCATTTAACGTCTTCAGTTAGAGATTGAATATCCGCTACTCTATTAGCCGTGAAAGTTTTTAATAAATTTGAACTTGTGCGTATCCATGCCAAAGTAATTGTTGAGTCTGACCAAAGAGTAGAAGACTCGAACTCCATTTTCATAGAGCCTTTGACCTTGTCAAACAATCGTGCTAAAAGTAAGGCTGCACATAACTCCAATCGAGGAATGGTGATAATTTATAGTGGTGCAACTTTAGATTTGGCACATAGTAAGGTTGTATGAATATTGCCACATGAATCTACGCTTCTCAAATAAATGCAAGCTCCATAGGACTTTTCCGAGGAGTCAGCGAACCCATGTAATTGGATGGAAGCAGCATTCTTGCAAATTGCTTGCCTATTTACTTTTAGGTTATTTAATATTGGAAGCTCGCTTTCAAATTTCTTCCACATAACTAAGTTGGCACCCGTTATTTTATCATCCCATGAACGTTCGTCTGCCCATAACCTCTGCATAAATCATTTTGCTAATATAGTACAGGGGCTGACTAAGCCTAACGGGTCAAATATTTTTGCAATTATAGATAATACCGAGCGTTCAGTAACCTTGGTTATCATAGAATTTACATTAATATTGTACATAAGTTTATCATCCTTACAAGACCAGGTCAAACCTACTGTTTTCATTTTGCTATCGCTAGTAAATTCAAGTATATCGTACTTCAGCCCATGAGTTTTTTTAGTATATTTTCGTGAAATACTTTTAGAAAGTGCTATAGATTCATAATAGGAGTTTTCAAATTGCTCTCGTTCCTTTAATTGTTCGTCAATTTTAGATTCATCCTCTAGCAACTCAATTTCAACTTGATATTCATTAAAATCATTCAAGTAATTTTCAGCATTGGTTAACCTTTCATTCAATTTGATAATATCTATCGTATCAAGTTCTGTTTTGCCAAAAATGTCATTCAAAAAATTCTTAAAAATTGTCAGTCTACTTTTCACCGCGCCTCTTTTCCTAATTAGTTGTTTAAGTTCCTCCATTTTGTGATGAACAAACCAAAATCTCTCGCAAATAGCACAAATTCAAATTGCAAAGGAATAGGAAGGAATAAATTGGGATCGGCTCACCGGTAGTACTGTTTCTTGCTTGGAATCTTGCTTATTTTGGTCGGCCAGCTGAACTATTGAATCACCTACGTGACGTTTCAATCAATACTTGTCTGGTCCGCTCGATCACTTCTTCCCGGCTGCACTTTCGACTTTATATTGTTGCAGCACGTTGTAAATTGTGGAATTATAGTGTATTGTAGTTTATTCTTACTGGATTTATAGTATATCCACTCGAAGGACCATTATGTTAATTGATTTAATTGGAATCACTACTAGAATGAATATTGCTTTATTGACAAGAACAATCTCACAAGACATCATATTTTCATTTTTTCCAAAAAAACTCAAATCAGCGCGGCCAACTCTCCTGTCTGCTACGGCGTTGGTGAACTTTGAATAATTCTGGCGCAAACATTTCTTCTAGAAGCTAATCTACCTAATTTCACAATAATAAGCACCAAAAACAACCGTTTAACACAAAAATTCGACATTTTATGATCACAAACATAACCTCCTTTTTCTTATTCATTTTCAATGTCTCGGTAGGTTGGTCACATGGAATGTGCACGGCTGACTATCAAATTTAAAATACTATGCAATGATTATTTTCATGATTATTCTCAGTGAAATGATGAGTGTGAAATATAACAATAAATAGAAAAATATTTGATTAAAACTAATACTAAGATTAAAGCAGGGCATTAACATAACCGCCCACTAAAACAACCTCTACGTGTTTTACGATGTGCTGGTTTGTACGGGGAGAGGACAGAGTTTCACCAATGATCTTTGGAAAATACCCTGGTTGGTAGGAACGGTTGCTTCTCTCACAATGCCGTCGGCACCGGGGTCAATTCAATTTTTATGACAACCAACTCGCCTGTAATTATCGTTTTGCTACCTTTGAGCCACTTTTGACGCTGCTGCAATGTGTGGAGATATTCAGTGTTCCATCTTTTCCAAATATATTGCTGCAATCTCTGCACAAGTTGCCAGTGATTGAGATGATTCAATTGGAGATGAGAGAGGTCGATAGGGGGCCAATGTTGAAAAATGTCCCGGAGTCGAAACCGAGAGGTCGTTAGGATCAGAGCTTTGAGGGCAGAGTGGCCTAGAATTCAAAACCGCTTCTATTTTGGTTGATAATGTATAAAACTCCTCGTGAGTTAAAACTTGATTCCCGATGGTTCGGTATAAATGGGTTTTGACAGATTTAATACCTGCTTCACTTAGGCCATTGAAGTGAGGAGGAGAAGGTGCATTGAATGAAAATGTTATGTTTTCACCTTCTGCAGCTTGTTTCATGAAATTGGACAAAATACGGGATGCACCAATGAAATTGCTACCGCAGTCTGAGGTGATTTGTGTACAGTGTCCGCGGCGACTTACGAAGCGACGAAGTGCGGCAATAAATGCATCTGCAGACAAATCTGATGCTAACTCTAGGTGGACGGCCTTGGTAACAAAACACACAAACAGGCACATGTAGGCCTTGTGGGAGTTTATTCCGCGGCCTTTCCCAAGAGTGACATTGAAAGGGCCACAGTAATCAACACCGACGCTCTGGAAGGGTTTTAACTGGTTAATTCGAGAGGGAGGTAATCTACCCATGTATGGTTCAAGTGGTGAGGGGTTCATTCTGAAACAGACCATACATTTAGAAAGTACCTACATGACGTATTGTGCGTTTGGGAGAGAGTGTCCAAAACTGCTAGGCAAGCAGAAAATGAAGAGTTTGAAGTGCTGCGTGTTAATGTTTTTTATGGGCATTTTCGATTATGAGGTATGTGAGACGATGTTTACTGAGAAGTAGAACAGGGTGTTTTTGTTCATAAAGTAAACCAGAGAAATGGAAACGACCGCCCACTCTGAGAAGACCGTCTTCTCCTATGGATGGGCTGAGCTTTCGAAGGATTTTTGGTAATGGAAATTTTCTTTCTATTTGAGAAATCTCCTGACAGAAAGATATGTGTTGTATTCTCTTGACTACAATCAATAAAGCTCCATTTAACTCCAGTGTAGTGAAAAATTTTCATATAATTTGAACGTCTGTTTTACTGACGTTATGTAAGAAACGCATACAATATGCCAGAATTATCTTAATTTTATCTAACGAAGAATATTTATCCAATAGAAAATCAAGAGAATCTATCGATGTAAAAGACATAAGGGAAATTGTTTTTTCTCGCGGTCCCCCTAACCAGGACGGCCCCGCGAACCACAGAGAATGGTTAACCAAATCACTAGGCAGAAGACCTCGAGAAGCACAGTCAGCCGGGTTGTCAGCCGAACGAATGTGATACCAATTAGTGGGAGAGACATTGTCTTGAATCAGATTAACTCTTTTGGTCACGAAAGTTTTCCAGCGATGAGCAGATGATTTAATCCACGACAGAGCAACCATAAAATCTGTCCAAGAAAATATTTCATTGAAGCGAAATTTCTCATTGCACGTATTCATGACGAATACCATCAGGGTAGATAATAAAGTTGCAGTACAGAGCTCTAATCGTGGAATGCAAATTCTTTTCAGAGGTGAAACCTCATATTTACCACAAATCAGTTGAACTTGAAAACTGCCATCTTGAATATATCGAAAATAAACCACTGCTGCGAATCCACGTTCAGAGCTATCAGAGAACCCATGGATTTCGCAAAATTTATATTTTGCAGAGGTTAGGAGACGGGTAATTTTTATGTTTGAGAGACAATGCAATTCGTTTTTAAATTTAGTCCATTTTTTCGACGATTTCAGGAGGGGTTATCGAGTCCCAGTCCAAACCTAAAGCCCAGAGATATTGAACGAGGTATTTTCCGAAAAATATGTGGAGGGAGAGAAAACCCATGGAATCGAAAAATTCGTGATATGTCCAATAAAATTGTTCTTTTTGTACAAAGTCCGTCAAGTGGGAAGACATCGTGAAAAAAATAATCTAGAGTGGGTTGCCATTTGAGACCTAGTATTTTAATCGTATCAGTCGTGTCGAAAGATAAATCAGTCTGTTGACAATCAGAGGGCTGAAGGATTTCTAACAAAGAGGGGTGGTTACTAGCCCACTTTTGAAGATGGAAACCGCCACTTTTTAATAAATCTATCAATTCGAGTTTTGTATCTTTGAGATTTTCAAGTGTATGACTACCTATAATGACGTCATCAATATAAGTACTATCAAGGAGGGCTTGCGCACCGAGAGGAAACCTTTTCTTTTCATCTTGCGACAGCTGATGAAGGATTCTGATTAAAATGAAAGGTAAACTAGATACACCGAAGATAACGGTTTGAAGACGAAAGTGTTGGAATTCATCTTTAGGGTTGAATCTCCATAAAAACGCTGATAATCACGATGATGTTCAGCGACAAAAATTCTCAAAAACATATGCTTGATATCAGCTGTTAAAACAAAAGAGTATAAACGATATTTCAGAAGAAGTGAAACTTTATCTAACTGAAGTTTTTCACCAAGAGTGTCATTTAACGAAGGACCGTGAGGAGATTTAACTGAAGCATCAAATACCACCCTGAGTTTAGTTGTTTTGCTGTTGGGATTCGTTACACAATGATGATGGATGTAAAATATTTCACCGAAAGAAGTAGGGGTAGTTACCGCTTCCACGTACTCATTCTGAAGATATTCTCTCATGAAGTCTGAGTACAGGCTATAGAGATGGGGATTCTTCCAGAGTCTGGATTCAAGAGCGTGGAAGCGTCGAAGAGCTTGAGAACGGGTAAAGATCTGTATCCTTGAATGGCAACGCCACTGTGTACCTGCCTGACAGGTCACGTTTGTGGGTTTTGAGAAAAAGCTTTTCACACTGAATTTCTTCAGGGGAAAGTTTGGTATGGTCAGGAACTTCCTCCAGTTCCAAAATTGTTTTAGAGTGACGTCAAGTGGACAATTACAAGATGCAAAGATAGCATTCACAAGGTCCAGAGGAGAAAAACTTTTCCCATTACGATCCAACCAAAAATTGTATTGAAGGCTGTAGGTTCACACGATCTTCCTTTCAATTTTCCATCTTTCAATAACAGAAAAAATATCTGCGCCTAGAAGCATATCAACTGAACCAGGAACATTGAAATGAGTATCGGCCAGCTTTAAATTGCTTAGTTGCGACCAATTTTCCTCCTGGAAGGCAGGCATATCCGCACAGAGTTTTGGCACAATAGCCGCCTCATCTTTCAGAAGGGGGCAATTCTGATCAAGGGTTTTCAGGGTACAAGTTATGCAATTCGAAGCCATTGAGGTCGTGTTACCCAACCCATTGATGGCCAGGGGTAATCGAAAGCGGGGCAAACCTAATTTTTTTGCAAATTTTTCCGTTACGAAACTAGCTTGGCTCCCAAAGTCGAGCAATATTCGGATATTCTGAAAATTTCCACGCACATCCAATGCTTCAACTTGTGCTGTCGAAAGAAGCACAGTGGAATAGGTAGGGAGAAAATTTGTCATAGAGTTTATGTGAGTTGTAGAAGATTCGTTCTCTATGAGGTTCATTGAATGCGACCTTCCATGAGTTGTACCGGGTGCATTCTCATAAGAGTTCGTTTGAGGCGATCGATCAGAGGTTATACAGGGTGGTGAATCGGCAGGAAAGTGCAGTAGCGTGTGATGGGATGACTGATTACATACTTTGCAAAACGATTTTGAAGTACATGCTCGAAGAGTGTGCTTTGTACCTTATCAACGAGTACACCACTTATTTTGTTTCACCAAATCATATCTATTTTGAGATTTGGCCGAGAAAGAAGGACACGTATGAATGGTACGGTTAGAATTACATATAAGACATTTAGGTATATTTGATCTGGCATTTGTCAAGAGTGTGACAGCCAAATAAGGTGAGCTTGGTTTGTTCCAAGAAGAGGAATTTTTATTTTGAGAGTGGATATTTATTTTTTAAGATTTGGAGAGCGCCACGGAATCAAGAGCACGTTTGATGATGCATGTTCAAATTCAAAACGTTTGAGAGAATCTGTATCAATTTTTGTGCACAATAAGTGAAAGAGTACGAAGTCCCAGCCTCCCATGGGAAAACCAAGATTTTCCAGTGCTTTTAAAAATTGTCGGAGAAAATATCCAACAGTTGTCTGAGTGTACGGGGTGAATCACAGGTGAGTTTGGGGGCTGTATTTATTTCTTCCCAATGATAGAAAGACAGAAGTTGTTTTTTCTGAAAACGCGAAGTTGTTGCAAGCAATAGAATAATTCTCATTTATGAGAGGAATATTTTTTATCAAAGTGAGCGCTTCACCAGTGACCACAGACAATAAACATTGAAACTTTTCTATGTCCGTGATAGATTTGTTATTGTGTATGAGAGAGTCAAAGACACCAATGAATGAGGGCCATGTCTTCAGTTTTCCGTCAAATAAAGAAACATTAAAAATAAAATTCAAAATTGTTTTTTTCTCTACTTGCTTTTGTCTGTTTCAGTTGTTTGAGTGACATTTTATATCTTTTGAAAAAATGAAAATTTACTTTTATAATCAAGTGAGCAATAGACAAAGGCAACGAAACGCAATCAAATTAATTCGAGTACCAAATTGAATAGAGGTGGCATTCACAAAAAATATATTTAACCCTGAGATGAAATTGAAAATTATTCAGAAGTATAGTCCAATAAATGGAACCCTGTATATGTGTTATTTACTGTATTTCCGAACGACGGCCAGAGCAGCCCAGATTCGTTCATAAAAAGAGGAGCAAAAAACGCGTTGAAAAGGTGAGTCGGCCAACGGTGATAAGCAAAGAGACGTATATTCACCGGTTAGTCCACCAATTATTACAAAAAATTGATGAATGAACCAAATGAGGTTGAAAATATTTCTATGAGAATAATTACTACTATGTCAAATCCGGCTCGATGGACCAAAATGTTCGGTGTACAATGAAAATAAAATTCGATATGAACGCCCAATCAAACCTAGGAGATGCACCTACCTGGACTTCCTGTTCCTTTTTGGTAGATTTTTCCTCGAGATGAGCGCTCATCGATTTTCCAGAAAAGTTGAAGTGGACTTTAGTTTTTCCTTTCTTGATTTGGGTGACACAGTGTGATTCTTGAGATATTTTGAGAACGAGAGAAAAGATCGGCACGATGAGACGTATTACCAGGTCAATTGCTACTGATATACTGTGAAATCTTCACGATAGGCGCATATATACCGGAGGTTCGATTGGTACGCGGTACTATGCAATGATTATTTTCATGATTATTCTGAGTGAAAGGATGAGTGTGAAATATAACAATAAATAGAAAAATATTCAATTAAATCTAATACTAAGATTAACGCGGGGCGTTAACATATTTTTCTCGTGATTTAATAACAGATTTGAATTTACCTCATGCGACCTTAAAAATTGCTTGTGGGAGCTCTTCGCCTGACGAATCCATCAAAATATTGCTTTTATTGAAAATAATTCGAAAAATGCAGAATCTGTCACTTCGACGACGATTCGACTCGAAACTTTGACGTCTTAATGACAACTTGGTTGTCATACCAAATCTTTTGTTACCACACTACACCACTTGATTCAGCTTGGTTTGATTGTTATGTAGATTGATTTTGAGAAATGTATAGGGTAGATATATTAAAATATTCCTAATTTTAGTTCATTTCAATGAATAGAAAATTGCGAAAACAATAAAAATATTCTGGGTTAGATTAAATATTAAAACCTATTAAATAATAAAATATATTTCCAAAAATAACAGATAAATACAGAATATATAAAGATATAACTAAATAAGAGCACCAAGGTGCGATTTAGTGCCTTCCTGTTCATAGAAGAGAACATATGCCTCTCCACTCACGAGGGATTCAGGTGAAATTGGGGACACACGTAAATCATCATACTCATGCCATGTGTCAGCATTCGGATGTCTACAGCAAGCAGTGTAGTGTCCGCTATAGGGAGTCCCCCTATAATTAGATGACGCGTAGATACTGTAAAGACAAGGGGCTACGTTGTCTGAAGCATAATTACTCAAGTCCAAACACTCCAAAGGAAAATCAATAGTGACATTTAACTTTCCTCTGAACCTATCTGTCGGAGATAATCGATTTAAATGGATTACTAGAATATGAGGGAATTTGCGAATTGATAGGGATTTCGTGCATTTCCTCCTCTCTTTGCACTTCGCACATGTAGGCTTCGAAACACCATCCAAAGTTTCTTCCATTGTGAATTAATATAAACTATGAGATAATCTTAGTTGGCCTGTCCATTGAGGTATTGGTAGTGAAAGGTCCCAGAATGGATCGAAGGTGACCGAACAGTGACCACAGTAGGTACATTTTAAGGTAGATTCCAGCTGTCCAACAAAGCTATCTAAAATTTTGGAATTGTCCATATTTGAGTGTCTTACCCATGACTCTTGGGCTTTTTCATTATCGCTCAACTTTTCGTCAATCTATGTCAGAATGGGTTTCGGCTTCTCCATTACTCTATTCACGTCTTCATGTAGACCCTCCAACAGGTATCTAAAGAACTCCTGCGCATCTTGCTAGGCGTAACTCATGAATCGAGCTGAGAATCTTTGGATTTGACTCCTTAAGGATACTTAATTAACCACTCGATCTGACGAATCTTTCGACCACAGGTTCTTGATCACCTCAGCAAATGCCTTGATAGCTCCCTCCATACTAGATATACTTGTGTTAATATCCCTCGTGTAGGCGTCTTTTTTCAAATACTCTAATAACCATCTCGTGTTCTATGAATACTGGATGACACTGTTCATAAAGCTAGTGTTACCAACGTTTTTAAGCCCATTAAGACCGAGAGTATGGGAAGTGCTGAGTTCTACGGGGCTTGTGACGTTCAAGCAGTTTGGGCTGCATATCGAGTAGTCTCTGACAATGAGGCTGATTTTGGCACTGAATCGGTGGGTTGAAGAATTCAAGTTTTTCCTGCAGCGTATTGGGATGGATGAAGATACGGCAATCTGTTGTGGATTGAGGAATCTTTTCATTGAAGTATTCTTCAGATCATCACTAGGCATCATAAACAACTCTTTGAAATCCTTGGACCAAGGAATAGTTCCAAGGAAAGAAGCAGCGTTACCTCTTTGGATCGCCATACTGATTTGCTGGAGCAAGAAGGACGTAACCCTGGGATCATTTGTATCTTTTGTTATCCTTTTTCTAATTTCCCTTATGAATTTTCTTGCTTGAGGGCCAAAAACACCAAACGTCTCAATACCAACAGAATAAAAAATGTAATTCTTGCCCAAGTTTTCATATTTGCGGATCTTTAGTTTTTCACCAGCCACAGCCGCTGAACCAGCAGTGACTGATGTAGTTGAAATATGAAAGGGAGCCAAAGTGTCAGCGCAGGTAAAGTCCCAAACGACTGGTTTACCATGTTGCCAAGGAATTATGGACATACCGTCTGGACGTTTACCATCATCCCTGCTTGTGCCTAATGGTTCCAAAACTGCAGGTGCTTTAAATTAGTTCGTAAAATGATATACTGGTAAAATCAATGAAATGTTCATATAATAATGCTGAATTGACATATTTTACTTTCCAGCACTGGGGCTGAAATGCGATTTTTCCAGCATTACTTTGGGAAAGTGATACTTTCAAAACTAAAATGCTTTGCGAGAAACTGGGTAAAAACGCACGGTTGTAGAATAAGAACATTTTCAGGAATTACCCTAGGTTCAAATTCTTCAAACGATGGCATCGACATATTAAAGAAGACATATCCAATAGTTAATTTCCGAACATGTTAATAATTTTGCCCTTCCGTCATATTACAAATAAATGAGAACATTTTCAACGAATGCAATGAAAGCTGAAAAGAGCATTATTTGAATCATTAATTGAGGATGTACTACTAATGAGAAATGGAGTGAATATACTGGTTCTACTCGTTTATTTGAAGGCATTCGATTAGACAATTTTACTGAAAAAACCATTACAAAATAATGTCATTCATCTGGCTGTTAAATGTACGCACTGTAGAACTCTATAAATATCCCGAGGCAAGGTATAAATTCCAGCATCTAGAAGAGTAAAACGTAAACGAACTTTTGTTTGCTGGTGCCAATCTTGGTTCAGTTAGATTTCTAAAGGGAATGAAAGGCCGTGTCTACACAAAAGAATGTATGTATTTCTAATAAAGGAAATTGATTCTGAATTGAATTTTAGATCACAACGTAAATAGTGGTATCTCTTGGGAAAATACTCGAAAATCAAACTTGTTATGAAAATTATGGGTATGTAGGAGAAAATACGTAAAGATAAATTACCTGTTTTTATGATTGAAATATTTAATATTTCATTTCGTGAAAATGTCTGTTCTTACTCAATGTGAATGTGATCTCTACGACGTTTTAGACAGTAAGAATCGTAAATGTTACCCCCTCCCCCTATCAAACTCGTTACTGGACTCTTTTTAGGGAAACCGCCATGACACGTCGACTTTTGATTTCTTTACAATGTAAATTTTTGTATGAATAGTTTACCCATAATTTCATCCCATACTCGAGGGGAGCAACCCTTTAAAAAAGTTAAATAGCATGAGGTGGTGATTGATAGCTTCTCTGAAAGGTTGTGTTTTGTTTTCCTTCATTCAACTGTGAAAAAATTTGAAATTTGCTTCATCACGTGTTGAGTTATTAATGTTCAAGAATATCCAAACACCACAAACAAGAAGGCAACCAAACTAACACCAACCTCATCTATTATTACAATAAATGTTCAAAATGTTTCCCGTTGACCTCCTGGAAAAAATAAAGTCTATTTTTAGTTTCAGCCCTGACGCTTTGCAAAGTTTGTAGAGTAATTGTTGCACACACTTAATTCGCGCTCGCAACTCTCGAATAAAGTGACACTTAGTCTTGTATACTTCACATTTTAGGTAGCCCTATGAAAAAATCTGAAAGGGTTAGATCTGGTGATCTTGGAGGCCATTCCCCAGATCTTTGGTGCCCGATCCATCGTCCTGCATAAAGAGTATTCAAACAATTCCTCACAGCAACTGCGAAATGAGCAGAAGCTCCATATTGTTGCAAAATAATTTCCATATTGAATTTGTCTACATTATTATCGACAATTGCCACTATCAGTGGATCTATCACTGTTTCCAACTTTTCTTAATAGAGGGCTTCATTCAGATTTTCCTCAATAAATAATGGACCTATGATGTGGTCACCCTGTATTCCTGCCCTCACATTAACTGTTTGTGGAAACTTAGAATGAGTTTCGCCAAGAAGTCGAGGATTTTTATCGGACCGGTACCTCATCACTAAAACAAATGTGACGGTGGACGTCCGAAACCTAAGTGATCAAGTTTTCACCAACAAAATTATTTCGATAAAATTTCAGGTAACTTCATTCTGCAGTATTTCCATTCTGAGTTTCCTTGATGTAAGTACATTAGCCCCATTTCATCTTCCAGAAATCAATTCACTCCAGCATCGACTATAGTATTTGCTACTAAAAAGTGGTCTAAGAACAAGTCACATCCAATTAACCCTGTTGAAGAGTTTACCTGAAAGTAATTCCCTTTATCCGTGTTCGAAAGGCGATTTCTTAAAATTCAAAAAAATGTATTCGGAATTTCGTGATTGACGTCTTTTTATTTATTTTTCTGCCATCTCTTTTTTTACAACTGTTTTCAGAACTCACTGATATTCACATATACAACATTAAATGAGAAACAATACACAATGTGTTTCAAGTAAATACAAAACTTATGAATTATACAACACTCTCCCCCCAGTAATTGATCGGAATTGAATTAAATAGAACAATTACTGCACATCCAGTACACACAGCCTGGAAACGGGTCTTCGAAAAACGGTTCCATTGGCTAGTCGAACGTCTACCACGCGGACTCTGCCATCTCTAGCTCTATGGAGTTGGATAACTTTTCCCTTGGGCCACGTATTCCTCGGTCCATTAGGGTCTACGATGATCACAACGTCGTTTTCTTTGATTGTTCTTGATTCGGTATACCACTTTGTTCTCTTGACTAAATAAGGCATATATTCTTGAGTCCATCGCTTCCAGAATAAATCTGTTAATTTTTGCGCAGCTTTCCATTTTGATATCAGATTCAGGTCAGATTCTGCTGTTTGGGAGCAAGGAAGGGCGGTATAGTCGGGGCCAATCAAAAAATGTTTTGGAATTAGCGCTTCTGAGTCACCTGAGTCCAGTGATACATGAGTGAGAGGTCGTGAGTTGATGATGTTTTCAACTTCAGCAAATGTCCTGAGTACATATTCCTGTGGGTATCTTGATTTCAGGAGTTCGTACATAACCTTCTTCACCGATTGAATCAATCTTTCCCAAATACCTCCCATGTGTGGACATCCTGGAGGATTCCATCGGAATCTGATGTTTTTCAGGGAACAAAACTGGCTGATTTCTGTCTCACTGAGTCCTTTGATACAATCAGCTAGTTCTTTTTCCGCCGCCTTGAATTGAGTACCATTGTCACAATAAATTTCAGAAGGAAACCCTCTTCGGCAACCAAATTGACGAAGTGCATGAATGAAACCATTGGTGCTCAAATCATGGGCAATTTCTAAGTGTACGGCCCTTGTTGCCATACAGGTGAAGATAACACCATACCTTTTTTCATGACTCCATTTGACGGTGATCAATATAGGTCCAAAATAGTCGATACCACACTTGACAAACGGTCTTATTGTAGGTTCCAACCTACAGGGCGGTAGTTGACCCATTATTGGTATTTCTGGCAAAGTTTTCCTGTTTTTACATTGCTGGCATCTACTTCAAGAACTTTTAACAGCCTGTCGCATACGCAAAATCCAGAATTTTTGCCTCAAATTATTTATCACAGTTTCTTGCCCATGATGGCAAACTTCATCGTGATAATGCTGTATTAATAATCTGGAAATATTGTGATCAGGGTCCAAATCCAGTCGTTTCATCAATTGAGCAAGACGGAGTGAATAATTTACTTGCTTTATCAATTGGTCGATTCTGTTCAAGAGATTTAATTTCTCTATCAAAGGTGTCTTGTTGACTCTTCCTGAATAATAAATTTTCAGCTATTGAGATTTCGTCGCTATCAAGTTCAGCCAAATTCTGTGAAGACCTATCTAAAATCCTTCTGTGAGGAATTTTATTTCTACAGCTTTTGATGAACCTCAGCATCCATCCAGTAGCTCTCACAAGACGACACCATTTCGAAAATCTTACCGGATCAGGGGTTGGCAAAACTATTTTTTCGAAATTTAGGAAAACAAAATCTTTCCTAACTTCCAAATCGAGATCATCATTTATTTCCAAATGATCTTTTGTCTGGGGCCAATAGTCCATTGACCTTTCTAAAAATGTAGGGCCACTTAGCCATCTACTATCATTTGAAAAATGTAATCCATTATTACGTTTTGTTGCCTCATCTGCAACGTTCTCTTTGGAGGGAACATATCTCCAGTCAGAAGCGTTTGTCAAATTTTGAATTTCGCCTACTCTATGAGCAACAAATATTGCGAACCGTCTGGCTTCTGAACAAATCCAGTGGAGCACTGTTTTCGAGTCACTCCAATAGAAAATCCTATTGAAATTTAATTTGAGGTTATTTTTCAAATAATTTCCAAGGCGTGCACCAATGAGGGCTGCCTGTAACTAAAGTCTTGGAATTGAAATGGGATTCAACGATGAAACTCTTGCCTTGGCACTTACAAATGCTGTCTGGATTTCATTTTTTCCTTGGCAGCGTAAATAGGCCACTGTGGCATACGATTTTTCGGAAGCGTCACAGAAGATATGTAATTGTATTTCACAATTGTTTCTGTCGATTGTGAAATACTGTGTTGGAATTTTGAAATTTGACACATTTTTGAGGTCAAACAACCATGTTCTCCATTTTTCGTTGAGAATATCGGTTATTTCATCATCCCACCCCAATTGACTTCTCCAAATATCTTGAAGCAAAATTTTTCCTTGGATGATGAAATTTGCCAATAATCCCATGGGATCAAAAATGGACATAACGACTTTGAGAATTTCTCTCTTAGTCGGTCGTCTTTTGTTTTCTAAGAACAAAGAGTCAATTTTATGAAATTTTGTTCTGAATAGAAAACTGTCTTCGAATGAATTTCAATAAACACCCAAAACACGTTCTGTCACTGCTTCTGGGTAGGTATCCAATTTTTTATCTCTCTGAGCTTTTAGATTTGAGGCGATGCCTTCAAGAAGTTTATCTGAATTGGATATCCAGTTGCAGATGACAAAACCACCCATTGAATGAACGTGAATAACATCATTTATCAGTTTTTTACCTTCATCTATCGAGTCAGCGTTACCCAAGAAGTCGTCCATGTAGTGTTCCTCTATGATTGACTTACTCGCTTCAGGATATTTCTCTTGAAATTCTCTGGCATTCCGATTCTTGGCTTCCTGTGCTTGACAAGATCCATTTGTGGATCAGAAGAAAACTACGCCGATTTCATAAACGTCTGGATCACGATGTCTATCCATTCCACGCCATAAAATTCTTTGTGATGCACAATCTTCCTTACGTACCCTGACTTGCAAAAACATTTCCTTAATGTCAGCTACGAAAGCAAACGCTTTTATTCTAAAATTGAGTAATATAGTCTGCAAATCGTTATACAAATCTGGACCAGTGAGCAAAAAATCATTGAGACTGGCTCCATTACTTTTTGAGGCAGCATCAAATACAATTCTCAGTTTTGTCGGTTTATTCGGATTTATGATACCAAAATGAGGGAGATACCAGGTTTTGGGACTGGGTTGCTTAGCTTCGTCTACAGAAAGCTTTCTAATGTAACCTTTATTTTGAAGATCCAACATTTTGTCGCAATATGCCTTGCCATATTGAGGATTTTTATCAATTTTTCTCTCTGTACACAAACGTCTTTTCATGGCAATATTTTTACTTTCTGGAAAGATGATTTGTTCATCTTTCCATAGCAAACCAGTCTCAAAACGATTCCCAATTCGCTTCATAGTATTATCTAGAATGTTTTGAGCTCGAACGTCTTCTTTAGACAAAGCTTTATCGATTTTGTCTAACCCAAAACAATCTAGTTTCCATTGTTCTTTCACCAGATCATGTAATAAGTCTAGATCGTCTTTTTCGATATTATTTACATAGCAAACAAAACCAATTTTATTTTCATGATCATCTTTAGTCTCCAGAATATTTCCGTGGATTACCCATCCCAACAGCGTCTTGCTGAGGGCGGGCCCATTCCATGGGCCAGTTATAATTTTTCTGTTGACTAATAGAGGCCAGTTATCTTGACCAATCAAAACTTTTGGCTTGGCATTTATCATTAATATACCCCTACTATCTATATAAGGATATGTTTTACAAATCTCACCTACATCCACCGTCTGTGTTGGTAGTGACATTCCTTTTATTGTCCTTACGTATCTTAGTTGGAACTCACCACTTCCATTCTCGGATCGTACCGCGAAGCTTACAGTCCTGGAATCATCCTGCTTCTTCGTTTGGTTGTTTGTCCATTGGAGACAAAGTGGTTGCTGAGGACCATCCATATCTAACGTATCTGCTAAATCTTGATCAATAAGAGTAACCGTTGTTGATGCATCGTCTAAAAGGGCATAAGTTTCAATACTCTTATGGTTACTACAAATCATTATAGGTAGAATTTTCAGTAGAACATGTTTATTTGTGGAAATATGACAATTGATATGAATATTTTCATTTTCAGATGGAGATGGTTCTATACTAACGTGCTCATCTTCTTTTTTGTGTAAAAGAATGATGGTTCTTTTTGCAGCCATTTATTCCGCACAACTTTTTCATTTTACACACATAAATATTATGAAATGGCACGAGACAAGCGAAACAGATTTTATTTGTTGTCACTAGTTCCCAACGCTGATCCACAGTGAATGTTTTGAATTTGGTACACCCGGTCAAGGCATGTATGTCATCCTTACAACAAATGCAAGTTTTCTTAACCATAGTTGTCAATGTCATTTCCTTTTTGTGAAATGATTTTGACTTTTTCGTGTCAGTGTCATCATGAGATTTTGGAATTTGAATTTTACCAGCAATAATTGCTTTTTTATCAAGCCACGACGCAAATTCCACTAATTTATGTGATGAAGACGTTATGCTGGAAATGTGTTCAACCCACATCATCTGATATGAATTTGGAAGTTTTTTCAGAAGTTTTTGTAATAAAATGGGATTCTGTAAGTGATCTTGAGCATCTAATGATTCAATGGTTCCAACCAGATTTTTCACTTCATCAGAGAAATTTATGAAACAGTCCAGTTTATCTTCTTTAACAAATGGAAAGGCTTTCAATTGCTCGAGAAGTAATAAAATTATTTGTTCTGACTGCCCAAATCTACTTTCCAGAATTTGCATAATCTTATCAACATTCTGAGGCATGATGAGTAAGCTTTGAACTATTTTCCTAGCATTTCCTCTCAAGCATTTTTGAAGGCGACAATGGTTTTCCTCCTGTGAATATCCACAAATATCAGTTGAATTCCGGTATTGATATATAAAGTTAGGCCATTCTAAGGGATTTCCACTAAAAATGGGCAAATCTTTTGGAATCGACTGTCTTGTCAGAAATTTCGTTAGCTGATTTGGAGATACTTGATTTGAACATTCATTTGCGACATTCACAGATGGAAAATGACGAGAAAATGGTAAACAAGATTCTTTTACCTGACATGTTCCCTTTTTTACTCTTTCTGGTAGCATTTGCTCCTGCTTGTTATCACTCACTGACTGACCATTCCAAGGATCCTTACCATCGACCCAATTTTCAATATTAGGACCTCTATTCGACCTCTCACATGACGCACTCGACTCAGAATCATCTTCATCTATTTCAGCTAACCTGAGGGCTAACTCTAGATCTAACTTTTCTTGTTTCCTCCTATACTCCAACATTTCTTGTTCTAGAGTCTTCTTCCTCAAAGCAATTTCTAACTCGGCTTGACGTCTTCTTGATGCATTAGTTTTAGTACTTTTTGTCGTATTCGTTTTGGCATGAACCTTGCTCTTTCCGCAACCTTTTGGTCCACCAGACTCTGATGCGACTTGATCTGACGAGGAAGCTAGATTTGGCTCTGGAGCAGTTTTCATGTCTCTGGATATTAGATCGTGCGCTTTTCCTCAATGCATGAGAAGTAGACATATTTACCACAGAGTAGTTCAGTTGGACGAGAAGGACCATATGTTAAAGAGTTTACCTGAAAGTAATTCCCTTTATCCGGCTCGAAGGACCATATGTTGAAGAGTTTACCTGAAAGTAATTCCCTTTATCCGTGTTCGAAAGGCGATTTCTTAAAATTCAAAAAAATTTATTCGGAATTTCGTGATTGACGTCTTTTTATTTATTTTTCTGTCATCTTTTTTTTTACAACTGTTTTCAGAACTCACTGATATTCACATATACAACATTAAATGAGAAACAATATGCAATGTGTTTCAAGTAAATACAAAACTTATGAATTACACAACAAACCTATTGATCTTGTTATCGAAAATAATTGATGCCATAGTTTCTTACAGGAACAATCCCCAAGACCAAATTATTTGCAAATGGGACCGCATTATCAGAGAATGGAAATTCTGTTACTCTCATTACATCTTAATTGCATTCTTAACTCGGCGACAAATCCCAGTAGAAATCGTTTGCTTGCTGTTTCCGATGAGAAGAAAAACAAGATTCCTCGGATCTTTTGTTTGGAATGCAATCACATTAATATTTGCATCAGAGTGCAATGAGATTACTGAATGTTTTTTACGTCTTTTATTTTCTGGTTTGATCGACAATCGCATTATTTCGTATAGAGGTAGTGGATTTTCTTAAGAGCTATGACTCATACCGTCGCAGAGAATAAATTTACGTTTTGGCAGTCGTCTACTTAACGTAGGCTGTTATAAGCTAGGCTAGGCTAGGCTATTATAGTAAAGTAGTTGAGTCAATTTTTTTCGGTTTCCATTTCAATAATTCTGTGAGTTGTTGCCTGTAAGCGACGCGCAGATATATTCAACGTCATAGCTCTTAAGAAAATCCACTACCTCTTACTATATCTTGGCTGCTTATTCTTTCATGAACGTTTAGGCCAATCACAACATTATTATAGTAAGAATTTTCTACCTTAGAAATAGCCGGGGGATTTTTTGTGATATTTTATTCTTATTGCGTGACAACTGATACTTCTGATTTATTCTAACTCTCTTGTGATATTACAACCGATGATCAAACTTCTTCTGACAAGTTTTGCAGTACACTCTCAAAGATTTCCCTATCTTATTCCGAACGCATTATTTCGTTTGGGGTGCTTGCATAATAGCGCTTTCTTGGAACTCTGAACTGATTCAAACATGTCGTTCCATTGTTCCACTATCCAACAACATTTGTGAAAATCACATACCCGGGGTTTCACGGTGGATGGGACATCAGAAGTATCTCGAGAACGGAAACCGAGATCATTTTGAAAATACGTGGGCGTGGCTAATCCAACATGTTCTATCGGTCTAAAATAATTCCATCAATTTCGTGAGCCACTTTTGTCAGATAGTAGTAGCTTCTTTGTTATCTTAACTGAAACATCCTGTATATTACATGATATTTTTAATCCTTATAGGATAACTAATAACTTTTTCTGATAACTTCCTATGCCTATATGTGACAGTTTTGTCAATAAAAATTATTATATTATACCTCTTTTTGGCAAACCCTGACCATTGAAAAATAATATTGCGATTTTGGTATTTGCTGTTAAATCGAATGTCAGTTTAGGCATACAGGTATACCTACTGTGAGTTCTTTCCAGGGTCTCTCAGAAATGGCGTGAAGTAAATTTTTTAACACCCTTTATATTATTATTAGGGAATCTGGGATATTTTCCAATTTCCTTTCCTTTCACCTATCTCGTCTAGTTCGTGAGTTATGATCATTCATGTTATGAAATCTTCTTCGATATACTAATTATTGGATAGTGATTTAGATTATTATTAATCTCATTATTGATCAGTAGGGCTGGCAAATGAGCGAAATGCAGATTAATCAACGGATCTTTCTCGAACTCCCAGATATTTCCTACGAGGTTTTCCTGTGTGAAGATGTTTTTCTGCATAGTAGTGTTCGGAAATATCCATCATCATGCGAGCCAGAGCTCCGCATTCAAACCGAATTTGGAAGGCTGTTTTGCCTTCCTCATCTCATAACCTGCAAAGAGTGGAGTCTTGGTGTATCCCCAGCAGATACAGATATTTCCTCAGGTGGCAGTGCCCTGTCCGCAGTCCTACCACAGAGAAGGGGCCTTGATAGCTGGTCGGTTAGCCCTATCATCATTATTTATTTAAGAAAGGTTGAAAATCGTTCTTGATCCATGTGTTCGTGTGCTGCTTTATGTCACCAAACGGGATTCCGCAGGTTACTACTCGTAGAATTAGAGTTGTGTATGCTTCTGTGACTTGGTATCCAAAAAAGTTTCACCCTGTTCTGTGCTCCTGGGTGGTCGTTGAGGTTTCTGTGTGTATCCCAAACTAATTTGTAGAAATCTTGCATGAACGCCTTCCAATGCCGCCAGACTTCCGGGGAGAATAGCTATGGAATGGTTTCTAGGACCACTTCTTAGAATTTTCCTCGTACAAAAGAAATAGCCATTACTTAGCTCGAAATATAGAGGCTTTAGTACCAATGCTCAGACTAATGTCCTTTGCTTCGGTCTCTTGCAGTATATTCCAACCCATACACCATTGCTTGTCTCAGAGCCCTCCGTATACCAGCTCTATTTTTAGCATTGATATGTACCAGATCTGCTCTTTCGATACCATTGGTATGGCCTTTGATGTGGCTGCCCCATCTTCTATGATGGTGGTATGATACACCAAAGAAGTAAGTTGGAATAATTTTGTGGGGCAGCATGTCAGATTGGTTGACTCTTAAGTCCATCTCAGGCTAATTGTCGACGTGCTGAACAAATCACCAGTGACTTCGATCATGGCAAGTCTTTGTAAACTAACCAGCCTCCCTCCGGTTGTCAATTGTTTCATTACAGCAGGGCTCCATGCCATATCGAGGACCTCACCATCACTGTGTAGAGCCAAAGGGGTAGTATGGTTTCAAGTCCCTAGGTTTTGTCAAAGGATTGCCTAATCCCTGTTCTTTCCAGGTATGTGTTCCAAGTGAGCTTTGAGTCCAGGTTCAAACAAAGGTGTTTCGTTTTTCTCCACATCTGTAAGCTCTCGCCAAAGATACGAAGAGCCCGAAGAGGTTTCTTGTTCTGGTGGAAGGAACTGTCGTGTTTTTTTTGAGGACTGACCTTGACTGACGTAGTATGTAAGAGCAGATCGCATCAGATTCACACAGACCCCAATGAACTTTCCATTTACCATTACAACGATATCGGTACAGTGACTTTGGGTATACATCGCTCCCTGGGCTGAACACATTGACATACTATGTAGGAAGTTAACCCAAATCTTCATTCTTTGGCAATTACGGAACACTGTTGATGCGAACGTCTTAAGAATTACATACTTTTCACTGTTTCATTTTTATATGAGTTGCGGCATCATTTTTTGGGGTAACTCTGCCATCGCAAATCGAGTCTTCATCCAGCAGAAGAAAGCAGTCAGAGTAATAGCTGAAGCTACTTATAGAGAATCCTGTAAACCGTTATTTAGGAATTCGGAAATATTGACACTTCCTGCATGTATGTTTATTTCTGTTAAAAACACAGTTTTTATTCGGTAGATGAATTTTTGTCAAGTGATTTAACAGAATGAATTATTAATATAAACATCATCACTATGATATATTATGTCAAGATGCATAGAAACCCTGGTGTGATCTCTTATACCTGTGATACCGACATACAAAAGTGTTGATGTACGGCCTTTGATTCATGTTATTTTTATTGCATTGGTACCGCTTCTCTTCTTTAGTAGAGATGGCGGCAAAATTATAGATTAATGTTGTCATTGACGATTGACGGTTGGACAAGCGCCAAGTGTCATGTCAACATTCAGAAACAATCAAATGACAAATCAAGGCACCATGGAATGTTGGAAACTCGGCTATTTTCCACTTCTGCGCCATCTATCGACGAATGAAGCCAACGGTATCAATGCAATTACAGTATCAACAACTTTGGTAGAAACAAAATCGAATCTGAGATCGCACCAGGGTTTCTAAGTATCTTGGGCTTAATAATAACGCAAACAATTGACAGTTTTCCTACGCAACTAGGAAACACCAGCCCACTAGCTCATGGTCACAGAGTATGCTCATGACACCACCAGTGGCGGTTACTTGAAAAGGAATGATACGCAATATCTACTGTTCACAAAATTCACTGCACTACTGCTGCTAATCTGATAACGAACCATAGAGTTTTTACATTTCCTTCGTGTTTTCCACCTAGATATTTATCGGCGAATCACTTAAGCCCAATATTTCTCGCCGTCCTGCGAAGTGCGCAACTACGGTAACAGAACCTCCACGAACCGCCACTATTGAAAAACAAATTGGTTGCGTTGTTGGTGTAGGAATAATTAGCATAATTTCTGTATCAGCCAATGGGCTGCGTTATTTGCGAAGGAAAAATCTGAATAACTTTGCATAAATTTGCATTGTTTAAGGGCCAATTTGGTTTGTTTACTTCTCCCTCTATTCATAAGAACTCGTTGGTGAATACCGAACACGACTTATGAAACCATTTTACAGATATTTTTTTAGTTTACCCTCTCCTTGGTTATGTTTCGATTGAAGTAGGTATATTTTATTGCATGTATATATACATGACAGTGTTACTTTAAATCGAGGCAAAGCCTTTTCTTCAATACTATCAAACATGTATTTCCACTGAGTATTCACTGTACTATAAGCAACACAGTAGGGATGTCCTGATATATTTTTTTTTTAGGTCATGTAACATAACTCTGAAGAAATCTCACAGCAGCAGTGTGGAACGGCAGCAAAGTGTTGCCTAACCGCGAGACCCATCATGATCCGCAGTTTTATGTGAGCTTTCACCCGAGTTTATTGCGATTTCCGGTTCGGGACTACGAACCATCCGAATTTCAGGAGAGATAAGCACTCATAACTAATCGTTTTGCTCCTGTCACGTCCTTCTTTCAGCGACCTTTTTCCGACATGAAATATATGAATGAATGAAATTTGGCGTTATTTGAAATCAGTCAATGGAATCAAGCTAAATGATTATGAAAAACAGATCTGTCTGTTACAATACTTTTCTCCTTCATGAAAGTATTGAAAGTTTTGTTATACCGGGTGACCTGAAACCAATTTACCGCCCTGTATCTTGGATGTTACTATATATGGATGTTTCAAATTCGGTACTTCGATTTGATGTTACGAATGTACAATTTAGCAAGTATCAATCCAAATATGTCACTTCTGGTTCGACCGGAAGCGCATCCAATTTTTATATTTCAAATGGAAAGTATTTTTTCTTTTGAAAATTACAATTCAGTATAGAATTACCTTTTCAATGATATATCACAATCATATTACTTTCAATTCACAATCTGCCGATATAATTGAGATTTTATAAAAAAATTACTTTTTGTACTCCCCTCGTAATAGAACATTTCCATGAGAGTATGCTGTGGAAGATTGAACAATATCATGTATGCAACAATAATTCATGGCCAAACTTATTACATAATAAGTTTTATGCAGATTAATTATTTTTATAATTTTAGTTTTACTCACTTCATTTTTCTACATCAATACAAAGGAATTTATAAAGTTGGTTAGGAATTCAAATACATATTGAATAACAAAAAAATAAAAAAAACCTCTACATTTTTGTTTCCTAATTATATTTTAGGAAGATAATTTCCATGCTATACCTTGTATTGAACATTTCAACTTCATGTTAGTTGGCTATGGAATTAAATTTGTTGAATTGTTCTATTGTTGTGTTTACTCCAAATTGTTGACATTTTGAATGTTTTGAATACTCAAAGATAATTATTTGTGAAATGAACAACTACTACCGATTTACCCAAACTGAAAAAATTGATTGATATGTTGTTGATATACGGAGAAGCAAGAAAAAATTTCTATTTAGCCTTGCGTCTGTACCAGGAGAGGTATCCTAACCATCACAACCTAGTAGTAGCAACTATTTTGCAATATTGGAGTCACAGTTCAGGAAAGAACGGAATAATCATTATGGGGAACATGTTATTGTAAGCTAAGATACGGAGATCACTGTTCTAGCAGCGGTTGAAATTGATCCAAATACATCAATAAGGCAAATCGAATATGAGACCGGGGTACCCAGAGAAACACCATGAAAAATGTTTAAAGAACACCGGCATTGTTCATTTGAATATCAATATTTGTATGAAATTGATGCACAGAGAATGATTGTGTATTGTAACTGGGTTATACGAAAAGAAAAAGAAAATCCAAATTTCCTTTACAATATTCTACACAGTGATGAATCACGCTTTACAAACAATGGTCATTTCAATAGAAGCAATTTACGTTAATGTGCACAAGAAAATCCGTATGTGTTCAGAGAAGGAAGACACCAGGATTGATTCGGATTCAATGTTTGGCCAGGAATTTTTGGAACCAGAATAGTGGGACCAATTATTTTTGATGGAGCTTCAACAAGTGAACGGTACCTACAAATTTCAAATGATGAAGTCCAAAATTTTATTGAAGACATTCCCTTAGTGACACGTCGCGTTATGTATTTCCACATAATTCGAATGTAGTCCAAGGACATCTTACTAGAACTTTCAACGACAATTGGATTGGTACTCATGGTCCAGTTCGTTGGCCACCAAAGTCAATAGACCTCACGCCAATGGATTTTGTTTGGGCTTACTTGTAGAATAAATTTCATGCTCATAATAGACCTTAATATCGCGAGGAACTTGAAGACAGGATAAGGAGAGCCATTAACGAAATTATACCGGCTCAACTAGTGAATGTTATGCAGGCACGCTCCAAAAAAATACAAAAATGCATTGACGTTAACGGGCGACAATTTGAACTATTAGATTAATTGGGTCAGTCATAGGTGTTGAATTTTTTCGAATTGAGTTATAAAACTGTACATGTTCCAAATGTCTAATATTTTGTACGAAAATTATCGAAATAAATATTTTATGCGTCCGATTGTGCAGTATCAAAAATAACTACTCCAAACCGTTGGAAAAATTTCAATTCATGAAGTTAAAATGTTCAATACAACGTATAGCATGGAAATTATCTTCATAAAAATTAATTAGGGAATAAAAATGTAGAGATTTTTTTATTTATCGTATTTCAATATGTATTTGAGTTTCTGATCAACTTTAAAAATTCCTATTTATTGATGTTGAAAAATTAAGTAAAACTAAAATTATAAAAATAATTAGTATGCATAAAACTTATTGTGTAAAAAATTTGACCATGAATTATTGTTTCCTACATGATATTGTTCAATTTCAATCTTCCACAGCATACTTTCATGAAAATGTTCCGTTACGAGGGGAAAACAAAATGTAAATTTCTTATAAAATCTCAATTATATCAGCATATTGTGAATTAAAAGTATGATTATGATATATTATTGTAAAGGTAATTCTATACCGAATTGTAATTGAAAAAAAAATACTTTCCATTTGAATAAAAATTGGATGCGCTTCCGGTCAAACCGGAAGTGTCATATTTGGATTGATACTTGCTAAATTGTACATTCATAACATCAAATCGAAGTACCGAATTGGAGACATTCATATGAAATAACAACGAAGATACAGGTGGGTTAATTGGTTCCAGGTCACCCGGTATATTCAAAGTTGATTATACTGGTCGTCAGAGATGAAAGAATAATTACTGATAACTTAAGTGGACTTTACAGTCGGCAATTTGTCTTGCATGCAATGAAAGTTGCATGTAACAGCTGTCATGTTAATAGTTATTACAAGATGTTTTACAGTTGGAAAGTCTTTGCTGCAAGTTTACAAATGACTATTGACACTAATCATTGCCAACCGGCAGATTATTAAACATTGAACATTAATAATTTCAGAGTTGATTGTTGATCTGTTTGGTTATTGTTGATTTCAATATTGGCACGAGAAAAACTCTCTCTTTCAAATGTTAAATGTCTCATTTCTGTCAGTGCTCCCACAATTCATTGAGTTTTCCTATATTGTTGAGGCTGATACCACGATTCTCACTAAAATTATCCCTAGAATTTCACGTGCAATGTAATGACTTCGGATAAGGATTCAATCATGCACATAACTATTGGCTTTAAAACTACTGACACGGTTTTTGATAATTTTTCTCCATGCCGAGGATTCCGGCAGCCTCAGAAACCCTGTAATAGTTTTGAAAAAGTTCATATCAGTGTAAATATCAAGATATTCCGTAAAATACAGAACATTAGTGACTTTAGTTTTTTAAGGATTTTTTATATAATAATTGCGATAATTTCAAACTGTGTAATTTTCCTGAATTCAAAGAAAATCGCTCATTCCACATTTTATATTTAATAAATAATGAATCGATCTAGAAAGTATTCTGAGCTTGGCAAATTTCAGGGATTAAGAAATTTTTATTTTCTTTTTGACAAAATCTCTCAGCATTTCATTAAATTATTTAATAACATAACCTAACTTCGAGAGATAGTTACAGTTGGTTCGTTGATCGTTAGTAATGAATCAATCTCAAATACACCTTTTCAAAGAATTCCATGTTAAATTCAAACGCCCACTAGAATTACTACATAGCGATGTATGTATGACCTCATTACACCTGAAATTTAGGATGGAAAGAAATACTTCATTACTTCCATCGATGATTACAGCTATTATTCTATGGTGTACCTACTCCAAAGTAAAAATGAAGTTTACAAGTATTTCAAACAGTATGAAGCAATGATAACGGTGGAGCGTGCAAATCTTCAGAATTCCATGATTTTTGCAAGCAAAAAGGTACAGAGGCGATACAAACTGTTCACTATACCAGATTAAGTAAACGCATGAACAGAACTCTGACGGAAAAAGCAAGATCCATGATTCATTATGCTAGTATATCTAAGTTCAAGCAACCTACAAATTACTTTATATCACAAATCGAAGTTCTTCCAGAGTAAAGTTTCTTTGTCATCAATATAAACTGAATATATTTCCCTTGGTACTGCTGTTTGAGAAGGAATATGAATTTGAACCGATTTGAACATGAGGTTTCTGAAACTAACCGTTTCAATTGAAGACAACAAGAATCTATATGGCGATCTCAAAATGTCCTCAAGATCACAAGCATATCAAACATATCGATACGAGGTAACATTTCATCGAAGATAAAAATGAAAATGGAAGATATTATCACCAAGGCAATAGAGAAATCGAAAATCGAATACTTCAAGTAATATTCTATTGAAGGGGGGTATTGAAATGAAAAATTTAATATTGTTATGTATAACAAAAAATAGTTTTCATAAGATAATCTTTGTATTGTCTGAAGTAAATCTATAAAAGGAAAAGTTGCTTCTATTCCTAACCCATTCACCAAATAGTATTTCTGGTCATCAGTATTTCAAGTGCTTTCCTTGACTCTTCGTGATAATATACTTATTGTTGTACAAATATTTCAGTGTTTAATGGACATACAAACAAAATATTCATGAACAACACATAGAGAACATTTCTACATATTTTTTTTACAAAAAAAAAAACAATCCTACACAATACCATCAATCTTTGTCTCTTTCGATAAGGATGATCTAGCAGGCTAATCTTTTACTGTAAAATTTGGTCTCAAGAATCACCTCAATTCATTGAGTTTTCCTATATTGTTGAGGCTGATACCACGATTCTCACTAAAATTATCCCTAGAATTTCACGTGCAATGTAATGACTTCGGATAAGGATTCAATCATGCACATAACTATTGGCTTTAAAACTACTGACACGGTTTTTGATAATTTTTCTCCATGCCGAGGATTCCGGCAGCCTCAGAAACCCTGTAATAGTTTTGAAAAAGTTCATATCAGTGTAAATATCAAGATATTCCGTAAAATACAGAACATTAGTGATTTTAGTTTTTTAAGGATTTTTTATATAATAATTGCGATAATTTCAAACTGTGTAATTTTCCTGAATTCAAAGAAAATCGCTAATTCCACATTTTATATTTAATAAATAATGAATCGATCTAGAAAGTATTCTGAGCTTGGCAAATTTCAGGGATTAAGAAATTTTTATTTTCTTTTTGACAAAATCTCTCAGCATTTCATTAAATTATTTAATAACATAACCTAACTTCGAGAGATAGTTACAGTTGGTTCGTTGATCGTTAGTAATGAATCAATCTCAAATACACCTTTTCAAAGAATTCCATGTTAAATTCAAACGCCCACTAGAATTACTACATAGCGATGTATGTATGACCTCATTACACCTGAAATTTAGGATGGAAAGAAATACTTCATTACTTCCATCGATGATTACAGCTATTATTCTATGGTGTACCTACTCCAAAGTAAAAATGAAGTTTACAAGTATTTCAAACAGTATGAAGCAATGATAACGGTGGAGCGTGCAAATCTTCAGAATTCCATGATTTTTGCAAGCAAAAAGGTACAGAGGCGATACAAACTGTTCACTATACCAGATTAAGTGAACGCATGAACAGAACTCTGACGGAAAAAGCAAGATCCATGATTCATTATGCTAGTATATCTAAGTTCAAGCAACCTACAAATTACTTTATATCACAAATCGAAGTTCTTCCAGAGTAAAGTTTCTTTGTCATCAATATAAACTGAATATATTTCCCTTGGTACTGCTGTTTGAGAAGGAATATGAATTTGAACCGATTTGAACATGAGGTTTCTGAAACTAACCGTTTCAATTGAAGACAACAAGAATCTATATGGTGATCTCAAAATGTCCTCAAGATCACAAGCATATCAAACATATCGATACGAGGTAACATTTCATCGAAGATAAAAATGAAAATGGAAGATATTATCACCAAGGCAATAGAGAAATCGAAAATCGAATACTTCAAGTAATATTCTATTGAAGGGGGGTATTGAAATGAAAAATTTAATATTGTTATGTATAACAAAAAATAGTTTTCATAAGATAATCTTTGTATTGTCTGAAGTAAATCTATAAAAGGAAAAGTTGCTTCTATTCCTAACCCATTCACCAAATAGTATTTCTGGTCATCAGTATTTCAAGTGCTTTCCTTGACTCTTCGTGATAATATACTTATTGTTGTACAAATATTTCAGTGTTTAATGGACATACAAACAAAATATTCATGAACAACACATAGAGAACATTTCTACATATTTTTTTTACAAAAAAAAAAAAACAATCCTACACAATACCATCAATCTTTGTCTCTTTCGATAAGGATGATCTAGCAGGCTAATCTTTTACTGTAAAATTTGGTCTCAAGAATCACCTTGGTTTACGGAGATAACACTTCAAAAGCAGAGCTTGTGCGAGCAAGGGAGATCTGTACTAGTGTATTCCGAACCACATTAGCTCAGTGGCAGGCAGTGGAGATCAAACCCGGGTGACCTGGGTGAAAGAAAAACGCTCTACCACCACGACCACTTCTCTAGTTTTAAATTTAGCGCCATTTATTAAAAAAAAAACCTAAAAAAATCTGAAGTCCCTCGTATTTTGTATTTTATGGAATATCTTAACATTTCCACCGTTATGCACTTTTTCAGTTGTAGTCGTAGTACGGGGTTTCTGAGACCGCCCGGAACCTTGATATAAAGAAAAGTTGTCAAAAACGTGTCAGTACTCTTAAAGCCAAAAGTTGTGTGGTGGCATGACTGAATCCTTATCCTAAGTCCTTTATTGAGTCTGGAGCCATTCGCAGAAATGCAAGAAAAATCTCACCAGCTGATCAAAATAATAGGTTGTGCGCATGCTTGTAATCAAAATTGCTGCGATTTTCATTGCATGCATGACAAATTGCCGACTGTAAAGTGGACTTTAGGTTTCGGACGTGAAACGTTTTAATGTGCTGAACTTTTTTCACTTTTTCACAGTTTTTCAATTGCTTGTATCCGCAATCGTCTTCGGGTGAATTCTGACGAGTTGCGATGTCTTATATAGGTCTGTTGATGTGGTGTAATTATGACAGTTCTGTTTCTCCCTCCACAGCGGTCTATGAGCGGTTTCCATATGTTTTCATTTCAATGCTCGACTGACTGAAAGCGTCATTGGCTTCGATATACATACGCGATTTCTATGAATGAGAACCAATGTTCGTCTCTATGACGTGAAGGTCAGGTAGCCGAGTGGTAGAGTCATTCTGGTTTTACCGATCGCTGGTTCAAATCTAGCAATTTCAATTTATTTTTCTGATGGCCTGAGGAAGAATTAGGAATCATACTTTAAAAGGTAAGACCTCGTTAATCCCTGGTTCGCAAAAGTTTCGACTTCTGAGGGCTGTCGTTCGTAGGGGGCGACAGCTGGTTAACGGAAAAAACAGCAACAACAGCAATGAAGAACACTAGCCTCGTCCCAAATAATTCGATTGCTGGATTCTACTGTATTTTCAGGTTTCATCTTAGTGGGGAAGGTCCTTGGGGTATATGAAGAAACGATTTTATAAAAAAACATGTCAATTAGAGCATCGGCTGTTCTCAAAATCCTGTGGAGATTATTCCATCATAAATCCAGGTTTCCCTTTCTTATTGGGTTTCCATCATTTCTTTTATTATTGAACCTAAATATTTCTGTTAACAACGCATGACACTGCCGTTGGGAGAAGATGTCCCTTACACACAAATTTTAATGCGTGTGCGGCGAGTTACTCATCTAGGTTGTGTTATTTGATCGGAGGTCGAATTCTGCTTATATGAATGATGAGTGGACTAGCGATTTTTATGATTTAATTGCTCCCCCAACTGCAGAATTTCCTCTTTCAAGTAACTCAACCCCAATATGCATACATCATTTTCTATCTACAACCTTTTCAAGACAAGAATTGGAACATGCTCTAACCTCACGAATAAATACTGCTTCAGGTTATGATAATGTCAAATATCCAATGCTCATAAATCTATCAGACAATGCCGAAAGTATTTTTTTAGATTTTTCAATTAATTATTTGCGAAAGACTTCACCATCAACTTGTTCAAACAGGTTCTCGTTATTCCCATTCTGAAACCAGGCAAAAACTCCAATATTGCTGAATCTTACCGATCAATTACTTTTCTTTCATGCATTTTGAAAACTCTTGAGAGAATGATTAAAAACAGATTGGATTGGGGGCTTTTTGAAAAAAAATTAATGCCCAACAATCAATTTGTGTACAGAAAGGGATTTGGCACATTAGATGCCTTATCAACTGTTGTCGTGGACATACAAAACAACTTTTCAGGAAACTATTTAGCTAGCTCTTTCTAGACATTGAAGGAGCCTATGATGCTGTCTGTCTACCTATTTTGAAACAAAAAATGATTGAGCAGTACGATATTCCAGTCCATTTTACCCATATTGTAGTTTAATTTTATTCAAATAGACAGGTATACCTCAGAAAATTCAGTAATGATATAATTGGTCCGCATTTTAACAATACAGGTTTGCCTCAAGGGTCGGTCTTGAGTCATGTGCTGTTCAATATGTATACAGCTGACCTACATCAACTGAAAATCTTAAACCTTCCATTCAAAACTGTTCAGTATGCTAACGATATTTGTATTCACACTGAACATAAATAGTATGACGATGCCATTCAATCATTATACAACGTCATTATGAAAATTAATTCGTAGCTGTTCAAAAATGGTTTACAATTATCAGTAGCAAAATCCTCTATAACTATTTTCAGAAGACACAAGTTACCAAACTCCAATCATCTTCGTGTAAATAACGTGAACTTTTCCATCAAAAACGAATTCAAGTTTTTGGGGATCAATCATCCTAGATCGACAGCTAACTTGGAAATCTCCATTTTTTGAAAATGGTTGTTGAAACTTGGTGGGGAGCTGATGTTAAGATAGCTCTGTTGTTTTATCGTAGCTACCTACGATCCATACTGGACTATAGATGTTTTACTATGGTTCTGCCAGTAACCACGTGTTAAAAGAGATTGATGTTGTTCAAAGTATGGTTCTCCGAATATGTCTTGGTGCAATGAGATCAACACTATTTGCACCCCTGCATGTGGAAGCTCTTGAACCCCCTCTGGAGTATCGAAAGTTTCATCTTAGTGCAAAATTTCTTAGCAAAAAATATATATAAAACTCTGACCTCTTTCATAATATATCACTCCTGAATATTGCAGACCTTACTATTAAATATTGGAGATTAAAAAACTCACCGCCTTTATGTTCTGCCTCCCAGCAGTATCAACATCTTTTCCATAATTTATCAAATCTGAGTAACTCAGTTGTTCCTCAATATGATTGTCATTCAACCAAGGTACAACAAGGTGCAATACGAATAAGTAAAAACATTCTCCTTTCATCCCTCTCAAACTGGGAAAATGCACTGATTATTTACACTGATGCATCCAAAACTTTGCATGGATCAGGCTTTGTCTTTTCTATACCCTCTCTAAATGTAGAGAAATCGTATGAATTAAATAAAAATTTCTCAATATTCTCAGCAGAGGCTGTAGCTATATTCGAATCACTTTCATTCGTACAAAACTCTAATCATGGAAATATCGTCATTGTCTCAGATTCTTTATCTGTTCTAAAATCTCTAGAAAGAGTTGAGTTGTCAATTTTCAAGTACAATCCGTATATACAAATGAAAAAACTGGTGGCAAACTTGAATCTCAGTGGAATACAAATTCATTTCTAATGGATAAAGGCACATTTAGGAGTAGAGGGCAATGAACATGTGGATCAACTGGCCAGAGCAGGTGTTGAAAGAGGTGAAAACATTGGTCATCATGTATGTGCAAATGATTTTTTTGTTCATTTTGAAATATAACAGCGTTTAACATGGTCTTCCAGCTGGAATGAATACTGTCATACACATCCCACTAGATACACACTATTACAACCGTGTATACCCTCACAACATTGGTTTTCGATCCTCAATATACCTCGAAGATTCATTACAACTCTGATAAGACTAACTTTTGGTCATGCATGTTACCCATTACATCTCTTCCTGATAAATATTCTTTCTTCTAAAAACTGTGATCATTGTGATGAAGAAGGAGACCGATATCATATATTTTTCGCATGCTCCAAGTATTCTGATAAGTTGAATGACAAACTTTGTGCTTTGAATATGCCGATTCCTTTCAATGTCATGTTGATCTTAGCCTCGAAAAGCATAAAATTGTAGGATAGAATTCCTAATCAAGACAAATGTCAAGTTGTAGTAGTTTTTAGAGTTGCTTTTTGTGTGTAGACCTATCCTTGTGTTATATACCCATCAATCCATGATCTAATTGTTGTGTGTCATAGAAAAAGTCGTCCCGATGAATCCGTGGACGTGACGCGTGTGTACCTGTCTATTCCTGTTGTACGGTCTTCTATTTCAATTTCCCATTTCATTTTTATTCATTCAGTATTAAATTGAAATAATACACTACTTCATACTCCACTTGTGGCTGGCTGAATGACGAAATGTTAAAGCCATCAAAGAAATAAATAAAAAAATCGAATTCTAAGGTCGCGTTTATACTTCTGGGTGTCGTGTCAGTCTACGCATGACGAGTGGCGGGACAGGCGATAACTGTTTAATTTGTAGGCGCATTGGTTTATACGAAACCGTTTATTATACAGGGCTTTTCACGATGAGCGTTAATTAGACGTTTCTGGAAAACCAGACAACGGATCAACCTGAAAATTTGACAGTATGCATAAATGAACATGATCTACACGCCTAAAATATTTTAGACAATGCGGCGTTTCCGCTTCTACTGTAAAGTAGCGGTTACTTTGATATTTCAAATGGAACACCCTGTATTTAATATCATATTATGATTTCTTATCCCTTCGTCAACAACTTCATATAGTATCTCCCTATAACTATCTCTTACCGTTTAAGAGATATAAATTAATTTTGATTTTTTTTTCACCAAACATGTACTTTCATAAACGCTGATAATCTTGAACTCTCCGGTACTAAGACGATCAAATTCGGAATGGAGTGAAGTGATACCATAAGGATCCTCACTTCGGAGCCATATTTTTTTTTGCCTCATACAGGGTCGTTAGAAAATGCGGATACTTTGTTCACATGAAAAAATGAGTGGAAGTCAATTTTTTCAAATGGAACACCCTGTATTTTTCCACATTTTTGAGCTCTACATCCAATTTTAGATTGACTTTGTTCAGATAATCCTATTTCGATTTCGAACCGTTTTCGAGATAAACTGTTTCAAACAGAAACTGACGTTGTTTCCTTGCATTCATCACTTCAGATTCCATTCGATGTTTCTTCATCAGTCACAGATAATGCAATGAATAAATAATTATTGAAATACTCTTCAACCATCAAATGAAACTTCTCTTAAAAAAATAGTTTTATTAACGCTGACACACGAACTGAAAATAAATTCATGAATTAGTAAGTCAATTCAATTATCACTGTATTTCAGAATATGTTCGAACACATCTCCTCCTCTACTTAAACAAACATGTAATCTCTACCTAAGTCGTTTGGTTTCTGATTTTGCAGCGTCTGTTGTATGCTATTCAGAATGGCGCTGTCTATTTTTTCGTTGGGGAAGTATTGGCTGAGGAGAGATTAATTAATTTCCTCTTCGTTTGATGTCCATGTTCCATCTGGCTTCTGCATGGCTGCTGTTATGCGTTGACATCCTCTCTTCATGATTATCTTGAAGGCTAACCCTCAGGGATCGCATTAGCACTCCTTGGTGATATAGTCTTGTATAGATGTTTTCTTTGTAGTCTTGATGGTGTTCTTGTATGTTCTTCTCATTCTCTTTTAGCTTTCCATCTTTCATATTTTGTTTTTGTCCTAATGCCATTGTTCGCGATCCCTGTTAGTCAACCTCCGAAGATCTTGGAGTTCCTCGCTCCACCATACCTGTTTTATCCTTGATTTATTTCTTTTCCTGGGGATCGCCGCTTCGCAGGCAGTTTGCATATCTTCCGCGAGCATGTCCAGGTCTTTGTGGGCTTTCTGTTTGTATTGGGCCAAGATATATTGGAATTTCTGCCAGTCTGCCTTTTCTACGTCGTAACTCTTGTCCGGTGCTGTATGTAATGTAATGATGATCGCTAAGCGTCTCTTCTTCCAGCACCGTCCAGTTGTCTTTAATTGTATTCCTCATGATAGTGAGGTCCACCCAACTCTGTCCTCGATTACTTCTTTGATTGACGACTTGTTTATTTTGTGGAAATACATGTTTACGAATGTTTACTAATGTTTACGATAATTCTATATTTGTTGACTATTGGTATTTTTACCTACATTGCCCAACCTAGGTTATAGCTCAATTAGTAGTAGTATATTGATTCTCAGAATCAATATAATAAATGAACAAAAACAATAATTAATTTGATAATGCAGGTATTGGGAATTAGGGTTATAGGTTCAGGAGAGGGCTATCGTTTAAATCGAATTGTTCGTTGAGGATAATAGAATTGGGGTTTTTCTTTGACTTGTTCATTTCCATAGATTCCAACAAATTCATCATTTTTCCTTTTTCGCATGTGTGGAGAATTTTCAAATTATCCTTATCTATTTTATGTTTCGAATTTTGAAGATGATCATACATCAATGATTTTTTATCCGAAACGACATGCTCATGGTACCTTATCTCAAAATTTCTACCAGTTTGACCTGTATATGGCGGGGTATTCACCACATTCTAGTCGATATATACCAGATCTCTTCATTTTGTCTAATTTAGGTTTGGCATTAAATATTCTGTTTCCTAAATTCACTTTGGTTTTGTAGGATGTTTGTAGATTGACCTCGATTGCAGTGGTACGTACGAGGCCCTCTTCTGTCATTCTCAACTGCATTTGTTGACTAGCATCCACTCCAGTATCTCTTCGCCTCGCTCGTCTGTTTCCGGTCCTCCCCAGGTTGAGTTTTAGATCGCCTGCGAGGATGAGTTTGCCCTTCGTTTTCTCCAGGTTAGCTATTATTTCGTTGAACTTATGTTGGAGCAGTCAATTTTTCTTGCGTCCTGCTTGTTCAGGATTATTGTGATGTCCATTTTTATTCTCTAATGGTAAAATGCACCTCCGGTCTCACTAGTGATGTGCTAGATGGGGCACTACACATGAAAAATGGCACAAAATATTAAAATTTTTTGATAAAAAAAGCCCGACAAAACCTTATCGGTTTCTCTGTCAGTGAATTTTTGTTGGTATCAGTCTCTGTCTGTCTCACTTACACTTATGTTAAAATTTTGTGTCGTTGTCACTTCTTAATTCTAGGATATGTGTCTTTTCGCTTACTTGGTTCTCTGATCCACTTCGTGTCTCTAATTAGGAGGCGTGGAAAGTGTAGTGCAGACTGCAGATTAGGTAGTGTGAGGTTAGGTGTGTTGGTTGTTTTTTTGAGTAATCCTAATGAGACGTTAGCATCAGTACTGAAATAAGTATGATATTTCAATTTGAACTATTGTGGTGAATCTGATTTTTTTGTTCAACATCAAGATCATCTGCTAATAATTCGAAAGAAACTTCTGGATTAGCGCTACCTGAAACTGACCACATTGATTGATCGTCGTCAGACGAACTCGTAATAGATAATTCGTCGTCCGATTTCGTGAAATTTTCTATGACTTCATCATCACTGTCCATTTTGAAGTTTCATTCAAGACAAATAATAATAATCATAACCTAACCTAGAAATCCTAGCAGCATTGGTGCAATATCAGCAGCGAACACATGTTGAATTTACTACACTACTCTCTACTACACTCATCGACGTGGACCGGTGTAATGTGAAAAGATATAGTGTGCAATATGAATTTCATGCAGAAACAGCAAACAGACCTTTTGTATCCTTTTTCACCAGTGTCTATTTCACTTCAAACTTTATGTCCTTTCTCACTCTGGGATGTTTATGTCCTTGTCGCACTCACAGTTTTCCACGCTTATTCACACCTTTGTAAGTATAACGGAATTGGCTGATAACCTGGCTGATAACCTGTTTTGAACCTGTCACTAACACGATACGATTATACTATCGGAGCGTAGCACGTCTTCACACAGCAAGCTCTGTCGACCGTGGGGTACAGCCGGATTGAGAGTAGCTTTTACTGTTTTAGATCCTTTTAGATTTTCCAGATATACCTCTGAGATATGGAAGGACGATTGATTTTGTGGTCGTTCGATCATCTTTGCCCTTTCGAGTTGTTTCTGTACTTCTCCTGGGATTTTCTCTGATGTGTCTTATCTTCGCATCCAGTGACTCCTAGTTATTACAAATTTGCATCGCTCTTTCCACCAATGTTCTTACAATCGACTTCTTCGTGGAATGTTGGCGATTGGAACAGAAATCGAGATATTGTCTTGATATTGTGTTTTCTTTCTCTAAACAGAGGTACTACTGTTTTCCTTTTCCATCGTGAACTTGATTGAGTTCGTGATGTTGTTAATTCTTGAGAATAAGTCCTCAAAATGTTCATCTCCGTGTTTCCATATGATGAAGGTGTCATCCACGCATCTTAGCCATAATTTTGGTTTGTATTCTGCCTCTCTAATAGTCAATTCCTCGAACCACTCCATGTATATGTTTGCTATTACTAGGACAGCCTGTCGTTTTGTTTTCCCCAACGAAGTTTCAACGTATCTAACAATTTCTATGTCAAAGTTCTTAATATGTTAGGGTTTTCCAGATGTGCATTGTACTTCAAGGATTCTATTCTGCTAACTAAAGAATTCATATGACTCGCCATTTGGATGAGGTTTTCCATGTCATTTTCACGAATGGGGTAGAGAAGTTTCAGTTAATTCAACAGTGTGTTATCATGCAGGTCTACCAAACCTTATTTCCAAAGTTTTCATTGCTTGTTCAAGGTTTACTGGGCTCATTATCATTCCAGCACTAGCTAGTTTTGCATCTCTTCTTAAAGTTTGACCATTGATTCCTCTTGGGTGTAATCACATAGGGTTGATATTCTTCTGAAATAGTGAATAAAAGTCGACCAGTCTTCTGGTTTTTCGTCGAATGTAGGAAAATCCTTCTAGATTTCACACTTGTAGAGAGAGCTTTAGAATTTATATTCTCTGGTTAGTTTCGTGTGATATTTTTAATGACGTTTCCCAAGGCACCGAAAAGTTTATCGACATCAGATTTCACTTTATATAGATTTCCTGGCGATTTGGTAGGGAAATTCAACTCATTCATTTGGTCTGGTTTTATATCATTGACCCAGTCTGCAACATACGAATTCATATGGGATTTTCGGAAAGGACATGGCACTGGGGCTCGATAGATTTTTTTGATTTTTGGATATATTATTCTACAGGTCAAAACGAGCAACTTTCTTCATTATACCTTTTTTCTGGCTCTAAAGCATGAGCTACAAAAATGGGTTGATTTTCTAACGCTAATTGTGGAAAATATTTTCTGCCAATGGATTTTTCTTGATTTTTGAGCATAATATGATGTGAAAATGATAATTTTCCTCTGATTGTATCAATTATAGTGTACCTTACTACAGGACGAGGCAGAAAACGCGACTTCTAGCCCAATTGTGGGCTTTTTGTTGAATTTCTCGGAACCAAAAGTTCTCCCGAAGTTGCTCGTGTAAGCAATTTTGTTTTTTACATGTTTGTACCTATATACACAAGTTAAAAAAATTAAACTCACTTCACCACATACCCCTAAGTGTATCGATGATCAACGTATTGGCCTATAAAGTGTTCAACTATAAAACAAAATGATTGTTGTTATGGTGTCTATATAATCTGTCAAAGTTGACAATAGTTCCTCATCATTGAAAAGTCATGGTTCATTGCTATATATGTGATATACCAAATGCACTATACCAGATATCCGTCGATCAATTACTCCTCGAAAGGAGACAGGTAATATCTAGATTAGTTATCAGATTAGGTAAGTCCAATTAATGTATGCATAGCTTTCATATCAACAGAAATGAATAAGTATTCTCCAATAATTTCGTTTAAATATAGGTATTTCAGAATTCGTCGTTTTGGAGTCACCCCGTAGCGTCACACATGAGTAGACGAAACATATTTTCTACTCACTGTGTAGAAACGTAGTGAAATGTATTTAGAACAGTTCGTTGGGTTCATCTACACAATATGCCTCAAGAAATTCAACGAAAAGCCCACAATTGGGCGAGAAGTCAATAAACGAGTTTCAGAAAAATCGCGTTTTCTGCCTCGTCCTGTAGGAATGTACACCACAATTGATATAATCAAAGGAAATTGATATTTTTCACATCATATTATACTCAAAAATCAAGAAAAATCCATTCGCAGAACATATTTTCCATTAGCATTAGACAATCAACCCATTTTTGTAGCTCACCCTGTAGAGCCAGAAAGAAAGTCTAATGAAGAAAGTTGTTTTGACGTGTAGAATAATATATCCAAAAATCAACATGAACATGATTTTGCATCTCGATTTTGTACACTCATTTCAGAAAACGTATTTTTACTGATCGGTTGGGATTAGGTTTCCACAATGAATGAAGTAAGTCTGTGGCTGTTTCTCTTCGTTTTCTGGTATTTCAGCTTTTCGATCTCGTCTTTTTATTTCTAATAACTTCAACTGATTCAATGATTATCTAGCTTTTTACATTCCCATTATTTTGTTCTCAATGTCTTCATTCTTGTTTTCTTTTTCAATTTGTGGTCTCATTCTCTTAATGTCTTTACTGGTATTGACTACCGTTGAATTTACTGAATTTGCTGAACGGACAGTTTGAGTTTTCAGATGAAATTGTTCAATGTTGTCATCATATTCTTCAACTATGATTTTGCATCTCAAGTTCGTACACTTATTTCAGAATACGTATTTATACTGATCGGTTGAGATTTGGTTTCCACAATGAATGAAGTCTGTGACTGTTTCTCTCCGTTTTCTGATATTTCAGCTCTTCGAGTTCGTCTTTCCAGTCCTACTGATTTCAACTAATTCGATGATTATCTAGCTTTTTACATTCCTATTATTTTGTTCTCAATGTCTTGATCCTTGTTTTCTGCTTCAATTTGTAGTCTCATTTTTTTAATGTCTTTACTGGTAGGTATTGACTACCTTTGATTTTACTGAATTCGCTAAACGGAGAGTTTCAGCTTTCAGATGAAATTGTTCAATGTTGTCATTATATTCTTAAACCATTTTTTTTATTTTCTTCTCTTGTCAAGGCGTTAACAGTACCAAAACCTGTTTGTCCCTTAAAATATGGATCCAGCGGGTGAGTACCAGCATTTCTACGATCTCTTCTGCCAGGCATTTATATGAATCCTCATGTAGTTGATGAAGTCCTATACGTTTTTAAAAAATTGTCAAATTCTATCTGTTTGGTTTCTAGTTTCAACGGATTGAGTGAAAATCAAGACGATTGTGGTATATATATTTATCCATTTCTATGAACATTGTCTTGCCGTGCTGTGATTCAACACCCCTGGTGAGATATTAATTTTTATTCGAATGGAGGGACTCACGAACTACAACTCAGATGTGATGAGGTCATTTCTAGGGAAGTTTTATTTCGAATTAGAGCACAAAAATCAAATCAATGCATAGTACCCAATATAGCAGAAATCGAATTTTTGTGAATTGGACTACGTAATGAGGATGTTAGGACCTTCATCATATCATCACAACAAAATTTGGTAGAAATTAGCGGAAGCCAATTCACGTCGTAAATGTGCTGGGTCCTCTATGCTTTTTATAATGACTTGTCTTGTAAATCGAAAGACCAATGTTATTTCTCAAATAAAAATATACCTTAACTTTGTAAAATATCTAATAAATTATACAAAATAGCTGAGTGTTTTTTCTTTATTCAATGTTAATACAAATTTCAAAACTGTATTTTTTTTTAACAACTAATCTTTATATCCTCAAACTCTAATATGTATAAACAGAATATTCCTAAACAGCGAAGCAACAATTTCCATAATACGTAAATTCGAAATAGTTAGTTGAACATCTAGATCACAAGATTGTGCTCATACCAAAATAGAATAGTCTCTTGGTTCAAACTGAAAAAGTTAAAAAATGTCAAGTTCATCATGTCGAAATTTAAAAAATTAAATTACTCTTTGTATAACAAAACGACTCTCATGAGTACATTGATAGAATGAAACATTATTCTGATAGCAATCCATTGTTTGGTACTGGGAATGAAAGCATAAAAGACATGGGGAGTTATGAAATGGAAGCAACGCTGTTTAAAAAACCCACATCATCGCAACCGAGTTCATCGGATTTTCCGATATCAGCAACACAGGATTTGAAATTGGAAAAACGTATTGAAAAGTTTCGAAATGGCAATGGTGCATATAATACAAATCTTGGTGTAAGTGCAAATCCTTCAAGGAAATCACGGTGAATAGAAAATATAGGAAATAGAAAATATAGGAGTTCGCGTTCGCTGATGGAAATTTTTCATTGTGCGCTGTTAATATGCGTATTCGTGAATTTCCTGGCAGTTCAGATACGTCACTTAATATCTAGCAAATAGGTTTTCGATATCAGCAACAAGAAGATCGAAAGTCATAAACTACTTGTGAACAAGTGAATACAATTTCTGATTGACTCAGCCGTTACTAGATGGAGATCCATAGTAACAGTACAAACTACACATAAAACGACTCGATCTTCACAAACTGTCCTTTGGATATCACGATATGTTTCGCTAACACAATCGTTTTTTTAAGTGAAAGAAAATATCAAATAAATAAAAATTTCTAAATAAACAGAGACAGATCCAATTTTTTGCAGTGTTACCAAGAAGTGAGTGAGCTTGTGAGTGAAGCATGACCGACGAGATGAATAGCCCTTTTGTCGATAGAATTTAGAAGTTTCAGAATGTTTTTTGGTGCTGCACTCTATATATATGGAAACAGTATTCCAAGACATGATCGTCTTTGTGCTTTATAAATCAGAATCAGTTGACGGGAAGTAGAATAACTTTTGGAACCGAACAGGAAAGCAAGTTTTTGAAAAGCACATTTGGCATAAGTGGAATGGATACGTCTGACATAATTACACCGGTCACTGTGATACCAGCCTTTCTAGAGAAAAGACATGCTTTTGTTTTGTTCGCATTGAATTCCACCTCAGAGTAACAAAAGAACTAAAGAGGCCTTTTCCATCCTTGTTTCAAAGGAAACATGGCTTTGTTTATTTACATGCACATCGGACAGTTTCGTATACGCCCTCATTTCATTCGAATCGATTTGTCATTCTTTGTTTATCGACTTTGTTTTCTGTTCGTTAACATAGTTGTATATATATTGTGATATTCAAATCCCCTTCTTTTTCTCCAGACGATAATTGTGATTAGTGACATAAAGATTTGTGTGGTTTGTGGACTGAATCGGTCTCCGGGATGTGATAAAATATTCCATAAGTAAGTTTGAACCATGACACATTCTGTTTCAACTATAGTCGTCATCAAGATTTTTTGTATAGATCTGACCATAGATTAAAGAAACAAGAGATGGAACACGACTATACAAAATAATGTGCGCGAAGCCTGCCAAATATTTAGAGTCCAAGCTTAGGAGTGGGGAGCTGCACAGAGTCGTATTCAGGAAAACATTTTAGTAATTTTGTCCAAAATCGTATCTTCATTAAAATGAAGATGGTTTTCTCAAATTTCATATAATGCATGTTCGAGAGACAAATTGTGTTGAGTTTAATAAAATAATACCAATTGAAACATACAGTTTGTTTCATGTTGTACTGTCGCAACTGCGAAATTTGGATTTTAAGTGCCGGAATTCTATTATATTTAGGATGATATACCATCACCATGATCATTGGTGGTGGTGATGGAAGTGGTCGTGGTGTTAGAGTGTTTGCTTTTCACCCAGGCGTCGTGAGTTCGATTCCCAAGGCCTGCCACTGATCTAAAGTGGTTCGGAATCCACTTTTATTTGAGGTAGGTCCCGCTCGCACAAGATCTGCTTTTGAGTTTTTTTTACTTGCGTGATTCGTATCAAATTTTTTTAAACAAAATTTTACCAATTTTTTTGCTATGATCAGGGGCGTTCAATTTCATAATGAAATCGAATTCGGATCAAATTTAAATTGCATACCTGAAAAATTAACCGAGGTGTGTTTTGGCCAAAATATTTTTTCTGTAAAGAATTTCCTTAGGTTGCAAATTCATTTTTGATTCAACTGAAGATTTATTGGCATAATGCGATTGTTCAACACATTAAAATATGTGTTGGTCCTCTAGTATGCCATTGCTATCGCAGGAGGAAATAAAGCTATCACTCGATTGTGATATTGTGGAGGTAAAGACGCTTCAACTGTAATCTGTTAACAAAATTCGAAATCCATTAATCAAAGTACTTATTATCAAAATGTTCACAAGATGTACGAAAATAACATAGAAACAGTGTTTCTCCTCACACAGAGTTTTTTCGTGAATGTAGTCAAAACGCGGAAATTTCGAAATCAAAGGGATCTACACTGAAGTGTAATTGGCATACACAAGAATTTTCATACAGATCTTTTGTATCGACTGCCATGGCACGTCTCCATAATTCTCTTCTTTCAAGATCGCGCGGAAAACTGAAATAGGTCATGGTAGTGAAATTATTCCATCAAGCAGAACAGTTATATGAAGGAAGATCCGATAAAGAACGAACACGAAATCGCATTATCAAATTAAAATATTTACGGGGGATTTTGTGTTTATTCTTTTTCGGATAACTTCCAACCCCATTTTGGGAGAACAATTTTTTTCTAAAGGATCCACTTTCATCGGTTTTTGTTTTTATAATTACAGTGAGTAAGAATCGCGAGCAAATTTAGGGAGGAATATCCTCATTACGTTTTATCTGAATGTAATGTGATGTTATCGATAATTTTGTTTACTTTTGAATCAATTTAGAATTGAAAACTAATAAAACTCCTTCTAATTTTTTCTATTTGTTCGCACTATTTGAGATGGCTTGTGGCAATCAAAACTAAATATTCGAATGGAATGAAAATACCATCACGGTTTATCGGGGTATGCAAGAAAACATGAAATGTTGTCAACTTCGATTGTGAAACAATTACGGCCCTGGCACTCAGGCCACTCCCGTCAAAACCATAACAGACTTACCGGAATAGATGAGCAATTTTTATATTCTTCTTATAATTTGCTCTGGGTTAGTATCTGCATTGCTTCAAAACACACCATGACATTTTTAAGCGATGAAGTTCAGGAAACACATGAAAGAACACTTTTCTAGTTAAACAAAATATCACTTTTAATTCAATATAACCTCCAAATTGCGAAATCTGACACATTCTTCAAAGCGGTACGTTGGTAGGGATGAACGATTTGATTGGAGAATCGTCGGGGTGGGAATATCAGGGGAAATTGGCAGAGTGCGCAGTAGACCATGTTTTATCTCCTGTTTATTTTATCTATGGATCTGACTATAAAGCACAAAATTCCTTATCTAGTAGAAAAAAAGGCACTATTTCAATAATGAATAATAATAAATTAGATAACCTGTAAAAACTATTTGAACAGAATGACACATTTTCAACTAAATTTATGTATAAAAACATATATATATATATATATTTCTCCGATTATTGAGTAAACCAGCCGCCACTGTTTCGTGGTCCAACTCACTCCCAATGATAACAAAATCTCCATAACGTCCTACCTCCCACCGCCCTTCTGTACAGAAAAGGATAGTCCGACACCAGTTTCCAAAATATGTATTGTGTTGGTATAGGCATGGCATCTCCATGTCTTTCATTAATCGGAGAATTCCACCAAGTTGTTGGATTACCATTCTATAATTTTTTTCACATTTAAATCATTCACATTGCTCCCACGTTCTTTTCTGGTTTCATGAGCTGATATCGGAGCTTTGGAAGAGAAGAGGTATGAAGAGTACTATCATCTACTTATTCATATATCTCCCAACAAGTCATCGATGTAATGAAAAAACAGAGTTGGTGCTACAAAGATCCTTGCGAAAAACCAGCAAGAGGTAGAATGTCAGATGAAACTCCATCAAGCACCTCGTGAAGTGATCTGCCTGAAAGTTAGATAACAAGGAACATAATTGATGGAGGGGGCAAGCTTGGTGAGGTTTTCTTGGTTCACCATATTTCTTAATAGATTGCTGCTATATAAAATATGTGAGACGTAAGCTAGCAGTTTCCCAGTTGATTTCTAAAGACGAAAACCATATGGTAAATTATTCGCAATTCCTGAGCGTTCTGGTATTTTATGAGCTCGATATTGTGTAACGCTCTTTCGTCGTTAGGAGTCACTTTGGCGCCGAGTCCAGGTTACGGAATGCCTCGGGCGCCACCTCTGTTTAACGTGGGAATGGCCACTTGCTCCGGGCAGCTTCAGTGAAGATAAAAATACTCCAGGGGTCACTATGTTATTGACCAAAAGCACTGTGAACAGGAAAGCAGATTCAACTTGCCGTTCCTGGGTTCGATTCCTGGGTACCTGCTGCTCTTAGTTCGGATATTATTGATTGGGGAAGAAAATAATTACTCTACATGCATATGCAATAAAACACTTATTATAACACCATGTTTATTGATACACTTAAATATAAATATATATACAGCTACTATATTCTAACACTATATACAGCAACTACCTGTTTTACCTACTGAAGCGGAAGCAACAATCGAGAAATGAAATGGCGGTTAATGGTACAATGATCAGATTACTATGGATGAATGGGGTGACAGCGAAAAAAGGCGCAGGTTACAACAAGCAAAAGCTCTCAAGTTCGACATCAAAGCTCTACAACGGGGCTTGCAGTGCTCAGTTCAATATGTGGCGTCTTTAAGCCTCTCACAATTTATACACGGATGACGTAGCCTAATACCTCGATTCTCAGTTATGCTATTTAGTTTGCGACCACCAGTAAAGGATGTTATAGCACATTGCCTTCCTTGATAAAAGCTCACCCGGTATGCTCCATCTAGCTTGCGACTGTCAATGAAAAATGTTATGGCACACTGCCCCCATAGACAGTGGCTCACTCGGCAAAAGAATCTAGTTTACGATTACCAGAGAAAGACGTTATAGCATATGCCTTCCCTGGTAATGGCTCACTCGGTATAGCGGCTTAGCTTGCGACCGTCAATGAAATATGTTATGGCACACTGCCCCCATCGACAGTGGCTCACTCGACAAAAGAATCTAGTTTACGATTACCAGAGAAAGATGTTATAGCACATTGCCTTTCCTGTTAATGGCTCACTCGGTATAGCGGCTTAGCTTGCGACCGCCAATGAAAGATGTTATGGCACATTGCCTCCATTGACAGTGGCTCCTCGTTATGGAAAATCTAGTTTGCGATTACCAGAGAAAGATGTTATAGCACATTGCCTTCCCTGTTAATGGCTCACTCGGTACTCTGAGAAATGCTCACCGTTTTCAGCTCACCAATATATTTCTTTGTTGGCTCTCACTGTATACCACTCACCTCTGTATTGTCTTGGTGTCTTCGGTCGTGGCTGGCTCACTACTGACTATCCACTTCGGCTTTGGTTGGGAGCTTCCCAAGTTCCCTCCTCTCCGGTTCGGTCAGGCTTGCGCACACTGCCAATGGTGGGCTTGGCGTATTTTGTATACTTTCGGCCGGGCTCTGCTCTCTTGATGGCGTGGTGATTATTCTGCTGGCTCGGTCACAACTGAAAAGCCAGCACGGCTTCTCCCAAGAGCTTACAACGTTCTCCCCTCTCCGGCTCGGTCGGGCTTGCGTAGATAGCAAATGCTGGACTTGGCGGAATTCCACTTACTGCTCTCCTACACTGGCTGATCTCTCGTGGTCTTCGCTGCTCTGGCTGGCACACAACTGCCTCCTCCAGTCGACTGTCGCCGCGAGCTTACCTAGCCATCCCTTCTATCAGCCCAGTTGGACCTGCGCGGACGGTTCAGGGACTTGGAATATTTTACATTATTCACTGTCGGTGACGTAGAGGGGCTGGTGACGTAGGCTGTCTGCCTGGAGCGAATATCCGGATACAAGGATACTTATTCGAAAAGGAATGGCATTTCTATGCCTAGTAGTAATGGAGATATACGATTAAGTTATATTTTTGTTGCTTCCACATGTCTTAGAAAAACGGGGGAAACTTAGTAACTTCGTTACAATTGATGGCTTTTTTCATGACCTTAGAGATAACTGATAGCAATTCGATTGGTCTGTAATTACTTGTTAGTGTCTTGTTTCTTTTATTGGGGACTGGTTATATTTTCGAGTTGGACGGAAATACCCAAATCATAAGTGAGGTTAGAAAGCTAAGTTGGTTCAAGAAGGCACCCTTAAAACTAATTTCACAATTTTTTTTGGTTATTTTTCTGTTATCATTGTTCCAAGATTATTCTTTTTAGATATATAATTTTTCTAAACCTCTGTGTTTGGTTTGACTTTCCACTAACACCGAACCACAGTAATTGAAAACACAATTACTTCGAGACTACTCTTTTGCGCGAAAAACACAAATTCTCTATCCTGTCGGGAAAGTAACTCTATAGATAAAAGAACTAGTGAGCCTTAAGCACTCAGAAAGCTGGTAGTACCGGGTCAGCCACATCCTTTCAGTTTGGTTATAACCAGTTAACCAAAAATCGGGGCGGTAACAGCATTTTGAATTTTGTTTGTTGATTTATATGCTATTCAAGCAACCCACAGGGAACCGGTTTCGGGGACCACATACTTGGAGACAGTTAAGTCAGGCCAAGAAGCCACATAGGAATCAGGTAAAACAAAGCTTGAATTCAAACCGGATGCAGGTAGCCCTAAACACAATCAGGAGCTGGTGCGCAAAGGAGAAACTCAATGTCAATTATAGCAAAACAGTACAGGTCCCATTTACCAGGAGGCGAAAGTATGAACTCAAAGCCCCAACCTTGAATGGGACTCAACTAACATTTTCCAAAGATGTAAAATACCTAGGCATAATAATCGACCAAAAGCTGACATGGAACAGCCAAATCAACCACATTCTTTTCAAGGCTTAGCGGCAAGCCGGACATGCCGCAGAGTATTCACTGAATAAGATATGGGATCTGAAACGAAAAATTATTTTTTGGTCATACCAAACGATTGTCAAACTTATCGCCTCACTGGTATGGTGGACAGAATTGCAACAAATTTCAGCACGAGTCAAGCTGCAGAAAGTGAAGCGGCTTGCTCGCCTGAGAACCAATCAATATTTACGTGCCTTACTGCAAATCTAGAGGTAATGCTAAACCTTCCGCCATTGCAACTATGTGTAATGAAAGAAGCAGAAAACATTGCATTCAGACTTTACCAGACAAAAAACACAATGGCAGGAAATCTGATTTACAGAGATAGTTGAAGGTCCTCAATTAGCAATGGATCGAGGAAGGGGTTGGAGTGAGCATTGCAGGGTCAAATTTTAGGCTCACAAAACCCTTTGGTAGGATTCCAACCATATTCCAAGCTACATGCTATAGAGATTTGTGCCCAAGAACGCCTTGAAAGAGGTACTCGAAGAGCAGAAATCAGATAGCCAAGCAGCACTTAAAGATCTGAAATTAGGCACTTGTGAGTCTAAACTGAATTGGTACTGTAAACGAACCCTGAGACAACTGGCAGCAAATAATCAGGTAACCTTAATGTGGGTGCAAGGTCACAGGGGCATCAAAGGCAATGAAGAAGCAGATTGCCTTGCCTAAGTAGGGGCAGACACACCACTTCCCGGCCCACAATTCTTTTGTGGACTCTCTAAAGCCCTCTTAAAAGAAGAGTTTCGATGCTGGGAATTCAATGAAATGAAATCTCACTGGAATGAAGTGCCAGGACAAAGACAAGCAAAAGTACTAGTGATCCTATCGCCAAGGAAAGCTAAACAGCTTCTCAAGTTGGGCAAAAAAAGACTGGAAGTTGGTAACGGGACTACTCACTGGGCACTTCCCTCTGGGGTATCACCTCAAAAAGATGGGCGAGTCCGAGAGTGATAGTTGCCGCTCATGCGAGAACTTCGCGGAAACTGCAGAATATCTGCTTTGTGGATGCCCAGCGCATTGTCAATGCCCTCCGACAACAGGAGCTTAGCTTCCATGAAAGTGATAAACTTCGCACGAATTCTCAGAATCCCGGAGTCTTCAATAGAAAAAGGGTTACGCACAAAAAATTATTAACAAACCAAGTATAGTTTATTAAAAAAAGGTGATTACCAAGAACTGTTCATATATGCCAGCAATCAGAGAAGTAGAAGGCTCTGGAAGATGTTAACCTCTCATTATTTGAATGCTTTGATTCCAAAAGGAAAATATTTTGAGTGGATTTCATTTTTTGAATTTTAATCTAAAATCAATTTTTGACAGAAAATGTACAGTTTTGAATAAAACAGTAAACAGTTCACCACCTTTAAACATTTCCAAAATCTAATGGTTCCCACTTCATCCAACTAAGTGTTATCAACAAATTTCGATGATTTGAAAATTTGAACTTTCAATTCGGGTCAATTCAATTACAAACAGTGAGATAAGATTCTGATATGTAATTGGCAATGCATGAAAGAGAAACCATACACTTCTCTACAGTATGGCTGTACTAACAAGAAATTTTTTTCTCATGATATTGAGTATTACGTACATTGCAACAACAGATGTAAGTACAAACTGTCTCCACTAGATGAAATGGGGTAATTTCATCGAGCATCAGAAATTCAATTCTGTTCAAGTGCCAATATTCATATTTTTTTTCAATATAAGACATATTCTATGAGATGGTACTCTTTAGTTTTCTCGAGAACAGTTATGATTGAAAATGTAATTAGTTGACTTTGATTTAACCACTGAGTAAATTGCATTGAAAACAAGTTGTGGAAAGTATTGTTGAACATTAGTGAAATAATATGTAACCAATGTACTATCAAACTTGGATCCAAGAATCGATATGAAAGGAATATTGGGATTGATATATTTATTCTAGTCGATTATTCAACCGATTTTGACTCAATATTACAGGGACAATCTACATTCAGAATCGGTTTAGCGAATATTCGACTAATATTAATAATATGATCGTATTTTCAATATTCATCCATTAGTGGATCAACATTATTTTTAGATCTACAATATATCCGTATTGGCCCAATATGAAAGCAACATTCAGCCAATATGAGGTGCTGCTTGGGATAGAGAAAGAAAGAATTGAAACAAATTTGTAGTAACATCAGTTTCAATTTTGTTGTTATTATTTTTCCCATGATACATCATTTTTCGTTCTATAAGCAGCAAAAAAGTGACATTCTCAGCCGCGCTCCCCAGGAATGTGTTGGTGTGTTTGCCTCCTAACTATAATAAGTCCAAACAAGGTCCCGAATTCAGAAATGCTCCCTTCAATGCACTCAATAAACCATTCAAAGACTCGACAGGCTAAAACGAATCCCAAAACAATTAAGTAAGCATTTTTTTATTTCATCGATTTATTGCCAGAATTTATCATTGAACTACATTTATTCCAAAACATAATACTTGATCTGGTTACTACAACGCCATGTGCACCTGTGAAATGTGTTGCATAAATTTGGATAATTGTCAAGGAAAACGATGTGGTTTATTTGCAAGGAAGGAAATGCGAGTTTATCAGTGAATAAATTGAGGCGAGTGAGAGCCATACTTCATGTTTCATAATGTATGAAAATACACTGGAAGAGAAAGCAAACGTTACGGACATGGTACAGTAATGGTTGCCTACTGATAATTCCAACGACAAATATTGAGTTATTATCTCATATTGAACTAACTCTTGGGGTCAATCTGAATCGAACTATTGGCGATATTCCAAGAGACATTGACCATGAAAATATTTAAAAAAGAGGAACACGTTGCCAACTTTTCTTAGAGGTGTCCTGGAGAAGCACGGAAAATTCATCCTGTTTATGAAGTCGAGATGGTTGTGTAAACATTCGAACTAGTTCGAATATATTATGCCAGAGAGGTATCAACAATGTTTAAAGAATACAGGGGTACCCTTCTCTCTAAGCGTTTCCACAAAGTGGAAAATAAAGGCAAACATATCTCAGAAAACAACTACTTCCCTGGCTAATACCACGACGGACATTGAACTACAACTGACAGATATTTGTGCAAAGTTCTTGAAAGAAGACCCAATTGCAAGTGCTTGTCTCGTAATTAAACAGAAAATTATCCTTCATTTGGCTGGGAATGACCACCTGCAGACATGCATGTTTCGAGGTTTATTGCCTCTCATCAGTGACAGGGTAGGTCGGACAACATTATAATTGTCCTGTCCCTGCCAAATGAATAACAATCAACTGTTTAACTAATATTTCCCCACGGATAACACCACGATCTACAACCAAGTTGATCGAAACGCCATCCGCACGGAACAAGACAAAACACTCCCAAGCAGCATAGTCTCCGGGAAGAGAAATCTGTAAACATTCGAACTAGTTCGAATATATTGTGCCAGAGAGGTATCAACAATGTTGAAAGAATACAGGGGTACCCTTCACTCTAAGCGTTTCCACAAAGTGGAAAGTTGTTTTCTGACAGATGTTTGCCTTTATTTTCCACTTTGTGGAAACGCTTAGAGAGAAGGGTACCCCTGTATTCTTTCAACGAGATGGTTGTGTTAAAAATATTTTGGGAATCCTTCGACACAACACAAAAACTTAACAGGACAAAATAATTCTGATTTTGAAATTTCGTCGACTCAAAACTATACTACGGATCGCCAAACGGACGGATTACTTTTCCCTAATCAGCATATTCACACAAATTTCAATTTTCCAAAAATTCCGGCCTTTTTTCGAGGTTCTTGAATTACCGACAGGATTTCAGGAAGCAAGAACTACTCCTCGGTAACCCTTTCATCTTGCTATGACATTCGGGTGTTTTCTTTCGCTGGGTGGAACAGAACGTCTCTGATGCTTTCTGATCTATTCTGACCTGATGACAGGAAACAAACTTGTAACATGTCATGTATGAAGGTGGTCATTCCCAACCAGATGGGGTACAATATGTAATGCTCGAATACTATTAGCGCCTGCAATAGTGTCCTCCTGGAGGAATATTGCACAAGTGGATGCCAGATGTAATTCAATGTTCTTAGGAGACAGTAGTTGTTTTCTAACAGATATTTGGAGAGAACTTCGACATGGTCGAAATTAGTCGTTTCATGAAAAATGCTGTGTTTAAACCTTCAAAATTACTCCTAGTATGGCACTATTTCATTTAAATAAATGAATTATCACACTGAAGTCTTTTGGATAGAATTGGTTGCATATCAAGAACGGTGGGTCACAAAATGAAAATTGTGAGCTTTTTCTTTGATGTATTGTATTGTATGTATTTTTTTGCATATATATATATATATATATATATATATATATATATATATATATATATATATATATATATATATATATATATATATATATATATATATATATATATATACAGTGTCACCGTTAAAGTCCGCATCATATGGGACTTTTTTTTATTATTCATTTATTGCAAATTTAGAGTTCGTAAACAGTTTTTGCTTTGAAAATAATGCAAAATGACGTTTACGATTGTTTTCCATCGATTGGCTACACCTGTCAAATTTGACATTTTTTCAAAAAAATTTCAAAATGTTAGGTTATTTCTCAATTTTTCGAAAAATATTATATGGAAAAGTTGTTCATTTTTCGGTTTCCTACCCACCTACCAAATCTGAACCAGTTGATTTTTTTCGAGTTTTCTTAACCTTACACTTTTTCGGATAATTTAAATTTGGTAAAATCTGAAATAACCAGTTGAGATGTAATAATTCCATCTGCTGGAAGGATTTTTTCTGTTTAAAAATGTTTCAACTTGGATATTAGAAAAAAAAATACAAATATGCTAAAAAAATTATGTTATAGTTGATGCAAAGTGGCTCTAGTTTCGAATTATCGAATATTTTTCTAAAGCAATAGACCTAAAGTATTTCCTACTTCACTGATGTATTGTGATAAAAATAATTGAAGCAAATTTTGCTATGGAATATTGAAACTAGAGCCACTTTGCATCAAATATGATGTTATTTTCTTAGCATATTTGTATTTTTTTTGAAAATAACATATTTATAAACAGAAAAAATTCTTTCAGCAGATGGGTGTATTACATCTCAACTTTTTTTTCCAGATTTCATCAAATTTAAATTATCCGAAAAAGTGTAAGGTTAAGAAAACGCGAAAAAAATAAAAGTTGTTCAAACTGGTTCAAATTTGGTAGGTGGGTAGGAAACCGAAAAATAAACAACTTTTTCATATAATATTTTTCGAAAAATTGAGAAATAACCTAACATTCTGGAACTTTTTTGAAAAAATGTCAAATTTGACAGGTGTACCCAATAGATAGAAAACAATCGTAAACGTCATTTTGCATTATTTTAAAGCACAAACTGTTCACGAACTTCAAATTTGTAATAACAGAATAATAAAAAAAAATCCCATATGATGCGGACTTTAACGGTGACACTGTATATATATATATAATTATTATAATTAAATAATTATTTACAAGTGTTCATAAGTCCAAAACTATTAACTTTTTTGATAGAAAACCATTTATCAAACTTGTTCAGAATTCAACGTAGAATGTAATAATGCAATGAAATACAGGGTGTCCCATTTAAAAAAATTAACTTCTAAGTCACCGTGCCTTTTTGAGACACTCTGTATGAATGAAACTTAAACCATTAAAGAGATCGAATGAAACCCTACAACTTATGTATTTAACATTTTTTTGTAATATGGAAAATGAAGAAGTTACGGGGGAGGGGCGACGGACTTTTGGTCCTCACTGTATATATATATTACAATGTAATAATTTCTGGAAAGACATCCAATTAATCTTATAGTTCTAATTTTAAGAAATATATTATAAGGATGAAGATAACTTATGCCTCTTACGTGTTTTCTGACACCAAACTTATCATTTCAGGAAGTGAATGATGAATTGATAGTTCAACTCGATGATGGCAGAATTCGTGGCCATATTTTAAAGAGTCAGAATGGAAAAGATTACTACGCCTTTCAAGAAATTCCTTACGCCGCACCCCCCATAGGTGAAAATCGATTTCAGGTAAGTGACCATTATTTTTGACTGTTTTTTTATTGAATAATACACTTTCCTAGCATGCGTGGTCCTCTCTGATATCATCACTGATAAACAATTACTATAACGAATCTTCATTCAAAATATTTCAGCCTCCTAAGAAAGTCTATCCCTGGACAGGAGTGTTGGATACTACGAGAAATACTAAAATTTGTTACCAACGGGATGCCCCATCTAAAAACATCGAAATCAGTGAAGATTGTTTATATCTGAATGTTTACACACCAGTGGTGAGTATCGGTCAATTTTTTGTCATTATTGTATTTGTGACGAATGAAAAGGGGGTATGGAATTGGGGATATGTTGAAGATACATTTTTGATATAAACATCTACATTTCGATCGATGGAGTTCGGGAATTGATTATATGAGTTTGATGATGTATTTTTAAAAACTTTTTTGTTCCGATAACAGTAGGTTTTCCAGTTGGAAATTCAGAATCTAGATTTTTCGATTCTTTCGCCTGCATACATATATGAAACTGAGAGATGAACTGCGATCTGGCTCATAGTGATCTTCGTAGAACTATTGTGGTGCAGCATAGGCTGGAATAAACCAAGTCCGGCCGATACCTGCATCCCTAGGTATTGTTATGAGGAATTGCATATAGTAAAAAAAATTATTTAAATTCTTTTGAGTCCACATTAATAGACCAATTCCATGCAAATTGCATTACCTTATATTTTAAGAGTCTTACATTATCGATAAAGCCATCCATCAAGAACCAGTCGAAACGGTAACAACAACAGCTTACGAACAGGAACAGTTTTCGAACAAGAACAGCTGGTCACGATTAGAGTCCATGAGTTAATATTAGTACAAACATTGTTAAAAAAAAAAATTTCATTAAAAAGTCAAGATCTTGATGAAACTAGTGTGACTCGCGTTTGTTGTGACATTCGGTGAAAAGTAACCTACTTATACGCTTACTATAAAGAAATCCTACAACTTTCCAACCGTTGTGGAAAGAAGCCCAAAATTGTAACAAGAAGATATCCATCAGCGTTTTGAAAATTGAAGAATGAAAGCTGAAATCAAACTTTAAAAACCAAAACTGAATGGAATTCTCCTTACAAATAACTATTGAACTCAAGAAATCAAAAGATACTTACCTCTGCAGGACACAGATAGAAAATCCAGGAAAAAAACTGTACATACTTTGCTTTGGACTAGAAGCTCCATCAAGAAAGGTATTTATAAAGATTAGATTTTCGAAAATTGAAAAACTTTATATACAAAGGCTCGCAGTTCAATCAACAAACAAGTAAATTCCAACTTAATTTTTCAAGAAAAAAAATGTCCATTCTGAACCAATGTTCTTCGTGATTTTAACAAATGTTATGTTAGTTTCACTTGGAATTTGATTAATTCATAATATATTTATGTTTATTTAAAAGACGTTCCAGATGTATAATATGAAGTGAGGTTTTGTTAGAAATAAACACAGACGTATTTTATCTCCTGTGTACTATGTACTTAATACTTGAATGGGATTGTAACTAGGAAGCTCTGGTCATTATATCTGCAAGGCGACTATAATTTCAATTTCAATACTTTCACAAAATTGAATATTTGGTAAAAATAATAAATGACAGGAATTTTGCTGTAGTGCGAAGGGCTGAAATAATACTGAGGTTTAAAAAGGTACTATTAGGGGTGTTCTTCGAGGTGAAAGGTACCATACAGGCAGTACCAATGGCCAGAAGAACTTTCCACTCAATAATTCGCTGGGTTCTATTGTCGCTAACGAGGAAAAGGGTATCCTGAAGGGACCTTAGACTGAAGGACGAGTGGGAGGGAAGAAGCTGCCTCGCTCCTCATGTATGATGTTTGGTTATTGACAAACTCTTGGATAAACTCACTCGTATGAGCATACGAGGAGTTGTCCGCTTGCAAAATACTTGGAAGTTTGTGCCGTGAAGCGTGTTCTCAGTAAATCCCACAAAAACAGAGATGATCCTGTTCAAAAAAGGAAGAAAAAGAGTTGGGTTTAGGCCACCCACCTTATTCGGCTAAGAGTTGAAGTTGGCCCAACAGGTCAAATAGCTGGGGGTGATCCTGGACTCCAAAGTTTCATGACCACATGCAGATTATTCAGAAGTCGGTAGCAATCTTATGGCATGGTAAAATTTTAGAAAGTAATTGGGGAAGCAACCAAGAGAATATGCGCTGGCTGGTTCACGACAATCGTAGGATCAAGGGCCCAATATGGGTCAGTTGTATCGTTGTATGGATGCAAGGCGCACAGAGAAACAGAATAGGCTGAAAACTTGGTAAGATTCAGTGGTTGGCCTGCAATGTTCGAAGTACTACTGAGGCTACCATCGCCTCAAGTAAGAACGAGGCATTCCGAATAGAGAACAATGGAATTTTGCCCAGGGAGCCTAATATATTATACGGACGATTTGTGTCTGACTGACGAATATGGTGCATTCATCTACCAGGAAGAAAAATATGTACGAGGAGGCCACGCTTTCTTGAGAAATACAACATTTTTTTCAAGGCGAAGTATTCTTGATCCCAATGGTAGCTATGAGGCAATTCGTGAAAGAAGGCCCGAGCAGCAAAGGTTCAGATAGTCAGGCAGCGTTCAGAGTCATCTATTATCTTAAACAAAGCTCATTGCTTGTACAGGAATGCGAAGATGCTCTTGAGCATCTAGCTCAGGTCACAGGGCCTCAGGTCACAGGGCCTCAGGTCACAGATGAGTGCACGGAAATAAGGTGGTAGAAGAGCTTGTTGAAACCAGTTACATGACGTCATTCTGTTTGGCATTGCAAGAAGCCGAACATCTTCAGCCTCAATGATGGGGCGGATGTAAAACTAAACAAATTTTGGAGGGATACTACTGACTGGCGGCAGTCAAAAAATTTTGTTTCCGACTCCAGCAAGTCAATGACGACATCGCTTATGAGCAGAAATTGTCAAGAACTACGTCTCTCTATAGTAATATTGACAGGGCATAACATATTTGGTAGACACCGTTCACTAATATGCATAGAAGATAGCCCCACTTTCTGCAAAGGAGAAGAGGATGGAGAAACTGCATCTCACTTCCTTGGTGAGTGCGAGGCTCATCTTCGAAGTTGAAAAACAGGAGAAAAGTAATTGACTTTTGATGGATGGACATTCTGACCAAAAAGGAAGTCTAGGAGAAGTATTTTAGACTTGTAGAGAATATGGGGATATACTTGCCTGACTGTAGAAGCGGCCTCCCCACACTTATTACTGCTACCACCATTCGAAAACACTGACCCAGTACAGGTCAACGAATAAAAAATATAAGCACATCCTTTCATAACCAACTGAATTTTCACATTTATCGCTGCTCATCGGAGTCAGGGAAGATAGTTGACTCTTTCCTTAAACCAACAAGTCCGAGGTTTACTACCATTAAGTATGGGAATGATATACCTAATTCGAATACTCCCTGAGTGATTTCGTTTCTCTCGTATACTTTTTGTTAGATATTGAGATATTTTCCTGTTCCTTGAGATAATAGAACTTGTTTTGAAAATTTTCAGGGAGCGCATGGCATACTTGATGTCTTCCAGAAAATTATCTGACGTTGGAGAGGCATTTTCTGACACTCCTAAGGTAATCTTTTTGGCATCTTCAGATATTTTCACTATTAGGGGTCTCTTTTTCATTATCGCTTTGAGGTACATCCTCATCGATTGCACCAATCTGTCCAAACTACCATTTATGCTATAGCTAGAATACCGAATTTGAGAAGAATTCCTTCAGAAGATAATAATCTTAGAATTTCTTCTTGGAAGTTTTTTTCATAGCAATTTTAATTTATTCATTTTTTGGCTTCAAGAAAGTTGGTCACATCATCACATCAAATTTCTTTGCAAATCATCCTTCTGTTTGCCATTATTGAATGGTCGATTTTCAAAGAGTTTGCAAACTCCATAAGGACTGCTCTGGTATTGGTATTGAGATGGGTAAAGAAAATACCATTAATTTTACCCATGCCTGCATAGGTATAGGATCCTACATGAATTTAGCGTGTGGTTGCTGGTAATAGTGCCGCTTCTGTAGAAATTATTTTCGCAGGCATATTTTTCACATATCTGTCATATATTCCAACAGATTCTGACTGCAGCTCCCAGAAATGTTATATGAGATCTTCGAAGGAGTTCCTTCACTACTACAATTGCGTTGACCAAATGTCCCATGATATAACTGAATAATTAATATAATTTATTGTTTTTGTCCAAATCTATTTCAATGTGTCGGTTCTACTTTTGAAGATTTCATTACATAATTGATTTCTCCTAGTAAGTACCTATAGTTGTCTATCATGGAAAATTGAACAATATAAATCGAAACTTGATTTGAAGCCTCCTGATTTTATATCAACTATCAGTTTTGGTGTTTGAAAATGTTCTGATCTTGTCAACACTATTTAATGTTTATTATTATCAAATTTCAGAAACCAAGCAGTAATTCCAAGTTACCCGTTCTTATCTGGATATTCGGGGGAGCTTTTGTAGTAGGATCAGGAGTATATGAGACGTTTGGGCCAAAATACATCATGGATCATGACATCGTTGTAGTCACTTTAAATCACAGGGTGGGAGTGTTTGGTATTGTGTGAGAAAATCTGCAGTTGCAATTTGACCTATTCTATAAAATTTCCAGGTTTCGGAACAACGGAAGATGATATTATTCCAGGTAATATCGGCCTCAAAGATCAAAATGTTGTATTTAACTGGGTTAATAAAAACATTCACTTATTTTCTGGTGATTCCAATCAAGTGACCATAGCTGGACAAAGTTCTGGGGGAAGATCTGTGGGTTTTCATATCTTGGGTCGGAAAAAAAATGACAAAGGTTTGTATTCCATTAACATATATCAAATAATGTCTTCTATTATGGCTCTTCCTTTATTTTTTTTTGTTAATGTTTGATATTCAAAGCTCTAACATCTCAGTAAGATCATTTTGCAACTGAAATTATGTTAGTTACTTCACTCTAATGATTTCCAGAACTCGTTAGCGTATTGATTCTCGTTCAGAAATAAAACTAACTGAACAGCTAAAGATCAACATTATTCCACTCCAAGTTACCCATTCTCATTTGAATATTTGGAAAAGCTTTTGGCAGGCATATACGGGACAGTTTAAGTGGTAAATGCAATTTTTAGAGTAACTGTTAGCTATAGGTGGTCTGGTTTTCGTGAGAATGCTGCGTGGTATTACCAGACTTAGTGCAGGTTCATTTTATTCTCTCGGACAAACCTCTCACATGTGAAAGGCACCTTCTTAGCTGTGATATTTTATCTGTCTTTCTGATGTTGGCTCTACTACGGACCGAGACCTGTCTTATCTGCTTTTCAGACTTACCATTTTGTCGAGGGTCATTCCTAATGTTGTTCAGTATGTGGATACGTGGTGCTGTGTACTTCTGACGTAGATCCATTTTTAGCTGGGACATGAATTTTTCATTTAATTATAGTCGATTTTAGACCATTCACTGTTCGGTTTAAATTAACAGTGATGCTCCTAACGTGGTGAATTTTATTTTTATTTTGTTTAAAATTGTTTTTTTCGTTAACCAGTAGTCGATCCCTTACGAATGACAGCCCTCAGAATTCAAAAGTTGTGCGAGCCAAGGAGTAACGAGGTCTCACCTTTCAACTTGCGATTACTGGCTTTCGTAGATTTAGTAACAAAATCTACAAGAAACCATTCGGCTGACGGATCTAGGTCGATGGCCATTCACATATCCTCTATAATTTTGTTAAATTATTCGAAATAGTTTCATTGAAAACATCTAAAGATGCAATAAAATCTTATTTGAAGAAATAAAATAACCTGACATATGTCCAGACTTTTTTGGCACACTGTATATGACCATTGGTAAAGTATAGTACGTAATGTGTATTCGGTACGTGACTTCGTGCATAATTTTCCACTCGTGCGTAATATGCTTTTTACAACACTTATCAAGTCAAGATTCTTCTTCTTAGACTAGCCCATCGCAAATGTTAAAAAATCTACCGATATCGGCAGTTACTAATTTTACTTCCGATTCTATCGAAAGTCTCGCGTTCAACTTTGTAATTTTTGGCAGTACTCGCTCTACGAACAGTTCTCTCGGAAAGTTATGGTGCACGTGCCGAAAATATTATAGTCCCTTAGGGTCCCTGGTTTACCTCCACCAAGATTCACTCCACAGCCCCTGGGAGAATGATGGTTGGTGGTGGCAACCCCATAGGAAACTGTATGAGTGGGACAGCCAGAAAAGGATATAGGTATGCCCTATGGTTAGCCGGTTTCTTCACTTAATAATTATTGTCGCATCTCTTACCGAAAATATAACTGCAACCTCCGATCAAATAACACAAGCTAGATGAGTAACTCGCCGCTCACGCCTTTCAAATTGTGTGTGAGGAAAATCTTCCCTCACCGGCAGTGTCATGCGTTGTTCACAGAAATATTGAGGTTCAATAAAATAGAAATAATGAAAACCCAATATGGAAAGGAAACCAGAAATTATGATGGAAGAATTTCCACATGATTTTGAGAACAGCCAATGCTTTGATTGACATGTTTTTGACATGCTTCACCATTGCCTAATAATAAAAACTAACGATAGTTTTTCACAGATCAACTCAGAATTTGGCTTTTATTCACGGAAAAACACTTAAAATAAGCCAAATACGAAAACAAAAGAAATTTTTTGTTGATGTTCTGTCAAATATCAAATACAGCGTTGCAGTACTGACCAGACTATATTGACAACGGAGAATCTCCGTTCGGCGATGAAAATACTATTGTTTCAACATGCTCCCAACAAGCTGCAATGAACGTTTCAATTGCCTTATTGTTATAGAAGTGAACCGCACCTGACTTTATAAATAAGGTTTAATTGGAACATGATCACTTCAGGAGCTACCCGGAGTGAATCGGAGCTACTTCCTATGGTAATTGGAAAGCGGCTTTTATAACTGACTCAACCATTTTTTGGCCCAATAAATTCTTATTTTTTTTTTTTGGTTTGGTGATTAATGGGAGGATAAATTTCATGTTACAACAAAACAATTACGACATTTGTCTATCCACATAAATTTATATCCAAACAATTTTATACAGAATTTTCGCGCTAAAAAATGGAATGTAAAGCAAAAAAAAAGTCTGGTCAATGGCAATAGGTTCATAACGTTCATTGACCAACTTGATTCAAACAATGAAATCAACATTTTTGTTTCAGAGCTCTTTCATGCAGCGATCATGCAAAGCGGTACTGCAGATAGCCTGGTTGCACAGGTAAATGCAAAAGAAAAGCTGTTCAATTGTGGACGTTCTTTGGATAAGACTTTTGTTTCGACTGAATCCAGTGACCTACTCAAAGTGTTGCAAGAAGCACCTGCATCGGTTATTTTCGAAGTGAGTCATTGCTTATGTAGAAGCTTCACAAGTATTGTTTTATACCTTTTTTTTCTGCTAGGATTAACGTGAAGTTGCAATCAAAACCCGAATACTAGTCATGGGTATTATAAGGAAACATCAATGAATAAATTCAAAATTGGCATCAGTGAAAACCGACATAAGGCTAATAATTATTTAAATGAAAGAAAGTTTTTCGGTATTCTACGTTTGAAAATGTACTAAAAATAATAACAGATATTTATGACACAAGTGTTAAAAGTACACAGTATGACGATAAAAATACGAAATTTCAACATACCTGGTATATTATTCGAATTTCAGATCAACCTATTCATACAGTAGCAATTTCGGTTGCTATGAACAACAGAAAATACGAGTCACAAAATCTTGTTACCAAAATAATGAAGAAATCGATGAACGTTCTTAAGCATCCAATATAGAAGAAGGAGCGAAAATAGCAATAAATAAAGAGCCATTTACCAGAAAAAGTCCGAGCACAATACGAAGCTAATTATTTTGATTATCAATTATTTCGTTCTATTCGACTACTTTTCGCACTGGTGCGGAAATAGTTACTTATTATCACAATAAGTACGGAAAGGGTAGCTTTCCTGCATGCGACTGCCGTTACTCATACGACGCAAAGCGGAGTTCGGGCAAGCAGTCGAGTACGGGAGAGTACCTTTCCGTATGAGTAAAGAACAAGATTTTTTTCTACAAGCGCATTAAAATATGTCATTTAGCGCTCTGGAATAAATTTTTGCTTGCAGGAAAAATTCTTCCCGCATTAGTGCGGGAATATCTCACTTGAAGTAACATCAGCTTGCGGAAAAATTACAATTCTGAAACTAAATTGCGTGCGGGAATTCTGCTATTTCAAGGTATTCTCGTTTACAACAGCCCATCAAGCCCCAATTCCTTGAGGAATTTGAGGGGGTCTATTCGTGGTATTTCTCTTGTGATGTACAGCATAACACTCCATCAATATATGGCGTGGTGTTTTTGCAGTGCCTCGTCAGAAATCCCGTTTTGCCGTCTTTGATCTTGCCCGGTTGAAGTTGCCGAGGAGATCTTTGGCCTGCCTTAGCACTGGAAGTATTTGCCAGTATATTGCTTTCATTGCTTCTTCAATTTTCTTGAGTTCTTCTTGGAAGTAAGATTTCCCAAGTCCGCAGACTGGTTCTGGCCCGATCAGTGGCGTTGATGCCCCTGCCAGGGTGTATGCTTGTTCATTGCTCTCCTCTCCGACGTGCCCCGGTACCCAGAGGAGGATCACCTTGTTGTACCTGCCTAGATTGTTAAGTTTGTCTAGGCATTTCCAGACCATCTTTGAGTTGATGTTATATGAGCTCAACGCTTTGATGGCTGCTTGACTATCGAAGAGGATTACGATTTCCTTGTTCCGATATTTCCTGTCGAGGTTGAATTGAATGCACCTTTCTATGGCGTGAAGTTCTGCTTGAGAAATACTGGGTAACTGGCCCATGGGTTCGGAGTATTTGGTGCGAGGCCTAAAGACTCCTGCTTCAGTTCCGTCGGGAGTTTTGGACCCGTCCGTGTACCATGTTATGGTATTCTTTCCCGGTGCTCGAATGGATTCTATGCTCCATCCACTCTTGGTATTTAATTCCGTTCGAAAAAACTTCTCGAAACTAAATTTCCTGGTAATTTCGTCAGTTGGGAAATCAGCAAGGTGTGCACTTTCGGTAGGGGTTGAGCCCCTTACGTTGTATGCTGTCCCTTTGAGTCCGACTTTAGCCAACCTGAGGTTTGTTCCCCAATCAGTTCTCCTCACCATGATATGGAGAAGAGGGAGGTCCAGAATTACCTCTATTGCTGCTGTTGGAGTAGACCTCATTGCTCCTGGTATACAAAGACATGCTAGTCTTTGCACTTTCTCCAGGATTTTCTTTGTTATGGCAAGCTCGGTTCTGCCGTGCCACACTACTACTCCGTAGGTGATCATAGGTCTCACTAAAATGGTGTACATCCATCGCAGTATTAATGGGTTACAGTCCTAAGTATTTCTTGCAATGTTCCTGCACACCATCATTGATGATTTTGACTTGTTGACGATCTTTTTTACGTGTCTGTTCCAGAGTAGTTTTGAGTCTAGGGTAAGCCCTAGGTAATTCACCCCTTGCTTTCATTCTAAGTCTGGTCCATTGAGGCGAACAGCCCTCAGGTGCTGAAACTTTGTTCTTCTAGTGAATGGTACCACTGTGGTTTTTGATGAGGTAATAATTCTCAACCCCACAAAGAGTCACCATTTCTGGTAGTCTCTAGCTCAGTTTCTATGAGATTGCAGAGGGTTCCTTCGAATTTGCCCTTGGTCTTAATGACTATGTCGTCAGCATATCCATGGCAAGTGACTCCGTTCCCGGTTAGTGTTCTATTATATTAAGTAGAAGTGAATTATTGACTTCGAGTTTGTCATTGAGAAGGTTCTGAGAACTCTTCCATTTATTAATCTTTATGTTTGGTATCTAAAAGATTCAGTTCATGCCTTTGATTTCAAAAAGAAAGATTTCAAAATCATGGGCGGAAGCATGGTTTTTGTTTAATAAGCTGAAATTATTTTCCCGTTTACAAAGCTGTTTATGTGCTCTGACAAGTGCATTTTGAAGGTTCTGCCCGTTTGATCAAGATGAATCTAAGGACAACTACCATAGGTCAATTTAAATACTTTCCATATTTTTCGTTTTTCCACGAAGTATTGTATGTCTTGAACGCAATATCAAGAAATTATCTATTTTGTTGCTTGATCTTTTAGAGAAAGAAAAGCTTTTAGAATTGCTTATAACCATTATTTGATAATATCTACTTACATTTCTCGACGTAACATTTTGGGAATTTCAACTTTCCACAGTCAGAAAATGAAAATTGGTAATTCAAAGTAATCTCTTCAAGTGTGGAAGGGCTATGAATTGATATGCCCCGATGAGTTGAAGTCTGCTTGCTGTCTTGGAAAATTTATTTACGTTTGTCAGTAATGTTTTGTATTCTGAATTTGCCTTTCTGCTAATAATACTTATCTTTTTTTCAAAACGTGTTGACGTTTCGGAGGCTACTTCTGCCTCCGTTATCAAAACTCGCTTGAAAACTCAGATAGGCAAAGTCAGAATACAATACGATGCTGACAAAGTTAAATAATCTCACCAAGACAGCAGTCTTCTAACGCAGTAACTTACCGGGGCAAATTGATTCATTGCCCTTCTGCACTTGTACAGATTACATTGAATCAACAATTTTCATTTTCGGACCGTGGAATGTTAAAATTCACAAAAAGTTATGTCGGAAAACGAATATCCTCCACAAAAACAAACTTGCAATCAATATTTACTTATATCTTTATAAAAACTTAAAGTACTAAGAGGAATACTGATTAATCTATGCATCACACTATTGTAAGCTGCTGCTTCAAGTTAAAATGGGAATGATGAGCTGTTGTGAAGGATCTGTTGTGAAAAACAGAATTTTTTTATTTATTATTCAGTTTAATTATTGCCTCTTGTTAGTGACAAGGTATATCCTACAGCCGAATCTGTTTGCCATACATTATTTCTGCCAGCTCAGATATTTGAGTATACTTCCACAAGCTAGGTCCACCACTCATAGTGGAAGCGAGCCGTCTCCCATCTTATAGCAGAGACAGAAAGAATAAGTAGAAGCATTTTTCCGAAAGCAAATCTATAGGTAGAGGGTACTGCAAAGCAGGAAATCGGACGAAATTCGACGGTTTGTCGGAGAGGGGGCAACACTTTAGTGGAAACAATTTGTAAAATCAAAATGTATCCTCTCCATGAATCCTGCTGAACAAAATATGAGGCAAATATCTAACAGAAAACAACTTTGAAATGGCGATTGACAATGGAGAAATTGACCAAGGGAATACTGTTAACTCATCCTATACAGTGCGGCTTTTAATAGTCCCCCACCTCTGTTAACTTATGAACGGTTTGACGAACGAACACAAAAAAAAATCGATACTACTTTTTGAAATAAAGCACATTGTGATTGCTCGATAGATGACCCGGGGACACACATCAACTAAAAAAAAAATCGAATAGCCATCTATCGAGCAATCACAATGTGTTTTATTTCAAAAAGTATAGTATCGGTGATACCTTCCAAACAGTTTTTTTTGTTTGTACGTCAATCCGTATATGGGGTATTCCATTAACAAAATTTGCGCCCCTGTGTTATTCAACATTTTGTAATTTGATATTTTGAAATTCTGCCTCTCTTATCTCAATATCAAAAATCCTCGCATTGTTGAAATAACTCTTGTACCAAAAATCCAATATATTGAGTATAAATCCAAAATATTGAATTTATTTTCAATATAATAAAAAACATCGATATATTCAAAATGAATCCAAAATATTGTGTTCATTTTCGATGTAGTAAAAAATTCAATACAATCTTGATTCGATTTCCATGAGGCTCGCATAAGTCTCTCGTGTGCGCAGTCCGTTGACGAATATAACAATTTTTAACATTTCCACGATAATAGGTTGCAACATTCATTAATTCAAATCCCTGTCTTTTTATAATCCCCAATTGCGACTCAATTATCATTATCAATTTAACGTGCTAGGAATCGCACGTTAAAAGGTAAGACCTCGTTAATCCTTAGCTCGCAAAAGTTTCGACTTCTGAGGGCTGTCGTTCGTAGGCGGATGACAGCTGGTTAACGGAAAAAACAATTCAACAACAATTTTAAACGCCGATACATTTTGTTTTCGCTAAGTCGAAAAGAAATGGAAATTAAATTTTCGCTGGCATCGTTGATATAACCCAAGTATTCAAAAAATTCAATATATGGCTTACCAGTATTCAACATCGTTTTGTATCGTGCTGACGGTCGTCTCTTCAATAACTTCAACAGCTTCAGCTGCAATACAACAGCAACTATAAAATTGCACAACACTGGAATAAGAGTTTTCATTGTTTCTGCGAGATCTACCATATGTCGGTATTTACGAGTGAATATTACCAGATACTCCCGCACTCTCTCTCCAAATATGCCTCGTTCCATCGTACCGAGATTTTTTTCTTGGCTCCGGTGTGGATAGCAAAAACCAGGTTTCTGATAGCACGAATAAATACAGGGGGAATACAAACATAAAAATCATGATTGAAGCACAAATATGAAAAACTCTTCAATATATAATTTAATTGAGAGGAATAAAAAATGATATCTATGAAAATATAAAGTTTAAGTTCAAGTCCCGAACAAAACCGGTATATTGGATTTATTTTTGGAAAATATTTTTTTTTCATTTGTGTGACCGCAAGACCCTTTCGTGAAAACATATATTTTAACATGGCCTTTTCATTCGAATAATAATTTTCTGCGTTTAGTCTTTTGTTGAGTTAGTGAAGTTAGTTTGAAACCGATATCAAAATTTGTACCGAATAAACAAAACGATACAAACAAAGAAATAGGTAGACAAGAAAGCGAGTCAAGAGAAATGTAGCAAAAAATACATTTGATTGATATGGTTCTACGGTTCCTATGCTTGTGATATAGTTTTCGTTTCTATGTTTGAAGAGATTCATATTTATATTATTTTTTTTGGATTTTATTTTATCATCCTAAGTTGTATTTTGGGCGTTAAATGATATATTGCCTCTCGACAAAAAGGGTTACCACGCAATGCGGTAATCCTTGAAGACCGTCAATGACTCTTTGTGCTCGAAATGAACACAAGATTTCTTCTACCAACGCAGCTCTTGGAAAAAAAAAACGGCCGAGCCTTTATTCCGTATCTATCCTTTATGTACAAGCTATCCAAATATCCAATTATTCACAATAATACAAATTTCGTACAAAAAAAATATAAATGGGTAGAAACTCTTTCCCAAGAAAAAAAAAGCCGGTCGTGGATATAGAACACTGATCGTCTGTATGGCAAGCTTCAGACCAAGCTATTGCACTTACGTGGTTACTTGAAGTATGAATTCACCGTTATCATTTCCATCAGGTGAAGAAAGGATCGTTTTCAACAAAAGCAGTGGAGATCGAGCATTTAATTGATATTTTCGCTCTAGAGCAGAAAAGCTATCACAAAATTTCTCGGAAAACGTCAAAGGACCCCGCACGAGTACATATCTGGAAAATTGGCTGCCAGTCAAATTGTCTGAAATTATATTATGTTATAGTAGCATTGGTCGTTAAAAGTTCACTTCATCAGTGGAAATAATTGCCTGTTTTCACACCACACTCATTTTCAAAAATAATTTCACTGCAGTTTTATCATATTTGGATATAATTACTTCATAGTGATCCATCAGAACATCGATGATTATGAAGAAAATTTGGTGTCATTGGATTACTTCAAATATACCAGTAACCAAATGACTCATTAACGCTTAATTACACTATAATTTCTTGTATCCAAATCCCTCCTCCTTCTTTTGTACCTGTATCCTTTGTTTAGGACCAACAATGTGGGAAAATTCACGCAAAACCGTTTCTAATTGAACATTGTGGTCGTAATCTCCTGAATAGTCAATTAGGTCTGATATCTTCAGTTAGTTTCAATACGCTATTCACATTGAAGGTAATGAACACTGGATACAGGTAGGAACGAAGGAGTAAGGATACAAATGTAATTAGGCATCAATGAGTTGATTTGACACTCCCTTAATTGTAATTTATAAATCTTGTTATTTTTGGATTTCCATTCTGAAGAGCTCATGAATTGTGTTTTATAATCCGTCGTGACATTGATGCCAATGATGATATCAACTACTACACAAACGACATGTTTATATTAGTTCAACACATTGCGTAAAAAGGGTACGAGATGTGCAAACATCTCTGCGCGAAATTTCATTACTCCCAACTACCGTCATGGTCTGGCTAAAATAATGACAACCTCTGAGGAGCTGACGGAAGTTTTGACAAATATAGCGTTTGGACCGTTCGGGATCGACAAGATCGTGCTCAGAGCTCCAGCATAAGGCACTGGTGTAGCTAATTTATATCAGTGATGATATTAAATGACAACGCTGGTAGTTTCAGTCTCAAAGCCTGGCAAGGATGCCTACAAGTTAGTAAAAAGTGCATGTAAAGCAATGGGACAAGTCAGTGAGAAAATTATGACAACCATAATTATAAATAACAATAAAATAACCCTTGAGCAATAAAACAATCGAGTTTATACACAAAATCAGCTGATAAAAAATTGAACACATTATTTGCGTGAGTTTGGTTTCTAGAAGTACGCTTTACTTTGATTTTGAATTATTATTCTCTTGTTGAAGTTTTTGTTTTTTTCTGGAAGTACATTATTTGATCTCAGCTCCAAAAACTCGAAATAGATTATTCTTAGTGACAATCGTGTTTTGAAAATATGAAAATCATGTTTGGTGCGGGTATTAGAATCAAGAAGGAATTGATCATTTTTAAAAACTTCTCGATTGTTGTGAACGTATTAGAAAACTTCTAGGATTCAAAGTCATTAGATGGGTGAAATATAATTTTTTTTAAGTTATTCTCTACACGATACTGTTTGTGATGCATTTGCAATGGTCCTTATAATGAATCCTCTTTTGCGTTTTGAAAATGTGGAAATTGCCCCAAACAATGAGCCCATAGCTAAGTCTGGATGGTATCTGCCAGTGGTAATATAAAAGCAGCCTCGAGTTGCTTAGAATTCTCTTCGTTCCCCAGCAGGTATCACTGTTTGTTAAATACGTGCCCATGGAGGAATCGAATTCTTTGTGATACTAGGGAGTTCTACTAAAGAGTTGAAGTCAGGCCCATACCTGAAACATGGCGGAAAAAGTCATCACCTAGAGAAAGGTAGAGTGGGCTATAGAAACCTTTAGTCCATTCAAATCAGCAGGACCAGATGAAATTCAACCTGTACTATTACAGCGAGGAGCAGACCTACTAATTACATACCTAGTCAGGCTGTTCAGAGCGAGCCTGGCTCACAGGTACGTACCCAAAACCTGGCGAAGGTCCGGAGAAATTATCTTATGCCCAGGCCAAGGCATTCAGGCCAATTTGCCTCTCATGTTTCTTGCTCAAAACGATGGAAAAATATTCAAGATAATGATACAGATCATCCAATCTTTCCCGAGTACCAATAAGCCTATCAACCCATATAATACTGTCAGACTGCGCTCCACAGTCTAGTTTGTAGAATTGAAAAATCCTTTGATAAAACTCACATTGCTTCAGTCCTGCAGTATAACAGTTGATACGGTGTCATGTTTTGAACATAACTGGTACAAGTTCCATTCCAGGAAAAATCCTTTATATTGAAAGAGGAATAGATCTTGATCATCTAAAAACTTTCGGAAGTTAGGTATAAAAACACATGTATCCAAACAGGCACCATAAAAATGGGACTGAAAAAGTGAAAAAGGCATATTTGTAGGTTATTCAGAGCAAGGATATCGAATATATCTCATAACTGAAAGAAAAATTGTCGTCTGCAAGGATGTGATTTTCAAGAAAAGTGAAGACGAATTCACGACATAAATGAAAGAAAAATTTATACAGACAATAAGTGTAATTCATCCCGAATCTACTGTGAATAGTGAAATGATGAATGGAACAATTGAAAATTATATAACAGAAAAAATAGTTAATGAAACTGTTGAACATGATGAATCTACAGAAAGTAGACCTCAATCGGAGGGGAATATATGCCCAGGGCAATGCTGACGATATCGTAGTGATGATGAAAGGAAAGTATATGTGGATATGATGTACAGCACTCACAGTCGCACAAACATAGTGCAACAGGGTGAACCTAATTAAAGATCAACCCCCAAATAACGACAATTGTCCCTCTTACCAGAAAAGGAAACTTGGAGACCAACAGAGCTCTTCGAATCTTTGTTGAAACCTCAAATATGTCGAATATAGAAGAATTGAAATACTTGGGGCTGAAGTCAGATTCGAAGCTCACCTGGAACAAACATCCGGAAAAAGTGCCGAAATCGGCAAACATGGAGACACAAACAATCGCTTTGGTTATACACAGCGATAGTAAGGCCCTTGATAATGTATGGAGCCCTGCTGTGGTAGCCAAAGGCAGAACAAGTTACAACTGAAGGGCTATCTTGTAAATACTGGTCCTGCTCGGAGTCACTGATGCACATCAACGATTAGCCTGGAGGTGATCCTGAACTTCCCTTCTCTGAATCTGCACATTAAAGCGGAGGCGAGGATAGAAGCCTCCAGACTGAAATGCATGGGCTACTGAAGGAGAATCAACTCAGGCCGTTTCAATATAATGGAAATCATAAAAATGAAGATTGTCACAGGGTCTGTTAAATGATTCGAAACTTCTTGACCGTGTAGCCTGAATGTTTAGAAACACACTTGATTTTGTTTCATTTAAATCAAGCGAGTAGTGTTGAAGTTATGACAAGTTTTGTTTCCGTCTTTTTCAAATTTTTCGGCGAGCGCGCAATACTCACAACGTTCCCACCGTATACTCATTCATTGGATTGCTATCGGATGTTCCCTATATGTTCGACCACAATAACGTAATCAACTCACGTTTTTATGTGAATCAGTGTTACCATAATAGGGTTATATTATAAGTATAATATTAGACATGGATGAGTGACTTCACTGAAGAAGCTATGGCTGGAATAGTACGCCTTAGCAAGGGTGGCATTACATTGATGAAGGCGATTTTTTTTTGATGCAAAAATATTTTTGGTGTACAGTGTGTAGTTTTAGACAAGATATTTATGCAAAAATAACATTGTTGAGGTATTACTAGTAATAGTTGAGGTTCTTCAGATATGCCATAAGAGCTGCTCTTTCCAAACATTGTACGTTACGAAAAATTATTTTTCATATTCTGTTTTATCTGATTGCGAAGGTTATGTATATTTTTCGTATAAATTATGTTTTGTACTTGTGATTCAAAAGGAATCGGTTAGAATTATCAACCGTCATTTCAAAATTTCAGAATGGAATTGGGAATTATTCAAATTGTTCCTGTTTTTTTGTTCTATCCATCAACCTTACGAGCAACCCTTGGACGTCTTCGAGAGACTTATGCAAGCTATGGTAGACAAGGCCCATACCATTTAACGTGTGATGCCATGCATGGACGAGAATTCAAATTATGTTGTGATACCCCTTTACAAATTTTCGACCCATTTCGCTCATTCCAACCCTTGGAAAAATTATAGAGAAATTGGTCTAAAAGAGATTGATGAATTTTCTATCCGCACACAAAATCTTGAATCGTCATCAATTCGGCTTTCAATCCAAAAAGAGTACTTGGGATGCCATCTTTCATCTATTGAAAAGACTGTATTCAGAGTTGAACTCAAGGAAGGTATGTGCAGCAGTTTTCTATGACTTGTCTAATGCTTTCGATTGTGTGAATCACGAAATACTGCTGCGCAAGCTCCAGCACTATGGGTTCAGAAATGAAAGTTTCAACTGGATCGAAACTTATCTGAGTCAACGGACCCAAGTTGTGAGAACCGACACACTGTCAGATACTGGCACTAATAAGAAATATTAAATAAATATTAAATTAGACAAACACAGTACACAGGTCGATGCCCGACAGACCAGAAAAAGGTTCAAAAGGGTTGGAATGTTAATTAGGTTTTTATTGACCATTTCACAATGGATTATTTTGTGATGAGCAGTAAGATGCGGTTGTGGCAGAGTGGTGGAATCGGATTCCCGAGGAAATTGCAATACTTATTAACCACTTCGACCTTAAAACATACACCAATTTGTTGTAAACTGTATAACTGCCAAGCAGAATTTGAAAAATGTATTTTCGATTTTGAATGGACAAAATTTATAAACCTACCATATGAAAAATAATTAATTGAAATAAAATGCCAAAACCATCAAAATTTTCTTGATATTGAGTAGATTTGAGATAACTATTTTTCTCTCGAGACCAAATCCACGACCAATACTCTTGGGGAAGAGTCTTGATTTTGGTCTTGGTCTCGAAAGTCAAGTCTTGGTCTTGGCCTTAGGAAGATTTGTAAGTCTTGATCTTAGTCTTGGTCTTGTACCAAGACCAAGACAAGACCAAGACTAATCTCGTAGTCTCGCGAAGCCCTAATACACATCTATTTGGTATCTATGACTTGGACGTGAGTTGAAGGTTCTTCTTGCAATCAGCAATCCATTTGAAATAATATTCTGAACAGATTGTCTGAAAGCAGCAATTACTAAACAGTTGTTCAAGAATGATGATTATTAAGTGTGATATATCGAACAATAGACCATTCTTTCTTCCATCAGAGTTTTCAAGATGTCTCTATTCAACAGTATAGATAAGCTAATGACATGTTATATATAGACCCACATAAAAAACTCAACTGAGAAAAAACATTACGATTTTCTCCGGATTAATGGAATAATGTGTTCCCTGAACATGAATATTTGGCCTGACAATATTTCTCTCATATACTAATAATCTGGCTTAGAGTTTTCCGTGAATGGAATCAAGTTAATGAACTATAACGCAGCAGTTCTGTGTGACTTGTCGAAAGCTTTCGATTGTTTGAACCACGAAATACTGCTGCGCAAGCTCCAGCACTATGGGTTCAGAAATGAAAGTTTCAACTGGATCAAAACTTATCTGAGTCAATGGACCCGAATTGTGAGAACCGACACACTGTCAGATACTGGCCTTGTCAGGCACGGTGTTCCTCAGGGCTCGGTACTAGGACCAGTACTCTTCTTGTTATATTTCAATGACCTGGCCTATATCGAATGTAATGGAATGTTCTCAATTTTTGCGGATGATACAACCATCCTGTGGCATGACACCAATGAAAATAATCTCCATAACAAAATAGCACAAGATATTATCAGGGTAAGAGAGTGGTGCAACTCCAATTTGGTTTCCTTCAATATAGGAAAAGGCAACGTTATATCATTTAATTGTAATTTATCAGGCATTTCCTTAGATAATGATGTTATATCAAATGAAAAAACAACTAAATTCTAGGAGTCAATTTAGACAACAACCTCAATTTCAATAATCATATAAAAGCACTGAGCAAAAAACTAGCTTCGGGATGTTACGCGTTGCGAACGTTGTTGAGGGAGTTGGGTATTGGGACCACAAAAATTGTGTACCACGTAGTTATCGAATCGCATCTAAGATATGGCATATCATCCTGGGGCACCTGCAACCATCAGAACTTCAATGCAGTGTTTGTTCTTCAAAAGTGAGCTATTCGATATATTATGTGCAGTGTTGAGCCTAGAGTGTCTTACACTTCCGTTTCTGTTCATCCTAGAAACTGTGTGCCTAGTACATAAGAACAAATCATCTTATGATGTTAACGTTGGCTTCACTCGCCAAAATGACAAGCTAAGACTGCCCATTCCATCATCAAATTTTATTAAAAAATGGATCATTTATAATGCAGCTAAAATCTATAACCATCTTCCGACAGTCTTCAAGAATATACAATCACTTGAACATGTATTTTATAGTGTTCAAGAGTATATTGACAAATACATGGATGGCATACAGAAATGAAATTATTTGTTGTCTATTCATTGTATACGTTTATTGTAAATAATCCATATGAGTGAACATAGTATAATGGCTATAGTTCCATTTACTCATTTATTCGTGTATTTTTTTATCACTTTTACATTTTTTTTTTCAAATAATAGTGACTAATTCACATAGGATGTATGTATATGTGGGTGTGTGCTTGTATGTATAAATGTATATATATGTGGATATATGTCTATATGTGTATATTTATTTTATTTATATTTCTGCTTTTTAATGTTTGTTTTCTCTTTTATCCTAAATGTAAGAAACCAATTTTTAACTAGATGTATTTAACGACATCGTCTATCTATGCTAATTCTAGACATACATGTTATTCATATTGTTTTTATTTTACCTATTTATTATCGCTTTGTCTACAAGATTTGCATCTTTCGACAATAAAGTATATTTTGATTGATTGATTGATTGTCAAAGTAGGCGATAAGTCAGGTAGATCAATATCAACAAGCTCAGATAACCTGAGTAACTGAAATCTGTTCGTATAATATAGTTATGGAACTTGTGGTATAATAAATTATTCTAACAATTACTCTTTCATCTTCCGATGCAAACTCCTTCGACAGAAGATTACTCATATGTTTTGTTTCGAAAAAAAAAAAATACAATAAAATACATTTTCTATTATTCAATTATGTCTTTTCTTTATAGGAATGTGGTGAAATTACTGGAACAATTCTAGAGAAAGCAGGCGATTTCTCTTATGCTCCTCTTCAATCTTGGATAGACGGAAATTACAAAAAAATACCAATTGTGATAGGTTTCACCTCAGAAGAGTACTTGGGTATAGGTGTTGGTGAGTAAATACAAGAGAAAATTCTCAAAACCGATACTATATTCCTTCTATTATATAACCAGTGATACATACACAAAAATGTCACAGTAGCATTCAATAACTTACCTACATCTACGCTCTGATATCTAAATTGGACATTTTTTTCGCGATAAAAATTTAAGATTATCGAGTTCCTCAAATCTAATATTATGTGTGTACAGTGTTATATACAGACTTTATTTAAAAAAAATTTCAGACCCAGATAAGGAGGTTTTGGCCTCGTTTGACAATGATCCAGGAAAATTAGTACCACCTTTGATGAATATGTCTCCCGAAAATAGGAATACTGCTGGAAGACTTCTAATGGATACATATACTAACACTTCTTTCATAACAGATGTTGGAGCCTATACCAGGGTAAGCTTCTGACTAGTACTCGTTCGTTATATAGGGTGTTTCAGAACGTAGAAAATGTTTAACCACTTCCAAGTATTAAGTTCGATTTGTTTGGGAAAGATTCAATTAAAATTAAAAAATTAAGGAGTTTGTAGCATTTGTAGCATACCACTCTCCAAAAGATGTTCAAAGTTTTTTCCATTGACTTGCAGGCATCAAGATTTGGTCAATCGGATACAGTTTCAATGCACCTGTTTGACTGATCATCCTTCCTGCTGTTCCCAAAGACACGGATTTTTTGGACTTTCATTGAAATTATTTACAGCTCAGTAATCGACTTATTATTCAGCAGTCCATATGTTATTGAAGAATTTTAGATATGTTGTGAAACACCCTGTATACTACATCAAACAGTGGACATCGCGGATAAGTAACACTAATGAAAGAAATTACTTTGCCAACGTGTTAATACATCAAACGTGTTGATTTCACTCTCCTTCTCTGAATTTTGGTCAGTTATATCATTACATCATCATTCAGGATATACCAGTTATATCTTCATACTGAAGCTCCGATGAACCTGGAAAGTAAACTGGTATTATATATCCAAACAACAAATTCCCACATTCGTGAAGTTCGTGATTATTTGGTCCGAAAATCATGTGCTCTGAGTGGCCGAGGTTGATATTTTAATTTATTCAGTCGTTCATTATAACTATTTCTATTCATATTCCGTTGACGAAATTCAAGACAGGCATTTTTTCCGAAGTCTCGATACATCTATAATAATAATATTAATGTTCTTTATCAATCATAAGACAATAACAATTATTGTATACTTGTATAGGATTTGTCAGGAAAACATGCTGGTATCATTTACTCAAACAACGACTCCCCACATCCGTGAAGTTCATGATTATGACGTCCGAAAATCATGTGCTCTGAGTAACCGAGGTGAACCAAGGATAAAAGCTTCCTGAATGCTACTGGCTAAGATTTCTACCTTCTTACGGCAAAGAAGAACAAGACAAAATAAATGTAGTCTTGTTCTTGGTCTTGATGTTTCAAGACCAAGACGAGACTGGCTCAGTCTTGGTCTTGATAATCTTAGTTATGGATCAAAAATGCCAAGAAATTTCAATCATTCAATTCAATTGTCCAACAGTTGATATGCTTATAATAGTTATTTCGTATTTCGCAGTCTTCAACAATTGTCAGTTTGTACGGGTCAAGTAAGCGAAATAAAAATTTCCTATTTCACCATCATAATATAATTTTTAAGAAATATCAAATAAATATTAAATTAGACAAACACAGTAAACAGGTCGACGCCCGATAGACCAGAAAAGGTTCAAAAGGGTTGGAATGTTAATTAGGTTTTTATTGACCATTTTACAATGGATTATTGTGTGATGAGCAGTAAGATGTTGTCGCAGAGTGGTGGAATCGGATTCCCGAGGAAATTGCAATACTTATTAACCACTGCGACCTTAAAACATACACCAATTTGTTGTAAACTGTATAACTGCAATGCAGATTTTGAAAAATATATTTTTTATTTTGAATGAACAAAATTTATAAACCTACCATATGAAAAATATATAATTGAAATAAAATGCCATAACCACCAAAATTTTCTTAATATTGAGTAGATTTGAGTTCACAAGTTTTTTCTCGAGGCCAAGGCCAAGACTAACACTCTTGGGGGAAAGTCTTGATTTTGGTCTTGGTCTCGAAAGTCAAGTCTTGGTCTTGGCCTTAGGAAGATTTGTAAGTCTTGACCAAGACCAAGACAAGACCAAGACTAATCTCGTAGTCTCGCGAAGCCCTAGAACACATCTATTCGGCATCTACGACTTGGATGTGTAATGAAGGTTCTCCTTGCAATCAGCAATCCTCTTCGCTCATATGGTGTTTCTCCCATCCACTAATATTTATCTTTCCATTTGAAATAATATTCTGAACAGATTGACTGAAAGCAGCAATTATTAAACAGTTGTTCAAGAATGATGATTAGTAAATGTGATACATCGAACAATAGACCATTCTTTCTTCCATCAGAGTTTTCATGATGTCCCCTATTCTTAGTTAATCCTTAGCTCGCACAAGTATCGACTTCTGAGGGCTGTCGTTCGTAGAGGGATGACGGCTGGTTAACAGAAAAAACAATTTAAAAAAACAACAACAATAAAAAAAAATCAATAGTATAGATAAGCTAATGACATGTTATATATAGACCCACATAAAAAACTCAACTGAGAAAAAACATTACGATTTTCTCCGGATTAATGGAATAATGTGTTCCCTTGAAAAAACTTTAGCATGCGGGAAGACAAGTGTGAAAAATTTATGATTAAAATACGGGTACATGCAGAACACGGTTTGCAGATGAGCATAGCGAAGTGTATCATACAATATAAAACAAGCAATATTTTTAAAAATTTTTGTTCTCTGGGAAAAAAATGTTTTCCTTCCGGCGAGAGAAACCGTGCCATTTTACCCTCTTCTTTGTGGCTTGAAAATTAAATTTTCTATTAAGTTAGTCGAAAAAAGACATTCTGTTCGATATTTCCTTTACAATTTTCATTTTATTCGGTAGATTGACCTCAACAACCAGCCTAAATCTCAGCAACCAACTTGGAATTTATATAGAGTAGCTCTATAATCTTTCATCCTATAAATGTTCACCCGCCACATCGATGATATGGTTGCAGTAGGGAAACTTCAAATCTTACTATTTTTGCATAATGAACCAAAAGTGTCGGAGAGCACGCTAATCCCATTCAATATTGAAATGAGTTTCAGTCGACTTTGTCATCAACCAACCTGTTTTCCTCTCATCTCAATAGGTTTTATCTTCAAGCGTCACTCTCATTCACAATAGGGAATGCCACGTTTGATAAAAGTTTTTTGGAAATTGAATATGTTGGAAGAATACATTAAAATAATGACACCACTAAATTATTTTCTTCGGGCGATGCTTCATTATATACAATAAACAATTTTTACTGCATGTGACTTCATTTGATCACAAAGTCAATATGGCAACGGTGCCTACTGAATTTGCGATTCGGGTTCGTTCGCACACGCGCATTACATAATTAATCTTTTGATTTGGACAGCTGTCAGAGTGAAGTAACACAGACAAGTGTGTGTCACTCGTCAGCTACCACGGTGCAAGAATTATGGTGTCAAAACTGACTGACATCATTTCGGCATGTGACGTTGCCAAATGTAGTTTTACTACATATGAGGTCACAATTTGATTTTTAGCATTTTTTAACAAAGATCATCAAAAAAATTATAAAATACAAAATACGTATCCCTTATTTTTGGACAAGCTGTAACTACATTCATGACGAAATCGAAATATAGTGGCATTGCCCATTGCACTGCACCTATTACATATTATACTATATTGGAATGTGCTACAATGAATGTCAGTGTGTCCAAACGATTGTCTCAGACCTCTCGGAATGTTCAAGTATAATAGCCACGTATAAAAAAACATTCATGAAAGACATATTGTTTTGTATGACAGTACTTAGTGTCGAATTCAACAAGAATGTAACACTCCTAATGGAGATTTTTCTCCAACAGTCAAGGCAGACATGTTGCTACTTTTTACTAAAGGCGCATAAAAAATCTTATGTAGCGCTCTTGAAAATACATCCGCTTGCGGGAAAGATGTTTCCTGTAGCAATGCGGGAAAAACTCACTTGAAAGTTTTGCAAATGAGCATAGTGAAGTGTAAAATACAATAAAAAAACAGGCAATATTTCGAATATTTTTTCAATCTGGAATATATTGGAATATGCTAATGTCAGTGTGTCAGAAGTCTCAGAATATCTTTATTTCAAGTATAGTAGCCACGTGAAACGGGACATTTATGGACGAGATTTCAAATAAGTATTGTGTTGTTCGACAGTATCCAGTGTCGAGTATAACAAGAATCAAACTTACCTAGTAGAGATTTTTCTTCAACAGTAAAGCGAGGCATGTTGCTGGAAAGTGCATTTTGGACTCGATGAAAAAGTATCCGTAATTCAGATCGATGGCCAACACAGGACAGAGAATGTAAACTTCCAGTAAGGAATTAATCTCTTGAGATTGCTGTTCTAGGATAAAGTATATGCAGAGCCAACTGAGATTTCGCCACTGTAACTGATATCAGTTGAAATATTCTTCAAATTGTGAATGAAACTTCATGAAGTTCCATATAATTACTTAGTTCGCGGCACATCAGACTGAAAAGTAAAAGCTGACTTGGAAGTGTGGACCAACCAAAAATAGTAATTCTTGATATTGTTACCTTCACCTTATTATCCTTAATTATTGAAAAACCGTTATATCAGACTTCAAATTCTGAATTCTGTCATTATACAAAAATATTCTTATTATATATTCAGAAAAACACCTTTCTTATGTTCTGGTTTCTACGAAAAGGAAAATCCTGTAATGTTAACATCGTCAGATTCAGGAAAAAATAGGTAGGAAATCGGACGTCCTTAGCAAAAATTCCGTATCTACAAAAAATATAAAGATTGATATATTCAAACCTATAAATTTTGCATTTTACCAAGCATCAATGATGTATAATAGCTAAAGTTGATAAATGATTTTGCCGTATGTACAAAAGATTCAGAATTTCCTTCGTATGAAGGTCGTATCTACAGAATTCCAGGCAAAATAGCAATTAGCAGATATGGCGTTTTCGCTATATAAGGACGGCAGAATTGGTGTTCTACTTGAAATACAGCAGGCTGTGTGCCTCCTTGAACAGTGAGTTCTATAGCTTTGTTGTTCATTAAAAAAATGATCGCCGGAAAATAGGTAAGTCTCTCAAGTGATGACAAATGTCTTATATTTGAACAAAATTTCAAAGTTTCAGTGCATGTTTAGAGGCTGCACTTGATATGTGGCAATAGTATCCAAGATCAAGTCGGATCTGTGGCTCATAAATCATAAACAGTGGACGGGGAGCCACGAAACAGCAAACCAATTTTTCAATTTGCTCTTTTGACAATGGACCTAGATGTTGTTTCCACCAAAGATTTCTGCTGAAACGAAATGAAAGACTGCATTGGCATGAATACTCCTGACATAGTAACAGTAGCCACAGTGAGATCGCCATTTCTAAAGAAGATACTTGTATTTTGTTTGCAAGTTTCACCAAGCTTAGGATTCTTGACAGGTCCACATTTAAATCGTCCACGTTTTTCCCGTTTGGAAAAGAATGCGGTATGAACATTGATATGAAGAAGAAACAGTGTTAGCACTTAATCTTTGGTTTTGTAAACTCCTACATACTAAAATGAATGACAAAATTCACAGGTCATATTATGGAGACGCCATCGAGTTCAATTCATGGACGAATAAAAAATATGAATTGAAGTCGTGAATGGTCACATTCTGTACTCAATCAATCAATCAATCATTTATTTGTTTCTAAAAAAACATTAGTTTTTATAACAAAGGGTTAGGTCATTTCAATATATCGAATGTTTACTTCTAGTTAACGCATTATTACAGAATTGTATAGATATAATAATGAATAAGGATTCTTCTATAATAATGATACTTATAATAATAGTAGAGAGTAGGTTCCATTTACAATGTGATGAAAAAATTAAAAAAAAATTAGAGAGAACGACAAAAGTTTCTGTAGTGGTTCTATTGCGTTTACTTTGTTACATCGCGTAGGTGATACATTTTTATTTTAGACAAAATTAGACCACTATCATATTCCTTTCGAAAATCATTGAAAAGTGAAAGATGGTGATATTATATTATTTCATTTTCTTTCTTGTTCATGAAACTTAAACCTGTATTAAAAGTTTCAAAATCCAAACTCCCAAAAAAATTGTCGTGTTCATCCAAATGGTTGTGTAGATTTTGTTGTCTCTAATCAAATGGCAATGCTGTTGAAAATCAATGTTCAGATTTTCCTCAAAGTAAGATACCTGAAAACCCTGGTGTACCGAGTTCAACCTGCAAAACTGTGGGATTTGACAAGAGACAGTCGCCAGTTCGAATACCAGAGAAAAATGAAATCGCGTTCTGCTTTTTAAATATTCGTCGATACTTGCGTGAACCGCCACCGTTGATTTTTTTGTTATGGTAAGATTTCATGAATACAAGTTTCCAGGTTTGCCCTCATACATGAGATAAATGAAACATTATAATCTTTGAAATACATGACTGGTTCGTGATCGGAGTTGAGTTCGTGAACTAAATTCATGCTTACCGCCATCCGGCTGCAGAGCAACCCTCGGAAGCGTTCAGGAGACGTGTGCAAGCTGGGGATCTGAAAATGTCCTCCTTATGCCAGCCTTCCATCCTAACCGCTCCAATAGTCGATTGGCTTTCTGAACATCTTGAAATATCATCCACCCTTTAATTCTTTGCTGATCACGCGCTTATGATACATTGATAATTAATCTTAACTTACACTCCCTTCATTTACTTAAGGCCGATTGTTTATTGGAGACTTAAACTTCAGTTTTTCTTGAACCGCAAATGAACTTGAGTTCAGTAAAAATATGAGTTGTACATTGTCGGCTCAATCTAAGCTTCAGCTCAAACTTCAGCTTGAGTTGAAGCTCCAACATTGACGGTTTAGCTACGGCGTGACAGAACCGAGAAATCTACAACAATTGTCACAACGGAAAGATTGGGTAAATAAAGATAAGATTGCCAATTCAGGATATGTTTTATTGCAAACATGGATATATGGAGGAGGAGATGGTAGAATTAGTAGGTCTACTTGACTAACAGCGAGCTCCCAAACTATTTCGTCCCCGTGAAAACCATCCCAAGAATGATGCAGAGTTCGTAAGAAGATTTCGTTCAGGAACATCATGAGAACTCATAAATGTAGAATTTTCATTGTCCACCATTATGAGATTTTCTCGTTCCTCCTAATGAGCTGAAAACTAATTTCGTTCTATATATTTCATGCAAGTATGATGTATATTATAACCACCATGAGGAGAACTCTTTGCATCACAGAAATCAACTGAATCTTCAGCATTGTCATGGGGGTCGGCAGTCACAACACCTAAAACATTAATATATACATATCTCGAACATATCTACTGTATGTATTCAAGATGGTATACATTACAACAATGAATTTGCATACACTCACCGTTTGAATCACCATTAAATTCAGATTAATTTTCTTCGATTCTGGTGCCCAAAATCTCTGATAATGTTGTCCACGTCTGTAAACTGAAAATTCAGGGAAGGACCACCACCAGTTCCGTGACTTTTCCCGTAAAACCTCTTTTGGTTGAAGAGTCAACCCTGACACTCCAACAAAATCTTCAATTTGTACTCATACCCTTGATTTTTCCGAATATATGCGTCCTGCTGTCTGTTAACATGCATTCTAATATTGTTTGTGCGCTTTCACCACATCTTATACCTTCTTGGCACTGAAGTTTGCTGCCCTTTTCGTAGACATCGTAAATTTTTTTCCACATATTGAATCAATTTTAATTTTCTTAAATGACTATTTCAGTGGTTCAGCGATACAGCGATGACAAATTCCATGTGCAAACAGGCCGAACTCGTGTCCCATGAAATCCCGGTGTATTTATACCAATTTTCCTACTCCGGCCAATTGGGACAAGGAATAGGAAAGATTGTTCCAGGTAATTCTCAATATTTACAATTAACTGTAAATTAAAGATATAGAATTAAAATAATTCAATCATGAAAAAAATCAATATATTTAATAGTTAACTATGAGAGAGCATCGTAACAAGATGAAATCCACAATTCTAGACAAAAGTCCCGCTCCCACTTTTATATTTTGAACGGTTTGATTTATTAAAATTTGGAATCGAATGTGAATGAACTACTTTTCCAGTGCTCACCGGTGACATGACGTTACAGACCTACTGTGACCAATAACTTCAAATAGAACCCTATAGGAGGTGATACATTGTTTGAAAGGGATTCAAAGGATCTATATAACCGTAATAATTTTGTTTTAGTTCGAGTAGTTTTGAAGGATCGAATAAACAAAAAGTAAAATTAATGTTTAGCGAATAGTTAATCTACAGTATCCTTCTAACAGTTTGCATGGGACAAACTTTCAATAATACATTATTTGCTTTTTGCATTTCAATGCTTCATAATTTTTATTTCAATCCTTGACCTAAGGTAATGCATGGTGGCGTCCAAGCAAATTTCAGGTCTTTTTACAAAACAAACTTTTACTGTTTACATTTTTACAAAATTATCGATCAAAAATACCTTTCAAACGATTTTTCACTTGCCGTAGGATCCTATTTTGAGTTATTGATAGCAATGACATAGGGCGGGGATTAGCGCAGTGGTTGAGCGCCAGCCTGGTAATCGAGAGGTTCCAGGTTCGGTTCCCGGCCGGGGCGGGCTTTTTTCATGTTCAGATGTGAAAGTCTGAATTATTGAAGCTCGTGTCAGCTGGGAATAATCCTCCACGATTCACTGTTGCGTAACTAATTAACAGTGCTGCTCCTAAGGTGGCGTATGGAGTTAGTAACAAGGCCTATCCAGAACACACGGCTAATGACCAGAGCAGTCGATGCCAAAACACCAAGAAAGAACAATGACATTGTGGTGTCATATTTGCCTACTGCCAGATTTTCTTTTTCGTGTGAACCAGAACATAAAACCCGTTCAAAAGATATAGTGGGGGACAATTCTATGTGGACTATGATTCTACCTTGCTTACTTCATTGCAGCAAAAGTCAAATGATATAAAAATAGATGATGCATTCTTGAAAACCATCGAAGTGGTTCAATTGAAGTTTTGACTTTGGTATTTGTATGAGAGGCCGCATATTTCTCCACGTTTTTGATACTTGATGATTTGAATAGTTTTTTTTAATACTGAACGTTTTCAAAATGGAAGATAATAAAATAATTTCTCATGGCCCCATACTGACTCGAAACTCAAAAAAATTTCTCAAAAATTAGTGTTTGCTACAGAAATACTTCTAGGTTTTGAACTAATGCCGACGATTTCAGAAATCATATTTAAAGTCGAAAAACATTTTCCTTGGTCACCTGAATTTTTTAATTGAAGTGTTATAATTGAACTTGAAATAAGATAACTCTATAGCGTACTAGTTCCTTATTATTGATATTATTTAATTTTTGATTCCCAAACAAAAACAATTTTCAATTTCTTTCAGATGGCATAAATAATATTCCTACTTTCGTACTATTTTGAATACTTTTGATTTCCCTTGTATATTAACGAATTCTAGAAAGAGTCCTTAATGTTTATAGTACTTTTTAAGGAGCTGGGCGTGTGAGTCACGGTGAAGATGTACATTACATGTGGGATAATGGCTCTGACCTGAGCGAATTTCCGGAGAAAGATCGACTCACATTACATCGTTTCGTCAAAATGTGGACAAATTTCGTAAAATATCGGTAAGTACCGGTTAAAGGAGTATAGGATAATTTTGAATATGTTTCTACTTTGAAAAGCTGTTTTTGTTCTGAGAGTGATTTACAAAAATGGAAGAATACTCAATAATCAGTAAGCTTTACAATCATTTTTTTTAATGGCTTTGCTATTATTGACATTGCAATATTGTATCAAAACTAAAAGTGATGACAAAAAATGCAAAATTCGAGAACCTAAATTTTAAAGTGTAAGGTGAATTAAAAAAAACTGAAAAGGCCCCGCACCATCCTTATGGAAAATGGCTTTCGGTAAAATTCCCTGGATTTTTGGTATGTTTAAGATTTTGACTTTCTCGAGAAAAATGTCCATGGGCAAAAAATCGGTAATTTTCAAGATACAGGGTATCTTGAAAAGTGAAGCTTTTGGATCAGAATTTTTAACATTTCTGAGAATTGGCAAAACGCCTCCGTACGTATCCATAACACTTTCTTGTTTTATGGTCTACAACAGGACGAACATAGAAAAATACAATTCAAATAATTTTCTATCAACCAGTGTGAGTTCTCCGATGGAAATAAAAAGTTCAATTCAGCCCCAATCCCGATCGAAGATAACTGACATAATTATTTTGCATACAGGGTGGTTTGAAAATATAGGGGTACCTGAACTCCTCTTTTTGTAGTTCGATTAGTGGAAGTATTCCATAAATATATCTAACATCTATTAGCAAGTAAAGAGAAACAGTTCAAGATTCTTAAAAAAACGCGTTTTTTTTTAATATAAACACTGTATTTGAGGAGTCCGGGATATTGCGGACTTTCTCGAAGAACTTTGGGAAGTATAATTCCTTCGCCATTTATTAGTCGATTGTCTGCCAACTATCCCCATCCTAGGTCTTGGTTGGCTTGATTGGAAAATATCCCCTATTTTGTAGAAACTCCACATTTCACAAAAATAATATAAAATATTTCTCCATCTAAACTGAATTAACTTTCAGACAATGGAAAATAAGTCTAAACTTGGGGAGGGTATTGCTTTTGATACATTTCACTTTCTATAGTTTCTATACAGACAGGGCTTCCAAATGAAAGATATTTCATTCACCATGTATGTATGCTATTGCAGTTTTGGATTAGGTACCAAACTAACCTACTCCAAATATTTTTCAACAAGAAAAATCAAGAAATATATGGGCTATCAATAAGATCCGTACAATCAAAACTGATATGTTTTATTTTATTTTCAATTAACCAACCTTGTACAACGTATACCTGAAATGATTATGCAGCATTCTATGACTCACCCCTATTTTCAAACTACCCTGTAAAAAAAATAATGTAAGTTAACTTCAATCGAATGATAAGCCAATGCATGGGGTCTTCTTCAAGAACATTGAAGACCTTGGCTTATCCAGAAACCTGACCTTCGCTTTTCTCAGGTCAAGTGGGCTGAAGTCGGAAACCGAGGGATTCATAATGGCCTGCCAGGATGGTGTCATCAACTACCGTAGTCGCGTGATGGGTATAGAGGTCCCTGACACTAGATGCAGAGCCTGTCGTGGGACAGCTGAGACCATAATGCATTTGCTGTCAGCTTGTCCAGCTTATGCGGTCTCAGCCTATATCCACAAGCATAACGCGGCCCTACGAGTGTTGTACTACCATCTACGACAATCGTACGGTGTAGACGAGTCAACGGTGTTGCCTTATGCCCCGGGGGATGATCAGTCCGTTGTGGAGAATGAGAAATGGCGAATCTATTGGAACTACTCATTCCCCACCCTCAGGCAAATACAAGCCAATAAGCCTCATGTAGTCCTTCTCGACCACCAAAGTAGGAATATTTTGCTTGAATGCATGTTATAAGATGTTTACACGCATCTTATACATGCGAATACTCTCCGCAGCTGAGCCGGTGTATGAACGGATATATGAGCAAAGAGGGTCAAAGAAGGGGTTGCTGGCTGCAAGGAGCACCTGCTGATCGACAGATGCATCACGCAGGACTCCGTGCAGTATGAGCGTAACCTTTTAATGGCCTGGATCGATTATCGCAAGGCATTTGATACAACATCGCATGAGCTCATCATGCATTTTCTCAGATGCCTTGCGGTATCCATTCGAATAGTGAGATGCATTGAACAGCTGATGCCGCTCTGAAGGACTCGCTTTACCATAATATCTGGTCAAGTCAGAGTCCAAACAGAGCAGGTTATTTTTAGAAGGGGCGTGTTTCAGGAAGCCTCCCTCAGTCCTCTTTCCTTCTGCATCTCACTACTGCCATTGTCCGTTGCACTACAGAAAACCCGTGGATACAACTGCGCCACCCCCAGCAACCGAAGGCATAAGGTCACCCATCTGTTTTATATGGATGACCTTAAACTTTATTCCTCCGGAGAGAAGGAACATCATCAGTCCTTAAGGGTGGTGCAAGAGTACACGCATGCTATCGGAATGAATTTTGGGATCGACAAATGTGCCACGGTTCATCTCAAAAGAGGACGATGTGAGGAATATGGAGAGGACGTTCAGCTCGTAGACGGAATCATCCTACATCATCTGGATGCCTACCTAGGGATGGAATAACGCCACACCCAAGTGGTAGCTACTGTCAAAAACTCTGCGGCAAGTATCAGCACAAACTCCGACAGATCTGGTCATCAGAACTGTCGGGAAGAACAGAGTTGCTGCAACTATTATGCTTGGCGTTCCGATTCTACTTTACTCCTTTGCAGTAATGAAATGGACACAGGAAGAGCTGCGACAACTTGATGTAAAAACTCAAAAAATTATGCGTCTCAATAGGAGCTTGCATCCTAAATAGTCTGTTCCACGGTTATACTTCCCTAGACAACGGGTAGGCCGTGGATTTTTGAGTTTGGATTGTCTACACAACAGAATGGTACTGGATGGAGCCTGTAAAGTCATCAGGAGTTCAGATCCCCTTCTCTGCTTGGTATGCAATCATGAAAAAACAGGGATTGGAGCATTTCTTTTTGAGGCAGCAACCCGTGCAGCCGATGTGTTCGGTCTCATATTCGACACTGAACGGACGAACCCAAATTCTGTCACCAAGTTGGAACCCGTTCAGCAAAAAGCCCACGTGAAAGCTGCGGAGTGTGACTGGCTCCTACAGCTACACAAAGAGAAGACAGTGCATGCGGTCTTCTTCAAGAACATTGAAGACCTTGGCTTATCCAGAAACCTGAACTTCGCTTTTCTCAGGGCAAGTCGGAAACCGAGGGATTCATAATGGCCTGCCAGGATGGTGTCTTCAACACCCTCGTCTATCGTAGTCGCGTGATTGGTATAGACACTAGATGTAGGGCGTGTCGTGGGGCAGCAGAGACCATAATGCATTTGCAGTCAGCTTGTCCAGCTTATGCGGTCTCAGCCTATATCCACAGGCATAACGCTTCCTTACGAGTGTTGTACTACTATTTACGACACTCGTACGGTGTAGACGAGACGCCGGTGTTGCCTTATGCTCCGAGGAATATTGAGTCCGTTGTGGAGAATGAGAAGTGCCGAGTCTATTGGAACTACTCATTCCCCACCTCCATGCAAATACAAGCCAATGTGCCTGATGTGGTCCTACTTGACCATCAAAGTAGAACGATTTTCGTCATTGAGTTTTCGGCTGCTGGCGAAACGAACATCGTCCGAAAAGAGGAGGAAAAACGGACTAAATATCGAGATTTTCTCTTTGAACTCCGCAGGCTTTATCCAAACCATTCTGTCAAGATGGTGGTTCTGATAATAGGGGTACTTTGTGGAATGATGGACACCGGCTTGCCATGATGCGGCAGAAAACTTGTCCGGAAGAATGCAGAAGGCCGTTATTCTTGGTTCACTCCGTCTTCTCAGGGCACATGACTCTCGGACCCAGTAATGACTCAGCCCACGGACGTGGGGAGTGTTTAATGGGGTTAATTACACACCAGCGCGCCCTCCGGTTGTGTCGGAGCTCCAGTGACAAGGCCTGACTGGTGCTTTCCTAATGGAAAAAAATAAAAAATTATAATACTCCCTCATAAACACTCATAGAGTGTACCCAAAGGCATAGCCTGTGCAGATAGAGGACGGCTATTATTATTATTATTTGCCGTGGCGCTCCGGGACGACTTACTAATGTTTTCGGTGTTTTATTCACTTTTCAGCTGTAGAAAACCTTGAAAAACCCACAGCACCACCCCGAAGGTTGGTGCACACTTCAAGCTAGCACCAGACGTCGGGATTGACATCTATGCAACTCACATCACACTTGATTCACAACAAGGCATGTGGCCACCTAAAGAGACCCGTGTACTTGAGAAAAAAGATTCCGTACCGGAGCCTCGAACGTCTGTCTGATGCGAGCCAGAAGTTCCACTGCTATTTACCTTAGCCACTGTAATAGTACAAAATGCCATCTCATCCAAATCATCTATAATTTATCACAACTTACAGCCAACAAGTAAAGTACTTCGCCTTTCAATAAACTATAGGATACTCATATTTTTCTAATAACGTTTGCGTCGCTACGTGTACGAGAAATGAGTACGCAACTGGTTTCCTACTACCGTATTGAAACAGTTTCATCAGAAACCAGTTGCTACATTTTCATTTGGGCGTACCCATTTCAGGTATATTGTTCTGTTGCGCACAAACAGTACTTTCTGTAAGTGATCCATGTTGATTTCGAAGCTATCACATATACAGGGCAATTCAAATTCGACCTATTAGGAAATCTTTGGTGTAAATAATAACAAACTGATCTTTTATTGTGTGGTGGAGCCCCGTCATGCAGAAACCAGCAGCTGTTATAATTAACAAAGGGAAACGAATCCATATATTCTTCGAATTCGTTTCTTAAGAACCGAAGATAGATTTCCCCGTTCAAAGTATTAGAGAAGAAATGAGGTCCAAGTATTCGGTCGTCATAAATTCCAGCCCACACATTCAAACGAAACCGAATTATTGATTATTTTCACTCCAAATGTGCTCATTATTTCTATTGAAAACACCACAGTTCGAAAAAGTACTTTCGTCGTTCCAAATAATGTTTTTCAAGAAGTTTGTAGGGCCTTCCCTATTCGAGAGCCAGCTACAAAATTCCATCCTTCTCTCAGGATCACCTGGATGTAATTTTTGTGAAATATTTATCTTATAACATTTCAAACAACCTTTTTTAATTCCCTCCAAACGCTCGTCTGTGGCACATCCATTTCTGCCGAGACTTGATGTGTTGATTTGGAAGGATATGCATTTAACTAAAAAAGTACCAAAAATAATTATACTTCTTCGAATATGGAATGAACAATTATTTTACCTCGGCTAATAAGTTACGTCTAATATTTTGTTTCATTCTGCTTCCATATTTCATTCTTGGTTTTTGAAACAGACCGTACTCAGCCAAGTGTTTGTCCAAAATTCCGATTAATGTTCTATCCGGCAGTTGTCTTTCCGGATATAATTAAAATAAATTTGTGCTGTTTTCGTACTATTCCTATCAAATTTATAATAAAGTTTCAACATATCTCGTTTTTCTTCATTTGAGAATGAGGACATTTCGACTGAAGTATTTGTGCAAATTTATGATGTTTAATGAGTTCTGACAACTAGTGTTTATTAAACAAAAGTTTTCGGTGGAGTCATGACCATCTCAGATGAAGTTGTTTTTTTTTTAATATCTGTGGTTTCAGAAGTGCAAATCATAACAAATTATACATCAATGGTATCAGAATAAAATCAATATTTTTCTGTATGAAGAAACAATATGGCGCCCGTAACAGAAAACGTCGGATAGTAAATCTGAACATGAAAACGTGTAGCTGAAAAAAAGTATCAATGAAAATGTACTTTTGGTTTTGAGCTACGTTGTCAAATAACGATAGAAAAAAATAATAACGAAAATTCAGATTTTCAGTTTTTTCCCGATATTTCCGAAATTACTTGGAATTTTCCAAGTTTCAAAACAGTATTTTGTTAAGCACCAGAATACGCAACATTGTCCCAATTTAAGCTTCGACGTATCTTCTGTAGTTTAGGAGATCCCGATGGTAGGGGTCGAATTTGACCTGTAGAAAATCAAATAATAATAATAAAAATGAACACTTATTTGTTTTAGTAACCCAACACCAGAAAATGATCCTCTTCTAGATAATATGAGATGGACAAAGACCGACGGTAAAAATCTTGTGTACCTGGACTTCAATGAAACTTTGGATTTGAAGGAACACCCAAGACAGTTCAAACAAGTAAAGGCAATTTTGGACAAGTACATGCAACCACCATTAAATTATTACTGATGCGTTTCTTGTTGAAAAATGCTATAATTGTATTTATTAATTAAGTATCTATTATAGTATAACGATTAAAAGAATAAATATTAAATTCTTTTTCAATCAAAGCAATCGATAGATTTTCTTAAATTATACTGACAAACAGGACAATGACTCATCAGAGCAGATATGACAGATTGGAAGAGTATTGCAGTTCTCGAATGTTTTTCATTTAATCTATGAATTATATGAATACAAAATTAAAAATGAAACATCAAAAGATTTTTGGGATACCAATAGGAAGAAATTATCTCAAAGAAAATAAATCCCGAGGGTAGACTTGCGCCTTGGGAACACTATCATGAGACCTGATAGTAAGCGATAATCATCCACTTGATATGCGGTAGTCAGAAAATTCCTATTCATTAAAGACCTTTCCACGATAAGGCTTAATAATTTCACAAACTTTGGAAAGATTTTCAGCAAAGTTGCTCGTTGAAGTAACAGTTCTCAACTGAGCACTTTATTTCACAACAAAATGAAATTGACCTGTTATGGATTACTAGCTGTATTTTGTTTTTATGTCTGACAATGCGGGCGAGGTAAGTTAAAAACTGGCGAATATAACAAATCTAACTGGACTACTTTTCTTTAAAATGTACAGATTCTCATACAAGTTCAGTCAAAAAAGCATGAAATTAGAAATTTGTCATCATATAATCAACTCCCTATATGTGATATTGGTCTGAAACTTGGTAAATAATTGTTGAAAATATGCCTAAATCAAATAGACTATCCACTTTTTGGAGAAAAAATGCCTAGTGTTCATTCTCGAAATTTTGAAATGAAATTTGTTCGATACAGTATCAGTCAATCACTATTCCTCATTACTCACTTCTTCGCTGAGAAGGACTGTTCGGTCCATTTAGATCATGTCTATTGAACTGTTGAAATAAGATCTCAATATCTCCTAACACAATACAAAAACTGTTTTCACCAAGTTTTATGATGATTATACAGTATAATATTCTCCGAATCATTGAAGTTCCTCTCCGTACACACTTTTCGAACTTTGTCAATTCATTGTTAAAGATTTTGAGGAAGAGAAACATATTTTTGGTTATTTTTCAGAAAGGAAAATTCTGAATAGGATAAGTTACTCTATTAGTTTGTTCTGATTCTATAGAATCAGGTTCTGGGATGTATGTCAGGATCATGCCCTGTGAAAAAATGTGCACGGAAAAAAAATTTAAAAGTATCAAGTAAAATTTACATACCACCAAGTAAAAATTTGCATACTATATAGGACAAGTATGCGCTTTATCAGCCACAGGAAGAATTAGATTCCTGAATATGATCACTTGCTGTTATTAATGTAATTTGAGGAACATAATGTAACCTACCGGTATTAAAAGCTTTATTAGAAGCAGACTTTTCGTTTTATTGGCCTCAATGAACATTCTATTTGCAGTGAGTGGTCAGTTTGATGAATACAAATATCTAGTACATTTACCATTACTGAAGAATAATTAATTCTCAAATAACTCATATACTAAAATTTACCTAACAAGATATTAGTAGTTATATTACAGTATTGTACCGTAGCAACATTTTTTGATCTTAATAGAAATGTTGGTTCACTTGGCCTTATTGAATGACTCACTTCTGGGTGATTTTTATTGTCTTACATTAAATATAGCTTTCATTCTATCTTTGGTATCATAATTCACCTGACTCAAATAAAATATTCACCTGCCCTCAGTTTAATTTATTAGTTCTTCAAAAAAAAGGATCATTTGTATATTTTAATGCCTTATTTTCAATACATCCATTTTTGTCTCAAATTCACAATAAAATCGATAGTTCGGTTGCACCAAGGAACCAATGATATCATGCCTGCACTCTAAGAAAGTGTTACACTTACAGAGTGTCAGCGGCTATACATCAAAATACACCATTCGAGAAAAACTGAAGATAGAGAACACATTTTTCAGGAGAATCTTTTTCTCTATTTGTTGATATGAAACATCGCCGCTGGAAACTATTATTAATTATTAACTGTATACTAACTGATAACAGTGATCAGTAAAACACCGCAAAATCACCGGAAAAGCAGACTGAGATGCCTAGTAGACGCATTCACACAGCTCTCAATTGTTGAAATGACGCCGGTTTGGCGGAAAACCGTTAAGTACTGCACCTTATCACGTGAAGAATTGCGGCGGTTATTCCCGATTGATCCCGAACTGGTCGAAAATGAACAAGTAAGTGAACACGTTACATTACTGTAGGAAAACCAAGTTCTGCTGCAAAACAATTGTTGTATTAGGCCAGTAACACGAGTTTCTGTTGTAGTGATACACTTTTCAGAAACCCAAAGTTAATAAATATGGAAATACACTTTTCAAGCGCTAGTAAAGTGTTGACCTGGCATTATACAAAGTGAATTACTTGGTGATCAAACTATTTGCTGTCGATAAACAATATTATAGCTGCAAACTCATACGTTCAGAATACAAATTTTTTTTGAGGTAAAATGCTTTTTTATTTACTATAGGTATTAATTTTCTTATCACAATCTAAAAAAAGTCAAATTCAACGATTCCTTGCAATCGCAATCTACGTACATATAAGAAGAGAAGTTACAAAACTTCCGTTTTTATCAATTTGTGAAGAAAGAACTGTACAATGATGGGCTTTTCCTCAAATCGCGAAATTTTGACATTTCTGTAAATATTTCTTGAAGAAATTACATTTCCTTACAGTTGTAAGTATCCTATTGTGAGGAAATGATATTCCCCTACAGTTGTTAGTGTTCCACATAAAAAATTGAAAACACTTTGTTCACAAGGATTTAATTTATATTTTGAAAACATCAATATATTGCAGAATTCATTTTAAGATTAATTTGTTATATTCCCAGTTATTTGAGAGTTAGTACAATTACTGAACATTGGAGGAACATTATTAGAACAATAAGAAACATTTTGGACAACATGCGGAGTGGTAGGGTTATTTTGTTGAATATTTTGTACTGTGAAAATTGTATTAGCGACCTCAACCCTATTTGTTAAGCGATTCTTCGATATATCCTTCAGCAATGTTTGATGACTTCCATCCGCCATGCCGCTTTAAACTAGTTATGTCGACACTAGAGTCAACCAATATTCAGCCCTATGCTGTATCACTTCCGTCAAAAATAACGTCACCGTTATTCGCCATTTCCATTACTTTGCTATTACCAAGCAATAGCAAAATAACGGAAATGGCGAATAACGGTGACGTTATTTTTAACGGAAGTGATACAGCATAGGACTTATTGTTGCAGAAGATCGACAAAAGCAGTTACCAGTATATTTTGTCGGATATACCAAGTTCAAGTAAGTAGCAACTATTTCAGGCATTTCTCTGAATTGATGAATTCTTACCACTTGTCTACAACACTTTCCGCTTGATATTTCAAGAAAACTCGATCACTGTTCATATTTTCTGATCTTAACGAATCATACTTCCGATGAACATTCAAGTACATCTGATTAATTACAAATGATCTTGGTATGTTGGTCTTCGAATCAGGTATGCTAATTGAAAGCTTAAATTCTTCTATATCGTGTAGAGTCATTCGGACTAACTCATTCTACAGGCCCCAGAGATACCAAATATTAAAGCCACCTAAAAAATAACTGAATGTGTAATCAAAATAGAAATTCAAACCTTCTAAATTACCTTAGTCATTGAATTTTCTTTATATGGAGCTTCCTCGATAAATTTTTCAATTTCTTCCTTCATTGAAATCTTAATTTCTTTGCCCTATAACCTTGAGCTTGCCGTTTCAATAAATAACGATGTTTTGAATATGTAGATATATCTACAGTGTGTTTAATTGCAAGGGTTGACAAAATGGAATAATAATTGGCCCATAATGTTGAAGATTTCATCTTTAAGAAAAGGTCTAGAAAATATGCCATTATAACGTTTTCAGAGAGAAAAGTATATTTTTCAACAAGATATGAAAATACTGTTTTTTTTTTCGTGAGGTGAGAGTTTGTCCACGAGCGGAGCGAGATTACATTTTTCCCTGACAGAATATTTTTTTGTTCGTACAATTGCTGCACTACTGCTGTGGGGCGTTTAATAAATGATATTTTATGCAAAGCGTATGTGATGATATAAAATTAATCATAAACAGGCTTCATCCTCCCAAATTTAAAAACATCATATTTTCATATGAAATATGATTGCTATATTTTGGCTTTCATGAATACATTTTATATTTCATCTATATCCGATTTCAACACAAATGGATGGGTCTATTCCGTTCGTTGAGAATTATTAATGATGTTTATTATCTAAAAAATGCATCATTTTCATGTCCTGACGAATTTTATTGCATTTATCAGGATACAAAATCAGTATGGCCTGCCACTCACCGTTCAACTCTTATCAAAAATAAAATGGGGTACTATTCTATCATCTAGAAACAAACTTGTGAAATTTCATAGCAATCTGTGATGATGATGTTTTCATTTTCCAACTTTGTACCTTTATTCTGGTTACCAGTTGTTGCTAACTGCTACTCAGTTTTTCTTTTAGAGCTTATGGGTCGTGAATTATGAAATTTTCGAAAGAAGATTATCATATGATCAAATTGCCAGCCAAAGGGCGCCAATTAGTTTGAAGAATGAGAGAAATCAAAAATATAACCTACCTACCAATAACTCAGTCATATTAGTAAAAGAATGGTATTAAAAAATTATGAACGAATATTCTGGAGACATATATATATATATATATATATATATATATATATATATATATATATATATATATATATATATATATATCCCACTCCGACCTATCGTCAGTGCCTTTGGATCACCAACCCAGAACCTCGCCAAGTATCTAGCGAGTACGCTTCAGCCACGAGCAAAAGAAGCTTCATCCTACGTGAAAAATTCATCCCACTTCTTAGACCTTCTCAAATCCTATAGAATCCAGAACACAGATATCCTAGTGAGCTTCGATGTTGTCTCCCTCTTCACAAATATTCCCCTAACGGACACGCTAGAAATCCTTAAAACGAAACACAGAATTCCAAAAGACATCCTGGACCTCATCAGTCACTGTATGAACAACACGTACTTCCTCTTCCAAGGAACTTACTACAAACAAGTGAAAGGTGCTCCCATGGGTTCTCCCCTTTCTCCAGTCCTTGCAAACCTTTTCATGGAAGACTTCGAAACCAGGGCTGTAGAAGCATTTGACCACAAGCCTACTTGCTGGTTCAGATACGTTGACGACATTTTCGTCATATGGCCTCATGGTTACGAATCTTAAACACGTTCTTAGATCACCTAAACGATATCCATCCCAACATGAAATTTACAATGGAGACCGAAATGAACAACTCCCTAGCTTTCCTGGACGTTCTCATCACGAAATCCAATAACTCTTTCACCCACACAGTACACAGGAAACAGACCCACACCAACCGATACCTACACGCAAACTCTCATCACCATCCAGCACAAACAAATTCCGTATTGAACTCCCTGATATACAGATCAATTCAGCTTACCGACAACCAGAATAGACCACAAGAGCTGGACAAACTGAAATCAGCCTTACTTCAAAATGGTTACAACAATTCGCTAATCGACAAGTCTATCCGCCATCAACTGACCCGTCCTCCAAAAACAAATGATCCACTAGAGAGTATTCAGCCACACAAAGCTTTCCTACCATACATCAAAGGTGTGACAGACAAAATCAGTAATATCTTGAGAAAACACGAGATAAAAACAATATTCACGGCCAACAACCAAATATCCAAATTCCTCAGATCTCCCAAGGACACAATACCAAACGATTCTCAAGGTATATATGAAATACCATGTTCAAACTGCCCGAGAAGTTATATTGGCCAGACTAACAGACGAGTAACTTCCAGAGTCTACGAACACGAACTTGCTGTGCATCAGGCATCTTTCACTTCCGCACTTTATAAACATCGAGAAGACACAGGTCACAAAATAGACTTCAAAAACACAAAAACAATTTCCACCGAGAAAACTCTGCAAACCAGGATCATCCGAGAAGCCCTTGAGATAGAGAAGCACCCCAATTGCCTCAACACTCGCGACGACGGACGTAGACTTCCCAATACCTGGAAGCCTCTCATTGCACGCATCAACTCATTTCCCACCAACCCAGTTCCCGCATTCAGCTCACTTAGCGCCAACCAAGTTCCCGCACACAGCTCATCTAGCGCCAACTCAGTTCCCGCCCATAGTTCACCTCGCGCCAATACATTGCACACGGCCATTACAGCCACGTCCACTATAAATACAGTTCCTCAACCCACAATTCCTCAGTTCTCTCGAAGGAGTAGGCAGATTGAGACCTTAGAGAGAACCAGTGACGAGACATGGGGAGTAGGCAGATTGAGACCCCGACGTCAAGTCACAAAAACCTAACGTAATTATACCTGAGGAGTAGGCAGATTGAGACCTCAGCGTAGAATTACGTTTCAACCATTTATTAATTTTCTTTCTTTTTCAGTTCTTGAAAATGGCTCCAAAATCGGAGCCGAAACGTCGAATTTCAACAAATTCTAGACGCGGTTCAACCCGAACTCTTAGTTTTCATATATATATATATATATATAAGTTTTTTTAATATTTGGGATATGCAGCAGGCCAATAAGGGTACTCTTATACACTTGTTCCAAGCTTTCAATAACTTTTTATTATCATCTTCAGGGAAACTACAAATATGTAAAGACAACTGTGAGAATTAAGCCAACGAAAAACGTGGAATAACTTACACTGTTTCGAGGTTACATGGCGTATATGTTAAAAATAATCATGAAATATGGACAGCACTGGGAGTAAAACATCATTGATAACAACCAAGAGTAACGTGGATGCACACTCATTACTGATGATACATTATGACATGGATTTTAAAAATTGTTAAAATTCTATAAAAGCACGTGTTGTCCTTGAGGAGGCAAACAACCGCGGCGAGTAATTTTATTCGACTGACTAGCCAAGACCACTGACAAATGACATGAGACAATTGATACATGATATATGACAGGTGACATGAGCCACACGAATCTTAATCATGGGGAGTGACAGATGACACTACAACCTAATGATACAGATCTGTGATGGAGCTACATGGAACAATAATTATGAATTGTGAAATTTGGAATATGAGAACAATATATTTTATATTAATGGTGTAGGTGCCAATTGAGCTGAACCAACAAAGGAAACATATCCTGAAAACATGAACACTCGACCTAATGCTAACAATAATACATTACTGAAAAATATGGAACAAAGATTGTATGAACAGTATTTTGATGGGGGAATTGAATTATATTGAATTAATTTGTGAAGTCAATATTCATTGAAGTAATCCGTTGATTGTCTCCAAACTTTGTATTGTCTGCAAAAATTAAATAAGAGTAAATTTCACTCAAGTGATTTACGTCTGTTTTTTTATTCAGCGCATTGTCCGCTTGTGTAATGTGAACCATTTCTAAAAAAAGCCTTTTGGCTGTGTTTTTTTCTGTAGATAAAATTTTTACCGAATTATAATCCATACAGTGTCCTTCCTTAGCAACATGTTCACTCAGTGCACATCTCTCCGGGTGTAGTCTACTGTCGCTCTTGTGTGACACAATGCGGTCCTTAAGTGGTCTGGACGTTTGTCCAATGTATTGTTTTTCACAATTTTGACACTGTATACAATAAACTACATCCGAACAGTTTATGCACGGAGTCTTGTCTTTTAATTTGGAAAAAATTCTCTTGATAGGCAAAACATTTTTATTGGATATTTTTATATTTTCTGAAAAAGATTTGAAAATTCTGGATAGTCCAGGGGTGATGTCTTTAATGAACGGTAAAGAAGCATAAAAGGAAAGAGTCCCAGTGACTTCAGCAACTTGCGTATTGACTGGAGATGGAGAAAGTGTATTATTAATATTATTACTATGTAAGTTTATGTCATCCATGGATGAGGTATTATACAAGATCTTTTTTACAAAGGAAGCAGGATATGAATTTTGGAGAAAAAGATTGTAAATTATGTCTAAATTTTTTTTTGAGAAAGGAAGTGTCAGATATTTTGATGACCCATGCTTTCATTTGTTTAATCAGATTGACCTTCATGCTCTGTTTATGATAAGACCAGTAGCTCATATATCTTCCAGAGCTCATTGGTTTCCTGTACCAATCTATAAGTACGGTGTTCTCTGGTGTTCTGATAAACATGGTATCAAGGAACGGAACGCTGTTATGTTCGTTTTCTCTCTCAATGGTGAACTGTATGTGGGGATCGTAGCTGTTGAAAATGAACAAGGTGTCATCTATGGTATCTGACGGAATTGCAATGATAATGTCATCTACATATTTCTTAAGGAAAGGTGGATTGAAAGGGAGAACATATATATATATATATATATATATATATATATATCGTGAAAATTTAATAAACGATATATTTACAAACAATAGATATTATATAAATATAGAAAGAAAATCATACACAGGGCAGAATTCATGAAATGACACGATATCAATAAATGTTATCAAAAAAATATTCGAATTACCAACAAGGGAGATATCGTGAATCATATAAAATCAAAATAGCAGTTGCATACGTCTGTTCATGCTTCACATTTGACTCAACTTGTATGTGAATATTACTATTATAGATTAAACTCTTTTAAATAACAAAATGTAAGAAATATATTTATATTCGGCGGATCATCAGATAATCGTAGAAGCAAACCTGTTGTGTAGATCTCAGCTGTTTTCCACCATATTACGACTATGACATTCAAAGAAATAATTTCTTCAGTCCTTCAACAGTTTGGTATGGTAAATAATTGCTAATGCACTCGCAGGTGTGGCCCATAAATCAAATTTATAATTCTTCGTGAACCATATAGAAAAATCTTTCTACTTTACAAATAACTGTCTTTCATCAATTCGAAAGTATCGGAGCGAAGGGTGAATAATGAGGAAGGAGGCCTACAATCGAAAAACGAAAATTTAGTCTTCGGCTTTTTCAAAAATTCACGTGATATTTCTTACCTTGGATTTTGTGTGGCCTCAAAGTGAATTCTGCAATTAACAAGACTCATAATTGAATTTCCTATTGCCAATCCATAAAATTATGTATTCAATTCAATTATTTATAAATTTCTTGTTTGCTCTCAGCTTCGTCTTCAAAACCTTTCAATATCAGAATTGAACTATCAATCTACGTGGAGCTAGCGAGGTAGATAAAAATTAAAAGAAATAAGGACTGATTTTGTAAAAACCCGTGCTGCAGTGAATATCAAAAGGTCGGCCGGAGTTATTTTCCAAGAAACGGTTGTTTTTAATAATGATCAAGAATGCTTTTGGTCATAGTGATCTCCTCAACAAAACTTCTATAAAAAATTGACATTATGGTCAAAAATGTCAAGTATTATCGAAACATCAGTATATTACATTTTTAAAATGATTAAATCGTACCAAACATTTTGGTTACCGCTGAGCAGAACGAATTGTCTGTGAATGAGATTGAAATAAATGAAATAATGTTTCTTCTGGTCGCAAATACCAACGCCGAAGGTAAAAGTTTCTTAGAGATTATATAGGCTGTCCTAGATTTTGAACTTATTTTCGAAGATGATATAAAATCGTTACAACTTTCGAAGACGTGCTACTAATGAAAAAATCACTCAATCAATCAAAACAAGCTTTATTATCAAAGAAAAGTTTCCTTATAGACAAAGCGTGTATAAATGAATATGTAAATTGATAAAAATTACTTAGTGAATAAATAAAATTTGTCAGAACCACGTATAATCAAAATTACGTTAAAACAATTTGTCACATAATAAAATTTTCATATAATCATAAATAAACAGTCGCATACATTTTGAAACTTATAGGCATTGAAAATTCCAAAGAATAATTGAAAACTTCAACAATACACATATCGCAATATATAATTTATGTTTATTTATCATTCATTTCTGTCCGCAAAATATTCTTCAATCTTTAATAGGCTCTATCGTAAAAAACTGTGTTGACTGCTTTTCTGAACAGGGTGTTGGATGATATGAGTGACTATAAGTGACAGTGAACATGATGTTGCAAAAAGTTACAGAAAACAATGATACCGAGAAAATCAATTTTCGGTCACTCAATAAAGACTTACCCTCTTTTTGGGGAAACCCGTTGGAATGGTCTAATTCACTTATTTTCCGACGTCTATTGTCTCTATGGGTTGAAATACATTTGAATTCTTTCACTTTTTCACAACGTTTATATGTTTATATAGTGAGTTGTTGATCTATTTTATTTGGGATTCGCGAGACCAATACCAAGATCAGCCTTGTTCTTGGTCTCGAAAAATAAATATAGTCTTGGTTTTGATATTGGTCTTGCTATTTCAAGACCGAGAAGAGACTGGCTCAGTCTTGGACTTGGTGTGATAGTCTAGGTCTTGGATCAAAATGCGTCCAGAAATATAAATTATTCAATTCAATTGTCCAACAGTTTATATGCACATAAAAGGTATTTCGTATTACTTAGTCTTTAACAATTGTCAATTTGTACGCGTAAAATAAACGAAATGAATTTCTCATTTCACCATAAGAATATAATTTTTTATAAATCTTAAATAAAGACTAAATCAGACCCACACAGAACACAGGCCGACGCCTGATAGGTCTGAAAAAAGTTTAAAATGGTCGGTATATTCATTAGGAATTTATCGACTATTTTAAAATGGATTATTGTGTGATGAGTAGTAAAACACTTAAGCCGAATAAATCTGTGGGGCCTGATGGTATTCCTTCCTCCTTATGATATTCAACCTCATAATTAAGACCTGTACTTATCCCGATACATGGAAATGTACAAAAATCTGCCCTATTTTCAAAAGTGGAAATAAAAATGATATCACTAACTACCGATCGGTGTTGCTATTATGTGTTCCTAGTAAACTTTTCGAATCGATTTTATATGAAAAAAAAATATCATCACATGTCTCCGTCCATTAGCCCATTAGTGCATGAAGTGTGGAAAACACATTTTCTGTCCAGAAATGATTACCAATTGGTAATATTGTATGGAAGAGTCAAACAAAACAATCAGGAGATTTTTTATATTATTAGTATTTGAAAAAAATTACGTCCGTTTAAACGGACACCATGCACGTTGTAACAAAACTATTCAAAAAACAAGAATAATGTCAAATGGTATGATATTCCTTGAAGCAGATTTTCGGGTGTAGCCCTATGTTACATTTTCCACAAATAAAATGGGATTTCTTGCCACAATAGCTGCCTTTCCGTTGCATTGTATTCAACAAGATGATGTTTTCCATCATATCTGATATTATTACTTGGAATTCTTATAATTTTTCCTCTACATGACGCAGTTCCATAAGTTGTGAGGAGGTCTACTGAAATAGATCTTCGGAAGTTCAAAAGACCACCAAGTGCCATTTTATCTTTCGGCAGAATTTTCCGCATCAACAACCATGCATTCGATACAGATACATCAAGAAGATATACAAAAATCGGACACCACCACTTTTTTTGTCGAATTCTGGTGCGATATGCAGCTACTGCTTGGTCCATCTTATCAACACCACCCATTCCTTTATTGTAATTTGCTATGGGTTTTGGCTGTGTTACTGCAATTTTCGCCCTTTTTTCTCGAGAATATCTAGAGCAACTAGATTCTTCAGTAACAGAATCATAATTAGTAATACACGTTACTGATTTGTTATCCCGCCAACGAACGAGTGACACTTTTTTATCAATATCAGATTGATAATCATAGAAAACTCTTGGTTTTTATCCACAGATTTCACGTCAAGAAGAGGACAATTTCCTATTCTTGTCGCTTGAATCGTGCCTGTTGCGCAATATCTGAGATCACTCAAATGACACATCAGTAGGGTGGATGAATAATAGTTATCGAAATACAATTTGTATCCTTCATTTGTAGGAATTTTGGCTGGCTGCAGAACTTGACCAAAACATTCTTTTGTTCGGATATTTAGAGTAACCAGAAAGTGGTAGACCACCAATGAAAACGTACATCTCATCTAGAGTCAAATTCAGTTGATTATTTTTTTGAGCTGAATATAAATTCGTTTGTATCAGCATATTGTTCAAAAAATCTTCAGTAAAGAAAACTTTGAAGAATTCAAGAGGGCTCTTACATTGTTTTGCAGTTTCTGATGGCAGCTTCTCTTGACAATCAGTTACTATATTGAATTTGGGTTGAAACTTCTTCCATTTCATTTGAATTTTGGTCTTCACCGTCAACTTCTTTTTTGTATTATTCTTTATATTTACATATCTTCTGATATGATATGATGATCATAGGTTCTGAACCTCCCACTCATGCCTCACCTCTAATTCACATGAAGTTTTCAGCATCTTAGGCCCCAAACAGTTCAAATCTCCTAGATGTTCATCGTCGCTCAAATCCTCATCTACATCCGTATCATTACCATCGATTGGCGGTATAGCATAAATATCAATTTACTGCTCATCATCTTCCTTCTCCAACTCTTGAAGAAGTTCTGATAACCTGAAAAAGAAATATTCAACAGCCATGTCACTGGTTGCACAGAGTCCGTTATAACGGACGATATAACAAATACATGGACGCAATTGTAATACATTGTTTTTATATCAATAAAAGTCATCAGATATGTCTAGTACTCCACTGTACACATGCTGGCTCATAAACATTCGAAGAAAGTAGTTTCAAATTTGAATATAGTAGAGAAAACTTACCCGTGTCTACGAGTTCTGTACAGGTCAGGGTCCATGTTTGGAATAATACACAAACAACTCTACTAGTTATAGTTTCCAATGACTTATGATTTTTTCCAGAGCGTAAATAGGTATACTGAATCCGTCTGTCATGTTCTTTCAGGCGGTGTTGCCGGTGAAGGGCACGTCCGTTTTAACGAACACTATGCACTAATTGGTAAGGGACCAACAACATGGTTTTATGACCGCAAAATTCACAATTACAAATTTTATGGTTTTTTCGCAAGCAGTTACCGTGGTTGTAGATGGCAAAGACAGGTAGACGTTGTTTATACGGACTTTGCTAAGGACTTCGACAGGGTGAACCATGATGTGCTACTGAGTAAACTCAATTATTTAGGTTTTTCGTCTAATCTACTGACACTTTGTGCGTCATACCTGAGAAATAGAAAACAGTATGTAGTCTATAAGGGGGAATTGTCAAATAAATTAACTTCTCTGTCAGGTGTACCGCAAGGCTCTAATTTAGGCCCACTATTGTTTTTATGTATGATAAATGACCTCTTTCTTGAAATTCAACATTCAAGTAATTTGTTATTTGCAATTGTTTTCAAAATTTACAACATAGGTAATAGTAATGACTGTAATATGCTTCAAGAGGGCCTGAACAATGTATTTGATTAGTCAATTGAAAATAAACTATCGTTTAATATCTAAATGTTATGTACTGAGATATTCTAGGAAAAATACTATTATCAAATTCGAATATAAAATGAACCATGCAATTCTGCCTTCAAAAGAACAAGTGAAAAACCTTGATGTGACATTCCTATAGGATGCTTGGATTCAGTACTAGAAACTCATGCCATTTAAGAAATGAAAAGACACTCATCTATCTCTACAATGTTTATGTAAGAGGTATTCTAGAATATGCTTCAATTATCTGATGTCCTTTTTTATATACCTAGAGAAAAAAAAATAACATTGAAAAAGTACCAAAAAAAATTCTGAGATATCTACCGGGTGGCTACGGAAGTATTGCCTACGGAATATCTCAGTTATTGTATGAAGCAGGTTTGTGAAATTTGGAGCGTCGATATAATGACATAAGAGCTAGAATTTGAGCATATTGACATGTCGAAGTTAACTTCCGGTCTGACCGGAAGTAACATCAACTTTCTTATTTTAAATGGAAACCCTATTTTTTTTTTTTTCGCTTTATTCAGCATTCAATTCCCTTTCTAATGACATATCACAAGTTGGTATCTAACCAGAAACTAGATCAGAAAAAAAAATATTATTGAAATTCACCGAGTAGGCCGTGGAAGCAAAATGAAAGCCAAAAATTGAAAAGTTGGCTATGGAAACCATACGTCACTTGATAACAGTTGCTACTACTGTGATATTTTATTTTCAATCGTCGGCGTTATAAAAAGCCTCCAAAAAAAATATTGGAAAAATTGGGAAAAAAACAATACTCTGTAGGTCAATAACTTAAATAGGAACATACTACTTTTTCCTGCCTGTACTATTCAGCATAACCATTCCTTTCTAATGATATAAAAGAAAGTAATTTTTTGAAATTACAAGAAATATGGCATATATCGCATTGATATTCCCTATAATGTATTACTAAGCGAATTCAAATTAAAAAAACTAGAAACGAGAAGAGTAATTCGAGTCTTCTATTCATACACAAACTAGTCAATGATCAAATTCAATCTACACAAATTCTAAAAATGATTTCATTCCTTGTTCCCCAACATAATAGAAGAAATATGAATACAATATTCTAGTTAAATACTCCGTATTCAAATCTTGGCCAGAATTCTCCTCTGTACAGAATTTGTCTCACAGCTAGTAACTGTATGGAAAACGTAGACATTTTTTATTTGAAAATTTCAAAAATGAAGTGTTTAATTTATTCCCAATATAGATTGGATCCTAACAATATTAGGTCTTGTATGACTTATGCTTCTGATTTCTTTTCTCTTTTCTTCCATGATAAATTTACTTTTCATTTAATCACACACAAATGTTGTCAATGATGTATATGATCTATACTTAGTCTTCTCATGATTTGATACAATCAGTATTGAACAAAAAAGTGTTTCATTTTTTTGTGGTAAGTAGCATTTTGTAGAGAATAATATAAGCGAATGCTCACTTCTAATTCAAATATTAGGTAAATAATTGTGACCTGTATATGGATTTTTTTCTGTTGGTTACTGAATAAAATAAAACAAAATAAAATGAGATGCGGTTGTGGCAGAGGGGTGAAATCTGAAAAATTGCAATACGGAATTTGAAAGATGTATTTTCGATGTTGAATGAACAAATATTAAAAACCTACCATATGAAAAATGAAAAGCTGAAATAAAATGCCATAACATTTTCCATCAGATTTTTCTTAATATTGAGTAGATTTGAGTTCATTATTTTTCTTTCGACTCTTGAGAGAGAGTCTTGGTCTCGAAAGTCAAGTCTTGGTCTTGGTCTTGGTCTGTTTAAGTTATTAACGTTACAAGGCCGATATGTAGTAAATAACGAGTAAGGTTAAATATTGTAATCCGAGGCGCAGTCGAGAATTATAACAACCGCATCCGTTATTTGCGTATCGGCCGTGAGTCATTCAAGACTTTTCGTTATCCTACAGAAAAATCTCAACTTTGGGTTGTCATTGAATAGCCTAACAATATTATAAACAACGTCAGTTTATTGTGTTTGCGAGTTCGCTTTAGCAACGACCATGGATGAAATTGAAGAAATTTAGGAACATAATCAAATTTCCGTGATGGTCTGATGGTCATGATGGTAGAGCGCTGCTTGTCTCTTAACCTAAGGGTCATGGGTTCGATTCACAGAATGGTCATCTGTCTCGTGCATGGCATCACACGTTAAAAGGTAAGGGCTGCGTCTTCCCTAGCTCGGACAAGTCTTTCGAAGACTTTTGAGGGTTCTACTCTTGAGGGTGTGCAGCTGGTTGACGCAAATAACAATTTTAACAATTTTTAACATAATATTGGGAGAATCATGTGCAGCAACTGTTGATTACTGCAGAAAATAACTCTAGAGCGATACCAGAAAGAATATGAAAATTTTTAAGAGTGGCGTAAAAGCAAGAATGTAAAAAATTTTAACGGACCGAGGCTGTTTTAACTTTTCAATTGTCATCTGAATACCGGTAAATCAAAATAACAGTGTGGAATTACGAAAAACAAATAACATTTACAATGGATTGTTTTGATAATGTATTAGACATACTTCCCTTCCCTTGAGTATGTGTTTCCATATTCATTATTATGGGAATAGTAAAGACATGATTATTTCACCCTGTTTTCAGTTACCAGTATCTGTCATATTTCTAAGCTAGTTGGGATACCAATTCAATGAAAAAAAAATATTTCGTAAAACCAAAGAAGTGGTTATTTAATAATTAGTATTTGTAATTACCTATGTGTTCGTGAGGAATGTTGCACAAATGGATGATAGATATAATTCAATATCCGTAAAGGAAAGTTGTTTTTTTCTGTCAAATGCCTTGATTTCCACTTTGTGGAATTGTGTGGAGAGACAGGTATTTTTCGGTTTTACGAAATATTAGTTTTCATTTATTATTGCGCCACCAAAATTTGACTGCAGACCGAGTTTTCCTATGAACCAATCAAATGGTTAGAATGAATACATTTGGATCATGTCCCTAGCAAATTGAACGTTTTATTAAATTGGATGATTCTCAGAAATACACGGGACATGTTTTCCGACGTACGTCTGCTACCATTTTGTCAAATAGTGACATGACAATAGATCAAATCCAACGACAACTAGGATGGGAATGTTAAAGAAAGCATTAGCAGTAAAAAAAAAGTTTGAAACATTATTAGCAATACTATTAATGAAAGTTCAACCTCAAAATTTCAATATCTCAAACAGTTCTAAATGAACTTTCGATTCTCGCTCATAAAATGAAAATTGTTAAATAATATTGAAATAATGTTTTTTTACTTGACTTTACAAAGTACTGCTATCAGATCATTTATCAAAAAGTTGACATTAAGATTTTACGTATCTCAAGTTGTTGATGTTACCGTGCATGTTAACTTTAAAAAATGCGTGATTTGAAAGTTCAATTTAACACACTGAGGCGTGCTTTAAATGGGAACCAATACAAAAAAAATCTATTTCAGAACATTCACGAGTGCTGTGAAATACAAGTACCAAATTCTATAGATGAATATTTCAGTTTATTTTCAACGGTTTAATTTTCAATAGATAAGCAAAGTCTTTGACGTGTAGACTAAAATCACAAACACTTATACTTTCGAACGAATTCTCATCTAGCACAATACTCGCAACCTGTTTACATATTCATTCGGATAGGCGACATGTTTATATTATTCGGCGGCAGATAAGAGTGATTTGTAGGTTTGCACCCCGATTCACCACCATAATTGATGCAATTCGTGCGCTCTCATCATTAATCAACTGTTAATAAAATATTTTCATTAGTTTTGGCGTCACGGTGAAATATCCATTATACCTTATTACTTTGACGCTATTATTCTGACCTACTTGGCTCTTCAAATATAATTTTGATTGATTGGGGAGTTTTCATATATCATTTCAATAGTAGTGACACAGAATTACAAAGTTAGACCGTTCTTTGGAACTTTCATACTGGATAAAGAAAACCTGAGGTGTCAGACGACGGGAAAAAATAATACATGTTTCATTATCACACTTTATACATGGTGTCCCACATGTTTTCATAAAGTTATGCTGCATAGAAAAAAATATAAAAATGCATTTGAAACTTCTATGCCTTTGAAGCTATTTTGGTACCGTCAACTTCTGTCATACCACCCCTGAGAAACCCCCCCCCCTCAACTGCAATATCCGCCTACTATACCCTTTGAATATGAATGAGAGTGTTAATAGCATATTATTATTATCATCATCATTCAACCCCTTCATGCGCATTTACTGTAGTGCTTACAGCCTTAAAAACATACAAGAATTTAAAAGGTAGATTAAATATGGCCGAGCCCACGCATAATGAATAACAAAAAGCAAAATATAGTTGATGATATAGGCCAGCAATACAGAAGGAATACACAGACTTCTTTCACACTTGAATAACGACGCAAGAGATAGTTATGCCTAGTTTTTGTTTTTTACAAATATCGAAGTTAGGTTAGGTACTCAACTGCGACCTGTAAGGGTCTATTGTGGATCATACCAATTGATATTTCATAGTCTATTTAGTGATCATTCAGGTCCGAGGGAGAGAGTGAAACTCTACCAAACATCGAAAACTCAATTTGGTCCGCTGCAGGAGAGGCACAAAGCATATGCTCTGCTGTTTCATCATCTTCAAGACAGAGACGACATGTCGGGTCTTTCGAAAGTTTAAGTCCTGTCGTATGATGATTCAAACGACACACAGTGGGGCAGAATTCCCAAAACGTTGGCAAAAAAAAAAAAATCAGTTTCGGAGATTTTTTTTTGTATAGAGCACATAGTAGTTAGTCCTACGGATCAGATAACACCCTTATTTTCCTCACCGAGCTTTGTAATAACCTGTCAGTTGACTATGATTGTCACCATATCAAAATGTTTTGGTCAACAGTCAACCTCATTTTTTGATTACTCAACTTTTGAATAGTTAGTTGGTTATTATGTTCTAAACATTTTATTAAACCAAATATGGAAGCTTCAACTTCAGATAATTGACGATAATTTTACTATTTAAATGTTACCATATATTTAAAATGAGTTGGTCAATAATGCAGTTATATATTACATGTTGAGAGTGTTGATATTTTTTAATTTCACGTAAATGTCTTGGAACGTTTTTTATTGAGCTCCACCAGATACCGCTTTTATTTTAAATCCAATAGAAAGCTTGAAGATTCCTCTTTGTAATTACTTTTCCTTGTTTGCCTTTTCTTGCCATTTAAATCAACTAGACATTATTTTTGTATGAGTAATTTTGATTATTAACGGAAATGCAACGTATCCTGCCCCGAGGTTCATACAACTAGCTTGTTTATATTTCCTTTCGATTCATTCTCATGTTGAGAAAAATGTAGAGAAATATGAATAAAGTGTTTAGAAATTATAATAATAATTAGCGGCCCAAAATGTAGCCCAAAAAAAATTTTAATTGAAGGCGTTCAGCAAGATAAAAAGTTTGAAAAAAGTGTTACTCTGAATATATTTTAGCGACAGAAACATCAGTGGATGCACCTTTACAGGATCCACTAAACCATAATGTACAAAGATTACTGCATAGTATCGATGAAGTTGTGGCAACTCATGTTGCATACTCTGATCAACTTCGTTGCATAACGTAATGAAAGCTGTCGCAAGTAGTATTAAAACTGATTTTGATGTAATTCGATATTATGTTCATGAAACGGCTAGGTGGTGGCGAGCGGGTTAAGAGCTCAATTCTCAATCCAATCAACTGTAGATGCATGGGTTCGAACTTCAGCACGGTCACCGGTCTCATGCATGGCATCACACGTTTAAAAAGGTGAGGGCTACGTCTTCCCTAGCTCGCACAAGTCTTTCAAAGACTTCTGAGAGTTGCTCCTAAGGGTGCAGCCGGTTGACAGATATAACAATTTCACCAAACAATTTCAACAGTTTCAGATTCTTTGATAAAGTTTGTCACCAACCATGCATAAATATTCAATAAGTACATGAACCTGAAATCATATCCTGTGCACTGATACCTATTGGACAGTTGAGTGAGGAAGCCCAGAAAGCAAGGAATAAAGCTTTTAAAACATACAGAGAACATGATTCCAGGAAGTGTAATTCCAAAACTAATCAAACTATTTTCAACTTATTTTTGATCAGTAGCTATCCAGTCCTTACAAAAAAAGGAAAATCAAAAAGATAGAACTTAAAAAAATGCCAGTGGAAGCTTTATGACTGGGGAAGGGGAAGGGGAGGAAGAAGAAATTGATGATGATACCGATTCTGATATCTAAATCAAAGTATGTACAAAACTTATTATTAAAATTCTCAATTCATAGTACATTACCGCAATTTTAATTCCGCGTTTTTCTCATGCATTAATTATTTAATTGGCATCATTGTACCTCATACATGAATGAAAAAATCCTTTGTAAGGTGTTATACCGTTTTCTGATTTTTGCCAACTTTTTGGGTATCTTGCCCCACTGTGCGACAGTGGCCTGTTAGACATAGCACGTCATCCCTGCTGGAGTCCAACTGTGTTTTGGTCAAATTCTTCGAAGAATGTATAAATGGATTGGTATGAGCCAATCCTGGTAGGCTTTGCCCGAAGTTCAATAGTTTTATTGCTGTCCAGGTGTTCAATGTATATTTTGCAAAATGGCAAATTCTGATGCAATGAATCTACTTGCGGCACCTTCTCTTACAAGAAGGTCATATATCTAGTGGATTCGTTTGGAATCTAGGCCCCAACATTCTTCACAAATCCTCCTACAAGGACATTCTGGCTTTATAGAGAACCTTTTCCAAATGAGCATTCTATGTGAATTTTTCATTAAGGGTGATTCCTAGATATTTTACTTCTGCTGCAAATGGAATAACCTTGCCATTAAAAGAAAGTGGAGTTTGGTCATACAGATTTGTTTTCCTGGTATTGTAACAGGTTTTCTGGGGTTGACAGACATCTGGCACCAACTGTGGACGTCGTCCAACGTTCTTCGGAGAAAATTCCCGACGTGGCCCTTGCAAGGAAAAGGTTATCTGCATCAGCCATTTCTTCTCGAGGACAATGGGCAGGTTGTCCATCAAGTGTGATCATAAAGGGGGGAAAGTATCCCACCTTGTGGGCATCCTTTGGAGACCCTGAACCTGATGACCTCATCTTGCATGGCGTAGATACAGCGTGGAATAATTGGTTCCATTCTTCTTTCAGTCAAAGCTGATCTAATTGAGTTAGGTAGTGCGTTATTGAATGCTCCTTCGAGATCGAGAAATATGGCCACCGCAATATCCTTGTTATTGAGTGATTGGGTAATTTCTTCTACAAGGTTATATAATACTTGTGGTTGTTCAGGGGGAGCGTGCAAAGAGCGTTCCGTCTGATATATCTATCCAGGTTCCTTTCAAGTCCTTTCAACAGCAAAGATGTTAGGCTAATTTTTCATACTAATTTGGGATGGAGGTCTGTGTGGCCCACTTTTGTTATGTGTACTACCATAGCCACCAACCAACTGAGTGTTATATATTTCCACGTCAGACTAGCTCTATATAGTTTAATTAAAATAGGTAGAAGCAATTCCAGTATGTTTTGAAGCAGAGCTTCCCATTCAACTGCCGGTGCTGTGATACATTTCTTAGCGGGCTCCCAATCATTCCTTCCTAACATCTTTACTGAGTAATAATATAGCTGCTCTACAAAAATTCAAAATAGAGAGATGCGGATACTTCTCCAATGCAATAGACTCACATCTATCTTATCTATGATCCAAACACTGAACTGGTTGATTGTTAATGATGGGCTGGTTTATTTTTTATGATTTTTTTTCATAAAATTCTATCGGGAAATGCGCCGCCCTATTATAATATATTCATTACTTTCCAACATGAAATACATAATTATGGCACAAGAGGCATTAACTATTTGTGTGTTTCAAGAACAAACTATTCAAGCACTACAAACTTCCTATTCCACAAAGGCCTCTTGAACTATAATAAGTTACTTCTAGAAGTGAAACAAAGCCTCGATCTTCAGAAATTAATAGTTGATAGTATTATTATTATTATTATTATAGTTATTATTATCAATCATTTCATCTTACTGATGAATATAAATTCAGTCAAGAATAGATAAGACCATTTATTCCATAGAGCTTTAATTTTTTTAGTAGAAGCTGATGATTTACATTGTCGTATGCTTTTGTTAATTCCAAAAATAAACCCATTAGAGACTCATTTTCTCAAGTGACTGCAAGATGTTTCCTTTTAAGTATGCATGTTGACATGTACAGAACATATCATGTTTTAGTAGGTACTCCATTAATTTGTTAGTCATACATCTCTCAAAAACTTTTGAAAAGCTTGTTAGTAGGCTAATTGGTCTATAATTTTCAATTTGTGTCACATCATCTCTTTTGTGTGAAGGCCTAATAGTTGCTAATTTCAATCTATCTGGAAACACTCCCATGTTAAATGATATACGAACTGCATATGTCAAAGTTGTAATGATCTCATTTACTCAACATTTTATTAATGAAATTGGAATGTCATCATCAACACTGCTTTGATTATTTTTCAAATTATTTTACCGGTGACAGTATTCCATTTTCTATAATTGGTCTAAGAAATATGGATCTATCAGCTTCTTGAAGGTAAGATATGTGATTTTTTCAATAAATTTTGATACTTAGTCTGACACACAATTAAGAAAATAATTATTGAAACTGTTTGCAACTGTTTCACAAGCTCCAGGCACCTGAACATTCCACTGACCCGTTCTCTATGCTTTTTAATATTGACCACACTGTTTTTGATTTGTTATCTGATGTTTCTATTTTATGTTGAAGTTGTTCCGCCTTTTTGAGTGCTACCGTATTTTTTTATGTTTTTCTTGCTTCGGTTTATTGTTTTTTATATTTAATGTCAACAGAGCGCTATTTCTTGGTCCCTAATTACATTTCGATTTTGAGACATTTTCTGGTATACTATTTTAATAGGAAAGCTTTGGTTGAAATGAGGGATAAAAATATTGTGAAATCTATCCCATACTTCATTTACATCATCCGTCTCATACGTGTTTGAAAATGTATTTTATTTGTATGATTAAAAATTCTGTTTAAGACAAAGGTATCTTGTTTTTGAATATTAAAGATGAGTGATCACAAATCGAATTATAATGTACTTTAACCTCACAGTGTTCGCTATAATTGGGAAAACATATTGTCAATTAACAATTTTGACAAATGTGTAACTCGAGTGTAGTTTTTCATGAATGGAGATAAGATGAGTTGACGAACGAGAATAAATTTTCTTTATCTTTGCTTTTGTCATTATCATGCATATATGTGTGTTAAAATCTTCTACCAAAAAAATATACCCCGTAAAAGTAACAAAATTGGCAAGAATTTTCTCTAAACATATTAAAAAGTTCTCTACTGTGCCACCAGGAGTGTATACACACAAAATTAAAATTGTTTGAATTCACATACACTACACTCACAAATCCCAATTTCTGAATGAAATCTTATGCTTGGTAGTTTTTTACATTGTGTACCTTGTCTTGCAAAAATAGCACTTCCCCCATGTTGGTTAGCGTTTACACGACATACTGGATAGAAATCCTTCAAACCGTAATCTTTTATCTGGTCTTCAGTTTTCCAGTGTTCAGTTACACAAAAGAATATGCAGTCAGGAAAATCTACCAAAAACCGTTCCAAACTATTTATACAATTTCCAATTGATTGAACAAATTGGTGAATAATTGTAATTGTACTAGAAGCATTTGTTTCCTGTTTGATTTTATGTTCATTTTTGTAGGCGACTCTTGCCAAGGTTTATGCAGTCTCCCCCCTTCATCAGAAAATTCCGATGACGGTTGAAGTCGAACCGCCGTATTCCTACACCACTAGGCCAAAAAGCAGGATCAAAAAATTCATCTTTTCGGTTTAGTGGTGCTGTTACCACAAAGGCTTTCAATCGGTTATTATCATCTGTTGGTAGCTCTTTAACTTCCACTTGCACATCCTGTCTATGTACTATTTAATAACTTGATCTGTTGCACTTATTTTTACTTTGTTCATATATAACTCAACCTTTCGCTCTCCTCATGCAAATTCTTGATCTTTATTGTTAAAACTATTTCCCGTTGCCAAATTTTTTCTTCATTTTCTTCGTGTAACCGTTTTGAACGTATCACCCGGTTTCTCTTCTCCTGAAGATACATCATTTGAAGCCTCATCTCCTTTGGGCTGTGGCACATTTTCTATTAATTGGGGTTTATTTTCCCTGTAATTTTTTTTCTGTTTCCCTATTATTTTTTGATTTATATGTTTAACCTGTTCATTAGGGAGTGGTATTGGGACTTTCAAATTTTCGACTGGCATTGTTATCTGCGAGCTTCCAGTTGACTGATTTGAACTGACAGTTGGTCTCATATTCACTTCTGACAGGCCGGTTCGTTTATGTTTTTAAGGTCAGATTTGTCCTCCTCTAATCTTTTTATTTTTTATAAAAGAAGCTCATTGTTGAGAGACCAAATCTTATTTCTATCTTTTACCTCATCCACGAGTTCCCCCAAGTATCTATTTTCCACTCGTAAAATGATTTTCTGTTTATCTTCTTTTGTTGGTTGTTTCCGGGTTTGACAACACACAATTTTTGTTTCATCCAAATACTCGATTTCTGATCCTATTCTACACAGCTTTGGTGATAAATTGATAAACAGTTTTTACACACACACACTAAGCACTTTTTGGTATTACAACACTTCATGTTACCACAAATTTTTTGATTTTTGTTACTATCGTCGTCCATTAGAACATTATTAGACGCCATGATACTCACCGATTATCCACCAATGATTCAACATTCTGCAGGTGAACTCAGATAAAACATAACATTGAACATAAACATAAAAATAAAATGAAATACAGATAATTAGAAATGAATAAATTGTTATCCCGCTGAGTGCGAGCCCTGTGTTTAGGTGAATGTATAAAGAAGTAGTATGAATAAGTAGAATAAAACACCACACAAAATATAACAGGCAGATAAACATAGCACTGACGATGTCCTCGCGAACCAGTCGCAACTACCTGGTGCAGTCGCCAGTAGTATACGACCATGGAGGAAAACGTACAAATATGTCTAGGGCAGCCTTTAATCCCAAGAAAGGATAAATCTTGTCAAACTAATTTATTGATTACAAGGGAAGTAGGAGGTATTCAGATCTGGAACAATTCATAGTGAAATTTTTGAATATTTCTTATTCAATTTAATGAAAATGTTTCTGTAACCTAAACAGGAACCAAAACTTTCTTTGACATCAACTAGGATTCACTAGATCCCCTTAGGAGCGATTCCAGTGCACTTTTTCACTGGAAACTTTCGAGTCATCCGATAAGCTAAGCCATAAACTCACTCCCAATATATTTTTTATTAGATATAATTCCTTATATTCAGCCAATAAACCCCTTCATATTATATATAGTGTCATGTTTCCTAGGGAATCGTTATACATGTAACAGGAGAGTTTGCAACACCTTAAAGAAAACTTTCCCATAAAATGGTTAAGTATTTCAAGGTAAAGTATCAAAGGAAGCACTTCTGAAACAGGATACAATAACTCATTGCAAGCACGTTTCCTTAATGAAACAATTTGATATTCTTTTCTTTCACGTCTGTCTCCATTGGGATCTTTGATGTATTTCTGTATTCTAATGGTGTAACTCTGTAAACTCAGTTGTCTTTGTTTCTACAATTTTGAAAGTAACACGATATCGCACAACAAAGGAGATCTTATGACCATTATTGGAAAACCCGTGAATTTTTCATTACGATCGAAAAACCGGACTTGAAGTCGAGAGGGTGGAAAAGTTCAATTTTCAGGTAAAAGTTTCCATGGAAACATCCATATTCTGATTAGTTCCCATTATTTCTCAATATCCGATATCAATTGAATGAGAATATTCAAATAAAGAGTAGCAAAATGGTGAACCTGGAGAAAGAAACAATAGGACTATGTATGAGGGAGATAGTTTTTAATTTTTATAATAGATGCTGAACTTTCCACAGGTACTAATGAAAAGAAAATAATAATAATAATCCAATGTACTTGCCGTAAAGTGGGTAGAATTCTAACCAGACGAATGAAAGCACCCAATCTCTTTCTGAACCAAAAACCACTTACTTTGTGAAACGATTAAAGGGAGCCTTCGAATGTGTGGGAATATCGGATAGAGAGCTTAACTAGAACATTCCTGAAAGGAATTATAATAATATTATTAAAAATAGAAATTGTGACGAGCTCATCACATACCGAGTCAACGCGTGCTGTTTACTATCAAACAGCACTGTCTTGATAGGACACGAATGTTGGTGGTTGCAAAAAAGTTACTAGTGAAGCGGACGAGGAGGAGCATCGCGGAAAACATGAAGTTACGCAATAAACCCGCTTGAACCACGTGTTGTAGAAGAACATATACAGTGCGGCTATCAATAGTCCCCCTCTGTTAACTTTTGAACGGTTTGACGTACAAACATAAAAAAACTGTTTGGAGGGTATCACCGATACTACTTTTTGAAATAGAATACATGATTGCTCGATATATGGCATGGGTGGGTCATGTGTCACATTGTTAGAAAGATAATTCAATTCTCTTTACCTTTTGTATGGGTTTTGCGGAAAATTGGATTACGTAATCCACCATTTTTCATAAGTTGAATAACTATTGGTTGAATAAATTTCCAAACACTTACCACCACCTGGTGAGAGTTAACAACTCATGGCTAGATGAGAAGCAATAGATTTCGGATTACTTTTTTCAAGGAGATTTGTCTGATCCAAAGAACTACAGATCAATAACATGCTTCAATGCATGATATAAGATGTTTACCTGCATCTTGACCATGCGAATATTCTCCTCAGTTGACCCGGTGTATGAACAGATATATGAGCAAAGAGGGTCGAAGAAGGGGGTCGCTGACTGCAAGGAGAACCTGCCCATCGACAGACATAACACGCAGGGCTCCTAACATTAATCATGCATTTGCTCAGATGCCTTTCGGTACCTGATAAAATAGTGCATTGACTAGTTGATGCCGCTCTGGAGGCTAGCTTTACTATATCACCTGGTCAAGTCAGAGTTTGAACAGAGCAGCTTATCATAAGAAGGGGCTTGTTTCGGATAGACTCAATCATCCCTGTTTTCTTCTGCATCTCCCTAATTCTATTTTCCTTTACACTGCGGAAGACTGGCGGAAGCATACAATTTCATCTGGATGCCTCAGAGTCGTAAACTCATCTAGGGGTGGAACAATGCCACCCCCAAGTGATAAGCACTGTTAAACAGTCTCTCGACAGCAGGTATCTGTCTGTGAAGAACAAACTTGCTGAAGTAAGTAACTAATTTATTCACAGATAGTCACAATAGTAGTATTTCAATTACATACTTTTTGCATTTAGATATCTACATCTACGAGGTAATATTCTCTACTCTCCAATACTTATTCGTAATCAATGTAGACTGAAATTAAATGAGGAAGAAGCCACCTAAGCCAGGCTTGTGTTGTGGATCTATCTTCCGCAAAATTCAGTTGAAAGATGAGTAGAGAAAAGAAGTATAGAGAGTATTGTATCGAACTTCGGAATGCCAAGTTCATTTATGTCCTCTATAATCCATGTTTCAGACAGAACGATTATTTCTATGTTTTCTTGTTGGAACGTGTTTGAGTATAAAAGAAATTCATCAAAGATTTTACGTAGGCTTCTGATATTGAAATGTAGTATATTGAAAAAATTCTCTCCAGAAATTTTTTCTATGTTATCGTTTATATTTTCGCATACTATTGTTTCCCTCTCCTCATAAGTTTCTAGCTCATTGCAAAACTGCATCATGATTGGAGAACGAAAATAACAGAAAAAAGTTAGTGATTTAATGATCAAGTTTTACTAGGTAACATATTTTCATCGAATGCAAGTATTAAATCTGCTCTAGAAAATAAAATTCAAACTAAATAGAATCGTTTGTCCGGTATGAGGTGGTTACAATTATTATTTGGCATGAGGAATATCAGATTCACGAGTAATTTTAATTTTTTCTGACTTGAAGTTGACGAAAATTTGTCCATTGTACGTCCATATTTTATATCCTGGAAGGCCAATTTAGCAGTTTCAGGAGATTCCTTCTGATAGTAGTCAAATCCTCACTGCAAAATATTTTTTTCCCTCTCAAATATTTGATGTTTTTGAAAACTTTAGCTATATTTGATGGATCGGTTAGTTGAAAAATGATAGGTCTTGTCCTTTTACCAATTTCAGTACTCCAACTATTTCATGTTCTTGGATGACCGTAGATCTGGTCTGAAGTCTCATAATTTTGTTTTTTAAGGCTTCATCTCCTTCTTCAGGTACCCCGTATAACGCTTTCGTAAGAATATCCTCAGGAACGTAATTTTTATCAGTTTCCTTAATTTTCTATACGTTTTTTTCTGCAGAAAAAACTGATAAGTGTCAAAATTTATTTAAACATTTGCTAACAACGTATTATGCCCGTGGCAACCAAACCAAGTAGCTTTGATTTGATCACAAAACTTATTAATTATTATCTCATATCTTTCTCGCGTGGCTTATTTTCAACATATCTCACTAGTACCATAAGTAACTATTACTTCAAGATGTAGATGGAAGTAGATCACCTCCTTCTACAACTCACTCTATAAACTTTTTTACTGATAGCCAAAATTTGCAGTGGTTCTGATTATAACAAGGATGCGGAATTTTCCAGTGAAGCCAGTGTTTCTTTTTCGCTTTGATTTTATTCTATGGAAAGTGCTTCGATTCACCCTTCACTACCCCATTTCCGTCAGATTTCGACGCAAAATAAATCGAACAAATGCACTGCCGGTGCTGAGCACTGGGATCATGAATATGTAAAGAATAGCGGTAGCACCAAAACCGTCGTAAGATAACCTGTGTATCTATTCAGACTCGGCTTTCCCATTCGGGGATTTCGAGCTACATTGCATGCGAACTTTATGAAATTAAACTCTGTACCTACTTTGAACAAAAACTACGAAATCTTCGTAATCCATCATGAAGCTGCATAGTCCGCAGATAGTACCAGCTTTTATACTTCAGTATGTACACCATGAGAGTTAGCTTTCACCAAATCTGATAAGTTTCGGAATTTCAATGAAAAACTATCCACGTTCGGTAAACATTGTGTCCGAGCGTCGAGTTTCATTTAACATTATTTGCCATATTCTTTCCTGTCGCGGTATTCTAATTTTAACTGGAATTTGCGAATTCGCAAATTGGAAAAATGGGTTGACACCAACATTTGTAGAAAATCCACATCATTTATCAAGTGGAAGAAATAACATTCGAAAACTCAGAAAGCGCAGAAGTTGAAAGTTCACAATACTGAGTTCCATAAAAGGTAACAGCTTTGTGTCAATGATGTCTTTGATAATTTTATTTATATAACTAATTACAACGTTGAAATCAGATGAGTTATCTGGAATAATTTAAACTATTTCACACATGCCTGCACATTTTATGTCGGTTATACAGGTAAACAAGCGGGTATTTAGATAAACACGGCTATAATAGTCAAAATCGGTCTTATCGTGCGGGTTCAGAATATTCAGATACCATAATCAGAAGCTTTTGCATTAATGTATATTCTCACTTCAAACTCGAATAAATATTCAATGAACTAGTCTAGCATTAACCACAGTTAATGCTAGCTCAAAAAAACTTGGAATCGTCCTCTTCTCAATATTATAACTGATTATCTGATGTCCACGAATATATATAAGAAAGCTCGTCTGAAAGCAGCAAAGGTCAAGGAATCTGAACGCTTTACCGGTCGCAGCTCGTGGGACATTATTGGATGACGAATCTTCCTGAATTGCAGTTGGCCTCAGGTTGAGTTCAGCTATTTGCGTGCCTCATACTTGTATATGTGGCAGTGAAGTTGACGTAAAAGGTAGGCACGGCTTGAGTCGTAGAAGGAGTGTAGGTCGATTTTCTTACATTATCAATTTAATAACATCTTGAAACGGGCCATGGTATCCCTGCAATTTAGGAACCATCAGGTACCAGTCGTGATGATGGAACACGTCCAAATGGTATGTCCCTCATACCTTGGAAACTTGGTAAACCTTTTGCATGGGACTCTACTTGTGTTGACACAGTAGCAGCTTCCCACCTATCTGAAAGCATTAAGCTCGCTGGACCTGCAGCCATTTCCGCTGCGAAGTTGAGGAGTAAAAAATACCAGAATCTTGGTAATATCTATTTGTTTAGTCCATTAGCTGTTGACACTTTCTATGTTTATGGTCATGAATCTCTGTAATTTATTCACGAAATCGGAAGAAGATTATGGCAAGCAACGAAGGATTATCATTCAACTACTTTCTTTATAGAGAAAATAAGCATTGCTATCCAACGTGGTACTGCTGCTCTGGTTTTCGGAACTATTTCTTCTTCTATTTCTTCACATTGTTTGGACAAAATTCTATATTTTCCTGATTCCATCAAAAGAGCGATATCTCTTTGAATGAAGCAGGTTTCGGTGCATTTTAAATCGCCAATTCACGATAAACCATTGATAGTTAATCCTCCTTCTTTTTCAGAAAAGTCCAAAATACAAAATCAAATACTTCAAGAAAGAGCAAAATCAATACTTCGGAAAGATTCCACTTCACTAGGAAGGATTGATCACTGCATTCAGAATGGTTCGATTGATGATCCTATTTTTCCATTAAAGTCTTTGGATAAGTCTACAAATCACCTTGGAATTCATAGGAGCTAAGTTGGGATGAATAATTTGGGAAAAACTTGTTATATAAATAGCCTTTTACAAGCGCTACTTATGACAGAATCGTTCAGATTCGATATATTAACCATCAATAATAATATTACCCAGTTGTTCTTTGAGCTGAAACAGATGTTCATACAACTTATATTTTCGAAAAGAGTTTCTCCTTATTCTCCGCCTGATTTCATAGAGTCTTTGGGGCTAACAAGTTTTTCGTCAGGGCAACAAGATAGTTCCAAATTATTGGTATACCTGCCAAATATATTTCGTGAGCAGGATAATATTTCATTCGATGTTCTTGGACTCTCTGATGGCACAGAGCCTATCACTTCTTCAGTACAGAAGTCTTTTGAAAATTATTGACCTCCGTGGAGTTGGTTCCTACAGACGTTTCGCTCACAACTGCGCTGAGCATCTTCAGCATGGATTTTGTCTTCTAGAAGAGCGACGTAATACTGATACGGTGAAGGGTACTCGCAATTAACAGTCACATCCTGGCTAATTACTTGTTTTCGGAAATCCAGTCCGTGCAGAACCTACTCATTTATCATCTGAGAATCGAACACCAAACAGGTACCAAAATAATCGACAGCTATAAAATAATGAATATAGTTGAAGTACCTGCAAATCTGAGCATAACTCTTGAACTCTTCAGTTATGATTAAGCAACTCAGTAACAGAAGTATCAAATTATTACAACGTATCAAGCTGGAAGAACAGACCAATCTAGCTCACAAATGAATCGAAGACATCAACATGAAGTGATACGTAGCTTATTAGATTATTTTCTCATTTTGCTGTTGGAATCAAAAGGAAGTAACGCATAGTGTTTACAGAAGTGCCCAAAAATGTGACTATCAAGAAGGTGATATTTTTGGACAAATAATTCATTCATCCTAATAATTAATATAAGTTACAGGATTGTTGAAAACCTCTGAAATATTTGGGACTTCCTTGAGGAACAATGTACAGGTATTTGACAGTTCAATAACCCTCGTAGTATTAGCCAGGGAAGTACTTATTTTCTGCTAGATAGTTGCCTCATACCTAGTTTGATAGGATTGATGGAACAAAGGGTATTTTGACAATAGAATTCATTCTTATCGTGTGACCATTCTCCGGCAAACTTCTCGGACTGTATCTGAACTACTGCAATTTGTTAATAATAAGTACATCTGAATTTGACTGAATGCTCAGTTTCCTGAATAGATTAATTGTTCAAAAAAACTATTTCCTTAATAGACACATAGTTGGCACTTCTGTCACTATGCGTTACTTTCAATACAATTCGTCAATGAATACCCACTATTTATTACAAGGTTCGAATGAAATGTTCCAAGTCATTCACGTTATTATATGTTTGATATCGTTATAGTTATTATCCTAACAAGTACGGAAAGAGTACTATTCCCGCATGAGACTGCCGTTACCCGAACGACGCAAAGCGGAGTTCGGGTAAGCAGTCGAGTGCGGGAAAGTAGCTTTCCGTATGAGTTAGGATCAAGATTTTTTCTACAAGCGCTTAAAAAAAATTATGTAACGCTCTTGAACAAACTTTCGCGTGCGGGAAAACTTTTTCCCGCACTAGTGCGGGAATAACCCACTTGAAGTGACATTAGCGTGCGGGAAAATTTTTCCCGCACTAGTGCGGGAATATGACACCTCTCAAACTAAATTGCGTGCGGGAATAGGGCGGAACACGCACGCTTGTAGAAAAACTTCTTTTCGGAGAACTTCCCAAAAATAAAAATCTCTGGTGGAAGATGGGCTCACAAAACAGGAACATCGATAGCAATCAATCTGTTTCGAAAGATGGTGAAACAATGAACGGTGACAATAAATTATTACACTTGGGGATATTTGACTACATGAAGGTAATATTAATGATGTTTCAAGACAACTTGTTTGCCCATAGTAATCCTCTTGTTACCTGCCAAAAGCAAGAAAACTTATATGGACTTTTTTTGAGAGAATTTGATCATGACTCGAAATAAATAATGAAATAAGGGTGCTCTTTTTGGAAAAAATCATTTCATGAAATATTTTGAGACTGCGATCTCCAGTTTTTTTTCCGTCATAAGTCATCAGCATTGAGATGACCGTAAAAATGCCACTAGTTTGCCTATTTATTCAAATTCAATTCGAATACAATCATAACGGAGTTGGCAATAGTGTCGACTTATTTGGAAACGGGGTGTACATGTTCTGCGGCTTAAAACATACAGTACTCTGAGATATGATAAAATGTCCCGTAGAAGTTTGACGGAAGTCATTGGAGATTGGTAATTGAGACTTTTGAATAAGCAATACTTTTCATCAAACACATATGTTTTGAATATGCGAACGGAGTAATCACATACAAAGCTGTTTGAGGGTTTTCACTTTTTATCATTATCGTCTCATTCCTCCAGCAAAGAAACAAGCTGTTAATAGAAATTAAGATTTTAGGTAGACTCGTATGGTTATTGAGAAAAGAACGAGATGATAATAAGGTATACTTCGATGAATTCTGTGAAAGGCAGATTCGCGACAGGATACTGAATGACTTTTCATCCGTACATAATATTCTTTGAAAAGTTTACGACAGCTTGACCTGTCTACTCTTACGTCAACGGTTCAGTGAATGATCCTTTTAACAAACAATAAAGTTCGTAAGGAAGCGCCCCGGCGCATGCCAACCTGTGAAATATCTGGAGCGCCTCAACAAAGTTTGAGTTTTGCCACAGCAGTTGGACGCTTAGCGACGTTGACGTCGGTTCTTTCTCGACTGTTGATTCTATCAAGGAGCACGTGATTCGCGACTCCTTCGGAAACATTTTCGGTATCGGTATCGTGCTGTGTTCTGAGTGCAGTTCTAAAAAGGAATAGGATAATCGTGAAATATACAATATTCTACTTGTTGAAAACCATACACGGATTCTAGAGCTAGCGGAGTGAAAAAATAATTTTGTTGTCGGTTCCTAGGATTTTCAAAAGGTTATAGAGGTCAAGATGAAGCTGTCTGTTGTACTGATAACGATTATTGGTGAGTCAACTTGAGATAATTTATGACTATTTTGATGATGAACTTGAAATATTTCACCATCACCTCACACATCATATTAGAGCAATAAGACCTATCTATATTTTTTGAAGGATTATTTACAGTGAATGAAATTGATAACTTCCATTCAATCTACATGAAAAAAAATTAAATGAAAAGGCATGGATGTTTGTGAAGATATATTAATCGTGATACATCCTATATATGATTCAAAGAGTTGAGAATAGTTAGGCTTAATTCAGTGATTACTAAAATACTTCAATTTCGACCCCTAAAGGAGGGAGGAGAATGGTGCTTTTCCGGAAAGATTTTTTTTTACCTCGTCTATTCGACTTTGTAAGAAAAAGATTTCTGAAAATCAAGTTAAAAATACTTATAAGCGTCCATTTCCTTTTTTTGATTGAACAACAATATAATAATTGATAAATTGTAAAAGGCTTTTGCGGCTATCGTTACTTACATGAAGACTTTTCGGAATGTAAAAATAAATAAATTGTAAAGTTTGTCAAACTATTAGTGATTACTTATTGACGTAGTATGGTTTCTTGCAAGGTTGCTTTCAAATGAAGGAAGAGCTATCGACACAGATTCATCAACGCGATCCCTAGAAGAACATGGCATTCAAGTGAATTCCCGACCAGTGATGATTTTACTCACAATTTCTCTTTTTCTTGTCAACCATTCTGTGACATATACCTCAGCAATCTTCCCAGAGTCTCAACCTCCATGCTGCTCAAGTGTCACCAAGTCAACACCTGAATTGACGAGAAGTGTAGCCGAAGTTCCTGGGAAGGAATTTATTTTATTTTATGAAAGGTCCAATTTCAAATGGAATTTTAGCAATCGTATTCTTTTCAATTATATTGACAGATAATTTTCCTTTATAGTAATTAATAAAAAATTTGGAGTGCGATGCTTTGGGCTATCCTGAATTTTTATATTTTCGCTGTAAAGCTAAGCGGACATCCCGTTTATTATGTTAGAAACAATAAAATGTGCAATTTTTCTTGGTTTTTGTAACTGGAAGGATAATTATCACCATATCGCCGCGATCTTCAAGGTCTCTAGCGCCCATTTTAATAAAAAAAAAAACAAAAATTGCCAAAAAAATGCATATTTCATAATTTAATTGAAGACGTTTAGAAGTCAATTTAATTTATGGGGAACATATAATTTAGAAGACCATTCATAAAACCATTCCTTGACTAACCAATTTTATAAATTGTCCTTTTGAAGAGCTTACCTTCATATGCAAATAATCTCTATCAGAAGCCTCTGTCAAAAATCTTGAAAATTCATCCCTAAAACCGTATCCACTGGCTAAAAATTGATGAAACTCTGTATCAAATGGATATAAACGTCAAAATTAGTCATTAACCTTTATTATACCTACGTAACTACAGAAACGAATAAAGGTCTTGAAATAACTAGATCAACTTGGTTTGAATTTCTATGAATTCGAATGTATCTGCGCAATTATATCCGAGTTTTCCTTAAACACAGTTTTCTAAATAATAATTTTATCGCTTTTTTGAGTTTAATTTCTTTTCAGAAGTGATGATGAGTTGTGTTACAATAATGTTCTTTCACTGTTTTAGAAACAGTTAAATGTCATATAAGTAATGGTGTGGAGATATTTCTGATTTTGTGCAATTTTTCACAACACTGAAAATAATATACCATTTCAATTGACAGGCCCTTGAATAGCATAAATGGTGTAATTTTGTTTCAAATTTGCAAGTTTATCCAATATACTTTTTTATTTTATGTTCAAATGGTTTCCAAAAATTCAAAATAAGAAAACTTCTTATAGGTATCTATCTATCAATATTTTACGGACTAACATTATTTGTCATTATTATGCGAAAACATCCTCTCGTTACACAAAATGAAGCTTTTCGTAACTGTTTACTGCAAAATATCCTGGAATTGAGTCACCTAGTTTATTCAAAGAAGTAAAGTAATAATTATCTTATTTCCGTAATATTAATTACATTAGCTCAGCCTTAATCAGGTTATAAATTACCTAGAGTGATTATGTTTCAGGTAACAGGAGCTCTATCATAACCATTATACAAATAATCATCATACATCAGCTTCACGAAAAGACTACCCTTGTAGAGCTGATGGGATCACCATAACTATCGCTTTATAAATTAGGTCTGTATTAATATATAGCACATTGCAGTAATATTATCATCACTGTGCTTTGTAAAACAAATTAAACATCATTAACAGTGGCAAAAGAACATTCAAACATTGAAATAAAGAACAAAAATACGAATTTGGTTGAATGAGCAAATTAGTGGCATTTTCAATGACTTTCTCAATACCAAGGACAAAAAATTATTGACAGTCGCGACACATTTCAAATTATTTCAGTTGAAACATCATTTTCTTTGCTGTAGTTTAAAATAAGACAGTCTTATTAATAGGATACATTTATAACCATCGAATTTGATGAAGCGCTATAAATTATGGAGCAAAAGTTCCAAAAACACCGTCATATCTGCTAAACACATATTTGGGACCTTCTCTCAATACTACATGTTGCATTCAACACAGTTGGCCATCGATTCATCTACATTATTATGTTTTATTTCGAACTTCTCATTTTACGAAAATAAAAATTAAGGAGTGTCGTATCTGGTGAACGAGGGGATCACTCAACAGAACCATTTGTAGCAATCCGTGTGTTTTCAAAACAGCTTCACAACATTCTTTTTACTCCACTGAAATTATATGCTGGTGCTCCATCCTGCTGAAAATAGATCATTTGACGAGCCTCCAGACCACGATCATCGGAAAACTCTTTCAACACTCTTGTTAATGAATTGATGTAACAAAAGGCAAATTCTGAGTTAATTTGTGTTAAACTATCGCTAATCTTTATTATTAAGCAATGGTGAAGCATTGTGAAATATGTAGAAGACCATTTGATGCTGGAAATCAAAATATGTCATTTCATAGGTGAGCTACCAGTGTCGTAACTATCGAGAAAGGGAAACCAAATTGGAAAAGAGAAAAATGAATGAATTATGAAAAAACATGTCAATTAGAGCATCGGCTGTTCTCAAAATCCTGTGGAGATTATTCCATCATAAATTCAGGTTTCCATTCCATATTGGGTTTCCATTATTTCTATTTTATTGAACCTCAATATTTCTGTTAATAACGCATGACACTGCCGTTGGGGAAAGATGTCCCTTACACGCAAATTTTAATGCGTGCGCGACGAGCTACTCATTTAGGTTCTGTTATTTGATCGGAGAAGTAGGATTATATTAAATCACATTCGTCTTGATTGGAAAACGGCATTTGAAAAAATATTCAAACAGTCAATAGTTACAATCATCTATGATAAGATTTACTTGAGAATATTTGACAAATATAATTTCAACAAAGTTTCAAGACCACTTGATTGATTGCTTGTAATGATTCTATTTCATCGAATCAAACACATTTTTCCCCACTGCTGGGCAAGAAAGGCGTATCTGACGAATTCAGGTCAATGTTGGTTTATCTCTACTGTTTTACACTTAACTTAATAGCACTGAATAACGTAATTGAAAATTTGCTGATATTAAAAGCTTACGAAAAATGTCATATCTGCAAAAATTACTCACAACCTAATTAAAAAACATGATTTTTTTCGAAAATATGAAAACTGCAGATGATTTGCCCCATTTTGATTAGCATGGTAGTACAGTTTATCCTGATCTGTACAAAAACAACTTTAAAGTTTTCAATATAGCAATAATATTTTGAATGACATGAGAAAAACTGCTAGTGTACAATAGTCAAGATAAAAATTATTGTCTTTCATGTCAATATCAAATAGCTCAGTGGAATTATTTATTGATACCTTTTTATTAACTCAGCCAACAAAACCAATCAACGGAACGTTGCTCTCTTCGCCACTTCTGCCGATGACAACAACATATATTTTTTACATTACACTAAAAAATTGGGTTGCCGACCAGAATTGATTTTGGAAATAATACCAAAGTTTTTCGAGTTCGTCGCAAACGTAGGGAGTAATTTTGTAGAAAACATAAAATTGCCACCACTACAGATTTCGGGAACTTTTTTAATTTTATTAGCGGTGGTGGCAAATTTTACATGTTTTCTAGAAAATTACTCCATACATTTTTGATCAGCTCTAAAAACTTTTGCATCATTTCCAAGATCAATTTATGCTGCAAACACATTTTTTTCGTGTAAAGTGAAAACAAATATATGTATATTGCTGTCATCGACGGAACTAACAAAGTTTCAATGAGACGTATACATGACACTTTTCTTCGCCTTTGCCCCTCCTTTACAATTTTTTTTGCCGAATTATTAACAAAAGTATGAATGAACAATAAATCACTCAGATACCAAACTTGAAGGTGGACGCATATCTGAGGATCGATAAAGGGTGACATCATCTTTATTTTCACCATTTTGCGATTTTTTTTTTCTGTACAAAATTACCACAGTTGTTTTTAATTTACATTTTCATTATGTTGCCATCCTTGTACGATGGTCACATTTTTACAGATTCATCGAGCACTAAAACACAACAATTGTGACAGTTTGCTTTGTTTTGCTATTTTTCTCAATTTTTTATTGGTAATATGATTCGCCTATAATAACGGAGTTGGCTCTGGTGCCGTCTCAATATGGAACACTCTGTATGAAATATATGATGAAGTTTTTTTTAATTCATTCTCACTCACGGTGTAGAGAATTATTGGTAGCTTACCTCTACCTGGCAAGATCAAGATTCGTTATCAAATAGACAGCGTCATATGAACAATGCAATTGGGAGAAAATATACCTAGTTCGATTACTTCAATTTAGAATGTATGTTGGCGACCTGTGCATGTCAATGCAATTACGAAAGTTCCAATATTACACCTGATTTCATTTATTTCGGGAAAGATAATGTTGAAATGGATAGTTGAAATAGGTACCGATCACTAGACCAAATGAGTAAAAATGAGTATTTTTCAATTACATATGCTGAAGTGAAATTGGATTTGAAATAATTAAATAGTAAAAATGCACAGTGTATCAGCAGAGATTTCAAACAAAACCGTTTCATTATTATTGGCAAAAGTCAATAAGCAGATCACACACGTGTTGGAATTCATAATAAACTTGTATCGTTTTCTAATTATCCCTTTTGCAAATTTCCAAGTCTTTGCTTCAGAGGAGAGGATGCCTTGATAGCCGGTCAGTTGACCCCATCACCATCATTTTCCACGAGAATTGCCAGTGGGGTCTTCACAGGAAGATTGTGATGGTTTTTGACCCATTTCTTCGTGTCATACTTGATGTCCCCAAATGGGATTTCACAGGCTGCTTCTAGTCCAATGAGAGTTGTTGCTGTCCACGCTCCAGCTAGGGCATCTGCGTTCTCATTTTCCTGGATGCCCTTGTTACCTAGTACCCATCAGATAAGTTTTTTGTTAGGTCGTTGAGGTTTTTGTTAGTCTTCCAAACTAATTTGAAAGTGAATTTGCATGACCATAGGTCCTTCATTGCCGCCTGGCTGTCGGAGAGAATGACTATGGGTTTGTTTCTAGGAACCCTCCTCAGAATATCTATTGTGCAGACCAAAATAGATGTTACTTCGGCTTGGCATACGGATGTCTGAGTACCGAGCATTAGACTGATGTCGTGCCTTGATCTCTGCCCATAAATGCCAGCCCCTACCGCATTGCTTATCTTAGAGCCAACTATGTTACAGAGTTGAAAGAATTGGTAGGGCACGTGGTATGACTTCCCATCTAGAATGGCCAGCTTTCCTCTGGCTGTAACTTATTCTGCCTTCGGCCACCACAGTATGGTTTTATACGATATTTAGTGCCCCACTATCGCTGTGCATAGCCAAAGCTATTCAGCTCTATGCTGTATCACTTCCGTCAAAAATAACGTCACCGTTATTCGCCGTTTCCGTTATTTTGCAATTGCTTGGTAATGGCAAAACAACGGAAATGGCGAATAGCGGTGACTTTATTTTTGACGGAAGTGATACAGCATAGGGCTGGTTTGGGTACCAGTCTCCATGTTTTGCCAAAGGACCACCTGGCCATTATCAATGATGTCCTTGCCTTTGTCAACACTTTCCTCAGATGTCTGTCCCAGGTGAGCTTCGAGTATAAGTTCAGCCCCAAGTAGTTCGACTCTCTTGACATGTGTAAGTTTTCACCAAAGATTCGAAGAGATCTGTTGGGCTCCAAGTTTCTTTTTCTGGTGGAAGGTTGATCTTGGGGTTCCCCCCATGCACCACGTTTGTGCGTCTGTGAGTGCTGATTGCATCAGATCCACACAAACTCCCAATTCTATGCATGATTAACAAATTTACCACCTGTAAGAATGGATACTGAACCATTTCACAGAGAATGCGGTACTATTCGTAATCAATTATCAATTCAGACTGGACGAAAACCTCAACACACAAAATAAGGTACCGTTGAGCTCCCTTACCATTTTCTAGAGAGCTTGAATGCTGCGATGGAAAGTTTAGTGTTATTCCAAGAACAGGTAAAAAAAAAAATCGACTCAATATCAACCAGTCTTATGTTTGACTGCTTATATGAATACCGCTTGCATTCAGAAATATCCAGAAATAAAATCACATAATCATATTGCTTTTGGTGAAATTGTCAACAAGTTGAAATACATTGGGGAATGGAAAAAGCCGGGACGATATCAGTTGCTGAAAAACAAACGCAATATGAAACCATATTTTTACTACGGTTAAAAATTATTCAATATTCAGCTTTCATGAAATATATCTTAAACAAGGTTCATTTCATTATTGTAGTGAATTTTTGGTGAATCAAATAACGGCACAATTCCACTTCATTTAGAGATGGTCTATTGAGAATGGAAATTTTTCATAATCGAGCGATGACATGAATATTTATCTTCCTGCACAGAAATTAAATTAAGTGAAATGGACTCATAATTACCAGTTATGGAAGGTGCTGCATTGAAGTTACTTAGTTGGATTTTGGATGATAACATAATTCGATGACTTCCAGATCCTTTTTTAGAGAATTCATTAAAAGTCCGAACATAGTTTTCTTGTACAGACATAGATTTTTCGTTGGTTACATCAAAAATATATTTATGGATAGTATACATCAGCACAAATCAAGACTAAAGTTTGTGTGAAAAATTACCCTTTACCATGATAGAGAGCATACAGGGTGATTCAAATTCAACCTCCACCATTGGTACCTCCTAAACTACGGGAGATACGACGAAGCTTAATTTAGGGAAAAGTTGCGTATTTAGGGTTAAAAAAAAAAAAATTTGGAACATGAAAAATTCCGAGTAGATATTTCCGGAAATATCCGAAACAACTGAAAATCAGAATTGTCGTTTTACGTTTGCTTTATTTGACAACAGCCAAAAACCAGAAACATATTTCTATTACTACTTATTTTTAGCTACACATTGGCATTATCAGATTTACTATCCGATATTTCGCCTTCTGGCCATCATCATCAATATTTTTTATGGGCGTCATATTGTTTTTTTATACAAAAAAATAGTGCTTCTTATTTTGATTTCATAAAATATCTTTTTTTTTTCATTTGAGAATGAGGTCCATTTGACTGATTTATTTATGAGAACTTTGATATTTAATAAGTTCTGACAACTAGTGATTACTAAACAAATGGAATCATGATCATCTCAGATTCTCAGATTCAATATTTGTGATTTCATGAAAGCAAATATATCGAATCATGTATTTTCCTGCTCCTAACACATAAAACTGAATACAAAAAAAAATACTCGCCAAGAAGTCACACAAAATTTAAATTCATTCGTCCAAAATAATTCGCCTAAAATCAGAAACATCATGAAAGAGGGGCGACACTACTTGACGGAAGACCATAAAACTAATAATGAAATATGGTGGATTACGTAATCCAATCTTCCGCAATAAAACCTATACAATAGGTAAAGTCGTCGGCAAGTATTCAACAAAAAACAACTACTGCCCCCTACGACCATTGAATTATATTTGTTTAATACTTGGCAAAGTTTTCTACAAGAACCACTTTGCAATGCATTTCAAATATCAAAGCTGAAATTATTTTTCGATTTAATTGGGGGAACACCTCCGTACCGATTTCATGGTCATTGCCAATCATCAGCGAAGGCTAGTTCGACCCAATTGAATCGAAAAATCCCTTCATCCTAATTGGAAATCCCTGAGACAAACACTGAGGTATGAATTCAGCGCCATCTCTGGGTTCCAGTTTAAAATGCACTCCGACTACGTGTCGACTTCAATATGAAGCCAGAAACATCATGATGGCGCTGAATTCATACCTCAGTGTTTGTCTCAGGGATTTCCAATTAGGATGAAAGGATTTTTCGATTCAATTGGGTCGAACTAGCCTTCGCTGATAATTGGCAATGACCATGATAACGGTACGGAGGTGTTCCTCCAATTAAATCGAAAAATAATTTCAGTTTTGATATTTGAAATGCATGGCAAAGTGGTTCTTGTAGAAAACTTTGCCAAGTATTAAACAAATATAATTCAATGGTCGTAGGGGGCAGTAGTTGTTTTTTGTTGAATACTTGCCGACGACTTTACCTATTGTATAGGTTTTATTGCGGTAGGTTGGATTACGTAATCCACCATATTTCATTATTAAAATCAGAAACGGCATTTTTCGGTCGAATAATTAAGGACATATTGACAACTGTCATAGTTGTTCAACTTCTATATAATTTAGACTGCACAATATGAAAAGGGTCAAATTTTTCAATTAAAATTTAATGTTCCCAATTGTGTAAGATATAGAAGAGGTTTCTCATTCGTTCCAAGTCAGTAGCGCGTCAAAGTACAATCCTAATAATTCAACAGTTCATTTCTGTTCAATAGGTTTGCTATTTCCTTCAACCAATACGGCTTAATTCAATTCTTCTGAAAAAAAACAATAGTATTCTTCGTTTGGTACTACTTGATATCAGGCCATTTCTAAAGCAATAGCATTACATGTTGAATACGGCAACGTTTGCCTGATGACCCCATCCGTCACATTGAGAAAAGCTTAGAATGAAAGACGCTTTATCAACAAACTATTCAGTACAATTTTGGTTATTCACATTTGTAATATCGTTCACAAATATAGAAAAATAAGAGAGTAGGTCAAAGGAATGTCTGTTTCAATGTCACACATTCAGAGAAATTTGATTCAGATTCGAGTCTCACCTTAACAAAAAGGATTCAATCCATTTCAGAGTTTTGCCACGAACTCCAAGAGTATGAAAATTATCCAGAAACAGTTTATGGTTGATCGTGTCAAACGCTCCTTCCCAGGTCAAAAATAATCTTTATTGTTTGGTCACCATTTTCTAATTTGTAAAGGATATGATTTTTTGGAGAAAGAATGGCATCTTGAGTTGAAAAATCAACTCGGAGTTAATAATGTGTCTTTGAAATGAAATTGTATTTTCTACAGAAGGACATAAGCCGAGATTGACATTTTTTTTGTTAACAGGGACTACTATCGCATGTCATTAGCACGACAGAAATACACATTGCACAAACGATAGATTCACTAAATGATTGAGTGGTACAATTATATTTGATGCAACGTTATGTAATACTCTACCAGGCAATTCTTCAATGCAAATAAAATTGTTGATTCATAGATGATTTTCTGTAATTTTCTGCATCACCTGATTACGTTTTTTCATCACTTCTATTAGTTCCTTAGGGGAAGTAGTTGTTTTCTGATAGACATTCGCCTCAAATTTCTTCGGCACTTTTTCGAACTTTGTTCAAACTCATACAAAGTAAATTATTATGTTGTATAGAGTATTCAAAATTCTGATTAGTGTGCCATCCTTTCCTGCCATTTCCAGATTGGCCTGTTTCTAGCACACACTCCATTAAAGTTCGGAGCAATCATCGCCCTACTAAGAATATGTCACTTGGAAACTCTGTAAAGGTTACCTTCAGTTTCTTCAAGTCAATAATGTGTTTCTCTACGAAGAGAGGTGTTATAAATAATGCAATATCCACGAAATCATCTTTTGTGTAACCCACCTGTAATTTACAAACTCATTCAAATTTACAGAAAGAAATGTCTTCGGCTTGCAGACATTGCACTCGTTCCCAACTGAATTTTCGTTCAATAATCATTCATTCCTGTTGTTTTGCAATACCTACCTATATTCTTCATATTTCAAATATGACTCGTCATGTACACTTCCGAGAGAATTCCTATCCGAGAATGGAATTGTGAACATAACGAAAAGACCAATTTCATTCCATCGAAGCATTTCATTTTCCGAACAAACACAGCTTGAATTCAGACTTCACCGTCAGAAGAGTCAGTAAGAATAATATTCGATTTGAATTTACTTTTTCTTAACAACTGATCAGATAGTAACTGCGTCCAGGACACATTTTGTGAAAAAGTTAAGGAATAGTAGTAGTTATTGTATTTTATCAACATCTTCTGATGTGGAGTGGACACTGTTCTTCAGAACTTTGTTACCGAACACATAAGTACGACATTTTATGAGCAGGACTATTAATTCGAACTTTACAGTGAACGGTAGACGACTCATCCTGGTCAAAATATGTGATTTTTAAATCTACTACTATAATTTTTTAATGATTTTTTTCCTATGTCGGTCCATAAGTCGGATGCACAAATCACATCACCTCGTTGCCACATATTTTATTTTAATGTTCATGACCATCAACTATTATGTTTAGTCAAAAACAAGAATAAAATATTCTCATGGCATTAATGCAAAGCTATGAAAATCAACACATATAATCAAAAAGGCACTTTGTTGAATTAACTTGAATTCATCGAAATGAATAATTTCTTGAAAAATGTTAATAATATCAAATATTTGATTGAGCAAGTTAATTTTGTTGGTTGCTATTGGTAGGTACATCCATTGTTATTCTTCCGGTGAATTTTCTCAATCCTCTACTATTCTAACTCACCACAAAACCATGTGAGTGCTTATTGTATCCTATTCCCTAGTCTTTGATATCTGATTCATGATCTTACCTGAATGCCTACATGTAAAGTATCAAATGTCACCTTTAAACCTAGCTTCAGCACCACGTGTTGAATTTGGCTTATTAGAATGTCACTCAAAATTCCTCATTGAAAAAATATCTCAAAATATATAGTGTGATCAGTTGTTGGTAGATGAAGGGACTCTAACAATAACAGAAAATATGTTCTTCAGGACCATATTTCCTTGGTGAGTAATAATTTCTCATTGCCACTATGATTACTATATTTTGGCCCCCCTATATTCTGTGGCATTGGGCTTAGTAAACACATATTATTTTATGTTTTCCGCTTTTGCATTCTACTGGTAATGAAATATGATATTTTGTTGTAAAACTTATATCGGATTGAAGATGAATTCTACTGAATCCGATGCAAGTAGGGACCAGGTGGACTGCATATACACGGACTTTGCATTCGATACGGTGAATCACGACATACTTTTGGCTAAACTTAGGCACTAGGGATTGAGTGATCACTTGATATCATTTCTTACAACGTATCTTGAACACCGAATGCAGTATGTAGCACACAATGGTATGAACTATAGTTTGTTTTTATCGAAATCAGGTGTTCCACAAGGATCAAACCTCGGACCTCTACTATTTCTTATATTTATAAACGATCTTCCCGAAAATCTATCGTCAGATTGTCTTCTCTATGCGGACGACTTTAAACTATTTAAAAAAATTCATGATATTAATGACTATTTAGTTCTTCAGAACGACATTGATGAAATATATACCTGGTCCCAGGTGAATGAAATGTATTTCAACATGGACAAATGCAAAATTTTAACATACTCCATCTCAAATGAACATCACAACTTCATTTATACCATGGATGGAAGTACCTTGCAGAGAGTCGATCAGATGAAGGATTTGGTAATACTTTTCAAGCAGAATCTTAGGTTTAATAAACATATCCATGAAGTAAGCAAGCAAGCCAGAAAACTACTATAATTACTACTACTATAAATTATTTGTCAGTGCAAAATAACAAGATGGTGGCTCCACCCGCCATCTTGTTTTTTGTATCGACAAAAAAATCATAACTTCCGACCCTGAAAACCACCACTTATCAAATTTGAATCCAATCGGACCATAATTTTAGATCTTGTCCGCCATTTTGGAGCCGCCATTTTGTTTTTTTCCATAGAGAAATTCCCTAATGCATGGTCACCGAATTTATGTCAAATTAGCCTTCAAATAAAATATCATAATTTGGAATACAGATCACTTGTTTTTTCCGCAAGAGGGCGCCAAAATAGAAAGTTGGGTAGCGAAAATTGACATGGCTGAATTCCTTATGAAATTACCTTTTTTGATGTCACACTTTCTACTTTCCCTATTCAAATTGTTTGGGGTGGGATGAGAGGTATGCCAGTGGAGGTTATGATAGGAAGATGTCCCCCTTGGATTAAAAATCAACGTGTTTTTGCATTTTCTTCACAACACATGTGTTTTGAAGATATTCGATCTGTTTCGTTTGCGGTGCCCCACCCTGTATGCCACAGTGTTAGAGATACATAAAAATAGTTCAAAGTTAGATTTGCAACTGTTTTATTTGTACTACTTTTCCGTCAGATTCAACATCGTCAAAAATTGTGAAAGTGTCCCGATGAAGTAACACCTTGATAGTGCCAGCAGTTAGCAACATTAGATAGCTTACAATGAGTTAGGACAGGAAAGTTAACTCCATTTTGATCCATTTGTTACGGATTCCTTACTGAACTGGTGTCAATGTAGTCAACACAAGAATTAACAGGTGTTAATTCAATAACCATTAACTTCTGTGACATAACACCTTACATCAAGCTTGTTTGAAATAGTAATACGGCGCTGACCTTTTCGAGATACACTGTGTAAATTAAAAAATTGAACCATTGAATTTTCAATAATGAAGTAAGTAGGAAGAAGGGGAGGTGACAAAAAAATTATAATGATGCGCTATCCTGGCAAACATACATTTTTTGCAAGATTGAAATTGAATCACACGAAACCATACTTATTTATGAATATATGCCATTATGATTTGGATTGTTGAAAGCTTATAATGATTAAATGAAACGTCATCATCAAAAAGTCCTCAACGACAAATAATTATTCGTCCTATTTCCTGTGCTTTACTATCCTCCGTGAGGTCAGTGATTTTGAGAGAACCAAGAATGAAGGTCTCAAAAATTTGCGGTCTCATAGCAAACCGGTGTTTAGTAGTATTATTATCGAAATCAAACACTTTATTTTGATCTCTTGACTTTTGATAATCACCTAATAAAATAAATAATATACAAGCATTTTTCGACAACTCTGATTTTCATAATCATCAGGCTCAAAGCTAATCTTTTGAGACCTCCGCGTCTCAGACTATACAAGTCACAAAAAAACTCATTAGATGTCCAACTATACAACTTCCTATCCCTAGAGTAAAGGACTCTGAATCTGAACTGTTTCAAATCGAAAATAAAAAAACATAGTGAATTATTTCTTTTATTGTACCGACGAATACTTGAGTACGCCTGCATGTCTCAATTAATGATAATCAAGATTGTGATAATGTTTTGAATGTATTGCTATTATTTATTTATTTATTTATTCATTTCGTGACCGTTATTTTGAACTTCAATATTTCACCACTTCGGATCTTTTTAAAACAATGAATGAATGACTTGCCAAAAACTTGGTGAAATAAAATGTATCTATCATTTACTTTGATAGTCAGTCCCCAGAGATGTGTGAGTGATAACTGGGGCTGAGAGTCATGTGAACTGAGTAGACGTTGAAAATTAAGGATGATGGCCTTCTGCATTTATCCTGATAGGATTTCTGCTGCGTCACGGCAAACCGCTATAACTTTCAGATTCTAGAGTTCATCATTCCACCAAGTAACCCTATGATACGAACCACCATTGACAGACTAGTTTGGATGAAGGATTATTATATTTCCTTCGACACTTGCCTGAAAGGCCATATTCAGGGTAAATTTTCAGTAAATAGGGTGCAAACAAAGAATGACAACCTGAATGAAGTGAAAGTCTTTTCTGCATAGATGAAAATAACGAAGGCATTTAACACCGCTTTGTCTGCTTTGTTAAGAAATATTGCAACAGCTCCGGCAATCTTAATGTTTTTAATCATTTCTCCTCATTAGAGTGTAATGGGAGAGATGATGATATATTTAAATAAAATTTTGTTGCGAGAGTCTTTGCAAAACGGGAAGAGATTTATTATATTCGCCTTTTTCCTTGGAAATCTATCTGTCGCTTCCAGAGGTGATATTCTCTCTCTTTTCCTTTCAATTCAATACGGAAGAGTATTATATCAGCTTTAATCTGAATGGATGTCGAGAGCATCACAAAACGGTGAATTGGATTGGGACGTGAAATATCAATCAAATTGCTGGGTTATTATGTCGATGATATTTTTGGGCTCTTTTATATATCTCTATAGGGTGAGATTAAATGAAACTACGAACGGATATCGAACCTTGATTGAGAAGGTAGGGCACTAAGACTAGACGGAGAAGTATGTCTATAATTAATATTTTGAATTAAAACCATAAGAAGAAATCATAAAGTGAAGCACTTGTTCAAATTGAAATACAAGGATGTTGCTAGAAGCGTAACTGTCATGAATGTCATTACCTGTGAATATATCTACTTTCTGTGTTCCATATTATTCTCAGCAATAACTTTCCTTGGGGACACAACGTAGCCCATTGCCAAAGTTGCCTCTCAAAAATGTGCAAATGAAACATGTCTAAGAAAATTTCTCAACTCCAAATTATACATTCATGAAAATTTGTCCCGTTGTTGATGTTTTGCCCACGAACTCGCTTACTTCTCCACTTCGAAATGCACTTTTAAAATATCATGATGTGTTTTACTAATGTAGGTTTAATCAAAATTCACATCAAATTCAGTTTTCACACCCCCTTTACTGTCATCTCACAGACATGCGATTCATGTCTGTCTCAGGGCACGTTACCCAATACTTCGTTCGAAAATGGGTTATTTTTTTGAAAATGCGAAACAATCACCCCAGGTCGTGGTATTCTCGATTCCTCTATAACTGAGAAGTGATTGCCTCATGAAAAAATAATGAGTATTTGTAGAGCGCTACAGGAAATAATTAAAATGAATCCGAAAGAAAAGTTTAAGTTTTGTTGCAGAGTGCTTTCTAATAAGTAAATAATAATTTGTCAGCAGTGCTTATCTGTATAAAAGTATTATTTAAGAAGAATCTGCAATTTTTACAGGTATTTACTCGTCAGGTTGGAGGTTCAGTTAAACAGTGATAATGGATATGATCCATTGAACGCAGATAGTCGAAATCGGCAGTTTTTTGAGTAACCTCCAGAGTATTAAATTGGGTGTACCACAGGGAAAAGTACTGGCCCCAATCATGTATCGTTTCTATATCAACAATCAACCATCCCTATGCTGTATCACTTCCGTTAAAAATAACGGCACCGTTATTCCCCATTTCCGTTATTTTGCTATTGCTTGGTAATAGAAAAATAACGGAAATGGCGAATAACGGTGACGTTATTTTTAACGCAAGTGATACAGCATAGGGCTGAATGTCAAATAAGGAACATATAGGGCCACCTAGTCTCATATATTATGTTGATAATACCACCTTGATATACACTGCTCAACAGTATATGCATCAGTATGAGGAATATTAAACTCTGAGTAGATGCCAACATCTTGAGTATAAATATAACAAGAACCAAATGTATTACCTTCACCTTGCTGAATAGTGAATAACCCATTAGAGAAAACATAAAGATGCATAAAAAACTGTACCCGAAATGAAACATGCTCCTGTCCCAAGCATAATCCAAAAAAACAAATGAAATCAAATACCTAGTGGTACAAATTGACTTTAGGTGGAATGAACATTGTGAATCTCAACCAAAAAAAAATTAAACTGTCAACCTACACATTTCATACACTGAGAAATAAATCATCAAGAGAAAACTTATTCACGATTTATTACTCGCTGGTAGGATCCATTTCACGGTGCTATAGCCGCATGTGGAGGATTATCCTACACAAACTCCAATTGCCTTCAAATATCACAGAATTGCATTACAAAAACGTGTCAGAAAAAACAAAAACATTTTTTACAGCCAGACTCTGAAGAATTCAAACTATTAAATATACGAAACTTCTATTTCTATGAATGTTCAATATGGATATACAATAATAAGAAATTCCACCACTTAGAAATCATGAGAAAAAGAACTACAGGGGTTGAAAATTCAATTTTCAATCTACAGTGTTTCAGAAATACCCTCCGATCAAGTAACACAACCCAGATGAGTAATACTCAAATAGAACTGAAGGTGACATCTTTTCATAATATTATCCCTCAAATCATGACATTGTTGCTATGCCGCAATTTTTTGAGGATACATTATGCTCGTCAGCTAGATTTTGATTTCTGTCGGGTATTTTCATGGCAAAAAATAGCCCAAAAATACTGTCTTGGATGAAATATATAACAAAAGGAAGGCAATTGAAAGTTTCATTGCGACTTGATGGGAGCATGTGAAAACGCCGAAAGGATATTCTTCGTTGCCGATATAGTCTGGTCAGTACGGCAACGCTGCATTTGATATTTGACAGAACAACAACAGAAAATTTCCGTTTGTTATCGTCTTTGGCTTATTGTAGTGTTTTTTTCGTGAAAAAATGGCAAATACTGAGTTAATTTGTGTTAAACTATCGTTCGTTTTTATTATTAAGCAATGGTGAAGCATTGTGAAATGTGTAAAAGACCATTTCAAGCTGGTAATCAAAATATGTCATTTCATAGATAAGCTACCAGTATCGCAACTATCGAGAAAGGAAAGCAGAATTGGTAAAGAGTAAAATGAATGAATTATGAAAAAATATGTCGATTAGAGCATCGGCTATTCTCAACATCCTGTGGAGATTATTCCATCATAATTTCAGCTTTCTATTCCATATTGGGTTACCATTATTTCTATTTCATTAAACCTCAATATTTCTGGTAACAACGCACGACACTGCCGTTGGGGGAAGATGTCCCTTGCACACAAATTTTAATGCATGAGCGGCGAGTTACTCATCTAGGTTATGTTATTTGATCGGAGGAAATACCCTCACACAAAGGTTCGTCACTTATTTTGCCCCAAAACCTCTTAACGCCCCTCCCGTATAATATAAATTAATAATAAATTTCAAAATATTAAACTCCAATAAAAATAGTTTGTCTAGAAAATCAACTAGGTACTCGTTGAAGAAATAATTTGAGATGAAAAAAAAAACTTGAACATTATATAAAATATATGATATTATATACCGAAACAAAAAATTTAAAATTTATTACTCCCACTGTAAGTGATAAGCTACTATATTTACGAAACATGTCGAAAACACATTGAATAAAATGTACAAACTTTGATTCCATTATGAAGTTGGATGCAAAATATAATACAAGTACTATAATAGTGCCGAGGTGAAACATCCAAGATATAATATACGATAGGTCTAAAACAGGGTTTCAAGATTTTCCCGATTCATATTATTGACCTCTGAAATACGTTACTTTAATCTCATATCCTATCAACCCTATACCTCTCTGCGTCACGGAGATTCCAATCTCAAGATTCGAATTTGAATGGCCCTGTATATAGGTACATAGCAGGAATTTGTATGAGCTACAATAAAGTATTTTTTACTATGAAAACGTGTGTTTTCAAAGTTATATCGGAATCAGTTGAAAGGTTATCGAAATTAATAGGTACCAACTTGTTTGTATCCTTATCAAGAACGGTTTTTTTAAATGAGAGAGTTTCCTGATGAAGATACAAGTAAATGATGCATCTTTCTCTATCGCGGAGACGATAGACACAACTAACTGACTCTCCTGGTTTGTGAAACTTCGGTAGACATTAAATGTTTGGTAGGTTTGCGTTCGGGAGATACAATTTCCTTTTCAAAGTCAGTGCGACCCCTGTCTTACATCTTACAATCATTTAGGGTAGTTACCACATCCGAATTCATCTTGAGCATTGGGTTTCTAGTTATCCTTCTGTATGGGCCGGCTTCAAACGCTTCAGTGAGGTTGTCTACCCTTTCATGATTATTGCCTGTCCTCACATTGATTAGCGAAATAATTTTCAAAATAATAAAATCTCTCAGTTCAACCAAACTCATGTATGAAAAACTCAGTTAATTTAAACAGAGGTAATCAAAGATGCAAAGCTGATAAAGAAAGAGATTATGGTCTCGTTTATTGTAAGTTTTTATATAATGATAATAATAATATCGATTCGAGCATCAGGGAGGGCCAACCATCATCCAAGACCTTGGTGAGTTGCGACACCACTTTTGTGAGCAACCGGTGCAAAACCGGACCGGCAGCCAAGGCGCACTCTGGAGGGAATGCTCATTCCTTCTGATGTCGGCTGTATACTAGGCTAACCCTCCGGTATACCCTACTACTCGGATCAGGACGTACGAGGAAGAGGCCCTTACAACCGACCCCTTCGGAATAGGGGTCACAGGTAACGTGGTGGGGCCTAAAACGACCGCAATGACAACGGACGATTTGAGTGGACGGATGAAATAAGGGACAGTCTTCTGCATTGCTATGAGAGCAGTGAGCCCGCCCGAAGAGGATACATGGCGAGAATGCATGCTCTGTGTTGTGAAACACACCCAGAGCATGCTGCCTTATCCGCACAAATCTGAGGGATTTTGTATCCCACCTTCGGGTTCGAGGCTATGTTAGAGCCCCTCCTTAGCCGGTTAACGTAGTGATAGAAGTGGCAGACCTGGCGCTTCATAACACCAAGACCCTGAAGCCACAACAACTGGCACGGGTCGATGCAGAGATTCACGATGTCCTTTCAGAAGAGGCTGACATCTGGCAGATCAACTCCGTGTATGACGCCACTCAGGCCCTGTCACAAGCGGAGAGGAGGGATACCAGCCCTCTACTTGGGAGGCCAGAGCCACGCATTCACAAGATAAAATCCAAGATCGAGTCGGCGAGACAACACGCGTCTCGTATCCAGTGTGTGGCGGACTAAGTGGTGGCCAATAGGCCTTTCACGACCACAGTGCGGCGAATTGCTGCAAATTCAAGACGAGCTCACCACACACCAAATCAAGGCGTGCTGTTTACCATAAAACAGCACTGTCTTGATAGGTTACGAATGCTGTTGGCTGCAAAAAAGTTACTAGTGAGGTGGGCGAGAAGCATCGCGGAAAACATGAAGTTCTGCGACGAACCTTCTAGCCTATTCCAAGAGCGTCTACGTGTTGTGGATAACCCGCCGGCAACTGATCGGGTAGAAACCTTCTGGAAGGGCATGTACGAGTTTCAGCAACCACTCAACGTAGATAATCCAGCCCTAGCGAAGTTCGAAGCATTCTGCAGGAGGCTTCGTCAGCCTGAGCTCAATGAACTGTGCAATCAACCCCGGAAAAAGTTCGACGGGCCCTCAAAGACTCGAAGAACTTTGCTGCTCCAGGTCCTGATGGCCTGAATAACTATTGGTGGAAAAAAATTACAAGTACCCACCACCATCTAGCAAGAGTTTTCAACTCATGGCTAGATGGGGAGCAACAGATTCCGGATTGGTTTGTTGTGGGGCGAACCGTGCTAATCCCCAAAAACAGAGATTTGTCTGATCCGAATAACTGCAGACCGATAACATGCTTGAACGCATCTCATACATGCGAATACTCTCCTCAGTTGAGCCGGTGTATGAACGAATATATGAGCAAAGAGGGTCAAAGAAGGGGGTCGGTGGCTGCAAGGAGAACCTGCTGATCGACAGATGCATCACGCAGGACTCCGTGCAGTATGAGCGTAACCCTTCAATGGCCTGGATCGACTATCACAAGGCATTTGATACAACATCGCATGAGCTCATCATGCATTTGCTCAAATGCCTTGCGGTACCCGATCAAACAATGAGATGAATTGAACAGCTGAAGCCGCTCTGGAAAAGTCGCTTCACCATAACATGTGGTGAAGTCAGAGTCCAAACAGAGCAGGTTATCTTTAGAAGGGGCGTATTTCATGGGACTCCCTCAGCTCTCTTCTCTTCTGCATTTCACTACTGCCATTGTCCGTTGCACTACGGAAAATCCGCGGATACAACTGCGGCACCCCCAGCAACCGGAGGCATTTGTTTTACATGGATGACCTTTAACTTCATGCCTCCGGAGAAAAAGATCTTTATCAGTCCTTAAGGGTGGTGCAAGAGTACACACATGCTATCGGAATGGAGTTTGGGATCGACAAATGTGCCGCGGTTCATCTCAAAAGACGACGATGCGAGGATTACGGAGAGGACGTTCAGCTCGTAGACAGAAGTATCTTACATCATCTGGATGCCGGAGAGACGTATACCTACCTAGGGGTGGAACAACGCCACACCCAAGAGGTGGATACTGTCAAAAACTCCCTCCGCGGCAAGTTTCAGCACAAACTCCGGCAAATCTGGTCTTCAGAACTGTCGGGGGAGAACAAATTTGCTGCTACTAATATGCTTGCCGTTCCGATACTACTCTACTCCTTTGGAGTATTAAAATGGACTCAGGAAGAGCTGCGACAACTCGACGTAAAAACTCGCAAAATGATGCATCTTCATAGGAGCTTGCATCCTAAATCGTCTGTTCCACGGTTATACTTCCCCAGGCAACGGGGAGGACGTGGACTTTTGAGTTTGGAGTGTCTAAATACTGGATGAAGCCTGTAAAGACATCAGGAGTTCAGATCCCCTTCTCTGCTTGGTATGCGATTATGAAAAAGCAGGGATTGGAGCATTTATTTTCAAGGCAGCAACCCGTGCAGCCGATGAACTCGGTCTCGTATTCGACGCTGAACGGACGAATGAGGGCTCTATTCCATGAAGTTCTATATTCAACCTAATATTACAATAACGCAGTAAATGTAGAATTATGAATACATTTTCCACCCACACCCACTTATTTATTATTTTTATTACATTGTCATCCATATATAAACGGGCAAAAAGTTCACTAAATTATCTATAAATAGTTATTTATGCAACAAGTGCAAGAAGTAAGTGTTTATTGCACTCGACATGAAATTGTCCGACGAGGTCGTTAGGTCGAGTTGGATAACACGTCGAGTGCAATATACAATTTTTGCACGAATTGCATACAGTTTTTTCTAAGTTCATGCAAAAAGCAATAAATGATTCATTACGGTGTACTAGGTGTAGGAAAATGAAATTCGCAATTTAAATAATTAATTATTACTATCGATTTGCATTGAAACAGTAACTAATACGTTACGCGAACAATTCATCTTAAATATTATTTTTTCCCTCAGTGTTGAAAGTGAATGAATAATTTGTGCAATTTTCAATATGACATAGTACAAAGCGGATCAGTTTTGATTATGGAGTTATTCTCGGGAAGGCATTGTTTGTTTTACTCTGGCTGCTAACATTAATACCAAGTAATATAAAATATATGTAAATGTTTAAAACGCATTGCTTATCTCACAGAATATATGCTAAATATGTAGTGGGTTTGAACGTTTCTGTCTGTCATGATGACAGCACGTTGACGTAGAATGACAGATGAGTGCAATGAAAACTTTATTGCACTAGTGTAATACAGAACTACTTTTTTCACTAAATATAGTTCAATAAAGTTTTGATTTTGCATGAATGTATAGACAAAATTTATAAGTGTTCATACAAATCTATAATAATATACATGTGAACAAATGCGAGTTAACAAGCATCAGGGAAATTTTTATCTATATATGCCGTTGTTTGGTTCAAACTGTCATATCGCTTGGAATTGCTTTTGTATGAAACATTCCTACATGAAGGTGGAGTGAATTGAATTAGGTGTAGGTACTAGAGTAGGGCAATGATAGCTGGTACGTTAGATAAACCTAATCATTATTAAATTATATTTGGTTAAAGTATTTTATATTCGAAATCTCACAGCTTCTGACGATGCTAACTACTATGCAATATAGTTGTCATTCAAATATATATAGAAGGTCATAAAATGGAATGTTCAACTAAAGACCAAGTTCTCTCATCAACACATTTTCAAAAATATTTGAGAAGTCATTGAAAAAAAGAATGGCTTATTGATCTCATAAAATCGGATAAAAAATTTGTTTTCCTAACAGGCGTGTCCTTGGATAATATATCATATGAATTGTAGCAAAACCTAAATAGGACTTGGCCTATTCCTTCATTATATCAATTTCACTTCAATTTCGGCTCACCGGGTATACCGGGTGGCTACGGAAGTATTGCCGACGGAATATCTCAGTTATTGTATGAAGTAGGTTTGTGAAATTTGGAACGTCGATATAATGACATAAGAGCTAGAATTTGAGCATATTGACATGTCGAAGTTAACTTCAACTTTCTTATTTTAAATGGAAACCCTATTTTTTTTTTCATTTCGCTTTATTCAGCATTCAATTCCCTTTCTAATGACATATCACAAGTTGGTATCGAACCAGAAACTAGATCAGAAAAAAATTATTATTGAAATTCACCGAGTAGGCCGTGGAAGCAAAATGAAAGCCAAAAATTGAAAAGTTGGCTATGAAAACCATACGTCACTTGATAACAGTTGCTACTACTGTGATATTTTATTTTCATTCGTCGGCGTTATAAAAAGCCGCCAAAAAAAATATTGAAAAAATTGGGAAAAAACAATACTCTGTAGGTCCATACCTTAAATAGGAACAACTTTTTCTTGCCTGTACTATTCAGCATAACCATTCCTTTCTAATGATATAATAGAAAGTAATTTTTTGAAATGAAATACCAAAAAATCCAATTATTTTTCTTCAAATAACAAAACAGATTATCGCCATACGCAAAAATAACATTAAAAATAATGTGGAATGATGAATTATATTCTGTAGGTTCTAGGTTAAGTAGGAACATAAACGTACTTGGTCTGTGCCATCGTCCATAGATATTCTAATATCTACCTATGGACGATGTTTGTGCTATTCAGAATAATCATTCCATTGCAATAATCATTCGAACCAAAATATTAACAAGTAGGCTGATTAAGACGTATTTTGGAATGAAACAAAAAAGAAACGAGAGCTCTCACGAACGCTGCTATCCATATTATTTTGACGTTCGAAGTAGTGTTTTTGATTCTGCCATTTTAAAAGGGTTTGGAAATCGAAATCAGTTAGTGGAATATTCAAAAAATGCCCCGTTATTCACGAACCGAACAAATTGACATGCTTCTCATTTATGGTGAATGTTTAAAAAATTCTTATGCCGCTGAACGATTGTATTTAGAGCGATATCCAGGGAGGCAGCAACCGTCAAGAAGGTATCTCCAGTGGCTTGAAGAAAAATTAAGAACTGAGCCTGATGTTCACGAAGACCAAGAAGCATTTGTTATTAATGAGGATATTGAAATTAATGTATTAGCTTTAGTATGATATGATAGCACAATTTCCTCAAGGCAGATTGGCGCCGAATTAGCTATAAGTAAGGACACTGCTAGGAAAATTTTGAAAAAACATCGATTTAAATCCTTCAAGTATCAGTTGCATCAACATTCGTATGAAAATGACGGTGAAAGGCGCCTGGATTATTGTAATTGGTTTCTTCGACAAAATGCTGAGAATCACCTATTTAACTATTATATCTTGTTTACGGACGAGTCAAGATTTACCAACAATGGATTATTTAACAGGAATAATACAAGGTAGGTACTGTACTTTATTTGGATTATTGTCGATAGTCGAAGTGTAAAGTGCTAAAAGTGTGAACGGTCTTTTGTTTCAGGTACTGGGCGATAGAAAACGAGCACCGGTTTCGACAAGGTGGCTTCCAGGAGAGATGTGGTGTGAATGTTTGGGCAGGAATAGTTGGAACTCATATTGTTGGCCCCATTCTTTTTCAAGGCCAACTAACCGGAGAGAGATACTTTAATTTTTTAACGAATGAAATTTCGGAATTCATGAACAACCTACCAGCGGAAATAACTGAGAGAATGTACTTCCAGCAAGATGGCGCCCCTCCGCATAATTCATGAATAGCGAGAAATTGTCTTCAAAATCGCTTTCAAGAGAGACTTATAACAACCCATGGTCCAGTCAGGTGGCCACCAAGGTCACCTGATCTTACTCTGTGCGACTTTTTTCTATGGGGGCATCTTAAAAATAGGGTGTATTCCACACAGCCTACAACTCTACATGAGCTAGAAGTAAAAATTCGTAGACCTTTCCAAGATATCACGCCCCATATGTTGAAAAACGTTTTACATGAAAATATCACTAGAGTCAATAAATGTATTGACGCTGAGGGAATGCATTTTTGAATTTATGTTTTGAATTTATTTTATCTTTAATCCTATCAATTTTTTTTTTTTCGATAAATCTTTTTTTTGTTAATTGAATAATAATAATTGGATTTTTTGGTATTTCATTTCAAAAAATTACTTTCTATTATATCATTAGAAAGGAATGGTTATGCTGAATAGTACAGGCAAGAAAAAGTTGTATGTTCCTATTTAAGTTATGGACCTACAGAGTATTGTTTTTTTCCCAATTTTTCCAATATTTTTTTGGCTCAAATTCTAGCTCTTATGTCATTATATCGACGCTCCAAATTTCACAAACCTACTTCATACAATAACTGAGATATTCCGTAGGCAATACTTCCGTAGCCACCCGGTATATTATATCCATATCTATACGGTGGGTTGCTGGCCTCGCCATCGCAAATCGGTTTCGAGAATAATTCACATTATGGAATGCACACAAAAACCACCTCAGCGGTTTTTATATACTGTTTGAAACACGGTAGATCGCTAAAGGCCAGTTGCACAGGTTACACTTAACGCTTTAAGTGTCACTTGCAATTAGGAATTCGATAGAAAATGTTGAATGGTATGTCGACTATATCAATACTTTCACATTCTGATTCATAAATTTAAGCTTCGCTCAAAGCACTAAGCGGAAGTGGTGCAATCGACCCTAAAAAATGTGTTTTATTTTCCATACGAATACGAACTTGAAGCACGCTGATTCTCTGGTAGCATTGCTGAACAGATTTTTGCCTTTGGCTTCAATGGTATTAAATAATACTTATGGTATTGTGAAAACCTGTGCTTGCATATTTATTCTAGGTGGGTAATGATACACTTAGTTATTCGATGATACCTCTGTTTTCCTTTCAAATAATAGTTAAAATGCATATTTATTCTAGCTGTGATATAGCGACACGCTACTTCTACACGGTTATGGTTTTTCTTAGAGGTTTCTTTTATCAGGTTGATTCGGGGCTGTTCTTTCAACACTTTTGAGAGTTCTCACGATTGTATATCAGTGGATTGTTATGAGATTTTTCTAAATAACTACAACAGGTATTTTCCCAAACTTTTTTTTCAGCTCTCTCACCCTTTCAATTTATCTCTTCTAGGAACCTCTCTTAGAAACCACACTCAATTTGAATTGTCCAGCCTTTCATTTTTGACAAAACTGTTTATCAGTTTTTTGCATTGGTTTTGAAATTTTTCTGAAAATCTCATTTTAATATCTACTAAATATTATTAGCCTTAAACAACTATTAACAATTATCTTGAAGCTATATTACAGTGCCCATTCACAATTCTTGTATGAAAATTATAATTTTATACTTACGCCTATTTGTTTTTCTTCAATCTGTCAATATTTTCAGTGTACCTACAGTACAGGGTATGCCGATATGTATATGGATAATTGCTGGGAGTATTTTTCTAATGCTTACCATCCTATATCTACATTAGACACCAACGAACAATATTTGCTAATATACACGAATCACAGTAAACGTTTAAACTGTTTGCCCTCAACTTGCAAACATGAATTCTTCTAAAAAATCCGGCATATGTGACACTCTGAATTTCTTGCAGAAAAAGAGATCGAAATGCATTCGTAACTCTCTCCTGGCAATGCAATCTTCTGTTCTTTCAGCGGTGCAGCATAGACAATATTGGTCATACTTCCCCAAATAAAAAAGTCTAATGAAGTGATATCGGCCGAACCAGGAGGCCATCGATAAGGTTCATTGTCCCCTATTCAACAATCTTCAAAATTATTTTTTGAATATGTATTCACATATGTAATATTATGAGGTGGGGCTCCGTCGTGTTGATACCACAGCTGACTCCAGTTCAAATCTAATCAATCTATAATTTCTTGAAATAAGTGTGGATAAGTATCACTCCAGTTATACTGGTTGAACATTCCATTTTCCATAAATTCTGCCTCATTCGTCCAAATTAATTTTTGTAAAAAATGTTCTTCGTTAATTTTGATTAATATGAATTCACAAAAATTATTCCTTCTTTTATCGTCAACTGCTCTTGAATAAGAACAAATACAGACGGTACTTATGTTTCTCACGCATCACAGGTATTCCCATATCTCTTTCTGCACCTACTAAGAGATTTTCTGGATGCCTACGCTCTGAAGTAGACAAATTTTCATTAAAATACTTCCAATATCAAAACTATATCATTAAACTATATTACTGAATTTTCTGATTGGTCAAAAACAAGAAGAAATCGCATGAAACACTTTGTAATAAACAAGGATGAAATTTCCTTGATTTTTTTCAGTACTAGGGTTTCTGGGAAAAATTGTAAATTTCTCAAATTTACGCCTTGAGTCGATTCAGGAATTCCTAAAATTTGTTTATCTATATTCAGAAATACGAATATGTATTTTCAGTATACATGAACCTCACTGTAGAAAATCATGATTTTAATGATTCGTCGTTTCATACAATTAAAACGAATAAAAGAAAACATATCTTTGAAATTTCATTCCGATTCATTACTCCCTGAAGTAACTTATCGGTTAGTCATTTCTTTCATTGCACGAGAGAGACCTATAACACCCTGATAGGGGCAATTGTTGAAAAATATGTGAAATTCGTAATTCCCTGGTGTCACGAACATCGGCGGAACACAATATTTTCCCAGGTTATCGGTTGTGTTCTTGGTAGATTGCATTTTAAGAAAATGTGTATAGGGAAAATGGAAACATATCAGTACGTGTTTTGCTCTTGGTTTGTATTAGTCAGCTGAGTATTCTAGTTTAATTATCGGGGATAATACCATAAGGGCTTTAAAAATTACCAATAACTCTGAAAAAAAATAGTTTTTTTTAAACTGCACGAGTTTTTTTTTTTGTTTCAGAGTATATATTACCCATCTCCGAAGAAAGAATGCATTTTTTTAAACAACGAAAAAATGACTGAGCGCAAAAAAAACATGTTTGTTACAGAATTGTTCGGTAAATTTTTAAAGCACGAATGGTATTCGGAGAGTTTTGAGAATACAAAAATATTCATATTATTTTTTGTTATAGAATATACCATAATTATTGTTAGCATGTCCTGTTTTATCTCCTAGTTTGATCAAAAACTCGCTAATCTATTATGCTGCCAAAATATTCAATCACCTCCCAACAAACAGAAAATATTGAAAAATATGATTTGTTTAGGTCTTCTATGAAAAAAATTCTCCTTGAACTAGTTATATACAACATTCAAGATTACATTCTGATATAGTCAAATTAGAGACAATGCTACGTATTAGTCAACCCTTCTATATGGTTAGTGGTATCTTTTATTTATATTATTATTAATGTGACTATGATACTTATATTGTATCTGCCAAACTTCGTACATTGGCATAAACTTTACTTATTTTATTATTAGGGTGACTGTGTTATGGTACTGTAACTACTTTAGTTGTCTTACTTTATTTTTTTGTCGATAGTAACTGACTGTAATATTTGTATTACTTACCAATTTTTTAACTAAATCTTTTCAAAACTGTCTGTGAATGTATGTACACATATATTGTGTTTCAGCCTTGAGATGCCTAAAAACCCTGGTGTGCCGACTCATACCTGTAAAACTGTAGAATAAAACGCTGGACATTCGCTTGCTTGATAATGAGAAAACAAATGAAATCGCGGTCTATTTTCCAAAAATCCTGCAACACTTCGTGAACCTCCACCGTCGGTTTTCTTGTTAGGGTGAATTTTCATGAACAGAAGTTTCAAGTATTACGCACGAGCATGAAATGAATAAAACAACATTGACATTCAAATTCACAGAATCACTGTCCGCAAGCAGTTTTATTAGTTAAATTTTCGACTTATTATATAATTTTTATTTTGCTGATATGCAATTTACTGGAATAAATAATAATCACACATTTGAGTAGGTATTGAAATGCACAAGTATTTGCGCCATTGTATCCGAGTTTTCCTTTTAAAGCTCTCTATAATAAAGTATACATAAAGTAATAATTTTGTAGCTTATTTTGAGTTTAATTGCATTTCATAAGTGATATGTATGATGAGTTGTGTGTTACAATGGTATTTCGCTATTTTAAAAACTGTATGTCATGTAATAGTGAAGATGTTTCTTTTTTGGTGCAATTCTTTCTCGACAGAAAATTTATTGGGTGATCTAACCACACTGAAAAGATTTTACGAAAACGAATGGTAAAATAAGAAAACCTAAACAAGCTTGATGATATATGCAAAATTGATAGATTTCAGTAGGAGTGGTGATTTTTTTTACTTTGTCACGAACTTTCGCAACTTGAACTTATGAAATATTTGAAGAGACAGTAGGGTGTAACAACACGCACCCAGTTGATTGAATCGATTTGAAAAAATGTTTGTCATATTTATTAGAGCATGGCAAGTTAAGAAATAAAATGTAAGTTCCATATTGGTTCCAAAGTATATTTTACAGATTTTAAGTAGTAGGTACTCACTTTCGGTACTAGACATAAATGAATTATGGTGTTCATCTCTCTGAACGGATTATGGTCAACTTATTTAGGAAAATAATATAAAATACAGAAAAATAAAGAAACAACGAACATCATTAATAGTCAATAATATTGCACTACGAAATTTTTGATTCTGCCACCACTATTTTGATTTTTAAACGGTATTTACATTATTTTTTAAAAATATCACCTTTTGTGTGGTGTTATTTTTCAAATAAATTTGGTCTTTCACTTCGAGTATGGAAACTATATTGCTTTAGAATGATATTTGAAAGTTTATTGACATTCCGTCAAATTCAATCAACAACAATCACAATCACTATGACCCTGGAATATTGACATGAGGACGAGGCGCCGATTACAGAAATAGACCACGATTTCATTTGTTTTGTCTTCAAAAAAATCTAAAACAAATCTTATCAGTCGACACACCAGGGTTTTTATGCATCTTACAGTACTCTAAATAAATACATCTTAAACGACAAATAGAGTCAATCGTGTGGAAGCTGTATGAGTATTTGAAAATGAATCGGTTTGGAGACACAAAAACGAAGAAGATATGGTAATCGAGGCTACAATCCCTGACAATACAGTGTCATTCATAAATATAACATGACCTTGACTAATTGTAGACAATTTTATTGCTGCTAAATTTCTCTTGTATTTAATAATTTTACTCGACATTATTTTGGCTTTAATAATCAGAGATGAAAGCCCTCGAGCTTCTCTCTCGGGTTTTCATAAGTTTATTAATGCCAAAATAATGTCTCGTTAAATTATTATAAAATAAAGTCGAAATTTGGATGCAATAAAAATAATCGACAATTCATCAAGGTCTTGTTATATTACCATTGATAATCCACGTTGATTACCGCTGTAATTCAGCGATAATTCAACACCTCTTATGGAAATTTTAACACATGAGTGAAATGTTTAGCTTGAAACTGAAATGTTAGACATTTCAATGATCTCCTTTCATAGTGTTGGATACAGATTCTTCACAGTCTAAATCAGGAAAAAATTCTAAATCTTTTGCTCTGTAGGAATGTAAGCTTTCACGGCTGGCGTCAATATTTTGGTTGGTTTCCGGGTTTTGCCGTGGTCTTCTTTGGTCTCTTTGCTTTGATCACGAAAAATCACAAAATATTGTCTGGAATAATGAACGACAGCTAACCACAACTTTGAAATATTCAATTGATTGATACTTGTATCGTAATGTAATGTTGAAATTATGTTTCACGTTTTGAGTTCCATTCTATAACTGAATACTTCTGATTGCAGGACCAAATACCCCCATTTGAAAAAATTATATTCAATTTTATGAAGTTGAGCAGGAAACTGTGAGCAACTTCTGAATACCACTAATCACATAATCATTGATATATGCTATATCTTGCAGTATCACATACTTTAAAATTTTCACACAGAAATCATAGATGGATACAGCTAGCTCAATAAGAACATTGGTTTCACACATAAGATAGCCGATGAAAAAAACAGCGAATTTATGTTAAAAAAGGTAAGTGGAAGTCTATAAGACAAGCAAATGATGGGACGAGCAAAGCAAAAGGCAATACGATGACGGTTTCCTCAACTTCGTAAGCACAAGATACCAAGCCTTTACATTTCGGGGTCAGAATTGGCATATATCCCCAATGAAGTGAATTTTTCGAACTTTTTCTTTTATCCATCCATGAGTCAAAGGGTTAAAATATGGCTGTATCATCGGCGAGGCTGTACAATTTTCCACTAGATTTTTCGATAAATAATTATCCCAGGAATCTTTATGGTCGGTGATATGACAAATCGCTTGATAATTTATATTGTGTTCCCAACATGGCTTTCCATAAAGACCTTTTTTCATACTTCCGAAACTTGATAAAAACTAGATCCAGAAGGTTTTTGGTTTCGCCGATAACAAATCAGGGGTCAGATTTGAAAAAGTCATAATGTCGGGGTCGGTTATTACCTCAAGACATACTAGAGTTTGCAGATACTTCAGGAAAAATCGAAAACCAGGCTTCATTGTGGGCCGTATTAGGATCACAAAAGTCAATTTTGAAATAATGTCTTAGAATTATTTTCAACATCCCCGAAACCTCCTTGGGTCAAGATTTCATCCAGGTTTGGTGAAATCAAAAGAAGACAATTTTGGGGAGAGGTGTGAGGTTATATTTGGACCAATAGTGTGGATTATATCTCCAGATTCGTTTTCAACAACCCCAAAAACCTCATGGAATATCATCCAATTAGTTTCAGTAAACTCAGAAAACAGGTAATTTTTTTTGGAACGTGTATTCTCGAATTCTGACACATAATCGTTATCAGCGAACCTTGAAACCTCTGAGTTGAGTTTGCAACGAGTTTCAAATTAGGGATTTATGGGAACACTGACGTGAATTTTATAATTACAAAACAGTGACCTCAGAATAACCCCATAGAGATTTCGTGACCATTTTCGCCGAGAGACAGTTTCCATAAGGTTTAAAAGGCCCTTTACATATCTTTTGACTTGGTGATCGACATTATTGACAAGATAATTGAGATATCTGATGACAGTTAGCATTTATATTTATTAGCAGTAATGTACAGATGTACCCCATACTTTGAAGCCCATGTATAAGCAAGAAACCGATAACACAGAGATGGTGTTGTTAACTGGGCTATACCCTATACTGACCATGGCAACGTAGAGGTATGATTTTAATTATATTTTCAGGTTCTACAACACTACGTACTCCTTGTCCGACGCGCACGTAAAGATTCCAGTCCATACAAATGACGAAATGAGGCAAAATCTCTGCAGACAATTTTTTTCAGTACATCACTGATCCTCATTCGCCATCGGCGCGAAATAGTAAAAAGGACGTCGCCATGTGGCAAAACATATGGAACTTCTTTGTTTCCCAAGTCACGTTTGCAATCTTGTAACACTTTGTAGTTGGCTGCAAACCAGAAGCGAGCATTTCATGAAAAGATGAAAACTAATACTGTGTCTTTGATATCGTTCTTTACAATTTTCTATTTGAGAAACGACTTCCACCCTCCTCGAGGATGCCCGAGAAAATTGGATGCTTCTCAGGAGAAATCTCCACATCGCTTTATATTTACATATTTCTCATTATTGGTATTTGATCGAATGACTTCGGCATTACCTAATTTAAGATATTGATATAAAAGAGAGGTCGAATTCAATTTGTCGTTCGACTATATCTCCGTACGGAATTGATTCTTGTTTAAAAATGATAATAGTAATAGGTAAAGTGAAGAATGAGTATTCATTTTCATGTTTCATTTGGGTTTTCTTTTGGAGTCTTTTTCACGTGATGATTTTCTGGGTTTCAGGCCAACATTCATAACGAGATATACTCGACGTTTTATCAACTAGTAGTTGGCATCCTCAAAATACATTTTTGACAGCTACTCAAATACTGTCTAGATCTTATCATCTTCGTTTTTTACTTTAAGCTCTTTCTTCGACTATTCCACTTTTTCGTCAAGAAGTGGTTTGTTCTCTTGGAGTAATTCTATATTAAGTTGTCTACTTTCTACGAGTCTTTTAAGAGATATATTTTCAACTAACAACTTTTTCATCTTCATTTTCATACTGTTATCCTTAGCCAAACTCATTTCATAAAACGATTCCTTCAGTCTCTATGGCAGTAATTTCTAATGTTCTCTTCTTCAACCAATTCCTCACAACAAACTACAAGATACACACGTTTTATGGTACACGTTGTAGCGTCGTTTCCAAAGTTGAATAAAATTATGAAAAAAAAAAAAAATCTAAATCAAGTAAATGAGTATGAAATACTCCTGAACCTCTGTGAGGATGTCAACGATGTATGTAGTCCCTACATGAAATAGTTATCAGTAGTAATATCCTTATAGGTCATTGATAATAGACAAGATAATTTGATGACATTTGGCTTCGGGCTGTTACCAAGCAACGAGCTTGAGAAATTTGTCAGAAAATTATGAGGTATTTTTGAATGTTCGAGAGATATTCGGCGGAAAATTAAAAAAAAATATAATCCAACACAACGAAACATTCATTTACTTGAAAGTACAGTTAGTAAATATGTAAAAATACAATTATTAAAATTCAACTTACTTTAGATTCGTTGCTGTTCCTTACCATAGAAGATCTATTACCACGAATAATATTTATGATCTTGTTGTGGTGTTCTTGATCGAGATTTAGGTATGGTTTTATAGAATTTTGATTGCTATGACCAGTAATTTTCAGCATTTGTTGTTCTTCTACACCACTTTTTGCCAATTCGCTATCAGTAGTTGATCTATTCGAGTGATTAGTTATTTTTTGTCCTTGACATTCGAGCTAATTGCTTCAACAGCAGATTTAGTCCATCCATTTATTGTATTTCTTCCAACAGGTACATTATCGCACCATTTGCCAGTTTCATTTTTCCAGTGTCGATTTGGTTTAAGGAACAGTCGTGGTGAGGTAATATTGTGGCTTCGTTTTGATATCAGTTTTTGAAAGCTTTGTCTTTTACTATTGGAAACCAACCATTCACTACTTGTACAGCTTTTAGAACCACCTAGGCACCTTTTACTGAACACCGGATTGTATTCAAGGTAATTTGTTGAAGAGTCATCGTTATTTTTCTCGAATTGAATAAAAATCCACTAGACAAGCAACTGCCTCACCTCCTCGCCACGCTAATTCTACAGCAGCAATATGGTGAAATTCACGCATAAGAACTTCAGGAGTATTTTCATCCTAAAGCGATATTATTTTGTTAACTTCAGACAAATTTAATGAAACTGAACTGGACTTACGTTAACATGGATCTGCTTGTAGTTTTTTCCTGATTGCATCGCGGGCATCTGGGGCTGGTTCAAATACCGTAATAAACGGGTCAATCATATTATAGTCAATATACAGGGTTATGATAAAGTAATGCACAAAATTCATAAAACGTACAACGATCACTTTTGAAAAAAATGCAAAAACACGTTAAACTGTTTTTTTTATTCCGCATCTTTTGACATAAGTTACAAAAATAACACGTCAAAGTTGTCAAAGTTATGACGTCATCAACAAATTTTTCTAATGGGAAGCTAAGATTTTTATCACATTATGTGATAGAGCTTGTGTTTGTACACAAGGGATAAATAGTTGCAGTAGGGCTCACATAAGAAAAAAAAAAACGAGAACATGAATAAAAAACGAAATAAACGTAAGTTTCATAATAACTTTTCAATTAACTAAACAGTCCATTAAACCAAAACTATTTCTTATAGGAATTGTTCAAACTGTGTCCCGTTTACTAACTGACATAGGCCAAGACGATGGTAGACCGCATTTATAGAGTTTTCGATCATCTGCGGAGTTATACGAGTCATTTCGTGTCTAATTCTTTCCATTAAGTCTTCTAAATTGTCTGGCCGGTTAATGTAGACCCGATTTTTCAAATGTCCCCACAGAAAAAAATCAAGGGGGGTTAAATCAGGTGACATAGGTGGCCACTCCATTGGTCCACGTCTTCCAATCCACCGTCCTTCAAACTGGTTATCCAGAAACCTTCGAACAGTATGACCATAATGTGGTGGTGCGCCATCTTGATGGGACCAAATACTGGGATCCAAGTTGTCCCCATTATTTCGATCAGGAAATGCCGCAAGTAGGTCCGGAAGCACTGCCATACGAAGATGTTCCAAATATCGTTCAGCTGTTAAATTCCCGCGAAAGTAATAAGGACCAATAAATCTTCCCCGGACGATTCCTACCCAAACATTAATTTTTTGGGGACGCTGGGTGTGTTTTGTCTGCATCCAGTGGGGATTTTCCCGAGCCCAGTAGCGAGAATTGTGTCGATTTACAGAACCACTTAGACAAAACGTTGCCTCATCGGAAAATACTACACTATTAAGAAAATTTGGATATTTGTCACAATGCCGCATGAAGATTTCACAAAATTCCAAACGTCTGTCCGGATCATCTTCTGAGAGTTCGTGAACAACATGAACTTTGCATGGGTGTAGTTTTTCTTTTTTTAACATCTTTACTACAAACGACTGACTAACATTTTCTTGTAAGGCAATTTCTGTTGTAGTTGCGTTAGGGTGTTCTTCTACTGACAGCAAAATATCTAACTTCACATCGTCGCTTATTCCTGGTCGTCCAGATTTTGGAGCATCCCTCACGCTTCCCGTTGCATCAAATTTTGCAACAATTCTGCTTACTGTGCTTCTACCAATTGGAGGTCTTTCAAAATGTGTTGCGTTAAATAAAGCACATGCTTCTTCATGACTTCGAAGGCGATCGCCGTAAGCTACCATCATTAGAATTTCTATCCTTTCTCTTTCGGTTAAACGAGCCATAATAATAAAACTGTGGTGACACTAATTGTACGACTGACACTGACAAACCGTTGTTTTGGTAAAACAATTGAAACAATTTATAAGAACACATGTTCTTACTAGATAAGTTTAAGTTTGACCTCTTTTTATAATTGGTTTTGTTATTTAGTTTTTTATCCCTTTTCTCGTTGTTTTTCTTATGTGAGCCCTACTGCAACTATTTTTCCCTTGTGTAAAAACACAAGCTCTTTCACATAATGTAATAAAACTCTTAGCTTCCTATTAAAAAAAATTGTTGATGACGTCATAACTTTGACAACTTTGACGTTTTATTTTTGTAACTTATGTCAAAAGATGCGGAATAAAAAAAACAATTTGACGTGTTTTTGCATTTTTTTCAAGTGATCGTTGTACGTTTTATGAATTTTGTGCATTACTTTATCATAACCCTGTAGTACTTTTCTTGCAAAAGTTTGCATGAAACGTTCCACATTGTCTTCACCGTTGCTTCTTTAAATTCGGTCCTATCTCTTTTTCTCATATTGTATCAACCCCAATTCTTCTAAACTTTTATGTTCATTTAATTAATATTCTCGTTTGCTGCAAAACTCCATAAATATTCCCCAAATATATTTGTGACAGTAGGATGTATTTCTGGTAATTTTTTCTTTGATCAGCGCATTTATACTTTAAACATTTGCATTGCCAAAACGTGACATTTTAAAATTGATTTGGAATGAAGTTGTCAAACTCAATCGTGTTGTCATAGTGATTGATGATTTATCGATAGATTTTTATTTTTCACGAAAACTGTTTGGCAAAAATATGAAAACAAACCGTTTGACGAGTGACTTTATTTAAATTCGGTTTGTTTGAATGTTTTTGCCAAATAACCATTTGTTTGAGAGATCAAAATAAAAAATTATCGCTTTGGCAAGAGCAGAAATAGTGCTGCAGAAATTCTGGTATACTTTGAAATTTCGTTTACACCAATGGGCACATTTATGTACCATCCCTTGGCATTTTCATTTTTCCAAAACGGATTTGGTGTTAGAAACAATCTATCTGAAGAAATATGTTTGTTTCGTTTTTCTAGAGGCATTTTTAACAATCTTACAGGACATACGTTCGGATTTTCTTTATTTGTCAACCACTTACTTTCACTGCACCTTTTATCTCCACCTTGAGCTGTTTTAGAAAAGACCGTGTTATTCTCCAATCTGCCTGTCAATGTTCCATTATTGTATTTTTCGGCTTTGAAATATTAAATTTTACACTACGCACTTTCACCACCTCTCCAGGCTAATTCAAAAGCGGCGATATGACAAAGTTTTTTTTGAAGTCCCATTGGAGTATTTTCATCCCACTGCTCTGTCATTTTTATAACTTCTTCTTTACTTGCTTTAGAACCTTGTCTTCTTTTATCTAAATTGCTCTGCAGTTGCTTGCGTTTAGATTTTTAGCGTTTCTAGCGGCTTGAAATGTCACATCTTTGAATGGGTCAAACATAATCTTATAATCCATATAATATTTTTCTTGCACAATTTTGGCTACAGTATTCCACATTGTTTTAACTACGTACTCCTTGTAGTCTTTTCTGTCTGATTTCTTCATATTATACGCCCAATCTGCCAATATGCTTGAGATTTCCGGCTGCGACGTTGAAGGTGATAGTTCATTCCCCTTTTCTCGACAAAATAATTCAAACTGCCTCCAAGTTGATGATTTGGTTTTTTTGGTGTTTTTTAGAGTGGCGTTGTCTATTGCAGAATTTATTATTTGAATAGTTGTACTACCAAATCTACCGTTAACGCTCATTTGAAATTAAAAACAACACTTTGTAACAAAAAGTATGAAAATTTGTTGTCATTTGGCTTTCTTGATAGCAACGCGTCCTTGGGTACAGCGTCGGATTCAATAAAGTCATACGACAATTATAAGTTGTTGCCGTGGTGAAGGTAAATAACAGTTTATCCACTTGCAAACTTACGTTCCTATTTATCCGATATCAAACTGCCAAAACTGACGTTTCTTATGGACGATTTTATACATTAGTTGAATTATCAAAGGTAATACCACGAGTGTTTCAAATTTTATCGATAATTCTTTCTTTTCCACGAAAACTTGTTTATCTGGCAAAAATATGAAAACAAACCGATTGATAAAATCAGTCGTCCTCGGTTTGTTTGAATGTTTTTGCCTCAAATAAAGAAGTTTGAGTGATGAAAATAAAAAATTATCTGATAAAATTTGAAGATCAAGTTGTATTTGGGAAGATTATTTTTTTCAACAATTCAAAAGGATTTTGCTTAATTTTTTACTCTTTATCCGTTACATTTTTTCATATTTGCTGCCCAGTCTTCCAGAATTTTTGCAATATCTTGAATAGTCGTATCGTTTTGTAGCTGGTAGTTTCTGATTCTGCAAAATGCTTCAAACTGATTCCATATACATTTATTGAATTTAAATGTGTTTTGTGGAGTGTAATTTTGTGTTAAATGTTCAATATTCTCTTGGATGATGGCACTGAATCGGTTTGTGTTAATTTTTCAATGAACATCGAGGTACTCTAAGCTGTCAGTAATGACAAATTCAGTAGAATTTTGACGTTTCAATGTAAACAAGAGTCGCGTTCGGTATTTACATCGGACCACTCAGATCTATACCGTATCGTTCGTTTATTGCAATCGGATGTGTCTGAGCTAAATCCCGATCGTTCGGACTGCGTTGGTATAAGATGGTTGATTATTGTTTATTTGTTCAGATTGAATAATTTTTAGGCTTTTTGACTCTATGAACATAATGCAGGAGCTGAAACTGTTTGATTCTGAACAGCAAAAATCATTCAAGCTGATGATTAGTGAAGATAATTATTTGACAGGACAGGGATTCAGCGTTCGTTTATTCATATAATCCGTCCAATCCGAGGTCACGTGACGAAAAAATCCATCGCATCACGGTTGGAATTGCCGATTTCTCCTAAGGTATTTACCGAAGGATTGGCCAGAATAATGGCATTGCTATTAGTTGAAACTACCAAAATTTCAGATTTCGACATGTGAAAAAAATAATCAGTATAAAACCGAATGACTGGCCAGAATAATCCGCTGCTGTCGGTTGAAATACCAGAATCGTCAAAATTTTACAAGTGAAAAAAATATTCAAAGGTAATATACCACGTGCTTCAAATTTTATCGTGATTTTATCTATATTCAGTTTGCTTGAATGTTTTTGCCTCAAATAAAAAAGTTTGAGTGATAAAAAAAAAAATTGTCTGATAAAATTTGAAGAACGATCACGTTACACAACCTAGATGAGTAATGCACAAATGTAACATATTTTCATAATGTTATCCCTCAAATAGTGACATTATTGCCATGTCGCAATTTTTTAAGGATACAATAAGCACGTCAGCTAGATTTTTATATCGGTCGGGTATATTCATGGCATAGAAAACCCAAAAATACTGTCATGGATGAAAATATAGCAATAAGAAGGCAATTGAAACGTTCATTGCAGCTTGTTGGGAGCATGTAAAAACGATAGTATTTCCATCGCCGAACGGAGATTCTTCGTTCTCGATATAGTCTGGTCAGTACGACAACGCTGTGAATTTTCAGTTAATGTGTGTTAAACTCTCGTTATTTTTTATTAATAAGCAATGGTGAAGCATTGTGAAATGTGTAAAGGACCAATTGAAGCTGGAAATCAAAATATGCCATTTCATAGGTAAGCTACCAGTTTCGTAACTATCGAGAAAGGAAAACCAAATTGGAGAAGAGAAAAATGAATGAATTATGAAAGAACATGTCAATTAGTGCATCGGCTGTTTCCCAAATCCTGTGTGTAGATTATTTCATTATAATTTCAAGTTTCCATTCCATATTGGGTTTCCATTATTTCTATTTTATCGGACCTCAATATTTCTGTTAACAACGCACGATACTGCCGTTGGGGGAATATTTTCCTTACACACATATTTTAATGCGTGTGCGGCGAGTTACTCATCTAGGTTGTGTTATTTGATCGGAGCAATCCACATATCAGTCAAACTGAGCTGAGTCAAGTGGTTTGATATGGTAACTAAAGATTTGCTAAGACAACCAAGTTGTCATCAAGACGTCAAAGTTTCAAATCGAAGCATTGTTGAAGTGACAGACTATGCACTTCCCGAATTATTTTATAGCAATATTTTAATGGATTGGTCAGGCGAATAAGAGCTGCCAGAAGCAATTTCAAAGTTCGCAGATGAGGTAAATTCAGACGTGTTTCTAGTAGGTAAATCACGAGAAAGATACGAACAGAAATACAACAATTTTTAAACTGGTGTAAGGATAGCTTCAGAAAAGAGGTTTTTTGTAGTTTTTTTTTTTCGACCTGTGTAAGGTACTGAAATCCAATAACAAAACAAAACCTGGACATAAGAAACTTTCCTAAGTTGACATCGTTCCTAAAAAAGCAAAACGTTGGTTGTTTGATCGAATGTGAATAGCAGATTTTTATCAAAGAAGACATATCCAAGTTTATGCTATCCCCTGATGAGATATATCTCATGTTTGAAGTAGGTACCTCTTTTGCTCTAACCGGTGCTCTTCGCAGAGCCAAGCTTATGAAAATCACGCTTGACGAGAATTGAGGAAACCTAATTATTGTCAAAATCTCCGAATCGAAAAACCATACTTCAAGATCCTTTCTTATACCTGAAGACATAAATAATGGAACCTTCTTGAAGCTCTACGGAAAGTACGTATATTAACGGCCTCCTACCACCACTCATCGTCGTTTTTTTATCAATTAAAAAAGACAAATGCTCATTTGTAGTGGTGTCCCATTCGTCTTGTCAAATCCTCACGCTAACGTCATTTATGTGTTTCACGACCTCCGTCCAGTAACTATAGTCAGCAGATGTTACATCATCCAAAATTTCTGGGCGTGCTGTTATCTTAAGTTTCTTGATAGCTAAGTTCTTCTTTATGGCAATATATAAGGGCAGCTTGGCTATGACGCATGCAGTTTCATTGGGAGTTGAATTGTACGCTCCGGTAATTAGACTTAAGCATATTCCTTCTACACTTCTTATCCTTCTTTTGATGTATGTTTTATCAATCCTGTGGTACCAACATTCGCTGGCATAAGTGATTATTGGCACAATTGCTCTGCAGTATATAGTATCCAAGAACTCCCTCGTAACGCCCCAGTTTACGTGGACAAGCTTCCTTAGAAGCTGGAAGATTACCCTAGCTTTATTTGTTATGTATTCTGTATGCTTACTGAATGAGAGTTTCTCATCCAGAATGACCCCCAGATACTTTTGGCAGAGAACCCTGCCAATGGGGCTCCCTCTGTATCTGTGTCGTGCAAGCGACAGAATGAAGAATAATGACATCAAGACTGACTGAGGACAATCACCAAAGTAACAGAGCTTGTGGGATGGACTGTACAAAATCATGAATGCGTAGGTGTGAACACATTCGGTAAAATGCCAGCAGAGATCGCTACCAATTTAGGCCTATCTAACCCAGAACGTTACACAGGTCACAGTTGTAGAAGATCCCCTGCAACTTCAGTCGAAGGGATAACCAACACAAAACGCCTTGCAGGCTGAAACTTCTATTGCTGAAGGTTATTTGGAGGACTCCGAAGAATAGAAGAAAACCATCTCGAATATAATTCTTTTATGCACTAGCGGGCGGTAAAGTACACGTTACCACCCGTGGGCGCATCATGGCCCGCGGCCGGTAAAGTAGACAATATACTAAAATTGTCCATATATACCTGCGCACATCATTTCACGGAAGACCTACCACGAAACAATGAATTCAGTTCAATAAAGAAATACTCATTTAACAACTTTTATTCATTATCTACATTTTTGCTCCATAACCCTGAAAATTAAAATTTTATATTAACTATGTAATTGTTACAATTTTCAATATTGAGGGTGGGATATTCACTTTTCTCTTGAAAATAATTATTCCCTTTTGAAACATCCTCACCACTCATTTTAGATGTGGATGGTAGGTCCAAATAATTATTATTTGGTATCGATCCATCACCATCGCCGGCAATTTTTTGGCAATATTCAATTTATTTGAAATCGATTGTTCAATGTAGCTCTCTGCTACTGTAGTTGATTTCCAACCAGCGTGTCTTTTGATATTGGTGATACTTTCCCCAGCATCAGATAATAAAGTGGCTGAAGAACGCCTGAAACAATGACCCGCATATTCTTCTGGGCCTGGTAGCTTCAAAAATGCTGCAATTTTTCTTGGAATTTGACCGAGGATATTCTTCCCAACAACTTGTTTTGTACATTTTTTCTTCTTATAGAATATAAAAACGACCATGTTCAGTATTTGCGGGACGTAGACTAGCATATCTTCTATAAATATCCAAATAATTAACTGACTGGTTTTCAGTACTGCAGATGGTAAATGTTCGTTCTATTTTAGTTTTTGACTCTCGAATTGTAATCAATAAAGCATAAGTTAGGTCTTGAATGTCTTCAAGCTTGAGATTTGTTAATTCTTCTCTACGACAAGCACCATGTACCCCAAATATTAATGCAACCTATAAAAGAATCAATAAGTTCTTTAATTACTTAATAACTATAGGTAGGTATAACATACCTCCATCATCAGATATACATTATCTAGAGCTTCTTTTAGAAAAAGTTCGATTTCATCCCTATTCAATAATTTGGATTTCTTCGGCTTATATCCATCATTCTTCCGTTTCAAAAATGCTATCAATTTTGGAAATTTGTTTATGTTTATATTATTATACAAATTCAAAGTAGACTTTAACATCGAATAGTATGACTACAAAGAAGATGGTTTTCGATTCTTGGACTTCTCAAAAAAATATCCCAGTAATATATCTTCTGTAATCACCTTCACATTATTTTCATTGCGCCATTTTATGAACTCATTATACGTCTTTTCGTAAAGTTTCTTTGACTTTGTTGGTAGCAGTTTGAGTTTGGCACTAGGTCCATTATCCACGCCGCAGGCCATAAAGGCCTACTTTACGCCCTTGATACATAAATAACTATTATGTACTGACAACTTGCAACCGATTTCGTCTCCATCATCTTCACGTACTCTGCAATCTACGAGTGTTACTCTTAACAGCCAGTTACCACCAACTATAGTCGGATCCATACTGAAAAGTTAGTGATGCAAGATAGGATATACAAACTTCTGTGAAATAAATATCCTTTTTCAATAAGCCATTCATGAAATTGACTTGTAGTGGTCAGTCCATCGTTTTCTCGGAAATATTTGAAAAACTTTTCAAATGATAAAGCCGTGATCTCATTATACCAATCGTACTCAAAGTACCTATGTACATTTTGAAAATTCCTTCAATACAGAAAAAGTTATTTTAGGACCGTTTCACAGAAATAACTTATTGAACTGAAGACGCAAGGAACACACTTTATTGCTCGGCCAGACCTGTAAGGGACGTAGGCAACATTGGCTTGAAATGTCCCATTTGAAATGTATTGACTTGTCACGTTAACTGACTTCTCAATGTGGATCCGACTATAATTGGACCGGCTATTCTGACTTGCAGAATGCAACAAATGGTGGTTTTAACAATAATATTAATAATTATCAGTGGATTCTCAACGAAAGTTTTGTATGTTGTAATAAAAAATATATTTTTAATGTGCTTTTTGAATCTTTATGAGGTCGTAAAAAAATAAGGTTCCGAGTTTATTCGTAAAATGTCTTTCCCGCCCTTGACTGCTTGACCGAATTCCGCTTCGCATCGTTAGGGTCAAGGGTAGTCGCACTATTTTCGGTGTAATTCTGATTAAAGTACATATTTGCAACAAAAAAATATATATGGTTTTTCGGCTCCCTTTCAATTGAAATAGTGGCCCTTGCGGAAAATCTGTGATAATTAGGTATTATTTCCATAACACAAGTGTAACAGAAAAACATATTCTCTCCAGTAGATCGATGCTACTTAAAATTGGAAATGATTTTTATTTCAATCCATTCACTCTAGAAAAATGCCATCTAAATAAACTTGAATCACGTTGAAATTACAATATGTAATTCGTCACAAAATGGGTATATAAACATACGTTTTTCCAGTTATTAGTCAATTCCATTCCTAAATCGAATTTGTCAATTATCCCCGCACTTTGCACGATTATGTTCGAACCAGTACTAAAAGCTTTGGAATGTTATGTTACCACAAAACACAAAATATTGAACGTTTTATAGATTCATAACTAGGTCAACCCACAAATGAAATAAAATGACGGTGCCTACAATTACGTTCATAATATTTATTCAATTAGACGGATGACATGATTTGTTGAGCAAAAATGAGAATATGCATTGAAATAATAATATATGTCACAAAATGGTTTTTGAATATCATTTGTATCAAGCTAAATCCTATTTTGACTTCATTCTCTGCAGACTGATGAACACACTAACAATAGATCGTGGACTTCAGCCACTTTCTCATTTCGTTATTTTCATATTCGCGATGTTTCAGATTATATATCCTTGCTTGTACTTTGATATGCGGACAAGATACTCTGCGGTGGAACATTTCACAAAAAGCAGATAATTGTATCAAATACACTGAAAACTATTCGATCTTCACAAACTTTATTTTGAATATCACATATTTCGCAAGCACAGTCAGCTTTTTCAAGTGAATGTATAAAATATGCCTAGTGTAAACATTCAAATGTATATCCCTTCTACTCACCAATAATAATTACCCATCAGTCCAATAACAACAGACGACTTTGTGTCAAAACTGAAGGATGAATTGAACACTATGAAACTTGGTACGTGACTTCTTGATATCATATTCAATAAGAAAAAAAATTGTTTACCAAAAAACCAGGGGTGGAACACAAAAACATTTTGACTTCAATAAAAAGGAAATAAAATTTGGAGTTTTCTCGGGAAGCAAAGAATCTAGCTAAAAGTGGCTTCGATAGATTAAATGGAATTACAAAGCAGTCCTGTAATACTTTTAGTAAGCTAGGTTAGTTAAGTTACCGTGAGGTTAATGCTTCAAATTTGAAGCAAATCGGTTCCTTTGACTCTGCTTGAAAACGGTGTAAATCGTCCTAAAATTGCGATGAGGAATATCTGCAATTGTAGGAAAGAAGTGAGAATATTTTTTGAAGTTATGGATAGGTCTCACATCTCATTCATGAATGTCATGAGAATTGGCCAGTTCCAGTGATATTTTGCAAAAACCGCTACTGAATCTACATGGGCTATTCTCTCTTTCTGAACTTCATCCAAACAAGTGGTTGCTACTTTTTTAATGATTCCAGTTGATGCTTAAGAAACTGTTCCTAATGGTCGATTTCTTTATTGTACACATTTTTTAGACTTTGAATTTCATTAGAGAATATGAACCAATTCGAGGGTCAAAGCTATGGAATTTTTCATTGCCATACTTGAAGATCTGAGAATTCGAAGCCCTAAGTGTGTATATCTGTCGAAATTTTTTATGTACTGTGACGTCCGCCAGTTCATCAAGACTCCTGTATGAGAATCCCCTTTCTCTACTTACAGAAATCATTATTTCCAGCCCTGCTGGAGTGAAAATACATTCTGGCAAAAAATATATTTTTATTGCAAATAATGAAAATTCCTCCCTTTTGTGACAAACAAGCGCATTTTTTCAAGATTCAACCATTTAAATCTGGATCAGAAAAATCCCTTCGATTTCTGTACGTACTCTCAATGATGTACAAATTTCAATATCCTGAAAACAGATAATATACTCGCATGGGCCGCAGTGGTCATGATGGTAGAGCGCTAGTCTATCAATCAGAGGGACGTGGGTTCGATTCCACGCATGGTCGCTGGTCTCGTAATAGGAATCGCACGTTAAAAGGTAAGACCTCGTTAATCCTAAGTTTGCACAAGTTTCGACTTCTGAGGGCTGTCGTTCGTATGGGGACGACAGCTGGTTAAGGGAAAAAACTATTTATTTTTATTTTTTAAACAATTCACTCCAGAAAAGATCAGTGCTCGATAATATATAATATTCCATAATTTTTTCCACTTCAAATACTTGTGGAAAAAGAATATTAGTTTGACTCAAATAACCCCTTTACGAAAATATCACTTGTTTGAGAGAGAGGAAGTTGACAACAATCTTGTTATTTGCCAGAATGATTCAATGCCCTGACACATTTTCACTCTTCTTTTCGTAAAAGATAAGCACTAATAATTTCATAGGAACCCCAGCATCCAATTCGACTCCAATCCACTTCAATTTTTGAGGTATTGTCTGCTCTACAATAAATTTCTACTCTCTCTCAAACGGACGATCGTAGCTGGATCTATTAAAATCTCAATAAGTGTCTTTTACTATGAAACTCCTCAATAATAAACTCAAGTTTTCACAGCAAGAACAATAAACTTTGCATGACAGTAGGGATTGACATGTCTATAATAAACCAGAAAGCGGGACTCGAGATACTACGCTCCAAAAGTGTATCCATTGCTGGCTTAGACATTATGGTTCGATGATCCTGCACTATGTTGTATACCAGGTGATCACGAAGTGAGGTAGCCCCCCAATTTTCTATAGTTTTGAAGATACAGGTTTCAAATTTGGTACGTCAATATATTACTCAAATATCCATATTTTGACTCCATTACCGAAAATTCACCACTCCCGGTTTAACCCGAAGTGACCCTAAACTTTTTTTTTCAATGACACCCTGTACAATTTTTTTCATTATCCGAAAGAACACGCAATTTGTGATAACACCATTCTTCAAATTGAAAATCGGTTGAATAATGGCGCAGACACAGTTGATTGTTCAATCGAACAAAGTTGGCCATGAACATCAAACTCAAATCATCACAACTGACGAACGGCATCAACATTTACGAGAGGAAGGTTCGAGGTAAGATACAGCTGAAAATTGGGCTTCTCATGTCATTGCAGCAGCCATATTTTCCAGCAATTATCAAAAATTACCTCAAAACGGAGTAGTAACCATAAAGAAATGCTCACAACTGCCATTTCTCAAATGGCAACATACTCTTTACATATTGTCGTATTGAAAAGTTGTGAATTATCTAAATAATCATGTTAAAAGTTTCAGAGAATTCTGGAAGAAATCGAAGATACGGGATGTTTCATTTTGAGTGTTCTCAAAATTGAATATTCTTAAACAGAGGCGGCTTGAACCTACGAAAGCTAAGCAAAAAATAAAATCTTTCCATTCGAGTAATCTGATAATTCATTATTTTTCAATACAACAATGTGATAAGAGTGAATTGCCATTTGAGAAATAGCAGTTGTGAGCATTTCTTTATGGGTACTACTCTGTTTTGAGTAAATTTTTGATAATTGTTGGAAAATATGGTTGCTGCAATCATATGAGAAGCTCAATTTTCAGCTGTATCTTACCACGAACCTTCCTCTCGTAAATGTTGACGTCGTCCGTCAGTTGTGATGATTTGAGTTTGATATGGCCAACTTCGTTCGATTGAACAGTCAACTATATCTCCGCCATTTTTCAACCGATTTTCAATTTTGAAGAACAGTGTTATCACAAATTCCGTGTTATTTCGTATAATGAAAAAAAAAATTACAGGGTGTTATTCGAAAAAAAAAGTTTGGGGTCACTTCCGGTTAAACCGGAAGTGGTAAATTTTCTGTAATGGAGTCAAAATATGCGCATTTGAGTAATTTATCAACGTACCAAATTTTAAACTTGTATCTTTGAAACTCTAGAAAATTTGGAGGCGTACCTCATCCCGTCGTCACCCGGTATATGGAATGGACAGATAAATTCATCTTCTTTTGTTTTTGAATATCCCGCGGTTCGACAAAATCATTCATCTTTTAAAAAGAATTAGTTTTCGAATGACCTCTGATTTTTTTTAATTATAACACAATTTGGAGTTGTTTTCGTATGTTCAATAACAGAAATATAAAGCGCAAACTTCCAGCTTAAAATTTTATACTTTATTATTATTTATACAGGATTATTTTCAACATTTACTGGATAAAATGTCGGAATTATGAGAGAGCTGAAAGTCAGGCAGGAGAAAAACACAATTTTTTGGCTTGTTTAAGTGAGACCTGTTTCACTTAATTCATTGCATAGTGCCTAAAGAGGGTAATGGTTCCTGCTTTAGTGCAATTATTCTGGATTAAGTAAAATATCTATGATTTTTGCACCCTCCGTAAACAACGTAATAGTTTTATGTGACGTGGTAAAAAAAAACATTTATGTACTCAGATACCCAAATGAAAAAGAAGAAGTATTCACGACCAAACTGCACTTTAATTTTTCATTCTTCGATCATTTTTAGTAAAGTTATGACACATTCACATTTTTGGCCAAAAATGATTGAATGTAAAATGCTTCTATTGCAAATTTATTTAGTGTTTACTTGAAGTTAACAATCTGGTAGATCTGGAGTCGCAAGAAACAATAACAAATTTTGTTTGACAAGCGTCAACAAAGGTTTGTTCGTGATGTACCTTTTAATCAATATTTTGATAAAATTTGACAGCGTTTTCCACTTGCTGTGAATTGAGGTTAACATAATGTAAGACGGGAAGGTAAGTACATTCTATAAATGTCTATCTCAACGTAATTGAGTTAATGAATTATGGACAGTAGGAAATTTATTATCGCATTGTAGAAACTAAAAAAACGTGCGTTAACTTTTATTTTGTCATAGTGAAACTTTATATTCTCCATGAACCTCCCCTAGAGTTTGATATATCTCAAAACTATCTACTTCCAGGATTATAACTGTGAAGAAAATGTCTGCATTTATTTGCATTTGTACGACATTTTGCCATTTATTCTTAAACATGCCATTACAGTACTGGATACATTCCAAAGCAGTGCTATTAATTGCCATGTATACACAATACTAAGTTCGTTCTGTATATCGTTTTTGGATCCATATATTCAAGGTTGTCTCGACAGAATTAAGATTGATTCTAAACCGATTTGAGACTTTGACTGCTCTTTCGCTCCGTTTTCGCTTAATATTTTTATTTTTGTGAGTACGAATGGTATTTATTGAAACAATTTCACGAACCAAAATAGTTTGAAAAGTACAAATGTATTTACCAAAAAAGACATAGTTATTATATCACTCTCATCATCAATATTTCATTAAGAACAAATGAATCAATAATTTATTTGAAATACCTGATAATAATTATAAACCATTCAACAATCATTATATGATATATTTTGTTTTTTGGTCGATGTAATAATTTGTGGATTTGATGCTGTCGCTGGGTTCTCTTCATTTCGGAGTTCGTCTATTATATTCCGATGGTGCATACTGTCTAATTGTAAATATGTCTATAGAAATTTGGTGTTACCATGCTCCGTGATTTTTATTATTTCTTCTTCACACAGCCCTGCTTTGTCCAGTTGGCTCACTGTTGTATTCTGTTTGAATGATTTGTGACTAATCCGATCAATTCTGCCGATTTCGTCCATTTGGCGATCTTGTTGAAACAGATAAACATAATCTATCTGTTTCAATGTTGTCAGTACGTTTTGATAGCATTTTCTTGAATAATCTTACTGGATATAATTCTTCATGTTCGATTCACTGAAAAGTTTTCAAATCGTTGGCTTATTTCGTTTATTCTCGTGATTTCTAATGACTGATAGTGCTTGTCTGACTAACATTTTTCTGTCATAACAGGTAACAAGAAGTTCTATTTATTATATTCGTGGTTGCCGTGACGACGTGCTCTTACAGGCTCGAGAAAGGAAGGAACCGTGGACTACCCAAACACACCTTTTTCATTGGACCTTATATCGCCGGAGATAAGTGTTTGATGAAGCGAGTGAAATTGTAGATACGCTACGATAAATGAAACAATTTGTTTTCTATTTTCGTGGTTCAAGAATTGAACACAAATCTACATCATGTAGGAATTGGTATTTTTATGTGCATTCGCCATTTCTTGCGATTTACTTGTGACCAAACGGTGCTTGACCCACGTTGGGGCCAATGGTAACTTTCAATCATCTACCCATCCCTCCGACCAAGTAACACAACCTAGATGAGTAATACTCAATAAGGACTGAAGGTAACATCTTTTCGTAATGTAATCCCTCAAATCATGACATTGTTGCTTTGTCGCAATTTTTTAAGGATACAATAAGCATGTCAGCTAGATTTTGATTTCTGTCGGGTATATTCATGGCAACGAGAACCCAAAAATACTGTCTTTGATGAAATATATAACAATAAGAACGCAATTGAGACGTTCATCGCAGCTTGTTGGAAGCATGTAAAATCGAAAGTATTTCTATCGCCGAAAGGAGTAGTACGGCAACGCTGCATTTGATATTTGTCAGAGCAACAACAAAACATTTTTGTTTGTTTTCGTATCCGGTTTATTGCAGTGAATGAAGGGTAAATTCTGGGTTGAATTATGTTAAACTATCGACCATTTGAAGCTGGAAATTACAATATGTCATGTCATACCCAAGTAGCAAAATCTGTTTTATAAGAGTGATATAAACTGCTATACAACAGATCTAATAAAACTACAAATATCCTACAACCAAAAAAGGCCCAAATTATAAAATATTTTGGTTCTTTAACACATAGCTTATAACTATTTATATCATCTCAATAGAATGTCTCTATGTGATAGTTAAAAAACTGTTTTATAATAATGTCTATTAGATTATTTATACAGCATATCCAAATATGCGGTTTACAACCATTATAATCATATTTCTTAGGGATCCTATAAAGCAGTTTAAAACTATTTTAAGAATAGCTATACGAACATAAAAAACTTGTTTTATAAGGATGATATAACGCTGTCTGGTCAGTGTCCTATAGATGAACAAAAGTGAAATTATATACGATACTTTAGAGACGCAATTTACAATGAGTATGTTGAATAACGTTGACATAACGTGGGACGATAAAACTTCATCGAAATGGTAGTCATAGTTCGAAAAGATGAAAGTGAAACAGTCGCCATAATAAAAAACGTGAAAATATGCGAGATCATTGGGTTTATAAAACTCTTTAAATGTGTTCAGCACCAAGAATTACCCTACGCAGCGAAATTTTCTGATTGAATATATATATGTTTTTAGTAAATAATAGAAGCGCCTTGAATTAGTAACAAATTTGCCGATCTAATAAAAATATTAAAATATGTACTATATTTTCCGAAGTCATTATTTTTGATAGGAAATACCTGCATAACGATCCATTGATTAAATAAATAGAGTGTAGCGCTCTATATTTTTATCAAAGTTTCATAATTGCTCTAAATATATGTTTTTATATTCCAAAATATTTTTCGTGAACAATGGCGTCTACTTGCAAATGCTCAAACCCGCAAATAAATATGGCGTTGAGTTATACAATAATTATGTGTCAATATAAACGTTAAGGTCGCCGTTTGGTACGGCTTGACAAACTAATCCGACAGAGGAGCCACCATGCCTTCTGTTTAATATTTATCCAAGTTTCCCTCCGTGCAAATGAGTAATGATAGTCAAAACTAATGTCTACTACTACTACGCTTTGCAAACGCTGGGGATGGGGACGGCGACGGAGCCAGTCTGTTGCTAATACTGTTACGTATTCCGTATAATACATCTCTGACTATCAATTATCATTTGGTTTGGAGATTATTCAAGAAGAAATGATTCATTGAATACTTATTCCAAATCAACTTTTTTTAAAATGAAATTTAATGTTGTTATATTCATTACTATCAGGTACAACAGCGACAAAAAAAATAAGCCTAGAGATTAGTAATTATATTGGCGCTCTTGGCAACATGCCAGCAGGTGTGCTATTCTCGAGTTTGTACGTATCTATGCGATTTTCTGTTTCACATCAATACATATGAAATACTTATATAGGTATATTTTTCTCTCTTATTTTTACGCAAATTAAAAGCGAATTATTTGAGAATAGCCCACCTATTTATTGCGTTGTGTTGTACTGAGAAGTATAAAAAAATCCTATATCATGGAATTAATTATTTCAGCACCATCAGTGGCATGGAAACGTTATTGGGTTTTTGTTTTTGATTTTTTAATGATGTTTTGAAAATCTCGCGTTGTCATCCAAGTTTATATTAGTTTTGAATCCTAGGTAGGTAAGGTAGATATTGTAGTAAAACTGCACTAACTAATTTTCCTAATTTATTTAAAACACTATTTACAACAATTATTCACTAAAACATTCACTTCACTAGATTCAAATTTATTTCTACTGTGTCAGTCTCTATCTGCGAACTATGGAACTGTAACTAACTCTGAATTCTAACTACTCCGCCATCTGCTATACAGCGGCTATATATAGAAGCATTTACAGTTTTCGATCTTTCCAGTCTGTTCGGCGACTTCTGAGAGGTCCCTAGAATATTCGGTTAGACGTTCGCGTCTCTTCCACGGATGAGTCATGTGTTTGTCAGAAGAGAACTTGTTTACATTTCGAGTGTGGAGTGTAATTGGATGATTAGGGCCGGTCTCGAGGCCGGTCTCGAAATCATTACAATATGTTCGTAGGTAGGTACCTATATTATGATTACGATTGTTGGAAATGGACCGATTTTTAACGAATATTTTTCTTTCTACCATGGATTAAAGTGTTTTATTCGTTTTTAGAAAATGTTACAAAGGACATTTTCATATCGAACATTTCAAAGGTGTGGTGTTTTGGGAAAAACATATTGAAGCGAGATAAGTGAAATGTTCAATCTTCATAGAAATAGTATTATGTGCAACTAGTGCGGAAAATAGGATATTTCATACTAACCACTCGCTTATGGCTCCTAACACTAGTATGAAATATCCAGTTTCCGCACACTATAACTTTCCGACAACCAACCTGAAAAACAAGAATTTGAAAAATATTTTTGAACGAGAACAAGTAAATTGAATTTTGCGTGACCGCTTCATACCTACCTACCTAAAAATAATTCATCTTTAGAAATGAGTGTGCTTCATACTACTTGCTCACGATATAGAGATTGATTGAAGAAGTGTATTATTCAGTGAGTCTAAGAGGTTGTCCATCACGGGGATATCGGAAACGGTTATACAGTTTCAATTCAATGAGAGAAAATTTGCATAACAAAAGTAAAATTTATAAAAAAATATATAAAAATGTTTCTAGAAACACTGAATTTTGTGATCATTAATTTTTTTTTTTTTGGTGTTATCGTCAAGCTGTCATGTGATAATGTCGCAGTTTTACTGTCCGACGTTTCGTTATCTAGCAACCATCACCAACTCAATTTTTATACTGCCTCGTTTTAAAAAAATACAAATTTTGATAATATATGTCTCTTTCAAAATTTTAATTATAGAACTAGTTTTTCTTGTGAAATTATTTTTAGGTAGATGAATATTCTTGTTGAAAAATATTTTCAAATTCTGTCATATTTTATTTTTAGTAGGTCGTCGGAAAAGTATAAAGTGCAACTCATGCGGAAACTGGATATTTTCGGCACTAGTTGCACAATATACTATTTCAGTCCTCACACAATTATCAAATTTTGTTTTTTTTTTCAAATACCTTCGAATCTCCAAATTTCTTCCTGGTGGTAGTGCACATCTGGCAGTAAATTCAATATTTAAAAAAATTGTGGTTTTTCGAAAAACATTGAAATTTTATCAAGCTTCTTCTCAACTTGCTTTGTTTGTTTCTCTGATTATTTTTGGAATATATGTGCGTTCTGTGTAGATTTACCATCACAGAGACCAAAATATTTATCAGAAAGTACTTTATATTTTTATAGGTACATTCCCACCCTGATTTTTGAGTATTTTCTCGGCAACTTTTGCGAAATGATTCACCAGCGATATTGGTCGGTAATTAGTGACTTGCACTTTATCAGTTGCTTTATAGGTTTGTAGACATCGGGTTGATCCGAGGGTTGATCATAAAAATATCTTCCCATTTTTCTGTTTAGAGTAGAGAAATCTATATTAAAACGGGATTTATTTAATTTTTGTTGACGCAAAAGCCTTGAAGGCATTGCACTTTTCAGATTACATGTGTCTACACGGATAGACAAAAGTTAGAACCAAAAGTATCCAATGCTAATTCAGAAATGGCGCCTGTAGTTGTTTGGAGTTTTCTTGAATTCCGACAATCTTGTTACTTGGCTATGTATATAAAGTTAGCAAGGCCACTTGCCGGAAAATCGATGAAACCAATTCCAGTAATTGTCGAATAATTGTCGAGAATTTGTCGAGAACAAAAAAAATTTGTCGCGTTTATAGTTTTTTTTTTAAATGTGGTGGCTGTGTTAACTTTATATTAAGTTAGCACTGCCACTGATATAACTTGACAAATAAACATCAAATTGTATCATTGTGGTAACCAACAATTGTCGAGTAATTGTCGAAGTCTATTTGAAGTAAAAAAATGCGAAAAATCTTATTGGAATTCTTGATATTGGGGAAAATTTTGAGTAAGTGGCAACACCGCATGCCTATAAGGATAATTTGAGCTTTTCCCATTAAACTATTGTCAAATATGAATTGATTGGGCATTCAGTGTTCAATGAAAAAACTCATCAAATTGGTGCTTAGATAATATCGAGAGACCGGAAATAATTGAATTTTACCGATTACAGGTAGTTTTCTGCTTCCGGAAATTTCAACGTTTCACGACAATTTGATTCAGTTATTCGACAATTGATGATTTAGTTTTCAGGAGCAGAAAAAATAATACAACCAAATTATGTGTGTATATTACTAAAAAAGGGAGATTTCTTCATTATTGAGCGTTTTAAAGTACTTTTCTGGCTTTCCAAGAATGAAAATTTTCACGACAAATATGTTTTCGTCGTTCGACAATTGTTTCTTAAATTTCCGCCATGAAAAATTATATTTAGTCATCATTCAGTGCGTGGGTAATACCGAAAGACTGGAAATAATTGAATTTTACCTATAGGTCTTTTTTCCGCTTCAAGAAATTTCAACTTTCCACGACAAATTAGATTCGATCATTCGACAATTGATGAGTTAGTTTTCAGGAGCAGAAAAAATAATCCAACCAAATTATGTGTGTGTATTACTAAGAAAAGGGAATATCTTCATTATTTAACGTTTTAAGTAATTTTCCGGCCTTTCAAGAATGAAAATTTCCACAACAAATATGTTTTTGTCGTTCGACAATTGTTCCATAAATTTCCTACAAAAAAAAATTATATTTAATCGTCATTCAGTGCGTTGGTAATACCGAAAGACTGGAAATAATTGAATATTACCAATTATAGGTAGTTTTTTCGGTTCAGGAAATTTCAACGTTTCACGACAAGTTTGATTTTGTCATTCGACAATTGAATAGTTCATTTTCAGTCGCAGAAAAAATAATCCAACCAAATAATGTGTGTATATTACTAAGAAAATGGAATTTCTTCATTTATTATCGTTTTAAAATAATTTTCCGGTTTTTCAAGAATGAAAATTTCCAGGACAAATATGTTTTCGTCGTTCGACAATTGTTCCATAAATTTCCGCCACAAACAATTATATTTAAACATCATAATCATTAGGTAATATCGAGAGACTGGAAATAATTGAATTTTACCAATAACAGGTAGTTTTTCCGCTTCAGAAAATTTCAACGTTTCAAGACAAATTTGATTTTGTCAAAAAAAAATTATATTTAATCATTATTCAGTGCGTTGGTAATGCCGAAAGACTGGAAATAATTGAATTTTACCAATTATAGGTAGTTTTTCCGCTTCAGAAAATTTCAACTTTCCACGACATATTAGATTTGATCATTCGACAATTGATGAGTTAATTTTCAGTCACAGAAAAAATAATACAACCAAATTATGTGCGTATATTACTAAGAAAAGGGAATTTCTCCATTATGTAGCGTTCGAAAGTCATTTTCCGGCTTTTAATATCTCCTTTTTCCACCTTTTGTATTTAGTTTTTCAGTTATAAAAAAGTAGGAGTTTTCTCGGTTAATATGTTATAATTATTCGCCAATCGTTCAGTGAATTTGTGAGCCTATAAAAAAATATTCAAGTTTGATGAGTTTTTTCATTGAACACTGAGTTTTCCCATTTTTCACAATAAATTTTTCATTTGTTTCAAAAAGAATGCATAATCCATATATATTTAACAATAGTTTAATGAAAAAACTTCAAATTGTTCTCATAGGTATGCGGTGTTCCAATAAAAAATACATAATAAGCTGTAAAGAAAAGATTTTTCGCATTTTTTTTTACTTCAAATAGACTTCGACAATTACACGACAATTGTTGGTTACCACAGTTATAAAATTTGATGTTTATTTGTCAAGTTATATCAGTGGCAGTGCTAACTTAATATAAAGTTAGCACAGCCACCCCATATAAAAAAAAAAAACTATAAGCGCGACAAATTTTTTTCGTTCACGACAAATTCTCGACAATTATTCGACAATTACTGGAATTGGTTTCATCGATTTTCCGGCAAGTGGCCTTGCTAACTTTATATACATTACTTGGCTCTGCTGTAATGATGACATTTGTATAAACGCATGCGCTTGCAGCTGCTTCCACTGTTTGAAGGTTAGAAGAAACACTAAGCGTTATGTATATTTTGTAGAAGTCTCAAGAATGTATTTGTTTTACGACCGAATTACATCCAGAAGTTTTCAAAAATAACTCTCTTTGGGATAACTCAGTTTCTCTACAATTACACAAAACATTATCATCCTCCTCTATAGAATGTCATATCCAGAAAATCAACGCAAATTCCACCGATAATAGTCTCCAATGTATCAATGTTACTTTGTCCAACCATAAGTAGACACTTTGGGAACTGTAATGTGAAATATGCAATATATTTATATCAATTGCTTTCGTTTCAACAGAAATAAAATCAATATTCGCTCATTTTCGAAAATTCGTCTTTTTGGGCTCACTCTGTATCGAGTCACGTAAAAGTAAAAAATAGTTTACCTTTATTCTCTGTGAAATATCAAACAATCCACTCATATGATCTCCCATAATTTATCACTTTTTTTGCTCACTCTGTGAAATGTAGGAAAAACCACATTTTTGCGAGAAGCTCAAAAACGAGTTAAAAAAAGCGTTTTCTTCATCACCCTGTAAGTAGGTACACCATAACTAATAGATATATTCGAAGTCAATCGATCATTTTCAAAGCATTATAAATCAAGAAAAATCCACTGGCAAACACTTTTTTGCGTATTTGGTGTTAGACATTCAAGCATTTTTGTAGCTCGCCCTGTAGAGCCAGGAACATTTCAAATGAAGAAACATTTCTTTCTACCTCTAAAATGATTAATCCCTAACTCAAAAAAATCCACAGAGCTCTAGGAATAGATGTTTCCAGTGGCATATATGACCCTTCATAATACATTGTCATCGGAATCATAAACACCTGCCCAATTTCATGATAATCGGGCAACTATAAGTGGGTCAAAATTCACTTGCAATATTTCACCTCAATATACAAATGAATGAACAGAGAAACAAACGCACGTTCAATAAAATCTTGAAAAAATGTCAGCGTTTTCAAAAATATTGAATAAATTAACTGCGAGATGTACACTATCCTCAGCAAGAAGTTTAGAGAAATTACTTCGCATGTGCTAGAAAAAGTTTCGTTGTATTACATATAGATTGAAACTCCGGATCCCGTAATCGATTGTTGATTTTTATTTATGTATCCTCAAATAGCACTCCATGATACGCTTATGATTTATTTGGGGATCCGAAACAACACGTCTTTATTTCATTTTCTTGACCTGGCTCCTCCTACCAATGTTATCAAAATCACATTCCGTTTCATTGAGAAAATTGAATGAATGAAATATACAAAGGCGCTTTCTATCCGAAAACTGCCGAACTAAACATTGAGTAAGAATGTTGGTAAAGTAGGAACAGTTTCGCGCCATATGTTCGAATTTGGCTATTCCTAGCCCATTTCTAACTTGGAATTAATCTCCCAAACGATATTGTCTGGAGATTCATTTTCAATCAGAAATTGCACTATTTTTATCAATATTTAGATTAGCATAAAACAGAAGCCAGTATTGGCTTATTTTCCTCAATTGCTGACCAAAATAATCTCACTTTTCGAAATGAAAAAAATCTCAATATATTCACTGTGTACTCCAATCTTTTTTGAGTTCACCTACCAAATTTCAGCTCTCTAAGTGTAACCGTTTCTCAATGCAATTAAACGTCGCAATACACGACATTAGACGCCCACCTTAAAGAAGAAATTTATTCTATAAGAAACCCTATAGAACCTAATGTTTTATAGAGCTCTTTTGGATGGCGCTAAAAAACAATTTGTCCAGAACAAACCTATATGGATTTTATTCATTTCAGTGGTTGCCACATATTGTTTTTTTGAGTCTGGTTTAGGGGTGATCACGTAAAAGGCACTGAAAGAATTTTAATGCTTGTTTACATGATACATTTCCATCGTCTCATTATTGATTTCTTTTCATATTACAACTAAAATATCTCCAAATTAAAGTTAACATCAGCCATATTTTAATTTGTGTTGTTTTTATTCTGCAAAAATGGTCAAAAATAATGTATCATATCAGAACATAATTAGCGATTCCCGAGATAGGGAGGAAAATAGTTCTTTATCTCCCACCAACACCGAGGGTAACTTAAGCATCTTCAAAACAACCTGCGACTGCTATTATTTTTGAATAAGCAAAAATGTTAAACCAAAAAAGCGTTTATTGCCATTCATGACAACTTCTAGGTATTTATCATATCCTGGAAAACATTTAAAATGGCAAAATCTGGAATAAAAAAAGCTGTGAAATAATTGATTATATACACACCCTAGTCCTATATATTTTTCAAAAGTTTTTGTTAAGAGCGATAGGTACTTTAGAACAGCAATGCTAATTATTGCCCCGTTTAATTTATTCCAACGTATTCGTACACAAAAGAGATGAATCCGTTGAGTATTGCCAATATTATATTAAAGTCATTAGGTGTATTTGAAGTTCTGCAACATGTGGCAACTCCGTGTACCATCTTTCTGTGAGTATCGTGTAGGGAAACATCATGCGGCATTATAAATCATAAAGTCATATACGGTTGCTTGAAGCTGCGCTTCAAAATTAATTCGTTACTTTGTGCGGCGCCGGCGGTATAGAACCTAACCTGTAAATTGTAAAAACACGTGGTGGGTGAAAATAAGTTATTGTGGAAGTATTTTTTGTGAAAAAATTTTCAAAATAGTGAAGACGGTGGAAAAGGGTAGAAAGGAACTAACGATTGTACCGGAAAGCAGGGAAAATGGTCAGGGAATATTATTTTGGCTCAAAACTACAATCATCTAAAATCTGCAGATATTTTTTTTTTCACTTTTCTTTTGAAACTGCCACTCCTTGTTATTTTCTTCCAGGGTGATAATTCCATATTATTTAACTGATTCAAGGACTAAGGAAATTATAATAACGCAATATAATTATGAGTTGAAAATTCTATAATGCGGAAATTTGTAACAATTTAAAATTTTGCTCTTTAAATTTTTACAAGAATTCAAACTTGGGCACTAAAGGGTTATTACAAAAATGTTTTATATAGTACTTATTGCGCACACACTGTAACTTTTTTGTTCCAAATACTACTACTTTGCCCTATAAACTGTTTATAACGAAGTAAGCGACGCCTTTATAGGTAGACTGTACAACAATTTTATACTTATTTTATAGAGAAATTGTCTCTATCATTGAAAACTGTTTTATTCATCACACTATAAAGCTTTTATACAGCTTGTATATAACTGTTATAAAACTGCTTTGTACCGCAGGAATTAAATTTTATCTTCCTCTACAAAGTGTTTATTTGTATTTTGCCCATCCTAATGACATCGTACCTCTTGGAATAATCGAGCCTAGTTGATATTATCGTAAACCAATCGATCTTTGGTGGTAGGTCTACAACTTGATATATGTTTTAGCAGCTACTGGCATCACCCTGACTGGCTCAGGGACACAGCAAGCTTCACAGAGCAGTAGTAGCAGTAGTTGGCGGGAAGGCTACTGCTTCAGCCAGGCAAGTAGGCCCTCATGGGCCCTTTTTGCCATCCCAGGATCTCCTCATTAATGACATGCTCTGCTTGTTCCGCCCTCTCAAGTGTGCTCCTGTTCTTCCTCACAATGTGGCCTCATAGTATGTGTGTGTATGTGTTGGTGCCTGTAGAAGGATCGAGTTCCTTCAAACCGTCCCCTTGTGAAAGCTACGGTAGGGCTGGTTCTCGGCCGGATGGTACGGCGGCCGTAGGTGATTTCAACACCGGCTACCAGTCCCGCAGTGTCCGATTCAAGGCTCCTCCTCGTTTTCCATCGAAGACAGGTTTTCCAGTTCTCGCTGCGAGTTTCTTCATTCCAGCTCCTCATGAAATTCCTGGTAGGGCTGGTTTCCAGCCGGACGATGCGGCGGCCGCTGGCGATTCATTCACCAGCTACCAGTTCCGCAGCTCCCGATCCGAGGGCCCTCCTGGGCTCCCACTGAACCCATGTTTATTAGTTCTTGTATCCCCCGTAATGTATAAATGTGTGTTTTGGGTGTCGGGGGAATCATGTGTTTATTTGGCGTCGGTGTATCACAGAGCAACTGTCTGGTAAATTTTATGTTCCAAAAGTACTAATGAATCATGCCAATATGTCTCAACTACAGGACTGCCTACTCCAAGGGTGGCGTTGCAGTCAACGGGAGTAAAGACCCGTGAGCCCTAGCTTACCGTCGTCAAAAATATCAGTTACACAGTAGCCTTGGATTGGATGCTGCGAGACTGGTAACCAGTGATGAATCCCCCGCGGCCGAAGCTCTGCCCTGTTGAGAACCAGCCCTACTACAGTTTTCACGAGGAGACGGATCGAAGGAACTCAATGCAGGAACTGGAAAACCTGATCTTCGGTGGGAGCCGAAGAAGGGCCTTGGATCGGGTACTGCGGGACTGGTAGCCCTAACAGTACTCATACGAGGAGGAGGAGGATGGAAAGACTCGCAGTGACAACTGAAGAACTACTCTTCAGTGGAAGCCGAGGAGGAGCCTCGGATCGGATACTGTGGGTCTGGAAGCCGGTGATAGAATCACCTGAGAATGTTTAATGAAATGTGTAGAGCTCTTATTGGCGCTTCTTATCGGTCGATAATATACATTGAAATGAAGAAGTATATCACAGGTCGATTTTAGATATACCGTTTGAGAGATCACTAAAGTACAATATTTGACTAAAAACGAATTCGATTGGAACTTGGCAAAAATTTATTATTTCGTATGTTATAGGTGATGAATTTTAGAAAAAAAGCTGACATGCTAAAAATATCAAAAAACCGTGAATGTTTGAAAAAATCACAAAGTACTTTTTATTTCCCACGTAGAAACTGAAAAACTGATAAAAAATACTGATTGCCATTCAAAAAAACAAAGTTATCATCCCCCAAAAAACGGTACACCCTATGTAAAAGCCATCATTTTCATTCTGTATAGAGCTCAGATATGGAAGACCACGCCCTCGTTGCAGGATCCTGTAAATTAAAAAAATCAATACAACATATAAAAATTTAATTTTGAGAGAAATACTTGATATGTGAAAACCATTTCAAATTTCTGCTCTTTGATATAAAGCTGATATATCGTAAAGCATTTCGGGTAGAAATGTATGGTAGATCCAGAAAGGTATATGATTTGTTGCTATCTCGAAAAATGATATTGAGGACTATGTGCTTCAAAATATAGTTATTCGTGTAGAGAGTTATTTTTCGAATTAGGAATTTTAATTGTTGCTTCTATATGTTTATTACCAATTGGGTCATTTGAATTGAAACTCACTTCGATAACTTCAATAAAGATGATTACTAGACTAGCCTCGTATTATACTCCGAGACAAAACTATAGTTCTTTAATACCAAGTCATGAAATGACAACAGAATCAATCGGGCCTTACATTATGTCATTAAAAATATGTAATAAACTCCCTATATCCAATTGGGTCATGAATTGAAACTCACTTCGATAACTTCAATGAAGATCATTACTAGACTAGCCTCGTATTATACTCCGAGACAAAACTATAGTTCTTTAATACCAAGTCATGAAATGACAACATGTCATTAAAAATTTGTAATAAACTCCCTATATCCATAACAAAGTAACTTGCTTGTTTTATTCTAAAAGTGCGGTGAAGAAGTTGCTTTTTGAAATGACATTTTATTATCTAGATAAACACTTTTAAGCAAATGCACGGTCATTTCGCTAAGAATAGTTCAATATCTTCTGATCATATTTTGCATTCGCAACTTTCCAGTTTAACTATTATGTTTGTTATTTCCACATACTAGTGATATTTCACTGTTTCAATATCAGATTTATTTCATAATCGTCACCTGACTTATTTTATAATTGACGATATCCATGCGTGTAGGTATAGTCTAAGGAAATAAAGTATTTGTATTTTTATAAATTACCAATCGAACACGAAAGATTAAAAAAATTCCCAATTATTCATCTCCATCTTCTTACAATCATGTTAATATGCTTCTACTATAATGCATTATTATTATTATCATTTGAAATCATTCCCACTTATCTTCCTGAATTCCTGGGTTCTATCATGAAACCTGTTAAAGCCGGTTTGGGTGAAAAAACTCCCAGATGAAATTAGCCGTATTAATTTGAAATGCCAGAAACACAAAAGCCTTTTCCCATTTGCTGTATAAAGACCCGCATAGTCTACCAAAGTGTTATTTTTATACTAATTTTTCCTCGTCCGGAGAATAACTTTATGGTTTTCGCAATACCCGCAGGAACTGAGTGACATGGACAGGTCGAATAGAAGGCGCTGAAAATGGACGGAAGGGTTAGAGTGCTCAACGAATTATATTCAAGCCCTAAATTAGCGAAGCCGCAATCGAAACCTTTGTTATTCAGATTAGAGGTTGAAATATAAATATTCGTTGGTTCTCATTGATTTATTTCTTATTTGGGCGTGACAGAACATTGTTTATCGTAATTATTCAGGGTCATTTATATTACAGCAAGGACTATTGTTTATTACTATTACCTCTTGTAAAGTATAGTGTTCTCAAAAAAAATCGTTCCAGCATTCTATGTATTTGTCTGGATCTTTATAGAAGTATGCTAGGAATCGCACATCAAAAGGTAAGGCCTCGTTAATCCTTAGTTCGTAGAGGGACAGCTGGTTAACGAAAAAACCAATATTTCAAATAACAATAAGATCGATGTTGTACCTACCTTAAAGAAGGAGAATTCTATATATTTCTACTCACTCATTTGGAGACGTTCCGTATATTTTTTTTAACAAATCTACCAGGTTTCCAGAAAGAGAAACCCCTCCTAGGAGCTTGTGCGAGCAAGGAAAAGATCCGGGACCGATGGCCGTGCTGGGCTTTGAACCCACGACCTTATGCTTATAAGGAGAGCGCTCTACCACACGACCATTCGTCTGTATAATAGAGACCTTTTTTATTAAATGAATTTCCATTTGATGCTTCTATTGGACAGTGTTGACTTCTAGTTAATCAGGCGTCTCCAAATGTTCTCGATTTGCGCCTTCATAAGACCAGCTCTTCGTCTAGCAAAAAATCTCCGTATAGCCATGAAACATGCATCAGTACTGAGAGTATGTGCTATCCCAACATGAGTTGCTTTGATAGTTAGTTATGTGAAGAGTATGCCAAACCTCTTTTCTAGTCTTTGACCAATGTTTACATAGAACGGACCAAAATAGTCAATACCACATGGAAAGAATGGTTTTTCATACACAAGTAATCTCTTTTGTGGAAGACGTTTAATTTTTAGTTCGAATTGAGGTGCCTTTTGATTTCTACATTGCTCAGATTGTCGAATTGGTTTCTTCACAATTGTATTTATATGAGGAATCCAAAACTTTCGGAGTAACTAGTCGATTACTGTGTGAATTCCTCAGTGTCCATGTTTAATTTTGAAATGAAATATCATCTTTCTCATAAATTGGTGATCACCATCCAGAACTATGCGTTTCTTCTCGATTTTCCTAAATCACCCGATTTTCACAATTGTATCTACTTGATTTCCTGAGTATTATCCGGATCCAAAACAAGTAACAATTTGCAAAGTCTATCATTTTATTTTCGTATGTTTAAGATTTTTGAAGTCTTTATGAAAAAAAATAATTACAGCCCCTTTTTTGTACAATGCTTTCTTTTTTGTGAGCGAATAGTTAATTAAGGAAATTGGTGACCTAAAACAATAAGTTTAGTTTCATATAATAGATAGGCTCAGATGAGATAGGCAAAAATAATGTAAACATTGTACTACATCAAGGGTTGAGTGGCAGGGGACCAATTGGTGAACTTTCCAATGAGATTTCCTCTCGAATCTCATTTTTATTTTTCATAAGTGTTCACTTCTAATTTACTTGGAATGTGGAAATGAAGACATGTATTATATCATTATTATATTATTATAATAAGACGAGAAACGAAACTCAGACATTAAGTATCGAATCTGTGTACACTGGATGTGAGTAGGAAATAATTGTTTTGAGAAGAGACAAATACTGTGGGATAGAAATGTTATACATTTATTTTCTATGCTATATTCAGTTAACTCATCCTGTATCAATTCCTAATAATTTTCGATAATGTACTTCTATATCATTGATTTCAGTTGTTATCATTTAGAAATACATAATTTTATTTTTCGATTCTGGATTGAAACCTAACTATTAATAATAAATATCAAACAAAAAGTCATAATTTGGATAGAAACAAGTTCGATAATTCTGAAATGGATTTAGATGAATTCCTATCCAAAATGTTCAACTATACGTTGAACATATCAGAAATTTACTCAAATTAAAAGATGTTTTTATCGATATTCAGTAATTTAAAATTGGGTGGTATGATGAATCTAGTATAAACACTTTTTGAAAAACAAGCTTTTATGCAAATGTGCTAATAAAAATGAAATACACTTTCCCATTAAAAATTTAACTATCAACTCATAACGTCATTATTCAATTTATATGATATAAAAGCTTGACGCGAGATTTAAGTACTCGTATTTGCTTGGATTGAAAATTTAAAAATTGAAATCAATTGTATCAAGTTATTTAATTACTTATTCATCCAGTTTATTTAATTCTCATTAGCGCATTTATATTAAAGCTCTTATTTGAAAACCTTTTTTCCGTTCAGTTTATTTTTTAATTTTTAGTTACTGCTGGTCAGGTTTCTCAGTCTGTTCATCTCATTCAACGCATCATTGTTGCAAGGTTGTTTGCCGGTTGATTTTGAACAAACTAACTCTTCAATATGGATACCTAATGATTTTACCCTATTTGAGGCCACGTATATATATTTATGCCTAACCAGCAGAGAACAGCTTCGAGCCTAAGTATACAACGGCATGTTGGGTGTTCCGCCATGTTTGATTTAGGATGATGTCATCCAAACTAAATGTGTGTAAATCAAAAGATATCTGCCTTCAAAAGTGAGTTGCAAAATTCCACTCGAACATAGTTACATACAATGTAAGTTGAATAAAACCTTAAAAAAAAAGTTTAGTACCCACATTTTACAATAATTTCAGTGGATCAAAATTTTTGTTAGTATTGAAAAAATAGCAGAAACTAAAAGTTGTAATATAACGTTCAAATTCGGTACAGATGTCTGAAGATGGAAAATAACCAACTTTTTTCCCTAATTTTTTTCAAATTTAAACAAATAGTTATATTTTAAGCAATTATTCTGAAATAATTCAACTTTTGATAGATAGCGAAAGTCGAATTTCAGAATGAGTCATTATTCAAAGTTTTCTCATATGATGTCAACTCTTTGGATGACATTGTATACTTCAACAATCAATAATTTGTATGTTGTATATGTCTATTAGGTATATGGTTTGAATTCACGCACTCTTCTTATTGTATCCTTGAAGAAAGCCAAAATTTCGCCGAAATGTTGGCATTAAAATTATTGTAAACACTTGAGGAATACATTTAACTAGTCAACTGGCTCGTGATTCTTGAAAAAAAATATCATCTAATTGTGACGTGAAAACGGTATACAGTTATATTGATTATATTTTGAGTATTGAACATGATGATATTATAATACTCGTAGTATCTATATAGGACCTTCCATTGGGATATTTATTATTAAATATCCTATCAAACCAATAATGAAAACAACTCCAGTATTATCCGAACTTCTCGTGTATTGATTGGTGAAATAAACCAAATAACTAAAACATAATATCAAACTCATCCAATATCTGAACCCAACGATGAAACGTAAGAATGCTAAGTACGTAATTCAATCGTGCGATTGCCACTTGACACGAAACTTTCGTGGAATGAACTGAAAACTGCTTTCGACTTTGGATTGCATCATCAGTGCATGAAAATGTAATAAAACGTAGTATCCAATATAGCGCGATTTATTAGAAAATGCTGGAGTAATACATTAGATCGCGATGAAAAGAGAATGAAGGAAGTCTTTAACATTTGTCATAATCTAGCATTCCCCGTTCGAAAATCTATATTGATTACTTTCTATTCTCATATACCGTTGAAAAATGAGCTCGTAAATATGTTGCGCTGGATAATATTTTACCATTTATTTCCAGTCAATTTATGAAGATCTGGAATGTACACACATCAATGACAGATATAGTTTTTCGCCGGATTCTTTTTCGTATATGGAACGTGAAAAACAAAAGTATAATTCACCGCGAGTGAAGTGGAACTTGATCGATAGATCTATGAAACTCAGCTGAAAATAACTCAATAAAGTACAAACAGTACATTCACCGGATTTGGGTGCGGATAACTGAAGAAAATGGAACCTGAATTCAATGGAATAACGGAAAATCAATTACCATGAATATCGGAGAATTGGACAGTTGTAAAATGTTAGAGATTCTATAAGGTTGAACAAGTCTGATTCAGCAGAATACAATATTTAACAGTTTCATGATTGGTATATTTTATCAAAGAAGTTATTACTGATGTACCGCATGGAACTGTCCATCTCCACTTGAATAACGGTATTTCGTTATCTGCCAATGTCACAGTGATTATATGTATTTTTATTTCTTGGGACGAAGCAAATTGGTAAATTGAAGATCTAAAAAAAAGTTAAGGATTGATTTGGTACCATTGAACTAACGCTGAATTTGGAAAAAAGAAAAATCAAATCCATAACTTTTCATGTATTAATGAAACCAACTCGTTCAATATTTCATTTCTAACACCTAACATAATCGAATCGAGGAAATTGTAGACTCTGTAACATATCTTGGAGAACAGGTGGAAAATCATCTGAAATGGGATAAATGTGTGAATAAAACACTGAAAAAAAGACCAGTACTTTTCACCTTCAAACGGAATTATTTTTCTTTCTGAAATACTACATAATGAGGAACGACTGAATACCCTACAGAAAAACTTTTACTTGAAAAACCCATCTAGAGAAAACTTTGACAAACTGATTAATATTAATGTTCAGACATGATATTGTGATAATTATGATACAATACCTATATGAATATATGAAGTGAATATAATTCACATTGTTACTCTCGAGATACCAGTATTTTCAATATTGTAATAAATACTTGTCAGCACAGAATTGTATCTGTTTTTATTTTTTAATTCATTTAAGAAGAGAATTGTTCCGATTTGAGAATGATGTGTTACCTGTCCGAATGTATTTTGTATGTAATGTCATATTGAGGCAAATTAAATAATCCCATAACAGGGGGAACTTCATGGGAGAGATCGAGTTTATTTCCAATGTAGTACTTATATTTTCAGTAAATGAATTTATTATTATTATTATTGAAAAGATTATGTCGCAAATATACAAACCGTTAGTATTATTTTTTCTGGTATTTTTTCACTTTTCTTTTACTTATAAGGATAAGTTCCTTTAGAAAAAGTGGTTGATGTTTCAAAAGAGCTTATTTGAATCATATTTCTATTACTGGTTGAACTTATACATTCATTCAGTTCTGAAACAAAAGTTGTGTAAATCTCTTAGTACACGCGTTCCCATTTTCATGTGGTCTCAGTTTCAAGTCGCTCTAAGTTGGATTAACTCACTCCCCATTCCGAAACTAGTTTCAGTGGACAGCATAGTAGCAAACTTGTAAATAGAGCTACAATAATGTTTTGAGGTTGTAGGTCAATCTTTTTCGGGAGTAATTACACAAGTGCTTCAAAATTACCGGTAATTTTCTATGAAAGCATGTTGTCTAAAAACTGCATGCAGTTTTTTTACTGACAACATGCTTGAATGGAAATTATCAGGTTTATTTTGATGCACGAATGTAATTCGGTAGAATATTTCTGGAGTCATTAATGAAATCCATAAACTGTTTTCATATATATTGATGGTTTGATATTGTATTTTTTGGTTTGCTCTTGGTGATTTTTTCTTGAATTACAGATATCGAATCATTACCGAAACGTGACATTTCAACGACGTTTAAAATTCAGTATTTATGCCTGTCATGGTAATTTTCAGTCTGAAAATGTCCCGCCGGGAATTTCTTGCTGTAATTGATCGAAAATGTCCCGTTTCATATGGGATTTTTAACATACAATGGAAATATTCGTGGTAATTATATGAAGTTCCTCAAAAAATTATCTAGCTTACTTTAAGGTAAACTGATTTTTCATTAGGATAATCGTACTAAAGAGGAGAAATTACCCCCTTTCACCCCTTGAATAAGCCCATATTTTTCACTATCATGTGACATACGATAGTCCGATGTTGATTTAATTATTTGTAAAGAAAATTTACCAGAAGTAAAGAATATTTCTACATAATTAACTGTTAAGAAACCCAATCGTTTGAAATTATTATAATTGTTACGCCCCGCCCCCCCCCCAATCTAACTCGTTACTGCACTTTTGTTAGGAAAATCGCCAAGACACGTCGACTTTTGATTTCTACAATGTACATTATTGTAAGAATAGTTTACCCCAATTTCATTCCATAATGAGGGGGAGCAACCCTTTCGAAAAATTCAAATAGGTTGGCGTGTTGGTACGCAGAGAATTGAAATTGATTCCCGAGTCATTATTGTTTCAGAATATCAAAAAATTTACTTTGCCGTATACTTGGATATAAATTATACATTTTTTTTATATTTTTGCATTGTTCTCAAGATAAATAGTCAAAACAATAAACTGATATTTTTTCCAAACTATGGTTGCACCAAGTGAGTTAAATGAGAAATTTGAAGCAATTATTATATTTGATGAGGCTCATCCCAATCCAGGAGGCTGTACGAATGTTCAATGAACGTTTTCCAGATCGCCCTATCGATAGACCTTATTCCAAACAGTTAATCGAAAAATTTTATTTGAACAGCAGTGTGCGAAGTAAAAAACGTTCTGGATGATCAACTTATTATTTTAGTTCAGATTTAGCAGGCAGTAAACCCAAATTTGCAGGGTTTGCGGCCTCTAGGATGGAATCTGGTAGCTCGTCGTTAGAGCTGCTCATTTTTAAAACTCATTATGATAAACTGAGGCTGGATCTGACATCATCTGTCAAAGTTGACAAGTGCCCTTATTATTGCTTGATCATTATACAAGGTTTTTTTGTTTCAAGCTGAAATACAAATATCGATTGAAAGGTAAAAGGGAAAATACTTGTACCGGCTTTCCATATCGCATAAAATAGCCCACAGCAACTAAAATAAATATAAATTATCCGCGAAAGATGTAACTTTGCGCACGCAAATGTACGCAGAAAACTACTTCTTCGCGCATGCTCGTAGAAAAAATATTCACGTACAAGCGTGCGTGATTCACCCTGTACCTGCACACAATTGAGTTTGAGAGGTGTAATTTTCCCACACGCTAGATTCACTTCAAGTGAGTTACTCCCACACCAGTGAGGGATTTTTTTTTCCATTTGTAAATTGGAATTGGTCGAATTGAAAACACCCTCAATATCGTCCTTTAGGTAAGTCATTTGAAAAATTGAAAAACAAGTTAGTTTTATTTTCAAAGGGGATACTTTCATTGAACATTTGTAGCGCAGTAATTGAATTCTGTCTTTTGATAGCATATAGCGTATTGCTGTACTTTCAATAAAATCATTTATTGATATCATTATCAAGAAATTGTTGAGTTCTCATTCATTTTCGAAAATCATTTATTTCAGAAATGTGGCATCCTTTGAATGATTTCTACGATATGTCTGGAAAATTGCATTCTGATTTCCTTTCGCAAAGGTATCAACTTCTGTACCCTTTATAGCTTGTATGGGCGAAATAAGTATTATTTAGTCACTGCGTGAGCTGATCCAATACACACTGGCAATTATCTTACTACCTGGAAATTGCAGTCTATACCTTCTAAGAGTTTTTGTTACACTACCTTGTCTATAACTATCGAACACAAAACATTTTTTATGGAATCATTTTGACAACTTGACAACCATAAAAGTCGACGTGTGGTGTATGTGCGCTCCCGAGATATTTAAAATTGTACAACGTAAATAAATACACTCATAAAACTAAAAATGATGCGAAGTGCATCACAAAAGGCTGATAATGCCAAGTCTACAATTAATTTAACTGTTGATGAATTGAGAGCATTGATGCAAGAGATATTGAATGAACACACGAATGTTTTAATACAAGAAATCGCCACGCTGAAAGAAATAGATACCCTGGAATCAAGCAATATCGATATGATTAAACTACTCTGTGAAGGAAAAACCGTAAGTTCAAATATGAGTGCCCCAGATTTAAATATCTCATTCAAATCTGACTCATCCGCTGATACTATCATTAATATAGAAACAGCTGAGTGTCAAAAAAATGTAAACAGTCTGGCAAAACCGAATAACAGAAATAAAAATGAAAGTGGTCAAGGCATTACCAAGGTGACGAAAAACAATGTAAAGAAACACTCCACTGTTATCGTGGGTACTGGAAGTAGTCAGCAATTAATATCACCATCGATTGAAAATGTACAAGGTGATACAGAAGAATCGAAGCGCTCCAGCGAAGATTTCGAAGGAGCACCTAGAAGATTATGGCTTTAAGTTGGTAAATGCAAACCATGGTCTACACCGGAAGGAATAAAGAAATACTTGGGAGATAAATCACCGGGACACATATTTGAAGTGACAAAATTCAATTCAATGGGTCGAAACTTATCGTTCAGAGTTGAAGCCGACCCTGAACTTAGTGACGTGTTATACAATGCCAGCCACTGGCCTCGAGATGTAATCGTTAAAAATTTCTTTTTCGTAGACAACATAGGTCAAACCGACCATTCTGAAATTGAGAATTCAAATTCAAAGCACCATGTAGATTTCAAAATAATGTATGCGAACTGTCAATGCATTACCAATAAAACTGATCAAGTCGAGATTTTGATACATGAGGAGAACCCTCACATTATATGTTCCACTGAATCATGGTGTAATGAATCAAATATAGGTACGTTTCAATTTAAAAATTATATATTAGCAAGCTCTTATGTACGACACAACCATAAACATGGTGGTGTTATAATCTTTTAAAGGAAAAATATTCCCTACAAAATCATAGATTACACATGTGAAGTATCTAATGAAATGCATGCAGAATATTCCAGAACATCACCTATAATATTAACAATGAGATACACTGCTTGGTCGTAGCCTATAGACCACCCAGTGGAGATATATACAGGGTTATGATAAAGTAATGCACAAAATTCATAAAACGTACAACGATCACTTTTGAAAAAAATGCAAAAACACGTCAAACTGTTCTTTTTATTCCGCATCTCTTGACATAAGTTACAAAAATATCACGTCAAAGTTGTCAAAGTTATGACGTCATCAACAATTATTTTTAATGGGAAGCTAAGATTTTTATCACATTATGTGATAGAGCTTGTGTTTGTACACAAGGGAAAAATAGTTGCAGTAGGGCTCACATAACAAAAAACACGAGAAAATGAATAAAAAACGAAATAAACGTAAGTTTCATAATAACTTTTCAATTAACTAAACAGTCCATTAAACCAAAACTATTTCTAATAGGAATTGTTCAAACTGTGTCCCGTTTACTAACTGACATAGGCCAAGACGATGGTAGACCGCATTTATAGAGTTTTCGATCATCTGCGGAGTTATACGAGTCATTTCGTGTCTAATTCTTTCCATTAAGTCTTTTAAATTGTCTGGCCGGTTAATGTAGACCCAACTTTTCAAATGTCCCCACAGAATAAAATCAAGGGGGGTTAAATCAGGTGACCTAGGTGGCCACTCCATTGGTCCACGTCTTCCAATCCACCGTCCTTCAAACTGGTTATCCAGAAACCTTCGAACAGTATGACCATAATGTGGTGGTGCGCCATCTTGTTGGAACCAAATACTGGGATCCAAGTTGTCCCCATTATTTGGATCCGGAAATGCCGCAAGTAGGTCCGGAAGCACTGCCATACGAAGATGTTCCAAATATCGTTCAGCTGTTAAATTCCCGCGAAAGTAATAAGGACCAATAAATCTTTCCCGGACGATTCCTACCCAAACATTAATTTTTTGGGGACGCTGGGTGTGTTTTGTCTGCATCCAGTGGGGATTTTCCCAAGCCCAGTAGCGAAGAATTGTGTCGATTTACAGAACCAATTAGACAAAACGTTGCCTCATCGGAAAATACTACACTATTAAGAAAATTTGGATTTTCGTCACAATGCCGCATGAAGATTTCACAAAATTCCAAACGTCTGTCCGGATCATCTTCTGAGAGTTCGTGAACAAGATGAACTTTGTATGGGTGTAGTTTTTCTTTTTTTAACATCTTTACTACAAACGACTAACTAACATTTTCTTGTAAGGCAATTTCTGTTGTAGTTGCGTGAGGGTGTTCTTCTACTGACAGCAAAATATCTAACTTCACATCGTCGCTTATTCCTGGTCGTCCAGATTTTGGAGCATCCCTCACGCTTCCCGTTGCATCAAATTTTGCAACAATTCTGCTTACTGTGCTTCTAGCAATTGGAGGTCTTTCAAAATGTGTTGCGTTAAATAAAGCACACGCTTCTTCATGACTTCGAAGGCGATCGCCGTAAGCTACCATAATTAGAATTTCTATCCTTTCTCTTTCGGTTAAACGAGCCATAATAATAAAACTGTGGTGACACTAATTGTACGACTGACACTGACAAACCTTTGTTTTAGTAAAACAATTGAAAAAATTGAATAGAACACATGTTCTTATAGATAAGTTTAAGTTTGACCTCTTTTTATAATTGGTTTTGTTATTTCGTTTTTTATCCCTTTTCTCGTTGTTTTTCTTATGTAAGCCCTACTGCAACTATTTTTCCCTTGTGTAAAAACACAAGCTCTATCACATAATGTAATAAATCTCGTAGCTTCCCAATATAAAAATTTGTTGATGACGTCATAACTTTGACAACTTTGACGTGTTATTTTTGTAACTTATGTCAAAAGATGCGGAATAAAACAACAGTTTGACGTGTTTTTGCATTTTTTTCAAAAGTGATCGTTGTACGTTTTATGAATTTTGTGCATTACTTTATCATAACGCTGTATATGTAGATATATGGAGTGATATTTTTGGACACTATTACATGAATTTTTAATTTCTGTACAATGAAAAAATTTGATCGCGCTATTCTATGTGGGGATATTAATACTGATTTTAATAAAAAGTCAACTCAGAAAGACATGTGGTTAGATGTCATCGAAAGTTTCAACCTTTCTTTAAAAACACTGAGCCGACAAGGATTTCATAATGTGGAGCTCACCGAAGTGAGTCAAATATTGACTATATAGTCACTAATATATCCCCTGACATGTATCACGAAAATGTATGCAATTTCAATCTTGGGGATCACTTAGGAATAATAATGACAATAAAGAATCATAATTATATCAATAATATGAATTTGAAACGTATTTCATGTAGAGACATGAACGATAATAACATTAGGAATTTACAAAACTACCTAGGTGTTGAGTCCTTTTTTCCAGAGTACAACTGTTTTGAAAATATAGATACAATATTCAGTATCTTTATAGAAATAATTGAATATGCCTTAGCTTTATTTTGTCCGATTAATAGTAAGACTATTCATGAACGAACCAGCTCCTCCAAAGAGTGGGTGAATGAATAAATTATAGAAATGGGCAAAACATTGAAGAACTTATATTGTCTGAAAGGGAATACATTTGGACAAACAGACTTAAATGAACAATATAAATGTTTCAAAAAGGAGTACGAACGGAAGGTTAGCTACACTAAACATATTTACTATCAGTCGCGTATAAATGATAAACAAAATATAACAGAAAAACAAAAGTACTTTTGGAAATTAGTCCGAGAAAGAAACGGTAAAACAAAAAACACCCAGCCTCCCGAAATTGTTATCAAGAACCAGGTGACCACTAACAAAATTGTTATAGCGGATGAGCTTAGAAAATACTCCAACGTCACCTAAAATCGCGCTACTTTTTTTGATCTCACTAAAGCATTTGACTGTTTGGATTTGAAATTTTTCGAAACGAAGCTTCAGTCAGTACGTATTAGAGGGAAAATATCAACATGGTTGATGTCCTACTTGGAGCATAGAAAAATTTTCATCAGAATGAATGGTACTGAAACAAAAACTTACCTATGATGTAAATCTAGGTTTCCGCAAGGATCAATACTGGGGCCACTGCTCTTTCTTATATTCATCAATAATCTTGCAAATTTCATGAATACTGACTGCTTAGTGTTGTATGCAGATGATGTTTCACTAGCAGCATATGGCGATAATTCCCAAATATTACAAGAGAGGTTGAATCATTTAGCAGACAAAATAACCGAATAGCCACAAAAAAATGGGATGATACTCAATGCTTTGAAAACCGTTTTTCTACAAGTGAACACAAAAAAAGAATCGAGCGATCAAATTCTGCACGATTTCTTGGAACTTATCTGGATTTAGACATTTCTTTCAAAACTGCTATCGATCATGTCAGCAAGAAAGTCAACTCAAGTTGATATGCTATACTCCAACTGAAAAGGATATTCAGTAAAGAACAACTTCTCAATGTTTATTATGCGCTCGTATACTCTCGAATTAGCTATGACATTATAGTTTGGGAAAATACGCCACTGGCTCGTAGATTATTGATTTCACAAAAACGTGTTATTAGATTCATATTTGGTATCAAACAAATAGACTCATGTAAACCATATTTTAGAAACAATAACATATTAACGGTCCTCTGTATATACAGGCCGTTTCTTTTATTATTATTATATTATTATGTGGTAACATTGCTATATTCTAAACCGTAATAGATACAAAGACGATTAAACGGGAAAAAAGGTAACTATTGTGTTGAGCAGTAAATTAGTCATAGAAAATTTACGGGGATTCTTGCCCTTCCCAACTTATACAGGGAAAACTGAAAATGCTGTTTTCGGTTTGTTACGTTTAATTAAAAATTTATCATTACGTAGTTCTAGTATATTTTGAATACAATAAAACATTCGTACTTCATTTTTTTATATTTTCTGAAATAACCATTCTATTCGTAAAAAACCGAAAATAGCATTTTTAGTTTTCCCTGTATAAGTCGGAAAGGGCGAGAGTCCCCATAGATTTTCCCTGACCAACAATAGTTACATTTTTTCCCATTTAATCGTCTTTGTATCCATTACGTTTTAGAATATAGCAATGTTACCACATGATAAAAGACACGGCCTGTATATTTACAGATGTATTTTGCTTATCAGTAAAAATATAGCTTCCTAATACAAAACTTTGATAGTCATAATTATAGCACTAGGCATGGTAATTTGCTGCAAATTCCCCACCACAGTACTTCCTTATATGAAAAAAGTCCTCAATATAAAATTTTTCAATGTACTTCCGGAAAAAATAAAAAGTGAAAGAAATGAATTACGTTTTAAAAAACAACTGAAAAGTTACTCGATTGAGAAATGTATTTATTGCACAAGTGAGTTTTTGATTTCTCAACCGTAATTGTATTGACTGTTGAAGTAAATTATATTGAACAATGAGTATGAATGTCTTATATGTGAACAATAAGTGTAACCGTATAATATCTGTTATTTATTATGTCTTTCGGTACTTCTTTAAGGTCTCATGAGTGTTTTTATGTATATAAGGTATAGATTTTTATACCTATTTTATTTTGACATGTCCAATACCATGTAATATGGTCTTACTGGAATAAATATATTATTATTATTATTATTTATTGACCAAAAAACTGTCAGGGAACTTATGACATTTCGTCGGGTGGCAGGAAAAACCCACTAAGAGCTTTTTCGTTAATAACTTCAAATTTTAAAAAATGTATATAAAAAAACTTTAATATTCAGATGTAAAGTAAAATATGTTTCATCATCATGTTCGATTTGGCTAAGAATTGCTTTTCAAATGGATATATGTTTTAAAACAGTAAAAAATCTATAATTATCTCAATTGTTCAAATAGCACTTAGTTCTTTCTGTCACCCGAAGATTTGATAATTCGTGCAAAACCCCGACAATTCTTGGAAACGAAATAATAAACTCGGGTATCTTGATGTTCTAGAAAAATTATAATTTTATTCATATTTACACCAATTTGCGTTGAAGAAATGGAGAGCAAGTATGGCATATTTTCGTACTCAGAACAATTAAGTAGTTTCAAATATTTAATGATATACCTGCAGGGTACCTTTACCATTTAAAAAAGAAATAAGTTGTGCCAATAGTATCGACATTTGCAAATTTATAAAATTTTTGACTGGACAGCATGAAACTTAACAAAACCACTATTATTTCTTTTTTTATTTCACCTTTTACCTCAAAAAATGAATATTTTACAGCCTTTCTCAATAATAAATAGCTTTCGACTTCAGAGCTTTGGGAGCGTCTTTTTGACTGGAAGGCACTCTACTAAAGCATCCAAAATTTTCACAAATGATATCGGAAAATACATAAAGCACTCAACTATTTGTTATTGGAAGCAAGAAAGCATTTAGATTTTTTCACACCCCGTTAGAAAATCAGGGCAACGGAATGACCGCTCCATAATGGCACTTCAACATTTCCCGCTATCACTTCGTGTTTTTGTAATTCCACATGGAACGACATTTCCGGTGAGATAGCGACGGCTAATAAACACCTACGATATCGACCGAAACCGGAGCTCTCGATACCCATTTGAGGTTAAGTTTTTATACTCACTTTGAGACCACGAATTTTTGTGATATTCGAGTGTCTGCAATTCGCATGCGAGTTAGAATGCTTGATGACGGACGAGAATTGTTTTTGTTTCTCTATCCACCGCGACAACGCGAATAATCGACGAGGATAAAGATGGTCATTCACGAATTCAGGATCTGCGTGATTTCAACGTATAAAATAATAGCTCTCAGTATCAGATAGGCAAAAATAATTTTAATTTCTTCAGTTTTTAAGTACATATTATATAATACAGAACAGTACACATAACACAATATAAAAAGAAAACGTCAAAGCCAAATGTGGAAAGTATTCCTCTAATGTGAAACAGTTTCTTGCTAGTAGTAGTGCTTCCACCCGTTGTTCAAAAATGAAGCGATTAGAATGAGAGATCTTCAGCCATTGAGTAGAAGACATTTCAGCCCATATAGGTGTTGTAGATTTCTTTGATAAAATGAAAACCTGTGCACATCTGGTACCTACCAAAAACTGCTTGCATCTAGTTTAGCATTCATGCGTGTTTTGATTGGAAACAAATATTGATCTACTTATATGAAAAAATACAATGGACCTTTATTCCAAATTGCGCAGTTAATCCTAATGGTGCCAGGATGTCGCCGACTATCAAGGTTATTCTGCAGTGCGATTCTGGTTGTTTATTGGAGACGTATAGAAGACAGAAGACGCCCAGTCAGCATCTCCAAAAGTATAAATGAAGCCTCCTGGAATCGACGCATCACTTTACTGCTTACTTTACTGCTTTAAGCGTTAGTCCGTGCAAGTTCACGTAAAATTGTATTTTAAATTATTTTGTAAAATAGAGTAATTTTTATAAAAACGGGTTTGAGTGGATTCCAGTCTAACATCTATGTACACTTATTTACATACTTCATAAATATACAGTGTGTTTCACTGCTCATGGAAACATCCTCGTATCTTCTGTAATTTTTGACAAAAAATCATGAAATTTTCAGGATCGATAGATACACTGAAAATGAACTCTCTGCACGAGAGGGGTCATCCTTCGTGATAATATACACTACACATCAGCAGAGATGATCCTTAACACAAATCCGGAGGAATTTCGGTTCAATTTTGCCCCCCATGCAACTTTCTGGAATAATAGGTGTTTCCGTCGCTGTTGGCGTACAGTGTTTATCATGTAGGATGACACCTATTGTACAGTGAGTTCATTTTTAGTGTATCTATCTATCGTGAAAATATCATGGTTCTACCTTGAACAATTACGGAAGATACGGGGGTGTTTCCATGAGAAGTGAAACACACTGTATATTTTCAATACGGTGAGCATTTTCTGATTTTTGATAACTAATCTACAGGAATCTCATCGTACAAGTTCGCCTATAATTATTCTGAATATTTTCAAGTAAGAATACTTACGTATACCGTACCTTAGTATTAGAAAACTGGCAAAATGAATACTTAGTGAGACGAATTTGTTTACTGCACTATTTACACTAAAATTAGGTAAATATCAGCCACTACGTAGCTTTCTACATGAAGTTCCTATATGTTGTGTTAATTGAATTCTACAATGTAACAATATTTTCAACAAATGAAATTTCAAAATCATCAGTTGGAAGGGGCCCAGGAGTCTGTTCGTATAGAGAAATTATTAACTTGTGTTTTTGTTGTATTTAGGATCAGACTGTTTTTTCTTGACCATTCAGCAAAATGGTGATATAGGTTACACATATTGGTCCTAGCTTTTTCTAAAGTTGTGTTGGCAACGAATATTTGTATTATCCGCAAACCACACTATTTGGGAATTATGAGACTTTTTATTCAATGAAGATAATGAATTATTTGAATTGATTATGAAGAGATATGGATCCAAGGCTGAACATTGATACATTTTGCAGTTCTCGACAAATTTTCTATTTTTACTAATTAATTGAGATCCACCTGTCAGGTAGGTACGATTTAAAAAATTCCGGACATCTGCCTCGTATTTCATATCGCGAAAATTTGTAAATTAACAGTTTATCGATCAACGCAATCAAAGGCCGGTGAGACATCAATGAATACTTCTATTACAAGTAGTCATCATCTAGAGCTGGTTAATTTTTTCTTTGAAATCCATATAGTGCAGCTTATGTGCTGGAGTTACAAGTGAAATGAAAATAATTGTTCTATATTCTTTATTTCAAAAATTGTTGGCCTGATCGATTCCGGGTACTCTGGTGATTCACTGGGACGCCTCGGGACTTAAAGTAGCTTCAATTTATTGGCGGTAGATAATCCTTGCAGATTGATAATGCAAATGAAGGCTTTAACGAGAAGACGAAAGCATGAAACTTGCTGACAACTCAATTTTTGTCGATGAAAAATCATTTTTGGCAGTCAAATAAAATCTACCAATGAATTTTTCAGGGTGTCTGGTATCAATCATTCATCATCCTTACTTTTTAATCATACAAAAAAACACATTACAAAAAAAAATGTTGGTGAGTAAATATAATTTCCTATTTTTTGGTTGGGAATGAGAATATTGTTTGTACAGTCTATCTATGTCCAATCTATTGTATAGTTTCCAAGCGATTTAATGGTATTACCACAGTTTATAGCTAAAAGAATCAGTTCGCTCACTCGCCGCCATCTTGTGTACAAGATAGAATATGCGCCGGGGAAACAAATTCGGGTTGCGCAATAGATTTGCACACAAACTTACATAGTTGTCAAGTGTACTAAAAGTATTCAGTTTCCAGAAGTATATAAATTTCGCGTGTTTTATTTTTCATTGAAACGATTTCTGGGCTCCTATAGGAAACTGCAAACATATTTGAGTACTTCTTTATTCATGAAATACCATTATTTTTCAAGGCAATTTTCAGAAAATGAGAGCAACATATGCAGCTCAAGTGTTCAGTGCCACTGTTTCTGCAGAAACAAATGCTTGTTTATCTTTCAAAAAACTCCCATTAGCAGACTTCAAGACAGTTGAATTCATAGAAAAAATTGATAATTTCTTTGATCTATTCAATTCATCAAAAGTCCACAAGGAATAATCATTCAATAGGACTTCCATGGGGACAGATACACAAATTCAATTTCTTAAAGATATGTTGGCGTTCTATGAATCACTTTGTTGTCTAAAGGCTGAAACGCAATGGAAGTTTTATGTTTTTAGTTTTAATTTTCATAATTTTGGATATTTTTTAAGGCGAAACCATCATTGCCATTATTATTCTGATTACGCCTCATAAAAAATCTTGTTGATAAAATTCAAGCTACATATTTCAATTCTGTTTTGCATCTTGTTTTATTTGTAAAATTGATATCGAAAATCCCAAAACTTAAAACTTATTACATAAATCTTCCATTGTGTCTACGGCTTAACGAAACAAAAATATAACCAAAGGGATGAAATTTATTTTTGGGTGGAAATTGTCAATCTCGGCCTTTTTGCAAATGTGGGATGTTATAAAGGAAAACAAAATTCATACAAGAAGAATGAATCAACCCTGTTTAGAATTTTTTTTCGGTAAAATCAGGCAGTAAAGTGGAAACTGCGGAAATTCTGCACCCATACAATTTTAAAGGACATTTAAAAAAATGTTTGCAATTAGCTATATGGATAATTCCGAAGGAACAAACTGCCTTCATTTTGATTCAACAACCACGTTAATTGAATTCTCTCAAAGTAAAAGTAAACGACTACATCAACCTCAATATAAATTAAAGAATGATTTCGTTTCGTTAAAAAAAACATATTCAAACACATACAACAATTTACAGTTTTCACAGGGCTTATCCAAATGCCAATAATGATTCATTTGGCAAAAAAATGCTTGATACTATTTTTTTTTGTAATATATACATGCCCTTGAAAACTGTTCTTGTGAACTTTTTGAAAATTTGGCCACAAAAGAAGGTATTGGATAGAATATTAAAAACTGTTCTTCAAAAATTGATTTCTGTAAGCCTTGTCATGACTTCTCAAAATACTAATCATTGTCACTGTTAACGAGAGTTCGTATTTCTTGTACTATTAAATTTCTATATCATTATATTAATAAAAAAAACAATCATAAACTGGCTATTTTAAAACATAATTATTTTATGTATATGAAAACTCATTTATCTACATTCAGTTATTTTTAATGTTTACGAATATTGCATTTACCCCATTATTTACGAACTGCTTGTTTATCTTTCTGAATCCGTAAAAGCACCATTTGGTTCACCACATTCAATAGGACTCTACAGATTTATTCAAGATCAAGATCCTGACAATGAAAAAATGTAGAAATCTTCTTCATTGTTTCGAAGAAGTTGAAGTAATTGTGAATGGAAAATTGAAATACTTTCTCCTATAAAATTACAATTACTAGAGTGAGGTAATCACTAATATTGAAATGAATCGTGTCATAAGAAATTTCTCATCTTGCTTAAATTCATTAACTTATATATGTTCTCAAAATTAGCTTCTGAATATTTAATTTCGATACGTCATCGTCAGCTAGAACACACTGATCGCAAAACTTTTCCGGCATTTTCAAATTAACGAAAAAATAAGTAATATTTCCATCACAAACTCCTACCCAATTTTGAAAGAAGTCAGTACAATAACCACAAAACTTTGTTGCCCCTTAAAGTTTTTGTCACAAAATGTGGTATCTTCCTCAATACTTCTCGATTTTCAGCAATTTTTTAATATAGAGCCCATAATGCATACATTTTATCAACTGAATGATGTTAAAAAACAATAATCTGCAATAAAAAAACAGACCTCAACACGGTCAAAATATCCACAGTTTAGGTACCTATTTTTAGTTCCAGCAGTGTATCCGTTTTATGTTGAGCACTGTATGAATTGTAAGCGCCTGTATGCGCCAGGGATAAGGTTGCAGGTTGCGCAGTGCACAAACGTGCACAAAAAGATCAAAGTGCCGACGCCAAGTGAGCGAACTGATTCTTTTAGCTATAAACTGTGGTATTACGTTGGCTGTTGGACATAAATGGGGATGGGGTATCTCCATTGTTTGTGTTCTTCGGAGTAATTTAAAGAGTTTTTTTCAAACCCTGGGACTTTTGTAGTATGTTTAAACGGAATAATCTTCAAAGTGATCCTTGAATATATTAGTCAAGATGAGCGATAATGAAAAACCCATGTCCATATCGAATTCTTGTTGATAGAATTCATTTGTAAAACTAGAAACATGTTTTTTTCACTACAGAGTTTAAGGAGTTATATGATAGTATTGAGATACACTTTTCATCTAGTACTGAATTTTAGGCCTCGTTTAAATTTCGTTCTGACAATTTCTATAGTTCTTTCGAATGGTACGTTCGTGAACAAGGTGTTATCATCGATAGTCACCAGAATATCTATATCTAAAGTTGATGAGAAAGAAAAAGTCCTCAACACGGCTTTTTCCTCGGAAGATCACTACACACCAATTTAATTGAATTCACAGATCACATCATAAAACAGATAGATGAGCATACTCAAGTTACGTAATATAATATTACGGTAAAGCCTTCAATGAAATCAGCCATTCATTGCTGATTAAAAGACTTGGTGGAATCGATTTGTTATAAATAATCAAATCCCTTTGTGGTAACCTCGGTTGTACTACAAAGGAGTCGTTTGGGGCCCTTAAATTTCATAATTTACGTCAACCATGTGAGTAAAAGATTGAAAGTTTCCAACCTTTCATCTTATACTGACGATCTGAGAATAAACCGTCCTATAACATATTCTGGTGACTAACAAACTACAAGATGATCTAATCTGATCTGATGCTTTTGATACGATTAATGCCTTACAATAAGCTTAAAAATATAACTGACCAATCCTAGATTTTAAAAAAATACGTTATTTTTCACATTTTAGTCTTTATAAGGTAATATTTGCTTACCCAAAACATTTATTTGGTTCCTCATACTTCCAGTAACAACACATTTCCTAGTTTTATTTCTGTCAAATGCACCACAGTCTCTCAAATTTCTTTCTAATCGTCTAAACATTTGAATGTTTGGAATGCGACAATACATATTTCTTGCCAAAAGAGGATTTCTATTTGATTTTGCATAAGTAAATAGCATATCAGTCCTTTCGTCATTCGAATACATCTTTAATATGTAACCGAGTGCTTAAATGTCTGACAGTTCTCAACAGATATCAATAACTCATTTATTTTTCCTGCCATAGAAATCAAGCAAAGCCTACGTGTTTAAATATGGTAAAAGAAGTGAGATGCTATTTAATTGTACCAAATTAGACAATACTTGTATTTTGATCAAAAACTGATATTTTCATTACTTCCAGGGTTGAGAATTATGAAAATAATCCGTGTAAAAATTGATACAGGAGAAATCAGCCTGAATCAAGGATTACTGTAATACAAAAATCCCCAAAAAGGAAAAATACGAATGTTCGTTGTGTTGGGGTATCTTCCTATCGAAAGTATTGGGTAATGACTGAAGTATCCTAATAGTTGAATGAGTTTTGAAGAAATCAAAGCAATTTACAAAAGAACTAACGACAGGACCCTAATTAAAAATTGTTGTCCCTGATGATGCCAGTTATTTTATATGAAACGCTTTAAAAATGTCAAGTGTGATATACCACTGAATTGTGATTTCATCGCTTTATCAATATTTGTGATGAAATAGGCAGGTCCGTATTTGAAAAAAATAGTTGATGGTGGCCGTGTTGACACGAAACGTTTAATTAAAAATTTATCATTACGTAGTTCTAGTACATTTTGAATACAATAAAACTTTTTTTTTTCATTTTTTTTATATTTTCTGAAATAACCATTCTATTCGTAAAAAACCGAAAACATTTTTAGTTTTCCCTGTATAAGTCGGGAAGGGCGAGAGTCCCCGTAGATTTTCTCTGACCAATGTATTGCTCACCAAAATTGTTACATTTTTTCCCATTTAATCGTATTTGTATCTATTACGGTTTAGAATATAGCAATGTTACCACATGATAAAAGAATCGGCCTGTATAGTCAAATGCTATTACTCAAGTTTTTTCAAGACATACATATTGGTGAATCAATAGTAAGAGATTTTGCCGAAGTTTATTCCATTTCGAAACTTATTTCTTGTTTGTCACTGTTAGAACACATTCCGACAGACTTTTTGCATAAACAGTTACAGAAATAGATATATGTGTTACCATAGCATACCTATGCAACACGAATAATGCCCTATGGGTAATTGCACACACCAGCGGTAGCAAAGTTTACCAGCTACTACAATAACATTGTCCACTAGCCATAGGTAAATGCACTCCATAGCGGTAGCAAAGTTCGAGAAACTAAGTTATTTGACAATTTCTATCAAGTGAGTTATAATCAGCAATGTCGACTTTATAACGACAGGTGATAGCTCGCTTGTCCCATATGCTATTAGAGTTTTTTGCTAGGGTTATTGGTTTTCTAGCTACGGTCAATAAAAATTTTCCTCAGTGTGCTTCCCGCTGTCAGGTTTATCTCCTGGAGATTTCTCACGAAGTTTTCTTGCGTGATAATAATATCTTCTGCACTACAGTGTCCAGAAATATCCATCCCATCCTCATGCGAGCCAGTGCTTCGCGTTCAAAAAATATGTGTAAGACTGTTTTGTCCTCCTCACCACAGAATCTGTATATTGTGGAATCTTGGTGTACCCTCAATATGTGCAAGTGATTTCTCAGCTGGAAGTGTCCTGTTATTAGTCCCACCACCTTCCTGAAGATGCCTTGATAGCCGTGAGCATTTCCAGTGGTGTCTTCCCAAGAAAATTGACCCATTTCTTCGTGTCCTGCCTGGTGTCTGGTCCAATGAGAGTTGTTGTTGCCTCTGCTCTTGCTACGGCATCTGCGTTTCAATTCCGTTGGATGCCCTTGTGGCCTGGTATCCAGATAAGTTTTACCCTGTTCTGTGCTCATAGTTGATTTAGGTTATAGTGAGTCTCCCAAACTAATTTGGAATCGCGAATCATTACGACTTTTTTCCTAAGGAGTTCTGAGATTCCCGACCGACATATCCGATACTGATTCAACCCAGCACACTGTTTCCACATGTCTTCACATGTAGAGTTATGCTTAGATGGAATGTAATCAATAGAATATTGTATGAAAGACACAGTAATGACAATTTTTTTAAATGTTTCAGACATTTTCCGGTTGAAGTTCGTCTGCATCGCAAATAAAAATAAAACGTAAACGTAATGAGTTTCTTCTACCCTTTATCATGTTGTTCCATGTTCTGTTAGACTTCTGTAATGAACTTCCCTAATCCAATTTTGTTTTAACAATTAATTCCTGCAATCTCCTGCGGGAAATCATTAAAAGTTTCTGAACAGAAGTTATGGATCATTTTACTCAAAGTTCGATCAAGTAATCGGATACTCGACATATTATTTTCTATTCATTATAGAAATTTAAAGTTTTGATAGTAGCTCTTGGTGACGTATACACCCAAGCAACCAACATAGAGGGTAGATTGTGATGTTAAACAACAATGTTGCCAAGTTTCAAATACTACATACATCTAAGAACTCGAACAGTATAAGGAATACAACAAGATGCCAGTGCAGTTTTTTGTACATTCTATCAACAGATGAACACAATATTCACCTCACATATGTACTGGAATTTTATCACCTATCAACAATCATCACATATTCATCAATATTTATATATAAAACTGTGTGTATATGGAAATTTTGATGAAAACAAATAATAAATGGTTTCAAAACAACTCAACACACAAGTAACGCCTTGCCAACAACTTACATTGTTGTTTGGGAATGTACTAGCTGTTTTCACTACTAGATACACAATGTATTATTCCCGCTCTGGTGCGGGAAAATTACACTTTCCAAATTAAATTGTGTGCAATCCTTATCTGAAATATATACAAAAATGTACTTGTTATTACACTTACTATGTGTTTAGTCGATAGCTCCACTACACTTGGGAAACCATGCCACGTTATTAAACTTTTCAGGCGTTCTTTTGAATCCAAGTTATGTTCTCGGCATTGTATTAAACTGATGATAAAAGTCCTGCAATTGCTTAGTTGCAACTTGCTATTCTTTTATTTATACCAACAACGTTCCTCCCAAGGAAAGTATATTCAGTTGCAGAGTATCTTCAAGTTACTTGCACCATTACTTGTTCATTAGATGTGGCATGTTTCCTTAAAATAGTTTTATAACAATTACCAAGTTTCAGTGGGACAGAAACAATAACTGTTATTATTGAACCGATACATCTGAAATATAATATCTGCCATAGCAGCTCATTTTGCCTCCATAATCAACGTGAACAATTATTTCAGAATAGAAAATATTGACTAATAATGATCTGCTTCATAATTTCCATGCTTTCGGTTGCTTCCGTCCAAATTCGGCTGTCTCCAACCGTCACAACCCCTCACCACGCCGTTTTTGGCCATATTCATCATTCTAACACAGTCGAGTAAACATTGTCAGGGTGCATAATCGGTTATGTAGTGAGTTTTCCTTTTGTGAGTGAAAGTGTCGCATACTGTGTGCAATAATGGAGTACAAAAACCAGTTGAGCGATTGGGCCTCCAAGAATATATTTCACTTTTCGAGCCATAACTGTTAAGTTTTTCATTTTATTATATAAACACCTACCCTTTATTACATTATTATTGAAAATATTTTGATCTCATAGTATCTCAGGGTAGGTGAGTTGAGTGAATTTTTGTTTAAATTTAAAATATATTAGAGTAGACTGAGTTATGTATGAGAAATTGTTAAGTTTCGTTTTAAAAATGTTTCAATTCCACGGCATCTTATAGTAGCTTTCAATAAAGTTTATTTTATTTCATTGTTGATTTTAATTGGAACCATCCTCTGTCATTGTTGTTTTTTTCTCATTGTTTCTCATTGAGGTAATTTTAACTTCCCACTTGAATTTGGCATTAGGGAAATGTCTGACAAATTGAAGGTTGCTCTATTTTTAATCATCAAAAGTTTGATGATAATTGATTTTCATCTTTCTGGTGGTTTGACGGTGAAATAACTGAACATAAAACTGGGTCGGTGAAAAACTTAGTCAATGCCACCAAATATAATCTCTATTAAGTAATTACCAATGTGGATGAAGTCGGAAGACTTACATCAGCAGCAGGACATGTTTCGTGGGAATAATTCACTAGTTGCAGATAATGTCGTAATGACAATTGATTGAAACAATGTTTGACAGGTATGTTGTTTTTTCGCCATATATTGAACTTGCTCTTGTAACCCACCTTTTGCTGAAGATGAAAGATTAATCCTTCAAAACATGTACTGCTGCTCACGTGAGTCTTCCACATCTTCTATAATGTGCTGATGTGAGTCCTTCGACTAGATCTACATTCGTAATTAACAAAGATTATATTCGGTGGAGTTAGACCGTAAGTTTTTCATCTACCCAGTTTCATCTCACCTCCACTGTATGTTATGGGAGCTCACTGTTCACTAACAGAAACGTAGTTATCCTTTGGTAACTGGCAATCTGTATACTCATGAGACGAGAATTGCTTGATTACTAGAAATTATCAGCCAACTTATAGGAAGAAGGTTACTAACTCACCATAAGCTGATTATTAATTCAAGGCAAGTTAGTTATTAACTTACTGGGAGACAGCTGCTCACTTATGTTTGGTTCCAAACTGATTTTAAGAGGATATTAAGTGATTCAATGATAAAAACATGGTGATTCGTCATAAGGAAACATTTAGTTATGACAAAAAAACAACTTAATTATGGGTGGTTTGCCAATTAACTAGTGGCTAGTGATTATAGTTGCTAAAACTAACTTAATAATGGCAAGTGATTCATTTTAGCAACTTCGTTTCACTTGCGGCAAGTTAGCTGGAGAGCTGTTCCATATAGTGTACAGGCCGTTTCTTTTATCATGTGGTAACATTGCTATATTCCAAACCGTAATAGATACAAAGACGATTAAATAGGAAAAAAGGTAACTATTGTGGTGAGCAGTAAATTGGTCATAGAAAATTTACGGGGATTCTCGCCCTTCTCAACTTATACAGGGAAAACTGAAAATGCTGTTTTCATTTTTTTACGAATAGAATTGTTATTTCAGAAAATATAAAAAAATTAAAAAGGAAAGTCAGACAAATTGGTAGGCAACACATGAAATGCCCCTTGTGCGTGGCTCTGTTGCATCTGTTACATCAATAAAGTGAATTCAACAGTCGCTTTTGAGTAGAAATACTGGCACAATTTGAAAGAGTTTTTATCAATAATTTTTTTTTATATGAGTTCTTTGGTAACTGTATTTAATAAAACTCAATAATCACATTCAGCAGAAGGCTCACAATGGGAATTTTCGAAAAATAATAAATCCAGTTAACTGCAATTGATATTAGATATGTAGAATCCTTTTTTTTTGTCGATACAATTATAGTGTTCAAGAGCAAAAGTTCATTTGTAAAATCAGTTCATTTCATAGAAAATTAACGAATCTTCAATTTGCTTTCGACAACACTATACATGGCTCATTCTGACAGAATACGTTTCTGCTGCCTGCAATATCGATAAAATCCGAATATCATTCAGCCCAATCATCGACAACGTGTAATGGAAAATCAAGGTTTCACGATGCTCATATTTTGTGTGATTTCCCTCTGGTTAGTCAATAGTAAACCTCTTCTGAAACAATATAAACGCCGAACTGAATTCATAATCACTACGTCATGCCTCTCTGAATACCGCAGAACAATGGAGTTTTCACGATCACTTAATTTCCCGTAGTCCCTTCCTCTCCGAACGACAATGCGCACCCTTATCCCTTTCTCAAAAGACGTTATCCCAATACCATAGTTGTTCTAACAATAGCCGATAATATCCCGAACGTAATCTTTTGTTTAGTAATAGTTTCTGGATAATACACCGAGGGTGTATCAACACAACGGTCGCAGAAAATACTACCAGACCTTGACCCCTGATATTACGAGAGGTCGGGTTAGGCGGTTGTTCTGATTTGTTTGCCCTTAATTGGTTTGTGGCGAATAGGTGGTGTTGGGATACGTTTCATTTTCCCTGTGAATTGGGTTTTGTCATGCTTTCGGATTGGGAGGAAGGTAGAGTTGTGGAAAATTATTGTATATTTTCTAATTGTAAAGTTCAGAGAATAGCGACAGGTACAAAGATGGGCACAGGAGGAGGGTCTTTTTTGAGTTTGCTGAAAACCTTCCAAAGTAATGACTTCCAAATATTCGTTGAAAAAATGGCGCCTGGAGAAAAGAAAATGAAATAGAATACGTCATTCTGATCGCTTCTTCTTCCTGATTCTTCAGGTTCAGTGTTTCAGGGTAGTGAGTATAGGGAAGATTTATTGAAACTTTAGCGTATCATTTGATTCCGAATTCCTCCCAGGAAAGTTAGATACCTATATTGCAGAAACGTTGGGCACTGAGTCCCTCGTCTGAATTGATTGGGTTTGTTTTCATTGACTTCAAACAAATATTCTCTTCTGATGGAATACTGATTGATGTCATGACTTCTTACAGGAGCCCTTTTATGAGTCGAAGTCAAAGTTTCACCGATTTCATAGACACACATGATGGCTTTTAATTTTAATAATTTACTTACTCATAAATGGGCAAAATCCTCTGAGTGATGATATTATTATTATTATATGTTATGATATTATCTATTACTGTTAGTATTCATCAGTAATAGATTAGATTATTTTAATAGTTTGGGGATTCACACCGCCATCATTTCAGATCTATTTTATGTGCCCTCGAAATCGTTAAGAGTTATCTACCTTGACCTGTCTTCGTAACGAAACTCCATAGGCATGTTTTCAGAACTTCCATCTGGGAGCTCTTGATTTTTCTTCTCCCAGCGTTAAAAATCTTAGCCTTGACAAGCCCTCGCGGTGGCATAGTATGTGTACTGAGGTCTCCTCTTCTTCCTGACAGAACCTGCTTAGGATATCTCCTGCCGATTGTACTCATATATTTGTTGAGCCTACAATGCTCTGTGACAAGTCCTACTAGTATTCTAGTAGTGCTTCTCTTCTGGCTCAGTAGATATTTTGTGAATTTTGGCTGCGGTTGTTTGATAATCTCTTTGGCCTGTCTCATTTCTGGTGAACCATTTCATCATTATTGAGATTTCTGTTGGTTTCATGATTTGGTGTTTGTTTTAAGTACAGCTTCTGCCCTACCTCAGAACGATTCTGGGCCATTCAGGGCCTTACTCGCCCCCTTCACGGGCTAGTGAATCGGCCTCTTCATTGCCTCTATAACCTGTGTGTGCTGGTACCCAGGCTAGGGTCAGTCTGTTCTGACTGCCTAGCTCTTTTAGGGCTTCAATGCAGTCCCACACAAGTTTGGAGGTAACTTGCGTTGAGTTGATTGCTTTTATCTCAGCTTGGCTGACAATGGTTTTTCCTGAAAACTGATGCCTTATTAGCTCTTGAGTGCAATGATTTATTTATTGCGACGATTTCCGCTTGAAATATCGTTGCGTACATACCTAAGATCAAACAGATTTTTATCTTCGGCTTGGTTCCATAAATGCCAGATCCTGAACCTTTATCAGTTTTTGAGCCATCCGTGTAGACAGCGATTTCTGCGTTGATGGGAGGTCCCCCCTTCCATGCATCCCTGTCCGTTATACTTGCCTTGAAGGATTTGTCATAGTTATATCTGGGAAGTAAGCCATCTGATCGCATTCTTAAAACAGGGACCGCCGTGATTCTTCGAAACTAATTTTTGTTTTTAACATTCTTAGAAATTTGAAGGGAACTGAAATTCTCAAAGCTATCGATTTTATTGTACCTGACATAAGACTGAGAAGAATAGTAAATCTATTCCGTATCTAGAATAACTTGTGTCCTCTCCAACCATGTCTCGAGAACGTTAACGAAATGGTTAGAAACTATGATCAAGATTTATTTAGTTTCACAGAGGGCCAACTCATTCAAAGGCTCAAATGTCATTTTAATGTGTATTGCTTTTGACTGTATTATTGTATTCAATGAATATTATGTGTTCAGGAACTTAAAAAAAGTGTGCATCCTATAAGTGGAAATCATTCTATTTGTTATTCAGTATAAATGAGATTCTATTTTATTCTATTTCATTCTATTATAGTTGGTTGAAATAAATTAGAGCCGTTATAGGTAATAAGTCTGAATACATTCGACGATTATAGTTGAGTGCATTTTCACTATAGTGGTGACAGAAGTGGGATTCTTGAAATAAATAATTGTTCGCGTAGTAGACAGGCTCCGAGCTACCGTGAATGAATGAGTGATAGAGTCTACGTATCACCTGAGAATAAACTAATACACTTTTTGTGTGAAACAGATAGACAGTAAAAGACAAAAATTTTCGATGAAATTTCGACTGGTTCATTTGAAGGTTGCGAAATTGAAGCAAAATCTGGAGGAACAGGAAATAGAAACAAACGGTAAGAGGGCCGTACTACAAGACTTTCAGAAGGACTGATTCGATAAGAAGAAACCTTTTTATTCGAAGTTTCTGGACTTGATTACAATTTTGTAATCAATGAACTTGATGAAATTACCAAATCCTTAGTAAATTCGGTGAGCTTGACAAAAATATTCAACAAAACTCGGTTAGCTTAAAAGAAGAACTTCAAGAAAATTCAAAGCAATTTTGAGAAGTACATCTGTAAAATTTTAAAGATTTGAGACAAGAGCTTTCAGGGAATTCGAAAAGCTTGAAAGACGAACAAGAAAGGAGGACTTTGTGGTGTGGCGATCAGAAGAGTGGGTGGAAACTGTCGAGACAGGGATTAATAAAAGGAGGAATCGATGTTGAAATCAACAAAATGAGGGAAACAATTAGCAAACTTATAACTTAAATTGATATTGCGCACACCACAGAAACCGTTAATAAAAGCTCGCACGTATACCATTAAAACCGCTGTCAGATATCAAGCGAATCCTTACAGGAATTCGAAGCTGACATTGCAGGAATGGTTTTCTTGCATATCCAGTTACGCCGGAAAATGTAATTAGCGATTAGCGTCCAGGCACTCTTGGAAGGGCTTTGCATCCAAGAAACAAGGCAAGCAATGACACTAGTTCGTCCCACACATCTGGTAGATAGTTCCCTAGGCACGCGTTCTGGAATTTGAGGTCGCGACACAATCCTGCAAAAGCCAGAGTAAAGTCTACTGATAATGAATCTGTCATAAGAAAAGTACAAGAGGAAGTGCTGCTTGAGATGCCAAAATTTATTTTGCTATTACCAATCATAGCAAAATAACGGAAATTGCGAATGACGGTGACGTTATTTTTAACGGTAGTGATACAGCATAGAGCTGAATGTGACAATTCACGACTCATGGCCCGAATGCACATATCTGGAATTCTATTAATCTTTATTCCATCTGGCTACAAATGACTGAGACCAAATCGCAGTACCTATATGAAACTTGAATCCAAAACATCATCACGAATTGAGTTATCTGTTTATATTTTATCTTTAAATATACCAAGAAAATAATCAAAACAGAAAAGCCTGGCTTATTCCAAATGAATGTGAAATCTATCGACAAAATCCGACTGATACGTTCTTGTGGGCCTTCTTGAAGCCTTACCGAAGTGGATAAATTGGTGAGAAAAGTTTATTTCAGTAGGAATGAGTTATTAATTTACATCTGATACGGGAATGTTGTTACATGATTTGAGTATTCCTGATTGCAAGTTCGAGTTTTTTTAACCCAAAAGAAAACAATCAAACTTTATTTGGAAAACTGTTATTTTATGTTTCCAAATAACAAAATTTCCGACTTGGAGGGATTAAATTTTGGTTAATTTTTTCTATAATTCATATAGATGTTACAGTTCAGTATCGAAGTTTAAAGGCACACATATTAGTGGTCTCACCTTTCCTGAAAAAATCACCTATATGCATAGGGTGGGCCAAATTGGACCATTTGAAAGGAAAAGTGCTATTCTCAAATATTCTTTGCTTCTATGAAAACATTTTCAAAGCACGTCACGTAGAATCCAATGGTATGAGTAATTAATATTTTGAAATGATAATCAATAGCTACTATTGGAAAAATAAGTTTTTCAAATGAGACAACTTCTATATTCCTGCATATTTCAATAGAGCTTGAAATTACTATTACAAAAATGTAATTCTCCTTCGATTTTCTAATAATTTTATACTACTAAAGGTGTCAAAAATCATTTTGTTTTCTGATTCAAACTAATTATATTTATAGCTTTCGCATAGCACAGGCTAATATTATATTTGGAAATGATAGGGGGCCATGCTCACCGCTGCTGTCAAGAAAAATAAACAAATGAATATTTGACGTATCAAAGAGTTCACTAAACAGCTATTTGTGTTTAATGACATTGTTATAATTATCTAATGATGGAAAGTTCTGAAAAGTATAACTTATGTAGTTGTAAAGAATTGTGCCATGTCCAAGTACGCCATTCCAGTTTGATATAACTGCGACCAACATCTGTCGAAAAATGGTTTGTTCAACAACACTCAGAGGCGTCACTACAGATGTCGACTCAATATAATAATATTTCCAGAAGAAGAATAAATGAAATTGCCTCAAAATATCATATATATGTTGTCAAACACAGACAGTAAATAACGAGTAATAATTCACCTGGTTTTTCACCAGTAAAGGGAAGTATTAGAAGAGTTTCAAAAACATTTAGATGGTGTTACACATAGATTCAAATCATAAAGTGACACAATAATATGCAAATAACTAATAGAATAGGTACGTTTAGTAATTTTTTATTGTTTATTTTATAATAATACGTATATGTAGCGCAATGTAATGCTCGCACGTTTTAAAATCTGAAATGTCAAATTTCAGGTTATAAATAATCAATAATTTTTACCAAATATGTTTTTAAAATTTGCGGTGGTACAAAAAATCTTGTGTTTTTAGTTACAGCGCAAAAACTTTGCCGCTCTCCGCTTCGCATCACGATTTTAACTATTTTCTCAAGTGGCAAAGTATTACTTTGCGCTCTTAATACATAAATAAATAAATGTGCAATATTTCCTGTTCAAAATACTGTATTGAGGAGTACCTTTCAAAACGACCTCACAGTCGAAAACGTGAGATTTTGCTGCTAAAAAACTACCGTCATTTATTTGTAAATTACTCTGTGAATATAGATATTTTGAATTGTTCGCATTCACTTATGTATTAACTGAAACACGTAGTAAACTTGGAATTCAATATAGCTGGTGAGTTAAAGAAAAACTGGTCAATTTTCAACATCAACAGTCCGTATCTATAGTCGGATCCACATTGAGAAGTCAGTTAACGTGAATAGGATATTTCAAGCCAACGTTGCTTACGTCACTTACAGGTCTGGCCGAGCAACAAAGTGTGTCCCTTGCGTCTTCAGTTCAATAAGTTATTTCGGTCCTAAAAAAATCTTTTTCTGGATTGAAGGAATTTTCCAAATGTACATACTTTGTATACGATTGGTATAATAAGATTACAGTTTTATCATTTAAAAAGTTTTTCAAATATTTCCGAGAAAACGATGGACTGACCACTACAAATCAATTTCAAGAATGGCTTATTGAATAAGGATATTTATTTCACAGAAGATTGTATATCCTATTTTGCATCACTGACTTCTCAATATGGATCCGACTATAGTCATTATCGGTCAGTTAGGAACCCTAAGCGTTATTAATGAATATTCAGATAATCACAGAATATCAAGAATTTTCCTTATCTTTCAGTATTTTCTATGTGGGATGTCACCCTAGATGTTAAGACACCACACCAGCGTGCACACATCATGCCTCCGAGGGTCGTTCTGAATCGTTTCATGGCTCGCCAGAATAAATAATGTTCCAGATGTGACGCTCCATAAAACAAAACTTCTTTTTCTGCCTCTGCCCACGTCAGCCATACCTTAATTAATTTCATTCTGCTCTTTTCACGTTCCGTGAACTCCGACCTGAGCTCAAGAACTCGTTTTACACGGTCTTGATGCAATTGTTCGCAATTAATTCACGCTTCACATAGTTTTTGTTCCCTTTTCATATGTGATTTCGAAATGCTGGAAGGTTTTATAGAGGTCTGCAGGAAATTATTCAAACACCGGGGTAGAATGAAGTATCCAACAAATCTCTCTTCTCAAGGCGGCAGAGTATTTCATAAACTATCAATTACAGGTTATTTTCATTTTCCAAAACATTATTAAGGATGATCAATCTAAATGTCTAAAAGACGAGAAGCTAAAAATGGCCGAGATTTTTGTAAGCAATTGTTTCCTGTATTCATTAGATATTACTTGATATTGAAACTGACTTGCAAACTTACTCTAATGATACAGTGCGATTTGAAATCGCTCCACCCTGTTATTTAGAACCCAAGTTATAGTAGACACTCGACGAACTCTTGAATATTTATTCATTTATTATTTACCAATTAGGCTATTGTAGCCACATTACTAGGATAATTATTGTGAATTAATGAGTTGTACTTTGAGTAATATGGATATTTTACTATTTTAAAACAGACTTTTGATTCAATTCTGCTATTTTTTTTATAATAATCTTTCCCATGGTAACTCATATACAGTAAGATATTACATTATAAATATACAAAGAACATAAATACAAATCATTTCCAACATCCTCCCCAACCAGAAAATGTCAGTTCACTGGAATCCATAACACTGGGGAGTTCGCACAGTACGTCCGTACCGTGTTCGTTTTTCTTCTTCGAAATCTTCTTTCTTTTTCTCGAACTCTTCCTTGTCCTCAAAATCTTTTTCTGTTCCAGAATGGCATTCCTCACCTTGTTCTGTATCAGAGTTTTCCATTTCTTCTTTGTTTTGATTTAGGTTTTTCTTCAAACGTCTCAATTGTTGTCTTTAGTCTTCATATCTCACTTCTAATGGATATAGTCTCTGAAATGGGAGCAATATTCCTCCTTGCGCTACTTTCACCCTCGCTACTCTAGGTTTTTGGTCTTTTCCTTGGTGAATTTCCAAAATTTTTCCCAGGGGCCAGTCTAGTCGCTTCTTGTTATCAGAACGAACATATACAACATCACCTACAGTCAAATTGCCAGTTCTTCGTTTGTTAACACAGTTGACCAGTTCCGCCAAATACTCCTTCCTAAATCGAGTACGTAAGTTATCCCTGAGCTTTTGTAAATATCTGTACCTTTTTACTAAATGATTCCTATCTATTTGATCCAGATCCGGAGTTTCACCGTTTGAAATATCCGAAATAAACATCCAAGGGCATAATGGAGAGAGGGCATCGGAATCTTCAAAAATATATGTTAGAGGTCGAGCATTCATGATACTTTCACACTCACACAAAATAGTTGTTAACTCTTCATTCGTTACACATGGTCTCCCTAAGTTTCGTCGAAGAAGTTCTTTCAAAATTCTTATAACCCGTTCCGACCATCCACCCCACCATGCTGCGGATGGTGGATTGAAAATCCATTTGATCTTTTTCACTGATGAGAACTCAAGAATTTTTTCCCAATTTATTTGTTTGAGGTGATTATTCAACGCAACAAAATTCGTTCCGTTGTCAGAGTATGTACAACCAATTCTCCCTCTTCTAGAAATGAACCTCCTCAAAGCCAAAATAAATGAATCAGTTGATAAAGACCCAACTAATTCCAAATGTACAGCTCTGTATATGGCACAGGTAAAAACTGCAATCCAAACTTTTGATCCTCCTTTTAAATACAATGGACCAGCAAAATCTATACCTGTAACTTCGAATGCAGCTGTACAATTAATTCTTTCTTTTGGGAGTGGTACAAATGGCGTATCAACATACTTTGACTTGAATCTTTTACATCGTATACATTTTGAAACAATTTCTCTAGTTATTTTCCGACATTTAATTATCCAAAATCTTTCCCTTAGTATCGTCACTAACGTTGATACACCAGCATGTAAATTTTCATTATGTTGTTCTCTTATCAATTTTTCAATAATCTTATGTTTATAAGGCAAAAATATAGGATACTTGAAAGATTCGATTTCTTTACTGAAAACTAATCTGGATTTTATTCTCAAAACACCTTGCTTATCTTCAAAAATTTCCAAATTCAGTTTAGACAATTGATCAAAAGATTCAGACTGTATAGTACGAATAAGGTGAGTTTCTGCAATTTGAAGTTCATCTTGTTTTAGATCTCCCATCAAATAAATTTGATCTTTATTCTTGGAGTTTTTATAGAACCGTGAAATCCATCCTAACATGCGTAATATTTTTGAATACTTTGAAAAATAATTGAATTCTTCGGTTGATCGGTTTTTATTGCAAAGTAAAGAACAAGTATTTTTCTTCGCTTCTCTACTTACTTCGTCATTTTCCGGGCATAAAATTTCGTTTTTTGGCCACTCATCAGCATTACTCCTCAACCATGAAGGACCTTCCCACCATTTCGATTGTAATAAAGATTTGCTGTTGCAGCCTCGTGATAACAAATCCGCTGGATTTTAGTTTCCAGGTACGTGATGCCAGTCACGAAAATCACTGAAATGACGTATTTCCTTAACCCTATTTCCAACGAAAGTGTTCCAATTTCCCTTAGTTTTGATCCAAGTCAGTACAACTGTAGAATCAGTCCAATAATAACATTTTAGATTTTTGAATTCTTCGACCTTTTTTACTATCTGACATAGCCTAACCCCTATTAATGTTGCTAATAACTCCAGTCTTGGCATCGTTATATTTTTTGGAGATAATCTGGACTTGGCAAATAATAAGTGTATAGAAGCATTGTCAATCTCCTGTTTTCTTAAAAAGATGCAAGTTGCGAAAGATTTTTTACTGGAATCGCAAAAAATATGAATAGTATAATTTTCAAATGTTTTCCAATTTTAAACTCCTATCACTGTTCTGGGAATTCTGCAGCAAATGAATTTCTTTCAACCAAGACTCAAACTTAATTTTAATATCACTGGGTAGGTCGTCATCCCAGTTCAATTTCATTTGCCAAGTTTCATGCATTAATAACTTTGGAATCAAAGTTACAGGACTGCTGATACCTATGGGGTCAAATATTTTTTGTGCAATAGAAAGTAAACCTCTTTTAGGGTATGAAATGTTTTCCAAATTTATTTCTTTGGTGTCAACGAATAAGTTATCATCTGATATTCCATGATGTGCCCAAAACAGATTTTGATTTTTCATTGAGATCTTTCATACTGTCTTCTTCCATTCCGCTGTGTATCCATTCTCTCAAATTTAAAAATGCAGTTGACATAAGACATTTGGACTCATTCATGAAAGTTATCAACTCATTCATACTGTTAACACTAATAACACAGATATCGACATAAAAAGAACTCTTGAGCCTTTTTACCGTAGCTTTTAAATGATGCGGAGCCCTGTTCAGGTGATAGGCAATCGTAGCTGATAATAGAAATGGACTAGATTTCACACCAAAAACTACCCTACAATGCCTATAGATTTTTATTTCACCTTTTTGGTAATCTTTCCATCAGAGAACAAACAAAACAACCTTTTTTATTCATGATACATGTTTTCCGTTCATCTAATGATAGTTTATGAGCTTTCAAACAGTCTTGACTAGAGTGTGAATTACTGCAAAAAATGCAAATTGTAACTTGCTAACCATCTCCCAATCTTCCTTTTTTTGGTGTTATGTGTAGAGCTGCTGCAGTGTATAGTTCTGAATCGTCCTTCTGCTGGAATCTATCTGTTCGCTCACCTCTTTTTTGCTGACTGGGTCCTTTTTTGCTATTGATACCTTCTATAGCCGATCTATCCTTCATATGAAACGTTGTTTGGGCTAAAGTAATTCTCTCTTCCGATTCTACTTTATTTTTCAAAAAATCTAATAACAATGACAATTGATCAATTTCAGAATAATTTGGATTATTCGTAGCATCAACCGAGAAAGAGTTATTTTTGGTGATACGATGTCTTTGCCAAATTTTCAGCAACTCTTCCGGAATGGAAGATTCTACCAATGGATAAAGCATGGTGGCATATTTTTCCTTTGTTACCTCTAATGTTTCTAACGACCTTAACTGTCTCTCCAACTTATCATATAAAGATCTCAAGCTCATACCTGTTTCCTTCCGTGTTGCTTGTGTGAGGACTAGTTTTAGCAATTCTCTCACGTACACCTCGATTAGGAATTCGTCTCTGGCAAACCTGGTCTTTAACTGTGTAACCAACCGCCTTTGAATAGTTCTCTCCCGAAGGTGGAAAGCATTCTACGAGTTCTCTTGCCGGTGACCCTGCCTGCATGGATTGTAATAGGTACTGGAACTTATCGTCTGCATCCATCTTGTCTTCGTGGATCTTTCTAAACTGGCCCCAGAAACCTATCCAGTTCAGGACATTTCCGTCGAATTGTTTTTGTTGTAGCGTGGGGATTTGAATTTCCTCTTGTTTCTTTCACTGACTGAGCTTGAACTGGTATTATCTTGAGTATTGTCCTCTCTTATACAAGCTTCACATTTTGCTTTGTATTTGATATAGTCTCTTCTGGATTTTCGTACCTCATTATACTCGGTTGCAAAAATATCTCCATCTGCATTGGTTGAGAAGAGCAAGTCTTCGGCGTTTTCATCCATCTTAAATAGCCTTGAACCTACGTCTTCCAATTCTTGCAAACAGTTCAGATATGGATCCATTTTTAAGTTCCTCTGAGACAGTTCTGTCAAATTCTCGGCAAAGTTCCGAAAAATATTTTCTTATCTGATTTCGTAATTTGCTGATATTTTCCATATTATGTCCTGTCACGGTCGCCAAATATTGTGAATGAATGGGTTGTACTTTGAGTAATATGGATATTTTACTATTTTAAAACAGACTTTTAAAGACAGTAATTTTTTTTTTCAATTTTGCTATTTTTTATAATAATCTTTCCCATTGTAACTCATATACAGTAAGATATTACATTATAAATATACAAAGAACATAAATACAAATCATTTTCAACAATAATTCTGAAAACATTACATAATTATAATTTTTTTACCAGCTGGTACATCAGCCAAATACATCAATATTTATAATTGTAAAACAGAATCAATGATTATGAATTAAACATAATAAACCAGAATTGCAGGAGATTTACTAAATTATTAATCTTAATCTTAATATTCACTATATGATTCAAAGTGCGTTTACGATGAGGCACTGGAGGTAAGGTCTGGTCTAAATAAACGAGTATATTGAAGTTGTAGGCTAGTTTCAGTACAGACACCAGCTAGCAGTGCCTTCGTTGTATTACCTACTGCTGAAACATTCAACATACGAGATGTTCTCGTTCGACGTGGAGGTACATTGAAGGGAATCATGTTAAGAATTTCTGGAGAATCCACTTTGTTATTTATAATTTAATGCAAAAACATCATTGAGGTTAAGTTTCTTCTTTGCTCCTGGGATAGTGTCTCATATACGGATCTCAATGAAAAATTCTAATGGTGTTGTTACAAGATTGATAAAAGCCCCCTAGCTGCGCCGCTGAGTCCATTCCGCGGACACCTCATCCATAATTAGTTCCAAGAAGTGTTTATTTGGATGGATCGTTTTCTGTAATGCATGAATAGACTAGATAACGGAGCTGCCGCGTCATCGCTCAATTCCTGGAAATGTGTAGAAGTTCTCCGTTTTGAGTATTCTCGAATCTTCCCGTTTAATCCAGTCTACTCGATGAGCACCTATATAAACGGAGACGTTTGACTGGGAAGGAAGTTTTTATGAAGAGAATTATTTAAGAAAATTAGAAAGTGATAATAAGCAGAAGTGTTTGGAATATTTGGCTAGTTGTATTGTTGTATAGATAGATCTAAGTGTTTTATTAGTCAGTGAAGTGTTGTATGTTTATTTATAGTGAAGTTGAAAAATAAACAGTTTAGTAGTGTGCTCAGCCTATTATTTAGCAAAAACGTAACAATATTATAATCAGGCCATACAAGATGCTGCTTTCCATTTCGAACAAATGTGATTGAAATTCTCCAAACCAAATAAGAGAATCAAATTCTAGTTTTGGTCTAACTAGAGAATGATACACTCCAAAATACTATCAATATCTTTCTGTGGTCCTATACAGTCTCTAACTCTTTCGACTCTTTTGGAAAGTTTCAAATCGTCGGCAAAAAGTAGACAGTCTGAAAATTTTAGACTCAAAGGTATGTCATTGATAAAGAGTATGAAAAGGAGGGGCCCTAGGTTCGAACATTGTTGCACTCCAGAATTGGACCGAAATTTTCCAGATGTATTTCCATTATGCCTAACAATAAAATATCTATTTTGTGAATATATTTTAAATAATTCTAAAATTTTGTGGACCTTCCATATCTGCTCATCTTTTTTAAGAGAATCCCAGGTAGCACCTCATATTGGCTGAATCTTGATTTCATATTGGGCCAATATGAATATATTGTAAATGTAAAAATAATATTGATCCAATATGGATGAATATTGGAAATACGACGACATATTAACAATATTGGGTAAATATTGGCTCAACCGATTCTGAATATATATTGGCATTGTAATATTGGGTCAATATTAGTTGAATGACTTTAAAAATATCGATAAAACGATATTGTCCATATATTGTTTTCAACATCTAGAATAAATATTGCAATCCCAATTTTCCTCTCATATCGAGTCTAGGAATAAAACCAATATTGTGTATCAATAACATATTGGTTGAATGTTATTTCACCAATATTCAACAAATCAATATAACTTATGTTGGGTCAATATTGGTTGAATAATTTTTGCCAATATCGATCAAGCAATATTGTCTAGATACTGTATAAGAATAAAATTGGAATTCCAATATTCCTCTCATATCAATTCTAGGAATTTGAAAAACAATATTGTATATCCCAATTTGATAGTACATTGGTTGAATATTATTTCACCGATATTAAAAAAATCATAATTACATACATTATGTTTCTCTCATATTGATTCTAGGAGTATGAAAACAACATTGTATTTCCTAGTTTGATAGAACATTGGTTAAATATTACAAAAATCATAGTCACCTCTGTTGATAAAACGTTAAACGAAAATGTCATGCCAATATTGAAATCATTATATTGATACAATATTACAAAGAAATTCTATCACCAATATTTTAATTTGAATATTGGTCGAATATTCAAAAAATAATATTAAAATGAATTATAATTAAACCTGTGTAACAAATCGCTAGAGGCCTCTAGATATGAAATATCAACTGAAACCTAGGGAAATATATGAAGTTTTTTAACCACTTGTTTTTAAGACAGCTCACTCAGTGGTCATGACGACCAAAATGCAGACTCTGTTGACTTCTTTATTGAAGGAGAACTGTAATTGTAGAAGTTTCGAGTCATTACACATTTTTATGAAATAGTTTACTTTCAATATTCTACCAATATATCCGAATGATATTGTGTCAATATTACTTCAGAATATCCTACCTATATAATTTTTATAATGTCCAAACAATATTGGACCAATATTGCCAAATGTTCACATTTTTTCTCGATAATATTACGTGTTAATATTTTGCCAATATCGCTGAATATTTTGAGGCCAATATTGTTTTTAGAATATTTGGCAATATTGCACAAGAGATATTGGACCAATATCGCCGAATGTTCACATTTTTTTTCTCGCCAATATTGCATTCGAATATTTTGGCAATATTTTCAAAATATTGTACCAATATTGTCCCAATATGAGTGTGCTACCGGGGATGTGATGAACCTGGTCAAATGCTTGTTGAAAATCTGTGAACACCATATCTAGTTGCGATTTATTTTCTAAAGAGGTGAGAGCCTTATTGCTGAATACTAATAAGTTTGTACTGATTGATTTTTGTCTAATGAAACCGTGCCGTTGCTGTAGGTACTATATATTTGTTAGTAAAATTACTGAGTTTGTTAAAAATAATATGTTCAAATAATTTCGCAGGTGAGATCATAATTGAGATAGCCCCATTTCTTTACATCCATTTCGTTTCCCGATTCAGCCAAAGGTATGGTTATAGAAGTTTTCCAAATGGATGGAAATAAATTTGTTTCAATAATTACGTTAAAAATATGGGTCAGTAGGACTCTTACCCATTCGCTGCACCCTTTCAGTATGTAAGGAGGTATACCATCTGTACCTTCTTTTTTACGTTCAAGTTTCTTCACTGCATCTTTGAAATCAATTCATTGAATTGATGGTGAATATTTCATTACAAAGCTTGGGATCATTTTCTGTGAAATTTGTGTTATATGTCAGTGGTTCTGCGCAAAAAACTGACGAGAAATAATTTGCAAATACGCTCGAAGTTTTTATATCTGTCACTGGTTCATATTTGTAAACAAAACTACCCACCTTGATGTTATTTTTCTCTTTGGAACTAACGAAACGCCAAAACTCATTAACTTCATTGTTTATACCTTACCCAATTTTTTTATAATATTTTTTTTCTCCCTTTCTAATCGTATTTTTTATTCTGCTTCTTGCCTTTATGAACTTATTGTTGTAAAAATTCGATAGCGATTTTAATTTCCTTAGTCTTTCTTTTCCTTTCTAAACATTCTTTATTCCTTTAGTGAACCAGGTTGGATACGAATACGTATTTTTATTTACGGTACATTTTAGAACACAATTAGATACATCATTCCATATCTCATAAAAATTAGCTAAAGTTATATTCACACCTTGCTCATCTAACACCGATTTCCAATTAACGTCTCTGATAGCTTGACTCAGCCTGAGATGTAGATAGATTGATATATAGATGTAGATAGATCTGAATCATTTTTATTTCAAAGGCCTATTAAAATTGTTTTGTTTAAAGAAATTTGGCAAAAGTTCTCATGACTTCATTTCAGAAGGACAATTAATAAGATTAGACAGAAACTGTTTTTCATAGTAGGCTTTGAGAATAAGTTGTCTGTTAGAGGTAGTGGATTTTCTTAAAAGCTATGACCTTGAATATATCTGCGCGTCGCATACAGGCAACAACTCATAAAATTATTGAAATGGAAACCGAAAACATTGACTCAACTACTTCACTATAATAAATAAATAAATAAATAAATAAAGGTTTATTGTTACAAAGTTAGTCATTCGTTCTACACATCATTTGATATACCACAAACTCCGTCCTAGCTCAACTCTTCGCCCAAGAGGGACCAGGGGAGAGGAAGGGTCGGGAGGACGCACTGAGAGCCGCCTCCCTTCCTCCACAGACATTACTGGCTGCAGAGCAAGGGAGCGCTTGTGCCAGGCGGCACATAGGGTCCCGGTCAGAGACGCTTGTGTCCATCCCCGCTGGTGTTAGCGGTTAGCCGAGTATTCCAAACGATAGTGGTTGCAGTACGTATGATACATGCCTCCTGCAAAGCTTATGCATGTCGTCGGTCGGTAGCATTCAATGTAGATACTGCATTGTCGTCTAGTTTGATCAGAGGTGGTTGTTTCGTGCTATCCCGGAAAAGGCTGATGCAAAAAACCGGGTCATGGTACTTCGCGCATTACCTAGATGCGTCTTGGTTCCCTAAGGAACCGGTTCTTCCCATCTTTCCTGAAAGATGGCCAAAGATTGATATATCAGCCCGCCGTGTTTGCGGGGCTGATTATCATGTATTCTGAGACGGGTAAGGTCTCGCGTTAACGGACTCTTGGAGAGGTGAAACCTGTAGAATCTCTCCGACAGGTTTTTAACATGTGTCGGGATGGAGTCGACGCCAGCAAGGGCGCGCAGCGCATCCAGTCGAATGTACCTGTCACTCTTGGTGATGATACGAAGCACTTTGTTCTGCATCCTGTCCAATCTCATAAATGGAGTTTTGGGCAGGTTGCAGAACGCTGGGCAAGCGTACAGCATGGCAGGCCGAATCATCTGTTTATAGATGGCCATCTTGGCCTCTAACGACATGTGTGAACCTCTGGCTATCAGGGGGTACACGCGTTTTACCGCAGCTGCGGCCCTCTGGATAGCCAGGTTCAGATGTTTGTGCCACGTCGTACGCTTGTCGAGCTGCACTCCCAGGTATCGCACATTGGTCCGCGTGTCCAAGACTTTGTCCTTGACCTTCAACTTCGGAAGAAGTTTAGAAAATCTAAACTTCTTCGAGAAATTGATTGCCTCGGATTTAGCCGGATTTACCACAATTTTATTCTCCTCGAGATACGGTAGGATTTCCCTGTCCAGACGGATCTGGACCTGCCTAGCAGCTGCGACGCTGGAGAACGATTGGGCATATATAGCGGTATCATCCGCGTATATAGCCGTCTTCGTTCTCTCGCACATAGGAAAATCATACGTATGCAAGGAGTATAAATGCGGGGACAGGCTGGACCCCTGCGGGACACCTGCTTCGATAGGGTACTCTGCGGATCTTGTGCTGTTAACCCTCACCACAAAAGTACGATTAGCGAGATAGGAGTTCACGATCCTTACCAAGTATGAAGGCATGCGTGCCTCCAGCATTTTACAAATTAGACCCTCAATCCACACGGAGTCGAAGGCTTTTTGCATGTCCAACAGGACCATGACTGTGTTCATCCCTCGGTGAGCTGCCTCTTTCACCTCGTGAACAACTCGGACAATCTGCGAGGTTGTAGAATGACCTGCACGAAAGCCGAATTGTTCATCGGGGATCATTTTGAGTTTCTCCTCGAGGGAGATTAACCGTTTCAAGAGAATCTTCTCTACTACCTTGGCGACAACGCTCAGTAGTGAGATGGGGCGATAGCTGTCGAGTTGGTGGCCATCCTTGCCTGGCTTCAAGATAGGTATTACCAGTGCCTTCTTCAGGCAATCTGGGTAACACTGCCACTTGAGCATCGCATTTATCAAATGAATGAATTGGACCAGGGACTTTCTCGGCAGGTTCTTAAGCAGAACTGCATCCAGCCCATCCGGCCCAGGCGCCTTGTTCGTCGGAAGCCGTTTAATGACTTCCGTCAGCTCCTCATAGTTCGTCAAGATTTTGGCGAGCCTATGAGGGCCGATAGGGGCGGGCATCGACTGTCTGAAGTCGTCTGTGATACCAGACTTCTGTCTCTGCCCGTCACTAACGTCCGGCGCCTTTTTGTGGACACTGGCGAAATGCTCACCAAACAGTTTCGCCTTCTGAGGATCCGTCACTGCACGCACGTCACCCCTCTCTACGGCTGGGATGGGCTCGAAGCGCTTAGAAATGCGCTTCGTCATCCGCCACAGAGAGTTGTCACGTACGTCCAGCTTCTCCAGTTTGTTCTTCCACACCGTGTCGTTGTGGTCGTTAATCAACTCTGAAATTTCTCTGCCTAACCGCAGCATGTCATTCTTGTGCTCCGGAATTTTTGTGGCCTGCCACTTTTTCCGGAGAGAATTTTTCAGAGTGATCAACGCCCGAACTTCGGGTGGAATCACATTCCGGTTACTCCTGATAATAATTTTCCTGACAGCCCGATCGCGAGCGATCTGAATATCACGAATTAGAGCAAGTGTTATATCCTCAATTTCGTCGCGAGGAATGTCGGACCTAATAACGGTCCGAGCATTCATGACCCTCCGAAACTCGGCCCAGTCCGCATTCTTGTAATCGTATCGGAGGACAGGCGGAATATCCTCTCCCCGATACTTCATACAGAACAGGACCGGATCGTGATCGGAGGTCATCTCGTGGACGGCCTTGAGTTCACTCAAATTCGTGACATTTTTATTGACTATCAGGTCAATTATCGTCGGAGTGGATCCATTCCAGGGGTAGTGGGTGGGCTCGTCTGAGTGCACCACTACCACGTCGCTGCTTAGTGAGTATTCCCACAGTGTCTTGCCGTTGGCGTTGGGCTGGGAGCCGCCGCTCCACTCAGGACGCCTGGCGTTCAAGTCCCCAATCAGCAATACTTTGTGTCCAGTGTTACACAGATTGTCCAAGTCGGACTGTGTAAACCTATCTCGCGGCTGGTTATACACCGCGAACACGCAAGTCCCGTCAGCAAGCTGAATGCCGACGTGCTCGATCGAGCTCTGCTGTGGCGGGAGCCGCGTGAACGCGATGCCATCCTTGACAAGGATGGCCACGCCCCCCCCCCTCACTGCCTGAGGGCGGTCCGCCCTGACAGTAGAGAAGCCCTTCAGTTTAAATCTATGGTCCTGCCGGAGCCATGTCTCCGAGATAAACATCAGGTCCAATTTATGCCTGCCAATAAAGTCAATAATAAGCGGAAGCTTATTATTGACCGAACTGGCATTGAACATGCATGCCTTCAAACTTCGCTCAAAAACGATATCTTTGGCCGTCCCCCAGAATTTCTAGGGCAGCCATCGCCTTTTCAAGCGGGGACTTCGCCTGTGCGAGCCTGACGATTAAATCGTCCATGGCTCGGCACAGTTCCGCGATATTTAGCAACGATCCAACCTGCTGAATCTTACCTACTAAACCAGCTATCTGATTGTAGTTACTCGGCTGTTGTTGGACGACGGCACCCTCTGCCCGGACGTGCCTATGTGCTGGCGACTGCTCGGGGGTGGTGAATGGAATAGCTGGGTTTCCCGGGGCCTGCTGGATTCTTCTCCCGACCTCTTCGTTATTTGTCGGGGGAGCGCTCTGCTCCTGGGCCCTCTTCAACCAAGCGTTGACCTTTGGCGGCGGGGCTGGCAGGTACTTAATAGGTTCGGGTTTTTTGGACTTCTCCCCCCTCTCCTCGAGAAAGCGAACACGCTCCTTGTAGACCGGGCACTCCACACTACTAGCAGTGTGGGGGCCTTGGCAATTGACACAAACTGCCCTCACCTCTCGGTTAAGCTTGCAAGTGTGCGTGGGATGGTCCTGCGCACACTTGAGGCATCGCGATTGGCGGTGGCAGTTCGACGTTGCGTGCCCCCACCGCTGGCATCGGTGGCATTGAACGATGACGCGTTCGTTTCTTCTCATCTCCCAGGTTATCCGAATATGTTGAAGGACTTTTACAGTTTTCTGTAACTGGGAGAGAGTTACATTCTTTGGGGCAGTGATGAGATAAAGTGGACGATGTCTCGTATTCATCTTCATCATTTTCTCGACAACGATGCCATATTTATCCAACATTTCGTCAATCAAATCCTGTTGATTGACATCGCTGTCGAGGCCCCGCAGGACGAACGCGTGTGTCCGGTCCTTGGGGAGCGTGTACGTATGAAATTCCGTACCCGTCGACTTGAGTATGTCGATCATCTTAGATCGATCTTCCTCAACTTCAGTGAAGACCTGAGTTTCTCGCCCGGTGTGTTTCAAATTGAAATCACCTTTACCGGGGATGTGATGAACCTGGTCAAATGCTTGTTGAAAATCTGTGAACACCATATCTAGTTGCGATTTATTTTCTAAAGAGGTGAGAGCCTTATTGCTGAATACTAATAAGTTTGTACTGATTGATTTTTGTCTAATGAAACCGTGCCGTTGCTGTAGGTACTATATATTTGTTAGTAAAATTACTGAGTTTGTTAAAAATAATATGTTCAAATAATTTCGCAGGTGAGATCATAATTGAGATAGCCCCATTTCTTTACATCCATTTCGTTTCCCGATTCAGCCAAAGGTATGGTTATAGAAGTTTTCCAAATGGATGGAAATAAATTTGTTTCAATAATTACGTTAAAAATATGGGTCAGTAGGACTCTTACCCATTCGCTGCACCCTTTCAGTATGTAAGGAGGTATACCATCTGTACCTTCTTTTTTACGTTCAAGTTTCTTCACTGCATCTTTGAAATCAATTCATTGAATTGATGGTGAATATTTCATTACAAAGCTTGGGATCATTTTCTGTGAAATTTGTGTTATATGTCAGTGGTTCTGCGCAAAAAACTGACGAGAAATAATTTGCAAATACGCTCGAAGTTTTTATATCTGTCACTGGTTCATATTTGTAAACAAAACTACCCACCTTGATGTTATTTTTCTCTTTGGAACTAACGAAACGCCAAAACTCATTAACTTCATTGTTTATACCTTACCCAATTTTTTTATAATATTTTTTTTCTCCCTTTCTAATCGTATTTTTTATTCTGCTTCTTGCCTTTATGAACTTATTGTTGTAAAAATTCGATAGCGATTTTAATTTCCTTAGTCTTTCTTTTCCTTTCTAAACATTCTTTATTCCTTTAGTGAACCAGGTTGGATACGAATACGTATTTTTATTTACGGTACATTTTAGAACACAATTAGATACATCATTCCATATCTCATAAAAATTAGCTAAAGTTATATTCACACCTTGCTCATCTAACACCGATTTCCAATTAACGTCTCTGATAGCTTGACTCAGCCTGAGATGTAGATAGATTGATATATAGATGTAGATAGATCTGAATCATTTTTATTTCAAAGGCCTATTAAAATTGTTTTGTTTAAAGAAATTTGGCAAAAGTTCTCATGACTTCATTTCAGAAGGACAATTAATAAGATTAGACAGAAACTGTTTTTCATAGTAGGCTTTGAGAATAAGTTGTCTGTTAGAGGTAGTGGATTTTCTTAAAAGCTATGACCTTGAATATATCTGCGCGTCGCATACAGGCAACAACTCATAAAATTATTGAAATGGAAACCGAAAACATTGACTCAACTACTTCACTATAATAGCCTAGCCTAGCCTAGCCTACGTTCAGTAGACGACTGCCGAAACGTAAATTTGTTCTCTGCGACGGTATGACATTGCTCTCAAGAAAATCCACTACCTTTATCATCCAAACACTTTCCACGAGTATTTGGTGATGTGAGTTGAAAACGAGTTTTCAAAATGGTGAATCTCAACTTAGTCGAGAGAAATAAGATTGTGCGTATATTTGGTGATGATGATTGATGAGGAAAGCCGCAGAAGAATTCAAATCAAGACATCCAGATCATCGTCCGTGACAAAGAGAAAATCTCTGGAAAAATTCCACAGTATGTTCAAGAAAACTCCCAAAAATGGCTTGAGTCAAATTACATAAATCAAATATTACCAAGGAAAATACTGGGTAATACTTTATTTACTTTTCTCAAGTGTGCCATGGTTTAATAAACTGGACTTGCTTTACTCATCAGATGCTTTTTTACTTTCACTTCAAAACACCTCATAATCTAGTGAGTGTCCTTTAGGCTTGTGAATTAAAATTGGTTTTACCTGTTTCCTCTCTGGCTTCATTGCCTGCAGATTCACTGACTCTACTCTCTCTAAGGATGAAGTCCCCGAAACTGGTTCTTTGTGGGTTGCTTGAGAAGCAAAAAAAATAGATTTGAAAGGCAAAATGCTGTACCACCCCGATTGTGTGCTGGCTAGGGGATACCAGATATGTGAGTGCTTAAGGCTCACTGTTTTTATTTTATTTGAAACTACTTTTCAAGAATTGTATGATAATGAACAACTTTCGATGAAGTGGCAGTTTATGGCAGTTAATACGAAAATAACTCCAGAAAACTTCATTTTTGAATAATTTCATAATAGAGATATCAAATTGAATTTTTCGTTGATCAAAAATGCATTTTAATTCTTACAAGGGAATCATATTTTCACTCTTCATGTAACTTTTGTTTCACATTATTGACTAAGTCGGTTATTCCAACCTTCAAATCGTTGGCGTCCTCTTTCATCTTTTCATCTATTGTTTGAAAATCGCTTTTCAGTTTATCTATTTGTTCACTTTCCGATAGAAGATCGGTTTTTTCTTGTAAATTTGGAATCGTCTGTGGATTATCACTTCCACAAGTAGACACGGTCGCGTTTAGAATAGAATTTTGGAATGTTTCCTTAATGTTTGATACTTTATTTTCCATTTCTGATTTGGTATCTTTAAAATCCTGTATTGTTTTTTCATGTAAATTTTGAACTGTGAAATTAAAACCCGTATATTCAGCATGTGATAGATCACTTGTAACAGATAAGTTCTTGATTGCCTGTTTGGTTCTTGAAGCTATTTTCTCCGTAATTTCTTTAGATGCCTTCAGATCCTCCGCAACTGTTTCTTTCAAAGTGATAATTTGATCCTTGATGAACTGTTCCGACTCAAGCTCTTCATGTGTTTTTGGACCAGTTGGATTTGTCAAGAAAACACCGACATTTTCGAAGATTCTCATTTTGGTTTTTTGGATATCCTTTTCTGTTTGTTTTTTGATATGATGTAAGTCATTCAAAGCCTTTTCTTTGAGTCTCGTTAATATTTCCGAATCTAAATATTCTGCATTTTTCCTGTTTTCATCGGTGTTTATACCAATATATTTCTGTAACTTGGACTTTGTCGACTTCACGCTTCTTTCAGCCTCTTCATTCAATTTCCGAAAGTCTTCTTCAAATTTTTCTTTCATGACACTCAAATGTTTCTCAACACATTCATTTTTGATTTTGTAAGCCAGTTCCTTGACTATAAACCTATCATAGAGTTGGACAAACTGCAAATCTAAAGTCGCTTTTCTCTGGAGTTCTACAATACTTCTTTTGAATATGTCACTGGCTCTTTGTTCCACCGAAAATGTACCCGATTTCTTCACTAGCGATTTCAAACTACTTGACTTCACCCTAGAACCACTAACATATGAGAATAGAAGGTTGATGCTATTTTTAATTTCGTCGATCGTTTCTTCGAGATCATTTTTAGCCACCAAAATATCATTTGTCATCGAATCTAATAGTTTGGCATTCTCACAATCGATGTCCAAATTTTCTTCTGAAGAGGTATTCGAGCTCATGTTTTCGTACGAAACTACTTTGAAATTTTGAGACGATGTGGAAATTTTGATGTATTGATGAGTTGATGGATTGGAAATGAATGACAAATAATAACTTGATTTGACAGTTTCTCATAACCATATTTCTCGCAACAAATTGGTGTGTTCGAATGGTATAGCTAACAAATGCTTATGGAAGCGTACGACATCGAAATATCATAAATTATCCATGATCGACACTCAAGTTTCATCCATGTATATTCTCCATATGGAAACAGAGTGATATTTCTTGAAAAACATTTTTGAATGAGAACCGACTACATATTGGTCAGAAATAGATTTTTGTCGATTTCTGAAAGGTTGGCTCTTTAACTAGGCGGAGTTGGAGTTTTATTTGGGATAAAGTTAACTGATATATACGAACTTCAATTTTGGGATCTCAACTTAAACTCGAGATCCCGACTTTAATATCGGAATCCCGACTTCAATCTCGGGATCCAGACTTTAATCTCGGAATTACTTAAATGAATTAGGAATAAGCATTTTGAAGTAGGCTTACGTATAATTATGTTATTCCACCTCATGAAAAAAGTGACAAAAATATATTGTAAATTATCTGTGAACATAAATTTTGAACTCATTAAAATTATCTGTAAAAACTATAAAAAACTTTAATAAAGCATCATTTGAATCTGAATGATCTGTTTTCCAAGAATCAGAATGGGTTCAAGATAAACATCTATTGAAATTGCGTCATGTGTGCGATATATTTTTTTAATTCGTCAGCGTTATAAAAAGCCAATGTTTTAAATTCTAACAGCCCTACGACCAAACTCAGGATTGTTTTCGATGCATCTGCGAAGTCGCCTTCTAGTTTGTCTTTGAATGATACCATATTGAGAGCATTTACCACCTGGGTGAAACTGGAAATCCTTTAACATATTCCAGAAGTTTTTTTAGTAAAAACCATCTATCACAAAAAAATATCATTTATTGTTATTCGGAAAGTGAATGATTTTTTTTAAAAGAAAAAATAGGAATGGATCTATAGAATCGAAAAAATTTATATTTTCCGGTATTCTAATATACCACCAAAGTATTCAAAAACTTATAGTTTTCATGAAATCCTTTCTGTTTTTGAATGAATCGTCTTCCAAGATTAGAAAATCTTCATCTGATTCATGCTGCCACCTTCATAGGTTTGTAGAATTCCAAAGTTCTTCGATATAAATGAAACAGCGCACATCGTCATTGTCACTACCCGATCTAGTTTCTAGAACAATATTGGTCAATATGTGTTTGTCTCAGTTTAATTTACTGGACTATCAGATGAATTTAAATCCGATTTCAGTGGTGTCTCCAAAATTCACGATTTTTTTTTTCATTTCAATTTGGCCATTAGAGTTAGAATTGTGAAGTGTTATTGTTGATGTTGTGAGTGATACAGTGGAACAAAACTATGGGACATCAGGAAGGGATCGAACGGGAAAAATGCTTGAATACCACGGTAAGAATTTAATTATTTTCAATCAATATGTACAAGATTAATCAAAAAAATATAGGAATTACTTATTTTACAGTTTGGAAATTTTTAAAGCAAGTTTTGACTAGAATTAAATTATAAATATGAATGTTTGTTACTCATTACACCCCGGGCAGCATGTATACAGGGCGGGCAGATCAACAGAAAGCATCCAAAGATCACTCGAGCATATTGAAATGGCTCTATGCGCCTCCTTGAACATAGAGGGGGCATTCGACAACAGCTCTCACGAACCAATAAATAGGATCCTAACGAACAAGGAAGTGGACAGAACCACATCTAGATGGATGTGCCAAATGCTGGCTACAAGAACTGCTGAAACGAAAGTGGGCGATATCTGCTTTCGGATCAGCACAAACAGGGGATGCCCACAAGGAGGGGAACTATCACCTCTGATGTGGAGTCTCGTAGTAGCCGAACTACTCGGAACACTAACCGAGAACGAAGTCACTTGCCTTGGATATGCTGACGACATAGTTATTATTAAGGCCAAAGGCAGATTCGAAAGAACCCTCACCTCGACGGAGCAGACTTAGAATGGAAGTATAAGGTGGAGTACCTAAGGCTTACCCTAGACTCAAAACTACTCTGGAATAGACACGTAGAAAAGATCATTAACAAGAAGAAATAATCACTGATGTAATCTATATAATATAATATTGAAAATATGTAGGTTGTTATGGAGAAGAATAAAGAGTTCCATCTGTCTACTCTTGGTAGTAGTTTCATTTGGAATAATAATTGATAATTCATTGAAGAACTAGAAAAATTACAATGATTATGACCTATTTAATGTATCTAACCCTTCACCTCATTCATTCACCTTCAGAGATAATGAAGAAAATGTAAATATTGAACAAATTGAATCAGAAACAAATGATTATATTCCAAAACCAATTAATATAACTAGATATGGCAGAGTCATCAAAATACCTTCAAAATATTCTTGATAGTAATTCAAACATTTGTTATTATTGAAAGGGAGATGTTGCATATCTAAAATCACTCTATATATGATATTGAAAATCTGTAGGTTGTTATGGAGAAGAATAAAGAGTCATCTGTCTACTCTTGGTAATAGTTTCATTTTAAATAATAATTGAAAATTTATTGAAGAACTCAACATGCATAATACAAAATAATATGACAGATGGTGTGCAGGAACATTGCAGGAAAAACGTGGGCCTGTAACCTATCAATACTGCGATGGATATACACCATGATATCGAGACATTTGATCACCTACGGAGCAGTAGTGTGGCACGGCAGAACCAAACTCGCCATAACAAAGAAAATCCTGGACAAAGTGCAAAGACTAGCAACAGCAGCAATAGAGGTAATTCTGGACCTCACTCCTCTCCATATCATAGTGAGGAGAACTGCTTGGGTAGCAAACCTCAGGTTGGCTAAAGTCGGGCTCAACGGCACACAACGTAAGGGGCTTAACCCTTACCGAAAGTGCACACCTTGCCGATCTTCCAACTGACGAAATTACCAGGAAATTTAGTTTCGAGAATTTTTTTCGAACGGAATTAAATACCAAGAGTGTATGGAGCATAGAATCCATTCGAGCACTGGGAAAGAATACCATAATATGGTACACGGACGGGTCCAAAACTCCCAACGAAACTGGAGCAGGAGTCTTTGGGCCTCGCATTAAATACTCCGAACCCATGGGTCAGTTTCCCAGTATTTTTCAAGCGGAAATTCACGCAATAGAAAGGTGTATTCAATTCAACCTCGACAGAAAATATCGGAACAACGAAATCGCAATCTTCTCCGATAGTCAAGCAGACATCAAAGCGTTGAGCTCATATAACATCAACTCATAGATGGTCCGGGAATGCCTAGACAAACTTAATAACCTAGGCAGGAACAACAAGGTGATTCTCCTCTGGGTACTGGGGCACGTCGGAGTGGAGGACAACGAGCAAGCAGATACCCTGGCACAAAAAGGGGCATCAACGCCACCAGAACCATTCTGCGGACTTGGAAAATCTTACTTTCAAGAATAATTTAATAAAACTGCAGAAGCAATGAGAGCAACATACTGACACTGATCGAAGACACTGATTGATCTCAGCAAAACTAGTCTAAAGACAATCACGGGATTTCTGACGGGACACTGCAGACTCAAAAAACACCTAAGGAAGCTAGGCTTAGAGGAGGACAGCACCTGCAGATTCTGTGGGGAAACATCCAGAACACACCATATATTGATGGAGTGTTGTCCTGTACATCACAAGAGATTTAATATACTGGCATCACACCAGCTGACTGTGCGAGAAGTACCTACTACGAATAGGCCCCCTCAAAATCCTTAAATTCCTCAAGGAATTGGGGCTTGAGGGGTTGCTGTAAACGAAAACACCTTGAAATAACAGAAGAAGATGGGACACAATAGATCTAATTATGTCGCAGCGCATCAGTCACCATCCATCCATACCTACCATTACCATTACCATTGTTACTCAATCACGCAAAAACCGCTGAGTGAATTTGAAAGAAAGGCACGCAGATAGTTTATTATTCGAATTGGTATATGGGAACTTTATCCTAATAATAATAATGATACTGATCATAAAGTTCAGAGTAGGACGATTTTTATCATAGTTTTCGGCTACTGGCGAAAATAACAATATTCGAAAAGAGGAGGAAAAACGAACAAAATATTTGGATTCGTTCTTTAAAGTCCACAGGCTCTACCCAAACCATTCCGATAAAAAAATGTTGGTTCTAATAATAGTGGTACTTGGTGGAATGATGAATACGCTGCTCTCGAATCTGAAAGTTATACCGGCTGTGATAAGGCAGAAAATTCAGCTGAAAGAATGCAGAAGGCCGTAATTCTTGGTTCACTTCGCCTACTCAGGGCACATCATTCTAGTACTCAATAGTCACTTGCTCCACGACGTGGTGGGTAGTTATGGGGGCAAATGATCCAGCGCGCTCTCCGAAAATGACGGAGCTTCGTAGACAAGGCCTGACTGGGAAATGTCTGAGAAGAAAAAATAACGGTGGACAAATTTTGTGATTATGGTCCGGTTCGGTTCAAAATAATTATGTGAGGGCTTTTGGAGTCGGAGATTATGAGTGAAATTCATAACATAAATAATGAAGAACAAGTCCTCCATACTGCCATTTTTCAGACTGAACCTCAGCCAGGTTGTGATATGAACACCAGAATGATAAACAAACTTTGATGGGTCGTGGAAAAGACGCTAGTATAAAAATGTGACTAATTCATTGATGAAAAGAACTATTTTTTGGGTGCTAGTGTTATGAAGCGGCATATCGGCCTTAGTCTCTACACCGCTTAGAAAATCCTAGAGTTTCTAACGCAAGGTCTCATTCGCCATCAGCGCTTGGTCTGATGATGGACGAGGCTCATCGAAACGTCGGGACACCTAACAACAATAAGGAATATACCGTGAGCGGCTACGTTATACCCCTGATGGTCCTAGAAAGTACGTGACGTCCTGTTATAAGTGAAATTCGAGTATAGAAAGAAAGCAAGACAGATTAATTTGATAAGTATATTAAATAAACATAGATTAGTTCCGAACTGAATACAAGTATTTCCATTTTAGATCTACTTGCTATCCCGCAAGTCAGACCTCTTTAACATGTATCAAACACACAATTCAATGATATAACGCAGAGTAAACAATACCTTAAATACTTAAATTACTTTTGAAAACAAGCAAGCTTTCTAAACGCATATTCGACGAGACATTTCTTACATTGCTAGCCGTTATCGCTAATGTCGGAGGTATATTAAAAACAGTTAAATAAACCATGGTAGCAAGCACGTAAATGTTTCTGGATAACAGTTCACATACATAAAAACATACTTTCAAGGATAGTAACCTCATAGTCATTACTAAATACCTTTGTTTGCGCAATGGATCAATATATACTAATAACACTCCTAGTAATCAAATATCAGAATATACGAAATATATTAAGCAAAACGTGCACTAACAGTACATATTGAACTACATTATACAGGTAACATGCGATGAAATCATGCAAATAAATCAATATAACATTCATCAGACATGTAAGACATAACCAAAACGGATAATCAGTTCAAACAGTAATAAACACAAATCAAGCAAATACACAAAACACTATAACATGACACCTATGAATAAGAACACACCAAAATTCGAAGTAACAGTAATTGCTTTCTCTGTACTAGTAAACATAAATCTTTAGTACAATACAAACTATAGCTGTACCCATTCATGTTTCGCGGTATGCACTTCCCGATTTTGAGAAGGGAAGGAAAACTGAATACTGAAGGAAGGCGCAATTCTGCAGATTCTGCATTGTTTCTCTTGGGAAAATAATGTCAGTACCTAATGTGTGAATACTAACATTCTTTCGTTCGGATTTCTTGTCGAGTTACCCGCAAAGACATGTCGCTCTCGCGTTTTTCCTGAAATATAACATCGAAAACCACAAACAAGTCGAAAGAAAGAAAGTTTCTATGTCAGGTTTATGTTACTTGTCTGCCTGGCAAAACAAGTTTCGCGTGCCAAATAGCAATAGGAAATAGAAAGGATTGTATAAAACCATTGAAATTAACGTAAGGTAATATCCATTCGAAAGATATTTGAGTAATGAACTCTATTTCGCCCTGAATTCAATATGTAAGTGACTATTTCAGAACTCCATCTAGAAGTCATTCAAAAGAGAATGTTGCCTCAATAATTCAAAACTTTTCTGTTTGCATGATGAATATTATATTGAATCTTGCTATATCAATCAATAAATGAATAATCCACTTTTATCTTGGTGATATTATGAAGTTCAAAAAGTCCTATTACCATATTTTAATTCAAATATAAAGTTTCTGAAAGTTCAGCATGAACTAACTCTACCCTCCAAATCAGAAGGTAAACTATTATCAGAATCACCCATTTCCAAAGATTTCACTACAAATCTAATTGACAGCAGCAGGTATGTGTTCGACAAAGAATAAATGAGTTGCTGTTGCAATTTCAACGAAATGGTATAACGCACAGCTTATTCACAATTTTTTATCATGAATAAATCTAATAAACGTAGTTTCAAAAATACTAAATTTAAATAGTATGTATAACAGCTATTAAGCCTCAGGCACAATGGAACATTTATTTAATAAGTTTTAAGTTTTGAAATTATTTTGGATATCAGTTTTGAGGAGGAAACAGGGTGAAATTGAAAAGTGAAGCATCAATTTTACCAACAAGATTGTTTGTGTTTCGTATTTGAAGTAAATCTAAAATTATAAAACGAATACTGATAAAAACAAATATTTTTCCTCTTCACCACACTAGTTATTTTATTCCTAGATTTTCGTTAACCAACTTAACATCATCAGTAGGATTACTAAACTGATAATGAGTATCAAACCAGTTGTATTGATATCAATCCAATTAATTACTATGATTAACATAATACTTCACCTACACTGATATAGTATCCTATCACATTTCGAGTGCAGAAAGTAACATATTGTAGAACCAGGCGTAAGCCCAGTTCAGCAATCCTACGAGTGTAAACATTACTTTCGCACAAGTAATGTACACTATTTTTCCTACGACCACGCGATAATTTCACCTAACTACCGACGTTATTGACATGTGTTCAAGACAATAGAAGATGAAGGCTGACTGAGAAACATTTTAACTAACTTCTAACTTCATTAATTCTGAATAATTATTTCAAAATACAAAATATTTTTTTTGACATAATACCTAATATAAAAATCATAATTAGACGCAATTTACTATAATCAATAATACTAAAAATATGAAATATACTATAATAAGATGTAGCTCTAACGATTTATACGTGGCAATTTAGCTCAGTTGGTAAAGCCGAGTGATTTTTTTAACTTGTAATCATTAGTACGCTGGATCAAATTCCACCGGTGTCAAATATGAATTTAGTAGCTTGAAGCGGTAAATCTGAACTGAAATTACGCGATTGACAGTTTATCCGCACGCGTGCGATTTACTTTCTGCACATGAGCGGAAAGTAACCTTCCGCATGTGTGTGGATATGAGCCACTTTCCCCGGGACTGTACAGTGCGATATACGTTACTTTCCTATATGATCATAGGAAAATATGTCCCTGCCAAATGAATAATAATCAACTGTTTAACTAATATTTCCCAACGGATGACAATACAATCTACAATTATAATGTTGTCCGACCTACCCTGCCATTGATGAGAGGCAATAAACCTCCAAACATTCATGTCTGCAGGTGGTCATTCCCAGCCAAATGAAGGATATTCTTCTGTTCAATTGCAAGACAAGCACTTGCAATTGGGTCTTCTTGGAAGAACGTTGCACAAATATGTGCCAGTGTAGTTCAACGTCCGTCGTCGTATAAGCCAGGGAAGTAGTTGTTTTCTGACTTTTATTTTCTACTTGGTGGAAACGCTTAGAGAGAAGGGTACCCCGTATTCTTTCACATTGTTGATACCTCTCTGGCACAATATATTCGAACTCGTTCGAATTTTTAAAAAGTAGTATCACCGAAACCCGTTTTTTTGATTGTACGTCAAACCATTCAAAAGTAAACAACGGGGGGACTATTAAAAGACTCACTGAATAACTCTTCAGAACATTGTTATTATATGAGGAAAGAACCGATAAAAATAACGTTGCCACAGTAACTCATTTATGAATATCATGTTCCTTCTACTATGGGATTAGATTTTATTCAACTGGTAAAAAATACATAGGATAAAATCTACTTAGAAATAATCGGGACAACAATGTTGCTTCTGTTGATTCCGAGGGAGTGTGGCATTGTTGGACGACTGCATATTGAAGATGCGCACATGATGGAACGTAAGACAACTCATCCTTTGTGCTTTATTCCTCTATCTTAAAACTTCCAAGGAAGTTTGTGGCCAATTGTGAAACAAGTTCCAAGAACGCTGGACCATGGAGATTGCCTCTCAGATCACCAGATGTAACCCCCTTGAGTTTCAATCATGGGGATGTATGAAAAATCAGAATTACTATCGGCTAGTTGTTTCTCGTTGAGAACTTGAACAATATTCAATAATATTCAAATCAGGAAATCAACTGAAGAAGAGGAAAGAAGAATCGTGCAGTATATGAATAGAAATAAACAACACAATAAGCCTTTGAATCATCGGTTCATCCATATTAATAATAATTTTCTCTATTGTCTGCTCATCAGTAATTATATCATTTTATGCCTCTACATATTCTTCTGAACTTTGTTTTGTTCATTTGAACGTCTTTCAGTAATCTCATGTTATGCATAATGGCATTTCATATTGTGGTAATATATGCAATTGAAATTCTCATAACGTTTTCATAAAGAACTCTAGCTGAATTCGGGAATATTAAATTGGATTTTAATTATGGTTTCAGGTTTCAGTTCTTCTTTTTCAGTTATCCTTCTGACAAAATCACTTTCAGGGTTTTCAAACACTTTTGAGTGGCAACAAAATCTACATACCTGAACCTTACGCCTTATTGCTGAAGCAAAGTTGCTGTGTACTGTTCTTATACAGTGTGGGGCATAACGATTGCAGCATATCATCAGAGTTACGAAAAATACGGTACAGGGGATTGTCTCTGAATGTTGGAGAACCTAATAATCAATTTTGACATACCTATATGATACGTGACTACCAATATGGCGGAAATTTGGAAAAATTGATTACGAATTGGCAAAAGTGAGATTATTTGTAAAGATAGCAAAAAAGGAATTTGAGAAAGTTTTCAGGTTCACAAGCGAAATTCTAAATATCTATTAGAAAAAAAAATTACAATTTTCTCCAAATATGTTTTTATTGATTCAAATTACGCTCCTTTTTTAATATCCACTGATTTTGAGGTATCATTATAAACCCATGTAATTAATTTAATGGTACTTTTTACGTGTGTTCCCAAATGGTTATAAACATTTTCGAAAACCAGTTTTTAGTATGACTCCTGCTGATGCAATGGTTCATATCTTCCAAATTCATCCGATTTTTTTGAACTTTTTTGAACTTGAAGAGTCAACATACATACATCATTTTTCTCGAACGTAATCAAGTTTTGTGAAAAAATAAGGAAAAAGATTATGTATTCCGCAGTACCACGTAGAAACTTGAGATTTTCTAATTTATCTACTTCATTTCTATTATTTCCCCAAAAATATTCTCATATTTATCTCCATCAAATAATCTTTTTCAATAAAGTGAAAAAAAATAATTCTATTTTATTAACCAAAACAAACATGGAAAGTAAATGGATACACGATATTCATCTATCAGACTGCTGAGGGTTAAAATCCTACACTGAATGGCAAATCATAATCATTATGTGTTATATGAATGAGATTTGTAGTCCATGTTGTATATTGTCATCAGTTGTTGTCGAGAGATACAGAATTAATCATCACGGAAGACTTGAGTTACAGTTGTAAAATAAATTGTATTTATTTTTTAGCACCTACTTTTTTTTGTTCTCCATGCCTCTGGTCATTGATAAGAATCATTTAAGTTGAATGGTGATAATTCGATGGGAATTTGTTTCAATCTAGGTGCAATGTATATGCTGTGTTGCCAATATTTTGAACAGAGTTACATTCAACCAAGTCTCATAGAGACCTACTGCTGGTGCTGGTACACCTGAAGAGGAAGAGAACTTCAGCAAGATTTGGTCACTCTTCAGTTACGATTTCGTCTACACAAATTCGTATTTAAAGCTGATTTCAAGCCACTTTTTTGATCGACGATCCCATACAAGATTTCCGTCTAACACATGTCTGTTTTGGCATATGTAACAGTCTATACCTTCATCTGAAAGTTCTGTTCCAACTACCTGCAATACGAAAAGAATGACTTTTACGCATAATTCGCCTGGAATCCTACGGTATGTACCCCCCTAGGGCCCCTAGTTTACTGAGCTAATAACATACAGTCCATATCACTCTCCTGGAAAACGGTGGTTACAACCACAAAGGTAACCCGGCTGAGAGGGAAGCCAGAAAAGAATTCAGTTGAAATTTGATCACAAAATTTCGAAAACTGCAGTGGATATAGGTAAAAACTAATAAAAACTTGAAATTTCAACACTCCTTAGACCTTTTTTTTACGAATAACAAGCCAAATAATTACCTTCCCTCGTATGCACATGACATTTAGGAATACCCTGTACCTATACAGAAAAATTATCTTCAACACCAGACAATCCGATCATTTTCCCGATTTTGAGAAGGGAAGGAAAACTGAATACTGAAGGAAGGCGCAATTCTGCAGATTCTGCATTGTTTCTCTTGGGAAAATAATGTCAGTACCTAATGTGTGAATACTAACATTCTTTCGTTCGGATTTCTTGTCGAGTTACCCGCAAAGACATGTCGCTCTCGCGTTTTTCCTGAAATATAACATCGAAAACCACAAACAAGTCGAAAGAAAGAAAGTTTCTATGTCAGGTTTATGTTACTTGTCTGCCTGGCAAAACAAGTTTCGCGTGCCAAATAGCAATAGGAAATAGAAAGGATTGTATAAAACCATTGAAATTAACGTAAGGTAATATCCATTCGAAAGATATTTGAGTAATGAACTCTATTTCGCCCTGAATTCAATATGTAAGTGACTATTTCAGAACTCCATCTAGAAGTCATTCAAAAGAGAATGTTGCCTCAATAATTCAAAACTTTTCTGTTTGCATGATGAATATTATATTGAATCTTGCTATATCAATCAATAAATGAATAATCCACTTTTATCTTGGTGATATTATGAAGTTCAAAAAGTCCTATTACCATATTTTAATTCAAATATAAAGTTTCTGAAAGTTCAGCATGAACTAACTTCTACCCTCCAAATCAGAAGGTAAACTATTATCAGAATCACCCATTTCCAAAGATTTCACTACAAATCTAATTGACAGCAGCAGGTATGTGTTCGACAAAGAATAAATGAGTTGCTGTTGCAATTTCAACGAAATGGTATAACGCACAGCTTATTCACAATTTTTTATCATGAATAAATCTAATAAACGTAGTTTCAAAAATACTAAATTTAAATAGTATGTATAACAGCTATTAAGCCTCAGGCACAATGGAACATTTATTTTTAGTTTTAAGTTTTGAAATTATTTTGGATATCAGTTTTGAGGAGGAAACAGGGTGAAATTGAAAAGTGAAGCATCAATTTTACCAACAAGATTGTTTGTGTTTCGTATTTGAAGTAAATCTAAAATTATAAAACGAATACTGATAAAAACAAATATTTTTCCTCTTCACCACACTAGTTATTTTATTCCTAGATTTTCGTTAACCAACTTAACATCATCAGTAGGATTACTAAACTGATAATGAGTATCAAACCAGTTGTATTGATATCAATCCAATTAATTACTATGATTAACATAATACTTCACCTACACTGATATAGTATCCTATCACATTTCGAGTGCAGAAAGTAACATATTGTAGAACCAGGCGTAAGCCCAGTTCAGCAATCCTACGAGTGTAAACATTACTTTCGCACAAGTAATGTACACTATTTTTCCTACGACCACGCGATAATTTCACCTAACTACCGACGTTATTGACATGTGTTCAAGACAATAGAAGATGAAGGCTGACTGAGAAACATTTTAACTAACTTCTAACTTCATTAATTCTGAATAATTATTTCAAAATACAAAATATTTTTTTTGACATAATACCTAATATAAAAATCATAATTAGACGCAATTTACTATAATCAATAATACTAAAAATATGAAATATACTATAATAAGATGTAGCTCTAACGATTTATACGTGGCAATTTAGCTCAGTTGGTAAAGCCGAGTGATTTTTTTAACTTGTAATCATTAGTACGCTGGATCAAATTCCACCGGTGTCAAATATGAATTTAGTAGCTTGAAGCGGTAAATCTGAACTGAAATTACGCGATTGACAGTTTATCCGCACGCGTGCGATTTACTTTCTGCACATGAGCGGAAAGTAACCTTCCGCATGTGTGTGGATATGAGCCACTTTCCCCGGGACTGTACAGTGCGATATACGTTACTTTCCTATATGGTCATAGGAAAATATGTCCCTGCCAAATGAATAATAATCAACTGTTTAACTAATATTTCCCAACGGATGACAATACAATCTACAATTATAATGTTGTCCGACCTACCCTGCCATTGATGAGAGGCAATAAACCTCCAAACATTCATGTCTGCAGGTGGTCATTACCAGCCAAATGAAGGATATTCTTCTGTTCAATTGCAAGACAAGCACTTGCAATTGGGTCTTCTTGGAAGAACGTTGCACAAATATGTGCCAGTGTAGTTCAACGTCCGTCGTCGTATAAGCCAGGGAAGTAGTTGTTTTCTGACTTTTATTTTCTACTTGGTGGAAACGCTTAGAGAGAAGGGTACCCCGTATTCTTTCACATTGTTGATACCTCTCTGGCACAATATATTCGAACTCGTTCGAATTTTTAAAAAGTAGTATCACCGAAACCCGTTTTTTTGATTGTACGTCAAACCATTCAAAAGTAAACAACGGGGGGACTATTAAAAGACTCACTGAATAACTCTTCAGAACATTGTTATTATATGAGGAAAGAACCGATAAAAATAACGTTGCCACAGTAACTCATTTATGAATATCATGTTCCTTCTACTATGGGATTAGATTTTATTCAACTGGTAAAAAATACATAGGATAAAATCTACTTAGAAATAATCGGGACAACAATGTTGCTTCTGTTGATTCCGAGGGAGTGTGGCATTGTTGGACGACTGCATATTGAAGATGCGCACATGATGGAACGTAAGACAACTCATCCTTTGTGCTTTATTCCTCTATCTTAAAACTTCCAAGGAAGTTTGTGGCCAATTGTGAAACAAGTTCCAAGAACGCTGGACCATGGAGATTGCCTCTCAGATCACCAGATGTAACCCCCTTGAGTTTCAATCATGGGGATGTATGAAAAATCAGAATTACTATCGGCTAGTTGTTTCTCGTTGAGAACTTGAACAATATTCAATAATATTCAAATCAGGAAATCAACTGAAGAAGAGGAAAGAAGAATCGTGCAGTATATGAATAGAAATAAACAACACAATAAGCCTTTGAATCATCGGTTCATCCATATTAATAATAATTTTCTCTATTGTCTGCTCATCAGTAATTATATCATTTTATGCCTCTACATATTCTTCTGAACTTTGTTTTGTTCATTTGAACGTCTTTCAGTAATCTCATGTTATGCATAATGGCATTTCATATTGTGGTAATATATGCAATTGAAATTCTCATAACGTTTTCATAAAGAAGAAGAAAGTTGAATTCGGGAATATTAAATTGGATTTTAATTATGGTTTCAGGTTTCAGTTCTTCTTTTTCAGTTATCCTTCTGACAAAATCACTTTCAGGGTTTTCAAACACTTTTGAGTGGCAACAAAATCTACATACCTGAACCTTACGCCTTATTGCTGAAGCAAAGTTGCTGTGTACTGTTCTTATACAGTGTGGGGCATAACGATTGCAGCATATCATCAGAGTTACGAAAAATACGGTACAGGGGATTGTCTCTGAATGTTGGAGAACCTAATAATCAATTTTGACATACCTATATGATACGTGACTACCAATATGGCGGAAATTTGGAAAAATTGATTACGAATTGGCAAAAGTGAGGTTATTTGTAAAGATAGCAAAAAAGGAATTTGAGAAAGTTTTCAGGTTCACAAGCGAAATTCTAAATATCTATTAGAAAAAAAAATTACAATTTTCTCCAAATATGTTTTTATTGATTCAAATTACGCTCCTTTTTTAATATCCACTGATTTTGAGGTATCATTATAAACCCATGTAATTAATTTAATGGTACTTTTTACGTTTGTTCCCAAATGGCTATAAACATTTTCGAAAACCAGTTTTTAGTATGACTCCTGCTGATGCAATGGTTCATATCTTCCAAATTCATCCGATTTTTTTGAACTTTTTTGAACTTGAAGAGTCAACATACATACATCATTTTTCTCGAACGTAATCGAGTTTTGTGAAAAAATAAGGAAAAAGATTATGTATTCCGCAGTACCACGTAGAAACTTGAGATTTTCTAATTTATCTACTTCATTTCTATTATTTCCCCAAAAATATTCTCATATTTATCTCCATCAAATAATCTTTTTCAATAAAGTGAAAAAAATAATTCTATTTTATTAACCAAAACAAACATGGAAAGTAAATGGATACACGATATTCATCTATCAGACTGCTGAGGGTTAAAATCCTACACTGAATGGCAAATCATAATCATTATGTGTTATAAGAATGAGATTTGTAGTCCATGTTGTATATTGTCATCAGTTGTTGTCGAGAGATACAGAATTAATCATCACGGAAGACTTGAGTTACAGTTGTTAAATAAATTATATTTATTTCAACCTTCCATTCCAAGCTCAGGCTACCTAGCAAGTAAAGCATAAAATATATCATTCCTAATTAACCTAATTTCAAGTGTTATCATTGAACAAATGTATCACTTAAATGCCACATGTCCTCGCGCTCCAAGCATAACATTGTCCTATACAAAATCAAACCCAAAATCATAATCTTGGTCTTTTAAAATTTGCACATATCCTGGTCGATAATAATTTTTCCTTTCTCAAAATTCGACTATAGACGTTCTAGCAACGCCTGTTTCAACAACAAGTTTCCAAATAGCCGCCATATTGGTAGTCACGAGACTTGTGTGAAAATCGATTATGAGGTTTTCCAGTATGCTGAAACGATCCCCTTTAACGTATTTTGTGTAATTCTATTAATTTTTTCCCATATGCTGCAATCGTTATGGCCAACAAACACTTCAAACTTCAGTTAGAAAAATGAAAAATATGCCAAACCAAATTCCCCAATTGTTGTCAAACTATGTGCTTGTTCTATTGGCATCATTTTCAGCAGCTAATAATTTTCGATGTTTAAGCTACTTACCTATCGCGATGTTTAAGCTACTTACCTTTCGCGATATTTTTGGATAATGTCAGTAACAGCTTAGCATAGAGCATGTTTGAATCATCCATCAAGAAATTTCACAATTCGGAAGGGTTTTATTATAATTATCATATATTAAATCAATGGAGAATAATTAGGATTCAACAATTGAAAATCTTTGATTCGGAAGAAAATCACGTTCCGTGATTGAATTTTGTATATTTCTTAAAATCCCAGCGTTTGCTTGTGTTGGTGCTTAATAATAAACTTGGTCTGATGGGGATTTCATTCATTTCACACGCGAGGTTTATTTTTTGACGGATCAGGAAAGGAAATGTGACATATCAAAGCTTTCTTTTACACGATACGTTCGTACTTTCTGTGTTTTATATTCCATGCAGAACGCGATTGCTACATGTTTTTATGAAGTTTTCGGTAAGAAATCTGAACAAAAGAATGTTTTATTCACAAATTATTGACACCAGTTCCTCGAGGAAAATAATGCATATAAAGGCGGCTAGCTGTTATTTCAGCTTTCGTAATCATGCCATAATATGACTGCACGGTATTTTTCGCATTTTCACTCAACATGTAAAAATCGTCAGTTTCACTCAATCTTGAAGTCACAAGAGAGTTGTATCGATAATTCAATGTTGGTATGGTGCAATCATTTTGTAGAATTAATTTATCACTGTAAAATTTGAGAATTCAACAATTTCGAGGTACCTAGTCGAGATGGTAGAACGTTCGCTTCTCAATCATAAGAAAATGGGTTCAAATCTCAGTATGGTCGCCGGTTCCGTATATTTTCCTTGCTCGCACAAGCTCTCAGGAGCTCCTGAATTATTTCTCTCTGTCTAGAAAACTGGGAGATACGTAACAGTGAGATTCCTGCGGCATCACGGTAAGCCGATATAATATTTTTACTCGAGAGCAGCGTACCTGTCCATCATATCATATCAAATTTTTTCTCGAATATCTCAGCTTCCCCAATTCCTGACTCCGATAATGTAGTTACTAGTATGGACTAGTTGGAAACGATTAGTATCAATTTCGTGAATTCCTTTTTTCTTGCACCTATAACGAAGGTAGATGTGAGACATTTTATTCTGTCACAAAAACCAAAAAAATCTACTGGTATCGACGAAATTCCGATGACACTCATTGAAAATAACGTAGATTACTTGAGCAAGCTTTGGCATTCTTATTCAACCTTTCATTTTCTACGGGAACATTCCCAGAATAATTTATTGCGTCAATTCGTTATTCCAGTTCTGAAAAAAGGAAGCAAATTAGACCCAAACAGTTACAGGGGCATTTCACTTCTACCAAATTTTTCAAAACTCCTAGAGTGGCACGTTGATGAACAACTATTCAGCCCTATGCGTATCACTTCCGTCAAAAATAACTTCACCGTTATTCGCCATTTCCGTTATTTTGCTATTACCAAGCAATAGCAAAACAACGGAAATGGCGAATAACGGTGACGTTATTTTGAACGGAAGTGATACAGCATAGGGCTGATTATCTTATCTCCGGGAACATAATATTTTTACCGATTCTCAATTTGGCTTTCGAGCAATTATGAATACAGCAGACGCAACTTTTAAATGAAGTACCCATTGGGTATTTTCTGTGATCTGTTCATTTTGTTGACCACGACATTCTTTTGGATAAACTCGAGTACTTACTATAATGTGCGTGGTATCGCCAAGAAATTGTTGTCTGCACATTTTGCAAGTTCATTTTATCTCACTAGGAATAACTTGAAATTTGGTAAGGTGTTCATGTACTACATTATGGAAATTATGTAGGAGAAAACAAAAACGGCGGCTTCAAGATAGCGGTAGTGTGAAGGGGTTCTCGAGGTCGGTGATTATGAATTTTTTGTCAAAATTATTCTATTAGTAAATATAGCTGTTGAAAAATTTTAGAGCAAAAATTTGCCTTTCATTGATTGTTTTTGTGTTGGTAGTGGTGATGGAAGATGGTGACTACAACTCAATTTTCAGTTGCACATAATTCCACATTTGGATCGTAATTCGTAATTTCGAAAGGAATTCAGTGTATTATCAATTATCACAATAATCCAGTCCAGTTAGGTGTACTTATAGATAAGGATCGATTGTAACCCACCAAAATAGGCGCCAAGGAACCAAGCCAAACAAGAAAACATTGATAAAAGAATCCAAAATGAAACTGAAAACAAATATTGATTAGAAAATATTTGCTCTGTTTTCATTTTGGAAAAATGAAGTTTTTCTAGCCCTTCAGCGCAGTTTACGGAGGATTCAGAATTCACCGAAATTTTGTTTAGTATGGAATATTCACACAAAAGCAGGAACTAATACCTTCACTGGACTACATACAACTTTTCAAGAGTATCGACACAGGTTTCACTCACACCTTCTGAAAAATTGGAATTTACTTCTGCCTCATTTTTCAACTCCCTCATAATACGTTTCGGTAAATGATGAAAAGTATCGCTTATACAATATGTCTCAATAAGTTGGAACCATATGTAGAAATTTTTTATTTTTATTTATAGGGAAAAAAGGTATTCTTCATAAAAACTTCTGCATGCTCTCAAATCTAGAATATACAATTATCCTCGCAATTATCAGAAATTTTTCAGTAATATATGCGGTTTGTCCAAAATATTAATTTCACTCACAAATAAAATAAATAAATTATTTGACAATATTGAAAATTGTTATTTACATGTTTAAATTGCGAAATTAATGAAAAAATGTTATCATGTGATTCAAAATCACATGTTCATTCAAAATAGAAAAATTAGTGAAAACTAACAAAACCTAATGTTTCAATGCAAATGGATGTTATTGCATATTTAAATAGTTTTCAGTTCTTAACAACTTTTTGCAATAAAAATTTTCGATATCGTCAAATATAAAGGTATTTTATTTTTGTGTAAAATTCGTATTTTTTGACAAACCGCGTAAACGAATGGAAAAATTCGATATCTGATGATTGTATTTCAGATTTTAGAACATGCAAAACTTTTTATGAAGAATAAGTTTTTTTCTTATGGTTCGAACTTAGAGAGACATTCTATTATGATAACAGATGAATGATTTTATCAGCAGCAAAATTATGATATTTTCTGAGCTCTACGAAATGAAAATGATGGCAAAGGGTGTTCTATTTTTTCTGGGCGGGTACCAACTTTGTTTTTACAAAAGATGTCCAGTACTTTTTATCAGTTTTTTGGTTACAACATGAGAAATAAAAGGTACCTCTTTATGTGTCTATTATTCGAAAATATTGACGGATTTCGAGATTTCTAGCATGACAGTTCAATTGCCAAGTCCCATTGATCATTTTGAGATTCAAATAATAACCTGTGTTATACAGGATGCGAAAAATAGCTTACCAAAAATGTTTTATGAAAATGTGATCTCAATTGCAAATGGAACACCCTGTATATTATAGATTCATGAGAAGCGCCAACGAAAGCTCTGAAAATGTCATTGAATATTCCTTATGGTTATAATCAATAGTTTTTCTTGAAAAAACTTTAATTTTAAAAAATGGGAATTATTCTTCAAGAATGAGAGAAAAACCATAAATTATGTCAGTTCATTCAAGATGAAAAAATTCACTTCATAAAATATCAAAAATAACTGAATCGTTTACCGAACAAAGAGGTGTAATATTTGTTTACAGAACAAATAGAAGAAGGATACGCGATTCGAATGTTGATTTCGTCCCGGAAATCCGGGATTTTGCCTTGAAAATACATATTTTGAATATAATCAGACCATATCCTCGAATCTCGTCCGCCACCTTGAATTAATAATTTCAGCTAAAGAATGAAAAGTTTTCGGTCCAAAATAGAATACTTAGAATAGAATCGGACTTCATTCACAAATTTCGTCCTTCATTTTGAATTCATGAATTTTGACAGAAAATTCCTAATCTCCGACCCCGAAAACTCCTACCTATTTCGAAAATAATCGGACTATATTCAGAAATCTCGTCCGCCTCGTTGAATATATGAATATTGACAAAAAATTCATAATGTCCTATTCCGAAATTCCCCACATAACAGTTTCGAATAAAATCGAATCGTAATCACAATATCTCTCCCACCATTTTGTTTTTACTTTAACAAAAATTCCATAATTCATGGTCACCGGAATTTTAAACACCCGTTAAATTTCGGACTACTAGAAGAGGGTCAAAGTGGTATTGAAAAATATGCAGATAACAAGAATGGGTGGTAAAAAATAATTCCATTCACAATAAAATCGATGATTACGAAGTTATCGAAGTGGAAAAATATACCATCGAGTTTTCGAGGATAAGATCATTATTCAATTCAGAGAAAAAAAATTCACTCAGAATTCTCTCATTCTCAAATGCTAGAAAAACGCCAATTGCGGCGTCGTTAGCATCTGACAAAACTACACGATAACGCCGATTACGTTATCAGCATGCAATGTGTTTTAATCGATCATCCACATTGATCTGAAATTCGAAAGGTAATGTGAATTGTCTGTTCATTTATTGAAAAGAAATTGAAATCATAATTTTGATAGTTGCGGAGACTTTCATTTACATCTGGAACATGAGGGTTAATTTTATACCAGATACCCAAAATTACTGATATATCCAGTAAGGTTTCACATCTATTATCGAATGTTTCTCAATTGTTTCTCTTGATAAAGACAAATGAAAAAAAAATTTCAATAAAGTAATTGAATTGGCAGCAACATATTTTTATATTAGTCGTCGCAAAACAGTAGGATTTTGGAGGTTGGCGGAAATTTTGTTTGCTTTTCTCGCGTAATATGTTTGTATGTATAGTTTCCCATTTCATTCTTCGTCCGTTATCTCTGTAATGGTTTAGGTTCGGTATTCAAACAAGTCGTGTTGAGAACTCTCTTTATTTTTGTGAAGAGTATGGAAGTGCGTGAGACATACCAAAGACAAAGATGGATTTCAGTAGGTACATGATAAATAAATAGTATATGGGCTTAAACCCAAAAGCACTCATCACAATCTCATAACACTCTTCTATCTCTTTTGATACTGTTGTCCACTCCCACATCTATTACAGTATTTTTTACTTCAATTTCGTTCTTTAATGAAATAGGTTCTAGACAACCTTCTGAATTTATAAAATAGGGACGGCAAGAACTGCTTCCTGAGCATGTTATACTCAAAACCATTGGTATTTCACTAACATGAGTTTTCAGAAATATCAGCAAATCAAAACATGACCATCTTTTGTATTCTTGTCATTACTTTGCATTCAAGGAATGTCCAGTACTCCACAATTACCTGCCTTATTTCATTGATTAGGTACACAATGCCTACTTTGATCGACATCGTATTTTTCTACCAGGAAATATACGAATTCACATGAACGATATTGTCTGAGACCGTCCAAAATTTCCAGCTGATTTGAATTGGAGGACGGTCAAGGACATCATTCAATGTAAATTGTACGATAAGAATACACATGTTGGAAGTTTCGGTTATAGCTGAACAGTCGCGAACGGTCGGTTCTGGTTGCTCAGTGTGCTTGCTGCCTTATTCGCAATTTTTCTCCAATATTGATGTAGACCACTAAGAATATCTGATGTTTTGAGTTTGTTCGAGGAAAGGAACCCGCATATTTCATACGGGAAATGGCTCTTCGTGAACTTCACTGAATTGGTATGTTGTGCTAAATGAAAGAGTTCATAGCCACAATGTTGAAAAATGGTAAATTTTCGAGATAGAGTGCTTTAGTGCATGGCATCACACGTATTAAAAAGTAAGAGCTACGTCTTCCCCTAGCTCGCACAAGTCTCTGACTTCTGAGGGTTGCACGTAGGGGTACAACCGGTTGACGGATATAACAAAAAAACAAACATAATGAAAAAAAAAATTGTTTTTTCCATTTTTGCGGTTTTTACTCATCAATCGATGGGCACTAATTCCGGGTAGGGCTGTAATTTGGATGTTCGATGGCCAGAATTGGACTAACGAATGAACTTTCTCAGGTATATTAGGCACCGACATCGATACATTTTTATACACTGCCCCCCACTGGCCATTAAAAGTGACAAATTCCAAGATTTTCTATATATCTATAAATACATGCTACGAATTAACTTTACAATAATTTTCATATTTGAAAAACGACATATTGTGGGTATACTTCAAAGAGAGGTCGATATAAGTAATCTTGGAAATTCCTGATATCCAATAATATCGAATATGTCCTCCAAAATGTTCATAATGAGGCTCAGCAAGCTCTTAAAGGGGAAAACGGGAAAATCATAATTATACCGGGTGACCACGAGGTGAGGTACGCCCCCCAATTTTTCTATAGTTTTGAAGATACAGGTTTCAAATTTGGCACGTCGATATATTACTCAAATACGCATATTTTGACTCCATAACCGAAAATTCACCACTTCCGGTTTAACCGGAAGTGACCCCAAACTTTTTTTTTCAAATGACACCCTGTACAATTTTTTTCATTATCAGGAAGAACACGCAATTTGTGATAACACTGTTCTCCAAAATTGAAAATCGGTTGAAAAATGGCGGAGATACAGTTGATTGTTCAATCGAACAAAGTTGGCCGTGAACATCAAACTCAAATCATCACAACTGACGAACGGCGTCAGCATTTACGAGAGGAAGGTTCGAGGTAAGATACAGCTGAAAATTGAGCTTCCCATGTAATTGCAGCAACCATATTTCCCATCAATTATCAAACATTTCCTCAAAACGGATTAGTACCCATAAAGAAAGGCTCACAACTGCCATTTCTCAAATAGCAACATACTCTTTTCACATTGTTATGTTGAAAGATGATGAATTATCAGATTACTCGAATGAAAAGATTTGAAGAATTCCGAAAGGAACCAGAAATACAATATAAGTGTTCCCAAAATTGAATGTTCTTCAACGAAGGCGGCTTTGAACATAAGAAAGCTAAACAAAAAAGCATATTTTGTCAACAAAGTGACAATTTGTTCTACTCATTCAATACAAGAGAATTGTAACTTGTTGAAAAACATTCCGATGGAGCGAAAATTTACTAGAAATGAAAAAGTAGATTTACTGCTAATTTATGGCGAGTGTAGAAAAAATGCAACTGCGGCTTGCATTCTTTACAGTGAACGATTCCCTCTCAGACAACGCCAACCAAGTAGAAACTATTTCGCACGTTTGGAAAGGCAATTCAGGATAGAACCAGATGACAATGTACATGATCAGGATAGTTTTATTATTGATGCAGAGACGGAAACTAATGTTTTGGCTGTTGTTTATGTAGATCCCACCATATCACTTCGACAAATCGAACATGAATTACCAGTTGGACGAGAATCAGCTCGAAAAATTCTAAAAAAACATGGGTTTAAGCCGTATAAATATCAGATACATCAGCGCCTTTACGAAAATGATCATCAAAGAAGGGTCCAATATTGCAATTGGCTACTTGAGAACCACATAAGGAACCCGAATATGACGAGAAACATTATATTTTCCGACGAATCAAGATTTACGAATCTTGGTATGTTCAATAGAAACAACACCAGATACTGGGCAACTGAAAACCCCAGGCTCATAAGACAAGGGAATTTTCAGGAACGCTTTGGATTCAACGTGTGGATAGGTCTGATAGGAACTCGAATCATTGGGCCCATAATATTTGATGGTATGTTGAATGGACAACGCTATTTGGGATTTCTACGAAACGAAATAGAAGGATTCATGGAGAATTTACCTCTCGACGTCTACCAAAATATGTATTTCCAGCAGGATGGTGCACCTCCCCATAATTCCCGAATAGTAACCAGTTACCTAGATGAAACTTTCCCAAATCGATGGATTGGCACGAATGGTCCTACAAGATGGCCTCCGAGGTCACCGGACCTCACGCCACTGGATTTTTTCATATGGGGTTACCTGAAGAACAAGGTTTACTCTTCTAGTCCTACATCAAGGGAGGATTTGGAACATCGCCTTAGAGAAGCAATTGCAAGTATTACTCAAGCTCAGTTAAATGGAGTTATGGAAGCAATAGTGAGACGTGCAATTTTGTGCAGAGAACATAATGGAGAACATTTTGAACAGTACTTGTAAATCATTTTTTCATTACTTTGATTTCTGTTAGTGTAGTAAGTGACCAGAACCAATAAACAATTTACTTCATACCTTTTTTTTCGTTCAGAAATTAGTTGTATCAAATGTTAGAAATTGGAATAAATATCTAATACATTTTTTTTACTCTGCAGGTATATTCTTATGGTGGATTTATACAGCAGTTCCAATTCATGAGTTTTTAGTCACTAGTAAGAAGTCATAAGAATGTTCGTTAATGGAATATTTATTCCAACAACGATCTTAAAACTGCTGTATGAATCCACCATCAATTACGATTAGCATACGAGTAATGAGAAGAAAGTTCGCTCCATCGCCGTAGAATGTTTTTCGACAACTCACAATGTTCCATTATTCAGAATGTACCGCAAATTTTCACTATTTTTTTTTTAAATATGAATTTTTGTTTAGCTTTCGTAGGTTCAAGCCGCCTATGTTTAAGAATAGTCAATTTTGAGAACACTCATGATGAAACATCCCGTATCTTCGATTCCTTTCGGAATTCTTCAAATCTTTTCATTCGAGTAATCTGATAATTCATCATCTTTCAACATGACAATGTGAAAAGAGTATGTTGCTATTTGAGAAATGGCAGTTGTGAGCCTTTCTTTATGGGTACTAATCCGTTTTGAGGAAATGTTTGATAATTGATGGGAAATATGGTTGCTGCAATTACATGGGAAGCTCAATTTTCAGCAGTATCTTACCTCGAACCTTCCTCTCGTAAATGCTGACGCCGTTCGTCAGTTGTGATGATTTGAGTTTGATGTTCACGGCCAACTTTGTTCGATTGAACAATCAACTGTATCTCCGCCATTTTTCAACCGATTTTCAATTTTGGAGAACAGTGTTATCACAAATTGCGTGTTCTTCCTGATAATGAAAAAAATTGTACAGGGTGTCATTTGAAAAAAAAAGTTTGGGGTCACTTCCGGTTAAACCGGAAGTGGTGAATTTTCGGTTATGGAGTCAAAATATGCGTATTTGAGTAATATATCGACGTGCCAAATTTGAAACCTGTATCTTCAAAACTATAGAAAAATTGGGGGGCGTACCTCACCTCGTGGTCACCCGGTATATTCTAAAAAATGACAGTTATGGTCACTTTTGACGTAATTTCCGTATGACTTATGACTTTTTTCTCATAAATCTCGATAATCTGGCAAAGGGGTGCCAAGACAGTTTCCTCATAATGGATCAAAATGAATGCTCAGCTAAACGAATTCTTGAAAATGTCTGCATCCTTGTGATATCTGATGGTACTTCCCAAATGGAATAAGGGAGTGTGAGTGTATGAGATCGACTATGAACGAAATTTTGGATACATATTTCCGAATTTTTGATAATGCTATATTGACTTATGCGAGCTAGGCAAGACGTAGCCTTTACCTTTCAACGTGTGATGCTATGCATGAGACCAGTGACCATGCTGAGAATCGAAACCATGCCCCTGTGATAGAGAGGTAAGCGCTCTACCATCACAACCACCATGAATATCTTTCCATATCACCGTTGACAACATGAACAATCAATAACAATGTAATAAAGTTAAAAGTAAGTTCTTCCTATTTTTAAGATATAATATGAGATATCTCAAATTATATCCTCACTATTACTATTTATGTTATTACTCTTAGTATTATATTGTGTCTGATTGATACATTAGTTTTGCCTACGATCATATGAAGAGAACATTATTTAACATGTGTAAACTTCAATTTATAAAATATACCAATTGATGAAGTTAGGGGTGAATGTCAAAAGTTTTATAATAAAAATGTAATAAAGTTAAATCATTTAAATCGATAGTATTGATGGAATATGAGGAATAAAACTTCCTATATTTTATACCAATTACATTGATCAAGTTGTCAGATAGCAGTTGATAAGGTAAGTAAGTTCTTCCTATTTTAAAGATATAATATGAGATATCTCAAATTATATCTTTACTATTACTATTTATGTTATTACTCTTACTATTATATTGTGTTTAATTGATCCATTCATTTTGCCTACGATCATATGAAGAGATACCATTATTTCACATGTGTAAACTTCAATTTAGAAAATATACCAATTAATAAAGTTAGTTGAAGTTTTATTTATAGTTTTCTTTCAACACATAAACTCCTCTATTCTCGCTGGAGAGTACTATCGGATACAAAAATACAGATGATTTTACGGATTCGATTGGCTGTGAGATAGCTCTCATCCATTTTGATCCATTCTGAGGAAAATATCTTAGGACCCCCTTGTCAGATTATCGAGATTTGTGAGAAAAAAGCCTTATATGTATTATATGAAAATAACGTCACAGTTGTTTTTATAGTTGTTATCTCTGAGAATGTATGATGATAATTTTTCCATTTTCCCCCTTACAGCTCGCTGAGCCTATTTATGAACATTATGGATCACATATCTCATATTATTGGACATAAGGTATATTCAGAATTACTGATTTTGGTCTATCATCAAATATTTCGTTTTTAGGAAATTAAATTATGGAGTTATTTTATAGCAGAAATAGATATATGAAAGATCTTGGAATATGAATCAAACTTCATGGCCATTGTGGAGCAGTGTTTTGAAAATTATCGATGGCGGTGCCTGATATTACTGAGAAAAACTATTTGTTAGTCTAATTCTGGACACCAAACATCTAAATTACCTCCTATGCAGATATGAGAGGTCTCCAATTGATGAGTAAATACCGCAGAAATTAAAATAATCAAATTTTAAAGCTCTATTTCTCAAAAACTGTCCATTTTTGGGCTTTGTGGGCATGGACACTTCTGATCAACACATCAGAAACTACAGCATATCAAATTCAGCCAAGTTCACGGAAAGCCATTTCCCATAAGAAATGTTCGGGGTCCTTTGCCTTGAAGTAATACCAAGATACTTCTATCCATTTTTTTCCAATTTTGTTACCTGCTATATTGAGAATCACATTGTGTTGAAGGTGGACGTTTTTTTGACAAAAAAAGATAATCCCTGCTCGACGCATAGTTATAATTATTATCATTGCCACTAATACATTTTTTTCTTGTATATTGAGAATATTGTTAAGTAACCTGAAGGACTTTAAATTAATTAAGTTTTATACCATAGCGGTCTTTATTATTTATGTTATCAATATTAATTGAGTTAGATATATCGTGTATATTGAAATCACCAATCATTAAAGTACTTTCCGCATTAATAATTTTCTCTTGCAAAAAGTTATATGAAGACTAGTAAATGTGATGCTACTAAGAGAAATATAAAGGACCACTGGAGGAATGTATACTATTTCGCACTTTTCTCATATTGAACCAATATGGCTTCAAAAAGCGTAGTTAGCAAAATTAGGTATTTATATTTTTTCTTAATCGCTATCATTGGAAAGTTTCTATATATTTTCTCGCTGTAGATTACAATAATTTGCAATGAATTTCTCTATCCTTCACACCATCTTGCAGCCAGAATTCATCAGCTATAATTATATCAAAATCACTTTTCAGTGATCGATAAAATTCGATCATAAACAAGTTTTTCAAAAAATCGGAACCTCTAGATCAGATGTAAGTACCTATATGGTTATTATTATTATTTATGGAGAGTTGCGTTAGGTAATGTCTTCCTTTAATATATCCACCTGACTCTGCCTTCATTAAATCTCATTAGTGAATGTTCACCTCCGCATCGATTCGTAAATGATGTTATGTTGATATTAATCAGCGTAATTCAATAGCATTCGTACTGAATGAAAAAAATCGGAAATAACTTCCCATCATTCATTCAGCAGTCACGTAATGCGAACCATCAATTTGTCGGGACATAATTCAGGTTGTGTATTGCTGGAAACATGTTATCCAGAAACCAGAAGGTCCTATTACCATATGTAAATATGCAAATTGTTTGTTGTTTAATAAGTTCGGGAAGTTGGGGTATTCGTGATTCGAGTTTGAGCAGCTACTCAGGGAGACAATATTGATGTTCGTATTCCACTGACTACAGGGGAGAATGAAAATAATTGAAAAAATTTAAAGCATGAGGAAATTCCTGTAATAATTCTTCTTCTCAAAGTTTCACTATTATAAAAATAAGAAATGATAAAAATACTGGTATCAGCAAAATTAACTATCCCATAATATTTCGAACAAGTTCGAAATTTTATGCTGGAGAGTAAAAATATAGTGAAACAAACACGAAGTACCCTTCTCACCAAGCGTTCCCACCAAGTGGAAAAACAAAGGCAAACATCTGTCAGAAAACAATTACTTCCCTGGCTAATACCACGACGGACATTGAACTACATCTGACAGATATTTGTGCAACGTTCTTCCAAGAAGACTCAATTGCAATTGTTTGTCTTGTGATCAAACAGATGCCTATCCTTCATTTGGCTGGGAATGATCAACTGCAGACATACATGTTACGAGGTTTTGCCTCTCATCAGCCAGGATAGGTCGGACAACATTATAATTGTCCTGTCCTGATATTTGCCTTTATTTTTCCACTTGTCGGAAACGTTTGGAGACATACATCAGCTTAGAAGTTTTCTTGGTTTGTGCACCTACTATCGCCGATACGTACTGGGGTTCGCCAACCGCTGACCAGGCTTACAGAAGGGCAAACAAAGTTCCAGTGGTCTGAAGAATGCCAAGACTCGTTCATGAAGCTAAAAGTCAACGCACCAATTCTGAGCTATCCTCTTCCGGACGAAAAATTCATTTTGGACACGCACGCAAGCAATGTGGGACTTGGAACTGTCTTGTCTCAGATCCAAGAAGGACAAGAGAAAGTCATTGGTTACTTCAGCAAGACCCTCAGTAAACCGGAGCGGAACTACTGTGTCACCAGGTGGGAACTGTTGGCTGTTGTCAAAGGAGTAGAACACTTCTACAAATACGTGTGTGGAAGAAGATTTCTACTGAGAACTGACCATGCAGCTCTCAAATGGCTTCTACAGTTCAAGAATCCCGAGGGTCAAGTGGCTCCAAGAATTCGACTTTGAGATCGAACATCAAGCGGGAACCAGCCATAAGAATGCGGATGCCCTATCGCGAACACCATGCCCAAAAGACTGTTCGCATTGCCGACGAGCAGAGGAGAAAGAGTCGACGCTCTGTAGAACTACGGCGGTGGATGATAACTGGGATGACAACAAGATCCAGAAAGAGCAAGAGAAAGATCCAGATCTTGGTTTAGTCATCGGCTGGAAGAAGAGTGATCGAAGACCGTCATGGCAGGAAATAGCCAGTTGTTCTACAGTCGTAAATCTTACTGGGCCCAATGGAACTCTCTCATCCTTGACAATGGAGTCTTGAAGCGTGCATTGGAGTCGGAGGATGATGGGAAACAAAGACGTCAAGTAGTAGTTCCCAGGAGCCGAAGACATGAAGTGCTCCGAGATATCCATGATGGGGTCAACGGAGGACATGTGGGAGTGACGAAGACCCTCCAGAAACTGAGGCAACGGTTTTACTGGGTCAATTGCCAAACTGACGTCAAAGACTGGTGCAGAAAATGTGTTGTATGCGCTGCCAGCAATGAGCCTCGAACAAGACCTAAGGCCCCGATGCGCCAGTACAATGTGGGCAACTCATTTGAAAGGATTGCCATTGAAATCGGTGGCCTGTTTCCCCAATCTGATCACAGGAATAAGTACATCCTTGTGGCGATGGATTATTTCAGCAAGTGGGCCGAAGCCTATGCCCTACCCAACCAAGAAGCCATCACCGTTGCCGCCGTCTTAGTAATGGAGTCGTTTTGTCGATTCGGCGTTCCGTTAGAGCTGCATTCGGACCAAGGCAGGAATTTCGAGTCGAACCTATTCCAGGAGATGTGTCAGAAGCTGAACATCCGAAAGACGAGAACCACAGCTCTGCATCCGCAGTCAGATGGAATGGTGGAGTGGATGAATAAAACGATTAACCGCCACCTGTCCAAGGTAGTCTCCGACCACCAGAAGGATTGGGACCAGTACCTTCACCTGTTCCTGATGGCATATCGTTCCGCAGTTCATGAGTCAACCAGCCAAACCCTTGCTAGTGTTATTATGAACCGAGAGCTGCGGCTTCCATGTGACCTGAAGTTTCGGACCCCACCAGGACAAGACACTGCGGGAGATGATTACATCAGCAAACTACGACAGAGGATGGACGATATCCATGAACGAGTCCGTTTGAACATTCAGAGTGCCAGCGACAGAATGAAGGAGACCTACGATATCAAGGCCGATGCTGGTGGATATCAGATGGGTGACCTTGTCTGGCTTTACAACCCTAAACGTCGCTGTGGACTATCACCAAAGCTTCGGAACTCGTGGGAAGGTCCATATAAGATCATGAAAAGGATGAACGACCTTGTCACCACGAGGAAAACCTGGGGTAGTCCACTTCAATAGGTTGCCCCTTACGCCGGAATCCACGACGAAGTCCGCACCGTCAGATCACCGGAGAACGAAATGACGTTTCAGAGGTTCATGTCCCTGTACTCGAATGGACAGAAAGTTCAATATGGGGTAACCCGAGAGGATTCACGAGATCTTTTCAAGGTGCCTGCCGATTACGCGTTAGCTCACTGTGTGGCAGAAGATCTCCAGATGTTCACAGGCATTGCCGTAGTTTTCTCTAAGAAGTACGGTCGGATCCAGGAACTGAGAGAACAGAACCCGGAAGTTGGAGGGGTGTTACAGCTGAGGAAAGGCCAGAGAAACATCCACTATCTGGTTACCAAGAAGCGTTCTCGAAATAAGCCGTCTTATGAAGATGTTTGGAAGAGCCTTACGAGTTTGAGAGACACGATGCTGGACCAGAATATTGTGGACCTGGCAATCCCAAAATTGGCCTGTGGGGTTGATGGGCTGGACTGGAGATTTATAAGGAGCATATTGGAGACAATATTCAGATCCCGTGGCATCAACATTCTGGTGTGCTGCAACCATCTTCCTCGACCCAAGTTGAAGACTGTGGAGTGCTTATTCTATCGAACGTCCAGGTGCAGATATGGAGAATCTTGCAGATACCTTCACAAGAATGACGTTTCGGGGCAATGTAACGATTTCGAGACCGGCCCTGATCTAATTGATTATGCACCCTCGTTCAACTACGACAGCATATCTGCTGGCCCACAAATCGCCGAGAACAAGCTGGAATAAAATAGATCTCTTCGATACTGTTCGAAGAGCCATCTAGATGAAATGTTCGATACTCCCGAATAATCGAGAGTCGTGGATGGAAGCTGCTTGGGAATATATAAGCTGGATAATCAGAGATAGAAGAGAGAGTTACAGTTCCAGAGTTCGCAGATAGAGACTGACACCGTAGAAATAAAATAGTGAAGTAAATGTTTTAGTTGAATAAGTGTTTTAAATAATGTTTTGAATAAATTAGGAAAATTAGTTAGTGCAGTTTTACTACAGTATAGTGTGAATATAAATAAAGTCTGCAGCAGCGAGCATAAAGTGCTGCTCGCGGGAGATTTTGACTCCCTTTAAGGGTACACATTAAGTACTTAATTTCAACATGTTGTATGTATGACCGATCAAACCAAGGTTAACCATGGTTTTGTTGACTTTTCATATTGCTCCTGTATAAATACCTGACGAGTATAGCACCGATGATGGCTTAACAGCCGAAAGCGAATTGCGATTGTAATAAATTTTACTTACACGAAATAAAACTCTTTCATTGAATTAGTCATGAAGATGCGAAGAGCAGGCATACCTGATCATATGGTAAGAATCACCACCTGGTCGACAGGACTTTCAAGGTTAGGGTAAATGACACTAGTTCCACTATGGAAAAGGCCGTAGCAGGTGTACGGCAAGGATCGAGCCTATCGCCACTGTTGTACTCGCTGTATACACATACTTTCCGATGTTTGCTAACACGAGCACGACCATATACGCAGACGACACGGCAATATACGCCTAGTCGCACTCCTGCAAAGCGGCCGCGCCGCGGTTAAAGACTCACAGCGGATGGTCGTGCCGTATCTGGCTAGCAACAAATACATAACTCATGATTTTCACAAAGAAACATATACCGGTAATCGCAGAGATCACCGTGGGATTAAGCTCATCTAGATGAATATTTTCTATATTTAAAAAATAACACCACCCCCTGGAATGCTGCAAGAGCAGCCTGTCGTACTCCTGGTGGGGTAGAATCCATAAATTCTTCGTCGGAAGACATGTTTTTCAATTTATCATTCGCGAATTTAATATCCGACTCAATCTGACAATTATTGACTTTATCTGACATTAATTTATATTGGTGACAATTGTATACCCCGTAGTCACGGTAACAATATATATAATTGATTATTCTGAGAAAACCGCGTTCTTGGTAATTTGTCGTTAAATGTAATATTCTAGGTACTTACCTATGTTCAGAACAAAACAGAGATTTATTAATTTTGATCGAAATATGATGGTTGTAAATATAATAGTATACAAACCTCGGTAGGAAGTTTCATTCCTGTCTCGAGATCATAGCTAACCTCGACGCTTTGCGTCTTGGTTAACTAACTGATCTCACGACAGGAATGAATCTCTTCCCACCTCCCACCTTTATCAACAAAGACTGTCACGCTTCATTTGAGTATTAATGTTTGGAGAAAGTAGGTAAGTCAGTTTTATTAGTAAAATACAATAATGGTACGTAAATCAACTGCTCCAAATGTGAGAGAAATTATTATTAATCAGTACCATAAAGGGAAAACAATGCGTGAAATTTTCACTGGATTGACTATAGCAACAACTACTGTGTTTAATGTAATTAAAAAATATGGGGAAACTAGTATTGATGTTCGCGGTGAAAGCTCAGGTAGTCTAAAAGCTGCTTCTGAAAGGAGTGTAAGGAATATGGAAGTTGGGAATGACACTACGAGAAGTAACTGCAAGATGAAATGAATAAACTGGGATGAATGTGTCCAGAGAATGCTGTCGCAAATATATCCACAAGAGCGGTATTAGTTTTTATAGGTATGTTTAATAAGTACTTCTTTGCGATATGTTTTCTATTTTTTTGACTTAAATTAAAAAAAAAACATTGTTGACGAAAACTCGAATTGGGAATCGTTAAATTTGGGCTAAATCAAAGCTATTGGGGACCAAACTGACTGGGACAAAGTTATCTATAGCGACGAAAGCAAATTTGATGTCTGTATGGGAGATTACAGAAAGCGTGTGATGCGGGAAAAAAACGAAGCATTCAACACAACGGAGACTCATGCCATACGGCTAAATCTCCCAAAAAATGTATGGGAGAATATGACATCAAGGTTTTGTCACATTCCTCTAGCAGCCCGGATCTTAATCCAATAGAGACACTTTGGCACAAAATCAAACAACACCTAAGAAATAATCCTCAGCATACTTCAACACAACTACATACTGAACTGCAAGAAATATGGGGTAGTTTCTCCCCTGATCTCTGTGAAGGCCTAGTTAATACAATGCCTAATAGAGTTCAGGCTGTCATTCGAGCTAAGGGCGATGTTAAGCCTTCTATAGTTTTGAAGATACAGGTTTCAAATTTGGTACGTCAATATATTTCTCGAATACGCATATTTTGACTTCATTAACGAAAATGCACCTCTTCCGGTTGAACCAGAAGTGACCCCAATATTTTGTTTTCCAAATGACACCTTGTACTTTTTTTTTCATTATCTGGAAGAACACGCAATTTGTGATAACACTGTTCTTCAAAATAAAAAATCCGTTGAAAAATGGCGGAGATACAGTTGATTGTTCAATCGAACAAAGTTGGCCATGAACATCAAACTCAAATCGTCACAACTGACGAACAGCGTCAACATTTACGAGCAGGAGGTTCTCAAATGGCAACAATGTGAAAAGAGTATATTGCCATTTGAGAAATGGCAGTTGTGAACATTTCTTTATAGGTAGGTACTACTCCATTTTGAGGAAATTTTTGATAAGTGTTGGAAAATATGGTTGCTGCAATTACATGAGAAGCTCAATTTTCAGCTGTATCTTACCTTGGACGTTCCACTCGTAATTGCTGACGCCGTTCGTCAGTTGCGATGATTTCAGTTCGATGTTCATGGCCAACTTTATTCGATTGAACAATCAACTGTATCTCCGCCATTTTTCAACTGAGTTTCAATTTTGAAGAACATTGTTATAACAAATTGCGTGTTCTTCCGGTTAATGAAAAAAAAATGTACAGGGTGTCATTTGAAAAAAAAAGTTTGGGGTCACTTCCGGTTAAACCGAAAGTAGTGAATTTGCGGTAATGAAGTCAAAATATGAGTATTTGAGTAATATATCGACGTACCAAATTTGACACCTGTATCTTTGAAACTATAGAAAAATTGGGGAGCGTACCTCACCTCGTGGTCACACGGTATATAATTAAACAGTAAAAATAGTTCCATGCATAACAAAATTCCTTGGTTATTTCATATTTACAATTAAAACAATTAGAATGAAACACTTTCGGTACTCTTGCATTTTATTCCCAAAGTAACTGCGAGTTCCAACATAATAAAGTTGTTAGGTCATGTATACTCATTCTGACCCAATACAGATAAAATCGTTTCGTAATCTTTTTCAAGGGGAGCATCAACATTATAATGATTATGATGTGAATACACATTTATTCACCATGTACTCAACGAACTCCTGCATTATTCTATTAATTTCCCAAAGTTTTCCACAATAGAATCAGTACACATTTCACAAGTTGACCGCTGTGCCCATGCTTCACTCATTTAATTCCAACTACACTTTCTGGTTCATCCCTTTGGAATGTCCCAGTGGCTAATTAGAATATATTTCGGGTGGCTGGAGGAAATTTGCTTATATCAGAGGGTTTGTTCCGCGAGACATGTGTAGAATGCAAAGAGAGAGCGGGATACGCTTCGTGAATCCATTAGCTTGCGTAGTTTCACTTAGTTATTTCAGAGCCGGAAATTGTTCTTTCATGAACATAGTTCTGGTTCTCATTTCCGAATTCAGCTTCCGTTTTAATTACTCATTTCCGTGCAGAATGCATATTGCGGCAAGGAAGCATGTCGCAGTTCATATATTGGGATGGATTTTTATCAAATCCGAAGAGATTACTTCTAATGTGTAATGAAAAAGACACGTAATACGTTTTGTTCCCAGCTCTGTATTTGATGAATAGGGAGTGGGTACTCAATCGCCACCAATACTCAAGAAAAAACTTCAACAATTTTCGGCAATACATTTTTTTTAGCGTCATTATGAAAATCCAGGTATTTTTCAATTTTGTTTTTGTGTGGGGTTATCCTGAAGCGAATTTAAGTTGAACATTTTGCATGGTCATGAAATAAGTGTTTTATTCGAAACTAGTCAATTAATTTGGTATTTATTTTTTATATAAAAAAATAATTTCAGTTACAAAGGACCACGCACGAAAAAATATGGGTCGCTTCTGAGATATAAGCAGTCAAAATTCGTAAAAACGCCGTAGTTTGGGTGGGATTGATATAGAGAAAAAGTGACAAATTCACTATTGAAACCTATTTATCGGAACTCGTCCACATGTCCAATTATAATCTTAAAAATTATGGTACATTGGGGTCTTTAAGGGGCATAGTCAAAAATATCGTTTTACGGATTTTTTTTTCTAACTCTATTTCAGAAATAAAATGTCATACTTGGGAAAGACATCATAGTTTCAGTCTATTCTAGTCAATTGAAACATAGTTTGTTTCTTGATAACTCTGAAACATGAATTTATAAAGTTTTGGAAAATATCCCCATATTGAAATCAATTAACAAATCGTTTTTGACATAAAGAAAAATCTGTACTGTTGATTGAACAGAAGATAAAGTAACTATGTGATGGATTCAGTTGTTTGATATTTACTTTTCATTTATATAAGTACAGGGTGCGTAATTTTTTTTTTAGGTCGTTCATAAACTTTTTAGTAAATATCTAAAAATCTTTTCTGTTGATTTGGACATAATTTTACTCAAAAAATTTTTAAAATGTCCACCATCATCTATGGAAGTTTTTTTACATTTGTATGAAGCGTTTCTCAGATATGCGATTTTGAAGTTTACGGTATTGTGATATGTGAGGTTGTAACTGTCGATTTAACAAATCTTCAGGGAACTTTTCGATAAATTAAATTCACATAACTTTTCGAAATCAATTGTTTTATACTATAGACAACCTACACTAGACTCAACGGAAGTGTCGGAGTAATTCCTAATGTAAAAAAAAATTATAATAATAATACTCCCTCATATACACTCATAGAATGTACCCAAAGGCATGCGGGTAGAGGACGGCTATTATTATTATTTGTCGTGGCGCTCCAGGGCAACTTTATGTTCTTGGTGGTGTATTCACTTTTCGGCTGTAGAAAAACGCGGAAAACCTACAGCACCACCCCAGGTGGTCGGTGCGCACTTCAAGATAGCACCAGACGTCGGGATTGGCATCTAGTTAGATTGTAGATTGTAAGGGGGTCATACAAGCTGTGCAGCCTCACAAGCTTTTCGATCTATAAATTATTTTGTGCGTGGCCCTTGATCTATTCGAGGCCCATGATTCCGAGACTTCTTGCGAAGTTTATCAGTTTCCTGGGAAATGAGTTCCTGATGTCGGAGGGCGTTTAGAAAGCCCCTTCCAAGAACTTGAGCCTCTTGTAGAAAAGCGCTGGGCATCCGAAAATGTTCTGCAGTTTCCGCGAAGTTCTCGCAGTAGCGGCAACTATTATCACTTTCTGATTTACCCATCTTTTTGAGGTGGTACCCCAGAGGACAGTGTCCAGTGAGAAGTCCCGTTACCATCTTCAAGTCTTCCTTGTCCAACTCGAGAAACTGTTTAGCTTTCTTTGACGATAGACACACTAGTCTTTTCGCGTGTCTTTGTCCTGGCACTTTATTTTAGTGAGATTTCATTTCATCAGTTTTCCAGCATCGGAATTCTTCTTTTAAGTGGGCTCTGGAGAGTCCACAGAAGGGTTCTGGGTCGGGAAATTGTGTGTTTGCCCCTTCTTTGCCAAGACAATCTGCTCCTTCGTTGCCTTTAATTCCTCTGTGACCTGGCACCCACATCAGGGTTTACTGCCAGTTGTCTTAGGGATTGTTTACAGTCCCAAGTCAACTTAGACTAACAGGTGTATGACCTCAGAGCTTTTAGTGCTGCTTGCTTGTGCCAAGTAGTGTCTACACATTTCTCTCTTCAATATATTTGAGAGGGATAGTTGCCGTTACTGCGAGAACTTCGCGGAAACTGCAGAACATTTGCTGTGCGAATGCCCAGCGCTTTTCCACAAGAGGCTTGAGTTCTTGAAAGGGACCTTATTAACGCACTCCGACATCAGGAACTTGGCTCCCGTGAAACTGATCAACTTCGCAAGAAGTCTCGAAATCCCGGGCCTCGAATAGATCAAAGGTCACGCACAAAAGATCTAATAGGTCGAAGTGCTTGAGAGGCTGCACACAGCTTGTACGACCCCCTTACAATCTACAATCTACTTGGCACAAGACACTTGAAATAGTTATGATAAAATGTTTTTAGTTCATCTAGTCTTTCGCATCAATTTCCACAATAGGCTCAACCATCACAGAAAACAATTAGTGCCCAAACGCCCGTTGATTTGTATCTGATAGATTATTGGCAACTACTTTGCAATGTTCTTCTACTCGAAGCCAAAATTACGCTTTGATTTTAATGGTAAAACATCTACGTACTTGAAAATATCAGACAAAGACTAATGGCTCCAGAAGAGAGACAGAATTTCAGTAAGAAACCCCTTATTCTCCCCTCAATTCATATTCAATATATATCCGACAGAAAACAACTATTTCCCTGGCTAATACCACGATGGACGTTGAATTAAAACTGACAGATATATGTGCAGCGTTCTCCCTAGAATCCGCCGGGAGACAGCCGCAAATGGTTTCTGTATAAAATAGCAGAATCCTGCCCGACATGATCAAGGACTTGACCACGTACAGACTAGTTTCGAGGTATTGCCTCTCTTCAGTGCAAGGTAGGTCCGACAACTATTACAGTCGTCATGCCACGCAGTTCACTGGTACTTACTTGAAATCATTATCTGAGGTGAATGCGATGTCTCGTAAAAAGACAGTCGCATCGCCACCTCCTGAAGCCATCAGACTTTGTCTGATATTTCCAAAAAAATTCTACACCGAGTTGCTCTGAAGTGCTTTCTGGAGTTTTCTAGAGATGGCACTTTCATTTCATATCTTACCCTATTATACCAGGGAGATGAATATTCCAGTTCGATTTTATTTAATATTCTGCATCTTCAAAAAAGTTATCGAGTATAAGGACTGATTCATAGGCCGTGGCGGCGTGATGGTAAAGCGTTCATTCATAATCCATATCAACTGGGCCGTGGTGGTCGAGTGGTAGAGCTCTCGCCTTATAAGCATAAGGTCGTGTGTTCAAAGCCCAGCACGGCCATCGGTCCCGGATCTTTTCCTTGCTCGCACAAGCTCCTAGGAGCTTCTGAGGGGTTTCTCTCTGGAAACCTGGAAGATTCGTTACAAAAAAAAACTGAAGGGTGTGAGTTTAAATCCCAGCGCCGTCTCCGATACGGTGCGAGGTATCACACCTTGAGAGGAAAGGGCATCTTTCCTAGCATGCACAAGACTCATGGGGATTGCTCGTGAAAGTAGTCAGGTGACGGAAATTACAAAAAAAACAAACGAAAATTCAACTATTTTTAGAATCGTCTTCAATAAAAAATTATGTATAATACCGAGAATCAATGAAATGTCAGGCAACCAATTATTTTCCTAGTCGAAGACTAGAGATAATCGTAAGAAAATATAAAGAAAATTTCTCTACAAGAAATTTAAATAATTGACCACATATCGGTTACTCATAACATGTAATCATGAATATCCTCGAACCAAACAGGACATCAATCACGTTAGCCTCATACATAGCTCTAGGACAATACTAGCCTTTTCGACAGATTCATAGTACTTTTTCATTCCTACGGTATCACTGGTTATTCTCTGGACATCTTCATCAGGAATATCCTATTATTATCATAATGACATTTTCAATTCATTACGCTGATGACTCCCATTACCTCACGAAAGCTCAAAACAAAACTGAATGGAAAAAGTTTCAGTCATTTTCTAGGTACACTTCAAGCTTTGTATTCATAGGAAGGGTCGCATTGTTTGATGAGAGCTTATTCATGGATAAGGAAAGTCGATTAGTCGCACAAAAGGATTAAATTACATCGATCTTATCAAAGTGAAATTAACTCGGGTAAGCTGAAATTTTTATGTCTTATTTCATCCAACGAGCAATTGGCTTATTTGGCTCAGCTGGATTTCAAACTGATATTTTCCTGGAGTGTCGAAGAATTATCCAATGTTTGGAGAAAACGCGAGACTTTTTTGTGATAAAATACTTTGATAAGATCGGAGAAGTACAGATTCATCTATTATATACTATCTGCAATACCCAGCGTTGCCGATGTAAGATTATAGTTATGATCGTAGATTTATGGTGGGTGGGAATGGATGATGAACATGTGACATTACGTAAAGTTCAATGAGAAAATTTAAAATTTTTGAGTTTTCAATTTTGTTTGAAAAGTTCAACAATGGCCATAAATACAGGCAGAAGAAAGAATCGGTCAAATCATACCTACTTATACTTATGGATAGATTTTCGCAGCGAAAATATTCATCTGAGTTTTGTGAAATCTTGTGAAACATTAGAGAGTATTTCTGATGATGATCATGATATGATGTATTTTAAATTACTCCGACATGAATAAATTATAGTGATTATTTTTTAATGGTATTAACAATATCAATTTTAATACTCAACCATTTTTTTTGAAAAATTCAAATATTTTTCTAGTAGTTAATAGCAATGTAGCTGACGATTGAAAGTATTGAAGATATTGTTAATATTCATGTTTCAATGTGACGTAATGAAAATAAATAAATAATGCATAAATAAGAAAGACTCAAAATGTGCCTCAGATTCAAAAGTAAAAGTGAAAACTGATAGGGTAAATAATGTAAAATTGTGAAATGTGAAAATATAGAAGTGTTAACGTGTGAAGATATTATAATAGTGATGATTAATAACTGGTACATTACAATTATAAGTAAAATCGATATTATAATAATCGTTATTAAACCGGGGAAGTCACGTAAATTGTTACCAGTTTGTGTTTGAGTGAAATTCAATATAAATGAAAGATATAAAAGCACGTATTGAATAAAATACACAATACATTAATTTTGATAAGAATACAGGAGGGTATATTATAATATATAAATAAAATCAGTGGAATAAAACCAGGGAAGTCACGTAACCTATTACCAATTCGTGTGTAACTGGAAAATGTAATATAAATAAAACATTATAAAATGTTACAATATAAAAGGCAGATACATTTTTAAAATATTCTATATGCTAAAATATAGGTAGAACTGTTGAAATAAATGGAAATTTTGAGAAATCAATTCAATAGAATTCATTCATAGTATATTTATATTTTCATTTCTGATCCATTCTTGAGTATTTTATCCTCTTAGGATCCACATATAGAAAATAATGAATTAGAAATTCAACGTTGTGCTTAATGTTCATGAAATTGATGAAAATATCGATTCACACACTCAAATATGAATGTGAGCTCCAGTTTTGGTACAAATTATTTTCTTATTGATACAAAAATGTTCGTTACATTTAATGCAATAAAAGTATCATATTCTTATACATGAAACATGAAATTTAAAATAATAATATACCAAACAACCGAACAACACAACCAACAGAAGTACCCCATCCTAATACACATATAACAACCAAAAATAAAACGGATTGGCCATAGGTATGATGTGAGAACAACATTCAAAACTCACACACACGAAACCACAGAACACTAAAGAAACTTCAAAAAATTGTGTTTGCCTTGTTAGTGCGAAGTTATATAGGCGAAACATCATACCATTGACTGTGCGCCAGGAAGAACATGAAAATTATATAAAAATCGAAAAATAACTGATTTCAAAATATTCTTACATCTGACGGTGATCAAATATGATGAAATGGAATGACTCAAGAAACTCAACGAGAGAACCAAACCAGGAAAGGATAAATTGAAAGAAAATCAGCAGAAATGGGCCGATCATGGTTACTTACCTCTTCTCAAAGAAGAATTGAGAAATTATAGAATAGTGACTGATTGCTACAAAAAATGTATCGAGATAGAAAATGTGATCAACGTCTTGGCGCATTTCTATTTATTGACTTTGTCAAAAACAGATCAAACTTCTCCAACCACAAAAAATTGAGTTTTCTGCGAGTTTTGATAACGGAGGCAGATGTAGCCTCCGAAACGTCAACACATTTTGAAAAAGATAAGTATTACTAGCTAATTAGAACTTTTTTTCAGGTAGGCAAATTCAGAATAAAATACGATACTGACAGAAGTAAATAAGTTTCCCAAGACAGTAACTTATCGGGACAAATTGATTCATTGCCCTTCCACAGATTACTTCGAAACAATTTTCATTTTCAGACTGTGGAAGATTGAAATACCCAAATACTCCTAGCCTTCCTACTGACATTCCTTAATGATGAAACAGGTAGGTACCTGTTCTGGTAAGAAATCGAAACATACTTTGTTCTGATTCATTTTGTATAATTTATATCTGGAAGTGAATTTCAGCTATTGTAAATCCATTTTATTTCGGAGGGGGGTGGAATTCTAACTCCCCGGACCCTCCTTGGCCCAGCCTTGACGTCAGCAACATGCTCCTAAAGAAGTTCTTTAGAAACACCCTCTACATTCAACCGCAAATGTAAGGGGAAGGATGTTGCCAACGCAACTTTGGCAATAACTTGTGTATCGAATTCACACTTTGCAGGATCTCAGTTGTTTAGTTCCATATAGGTTATCCAGTGTCCGTGCATGATGTTCGTGTCTAGGTAGGACCGAAATCAATTAAAATTATATCGCATGAGTTGGCATTCAGGTGACGATATAATTGAATCCATTTCGATAGAAAGCGATGTGTTCGAACTGATGAATCGCTTCTAATTCTCGTATTAACATCCGTTAATGTAGCTTGCCTTTTGGTGACTAGCTCCCGACCGGATGAAACACACATGGGTGAGTATTCTGTTAAGTATATTTGTCACATCCAAATTATTGAAAAGTACTTTATTATAGAATATGAGAAGTTGAATACACTTGTGTGAATTTGAAGAGGAAGTTTTTTTGTATGAAGTGTATAATTCTTGAAAATGCAAAGCACTTTGACTTTCGCCATCTTCAGTGCTTTCTGAAAGTAGCTACTCCAGTTGAAAAGTTGAAGTGGAATTGAAGTTAGATTATGACATTTTTCAAATTGGATTTTGAGTACCGCAAATCTGCCAATCGAATTGATTGTCCTGATAGAACATTAATTTATCTTTTCGTTGTTATTGATGGTCGTTCATTCATTCTTGTAAGTTTGTAATAATATTAGAGAATGATTCCACCATAGCAGGATTGTTTTGATTAGCTTCGTCATTCCTGTGCCTTATCTTCATTGAACTTTCCCAGGATTATATGGTGAAATTGCTGTTACTCCGAAGCCACTGCAATTTGCAAACATCTTTTTGAGCAAACTTGAAAAAAACCTGCATTGGTATCCCCTTGTTATGCAACTTCCAATCTGTCAAAATTCGTCTCCAGGAAATTTTAATGGACCTGAAAAAGGCTGGGTTCAAATGCTGACAGAGATCTGTGCTATTTTTTTGGGTAATGAAACGAAAATTATGGTAATTTCTTCACACGCTTCAATAACTTTATTATATAGATGGTTTCCCAAATCGTTTCCAATAACAACTTTTCTCCCTATTTTACAACGTAATGCTGCTAACGCTATTTTGAAAAACTAGTCCTCAAGGATGTCCGAATCAAACCATCCAGGTTTCGTGCGGTTGTAACGAGCACCATCTGGACCTTCTTCTATTCAATCTGGATATAAATATTTTACTTTATATACGATATATGGGGGTGAAAGGCTGCCATCCGCCAACACCGCAAATATCAGTGATGTAGAGGACTTTGAATTATTATATACTGGAGGCATGTTTTGCACGTCTTCGAACCAAAATTGTTCGCAACAAATTATCAAAATCGTGGTGTTTCTAAGCAACACAGTTTTCGTGACAGCAAGGTGAAAGTATTTTTTGAAAATTCAACATTTTGTCGGGATATTACTACTGAGAATTCAGCTCTGTATCTTTTGATGTTTTGTGAATTTATTTTCGATAATTTAGAATTTCTCAACAGAAAATAATGATACCAGTCGCTGCCTGGTCTACCGTCTCGAAATTGCTTTAAAATCACCCCTTTTCGATTCCACAAGATTTCTTAGAACACGTTCTGAAATATAACACTATATTTCGCCGCAGTTAAAACTGCTCTGGTTATTGATTTTTCCTCAGCAAGTGGTACTGCAGGCGCTTTACCAAGCTTATCACTATGACTACCTTTGCATTGTGAAGTAGAACGTGGAACACCAAATCTTGTCAGCTGCTTGCTGAAACGACAAATGTTCATCTAAAACACCTCTCAAAGCATCCTTCAATTTTTGTAGGCCATAATTGTGTCAAATGGCAGTACCTAACTTGTGTTTATGTGTTCTTGGCATTGTCCACTATAACCCTGAAAATTAGGAATTTTTTGTTTTTGTATTTTTTTTTAAATAATGAATAAATTGAATATTTTTTTGATCTACTTTTGTTACTGAGGTTATGATATTATATTAGTTCCATTGGACTATGCCGGTATGAACGACAATAAGATAGTTGCAAGGAGGTTTTTCGAGTATTACACATACCTATACGTACAAAAATTAATTTCGATAGTTATATTTTAGAAGCTTATCCCTATCAGCCTAAATAAAGTTCCACAACCATCACAGGTTTAACGTATTGTATATGTACAGTAATTTTGTTGCTTCTCAAGATTGCCAACTATGCAGAATCTATATATAAATTTGAAAAAGAACGCGAACATCCATTATAACCCCTCGTATCCAATATATCCCCATTTAACCGGTACTTACTTGAGTACTTACAATCTATTCAAATTTCAGTATAGTAGCCCAAGCTGATAGCTACAGGAAGTTAACAATTAGAAGAAGTTTGTTACATATTGATATATGTTTTTTTCTAAATTTGCAAGAACCACTATGCCAGCCAATATATTCCCTCACTTTGAAGAAATCACAGAATGAAGTCATCAAGAGCACAGTTTGTAACCATTATGCCAAGTTGCATCAAAACCTTCAGATAAAGATTGTTTTTAATTAAAATTTCATGAACCTATCTAAAATTTGTCAAGTTCCTCTTTCCTATTTTGAAAAAGTTAAAGATTTTCTTACAATTTTATTCCATTCAATTTTATCAATATAACAAAAACTACATTGAAATCTGTGAGACCCTCTTTATTGAATTCAACAACACTTTTAAATTGACTTTTATCAATCCACGAATGCCAAGATTTCATAGTCTTCCAAAGATATGTTGAGGAGAGATTCTAATCAGACCAGTGGTAAGCTTTTACTTTAACAATCCATTTTCTACATTATCAGGCTTCGTTCTAATAGTGATTGAAATTAAAAACTTCAGTACCTAAATCATAAACCATACCTTTAGTCACTAACTTACTTTCTCAATATACAATTTCTGAAACAAGAAAAATTATATTTTAACTCTACTAAACTACTTTTGTACTTTCAACTTTTTCATTTTCAACAAAACATTCTATAGACAAAATTGATGGTCTGACAATGGGTAAATCTTTGTCCCCTTTCTAGTTGACATTTTCATGAAAAATTTATTCATTATTAACAAATTCGATAATAGTTTGAAAAGGTTCACATGTTGATGATTCACTAAACAAATACACCCAAAAATTAAATTCACCCTTAAAATTGAAACAGATAACAAACTGAACTCTTCAGAATCAACAATCACAAATATTAGCAAGAATATCCCTTCGAGTACAGTTTAATACAATGGAGAAATAAACATGATTGAACAAAGTGCTGTCAACAATGGTTACCTACCTTCTGTTATCCACAAATCAATCTACAAATTTAAATTCCGTTTAAACAGAAGACTTTTCTGTCAATATCTCTTCTTCAGTTGAATATTTCTTGCCATTTTTTTATTACAACATGTGTAATGACATTTCCAAATTCATACAAAAGTCTGATCTTAATGTTAAAATTTCCTTCAGATCTTCCAACAAATTAAGTTACTCCTTAGTTGATTCTGAAGACAAAATCAATAAATTATTTGAGATTTTTTCGTTCGAAGAAATAGAAATTTCCAAAGAACTTTCCATGAATTAATTTTGTCTGAACACTCAAGTAAAACCCTGAACACAGTTTTTTTTTCCCCTTCCCTTCCCAAGTTAATATAAAAAAAATCAATATGTTTTCCATTTGACACGTGACAGATGTTCCTTCGAATTTTTGACAGACCACATGGCCTTCTGGAATTGCAACATGTCTTTTCGTTAGAAGTTGCATTTGAAAAGTTTTTTTTCTATGACATCTGTTGTAAAACTTCCTGTTACCTTACATGTAAATAGGTACTCAGAATCCAATTTCCAATTCAAAAAATAATATAAAACAACTTTAATTACCGTTTAACTCTTCATTTTCAGGAAGCACTGAAGATGACGAAAATTGGAAGCGCTTTGCATTATTAAGAATTATACACTTTATACAAATAAAGTTCCCCTTTCAATTAGATCACAGGAGAGGAGTTTGGAAATAAGTGTAAACCATCACAGAAGGGGCATGAAGTGAAAATGGTAAATCACGTTCATGAAATGACTAGTAGGACGACAAGATTCTTTGGAAATGTGATGTATCGAGTGTAGGACATCAGTTGATATATTTTAATGGAAGCCACAGTGACATCAGATACGTATTGGCATGAACTCTACAAGAAGGACGTTCCAAAGCTTGCAAATCAGAAATTTTCACTTTTTTTTCACACTGTTTCTTTCAAAAAGGGCAGACCACACGCCACTAAGGTGGACCTTTACAAATATCAATAGTAAATAACATAATAATAACAGCGACATCTCTGGTGCCAATGAATTCCTAACAAGAAAATATGTGGATTTTAAAAATCAATTTTGCTTGTTGAAAATCATGTCATCTTTTGTTCATTTTATTCTATCCAATGCACACTTATGAAAGAATACGTACGGATATTGTTTTTTCTCTCATTCTAATTCTAGTCTGATAACAATTCACTCTGTCTGATAGCAAAAAATGCTGTTTACAAAGGAACTGCGTCTTCAAATCACATGAAGATTACTGGAAGGTCCTATATTCGACCATAGAAAAAAATTACTCTGTACACAAGAAGGGCAGAAGTCGCTGTGCAAATGTTTACAAGTTGGCATTATATGGAAGAAACTTTCAATATTGATTTATTATTGAAGTCGACTTGGACGTTTAGTTCTTCCTTTGAACAAGATCAAAAATGACTTACTCGGACGAATATTTTTTTCAAATCAATCGCTTGAAATAGCCTTTACCTGAATACTCATTTGAATTTCAACAAGTTTTTTGAGAAGGAAAGTTGTTTCCATTCCAATTTCATGCATATGTGCTAAATTTGAAGGTTCTATCGCATATTTTAGTGTCTACTATTTGTATTTACGAAATTTCTGATACCTACCTGAAGAAAAGTTTTACTCTACTAAAGCATTTCAAACCACTAGTTCAATTATACTACTAAGTTTTCATTTACTGAATATCTGTGAAAACACGTTTTTCTTTAAAAAGGTAAGAAAATCGTTTAAATTTTTTTTGTGTTTGATGATGAAAAGTTGATGTTTCTTTGAGCATTTGCGAAAGACATTTCCATCAGTAGTGCTGAAATTATGCCAAACGGGAGCGAGCCATCTTCCGCGGACACCCGGTATAATGAGAGAAAAGTTGAAAATTATCACGAGAGTACATATGAAATCAAATAATAGTGAAATAGTCTCATGTTACATTTTACTTCTTTTAGTTTGTATAGAGACTATTGAGAATGAAAATTAACAGAATATAATTAATGAGACATGAAAAAATATACACCAATTCGAAATTTTTTACATTTTTTGAGATTGAGAGGCGAAAATAATAATTATTATTCCACTCGAGAAAGAAATATTCAGTAACATTGAAGAAAATTATTTTTTTTGGTATCTTAAAAAGACAGGTAGGTAATTACCTTGCAGCAGTTCACACCCTTTCGCCAAGTATGTGATACAACGAATCTAGTATTCCATTATTAACAGGTGAAAATGAAAGTGGATTTACGTCTATTTGCTTCGTCTGCTAGTGAATTGTCTAGATAAATAAAGCAATCTGATAACCTTGCGGAAGGAAATCCAAGTATTATACGCTTCAGTCATCTGCTTTGAACACTCGACAATTTCCTTAGAAATTGAGCTGTTCCTGACAAGTGGAGAAATAATAACTTTCTGTTCATCCATGTATTATACCCCAGTCGATTCTACAGTATAGAGCTCGCTAAGGGGAAATAATGACCCCGGAAATAATCGAGAGTGCATATTCATTGTCTAAATCTTCTATATCGATAATCTCAACCTATCTGAATGGTACAGTGTTTATTTTCAGTAATAAAATGTATTATATTTTATCGAACTTCGTGGCATTGGCAATTCCTCAAGGTTCAATATTAGGCCTCTGATACCCTACACCTAGGACTTTCAGCATAACCCATAATTTAGTAATGATCCTCCCACATCGTTTTCTGAAAGTGAACTTCAACTAGCCAACCATCAGTTATTTCTGAAAAATAATATAGAGGTCATTAAAAGTCGTTTTCCGTCAACCGTTTATTTACAATGTATTTTAACGCACTCAAAATCGTTGATTGATGACCCCTGTTAATAAATGATTTTCTATCAATCAACGATTTACTTATATGCAATCCAACGTTCATTGCTCCAATACATATTATATTTATATAGTGAGTGACCTGTGGCGTATGCAACCAAACATATTTATACTTAACCGCTAAAACATTTATTTTGAAATCAAGTAGCTGTGTTAGTACTATATGTCATTATTTATTTCATTGTTGTAATTTCTAAAAATTCTACGTTTATTTTGAAATCAAAAGATGGATAGTGACGAAGTTCTGTAAAAAAATTTCAGAAACATCAAATATTTCAGTAAAGTTGTCAGTAGCATTAATAGTTAGATATTCACGCAGCCAGCTGGTAAAATGCTGGTTTGAGTACTAAGGTGATAGCATTAATAGCTAGATAGTCACGCAGCCGGTTGGTAAAATGCTGGTTAAAGTCCTAAGGTGATAGCAAGGTCGAGGATTCAATCCCCAAGTGGTACCAAAATGGCGATTAACAATCTCGAACATCAACGCGTTCGCTCCGCTCACGCGTTAAAATATCTCAATTGTTAATCGCCCTTATTAACACACTTGTTCGTTAAATAACCAGAAATAATCCATTTTTCAACAAAATTTAACTAAGAACAATCCTTCTTTCTGATAGTGCCGAAAACCTCCTAGATATTCTTCTTCATTTTCATAGGCCACGTCAGAGAAACAATGCTTAAGTAGCACATAATTTTGGCTGATTATGAATTATAAGGTCAGTATATGAAGTTTCGAAATGAAACGATTATAGGATTTCGGTTATTAATCTTATATCAATTATAGCCTTCCGAATGATATCGACATAACAATAATAACAGACTAGTGAAATGCAAGATGATACTAGCACGTTTTTTTTCGGTACTACTACTGATTATACTTATGATCACATGTATGAGGAGATTTCAAGCCTGCTTGATAGTATCAATTGGGGCAATGCTCTCTCTGGATATATGCCATCGGTTTTATACCAAAGGTATTTGATGAACTTACGCAGGATTTTTCCAATATTATTCCTAATAATTTTGTATCAGGACTCCAGACTACCGATGCATACTCCAGTTAGGACTTCACAAAAGCATTGATAATGTGCGTTATTTGTATCTTATAATATGTTCATCAACCCTACCAAGTAGCACATGTACCTATGTCTGATGTTTGTCTAATGGATGTACAGTATGGATCTTATGTACGTCTACTGGACGTCAAGTTACGCCCATAAAGGTCTGATAAAAGTATTAGAAGTAGTAGACCAAGGGGCGGGGGGAGGGGTATGACAGTTGAGGTTATGATAGGAAGATGTCCTACTTGGATTAAAAATCGACGTGTATTTGCATTTTCTTTACAACACATGTGTTTTGAAAATATTCGATCTGTTTCGTTTTCGGTGCCCCACCCTGTATAGTTCAAAAATGAATTTACCCTCATATTATTGGATTTTTATTTCAGATACTCACAAAACAAGAAGAGTTCATCAAAAACTACACAAAAAAACAAATTTTTCACGTCTTTAACGTGGATACTCATAGAATGTATACTAACTGATAATAACTAGGTATACATTGTGTTTCACTTCTCATGGAAACACCCCCGAATCTTCCATAATTTTCAACGTAGAACTATAGAATTTTTAGGATCAATAGATTCTCTAGAAATGAACTCACTGCACAAAAGGTGTCATCCTACGTGATATACATTACACGCCAACAGCAATGGAACCTCCCGTTTTTCCGGAAAGTTATATCAGGGGGCAAAATTGGTCTGAAATTCCTGCTGATTCGTGTTTGGGATCCCCAAATTACTACTAATACAGCAGTCTCCTGAAAAATTTTCAGGCCTGGAATATTATAATTTGTTTCACTCCTCATGGATACGTCCCTATATTTTTGACGTGGAACCATGTGTAATAGTAGTGATTTGTGGATCATGAACACGAAACCGGAGGAATTTCGGGCCATTATGCCCCCTAATATAACTTTCCGAAAAAATGAGTGGTTCCATCGCTGCTGACGTGCAGTGTATTTCGTGCAAAAAAGATTTCATCTCTAGTGTATCTATCGATCCTGAAAATTTCATGAGTTTTCGTCAAAAATTACAGAAGATACGAGAGTGTTTCCAAGAGAAGTTAATACACTGTAAGTATGTACAATAATCTTACAAAAAATTCAAGATTTTATATGAAATACATTTTTTCATAATATAACAATAAAAAAACTAACAAAAATAAATAAATATAGGAGGAATATATTTTTACATGTATATCCATGAGAAGACAATTGGAATATTCTAAAATAGAAATCGACTCTTGCTAGCACTTTCATAAAAAATTGAAAACCTATGTAATGAACAATATATCAAAACAAACTACATATTCTTCCGATTAAATAACACAACCTAGATGAGCAACTCGCCGCACACGCATTAAAATGTGCGTTTTAAGGGACATCTGGAAACCCAATATGGAATGGAAACCTGAATTCATGATGGAATAATCTCCACAGGATTTTGAGAACAGCCGATGCTTCAATTGACATGTTATTTCATACATAATTCATTCATTTTTATCTTTTCCGAGTTAACTAATAATTTGCCCATTATTCACAAAAAACACTCCAATAAGCCAAAAACGAAAACAAACAGAGATGATTTGTTGTTGTTCTGTCATATTTGACATTTGATATTTCAAATACAGCGTTGCCGTACTGACCAGACTTTATCGACAGTTCGGCGATAGAAATACTATCGTTTTTACAAGCTCCCGACAAGCTGAAATGAACGTTCCAATTGCCTTCTTACTGTTATATATTTCATCCAAGACATTGGGTTTTCGTTGCCATGAATATACCCGATAGATATCAAAATCTAGCTGACGTGCTTATTGTATCCTTAAAAAACTGCGACATGGCAATAATGTCATGATTAGAGGGATAACATTATGAATCTATGTTACCTTCAATTCTATTTGAGTATGACTCATCTATAGGTTGTGTTACTTGATCGGAGCCATATTCAAAATAGAAGATGTTTATAACAAAACTAAAGATTTTTCAATATTCAGTCTTTTTTCTTGTAGATGAAACTCTTGATTTATTGTTGTGCAGCATCTGTAGAACTGAATTTGAATAAAACATTTTCATTGAATCAGAGGTGTACTGCAGGAATCACAGCATAACAAACATAGTATTTGTTGAGCACCACATTCCTGTTAATCGGTTAATTGGTGACTTTTCATATTCAATTTTCTTCTGGCACAGATGAGCATATTTCGAAGTCCCTACACGTAGGCCTCTTAGTTTGGACCCTTTGTTTGAGGGTTGTACCATAGAGGCACCCTGTGGGTTCCTCGGTTCGGTGTCCTCGGGATGATTGGATTTTCTCGCGTACCCGCCTCGGAACCTAGGGTTGCAATGTAAAGGCACCCTTAGGGTTCCTCAGGTCAGCGCCCTCGGTACGGCTGGCTTGACTCTTTTCGAATGAGTTCCAGACGTCCCTGCCCCGGTAACTCTTGCTGGTGTAGTCTTTAAGTAGCCTTTTATGACAGGCAGACTGACTGTACCTGGAATCAATTCTTTCTAGCTCCGAGTCCTCAGGGGAGTCATATTCAATTTCATGTATCTATATTAAAAAAAAATCCATACTGACCTGATGTTGTTCGTTTCCATCTTCATATACTTCGACACTTTGAAAATTTGATGTTTTATCCATGAGACGTATAATACGGAATGTACAAAATATATTCATACCCGAATAAGATACCTGCCAAAACGTTGGCATTAAAAGTTTTATTTCATAAATTTTGAGTTCTCATGATAAAGTGCATTGTTTCATAGGCTTTAGCATCAGCTTCAGTTTTATTGTCAACAAAAGTTAACTTGAAGATTATATCCAAGTCATCGTACTAATAACATCTTTCCAGTGATTTTTATGATATTCAGTCTTTCAAGGTTCTTGAAGTAACGTACAGTCCTGAAGGCGGTTGAATGGCGTATATAGTTTAAAATCATCAGAATATGAAAAATATTAGCCTGCCGACTCAGGCAGATGTCATTTATGAGGATGGTAAACGGAAGAGGTCCCAGAATCGATCCCTGTGGAATACCAGATTGAGCAGATATTTCAATGGTACTGAATATACAGTTTTCTGTTCGTCGAATATGACATGAAGAACTCGATCAGTTTTGAAATCAGTCCAAAGCAGGAGAGTTTACTCAGTAAAAATCCAAGGTCAAGTCGATCGAAAGCTTTCGAGAATTCTGTATGTATAACATCCACCTGACCACCGCTGTCCGTAGTACTTGCTAGAACTTGAGTTATGCATGCTAGATTAGTGAGAGTAGATCGTCCGCTCATGAAACCATGCTGATTCCTAATGATTTGTGAGTTGGAGTGTGCAGTCAAAAGTTCACGAAGAAACGTTCCAAATAACTTACTGAAATTACATAAAATAAACATTGGTCTATAATTTTCAATATTTCGCAGATTGTTTTTTTCAGATGCAGTACATACTTTTGCAATTTTCTATGAATCAGTAAAAATATGTGTTCAAGAAGACAATTTAAAAATTATTGTCAACCGTTCAAGGGTTCGACTACATATAGACCAATTCAGATACATGCGTGCCCATGCAGGGTTTTTGAACCACGCCTTTTATTTACGTTTCTGTGACAAAGATATATTTCATTTCGTTCTGTAAAAATGTTGTCAATGCTGGAGCATTTCAGTTTTTCAAATAATCCCCATTTATTTTTTACTGTATTTATTTTCTCATGCAGGGTGGGCACGCATGTATCTGAATCGTCCTTAACATTGTACAATTCTTGAGTCAAGACGGTTCACTGCCCCATTATCATTTGAGGTTTGGAATTTTTCAACGCCTCCAAAATAAGATCGTCCGATATAGCGGGAGTGGATAAAGTGGGCAAAATTGTGAATTGTTGGAGTTATGAAAGATGATTGTATGGAAGTCGCGAATGAATTAAAGATATCGCACATTACCAGATCGAAAAGAACTCAGTGGTGAAGTGTGAGTCTTCATGAATTGCACGTATAGAAATGAGGGAAACTATGCTTAAGTTTATCGGAATTTTTATTATGTATGGAATTTAAAAAAATATTATTCGCTACCGTGACCACTGTGTGAACAAAACGTTATATCTTTTGAACTTATTGACCTATCACGATGAAACAAACTCCATAATGATTCGTCTCCTCGTAAAATGAAAATTGTGAAATAAATACTCCTAATTGAAAATAAACATATTTCTTTAGCAAAACTCTGTTTTCCATAAAGTTTTACAAAAATCCTCATTTTTTTCAATAAAATGCCCACATTGCATACATTTTTTATTGCTTTAAGTTATACTTCATCTTATTGTCTACCTGTTGGTAAAAATTGCATGTTTATAACTCAATTGTAAAATTTTCTAAGGGTATCTACCTGGTAAACAATAATTCGTAGGCGTGCGCTAGGCCGTTCTTGAACAGTTGATAGATATTCAGCCCTATGCTGTATCACTTCCATTAAAAACAACGTCACCGTTAATTGCCATTTCCGTTATTTTGCTACTACCAAGCAAAATATTGGAAATGGCGTGTCAACCAAAATGTCAAGACGGTGTCAGAAAACATATTATTAGGATATTTGATGTAGCGATCAAAAGTTGTGAAGAGTTCAACTTTATGGAGCATGTATTCCATGTTAAAGACTATGCTTAACGTCCGAGATGGAATTGACGTAAAGAAGTTTTTGAAATTGGTACCATTCCTCAAGAAAAAGTCAGTTGGTTATCGAGCAAATAAATTAAAAGTTTTTACGCATGAACAAAATGATTCATTCCTCAAAGAAGCTAGTGATGCAAATCATCTACTATGGAAGGTATATAAATATGGAAAAAAAGTGAAGTATGATGTTTTATTCATAATCATTATCATTATATGTAGTTTTGATAACGGGAATATCAGGAGGATTGCGACGAGATGAATTAGTGAGAATGACCCTCGAAGATATTCAGGAAGACAAAACTGTATTGATAGTAACTGTTCCTGATACTAAAACTGATCAAAAGCGTGTTTTTACCATAACTAATCGAGATTATATGAGAATATACTATAAATATGTAACTCTTCAACCAAAACATACTGCTATTCGTCGTCTATTTCTGAGATATGAAAATGAAAAGTGCTCGGCACAGGTTGTTGGAGTGCATACGATTGGAAAAATACCTAGTATGATAGCAAAGTATCTCGGCTTACCAAATAGTGAGGCATACACAGGCCACAGTTTCAGAAGAAGTTCTGCCACCTTGCTTGCCAATACAGGTGCTGATATATCAGTTCTTAAACGCCACGGTGGATGGAAGTCCACTACTGTAGCGAAAGGATATGTCGAGGATTCCATCCATAATAAGAACAAAATTTCCGATGCAATTTCTGGCACTGTAGCATCTAGTTCAAATGTAGTCAATCGCGAAATGTTATTGTCCAGAGAAAATAATATGTTTTTGTCTAATGTAAGTAATGATTATTCAGGAACAATAGATTTAGTTGCTTCATCTTCGGGGATGAATATCAGTAATAATTTAAACAGTACAATCAATGTTAATATATATCAAAAATAAAGTATGTTTCTGTTGTGAATTTGGAAATATTTGTTGGTGCAAAATGCATTGTTATTGTCATATTTCAGAAATGTCAAATGCTGTAGTGGCGTTCAGTTTGCCGACAGTCACTATGGGAACGGCCGTAAAAATTTTTGCCGGCCGACACTCTGGGTAACGGCCGCAAAATATCATTTTGCGGCCTCTGTTGCGGCTGCAAAATGCTTGTTTTGCATCCGGTTGCACGAAACATCCTTTCCCGTATCGTAAACGATGTATAACGATTTTTGACGGCTTGTATACATTTTAGACAGTAAATGAATGCACGCAAACAATAAGTATAATTCCTTAATTTATGATAATGCTGATTGCGATTTCAGAAAAATTAGTATGTGTACCTCGTAGTAAAAGCACATTCCCAGACTTCAATGCTTGTTGGCCTCGGCTTATCGCATCGGCCAACAATTTACATTGTCGTCCGGGAATGTATTGCTTTCACTACTAGATACACAATATACTATTATTTTCAATTGGGGGTATTTTTTTCCACAATTTTCATTTTGCGAGGACGCCAAATTACTTCGAATCATTATGGAAATTGTTTCATCGTGATAGGTCAATAAGTTCAAAAGATATAACGTTTTGTTCACACAGGGGTCACGGTAGCAAAACAAATTTTTTTTAATTCCATATAAAATACAATTTTTTTTTTTCGAAATTTTCAATACCTTTTCCGTCGATAAAATTAAGCATAGTTTCCTCCATTTAAATATGTGCACTTTATAAAGACTCACACTGTATATAGGATTTCAGCCTCCGAGACTATTTCAATCAATTTTTATTCAATTTTGAATACAGTATTGAGTATCGCATATAAAAGTCGAAGCAAACCTAATCTGATAACGCTAATGAATATTGGTCTGATAAAGATCGCAGGAAATGAAAGAACCCAGCACACCTCCATTGATACAAACTTCAAGCATTCGTCAGTGTGGAAAATTCATAATTAATATTTATCAATACAGAAACATCAGAAGGCGAGTAAGGAAGAAAAAGCTTTTCGACTGATTGAAATGTTGAAGGCAGCAACGAAAATCGTGATAAGCGTCTTTTGGCTTGATGTATAAAACTTGAACACGAAATAAATGAATTAGATTGCGTGAATTTTCGCCTTATTTCATATTTCGAATTGGATCATACGCTTGTCGACTATTCGTAGCAAATGCAAACATTGTTGAAACTCCGTTTATAGTAAATAATTAGAACATCGAGTACATCTTTTCTCCAATAAATGTTCCTATTTCAAGAATAAATGAATATATTGCCCCAGAAATATTCCCCTTGTGTTTTGTTTTAGTTTTTCGTGCCAACTTTTCATCGATGCAGATTCAATTTCAATCATTTTTTTTCTAAGATTTGTTTTATTCGCTAACCGGCTGCAATCCTCTTCAAAAGACTTATGCAAGCTTAAGGAAACAAGGCCCTTTTAACGTGTGATGCCATGCACAGACGAGAATTCAAACTATGTAAGATCGTCCAAATACGTCGATCACCAATCCAAACCGATGGCCACAGTCACCGTTGCTTGGCTTCATTTATTGACACTACCCGACAATAAGAATGATGGTGATAATAATAATTTGTATGGACATTATTTGATCAGTAACTTATTTGGGCCCTCTCTTGACCCCACATAACCTCTCCCCATGTCCATGGGATGAGTGACTTTTGGGACCGAGAATCAGAGAATCATCTGACCTGAGCAGACGAAGTGAACCAAGGATGACGACCTCCTGCAGAAAAATTTCAGCCGTATGAGAGCCGATACAATTTTTAGTGAGTTCACCATTCCACCAATAGTCAAAATCACTCTTTCAGTAGAATGGTGTGGATAGACTCTGCGATATTCGAATGGTTGGTCTTGATATTCAGTACTCTTCACCTCTTCTATTCAGGTGATATTTATTTCGCCAGAAGCCGCATACTCTTTGATGAAAATCGTTTCAATGTGATGGTCAAGTAAAACAACATTGGGTTTATTGACTTCAATTCGCCGGATGGTGAAAAATTAATGGTTTTATCAAATTCGGCACTTCTCATTTTCCACAGCGGATTCTATAGCCCCCCGAAGCATAAGGCAAAATTTGACAATTCTGGCTCATAGACTACCCAATCGGCAGTGACTTCATATTGAGTAGAGCCTAAATTTTGTCAGTAGAAACATATTCAATATTTATAATATATTTCATTACGAGATCTTCAGTGAGATAAGTTTTAATATCGATATGTTTGCTACTTAGATTTTCTTTCGTATTTCAAAGCTGTGAGCTAGCTTTCTTCATGAGGATGCATCAATAATATCAGATCATATGATGGGGAGATATCTCACGAGGTTTTTCTGTGGGATGATATTATATCCTGCACTAAATTTTCCGAAGATATCTATCATCATGCGAATAAGAGCTCCGCATTAAATAGTATGTGTGAGGCTGTTTTGTACTCTCCATCACAGAACCTGTGAACCCCCAACATATGCAAGTGTTTTCTCAGGTGGCACTGTTCTGTTATTAGTCCTATCACCTTCCTGAAGAAGTTGAGGCTCAGTCGGAGGAGATGCTTTGATAGCTGGTCCGTTGACACCATCACCATAATTTTTCCGTAGGTATTAGCAAAGCATTTTCCCAGAAAGATTGATTTACTTCTTCGGGTCCAGTTCAATATCCCCCAAAGGGATTCTGTTGGCTGGCTCTGGTTCTATGAGAATTGTTGCTGTCCCGCTATTGCTAGGGTATCTGCGGTCTCATTCCCCTGAAGGTCTTCATGATCTGGTACCCAGACAAGTTTTACCCAGTTCTGTGCTCCAAGGTTATTGAGATTTTTGTTAGTTTCCCAAACCAATTTTGACGTAAACCGTCATGATAACAGAGCCCTTACTACCCCTGGCTGTCGAAGAAAAATACTAGTATTTGGTTTCTAGGAACCATCCTTATAATTTCTCTTGTACTTACGGAATACAAAGGTTTGACTACCGAGACTTAGACTGATGTCATGCCTCGTATTCTGCCCGTATGTCAGCCCTTACTCCATTGCTCGTCGCTCGTCTTAGAGCCATCCGTACATCAGATTTGTCTCATTGACAACATTGGTAGAGCCCTTGATGTGACTTCCCCATGTCGAATGATGGTGGTGAAAGTAGTAGGTAGGATCATTTTGTCTGACGGCATCTCAGATGCGTCGATTCTTATGACTTCCATTATTTTGGAGTGGCCAAGATTGTTACCCTTCTAATTCTAATTCAGTCTGGTGGCTTCTATCCTTGCTTCCACTATAATATGCAAATGCTCAGTAGGGAAGTTCAGGATCATTTCCAGGCTAATTGTCGATGTGTTGCCAGTTGCCCTGCACTTGTTCTGCAGGACTCTTTGTTATTGAGGGCCACACTATTGTTGTGTTTGCCCGAAGTAATTGTCATTTTCCCCATGTTTTACCCAAGGATCGCCTGGTCATCATTAATGATGTCCTTGCCTATGTCCGCACTTTTCTTAGATGCTTGTTCCAGGTGAGACAAAGTTCACCCTCAAATGTTTCGTCTTTCCTGGCATCTGTAGGCTCTTACTATAGGTTCGAAGAGCTCTGTTCGTCTCTGATTTTCGTTTTCTTGTGGAAGGAACAATCGTGGTTTCTCGGGGGTTGACCTTGAGATATCCCCTCACGTACCACGTCTGTGAGTCTGTGACTACTAATTGCATCAGATCCACATAGACCCACACAGTTGGGATATCACTTCCCCCTGAAGGCAGCCTCTTGTTGCTTCCACATCCATCGTGTCCCCGAACAGAGAAGTCTGACTATGGCAGATATCCACTGGTTCAGAACTGGAGCCTGACATGGTAAGATAGTACTGGTTGGAATTCATCTGGTCCTGTTGATTTGAATGGTTTCTATACCTTCCTGTAGGTGATACCCTTTTTCGTCATGTCCTAGGATTTCCTTGTGGCTTGCTTGACCTCAATTGTGTAGGACACGACTGGGTACTTTTTTGCCCTGGAGTCAAGAAAGTGACTATCAAGGAGTATCTTTAGAGATTCTTAACCTGACTTCGTTAAGGATCCGTTGCGTTGGCTCGCATTATCGTCCTATCCAGGTTCACCGGATCTTTTGATCAGTTGTAGGCATTCAGCCATGCTCTCGACTTCTTCGCCGAAATTGTTTTAGCATTCCTTTTTTCTCTTTGTATGGCTCTTTTTCTCAGAGAGGTAACCTCATTGTTTATGTCCCATTACTAGGTTCGGTAGGCCTTATTCCAGCTCTTTCTTTGTTTGGTAATTTGTAGCGTGAATGTTAATAATGAGCAGGTATTCTTCATATTGATTCACTATAGAAGTTTCACGTATTTCAATTCAGATGATATTGCAACAGACGCCAACAATATACCATAGAAAGAAATAATATACTCTAAAGATATCAACAAAAGAGTAAATCATATCAATAATTCAATTGTATGATCTCAAGCTGATGATGAAAATTAGAAACAAAGCCAATCACACATTATTGCAAACTAGATCTATATCGGTTAGGTAATATTACGTGAATCTGCGAAAATAGGTCAACGGGACTATTAAACGTGAGGAAACTGCTCATATGCAGTTTACAGCAAATAAGAACAAAAACAATAACAGGTTAATATGGCGTCATCTGCACAAAGTCTTCTGCTAAAACCTATTGCCCTGTATTAACCTCAGAGTTTCGCAATCCAGATAAGCTGAATGAATATTTTTCAAACGTCGCTTGCAACACTTTCATGAATGCAGACTTGCATCATAGTAAAACAATAATTTCCTGGACATACATAGTCATTTTGCATTTTTGGAAGTTTCCAACAGCGATATTTGGCAAGCGCTGAAATGTCTGAAATGGCAGGAATTCGGAATTTTTCACTTTAAAATGGTATCTATTATTGTACTATCAATTTGCATTGAGGAGATAATAATACATTTTTAACGAATATTTGTGCACAGCAACTTCTCCGGTTCTGTGGAAAACTGCTAATGTCATTACGATCCCAAAAGTGACTACGCCTGATAGTTCCAACGATTTACGCCCGTTATACACCGTACCTATATCCAAATTATATGAAAAAAAATTGTCGTTGCAGATCAAACATTATTTGAAACTCAACGGAATTTTACCAGAAGTACAATCCGGATATTTGCACATATATAAGTGATAATTCTTCACCTACAATTTCAGTTCTTTCATATCATAGCAAAGCTATTGACTCAGTTAATTTTGAACTGTTCGCAAAATTAACTTTTATTGGCTTTCAAGAAACTGCCGTCAGGCTGATGAGTAGTTATATGCGGGAACGATCCAAATAACGATCGACATTAACCTGCTGTGCTCCACGATCAGGGAAACTATTTCAGGAGTGTCCCAGGGAAGCATTTTGGGATTCCTCTCATTTACTATTCACATATTCGATTTTTTATCGGGTTCAATCTCCTGTAAATTTCATCTTTACGCGGACGATTTCTAATTATACATCAAACTTAGATGGCTCTATTGAGAACATTGATGTAGATCTTCAAAGTACAGCTGATTATTCAGAAAAACTTAGCTTGCGTATTATTCCAAATAAAACAGTAGCAATTTGTATAGAGTCCAGAGACAGACAACTCAAACGAGAGAATGTGCTCTCAAACTGAAAAATAATAATATCGAATGGATTGATTAGGAAAAATTCTGAGCTTATTAATTAATCTAAATGAGGCTATGAGTGCAATAACGGACTAACCCACAATAATTCAACAAATGGTTCTTTTTGCAGAATCTCAATCGCCATGTCAAAATTCTTAACTCGTAAATGGACCAACCAACCTTTTTCTTCCCGTCACTAGGTAACAGCACTGACCTTGTTTTGGATTTTCATAACAGGTGTGAAGGTGTGAATTCCTAGAAGCAAAGTGGACTAAGCTCAGATAGTCCACTGTGCTGCTAATATTGGGGTTAGCCGTTATTGCGCTCATAGCCTCAAATATGAGTTTTTATAATGATATTCAATACATATTCAATAAAGCTGTATGAACTACACAAATTTAAATTTGAGCTTTCAACTGAAAATTGTATAGCTTCTGGCCTCATCGGACAAACGTTCGAAGCCTCAGCATGCTTTTTTCTCGAGTACATCGGTCTCTTTAAGCGGCAACATGCCTTGTTGTAAAGCAAGTGTGATTGCCTGGATGCCAATCCCGACGTCTGGTGCTATTTCAAAGTGCGCACCGACCACCCGGAGTGGTGCTTTAGGTTTTCTGCATTTTTAAATAAATTTTTTACTGATATCGCAAGAAATATTAAAATTACAAATTTTTTTTTTTGTGTCAAGTAAAATATTTCAATATTTTTGTCAGACAATCGATACTTCAGATAAGTATTTTATATTTTCATCAATTGTCACTTTTGTCCGACAGTTATCACCAACACTGTTGTCGTCAAATCGACACCTTTAGAGCGTCGGACTGCTGAAAATCCTTATCACTTTTGTCGGATAATGATGCCATATTGAAAATCACATTCAATTATTGTATTTTCCTGGAAAAATCAAATTGCTGCCAGTCGCCAACCTACAAGTCGTGGAAGTGGGGAACAAACTAGTAGTACAGAAAATTTTTGTACAATGTTTACATACACTAGCAGATTAATCACTCTCACAAATGATGCAACACTGAACTGTATATCAATTTATCGAGAATATATCAGCATTGGGCTCAAAAATTGTGAAATACTTGGACTATTTTTGAAATTTTTGAAAGGTAAATGCCATAATCAAGTAGTTGGAATGAATATTGCAAAAGTTCCACAATTCATAGCGCAGTATCATGAACTTCCGAAACCATTCAAGTATGCAGACCATTGCTTCAGGCGAACTTCTGCCACTGTTTTAGTCAATGGAGAAGGTGAATATCAAGCAACAAGGAAGATGAAAGAGTACTAACTTAGCCACAGTGAAGCATATACAGTACTCCTATTCCAGCCAAATTCTGGCTTGAATTTTCAATGCGCATCGCCAAGAGCTCGTATACCAGCTCTGCGCAAATGACGAGTTTGAGAATGAGCGCAATTCTTACATGGTTGTCGCATTTCAAAAGTTTCGCCTAATCTACTACAGTCAAATTTATTGATACTAGGGCTATACAATATATACATATGAATTTTTTGTTGGAATGAGATTTATTAAAATTATGATGATTTTATTCTTCTGAATACTGAAATTGACTTTATCATTTACTACATTTCGAATTCATAAGTTTGGATATGTTTAAATGATGAGAATTTGACATTGAAATAAATACTTTTGAAATTTGAAATGAACTTTTATTCAAATCCACTGAAGATGAAATAGTTATTATTATTGTTGAAAGGAAAAAAAGTGGTAGATTGACAGTTGAGAATGATAGTTCTTATCCAAGCGTAGCGAGGCTAGAAATTCAATCAGAACGCTTAGGTACCGAGTTTAATTTCCATAACCTCTCTCTCCCTGTCGTAACAAATTCAATAAAAAAATCTATAGAAACTGCAGTTGTTGATTGAAAGATTGCTTACTATAGAAATGTGTATGTTAATCAAAGTATGACATTGTGAAATATGGTAAATGTTATAAAAAAGATGGACAGAGAAGGAAATATACTTACTGTTTAAAAATTTTAGCATTTTAACTTTTATTACTTAAAAGGAGTAAATAAAATAATTTTTATAAATTTTTGTTGGAAATATGTAATTGTCGTGTTTAAATACAATTTTCTTATCAAAAAAGTTAAATGATCAGTTACCTTAGAGGCCCAAATTAGAATTTTGTTGTCGATCAGAGATACAATTTTCTTACAAAAATCAAGATATATTTTCTTCTTTGTGATTTTTTTTTCATTTCCTACCCCAACCAGTCCTTGTTAACAATATAGAATAGAAAATGATCACAATAATTGTTCACCATCTTGAATTTTTCATGAAAATTAAGATCTTACCACAAAAACTATGAAGTACCTCAAATAGAGTAATACATATTTGGAAACTGTGGCGTGAATACAATTCAAGTAAAATAAAAACCCCCTACAAACCAACTACGTCAATTTCACTTGTCGCGCGTTGAGTAAAACTGAAACTTTTATTTCCTGACGATGTTAACTTTGTTGGCAAAACGAGTGTTGAGTGAAATTTACATAGTTTCTGTAGTTGCGACCCTGATGAATGATCAATTTTGAATATAATCGAATCAGCACCCTCGTTCGCCATCTTAAATTCTTAAATTAACAAACAAATATGCTTTTTCTTTTAAATTTCCGATTGAATCGGCCGTTACTTGATGAAGATCCACAGTAATTTGTGGAAAATACGACTTGATAAAGCTAATGTTTTAGCGAATCATGTCGTGATATTTTAAATGTGATAACTTAAAATATAGTTGTGAAGATCAAATCGTTTCCTGGGTATTTTCTACAAAAAACAAATATGCTACATATTTTGCCCAAAAAACTACTACAAACCAATTTTGAATGAAATCGGACAATAATTTACAAATATACTCGTTCACATTCTTTTTTTTTTCATATTCAAATAGCAATGCATTTTGTTACATCCGAATATCAAAATCTGCCATATTCATTAATTCTCCGAATCTCTTTGACTTATATTTTATAATTTTTCAAATACCCTGGGTTACTTAATTACTACGCAATACAATTTTTCTTCAATTACCCATATGCCTAACAGAATTCCATCATCTGAATTTTTTATAGCAGTTTATATCAATCGTTGTTATGTCGAGCAGTGTATATACGCTGTGGTTGGGATTGTAGTAGGGAGAAATGTCATTACTGTCATTGACGTTAGCATTATTAAAAACGAAACTCCTGGACACCAACATCAAAAGTTCCAACGCTGAGTCGGACTACTGTATATGCTTTACTGTGACTTAGCAGAAGGCTATGTAGATGAAAATCTTACTAACAAAATTATTACATGTTAAAAAAATTTTGGACCAACACGACACCAACGGTATATGAGCCACCAATAATCGTAAAAGCAAGAAGTTCAGAAAATATCCCGGTTCAGTCACCACCAGAAATTTCATCTGAAATTGTCATCAGAAATAGTGAAAATTGCACATTTACCTTTAAGATTGTAAATAATAAGAAAAATTATAGTTTTTAGATACAGGTAATGACTTTATTAAAAAAATATTGATACGTTATTATGTTATTATGTTGTGTTATTTAAATGTGTTCATATGTTTGGATTTGAGATTTGAATGAACAAACATAATAATTATTATAATAATAAGCTGGTATATTTGCCACAGTTTTATTTAATCTTTTTTTATTTTCTTCCTCACCTACACTTTGCATGATCCGTCGAACGTTTAATAGTATTAAAATAAAAATAACCAATTTTAGTTAGACAAAGTAACAAAAGTATATTTTCAGAAAGTTGAATACATCGTTCTGAGGTGGTAGAAAAAATGTATCTTATAAGTAATTAAATTTTAGATTGTACGTCATATATCCATGTATATTACGATAAATAGAGCTATAAATAAAGCAAATTAGGAAGTTTAGTTAAAGAAAGTAATGAAAAATTGTTATTATGATGATTTCAAACACTTTTTTAAACTTTTCATCAAACTAAAGATGGTAGAAATGTTTGTTTTGTAAAAAAATCACATGATCTATCAATTACATTGATTCCCAAATTACCGTGTTTAATAAAATACAAAACTACCAACTCAAGTTAGGAAAAGCAGTCCAAAAATTGGTTCGTGGTCATTCTTCTTCTATTTTTTAACAATTTTGTACTACTGAATGTGGTAGAAATCAATATTTTTTTCCGATTCGCCGAACTAAGTATATTTATAGCACAGGGAGTATTATGTTTGGACAAGATAGGAGGCCATGCTTGCCGCTGCTGTCAAGAAAAATTAACAAATGATTATTCGACGTATCTAAGATGCCAAAAAAAACCTGGTGTGCTGACTCATTCCTGTGAAACTGTAGAATTAAACGCTGGACATTCGCTAGTTTGATTATGAGAAAACAAATTAAATCGCGGTCTACTTTCCGATTATCCCGCGATACTTGCGTGAACCTCCACCGTCAGTTTTCTTGTTAGGGTACATTTTCATGAATAGAAGTTTCAAGTGTTGCGCACGAGCATGAAATGAATAAAACAACATAATCATTCAAATTTACGGAATCACTGTCTGCAAGCAGTTTCATTCGTTACATTTTCGACTTATTATATAATTTTTATTTTACTGAGATGCAATCTACTGAAATAAATAATGATCACACATTTCACATAAAAATATTGAAATTCAACTGCATGGAAATTCACCATTAGAACCTGTCGATCTTGTGCCTATCTGACATCTGTCCAACATGCGCATACGCAAATATCTGTGCAATTGTATCCGAGGTTTCCTTTAAAAGATGTTTAAGTAAAAATTTTGTCATTTATTTTGAGTTTAATTGCTTTTCAGAAAAGATATTTGCAATGACTTATGTGTTACAATGTTCTTTCGCTATTTTAAAAACTGTTAATGTCATGTAATAGTGAAGATGTTTCTTTTTTTGTGCAATTTTTTCTCGACAGAAAATTAATATTTTATGTATGATCTAACCACACTGAAAAAATTTTACGAAAACGAATGGTAAAATAAGAAAACCTGAACAAGCTTGATGGTATATGCAAAATTGATAGATTTCAGTAGGAGTGGTGATTTGTTTTGCTTTATCACGGAGTTTCACAACTTGAATTTATGGAAGATTTGAAGAAACAGTAGGGTATAACAACACGCACTCAGTTTTTTGAATCGATTTGAAAAAATGTTCGCAAGTATTGTTTATTAGAGCATGGCAAGTTTAGAAATAGAATGAAATTTTCAAATCGGTTCCGAAGTATGTTACAGATTCTAAGTGGTAGGTACTGGATATAGGTAAATGAATTACTGTGTTAATATTTCTGGATTTTGTCCACACAAAAACGGATTATGGTTAAATTATTTAGAAAAATAATATTAAATTCAGGAAAATAAAGAAACGCACATCATGAATAGTCAATAATATTGCACTATTTTTGATTCTGCCTCTCTAACGGTATTTAGATAATTTTAGAAAAATAATACAATTTACGTGGTGTTATTTTTCAAAAAAAAAAATGTTCTCTCACTTCGATTATGGAAACTATATTACTTTACAATGATATTTAAAGAGTTCATTGACATTCCATCAAATTCAATCAACAAAAATTACAATCACTATGTCCTTGGAATATTGGCATTAGAACGAGGTGCCATCTCTGGATCCAATTACAGAAATAGACCATGATTTGATTTGTTTGTCTTCAAAAAAATCTATACACAATCTAATCAGTCGACATCCCAGGGTTTTTAGACATCTTAGACGTATCAAAAAGTTTTCGAAACAGCTATTTGTAATCAATGAATTGGTTATAATAACTATCTGATTATGAAAAGTTTTGAAAAGTATAACTGATGTAATTGTAAAGAATTATGCCATGTCCAAGTACGCCCTTCCAGTTCAATATTGTTAACTGTGCTAATTGAAAACTGTAACCAACATCTGCAGAATAATGATTTCTTTAACAACATTCAGAGGAGTCTACTACAAATGTCGACCAAATATAATAATATTCCCAGAAGAAGAATGGATGAAATCGCTTCAAAATATTACATATATGTTATCAAACACATTGTAATTCGCCTGTTTTTTCACTACTAAAGAGGGGAGAATAATTTAAAAACATTTTGTATATTGTTGAACATAGATTTAAATCATAAGGTGACACAATAAAATGCAAACAACTAATTAAATAGGTACTAAAGTTTTTTTAATTGTTTTTTCACAATAACACACATGTGTAGCGCAAAGTAATGCTCGAACGTATTGAAATATGAACTGTCAAATCTGAGGTTATCAATAATCATTACTTCTTACCAAATATTTTTGTGGAATCTGCTGTTGTACAAAAAAACTTGTGTGTAATTCGAGCGCAAAAACTTTGCCGCTTTCAAAACATTGCCTTTTTTTAAGCGGCAAAGTATTACTTTGCGTTATTAATAAACAAATACCTATTTAGATTAATTTCAGAAAGTATCTTTCACTTTAACTCAAAAACTAAATGCTGGTCAGTACCTTACATATAAATCGGAAATTTGATTGATGTTCTCAAGAAAGCCAAAGGAAAACTTACCTCTTTCAAGATTTTCTCTCTGCGAAATCTTTTCGGACTTGGCACACTTGAACAGTATACAAAGTTACAACTTGCTGCTTATCACTTGAGATTTTGTACGAGGGCTTGCGGAATATAAATAATTACAGACTTTTCTCATCGAAAAATGATAAAAGCTGGAGTTGAATTAATTCTTGCCAATATGGAGTCTCAATTGAATAAAGTAGTGACCGGCTCCACTAGACGGAAGAATTTGGATAATTTCATTCGAACTACGGGATATTCCTGAATATGGAAATTGCCACCAGCGCAGATTAGGCAAATGACCGAACTTGTAGTAAATATCTATGCATTGTGAACGAAGGTAATTTGCATCGATTCTCGAACTATTGTACGAAAGCCGAGGCGCTTTTTCGATAATTCGAAATTGATCCCCGCTGTTAGTGAAACAGGCGGAAAGCTTTTCCACGATACAGCACCGTTTCGAGACTGCAAACCAGAAGTGCAGGACTAGTGCATAGTGCAGAAAACCAGCATAATTGAGGTTGAAATCCATTCTTTCTATAAGTAATTGAAATATTCTTTTTGCACTATGGAAATACTAAATGAAGTAGAACTCTTAGTATATTTGCGATTGTAGAACCATAATTGTGATTATTCGGGTGGATTCATTCGGCAAAGAATACGATCATATTATCAATGAGTCTTTCGACTATGTATACGAGTGCACCTCTGAATTTCACGATACAGGTGCTTGTTTTGTGGATTTCTTCTATCTAAGATCACAAACGTATTCCAATATTATTACAAACGCTGATAACCCCTTTTGAAATACTCTAGTCTTTGACAACTGCAGCGACTATATATGTTCTACTTCTTCGTAATGAGAAAAAGACGCATGTAAATGAGAAATTATCGTATATGCACATCTTTGCTCTGGTAGTCATTCGAATTCTGTGTCTTCCAGATACTTGTTTATGCCTTGTCCAGTAGGATATTTCTAATACATAATTTGAATTTACTCAATGCAATACCGTTGTAGCAGTTTGGGAGGTGATTGAACAGCTTTATTGCCATATATTTCGGAAAACTTGCTACGCTTTTTTATGAAAAAAGAAGAAATAATATTAACAATAATAACAGCCACTAGAAAGCACTTGATAACATAGCAGTCACCGACTAACTCAATTCGGGTGCAATGAGTTCTTCCAACAAGTTATACTGCGCCAGTGATTGGAAAAGCCAGTCCAAGCACAGCCTGCTCCAGAAACGTGATGGAGATTTCCAAACAGAATCTAAAATATTGTCAATAAATAGCACTGGTGGGATGTGGTATAATGACCACACTTTGTTCACGTATTCAAGTATTGGGGGTTCGGATTGAAAATGAAATCCAAACGCTTAATTTACAAACCTCTATTGATAATCTGCAAATGTGGTGAACAGCAACAGCACAATGAATAGGAACCATTATATTCCAAAGAGTGAGTACCCAGTACAGTGTAGTCCAGTTGCCTCTCAAGGGACTGGCAGTGAGGAAGTAACAGCCTGGAAATTACTAATTAGTTGGGACTAAAAGTCCAGTCGATGGAAAAGCAGAAATTGAAATAAAGACAATAAAAAAATGAGGTAGGTGTGTAAACTACTAAAATTAGTTACAGAAATATTTTCCACCAGGAAAGTGGAACATCAATTATCACTTATATTATGTAAATCAAATTACACTATTCAAAGTAATATGTAGCGAACTGGTTACCAATCAAATCTACACTCAGATGGTAGGAAGTAAGTATCAAGTAAGAAAAATAAAAATAAATCAAAGTAAGGAAATACCTTCTTGAAATAAACAATTCAAAGAAGCGGCAAACCTTTCACTAAAATGAATAAACGCACTGAAGTTGTGTAGCAAATACCAATAATAATAACAAAAATATCAGTTGAAAGTTTTCCTGAAGTACACTCACAAAGGAATGAAATGTGGTGAATAATAACACACGCAAATAGAATTTAGTATTACAAAGTACTTTAGGCCAAGTGAGGTTTCATAAATTTGGAATATTATAAACAAAAATACATGAATGCTCTCCGTGTGCTTTCCCCAGTATCACACCCAATATGATGAAATAATATATATAAATAATATAATATATGAATAGATAATGTTTTAAAACTGAACTTAGGCCAAGAAAGAGTGTAAATTTGAAGATGTTATGAGAAATTGAACTGTCAAATAGTTATAGTTACAACAGTCTATGCAGGGTCAGAGTGCCGATGGCCTTGGTACAACTGAAAGATCCACCACTTTCGTCCCATCCGAGGCTCTATTGAAGTACTGATGCCTGGACCTGCTTATCCCTCCAATAATATCGGCCTGAGGAGAATGGAGACTAGACTGCTGAAACTACCGATACTACAGTGTTAGGCAGATATCTTTGTACAACTGGAAGAACCAACACTTTTGTCTCAAGTCGGTTCTAATTGATCGTAGAAATGGTTATCGGTGAAACGGGGTACTACTGGTTATCAGGTGGAAATGGAGAAACACTTCCAAAAGGCAGCGACAACATCAAAGGTGTTCTGGGTACAGGTACTCTTGGTCATTTATCCAATACAAATACGACTACGCAAGTCCACAAAATCACCGAAGATTATTCAACCATGTGGAATCAATTAAATCCACTAATAAGTGATAAATTATCCAAAATTGATTACATGAATATCGCCACACCCCTGCCCTCAAGAACGCCGCACACGGAATAGAGCCAGTCGAAAACAACAAAAACAAAAATAATCACTTTCCTTTTAACTAGTTCATTTTTCTTCCACCCAAAGACGATATGTCAAATGTCAATCATTGACGAATAATTTTATCAAAATACAATAAACAATAAACAATGAGGATTATTTATTGTTGGTAAGAATCAGTAGGTCGGTTATAAATCAAATCAATCATAAGTCACCCTCTGTGAAAATCATGTTTTACGACCAATAAAACTACAATCCCGAATGAATGACGTAACATAAGTAAATCGAGTAACCACGCCCACTTCACGAGACCATGTGAACCTCAAAACAAGAACAGAGATCTTCAACATAAGGTGCGTTCATTTGCACGAAAGTGTGACACTTTTAGACGAGGTGCAGATTACATGACACGGCTCTACATACACTTAACCTCGTAGAAGACGAAAGGACCTAAAGTGAAATAAATTAAGCGTCAGATCTCAGGTAACCTCCAAATTCTTCACAACAATAACAAGGAATAACGAAATGACTGAAATAATTATGAACCGAAATCTAGGTATGCTAATATTGAAAGGTAAATATACAATATACCAATAACAAGAAGCATAATAATTCAAGACAATGGTCGATATTTCACACTATAAAAGGTAACAGATAGTCACATCTGCAAATAGATATTAAAATTTTATTTTGAACCGTAAAGGCTGAAACACAATGGAAGTTTTATGTATTTAGTTATAATTTCCATGATTTTGGATATTTTTTAAGATGAAACTAGCATTGCCATTATTATTCTGATCAAATGCTGGAGGTGGATTGGATATTAAAACAGATAAACTCACAATTGTTTTACCATATATTCCGCCTTACACCACAAATGGAACTTATTCTGAAATTTTTTAAATATTGCAACAAAACGTAAAGAACGAAGTTGTCCATATATTTGGAGACTTCAACATTCCCGAAGCGAAAACGGATATTACAGTTGTACAAAACATTAGTTCAAAATTGCATATTTCGAATAATTTTCACATAATATTCACATATTTCTAGATATTCTTTGCTTTTCGAAGTACCGTACGCAAGAATGACACTCACCTCACGCCGTCCTATTTCAGTAATGCTTCGTACGGCGAATGAAATTAATGTCTTTTAAAGATTTAGATTACTCTCTCTCTTTCACGACATATGTTTTACAATACTTTTGTGAATTATTTTCTATAAACAACTATTAAGTATATCCTCTTATCCATGTTTCCAGGTACCCAAATTGGTACCATATGTATTATTGATATATAAAATGGGTAGTTTGTTGAGTGCATTTCATGATCTATGATGCATATTCTCATTATGGACAAGTATATGTTTCCATGTAATAAGGCCATGTATGGAAAAATAAATTAGTTTCGATTTTTAGATATCATGATATATATATATATCACCATGTTTCCCGTACTATATCTGATCCCACATGAATTCAACACACCTTGTATTTTCCGTCGTCATTGTTATTATCAAAGGAACCCACCCTCTCACAGTCGGCTTGTCGACTTAATGGCAATCGTGACCTTCACTTTGACATGGCAAACGCACTCGGAAATCTTAATGCAGACTCAGTTGGAGGGTGTGGTTTCTCAAGGATAGTGTTTACGATTTTTTACTGAGATTTTCATTCAAAGGGTTGCTAGAGTGTTAATGGGAGTTAAAGTGGTGTTTGAGCAGTAGAAAGATTTCGTCGACAACCGTTGAGAAGTTTGTACGGTACGGTTGTTTGTTTCGTTATTTCTGTGACTGAAAGAAACAGCTTTGTAGGAATGGAGATTATGAAAATCACTCCATTTCAATCTTCAGAAGTTTGTTCTTTGTGCTGGAGCAGCAAGGGATATGTACTCGTAGTCCAGTCGCCATAGCTTGAAAAATGGGGGCTCCATCAAGTTATTTCGAATGTGGATAATTTGCTGACCAAAAAATAACCTTAGGAAATGCATAGTGGAACTAAACTGTGAAACTAAATTGTTTATAGTAAAGTGTTTGTGTCACAGCAGGAAAAAATTCGAATCAGCTCCCTCCAGGGGGATTTGTACTTGTTATTTTTTGAAAAACTTTGCTGATCGGGGGTTTCTGGTGGAGATATGTCATTGAAACAGTAGACTATGATGGTCCGAGATACACTGTTCATGCCACCGTAAAAAAATTAATTAACCCTTTCTAAAGGGTAGTTTGTATTGCGATTTTTCAAAAATTTTGCTGACCGGTGGTTTCCAGTGAAGATATTTCGTTAAAACAGTAGACAATGTTCGTCCAAGATATAGTTTTCATGCCACTGTGGATAAAAATTGAATAAACCTCTTCTGAAGGGTAATCTGTACCTACGATTTTTCGAAATACTCCACTGATCAGGGGGTGGGTTTTCGTTGAAACAGTATATTGTGCGCAATCCTGCTTCACTGTTTCAAAAAAATATCTTCACTAGAAACCGCCGGTCAGCAAAGTTTTTCAAAAAGTCGCAGGTACAAACTGTCCTATAGAAGGGGTTGAATAATTTCTTTCCTATGGTGGCATAACAAGTATATTACAAGTACAAGTATATTATGTTTCAACAAAATATCTAAACCGGAAACCGCCGGTCTGCAAAGTTTTTCGAAAAATCGCAAGTACAAACTACCCTTTGGAAGGGGTTATTTAAAATGTTTTCTATGGTGGCATAAGAACTATTTCTTGTGCCATCGTAGTATACTGTTTCAACGAAATATCTTCACTGGAAACCGCCGGTCAGCAAAGGTTTTTGAAAAAGAATTATAAACTACCCTCAAATGAGGATGGATTTGAATTTTAAATGTGGTGTCAAGGTTTTAGTTCATAGATATCTCTTTTTTGCAATATGATATCGATATTTACAGTACAAGTCTAATATCAAATACGATACAAAGTATTCATTTATGAGGAATATGGGATTTGATTTCTGAAATGATGAGTTGTATGACAGAATGTCCTCTTCGAATTCCTGTGAATTATAGTAGGATCTATTTTTGTTTTTTTTAATGTCCTGATTAATTAATTCTTTATGTTATTGGGGAGTTTGTTATATATCTTGATTCCGTTATACTCCAAATAATCCTTGACTAAGTTTAATGTGGGAATAGGTAGTCCCAGCTGGTTTGTTTGTCGTTTCGTTTTTGTGTATTATAGATACAGTTTTCATTATAAATAATTAGATAACAGTGAGGATTACATGTTTTATAAACATAGGTTTGCATGAATCCCGGCATTTTGCTTGCCAAAGATATCTTAGCTCTCTTCTTCAGGACAGAAACAGACTGCATGGATTAAGTACTGCAAACTCTCAAAAAGGTACGCTATACCTCAGTTGTGAGTAGATTAAAGCATTTCATTTCTCAGTGCGTAGCGTACGTAGCCGCCTTTCACTAGTTTTTCATTTAGATGCCTGACATGTTCGTTAAATTTTGAAATATTATCGAGATGGACACAATGTTTGGATATTTTCTATATTATTTCCTGCTAGAGAAAGATGAGAAATAGTACATTCGAATGCCAATATATGAGTATTGCTTGTGTTGAGTGTCAGATAGTTGGAGTCACACCAATTTTTCACATTTTTCGGACATCTTTAATTACAGCATGCCTTTGTCTCTGTCTCATGCCATAATATTGTGGTATCGCCAGAAAAGAGAGTTCCTGAAATTGGAAGGTTAAGATAAATAATCAATATATAGCAGAAACAAAATTGGTCCCAATACAGAACCTTAGGGGACGCCATAATTGATATCTTGGGTCTGTGAGTCCCATGTCACTCTTACAAACTGTTTTTTTTCAATGAAGGATGATTTGACCCAAGTGACACTATTGCCTTCGAAACCATATCTTACAAGTTTTCGAAGCATAATGTGATGGTCGACACAGTCAAATGCATTTAACAAATCTCACGGTACTGCCATAGTGGTTCCCCACTATCAATTTCATTATACACTAACTGTGAAAATTACTAACAGCGGTGTTTTTTTATGCAGATGTTGATATCCACGTACGAATTCCAAAATTCTCCGTTTTACTAATTTCTCTATTATATTTACTAATATGGGGATGAGGGATATATTGGCCAGAAGTTGGCTGGATCTTCTTTTCTGCCACCTTTGTCAATAGGGTTCACCATAGAGGTCCGGAATTAGTCTTTTAGCGAAAGAATTGTTGATAAGTTCTACGGGGGCATTGAGTGCAGTAGTAGGGAGGCTATTGAAAATGTGTATTGATTGCAGTTATTCAATTTTTGATATTGGTAATCACTTCTTTCAGTTCGCTTAGATATGTGATGTACAGAGCGACAGTGTAGTACATATAAAAATATATTCTCGAGATATTCTAGAGGGTCATGATTTGGATTAACTTTGTTATTCTTGAAAAGGTTTCGATGGAATAATTATTTCTTTACTGTACTATGAACACTATGAACTCGAACAAGGGGCTGTATGGTAATGGGTCCTTATCCGCATTCAAACTATTTTTACATTCTGAAATTTCTAGATTTTCGAATAGATCGAGAAGTCTATTGTCATGTACCAGTCTGAATAATTTTAAGGTTGTGTTACCAAATCGGTGATCCAAAACATGTAGGTCAGACTATAAAGGCCCTAAAAGTACGGTTCAGGGAGCACATTGCTCATAGCCGTTTCTCGAGACCAGAAAAGTCTATTGTATCAAAACATGTTTTCCATCACGTTCCTAAAAACCATTCTATAAACACATCTGATCCAAAGGTCTAACAAAGCTATAAAACACAGAAGAAATAATATACTAAAATGATAAACGAAACTAGAGTTCTCTGAGTGACAAAATTCCAAAACAGAAACAAAAGTTTATCTGGAAAACAGTAAAAAAAACTGGTAAGCAAAACTCAAAATGTCCAATCGATAGAAATATTAAATAACATTTTTGATGAAAAATAAAGATATAGTGAATGCTTTCGTGGAATACTTTGCATCATGTGCAAGCATTGCTATCACTGAACATTTCAGGGATGCCACATTCCCAAATCACACAACTTTATTTATTCAAAAAACTTCATTTCATAGAAATAAATACTTAGTCACGAAATAACATCTGCCGTATTGTCTCAAAAATCATCCAATTGATTGTATTCCTACAAAAGCGATTAAACATTTATATTAGTAAGCCTTTAGCGTACTTAATAAATAAATCTGTCAAGTTGGGCAAATTTATAAGTCTATAATTTGAGTTCATTTTTGAAATTTTAATTAATTGTATCAATTGCGAAAATTAATCAATTGAACATATAAATGAGGAAGAAGTTATCTAGTCATATTTGAATAGTTGGCAGCACAGATTCCAAGTGACCAACTTACCACGATGATTGAAGTTACTAAAAGAGGAGGTTATGTTTGTGGTTATAAGAATTTTAAATTTTAGTTTTAAATGATTATTTTTGGTGTTAGTATGTTACGGTTCAAAATCAAATTTTAGTATCTATGTGCAGATGTGACTATCTCTTACCTTGTATAGTGTGAAATATCGACCATTGTCTTGAATTATGCTTCTTGTTATTGGTATATTGGTTTATGAATTTATTCTGAATGTTTTTCATTCTATTTACCTTGCCTAACTAGATTTCGGTTCATAATCGTTTCAGTCATTTCATTACTCCTTGATATTGTTGTGAAGAATTTGGAGGTTACCTGAGATCTGACGTTTAATTAATTTCACTTTAGGTCCTTTCGTTTTCTACGAGGTTAAGTGTATGTATAGCCATGTAGGGTAATCTGGCACTTGTCTAAAAGTGTCAAACTTTCGTGTAAATGAAAGCACCTTATGTTGAAGATATCTGTCCTTGTTCTGAGGTTCTCATGATTGATTCGATTTATAACTGACCTTCTGATTCTCACCAACAATAAATAATCCTTATTGCTTATTGCTTTAATTTTAATAAAATTATTCGAAAATATTTTCTGTCAATGATTGATATTTGACATATCATGAACGACTTCAAGTTGAAAGGAAAGTGAAATTGTTTTTTTTTGGGTTGTTTCCGGCTTCGTCTTCGATTCGACGGGCTTTTCTGTGTGTGGCGTTCTTGAGGGCAGGTGTGTGACGATACTCATGTAATCAATTTTCGATAATTTATTACTTATTAGTGAATTTAATTGATTCTACATGGTTGAATAATCTTCGTTGATTATTGTGGACTTGGATAGTCATATTGGTGGACTCGAGTAGCCGTATTCGGATAAATCACGAAGAGTGCCAGTAATGGGGATTTTGAAGCCCTGATTCCAGAACACCTTTGCTTTTGTCGCTGCCTTTTGAAGTGTCTCCATTTCCACCGGATAACCAGTAGTATCCCGTTCACCGTGCCTGACCTGGTAGAGTCAGCAGTCTAGTCTAATACATTCCATTCACCTCAGGACGATGTTCTTGGAGGGATAAGCAGGCCCAGGCATCAGTACTCCAATATAGCCTCGGATGGGACAAAAGTGCTGGACCTTCCAGTTGTACCAAGGCCATCGGCACTGAGTGACCAGAGTGACTCAGCATAGACTGGTGTAACTATAACTATTTGACGGTTCAACTTGTAATAACATGTTTTCCAAATTTATACTCTCTCTCTTGGCCTAAGTTCAGTTTTAAAACATTATCACATAATCTTTTATCAGACTGGGTGTGATACTGAGGAAAGCATTGGGAAAGCACACATAGAGCATTTATATATAATATTCAAAATTTACGAAACCTCACTTGGCTAGAGTCCTTGGTAATATTAAATTCTATTTTGTGTGTTTGTATTCACAGCATTACATTCTTTTGTGAGTGTACTTCAGGAAAACTTTCAATTGATGTTTTTATTATTGGTATTAAGTTAGTAATGGTATCTGTTACACACCTTCAGTGTGTATATTCATTTTGGTGAAAGGTTTATTGCTTCTTTGAATTGTTTACTTTAAGAAGGAATTTCCTTACTTTGATTTATTTTTATTATTCTTACTTGACTTGCTACCCACCATCTGTGTGTAGATTCAATTGGTAACCAGTTTGCCACATATTACTTTGATATACATAATATAAGTGATAATTGTTGTTCCACTTTCCTGGTGGAAAATATTTCTGTAACTAATTTTAGTAGTTTACATACCTCACTTTTATTGACTTTATTTCAATATCTGCTTTTCCATCTACTGGACATTTAGTCCCAAATAATTAGTAATTTCCAGGCTGTTACTTCCTCATTGTCAGTCCCTTTGTTATCACAACGGGAGCTTGGAAGGCAACTGGACTACGCTGTACTGGGTACTCACTCTTTGGAATATGAGATACCACCTATTTATGGTGCTGTTGCTGTTCATCACATTTGCAGATTATTAATAGAGGTTTGTAAACTAAGCGTTTGGATTTCATTTTCAATCCCAACCCCCAATACTTGAATAGGTGAACAAAGTGTGGTCATCATAACACATCCAACCAGTGCTTTTTATTGACAATAATTTAGATTCCATATAGAAATCTCCATCAGAGATCTGGAGCAGTCTGTGCTTGGACTGGCTCTTTCAATCACTGGAGTGGTATAAATTATTGATAGAACCCATGGCACCCGAATTAAGTTAGTCGGTGACTGCTATGTTGTCAAGTGATTTCTAGTGCTCTCTATTATTGTTAATATTATTTCTTCTATTTATATAAAGAAGCGTAGCAAGTATGATTGTTGAGTTTTTGTTTTCTAGGACATACCGGAATGCTCTGAGAAATAATAACTAACGTATAATCTTACCTTTATTGTAGTCCTAGTTCGTTTTCTTTGATTTCTTGGTGTTGAAAGGTAAATAAGTTTGTATGAGAAGGAGGTGAGAGGGATGTGAGGGAAACGCCAAACTCAATGTCCAAGTCCGTACTTGAGCCATAATAATAATTAATAATTTTCAATTTTTTCACACAATCAGCATCAATACCGTAATTTTGAACTCTTTCCCGGTAGTGATTAATTCCCTCGATTTTTTTTTCACTAGTTGAACCTCAGAATAGCGATGTTGCCAAATACTCATATCAAAATTTCTTTCATCAAATATGAATATAAAATGAATGCTACGACAGTGATTGTAGAATTGGGTAGATTACAGTCTGGAAAGTGTCGATAAAAAGATGGAAGCATTTTGTGTTACTTTTGATCGAAAAATCTGTGTTTGAAAATAGTTAATTTTCAAGATTCAGAAGGGCATAACCTCCGATCAAGTAACACAACCTAGATGAGAAACACTCTCTTCATAATGTTATCCCTCAAATCATGACATTATTGCCATGTCGCAATTTTTTAAGGATACAATAAGAACGTCTGCTAGATTTTGATATCTGTCGGTTAGATTCATGGCAATGAAAACTCAAAAATACTGTCTTGGATGAAATATATAACAATAAGAAGGCAATTGAAACGTTCATTGCAGCTTGGTGGGAGCATGTAAAAATAATAGTATTTCCATCGCCGAACGAAGATTCTTCGTTGTCGATATAGTCTTGTCAGTATGACAACGCTGCATATGATATTTGACAGAACAATCATTTGAAGCTACCAGTGTCGTAACTATCGAGAAAAGGAAACCAAATTGGAAAAGAGAAAAATTTATGAATTACGAAAAAACATGTCAATTAAAGCATTGGCTGTTCTCAATATCCTGTGGAGATTATTTCATCATAATTTCAGATTTCCATTTCTATTGGGTTTCCATTATTTCTATTTTATTAAACCTCAATATTTCTGTTTACAACCCACGACACTGCCGTTGGGGGAAGATGTCCCTTACACACGAATCTTAATGCGTGAGCGGCGAGTTACTCATCTAGGTTATATTATTTGATCGGAGGGCATAACTAAAAAATGAATTGAGAGCTCCTCGTTGTTTTTTCGAATTCATGTAGGAGACAAAACTACGTAAGTTCAGTCACTTTTTTAGGTAGAGCCCGATAATTTTTTACATACTACTTCCAAAAACGGATGAAGATCTATACATTGAAATTCAGCTCCATTCTCGATGATCCTCTTATGAAGTCGTACGGGGTCCTTCAATGGCTTATATTGAAATAATAACAGTTTGTTTACTTTCACGTTTACTGAACACTTTTTTGTTTTTGTTCTGAATTTTCAGTAATGTAAAATTTTTCTGAATAAAGTGAACGCAGGTATTAGGCAGACAAACTAGTTATGATATCAGAATACTATACAATAAATCATTCATTTCTTGCCAACTTTTTCAGATTTACTTCCATCTCCTCCGACATTCAGCTTCTTTCCAGCATCTTTTATGGTTTGTTTGCCTTTATCAGCAGCCACCGAGAGCTTTTTCAGTGCATCTGATTGCAGTTTTCCGTAGCTAGTCTTCTGGTTGTATTCCGTGTATTGTTTCACAATTTCCTTCTTGCCTTCGCTGAACAATTTCACAGCAGTATTTGCACTTATGGTCAAAACCATTTTGGTGAATTCTAACGCCGTTGAGGCATAACTTAAAAATTTATCTTTTGACATTGCGAGTTGTCAGTTCAGATTTCGAGTGACATTTTCGTGAGGTTTAGTTTTCGAATTCCTCTACTGGCAGGGGTGGTTGTTTCTGACAACTTTGAAGTTTTGGTTACAGGGTGTTCAAAATTATTCACCTCTTCAATCATTCATAATTTCATGTATTGGAAAATAAAGAAGATTACATCCCTTTCCACTGAGTCTTTTTTCCCTTTTTTTAATGACGGATTGTAGTGTAAAAGAAATGCATTAAATTTGGATAGCAAAGTAAGCTTAGGTTAGGTCATTTTCTCGTTCTCTTATCTTCTTCAAGGTATATAGACTTCACAATATGTGAACTAGAAAAAAGAAAATTTCTCCATAGTCAACTCAAGGAAGCCAGAGAAAAAAGTACTCAGCATTTATTAAAAACAATAAATTAGTTGAGAATGGAGAAGAATATTCCTATGAACAACTGAAACAAATTAATTCAACTACTGATCTAGAAAAACCAAGTACGTCAACCACTGAAAGTCCAAATAGAATAAGTCAAGAAGGAAAGAAAAGAAAACTCGAGCGCACCCCTGGAAAAAATCCGGAATATAAGAAAAAAATTAGTACTAGATCTCAATCAAGAAATGACATTCCATTACTCTAATCCACCAGACGGTAATTTCCATCCCCATATTTTAAACATTTGAATGTATCCATTTATCGTCGACTGAATGAGAAATTGCACTTGATACACAAATTTTATTTCTTTTTATATTTCAATAACAATTATTTAATTTATGTCCTTTGATTGATTTTAGTATATATAAATTTTGGAAACTGTCAAAAAAATAACTCAAAAATGGATGCCTTCATCCGTGATTTTGACAACTACTTACCTACCTCGAACATTTATTTTAGATGATGTCAGAGATTGTGAAAAAAAATTAATTACGACTCAAAAAATAAATTCCGTTAAATCCATTGTAATATAAGGAGTATATCAAAGAACTTTGAAGAGATAGAAACGTTATTGAACCAATTTGTAAGTAATTTTGATGTCATCGTTCTGTCAGAAACATGGAAAATAAAAAATATAAATCTTTTCGAATTACCTGGTTACGACATTTTATACAGTGAAGGGCAGCACAACCAAAATGATGGCTGTATAATTTTTAGTAAAAATATATATAATTATACTTACAAAATATTTGAGTCTACTGCAATTAACATAACAATAAAGTTGAATTCAAAAAAACTGAGCATAACAAGTCTATATAGATCTCCATCATCTGCCGCAGAATCATTCAATCATTGCTTACGATAATACCTTCAGGAAAATATTTAAAAAAAATCACATGAATATTTTTGTTAGAGACTGAACATCAATATAATGACCGAAACAGACGTAACACAAGAGTACCAAAATATTATGTGTGGGGCTGGTTTCATATCTGCTATAAATGGGTCCACTAGAGTCCAGGAAACTCAAACACCTGTATTGATCATTTATTTTTTAATAATATACTCACTCAAATTATACCTATTATTTTGAAAACAAACTTCACCGACCACTATTCAATTATTTTTCAATTCGAAGTAGATTTCACGTGTAAAACTGCAACACCAAAAACGAGAGAAATAATCGACTATGAGAATATGAAAAAAAGATTTTGAAAAAGAAACATGGCTGGACTTATAGTTGTAATGAAGTGGAAAACTGTACCGAAAAATTGATTGAAAAAATAACAAACATCATAAATACCAACACAAAAAGAATAAAGATTAAGGGAGCAAAAAAGAAAACTAAATGGATAACGGAAGCAATTGTAACGTCAATAAGCAAAAGAAACTGCATGTATAAAAAATGGATGGGTCAGAGAGAAAACATTGATCTGCTTAATAAATTCAAGACCTATAGGAATAAGCTTAATACCATAATAATAGAAGCAAAACTGAAATACTTCAAAGACAGGATTCAATCGAATAAGGGAAACTCTCAAAAACTTTGGGAAACTGTTAAAGAAGCCTGTTGAAAGAAAACAACAAAAGTTGATATAATAGAGATAGAGATAGAAAAAGTCAAAATTTCTTCGGACCGAAAGCAATAGCTGATAAATTTGTTGAACATTTTACGGGAATTGGCAAAAGTTTGGCACAAAAATTAAAAGAATGGAGGTATTAACAATAACCGAAGAATACAAAATACAATGTATCTAGAAGAAACGAATGAAACAGAGGTGAGGGATATTATAAAGGGATTTAAAAAATGGCAAAGCACCAGGAATCGATAACATAACTGCTGAAACCTTAAAACATGTAGTACACATCATATCTCGCCCGTTAACATACCTCTATAACAAAATTCTCACATCAGGAAAATGGCCAAAGTCTCTGAAAATTTCAGTGATCAAGCCCATATTTAAAACCGGTAGTAAGCTAGACTGTAACAACTACAGGCCAATATCATTGATATCTAATATCGGAAAAATTCACGAATCTTTAATTAAAAAGAGAATACAATCATTTTCAAATAAATACAGTATACCCTCACCCAATCAATTTGGATTCAGAGAGAATAAGTCAACCGACGACGCAGTGGAATTTTTAACATCAAAAATATACAACTGTCTGGAAAAAGGTAACCCATCACTTTGCATCTTTGTAGACCAGCAAAGGCTTTTGGATTGAAAAGGTTGAGAAAGATTTTTTGAAAATTAAGACTTGGTTTGACTCGAGGCTACTCACAATGAACTTCGAAAAAACGAAATGCGTTCCCTTTGCTACAAACAAGAATAAGTTACCTGATTCGACGAGACTAATGATGAGAGAAGAGAACAACATTATAGAAATTCCTATGGTACAGAATATCAAATACCTGGGTATGTACCTGGATAGTCTAATGAAATGGGATGTTCACATCGGAAATCTCCTGCAAAAACTTAGAAGACTTGTACCAAAGTTTAAACACATGAAAAACATAATCGAAACCAAGGACTTGAGAACATTATTGTTGCGTTATTCAGGTTCAATAAGTGGTAGGTACACTTACTTATAAACTCGCCTTTATTGTCACAGAACAAATAATACAACTGACAACACTGTTTGACACTTTGCAGTTCAAATAAATACTTCAAACTTCACTTGGTAACGTTACAAAAGTCAAATGTTAAAAAGTAAACAAAACTCAAAAACTTCCCAAATCTGATCGTATTTATAGGATAACATTATTCTAGAAGCTATAGAACTTTCAACAGAACATTCCATACTAAGTTCTCGAATAAACTTTGATAATTCTAGTACATTCTAATGGGTTTCTAGAAGGCAAACAGAAGGATTCATGATTTTTTCTATCTACTACCAGGTTCGTAACACTGCCTCATCTTCTAGGATATTCCGTCCCGGATAACATCATCTCCATCTTGATTGTCTCGCTGGAACCAATTTGGAGGGTCGTGGCCTCGGTATTCTGCTAACCTCTCCACGTGAACAACTTTGGGTTTGCTCCTTGGGGTAAGCTGGATGCGGTACACCAAATCGTTGATTTTCTTTACGACGACATAAGGGCCTGTCCAGTTCCTCTGTAGCTTGGGACATAGTCCTTTCTTTCTTTGAGGTTGGTACAACCAAACAGCATCACCTGGCTCAAACATAGTCCCTGGAGTATTTCTGTCAAATCTCTTCTTCATCTTGTCACTGGTGATTTGAAGACGATGTCTGCAGAATTCATGCACTTGATCCAGTCTTTCTCGCAATGCTTTGACAAATTCTGGAAGAACTTTGTCCTCATCTACATTCCTGGCGGGTGGCATTCCAAATAGCAGATCGATTGGCAGTTTCATTTCTCTCCCAGTGATTAACATTGAAGGGGTATATACGGTGGATTCATGCTGGGCACTTCGATAGGATAGGAGAAATAGTGGCACCAACTCATCCCAATCCTTTTGATTCTTGGAGATGAACATCGACAGATACTGGCTGATGGATTTATTGTGTCGTTCAACCATTCCATCTGATTGTGGATGTAAGGTGCGAGATTTCTTCACGCCTTAAATGTTCATCATTTCCTGCCATAACTCGGATTCGAAGTTTCTTCCTTGATCTGAATGTAATTCTAGCGGAAATCCATGTCTGGCTATCACATTTTCTAGGAAGGCCTTTGCAACTGTCTTTGCCTCCTGGTTTGGAATGGGCACAACTTCGGGCCATTTGGAGAAATAGTCCATGGCTACCATCAAGTATTCATTTCCATGCTCAGTAACAGGAAACGGCCCCAGAATGTCAACTGCTACTCTTTCGAATGGTTCACCAGAAAGATACTGGGCCATTTTTCCTCGACTTCTGTCTTTCGGTCCCTTCTTTGAAGAACATAGATCACATCTCTTACACCATTCTTCAACATCTCGATGGCAATTCACCCAATAGAATCGATCTCGAACTCTAGCTAGGGTCCTCTTGATTCCGAAGTGTCCACCTGCACGAATACTATGAAGTTGTTCAAGCACATCTTTGACATGAAGCTTTGGCAGCACCAGTTAGTACACAACGGTTGCTCCATCTGGGCTCTCCCATCTGCGATGCAATAGGCCATCACGAAGACATAGGGAATCCCACTGAGCCCAGTATCCTTTGGCAACTTCACCAAACTTGGATACTTCCTGCCACCCGGGTCTTACTCCATTTTTTAGCCAGCTTAGGACTAACTTCAGATTGTTATCTTTCTTCTGACTTTTCCTCATTTCTTCTGTTGTCCATAAATCAGATTCTTCGGACTTGTCTCTCACGGTAGTGGCTTGCAAAATTTCCTTGCACTGCTCTTCATTGTAGAAGTTGGCCTCTTTGTTTTCAAGTTTCTGACAATACCGGCATTCCTGCTCCAAGCATGGACGTCTTGATAAGGTGTCTGCATTGCTGTGTTTCCTGCCCCTACGACGAATTATTTTGAAGTCATATTGTTGGAGTCTTTCTATCCATCTGGCAAACTGACCCTCAGGCTTCTTGAAGTTCATTATCCACTGCAGAGCGCTGTGATCAGTCCTCACGAGAAAACGTCTGCCATAGAGGTAGGTGTAGAAATGTTCAAAGGCTTTGACTATCGATAAAAGTTCCTTTCTCGTAACACAGTAGTTCTTTTCGGCTTTGCCCAGAGTTTACTATTGTAGGCTATAACTTTCTCTTTGCCATCCTGTTCCTGAGATAAAACAGATCCAATACCATGCTGAGACGCATCACAGTCCAAAATGAAAGTGCCTTTCTCTTGTGGATAAGCTTAAATAGGTGCAGTTGTTAATTTCTTCTTCAGTTCAGTGAATGACAGCTGACAATCAGAACTCCAATCAAACTGAACGTTGTTCTCAGTCAAGCGATGGAGTGGCTTGGCGATTTTTCCAAAATCCTGTACGAATTTTCGATAGTAAGTGCATAGTCCCAAGAAACTTCTTACTTCGTGTTTGTCTCTAGGACGTGGCAAACTCTTAACAGCCTCGATTTTCGCAGGATCGGTTTTGATTCCTTCGGCCGAGATGACATGGCCTGAGAAATTAACTTCCTTTTTAAATAAACAGCATTTTTTTGGATTGAGCTGTAGGTTGGCGTTTTCTAACCTTAAAAATATTTCTTCCAAATTTTTCAAATGTTCGTCAAACGTCTTTCCCATTACCATTACGTCATCCACGTAGACAAGGCAGGTTTTCCATGTCAAACCCCTTAGTACTAGTTCCATAAGTCGTTCAAAGGTGGCAGGAGCGTTACATAATCCAAACGGAAGAACTTTGAATTGGTACAGCCCGTGTCCGGCAGAGAATGCTGTCTTGTCTCTGTCATCGGGATAGACTTCCACTTGCTTTTCAAATCCAACGTTGAAAACCATTTTGAACCAGATAGTGTGTTAAGCGTGTCATCGATTCTTGGCAATGGATAGCTGTCCTTCATGGTGACGTCATTCAATCGTCGATAGTCCACGCAAAATCAGGTTGATCCATCCTTTTTAGTTACTAAGACTACCGGTGAGGACCACGGGCTTGTGGATTCTTCAATTACGTCATCCTTCAGCATGTCATTGATCATGTTGACTACCTCTCTCTGTTTGGCAAATGGTAGTCTCCTTGGAGCTTGTCGGATTGGTTGGGCGTCGCAGGTGTTGATTCGGTGTTGGACTAGATTGGCACGTCCCGTTGAAGTTTCTGTCGAGAACATGTCTTTATGACTATCGAGAAACTCTTCGACCTTCTGTTTTTCTTCCAGAAATAGGTGTTCCGTGGATTCTCTGATCGATGTTGGTAGTTTTTCTTCGAAGTGTTCGAGTTTGGTTTTCACAATTGATGACTCGAGTGACGGGTTTACAAATGCCCAATTGGTCGTTTTTCCTCAGGAAAACTTTGATATCTGTAGTATTGGCAACCCTGACAGGAATTTGTTGTTCCGTGTTCACAAGACATCGGGCAATTAGAAGTCCATCGTTACGGTATTCATCGTTTTCAATTATTCCAGAGCTCAAATCCCCAGGTTCACCTTCCAGTCTGGCCATAACAATGGTTTTGGAGTTTTTCGGAATATGGATGTCTTCCTTAACATAAATCTTCATTGGTTGGAGATTTTCTTCGTATCTGCTGAGGAAGATTTCTTTATTGCCGATCCGCAATATTTTCTTTCTGACATTAAGGATGAAGTCGTTCTTCTCCATGATATCTAGACCCAAAACACATTCATCCTTTATGTCTGCAACCAACATAAAATGTTCCATGGTAAAGGGGCCTATCTGGATGCGTACAAGCGTCTCTCCAATGATTGGTGAGGTTTGTCCCGTAGCTGTTTCCAAAACCATATTCCTCTTTATCGGCTTTACAGATTTTTGTATGAGGTCTGGACGAACAACTGATCTGGAAGCTCCTGTATCTATAGTGAAGGTGCATCTTCGATCTCCTAATTGACCTTGGACTAGTAGACTTTGTCCATTTCTCTTCAACGTCGAGATAGGAATCTTGGGGCTTTGAACACTGAAAGTCAACACACGCCCCCTAGTGCCGACTAATTCTCGTTTTCCCGGTTGGAAGAGAGTCTTCTTTCAGGCGTTCGAGGTCTCCCTTCTGGCGTGGGTGACCTCCTGTAGCCTCCTCTGATAAAACGACCACGAGGTTCCTTTCTTGGGCTTGGGGATCTTGATCTCGCTTCATTGCTTGTAGATGTCGTCCTCACCCTCATTGGACTTCTGGACCTTGATCTTTGCCAGCAGCTTCTTTGTAGATGACCAGTTTTTCCGCAGCTATAGCAGCGCCTTCTTTTATTTTCTTCAGAAGTCATTTGTTTATTTAATGCCGATATGGAGTCCAATAACTTATTCAACAGCGCCTCGCTCGTAGAAGAATCTTCGATGAATTTGCCTTCTCGTAGCTTGGATCTCGTATGTCTTGATGCATTATTAGCAGCTTCAAACTCCAATGATGCTATTAGTACCCCGCTTATGGTCTGAAGACGTCCTAGTCGAAGGGCTTGCTGCATGTCAGGATCTCTTAGGCCGTCGATGAAGGTTTGCACTCCAATTTGTTCTATGAACTCTTTCGGTGCTTGTGGAGAGGCCAAATTAATGAGTCGCTCAACTTCTGCTCCATATTCCTGCAGTGATCCGTTTGGTTTTTGGGATCGACTCTTTAGCTGGCTCTGGAACACTTGTTTAAGATACTGCTGCCCATATCATATCTCCAAAGCTTCCACGATTCTAGAATACTCCTTCTGCTTATTCTCGGGGATATTCTGCAATATCTCTAACGCTTGGCCTCGCAGACACAGGACTAGTGAAGTGGCCTTTCTTTCCTCGGACCAGCGGTTTGCGTTTGCTGCCGCCTCAAATTGACGTCGATACATAGAACACGAAGATTGCCCATCAAATGTTGGAGGCTTCAAAATTTTTGCTTGAGCAGGCCTTGGATATGTCAGTGAAAATTGCCTTTCACTGGTAGGAGAAATTTCCTCAGAGGGTCCCCGCTTGTGTGTTGTGTGGAAGGTGTATTGTTTCTATCCTCTCCTTGATCCTATCTACTTCTTCGTTGAATTTCTTTTTTACTTCTTGTGCCACCAGTTCATTCATTTTGGACAGTTCAATTTCGACCTCCTGGACTCTTCCTCTGACTTCCTGGACTTCATTTCTGACCTCCCGGACCTCCCCTTTAACTTCCTGAACTATTTCGGTGATTTCATTCTGGAAGCACTGTTGGCTGTGACTAAACTGTTGCAGGAGATCGACATGCTGCTGTTGTAACCGTTGGACTACCCGCGCCTCTTGCTCCTCTTGTTCTTGTCTTCTTCTAGCTTCTTGTTCATCTTGTTCTTAATTTCTGCGCATTTCAAATTGTTGGAAAAACTCTTTTTGTTCCTGTTTCCTTTTGAGTTCTTGTCCCTCTTGCTCTTGTTTTCTTTTCATTTCTTGTTTCTTCAAAAACTGGATTATGTCTAACGTCGCCATCTCGTCGTAATTCTGTGCTCGAGTATTCACCATCAAATACTGTAAATCTGCTCCACTCTTCTTTCTTCAGTACCACTTATCCCACCGCTGTCACCAAATGTTGCGTTTTTCAGGTTCAATAAGTGGTAGGTACACTTACTTGTAAACTCGCCTTTATTGTCACAGAACAAATAATACAACTGACAACATTGTTTGACACTTTGCAGTTCAAATAAATACTTCAAACTTCACTTGGTAACGTTACAACAGTCAAATGTTAAAAAGTAAACAAAACTCAAAAACTTCCCAAACTTGGCAAATCTGATCGTATTTATAGAGGATAACATTATTCTAGAAGCTATAGAACTTTCAACAGAACATTCCATACTAAGTTCTCGAATAAACTTCAATGTTTCTAGTACATTCTAATGGGTTTCTAGAAGGCAAACAGAAGGATTCATGTTTTTTTCTATCTACTACCAGGTTCGTAACATTATATTTTGCACTAGTGGAATCACAGCTCAGGTATGGCATAATCGCTTGGGGAGGAGCGTACAATAACCAAATGAAAGGCGTCGAAACCTTGCAGAAATGGATCTTGAGAATAATTTATTCGAAAAATATTTCTCACCCTAGCGATGCCATTTACCAGTTGGCGAATGTGCTAGATGTGAAACAAATATTCTTAGGAATACTGATCCTGAAAGAAAAAAAAAATCGTGATAGGGAATATGTTACACATAGGTGAAACCTAAAGTATATAATGCTGTCCCCTTTGAAATAAAAACGGTCAATTCAATTTCACTATTCAAAACGAAAATACTTAGCAATACTCGAACATTTTCTCACAGAATGATAGATATCAAAAACACCTACTACTACTGAAATTACTTACTTAATAGTTATTTATGTATCAAGGGCATAAAGTAGGCGTTTATGGCCTGCGGCGTGGATAATGCATTATACGCCGAAGGCTATGATAGTTATTTATGTATCAAGGGCGTAAAGTAGGCGTTTATGGCCGGCGGCGTGGATAATGGCCCGATGGCGTTAGCCGAGGGCCATTACACGCCGAAGGCCATAAACGCATTTTAAGCACGTGATACATACAAAATTTTATGCACTAGCGGTTTATACAGTTTCCACCAAAATCTTGGAACAGCATGGGAAACTATCTTTTATGAAGAATGACATTTTCCGAGAAACTATTAATGAAAAAGTTTTCCATATGGTTCCAAGATTTTGGCGGACACTGTTTATATATTTATATCGCAATACTGCCGTCCTAAGCAAAAGTGCAGTATCTACAAAAAATATGAATATAGAGAAATTGGATTATTTAGGTTCAAACCCCTATAAATTTTGCCTTTCATCAAACAAAAATTAAATATACTCGGTTTAAATAGCCGAAGTTGACAAAATATTTTGCCGTATCTATAAAAGTTCAAGAATTTCCTACGTAAGAAGGTCGGATATACAGAATTCTGAGAAAAATAGCAGATGCAGATACTGCACTTTTGCTTAGGACGGCAGAATTATCGTGTCAATAATCATCTCTTTATACTGAAATAGATTCATTTATTCAAATTGTACACAGCAGTATATACCCACCTAATTATGACGTTGTTAAGCAAGCTGGTTGTTGTCTAGCAACAAATTCAATAAACTAGGTAAACGGTTATCTTCATGTTTATCTAAAAAAGTGCGTGAGTGAACTCAACACGAAAATTATGGAATCATCAGATGAAGAACATAATATATAACCAATGGAAATTTTGGAATCGGCTGAGAGTGCCAAACTTGAACTGCTACCAACAAAGTCAAAGAAACTTTACGAAAAGACGTATAATGAGTTCATAAAATGGCGCAATGAAAATAATGTGAAGGTGATTACAGAAGATATATTACTGGGAAATTTTTTTGAGAAGTCCAAGAATCGAAAACCATCTTCTTTGTGGTCATACTATTCGATGTTAAAGTCTACTTTGAATTTGTATAATAATATAAACATAATCAAATTTCCAAAATTGATAGCGTTTTTGAAACGGAAGAATGATGGATATTAGCCGAAGAAATCCAAAATATTGAATAGGGATGAAATCGAACTTTTTCTAAAAGAAGCTCCAGATAATGTTAATCTGATGATAAAGGTATGTTATACCTACCTATATTCATTAAGTAATTGAAAAACTTAGTGATTCTTTTATAGGTTGCATTAATATTTGGGGTACATGGTACTTGTCGTAGAGAAGAATTAACAAATCTCAAGCTTGATGACATTCAAGACCTAACTTATGCTTTATTGATTACAATTCGAGAGTCAAAAATAAAAATACAACGAACATTTACCATCCGCAGTACTGAAAACCAGTCAGTTAATTATTTGGATATTTATAGAAGATATGCTAGTCTACGTCCCGCAAATACTGAACATGGGCGTTTTTTTTATTTTCTATAAGAACAACAAATGTACAAAACAAGCTGTTGGGAAGAATATCCTCGGTCAAATTCCAAGAAAAATTGCAGCATTTTTGAAGCTACCAGGCCCAGAAGAATATACGGGTCATTGTTTCAGGCGTTCTTCAGCCACTTTATTGGCTGATGCTGGGGAAAGTATCACCAATATCAAAAGACACGTTGGTTGGAAATCAACTACAGTAGCAGAGAATATTGCCAAAAAAATTGCCGGCGATGGTGATGGACCGATACCAAATAATAAGTATTTGGACCTACCATCCACATCTAAGATGAGTGGTGAGGATGTTTCAAAAGGGAATAATTATTTTTCAAGAGAAAAGTGAATATCCCACCCTCAATATTCAAAATTGTAACAATTGCATAGTTAATATAAAATTCTAATTTTCAGGGTTATGGAGCAAAAATGTAGATTATGAATAAAAGTTGTTAAATGAGTATTTCTTTATTGAACTGAATTCATTGTTTCGTGGTAGGTCTACCGTGAAACGATGTGCGTAGGTATATATGAACAATTTTTGTATATTGTCTACTTTACCGCCCGCGGGCCATGATGCGCCCACGGGCGGTAAAGTGCCACTTTACGCCCAGCGAACCGGGCGGTAAAGTGCCACTTTACGCCCAGCGAACCGGGCGGTAAAGTGTACTTTACCGCCCGCTAGTGCATAAACGCATTTTACGCACGTGATACAAAATTTATGCACTAGCGGTAAAGTGTACTTTACCGCCCGCTAGTGCATGAAATCAATTAAACCTAATCATTACTACCACATGAAACTTTAAACAGCAATCTTCATAGCTTGAATTCGAATTGAGAGACTCTCGGCACAAGTTTTACTTTTCAGATCCTCCTCAAACCGATTACAAGACCATGAAAGATAATGCATTTGATCAAAATACCAAATAAAATTCTATGATTAACCTTCAATCACAAAAAAGCTATTCAAAGAGCTTTAGTGATTACCCCGTTTATTTCCCCTGATGAAGATATATTTTCGTGTACCTACCTATGTTTTGTATATTTTATTTTATATTTCATGTATGCACTTACTATTGTATTAATTCTTTTTCCGGAAATAAACGTATTATTATTATTATTATTATTATTATTATCAATTTGAATTGTTACCATGTGAAAGTTATTCAACAAAAGGTGTTTATGTTCATGGTTATATGGAGGTTATGTTTGTCGTTGAAACGTTTGTGTGAAACGGTTGTTTGAGAGAGAAAGAGAATATTCTTTATTGTCATAAGAACTTGAATTCTTGTTGACAAAGTTTGAAGAAGCTTACTTAATTATTATAGGATTTTGAAGATGTTTCTAATACATACTTGTCAGTAATTAAAATAAGGTATATAAGTAAGTATATCAATATCATACTATTCAGTAAATAAAAATAGAACTATAAATAAATTCACAATAAATACAATATAACACAAACCAACACACACGAACAAACTTTGTGTGTATAAACAAATAACTAATTCGGATAACAATATTGTTAAAATGTGTCAGAGTGAAAATCCTATATATTATAGTACGGTTTACACATCAGCATTTTTCTTACAGATTTTCTAAAATTATTAAAATTGATGGTGTTTTTAATGTAACCTGGAAGAAGATTGTACATCTTACAGCCGTTGTAAATAACAGAATCTTTAATAAGTGATGACTTGGGAAGTGGGAGACTTATGTTCATGGCTTGCCGAGTGACATATTGAGAAGAAAGTTTGTTAAACGAGATGGAATGTTTCCTAATCAAACAATCAGTTTCCAATATGAATATTGCTATTATCGTAAGTATTTTATATTTAATGAATAATGGCTTGCAGGAATAACGAAATTTAGCTTTGCACATATATCTCAGCCCCCTCTTTTGTAGAATGAGAATGCTGTTCAGGCAGTTATCATTACATGTACCTCAGAAAGGGATGCCATACCTGAGGTGAGAGTCAATTAGAGAGTAATAAACGCCTCTAGCAGCACATACTCCCAACTCTTTTGAAACAACTTTAACTGCGAAACACCCAGATGATATTTTTTTCCTCAAGGCCAGTATGTGTTCCTCGAATCTTAGCTTATAATCAATATACAATCCTCGGAATTTCGTGTTGGATTTATTTTCAATAATATTTGACCCAATGGGTATGTCGTCGAGTGAGCATCGGAAAGTTACTAGATTGGTTTCTGAGATATTGAGGACAAGTCGATAAGAGTCACACCAAGCTTTAATACTGCTAACATCATTGTATATATTTCCATTGAGTTCATTGCTGTTCTTGGCATGCCAAAATATTGTGGTGTCATCTGCAAATAGCGTAAACTTTCCAGCTACATTGATATTTGATCGGTCAACACCCCCCATAGAAGAAAATGTCATGAGGTTGTGGTATCTGAATTTTTTTCTTCTGTTTCAGAGAATATCGATTTACTGTATGCGTAGAATGAACAGGTACTGCATTAGACATGCAGGAAACAACACTGTTATCATGCCATTCGACTATCCATCTTCATTGGATCTGAAATCAAAATATCCTCTCTTCTTCCTTTTAATTTTAGTTGAATTGATATTTGGGCGTTCTGAAGTGCGACTATCCCTGATAGTAGTACCTGATATACGAATATTTCTTTTTTTCAGCTCTACACCTAATGGAACATTTGTAAAAAAATTATCACAAAATATGTGGGACGGTTCACTCTTTGCACCCTGATATGGCTCAATCCATACAAAATAACCCTCGCTGGTATTTACGGTCCATAATTTGTAGCCATATACAATAAGCTTGCCTCTCATTAATTTATTGCATTCATGACGACCAAAAATCATGGCTTCGTCAACACTGTGATTTTCTCGTAGAGGGGCGTATTCTTGAAATACTGTATTCGTTTTTTGAATCAGTTTTCTAATTTTCGCAAATCTGTCGTATTGATCTAAATTTTCGTTATCACAGCAATGTAAGTTGCTGAAAATATATTCAAAAAGATCTCTCGAGAGTGCATTTGAGACTAAATCATTAACTATGAGAATCGACAGAATTTTCCCAAAACATTCGACGACGTGGAAACGGCACGAACCCGCTTAGCAAAAATATTGCATAAAAGTTTTTTATTTCTTTTTTCGTTATGTTATCAACTTTGTTTTTGCTAGTAGCGTACCTACAAATTTGAATATGTAACGAACATTTCGATTACCTCTCCAAAAAAATTAAAATGATTCGCTAGGTGAATTGTTATTCGGAACATTTTGTTGGCATGGAAACTGAACTTCTTCTGGAATCCAATTCTTCATTCGACATCTCAATGGAATGATATCTTCGCTGTCTATGCCATTAAGATCATTGTTGTTCACCGGAATTCTCTTGGTAATATTAGTTCGATTATTCCATTTAGGCTAAAATAGAGTGTTTTGATTGGTTGAAATTTTTTTGTTGATAATTAAAAACATCATGTTTTCGATTTTGTAGTTCGGCTCTTGATTGGCTACTGGATATGTACATGATGTGGTTTCGATTTTGTAGTTCGATTCCTTATTGGATACTGGATCTACAGCTGTCAATCAGTTGGCAAGATCCGGAATCGAAGAACAACAAATAATTAAAATCACTGGCAATAGCAGTGTTATCGGCGATTATCGTAAATTCTTTCTCGTTTTCGAAACAAACATGTTGCCAAACAACATAATTTGTTTCTCAAAGTCGAAGGAATTTCTATTTCGATAATCACCGATGATGTATTATGTACCTACGATTACTAACTTTTGAATCGTCATGAAAAATTTCAGCATCTGATCGGAGCTTTGAGACTGGAAAATAATTTATATTCACATAATCTTCATCGCCCGAGACTTCATCCGTAACTGGCTCACAAGTATTCGTTATAGGAAAATATTGTTAGTGCTAGTCCATTGTCGCCGTCTTCATCTCTGTCTCCAAGAGATTGCATTAGTTCGTGCAGAAAGAGGCATCTATTAAAAAAAAATCGTTAATTTGCCTACTCTTCATTTGAAAGAACACAGATATGTTGCCTCTATAAACTCAAAAAGGGAATATATCAATATTTTATATCATCATTCAATGAATGATGTGTTATTATAACAAAATATAACAAACTGAGCTTATTTAAATGAATACAGTAAATTGAAATGTAACCCAACCAACTGGAAGTCGAGTGGTGTGTAATCATGAACTATATGACTCGTTCAAACGCAAAATATCATGTTAAATGACAACTGTGTGAGTATTAATTATTCCGAATAATACATCAAAATATTGAACCTAATTGGCGCCATCTATGAAAACTTATTGAAACTTATCTGAAATGCATTACAGAACTCTTGTTTGTTCATGTCCATTCGGGCCATTACTGAAATTATCAAATAGTTCAAATCAATCTATGGAAAAAATTGAAAGAAACATACGCACCAGCTTTTGAATAGAGTAATTTCCTGCAATAAATTATGAATCGAATGCATATCTGACAAATAAAATACAAAATTGTGAAAAACGTGCTTTTGGAAAAGACCATTTTCACGATTCAAACGGGCATGATAACTCAACAAACAGAAATAATATTGGAAACCCTTGATATAAGTCCGCTAAGGTAGCAGGCACACTAAGCAACCATGACGGACCGTCCGCGATCGTCCAACTACGACCAACATTTCCATCACGTGTATTCTTATCGGATAACTCACACTGAATGATCGTCAGTTTTTGAAGATCATGTTTAAACTCCAATCTGCTGAAAATTTTGGTCAATCTGTGTTTGAAAGTTTTCATTGATCTCTTTCGTTGCTGGTCGGTCGCGGACGGTCGATCATGGTCGATCAGTGTGATTTCTAGCTTAACAATCCTCCACCCAAATTGAACACATTTGTTTCAATACTGATATTGTAGAGCATTCGATAAATCATGAGTGGAAACATCTAAATTTGGAAAAACTACCTCGAAATCGGTCGATATCAGAAGTAGATAAAGTCCATACAATTTGATAAAAAATCAGAAGTATATACGGAAAATATTATACCCAGAAAATAAAATTCTCTGCATACAGAAAATTTGAGGTACTCGAAACTGTACGCAGTTTGAAAAACTCTAAATGTGCTGGTGTATATGGAATGAACAGTGAACTTGTAAAACAAACTAAAGAGTTAATAATATAAGGCTCAGTAATAGAAGACATAACGCTTCATTTATTGAAAGAATACCCTAAATGCCTCCTTCTTCTTGCAAAGTCCTTTTTTAGACGTTAATATATCTAATTTAACAGTTACTAACACCAGGAAATCGAAAGCTTTTGATTGTGTAAATCATGAAATACTGCTGCAGAAACTCTGGTGTTATGAGTTCAGAGGAATAACAATGAACTGGGTGAAATCTTACCTATCAAATCGCAGCCAAATAGTAGAAACCTTGTCAAGGTCATCTAGATCTTCTATAAAATGTGGAGTGCCACAAGGCTCAGTACTAGGCCCACAATATTTTGGCATGCCAAGGACAGCAATGAACTCAATGGAAATATATACAATGATGTTAGCAGTATTAAAGCTTGGTGTGATTTTTGACGGAAGTGATACAGCATAGGGCTGATTTTCAGAATTTCAAATATGTCGATAATAGTAAAAACATATATTTGTGAATATTGCAACAGTTCTAATGAGTGTTTTTTCTAGGCTCGTACGTCCGACTACCATAAACTTTCAATTAAACTGATTGTAAAACAAAATAAATATATGTCTATCATTGTGAAATAAATAGTCTTGTCTGAATAATTTGAATCACCGTATATAGCACATAAAACACTTTGGTCAATTCATGGAAAACATTTCAAAACAGGTTACATCCGCCCTACACTGAAACTGATATCTGTGGCAATTCAAATTGGAGGTGATTTAAACTCTTTATTGCCACAATGCCCTGCATTGGTGGAACATCTGTTTTATTTTTATGATCACCATAATAAATTTCGCGACCCTTCATTCAAACCGAAATAAAATTTGCATGGAAAATATCGATTACTACCTAACTCATATGAACAGATAAAGAGATTTCAGAAAACGAAGTAAGCCATATTGCCCGGACTTGATTTGGGTACGTCAAAGAGTAGAGATTACATCTCTTGCATAAGTACTAATCATCACATTTTCTTCATCCAGTAGGAACGTTATGGAACTCAAGCCAGAGCCCGCTTGATTCCTGAGTATTTACTCTCTTCTTGAAAGTTGTATACCTTTTCATCGGGTCTTTGGGCATGAAATAGAATATCTGGAACTTGAAAAATCTAATCTCGCTTCGTTGTTTGTCGACCGTGACCTTTACAATTCCTGTTTTCACCCAGCAGCTCCTCTGTGAATGTCCATTTTTTCCGCAACTACAGCAGCGTCTCCTTCTGTTATCTTCAGAGGGTAGAGGTATTTAATTGAAGCATATTTCGCTGCATTGAACCCCATTGATAATATTGTCGCTGCCGTTGATGGTATTGGCGCTGTGCTTATGGTTTGAAGATATTCAAGAAGGGTTCACCAACAACTCCTTCGGTATTTGTGGCTAGGTCAGATCAATTAGTCGCTCTACATCCTGCAGGCTTTCGTCGGATTTTTGGTAACTACTCTCTAGTTGACTCTGGTACACATTTGAGATACTGCTACCTATTTGTGATGTTCAAATTTTCAGCTATTTTGGAAATTTACTGCAGAATGTCTAGTGCTTGACCTCATAGACAGAAAACTAGTGGAAAAGACATTTCCTCCGGAGCTGACCTCTAACATCTGCATATGCTTCAAATTGACATCGTAGATTACCCATCATATTGGAGCTTTAAAACGATAAATTTTGCAAGCCGTGGACTAGTCAATGAAAAAAGCCTCTCACTGATAGGGGATATTTCCTCATAGGGTACCTATCCATTTTTGCGAAAACTGCATCGTTTCCAGTTTCTTCTTGGTGATGTAAAATTTTTCGTTCAGTTTTTTGTCCACCTTATGCGCTACAGTTAATTTTTGACATCTTGATCCCTTTTGCTGGATTATTCCGGTGATTGCATTCTAGAAACATTGTTGACTTTGACTGATACGTTGCATAAGTTCACCATGTTCACTTGGTCGTGTTTTCCGTTCAGTTCATATGTGCATTTTGCTCTTGTCTCTTTCTGGCTTCTCTGTTCCCTCGTTCTTGTTTTATCTTGAGTTCTTGTTTCTCTTGTTCTGGTCCTCTTTTGGCTTCTTGTCCCTCTTATTCTTGGTTTCTCTGCAGTTCCAACTGTTGAAAAGGCTTTTCTTGTGCCAGTTTTTCATTGAGTTCTTGATTTTGTTTTCTTTGGGTTCTTGACCCTTCGAAACTGAAGTATGTCTATTGGAAGCATTATCGTAGAATGAGATTTTTCAAGTATTCACCATCAAATACTAGATATCTGCTCAAACCTCTTTCTTCAGTACCACTTTACCCACCACTTTCACGAAATTTTTCGTTTTTTAAACGGTTTTATTCAACTTAACAGAGCCTGGTTCTATGTATTCTGAATGTCTGTCTATTGAATCTTGCGATTAATTTTTAACATTGCTAGTAAACCGATTTTATCGAAATTTGGCCCAGTTATATAGGTCCGATGACAATACAATATTATTAAAATATTTAGGTGGTAGAGAGGTGTAAAGGGGATAAATATTTACCTTTGGAATCAAAATAGATACGAACATGCGGTTTTCAGATTAATGATTCAATATGGTGGATTTTATGAAAACAAAATTAGAAATACGGTGAGGGGTGTAAAGGGGGAAATTCAAAACTTGGGAACAAATCAGATACGAACATGCGGTTTTGAGATTTATGATTTGATTTGGCGACAATATGAAAAAAAAACAGTTTCAGGGGGTTGGTAAGGGGTGTGAAGGAGGTAAATTCAGAACTTTGGAATGAAAAGAGATACAAACATGCGGTTTTCAGATTCATGATTTTATCTGGTGACAATACAATTTTATGAATAACAAACTGAAGTGTTGGTGAGTGGTGTGAAGGGGGAGAATAACTCCAAACTCTAATATCCAACCAATAACAGATACGAATATGCAGTTTTTGGATTTATGTTTGAGGAAGAGCAAGCTTATGATGCTTGAGGAATTGGATTTTACAAAATTGACAAGAAAAAAACTTTGTAATAATGAGGCTCTGCTAGAAATGCAAAGGTTGCGAAAGCAATAATTATTCATCCTGTATTTTGTTTCTTCTCGATTAGAACTAAAAAGTGAAAAATATATTTTTTAATTGCATATGAAAGAAAAAAAATATTTGGCATATCTCTGTTTACTACAGTCTAGATTTAATAATAGCATTAAAGGCATTAAATGGAGATATATACGCGCCACGATTTTAAATCGAACCTAAAATTAAATAAAACTACTGATGAAGTTAAATCGAAAATGCGCATCTATGAATGAAATTACTCGTGTGGTGAAGGGAAAACATTTTTTCTTCCTCATTGAGTGACACCACAGGCGTCCACTACCCCATTATCTATAATTATTTAAGGTTAAGCTGAGCGCTTCGGAATGTTTGCCATCATCAGAGCTTTCATCTGAACATATGAAATATCAAATATAATTATTGTGAATCAGTGAAACACATACTGTCAAATTAAGGAGAGATTCCATCTCTTAAGATAAATAATGATAATATTCACATTATACAGTTCATGAAACTGAAATCAGTACCTACGAACAGGATGTTTCAGAAAAAAAATTCTTGAGTTAGGTTAGCCAGAGTGGCTATCGTGACGTTAAAGTGAAAGCTGAGTATAAATAATATAAAGTTGTCTTGTTTCCCAGCAGTGTTTCAACATGTGTTTGAAGTAACAATTCAAGTGTATTTTGAGTGTTGAAACAATTATCACCGTTATTTTTGAAGTCACGTGGATCTTCTAAATCTTCAAGTACATTCTGTCTTTTGATAATCCAAATTATTATGTAATAATCTGCTGTTGGAGGTAGGAGAGAACTTGTGGTTGTTATATCTAATATGAGATCCGAAATGAGATTTCTGAGGTCTACCTAGATGTTCTTTCATACCAACGTCCAAAGGCTATACTATATTTCACAATTAATTATTTTATAGTTTTAGAGAATAGAGAGCCTATAGTTTTGACACATTTGAATGATATTTTGAAATCATCTACTTTGTTTCAAAACAAAATTTTGATTATAAAAATAATCCAGCCTTTCGCAAATTTTCCTATACAAGAGGATTGTCGGCAAACGTCGAACAGAAATAATTCAACAGCCCCATACGACCGCCGAATCACGTCTATCCAACGCCTGGCAAAGTTTTCCTACAAGGATATACTCTGCAATCTTTCTGTAACAACCACCAACTGGCAATCGAAAACATGTGACATCTGCAGACCGGTTTCGCGATTCAACTCGCTCATCAGTACAGACTCTGCCACAATATGTAATTGATTTCCAATCGGTTTTGTTAACAGGCACTACGATAACTCCGGCAACCACTAAGAAAGTGGGCAGCAGAGCCATCTATAGAAACCACAGAAAGATTCCGACCAGTACCACGACTTCGTTCGAGCCGAATATATCTAAATTTACACCATGAAAAATATTTAAATATTTCTCATGTGGAACTAGAGTACTTGACGAAAGACAATAAATTTCAAAACAAAATTTTGATTATAAAAATAATCCAGCCTTTCGCAAATTTTCCTATACAATAGGATTGTCGGCAAACGTCGAACAGAAATAATTCAACAGCCCCATACGACCGCCGAATCACGTCTATCCAACGCCTGGCAAAGTTTTCCTACAAGGATATACTTTGCAATCTTCCTGTAACAACCACCAACTGGCAATCGAAACCGAAACCGGTCTGCAGATGTCACATGTTTTCGATTGCCAGTTGTTGTTTGTTACAGGAAGATTGCAAAGTATATCCTTGAAGGAAAACTTTGCCAGGCGTTGGACAGACGTGATTCGGCGGTCGTATGGGGCTGTTGAATTATTTCTGTTCGACGTTTGCCGACAATCCTATTGTATAGGAAAATTTGCGAAAGGCTGGATTATTTTTATAATCAAAATTTTGTTTTGAAATTTATTGCCTTTCGTCAAGTACTCTAGTTCCACATGAGAAATATTTAAATATTTTTCATGGTGTAAATTTATCTACTTTGTTAGTGATAATTTTGGTGATATTATCAGAAATATGGTCTAAGTGAGGTAGAATCTATAAACCAGATAGATATATTTGATCAGTTTTTATGTTTAATTTTGTTAGTGGTTTTAGTTTCGATAGTTTGATAGTTGATAGTTCTTCGAGAATTTTGACTCTTTCATCTATGGGTAATCTATGTGTGTAACATAGACATTTTTTGTTGATAGAGGGAGTGAGAATTGTAAGGAATGGAATGATCGATTTGTGTAGGTTTGCGGTAGATAGAGATATCAATTTTATTAGTAATTTTTTTTTATTTTAAATCTAGAAAGTTGAGTTCGTTGTTGCTGGATATTTCTACTGTGAAATGAATATTGGAAGTGTATGTTGTTCGTGCTAGGAATCGCACATTTGAAGGTAAGACCTCGTTAATTCTTAGCTCGCACAAGTTTCAACTTCTGAGGGCTGTCGTTCGTAGGGGAATGATAGCTGGTGAACGGAGAAAACTATTTTAAACAACAACAATATGAAGGATATGAAATGCATCTGTTGGTAAACCGTCTATGGAAGCTTTTACGTCATCCACATATCTGAACAAAGAAATATCTTTGTGAAGGTGAGGGATTCACTGAATTTCTAACTTGTTAAGGAATGAGTCAGCTAGTAGGTTGAACTGTTGCATGAACATAAATATAAGTTTGTAGAAAATTCTAGACCGTCTATGGAAGCTTTTACGTCATCCACATATCTGAACAAAGAAATATCTTTGTGAAGGTGAGGGATTCACTGAATTTCTAACTTGTTAAGGAATGAGTAGGTTGAACTGTTGCATGAACATAAATATAAGTTTGTAGAAAATTCTAGACTGCAAAAAAAATATTTGACATAAGAAACAAGATAATAATTATCTTGTTTGGAATTTGCCGAAAGTTCGTAAATGTTCCACGATGTCTCTAAAGCAATTCACGACATCCCTTTGAATAATAGGTTCGTTCGTATCAGTACTATTTCTTGTCTACACCATCAGTCGATCCCACACTATATACATTTGTATGTGATCATTTTCAATTTGACTGAATTTGCCTATCCATCATAAGACTCATGTTAATTCCACAGATTGAAAAAGTTTTTTGGAAGATTTAGCCAGTTGAAGTCAGGTGAGCAGTTCGAAAAGATCCAAGTGTTGTTTTATTATCAGCCAGTGTAGTAGTTGTATTTCTATAGTGATACTGATAAAACAGTGGTGTCAGAAAATAGAATATTAGTGAAAAGCAGAAACTATTTATAATAAACTATTTATGGTGAATACGAGGTGTGCTTCTCACGATACGATGAAGATATTGTAAAATGTATCCCAAATCAATTTGCAAATTTGGAAAAAAGGAGCAAGGAGGAAACACACGAAGAGGAAAAGCGGCGCAAGAAGATAAAACAAGGAAAAAAACGCGACGGTTGGATAGAAAGATAGAAGAGGCATTAAAAAAATTCTCGAAGAACAGAGAAAAGAGCGAGACGATGAAAAACCGGAACGAGAAAATGAAAAACAGGAAGAGAAAACGCGTAAACGAGAAAACAGGTAGAATATTTTCGACCTACCAGAAATTTATGCTAACTGGCCTACTGTTACCGATTCAATTCAATCCCATAAAATTAAATGTTTTGCGTTCATCCATTTTATTTTAACATATTTAATGGTTCGCATGTGAAAAATATCAACCACCACTGAACTATTCACTCGAATGCAATAGAATTTTAAACAATTTGTCATAAAATCATAGGGATACGAGTAATTTATTGCTAATTCGAACACTGGACATTTGAATAATTATTTTCCCACAACAGATGCTCCCACGCGAAAAAATATTTTCAACCAAACTCATTGAGATGTGAAATATGTAATATCGTACATTACTGATTGATATTGTACTGAATCAATGAATATGAATGAAAATCGGGATGGCAGACATATGTGGTATTACACAAGAATAGGAATGAGTACAAGAATATTACGATTTATTCAGCATCCCGACCAATAGTCCAGGCGCTGTAGCCGAAATGTAACGAAAACATGACAATAAGAGCAATAGAAATGATTATTGGTACACGAGTAGTTTTTGAAGAGTACTTAAAAAAAATTCTTCTGCACACGAGCACCTATGGAAAGCAGAGAAAATTGTCAGGAAAACTCAGAAAATCGGTATTACATTAATAACTTGGAAGGGGTTGATATAATGTATAGACACAAACTTGTAAGGCGTAAAAATGTTCTACAAATGCTCCATTTGAACAGTTGAATGGCCGCGGTCAAATTCCAAACGATATAAAAAAAAATTGAGATCATTGAAAATACAAAGCAAATAAATGATAAAAATCTATAATAAATAGAACATAGCGCATAAAATGAATGAGTTCTTCGTTGAATATATAAAAATACTTGCATGGCATCACACGTATTAAAAGGTAAGTGCTACGTCTTCCCCTAGCTCGCACAAGTCTCTGACTTTTGAGGGTTGCACGTAGGGGTGCAACCGGTTGACGGAAATAACAATTTTAACTACAATTTGAACAATGTTGACTCGTTGCCTTACGGTGCCTTGAAGGAAATGTCGAGAAAATAAAACAAAAATCAATTCTCCTACGTCAAGCAGTTCGTGAGTGAGTCGGATGTTGCTGAACAAATAAAAACACTGGACATCAGTAAATCAGCAGAAAGCGATAATATCAAACGTAGATTCCTCAAGGAAGTTGTGGATACCATCAGAAATATTCTAGCGAATCTATTCAACCCCTTCACCCCCCTACGAACGACAGCCATAAGAAGTCGAAACCTGTGCGAGCTGAGGATTAACGAGGTCTTACCTTTTAACGTGCGATTCCTAGCACGATAGAAAAAAATTATAATATTACGGGAGTTTTCATCGATATCACCAAGGCTTCTGATACCATAAAATACTGTTAGAAAAAATGGCTGACATAGGCATGTAACGAGTTTTTCCTACAAGCGTGCGTGATTCACCCTACACCCGCACGCAATTTAGTATGAGAAGTGTAAAATTTTACCCACACGCGAAAGTTTGTTCAAGAGTGCTACATTTATTTTACCGAACTCAGCTTTGCGTCGTTCGGGTAACGGCAGTCGCATGCGGGAAATGTACTCTTTCCATACTTGTTCGGATAATAACTATTTCCATAGTTACTTCATAGGCACAAAGCAATCAGTTATACAGTAGGGGTCAGTTTGGGCCCAATTTTATTTCTCATTTACATTAATGCCACTCAGAGACAAAATGTATAAAATAGAAATGTTACATTCACAAATATATTACATGATCTGAAAACTCTTAAAACCTGGCTCAACAGAAACAAGGTGTTTGTAAATGAAAAGAAGAGCAAATATTTCAACTTTGGCTCAAGAAAAACATTCTCATTTGGAAGTCCAGTGAAAATTCACAACTCAAGTAATTGCTCAAATTGTGAGTGTAGAGAAATTAAACAAGTGGATTGAAAGAGGTACTTTGGTTCATTTATTGACAAAAATTATGAATTAGAAAAAAACATATTCAAGAAACTGCATCAAAATTGAGAAAACCTATACCTTACGCTCTATTTTCCTTCATGGTCTGTCATACAATGGTCCAATTAGTTATTATGGACAGTATATCTTTCTGGGGTACTACATATGACATGGTAACGTCAGACAAACTTGTGGTATAAATATCTATAATGCTTTGAAAAGGTAGCACTCATCACACACAGACTTGTCAAAAGAAACTCCATCAGAGAAAAACTCTTACTCTTCATACCCTGCGCTACAAAAACATTAACACATAAATCATTCCACTGCCTAGTCCCCGAATTATGAGCAGTGTCCCAAAAAGCCTGTTTCTGAAGCCAATATTCGTTGAATATAACCGAATATTTGCAAACTGACATTAAACATCTGTTCTCTATCAATGTTCAACATATACTTATACCCTCCAAGAAACAAAATACATTTTAATCAACAAGCTAAACATATTTAATTCAATTTTGTTTCAATTTTATTTTTTTGTTCAAACCCAGCCTACCGTAATCACTTACTTACTGGCGTTGGCACTACAAAAATTGTTTTTCTCTCTCTCTAGACACATACCTTTGGTCTTCTGGATGAGGAAAACAAATATTTACAGGTGAAAAATAAAAATATATATCTATCTTTTTAGAAACGTGGTTCTGAAGTATGGTTTCTCGGTGATGGACCCCTAGAGCGAGGTGGCGAAGCGCATGACTATGTAATTGGACTGTTATCGTGTGATTTTCTGTTAAGCGGACTGAATTCTGAATCCTATTTAAATAACCTTTTCCTTATTGGTTCTGACTTGTTCAAGACACTCCGATGAGCTGGAAAAAGTACCAAGCCAGAATAGCCATGAATTTTCATTCAGGTCACCCAGCAAGTAAAGCATTAAAAAGATTTTCCATGGAAAAAATTTCGTCATGGTTCTCATCATTGTGTACAATTTCTCTATATCTAGCAACAATTTGTCATCCACTGGTCGACATTTTTTTTCTTGAGTTTTTTTCCACTATATTGATCAAGGTACATCTGTTGATAACTATTGAAATGATACTGTGCTTTAACAGCCAAAATATCTACAGTGATAATTCTTCTCTGAACATTGGAACCAAGCTAATCATTTTAATTTTTCAAACCTGACAAAAGAGTAGTCTGAAAAACTGCACTATGATCTGAAAATTATTGGATATTCCTTCTTGCTGAGTTGTGCTCTTCCAGGTTTTCACCAGAAAAAATAAATGGTGTTGGAGATCAAATTTACCAGCACTTCTCCTCAGGGTGTTTTTGGAAGACTAAATGAAACATTTGGACTTGCTGGAAGAAATTCAGCATTATTATACTCTAGCATACTTAGTATATTTCTGATAACAAATACGATACACCTCCAACCCTGTATCTCCTATAATTTCTTTTAAGAGCAGCATTGCGCAGAGTCAGCATACCTGTGTATACTGTGGTAAACTGTCCTGAGATTTCCAACAAAAAAAATGAAAGTCACCACGATGAAGAGCTCATTCTCAATTACAGATTTTCACATTCATGAAGCTATAGTCCATTAAATAAATTCGAAAAAATTATCAAAGAAATTTTTATACGTTTTTCCGGGAAATATAGCAAATAGTGAATGAAACCGTCATTATCGGAGGTTTTTGAATACATATTCTGAAAAAAAAACAGGGTCTGGCAATAAATTGACAGTAAGTTTTTCAGAAATGTTCACTATGATATTTTCACATCGACTTTAAAGACATTAGTCATGTAAAATGAGCGAACTAAAACTAAGGATAACAGAAAAACTTCATTTAGTTCTGTCTAAGTTGAATTGGCAATGTATGTTATATATAATTCATTCAAACTTGAACTACTGAAACTCAGTTCAGCTAACTCGATAGATAAACTTTAAAGAATTGTAAAATTACATTTTTTATTTATCAAAGATCATTATATCACCCTGGAATACGAAATACAACCACTTCTCTCAATACTCGCCAGATATATACGATAGTTGTTGAAGATTTTTCCTTCAATAATACCGTTTAGTTTAAGAATTTTCGACCAAAAATAAGGGAGATACCGAGATTTCTAGTCGAGCGTCGGGGTAAATTTTCATGTACATGCTTTTTTTGTAGAGATTATCTCACATTATATTGAAATTTTCCACCCCTTCCAAGTTATTGATGGAATACCGATTTTCCGAGTTTTCCCGTGAATTATCTTAGCTTTCCACAGGTGCTCGCGTGCAGAATATTTTTCTTCTCAACTTTACTGCTCAAAAACTACCCATGCACCAAAAATCATTCCTATTTGTGAAAGTTTCAGGTCGAAACCCCTGGTACCTGGACTATAATGAGTTTTACTGAGATCGTCGCATCGTCATTCGCAACTTTCAACGCCCGTACTCAAGATAATATCTCTCTATACGTGAGGAGCTGAAAGTCCTCCGCTTCTTTTTCGCACGAGATTTTCTCGATATTCTTCTTACTCCCATTCCATCGTATACACAACGTTAACGAAATCCTAGCCGTTTGCCCCACTGTATTCATGTATTTGGCTTCACATAAACTTCAACTTTGTTCAAATAATAAAAAATCCTTCTCGTGTGTCAAATACCAACATTACTCCTAGATTTACTTTGCTCTAACTTTAATGTTGCCAGTACTGTTGTTTATGACGTGAAAATAAGCGGTTTTTTCTTCTTGTTTATTTGAATTTGTACCTGCATGTGAATACTTCAACAAAAATTTTCATTGAAAAAAACTCCAGACAAATCAATTGCACAATAGAAAGAGATCTTGAGATTTTATCTTGGAATAACATTAATTTATTGTATCAACTCAACAGATAAGAACAAAATGAGAACAAAAGAAGTTTTCCCCTTCACCACACTAGTAATTTTATTTCTAGATGCGCATTACGTTAACCAAGTTAACTTCATTAGTAGGATTACTAAATCAGTTTAGTAATCCAGATCTGGTCCTTTTTTTTCTTTTCTGGAGTTTCGTAAGCCTACAACTAAACTATAGTTCAACCTAAATTCAAACACACTGGATTAAGTACGATCCCGTTTATATCTGTAAAATAGTCATTTATGTACCAAGGACGAAAAACTGTCTATTACAGTCGAGCCTGCAAATTGATAGCTGAGGCGCAGCCGAGGCTAGCAAGCAGGCGAGACAATAGACAGTTTTTAGCCGAGGTGCATATTAAATTTTTTCGTCGACATCTACAAACCTTTATGAAAGTAAGCACTCACCTGTTTGCTGGCCTCAGCTACGTCCCACTCTTTGAACTGCAGACTCGATCATAATTTTAATATATATAAACAAAATGCATTTAAAGTGTAGCAACTCTCTATTTTAATTATACTACAAAATTAAATCAATTTCGAAGTTGAATATTGAACGTACAGTTTGTGCAATTGTTGATATTAATTCCTGCTGTTGAGGAAAATGCAAGAGACAAGTTTTGATTTTGGGTACTTGTTGATGCAACTTCAGATGCAGGTGCTCCAACAGCACCATTTCCAAAACTTCTTTCTTGGAGTGCTTTACCAATTAAAATGCTTTTTTATTCGTTTATTTTTCTAGGAATGGAATCCTCAATGTATTCCTCGGCGACTATTGAGTATTTCCATCCTCCGTGCTGTTTTAATGACAGAATATCTGCGCCAGCATTTACCAAAAGTGTTGCAGATATGCGCCGATAACAATGCCCGTTGTACTCTAGTTCGTTTGGCAATTTTAAGAATTTTGCGATCAAGCTAGGTATCTTCGCAAATGTATGCACACCAACCACTTGCGCTGTACACTTTCCTAATTTCTTTTCTGGCTTGAAATCTGCATACAATCATGAATGTGACCAATTTATGAAATCCCATCACTATGAATCAATCGCTGTCACAGATGTTGCAGAGGTATTTGCTAAAGCTTATAACAGAGTAGCTACGATTGAAAAAGGTATAAATGGTTTCAAAAGTACAGGACTATATCCCATGAATAGAAATGTAATTGAAGAGGAAGACTTCACTCCATTACCTGACTCGCCTACTGCTAGAGAAGATATTGGCATACCAGCTTCAGTAGTTGATGCTTACACTTCACTTTTAGCAAGCCCAAGTTCCGTTGCTGTTCCAGGACCCGTTGCTGGTCCAAGTGGTTTGACATCTATTTACAAGCGTAAGAAAACAATTCCTGATTCGAAAAAAGCAAGAAAGCAAAAACAATCTGACGACATTTATTCAAACACTGATGATGAATCATCTTACGAGATACAAGAAGTGTATGACGATGAGACTACAGATGATGAAGACAAAACAATACATATCAAGAACAAGTCATTCGAAGAAATTTATCCAACTCCCAAACCTAAATCAAGACAAAGCAAGAGAAAAAAACAGAAATCAAAAATTTTGACTTCGACACCGATTAAGGAAGAATTGGAAGGAAAAGAAATAAAAAAGCAACAGAAATCAGCTAGTACTGTGAAGAAACGCGTATTTTGTGAAGATAAAGAAACTAAGAAGCCAAACAAAAAGCAGAAACAGGAGACCAAATACAGGAATAAGAAAGGAGTTGTTGAAATAATAGAGGAAGACCTTCAACATGTTTTGGTTGTGGTGAATTTGGAGCAGATAATGAATGGTGGCGATGTAGATCATGTGCTACATGGTTTCATGCTGCTTGTACCCATGCTGAATTGGCAGACGACTTTACATCATGTAGTAATTGCAAGTAAACAGTTTTCATTTACATATTCATTATCTAACATTTTGGTCTATATTTCCCCACTTCCGATCGATAATTCCCATTAGGGGTCGGGTAATATCGACCTAGCAACCGTTTTTGTATTTTTATTATTTTTCCAAAATAAAGGGTTATTTGAAGTTCAATTGTACTTACTTATCTACTTTAAAGATCAGTCAATGTATTCACATCAATACATTGATGTCAATTTCACGTATTTATAATATAATATATTTACGTTGAGTGGTCGATATTAGACCAACTTCCCCTATTGACCATAGCGTTGATGACTTATAATTATTATTGCTAGCTCTACTAGAAAAATAGGACAGAAGAACATTTTCTGAGAGATTCTCGACATTATGTTCCCGACGCCAGTTCTTGAATGAGTTGTATTGTTTTTCGTATAAAATTCGTGATTTCTGAGGGAGCAAATCCAACGTGGCCGTAGTTGCCAATTCCCGCAGCTCCGGAGGAGTGTTACTGATATCCATATCACTATCACTATCCATTATGGATTATTTTGAACACTAATATTCACAACACTGTCTTATTCCCACGTAAAATCTAGCGGATTTCGTAAATAATTAATTTGACAACATCAAATGACAGTTATTGTCACAGGCGCCTATGTATTAATTAAAACGTGAATTCACGAAAATGACTCGATCACCGCTCTCGTACCGTGCCGTATCATAGCAACCACAGCGGACGAAAAGAGTTTGCGGACGAAAAGTGTTTGCGGACGAAAAGTACTTGCCTTCAAAAATAGTCGATTTTTCGTCCGGAAATTAGTCCTAAAAATGTAAATTATTGCTGAAGTCGACGAAAAAATTATGTACTTAATCACTTGTCCCTTTTCGTACTTCCGTACTCTGAGCTCCATAACTCTAGCTCATACTAGGACCCAGTTACGGTTACTTCTATATCTAGTTTCAGCTACACACTACGTTATCTCTCCAGTTCATAATTGAAACTACTTATCAACTGCTTTAGTTTGAATCTTAATTTATTGTAGTATTAAAAATTGATGACTCAACCTTAAAGAACATCAAGGATAGTATCAAACATTTCTATAATAATAATAATAAAAGTAACATTGAATTACATCGTATTTAATTCAATGGATTTATTACTTAGTCAGTAATAAAAAATATTCCTTCAAACCAGTTAATACTTATTCTATAGACTAAAGTGCGAGAGCACTGCATATATTGAAATATGTTTTGATTTTATTGAAAATATGAACATTTTTATCTTAGGCTGTTTTCATTCGAGAAAAACAATTTTCATTTGAGAAAACCTCTTTAAGCCTTTCAGAAAAAATAACAAGTTTTGAACTGAACCTTAAAAAACATCAAGGGTATTATCAAATATTTCTTTGAATAATAATAATTACATTGAATTACATCGTATTCAATTCAATGAATGTATTACTCTTAGTCAGGAATGATGAATATTTCTTGAATAGACTATAGTGCGAAATCACTGAATATATCGAAATTTGTTTTGATTTTATTGAAAATATGAACATTTTTATTTTAGGTTGTTTTCATTCGAGGAAAACAATTTTGAATTTTCATTTGAGAATACCTTTTTTTCAACTCAACTCAAGTTTGTTATAACAAGACTATGAAGGTTGAAATACCACAAAAATCAGGTAAGAAAACGAGCTATCTTCATAAAATCAAACCTTAAAATATTACTTGACATCTGACTCCTTCAATACTGATCTTTCTTTTAGCGATTTTTGTAGCCAAGTTGTAGAAGTGAAACACATATGTTCAATGGTACCTTACAGGTTCAATAACGTCTGAAAAAGAGAATTTGGAAGACTAGCTTTGGATAAATGGTTTAAGGAATCTCCAGAAAAATCAATTAATGAGAAGCCCCAGTTCATGGAAAACTGATATAATGAGAAGCCCAGATAGTGAAAGAAGTTCACTCACTCGTTCCCTCTGTCATTTTGAAATTAATTTAAAGAAAAAGTGGATTTCAGCAAGATACAAAGATGAGCAGGTTCCTGAAGAAGAATGGTGATTGGTTGGCAAATAACGTCAAGGTTTCAGTGATTCAACTGAAAGGAGTAAACGCAAGAAAACCGAATATGAGTCACAAAGCTTTTTGGAGATTCTGATGTGACTGAATTGATGGAACAAATCGCAGAAACTGCAACAACAGCAACAAAATATACAAAAATATTTTTCAATGTCCAAATATAAGATATTGAGAAAACATACATTCGATGAAGTATTGACGATTTTTATTAATGCAAATCAACTGAAGGCTATGAAAAGTTAAAAATAGAGCAAACAAATTCTTCCAATATTAATCACTTAAGGATGCGAAATTACTTGCATTGGTGAAGTTTACCATCAATAATATAAACGTCAAACATTGGAATAAACCAACTTGATTGATACTTTTATTTTCAAACAATTTGCAAATCAAGGAGAAGAATATTGGATGCACAGATTAATTTAAAATAATATCTCGATAACGGCTGCTTGTTGCGACTTTTGAAAGAAATACCTTCTTCACATAAAAATGATAGATGAATCGATTTATCTTCTAAGAAATGTGATTCATACATACACGAAAAATATGTGACTCCCCAAAAGAGACAAAGACCTGCAGGTGATGCCCCCTACAATTGGGGGCTCTATGATCAAATTTGAATATCTCATAGTAAGAGCAAACACTACCTTTGAAAAACGGAAATCGGTTTTACGCCTATAGTTTTTGTTCAACAATTTTTTTCATTAGCAAATGATCCAATGTATTCTTGTAAATTCGGGAACTCCAGTGATTTTTGGTTATGATAATTTTTAAGAAAAAAAAAATTGGAATGACTCGATAAATTTTAAAAGTTGAGAGATTCCCTAATTCTCATGGACTACCAAACCCATACAACAAATTTTTCTTTCATCTAATCAATAGTTCCTATATACGATCGTGATATTTGTACCTGAATACCGCTTCCCCCTACATATTATATTAGCAGTAAATTGAGATTTGACGAGTTTAATATCTTCATTAACATGCTTGATAAATATATGCCTACAAATATTTGCTGGTGAGGAATAAATTCGACTGTTCGAGGTGGCTCTCAAAAAATTCTCATATACAAATTTTTCGTCCAAATAATATCATTATATTAAAACTTATTTACACAACATACCAGAATGTAAATGGAATTTTAAAACTATGTTCCTCAAAAATGAAGGCCTTACGGACCCTTGCTCACATGAACTTGGGTGATGATAATTAAAAAGGAACCAAGCGCCAAATCGCTTGGTTCTTTTTCAATTATCAGCATCCTTTTCATGTAATGAATAACTGAGGAATCGTCCTGTAAAATATCGGACACTTATAACACAACACTCTGTATTATCAATCAGCTGTCACCTTCAAATGTTAAATTGTGAGCTGTAAATTAGGAAATACCTACTTCGGGATTTGGAAATTTCTCATTTAGTAGTCCATCTAGACAGTCTCACCTATTCAAAATTCCAAAATCCTTTCTGTACTAACATTGAGTGCTATTTGATCACATTTCTACTCTCAAAGGAACACCGAAAAAGGACTGGAAAAAATAAGTCACTTTCGAGCCGCTGAATAATGCTCACAGGCCCAGAGAACGACATCTACAGTAATCAAGAAGCAATTACCGCCAAGACAAGAGCTGAAGCCCGCTCCTACGAGTCCGGTTCAGTCCATTCACGATTCGAGTGATAGATAATAAATCAGAGGCGCGATATTCTCCGGGGGTCCAGAGCCGTATTACTAATTCTCCGGGGATGGATGCTGGTCTCACTCGACTTCGTATCCGCCCGATGTAACTCGATTTAAGGGCTAGATGTCTATTACACTTAAGCTAGGCTTCGGGATTACATTTATTTTTATTTGCGGACTTTTCGGTGTTGATGATAATCTACAGATTGTTGAATACGATGTATACTGATCTCAGTGACAAGAGAATCCTCCTTTCTAATATATTTCTAGTACATTTTAAACAAATATCGAGTAAAATAATACAGTTTTAGAGAAAGTAAGCATTCATTGATCCAAGGTTGCTTCAGTAAAACAGTGAATATAACAACTACAAGTTCATCGAATGAAAATTCAGTTCCACTCAATGAGAATATTTGTGAACTCAATGTAATTATATCGATATCGCCAGATCCTGAAGTTTTTCCTTTCGTGCTACTGACTGATCTACACCTCAGTTCGTTAATTTAAAACATCTTATATTATATTTTATTATATTGATCATTGGTTTTTAATTTTTTACTGAGCGGAAAAAATGTTATTCTTACTCAATTTTTTAGTTGGGTCCAGATCCGGGAAAACACGCAACACAAGCTTTGCTTAGGCGTTTCCCAGGTACTGAATATCATCATTTATTTATTTTCATTTATTTTTTGCATTTACTATATCTACTCTAGATTATGTACATAACCTTATATATGAACATAATTTGAATAAATTGATTAACTGATTGATTGAAGATCAGTATTAATGGCCCTCAATAAATCCCTCAATTTTGTTTATCAATTCTCATATTATCCATTGCTGCTCTTCTAGTTGGGAAGGGGCGTATTTGTGCTACTTGACTTGAACATACCCTTGTTTGAAATACAAAAAATTAACACAAAACATTACAAGAATTGTTCGAAATGCTGTTCATTGAAAAAAGTCATTTGTAGGTCAAAATGTGCCGCTTATTATGTATATAGGATATCCCCAATTTCAATCAATTTTCGATATTTCGAATCCAATAAACCCAGATATTCTGCAGAGAAAAATATAAATGAAGATAACCTGAATATTCCCAATACCGGTAATAAATTTGATCTTGTTTGTGGCTGCTCAGAAAATAAACAAACTGAATTGAGATCCAAAGTCTGAATGCTTCATTGAATCAGATTCATGTAACTCTCCCGAATTCGCGAATTTTCACTACCAAGGTTGGGCCTTGGATAATTGGAGACATCTACATATTGCAGATAGAAGCCAGAAAATTCATGACAATTTGTTCTGATATTCCAATTTTGTCAAAAAAATATACCTGAAATTGTGTAACTTCATGGCACTATACACCTAAATATATATTGCAGCTATATTTTCCTGGAAAGTAAAAAAGGGGGTATAGGCACTATGGGTTCGTTCCAAGTCAAAATCATATCATTGGACAGTAAAAGAATGGTCAGTGACATGAGGGGGCGCCACAGCAACTTACAATAAGTCAATGTCCAAGAGAAAGAGTTTAGTTATTTGGGAAGTTGTGCAACTGAATATTGACTATTTATATGTTAAAAAAAAGAGTATGAGGAGACTTCACCGTAAGATGTAATCAAGTTGGGAAGTGTTCATCGATAAACAGACAAAACATATCCAAACAAACTAACATTCAATTATATCTTCACTGATGCAGAGTAACAGTTTCCAGAAATAAGACTGGTGATTTTAAAAGTATTCAATATTACCAATTATATACGAGGTTGAATTGACTTTGTAGTTTTTTTAGCAAAGCAATTTTTCCAGCACATCGTACTCTGTGGTGGTAAGTAAAATGAAATAGTTGACCACTGACAGTTGACACATCGTACATCTTCGGACAGCTGATGAATAAAAATAAATGAAAAAAGAAGAAATAAACAAAATACAGACAATCATTCGATATACATATAACGCACCCATAAAAACTCAGTTGAAGACAGTATTTGATGCCAAAGTGAGTAATGTTTCAGAAAAGTAGGTTAGACAACTAGCTATACCAATATGTACTCAGCGTTCCGGCTCACTGAAAGTAGATCACAAACAAGCTGGATTCTTTATTGCTCTGAAGCGATACCAAAATTTAAACAAAATAGAGTAGTGAAAATTTACATGCTACAATATTAGGAATACATTGTGAGTCTAATTATCATCAGTTACTTGACAATAATCTGAAATTCGATACCAAGACCTTGTGGGAATTAGCTGTAATTTTCATCATTCTCTTTCAACAGATAATTTCCCTATACAGGTATCACTGACGTCAACCCCATTCATGGCTTCAGTGTGGTACTTCGAGTTTTTCAAATTAGATCTGACATAATAGATTGTGAAAATCAATCATACAACTTCAACTAAACCTTTTGAACTCATTCTGCGTGTGCATTCCACCTATATGCTGTTTATTCACGTTTGGCTGATTTTTGTTTCCAAAATGGCAGCTGTAGATTACTCAATTTAATATATTTGCCTTTCAGCCTTTTACAGAATGTTAATTAATAACCGCCGATAGCCGATGGAATTTATCGAAAAATCCCTTGCGATATTTCGTTGGATCTGGCTGAATTTATTTATAGCTGTCTTTAAATAACACATCATCAATCTATGTGAATGATGTGTATTCGTATTTGGTTCATCAATACTGATATACAAAACTGAATGTGAATGCATTGAAAGCACATTCAGTTGATAGAACTCTTCTATTGAATGCGTTTTCAAACATCGAGCGAGTAAGAAAGCTTCACCGGTGGACGACAGCGAAGCCTCCCATTTTTGGCCTCTTTTAACTGTTGTGTCAAGTTCGTTATCAACTAAAGGAGAAGAATGCCACACTACACAGCCATATTCAAGATTGTGGTCTCACCATTAAGTACTGTAATCATTCTGGTGCTGAATAAACGGGGCTTACCCTACAAACGGTCCGGTAGTTCTAAATTTATAAAATTATGTTCAAGTGTTTAAAATGCAAAATGTACAGGGTGTCAATTTGAAAACTTCTCAACCTCAATATCTTCCTTCCCGTAAATAATATAAAGGGGGTCATCATTTTGATTGGTGTTCAATTCTTTCTCCAATGATACCCTGACTATTAATTTTTGATGAGCAGTTTCCGAAAACTTACCTTCTAAACTTACACATGTAATTAAAATTTGCCTGTTCTGAGATGCATTAATTGATTAACTCCTTTTGGTAAAAATGGTTAGAAGACTATAGATGGCGCCTTTCCATCCCTTGAATGACTAAATTTATCACGCGTGGGATGTTTTATTTGTTGGTTATTTTCCTTTTACAAAATAAAATTTAACTTGCGAGAAAGGCATTGCAAACGTAAAATCTACTAACGCTTCTTATAAACTCTTCGAAATGTCGTCCGTTTTGCTCTAAACAATAATTAAGTCTGTTTTCGAACTCCCCCCTAACATTACGGAAAACTTTACTAGGAATTGACTTTTATGCTGCTGTAATTCGTCTTTTAAGTTCTTCAATATCAGAAGGATGTGTTTCATAAACAACGGATTCAAGGTGCCCCCTAAGAAAGAAATGTAAGGGATCTTGGAGGCCATTCAACTGCTCCCCTTTTGCCAACCATCTATCCGCAAATCTCTGGTTTAATCACTGACGGACGGAACGAAAATAATGAGGTGGAGTACCGTCCTGCTGGAAATTGTTTCAAAATTGTTTCAAAATTGTTGTGTATGCCCTTCCCGAAATTTATGTGAGTTTTCGTCACTCCAATAGCGACAATTTTGTCTGTTAACATTGCCGTCCAGAATAAATGAACTTTCATCGCTGAAACAGATATTTAACAAAAGATTAGAGATGGTTTTGACTCGATGAGTCATTGTTTCACAAAACTCAATTCTTCAATTATAATCATCATCGTGGAGCTCTTGAAGAATCTGCATTTAATATGGATGAAATGTATGCATTTTCAATGCTTTTCTTACAGTCTCGCGTGACATTCCCATGCATCTATTCTGATACTGATTGTAAGGAGTTCGTGGGCTCTGCAGCAAATGTTCCCAAAACTTCAATCAAAATAATGTGCCATTTGAGCCCCCTTCCCATTGAAAATTGTAAGGGCTACAAATATCCCTTGAAAGTGCCCCTCTTGAAAATAAAATGGACCTGTTTTTTATATTCCTCATGTTGTTCACTGGAAGGAAGATATTGAAGGTGGAAAGTTTTCAAAATGACACCATGTATATTCCCTCACTCTGCATACACCGCCATATTGGTAAAACCGAGAAAACCGGCCCTTTCTTCAGATTTTGGCTAGTCTGAATCTTCATTTCAGTGCATTTTATCTACTCAATACAGTATAGAATTAAAGTTCCTATAAAATACGTTTTGAATTTCGTTTCTAGGACTGATAGTTACGGAGATATGCACTTTAAAAAACAAAGAAAACCGCATTTTCCGATAATTTTTCAACTTCAGGACACAGCACAGTGGACTATCTGAGCTTAGTCCACTTTGCTTCTAGGAATTCACACCTGTTATGAAAATCCAAAACAAGGTCAGTGCTGTTACCTAGTGACGGGAAGAAAAAGGTTGGTTGGTCCATTTACGAGTTAAGAATTTTGACATGGCGATTGAGATTCTGCAAAAAAACCATTTGTTGAATTATTGTGGGTTAGTCCGTTATTGCACTCATAGCCTCATTTCAGATATGGCAAAAATTCCATAAATTCTAGTAATTTTTTTCTAAACAACCCTACTTAGTTGAGGGTAAACATAAAAGTTAAAACAACATGTTGCTTTCGTTGGCTATTGTGACTCCACATTATATCTGAAATTTGGAGTTCGTGTCAATCCTATATCTGTGTTTTTACATGTTACAGCGCGAAACTCATGAGGTAGGTACAAGTTCACTTGATTGGGTAATGATGAGCGGGTATATGTTAATTTTGATATAACATTCCTATTGTAAAGATTCATTCATTCAAAAAGTAAGAACGAAATGCAATAATAATCATACAAAAATCGGTAGTAAATGAACTATAAGAAGTAAAAAAAAATCACATGTTCTTCGCTCTTTTCGTAGGTGCTGTAATGAAGTCTGGGTGGTGTTCATTCTCGTCACATAGTGAAGTTACAGAATCGGCGTCGTCTTCGTCAGCGACGATGACTTCATTCCAGTTATTATATTACACCAGTCCCACTCAATGAGGTATTTAACAATATCCTTGACAATATCCATTCACTCCATAACTTGGTGGGGCTCTCAGGAAATGGAAATATGCTACGTCAATTGTCGGAGGTGATTTAGCCAGATTGAGCTTGGTGGTTCTTATCTCAATTTTAATTTTTTCTGCACTTTTTCAATTATGCTTTTCCCAGCTTGTCCTTACCTCTTCAGTGGGGGATATGAAAATCGATAATATCCTCAAAATCAGCCCATGCGGCTGTACCAGACGAATCGGTAAATGAATTTCTCATGCCTACCAATCTAAAAATATGATGTTATTGTGAAGGAAAACTTTACATTACATATTGTTGTTGTTTTGTGCATGTAACAAATCCTAAAAATCTTTGGAACACAATCTGTTGAAAATTTCATCCCCAATTTTTTCAACCACGCAGCTTTTTCTGTGACATTACTTGGAAATACTGATTGATTATATAACGCCAATAGTCGACATAATCGGTACTTAAAATGACCATTTCACAAATAAACGAATATACCAGAGCGTGTGCAAAACTTTTTTGAAAAAAACCATGAGGATTTCTTCTGAGAGGATCAACACTGCTGTGTCAAAATTTTGCCGACATAATTTAACAAGTGAGTGTATTATTGTTTCAAGTCCTTTGAATCATTAAAAGTCCCAAATTATAAACATTTTTTCTTAATTGTTAACAAACATTTCGATAACTAATTCTTGAAACGCAAATAAACTTCTAAATCCATATTTGCAAATAAACAACTATTTCAATACTCGTCAATGAATTCTCTAGACTCATTTTTTCCTACGAACGATATATCACTTATAGATAACTCCTTGGACCTGTTATCTCTGGGCCCATTGCTGGCATACTGCCATACTAATGATGTGAATTTAAAATTTCTCCAACAATTCAATTCATTTATTCTTCTCTTTGATTTTTTCTGGTTCAGTAAAATTCACTCATTGTCTTAGCGACGGACTGGATTTAAGTATTTCTTTATTGCAAGTTATTTCCCACTCCGGTGAGGAATGCATTCAGTATACGAAAATCCATAAGAAACTTACCCAAATACATATTGTCTCGTCTCTCTTCTTCGCGTGATGAGATTTCCGTGGACTGCTCTATTTTTGTCTTATTCTCTCAAAACGAAAGTCAAATTACAAAAGCTCGGCGATGTCAAAGTGGCGAATGCTGTTGTGCCATTAGGGTGTTGTTGAGCACAGCGATATAATACCGCATGCTGTCATATTGCATTATCATTCCTCTGGTGTTGTTGATATTGTACGCAAGCATCCTGCATTGTGATGATTAATTTCACAGGATTATTCAAGGTGTCAACTGAAAGTAATGTGGAAGGGTGGATAAGAGTTTTGTGTGTATTATTTCAAAGCCGTTGAATAAAATACCTATCTACAAAGTTTTAGTAGTCTTTTGATTATGAACTGGCGAAGTTGTGATGAAAAATGCCAGGGATGTTGATTGCAAAAAGGTAGTTGAATCATCTGGAAAAAATATTCTTTGTAGAGAGCATAGTTTTTCGTTTTAACCTACTATAACCAAATTCACTGTGGAATAAGGTGAAAAGATTTAATGGTTTCAGTCACACAAATAATGTGAGTTTTTTCGAATGGTTCTTAGGCACAGAACTGTCCCAAAGCACTGTGCTCATGAAAGTGCTTAAATCAGTTTAGTGCTCGTAAGCACTGTGCTCCAGAGCACTTTTTGGATTCAGTGCTTAGTGCTTCCAGCATTTTACGAAAATGCTTAGTGCTTAGTTATCCCGAAAAGTGCTCTCGAGCACTAAGCCTTTTCTCAGCTATGGATATAATATATCAATGATTTTGAAAATTATAAACGCGGTCAGCGGCACTCCCACCCTCAAGAACTACTGATTGCGTCCTTATATTATGAACTATGCAGTTTGTAACAGAGTTGAAATTTTTAGTTTTTCTGGATTATGTTTGGGAAATATTTTTGTTTATTTTATGTTTTGTTTTAATAATATTACTCTTTTTTTGTTACAGTGATAAGGTGAATGTTTGAACAAGAATAATTTAATGTTTGTTTTACTTACTGAACTGTTTTAAATGGAAACACTTAATGTTACCACAATAGATTATTTCGTGCTACACACAATAAATAATAAATCCACCAAATACAAAACAACATTCTTTTTCATTTGAACCACATTATTCATTAGAGCTGATCAATATAACGACCAAAATTTCATCAAAATCGGTTCCGCCGTTTAGTAGTTACAAGGAAAAAGCTACTTAATTTTTACAATATTTTGATTTTATTTTTAATTTGTTACCTTTAACAAAGTTTACCGAATAAATATATGAGTTGCCTCACTCCGCTGAATGTGACGATCCGCCTCTCGCCCCGATTGGGAGGCCCGCGGTCCACAAAAGTCTCTCAAGTTATAGACCGTCACATAATGACAGATTTTGCTGACTCATTCTCCTTTTTCTTGGATTTTAACCACTGAAAATTATATCAGTGTTGAGCAGACGAAAATAAAATTTAAAAAATCTAACGCTTATGAATATGACCATTTCATTTTCTCGATCTGACTAGTTCTGCCCATCTAGCGTCTACCGATGGTTATCAAAATCGCATTCCTATTTCATTCTTACGTCAGCACGCTCTGACATGAATGAAATTTACTGTATACAATGGTGCTTTCTATCCGAAAACTGCCGACCTAAGAAATCAGTGAGAATATTGGAAGGTAGGAACTATTTCGCGCCGTTCTATATTTCAATTTGAGTATTCGCCGTCCATTTCGGAAATCAAATTAATCTCCCAAACGAAATTGTCTGGATATTCCCTATCAGTTGGAAGTTGCACTGTTTTTATGGGTCTTTGCATTGAAATAAAACAAAAGCAAGTATTGACTCATTTCCCTTAATTGCCGATCAAAAAAATCTCAATTTTTGATACCAAATCAATGTCAGTATATTCAATAAGCACTTCAATTCTTTCTGAGTTCATCTACCAAATTTGAGTTTTCCAAGTGAAACCGTTTCCAAATGCAATATGAACTTGGAATACACGAAATTGAACGCCCACCTTAACGGTCTCGCCCTTTTGGAGAGTGCTTATTGTTTAGTGCTCGCTGAATCGAATTACTTCTTGAAAGTGCTTGCTAATCGCGAGCACTTCATAAAAAAAAGCGTACTGCTCGGGATTCCCGAGCACTTTTCAAGAGTGCTTAGTGCTTAGTACTCGAAGCACTTTTGTCAGTGCTCGGCACAGCTCTGCTTTAATGAAGAATAATTTCTGGTCCATAGTGCTGTTCTTCCCCAGCTACTTCATTTATAGGATTTTCCGATTTTACTAACAGTTACCAGGATTATTTTATCAGACGTAAAAGGCTGGCCGGGGTCTGAAGATACCCCCGAAATATAAAACTAATTTTTGTTTATACCAGCCAATGTCCACTACTGAATACATCATATTTTATCAAAATGATTCATAAACTGCAGCTAGATGAAAGATCAATGTTTAGAAATTTGCGTTTGCAAAGATACTGCAAAAACACACGTCATGGGGTACAAACGGTCCCCGGCCAGTCCTATGAAGGTTAAAAAGATTGCTTACAGAAAGAGTAGATCTGCCAACGTCACTTGAACCAACTTAAATGGAAAAAAAATCATAAAAGATGGAAATTACGATCATTCTGAACAGAATTCCAAACGGTCCTGAAAAAAATAGTGGACAAAGTGGAGTGGAGTGACATGAGGACCCACTTTGTTTTGTTTGGAAAGTCACTGCACACCTGTGATCTTATAGTTCAGCATCCAGAATATCATTATTGGTAATATGGTAATATATCATCGCATTAGCTATGCCTTTGATTGAATAGAAATATAAATGAGTTCAATATCAAATTATTCAGGTCTCATGATTCAGTACCAACTGGTTTTGAGAATATGAGTCTATCCAACTAAAAATAATTAAAACATAACTAAAGTCGTCAAAGCTCCTGATAATTCAATAATAACCATGTAGCTATCTATGTTCCTTTTACTGAAGCACCAACGGCCACGGCAAATAATAATAATAGCCGCCTCTACCCGCACAGGCTATGCCTTTGGGTACACTCAACGAGTGTTTATGAGGGAGTATTATTATTACCAAGATCCTAGTACTCCATCTAGTCAACTACTGCTATCAGCTTCATGCAGTAATTGTTGACTGTTTTTAAAATTAGATTTTTGTGTAATATAAACAAAGATGTCTTTAATAAATTGAAGCTTCTGGACTACATGCTTTTTTATAAAACAGGAGTTGCTTCTAGCTCTTTAGGTGTCTTCATAGCAGAACTACAAGAAAAAATTGATCGGATGTTTGATTTCGTGGAAGAAATTTCTTTCATAGCATAATTTTATTTTGTATTATAACCTTTCAAAGGTTTGGAGTAACTTGAAGCGATACAGACACCGAAGTAAATTTCGATACCGCTTGGAAGTGAGTGATCCATAGTAAAAAAAGGTCCAATCATCCTCAATTCCAAAATTCCCACCCACATGTTGAAACCAAAACGGTGTTGGTGCCTAGAAATTTTGTACCAGCGCGGAATCTCTCTAGACCAAAAATGCGTACTTCACTTGTTGCAGATTTCGTTGTTGGTTAACATACTGTCTTTAGACCATAACATTTCATCACATAATTTTCTGAATCGGTCATTTGAGAAACATCACAAGTCAATGCTGGATCATATTTCAGGAAACCAAAAAAAGTAAAAATGATTAATCTTTGAAAATATATATTTATAATATATATATAATGTATATTTGAAGAAAAAATAAATTAGGAAAAAAAATTGCACTTCATACACCCAGGACTGTGATGTTTCTGAAATGAACAATAAATCCTGACAGAAAAGCATAGCGTTTCATTAAAGAACTTTATTGAACATGAAAGAGAATTCCCAAAATAACAACATTTACAAGAAATTACGCGTTTTCTTCGTTATTTTCAGTTGTTGGCCATCCTAGTAATTCGTTAGAAGAATGTATGTAACAAGTTGTTTAATATCTTCAAGCTTCTTGTAATTAATCGGAACTTGTCCCGATGGAAAAGCAGGTTTTTTGCATCTTCAGCTACTACAAAATTAGATGTAGCACGTCTAAATGTATGGCTGGTGAATCCATCTATAAATTCGAAAGCTTCGACAATCCCAAGTTCAGTAGAGGAGAATGTAAAATGTACGTAGTTCATAATCTGGAAAGTATGTTTTGCTCCCTCGGCACACCTCTACTAAGAGACTCAATGGACAAGCATTGTTTTTTAAAACCTTGGCCACCAAGATTTAAAATCGGCAATATCTTCACTTTTAACCAGTTGTTTTAGGTATTTTGATAGCCTTGATGAATTGACAATCATTGCAACATACTCCATTATCGAGTAGATTCTGTCATACTTTCGGATTACCCTTTTTATAGCTGCAAAATTACGGTCATTGGGGTAAAAAGAATGCCCCCTTTGTGGAAAATACTCGTTTTGAATCTATTCGTTTGAACCAATGCCATAAGCAATCTTGTGATTGTATGGTTGCGATTCTGACCACCGCAGCTGTCAAAAAAAATTATTCAATTGCTGAATACTGGATGGAATATCGTGGTCTGTGATATCCAAGTTAAACGACGAGACTTCGTTGGGTCCTTTCTTTGCGACACCTTCATGGTAAATATAAAATTTGACTTGTTGCTTTCGAACAAAATTATACCAAACACGTTAACAGTCAACTGCCTCGAGGAAACAGCTTCTTGTACTGGAATCACTGGAACTGGAGATTTTGCATATAATAAAATGTGATTACTGCGGTATCATCATCAGTAAGATTTTTGGATGATTCAGTTGAGAGTTTTAGTTTAATGTAAAATTTTTGAGCCCTTCGTTAATGTATCATCAATTCAGTGACAGCTGCTCGTTTCGTGCTATCATTAAGTGAAGGACTTTTGATTTTAATTTTCAATTCTTCGCATTTGCAACAGGTATCAATTTGTGGTCGACCAAATCTAAGGTTGAATATTTTCTTGGAAATTTGTAAGTGAAACTTGTACTTAATTTTTGTGCAAGGGTTTTTTGTTTTAAACAATTCGTACATAATTTTAACCTCAAGTTTTTCATCCAAATATTTTTTTTTCTTCTAGAATAATGCGAAATTTTTGTGGGGAACTCCTGATATGATCTTCAATCTAGACAACTATATTTTCTGGAATGGCATTTCCAGACTTGCCTCTTTTGTCAACATGTTGTTCACCATCAACAAGAAGTTGAGTCAAACGTCTTACTCTTGCCAATGTAATTGATTGAACGTTACTAAAAGCTTCTTAACAAACAGCAAAGCACCCAGAAGAACACGTTAAGAAGTATTTAAAGTATAAGTTTTCGGTTTCGATAGCCACAAATTTCTCGGCCTTTTAACTTTAAAATTGTTACATCCCATTGATGCTTGTAAATACTCATCCTATTTATTTTTTGTCTTTATCAGTCTAAATTTCCCAAGAATTTCCTGACGATCCCCTTGGGAACATCGCTCATATTATTTCAATTTACACCTACGAGAACAAACATTACTGTAAAACAGACTAGCCTAAATATTTCATCAACTTACCCGCATGTTTCTCCCTGCTCGAACTACGGCACCTTTGTAATTAATATATCCTTCCCCTTTTAATCTTGCATTTTTCATTATCTCACATTCATATAGTTTTCTTTTTCCCTTAATTTTTTCCCAAACATTAAGAACAACATCCGACTCGCTTTCACCACTAGACGCCACGATTGAAAATAAGTCATTGGTCAGAGCTGTGCCGAGCACTGACAAAAAGTGCTTCGAGTACTAAGCACTAAGCACTCTTGAAAAGTGCTTGTTAGTCAGGAGCACCAAACAATTTTTTCATGAAGTGCTCGCGATTACTAAGCACTTTCAAAAAGTAATTCGATTTAGCGAGCACTAAACACTGTATTTGGAAACGGTTCCACTTAGAAAACTCAAATTATTGAATATATTGACATTGATTTGATATCGAAAATTGAGATTCATTTGGTCGGCAATTGAAGGAAATGAGTCAATACTTGCTTTTGCTTTATTTCAACAATGCAACTTCCAACTGATAGGGAATATCCAGACAATGTCGTTTGGGAGATTAATTTCATTTCCAAAACGGGGGGCAAATAGCCAAATTGAAATATAGAGCGGCGCGAAATAGTTCCTACCTTACCAACATTCTCACTGATTTCTTAGTTCGGCAGTTTTCGGATAGAAAGCACCATTGTATAGTATATTTCATTCATATCAGAGCGTGCTGCCGTAACAATGAAATAGGATAACCATCGGTAAACGCTAGACGGGCAGAACTAGTCAGATCGAGAAAATGAAATGTTCATATTCATAAGCGTCAGATTTTTTAAATTTAATTTTTTTCTGCTCAACACTGACATAATTTTCAGTGGTTAAATTCCCAGAAAAGAGAAAATGAGTTAGCAGAATCTGTCATTATCTGACGATCTATAACTTGTGGCGGATAGTAGCGTTTAGCGGAGTGAGGCAACATATTTATTCGGTAACAAATCAAATATAAAATCAAAATATTGTAAAACAAAGTCGCTTTCTCCTTATAACTACTAAAGGGCTGAACCGATTTTGATGAATTTTTGGTCGTTAGATTCGTCTTGATAACGCAAGTGACACTTATTATATTAAAATTATGGAAAATCAAAATAGCGGATCTATTGTGCCAAATTGGCCGTCTTTATACAACATAATAATTGAAAATTAAAAAAAGTATATAAATAAACTAAAAAACCCGACTGCGGTTTAAAATAAAAAACGAAAAAGAAGTAATATCTATTCAAATCAAATAAAAACTGGAAGGAGCCGGGACCTATTTGCTTAAAAATATCTATAGAAAGGGACTTGGCTACTTCCAATCTTTCTTTATGTTCTATATGTTTAATTTAGTTCAAACCGCAGTCGGATTTTTTCTCTCTGTTACAAACTGCAACGTTGAAACTGATCATAGTTCATAATTTAAGGACGCAATCAGTAGTTTTTGGGATGCCGCTGACCGCGTTTCATATTTTCAACAACATTCATAGATCCATCCATGGCAAATAATAATAATAGTCGTCCTCTACCCGCACAGGCTATGCCTTTGGGTACACTCAACGAGTGTTTATGAGGGAGTATCATTATTATATTATTATTATTATAGCTGAGAGAAAAGGCTTGGGAGCACTTTTTGGGATTACTAAGCACTAAGCTTTTTCGTAAAATGCTCGAAGCACTAAGCAATAAGCACTGAATCCAAAAAGAGCTCGAGAGCACAGTGCTTACGAGTACTAAAATGCTTCAAGCACTTTCACGAGCACTGAGCACAGTGCTTTGGGAGCGCTCTGTCATCAGTACAATGCATTCAGAAAGAACACATGTCAGCGACTTGTGTTGTTTCTCAACGCATCGAGATATTTACAAACTCATACATCAGTGAAGCTTTGCCGGACATGTGATGTTTGATGTTTCTATAAGGAACGATGCGTTTACCCTCAAAGAGTATGTTCATGCAATAATCTCAAAATGGCCGATATATTGATATGTGCTGTTTCTCAAATGACCGATTCTCCTGGTGTACCACTCACAAAATGTCCTTCGCATTACGTCGTCTCTTGGCCGTAGTCTTTGGCAAATCCGAAAATTGTACGGATTATATAAGACTCTACGCAAAATAAAATCTGCTGTAGATTTTGGCGTTTCAGTAACTTCTTCAATGTTTCTAACCGATGTGATGTAGGGTCTTCTGTTACAGCAATGAGCACATTATTTTGTGTTTTCTCATTGAACGGTTTGCTTCTATTCACAACTGGTTTTTTGAATTAGCCATACAACCATTCTTCCAAATATATTTTTATTTCGCTGTGATCTTTCAGGAAAATTATGTAAATACATTTGCTCGGCTTCTCGAGTATTGAAATGTCATAGAGTATAACATTTTAACATTCCGAACTTTTCCTAAAAAGTATAATTTGAATCCATTTTCAGACAAATTATGTACGCAAATAACTTTTGTATTGTACCTATATATGAAATTAGGGTAAACACACTTAACACTTAATAATTTTGATTAAATTCTTAACATAAATATCTTTTTTCATAATTGAGTTACTACCTGAAATTCTCATTAATCTAGATCCATACAATTAATAGTATAGCATTGTAGGCTGCGGTGGTCGTGATGCATTGCTACTGGTTAAGGATCTTTTACTTTGCTCGCACAAGCTCCAGGAGGTTCTGAACTGTTGCTTTTTCAGGGAAAATGAAAGATTCGTTACAGAATAAAAAATATTATCAAAGCAGTTATGATGAACACAGGTAGCATCAATTGACTTTCAATTATGACATTCTCAAATTAATATTTTTCAAGTATTCAGAACCGTAATAGGAGGTTTTTTCAGTTCTCAGTTAAAATCATGTTCAACATTGGGTACAGGACAGTTCACTGTCGATTAGACGAACGCCGGGTACTTTTACTCAAATTTAAAAATTCTCTGTGATTATTTTTCTTGAAGTAGGGACATCAATTTTCAACCACTTCTAGCATAACTCCCCATCCGTTTCTACTCTCCACAGAAAAGGCAATTTTAGATGGTGCGAAAACCCATAAATATGTCAAAGAAATATAAACTTGAAATTTATAAATAACAAAAAACAGGAGAGCGCGTTCTTTGAACAAAGCCAACGGTGATATATGAGTGCAATTCAAGCTGGTCAGCGGCATTTAATACCTACTCCAGAATCGATGAACTTTCTTTCAAGACAAACCTGATGAAAAGGTGTATTTGCTCGACAAATAATTTCATATCTTTTACGTCCACGAAGATTGATTACTTCACTCACTTCTTTATCTCAAATTTCAGTTGAAATCCTAGCAATTCTCCTTTCCTTGAAACGACAACGGATGAATTATTTGCTGTGAAAATGCCAGGTATTATTATCTTTTCTTTTTCCCTTTTCTCGCTTCAAGCTCCAAGAGTCAATTTTTTACGTGTCAGCGGGCGATTAAAATGAATTTAATAAGTTTTAGGAGTCTTGTTATCGATTGCACCAAAATGTGTTGAGGACATTTTGATGGTTCGTAACGTACCTAGATGAGTGTTATGAATGTGTAAATTTGGACGAATGAGAATCTATGAAAACAAATAGTATTTTACCCTTTCCACTCCAATATGAGTATTTACATAATCAAGTCATCTTCATCAGTGAAAAAACTTTTTTTTTTAAAGCGGGCGTGATTAATCATATACTCGCAAACAATTCAGTTTTCCCGCACTAGTGCTTTAACAATTTTCCAACAAGCTAAAGTTTGCTTGGTTAACTGTAGTGATAATTATTTTCTAGAGGTGAAAATTCATGTAATACAAAATGGTCTCTGGTCTCAAAGACAGTAGAGTGCTTCACATTCACAACACAATTTCATCAACTTCTAATTCGGGCCTTCTTAACAGACAAATGTATCACAACGTGATGCCAAATATTGCACACAATTTGAATATGTTTTAGCATCGCAATATGGAGTTAATTGTTACTCACATTACAATCTCATTAACTCATATTTCGGGTCCTCTTGACCGACTAACGTATCACAATATGATGCAAAATGTTATACGTAATGATCTGAATGTGATATACCTCCAATCTTTGAATTAGAATTCACATCAATGTTGATTTAGCATCACAAGTTTCATTCTATAATGAAACAATACATTTCGTAGACAAGTTTGTTATTTTTTTTCAATAATATGAAACACTGCCCGAAAAATATTTATGAATATGAGTAAGCCCGTAATCAGTAACAGGTTTATTCTAATAGTAAAAATAACTTTTTTTGTACATTTCTGCATCTCTATTGATGCGTAAATGTTCACTTTTTTTTCACTGCCAAAATAATTCACGAAATAAACATGAAATATTACTTTTTGAAGAATTTATCTTTGACAGAGTCAATTATTAATTGATTATTCATCATAAAACAATTTCATTCATTGGAGTAATAATTGATAGTGAAGTTTGAACAATTACTTCCAACATAAATTCCTGAAGATGTTTCATGTTGCTGCTGATCAGAAACGTTAGATATTTTTTGAAGAGTTGATTCCACAATTTTATCAGATATTTTAATTTGTTTGAAAGAAGATGGACAATTCAATATTTCCTTAATTTTGTTATTCAAACTCTCTTCTTGTACCTATATGCTTCTGCTACGGAGGCAGATTTCCAGCTACCGACACGTTTCATGGATGTAATATTGCCCCCTGCATTGTCCAGACCAGTTACAGAGCTTCTCCTTAAACAGTGACCTGCATAGCTCTTATACATGTCTTTTCCAAACCATTTTGCGATGAAGCTGGGAATTTCTCCTATTTTATTTATAATATAATAATAATAATAATATTCCCTCATAAACACTCGTTGAGTGTACCCAAAGGCATAGCCTGTGTGGGTAGAGGACGGCTATTATTATTATTTGCCCCACATGTTGGTTAATACATTTTTCATTTTACTTTTCGTATGAGGCGGCCGTAGTACTCTATACTTGCGGTATAACCCTCAATATAATCAGGATTTGAAACGGTAAACATTCTTGCGCAATAGGTCTCCGTATCAGGTATTTTGACAATCAATAAAGCTCCAGCATATTCAATGGCATCAATAGTTATATTATGTAATAATTCTTCACGGCGACAAGCACCGCTAATACCCAAAATTAGGACAACCTAAAAATAAAAAATATTGAAATTACTACTAATCTAACAGAATTATGATTATATCTGTACCTTATGGAGTGAATTTGTTTCGTTATCAGAATCTTAAATAAATTTATTCATATCATTCCTTGATAAAACTTTACATTTCTTTTCTCGGTATCCGACGCTTTTGTTCTCAATGAGAGGAACCAATTTTGAAAACTTCCTTATATCAATGTTTTTCTTAAAATTCAATGTACTTTTTAACATTGAATAGACCCTCCATAATGTGGGAAGTTTTATAGTTTCTAATTTTTCCTCAAAATAGCATAAAAGCAGATGTTTATAGAAACCATTTTTAAATCTTTCTTGTCGCACCATTCACCATATTCTATCTTGAATTTGGCCGGTAACATATTAGCTACTTTTGCATTTGCTTTCTCAGATATATCTGATGAGGTATTACATGATGTCCCTATCATAATCAACATCCATTTACTTGAAAAAAACTTGAAATTGGAGCGACTACAAGCAAACACAGTCAAACACGCAGCGTGCCAACAAACCGTTTCTATACTAACAACACAGAAAGACCACTGGATGCTATGAAATTGTATTATAAGTATTGATAACCTTCAGGATAACATGTAAGGAAAAGAGAAGGATCATTTAGTTATTTTGCGGTAATTTTTTTCGGGCAGGAATTTTTTTTTAATATGTTTTTACTGAAAATATTGAATAATATTTTCAAGACAACAGTCGTTCTAAAGTGATAATTTTTCGGGACAAAAACCACGTAAAGATTTATTGGAAGTGTATATGTTTCAAACGATGTAAATTCACATGCACAGTTATACAAAAAATGTTGTTTGTATTTCGTGTATGAAATTCGTGTTTTCATGGCACATTCCAGAGAATTTTTGGCCTCGACCACTCTCATGTGCCATAAAAAAAACATTCATTTTACGCACTTAACACGAAAATAACTATTTAACAAATTCCTGAAATATATTCTGCGAAAAATTATTTCGTGAAAGTTTTTAGCAACGTTACAAAATTTATATTTACAAAAAATCAAGTAAAACTAAATTATTTGTATTGATTATCAGGTGAATGCGCAGGTTCATCATATAATAGCAGGGGAGCCCAAGCGGGGATTTCTGGATTTACTGAAGCGCGGCAGATTAATATATCTCTCTTGTGCCGTATATGGAGTAGACGTATTTCAAGGTAGTGCTGCAAAAACGTTGAAAACTGTGAGTGAACTGTCATTGGTATTCTTGAAAATCAAGGTAGTGAAAATTACGATATTACCCATATCATATATTTCTTTTCGAAGAAAGAAATCTAGTAGAAAGAGCATTCTGATAAATTTCCAATTCGAAATGGCAACGAGAAGTAGTAGCAAGAAGGGCGAGGACGAACTGCAGTCGGCAGTTCAAACTATTGTCACAAAACTATGTACATCTGAGGACTTCCTTAGTCAATTGACAACTGCAATCACAAAAACTATTTTTGACAAATTCAAGACAGAAATAGATACTCTTAAAGCTGAAAATGAGAAAATGGTCGGGAAGTTAGGGAAACAAGAAGAAATAATCAATTCGATTGTTAGAAAGCAGGAGAAACAAGAACAAATGAAGAGAAGCAGAAATGAGCGATTATATGGTGTCACTGATACTCAGAATGAAGACTGTGCTAGGACCATATCAGAAATATTCAAGAATGAAATGAAATTGGAAATAGAAAGTAACACTATTGAAAATATTTATAGAATTGGAAAATATGAAGTAAATAAAACTTGTCCTATTATGATACAATTTTTAAACAACTCCTACAAGAACTATGTTTTCTCCAACAAAAAACTGCTCAATAACACAAAGTTTGGAACAGCTTCAAATTATGAATGGTGCCATACAGAAGGTTGGAAATAATGGAAAAGTTTAGAGCAACTTTGGCAACGTATTCATCAAATACAATGATCAAGAGAATCCTATCAGAATACGCAATTTGGCAGATATTGGAAAATTGTAAGAATTAATAAATTGATGTTTTTTTCTTTCTTGATATGTATTATATATAATATGGGTTAATTCGCAAATTCTTATTTCAGGCATTACTCAAGTTGAACCATAATAACACTGTACTTCTTTAATTTGCTCTTAAAAAATATATGTATAGATAAAACTGTGCAGTACTTCGTGCAGATTTGTCGCGCCCAATTTTATTTGATTTTCGTTTACTTTTGCTGTGTTGAAAGATTCAAGTTTTTTCGTTGTTGAAAGAATCACCTTATCTGGTGGATTTTCTTTTTCATCAACACTTTATTTACTAATTTTTACTCTTTGTATATTTTATGTGATGTACGAATTGAAGATAGGTTGTTTGAATGTGAGATCTTTGATTCCCTCGTTGCCGGATGTCAGGGAAATGATATCTGATCATGACTTCGACTTGCTGATGTTATGTGAGACATGGCTAACAAATGAAGTTACTGATGATATGCTTAAAATCGGTGATTTTAAATTATTCAGACAGGACCGAGGGTCTAGAGGCGGTGGTGTCGCTATTTATGCCAGGAATAAATTACACGTTAAGTTATTGAAGCCATCCGACATATTTTCCGAATAACTATGGTTAGAAATTAAGTATGGAGGAAAAAATTATGGTATAGGGGTAATATATAAACCTCCGAATCAAAATAACAATATTTTTTTTAACGAATTTGAAGATACTCTTTGTTATCTATTTCCGACGGTAGATGAAATCATCTGTACAGGGGATTTCAACTTGAATTTTCTTGATTTTGGAGATAACAGAGTGAATCAATTTGTTTCGATTTTAGATTCATTGGAATTGAAACAAATAATAGATACTCCTACTAGATTCACCAATACTACAGCTAGTCTCTTAGATTTGATAATAATCAATGAGCAGATTGTAGTTGAGAAAGGAGGTCTAGACAATAAAGATGTTTCAGATCATTTGCTAATTTATTGCATATTAAAAGTTCACGAAAGAAATGAAGGTCCCACAACCTGTACATATCGAGATTTCAAATATTTCAGCGTGGAACATTTTCAGATAGACTTATTTGAGGCCCCATTTTTCAGAATATATGACCAACACAACATTGACGAAAAGGTTAACTTTTTAGTAAATTGCCTAATATTTCTTTTTGATAGACACGCACCTATAGTCAGAAGAAGAATCACCAAACCAAAAGCTCCATGGCTGACGAACACATTGAAAAAGATGATGTCTATTAGAGACAAAGCATTGAGGAATTAGAAAAAAAAAATTAATCAGAGGGAAGGTTGCAGTACTATAGAGATATGTTAATCAAGCTATTAAACGGGAAAAAAGAGCTTATTTCAATTACCAGTTTGAGCAGAGGAGCTCCAAAGAAATGTGGAAAAATCTCAGGAGAAATAACATATTACCTCAGAAACAAAACGATATTCCGGATGTCCTAAAAAAACCAAATGAGATAAATGATTTATTTATAAATTCTATTACCTTAAAGGATCCTCCCGACACGCTATTGAATTTCTATAGAAATTCTTGCCTGACGGATACAAAATTGAAATTTGAAGAAATGGATGACTTATTCGTCTATAAAACTATATTAGGCATCAAAACAAACGCAACTGGCTGCGATGAACTAAACATAAAAATGATTAGATTGTGCTGTCCACATATCATCACATACATTACACATATAGTGAATTTCTGCTTAACGGAGAATGTTTTTCCAGTGGCATGGAGTAGAGCCATTGTAAAGGTACTTCAAATACAAAAGAATCCTTCGGAATTCAAAGATTTACGCGCCATCAGTATATTGCCGACACTTTCCAAAATATTAGAAAGAGCAATGGAATTTCAATTGAAAAATCATTTGGATAAATTCTCATTGTTACCATCGACTCAGTCGGGGTTTAGGAAAGGTTACAGCTGTACAACTGCTCTCGTCCATATTGTGGATGACATAATGAGATCTACAGATCAAGGAAAATGTACTGTTCTAGTTTTATTAGACTTTAGTCGCGCATTCGATACCATCAATTACGACTTATTATATGGGACTTTCTGAAACGTCTATCTTACTGCTGGATTAATACATAAAGAATAGACAACAAAAAGTTATCTTGGATATACTTGAGTCTCGGTATCTTTCACTAAATTCTGGGGTACCGCAAGGTTCAATTTTGGGACCTTTGTTATTCTGCATGTACTCTTCAAATATACTGAGAAGCATTAACCAATGTAGTGCTCATCTTTATGCCGACGACCCTCAAATCTACTACACTTTCCCACCTCAAGCAACTGATTTTGCTTGTATACAGATAAATGAAGATCTCCAATCATTTGTGAAGCTTTGCACAGACCACTCTTTCAACATCAATACCAGTAAATCTAATGTCATGTTATTCGGATCTAAAAATAATCGTGATAAGGTATGTAACTCAATTGATATTCGCATAACTGGGGAATCACTTGAATTGGTTCAAGATGCCAGAAGTCTCGGTGTATTATGGGATGACAACCTACGATTCGAAAAACATGTAAATAGATCAATTCAACGTGCATATTAAAAATCATATATGGCAATAGGCATTTTATCTCTACCAAATTGAAATCTATTCTTTGTGACGCATTGGTCCTATCACTTTTTAATTATGCAGATTCCGTATATGGTCCATGTTTAACTAGTCAATATGTGAAAAAGATACAGAAGGTTCAAAATTCATGCATGCGACTTATATATGGAATACGTAAATTTGAAAGAATCTCACATAAAATAATTGAAATTGGCTGGTTGAACATGAAAAATAGAAGGATCCATCATGCTGCTAATCTTTTCCATGAAATATTATCAACTAAAACACCACTCTACCTACACCGGAAAATTACGCACCGCAGTGATGTCCACACCTTGAATATAAGGTTCAAAGGTACACTTACGCCACCTAAATTCAGAACGGAACAATTCAAGAGATCATTCAGCTACCAGATTTGCGAAATCCATAATTCAGCTCCCACTATAATCAGAAATGAAACTTTTCTAAACTTCAAGAGAAAATATAGACGTTTTTTGTTTGACAGTCAGCAGTGAGGGAGAGTCATACGATCTCCCATGCAATAATTATCTTATCCAATTCAATCGTACATTCATAACACAGTTAACACTTTTTGTAATTTTTTTTTTATTTTCACCATGTTGCACTCTAGAGGTATGTTTGAGGTTAAGTGGAAGAACAATTTAATGACGTACGCGGAAACCAAGTTGAACTTCGCCTTTTGTTTTCTTGCAAATAAATTTAATAGCGAATATTATTTTTACCTGTAAAAAATTGAGGAACCAATAAAGTCGTTTATTATTACTATTATTATTATATAGGGGGATACCTTGAACCCATTTAAGTACCTCCATCAAATAATAAACCTCATAAATGAGGCCGCGCGTCCAGGTTAAAGGATCAGATGATTAAAAAAAAATTATTATCTGAAATGAGTTAATTACATGCTATATTCTATTAATCTGACAATTTGAGAGTGACGTAAAGAAAGGGGAGGAATACAAAGTTGTAAAAAAATGTCATCTCGACATTCTCGAGCGTGGCTAAATTTTTCACTCTTTCTTTATCTATTTAGCTTGGCCAAACTCAGATTTTGAATATAATTTGAACCGATTCGTACGGGTAGATTTTGAGAAATATCGAAAAACTATGATTTTCTTTTTAAATGTGTTTTTTTGGAATATCTTTCAAACGACTTTATCGATCGATTTCAAAAACTGATCAGCTCTTAATAAAAAAAACACATCGATCGCTGCCAGTCTGGTCAGAATCCGTTCTGTATTGCACATTTTTGAAGCGTTTTCATAAGATACGTCAAAAGTTCAACCCGTTTTGCTCTATCTCTCATAGTCTTCGAAATAATCGATATTTCTGTGAAATCAGATCTGCTAGTGAAATAACGTCCTTACTTGATAGAAGCGTATCAGCCGCCAGGAATAGAAAAATCGTATGGAAAATATCAAGAGAGTTTTGAATTATAGTCTAGTCTACAAGTGCCATTTAGACCAACTTTTTTCAGCAGTCTCCGAAAATTATGATTGAGGTGTCATTCGATTCGGAATGACATCCAGATGATTTTTGAAAAAAATGAAGTTCCGCATGAAAAAATTGTAAAAGTTATTAACAATTAACTAAAAAAAAAGATGGCTTTAGTATTTTGTAAATATCTCAAAAACTAATTAAAATTTTTGAAATCTAAAAAAAGATTCAAAAAGAGGAGGAAATTTCCTAAAAAAAAGTTCAATTCCCGGAATTGTAGCATCAATATTTATAATTTTCCCAGAGGGATGAAAATACGGCCGAAAACGGGTACTCTGGCTCGGGCAAGCCACACCCACTTTGGACACTTTAACAATAAAAATTATTTTAAAATACTAAATATGAAAATAAAAAATTGGAAAAATTCAGGCACTAACTGAATAGATTAATGAACAATAATCCGCTTGAAAAAAATTTTTATCACAATTTTTCAATTAGTTAATCAATAGTTAATTAATAATTTTTTTCTGCTTGAACATGAACATTGCAAGTGTGATAATTGTTAAACAAAAACAGACATGATTTTTTTTCTTTTTTAAAATTTTTTTTATTATTTTTTATTTAATTTTTAAATATAAGTTCTCTCTAACTCTCTAAATGTCATTTTGTGACAGAAATTAGAATAGAACAAAAAATATAAGGTAAAAATTTATTTGTTTATAACAAATTGTTTATTGCATAAACAATGAAAAATTAAATAAAATGGATTTTTTTTTATATCAGAAAGAAAGACAAATAATGATTAAAAAAAAAAAAATGGTTCCTTAATATTAATTAGAAGCGGGAGAAAATAATTGTTAATTAACAAATGCGTTTTCAAGCAATAAAAAAATTCTTTTAAGGAACAATTTTTCTTTTAAAAATCATTATTTGTATCAAAGATTGAATTTCCATAAAAAAAATTTCAATTATCTTATAAACAACGCATTTGTTTATAACAATTTTTTAAACAATTAGAGATGAAAATTTAAAAAAATTATTTCTATGTAGTTCCTGATAACATAAAAACGGATCATTGAAAATATTTAAAAAAAAATTTTTTTTCAATGATTAATTTAAGTATTTAATTTTGCAACAACGAAAATTGTTAATAAAAAACTGAAAAATAAAAACTTTTTAATTTTTCCAACGGGGTTCTATTCTGAAGCCTTTCAAGAATTGCTCCAAAAGAGGAAAAAAATCTTAAATTTATAGTTTAACAATTATCACACTTGCAATGTTCATGTTCAAGCAGAAAAAAATTATTAATTAACTATTGATTAACTAATTGAAAAATTGTGATAAAAATTTTTTTCAAGCGGATTATTGTTCATTAATCTATTCAGTTAGTGCTTGAATTTTTCCAATTTTTTATTTTCATATTTAGTATTTTAAAATAATTTTTATTGTTAAAGTGTCCAAAGTGGATGTGGCTTGCCCGAGCCAGAGTACCCGTTTTCGGCCGTATTTTCATCCCTCTGGGAAAATTATAAATATTGATGCTACAATTCCGGGAATTGAGCTTTTTTTAGGAAATTTCCTCCTCTTTTTGAATCTTTTTTTAGATTTAAAAAATTTTAATTAGTTTTTGAGATATTTACATAATACTAAAGCCATCTTTTTTTTTTTAGTTAATTGTTGATAACTTTTACAATTTTTTCATGCGGAACTTCATTTTTTTCAAAAATCATCTGGATGTCATTCCGAATCGAATGACACCTCAATCATAATTTTCGGAGACTGCTGAAAAAAGTTGGTCTAAATGGCACTTGTAGACTAGACTATTAGTCCAGAAACGAGTCCATTTGTAGTTCGTTTGGAAAATTAAGGACGTTTCCGACTTTTCAAAGGAAAAGTTCTGTTCTGCACATTTATGGATAGATAAGCCCCTGTGGGAGCGATTTCCTACGATACGTCAAAGGTTCAACCCGGTTTGCTCAATCTCTCATAGTCTTCGAAATAATCGATATTTCTGTAAAATCAGATCTGTTAGTGAAATAACGTCATTCCTTCATAGAAAGAGCACGTAGATGGAGAGTGAAGCGTATCAGCCCCAGGAATAGAAAAATCTTCTGAAAATATCAAAGGAGGTTTGAATTAGTCCAGAAACGAGTCATTTGTAGTTCGTATAAAAATTTTCTGCAAACAGTACGTTTCCTACTTTCCAAAAAAAAAGTTCTGTTCTGATACGTCAAAAGTTCAAGCAGATTTGCTCAATCTCTCATAGTCTTCGAAATAATCGATATTTCTGTAAAATCAGATCTGTTAGTGAAATAACGTCATTCCTTCATGGAAAGAGCACGTAGATGGAGAGTGAAGCGTATCAGCCCCACGAATAGAAAAATCTTATGAAAATATCAAAGGAGGTTTGAATTCGTCCAGAAAAGAGTCATTCGTAGTTCGTTTAAAATTTTTCTACAAATAGGACGTTTCCGACTTTCCAGAAAAACAGTCCTCTCTGATACGTTAAAAGTTCAATCAGTTTTGCTCTATTTCTCATAGTTTTCGAGATAATCGATATTTCTGTAAAATCAGATCACGTAGATGGAGAGTGAAGCGTATCAGCCCCAGGAATAGAAAAATCGTATGGAAAATATCAAGAGAGGTTTGTATTAGCGCAGAAACGAGTCTATTTGTAGTTCGTTTGGAAAATTAAGGACGTTTCCGACTTTCCAAAAAAAAAGTAGTTCTGCACATTTGTGAAGCGTTTTCATACGATACGTCGAAAGTTCAAGCAGTTTTGCTCTATCTCTCATAGTTTTCGAGATAATCGATATTTCTGTAAAGTCAGATCACGTAGATGGGAGTGAAGCGTATCAGCCCCAGGAATAGAAAAATCGAATGGAAAATATCAAGAGAGTTTTGAATTTGTCCAGAAACGAGTCCATTTGTAGTTCGTTTGGAAAACTAAGGACGTTTCCGACTTTTCAAAAAAAAGTTCTGTTCTGCTCATTTGTGGATAGATAAGCCCCTGTGGGAGCGATTTCCTACAATACGTCAAAAGTTCAACCCGTTTTGCTCTATCTCTCATAGTCATCGATATTTCTGTAAAATCAGATCTGTTAGTGAAATAACATCATTCCTTCATAGAAAATGCACGTAGATGGAGAGTGAAGCGTATCAGCCCCAGGAATAGAAAAATCGTATGAAAATATCAAGAGAGTTTTGAATTAGTCCTAAAACGAGTCCATTTGTAGTACGTTTAAAAATTTTCTACAAATAGGACGTTTCCGACTATCCAAAAATAAGTTCTGTTCTGATACGTCAAAAGTTCAAGCAGTTTTGCCCTATCTCTCATAGTCTTCGAAATAATCGATATATCTGTAAAATCAGATCTGTTAGTGAAATAACGTCATTCCTTCATAGATAGAGCACGTAGATGGAGAGTGAAGCGTATCAGTCCCAGGAATAGAAAAATCGTATGAAAATATCAAGAGAGTTTTGAATTAGTCCTGAAACGAGTCCATTTGTAGTTCGTTTAAAAATTTTCTACAAATAGGACGTTTCCGACTATTCCAGAAAAAAGTTTTGTTTTGATACATATCGATCGATTTCAAAAACTGATCAGCTCTTAATAAAAAAAAACACATCGATCGCTGCCAGTCTGGTCCGTTGATTCGTTCGTGAGTTATCGTTGTAGAAAGAACACCGAAAAAAGTATTTTTTCGGAATCACTCTGAAATTTCTGGTTCGATCAATTCAAACTTGATGATTCTTCATGGAGCTTAAAAAACCGCGTGAAAATCGGTTCATTTATCCAAAAGTTATTGCGGTTGGAAAATTTAAAAAATTGTATAAACTTCTATCAGACTTTTGAGCTCGGAGAGCTCATAATGACACAAAAATTATATTTTTGAGCTCGAAGAGCTCTAAAACGAAATAAGTGAAATGTTGAGCGCTTAGGTATGGAGTAAGCAGGAAGTTGCAGGGATGGCCTTTCGGATCAACCGTTTTCCTAATTTTTTTTTATCAGAATCGGCGAATCCATCTAGATAATCGTCAGCTTAGGAGACAGCAACATCTAGGACATAAAGATGAACCATATACAGTGTGTCCCAGCTAAAACTTGTCACCCCCCATATATCCGAACTCATGAAAAAAATTGAAAATCGCTTAGACCCGTCGATTTTTATTTCAAGGGGGAACACTTTCACCAAATACACCATCATTGTGTTGTCAACCCCCTCAACCCCAGCACCCCCTACTTCAGAATTTTCAATGGGACTACTATACTTGTGATACATCATTTTGAAGGGAATTCAATCCCAAATACATCGGTGTACTGAAATTGAGGATCGATCAAGTGTTGTTGAAGTTTTAATGAAAACTAAGTTTTATCCAGATATTTTAATTTTTCATCACCTCAAATGTTAGCTTCGTAAGAAAGGTTCACTGTGGGTACGCCACTGTATTGAAAAATAATATGCTGTCAGAAATAATAGTTTCGAAGGTGAGACAGTCGTTTTTATGAAAAAAAAAATTGCCCTCATGTGTTTTTGTATACGCATATCTTTGTTTACGCCTTGGTAATTGATGTATTCGAGTCACTGCATTCAACAATTTGAAAACATTCGAAAATGGTTTATACTGTACAAGAGAGAATATCCATTGTAGCTGCGTATTTTGAAAATGGACGATGTGCTAGAGCTACGGCTCGAAGTTTCAATGAAAGTCATCCAGAAAACACCACATCATATCAGTACGTGCTTCAATTGATGAATAAGTTCTTGGAGTCGGGATCAGTGCTGAATAAAAAACATGAACGAGAGAAGCCTATGAGAAATGAAGGGGTCGCTGTTGCAGTTGTAGGACATGAGACATGAGACTATTTCTGGAGTTTCGAAAAGCAGCGTACATCGAATTCTGAAAGACGCAAAATTCCATCCTTATAAAATGCAGAATGTACAAGAATTAAATGAAGATGATCCTGATAGACGTACAGAGTTTTGTGAAATCATGAGTCAATTATTGATTGGTGATAATAATTACCTCTACAATGTGTGCTTTTCTGACGAATCTTCTTTTTATTTAAATGGACATGTGAACAGGCACAACTGCAGATACTGGAGTGACGTAAATCCCCATTGGTACAGGGAAACTCATTCACAAACTCCCCAGAAATTGAATGTTTGAGCTGGTATTCTGGGAGACCATATTGTAGGTCCATATTTTATTGATGGTAACCTCAACGGACAAACGTATCTTGAACTTCTTGATACAACTGTGAACCCCAGAATCACTCAGTTACTTGAAGACGATGATAGGTTACTTGACGGTCAGCTCACCTTTCAACAAGATAGAGCTCCTCCACATTTTGTTGCACCTGTACGTCAATTTTTAGATGACAATTTCACAGGGCGATGGATTGGAAGGCGAGGACCAATAGAATGGCCGGCTAGATCTCCTGATTTATCACCATTAGACTTCTTTTTATGGGGTCATTTGAAATCCAAAGTTTATATTACCCAGCCAACTTCTCTTGATGATCTAAGCAGGAGAATTGTTGTGGAGTGTCGTGCAGTGACTCCAGAAATGTTGAGCAATGTGCGAAGAAATTTCGAAGATCGCTTATACTTCTGTATGGAACTGAATGGTTCACATTTTGAACCTTTCCTACGATGATATCATGTTAGATGATGAAAAATAAAAATATCTGGAAAAAATTAGTTTTCATGAAAACTTCAACAACACTTGATCGATCCTCAATTTCAGTACACCGATGTATTTGGGATTGAATTCCCTTCAAAAAGATGTATCACAAGTATAGTAGTCCCATTGAAAATTCTGAAGTAGGGGGTGCTGGGGTTGAGAGGGTTGACAACACAATGATGGTGTATGTGGTGAAAGTGTTCTCCCTTGGAATACAAATCGACAGGCCTGAGCGATTTTCCATTTTTTTCATGAGTTCGGATATTAGGGGGGTGACAAGTTTTAGCTGAGACACACTGTATATCTTACTGTGACGCGCTTGATTATTTCAAAATGACGATTTTTTTTCACATTATAATAATGGCCGCGAGTTAGCGTCACATCGACATCGTCAGACTATTGCATGGGAGCTTTTTGTTAGGTTCACTTAACACCCTCTAAGAAAATCTGATTTTTATTTTTTTTCATTTTCAACTCTTACCTACGATCACCCCATCATGCAAACGATCAGATTTAACATACGTACATTAAAAATACGTAGGACGTTGATGCTATCAATATCTGACGCGCTCGAGTATTTTTTTACTAATATGAAAATCTATAGCCGCTTCCCCCAACGATTAAAAGGTTTACATTACATAACATTTCTTTCTTTTTATCATCTAAGCTTTGCAACGCAATAGATCTCTATGACGCTCGAGTAAATCCACATTTAGCATCGTGAGCTCCCCTACTATATGGTGATAATGCTTTTTCTGGTTTCATTTTTCTCTGCTTGGCCTGACGAAGCCGGTAACACGCATAATTTGAAATTCTTTAGGCGTCAGTAGAAAATGTTGCAATATGGCATCTGGAATCAGATGAAAACCAACATTTAGAAATAATTTATGGACTGAAAATAACATTTTATCTCTCCATACCACAGATTGAGTTCTAATCTGTGTCTAACTCAAAGATGATTTACAATTATGGAGCAGAATAAGTTGGCAGAATTGTCGCATAAATGGAAAATTAAATTGTCAGTTTGAAAGAGAATAGTGGACTGACTCAGATTGTGAAATGTATATACCTAATGTATCTAGAACTGTATTTTATGTAACTATTTCTTTTTAGGTTATCATGAAAGTTTCCATTCACATACCTACTATGGCAGGCAAATTTTCAATCATTGAATTAAATAATAGTAAAATATTAAAAATTTGCTTAACACAGATTGTGACTAATGCCATTTTAGTTATGTTAGTGGAAAAAAGTTTTGTATGTGAATTTTTATTGAGAATATATAAAAGAAAACTTCATTCAGCATGCTCTCTAAGCTTTTGAAAGGAGCTAAACATTCACAGAAAATTTTAGTATTAAGCAGAACGGGGGTTCCAAATAAACGTGGAAGTAAATCATTTGAATGTTTAGATACCAGGATAGACGTGGTCTAAAAGTTCCAACTAACACCCCGTAGTTGGAACTTTTAGAAAGTTCCTTCAAGAAAGAAAACATTCCCAAAGCTTTGGGAAGGTGCAGACAATTTCGACAAATCGTGGAATGATCCAAAGAAAGGGATCTGAAAGGTTTTGGAATTTACTGAAGATACAGCGCATACTTTGTTCGCACAAGTTCATTGATGAGCATCTGAGAGGTTTCTTTACGGATGATCTAGGAGGTTCATAAAGAGACATAAGAAAAATGTTATTTAAAACCGAGGCTTCCAATACAATAAGAGATTTGTTAAAATTAGGGTTTTGTTCCATTTAATCTCCATGATACTTGCAAATGTATTTCCACTTCAAACTCAATTGTTTTTGTCTGTTTATACGTAGGACGTATATGAAATAAATAATTCCCCGATCCGCCTGTCTGTGTAGAAAATATCAGGAACTACAACTCAATATTTCATGATGCTATATTGACAATCCACTCATAATTTCAAATATATTGCATGAACATTTCATAAACGAAAATAATCTGCAAACGCAGCTTTCCCTCATCATAGTTTTCTGTTAGCGCCGATTGTTCGATTCGTTTGAGTTAGTCTGAATCTTCAATTGTTCGCTGCATTGCATTGATGGGAGAATTATGAAACAATGACTCTTGGCGAAATGCCCAAACTTCAAAGTACATTGCAGTCCATGGAAGTTCAATAATGGATAGAGACTAGAGGCTACGGCTTCAAAAGTTATATTCGAGTGGTAGACACGAAGTAATATCCTGTATTGTCAAGAAAGAATGGAGAGCATATTGAATTATATCGATATTTTGAGAAGTGACATTACTTTTCTTTATTTATTCATTTATACAAACAGATATAATCTAATTACATGTAGCAGTGCGAAAGATATAAGTAACTAATGCTAATAAAATTAAATTTTGTCAAAGGTATGAAAAGTATAACAGATAGAAATATCACAACATAAAAGGGTCAACTAATCTAAAATAGAGTCAAAATATTAAACAATACAAGTTAAACATATGCACAACACAACATTTAACATTCACTGTCTCAGTTGGGAAATTAACAAATTTCTTGAGATATTTAGTACGTCTAATTCAGAGACTTTTAGAAAATCATTGACAGTAATTAAACAGTTATAAATAGGAATATTTCCAGCATTTGAGAACATATTTCAGTTTTAGGGTTCCAGGTAATGCAGCAGTACTCTAATTTGGATCTGATTTATGAATTGAAAAGCATTATACATGTTGGGTACGAAAAATCTTTGCAAGATCTCAATATGAAACCAAGTTTTCTATATGATTCTGAACTAATCCTGGTGATATACTCATTTAATGAGATTTTTTTTGTGAAGATCACACCCAAGTCTTTGATTTCATTAATTGTTTCTAGTTTGATATCATTGATGGTGTAATTATCCTTCAAATTCTCGTTTTTCCTAGTATAATACACTATTCACTGAGCGAAAGATCATTTTCCTCACAGAATTTCAGAATTGCATTAATGTCAGACTGTGTCAGACTGAAGTTTTGTTATATCGTCCAGAGATTCTATTTTCAGAAATGCTTTCAGGTCATCTGTATAGAGCAAGAACTATACACTAAAGTGATTCCTTTTTGCATTGTCTTGAAATTGGCGCCCCACCATATACGTATAAATTTAATGAATATTCATTTGTATTTAAAATCAGCTGATTTAACGTACTACTGATGTTCAGTTTGGAGGTGATGACTAAAACACGTATCTTAGATAAATGCAGCGTCATATAAAATTTTGTTTTCCTTCGTATCCATTAATGGAAGTGCTGATTGTAAGGCCGCGTCTTGACTCCAACATTATTTCAGCCCGAACGAATATAACAAGCAGAGTGCGTATGAACGAACAAGGCGAGCAAATGTTCGTTCCGTTCAAGACGTTCGTACTGTGTGCGATATTCGTTGAGTTCCCAAGTGCTCAGACTTTTTGTAGTGGAGCTATCGAAACTGAAAATTTACGTTGACTCGTATAGAGGGTGATTCACCACCACATACATAAGATTTGTCAAAATGCTCTCCCCACCAAAAGAAGTTGAAAATCAAGAAAAACTACAAAAATGGAACAAAACAATTACCTGATTAATTGGTAGGAACCCGCCGCCACTGGATATAAATTACCATGCAAGCTCACTTTCCCTTCCCCTTTATCAGACTTGGGACTAATAGCAGAGCTGGTGGGGTTAGAAGTCAGATTGGGATGTAACAACATGACAAAATTAATCAATATTTTTACAACCACAACTCAGCACAACAGAAATACATGGTATCATATTGAAGCAAATGTTCGAATGTTGCTCCGTTATGGTCAATACACAATTCCAAGCGACGAATGAGGTTGTCATGTACGCGATTACGAAGCACATAAGAGCACCAAGGACATAAGAGGCATTCTCGATGGCTTGCTAGAGGTCCTGTCGCGAGTCGAAAGTCTATAGGGGTAATATCTGGGCTTCTTAAGGACCAAAAAATGTATCCACCCTAACCTATCCAACGGCGTGAGCATTCGATATCCAAAAATTCTCTCACCACGTGACTACAATGCGGGGGACTCCATGGTGCATGAACCACATTCGTCTTAACCTTGCCAAAGCTATATCGTCAAAGAGTTGATCTATCAAAAAGGCCAAATAAGCATCACCAGTTAGGCCTGCTGGTAATTGATAGGACCCTATCAACTTATTGTTGTATTTTTTCGGTAAAATAATCCCATATTTGTAAACCTAGACACGTCCGAAAATAAAATTTTTCGTAAAAAATCATCGTTTGGCTGCACATTATTCTGCAAGATCCAATTGCAATATTCCATCTTACGTTCATAATCATTTTTGTACAGTTTCTGGTGCAATTGATATTTAAAAGATTTATAATTATTGTATTCGTGTAAAATTCGGCTTACCGTTTGCTGACTACAATATTTCGAACCCAATTCCCAAACAGTCTTATCAACTGCAATTCGAGCTAACTAAATAATTTCCGTTCCTTCTTAAATGATAACATTTTCTTCGGGATCATTGTTAGGCTCTCTTCGGAATTGATTCTCAAGACGATTAAAATAATTTCTTGCTGGACATTGTCTATCAGGATATTGGTCGGCATAAAGGTTTCTAGCCGCAACGGCATTTTTTCTTCATTCCACATTAATAATTAACATGTCCACTTTTTCATCCTTTGTATAAATGTGCGGTATTTTGAACAAAAATAACAACACATGTAAAGACTCCAATACACAAAAAAAACACCGATAAACCAAAAAATATTTATATGACAGTCTGAAGTAATAATTCCATTGTTTTCAAAGCCTCACTAGTAAATTCTCAGCACTAAATTAGAACGAAATAATTGCATTTTTTCATTTTCTTTTAGCTGTAATTTTTATTGTATTTATCGTATCTACATTTTATTACCAGAAATTAATAAATTCCTTATCAATAATACTAATCACGGAACCAATATGGTTTCATTATCGATTTCGATGAACTTCATTTACTCATAAAGACGTAATATACAGGGTGTTCCAAATTAAGTCGGCACCATTGCCAACTCCGTTATTATTGATGCCACGAATTCGGTTAAACGGGCAAACTAGTAGCATTTTTAATGGCCTTCTTGATGTCGAAAACAAAATGAAATTGAAAGTCGCGTAAAATGATATTTCCTTCAATGGAACACCCTATAATTTTTCAAGCATTTCGATTCGTAAGGTCAGGCAGGCGAGTGGTTAGAGTCAATGCTTTCAATCATTCTGGTTTTACCGGGCACTGGTTCAACCCCAGTGATTTCAATTTATTTTTCTGATGGCCTGAGAAAGTGATAGGAATCGCACGTTAAAAGGTAAGACCTCGTTAATCCTTGGCTCGCACAAGTTTCGACTTCTGAAGGCTGTCGTTCGTAGGGGGACGACAGTAGGTTAACGAAAAAAACAATTTTAACAATTTTAACAACAAGTCTCAACAACAAAGCTCATATCACCTTTCTTCCTACAGTGGAAAATAAGCGACTTATGTGGAAATATTTATTTCTTCCACTATAGTACAGAAAATTTCTTTGTTTTGGCAAATAAAACCTCATGATTGTCCAAACACCCTATTTTGGTACTTATACGAATGACAATATTTTGTTACTAATAGCAAAATAAGACAGTAAAAAGAAAAAATTGCGCTGGGATGTGAACTCGTGAGACCCGTGATTATCATGTCGCACCACTCAATTGACACCGCTGAACTATTTGGAATTAATGTAGAAAACGATCATTTCCATCTTAAAGCCATTCCGCTAGCCGCATTTATTTTGTGAATCAAAATATGTCTGCTGTAATAACTTTGTTCAGAACAGAAAATACTGGAGGGTCATATGAATGTGGTTGGAAAAAATGTGTTTGATTCGATAAAACATAATTATTATGAGCATTCAAGTTGTCTTGTAACTGTTGAAATACTATTTGTCAAATATTCCAAATATATCATGACAACGTCATGAATTATTGAAACTGTCAACTACTGTTCGAATATTTTTCGAAATGCCGTTTTCCCATCAAGAAAACTGTGATATGTTAGAATCCTACTTGGTTTGCCAGAAAAATAGCGTAAGACCACTCCAACACTACAGCAATTCGTTCCCCGATCGTGAATTACCTAATCGGCGTTTTTTTGGTGTGCTTCATCGTCGATTCAGGAACAATGAAAAAGTTTTTGACAAGAGGAGAAGTAAAAAACGTGTTGTAATATCTGAGGATACAGAAATTGACGTTTTATCATACTTTGAGGTATATCCAAATAATTTTATCAGAGATTTATCTAGAGAAATAGCTGTTCCACTGTCTGGTATTCAACGAATTCTAAAGAAACATCTACTCTCCTGAGAGACGATTGGGGTTTCATTCATAATGAATGCAGACAAAATTCAAGCTTCTATAGAAATATTATATGAAGCGATGTGGCTGATTTTCCAAACCCTAGGATGTATAGTAGAAATAATTTTCATTATTGGAGTAGACAAAATCCATTTCTGGTCAATACGCAAAGACGATTTAGTATTAATGTTTGGTGTGGTCTATTTTGAGGTAGAATTATCGGTCCATTTTTCTACCATGGTTCTTTGAACGGACCCCGTAACATTAGTTTATTAACAAGAGTGTTGGAAGAGTTTTTCGATTATCTTGATCTGGAGGCTCGTCAGATGATCTATTTTCAGCAGTATGGAGCACCAGCACGTAATGTCAGTGGCGTTAAAAGAATGCTGCTAGGCTGTTTTGATGGATTGCTACAAAGAGTCCTGTTAAGTGGCCCCTCGTTCACAAGACATAACACCTCTAGATTTTTATGAAAATGAGGTGTACAAAATGAAACATAATAATGTAGATGAACTGAAAAATTATATTGAAACTATAATTAATAGAATTGATGGCCGAACCGCCGAACTGTGTTGAATGCCACACGTAGTGTCAATAGAAGGGTCCAAATATGTGTTCAACAAGAAGGCGGTGTTTTTGAACATTTACTCGATATTTTATAGCGCTTTATCAAATCAGTTTGTTATAAATGTTTCCTATTGATAAAACTGTCTTATTTTCACATTTACGAAAAAAAGTCAAATGAGATTTGTTGTGGAGAATGTTATTACGAATCGAAATGCATGAAAAAATAAAGAGTGTTTCATTGAAAGAAATAACATTTTATGAAATATTCTGAAAACGCGACTGTCAACTTTTTTTTGTTTTCGGCATCGAGAAGGTCATTAAAAATGCTACTAGTTTGCCCATTTAACCGAAATCGTAGCATCAATAATATCGGAGTTGGCAATGGTGCCGACCTAATTTAGAATACCCTGTAGTATTTTTTACAGGACTTCGATTTTTCTAGCATTTGACGGGTCAATTGAAATATATCGGAACCATCATGGCACACTTGAATGAAGAACTAAAATTGAATTATCAAAAATTTTGATGTTTGAAATGTCACTTACCTATGTAGCATCATTAAATTCAGAAAATTATGCAGATTTCAGAAATGTAATGACATACTCACTTCCGGAGAAACCGGAACTGAAAAATATCCTCCGTAGTTCAAAAAATGCCGCTTATAATGTAAATTTAAATCAATTACGTTTTGAACTAACGGTGATACGTTACCACGATCCTGTTACACCCGGTATATTTACTTTCAAAATCAGTTTGAGAAATTGAAATCGCACTGTTACTAGACCATTCAGGTACGCTGCAAGACAGTTCAAAATAAAAATTCAAATTGCAATTGTGTGCCATCATCCGACAGCAACTAAACATCCGACAGCGGACGTTCTGTGCACACATAAAGTGCACATTATTCAATACTTTCATGAGTAGGGCCAGCCAACCCTTAACTCAAAAAATGTCAGACTAATATTTTTTTTTTATCGCAACATTTTACGGTTTTTTTTTATTCAATTTTATTTCATTTCTAATGATCCAATCGGTGCAAGAAATTTCTCACTTTGTTCATATTTCAATTCTCCACAATTTTTCTCATTGAAGCAACCACATTGCAGTATGAGTTTTCATTTCATAAGTAAACCACTAAAAAAACAGATTTTTTTTTTTATTCAAGTGTTTATAACAAATTGATGAATGAATGACCAAAGTTTAACTACGGACAGTCTCACATGTAATGGCACAGTCGGTTTTCTAGTACTGTTGTTGAAAAATTATCCATTTTGAGCTGTATTGATTAGTGTAAATGGGAACAAACAGCACATCCTTGCATTTTTTTTCTTTGTAATTTATTCAATCTCGCTGCAGAAGAAACTGCCGCTACAACAATCAGTTGAATAGGAACGAAGATCTGATGACACTTGCTGAATTGTAAAAGTCCCAAATGTTTCTGCTGTGGCGATATTTCCAAATTAGGCTTTATGACATTTCGTCGGCAGCAGACTTCGCTACAGGATTCCTATGAGGAGTAAGTGGGTTCATGAATAAAATATTTCACTCCAACCCATCCGGGATACGGAATATAATAATACACTTCTTCTGGGGATACATTTCGGAGTAGGAAACGGTGATGAATAGACGACGATACATTGCCCGGATAGGGTGAAGACAATCTGGTAAAGATATTTTCAAAAGACCCATAATACTGACTACGGCTGGCATCTCTATACAGGGTCGCGTTCCGGAAACTGCATCGATCAATATTCAGGGTCTTTAATAAGAACTTGTACAAACTGCATAGGGTTAATCTTTGACTAATTTCAAGAAAAAAAGTTAATATTAACATGTGTCATTTTGGAGATACAGGGTGTTGAAGTTCAAATTTTATTTTCAATTATTATGAACAAATTTTGCATAAACTAATTTTTTCGAACAAAATTTGGTAAACAGGGTTCATTGAGGTGAGATATCAAAATTTGTTATAAATTTTTGTGTAAATCTTAGACGGCACTGCGTAGAATAGAATAGGATCTTTTTCTAACCAAATTACAAGGAATATTGTTTTCGGAAAGTCAATTTTAGCAAATGATCCATAAAAACACATAAAATATATATTTACAATAAACATGAACATTTGAAGATAAAAAAAATATACTCATATATGAAAAAAGAAATACATAAAATCTAAAACAGTTAAATACTTCAGATTTTGTAAGCGACCATGAAATCGTCTTTGGTTATTATATTACCGCTGATATAGCGGTTTTCTAAATTTTATTGTACAAATTCAAAAGATTGTGTGTGGAAATATTCTTCAACTGTATAAAAACAATGAGTTAAAATGTATCTTTTGGTTGTGGATTTGAATTTACCAAGATGATTCATTTATTTGATACTCCTGGGTAAGTGATTGAATGAATTCAAACCCAGAGAGTTTTTTTAAGATTTTGTGAGCCGTTGCTGAGGTAATCTCAAGTAATCGGCATTTCTTGTCAAATTATTATGGACATCTGCATTGGTCTCTAGGTTGGCTTTGATTTTACTGATTTCTATTAGTGAAATAAAAATATATAATGATGGTAGGGGCATTATATTTAAACTTTTGAAAATGTCTTTACAATGGTCTCTAAAACCAGCACCGACTACGATCCTGACAGCACGTTTTTGCAAACGGAAAATTTTGTCAGCATGACAAGAGTTACCCCACAACAACGTGCCGTAACTGAGATGGAAATGAAATAAAGCAAAATAACATGATCTCATAGTTTCTTTGGATAAATGTTTACCTAAATTTCGTAGTACAAAGTAGAGCTTGAGAGTTTTTGGCATAGTTGTTCGGCATGACAGGACCAATTATCATCAATGACTTATCCAAGCAGCTTCACACTATGATCTTGAGCTAGATTATTATTCGTTGAGAACATGATATTCTGTAAACATTCGAACTAGTTCGAATATATTGTGCCAGAGAGGTATCAACAATGTTGAAAGAATACAGGGGTACCCTTCTCTCTAAGCGTTTCCACAAAGTGGAAAATAAAGGCAAACATCTGTCAGAAAACAACTACTTCCATGGCTAATACCACGACGGACATTGAACTACAACTGACAGATATTTGTTCAACGTTCTTCAAAGAAGACCCAATTGCTTCGAAAAAAAAATCAACCCCCTGTATTCTGAGATCAAATCATGTTTTGATGCATCTTGATCTAAAATTAGTTATATATTCACATACTCAGTTTTTGTCAAGTTCTGAGCAATTCATCTGGCCCTAGATGACCTGCATCGGTGCAGAAATTTGCAAATTTCTCAAAGATGGTTGCCTTTAGCGTTGTTCAGCAGGTATACATTTTTTGATGAGAGAAAGTGTAGGTATAAGATTGAAACATAAGAAATTCCAAATGTTAACTGTCAATAAAATTAGGGCAAATTAAAATAAATAATGATAGTGTACGCAGCGACCCCTAAGATAGAAATTAATACCTACCAAATTTTGATTCGACACCCAAAAAAAACCGGTATGTAAAAAACTTATTTTTCGCGAAAGTGATTCAAAGTAATTGAAATTAAAATTTCAACTTCAACACCCTCTTTACCTCCGAAAAAAAAAAACATTGGCCTACACATGTATTCACACGAACTTCTCATCTTGAAATTATTCATAGATTTGCCCTTAAAAGTTTGTACAATAACTTAATAAACACCCTGTATACACTACTACCATGGAGGCTATAATATTTTCAGTTATAATAGAAGTATATCTGAACTTCATTATTTTGAGAGATAGTAAGGAAAAATTCTGCTATTCTGAACCCTCATGACTTGATCTAAAATTGTACAAGGTTTACAGTACTGGTCCAATAGCGTCTTACTGTAATGCCAATTTTTTTTTGTATTAGTTGAAGAAGACATTTGTCTGATTCCTTGTGGCTAACATGAAAGCTAAGTCTGCATTGTGGTAGAAATTGTTTTTTGAATTGAAGTCTTGATTTTTGTTATAATTTTCTTTTCCTTTTGCAAATAATAATAATGATGATATACATCCCGAAAAACATAAAGTTCCGTGATATACTTTCTGGCTTATTCCACAACTCGCCGGTGGCTGAACGGGTAAAAATCTTCTCAAAGAATATTTACGAGTTTCCATAACCACCCAACGTAGATTCTTCAGCCCTAGCGCAGTTCGACATTTGTCTGATCCAAAGAACTATGCTTGAATGCATGTATGAGATGTTTACATGCATCTTGAACATGCGAATACTCTCCGTAATTGATATATGAGCAAAGAAGGTTGAAGAAGGGGGTCGCTGGCTGCAAGGAGATTCTGCTCATCCATAGATGCGTATCACACATTACCGCAAGGCATTTGATCCAACATCTTGCGATATTCGATCGAAAAGTGAGATTCCTTGAACAGCTGATGCCGCTTTGGAGTTATAGTCAAAGAGAGCAGGTTATTTCTAGAAGGGGCGTATTTCACGAAGAGTATTCATTGGGTTCAATGACACAACAACGCACCCTCTAGATAAATCGGGGCATCGAAGACATGGTTCGAATGGAATATTTCTAACGGAAGAATAGGATATTCAGACCCGCTTTTCATGAATGTACCCTAATATCCTAGTGATTAATAATATGATTTTTTCGAAATTCTGGTGATGATTGTATGTTAGAAAAATGAAGTATTTGGCATAGTGAACATTTTTATTCACCATTGGCGTGCGGTGTTGGGAAAAACCTTTTTTCTGGATAAAGAGCATTTCGCCTTATGTTAGACAACTTTTTCTATCATATTGCGAGTCAGCATCCCCGAAAACCACTTAATTCATATTTTCAAAATCTCAAGAGCTGATTTAAATTGTTTTTCATTACAGAATTATTTTTTCTTAGAGGTAGTTTATTTCTAACTTTTTGATTTAAATGTCCTAATCCTATTGCATTGCAAGACACCTCCATACCGTTTCGTTAAATTCAGTATCCTCGCAACTGCCTTTATGGTACAATATATGGTTTTTTGAAATTTTGCTAAAATACGCGTGCTGTATTACCATTGGCATGCTGACCTGGGTTATTTTCAAGGTAATTAGTCAAAGAATGCTTTGAAGCAGAAGTTTTTGTTTGATATTCAGTCATGCGTACGAATCGTCAATAAGGCAAGAAGTGTTACTTAACTGTTAATAAGATGGCACAAAACAGAAGAGTAGTTCTTACAATTGGAGGAGCAGTAGAAATTATCCGCTATTTGATAATAATGAAAGATATCTCTCTCACGATACAGTTGCCAAAATCAACAGATTATTCGCAAGGACTGGATCAGTTTTCAAGTTAAGACCAAGGAGGAACAATTTAAATCAAAGACGCTGTCGAGACGACGAGCGTATTTTAGCAGAATTTCGAAACAACCCAAAGGGCATTTGCGAGGCTACTGAATCTAACAAAAAACAGAGTATGGAGATGTTTGAAAAGCAATAGCATTGAAACCGAAAATGTTACATACTTTGTTGAATGGTGATTTTGAAAGACGCGACGGTTTGAATTTTGCTTATGGATGCAACGTAACTATCTTAACAACTGACTTTTTCTAAAGAACATAATATTTACAGACGAGGCAACGTTTACAACAAACGGTGTAGTTAGTATCCAGCCAAAACTGTAGGTTTTGTGCAGTCGAAAATCCAACTTGGGTAATTAATTGTAAAAACCAATTAGGGCTTCGCGATACCAAGACCACACCAAGATTGATCAGTCTTGGTCTTGGTCTCGAAAAATGAATGAAGTCTTGGTCTTGGTATTGGTATAGATGTTTCAAAACCAAGACGAGACTGGCTCAGTCTTGGTCTTGGATAAAAATTTGTCGAGAAATTTTAATTGTTCAATTCAATTCAACAGTTTATATGCATATACCTAATAGTTATTTTGAATTCCTCAGTAAGCGAAATAAAATTGTGTCATTTCACCATCATAATATAAGTTTTAAGAAATCTTAAATAAATATTAAATTAGACCCAAACAGCACACAGGTCGACGCCCGACAGACCAGAAAAACGGATCAAAATGGTTGGAATGTTAATAACGTTTTTATTGACCATTTTGCATGACCATTATTGTGTGATGAGCAGTAAGATGCGGTTACGGTAGACTGGTTGAATCGAAATCCCGAGGAAATTGCAATACTTATTAACCACTGCGACCTTACAATATTTTGAAAAATGTATCTTTGATTTTGAATGAACAAAATTTACAAACCTTCCATATGAAAAATAAATAATTGAAATGAAATGCCACAACATTTTCCATCAAAATTTTCTTAAGTAGATTTAATATTTTTAGAGGCCAAGACCAGGACCAATACTCTTGGGGTAGAGTCTCGATCTTGGTCTTAGTCTCGAAAGTCAAGTCTTGGTCTTGGGAAGATTTATTAAGTCTTGATCTTGGTCTTGTACCAAGACTAATCTCTTGGTCTCGCGGAGCTCTAAAATCAATACAGTGAAAAACTTATCGTAGGTGTAGCATCTTCAACGAACGAATGTTGGTCTTTTTTTTTCTGGATAAAATGAACGGAGAAAATTGCCTTTTTACAAAATGATTTTTATGGATTTCTCATGAAATTGTCTTTAGCACAGAGACAAAACTCAATCTTAAAATAAGATGTTGCCCCTGCACATAATTCTCTGTGAGTTAGGAACTTGCTAAATGCAATTTTCCCTATGTAGTGGATAGGCAGAAATTCTCCTTTGGAACCATGTCCCCCCCAAATCGCCGGATATTACCCCTTCTGACTTTTTTCTGTAGAAACACTTGAAAAATAAAGTGTATGCTAAACGGTCGCGTAACGGAGAAACTTTGCTGCAATTAGGCAAGCGTGTCAGGAAACTACTCCCCAATCTTTGAGAAAAGTGAATTTGCGATTGAGAAGAATTGAAAGAAACTATATTGTTTCAGAAGGTATTTATGTTGAAAACACAAGAATCTAAAATAATTTAATTCCTAATTTTGTTACCACAATTACAAATAGAGAACTTATTGAAAAAATAAGGACTTAAGTTTTTTTTTCTGCCAAAATCAACTCTTGAGACTTTGAAAATATGAATAAGGTAGTTTTTGGGGATGCTGATTCTGAATCTGATTAAAAAAATTGGGTATCTAAAATGAGCCCTAATATAATTTTCATAAAAAAAATATAATTTTTTGAATATAAAATCACCTCCAAAATTTCAGTATTATGGTGTATTCCTGAAAAGCAGGACACACTGTATAATAATAGCACTCCCCCATAAACAATTATAGTCAACCCAAAGGAATAGCCTGTGGGGGTAGAGGGTGGCTGTCATCAAAATTAGCCGAAGCCCTCCGCGCGACGGATTGATTTTTGGTGGCGTATTCACTTTTCAGCTGTAGATGAACCCCGGGTGGTTGGTGTTTACTCCAAGCCACTACCAGACGTTTGGATTGGCATCTGGGCAAGTCACATCACACTTTTTTACAACAAGGCATGTGGTCGCCTTACGAAACTATTGCACTTGAGAAAAATTCTCGCGTTCTGTGGTCTCGAACCACTGTCCGTTGCGAGCAGAAGTTCCACGACCAGAAACCCAAACCGTTGAGCTACTGTTTCTTATTATTATCAAAATGAACATGAGAATTCGATTCACTCCAGTATGGCACTTTCTAAGAGCAAGGTATGCTCGTCACTGAACCACTCTGTTTTGAGATAATCGGGATCGTGAGCTTCAATCATTATATCACAAAATTCAGCCTACGGTTTGGATTATCTCCTTTCAGATGCTGAAACATTTTCATTTAGTCGAAGTGGAATGAACACTACCATTTCAGCAATCACTTCAAGTCGTTTTCCTTTCTGTGATTCTCGGCCGTTCACCTCGCTTGTCTTTAAATTTTCCTATCTCATGAAATTCTCATAAGAGATTTAGCTCGTACAAAAAATGATGACAATTTTTAAAAGGGGAGGTTAAAATTTTATTTTTTGCCACGACATTAATTACGATGACTCCGGAGGAAATTTTTTTTTGCTAGTGCTGCGTTGTCATTGTTATTGTGCACTTTTCTCGTTCAACAGGTAGTGTTTTCATTGTAGTCTTCTTGGTTTTCTTACATTATTTTGATGTATCCATTATTATTTAGTTTACAATCTACTGCAGAAACTAAAATTGAATGTGACAGGTGACAGATCTCATAACTGGTACTCGATCCAATCTGGGGTGTGATTCCGTATACCATAGAATTCTATAGTCAATCAAATAAGTGAGATGTCATTATCGTTGAATTCATGGAAGAGAAAGATACATAACTGTCGACTTGAATTCTAAGGTATACAGAATTCCACCCCAGGTCCAAGTCGCTTTGTTTCGTATCGAGACATCAAGAACACAGATATGACATGTTATCATGCTCCCTAGAAAATGGTACGTTCTTCTTCGACTTCTCAGTGAATTGCTATGTGAGTGGGATATACATACATACCCCCAAAAATACTATTAATATAGTATAGAAAAAAATTGATGAATTGTATTTATTTTTATAATTAAGCATGTTGATTGATATTTGCAACATATATATTGAATAGAACTGATATTTTATAAAGGAGGAATACTTGAAAATGATGTAAGTGAATAGATAATGAATTTAACATTTAAATATTGTTAAAACACTGTGGTAAGGTTAGACTAAAATTTAATTAAATTTAAGTAATGACCAAGTGTGCAATTTTTATATACATTGTCTCTTATTACAAAAAATATTAAATATTCTAGAACAGTTGGTCAACATTGAGAAAAAACGTTTTTTTTTATATGTTAAACTACATAGTATAAATCAAGTAAAGGTAAATTTTAATTCAAATTAACGTCATCTCTGTGGTATATTTTTACCTTTTATCAAAGTAGCTATGTCTACATTAGATAATTTTTTCCTTCCATTTCCTCCAACCTAGCTAAAGGTGTCTTAAAACATCATCGTCAACTTACTTAGGCATGTATCTCCTAATACACTGATGCGTCCAACATGAAGAAGCTTTGTCATCTATAAATAAAATTAGTACATCTTTTCAGTTATAGTGCACTAATAACAACATGCACTCATCAAAGTATTTGTAAAGGAAGTAACAAATACTATGTTTTCGTCAGTAAGTTTTCCATCCAACTCCATCAATTCTATTATGTAAGACTGGGATATCTTGGATATTATTTCCTTTCTTAGAATTTCTTATAGTCGTTATCATTTCTGCATTTTGTGTGGCCCTTCCTTTAAAAATATTCAGAAGTCTCATAGGACTTTCAGTAGAATCTCTGAAAACAAAGGAAAGTTCAATGAAAAAATGCATAAATATAATTTTTAGAGATTTACTTACTTTTACAGGATAAACATTTTTGTTTTGCTGTGGTGAAATAGATTCTTGAGTTCGACAGATCCGAAATACTGTTCACTTCCTTTTCTTAGTCCACTCTGATACTGTTACAGACTGAGACGAGCTGGTTAGTTGCAAATTAATACCTGGAAAAATATATTATTTGTTATACAAACGAATGAAAACTAAAAACAGAAAAGATTTTGGAACTTTTGATAAGGAGATTCGGAGAATGAGTTAAATTTCGAATTATCTTACCAGGAGTCGTTGGTGATTTCAACTGCGGATATTTTCTAGCAACTTTTTCTGGAATATGTAGTAATACTCTCAACAGCACTATAAACTACAACACTTCCACCCATACGAGGGCTTTCACTTCCACTAAAAACATTATCTAAACAAATTTCATAGATACGATGTTGATACTTGACGATTGACAAATGACAATTACAGCTGACAATGTCAAATATCCATAAACTGATCGCAGTGCCAATCGCAAGAATTCCTTTCCACAACACTTCCGAATAGGCAATTCGCATGAACCAATCAGAACTATCCTGGCCAAGGCGGTATATTTGAATCGATGCTAAGTATTCAACTTGGTTAGCATGGTAATTTGGTTAGGTTAGATCATGGTCCCTTCTTATTTCATTTTTAAGCCATAAAAGAAGGGAACATGATCTAATTTAAACAAACTGGACCTTGATATCCAAGTTGATCCTCAACATAACCTAAAATTACATTGCACACCACAAGGCGCAATTAAAATAGAGTGTTGTGAATAGGAATTCTTGCGTGCCAATCAGCTTTGATTTGTCAGTCTCGCTTCGAGCGCAGATAACCGAAACATTTGATTGGTTGAAATTCCACTTTAAACGTACTACTTCATAAACTAACCAATTAAATGCTTTATTTTGGCTACGAAACTTGAAAAGTTTTTGTAAATGCATGTGGTTTTTCAGTTTCTATTAAATACATATTCGAGAAACATTTGATATTTTTCTAACAAAAAGTTCCTTCAAATTAAAATGCCTTTGGAACATTCCCAGAATATTCAAAAACTTACGTTTCTGCTTGATATGCCTTTTGAATATATCAGCAATATTCAAGGAGAATATTTTATGAATATGTGTGGAAATATTTTCCAGGAATATTCTCAATGTGTATAAGATCAAATAACTATTCATGGAATATAATGGAAAATAGGATGTTGTAGGCATATTCCAGGAATATTGGGTGCCGTCTGGGTAGGTAGTTTTTCGATAAAAAAAAATATGATTTTTCAAACGATCGATTCCATTGTTCCAATATTAAAAGGAAGTGTTCAATAGTTTATGGTTCTTCTCTCAAAAATATATTAGAAAACTAACTGAAGATTGAGGGTAGGGCCATTTAGAGTGAGGCAAAAAAAAACAAAATAAATCCTGACATTGAAAATCTAAAACAAAATAATAACTTAATCGAACTAAAGAAACCTAAGTAAATGCTTTTTTCCTGCTTATAACTATATTACGGATAGAAAATCAGCACCTATTGGCAACGCTGCAAAGTGTTAACTCATTATTATGACTTACCGTATCTCATCATAATGAGATAATTCAACTTATTAAAATGACTGAAGTTATCTCGTTACAAGCAACTCATAATTATAAGATAAAAATAAAGAACCAACCGACAAAAACATAATTCAGAGTAAAATTAGAAAAAAGTATTCAAAGAAGGACATTTTAATTTTTTTAATGTTTTTCTATCAAATTATAACCTTAAGAAACAAACTGCAGAACCTTGAGAACAATATTTGGGTTCTAAAACATGGCATATCTCATTTTGCCTAAAAGTAGTTGGTGCCTTATTGCATAACGGGGTCCAATTGTAAACTTTATAGAATTTCTTCAACTTCTGAACATTCATCGATTGAAAAGAAATTTCCATACAAATTGCACTGCCATAAACCTTGTATAACTTTGGAACCGTAACCAAATATAAGTAAAACCGAGCTTAATACGAATAACGAACAAAATTCTAATCATCAAACTTTGCAGAGTTCATCAGTGCTTGAGTAAAACCAACTCACAAACAAGCTTGTAAAACTTTCCAGATAAAATCTATTAAAATCATAACGGAAAAAAAGTCAGAAAATGTTTAAGTACTTCAAAAGAATGAAGTATGGAAAATAAAAGGCAGATAAACGATAACAAAACGTAGGGTGATATGAAGAATTAGCTTAAACACTCCCCCGACGATCTTTTTTGCCTGCGGGAGACAAAAACAGTGAATTATTTCTTTGCTATTTGAAATATCACTCTCACAGAGATTTGGTAACGTATTCTGTATACAGCAGCAGAGATTAGGTACCTTTATTCGTGTAATGTGGTTTGTAGGGACAAAGAGATTCGTAATTGAAAATGAAGATAATCAAGTTGTCCCGAGGGAGACATTTTATGTACATGCAAAGAGAGGAAAAACAGACAGAATTGGAGAGAATTTGCATTATTCCGTTTGTTTGGAATTCAGTTTTGGCATTGTTTCTGTACTGATATATGTATGGAATCATTTGAATGGTTTCAGTGGGTCATATTACAGGGTGAATGTCGATGAGGGCTAGTTACATCGAAATTTGGTATGAGGTGTTGCTGAAAATATTTTGAACTTACAATTGCAACCGTCATTTTCTCAAGAAACAAGCTATGAGAGGTTAACCATATTAGGGATTTGATCTTAATCTTGATTTACTACTTCTGCTAATCTGGCGTGAAAGTTTTTCAGTGATATCGACCAGGTATAATTGGTCACGAGAAATTAGCCAGTACCAATATAAAATCTATGAAAGTTATCATTTTAGAAATATCAAATCATTATTTATAGCTTCAGTTAGAAGTTTCTAGCATTTTCTCAATTCTTTTATTTCCAAACATCTTGGCGAAGAATAAATGGCACTACTTATCGCATTTCTCTGGTCGACTTTAGTCCTAATCCGAAATTTGTTCCACATCCTACGAAAATAAAAATACAGTGTTTCACTTCAAAATTTCAAACGAATTTCGTCTGAATTCTACAATATTCAACATCCAAATTTGAGCACCCAGTAAAGAAATATGTTGCAAAATTAGTTGATTGGTGAACGTGAGACGTTACTATTACTGTATTCCAAAAATATTCGAAAAATTTCAATAATAATAATAATAATACTCCATCATAAACACTCGTTGAGTGTACCCAAAGGCATAGCCTGTGCGGGTAGAGGACGGCTATTGTTATTATTTGCCGTGACTATACCATACATAATTCAACATGACCCTTCAATAGTGGTAAAAATACGTTTACTAATAATTACCTATAATTTGGCAACGTATAGGTAAAACTTATCGGATTATATTTCCAATAAAATATACTTACAGGGTGTTCTATTTAATCTGTTTCTGAGTCGTTCTGATTTAGTGAAACCCAGTAATGTTGGAAATGTTTTCGAAATGGGCTACTTCAGTAACTGAATAAGTTTGTTTCGTAATGTTTTTCTCACGCAATAAATGGACGCACTATATATACATATATATTTTTTCGTATGAAACGGTTGTTTCTGTTGCAAGCAATTTTGATATAAGATAGATTAGTGCCTGAAATGACAGTCTACCAAAAAAATTAGTCATTTTATGTGATTTTCAATCAGAAAATTCGTTTATGTAAATAGTCGATTTTGAAGTTTGAAGGGAATCACTCATAAGATTAATGATACCTTCTTGAATTTTCTTCGGATATGTGTTCAGGGAATAAAAGTACATAAGATAAACTACTTTTATTTTGGCGGATCCCTTTAAACTTACCTCGTCACTATTTTTCCTTTTCATATTGAATTCCTATTCATGAAGAATGTTTGAAATTATTTCCGCTGATGTCTGCACCAATAAATCATATTTTCTTGCTTGGCAAAACTCATGAAAATAAGCCAATATACAAACCCGAGTTTCACATTTTTTGTGTTCCGTCCGTGATAGCGTTTTCAATTTCCTTGCGTAATTTTCCCCCAAAACAGTTCATTTTTGAACATATACTTACGGAAACTAACAAAAATAGTTTGAATAAAAAAAGAATCAGATGCTATCCAAATTTTTTTCAATTCACAATTTCGTCAAAATCTGTACTACATGGATACGTAGTCATTCTCAACTACATTATTGATAATGCTAATACCCATTCATAATTATCTAACTTTGTTTTTACTTGTTTCAGGTTTGATGAAGTCTAGTGAGTGTGTTAGAATAAACGAACTGAAAGTTCCTGAGGTCATCAAACATGGCAAACCAGTAGTTCTAGATTGTGACTTTACGGTAGAGGACCATGACCAGGAGTTAGTTTTGAAGTGGTTGTTCAACACGACGTTAGTTTACCAATGGATACCAGGTGAGCCATAAAAAATGTTTTATTCATTATTATATTAAATAACAGATACATTGAAAGAATCATAGAAATTTGTCAAAATTAAACAAAAATCCTTGACCCATTTGCTTTTATCGTTAAATGATTTTCATTTGCTTGTCATTGTCGAATAGATAAAATCATACTATTTGCGTCGGAGTTTAAGAAGATTTTGGATAAGAGTTTGAATAAGGCTGCGGAAGATACAGGAAAATTACTACTCTGTTATGTAGATGCTTCAAGCTTAAAAGTCCACGGCCTCCCCGTTGTCTAGGGGAGTATAACCGTGGAACAGACCGATAGCATGCGTGTACTCATTCAACAACCTTGAGGACCTTGAGGACTGATGATGATCCTTTGTTGTATCCGCGGGGTTTTCGTAAAGCGACGGACAATGGCAATAGGGAGATGCAGAAGAAAAGAGGGCTGAGGGAGTTTTCCTGAAACACGCCCCTCATAAAGATAACCTGCTCTGTTTGGATTATGACTTGACCAAATGTTTTGGTGAAGCGAGTCCTCCAGAGCGACATTATCAGCTGTTCAATGCATTCCACCAATTGCTTTGTTTTTCACGCTTCACCAAGGTTTTCGAAGAAAGCCCCTCAGAAGTAGAGCTTGTGCCAGAACGGGATATCCGGGACCTACAGCATATAAAAAAGTGAACTCTGAACCACTTTATCTCAGTAGCAGGTGGTGGGGGTGGAACCCGTGCCGCCTTGGTGGAAAGCAAACGATCTAACACCACCACCATTTCGCTAGTCAGTTTTGATCGGGTATCGCAAGGCATCTGAGCAAATGCATAATGATCTAACGCGATTTTGTTTCAAATGTCTCGCGATAATCGGTTCTGGCCATTGAAAGGTCGCTCTTATACTGTACAGAGTCCTGCGTGATAAATATGTCGATCAGCAGGTACATTTTACAGCCAGCGACCCCCTTCTTCGATCCTCTTCGCTCATAAATCCGTTCACACACTACGGAGAGAATTCGCATGGATAAGATGCAAGTAGATATAACATGCATTCAAGCATGTTTTCGTTCTGTAGTTCTTGGGATCAGACAAATCTCTGTTTTGGGGATAAGCATAGTTCGCCCCTCGACAAACCAATCCGGAAACTACTGCTACCCGTCTAGCCATGAGTTGAAAACTCTTACTAGATGGTGGTGAAAACATGGACATTTTTGCCACCAATAGTTAATTAGCCCATCCTCCCAGGTTTCCAGCTGATCAGTCGCCGGCGAGTTATCCACAACACGTGAAGGTGAGAAGGTTTGTCGCGGAATATATTTTCCGCGCAGCCTCTTGTCCTCCTCACAAGTGACTTTTTTGCAGCCACCAGCATTCGTATCATATCAAGATAGTGCTGGTTAGTTCGAATTAAAACAATAGTCCTTGAATTATTGTGTGGTGAAGTCGTCTTAATTTTATGGCAATTTGCCGCACTGCGGTCATGAGAAACCTATTGTCGACTTGATCTCAGCTTCCATGTTGTTAATGCGACGCTCATGCCTCCCTATCCGCTAGGGACATCGTCTGAGCGGCGTCGTACACGGCAGAGCTGATCTACCAGATGTCAGCCTCTTCTAGAGGGAAATCGTGAATTTTCGTATCCACCCGTGCCAGTTGTTGTGGCTTCAGAGTCTTGATGATATTGAGCGCCCTGCGTGTTCTGATGCCTTCCGTTGGTGGTGGCTTTACATGGTTGGTGTTGGTGGCTTCACATCCATACCGACATACTGACATATCTGCCACTTCAGCCACTTCGTTAACGGACTAAAGAGGGGCTCTGACATAGCCTCGACTCCGAAGATGAGATACATAATCCCTCAGGTTTTGGGCGAAAAGGGCGGCATACTCTCACACTACAAAGCGTGTATATTATTTATTTTATTAACGGATTCACCATTAGTCATGTTTCCTGTCCTTGGTCTCATAACAATACCGTCCCTTAATGCACCCGTCCACTCAAAGCGTCCATTGTCGTTTCGATCGTCATTATGTAGCAATCCATCGTATTATTACTATTATTGAAAATACATAATTCCATATCAGCCAATAATTTTTTTCTAGGGACGAAAATACGACCTCATGGCCTGGGAATCCTCAAAGACCGTCTGAATTTGGATTACGCGGCTAGTGTGGATGCCAACAGTATGCACAGAGCTTTGCATATCCTGAAAGCGGATCCCGATCTCTCGGGGAATTACACATGTTTTGTTTCCACCCTCCATAGCGAGGCCACCGAGAGTAAAAGCATGCTCGTCCTTGGTGAGTAAACTTACGCCATATATTTACGCACGACGTATATTGTTTAAAGTGTAACGTCATATTACGGAAAGGTCGTTTCATAATTTACTCGAACCTAGCGGAGGGTGAATGAAATATGTAGGGCTGCTCGATCCGGCAAATATTCCGAATGAACCCTCAGGTCTGGTTATTCTGATCCCTGAATAAATAGTATTGCGTGGGTTAGATACCACATCTTAATTGAGGACAAGATTAACTCAGCAGTTTCATGTATTTGATTTCCATATCGCATTGATCGTTATTTTTTATTGTAATACTCGTACTATGAGTACAACATCAGGAAACTCCACTTGGATGTAGGTAAGTGACGAAATAATGAATCAATGCTTCATTCACCCAAGTTGCTGAACAGTATTTTGTTCTAACATAAAACAACTGTCTATGGAAAATCGATGTGAGGGGTGACTCTCAGTGGATGGTACATAAGCCGTTTATGGGGAATCATCCGATCATTTTATGATTAGTTTTTTTTTGTATAAGATTAAACTATGAACTATGAACTACTAGTGACAACCCCTCTAAACTCAACACTTGAGAACCATGACATCACTTCGGCTAATTCGACTGCAAAATATCGGTCATTCAACTTGACATGATTATCGCGTGAAAATGGTCGTATCAATATATTCGTATCGTTTGTTAGTTCATATAGTAAACCGAGCTTTCAACACAGGTCAGTTGTTTGAATGCAAATTACATGAAGAAATTTATGCACAAAGCCAAATACTCAGTAAAGGTCTAAAAATACACGAACTTTTGCAGTGTTATAAATTTTGACTTCCTGAGCAAAATTGCCCATGAGCACAAACAATCGGCCGAGTAGTTTTCGAGATACAGGGTGTCAAAAATGAAAAGTGAGGTTTTGTGCTCAGAATTTTCAACATTACCGAGAATTGACAAAACTCCTATTTATTCTAGGAAGACCATGCCTCAAAGATGGTACAATGTTATCTTGATCTCGTATCCATTATACTGATTCGTTTTGAGCTCTACAACAGGATGAATAACAAAGATTTAATTCAACCTGGATTAACTCCCTCAATCTTGATCGAAATTAATTGACATTATTTTATTTTATATAGGGTGGTTCAAAAATAGGGATTTGTCAACCCCTTGATTTTCAGATTGGTTGGGGAGAGCATGTCATATAAATATCAAAAATTGTTCAATGTTGAGAACTCCGCGTAGTCATTTCAGGACGAGTGAATAAATACTCGGCTACATACTTATGAATGTACGGATTTTATTGATACCAGATATTCCATCGGAGACCGATGTTTCATATTATATTTGATTACCATTATCATTTTTATGTTGGTGTTGACACCTTCCTGTACGCATGTGCAAGGAGTAATTTCGCCTTCCTAGGGGGCAGTCTTGAAAAGCTTCATGATCGAAAAGCACATGTTTTCTCTGACGACATATATATACCGGGTGGCTACGGAAGTATTGCCTACGGAATATCTCAGTTATTGTATGAAGTAGGTTTGTGAAATTTGGAGCGTCGATATAATGACATAAGAGCTAGAATTTGAGCATATTGATATGTCGAAGTTAACTTCCGGTCTGACCGGAAGTAACATAAAATTTCTTATTTTAAATGGAAACCCTATTTTTTTTTTCTTTTCGCTTTATTCAGCATTCAATATCCTTTCTAATGACATATCACAAGTTGGTATCTAACCAGAAACTAGATCAGAAAAAAATTATTATTGAAATTCACCGAGTAGGCCGTGGAAGCAAAATGAAAGCCAAAAATTGAAAAGTTGGCTATGGAAACCATACGTTACTTGATAACAGTTGCTACTACTGTGATATTTTATTTTCATTCGTCGGCGTTATAAAAAGCCGCCAAAAAAATATTTGAAAAATTGGGAAAAAAACAATACTCTGTAGGTCCATAACTTAAATAGGAACATACAACTTTCTTGCCTGTACTATTCAGCATAACCATTCCTTTCTAATGATATAATAGAAAGTAATTTTTTGAAATGAAATACCAAAAAATCCAATTATTATTATTCAAATAACAAAAAAACAGATTTATCGAAAAAAAATATTCAAATTGAAAGGATTAAAGATAAAATAAATTCAAAACAAATGTTCGAAATGCATTCCCTCAGCGTCAATACATTTATTGACTCTAGTGATATTTTCATGTATAACGTTTCTCAATATTTGGGGCGTGATATCTTGGAAAGCTCTACGAATTTTTACTTCTAGCTCATGTAGAGTTGTAGGCTGTGTGGAATACACCCTATTTTTAAGAAGCCCCCATAGAAAAAAGTCGCACGGAGTAACATCAGGTGACCTTGGTGGCCACCTGACTGGACCATGGGTTGTTATAAGTCTCTCTTGAAAGCGATTTTGAAGATAATTTCTCGCTATTCTTGAATTATGCGGAGGGGCGTCATCTTGCTGGAAGTACATTCTCTCAGTTATTTCCGCTGGTAGGTTGTTAATGAATTCCGAAATTTCATTCGTTAAAAAATTAAAGTATCTCTCTCCGGTTAGTTGGCCTTGAGAAAGAATGGGGCCAACAATATGAGTTCCAACTATTCCTGCCCAAACATTCACACCAAATCTCTCCTGGAAGCCACCTTGTCGAAACCGGTGCTCGTTTTCTATCGCCCAGTACCTGAAACAAAAGACCGTTCACACTTTTAGCACTTTACACTTCGACTATCGACAATAATCCAAATAAAGTACAGTACCTACCTTGTATTATTCCTGTTAAATAATCCATTGTTGGTAAATCTTGACTCGTCCGTAAACAAGATATAATAGTTAAATAGGTGATTCTCAGCATTTTGTCGAAGAAACCAATTACAATAATCCAGGCGCCTTTCACCGTCATTTTCATACGAATGTTGATGCAACTGATACTTGAAGGATTTAAATCGATGTTTTTTCAAAATTTTCCTAGCAGTGTCCTTACTTATAGCTAATTCGGCGCCAATCTGCCTTGAGGAAATTGTGCTATCATATTGTACTAAAGCTAATACATTAATTTCAGTTTCCTCATTAATAACAAATGCTTCTTGGTCTTCGTGAACATCAGGCTCAGTTCTTAATTTTTCTTCAAGCCACTGGAAATACCTTCTTGACGGTTGCTGCCTCCCTGGATATCGCTCTAAATACAATCGTTCAGCGGCATAAGAATTTTTTAAACATTCACCATAAATGAGAAGCATGTCAATTTGTTCGGTTCGTGAATAACGGGGCATTTTTTGAATATTCCACTAACTGATTTCGATTTCCAAACCCTTTCAAAATGGCAGAATCAAAAACACTACTTCGAACGTCAAAATAATATGGATAGCAGCGTTCGTGAGAGCTCTCGTTTCTTTTTTGTTTCATTCCAAAATACGTCTTAATCAGCCTACTTGTTAATATTTTGGTTCGAATGATTATTGCAATGGAATGATTATTCTGAATAGCACAAACATCGTCCATAGGTAGATATTAGAATATCTATGGACGATGGCACAGACCAAGTACGTTTATGTTCCTACTTAACCTAGAACCTACAGAATATAATTTATCATTCCACATTATTTTTAATGTTATTTTTGCGTATGGCGATAATCTGTTTTGTTATTTGAAGAATAATAATTGGATTTTTTGGTATTTCATTTCAAAAAATTACTTTCTATTATATCATTAGAAAGGAATGGTTATGCTGAATAGTACAGGCAAGAAAAAGTTGTTCCTATTTAAGGTATGGACCTACAGAGTATTGTTTTTTCCCAATTTTTTCAATATTTTTTTTGTCGGCTTTTTATAACGCCGACGAATGAAAATAAAATATCACAGCAGTAGCAACTGTTATCAAGTGACGTATGGTTTTCATAGCCAAGAAAAAAAAATAGGGTTTCCATTTAAAACAAGAAAGTTGATGTTACTTCCGGTCAGACCGGAAGTTAACTTCGACATGTCAATATGCTCAAATTCTAGCTCTTATGTCATTATATCGACGCTCCAAATTTCACAAACCTACTTCATACAATAACTGAGATATTCCGTAGGCATTACTTCCGATGGAGTATATGTGGTATCAATAAAATCCGCGTACATTCAAAAGTATGTAGTCGACAGAAGATTCTGGAGATCTATGCTGATATTGATGACAATATATCTGACTCCTCAAACCGAATACTACATCAAAAATTCATGAGAATTAACCAATTCTCTTTCGGAATACAGGGTACTCATTGAAAAAACGGCATTTTTCTATGAAACTTGATCTGTTCCGTTTCACTCGCACTGTATTCATGAATGTTTGAACCACCTTGTACAAAATAAAATAATATCAGTTAAGTTCGATAAAGATTGCGGGAAATTCATTCCGGCTGAACTGAATCTTTAATTCTCATCAGATAACTTACACTGTTTGATTAAAACTTATTCGTATTGGACTTTTTTTGTTTATTCTGTTTTGCTCAAAACGAATAATTATGATGGATACGAGATCGAAGTGATATTGTACTGAGCCATGGTATTCATAGAGTAAATAGGAGTTTCGTCAATTCTCGGTATTGTTAAAAATTCTGAGCAGATAACCTCATTTTTCATCTTTGACACCCTGTATCTCGAAAACTAGTCAGATGATTTTTTTGAGAACATGGACTATTTTGCTCAAAAACAATGAATTATTTCGGAAACCGTTTGATGAAAAAAAAACATTGTAGAATTTCGAATTGTCTACATTTTTTGTGAAGATTTATCTTCAGTCTCAACTCAATTTTGGAAATAATTCAACCTTTTCAACCTCTACATATACCCTCTCCCTACCCTGAAGTTTAAGAAAGCGATAATATAATTTTTCTACGGCCATAACACAATACTGCTCTTTCCTAAGTGAAAATTATGAAAATTGAATTTGATGTCGCCAATTATATACTGAATTCTATAAATGATTCTGAAAACCTGCTATCTACTTCAAGATCCTATACTCTGGAGCACAAGGAAAATACAAACATTTCATTGCCGTGCCCAGATGCTTCAAATATAACATTTAATCACTGTAACAATATAACGGTGAATATTGTTAATAATTAAATTATAATTTGAGATATTTAGTATAAATAAATTCTTCTATATTCATGCAAAAAGCCAAACTTTATTGAACCATATTCATTGGAAAAGAAGCTCTTTATTGCACTAGTGCAATAAAGTTTTTATTGCACTCATCTATCATTCTACTTCAACGTGCTGTCATCATGATAAACATAAACGTTCAAATCCACTACATATTTAGCAGATATTCTGTGAGATTGGCCATACGTTTCAAACAGCTACATATTTTATATTATTTTGTATTAATGTTAGCAGTCAGAGTTGAACAAACAATACCTTCCCGAGAATAACTCCATAATCAAAACCGATCCGCCATGTTCTAAACTGTCTACCTGCTTAGAGCAAACTGTCTGTACTATGACCACACCTCGTGATAACATACGTGCTCATGGCTACTCTGATTTTGATTATTATAATGCAACTCTGGTTATATAAACGTCAGTCAAAATTTAATTCTGACAATTACAGAACTGAAAGTTTTGAAATGTAATATTAAGTAATACTAATGGAAAACTAGATGATGGTGATGAAATCGATAGGAATAATTATTTATTTAAATTGTGTATTTAATATTCCTTCACCTAGTGCCGCACCTAAATAAATAATTTTTGGCTCTTTTCATGAACGTAGAAAAAATTTTGTATGCAACTCGTGCAAAAAATGTTTATTGCACTTGACGTGTTGTCCAACTCGTCCTAATGGCCTCGTAGGACAATTTCACATCGAGTGCAATAAACACCTACTTTTTGCACTTGTTGCATTAATAACTATTAAAGTTTACAATTCTGTTGTAAAATTATTTCGCAATAATATGTTATAGCCGTAGAAAAAGTATAGTGTATAACTTGCATGGAATGCTCAGTTCCCACTCGTATGATTTGCAGCATGAGCCGTAGGCTTCATACTAGTGGGAAGTGACTATCAGTCCGTGCTAGTTATACAATATACTATTGTCATACTTGGGAAACCCCGCTAATTACAATGATACCAGTTATACTTATACACAATGGTGCGGTCTTCCACATCTTCATTATGGTAATAGCTAGACAGATGATTTTGATTGATACCATTTTCCGAGTTCTATCTACAGAATGAAAATGATGCCACTCACACACAGTTTCTTCCTGGCGGGTCGCAACTATTTTTTTTCTTCAAATGGCAACCTGTATCTCTTATCAGCTTTTCGATTCCTACATGAGAAATAAAAGGTGAGTCTTTTTATCGAAAATGCTGATGAATTTTTAGATTCTTAGCAAAAGAACTTTTTTTTCCCAAAAATGGTCACTTGTAATATTTAAAATTATGAAGTTGTGCCAAGTCCCTGTAAAATTCACATTTGGTCAAAGCCAAGAGCTTCGACGTGTTGGTGATAACCAGCCGCTCATCAGGTAGAAACCTGCTGGAAAAATATAGTCTTGTTCATCATATCCTCGCGAACTTCACAATTTTTCTGCGAATAAAATGGCTGCCGACATGGTTCTGCATCAACGATTGGTCCGGCATGACTGGGAGCCATTTTATTCGCGGAAAAATTGCGACATTTGCGAGGGTATGAACAAACCTTATCTCTAAATTATGCACAACCACTCAACGTAGATACTCCAGCCCTAGCGCAGTTCAAAGGCTCGAAGAACTTCGCTGCTCCAGGCTCTGATGAACTAAATGACTATTGGTGGAAAAAAATTATAAGCACCCTCCTCCATCTAGCAAGAGTTTTTGAATCATGGCTAGATGAAGAGCAACAAATTCCGGATTGGTTCATCGAGGAGTGAACTGTGCTGATCCCCAAAAACAGAGATTTATTTTATACAAAGAACTACATATCGATAACATGCTTAAGTACTCGCTCCACCATAAGATCTGGTCAATTCAGAGTCCAAACAGAGAAGGTTATCTTCAAAAGGGGCGTGTTTCAGAGATATTTCTTCAGCCCTCTTTTTTTCTGCATTTCTCCATTGCCATTGTCCGTTGCACTACGGAAAACCCACGGATACAACTGTGGTACTCCCAGCATTTGGAGGAATGAAGTCACCCACCTGTTTCACATGTATGACCACAAACTATATACCTCGGAGAAGAAGGATCTTCATAACTTCATTGGGATGGAGTTTGGAATCGACAAATATGCCACCGTTCATTTTGAAACAAAACGATGCTGGGAAAACGGAGGGGACCATCTTGATGCCGGAAAGACTTATACTTACCTATAAAAACACTGTTGAAAAAAAAATCCGCCGCAAGTATCAGCATAAAATCCAACAACATCTGGTCTCAAAAATTTTCGGGAAACTACAAAGTTGCTGCAACTAACATGCTTGCCATTTTGATTCTTCTCTACTCTGTTGGAGTGATGAAATAGACCGAGGAAGAGCTGCGACAATTCCATGTGAAATGTCGCCAAATGATGCCTCTTCTTAGGAGCTTGCATCCTAGATCATCTGTTCAACGGTTATACTTCCCCAGTCAACTGGGAGGCCGTAGGATTTTGAGCTTGGAGTGTCTATATAACAAAGTGGTACTGGATAGAGCCATTGAAGTTATTAGGAGTTCAGATCCCCTTCTCGACTCAGTATACGACCATGAAATGAATGAGAAGTGCCGAATCTATTGAAACTGCTCGTTTTCCATTCTAAGGAAAATACAAGCCATTGTGCTTAATGACGATTTCAGTCAGTTAGTTTTCGGCTCCTGGCGAAATGAATATCGTCCTAAAAGAAGAGTAAAAATGGACTAAACATCGGTATCTTCACCCCGAACTCCGCAGGCTTCACCCAGACCATTATGTCATAATGGCCATTTTGATAATAGAGGTCCTTGGTGGAATGACGGATACACTGCCTTCGAGTCTAAGAATCATAATGGCTTGCTGTGGTATGACAAAAATCTTAGGCGGACGAATGCAGAAGGCCGTAATCATTGGTTCACTTCGCCTTCTCAGGGCACATTATTCTCGGAGCCAACAATCACTCACCCGTCGGCAGCACTCCGGAGGTATCTGAGCTTCGGAGACAGGGCTTAACTGGAAAAATTCCTCACAGAAAAAGAAGTACTCACCACTATATAGGTCGTTGGATATTGACAAACGAATAAGGTTAATAAGCAGTAACCAATGGATTCCTGTAATTTTAAGATATTCGTGTGCCCTCTGTTACCGAAGATTTAGGTATTGTAATGATATACCACTTCAGTAATTATGGGTTTATTCAACTGAAAACTATACCGACAATTCAGCAGAAACAGAATGACAAATGTCATAGTAATTTTACAAACTGATTATAAAAGTTCAAATGCTCAATGAAGTAATGTACAGTGTATTGAATATTTCACCACATTCTTCGCCACTTAATTAAGAATGAAATCATTTGAATGCTTTGGAATTAGTCTTGTTCTAGAGGGTCTAGATTCATTGCTACTATTTTCCTGTTCGATGCATGTTTCGTTATTCCTTACGGCTTCTTCCTGAATATTGGATTCAGGGTGATCTTCATTTTCATGAGAATTTTCGGATTGTGAATTCGAAATGAAAACTCGATCACAATTGTCATTTTGGGGAATCTCAGGTTCGGGATTCGTGTTTGGGCCAGGTGCTTGAGAGATACATTTTTTTCCCGACCATTAGTTAATAGAACTAGAGCATAATCAGGATTAGTTCCAATGAGATAAGCTTCTTTCACTAACGGGTCATATTTCGAGTTCCCCACGTGCCTTTTCACTAGTACTGTCCGGGGCAAGCCAGGACGGCAGGACGGCATAGAAATTCCAAAAGAAGATTTTCTTGCACGATAAAACATTCTCTCGTGAGGCGTGCAGTTGGTAGCGGTACAAAGCAAGGATCGAAGGAGTGCAGCGTTTTGGAAAAAAACACTTTCCATTGGTCGGTGGCTCAGTGGCTAAGGTCTCTAGCAGTGGAACTTCTAGCTCGCATCAGACAGACGTTCGAGGCTCGGGTACGGAATCTTTTTTCTCAAGTACACGGGTCTCTTCAGGTGGCCACATGCCTTGTTGTGAATCAAGTGTGATGTGAGCTGCTTAAATGCCAATTCCGACGTCTGGTGCTAGCTTGAAGTGCGCACCGACCAATCGGGGTGGTGCTGTAGGTTTTCCGGGTTTTCCTACTGCTGAAAAGTGAATACACCACCGAAAACATCAGTAAGTCGCCCCGGAGCGCCACGGCAAATAATAATATTAGCCGTCCTCTACCCTTACAGGCTATGCCTTTGGGTACACTCTACGAGTGTTTATGAGGGATTATTATTATTATTATTACTGATTTACTTCGAGTCCTCTTGATTTCAACGCGAGTAGAATTGATTTCCAAACAATATCATTATAGCGTTCAACTTGTCCATTACCTTCTGGATTGTAGGGAGTTGTACGGCTTGTCGCTATTCCTCTAGAATGTAGGTAGTTTCTCAGCTCTTCAGATATAACTGAAGTTCTTTGATCTGAATGCATATAGGAAGGCGTTCCAAAAATAGTGAAAATTTGTTCAAGACATTTTTTAACAGTATTTGTTGTCATGTCACGACAGCTAAATGCAAAGGGAAATCTTGAATATTCATCCATTACAGTCAAGAGGTACTTATTTTCTGTGCATGTTGGAAGAGGCCCTTAGAAAACAATATTTAAACGTTCTGAAGGAGCCGTGGCTTTTATTAATTTCTTATTTGTGTTATCATAAAATTTTGATTTTATTTCGGCACATACCGGACAGTCTGATGACATCTTTCATGAATATCTTCAACGGAATATGGAAGATTCCTATTCTTCATCCAATGATTCATACGGGTGATTCCAGGATGACAAAGGGATTGATGTAATTTGAAAAGAGGATTTTCAACGGCTGCACTACAAATCCTCGAAAAAGTGTCTGCAACGGTATTGCTTTTTCTTTGTCTTTAGATGATATCGATTATAGCATGCTAATTCTAATCTCCATCTGAGAATTTTTTCGTTTCTCATTTTACTTTTATGAAAAGAATTGAACATGAAAGAAACTGTTTTCCGGTCTGTGATTAATTGAAGATGTCTATCTATCAGATAATGTCTCCACTTTTTCAATGATTCAACAATCGCATACGCTTCTTTTTCTACTGCTGAAAGACTTTGTTCCGATTAAAACAGCATTCTTGTGAAAAACGCAACTGGCTTACTATTTTGACTCAAACACGCAGCTACTGCAAGTTCAGATGCATCCGTTTCAACCACAAAAGGTACATTTTCATCAATGGTAGTAACAACAGAATCTGCTATATCTCTTTTTATCTTATCAAAGTTAGTCCACTCACAGTTGATAGCAAAACAGTTGAAGCCATGCATATTTGTCGATAGCTTGGGAATATTTGTATGTGATGTAATTTGATGAAATTTTCATTAAGGTATGTCTCTGAGCTTCCAGTATCGATGAGAGCATCAGCCTCTATTTTATTCACATAAACTGCAGGCAGTGACTTTGAAAAGCATTTTGGTGCAGCTGCTAATAATGGGTTCGAACTCTCACTAACAAGGGAAGCTGAAGTTTGCCTGAAAATCTGCCTACTCCTACAAACTTTCCGGAAATGATCCTTTTTCTCACAGGAACCACAGTCAATATGTTTTGCGGGACACAATTTCCTTTCATGTTGCTTATTTCCACAAAAATAGCACTTCATCAGGGAGTTTCGAGTAGAAACTATGGAGTTTAACACGTTTGTATCGACGTCAAAACTTCATCAATTTCAAATGTCGAAACGATGACAGATTTCAAACGATTTTCTTGAATAAAATTGAAATGTTTCGCTATCAAATTAGATAGGGTATTTCATACGAGGGGGTTTTTCTTATGGGAATTTTTACAATTCTTCTAGAAGCCATTTTAGTTTTATGTAAACATAATTGATAAAAGAGTAATATATATTATTGTTCTTTGGAATAATCTTCACAAATTGTATATTGTGCATATTGCTGAAATCCGAATTTCATAATGTATTCAAATCTGCGAAAAATGGTATGCGTCATATAACAAAGGCCGATAACATCCTAGATTTTACAAAAATGGCTGCAAAAATAAATATGCTATATTTAAATTGAATGGGAAAACAAAATTTCATTCATATTTTTTTTTATAAATTACTTTGTGATTCTGTCAATGAATTTGTTTCAATTCGTTTGCTGGTCACTGTATAATGTACCCAACGATATCTCTATCAATATGAAATCTATTGTAGTCAACTATATAACTCTTCATTCGAATATCAAGTGGAAAATCCGATAACTTTCATTCTGCCTGCTTTGTTGAAAATAATAATGCCTGTTAATCTGATCAAGTTGATTTGTTATGGGCAGTAAACAATACCGAGTTAGTAGGTACTATTTATTTCATTTGACCCATTACGCTGACTTGGAACAATACTCAGAATTATTAATGTATGAGCAGCGTCAGAATAATTGAATATAATAATAATTCACTACATTACTCGTGGGATGAAAGAGCCAGGAATCCCTATTTCAATGGGCAATGAATATACTTCAACGTATTACAAAATTATCCACACAATACACATGTATGAAAAAAATGTGTTTGTTCATGGGTAACATGGCTGTTTACCCTGTGAGGTCCAGACTTCCCGCCTTGTTATTTTTGTGTAAAATACGACACGCTGAAAACCCTTTCTTTTTGAAAATGAATTGACATTTAGGACAACGTTATTTGTAACATGCAGAATCAGGAAAAATTGTCTGTTAGTAAGTTGTAGCTGCAGCCTCATATTTGAATAAACGTTGAGATGGCTGCAGAGAGCCCCCTAGTGGTACAGGAGACTCAATACAGTCCAGTCTAGGAGCATAATACACATACCGGGTGTCCACGGAAGGTGGCACGCCCGAATTCTTTTTTGTTTAGAGGGATAATGGGATGAAATTCGGAGGATGTGTTTAATGCATAAAACTGCATTTTTTAGCAAGTTCCTCAACTTCATGCAAATTCCGGATTCACCGGAAGTGACATAAACTTTCGATTCTGAATGTGGCATTTGGTATATTTTAAATTTTTTGTCTCTATGTGACATTCAGACTACAACTCTTAATAATTTGTTACTCTTCGTAGCCATTTTTGTATATCTTTTGAAATTGAATTTTTTTTCTTGAGGGCTATGGATAGGTTCAATTATCTAATTTCGGTCCCAAAATGTGTGTAAAAATACAACTTTATTGTTTTTGGTCAAAATGTTTCAGCTATGTGAAGATGCATGTCCGTTGAGAGTGGCCCCAAAATGCCGGGTTCGGTGGTGGAACCAGTCGTTGAGGGTCCTGAGAAAAACGACCAGGAAAATTCACAATATGGCTATCAAGGAGGGCAACGAGGAAGCGTGCGAAATTTTCAAAACCGCGAGGAGGGAGTTCAAAAAGGAGTTGAGAAAAAGTAAACGAGCTAGCTGGAGATCTTTATGTGGAAAAATCAACCCCCTCACAGAATTTGCCAGACTCAGGAGGAGTCTGAGCAACGAGACAGAAGGTTCCATGACAACTTCGAAGAAAGCAGATAGGACATGGACAACATCTTCCGAAGATTCTCTTGGATATCTACTGAAAGTACACTTCCCAGATAGTTTCAGTGACGACGAACAGGCCCTGCCAATACATCAAGTCCTCCATGGGTACTAATTGGCATCTGGCGAAAGGGGTTGTTGTTACGCCCGATGCCATAGCCTGGGCAGTGAACGACTTCAACCCATATAAGGCAGCAGGTCAAAACGGAATTTCTCACCCCAATCTTGAGAAGAATATTCCGGGCCAGCATAGCGCTGGGGTACATTCCTAAGGCTTGGAAGTCAGCAAGAGAAGTCTTCATTCACAAGGCGAGAAAAAGAGTCTACACAATAGCAAAGTCCTTCAAAACACCATTCCCGTTTGAAACGCTGGAAAAGGTAGTGGACAGGTTCCTGTTGGAGGGGCTCCTAAGGGTGAGCCCTTCCATATAAATCATCGTGCATACAGAAGGGGGAAGTCGACAAAATCGGCCGTCCACACTGTAGTGCAAAGGATTCAAAGGACATTGAGTATCAAAGAGGTAACGTTAGGAGGTTGTATGTTGTATCGTCGCTAAGGGGGAGAATCGTCGAGGTATCCCAAGGCGACCTCAGACTAAATGCCGAGGTAGGAGTGGGCTGCCCTCAGGAGAGCTGCCTCTCTCCCCAACTATGGTGCTTAGTCATAGGATGAACTTTTGAATATACTCAAAAATGAAAATTTCGGGGCACAAGCATACGCGAACGACGGAGTTGTCCTAGTCTGCGGACGATTCATCGGGGTCATTTGTGACCGCATGCAGACAACCTGCAGAATAATTGAAAGATGGTGCGGTGAAGCAGGACTCTCAGTAAATCCGACAAATGACAAAGATTATTCTGTTCACCAAAAGAAGGAAAAGAGACCACCTACCACGTTTGGCCAAGAGCTGGAGCTAGTCCAGTAGGTCAAATACCCAGGGACTACAAATTTTCATGGAGGCCGCATGTGGATAGGATTATATAAAGGTCGGTAGCAATGCTATGACAACTGAGGAGAATTGTAGGAAGTTATCATGGTACCTAGGTATACGACAGTTGTGAGACCAAAAAAAACATATAGGTCAGCTGTGTGATGGCCAGGCGCACAGGGCAGCACACTATGCCGAAGACTTAGTGGGAGGCAGAGGTTGGCTTATTTGGTAATAACGGGTGCAACGGGAACGACTTCACTTGCAGTGTTGGAAGCAAGTCAAAGACGGCATTGGCTATTGGGCAGTACGCCTCGTTATAGGAATACTAACAAGGTATAACAGGTAAGGCAGACACCAATCACTAATTGGTATAGAAGACGACTCCACTTGCCGCAAATTCGAATAGGACGAGGCTGAAATTTCAAATATTTGGAGCTGAAAAACTTCAACAAGAGGAACTTTCCAACCTGGAATGGACTGACATACTGACCTCTATCAGGAGTTTACGAAGGAAGCCTAGGAGGAAGAATGTAGATTTGTGGAAGACTGGGGATGGCAAAAAGGGTCCATGTGGGCGATAGCGCCCCCCCCCCCAAATTACTACTATTACTTTAAAATTTTTTTTGGCCACATGGTCGGGTTAGAAAAAAAAGCATTTCAAAACGATGAATTTTATTCCGCACACCATTAGATTTTGAAAAAAAAATCGATAAATTCTTTGGAAAAATTACAATATAAATTTTCGAGAATAAAACACCTGTTGAAAATGAAATAATTATATTGATTGAAAGTACTTACCTATTTACATATCTTTAGGGTTCCAGATGTTCAAAGTGTCAAAATGTCACATTCTCTTGCGATCTTCCTGAGTGACGTTTCAATATTTACTTGAACGTATGCTAGAACATCTATTTCTTTTTCTACACTCACAACAGACGAAACGAATCGTTTCCATCCATTTTTTGAACCAGTTTTGGAAAATAGTTTCGGATCGGGTGACGTCGATCAGAATATCTCTGTGCATGGAGAAAAACTAATAGCATATCTACTTTTTTCAATTCTTGCATGAATATTGTTATTTTCTATGTTTTTTCAAACAATGAGGTACACAATAAGAACATATTTCAGTTTGTAGAAGATATGTCAAATAATATGACGAGACGTCAATTTTTACCGCAACAATTTGATGATTTTGTTTCAGTTGTGATGGTCAAAGGCTACTCGATGATTTCAAATCTTATTTTAATCTCAATGAGATTCTTCATTCAACGGGAGTTCTAAAGTTACACAGATTTTCATCAAAAGTTTACTTACAACCTAATTTAATGTGGTATCAACTTATTCGTAATAAAATGCCTTTTTTTTAATCCGACGAGCCACTATGTTGTCATTAGAAAATCCGAAAATACTAGACAATAAAAATAAAAAAATTAAACTCCACATAGCTGAACAAATTTGACCGAAAACAGTGAAGTTGTCTTTTTCCAAACATTTCGGGACTGAAATTAGTGATTTGAACGTATTCATAACCCTCCAGAAAACATAATAAATTTCAAAACAATATAAAAAAATGGTTACAAAAAGTAACAAATGATACATGATTGTATTCTAAATGTCATATGGAGCAAAAATAACTGAAAATATACCAGGTGTCTCATTTGCCAATTTTCGCTTTCGGTGAATCCGGAATTTGCATGAAGTTGATCCTACAAATTCCATTCCATTATCTTCGAAAACAAATGAGTTATAGGGGCGAGCCACTTTCCATGGACACCCGGTATACCTACCTAGTTCATGGGAATTTTTGTGAAGGTAGGGTGCGACTAGGTTAAATCTTTTTATTACATGCTAGGAAATAATGTGGTACAGGGTGTTTACATTCAAATTGCAATATTTTATTTTTATGACGTCATGTATACTTATAAGATAGCCGGCATAACTTTTTCCAGTGTTCGGAGCAAACTGTGCATGAAAAATTTATTGTTGTATAAGTTTACGTCGAAAAACAAATTCAGTTCCTGTAAACTCTTTCATTCATATCTTTCACCGTTTGTCAGCTGCGGGCAATTAAATGTCACTTAACTCATGTTATTATCAGTTATTTAACAGGATGAAAAATGATGATTCTACTTCTATAATTCAGCGACACTGAACGAACTTCACTAACTAGTATAGTCATGTACAATGGTATGGAACATTTTTGTGATATATTTACAATAATATTGCACAAATATTAATTGATAATGGACCTTAATGAACAAATCATAATGATATGACATTGCTCAGTACTATTCATAAATAATTCCATCATTATATAGGTTTAATGAATTTGTTGAAGGGTCTAGTAGTAGTAGTATAAATTCTGCAAATCATGTCAAATAAAAAATATAACCGAGAAAAAAATTTACTTTGAAACAAATTATCATCCCCGTCATCACAGTCGTCATGTATATCTTCATCTTCTTCAAACACACATATAGTTGAGAGCAGTTCACATTGTGAACAAGATATTTACATAGTGGAGCATACTTTGTTTTCAAATAGAAGCACCTGATAAGTGATATGCTATGGGACTGTTTCTGGAGCGCGTGGTAGGAAATACTTATACGTGAGCAAAATGATCTTAGTCTCATCCCCCTTTCCGCCAGATAAGTAGGCGGAAAGTGAAGGGCCGCTAGACGATGCAATTAGTGAATAATAATGATATGCCGCAAATTTCGGTCCCAAGCTCCAGTCATAGCTGGGATTTTTACAATTCAATTGCACCGATTCAAGTAGTAAAACATACTGGCTCGATTGCTCCTGAGGTGGCGTGTAGAGTTAATAACAAATCCTATCTAAAACACATAGTGGCTTAAGATAACATAATTCGATGCCACTATTAACATAAAATAAAGAATTATCAATAATGATATACTCTCCCAATTCATCGGTCCACTCAAAGCTTTCGTTTTCGTCGCGGTTGTCAAATACATCGATTGCAGAACCCTGGTCTACAGAATTCGCATGATGGGTATAGAGGTCACAGACACTTAGATGCAGAGCATGCCTTATGGCGCCTGAGACCATTACGCATTTGCTGTCAGCTTGTCAACTTGTGCGATCTCAGCCTTTATCCACAGGCCTAACGCTGCGCTACGAGTGTTTCGCTATCATCTAAAATACTTGTACAGCAAAGACGATGTAGTCCTATTCGATCATCACAGTAGGACTATTTTCGTCTTAGAGTTCTAAGCACCTGGACCAAATATCAAGTTTTGCTCTTTGAACTCAGCAGAATTTAACCTCTCTATTGATATGGTGATTCTGATCATATTGAATCTTGGTGGAGTGATGGACACGCTGCTCTCGATTCTGAAGATCAAACCAACTTGCCGTAACGTGGCTGAAATCCTAGCGGAATGAATGCAGAAGGCTGCTATCCTCAGTTAAGCAAGAAAATTCTCTCAGCCCCTTCTCCTTCTCAAAATGAAACTGGCAGGGTTCATAGTTAGGATGTTGAGGAATATTGTTGGGAGTGAAACCGGTCTTGGATGCTCGAAAAATTAAAACCAGCGCTAGAATCTCTTGAAGAGACTGTATTTGCTCATATTCTGTTCTCGTTCATTTGCTCGAGAGAACAAATATAATGGAAATATTTCTGATCTTTATTTCAGAAGTAACTAGGCTGTTTTACATGGTATTTACGAAGGTCGTGCATAAGAAGTTCTTCAACTTGCAGTTAGATCAGAAATTTGGTATGCTGCCATAATCGATCATGTCCGTTCTGCCTAAACTATTTTTAATCCCATCAAAAGTCGGTACTAACTTTCTTATTTTGAATGGAAATCAACAAATTTTTGCAAGGTTCGATTGACCTTCTGTTCGTGAGGTTAGACAACCAAAGTTATGTAAACGTATTTCTTGAATTTGTCTGGAAAAAAATTACCGCTGTAGTAGTTTATATAGGAAAACAGTTGTAGCTCGCAAACGGTTCCTAATTCAGGAACCAAATTTGAGGAGTAGCTAGCTGGTAATAGTGCAGGCTAACATCGATCGTTCCATTTTGTACCATATTGGCGCAGGTGATTTTCGAATATCGCAGTCAAAAATTGTCAAAAACTAATTTTTTTGAATGACACTCACTATTTTTCTTTATCATTCAAACACAACAGAATTTCAGGATTAGTTACTCAATCTTTTCCCATACCTATATCAAGTTATTCAATAAAACTCAAGAATTGCCAAGATATTTCTTGCTTTTTGAAGTATGGCATAGAAACAAAAGAGAACTGTAATAATTCAGTTACACAAAACAAATTAATATTAATGAACAATAACGCTATTGCCAGAACTGTAGAATAAATGTTCAATATGACCACAGTTAGTACCTCTGTTTGTCATTTGAGTCACCAGGAAAAGATGGAATGTTTTCAGCCTTACTGCAACATGATCTTGAAATAACAGCCCTTCCTGAAAAGGCTATTGAAGGCCAGCCTTATCTTCAGATATATAACGCAGATCTGGAGAGAGGCAGTGGTGGCGTTCATATCTAAGACTGAAAGACGTCCAACAGACGAGCCAAAGTCATACCGCCCCATCAGTATCACCTCCTTTCTCCTTAAAGCAATAAAGAAAATAATGGACTGTTACATCAGAAGCTAACTCCACAAGTTAAGGCTGCTCCACAAGAAACAGTTTGCTTACCTCAAGATAAATTTACTATTAATGCTCAACAATGCCTGATTGAAATCATTGAAAAGAGATACGTGGCAAAAAAATAGCTCTTTGTGCCTTCATCGACATGTCTTCATAACCAGATTACTAGAAGAATATCAATGCCTCATTGATTAGATGGAAACAAGCAATGCTGAGAAGCAGAATCATTTCATCAAGTCTGGGAGGAGAGAAAAGAGAAAGTCAGAATGACTGTGGTCACTGGTTGTCGACGACCTACTAGTAAACCTACAAGAATCTGGGTTTACGAGTCAGGGTTACGCCGATGACCTAGACATCACCATTAGGGGCAGACATGACGTAGTAATCTCCGACCGCATGCAAGTGGCCCTTAACACAACCAAAAGCTGGAGCGCGAAGGGAGGATCTCAACGTCAATTCCAGCAAAACAATACTGGTCCCATTCAACAGGTGGTGAAAGTATAAACTAAGAGCCCCAAATAATTTGAAATATCACAGGTATACGTTGAATATTCCGAAAATATCATATGTAGTTCAGATAAAAATATTACATCAAAATAAAATGAAACTCTTGGCATTCATAAAAATGCAATAGAAAATATAGACCCATATTTGAAGTTACAAAATTGAGGGCGTCCTAACTTTTGCAACTCTTGGTATTTAATTTTATTTACAAATTTGGATAGTCTACAAAAAGTTACAATGGGAAAATTCTAGAGTTTTGAAGTGTATTCGCAAAATAAAAGGATATAGATAGAAAAAAGGAGTTCGAAATTTTCGACTTTTCCTGTGTAACTCCAGAAATGAAGAAGCCTGATGAGATTTTTTTGATTCATATCTTTGACCTCTGAAATACGTTACTTTGCCCCCAGTTAATCACAACAACAGAGATCCTAATATAGTCTCAAATTTGAATAGTCCTGTATATCCCCTTCATCATTGAATAATTATAATGACTCATTCAATATAGGTTATTTTCTTTATAAATTTGTTAACTCAACATGAATTTATACAAAATGACCAAGTCATTAATCGAAATGGTGAAGTAATTATTAGCATCATTATTCTCGTTGATCTTCAGACGAACCCAACCAACCAATCTATATGGAGGTTGTCGTTTTCATTTCCAATAGAGTCCATCTCAATCGTACGTTCCGCAAACAAATCACCATACATTCCCGAATTCAATTTGTGGGTCTTAACTCGTTTACTTCGATTGTGGAGCCTGAAAATAGATTGAGGTATTAGTTGAAGTTTACAAGACATGATAAGATCTTCCCAACTGACACAATTACAAAGGAGCAGGAATTATACTCGAACGACTTTGTTAACGAAGTCTGAAGATTCGAATCGCTTGAAATTGAACTGTACACGTTTCACATGAATGTTCCTAGATAGCGGAAATCAAAATCGTTCACCATTGTGGAAATAAGGTGTTACTTGAATGGTGTATTGATTTTCATTCTACGACGAATTATCCTGCTGAACCTTGAGCACAAGTAGTTTCAAGTAGATCTTTTCATATGTTGCCCAATCGGGGCTTTCACCATTTTATGATTGAGTTATTTCCAAAGACAACCCGGATAAGACTAAATCAAAATACTGACATAATCGAAAATCGGGACGACACTGATTTTTTTAATTATTTTAGCTGACGTTCGCTCGGACGAATTTGGAAACCTAAAGTGAGGTGATAATGATGTCAATGAAATAAAAGGAGAGATTAATTTTTTTCATTTTATAATCGAAACCCAAATTAGTCATTTAATGAAATATGATTTCTCATTCACCTTTATGCCCTTAATCAAATTATTATCCAAGCTTACTTGAAGTAATGGAATTCGAAATTATAGATAAAAAACACATTTCTGAATACACATGAATTTTGCGTGGGATGATGTAATACTAAAATAGGTAAATGTGGGTGGCTGAAAGACATAATAATCAAATATACAGTTTGTCAAATGTATGAACCCGCCTTTTTTTCCTCAGTTAATATGAGAGTTATTGAAAAAAAAGTTCGTATGCGAGTTAAACGCTATGTCCATCTGCATCTTTCTATAAATTCAAATAATGTTTTGATGTGCTCTTCTTCGAGGAATGACGTCATCGGATTTTTTTTATGGAACCCTATGTCATGTTTAGTATCGTTAGAAAATCTGTTCTTCCTCATTTGACTAGTACCAATAACATTTTAACTCTCTCGATATTGGGCCATGATGGTCATGATGGTAGAGCGCTTGTCTCTTAACCTATGGGTCATGGGTTCGATTCCCAGCATGGTCATCGGTCTCGTGCATGTCATCACACGTTAAAAGGTAAGGGCTGCGTCTTCTCTAGCTCGGACAAGTCTTTCGAAGACTTTTGAGGGCTGTACCCTTAAGGGTGTGCAGCTGGTTGACGGAAATACTAATTTTAACAATTCAATAATATACAATGTGTTTCGAATTCTTGTGTCAACATCTATTATCCATTAACTCATAGTTTGATTCGTTCCAAAATTAGATATTCCAGCGATATAGAAAATGTGAATCAGACAGTGGCGTACGTAAGTTTTAATATTTTGTTATATGCCACATTTACAGTTAGTTTAATAACAAATTTCACTTTCTCATCTTTCATTGTTCATCAGTTATATGAGATTCAATTCCAAAATTTGCACGCCTCATGAAATGACAACTTCAATGGCTCATCGATTCAAGACGTTACATTTTAATCACGGGTTCAAATCAAGAATTATTTTCTGGACTTATAAATAGAAGAGATCGCCAAAAAATAGTAATTTTTGAACCATTGAGACAAATAATAATAATATAATAATGATAAATATTCCTTTTTCTTTCTGACCTTACATTCAGAAAAAATTTCCGATTGGGCACTTGAATTATTCTGATAAAAAAATTCTTGTGATATTTTCCAATGAAAAAATAACTAGTATTGTTTTAAGGAATATAAGCATCTGGGAAAGTTATACATAAATCCAAATTGCCATATCGCTAGAATATTTGTCTACCTATATTGCCCAACAGAGTAAATTATTTAACAAATCAAGTAAAAGGTAAGTGAATTACAGAGGTGAACACTAAAGTACGAGACACACTGAATCTATTGAGAGAATTAAAATAGTATTAGTACTGCTTTAATGAAAGAAAATAATATTTCTAATGATACTAAAACCAATAACATATCAAAACAATATTTCATTTAGCGAAAATATGCACAGTGAAATACTTCTCAACTTTCATAGGAACTTTTAAATTGATAAAAACAAATATATATGTAAATGAACCCGAAATAGTTTAGAACCGGCCTGTTAACGAATGTAGAACCACTTGCAGAATACCATTAATTCAATCAAACTGATAGTGACTTGGTGTGTTAGTTATTTTGAAGAACAGGGACGTTACACGTCACTGGAGTATCAATAACTAGGGCAATATTCATTATTCATGGTCTAATGACACCAGGGACTGCCAATAGGAACACCATTGAGAAGAGGCATTTGCTATTTTCTGGAGGATGTCCTCAGAAAGAAAAGAAATTCTGGTCCCAACAACTATCTTTGAGTAATCAGAAAGGACCACGCACACTTCTTATGCATAAAGCCTTTCGGTCAAATTGTCTAAAATTTCAATGTTTTGTTAAACTCGAGCTTCTGAACAGAAGTTACCATGGGCATACAAAGATTCTATGTATAGTTTATGAGATACAGAGTGTAGAAGTTGTGAATGTCACTTTCGGGTCATTATTATAACTGAACTTTATGGGTGGTAATATTGCAGAATTTTTATTTTTGTTTCTTTCATTTATACCACAGTACTACAGTTGAACAGTGCAATATTTTTCAATTATTTTTTTTTAACAATATACAGGGTAAATCATAACTTTTTCCGAGATATGAAAATTGTAAATTATTTCAGAATGAAGCATCAACGTCATAAGTCGTATCGTACAAAAATTGCAGATTTTGTGTTGCATATATCCGATGAGATCGGCTGAATTCAGAAAGTATGTATTTTTTTCATATCTAGAGAGGAGATTGAAAGTATACGTTTATCTGCTATATTATATTCTTTGGATTACGTGATTTGATCATTTCAGTTCACTAGTTATATGTGCCATTTGGCCACTTGACAGAAGGTAAATAATGAATATTGTACAGTGTGACTCAATTATACACGAAACTAATATAAAATATAAAAATTAACCCATCGTTTTTTTTTATACAGAGTATTTCTGTAATATTTGGTAACATTGGTTTCGTTCGATACGATGCCTTAGCTGAATCAGTTATTCGGTACTGTATTATTGATTGACGTGGGCTGAATAAATCACACTTAAATAATTTTCAAGTGATACAAAACACCTTGCTTAAAATAGCACTGAAAAAAGATAGAAGACACTCGACTCAGAACTTATATAAGGAGGCTGGTTTAATCAACATCAGAAAATTAAATACCTACCACTGTATACTATGGATGATGAATTCACCTCTTAAATATCTGATACACTCACATGACACCCGAGCCAAATAAGAGAGAACAATTATTGTTCGTTTTTGTAAAAATGCATATACTCAAAGGTTTGTTACTTATTTTGGGCCAAAACTACTCAATCTGGTTCCCATTGAACTTAGGAATATAAAAAATAGTAAAGAACGCAAAAAAATAGACACTTAGTTTATCACAATTTTGATAGTATAAAAGAATATTAGAATCAATTTACTGAAATACTTGTATACCCACGTTCCAAACAAACTTGAAATTTACACCTGTATCTCTCTAGCGTGATTGTCAAATCCAATTTCTTGTGAACTGGTCATTGATTTTAAATTTTTAATTCTGTACTGAGCTAAAAACAAATTTAATCTTACTGAATTTTTTGGTTCGGTCCAGATCTGGGAAAACACGCAACACAAGCTTTGCTTAGGTGTTTCCCAGTTACTGAACACCACCATTTATTTATTTTCATTTATTTTTTGCATTTACTATAATTACTTCTTAAGATAATGTACACCTCCTTATATATGTATCTGAATTGAATAAATTGATTGAATCATTAATTAATTGATTGTATATTCTTGAGTACAATATATACTTTCAATCCCCTCTATATATAATGGGATTTTTCATATATTATGGGTTCAGCCATTCTTATCAAATATATATAACACAAAAACATCAATTTTGTTACGGACTGGTAAGATTTCAACAGATTCAAATAAAGTGAATTAGTATCTGAAACATAAATTGGAAGGTAATGACATTGTTTTTTTTATGTTAAAGGATAACTAGACATATATAGAAAAATTCTATATTTCCAACAAAAGTTCATATGATATATCCTCTATAAAAAGAGGAAAATTGACCAATCCGTTTTCTTTTTACAGGGTATTTCTATAATTTTTCTTAATATTAGTCTCATGTATACTTGAGTCAAACTGTATAATATTTATAATTTTTCTTCTGTCAAGTGGCCACAATATGGTTCATATAACTAGTGCACTTGAATTGATCAAATCACGTAATCCAAAGAATATATAATTAATACAAGTATACTTTCAATCTCCTCTGTATATATGAAAAAATACCTACTTTTTGACCAGTAATTAGGATTGTAAAATTCACTTAAGCCGAACATTTTTTTCATTACTAGTTATGTTTGTATTCATAAAAGCGCAATTATCTTGAAAACCGTTGATTTTTCTGAAATCAAACAAGTATATACTTTTTCTCAAAAATGAAAGATGAATGCAAAATATTATAAATTTTTCTTATTTTACTAGTGGCGTAAAAAATAGGAGAAAAAAGTAACCATGATGCCCTTCTTGTACGCCACTGGTAACAACTGAAGATGTGGTTCCATTTTCGGAATGAAGCACCTATTGAACACGAATATTCTTTCAATTTTGCTTGAAAAATTTTCAGAACTGTGGAAGTTATGAATAAAAATTACTTTCAATTTTTCATATTCAACACCCTGTATCTCTGCAACAAACGACATTTGAGGAAGGAAATATTGAGAAAGTCCTATTTATTTTTCGATGGAAATCTTCTGCTTCAATTTGGCACCATAGTTTCGGGACATCCTGTATAATATTCGACATGTAGCGAACGTCACCTGAGACCATTCGGGTGTATAGACCTTACTGTACAATTCGAGTAGACCAATAAAAATATTTTAAATAACTTTTTTCCTTTGATGCCAACTTTTTGAAGGACAGTATGTAATTATAATTATGAAATATTCTAAACAGTTACTGGTGAAATGAAATAAAGTCACACACTTTGTTACAAATTTGGATATTTCCGATACCCTTTTGAAATATTTCCGCTATTTTTTTTTCTAAAATTACGAGTTCAATTTTCTCCTTCATTCGTTATCGGCCTCGAAACTTCCTGGATACCTTAATGTCAGGATTTGTTTTTTTTTATCAGCTTAGCTTTAGACTATTTATCTACGGGGGATTCCCTATTCCTCCAATAATTCCAAAACCACATCGATTCTCACCTCCTTTATATTGGTTTCACAACTTATTTCTGTCGTTTTAAAATCACCCTCTACATGTGAACTCCAAGATCAAAGAGGGAACAGTTCGATTGATCGTAAATAAGGCAGGCTTTTCAAAAACTGTTGCCTACAAAGAACGTTTACGACGCGACGTCTGGACATACGAATTCCTACTTCAAATCTTCCATAAATTTTGTAACATAAAAAAGTTTGAGTTACAGAAACAAAAAGACAAACATTGCTTTCATCTTTTTGGAGAAAATATCACAATACTAGAAAAACCATACGTAAAAGCTGAAATTACGAATAGTTATTGACTATTATAATATGCAGAATCTACCGAGCTACATTCGCTGGTGAAAGCGTGTTAGAAACAAACGAAATTAAATTTTTCCACAATGCCAAATCCTCAGGGTTTTTGCGCATTCTAGTCCAATGATTCCCTGTCCCACTTGCACATATTGTCGTCCTCTGCCGCTAGAAACAACCTCATCAAAGGGATGTAATCAATGGGCATTGCTGTGCTTGCTCATTTCCCTTTCTAATCAAACTGTGCCGCCCTTTATTTCCTTTTTGACCTGTTGCAATTATCAGAAGGTCGGATGGCATACGAATTATGTGGGTTGGAAAATATTACAGGAGGATAGTAAAATGTTTGCAATGATTATAAAAAGGTAACGTTACGAAGCAGAATTTCTTACATCACAATAGCGAGACATAATATTCTGGTTGATGTTTTTATCCAACAAAAATATATTGTCTAATAGGAAATTATCAAACAGGATACCCAATAGATCTTGGATTTTTCCAAAGATAAAGTTGAATATTAGAAATGCCGGGGGATTATGAATTCAGTTATTGGGAAATTGGACATTCAGTGTTGTATTACTGCCCATAACTGGGCGCATGCAAATCGGGCACCAAACAGGTAGGTACCCTTTGCGGTCTGTTTCGAGGGATTATGAAAACTGCAATTTGGGTACCGACGATTTAATTACGATTTAAGTACGTATTCTAATAATGAGGAACTTTTGTCTCTTGTTAGTGAACATAATGTTAGAAATTTATTGAAAATTAAATGAAAAAAATGCTAATAGCAGTTTCTCCGCCCTTTACTAGAATGTTCAACGCCGGCGACCAAAAGAGACGATTTTTTATATTTTTACGACTCGATTGTTACTGAACGAACTAACCTGGTGACAAATTCGCCTTTTTGCAAGGCCGGAAAATCTGTTGTTCCACCCCTCCGTATTGTAAAATGAATCAAATATGGTCTGGTTTCTTTACGTTGCTGTTTATCTCAGGTAATAGATTATTGAAAGGTCCGCAAGTGATTCGGTCTAAACTTGTATCGTAGGCCGACTATTTAGTTGATACTTATATTTCTGAAGAGTCACTATTCCCACCTATTATCTGGGCAGAACATTCATCTACCATCACTAGTACAACAAATGCTTGTGAGTCTTTTCACAGTAATTTTAACAACTCCATATATGCTGAGCATCCTAACCTATTCGTTTTTGTTGAAAAACTGAAAGAGTGTCAAACCGACACATATAATAAAATTCAAAGTCTTCAAAAACCTATACAAATCCATGACAGGAAAGTTAAAAAAAGACAGAAATTTATTGAATCAATGATTATTAAATAACAAAATAAGGAAATCAATAGGCTACACTTTATTAAATGTTTGTCATTCCATTGTTATGTCAATAAATAAGATATTTAGATTAAGATATTTTGTACAATTAATGTAATCATAATAAAATAATAAAAATATTTTCGTATGCTTTAAAATTTGTATTATTTACCTATTACCTATTAATCTACCCAAAATTATAAAAATGACGAATGAATAATAAGGCTCTGTGCCCGAAATGCAATTTTTGTAATGGGGACCTTTTGGGTCGGTGCCCAAAATGCATGTTGAATTAATCCTTTTATTGCCTTGGTGCCCAAAATGTAAACTCACGTATTACTCTTACATGCAGGTGAATAGGCAACTTTCAACTCATCTTTCAGGTATCATCTTCCAGGTATCAGATATGCTTGTCATCTCCGTTTTTGTGGTTTGATTTTTTGTAATATTCCAATTCTATTGTCTTTTTATTGTTGTACTATGACACACTTAAATGAACGTTATTATCATTATAATTTGCATATTTTCGTGAATTGAGGTAGTTCACGATTGACTAGGCAGATTCTGATCCCGTATAGATCTAGAACACTTTCGATAAATCATAAAAACAAAACTCATTCAAATTTCAATAATTCCAAATTTCGGTCGTTATCCATTTTTTCAAAATTCATTGCACGAAACTTGTACGAATTTTTGACGTGAAACTCAACACTGACACTTCTGAGTTATTGGTCGTGGCTTTGGTAATGCAATATTTTTACTTATCCTTGGAACCAGTCTAGACTAATTAGATATTAATGCTTCCTTGTACAAGGCACTTGTTGATCCTTAATTTAGTTATGGTATAAATGGTAGGGGTGACGTTAAATTCTAGAACATTTAGGAAGGGCCCTACTAAGTGGCTACCGTGGCAGTAACTCCAAAGAAACGGAAAAAACGTCCGTCAGGAAGGTAGGAGGTGTTGCCTCGGCAAGAAAATGTGGCACAATAGTTAGTCTCGAACAAAAAGCCTGAGATGAAAAAATACTTTATATTGGTCAAAGGGTTAAAAACGACACATAAAGTCAAGTTTCCAAAGGACTCATTGACATTAGAACCTAATATACAAATTATAGTTTCAAATGTTTGAAGATCACAATTTGCGATGCTATAATCCCCCAGCATGTCAGTTCCAAAAATATTTTGTCAAACAACAATTTAAACCAATAACGAAACCTCGATACTTTCGGAAGAAGACAAATTGAATCTAAGAACGATTCAACCGGGATAGAAAATTCTACCATGTTACCAAGCAGATAACAGAAAACTATAAATCATACATAATTTCCAACAATTTTTCACAAGTTAAAAAAACATTGAACAGAAAAAGATATATAAAAAAAGAGCCCTTTGCGACTACTTCAATGGATTTGCAAACGCTTTTACAGCTAATGGAAAACAGTTAAAACCTGCAACACCATATTATCTAAAGAGATAGAACTGAAAATATTTACCCATCGGTAAAAGAGGATGTAGGATGTCTTCAGAGACTCCAAAGACTCCAAGAGGACATTATGCTATCGTCATAATTTTTACCGTTCCTGGGGTAAGGTGTAGTTAATGGCCAGAAACAACTGCAGATCCACAATGAATGATGACTGATTATAACTCACAACGACAGTAGGCTAATTTGGGGTGTTTTTCTACCTCAATCTGGTGAAGCTGTTTTGTATTTTTGTGCGAGATGCTGTGAACTGAATACGTCATAAAAAATCAGTAAGTCACCTAAGCCCCAACGATGCATAATAATAATAGATGTCCTCTACTCGCTCTGGTTATGTCTTTGGGTACATTCAACAAGTGGTCATGAGGGATTATTATCACTATTAGTATACTTGTTATTTCAGGGCAGTCGGCTAGTTTGGCATATATTGGGTAATACTGTTACGAACCTGGTAGTAGATAGAAAAATCATGAATCCTTCTGTTTGCCCTCTAGAAAACCATTAGAATGTACTAGAATCAGTAAAGTTTATTCGAGAACTTAGTATGGAATGTTCTGTTGAAAGTTCTATAGCTTCTAGAATAATGTTATCCTATAAATACGATCAGATATGCCACGTTTGGGAAGTTTTTGAGTTTTGTTTACTTTTTAACATTTGACTGTTGTAACGTTACCAAGTGAAGTTTTAAGTATTTATTTGAACTGCAAAGTGTCAAACAGTGTTGTCAGTTGTATTATTTGTTCGTAAAGGCGAGTTTATAAGTACTACTTATTGAACCTGAAAAACGCAACATTTGGTGACAGCGGTGGGATAAGTGGTACTGAAGAAAGAAGAGTGGAGCAGATTTACAGTATTTGATGGTGAATACTCGAGCACAGAATTACGACGAGATGGCGACGTTAGACAGAATCCAGTTTTTGAAGGAACAAGAAGCGAAAAGAAAACAAGAGCAAGAGGAACAAGAAGCTAAAAGAAAACAAGAGCAAGAGGGACAAGAACTCAAAAGGAAACAGGAACAAGAAGAACATGAAGCTAGAAGAAGACAAGAACAAGAAGAGCAAGAGGCGCGGTTAGTCCAACGGTTACAACAGCAGCATGTCGATCTCCTGCAACAGTTTAGTCACAGCCACCGAAATAGTCCAGGAAGTTAAAGGGCAGGTCCGGGAGGTCAGAGATGAAGTCCAGGGAGTCAGAGGAAGAGTCCAGGAGGTCGAAATTGAACTGTCCAAAACGAATGAACGGGTGGCACAAGAAGTAAACAAGAAATTCAACGAAGAAGTGGATAAGATCAAGGAGAGGATAGAAACAATACACCTTCCACACAAGCGGGCACCCTCTGAGAAAATTTCTCCCACCAGTGAAAGGCAATTTTCACTAACATATCCAAGGCCTGCTCAAGCAAAAATTTTGATAGGCAATCTTCGTGGTCTATGTATCGACGTCAATTTGAGGCGGCAGCAAACGCAAACGGCTGGTCCGAGGAAGAAAAGGCCACTTCACTAGTCCTGTGTCTGCGAGGCCAAGCGTTAGAGATATTGCAGAGTATCCCAGAGAATAAGCAGAAGGAGTATTCTAGAATCGTGGAAGCTTTAAAGATAAGATATGGGAAGCAGTATCTTAAACAAGTGTTCCAGAGTCAGATAAAGAGTCGATCCCAAAAACCAAACGAATCACTGCAGGAATATGGAGCAGATGTGGAGCGACTCATTAATTTGGCCTATCCACAAGCACCGAAACAGTTCATAGAACAAATTGGAGTGCAAACCTTCATCGACGGCCTAAAAGATCCTGACATGCAGCAAGCCCTTCGACTAGGACGTCTTCAGACCATGAGCGGGGTACTAATAGCATCATTGGAGTTCGAAGCGGCTAAAATTGCATCAAGAAATACGAGATCCAAGTTACGAGAAGTCAAATTTATCGAAGATTCTTCTACGAGCGAGTCGCTGTTGAGTAAGTTATTGGACTCCATATCGGCATTGGGTAAACAAATGACTTCTGAAGAAAATAAAAGGAGGCGCTGCTATAGCTGTGGAAAAACTGGTCATCTACAAAGAAGCTGCTGGGAAAGATCAAGGTCCAGATGTCCAATGAGGGTAAGGACGACATCTACAAGCAATGAAGCGAGATCGAGATCCCCAAGCCCAAGAAAGGAATAACGTGGTCGTTTTATCAGAGGAGGCTACAGGAGGTCACCCACGCCAGAAGGGAGACCTCGAACGCCTGGAAGAAGACTCTCTTCCAACCAGGAAAACGAGAATTAGTCGGCACTAGGGGGCGGGTGTCGACTTTCAGTGTTCAAAGCCCCAAGATTCCTATCTCGACGTTGAAGAGAAATGGAGAAAGTTTACTAGTCCAAGGCCAATTAGAAGATCGAAGATGCACCTTCACTATAGATACAGGAGCTTCCAGAACAGTTGTGTTCGTCCAGACCTCATACAAAAATCTGTAAAGCCGATAAAGAGGAATATGATTTTGGAAACAGCTACGGGACAAACCTCTCCAATCATTGTAGAGACGCTTGTACGCATCCAGATAGGCCCCATTACCATGGAACATTTTATGTTGTTTGCAGACATAAAGGATGAATGTGTTTTGGGTCTAGATACCCTGATTAGTTAAAGGAGAAAAAACGTCCATGTAATATTTATTGATAAGGATTGTATATCGTGATCATTAGCAAGTTGCAAGCATGCATCTCTCCACAAATGTTCATGGATCTCGGAAAAGTTTTGAAGGTAATGAAATATTTTCCAGGACTCACATATATTTCTATCAAAGTGATTCCCCCACTCTATTCGGCATAATTTTACTACTATTTCGGTTAGGTTAGGTTAGGTATCCTATTTTAATTCCGTTACGATAACAGTCTTCAGGGTATTAACGAACTTCGGATTGAAATGAAAGACAAATCCTCACATACCGATTTCGTAGCACTACATTTCAATTATGCTCTGAGTTATGGACTGAACAGTTATAAAGTTCGTAAGAGTAATTCAGCATCGACGATCAATTTTCCCAAGTTTGCCACATTCGAAACTTCGAAAATAATATTTATCTATGAGTTTGACTTAGTTCATTTATATTTCATGATACGCTTCTACGTCACTCAACTTACTATCTGAAATATTCAAGGCAGAATCAAGTGGTTTCTCGGTTGGTGGAGTATGTCATTACTTTTTCATAAGGGAATTTCATATGCAGTTTGGGTACATGAATTCTGTGCAATTATATTAAAATTGAATAATTCACCGTAACCAGAATTTCTACTCAGGGGCCAGAAGTATTTGTGAAAATAATTGAGAGATGGATTTTGTCTGCAATAATAAAACCCGTGATTCTCTACAATAAATAGGTGAAAATGTTTAAATCTTTCATACTAGAAATGTTGACAATCATTGAAAACTCTGACATCGCCTTATCGATTACAAAGTAAAGTTTTGAGATTTATTTTCAATGTGGATTATCGAGGAAAATTAAAAAACAACATTTAAAAATCATAATTAAATGTGAATTATCTTCTCTCTACATTTATGTGAATGAATTTTGTTAAAAATCTTTATCAAAATCAAACCAATCTTTACGACCATAACATGAGCATAAAAGGATTGAGTTCACATTGCCATTTTTCTAATAGTTATTGATGTAATAAGAATCATAATGACGTTCATTATGATAGTAGCTGTGAATACTATTGGGCGAGGACCATGATGAACTCCAATTATGTCATTAAATTATAATGACATAAAGATGTCGTTATGATATGCCAGCAGATAAAAATAAATATGTTCCGGTTTTCTATAAGTACCAGAAAATGTGAAAAACTTAAATGACGTTTTACTCGAAAATTAGATACCAAATTCCTGTTCCTAAAACGCTTCTAGTTATTTTGGCGAATTTTTAATATCCTCATATCAACCCATACTGAGGAAAAAAAAATAACGTTATACAGTCTAGCCATTTTTTCATTAATACTCTAGTAAATATATTTTATTTAAGATTTCTATCGTCAGCTATGATATTGTAATTGATTAACTCTTATTTGTTTCAACTTGTAATGAACAAAATAGTTTTGAAGAAACCATAAAATATTGTATTTTCACGATGAATGGAGCCTATTCTATTCTGTTTTATTCTATACTTGAATATCTCTCGTCTAGAGATACTCCTAGATACTAACTTTCCCAGATCTATGGGGACGAACGACCAAGCCGTGGCCCAGTGTCAGGCCGATGAGGAAAAACAGAGACATGGCGAAAATAGTCATTACCTACTTACAGGAAGGTAGAATGGGCTATATTTTAGTTTTAATTATTGTGATAATGACATTATTTTTGTATATTAGGATTTCTATTTAAGTAAACAGCTATCTATCTACCTTCAGTCCATTTAAATCAGGGTCAGATGAAATCCAACCTGTACTTTCACAGCGAGAAGACCTACTGATTCCATACCTGGTCTGACTGTTCAGGGCCTGGCTAACAGGTACGTACCCAACACCTCCCAAGGTGGTCTTCATACCAAAGACGGGGAAACCATCCTATGCCCAGGCCAAGGCAAAACATGGGGACTAGGAGCCAAACAATCACTTTGGTTACAAACAGCGATAGTGAGACCCTAATGGTGGCTGAAGGCTGAACAAAAGTTACAACCAGAGAGAAGATGGCCCATCTCGGAGTCACTGATGCAATTCCAGCACATCTACGATTAGCCTGGAGGTGATTATGAGCCTCCATCTTTTCAAGTGTGAATAGTGATAAATGGTTATTATATAATTACTATATCATCAGGTGTTAGAAATATTACCTACTATTAGGTAAATATGTCAACTTTCAACAGTGGAATGTTAACTGATCTACGTTGTCGATTAATGGTTTCCACATTAATAAGTTTTGGTGATTGAACACGTTATTGCTCAAAATGTACACCGCCATTTTGAATTCTCTTGCAAACTAGTTAGTTCTCTCCTTCATGGAGAATTTCGGCTTCAGATCAAATGATATCATGCTGATAAGTTAAGGTATGATTTTCAAATAAGTTAACTTGACCCACTTGTATAGTTAATTTCATCATTGAAGAAAGTAGAAATAATAGTGGACCCGTAATGCTTCCTTGTGGAACTCCATGTTCATCTATGAGACTATTTTCTTCTTTCAAGATAATCAGCGAGTCAATCAAAAGCAGAATTGCTCTATTTTCAACCGTTCTCGAGTTAAGAGTACGAATTCAGTAAATACGCTCTTAACATTTTGCGTTTATGGGGCGAATTTCAAGTGAACTTGATGATTCTGTTTTTTTCATCATTTTTAGGAAAACTTAGGACTCTTTTCCAGTATTTTTTTCCGCCGATTGATTTGAAATTCACGCAGTATACTAATTTTTTCATTCTGAATCGATTGGTTTTCGCAGAATTGCTCTATTTCCAACCATTCTCAAGTTGAAAAGTTCATCTGGGTGAAGACGGATCAATAACCTCAAAAATTCATATTTCACCAAATGAACCCAGCTTCTTGACGAAGCCGATTGGTATATTTGGTGTATGATCTTTCAGGTCCGAGGGAGAGAGTGAAACTCTGTCAAGCATCGACAGCCTGATTCAGTCCGCGGCTCCGATCAAGTAACACAACCTAGATGAGTAATACTCAAATAGTACTGAAGGTAACATCATTTTCATAATGTAATCCCTCAAATCATGACATTGTTGCCATGTCGCAATTTTTCAAGATTACAATAAGCATGTCAGCTAGATTTTGATTTCTGTCATCGCAACGAAAATCCAAAATTACCGTCTTGGATAAAATATTTTACAATAAGAAGGCAATTGAAATGTTCATTGCAGCTTATTGGGAACTTGTGGAAACGATAGTATTTCCATCACCGAACGGAGATTCTTCGTTGTCGAAATAGTCTAGTCAGTGTGGCAAAGCTACATTTGATATTTGGCAGAACATCCTGTGAGTAGGCGTTTTAGACATCGCAGGTCATCCCTGCTGGAGTCTAATAGTGTTTTGTTCAAATTTTTCGAGGAATGTATGAATATTTTGGAATGAGCCAATCCTGGTAGGTTTGGTCAGAAGTTCAATACTTTCCTTGCTGTTCGTATATTTGGAAAAACTTGGTGATATACCAATGTCAGTTTCTGGTTCAATGAACCTACTTGCGGCACCTTCTCTTGAGATAATCCTTGCCAACCTAATGTAAGCGAAGGTGAGAAATTTAATCTCAGATTCTCAACATGGTTTGATAAAACCCGCTCTTCCTCCACTAATCTGTGCACTTTTACGCAGTATGTTTCCGAAGCCCTCGACTCTAGATATCAAGCTCATGTTGTTTTACAAAGATTTTAGTAAGGCTTTCGACCGGGTTTCACATGAACAATTACTAGGAAAACAACTATATTTTGTCTTCTCATCCGATATTCAATCCTTATAGAATCTTTTTAGTCGAATAGAAATTCATTTGTCGAATATGAAGGGGTCTTATCATCAACATTTATTGCTACTTGTAGTGTTTCTTAGGGTTCTAATTTAGGACCTCTTCTGTTCCTTCTGTTTATCAATGACTTAACACACTGCATAAATTCACATACATTATTATATGCTGATGACATGAAAATCTTAAGGAAAGTAGATAATTTATCAGGTGAAGTTGTTAAAGCGTAACTGTTCAATTCAAAGGAAGAGTTGTAAAGAACCCCGCACAGACCTTATGAGAATCTGACCCTCTGTCGAATTTGCTGTTACTTTGAGAAAATGAAGTTCTCAGCATCCCAAACAAAAGTCCCCAGGGGCACAAAAAGATCCTATGAGTAGTTTCGGAAGTATGGACCTACAAGTAAAAAACTTTTGATAATGTTGCGCCTGTAAAGTAGACTTGGCTGGGAGTCAAAATAAACGTGAACTTCAGCTAAGGCTGTTGAAAAATAGGTAGTATTTTTTAATCCTGCCGTTTGAAAGTAAGTGATGAAACTGTCGAAAAAACCGGGAAAACCTGAAAAATCGTGGAAAACTCGCTTAAATCTACATTTTTCGCTGTAGAGAAGATATAAACAGCCTAGATTTTTTCAAAAAAAGAATTCTTCTTTTAGAACTTGAAACCTCTCACTTGTGAAGTATGAGAGAATCGGTAAATCAAAGACAATCTAATTCTATCCTAGGTCATATTGTACTGTATTGTACTGAAGCAAGAACCTTAGGTACATGTGCTCATGTTGCGTCCTTACTCTGGTATTTAGGATTGCATATCCGTCATCAAGCACAAGTACAATATCCATCCACGTTACTGTTGCATAATATTTGAAACGCTCGTAATGTTAATGATCTTGAGTAATGCAAGCTGGGTGTAGAGATTTTTCTTCAGTTGTATTGGTACTGGAATTTTAATAACCAAGGTCGCATCTTTTCAACTGACCAGATTCAGGAGGCGCAATACCGGGCAACCTGTACCCAAGTCCGGCACAACGTGCGTAAAGGCATTTTTTTCCTCTCGTGTAAAAAAATTGAATGAGTTTTCCAATCTTTTCAGTATTTTCATTGATTTTCCGATTTTCCCATACTTTGGTATCAAGCGAGAGCTTTCAAGTTCTGAAAAATAATTATTTCTTAGTCTACTTACAGGCGCAACATCATTGAAAGTCTGGAACTTGTAGGTCCCATATATCCGAAACTACTTATAGGATATTTTTGTGCCCGTGGTGACTTTTGTTCGGGATGCCGAGAACTTCATTTTCCCAAAGTTACAGCTAATTCGACGGAGGACCAGATTCCCAAAAGGTCTGTGCGGGGTTCTTCACACAAAAAATACAACTCTTTTTTTGAGTTGATAATTTATCAGACTGATGTAACTTACTACAGGAGGTTATAAAAAATCTCTGTAGTTGGTGTGAGAAAAATAGATCAGGATTAAATATTGATAAATGCAAAATTATGTCATTCACTCGGAAACAAATTCCAGTTAAATTTGATTATCAAATCTACAACTTGGACTAAACTCGTGGTTTTGAATTTTAAGACCTTGGTGTAACATTTGATTCCAAGTTAACGTTTTCTAAACATATCAATAATACCTTTTCAAGGGCCACCATAGTTTATTGGGATTCTTGATAAAATATAGTAAGGAATTCACCTCAATAGATACTCTACGCGCCCTATACTATTCTCATGTCAGAAGTAAGCTCGAATACTGTAGCCCAGTGTGGGATCCCAATCACTTGAAATTTATCTCAAATATTGAAAGTATTCTGAGGAAATTTTTAAAATTTTGCTTTTTGAAAAAGCGCGGACGCTATCCTGAAAGAGGATACGACAACAATCAGCCTCTTGAAGAATTTGGTATGTGCTCTTTAGGAAAGCACCGTGAAAACTGTATAAAATTGTCAGCAACTTGATAGATTCATCAGCCTTACTATCCTTTCTCAACTTTGATGTTCTACGTGTGGCATCTACATCTCGACTATTACTCAACATTGGGATTCCGCATACGCATCATCATTTCACTGTCCCATCTCAACAATGTGTCAAAAATATAATATCTTAAGCAACGTAGATATTTTTTTTCTAGCCTATCGCAATTCAAACTTTGCTTTTACAATACCCACCTACTTATAAAATCATATTCGCAATAGACATTATGTACACCTATAATTGGGTTTTCGAACCTGCTGGTTGTATTCAATAAATAAATAGATAAGTAAATAAATAAAAAAATAACTAAATAAAGTATGCCGTTTCACTACCCTCCAAACCGGAGTGGCCAGGAATCCAGACCAGATACAGACTGTTGAGTCTTCGTATTGAGACAAGTCTTCACTGGAAGTTTGTCATCAGCTTAGACGTTAATCGATAGAAGCCAAGTGCTTTCAAAGTCGAGAAAATTTTGATTGATCTTCATGTGATGTTGGTATCTTGTAGTCTCTCTAGAGGATGTTCCCAGAAGTACCTGGCCTGACCTAGAGATGGCGGTAGTTGCTTGAATAATCCCATTGTATTAGAAAGTACACAATCTAGCATGTGTCAAGTTTGATAGTTTGAAGACACCACGTTGTTTAGTATTTGTTTGGCAGCCATCAACAGTAAACGTTTCAAGTGAATTTGTAAACGTGGAAAAAATTGGTCATTGTTATGTGATACAATACTTTTATTTGAAAGGCCTTAGCCCAACCCATATAAAAGCTGAACTAGATTCTACTCTGGGTGAGACTGCTCCTTCGTTATCATTAGTGAAATATTGGGTAGAAGAGTTAAAACGAGGACGTACGACCTGCGAAGACGAGCATCGCAGTAGTCGACCAAATGAGGTGATGACTCCAGAAATGTTGAAGAAAATCCACAAATCTGTACTGGATGATCGTCGACTGAAAGTGCGTGAGCTAGCAGACATGGTAGGCATTTCAAAAAGTGCGGTACATCGCATATTAACTGAAAATTTGGACATGACAAAGCTGTGCGCAAGATGGGTGCCGCATTTACTCACAATGGAACAAAAACAGCGTCGTGAAGATGTTTCCATCGAGTGTTTGGCAAGGTTTCACAGAAATAAAGCCGAATTTTTGCGCCGTTTCATAACCATGGATAAAACATGGGTACATCACTACACACCCGAAGCAAAGGAACAATCAAAACTGAAAAGGGAGAACCAGTTCCAAAGAAGGCAAAGACCGTTCCATCTGCAGGCAAGGTCATGGCGTCGGTTTTTTTGCATGCGCGTGGGATAATTTTCATTGACTATCTTGCATAAGGATAACTATCAACGGCGAGTATTATGCGAACTTATGGCACCGTGTGAGCGAAGAAATCAAGCAAAAACGGCCGCATTTGGCTAAGAAGAAAGTGTTGTTTCATCAAGACAATGCACCAACTCACCCATCCGTTATTGCAATAGCCAAAATTAATGAATTGAAGTCCCCTCGGATTATTTTTTGTTACCAGACTTAAAAAAATGGCTCGATGATCAAAGATTTTCCAACAATGAAGAGGTTACGTCGGCTATTTTGAGGACTTTGACGATTCTTATTATAAAAAGGGTATCGAACTTATTGAACATCGCTGAAAAAAGTGTGTGGAGCTAAAAGGAGATTACGTTAAAAAATAAATAATTTTTTTTCAAAAATTTTTGTGTTTTCTTTGTTGGGCCAGGTACTTCTGGGATCACCCTCTACACATAGATCGATGGCGTGAATTTCCGCATGGAATTACTGTCGGATATAATCCTATACAGGCTAATATTTCTGTTCTATGTATACGACTTTATACACCTGCACCAGAACCTGAGGGTGTTTTTGAACCATTTGTGAACCAATATGTTTAGAAGTGCGTCAACTTACCTAGAATAGGAGTTTGTGAGTTATTCGGCAGAAGGATGAGCGGATTTACGTAGTCTTATTCGCTTTGGAATTATACAAATTATATGTTTCTTTCAATTCTTTAATCTTTTTCCAAACTTGTTTATCTTTTTCAACATTCAACTATCTTTTCTAATGAAATGTCATTTCAAAAAAGTAAAAAAAAATATACAGTAAGATTCATTAGAAAAACAATATACAATATGATTAATCAAATCTAAACATTCTTGCTCCGATGAAACCTCCAATCAAAGGTCTTTATTCAACTCCAATAGGTCCAACTTGCAGAGTTTTGAAGTTGGTCTTCTGTAACTCCCAAACTTCGTTTTGACGTCGACGACTCTAACTTGGCCATCTTTTCCTGGGTACGTAGCAGTAATTTTACCGAGAGGCCAATTATTCCGAGGCAATTTATTGTCGAATATGATGATCACATCATTTACCTGTAGAGCAGATTTATTTTTCTCAAACTATTTAGTTCGTTTGGTTAGAGGAGGTACATATTCTTTTATCAACCGATTCCAAAATTTTTCAGCAAGGTCTTCTGCTATTCTCCATTGTCTTCTCAAGTCTTCTTTTTTGGTTCCTCCTTTTCCAAGGCCTGTCAGGTTACTCTGCCGACCAATCAAGAAATGATTAGGTTAGGTTAGGTTAGGTTAGGTTACTCTGCCGACCAATCAAGAAATGATTAGGTGTTATACTTCCTTCGTCTTGGCTATCAGATGAGACATAAGTAGGTGGTCGACTATTTACTATTTGTTCAGCTTCGCATAACAGAGTGTACAGTACTTCTGGTCTGGGTGCTCTTTCCTTCAGTGATATTTCCAAAGATTGCTTGACTGACCTGACCATTCTCTCCCATGCTCCCCACATGTGTGGGCTTCCAGGTGGGATGGATTTCCATTCTATCTCAGAATTTATACATTTTTCTTTTATCAAATTTTCATCTGTTTCTTCCAAAACTTTTTGTAGTTCTTTTGATGCTCCTTTAAGATTAGTCCCATTGTCACTAATCATCATGCAAGGTTGTCCTCTTCTGGCAAAAAATCTTCTCATTGCAAGAATGGCAGAATCTGTTGTCAAGGATTCTGCTAGTTCGATATGAATGACTCTTATGGATAAGCAAGTGAATAATACTCCATACCTCTTCTCCTTTCGACGACCAATTGTGACATCATATGGCCCAAAATAGTTCCAGCCAACATATGAAAAAGGACGTGGCGGTCTTCTCATATGGAATTCTGGAACTTGTCCCATTTCTGGTATTATAGGTCTTGCTTTTTGAATTCTATCTACACTGCATGCATCTCTGTGATACCGTGTGTACAGCTTTTCTTCCTTGTATTATCCAAAACTTTTGCCTGATTTGATTCTACACTAGCTCGGTTCCTTTATGTTGGAAGTAACACTGATAATGGTGAATCAACAGTTTGGTGTAAGGGTATTTTCCATCCAAAATAATAGGCCTTCTTGTTTCATTCAACAAAGTAGAAGCTTTGTCAGTTCTACCATACAATCGCAAAACTTTAACTTGATCGATACCTGGTGATAATTGTAACAAACGGCTACTTCTCTGAACTTCTTTCCCTTTCAGAAGTTTCCTTATATCTTCTCCGAATGTTTCTTCTTGTACTTTTTTGATCCAAAGTAGTTCGGCTTCTTTCAAATCTTCTCTTGTAAGTTCTCTGGTATCCATAACTTGTTTTCTGCATATCTTGATGAATTTCAAAACATATGCTGTTGATCTTATCAGGTATGTCCATCTTGAAAATCTGCCTATGTCAGGTAGATGAGTACTCTTGAATGTGATGTACCAAACTAGTTTTCAATTCCAGAATATCTTCATCAATTTTTTCAAACTTACTTTCTTCTTTCGGCCATAGTTCCGGATCAGAATATAAAAATCAGGTCCAACGTACCATCGACTATTACAGTTTAAATCTGTCTTTTTCTCAAACCGTGTAGCATCATCAGCTACATTCAATTTGGTTGGTACCCATTTCCATTCTTCGACTTCACTTCTTTCCTGAATTTCTCCCACTCGATGCGCCACAAAAATCTTGAAATTTCTTTTCTCGGATCTTATCCAACATAGAACAGTTTTTGAGTCCGTCCAGAAAAAAGTCCTGTCTACTCTCAAGGTATGTTCTTCTTTAAGTTTTTCTGCTAATCTACTAGCAATTACAGCAGCTTGCAGCTCCAGTCGAGGTATGCTCATCTGTTTTATTGGGGCGACTTGTGTTCTTGACATTACCAAACAAACTCGAACAAAATTACCGCTTTGAAACGAAAGGAGCTTGCTGCTGCGAAAGCTTGTTCACTAGAATCACAAAAAGTGTGAATTTCCAAAGTTAAATGTTTGTCTCCAAAATTATAACATCTTGGTATTTTAAGTTTTTCCACATTCCTCAGGCATCCCAACCATGTTCTCCATTTCTTTTCTATTTCTTCGATGATTTCATCGTCCCATGTTATTCCAGTTTTCCAGAGTTGTAAAATTATTTTTCCTTTAATGATGAAGTGTCCTATTAGTACCAAGGGGTCATATAAAGACATAACTACTCTTAGAATATCCCTTTTTGTTGGTGTCTTTTCCCCTGTCAAAATAATTTTATCTACTTTGTGGAAACTTATTGAAAAAGTGAGAGTGTCCTCTTCAGGATACCACTTAAGACCCAAAATTCTTTGCGACTTTACTATGTCCTTATCACCCACTACTTTGTCTACATTTCTTAACTCAAAACGAATGTTTGAAAGTAAATTCCAAGTAGTCATCCATATAGTGTTTAGAAACGATAGCGTCTACAGCTTCGGGATACCTATCTTGAAAATCCATGGCATTCCTATTCTTCACATATTGTGCTGAATATGGTGATACAGCTCCGAATATCATTACCTGCATGGCATAAATTGAGGGTACGTCTTGGTCAGTATTTTCTTTCCATAAAAATCGCTGTGCATGTTGATCTTCTCTCCTTATCTGAACCTGATGGAACATTTCTTGTATATCAGATGAAAATGCTATTTTGTGTTGTCGAAATTTCCATAAAATTCCTACCATAGGGTTATAAAGATCTGGGCCTTTGATGAGCAAATCATTCAAACTTATACCTTGCGTCTTTGCTGCTGCATCGAATACAAACCTCAGCTTACCAGGTTTATTTTCATTAACGACGCCAAAATGCGGAAGATACCATGTGTTCCATGTCTCTTCTTTTGCCTCTTCCTCAGATAATCGTTTCGCATATCCCTTAGTCACATACTCTTCTATTTTCTTCTCATATATTTCCTTAAACTGTTCATCTCGTTCCATTCTTCGTTGTATAGATCCTAACCTTTGTAATGCAACTAATTTACTGTCTGGGATTCTTGAAATATTTTCCTTCCATAAAAGTCCAGTTTCCCATCGACCATCCACTCTGCGTGTAACCTCTTGCATCATTTTCTCAGCTCTTTCAGCTTCCTTGAATACCATTTTCTTGTCTGGAATTTTGACTCCACAAGACTCTGATGAGAAAAAATATTACCTGATCATTAACATCATCATTTTCGTCACACCCTGTATGCTTGATATGTACAACAATATCATTGTCAACACGTCCTTGGAATGAATGGTTATTTTCATGAATAATCCAGCCTAATTTGGTTTTTGACAAAGCAGGGGAATTTTTAGGACCTTCTATTATTTCACGTATTGTTATCAGATCCCAGTTGTCTTGCCCTATCAATAACTTCGGTTTAGCATCATACATACTTTCAAAATCAATCATTTGTAAATGTGACCATTTTGACCTGAGATGTTTAGCATTAATAGTTTGCACTGGTAGATCCATATCTTTGAGAGTATAAACGTTTTTCAAAGAATACGAGACTCCATTGTGACCACAGACATCAAATGAAACTAACGTTGAAAAAGAATTATTCACTGTGTTTTTATCTGCCCATTTCAAAGAGAGATTCGTATTGATCCCTTTCAAATTCAATTGAGAGGCAACATCTTCATTTAATAATGTAACGGTAGAAGCCTCATCAAATAACGCATATACCTTGATTTCTTGATTTCCTGATTTCAATGGTAAAGGAGCTATTCGTAATAAAACTTGCTTACCATAAGTCATCCTGGAATGTGCCAATAAATTATCAGGATTACCTGTTGCTCCCTCGTTTTCCTGAACTTTTTTCTTCCTGAATCCTTCGTTGCGGAGCATAGGATGGTGGAATTTTTGACATCCGTTGATATCACACCTTCTCTTTCTTGTACAAGAAATAACTCTATGAGAATTCTTAATACAGGCAAAACAAATTCCATTTTGCTTCACAAAAGTCCATTTTTCGTCTGGGCTGAGCTTCTTGAAATCACCGCACTCGAAGACCTCATGGTTTCTCTTGCAAAAAATACATTTCTTGTTTATATTTTGTTTTTTATCTTGTGTTGTCACTAAAGAAGTTTTTTGTCTTTCTTTATTTGAAACATTTACAGTATGTCATCCCTTAGAAATAAGTAATTGAGCATAGTTTGCCCCTTCTGACTTTCCCCATATCCAATTTTTGATATGTTTCAATGAGAATTCCTTTTCATTTCTTGAAACTATTTCACCCCAAGACAACTGTAAATTGTATGGCAATTTTTGTAACAGTTCTGTCAAAAGTTGTGGACAAGTCAAATAGTTTTGCATATTCATATTTTCTAAAGTGACTACCAAATTTGAAACCACGTCAGCAAAATGAGTTAGAGTTGAAAAATCATTTTGTTTTAATCTGGCAAATCATTAGCTTCGTTAATCAAACTCCTCACTATGAGGTCTCATCTGCCAAATCTACTTTTAAGAATATGTATGATTTCACTCACCGATGTCGAGATCAATAGCCCTTCCACTGCTCTTCGAGCATTTCCTTTCAGGCACTTCCTAAGACGACAGATATTTTCTTCATCACTTAAACCCAACAGATTTGTGGTCGAAGTTAATTGCATATAAAAATTAGGCCATTCTTTAATGTCCCCATGAAATATTGGGAGTTCCTTGTCGATACTTTGTCTTGACAGCAATTGCCTAATTTCATAATTAGTGTCATTATTAGTACAACCTACATCAAATTTTTCGTGAAATTCATTGTCATTTTTTGATTTGACATTTGTTGATAACCAATTTTGAACTTTACCTTTTTGTGAAATCTGCTCTACAGGTATTACCTCTATCGGACCTTCCTCGTCTTCGAAACTATTGCTACTACTACCATCTTCCTCGATCTTTGCTAAAGCTAGTTTGTTTGCTTTCATTTTCATTTCTTGTTCCTGAGCTAACAGCTTTGCCATTTCTTCATCTGCTTTTATTTGTGCCTCTAAAATTCTGCGTCTTGCTGAATTCGCTTTAGAAGAAGTAGACCTAGTTCCCTTGCTTTTCGAGCTTCGACTTCCTTTTTGCGACAACTGCTTGCCTGCATCATTTCTTACGCATGAAGTTTCTAGCTCGTCTTGATTGAATACTATAGATTTACTTCGTGTCATGATTCCCTTAGTGGCTTCCATATTTTGGCTCTATTAACGGCGAAGGACCAGCACAATGTTTAGAAGTGCGTCAACTTACCTAGAATACGTGTTTGTGAGTTATTCGGCAGAAGGATCAGCACAATGTTTAGAAGTGCGTCAACTTACCTAGAATAGGGGTTTGTGAGTTATTCGGCAGAAGGATCAGCGGATTTACGTAGTCTTATTCGTTTTGGAATTATACAAATTATATGTTTCTTTCAATTCTTTAATCTTTTTCCAAACTTGTTTATCTTTTTCAACATTCAACTATCTTTTCTAATGACATGACATTTCAAAAAAGTAAAAAAAAATATACAATAAAGATTCATTAGAAAAACAATATAAAATATGATTAATCAAATCTAAACACAACAGTCATCTGCTTTCACAGAATATACCAATGTCATCATTCTTAATCACAGTGGATCTACCTACAGCGACACTACATGACATACTGTAGACATCCGTATACGAGCACGTGGCAAGGATATAATGATTCACGTGTAACCCCAATTTCATCTAAATCCCTCAAGAGCGGAAATGCCTATGTTCTCTTTCATGAGCAGGAAGACCTTTTGGATCATACTTAGTTTTATTTCATATTTTATTTATATTTTACTGAATCAATTGCAAGATGTTTGCATAATTTGTCTAATTTCTAGAGTTGAAAACTTTACCTTGAGCTAGGAGAAGTCATTTCTCTCCAAAAGTAAGTTTTCATAAATTTTCTAATAATTTTGGTAAAATTCAACTTTTTTTCAATACACACAAAATCGCATTTGCAATTTCAAATGCATCAGATGATTTTATATTTTTCATTATTTTTAGGGCTTCTTTCGAGAAAAATTTCGATTAGTAGACTCGAAAATCAAGTTGATTGAATACATCAGTTATTTCTATGGTAACAAGTATATCAGATGTTCCTAGATCTTCGTCTTCCTAATCAACCTCACCCCATTACTAAGTGCATCTTCGGAAAATCGTATGACATGGTAGATGACAAAAATAATTCGAAAACTATTTTTCACGACACATTTTCGGCAAACCTCCTTGCAGTCCCCTGCAGCGTGCTCGGATAATTTCACAATTCCATTCTTATGACTTCGTCGCCGAGTGTGGAGGTAACAAGATAAAACAAAAAAGCGAAAAGGAGTGCGAAAGAGAAATCTGCAATCAAAGGAAAGCTCGCACTCTGGTTTCTCTGAGATGAGACCTATTCTCCGAGGACCAAATTACGTGGCAAGTGGTGGCCAACATCACACAGAAAGGGAATGGAACAAAAGTTAAAACGGATGACGTGACTTATTTTCCAGAATTCCGTCTGAAACTCTCGTATAACCTCCACCGGATTCCTTTATGAAATTTTAATATGGGCGTAGTGCACTTTGATATTTGACTCAACTGCAATATATCCATATTTTTGCTTATTAGAGTTGGAAACTCAAGCGATCCTTGCATTATAAATACTTGGAAAATGTGAAAAATTCTAGATGCATACAACTTGAGAAAGTGAATGATCGTTCAAGAGTTGAGGATACTTGAACACATTGCAATTGAAACTTTAAAGAAAGGAACCCCTTGTGTGTGACGAGATATCCTTCAGAAGCATCTCTGGAAGCAACTTCTCTGCTCAGTATTTTGCTTTCTCAATCTCAACATAGATATAGAACATGAAACATTTTGAAATATACGGTTGTTGGCATACCGAAGATGGATATTGAGAGTAGTATATACTTTTTTGTCTGTATTCCTCCTTGAATAGTATTTTATAACAAATAGAAGACGGTGAATATAAACTTCCTTAGAAGAATTCTCAACAAATTTGAAAAAATCCCGAGCCATGGTTGAGAAAAAAAAAAGAAAATTTCGAATGTTTGTATCTATCGGGTTATAAACGAATATCAAGCTATATTGCAAGAAATTTGCATCTTATGGAGGCTCAGGCTCAAAAACAAAATTGCTGACTCCTGCAAAACTTTTGACTATTTGAATGTCCTGGCCATAGAATCTGCTTTTGAATGCTGTGCCTAATAACAATGTATAGAGGCCCCATATTCGTACTTAATAGTTATATAAGTAACAAAGAATATATATATATATATATATATATATATATATATATATATATATATATATATATATATATATATATATTGTGAAATTGGGAGCATTATATTTTTGTTTTTTCTTATATCTTACATGTCTTCGAGACGAGAACTCTAGTACTCTATATATATATATATATAAAATATATTATATTGATGCAACTGGTTTTCCTTTTTTTCAATGTTTTAATATTGACATTATTTACAAAAAGGATATGAAACTTTAATGGCTTCTTAATGTTACATGCGAGCGCTTTCGATAGCTGTCTGTGCTATCATCTTCATGGCTCTACTGCTATATATATATATGACAATGTTACCAGTCGAAACATTCCGTGTTACTTATTACGTTTTTTCCGCTGCCTGTTGATATTTCTCAAAATTTCCCTGGATTGAAGTTTGTTTTCTTACCCTTCCTTCTTGATTATTCGTTCCGCTATTTCATTCTTGATGCTTGTGCGCGTAACTAATAATAAACAGGCAACAATAATATTAAAAAAGTCTCATTACCTAAAAATTTATATCAATGAAGTTGAAGGTATTACTTGTCAAAGTCAAAGTCATTATTACCCTAGGCTGTAAATGACACTATTTACATTCCGTTGTCAAGATGAATTAGAAAACGAATGATACAGGCCATTTTTCTGTTTTGTTGCTAGGCATGTACGGACTATTTACAATGTCGGCAGCGGGAAAAATATTTTTGGATAAATGCTGTATATTTAATTACGAAAAAATATTTGTCAGTTATTTTGCGGAAATTTATATAAACATTATTTATATTTTAGCCTCAACAAAAACCAACCCTTTGATGAATTCAATGTTTGGTCTCCAACTTGAACTGAAGTCGGATCAACCAACTAGAATAATAAAATACGGGGACAGAATAACTTCATCAGGTATATCGATTTTTGTTTCTCCTCTTGAATGTTGTTCTTTTCGCCAGCTACACTTCAGCCTCTTGGGCTTTTTGTGTTTTCCAGGTTATTTTTACAGCACCCACTTCGTAACTCTAGTCCCCTGTACCAGTCTGTACAGGTTCTTCACCGGTTTACTGTTGTATTCTTCGGGAGTTCGTCTAGCATTCTCGAAAATTGCCTGTCTTTTGTGATCTAAAGCCTCGCATTCTGACAGTACATGTTTGGCTGTTTCCGTCCCTTTACCACATTGTCTCCAGGAAAGTTCTCCGTTGTACAGACCCATTTTGTGCAGGTGTTTTCTCATTTTCAAAACCTCGAAACTAGTCTGCAGAGGGTACCTCTGTCCGAATCAAAACAAAATTATGTTAGTTAGTTACAAGGAGCACTTCTCTGCAATGAGAAATATTACACGAGTATCTGTTGGAAATAATTCAATTCCCGTCGTTGTATTAACCAAGGGAGTAGTTGTTTCCTGATATATAAGTTTTTTTCGCAATGAGCCTACGATGTCGGTATATATGGAAAAGAAAAATTGTTCGAGCATTTTCATTACAGACGACCTCCCAAGAGGTCTGAGCTCCAAGCTCATTTTGGAAATCATAGTAATTAGGGTATATCCGGGATAGTTGGCCATAGGGGAGAGATGGCCATAGCTAGGTATTCGCTTATTTGATGGCGTTTTTGGCGCGTCAGTTTACTGAGTTAGTTCTCATGCCTGTTGTGTGTCATTTTTATCGTGAAAAATCGCATATAAGGTGATTTAGCAGCTTTTGTCTGATTTCGCTTCAGTGAATGGTTCATATGAAGTAAGTTTGAATTTCAGTTTCAAAATTTGTTTTGGTGTTTTCATCATATTTTTTGTGGAATTAGTTATTAGGATGTTGTGGGACTCTACATAACCTCAAATTGAGATTCTAGTCAACACGTGGTATTGAAATATCGCTATGGCTATCTCTACCGGAAAATCGGGAGAGATGGCCCACTTTTTTCCGGGGGAGATGGCCATAATTTTATTTGAATGAAGGTTGTCTTTTTGGCACTGTCAGCTCACAAATATGTTTTTATTTACAGATGCCGAACAAATACATAAGAAAATCTGTACATACACGCGGTATCTGGTCACAAAATGATTTTTCAGAAGCAATCAAGAGTGTTGTTGATGGAAATAACTCTGTTCGACGAGCTTCTATTGAATTCAATATACCACGTAAAACCTTGGAGCGTCGAATTTAAACGAAAAACTCTCAAAAAGGAAACATGGGCCCTAGCTGCGTCTTTGGAAGAGAAAATTAAGATCGACTATCGCGACATATTATATCTATGCAAAAACGTGGCTTACCATTTCGCTCAACAACTAAAAATGAAACACAAATTTAATAATGAAACCGAAAAGGCTGGTTACGACTGGCTTGCTCTGTTTCTGAGCCGTCATCCGGAAATTAGTATTCGTAAATCGGAAGGTGTCTCCATAGCTAGATCAACGGCAATGAATCGAAAAGAAGTAAGAGACTATTTTGATTTGCTTGAAACGACTATGGAGCAATACTCCCTGTTTGATAAGCCAGCACACATATTTAATATCGATGAAACGGGCCTCCAGCTCAACAGTAAACCAGGCGAAGTACTTGCAAAAAAGGGGTCCAAAGCTGTGTCAGCAGTAACGTCCACAGAAAGGGGGGAAACAATTGGTTTGGTGGTTTGTTGCAACGCTGAGGGTAATTTCTTACCGCATGTTGTTATCATGAAGGGCAAAAATAACAGAAATGGGAAGATAACCTGCCACTAGGATCACTGTTATTTATGGAAAAAAAATCTGCCTACATCAATGCAACTATTTTTTTTTCATTGGATGCGTGAACATCTTGTCCCTAGAAAACCACTAGGAAAAGTCCTATTAATACTTGACGGGCATGCTTCCCACGTAAATTCTGTCGAAATGTTGGAGTTTGCAGAGTCGAATGACATCATGTTATCCTTGCCCAGTCATACTACGCAATTTTTTTAAGTCGTTGAAAGCACATTTTTATGAATCCTGTCGGTTATGGCTTAGAAATCATGCTGGGCGGCGCTTCACTAGATATCAGTTTGGTGAGCTACTGAGTGCAAACTGGGGTAAGGCTGCTACAGTGCAAAATGGTTCATCCGGCTTCAAAGCAACAGTCATCCTACCTTTCAATCGCGACATCATACCAGATTATGCTTTTTGTATTGGAGAAACCTCTCCGAAAAATACAGAACACACCTCGCCTCAAGAACAAATGGTCAATACAGAACAACAAACTGATGGCCTAGAAGCACAACCATCAACTTCTAAAGCCGTAAATGACAAAATAACCCCCTCAAAGATATTGTCCGATTCGACGCCAGCTGTTCCAGAAAAAATAAATTCGTAAGGAAAGAGAGGAAACAGCCCAAGAGAAAGAACAAAATACTCGGGATAGAAAGGTTACAAAAAAGAAAGGAAAAAAGATTTTCAAGACTAAAAAGAGAAGAAAAATGGAATCTTCAAGCAGCGAAGAAAATGTAGAAGTTATTCTGGAAAGTGATGAATGTGGTGAAAATTTGTGCGTAGGGTGTGGAGAAGACTATAGAGAGACAAAAAAAAAGGTTGACTGGATTAAATGCGTTAATTGTCAGTTGTGGTTACATGAAACCTGCATATCCTAATTACACCGTGATATCTAATTTTAGTAGAAGTGACTTCAACTGTGGTGGAACAATGATTCTGGTTAAAAATTTTGCTTTATTTGACTTGAAACTCACTAATGTCAAAAAATATGATGACTTTATAGTGGAAAAGCAATTCGAATTCAACTTAGCTCACTCTAGCATAGCTAATCTATTTGTGTTATGTATATACAGATCGCCTAACACAAATGGTCTAATATTTCTTGAAAATCTGGAATTACTTTTACTTAAATTACCCACTAAGGCGACTGTTGTTTTGGCGGGTGACTTCAACATCAACTACGACGATGACACCTCTCCTTTGACCATTCAACTCCAAAATCTTCTCACTTCTTTTAACTTATGTATGCACACAAATAGTCCTACCAGGATAACACCAAGTTCTGAAAGCAAAATCGATTATGTGTGCACTAACCTAACTGAAGGAGATGTTATCTGTTCAGTTATACCATCATGCATTTCTGATCACGAAGCTATCTGCTGTGAAGTTAAGGTTATGTATAGAAGTGTATCCAATAAGTTCACATACGGTAGATTATTCAGTGGAAGCAATTATAAAACTTTTTACAATAACTGTCTTGATGCCAAATGGAATACGGTACAACATGCCGATAACCCCTTCCTTTCATTTCATAACATATTATCCTATTGCTTTTAAATTTCTGTTCCTATGCAAAAAATAAAAGTAAAAAATAGAATTAAAAAAGTATGGCTGACTAAAGGAATTCGCAATTCCGCTAAGAATCTGAGAAATCTTCATTATATAAAAAAACATAGTAGTAATAATCCTTCGTTGAATCAATATTACTTCAATTATAGAAAAATTTACAGAAATGTCATTAAGGCTGCAAAAAGAATGTATTATCATAACCGAATTTCGACAGGTAAAAACAAAATCAAGGAAACCTGGCGTATTGTAAATAATCTTCGCGGTAAAAATATTGGATCAAACAATATTACCTTGGATCCTAACATTATTAATGAATATTATTGCACCATCGCTGAGAGACTGACAGAAAATATTGATGCGGCACCGGATCCACTCCATTATTTGAGTGAAATACATATCACAGAACCATTTGTATTGTATCCTACGAATCTAACGGAGCTCATGGATACAATTAAACAAGTTAAAAATAAATCCTCCTGTGGAATTGATAATATTTCAATAAATATTCTTGAAAACATGCCCATCTTCCATCTTCTCTCTTGATTTATTGGTACAGCTCATTAATGACTCTTTCGCAAAGGGATTTTACCCAAACTTTCTCAAAGCAAGTCTTGTGATCCCTCTTCATAAGGGTGGTAATACAACGGATCCCTCTAATTTTCGACCGATTTCTCTTATTCCGACCTTGGCAAAAATTATAGAAAAGCTAGTCAAAACTAGATTAAATGATTTCATCAATGTCCACAACATTCTCAATCCTCAGCAATATGGCTTTCAGCCACATAAAAGCACAGGTGATGCTGTCTTCTCCTTCCTGAGAGAACTATACTGCAAACTGAATCAGAAGAAAGTTTGCGCGGCGGTATTTTGCGACCTTTCAAAAGCTTTTGATTGTGTAAACCACCAAATCCTGCTGCGAAAACTCCAACGCTATGGGTTCAGAAATCTTAGCCTTAGCTGGATGGAATCCTACCTGGGGGAGCGTACCCAAATTGTGAGAGCAGATACGTTTTCTAATACGGGTTCGATTAGTCATGGCGTACCACAGGGTTCTGTATTGGGGCCTATCTTGTTTCTACTTTATTTCAATGATATAGCTAATCTAAAGATTGACGGTAAATTTACTATTTTTGCGGACGACTCAACAATCCTCTGGCATGATAGTGAAGTAAAGAACCTGCACGCAAAAAATTGTCAAGGATATTTCCGTTGTGAAGGAGTGGTGTGACGCAAATTTGCTTTCGTTTAACATAATAAAACCAGCCTCTTATCGATCAAGTGCAATCTTCCAGAGATTAAAGTAGTTACTGACATGTTCATTGAACAAAAAATGAATACCAAGTTTCTTGGCATTCATCTAGATGATAAGCTCAACTTCGAAAGTCATGTGAGAACACTAAGAAAAAAACTAGCCTCTGGTTGTTATGCCGTGCGGGTAGTGTCCAGTGAACTGGGTGTGGCCACTGCAAAAGTAATTTATCATGCTTTGATTGAATCTCACATCAGATACGAGTTACCTTTCTGGGGTATCTGCAATGACCACAATTTCCATTCTATTTTCATCCTCCAGAAACGGGCCGTTCGCTACCTCCTCAATGTTGGACCTAGGGTATCATGTAAACCTCTTTTCTTGGAACTCAAAATCCTTACCCTTCCAACTTTATTTATTCTAGAGACTGTATGTTTAGTGCACAGCAATAAATCGTCATATGAGACGGTTGTTAGTTCTACCCGCCAAAATAATAATGTAAGACTTCGCATTCCATCATCGAATTCAACAAAAAAGTCTCTTATTTATAATGCTTTGATACTATTCAATCATCTCCCAATTACTACCAGAAGAATTACCTCTCCAGTTTTATTCAGGAGATCTGTGAAAAATCTTTTTATCAATGAACCATACTACAGTGTTCAAGAGTATCTAGACAAAGATTGGAATTGCTCTAACTTATCTTAATCTCAGACACTCATGCTCATTCTCTTCTATTTTTATGACATTCGCTTCTTGGCGTAATCCAATTTTAACTACATGTAGTATTATTTTACACATGAACAAAACTGATACCTATGTTATTGTTTTCTAACTATTTTATCATTATTGTACAATGTATGTAGCATTATTTCCTCCTATGATAGGTATGCTTTTACATCATACTATTATATTTTATGATGATTCTATGATGAACCTGATCGTCCTTCTTTTGACGACTCATGTTTTTATCAACACATGTTTACGCTTACCATTTTTATATTTCTTTACGTCTTTATTTTTATATGTATAAAAGCTTTGTCAATAAGAATTCATTCTTCGGACAATAAAGTATATTTTGATTTGATTTGATTTGATTTGATTTGACTTCTGTCAAAAGTGTGGAAAACTTGTCAAAAGAGGCAAAAAAATCCTTAGCACAAGAAATTCATAATAAATTATTCTTTGGCCATCTCTCCCTGAAGACATGGGAAAGATGGCCATACCACTTATTTTCAAGTTTTTCTAGTTTTGGATTCATATTTTGTTTTTTATAAGAATTGATTAAATTATGATTTAGTAGAGTTATCTTGAATGTTCTTGAGGAATAAATACTTTACAAAAAAACATATGAAGGTTTTGTTTTCAACCACTGAAAAAACTATGGCCATCTATCCCGGATTTACCCTATATATATATTTCTATACTTGTCAATGAAGATTGGTCACATTATATAACTAAAAATAATTGAATAGCGTTTTTGCACAGTTGATACGACTGAGAGAAATCGTTGAGATCAAGAAATTAGAATTATACCTAACAGAATTCAAGATTTCTATCTCACCTTAATATTTTTATCGTTCTTGATGCTATGCTGTTACTTTTTCTTCTTTACCGGCTGGAATTTGACTCATCGTAAAATTTAACTCTTGCTCTTATTTCAACTCTTGAGATTTCTATTAACAACTTGACAAGGCTATAAGACCCAGTAAATGAACTTTCATAAATGAAAGACACGATTCAACAACACCTAAATATTTATATCGAATTAATTAACAAAATATTCACAAATCATCAAAGATTTCAATGATGACTGAGCAATTCATTGTTATTGAAGTTGAGTTATTGAAACTGATTCAAATTTAACAGGAACTTATCATGAATCGAAATATATGAGGCAAGATAATCTTTCAACATATCAAAGAGATAAAAGCAATGATAAGGTTCAAATCATATACAATGAATGCACTGAAAATTGAATGAGAGGATCATGATGATTGATATGGAGTTGATTGAAAGGATCAACTTGCCAAAGGAATCAGAAATATTTATGTTTATAAAACTTAATAATTTATATTCAAAACTAAGTTATTCCTCATATTGAGATCAGAGTTCAAGGCAGGAGCCTGATGAATTTACACAAACAAAACATAACTATCTGAAAATTCACATCTGAAGACTGGCCATTTGTTCAAGTTACTCCCGGATTTCGTAGAAATGGGGTAGTCTATTAGCATATCTTGCCTGTCACAAAATTATCAAGATCTGAGCAATAGAAATACTTCTCTGTTCGGCCGAAATGTCCCTGTTTGTAAAATGCCTTTATTAAGTCTTAAAAAAATGATTTCACAAGTGTTACTCATTAAAGGATCTTTTGTATACATGTATACCGTGGGTTTTAAATAGATTAAGTTATAACTAAAAGTGTCGTAACACAAGTGGTCTGTATAAATATAATATTTACCAACATTTTTAAGAACGGAGACAATATTTTACTTTTCATGTCACTGAATAACATTTCTGGTTTCATTCATTTATCTGTACGTTTGGTTACAATTACATCAAAATATACCTGTGTGGTTGTAGGTAAGAGCATCATGTGAATACTATTTTTGGAATCTTCATTCTTTTTGTATCCCCTTTACCTGAATAAGTGAATAAAAAATTGAATTTAAACCTACGTCGTATTAGTCCGATATGTTTGCAGGAATTATATTTTTTAGTGAGACACGGACATTCATTCAACAAAATTACCTAATATAGTTTCTCTCAAATTCTTTTTCACGAAATTACGAAGAACAAAAACAAAAGAATTCTCGTTGAGCATAATCCAGCGTGCTGAATGATGGCCCAATCAGACGTTCCGTCTAGTCGGTTGGTTCCAAATTACATACGAGTTCCATTTAAGGATATCCTATATGTCGGAATATATGCCATACCACTGTTTACTTTATTTTCTCTCACCAACTTCTGGCATCGTTCCTGTCCTAACATGGTATTTTTAGATAGCGCCCGTTTTTTGAACGGATTAGGGGAAAATTACGTGCAACGTTAAATTCTGTTAAGCTTCGGAGCACGTGATATCGGATGGAAATCCTATAATTATTGTATTATTGTGAAATATTTTGGGAGCATTATTTAGCATTCAACCACCATTCTTTCAAGCTTATATTTTTCTATACTTCTTTGTTAGTAGGACACTAGCGAATCTAGTAATTATTAGTAATAATAATAATAATAAAGCGTGTTTATTCACCACGAGATAGAAAATAATTGGTTACATATTGGGTAAACTTAACCAAAATTTCGTACTGAATATGCGGAGTGTCAGCTTTCGGTGTTCTTACAGTCAACTTCGACAACACATTCTCTTTAAACAAATCAAATGAGAGGAATATAATCAATAATCCTAATCTACTTATTTGTTTGCAAAATAAAAAAAACTTGCTTTATATTTGTGATTTTTGTCGAAAACCATGTAGGGTGAGCCATGGTATGTAAAAAAAAGAATTAACCAAATAGAAGCGATATCATCCTTTTCTTACATCGTTGATTGTAAAAGACCTATATTCATTGAAAGTGTGATCTGAGGTTTCGGAGCACTATATGAGAAACTACGTGTAAAAATTGAAGACTTCTGTTTGGGAATTACTAGAACTGATCTGTTACGTGTGGAAAAAGTTTTGAGGGTGTAAGATAGATAGTTAGGCGTCCTGGTGATTAAGACTGTGTGCGTATTACTTAACATGTGTAATGTTCTGAGATTTTTCAGTTTCAGTCATCCTGATTCCCTCATACCTGAGGAAATATGGTCATATTTGCGAACCCCAAAAGAAAAGCGTAGGCAGCTATTTTGAATTTGTTGCATGCGCTTCTAATCAGATTTCCTTAATTCTGTCACGGTTGGAATTTTTTGATAAACTTAGTGATTCACATAATTTGAGTTTGAGTTACGTAGTGAGTAAATCTCGATTTGGAAATAATTGTCTGAGAACGTTGTGAGAGGATTGAATCAGATAGTTAACGTGTCTTGAGAAGCGGAGATCAGAATCGAGCCACAAACCTAGATTTTTTATTTCAGAGACAAAAGTTAAGGTGTCATTTTCAGTGTGAATACTTAGTATGTTGTGTGCGTCTACTGTGTCTTTTTTTGGTCCAAATAGCATCACTGCAGATTTCTAGGAGTTCGTTTTCAACTTATGGGCCAAAGAAATATTGAAAATAATTTGTAAATCATTATTATTATGGAGTTCTGTAGTGTCAATATTATCGAATGGAAAGTAGGAGTAAATCTGGGTGTCGTCTGCGTAGCGTTGCATTTTTCAACGTATCCCTGAAATATATATATATATATATATATATATATATATATATATATATAGGCTAAAGAATAAGAGACCGACTATAGAGCCTTGTGGAATACCATTAGTTACTGTTAAGGTATCCAAGGCAACTCCGTCAGGACAACTTTTTGTGTATGGCTCGAAAGATAACTTTTCACTAGGAATACTGCATTGATGGAAAAGCCAAAAAACCTGAGTTTATCACACATAATGTCGTGATCCAAAGTACCTTCGTCAAAAGCTTTTGATGGAGGTATCAAAAGCTTTGAAAAGATCATCAGTAATAGACAAAAGTGCTGTGTTGTCTTCTAAAAGCAGATTGTACTGAGGAGATAATTTTGCCTTCATTCCCAAAATGATTAATCTGATCTTTCAATATCAGTTCCATAACTTTCAAGAGACAAAGTAATATTTTAATATAGGTCTGAGTACAGAATAGTCAGAGGATGAATTACACTTGGCTATTGGTAGAACTATACCATTTTTCCACGAGAAAAGTGATGTGATTCAAAAGAAATTACCCGATCAGACGAATCATTCAACTTTGATTAATTCCCGTATGTCCATTAAACATTTAGTACAATCTCTCTGTTTCGATAAAAAAAACAGCATACAAATATTTAAAATTAAATTTTCAACTATATTTTCACGTTTCCCACATTATTAGCTTAAACACTTGAGATTCCAACATCAAAGTTGTTATGCCAGTATAGTTCGTTTTTCACACCACTATAAGTTATATTTATAATTTTTTTCAAATCATGTCATCAAATAACCGTATTTTAAGTTGAACTTCAATATTTTTGGAATTTCATAATGATGTTGTAATCTTCCAGTTTAACTGCAAAATATAATCCGAAATGTTCAAAGGAAAGAGTATAGTCCGGTAGTACATTATACAGGCCGTTTCTTTTATCATGTGGTAACATTGCTATATTCTAAACCGTAATAGATACAAATACGATTAAATGGGAAAAAATGTAACTATTGTGGTGAGCAGTAAATTGGTCATAGAAAATTTATGGGGATTCTCGCCCATCCCAACTTATACAGGGAAAACTGAAAATGCTGTTTTCGGTTTTTTACGAATAGAATGATTATTTCAGAAAATATAAAAAAATGAAAACGGAAAGTTTAATTGTATTCAAAATATACTAGAACTACGTAATGATAAATTTGTGATCAAACGTTTCGTGTCAACGCCGCCATCATCAACTGTTTTTTTCAAATATGAACCTGTCTATTTCATCACAAATATAGATAAAGCGATACAATCACAATTCAGTGGTATATCACACTCGACATTTTTTTAACGTTTCATATAAAATAACTTGCATCATCAGTGACAACAATTTTTAAATACGGTCCTGTCGTTAGTTTGTTTATGAATTCCACAGAATCTAACGCTTCGATATAAAAATTATCAGTGACATTTTGAATGAATGTATCTATGAAAATTGTATTTATACTATAAAAATTCATAAAAGATTTCTGCAGTTTCAGAGACGAACGATAGCAATTTACGCCAGAAATAAACTTACTTAAGAGAAGAAGTAATCAAACAAACAGAAAAACTATTTATTTCCTAATGAATTTGTGGAAGAAAATAAAACCAATACAGAAAAAGAATTCTACATTAAATGCTCGAATTGACGACCTCTTTGTTGGATGCACATAAGTTGTCTGTCCATACAATTTCTGTGGCAATTTTCTAGCATGATGGTTATAATGATATTACATGCATCTCTTATTTTCTGTTTGAGATGGTCGATATCGGTACTAGATAACTTCCCTATTTCTACGTCTTAACCATTTCGCAAATCGTACTCTCCTTCCGTAATCCCTTTCATTAAAGTGATAAACTTTGCGTATCCTGTAGCATTTGTATTTGTTCTTTTTCAAAATATTTCTGGTAGATTTTACAGATATCCCAAGTTCGTGGGCAATTTCTCGTAAAGAACAATCTTGATTAGAAATATTTTTGTAACTGATCAATCCTAGATTTAAAAAAAATACGTTATTTTTCTCTTTTTAGTCTTTATAAGGTAATATTTGCTTCCCCAAAACATTTATTTGGTTCCTTATTGTTGTTGTTGTTAAAATTATTATTTCCGTCAACCAGCTGCACACCCTTAAGAGTACAACTCTCAAAAGTCTTCGAAAGACTTGTCCGAGCTAGGGAAGACGCAGCCCTTACCTTTTAACGTGTGATGCCATGCACGAGACCGATGACCATGCTGGGAATCGAACCCATGACCCTTAGGTTAAGAGACAACGCTCTACCATCATGACCATCACGGCCCAGTACTTCCAGTAACAACACATTTTCTAGTTTTATTTCTGTCAAATGCACCAGTCTCTCAAATTTCTTTCTAATCGTCTAAACATTTGAATGTTTGGAATGCGACGATTCGGGTATAGCTCACCATACATATTTCTTTCCAAAAGAGGATTTCTATTTGAGTTTGCATAAGTAAATAGCATATCAGTCCTTTCGTCATTCGAATACATCTTTAATATGTAACCGAGTGCTTAAATGTCTGACAGTTCTTAACAGATATCAACAACTCATTTATTTTTCCTGCCATAGAAATCAAGCAAAACCTACGTGTTTAAATATGGTAAAAGAAGTGAGATGCTATTTAACTGTACCAAATTAGACACTTGTATTTTGATCAAAAATTGATATTTCCATTACTTCCAGGATTGAGAATTATGAAAATAATCCGTGTAAAAATTGATACAGGAGGAATCAGACTTGAATCAAGGATTACTGTAATATAAAAATCCTCAAAAAGGAAAAATACGAATGTTCGTTGTGTTGGGGTATCTTCCTATCGAAAGTATTGGGTAATGACTGAAGTATCCTAATAGTTGAATGAGTTTTGAAGAAATCAAAACAATTTACAAAAGAACTAACGACAAGACCGTAATTAAAAATTGTTGTCACTGATGCCAGTTATTTTATATGAAACGCTATAAAAATGTCAAATGGTATATCAAAAAAATAGTTGATGGTGGCGTTGACACGAAACGTTTGATTACAAAAACTTCATTTCAAATATCGCGATATGTTTCGATAACATAGTGGTTCCTACAAGTAAGTATATAATTAGCCTAATTTAAACCTTCATTTGCCCTTTATTATAATTAATAATAACCATCGTAGACAGGTAGGTACTACTACTCATAACACCAAGACTAATCTTTTGCTATAATTAACATTGAAATTCCAATCTGTTATAATTCTAAGAAAATGAATTCAACAATGGTGAATTATTCAAATCAAGTTGGTCATTAAATTATATGTTTGAATTTTCAAGTTAATCGATTTCTAATGATAACAAATGATAACTATGCTTAAATCTTTTATTTTCTACATATAAAACTTTGAATTATTAATGAAAAGTATGTTTTTCTACTGAAAGAAGATTTCTTGTTCACATAACTCATATTATGTTCATATAATTTAGGACAACTTCCATACTGTAATTATTTATATTTTCCAGAATTTTCTCATTTTGAAGTTCTGTCTTAATTATTTTAACTAAGAAAAATGGTGGATTACGTAATCAAAATTTTACGCAAAAAAGCATTACAATAAGTATTGTCGTTGGCAAGTATTCAACACAAAACAACTACCGTTGACTTATATCTATTCAATACTTGGCAAAGTTTCCTACAAGAACTGCTTTGCAATGCTTTTTAGAGATTTACTATTTTTGATAAACTTCAACAAAGTATTCTTTTATGTTCTCTATTTGAAAATGAACCTACCTTGTTCATTGACTGTCCAAAGTATGTCGAAAATGTGTAATTTTCATAATCTGTTTTTGTGATAGAAAAAACATTGCGAGTAGTTTTTTTGAAACGTATTTTATCTTATTTCCGTTGTTTACTGCAATCTGTTTTATCAAATTTTGTTCTTTACTGAAAATGTAGAGTACTTTTGATAATGAATGAATCATACTATTATGAACTGCAATTTCATGGTGGAAAGGATCTGTAGAATAGCAATGCATTTTCTATATGGGGATGTTTGTAGTAAATTGAAAAATGATGCTTCATGTTGATATCACTTATCGTCAGGTACAAAAAACTAGATTTTGAATTGTCTAGTTCAATTGTGAACTTTATGTTTTTGTGAATATTATCAATATATTCATAAAAAATAGTTCCTGTAAAACATACCAAAACATCGTCCACTTACCTATAACATTAATTAAGCCTGGCATAATTATATTTATTAATCAAAGTCTCAGTACATCAAAGTGAAGTAATAATTTCTGAGAATGCAGTTAATTTTCAACTACACATAATATGTGGTATTATTTAAAAAAATATCAAACACTAAATATGTTAAGTTACTGTTGTAGAGGGGGGGGTTGTTGATATGAACAAAGGGCATTTCTCCATAACTTCAGTGTCTACCGTTTTGATTATTGAAAATATAATTTATAATGATCCAAATATGTCAACATTTTCAAAGAAAAATTAAATATCTGAAAACTGGAGCCCTTTAGACATATCATGATTTGGATAGAATGATAGTGAAATTTATCGTAGTTTAAAAAAATGCAATAAAAAATCAGGATGTTAAAAAAACAGTATAACCGGGAGTTGTAGGCAACTGAAAATATTTTAACTGAAATAAGCTCATCGCAACACTCCTGTATGTATATTTTCAGAAAAAGTAGTTTCCCATAGACATATGGAGTCGCTCATCGTGGTACACCCTGTAGATTATGGTTATGACTGGGGATAATTCACTTCCATGCAGAAAATGTAAAGTTTTTAATCTGTTGATAACTACATATTATTTTTGTATATCACTTGTGAGTTGCCACAGAGAACTTGTCATTTTCTAACAAGAACAACAGAATATCGTAACATCAAACTCACATTTCCATAGATATGGTCTACCTCATATAGGTATAAATATGCAAATTTAGCATGAAATTGCGTAGTCCAAATTACCCCCATACATGTGTTATTTCAAACTGGGCGACTACTTGCATTCCCCTTTTTTATGAATAAATGAATAAATTTCAGAATACCGGGTGAAATGATGGAGACTGGATGTTTTTATTCGATTTTAACATACGGGAATAAACACGCGGATGAGGAGTTGTTTTTTCGTAATCAGCAGAAATATCGTTGATATAGTATAGCAGATTTTCCCGATCATTTATCATTTAGGAATTTAGGAATTCCATTCCTATAAAAATTTAAAATGTTTGGAACCTATACTAGCTATTGGCTTTGCTTTCAGATATTGGAACTGAATTATTTCCGAAAATAATAATAATGCAATTTGTGGGAATGAAATTAGCATACGACTTTACGATTCCAATATTATAAACTACATAAACTAAAAAAAATATTTGCCATTATGTCCTATCAAGAAACAACTGACAAATAATATTCTCAATATTTACATGCTTATTTAGCGCACCGAAAGTTGCATTTTCCGTGCACCTACACTTACATCAAATAAATGAAGATTGGAACCTTTGGTGTGAATAAAATTGAAGAAATGGAAATAACCCCAAAACACCAAAACAACGTCAATATCACTCGATGCGTGTTTCGCAATCAAATTTGGCATCCTCAGGAGTTCAAAAAGCGTACTAACTACTAATTATCATTTATTATTATTATTATTATTATTATTATTATTATTCTTGGAATCAGTTATTGATTAATGAACACATTCTTGAAAATTTTTCAAATGAATAATTATTTCTTTACTGTACTATGAACTTGAACAAGCGGCTGTATGATATTGGACCCTTATCTGCATTCATACTATTTTCACATTTCGGAATTTCTAGATTCTCGAAGGCATCGAGCAGTCTATTGTCATGCACCTGTCTAATTGATTCCAAGGTAGTGTCATCAGATCGGTGGTGGTCCAAAGCATGTTGGGTCACACTCGATTTTTCTGGTCTCGAGAAACGGGTATGAGCAATGTGCTCATTGAACCGTACTTTTGAGGCCCTTCTAGTTTGATCCACAGAGGATGAAGAGCAACAAGCTCTCCTCCTACTGAAGACGCACTTTCCAGGTAGCATACTATTTGAACCCGACAGATCACTGGAAGAACCAGGTAGAGCCAGACGAGAAGACTGAGAGGTAGCAAAAACTATCCCAAGTAGCAAAATCTGTTTTATAAGGGTGATATAAATTGCTATACAACAGATCTAATAAAACTTCAAATATCCTATAACGCCCTTTACAGCTCTAATACAGTACGTATACAACCAAAAAAGGAGCAAATTATAAAATATTTTGGTTATTTAACACATAGCTTATAAATATTTATATCATCTCAATAAAATGTCTTTATGTGATAGTTAAAAAAACTGTTTTATAATAATGTCTATTAGATTATTTATACAGCATATCCAAATATGCGGTTTACAACCATTATAATTATATCTCTTAGGGATCCTATAAAGCGGTTCAAATCTATTTTAAGAATACGAACATAAGAAACTTGTTTTATAAGGATGATATAACGCTGTCTGGTCAGTGTCCTATTGATGAACAAAAGTGAAATTATATACGATACTTTAGAGACGCAATTTACAATGAGTATGTCGAATAACGTCGACATAACGTGGGACGATAAAACTTCATCGAAATGGTAGCCATAATTCGAAAAGATGAAAGTGAAACAGTCGCCATAATAAAAAACGTGAAAATATGCGATATCTATCATTGTGTTTATAAAACTCTTGAAATGTGTTCAGCACCAAGAATTACCCTACGCAGCGAAATTTTCTGATTGAATATATATATGTTTTTAGTGAAAAATAGAAGCGCCTTGAATTAGTAACAAATTGGCAGATCTGATAAAAATATTAAAATATGTACTATATTTTTTGAAGTCATTATTTTTGATCGGAAATACCTGTATAATGATCGATTAATGAAATAAATAGAGTGTAGCGCTCTATATTTTTATTAAAGATTCATAATTGCTTTAAATATATGTTTTTATATTCCAAAATATTTTTCGTGAACAATGGCGGCTACTTGCAAATGCTCAAACCCGCAAATAAATATGGCGATGAGTTATACAATAATTATGTGTCAATAAAAACGTTAAAGAAGAAATTTATTCTATAAGAAACCTTATAGAACCTAATGATTTTATAGAGCTCTTTTGAATGGCGCTAAAATACAATTTTTCCAGAAAAAACCTATATTGATTTTATTTATTTCAGTGGTTGCCACATATTGTTTTTTTGAGTCTGGTTTAGGGGTGATCATGTAAAAGACACTGAAAGAATTTTATTGCTTGTTCACATGATACATTTCCATCGTCTCATTATTGATTTCTTGTCATATTACAACTAAAATATCTCCAAATTAAATTTAACATAAGCCATATTTTAATTTTTTTTGCTTTTTATTCTGCAAAAATGGTCAAAAATAATGTATCATATCAGAACATAATTTTCGATCCCCGAGATAGGGAGGAAAATAGTTCTTTATCTCCCACCAACACCGAGGGTAACTTAAGCATCTTCAAAACAACCTGCGACTGCTATTATTTTTGAATAACCAAAAATGTTAAACCAAAAAAGCGATAATTGCCATTCATGACAACTTCTAGGTATTTATCATATCCTGCAAAACATTTAAAATGGCAAAATCTGGAATAAAAAAAGGCTGTGAAATAATTGATTATATACACACCATAGGGTCCTATATACTTTTCAAAAGTTTTTGTTAAGAGCGATAGGTACTTTAGAACAGCAATGCTAATTATTGCCCCGTTTAATTTATTCCAACGTATTCGTACACAAACGAGATGAATCCGTTGAGTATTGCCAATGGTATATTAAAGTCATTAGGTGTATTTGAAGTTCTGCAACATGTGGCAACCCCGTGTACCATCTTTCTGTGAGTATCGTGAAGGGAAACATCAAGCGGCATTATAAATCATAGTCATATACGGTTGCTTGAAGCTGCGCTTCAAAATTAATTCGTTACTTTGTGCGGCGCCGGCGGTATAAAACCTAACCTGTAAATTGTAAAAACACGTGGTGGGTGAAAATAAGTTATGGTGGAAGTATTTTTTGTGAAAAATTGTACCGGAAAGCTGGGAAAATGGTCAGGGAATATTATTTTGGCCCAAAACTACAATCTTCTAAAATCTGCAGATACTTTTTTTCAAATTTCTTTTGAAACTGCCACTCCTTGTTATTTTCTTTCAGGGTCATAATTCCATATTATTTAACTGATTCAAGGACTAAGGAAATTATAATAACGCAATATAAGTTGAAAATTTTATAATGCGGAAATTTGTAACAATTTTGCTCTTTAAATTTTTACAAGAATTCAAACTTGGGCACTAAAGGGTTATTATAAAAATGTTTTATATAGTATTTATTGCGCACATACTGTAACGTTTTTGTTCCAAATACTACTACTTTGCCCTATAAACTGTTTATAACGGAGTAAGCGACGCCTTTGTAGGTAGACTATACAACAATTTTATACTTATTTTATAGAGCAATTGTCTCCATCATTACAAACTGTTTTATTCATCACACTATAAAGCTTTTATATAGCTTGTGTATAACTGTTATAAAACTGCTTTGTACCGCAGGACTTAAAGGTGTTATACAGAAACTATATAATCATTATAAATCACTTAAAATACTCTTTCAAAACAGTTTTAAATCGGTTTTATAATGCGTTTTGAAACTATTTTAAGCCAAAAGCAAGCTTGAATTTTATAATGCAAGTTGTATAAATATTTATAGGACAATGTTATAAAAACATTTTTCTACAAACACAAAAATGTCGCAGTCAAACTCACTAAGTGATAATATACTCCTTAATTCGGCATTATAATATTCTTACAAAATATATCAGTTCCATAATGCAATGATTTTGCTACTTGGGATATGCACTCCCCAAAGAGTGAAATGGGCAATTGACTCCATCCAACCATTCAAGTCATCCGGAATTGACGGTATATTTCCAGCCCTTTCACAAAAAGGGCAAACGGAACTACTGCCATTTATTATTAAAGCAACCAGATTCAGTCTGGCGCTCGGGTACATACCGAGCAACTGGAGAAGAGCACGGGTAACCTTCATTCCGAAAGTAGGAAAGGAAAACTCTACCCTCCCGAAGTCATTCAGATCAATCTGTCTCTCATCCTTCTTACTGAAGACACTAGAGAAGATGGTAGATATCTATATTAGAACCAAGATACTGGAGAGGGTGCCATTACACCCCGGGCAGCATGCATGCGGGCCAGCAGATCAACGGAAACCGCTCTGTACGTGCTTACCGAAAGCATCCAGAGATCACTCGAGCATAAAAAAATGGCCCTATGCGCCTTCTTAGACATATAGGGGGCATTCGACAACACCTCTCACGAAGCAATAAATATGGCCCTAACGAACAAGGAGTGGAGTACAAGAACTGCCGAAACGAAAGTGGGCGATATTTGCTTTCGTATAAGCACAAACAGGGGATGCCCACAAGGAGTGATACTATCACCTCTGATGTGGAGTCTCGAATTATGTAGCCACCGTTCCCACAAAATGCCCGTTCTCACGAAAGATGAAATGAAATGAAAATCTTTATTAAATAGGAAATCCTAATATACAAATATATTACATACAGTTGAATACAATTGTATTTTTGTTCCTAACCTATTGACAAAACACACACATAAACATACCCCCACACACACGTCATTCACTCTCCCAGACATCATTTTTTATCAGTCTCTGAATATAATACAAAAATATCTTTCTTGATTGATACATTTTTTTTTCATTTAAATTTTTTTTTGTTTAATTTACTTACTATTATTTCTAATATATACAAGTAGCATTGATTTGAATGAATCTAATGTTGAACAATCTTTTATGTGTTGTGGAAGTTTGTTGTTATATTTTAAAAGTCCTTGGTGAAATAACAAATTCATAGTTTTAGCATAATTAGTTCTCATAACATACAAATCTCTATTGTTTCTAGTGTTATAGTTGTGTATTTGATGACAAAATGTTATATATTCTTCAAAGTAAGCAGGACATAAATTATGCAGTATTTTAAAAATGAAAACCATTCAGAAATTGAACAGTCTGTCCTTGACAGATAACCAATTCAAAACATTCAGCATCAGTTGAATAGGTGTAAGCCTGTTTCATCTGAAAATAATACGCATACCTCTATTTTGAAGTTTTTGGAGAGCTGCAATATTATTATTACTCATTAAATAGAGGAGACTAGCACAGTATTCATAGTGTGGTTGTATTATTGTTCTATAAACTGTTATAGATGCTTGTAAAGTTCAGTTAGATGTGACTCTTGATAAGATAAAAAGTTTTTTACATATTTCTTTTGCTGCATAATTAAAATGATTATTTAATGACAAGGTATTATCAATCATGAATCCTAGGTATTTCATTTCTGTAACAATTTCCATTTCCTCATTATATATTTCAATATTAATCTGGTCTATGTCAATTTGACTATATTCATATTTAGATGTCATTATCATTGCCTTCGTCTCTTGCATATTCAGCTTTAGCTTGTCAATATTCAAAAATACTGAGATGTTCTTCAATGAGTCATTATTTTTTCAATTCCTCCATTCATACTCTGGTCGCTTGCAACTATTATAGTATCATCTGCAAAAAGACTTATAAAGTCACATTCTCTCACATAATGAATATCGTTCAAGCAGAGAATAAATAATAATAGTCCCAGTACACTACCCTGCGGTACACCTGAGATGACTGATTTTTTTGCGATATAACTTCATTTATCTTTGTTGATTGAAAGCGATTAGTTAGATATTCTGTAAACCATTTCAAAACATAACCATGAAAACCATAATATTGCAGTTTCTTCAATATAATTGAAATATCGTTTCAAAGGCCCTCTTGAAATCCAAAAAAACTGTTACAATACACTTAATAATTTCCATTTTAAAATGGTTGCTTGTAAGGCAGTCTCGCAAGAGTGGTTTGCTCTAAATCCTGACTGATAGTCCATTAGTAAATGGTTTTTCTTTATATAGTTTCAAGTGAAGTATTTATGAAATTCAAAATGACATGACCAATTACTTGAAATATACTTTTCAAAACCCTACCATTGATAATATCGGATATACATTTATCATCTATTTCACATACTAAACTTTTGAGGTTAGCGAGAGTTAATTTTTCAAAATGTAATATCTTACTTCCTATACGAGGAAGTTCTATATCTGACCATATTGCTGTGGGGATAATAGAATTTTTTATTTCTGTAATACTATCAAGGAAATATCTGTTGAAGTTTTCAGCCTCATCTGCATCATTATTTATTAATATATTGTAGCCTTCTGTGTTGAATGTTATAATACTTGGAATTTCAGGATTATTTGGATGAATGAGTGTTTTCAATGTTTTCCACATTTTTTTGGGATTACGTATAATTGAGTCGATTTTATTTTCATAGTACATTTTTTTTTCTTTTAAGGGTATTCACTACAGCATTCCTACAATGCTTATAGTTGTCCGATTTCTGACATTACTCAGATTCATTACCTCATGGTCAAACCAGGGCAGATTATTATATTTGCAGTTGATTTGGTGGCGAAACTTCATTTACATTTCTTTCCAGATTTTCTATAAAATTTTTATAAATATAATCAATATCATTAGAATTCAGTACCCAATCACATAATATCTCGGAAGTGATTTTGGTATTTCATAGATACTGTTATTATATAATGATCTGTAATTTTTGGTGTTTCTTGAACTGTGCAGCGTATATTGGATGTATTAGTGAGGACATAGTCAATTGTTGAGCTACTTGAATTCGTTATTCTTGTCGGTTTCTTAATTAATTGTTCGACCCCAATAGAATTTATGAATGTTCTGAATTGTTTAACATACCTGTTGGTTTCGAAATATTGCATATTGAAATCACCTACTAGCAGGCATTTGTTTTTTGAGTCAAAAATATCCTCACTCCAGTGTTCAAAATCATCTAAGAATACATCAAGTATCTGAACTTGGAGAACGATATAAAACACCTATGAACCAATTGTCACCGTGCATTTTTACCTTGAGAAATATTGTCCAGTAAACCCTATCAATAACAAACTTTTTTGAAATCTTCGCTTCCCAGGCAGTATTCCGGAAATCTACTCATTTCAGATCTCTGGGAGCAAACTGTGTTAAATTTATAATTCATTCTTTTTGTTACTCTTGTCAGAGACAGTCGATCAATCTTTTGTAACAAATAAATTGTTTTCAAAAAGTCGTGTTCTCGTTCGAAGTACTTAATTGGCGCAGTCGTGGTAGGATTTTTGCAGTGCGTAAAAAGAACTTTTTTCGCGTCGTGGAGTTTCAACCTTCAAGCACAAATCGAACATAATCCATCGAAGATTTCCCGAACGAGCAGACAAGTTGACGACTCAACCCCTGGAAGGCTACGCATAATCAACGACGAGGGAACTGGAGAGTATACGGATTTGGATACCCAAAACTGTAGGTGCCAAATATTCCTTCTTGCCTTTACTGAACCCTCTGAATAAGGACTTCGGTGAAGATATTTAGGGCTGTTCATCGCGAACGAATTGCTGTCTATTCGAGACGATTAAGTAAAAAAAAATTAAGAAACATATTTATGAGAGATATTGATGAGATTCTGAATAGATTGAATAATTTTTCATTTGAAGAAAATTCAGTTTTCAGTGAAACGAATTCTTGTATTGAAAATTCAATAGAATCCAATATGGTTCCACCAGTTGAACAAATTCAACCCCAGATCTAGACTAAATAATATCAAACCATTCGATGGTGATAGTAATACTTTGAATAGATTTATTGATAGGTGTGATAATTTGATTAACACCTATAAAACTTATAACGATCAAATTCTTAATGACCATATGTTCTTGAATGCATTTAAGGAAAATTGATAGGAAAAGCAGAATTTATGGTAGGAAACAGGGCCGAACTAAATACTTGGGCTTCCCTGAAAAATGCTCTTAATTTTTTTCAGACCGTAGAGATTTGGGTGGTTCAGTACTTGAACTAACCAGAAGTCGACCCCATAAAGGAGAAGACTTGCTAAGCTTTGGAAGTAGGCTACAATTATTATTAAGTAGTGTTGTCGAGAGAATAAGTTATAATTCAAATTTAAATCAAGATTCAAAAATTTATCAGATTTCTCACTATGATAAAGTCGCAATTAGTACATTCATTGCAGGTTGTACAGGTGTCTTGAGGAACAATATTCATCTCAAGAAACCTGCTTGCTTAGAAGACGCAATGTCGTATGTAAATGATATGAAAATTTTTGAAAAAATGCTTGGTAATTTACACGAAAACTTCAAGCCAAATTCAGTTCTCCAAACTTCAGATAGACTTACACACCCAACGTACATACAAACAATGCTCTAATGCAGAGACCAACTCACTTGCAGAAACAACCTTATCAAAGTACCTTGATCAAAACCCATACGTTGAACAAAACACCAATTTTCAACAATCATATTCCCAAAATCGAAACGATGACGGGACAAACCTGACCGAAACAGAAAATTTTTAGCCAACCAGGCAAGACGAACAATACACCTAGCTGAAATAAACCTTTCAAGCAACAATGCTCTCCCGTATGTTAAATTAAATTAAATTAAGCACCCAAAATTGAAATAACTTATTGATACAGGTAGTTCTAGATCAGTAATAAAACCCTCAATTATCGAAAAATTCTATCCAAACAAAATATATCAGTCTGACACAATAATCAAAACAGCTTTGGGAAGTCAAAATGTAAGATATCAAGCCTCAATACCGGCATTTTCCGAATTCAATACAAACTATGAAATCAATTTCATTTTGTTCGATTTTAACGATTATTTTGACGGAGTATTGGGACTAACAGATTTGATAAATATGAATTTGAACATTGATATGATCAATAAAAAATTGATCGGAAGTCACACTGATATACCATTTAAATTCAGACAACCCACAGAGTCTAGCTTTTCGTTCTCAGTCAACCCACAAGAAAGAACTGTGAAAAATATACCCGTTAGTTTATACGAGGGAGAAATTTTGACAATCGAAGGTTCAATCAATAAGCTTTTCATTCCACAAATTGTGACCATTTCCAAAAATGAATACGCCCCTACAGAGATTCAAAATCCAACAAATGACACGATTTCTGTAATGTTGCGAGAGCCGATCCCTGTCAAACCATTCGGACCATCAATTTACGAAATATACACCTCAGATTCTTTCCTCAATTCCGACAGACAGACTGACTTCAATAAATCGGACTCAAATACGAAAATCCCCCACAATTCAGACTTGATTCGAACAGACCACATGAACTCAGAAGAAAAATCTGCTATAGTGAAAGTCTGTAACGAATTTTCAGAAATTTCCTACAATCCAGGTGACTATTTGACATTCACTTCCAAAATAAAACACGAAATAAAGACAACGGACGAGATACCGGTGCACACAAAATCTTATAGGTACCCGTATGTACATAAACAAGAGGTACAACGTCAAATAAATGAAATGCTTGACAAAAATATCATAAGACCTAGTTGTAGCCCGTGGTCCTCCCCAATATGGATAGTCTCGAAAAAATTAGATTCTTCCGGGAAATCTAAATGGCGCATAGTTGTGGATTATCGGAAAAACAATGAAAAAAACGATTGGCTATCGATATCCACTTCCCAATATTAATGACATTTTGGATACGCTCGGAAGAGCACAGTATTTTACAACTCTTGATTTGGCTAGCGGATTCCACCAAATCGAGATGGCCAAAAATTCAATGGAAAAAACTGCTTTCAATGTGGAGCAAGGCCATTACGAGTACTTAAGAATGCCATTTGGCCTTAAGAACGCTCCTTGTAGCTTTCAGCGTACGATGGATGAAGTCCTGAAAGACCTGCAAAATAAAATTTGCATGGTGTTTATGGACGACACTATTATTTTCAGTACTGGACTCCAAGAACACATCCAAAACCTGAAATTAGTGTTTAGTGTTTTCAAAACTCGCCTTAAAATTCAGCTGGATAAATCCGAATTTCTCCGAAAAGAAGTGGAATTTTCAGGCCACGTAATAACACCTGAGGGCATTAAACCCAATTCTAGGATAATAATCGCTATTCAAAAGTTTCCCATTCCAAAAACTTAGAAGGACATAAAATCCTTCCTGGGATTATTGGGATACTACAGGAAATTCATTAAAAATTTCGCCAAGGTGACGGAACCAATAACAAAGTGTCTGAAGAAAAATGAGAAAGTAGAACATACTACTGAATTTATGGAATGTTTCAATATCTGTAAAACTATTCTCACTTCAGAACCTCTCCTAGCTTATCCCGATTTCGAAGAACCATTCGAATTGACCACAGATTCTTCAAATTACGCCATTGGTGCCATATTGTCCCAAAATGACCACCCCATATGTTACGTCTCGAGAACACTGAACTCTGCGGAAGTCAACTATTCGACTATCGGAAAAGAGCTTCTTGCTATCGTCTGGAGCTGCAAATATTTCAGACCATACTTGTTTGGACAAAGGTTCACGATATTTTCAGATCATAAACCTCTTCAGTGGCTTTTCTCCCTGAAGGAACCAAATTCTAGATTAGTGCGATGGCGCCTAAAACTTGAAGAATTTGACTTGAATTTGACAAAAATTCATCCTTCAAAATAGTTCATTGTCCTACATTTCTTACCGATGTGGAAACCGTAGATGAACAAAAAGAAAAACTCAACTTTTATCATGTGAAAAAAACATGTCACAGAGGTATCAACGAAATGAAGCTATCCCTCAGTTCAAGGTTCTATTGGTCAAAAATGGCAGACGACATACAAAATTATATCAATAATTGCGAAACTTGCCAAAAAACAAATATGATGAAAACCCACCGATAGTGAAATTCAATCTCACCCCTACCACTTCGAAACCATTCGAACACATTCACATAGATACATTCAAAATTTCAAATGAGAGTTTTTCGACAATTATTGATTCCTTTTCTCGATATGGCCAAGCATATCCTCTGAAAGCTTTAACTGGAGTATTAGTGGTAGAACATCTCATGAATTTCATCACTCATTATGGATTACCCCAAAAAATAACCGCCGACTCAGGTACAGAGTTAAAAAATCAGGATTTAGAAAACTTTTGTAAAATCTATCGAATCGAACTCCATTTAAAACACCCAAAAATAGCAATTCCAATTCTCCGGTTGAAAGATTTCATTCGACATTGATCGAACATTCTAGATGTTTGAAAGATGAAGAAAACCACTACACACCTGATCAACTGATGAAACGCGCTATCCTTGGTTATAACAATTCAATTCATAGTGTCACTAAATACACACCATTCGAAGTAGTCAAAGGTCATAGCAATAACACGAATCCATTCGATTTGAGTGATCATATTATTGTCTCTGATTATGTCCAAAATCATAAAGAAAACGCTCAAAAACTGTATCAATCAATAAAACAGACAAACTAGAAAAAATCTCTGAACATTCCGAAATACCTAAATTTGATAATTTATTGACTTACTATAAATTTTTTGGAACCCAAATAACCTTTTTGAAAACAAAATTGATTTTTGCAATTCATGTCCCTATTATCAGAAGCGAGGTCTTCACATTCTACCACCTATACCCTATCATACAAAACCACCATATTTTCGTACCCCTATTTGGCACGAGCAGTTTCGAAGATCCAATTTGAATCGAATCCATGTCCATTGCTGGAAGAAACGTATTACTGCACCGAGGACCATTGTACAGCTCAGCTCATTGAAGGAAATATCACTGCGAATTGTATACCACTCCAAATCAATCTAGCGGAATCAATCACCGAGCAAGTCACCCAAGAGGAAGTTCTGATCATCTCTGTCGAAGAGCAAAAAATATTTTCGAAATGCAAATCTGATTGATATATGTAAATTAACCTTTCAACTCTCTTCAAAATTCCACACACTTGTGAAATTCAAGTAAATCACAAGAAGTTCATCAACGACGCGCGACGTGAGAATTCGACAGGGTAAACCACTAATTTTACCCAAATTCCAATCCGAAAATATAAAATCGCCAAAATTATACGAAACACCAATCTTCACCAAGATCAATATAGATGAAATATATAAAATCAATAACATGGTGGATAGATTGAAGCCGATGAAGATATCTGAAAATTTCAAGAACAGTAAGTAGTACTCTAATAGCTGGTATTCTCCTTGGACTGATAATATCAATATTGTTCCTGGTATTGGCAATCAAATTTAACCAATAATGGAACATAACTATATGATGCAGCCCAAAGGTAGTCAAAAAAGAAGAAGATGGCCAAGAAGCAGAAATGGTTTCAACCCGACAAAATTACTCCCTTATTTTCTCATCCTGAGAAGGGAGGAGTTATGTGGCCACCGTTACCACAAAATGCCCGTTCTCATGGAAGATGTTGACGAAGCTTCTCTGACCAGGCAGTATTCCGGGAATCTACTCATCTCACATCTCTGGGAGCAAACTGTGTTAAATTTATAATTCATTCTCTTTGTAACTCTTGTCAGAGACAGTCGATCAATCTTTTGTAACTAATAAATTGTTTTTAAAAAGTCGTTTTCTCGTTCGAAGTACTTAAGTCTCGTAGTAGACGAACTACTCGGAACACTAACTGGGAACGGAGTCACTTGCCTTGGATATGCTGACGACATAGTCATTATGGCCAAAGGCAAATGCGAAGGAACTGCGATCTCATAGAAAGGGAGCTAGAGACCAACAGGAGGTGGTGCCTTTCTGTGGGGTTGAGAAATAACTCATCAAAAACCACTGGAAGAACAAAGTTTCAGCACCTTGGGGCTGTTCGCCTCGACGGAGCAGACTTAGAATGGAAGCAAGAGGTGAAGTATCTAGGGCTTACCATAGACTCAAAACTACTCTGGAACTGACACGTAGAAAAGATCGTTGACAAGGCAAAATCATCACTGATGGTGTGCAGGAACATTGCACAAAAAACGTGGGACTGTAACCCATCAACACTGCGATGAATGTACACCATGATAGTGAGACCTTTGATCACCTACGGAGCAGTAGTGTGGCACGGCAGAACAGAACTCGCCATAACAAAGAAAATCCTGGAGAAAGTGCAAAGACTGGCATGTCTTTGTGTAATAGGGGCAATGAGGTAGACTCCAACAGCTGCAATAGAGGTAATTCTGGTCCTCACTCCTCTCCATATCATGGTGAGGAGAACTGCTTGGGGAGCAAACCTCAGGTTGGCTAAAGTCGGACTCAAATGGACAGCACACAATGTAAGGGGCACAACCCCCACCGAGAGTGCACACCTTGCCGATCTTCCAACTGATAAAAATACCAGGAAATTTAGTTTCAAGAAATTTTTTCGAACGGAATTAAATATCAAGAGTGGATGGAGCATAGAATAAATTCGAGCACTAGGAGAGAATACCATAACATGGTACACGGACGGGCCCAAAACTCCCGACGGAACTGGAGCAGGAGTCTTTCGGCCTCGCACCTACTACTCGGATACCATGGGCCAAATCCTCAGTATTTTTCAAGCGGAAATTCACGCCATAGAAAGGTGCATTCAATTCAAACTCGACAGGAAATAACGGAACGAGGAAATCGCAGTCCTCACCTACAGTCAAGCAGTCATCAAAGCGTTGAGCTCATATAACATCAACTCAAAGATGGTCTGGGAATGCCTAGACAAACTCAATGATCTAGGCAGTAACAACAAGGTGATCTTCCTCTGGGTACCGGGGCACGTTGGAATGGAGGGCAATGAACAAGCGAATACCCTGTCATGAAAAGGGGCATCAACGCCACTGATCAGGCCAGAACCATTCTGCTGTCTTGGAAAATCTTACTTCCAAGAAGAACTCAATAAAACTGAAGAAGCAATGAGAGCAACATACTGGCAAAGACTTCCAGGGCTGAGGCAGGCCAAAGATCTCCTCGGCAACTTCAACCGGACAAGATCGAAGACACTGATTAACCTCAGCAAAACTAGTCTAAAGACAATCACGGGATTTCTTACGGGGCACTGCAGACTCAAAGAACACCTAAGGAAGCTATGCTTAGAGGAGGACAGCACCTGCAGATTATGAGGGGAACATCCAGAAACACCACACCATACCGGGTGGCTACGGAAGTATTGCCTACGGAATATCTCAGTTATTATATGAAGTAGGTTTGTGAAATTTGGAGCGTCGATATAATGACATAAGAGCTAGAATTTGAGCATATTGACATGTCGAAGTTAACTTCCGGTCTGACCGGGAGTAACATCAACTTTCTTATTTTAAATGGAAACCCTATTTTTTTCTTTTCGCTTTATTCAGCATTCAATTCCCTTTCTAATGACATATCACAAGTTGGTATCTAACCAGAAACTAGATCAGAAAAAAATTATTATTGAAATTCACCGAGTAGGCCGTGGAAGCAAAATGAAAGCCAAAAATTGAAAAGTTGGCTATGGAAACCATACGTCACTTGATAACAGTTGCTCTTGCTCTATTATCGCCATACGCAAAAATAACATTAAAAATAATGTGGAATGATAAATTATATCCTGTAGGTTCTAGGTTGAATAGGAACATAAACGTACTTGGTCTGTGCCATCGTCCATAGATATCTAATATCTACCTATGGACGATGTTTGTGCTATTCAGAATAATCATTCCATTGCAATAATCATTCGAACCAAAATATTAACATGTGGGCTGATTAAGATGTATTTTGGAATGAAACAAAAAAGAAACGAGAGCTCTCACGAACGCTGCTATCCATATTATTTTGACGTTCGAAGTAGTGTTTTTGATTCTGCCGTTTTAAAAGGGTTTGGAAATCGAAATTAGTTAGTGGAATATTCAAAAAATGCCCCGTTATTCACGAACCGAACAAATTGACATGCTTCTCATTTATGGTGAATGTTTAAAAAATTCTTATGCCGCTGAATGATTGCATTTAGAGCGATATCCAGGAAGGCAGCAACCGTCAAGAAGGTACTTCTAGTGGCTTGAAGAAAAATTAAGAACTGAGCCTGATGTTCACGAAGACCAGGAAGCGTTTGTTATTAATGAGGAAACTGAAATTAATGTATTAGCTTTAGTACAATATGATAGCACAATTTCCTCAAGGCAGATTGGCGCCGAATTAGCTATAAGTAAGGACTCTGCTAGGAAAATTTTGAAAAATCATCGATTTAAATCCTTCAAGTATCAGTTGCATCAACATTTGTATGAAAATGACGGTGAAAGTCGCCTGGAATATTATAATTGGTTTCTTCGACAAATGCTGAGAATCACCTATTTAACTATTATATCTTGTTTACGAACGAGTCAAGATTTACCAACAATGGATTATTTAACAGGAATAATACAAGGTAAACTTTATTTGGATTATTGTCGATAGTCGAAGTGAAAAGTGCTAAAAGTGTGAACGGTCTTTTGTTTCAGGTACTGGGCGATAGAAACCGAGCACCGGTTTCGACAAGGTGGCTTCCAGGAGAGATTTGGTGTGAATGTTTGGGCAGGAATAGTTGGAACTCATATTGTTGGCCCCATTCTTTTTCAAGGCCAACTAACCGGAGAGAGATACTTTAATTTTTTAACGAATGAAATTTCGGAATTCATTAACAACCTACCAGCGGAAATAACTGAGAGAATGTACTACCAGCAAGATGGCGCCCCTCCGCATAATTCAAGAATAGCGAGAAATTATCTTCAAAATCGCTTTCAAGAGAGACTTATAACAACCAATGGTCCAGTCAGGTGGCCACCAAGGTCACCTGATCTTACTCCGTGCGACTTTTTTCTATGGGGGCATCTTAAAAATAGGGTGTATTCCACACAGCCTACAACTCTACATTAGCTAGAATTAAAAATTCGTAGAGCTTTCCAAGATATCACGCCCCAAATGTTGAGAAACGTTTTACATGAAAATATCATAATAAATGTATTGACGCTGAGGGAATGCATTTCGAACATTTGTTTTGAATTTATTCTATCTTTAATCCTGTCAATTTGATTTTTTTTTTTCGATAAATCTGTTTTTTGTTATTTGAATAATAATACTTGGATTTTTTGGTATTTCATTTCAAAATATTACTTTCTATTATATCATTAGAAAGGAATGGTTATGCTGAATAGTAAAGGCAAGAAAAAGTTGTATGTTCCTATTTAAGTTATGGACCTACAGAGTATTGATTTTTTCCCAATTTTTCCAATATTGTTTTTGGCGGCTTCTTATAACGCCGACGAATGAAAATAAAATATCACAGTAGTAGCAACTGTTATCAAGTGACGTATGGTTTCCATAGCCAACTTTTCAATTTTTGGCTTTCATTTTGCTTCCACGGCCTACTCGGTGAATTTCAATAATAATTTTGTTCTGATCTAGTTTCTGGTTAGATACCAACTTGTGATATGTCATTAGAAAGGGAATTGAATGCTGAATAAAGCGAAAAGAAAAAAAAATAGGGTTTCCATTTAAAATAAGAAAGTTGATGTTACTTCCGGTCAGACCGGAAGTTAAATTCGACATGTCAATATGCTCAAATTCTAGCTCTTATGTCATTATATTGACGCTCCAAATTTCACAAACCTACTTCATACAATAACTGAGATATTCCGTAGGCAATACTTCCGTAGCCACCCGTGTTATGCTGTTCATCACAAAATATTGAATATACTGGGATCACAGCAGCAGACTGTGGGAGAAATACCACGAATAGACACCCTCAAAAAAAGAATTTTTCTACATTCATGCAAAAAGCAGAACTTTATTGAACTATATTTAGTGGAAAAAGAAGCTGTTTATTGCACTAGTGCAATAAAGTTTTTATTGCACTCATCTGTCATTCTAGTTCAACGTGCTGTCATCATGATAAACATAAACGTTCAAACCCAGAACAGATTTAGCAGATAGGTATTCTGTGAAATTGGCCATATGTTTTAAACAGCTACATATTTTATATTAATGTCAGCAGTTAAAGTTGAACAAACAATGCCTTCCCGAGAATAACTCCATAACCGATCTGCTAAGTTTTAAACGGTCTGTCTACCTGCATAGAGCAAACTGTCTGTACTATGACCACACCTCGTGATAACATACGCGCTCATGGCTACTATGATTTTTATTTTCAAAATGCAACTGTGGTTATATAAACGTTAGTCAAAATTGAATTATGACAATTACAGAACTGAAAGTTTTAAAATGAGTAATATTGATGGAAAACTAGATGATGGTGATGAAATCGATAGTAATCATTATTTATTTAAATTGCGTATTTCATTTTCCTTCACCGAGTGCCGCACCTGAATAAATAATTTTTTTCTTTTTGCGTGAACGTAGAATAAATGTTGCATGCAACTCGTGCAAAAAATATTTGTGTTGTGTTGTCCAAATCGGCCTAACGGCCTCGTCGGACAATTTCACGTCGAGTGCAATAAACACCTACTTTTTACACTTATTGTATAAATAACTATTTTCTACAAACTTCAAAAAATGACAAGGTTCGCTCATTGACAACAATATGCAAAGTGACCCATTTTTTCATTTTCCTTCGTTACCATGACACCGTGCGCGAAGTAGTGTGCGAAATACTTACTTCGCACACTGCATGTAAACTATATGGGATTTTTATATTTTAACCTTTATGTTCCTCAATCAAGCAAAAATTCAATTGTCGACAAATACCATTTTATTTTCATAGTTACAGTAATTACTTGATTTGGAAAAACAGTTTAAGCCAGTTCAATAATATTCTTCATATTAAGCTAAGCATATTACTTATTTTAGAACAATATTTTTGACTTTTGTAGAAAACAATTTGTTTGCATCTCATGCGCGAATTACTTTGGTGATCTCGACTATTTTATTTAACTCGGCTGCGCCTCGTTAAAAAAATCAGTTCTCGATCACCAAAGTAGCATTTCGCGCACGATACAAAAATAACTATTGCATCTCATGCACGAAGTTCTTTGGTGATCTCGACTAATCAGTTCTCGATCACCAAAATAGCATTTCGCGCACTATATACAAAAATAACTATTGCATCTCATGCGCGAAATACTTTGGTGATCTCGACTATTTTCCACAAACGCTTAACAAAGTAGCCTCTGACGCTTTCAGATTTCAACGCAACGTTGACGTTTTCCGTAAAATGTCATTTTGTGACAGCATTTCTACCGTCCTAAGCAAAACAGCCGTATCTACAAGAGATGTGAATATGGAGATATTGGTTTCTGTAGTCTTAAAACACTATAAATTAAAACTTTTTCCAGATAAAAAATTACGTAAACTAGTTTTAAATAGCCAAAGTTAATCAATCATGTTGCCTTCAGTACACAAGTTGAAGACTTTTCGTACTTAAGATGGTCGAAACTACAGATTCTCAGCTTCAGAGTTTTTGCAGATACGGCTTTTTTGCTTTGGACGGCAAATTTGCGCTCTAGAGCGAAAATATTTCGAAAACGCTCGCTTCTCTAACGTATTTCTGCATGATGATTGATGATAATGACAGTGAATTATCAAACACTCCTTCTGATGTAGCAGAAAGTGCAAATATTGTTACTTAGAACCTCCTACCAGAGAAATCAAGGAAGAAATATGAATTACAATACGGTAAGTTCATGACGTGATTTCCAATATTCGGGTGAATTAATGTTAGATGGATCTGCTGATTGTCCATCAGGTTCAGGAATAATGATTAAAGAGTGCCACAATTGTACATTCAATTTTAGTATAGTCAATGATAAATTAAATTAATATTAATCAGGAATTCATAAACTGTATTCGATATTCGAGTTAAAATGAAAGTTTGTTATAATGTGATGTACTTTTGTTGAATAAAGCATCTGGTGTTTCTTTTTCTGAAAACTGCGTTTGTAGAAAAAAATCTTGTGTGTATTTCGAGCACAAAGTGTCATTGTCGCTCTCCAAAGATTACCGCGCGACGCGACTCTCTTTGTCAAGCGACATATCACTTTGCGCTCTTAATACACAAATAGCTATTTCCGTGCTTGCACGACTTCCCGTTTTTGGCTGCGTCTTCCACGGAAAATTGTCGCGCACGCTCGGAAAAATCTATTTTCTTGACTCCTAATGAAATATACTATTGGGTGCTTCATAAACGCTGAAAGAACGCTCACCAATCATTTTATAAAGCTTTATTGCTGAATTGTATTGATATTTATTAATACTATACCAGAGACTACAAAATAGTTTTTAATTTTTTGGAGGAATGAATTTATCAGCATCAGTTTTGATGTCTTATGGAACAAAAAATCCTGATTTTGAATAGAAATAGTTCTTGTAGCAGCGAAAGAGCTTCATGTTTGTAATATCTGAAACACTCTTAGGAGAAGAGGCATATATTTTTTTCCATGAGTCCTGCTCAAAGAATCTATAGCTGGCACCTTTGTTTTTATTTATTGAATGTTATGTTTTTCATTTTTATATTATTTTCATTCATCTCCTCAATCATATTCAAGTGTGTATTTTTGATTTTTATGATTAATATATTTGAAGGAAATTGTTGTTTCATTATGGTGAACTATTTGTGAAATTTCTTGGGATATTTTTTATGGTTTGAACTCAAAACGATGGTTAGTTGTTATACAATGATCATCCAACGAGGTAGGGTTTCTAAACTGAAACTGAAATATTTTCTGGTCTGACCAAATTTACTTCTTTCACAGTCAGTGAAGGTAGTCTGAATATTCTATTCCAACCTTTATATTATTTGAAGAGGAATCTTCAAAAATAGTACCATATTTTGAAATATTTTTTATTTCAACGAATCATCTCCTATGTTTATTATGGTATTATTTTCGGTGATGGTATTTCGTTGAATAATGTTAATTTTGCTTCATATCTGTCTACAATGGAGGTTATTCTAGCAAGTATCTATCAGAAAATAACGATTCTCCTGGATAATACCATGACTAGTATTGAATTATATCAAATATACGGTGCCCGTCTAAAATCCGTTCACTCCCTACTACTTTTTGTACCACCTGGTATATCGCAACGAAATATGGAGGGCTTGAATATGAGATGAAAACCTACTTTTTCATAATAAAACCACTGTTAAAGTTTTAAAATGGCGGCTGAGTGCCATCTTCAATTTATTTTGTTAAGAGAACCTCCTGTTCTTTATTCCATTTTCGAAATCTACTCATAATTCTCAACAGTTTTCTCTAATACACACCATTCCTAAATTCGATTGTTTTCGAAATATTAACGTTCGAAAACTGACATTCCGGTTTGAAATGAAGTATGAATTTTGGTCACTTCCGGTAAAACATTTGGCTAACTGAACGTTTTCATTAATTTGATTTTTGTGATTTTTTCATGAATAAAAGTTTTTGTCTGCTATTGAAGCCCTCAAAATTTTGTTGCGATATACTAGGTGGTTCAAAATTAGTAGGGGAGAACGAACTTAAGACGAGCACTTACCGGGTTAATCAAATTGGATGGCAACCATTGGGATTTCGGAAACTATAAGAGATACAAAGATGGTTTAATTGAAGCAAATTTGTGCATCTATGTGACGAACAATATACTGTTGAGGAAGATTCAAAATTCCAAGTATATCCAGAAAAAAACATTTTGTTTCCGCTATACGACGGTATTTTCAGATTTACCACCCGAAGTTTCGTCTCTTGGCCACGACCATGAATTTTATTTTTTCTTACGGGCGTTATATAAAACTTTTACAAATTGAATTAGAGTTTTTCATTCTGATTCAAACGATGTATAATTTATGATATTTTTTTATGTCACAACTTTGCATAACTGAAAACAAATTTCAGTTGGCTAGAATTCCATGAAATATTATTTGTCAAACTTATCGATTTGTTGTTACCCCATTATCTGTCACGTCTGCGGTTATTACCAAAGTTATAATTACGTAGATAAACGAGATATAATCTGATCAAACTAGTTTTCAACGAACTTCATTTAGAATATCTGCCTCCTACTACAAATGAACGAATGAAATAACACAGCACTGGCTAAGAGAAATAGGCGTGCTCACCGTTCTAAGTTTTCTATGTCCCTTGCTATATCCCTTTTTCTTATTGACCGACACTGTTCAGTTATGTTTCTCCTACGATCCTCAACATTATTGAATTCTTGTTGGCCATAAACCCGGTTTTTGAATATGCCCTACGAAAAAGTGTCAAGTACTCTAAGATCAGGAGACCCTGCTGGCCATTTCACATGACCAATATTTCCAAATCGCCTATCTGATAATCTTTCTTTTAGGTATAGGTGCACCGTCATGTTGAAACCATTATTGATTTGAATTTAAAAACGGTAAAATGTCTAGAGCACCTCGGAGAAACTCCAGATGAGCTTCTCCATTGAGTGTTCTATTAAAAAGATAAGGATCAAGGATTTCATGTGTCCACAAATTCCAGCATATGCATTCAAACTGAACCATACCAAAGGCCTAACTGCTCTAAACTCTCTGAGATTGTTATGCCTCCACATGTGCTCATTATTTCTATTAAACATACCACAATTAGTGAAAGTGCTCTCTCTCATCCATCCAATTGACCTTTAAGAGAAATTGGGGAACCTCCGTTCAGGAGCATCTGGGTATAATTTTTGGCAAATATGAATTTTGTAGCATTTCAGAAAATTTCGTTTGAGCTCCATCCAAACACTTGTTTCTGGCGCATCTGTATTTAAAGCAACTTCATGTATTGAAACTGACGGATTCATATTTATGTAAAAAAGACATAAATTTAAAAAATGTAATATTTCGATAAAAGCATAAAAGTTTATTACCGCATTCTGAACATTGTTTCTCGTATTTTCATCTAATCGAATTCCATATTTATTCCTCAGTTTTTTGGAACTACCATACTCGGGAAGGTTTCTATCTAATTTCTTGAATAATTTTCTTGTTGGTTGTATTCTTTCTGGGTATAGTTGAAGATACATTTTTGCAGTTCTCTCAGTATTACTGTCTGATTTATAAAACAGTTTCATCCATTTTCGCTCAACTCTAGCCAAGACTGTAACGGCAAATTTATATTTTGACATCAACCTGAAATATTTGAATATTTCATAAGCCAATAAAAATTAAATTGAATATGAATATGAATATTCAAAATTATCAAATACAATAAATCAAAAACGACAAATTCGAAGGCAAAAACCCAATTATTTTATTAAATTTTACACAATCAATCACTGCAATTACGCTTATTGGCTATGAGGGAATTTACGGAATAGAAATAAAAGTCTGATAATATGACGTCGAGAATATTTCAGTTTCAAGTATTTATTACCTTTGAGCCTCAACATTTAGGGTAATTAGAGTGATTTCGAACAATTCACTCTCAATTTATTATTCAGTGATGATTTTCATTCTTAAAATACATAAATTCTTCATCATTTCCACCTTGCTCTGGGTAAGTAGATATAATCCACTTAATTCGTGGAATATTTATGCTCAGCCCTCTAACGAGAAATATTCATTGATTCGTAAGAACGATGTGAAGTTTTCAACAGCCAATAAGCAAGGTTATTTGAAATCATCTCAACCACATTCTCCTCAGTCCGAATGGAAATAGATTTCAGGATATTTGAACTTTCAGACAATTTCGGTTTTCCCACAAAAACTGACCACTGAGAATCAAGTACTCGTTTCATTGTTGTAATATCACGCTGATTAATATTTTTTAGGAGACTTCAAATGATGTTGCGTTGACAACAAGCCGTTAACGTGGTTAAAAGCAAATATGGGCCTACATATTTCAATCGACGACATACACAACTTATAATTTGCAAGTGTGTAGATATTCTTTTCATTTCAAATGAAACCATTTCAGTATGCAAATTATTTCAAAAACTTCATAATATAATATATGTACAGGGCGTTCCAACGAAAATTTGACCCCCCCTCGTAAGTCAGAAACGGACGGAAGATTAAAAATTCCAAATAAATAAGAGCACGTGTTTCTGACGGGTCCAATTTTGATTTAAAATTCATTCTCGAAACTTCATCCCCTTGCGATCAGCAGCCACCCCTATATTTTTTCAAAGGCATGGGGGTCGATCGATACGTCATTGGAAATGTCTCCTGTTCTTCTATCACCTCAGTAATTTTTTTGTCAATTTGTAATCGAGAAATTCGATGTCGAACGTTTTATTTAAGGAAACTCTGAGAAATCTCTGTCGTTTCTTTTATTGAGGAAATCAACAACAAATAATATTAATGGGAACAAAATTAACGGATGGCTTGCCCAAAATGACCTTCACATAGTTCCATACAATAATACAGTCGACTTCCAAAACCTTTTCTCACATTGTTCAAGATGTCCGATGTCAGCTATCGGCATTCCCGAACAATCCTCTGTCGCAGCTCTGCTAGATGTAAACTGGGAAAATGGGTGAATATGGAATTATTTTCTAACTTATCAGACAGTTTTAAAAATCACTTAATAAGTGGCTACCCTATGAATGTTTCGAAATAGATGACAGTATCAGTACTTGCTGCAATGGTAGTTTTTGTTGAAGGTAATAATCGCAGAACAAAAAGTAGATAGTTGGCTACTGTTACTTACCGCAAAACAAAAAGTAAAAAGCAAGCGAATTATCATTTACTCACCTGTGTTCACTGTGTTCCAACATGGTTTTTCTACTGAAGAAAGAATTGAAATTGTTGCAACCTACTATCAGAATAATGAATGTGTTGAATTTGTCAAACAGTTAATGGAAGAATTTAAAACTTCGTGTTCTGTTCGCAATAGAAAACATGAAGTATTCCTTCCTGTCATAATTGAAGCAGTTGGAATTTTAGTAGCTGAAGCGTCTGATGTATCAGCTAATAGTGTTTTTCGAATTGTAAAAGCCCACAAATTCCATCCTTTCAAAATATGGCTAGTTCACGAATTGAACGAAGATGATCCTGATCGTCGACTTCAGTTTTGTGAAGAGTTCAATACAATACTTGGTTTTCAGACGAGAGTACTTTCATGCTGAATGTTGAAGTAAATGGACATAATTGTCGTTACTGGAGCGATGATGTTTGATGATAGAAACACATTCACAAACTACTCATAAATTGAATGGATGCGCCAGAATTCTTGGTGATCCTATCGTTGGACCATTCTTCATTAAAGGTAATCTCAATGGAGACATACTTGAAATTATCACAAGATTGTGTAGATCTTATGATAACGCAAATTTAAGAACATGATGACAATTGGATAAAAAACGAAGTAAGGTTCCATCAGGACGGTGCACCCCCACATTTCGATGTTCGCGTGAGACAGTTTTTTGACGTACTTTTTCCAATGCGTTCAATCGGCAGAAGGGGTCCAGTGGTGTGGCCAGCTAGATCACCTGATTTCACACCGTTGGATTTTTTCTGTGGGAACACCGGAAGTCGAAAGTTGACGCTACCAAGCCTACAAATCTAGAAGAATAACGACAGAGAATTGTTCAGGAATGCCGATTGCTGACCCCGGACTTCTTCAATAATGTAAGGACAGGTTTCGAAAGTCGGCTAAATTATTGTATGAAATAAGGTGAAAGTCATTTTGATCAATTTATCCATTAATTTTGTTCACATAAATATTATTTGTTGTTGATTTCCTCAATAAAAGAAACGACAGCGATTTCTCAGTTTTTTCTTAAATAAAACGTTCAACGTCGAATTTCTCGATAACGAATGAACCAATCAAAAAAACATGTCTTTCGAATAACGTTTAATCGAACCCCCATGCCATTGGAAAAAGTATGGGGGGTGGCTGCAAGGGGATGAAGTTTCGGGTATGAATTTCAAATCAAAATTGGACCCCTCAGAAACACAAAATGTCCTGTTCTTTGATCTACCGTCCGTTTCTGACTTACAGGGGGTCAAGTTTTCGTTGGAACGCCCTGTATATTTTTTCTACAAATAGCTCGTATTTAACACATTATTTTCAGGATAACAAGAAATTATATCTAAACTATGACAAAGCGATAAATGCGATGAAGAAACAGTGACCATGCACAATCAGTCTCTCTCATTCCCGTCCGATACGATTAGTAAAGCGTCAGATCTTATATTATGCCACCATTGTCCATATTGACGCGCCGCATACATTCTATTAAGATGGAAATTTTCTTATTTTTCTTTACGGAGAGATGATAAAAGTTGGCACTTTATAAGTCTATAGGTAGGTATTTAAATTTTAGGACTCCTTCAATAATTATGTTTTATTCATCACAATCAACTCAACATAAGGTGACGAGTATAGGAAACAAACAGGTTCATGATGAAATGGTGGAGTGTCATCTTGGGCTGTTTTCAAACTTTAAATAAACTGTATGATCCAGTAGATTTTGCAAATGTACTTCTAAAATCTATCAGGATAACACTTCTTCCTAATAGCTACTGGAATTTGCTAGGGAAGATGTAGCACTCACCTTTTAAGTGATGCCATGCATGAGACTAGTGACCATGCTGGGAATCGAACCCACGCCCCGGTGATTGAGAGGCAAGTGTTCTACCATCATGACCACTACTTCCATAGTTGGTATAAATATTACTGTTGTTATCTTTAGGGACTTGGCTACATACTTCCAAATCTAGGTATTTTTATAACATCGCATATACACTGTAAAAATTGTTTTCATGAGATTACATGATTCGATATAGGTAACGCATTGCCATGCGTATTCACGTAAAATTACATACCTCTGTATTATAAGTCATTGCTTGACTTTTAATGTAAATGTCCAGTAGATTCCAGAAATTATCGCTTGTATATTTATGTAACATTCTCAGTTATTCCAAATTCAATGGCGATTTCTAAATGTTTCTTTGGGTGTTTTCACCATTCTATTCAAGTAGGGTCAATTACGATTACATGCTTTGGTATGTATAACTGGATATGTATTTGTGAAGAAAAATACCGGTTTTGTAGTGCACATGCATTTTCACATATCTCAAATGTGAATTTTCATGTGATTTCCACTCTATTTACAGATGTAATTCAAATTATTGCATGTTTGTTTAGGTGTCTCAACCATTTTTTTCAAATAGTGTTAATTAACTTTATATGGTTCACTACATATTAATGCAAAAGTATTAAAGTTTTTTTGGATGAAAAGGTTCTCGTTGTAAATTGAACTCTATCCAACATGTTTTCTTACACACCCCTTCATGTTATTTTTACCAATTTAACAAGGTATTAATTATCCATTAGTAGTTGGGATGTTTGAAAAATATAGCCGTTTTTTCAATCTTAAGTAGAGGATACTGATTATAAGAATATAAAACCCCAATAACGTCCTTCTGAAGTCAACCATAAATATTAATGGATGTGAAAACTTCAGAAGAGAGAAAAATGTACAAAAAATTTTGATACTTTCAATGTTGAATTGATGATTTTCTTGGCGTTATTGCGGTTTTATGTTTATATAATTTCCACTTCACTTCATGTTAAAAAGGGAATTAGTTATACCAAACACCCTGCATAACGTACGACCAACGTATCTGAACAATAATAGTGTACGGCCAAATGAAATAAAAGAATCAATAGTATAATTTTGATAGTTCTTTCCGATATACATGTGGAGCCAATGATATAGGTAAGTTTGATTTACTTACTCTGTATCTGTTTTGCGGAAATAGGCTTATAATAACTTATAATTGAACTTGAAGAAGGGTATCTACGAAAAAGACTAAAATTTCAAAAGAATATTGTATTTTCTATAATAGTATAACACTTGAGGAAAAATAACAAAAACTCTCTAAAACAAATGTAGGAAGTAGTCCCAAATATAAGTTGTTGAATAATATAGTTAATAATACAGAGGTGGACCTCCCTTGCCCAGACGCAGAACGATGTTCACAATACCAACATGAACACAAAAATGGAAATCAGCGAATTGGGGTTAGGCGGGATGATGCCGAACTAAGCGGTAATAGGTGCGCGTCATGAAAAATTGCATCCAAATAATGGATAATTCGCAAAATACCTGGAATATTTTGTAAATTGGCGTTATTCCGCTGTAACAATACATTGCATTACTAATTATTACCTTCATTAACTGTCATCATGTAAACCAACGGAAATTACATGTAGTAAAGCCTTAAATTACATTACTACTGTAAAACAAAGTGCGAAATGGAGGACATTTACCTACTCAGTTTTCCATTAAAATTTAAAATTACTTGTGCTTTCAAGTTATAAAACTATATAAGAGGAGTATGTATATGTATATTACATTGCAGCATGTATTTTTTCATCCACTTTTCACTGTGTAATTATCTATATTTAAAATAAAACATGGACATGGTTACACTTTCCCCTTTATATGGGGTATGTTAATGAAGTTAAGCTTAGTTAAACTGTTCTATGGATGGGGCAAATGTGAATAATTAGAATATGCAAGGAAGGAATACTTTTTTGGTATTTGCACAATTTCAATCATTTATTATTAAAATTTTGGGCACCAACCCACGAGATGCCACTAGTATTACTACATCGTAGAACATTTTATAGTGAGTTGTCACACTCACCCCACAATCACACGACGAGAATAGACTGAAACTATGATGTCTCACCAAAATATGACTTGTATGTTCTAGAATATAGTGATAGAAAAGAAATTCCAAAAAACCATCTTCTTGACTAATCCCCGTATAGAACCTTATGTGCTATCATTAATAAGTTTATAATTGGACATGTTATCGAGTTACGATAAATACATTTTCGTCCTGAATTTATATTATTTCGACCAGCAAAACAGTTTTTTTTTCTCATGTCAATTTCTCCCAACTACGACGTTTTTACGTACATTCACGGCTTATATCTCAGAAACAACACATACAAAATATTTCAAACTCACACCTTTTTCTTACGATCATGCTACTACAACATAATACATTTTCATCCAGTTTGACCAAGGGCAAATTTCCCATATGTTTTCGTGCGGAGACTTTCTAGTGTAAATTAACTCGCCTCATATATCTGCTTTTTTCAAATCTCAATCATCTCATTTAGCTCAGTGCAATTCTATATAAATCTGTAGCTGAAGTAAATAAAGTTAATTCTCACCAACAAAATATATTCTTTCTGTTAGCTCAGACTCTTCGTTTGGTGTCAAATAAATATTGAAGTTGGTAAAACTTCATGCCTCAATATTTTAGCTTTCTGACATTTTGTTCTTTGTGGAACAGTCTCACACTAGGACTAGTCCTCAATTTATTGCTCTCCATGTCGACTATTTTCTCTACGAAAATAAATTTGTCAGGCGCGAAAGAATACAATTTTTATGCCCGACAGAATTACCGACTGAAATTTTTGAATGAAGTTTGTTAGAAGTTGGAATATATTTAATTAAACTTGCTGGGGGGTCTGAGGAAATGTCTCTTCTGAAACTTATAAATAAGAATTTTCTTACTTTTAAAGTTGGAGAATATTTTTATCTAATTTAAGTTTCTAAATGAAAAATATTCTCGTTGATTATAAATTCTGAGGAATAATTTGTTGTTCACTTCATTTCTCGCAAGTTCTTCCTGTTGGAAAGTTTGATTGTTCGACGCTGCGAACATAGGGACGTTTTACTGTTTATTTCAACCCTCTCTCCATCATTTAGGAGATTTTATGAAAGTGGAAGAATCAATTCAAACCATTTGTTTCAAGCCTAACAGTGTGCGGTATGAAATTATTCATTAAAAATGCTCTTTTTTCCTGACCCTATGATCCACCATGTTATTATTCTTTATCCTTCGGAATCGATAAGCTACCACATGTCTGGTTGAAGAAGAAAGTGTGATGTGAGTTTTTCAGATGCCAATACTGCTTGGAGTGCACACCGACCGTCCGGGGTGTGCTATAGGATTTCAGGACGACACAAAAAATCAGTTGGTCACCTCGTAGCGCCACGATAAATAATAATAACAGTCTTCCTCATCCACGCAGGCTATGGCTTTGGGTCCACTGTAAGAGTGTTTATGAGTTTATGAAGTACTATTATTAATAATACTTGGTTGGGAAACACCAGCACTGATGAGAGATAATAACTTTGGAACATGCATGTATGCAGTTAGTTATTTAAAAAAAATTAAGGAAACTATCCAATTGCTTCATTACAAAGTACTTGCAATTCAGTCCGTGAGGGACGTTGCACACACAGATGGACGTCAGATGTAATTCAATGTCGATCCGTAAGGAAGAAGTAGTTGTTTTTTGTCAGGCGAATGCATTCGCCTGACATATTGTGAAGAGATGGGTATTTTCGTATGTATATACAAAAAGTGGATTGATAATTAGCGAAAACAAATTCCTTTTGTTTCGAAAAAGAGAAGGAATTTTTGATAATCTTCAATAAAACGAGTTGTATTTGTCAAGCTTATTTCACGAATGAAATCAACTATTTCATATTACCTACTTAGATCACGCAACCGAATTACAACGTGAAAAATTTGTTGGCTCTACAATAATGCAAAAAATTGAGAGTTTTCCGCCTGTGGCGGTTATATCAAAAGGGTCGTAGACGGAAATTTTAAATTCGAAAATACTATAAGTTTGTCCTAATATTTCAACACATACAGAATCACCTTTGATAATTTACTTTGGACAGGTACTATATTGATATGTAGAGCATCGTAGAGAAGCATCTATTTTCTCAAAATTTTGTAACACTGTATTCTCCACAAAGGACCCCGCACAATAGCACAGTGGAATTTGACTGGAATTTACATATGTAGAGGTAGTGGATTTTCTCAAGAGCTATGACTCATACCGTAGCAGAAGACAAATTTACGTATCGGCAATGAGTGTGAGTGAGAGATATATTCAACATCATAGCCCTAAGAAAATCCACTACCTCTAATCAGTATTAAGTTTCTAATCAACTGTTCTCATCCCAATCTTCTAAGACCAATGATTCAGCTCCCTGGGCCGTATTTAGTATAGGTGCCCAACAAACAAAAAACAGAAATAATCGATTAACTTGAAAAAATTCAAATTTAATATTGGTCCTAATTAAGCAAAGTATTTTCCGAGTCAAGTGTCTTTCAGGAGTATTCGGTGACAATTTGACCTAGCTTTGTTTTTCAACCTTTTCGTTCTCTATTTGAACTTGATGCTTTTTATATCATGCCTTTTGTTCTATCATTTATTTTTTATGCATTGATTGTTTATATCTTATACATTGTACGTTTTATAAATGAGAGTATCATCTACGAACTACCCTTATTGTAGGAAAGCATCCAAAACTAAGTCCGCCATCTTCAGAAGATCGCCATTATTAGATTAAGAGTGACGTCACTTTATTTTTCAATTCATTCTCAGCAAGCCCTTTCATTTGATAGGCACCCATATTGTGGGAGTGCATGACAAAGAAATAGTCTGCCATCTTGGGTGTTCTGTCATTTTGGATTTAGAGAGACGTAACTTTATATTTCGAGTTATTCTCAGCAAGCCCTTTCATTTGATACCCAATTGTAGGAGTGCATTAATAATAACTAGTCCGCCATCTTGGGTGTTCCGCTATGTTAGATTTAGGAAGACGCAACACAAAACTAAACGTGTATACAAAATTACTTCTGAATCGGTTGAAGATATCTGCTTCAAAATCGAGTTGCAATAAGATTCCACCAGAACGAACATAGTTACATTGCAAGTTAAATGAAAGTTTGCAATCCAATGGAATTATTTCAAAAGGGATAAAAACAGATGAGAGATATTGCAATTATGCCAAGCAGTATTAAAGGCAACTTTATTTTAATTGTGACTGGCACTATTCTGTGAATAAAATCAGAGATATTGCAGTTTTGTCTGTTCGTACCTTATTTACACAGGCGTTCGTTATTCATAATCTATAAATGAAATATTATCTTATCATTTATGCATATTATAAAAAACATTCGGCATAGAATGAGAGAGAATATGCCTTTCTGCCTATTGTGTTGGGAATTCTTGCCAAGTTAGGAACAAAATTTACAATTTTGTATAAAACGCTTCAATTTTCATCAATTCAATAGTCAACTAACTCGTACATAGATCAAATTCGTGGAAATTATAATGGTGGAAAAATTTGAGAAAAAGATGCTTCTCTACCATCCTATTCGTATAAAGATAGGAAACATGTGTCCAAAGTAAGATACCAAAGTAATTCTCTATGTGTTGACGTATTGTGACAAAATTATAGAATGTATTCTCAAATCCAAAATTTCTGTCAATACCCTTTTTCATGTGACCGCCACTGGCGGTGTCATGAGCTAGTAGGCTGATGTTCCCAAGTTGCGTAGTAAAACTGTCAATTCTTTGCATTATTGTAGAGCCAAAGCTTTCACGTTGAGGAGTGATCTTAGTAATTAATACTCGTTTTGGTCGGTTTTGGATTTGGATTTGGTTTTAGTGATTATATTGAACAAGTCATATGCAAAATTTGTCAGAAATTGTGAAGTTGATATGAATAAATAGTGAGTGCTTGTCACGGTGTTTTGGTCAGTGTTCGGTGTCCATTATAGCTGTTTACTGAATGGTAAGTTTGTTTTATCAAATAACCAATCAGAAAGCAAACTACAAAATTGAAAACGCGTCATACTTATATTCCATTTTGTGAAAACCTATGGAGAGAAGGGTATTAATACCTACATGGTCGAAACTATTCCTTTCATTTATTTGATACTCTGTGGCACAATATTTGAACTTGTTCTGATTAATGAACTTAATGGTATCTCGTCATTGTTGAGTGAAAGAGTAAAACACTTTTGTCAACAATAATTTTGAAATATGCCTTTTTATGAGTAGACCAGGGCATAACCAACCCATTAGTACATATCGGTTTCGGAAGGGGTGTAGGGGTAGCTGAATATATACGTTATGAGGATTGGATAGTGTTTGTGGTTGAAATATGTATCATATCGAAAAAAGTATGAAGTAAAAGTTGTAAGTGAATAGTATGTGAAAGTTTTGCATGATTTTTTTTTAACAACAGGTACCTCGAAATTATTGAGAAAAAGTCTAACAAATCTTTATTGTGGTTTTCAATTTTTATCTCCCGCAATTTTTTAAGGAACTTTGTGAAAGCGTTCTTTTTTGTACATATTTTGGATGAGCTGTTACTTTTCCGGAGCAAAATATAAATTTTTTGATAAATCTCCGGTTAGAGTGAGCATCCGAATTTAAAAAAAATGCTACTTACGTAGTTTGGTCTCCTAAACAAAAATTACAAATGGAGATTTTGGCAGTCACGACTATTTTCGAAGATATTGGCCCTTTTTGTTGTGAAACTTCATCATTTGACACATAAAATTTCTGGTATTGAAAATATACAAAATTTTTATTTTTTTTCTCAAAACACAACACACTCCCTCATTCATTTTCTTTTAGTACGTTTTAGTGTAAAAAACTATTATTCAAAAATATCACCCTTCTTCGAAACGTAAACAAAACGTTGATTGTCTGTTTTTTATGCAATGTTGGCAACGAGATTGGGATGGTTCGAGTTTCGTATGGTTTTTGGTTGTCGCTGACTTTTCGAATTCAAACGCACAATGTTGAGCCGAAAATACTTCTATGCGCAGTACCAACAATTTACGAGTAAAATAATCCTCAACAATTAAAAAAAAGCTATCACCTGTTTATTATTCAAGTAGTCTTTCATGACTCACTCTCTAAAATATTTGATGTGGTAGTAAATTGAATATTTCTGAAATGAAATTGACAACAGCGCAAGTTTAGATTTGTTATTACGAGAGATGTCATTTGCCATTCAAAATAATTGCTTATGTCTTTTGAAAAATCACCAGGTGTTTACTTCTTTTTTTAATTCTTGAGGGTTATTTCACTCGTATATTGCTAGTACTCACTGTTTGTATAGAAGTATTTTCGGCTCAAGATTGTGCGTTTGAATTCGAAAAGTCGGCGATAACTAAAAACTCGACGAAACCCGAACCATCCCAATCTCAATGCAAACATTGCAAAAAGAAAAAGCAGACATCAGCGTTCAACAATCAAATTCCAATGATTTGTTTACGTTTAGAAAAAAAGGGGAACTTTTTTAATAATATTTTTTCCACTAAAAAGTGCTGAAACTAAGTAAATAAATGTGTTTGGGGTGTTTGGGGTGTTTGGGGTGTATTTTTTATGCCATCAGTAATAATTTTCAGTGTAACATGTATCAGAATATAATGAACTGACCTTCTTCGAAAATAATTCAAGACTTGTAATCTCATAGGGGATGATTCAAAAATTTTGACCATAAATGGCTCAGTATTTTTGAGTCGTACCTACTGTATACTTCGAAGTGGCTACGATTTCTTTAGAAAAGAAATTCTGAATATATACATATTTGGAAAAAATCCACCGAGTGATTCGAAACAAATAATCAAAATTAAATTGAAAAATATGTTTTTTTTTTGGAATTACCCTATATTTTAAAATTTTATCGGTTGAATTCTTTGATTCCTCATCAGTTTATCGAGTGATGATATTTCAATTGACACTATCCATTTTATTCACCTCCTATGGACTTTTCTATTCATTAGTAGCCAAAGATTCTAAGTGCACAGGTTGTGACAAGAAAACCGTCAAGAAGAAACCGGACTAAACAAAGTTATTGTATCAAATTCAGTAATACAATTAAAATATCGATGAAAATATGCATTGTGTACATGTTCCACAATTTGAAATGTACCGAGGTGGTATTGGTATTGGTGGTAAGCAGTAGGGCAAAGTTCCATCTTCCATAAATCAACCGAAAAATATCTTCTTCCTTGACTAATCAGTGGTCGACTATTTCAGGACCATGGACAAAATTTTCTGACGGAAATCGATTCTCACCATCAGCAATAAAATCTAACAGTGTCGTTGATGTATATCGAATATTTCGTTCATGCCAAGCATATCCAAACCACAAAACACTATGTTTTCATAGGCGCAAGTTTCTAACGTTCTTGATCCGAACTTACAAGTATAGTAATACCCACTTACTAGAGGTTCTTCATTATCTCCTTCATCGTTAAAGTCAATCACTACCCATAACAAATATTTAGTTTTATTCCTAAATCTTGAATCCATTCTGAATTGTAAAAAAAATGCCTTCTTCATTCAATTCATCAAATTCCAATATATTTAGTTCTCCCCTATGTAGCTTATCTTGAATATATGCCACTGATGAAAGAACTTGATAAATTCTTGTTAGGTCTTTCAGTTGTTGTAAACTCAAGTGAGGAAATTGAGATACATGCAGATGATTCAGAAGAACTCACCGACCAAGTCTCAAATGAAGATTTTCAACTGGCCTGAACAATATTCATCCGCTGTGATTTTTTCAGTATTTCACTGGCCAACTCAACACTTCCTGACATGTTTATTGGAGGATGAAATCGATTGATCGAACCACCAGCAATGCGCAGAAAGTGTCCTAAATTATGAGCATGTATCGTTGACACCATCCCTTCAAAAAATTGAAAAACTGACCCTAGATGACCATTTCTGGAACAAGTCCTTGTTATCAAACGTGCTCTATTTGCGTCGGTCGTCGTTAGTTGACGTTGGCCACGGTTGAGAAGGGGCGGCATAAGATTGTTGATACCAAGTTGTTTTAAAAGAGGTATCGAGAGTCTCAATATCTTCTATCCACTATCAAACCAAGTTCTTATATCATTGACGTTATATTCAAATTCAAAATGCAAAATTGAGGTGTCATTGTTAAGAGCATCTGAACAATACGCCCATCAATAGTTAAGATGAAACCATCTGGAGCAACAATCATCTCTGATTTAGGTGCTCGGTAGCGAGGCGGTTAGATGCCCGCCGTTACAAGTTCCGCTTGAATTTGGCCAGATGGGAATACTGGAAAACGAGAAATTTTTTCTCAGTTCCACAGGAATCGAGAGACAAGATAATTTGTCTCTATCCCAATCCCGACGTCTGGTGCTTGTTTGGAGTGCGCACCAACCACGTACGTGGTAACTTTGGAGACTGATAATTCGAAAAGTGGCCATTGAAGGTAAATAAAATGAATGATGTCGATTGAAATGTCACTACTCGATAAACTGATTTGAAATCAAAGAATTTAACCAATGAAATTTTAAAATATAGGGTGATTTCAATAAAAAAACATATTTCACACTCGGTTGATTTTTTTCAAATTGGTATATATTCAGAATTTCCTTTCTAAAGAAATCGTACCCACTTCGAAATATACAGTACTACTTAAACATACTGAGCCATTTATGGTTATAATTTTTTAATCGACCAGTATGAGATTACTGTCGTGAATTATTTTCGATGAAGGTCAGTTCATCATATTCTGATACATGTTTCACTGAAAAATATGGCCTAAAAAATATTAGGCTTATTTTACTTTAGAGTTTACCCTGTAGATAATTGAAAAATTGGTCTCATTCAAGCATCAGAATACTGATTGGAGTTAAATGAATGGTGACTGCTGGAAGAAAAAAAAATTGAATGTTCTAGTGGCTTACTAAATAATGAAATAAAAATGGCCACTTTGAACTTCAACACCCCATATCTCGAAAACTAGTCATAGAATCTTGTTGAGTCAATGGACACTTCTGAGGGGGAGATGGAGTACTACAACAAACTAAAATTTCAAGCAATTTAACCGAAGGCCATTTTCCATAAGAGAAGTGCGGAGTCCTTTCCAGGCGTGATAAGACTATGAAATAATTGCACCATAAAGACTGAAACATAATGGAAGTTTTATGTTTTTAGTTCTAAATTTTCATAATTTTGGATATTTTTTTAACGCGAAACTATCATTGCCATTATTATTCTGATCACGCATCATAAACAATCTTGTTGGCAAAATTCCAACTTAATTTTTCAAAACTGTTTTGCATCTTGTTTCATTTTAAAAGTTGATATCCAAAATCCCAAAACTCAAATGTTATTATATAAAACTTTAATTTGGGATTTTTTTTTGTTATTCACTTGTTGCAAATTTAGAGTTCGTGAACAGTTTGTGCTTTGAAAATAATGCAAAATGACGTTAACGATTGTTTTCTATCTATTGGCTACACCTGTCAAATATGACATTTTTTCAAAAAAATTCAGAATGTTAGGTTATTTCTCAATATTTCGAAAAATATTATATGTAAAAGTTGTTTATTTTTCGGTTTTCTACCCACCTACCAAATTTGAACCAGTTTGAAAACTTTTATTTTTTTCGCGTTTTCTTAACCTTACACTTTTTCGGATAATTTAAATTTGATGAAATCTGGAAAAAACAGTTTAGATGTAATACACTCATCTGCTGAAAGAATTTTTTCTGTTTATAAATATTTCTAACTGAATAGTTTCAAAAAAAATACAAATATGCTAAGAAAATATCATCATACTTGATGCAAAGTGGCTCTAGTTTCAATATTCCATAGCAAAATTTGCTTCAATTATTTTTATCACAATTCATCAGTGAAGTAGAAAATACTTTAGGTCTATTGGTTTAGAAAAAAATTCAATAATTCGAAACTAGAGCCACTTTGCATCAACTATAACATCATTTTTTAGGCATATTTGAATTTTTTTGAAAATATCCAAATAGAAACATTTTTAAACAGAAAAACTCCGTCCAGCAGATGGGATTATTACATCTCAACTGGTTATTTCAGATTTTACCAAATTTGAATTTTCCGAAAAAGTGTAAGGTTAAGAAAACGCGAAAAAAATCAAAGTTTTTCAAACTGGTTCAGATTTGGTAGGTGGGTAGGAAATCGAAAAATGAACAACTTTTTAATGAAATATTTTTCGAAAAATTGAGAAATAACCTAACATTTTGAATTTTTTTTGAAAAAATTTCAAATTTGACAGGTGTAGCCAATCGATGGAAAACAATCGTAAACGTCATTTTGCATTATTTCCAAAGCAAAAACTGTTCACGAACTCTAAATTTGCAATAACTGAATAATAAAAAAAATTCCCATATGATGCGGACTTTAACGGTGACACTGTATGTGCACTGAGTAGCGTTCCACGTCACGTATAATTTTTTGGGATTTCGTTCCCCAATCTTTGGTAGCGTTAACGACTTGTCACCCAATATTGTACAACTGGTACATACGCCACTTTGAAAAAGTTTTTTTTTAAAGGAAAGTCTCCTTCGCCACGCCCCCGGTCTAACTCTGCAATACTGCTCCTCAAATTTGGTGGAGAATCGATGATCGTAAATTCTGCATATAGGTAAATGTAAGATGGATCAGTTGTGAGCGAATGGATGGATGTACTGCTGAAGGAACTAACTACTGGATGATTCCAGTGGCAAAAATTGCCAGGCATCTCTCATAGAATGTAAATGGCCTTATATTACATGAGAATCTACCTGTTTCGTCATTTTCACCGCTTATTTGCCAAGAAAAATAAGAAATTTTCAAGAATACTGAAAAATCGATTTCCAAAAAGTTAATTATATATATATATATATATATATATATATATATATATATATATATATATATATATATATATATATATATAAACATATACAGTGAGGACCAAAAGTCCGTCGCCCTCCCCCGTAACTTCTTCATTTTCCATATTACAAAAAAATGTTTAATACATAAGTTGTAGGGTTTCATTCGATCTCTTTAATGGTTTAAGTTTCATTCATACAGAGTGTCTCAAAAAAGCACGGTGACTTAGAAGTTAATTTTTTAAATGGAACACCCTGTATTTCATTGCATTATTACATTCTACGTTGAATTCTGAACAAGTTTGATAAATGGTTTTCTATCAAAAAAGTTAATAGTTTTGGACTTATGAACACTTGTATATAATTATTTCGACTACTTTTGCGCCAGTTCAATGAGAAAATCGTAACAAATGGATCACAATGTATTCCACTTTCCTATCCTAACTTTTTGAAAGTTATCCAATGTTGCAAACTGCTGATGGCACCATGTGTAACTTACCTCGTCGTACCATTTTACAATTGTTAGAGTTGTTGAATCTCACGAAAAACTAGTACAAATGAAGTTCAAACATTTTATTAACAAATAAGGTAGTCCATAAATACAGATCAAGAATCATTAAAAACTGAAGAGATATTTTAATTTATAACTAAAAACGGTGAGTTTTCATCTATTTCAAAAGATGTTCGACATGTCCACCATGCATTTCTTGACACATAAATAGTCGGGTTGTAAACTCTTCCCTAACATTAATCAAGGTTTGAGCTGTTATTTCTGAACACACTTCAATAATTCGACGGCGCAGTTCATCTAACGACCCACAAACTGTCTTAAAAACTACGGATTTCACATAGCCCCAGAGAAAGAAATCAAGCGGTGAGAGGTCCGGTGAGCGAGCTGGCCACTCTGTTGTACCTCGACGTCCAATCCACCTACCTGGATACCTTTCATCTAAGTAATTTCTCACCTCCCAAAAATAGTGTGGTGGCGCTCCATCTTGCTGAAATGTTACATCCAAGTAAAATTCATGTGGGTTTTGCGCAACGATCTCATCGATACTGGGACTTATTGTGTCTTGCAGCATTTGGAGGTATCTGGGACCATTTAAATTTTCTTCCAAGAATATGGGACCTACAATGTGGTTACCTAAAATACCAGCCCAAACATTAATTTTCTGGGGAAATTGAGTATGCCCCTCGCGGAATTCATGGGGATTCTCATCACTCCAATATCTACAATTCTGGGTATTCACATTTCCATTTAGGTAAAAAGTGCTTTCATCACTAAAGCAGATGTGTTGCAAATAAAGTCGATTTGCAACAATTCTTTCTGCCATGGTCTCGCAAAATTCAAGTCGCCGGTCTGGATCATCTTCAACCAATTGGTACAAAATTTTTATTTTGTAAGGAATGAATTTATTTTTTTTTAAAACCCTCTTTACTGATGTTTTAGAAACATCACATGTCTCAGCTACTTGCTTAGTTGATTGTTGTGGGTTATTTACCATTTCGGCTGGTACTTGAATTTCAACATCTTCCGTAATTATTTTCGGCCTCCCAGATCTCGGAGCATCTATCACGGTGTCAGTTTGGTTAAATTTTGCCACCAATTTCTGCAGATATTTTCGACACATCGGACGTTCTGGAAACCGTTCATTGAAAATGCGAATAGCAGCGTGGTAATTTCGGTTAGCTTCACCAAATATGATAACGGCTTCAACTTTGTCTGCTACTGAACGAGCCATATTAATCAACAAGAGAAATTGAAAACCGTTTGAAACAAAGTTTTGAAAACCTACAAAATGTCAATGACATTTGGCAAAAACAGACAAGAGTTTTTTTTCGTTGTCATGGATAAAATAAACGTGAAAAATTCATTCCACTTCTTAGACCATCTCAAATCCTATAGAATCCAGAACACCGATATCCTAGTGAGCTTCGATGTTGTCTCCCTCTTCACAAACATTCCCCTAACGGACACGCTAGAAATCCTTAATACTAAACACAGAATTCCAAAAGACACCTGGACCTCATCAGTCACTGTATGAACAACACTTACTTCCTCTTCCAAGGAACTTACTACAAACAAGTGAAAGGTGCTCCCATGGGTTCCCCCCTTTCTCCAGTCCTTGCAAACCTTTTCATGGAAGACTTCGAAACTAGGGCTGTAGAAGCATTTGACCACAAGCCTACTTGCTGGTTCAGATACGTTGACGACATTTTCGTCATTTGGCCTCATGGTTACGAAATCTTAAACACGTTCTTAGATCACCTAAACGATATCCATCCCAACATGAAATTCACAATGGAGACCGAAATGAACAACTCCCTAGCTTTCCTGGACGTTCTCATCACGAAATCCAACAACTCTTTCACCCACACAGTACACAGGAAACAGACCCACACCAACCGATACCTACACGCAAACTCTCATCACCATCCAGCACAAACAAACTCCGTATTGAACTCCCTGATATACAGATCAATTCAGCTTACCGACAACCAGAATAGACCACAAGAGCTGGACAAACTGAAATCAGCCTTACTCCAAAATGGTTACAACAATTCGCTAATCGACAAGTCTATCCGCCATCAACTGACCCGTCCTCCAAAAACGAACGATCCACTAGAGAGTATTCAGCCACACAAAGCTTTTCTACCATACATCAAAGGTGTGACAGACAAAATCAGTAATATCTTGAGAAAACACGAGATAAAAACAATATTCACGGCCAACAACCAAATATCCAAATTCCTCAGATCTCCCAAGGACACAATACCAAACGATTCTCAAGGTATATATGAAATACCATGTTCAGACTGCCCGAGAACTTATATTGGCCAGACTAACAGACGAGTAACTTCCAGAGTCTACGAACACGAACTTGCTGTGCGTCAGGCATCTTCCACTTCCGCACTTTATAAACATCGAGAAGACACAGGTCACAAAATAGACTTCAAAAACACAAAAAAAATTTCCACCGAGAAAACTCTGCAAACCATGATCATCCGAGAAGCCCTTGAGATAGAGAAGCGCCCCAATTGCCTCAACACTCGCGACGACGGACGTAGACTTCCCAATACCTGGAAGCCTCTCATTGCACGCATAAACTCATTTCCCACCAACCCAGTTCCCGCACACAGCTCACTTAGCGGCAACCAAGTTCCCACACACAGCTCATCTAGCGCCAATTCAGTTTCCGCCCATAGTTCACCTCGCGCCAATACATTGCACACGGCCATTACAGCCACGTCCACTATAAATACAGTTCCTCAACCCACAATTCCTCAGTTCTCTAGAAGGAGTAGGCAGATTGAGACCTTAGAGAGAACCAGTGACGAGACATGGGGAGTAGGCAGATTGAGACCCCGACGTCAAGTCACAAAAACCTAACGTAATTATACTTGAGGAGTAGGGAGATTGAGACCTCAGCGTAGAATTACGTTTTAACCTTTCATTAATTTTCTTTCTATTTCCGTTCTTGAAAATGGCTCCAAAATCGGAGCCGAAACGTCGAATTTTAACAAATTCTAGACGCGGTTCAACCCGAACTCTTAGTTTTCATATATATATGTATATATATATATATATATATATATATATATATATATATATATATATATATATATATATATATATATATATATATATATATAATAACAAAGTATTCTCGACCGAACTCTATTAATTAAGTAGGAATTCTCGGGTAGCGGTCTGTTGAACAAAGAAACTCATTCGATTCAAATCTTCAATATTTCGTCAACCTTTATTGACTTCTTCAGGAAGAGAAAATTCACAGAGTTTGTTCTAACCTATGGAACATTTGGGAGGACAATTGTTATTCTCCGCTGCAGACTAATCGCTTAATTTACCTGACTGGAGTGTGTAAATTAAGCGATTAGTCTGCAGCGGAGAATAACAATTGTCCTCCCAAATGTTCCATAGGTTAGAACAAACTCTGTGAATTTTCTCTTCCTGAAGAAGTCAATAAAGGTTGACGAAATATTGAAGATTTGAATCGAATGAGTTTCTTTGTTCAACAGACCGCTACCCGAGAATTCCTACTTAATTATATATATATATATATATTGATTGATGCAACTGGTTTTCCTTTTTTTTCAATGTTTTAATATTGACATTATTTACAAAAAGGATATGAAACTTTAATGGCTTCTAAATGTTACATGCGAGCGCTTTCGATAGCTGTCTGTGCTATCATCTTCATGGCTCTACTATTAATATATATGAAAACTAAAAGTTCGGGTTGAACCGCGTCTAGAATTTGTTGAAATTATATATATATATATATATATATATATATATATATATATATATATATATATATATATATATATATATATATATATATATATATATATATATATATATATATATATATAATTAAGTAGGAATTCTCGGGTAGCGGTCTGTTGAACAATGAAACTCATTCGATTGGATTTTTTGGTATTTAATTTCAAAAAATTACTTTCTATTATATCATTAGAAAGGAATGGTTATGCTGAATAGTACAGGCAAGAAAAAGTTGTATGTTCCTATTTAAGTTATGGACCTACAGAGTATTGTTTTTTTCCCAATTTTTCCAATATTTTTTTTGGCGGCTTTTTATAACGCCGACGAATGAAAATAAAATATCACAGTAGTAGCAACTGTTATCAAGTGACGTATGGTTTCCATAGCCAACTTTTCAATTTTTGGCTTCCATTTTGCTTCCACGGCCTACTCGGTGAATTTCAATATTAATTTTTTTCTGATCTAGTTTCTGGTTAGATACCAACTTGTGATATGTCATTAGAAAAGGGAATTGAATGCTGAATAAAGCGAAAAGAAAAAAAAATAGGGTTTCCATTTAAAATAAGAAAGTTGATGTTACTTCCGGTCAGACCGGAAGTTAACTTCGACATGTCAATATGCTCAAATTCTTGCCCTTATGTCATTATATCGATGCTCCAAATTTCACAAACCTACTTCATACAATAACTGAGATATTCCGTAGGCAATACTTCCGTAGCCACCCGGTATATATAGTATATTAGGAGATGTTGAGCTAAAACCTCAAATTAAATTGGGCTCTTTTGATTTTTTAGATTCTAGGAGGTTTTGGGGTACCGAATAAGTCTAGCAACTCTTCATAAAAGTACGGGCACGGATTTTCGAAAATTTGGGACTTGAAACTCAAAAATAATTTGAATCGCGACTAACTCGAAAACCATAAGGAATTCGAAAAAAACTGCTGTGACAAAAATGTAAAGCACAAAATTCTCTACAAAAAAGTATCCCAAGTATTTTTTCCTAACCTCAAAATTTTCACCTTAAAACGGGTTTAAATACTTAATAATAGTTTGAATCGTGAATAACTCGAAAACTACGAGGAATTCGAAAAAAAGAACCAATGCAAAAAATGTAGAGCACAAAATTTTCTACAAATTGGTTCCTAAAAATGATTCCTAACCTGAACATTTTCATCGTAGAATGGGTTCATGTACTCAAAAACACTTTGAATTGCGGATAACTAGAAAACTATGAGGATTTCACCACAAAATGCCGGTACAAAAAATTTAGAGCTCAAAATTAAGTACAAGAGAGTTTTCTCTTTTGTCCTAACCTAGGAAAATATTTTGATTCAATTAGATTTATGATCAGTTTGATATGGCCTGTTCAAATTGCATTAAAAAGTTTTATATGATAGGAAGATAAGGAAGATCTTGGAGTATTGTTTGGTAATAAAAATTCTCTTTATTTGAATGAAATATTAGATAATGTTCTCAAAGCCTTTAAAAAATATATTTGTTTACAAAATGTTTTCCAAAATAATTCAAGGGAAAAGAATGGATCAGAGTCTTCATCTTCTTCGTCCTCTTCATCCGCTGCCGATTTTCTTGTGGCCCCCTCATCACTTAGGTCATTGTCATTTAATAAATCTGCAGTAATATCAATATTGTTACACGATTCTATGAGGCATGTCCCGCAGAGAGAGGTACATGGTAGCCCTGCTTTTTTACAAGTGCAGTTTCCGCTGCAATTACCTTTCTGACACCTGCAGAAAATCATTTTCAATATATCATCTGGCGCTGCACGCAGCTGCATCTTTCTAGGCATTAGTGTTTTGTGAGACTCCCAACCCCACTCTAGTGGATTAATCTGACTATTAGATAACCATTGCTACACTCGCAAATATACTCTTGACAGATGAAATGTAGCCGCATCAAAGGTTGGTGGGAGTGTTGCTAGATCCACTGGCTTTGTCACACTTTTTTTAGTCACAGCTTTGGTAAAGCATTGATATCCGTAATAGTCAAGATCTGTTATGTAGTATGGAGCATTGTATAGAGTTAAAATAACATTAGTGTCATTCTTGGCAATAATATCTTGTGTTTGATTGGGCAGTTTGAAACTTTCCACAGATTCCAGAAGTTTGCAGTTCTTTTGAAGTTTCTTTTCAAAACTCTTGATTACAGATTTTTTCATTTTTTGAAAAAAGCGGAAGTCGTGTCACAGCCGGTATAGGAATAAACGGAGTAGTTTTCAACGAGTTAGAGCAATTTTAATTTGCGCTTGGGATGTAAATTTGCTTGAATTCGCACTGGCGGGAATTCGCGAGCGGGTGCTCCGGCTTTCGGCTTTGAGAGAGAATTACTCAGAAATAGTGGCTCCAACGGAAAAATGACTGAAAATCTTTTTTGTAGAAAATTTTGTGCTTTACATTTTTTGTCACTATAGTTTTTTTCGAATTCCTCATGGTTTTCGAGTTATTCACGATTCAAATTTTTTTTTGAGTTTCAAGTCCCAAAATTTCGAAAATCCGTGCCCGTACTTTTATGAAGAGTTGCTAGACTTATTCGGTACCCCAAAACTGCCCATAATCTAGAAAATCAAAAGAGCCCAATTTTTTTTTGGGTCTTATCCTATTTAGCCTGTACTAATAGTTTTTATATTTAACGATATTTTTCCATACGAAAAATATTTTTTGTCATACAATCTTGAAATCGAGATTTTAACGAAGAAAATGAATGCTGAAGAAGTTCAAATATTGAAAATTTTCCAACCAAAATTACAGCTCATTTAAAACACAAAAAACATTTTCACCAAGTTTCATAAAAAAATTAAAACAAAAAAAAAAGATTTTTAGCATTTTTGTCGTTAATTTTGAGGCACTGCTGAAAAATTTATTTTATTTATTTTGAATACCTACAATTTTTGTATTGATTTTTTCCGATAGAATGCATTTTTCAGCAACAAGTCTTAAAAAACACAACCCTCAAAACTTATATTTAGCTACCCTTAGCTCACTCTCGGAACTTTTACTGAGTCATCTTGATTCTTCTCAATTCACTTATGTTTTACCACGATTTTTCCAACCATCCACATGCTGGTGATAATTTTTTTTTTTTTAAATTATTAACCCTATTCTATAGACACAAAAAATGTAACATAATAACATGTAAATTATAACAATGTCTTGTCAATAATATTTGCCTTCGTTATTATAACTCTCATCAGCATGAAATATAACGACACTCCAACAATGCTGGAATGAATTCAGGTAATTTTTTTTGTCATAGCTAAAAAATCGCCTATAAATTTCATATTCCCGCTGCATCATCATTACTCCTGAGCAAAGTTACAACTTATATCAACTTTCGCAAAGACGTTTTGAAACTTTATACCTAAAAGAGTGAGATATAGTAGAGAACTGGGTATAATGGACAGGCACAGAGGATATTACCATATCTCTCAATTTCAGATTCAGAACTTGACGCCCTCTGAAAAATGATGAAAAATTGCGCCAGACTTGCGGAACTTGCGGACAACTGGGGAAATAATAAATGTCCAGGATTCGATTCATCATTTGATAGATATGTTTTTCGATATCAGAGAGACTTAACTTTTTGCGTCATAAACCTATTTGTTGGTCCTGCATATACAGTGTGTCTCACTTATATTGGTCGCCATCATTATGTTTTTAACGGTGAGGGATACAAGATCGGTTAAGAGACATCATATATAGAGTCTATTGAGGCCCTTGACACGAAAGTGAGAAAATATTTCCATAAATTCTACTCGTTTTTGTTTTATACGCAAAAACAGATTTTAATACTTTTAATGCTTTGCTGTATCTTATTTTCTCATGGAATCATTCTCTTGGCAGTTCTTATAGAAGACATATTCCAGTTACAAATAACTCTCTTTGTCTTTCAGATGATAATGGTAATGATGACTGATGCGCTGCGACCTAATTAGATTTATCGTGCTATCTCAAGATGTTCTCGTTTATAGCAGCCCCTCATGCCTCAATTCCTTGAGGAATTTGGGGATTTTAAGGGGGTCTATTCGTTGTATTTCTCCCACAGTCAGCTTGTGTGATCCCAGTATATTCAATCTTTTGTGATGTACACTCCATCAGTATATTATGGTGGTGTGTTTCTGGATGTTCCCCACAGAATCTGCAGATGCTTTCCTCCTCTAATCCTAGCGTCCTTAGGTTATTTGATTCTGCAGTGCCCCGTCAGAAATCCCGTGATTGTCTTTAGACTAGTTTTGCTGAGGTTAATTAGTGTCTTCGATCTTGCTCGATTGAAATTGGCGGGAAGATCTTTGGGCTACCTTAGCCCTGGAGGTCTTTGCCAGTATGTTGCTCTCATTGCTTCTTCAGTTTTATTGAGTTCTTTTTGAAAGTAAGATTTTCCTAGTCCGCAGAATAGTTCTGGCCCGATTAGTGGCATTGATGCCCCTCTTCGTGCCAGGTTATCTGCTTGTTCATTGCCCTCCACTCCGACGTGCCCCGGCACCCAGAGGAGGAACACCTTGTTGTTCCTGCCTAGATCAATAAATTCGTTTAGGCATTCCCAGACCATCTTTGAGTTGATGTTATATGAGCTCAACGCTTTGATGGCTTCTTGAATATAGGAGAGGATTGCGATTTCCTTGTTCCGTTATTCCTGTCGAGGTTGAACTGAATGCACCTTTCTATGGCGTGAATTTCCGCTTGAAATATTCTGGGAACTGGCCAATGGGTTCAGAGTATTTTGTATTCTCTCGCAGTGCTCGAATAGATTCTATGCTCCATTCTCTCTTGGTACTAAATTCTCTTTAAAATGATTTTTCGAAACTAAATTTCCTGGTGAGTTCGTCAATTGGGAGATCGGCAAGGTGTGCACTTTCGGTAGAGGTTGAGCCCCTTACCACCGTAGATAAGTAAATTGAAATAGGGTCACTCGCCGCCATATTTGTGTCTACATCCCCACCCTGAATTTTGCGTTTAGCCGATGTATTCTGTGCTATGGCGCAACCAAAATGAATCCGAGATAGAATGCCGTACATAAGACCAAGTGAACTATCAGCTGACCACTCTCAACCCACCGCATGCCAGAAAAAACTAAAATCTGAACCCGATACATCAAAGGCGCTAACTGGGAGTAAATCTACTTCAGTGTACTTATCTACGGTGCCCTTACACTGTGTGCTGTCCCTTTGAGTCCAAATTTAGCCAACCTGAGGTTTGCTCCCCAAACAGTTCTCCTCAACATGATATGGGGAGGAGTGAGGTTAAGAATTTCCTCTATCGCTGCTGTTGGAGTCGACGTCATTGCCCCTGTTATACAAAGACATGCTAGTCTATGCACTTTCTCCAGGATTTTCTTCATTATGGCGAGTTCGGTTCTGCCGTGCTATACTTCTGCTTCATAGGTCGCACTATCATGGTGTACATTCATCGCAGTATTGATGGGTTACAGCCCCACGTTTTTCCTGCAATGTTCCTGCACACCATCACTGATGATTTTGCCTTGCTAACGATATTTTCTACGTGACTGTTCCAGAGTAGTTTTGAGTCTAGGTAAGCCCTAGATACTTCACCTCTTGCTACCATTCTGAGTCTGCTCAGTCGAGGCGAACAGTCCTTAGGTGCTGAAGCTTTGTACTTCTAGTGAATGGTACCACTGTGGTTTTCGATGAGGATATTCTCTACCCCACAGAGAGGCACCATCTTCTCGTAGTATCTAGCTCCCTTTCTATGGGATCGCAGTGGGTTCCTTAGAATTTGCCTCTGGCCATATGATACTTAAGTATAGATTTTTGTCGATAACAATGGAGTTTTCGTCATTTATATAACAAACAATTCAACAATACATATTCCCTTCGTTTCGAAACTAGGATCACTCAAAAAAATATTAAACGTACCCAAAGAGTCCATCTCTACATTCTACGCACTCTATACATCTTCGAACGCTTGCTCTTAGACTTCAAGTATTATAGTCAATTGATCTGAAAGCGCAAAGAATAGCCTTTTTCAATAATTCCTAATCGTCATTATAGGTTTTCATATACAACCCTAGGAAAAAAAATCCATTGGGGTGAGATCAGAGGATCTGGCAGGCCATAAATATCCATCGTCCCGGAATCCTCACCATCAAGCCCCGGTATAACCCAACTACTCGGTTCTGAATGGGCGAGGAAGAGGCCCCCACAGCCGACCCCCTCGTAATAGAGGTCAGAAGCAAGGTGGTGTGGCCCAGGTCGATGTATTGTATCCTAATGACGACCGCAAGGACAACGGATGCTCTGAGTTAACAAGTTAACGACCGGGTGAGATATAAACGGTGTCACGGGTATATGTGCCGCCAGGACCACGTGAGATCATATGGTGTCACAACATAATTTTTGTATCGAAAACTGTAACCTTGAGTAGAAAACACGGCACAGAGTTAAAAGGATAGGATGTGTTGAAAGGCGGTCCGGGGGACTAGGTGAAGTTAGCGGGTTGTTAATTCTATTAATAATTTTTGAAATTATGAAATTTTACTCGTATTGACATGGAAAAAGTTATTTTTTGAGCTTGAAATACTTATTCTGACAAAAACATATCAAGTACCTAAGTCTGAAATTGAGGATAACGAAAAGCAAACACAAACGAGTTACTGAAAATTAGTAACAAAAAAACAAAATGTCTGAAATCTTGAGACGACAACCAAATAATATTGTGTTGAAAGAACAATATTCTACATATATAAATAAAGTAACAAATGAAATAAATATAGCAAAAAAAAATATTGCTCCCAATAACTAGAGGCAAACAGAAATAATTCAAAATTCTTATGGAACATGGTGCAAAACCTATGTGGGGGAAGACCTAAAAAATATAGCATTGATGCCGTTATAATAATAATAATATAATAATAATAATACTCCCTCATAAACACTCGTTGAGTGTACCCAAAGGCATAGCCTGTGTGGGTAGAGTACGGCTATCATTATTATTTGCCATGGCGCTCCGGGGCAACTTACTGATATTTTAGGTGATGTATTCACTTTTCAGCTGTAGGAAAACCCGGAAAACCTACAGCACCACCTCGGGTGGTCGGTGTGCACTTGCTTTTCAACAAGGCATGCGGCCGCCTATCGATCCGATATAAAGTAGTTGAGAAAAATTCTCGTACCTACATCGGATTCGAACCGACTATCGCTATGCTGGAGTTTCGAACGGCCTGTGCCTTAGACCGCTGATCCCCCGACAACAATGAGTTACTGGAAGAAGCAGAAGAAATTGCAAATGGAATAAATAAAACGTTCGTCAGTTTTGGAAAAAAATTTGCAGAGAAAATTCCGAAACATCCTCACTATAAAGAGAAGAGGAAGGTCCTACCCAATTCTATGGCATTTATTCCAACAAACAGTACAGAAATATACAACATTATCAAAGATCTCAAAAATAACAAATCGCCTGGACCTGATGATATTAGAGCTGAGCTTTTGAAAAAAGTGGCAAGTTTAGTGTCAGAACCACTTGAATACATAATCAATGAATGCATTGAGAAGGGGATTTGGCCTGATGCCTTCAAAATTTCAACTGTTATACCAATATATAAAGGTGGAGACAGATCATGTGTTAGTAATTATAGGCCAATCTCACTTATAAGCCATTTATCAAAAATGATCAAGAACAGAATAACTATTTTCATAGCAAAATATGGGTTGTTATCTGAAAAACAGTATGGATTTAAGGAAAGAAGTTCTACTGTTGACGCTGTTTTGGACTTGACAACACAAATACATAGGTCACTAGAACAAGGCAAACCATCATTGTGTTTGTTTATTGATTTGAGTAAGGCATTCGATACTGTAAATCACGAACTTCTGCTAAAAACCCTTGATGATGTAGGTATACGTGGCAATGTATTGCAAATATTCCAAAGTTATTTAAATGGAAGAAAACGAACGGTGAAAGTGAATGGCAAAAGAAGTTGCTAGAAATTCATAGAATACGGCGTGCCACAAGGTACTGTCCTTGGTCCCATATTATTTAACCTATACATTAATAACTTATTTAAATTAAACACGACAGGGAACGTAATATGATACGCTGATGACACTGCCATATTTTATGAATCAGATACATGGGAAAACTTGAAAACTATGGTAGAAAATGACATCAGGGTAGTAAAAGAATGGTTCGATCACAAACTCCTTACTATTAACTTAAACAAAACTAAATTTTTACCATTCAGTTGTAATATGACAAATATGACAAATATGCAATTTCTTGAAATTGAAATAAATGGAAACTATTACAATATACAAGCCGAGAAAGAAATTAAATACTTAGGTATATACATTGACAGACATTTGAAATGGGATATCCACATAAATTATACTGTTAAAAAATTATAAAAAATCATTTATAAATTCAAACATCTCAAACAGTACCTACCCTACAAAGATCTGAAGACTTTATACCTAACACTGTTGGAAAGCCATCTCCGATACGGTATACCTGTTTGGGGAGCAGCCCGGCGTACACATCTAAACCACCTGGAAATATGCCAAAAAATATTTCTGAAAGTTATAATGGCAAAACGCCACACATACTCTTCATATGACTTATACGAAGAAGCTGAAATAATGTACCTTCGACAACTATTTTACTATAACTATTGTGTTAAATATCATTTCGGCAACAACAAAAGCCCATTTCCAGCTCATCATTATAACACCAGACAAAAAATATTGCACACTCACCCGCTTGTCAAAAAGTCGATATCTCAAAAATCATTTTTACATATTGCACCCAAGATGTACAATACCATTTCAGAGGATATAAAATCCAAAATAAATGATGTAACATTCAAAAATCACTTGAAAAAATTTTTAAAAAATCTAATCAAGAATTATTGATACCAAGTAACAAAAAAAATCCAAACATTTATCTAGTATATTAATTTAATATTTTATATTTCATTAAATTTTTTAACTTCTTATATTATGCATATTGTCCTTAGAAATTGTATCTAGTATTATTATTATTATTGTAATGAATTCTATCATATGGTTATATGTTTTTATGTATGTTTATTTTTTTTTCATGTTTTAAGAATCGAAACAAGTGTTTTTGCACTTATCGATATTTCAACTTTATTTACAGTGGATGTATTTTTATATATTCTTTTGTCTTATGTCTATGTCTTACGTAACTGAATAAAGTTTATATTATTATATTTTTTTTTTATCCGTTAGGAATTACCCAGTCAGGCCCTGTCTCCGGAGCCCCGACACTTCCGGAGGGCGCGCTGGTGTGTCATTAACCCCAGTAAACACTCCCCACGCCCATGGGGTAAGTGATTACTGGGTCCGAGAATCATGTGCCCTGATTAGGCGGAGTGAACCAAGAATTACGACATTCTGCATTCGCCCGGCTAGGATTTCTGCCAAGTCACGGCAAGCCGGTATGATTTTTAAGTTTGAGATCAGTGTGTCCATCATTCCACCAAGGACTCCTATTATCAGAACCACCATCTTGACAGAATGGTTTGGGTAGCGGAGTTCAAAGAGAAGATCTCGATATTTAGTCCGTTTTTCCTCCTCTTTTCGGACGATGTTCGTTTCGCCAGGAGCTGAAAACTCAATGACGAAAATCGTCCTACTTTGATGGTCGAGGAGATCAGGCTTATTGGCTTGTATTATTATATTATTAATATTATTATTATTATTATTATTATTATTATTATTATTATTATTATTATATACACATTATATAGCAAAATAAAATTTTCATATAAAAAGTGTGAAGTCATAATTAAATAATGCTATATTTGAGAGAAACTAGAAGCAGATGAATACATAAGTGATATGCCATAAAATATACCAAAATGAAAATTCCTTTATGCCATGCAAAGAAACAAGGTATAAAATAGTTTTTTATATGCTTACTGAACATTGATACTTTGATCGCCCACATTTTCTCTGAGCTTCGATTCTTTCTTTTTCTGATTTCAAATTCGCATAATATCCAACACATCTACCTTTCTTGTGATCGGTCAGAACGTGTTGATTAGTTTCAAAATCAGTCGAATCTGAATATGGTTCGAATGATTCTTGGCCAAGGCCGATTAACGTTGAGCGAGTGATTCTTCGAATTTAGTAATAGATATTTTATTATGGGTTATTTCTTTATAAAGTATGAATGCATTTACCAATGCTGATCCAAAAATTTATTCGAGAGCCAGTTTTCGAAACCATTTGGTGCCTCGTTGCAAGCAATGCGAGTAAACTGATCGGATAAATCAGTATAGGCTTTAGAATTATTGTAGTCAACTACAGCTTCATGCTTTTCTAATTCCTTGCCATTCTTTTTTGCTTTAGCAGTTTCAGCATTGTGGACTGTGGTTAGCAACAGTAGGTACGTCCCGCTTATCTTTCCATTGCAGAATGACTAGGTATGCCCGTCCCACTTTCTTGGGCGAAAATCTCATTCGCCTTCAGTTTTCTGCCACTTACTTCTTTTGGGTTGAGTTCACGATTTGATCGGAAAGTACCAACAAGATAAGTCTTACGCTGAAGTAATTCTGAACCAAGACTTGTGCTTGTATAACAGTTGTCGGTATATAGTGTTCTTCCAGAATCTAAAAGATTTCTCATGAGGGCCATTACAACATTTGCTAATGCAGATCCATTCTCTGACTCATCAGTGCCACAGTAGACATGCACGTTGTACGTATACCCTCCACGAGTACATAACTTGAATAGTGTGAATTTGTGGCGCTCGTTCTTGATGTATTGCCGAAACTTCAAGCGTCCACGAAACGGCACAAGGGTTTCATCTATGCATACATCATTTTCAGGTACCACCACTGCTTGAAACCTCTCTAAAAGTTTTTTTATCAGTGTGGTGCCCCACCTTGTATACTGAAAAAACTAATAGATATGGATAATACTTTTCATCTTTTGAATTTTGGTTATTGGACTATCTATCTGTACATATGATGATGAATGTTCGATGTGTTTTTTTTAATGTACAGTTTTTTATACAGGTTCAGTCAAAAAAGCAAGAATTTGAAAATTTTTCACCATATACATGACTGTCTATAGACAGTGGTGCTTATGTTACTTCACACTCATGTATATGTAAACCAAATTCATATTCACCCAAATAATCGTCTCATTTATTCATATCGTTTTCCATATTTCCGACCAAGAATAAATCACCTGCTCCACGTCAATAAATATTCTCAAATTACAATTCTCCATTATGGCTACGAGTAGCGAACCATTTGTTGAAATTAGAACTACGGTGAGAGGCCGAAGAACAACATCCAGTGTTAATTAAAATACTTCATCACTATAAAGTTTAATTTAATTCAATACAGATGGCAGGACTAATGGAGTCGGTATACTTCGCTTATTCCTTCTATTAGCAACACTATTTCCAAGCGAGAACTGTGAAATTGCATTAATGAATCTTGGAATGTATGAGACACATTTTGCAAATCATGTTCATTCCAGGAAATGAATTATATTCTTCTAAAATACAGTGCGGTGTTGACTAAATCTTGGGCTCTTCACAATACAGAAATGCATCAGTGTGAAGAAGAAGTTTCTTGGCTTCTTCTACAAGATACTGTGATTAATGCTCATGCAAGTTATTCAGAATTTTCCTGCAGCTGATGATTCTCGAAGGACCAAATATGTGTTATCAAGATTATACCATCACGAGTAAAAACAGATTCTTCGCTTGCCAAAATATCGGCTGTAAAACGGGCATTTCAAATATTTTCTTGCAACAACCATTCACAAAATTCCACTCTTGAGGGAAAATCTGTAGGTAGCAATGCCTGGACTTTCTGGATGTAATGTCTCATATAATATGCGCTACGCTGTTGCATGTGACACTTCCACAGATTTTTTCTACAATATACAAAATTTGCTGCTAGATATTTATAACGCATTGTGGCCGAACCCAGCCGCGAGTTTACAAAATACACTTAATACCAGCACAAACCCCGCCCACAGTCATCATAAAATCTGAAAATATACGCGGCGATAGCACGCCACTACTAACTATACTTGACACCAGCACTACCAAATACTTAAATAGAAAGACAAAATAGGTAATATGTTTTTTTTTTTTATTCAACGGAAAGTCTCATAGATGCCTACATAAAAACCTCCTTCAAAATTCAATTATTCAACACCACATGTACAATACATATTACGTATCATATGGAATTTTCGTACAAAATATCATCTGGTCAGTGCGTTTTCGGATTTTATGATGACGTGTGACTGTGGGCGGAGTTTGTGCTGGCGTTAGGTACGTTTTGTAAAATTGCAACTCGACCTCCGTCCACTCGATATCTGATAGCACGTGCTCGCAAAACAACTGCAGTGAATGTTCCATGATGTGGTAGGTGTCTATTGGAAAATCGTTGGGCATACAAATAAGAAACCGATCGCGAGTTCTGCCTTGCTTCTCAGTGCACTGGAAAAATGTCCACTAATTCCTCATTACAGTATACATGTGCTATTTTAATTGATGTATTCGAAAAACATTTTCTCATTAATTAAATTTGCAAAAATCGACCGATCTCTGTTCAGATCACCCACCATACAGAATTAAAATTTACTGGATCGTTCTTATCAGTACGTAAAATAAACAACAACGTCTTCTTTCGTTCTGCTTAGGTTTTTGCTACATTAATCTTTCGATTTTATTTTTTTGTTCCGTCAACTTTTAACGACAAATTCCTACTCTTAAACGTTTTTATTTTTCATCCCGTTTTCTGTTGGACTTTTAATATTTTTTCATGTTATCGACTCCCTATGTAACACTGTATATATGGTTAAAATTTGTCGGATAAGTTGTGAAACACACTGTATGTGTATATTTGTATCTATTTGTGAATATACTATATCATTGTGTTCTCCATTCTTGAATCGAGAAGTCCAGTCAGTGGGTTGCAATCTGGGGACCGTGGGGGCCAATCATTTGGACCTGGCTCAGCTAATCCATTGGAAAATACTGTAAGGTTAGCTCGGGTAAGTGTGATTTTGGGGCAAGTGTGAGTTTGCTCGCTATCTTCGCTAAACCGGGCGACAGCCCAATGCCATCTGTTGACGAAAAGCCTACACTCATAATGAATCCATAACCATCATATAAAATACCAAAGAAATCCAAATATTTTCCCCAATTTTCTAACCTACAATTCATCAACCCGAACGAGTATAACGAGTTTATTTCAAGCTTTGAGTGTATTGTTAAAAAATGACGGTGAAAGGCGCCTGGAATATTGTAATTGGTTTCTTCGACAAAATGCTGAGAATCACCTATTTAACTATTATATCTTGTTTACGGACGAGTCAAGATTTACCAACAATGGATTATTTAACAGGAATAATACAAGGTAGGTAATGTACTTTATTTGGATTATTGTCGATAGTCGAAGTGTAAAGTGCTAAAAGTGTGAACGGTCTTTTGTTTCAGGTACTGGGCGATGGAAAACGAGCACCGGTTTCGACAAGGTGGCTTCCAGGAGAGATTTGGTGTGAATGTTTGGGCAGGAATAGTTGGAACTCATATTGTTGGCCCCATTCTTTTTCAAGGCCAACTAACCGGAGAGAGATACTTTAATTTTTTAACGAATGAAATTTCGGAATTCATTAACAACCTACCAGCGGAAATAACTGAGAGAATGTACTTCCAGCAAGATGGCGCCCCTCCGCATAATTCAAGAATAGCGAGAAATTATCTTCAAAAACGCTTTCAAGAGAGACTTATAACAACCCATGGTCCAGTCAGGTGGCCACCAAGGTCACCTGATCTTACTCCGTGCGACTTTTTTCTATGGGGGCATCTTAAAAATAGGGTGTATTCCACACAGCCTATAACTCTACATGAGCTAGAAGTAAAAATTCGTAGAGCTTTCCAAGATATCACGCCCCAAATGTTGAGAAACGTTTTACATGAAAATATCACCAGAGTCAATAAATGTATTGACGCTGAGGGAATGCATTTCGAACATTTGTTTTGAATTTATTTTATCTTTAATCCTATCAATTTGAATTTTTTTTTTCGATAAATCTGTTTTTTTGATATTTGAATAATAATAATTGGATTTTTTGGTATTTCATTTCAAAAAATTACTTTCTATTATATCATTAGAAAGGAACGGTTATGCTGAATAGTACAGGCAAGAAAAAGTTGTATGTTCCTATTTAAGTTATGGACCTACAGAGTATTGTTTTTTTCCCAATTTTTCCAATATTTTTTTGGCGGCTCTGTATAACGCCGACGAATGAAAATAAAATATCACAGTAGTAGCAACTGTTATCAAGTGACGTATGGTTTCCATAGCCAACTTTTCAATTTTTGGCTTTCATTTTGCTTCCACGGCCAACTTGGTGAATTTCAATAATAATTTTTTTCTGATCTAGTTTCTGGTTAGATACCAACTTGTGATATGTCATTAGAAAGGGAATTGAATGCTGAATAAAGCGAAAAGAAAAAAAATTGGGTTTCCATTTAAAATAAGAAAGTTGATGATACTTCCGGTCAGACCGGAAGTTAACTTCGACATGTCAATATGCTCAAATTCTAGCATTATATCGACGCTCCAAATTTCACAAACCTACTTCATACAATAACTGAGATATTCCGTAGGCAATACTTCCGTAGCCACCCGGTATGAATAAAATTCATAGAATACGTTTTTCAACAGTTTTCTGTGGCATATTACAAAGACTGACCTTCGAAGTGAATACCTGCAAAATTTCATTGTTATATTAGTTCAGGTTCATCAGAAGGACTAAATTCAATGCGAACTAATGAAAATCACGGTCACACTTACCCGAGCTTACCCCTATCTGAATAATCACGGACGATAACTCGAAAATGAGGAGCGGCATCGTGCATAACTCAAATTTGTTAACGCATGTCCTCCACAAATGCAGGCAATTCGTTATGTAGGAAGTTCAAATATGTGTCATCATATTCCTGCTCATATGTACCTATACGTTGGACTGTTCCTGGTGTCGGTTGAAGGTAATTATCTAAACTGTCTAAAAGTAAGGAGATATTATTACCTTGATCTTCAAATATTCTTTATCGAAACCTCTCGTCAACAATTCTTCCACCGTGCTTTTTCCAATATTACAGCTGTATTTTTATATGGGCCGAAACTAAAGTATACCGTGTATACGACTCCATTTTTCATTGCAAAAGAAAGAGGTTACCGCATAAATTATGAGGATTTTTTTTATAGTTTCATTCAAAACATATTTATTTCAATAGTAAAATGTGTCGGGAAGGAGACATCATCATGAAACAGTTTTTGGGTGCCATTTTTCCACTATGGCAGCGCGAGAGGCAAAGATGGTGGCAAAGTAGACATTCGGAAAGGGCACATTGATATATCAAAGATCATCATTTTCAAAACTCTCGGAAAACTTTCCAGATATCCTTCAATTTGTACACCAAATGACTACCTATTTAAGCAATTCCCTATTGCGTTATTGGTATCTTTACTTATTTCAAATACTCTATTATGAGTTATTCAAAATGCAAAACTAATAGAGGTCATACTGTCTCCACTAGCTAAATTTATTAAACTGGCAATTATCCAAGCAAATCTACCAAAATTACCTTAATGTTAGAGCAAGTCGTTCTCCAGAAGATATTGGGTCATGAACACAATAAATCTCTGCTAACTTTGGTGCATCTGTTTTTAATAAATTATGGAACTTATAAAGGGTTATACTACAATGAGCTGAGTCGATATGTATATCGAATACTATATTACTGGGAGCTTGTATACGGCAGTTTTCCGAGGCGTTCATTAATTTCAGTTGAAATATTTTCAGATATCTACGACTTTCGTTTATATTGAGAGTGGACTCCAACTTTTTTTTTTAGCATTTTTGTAATCTACGATAAATTTCAACATAAATTTATTTGGACAACCATATGTCTAAAGGGCTTTGATTTTTAGTTATTTCAATTTTTTTGAAAATTTTGACACATGCAGCAAACATTGAGGATAATCTTAACCCTCAAGCACCCGCGCTAGGGTGGATTCCACCCAGGCACTATGCAAAATTAAATTAAGCCAAATTTCAAACTCGTATACCTTTCAGTGAGCTCTCCTCCCTCCGAATGGCCCAGATCACAATTTATTTAAGGTCTTGTATCGCCGTGTGGATGCATTAGTTTTTTGTCTGGAGTGCAATAGACCCCATGCGTGTGACTACGTGCAAAAACTTTTTGGGCGAGTATTTTCCAAATTTATTATTCTTTATTTTATGTATTTCTGCTTAGTTGATATTTATACCCGTGACATCTTTTAAAGTGTTTGGAATTGGTTTTGCGGCAAATAAAAAAAAAAATAATACATCTATTGTCTGAACAGGATAAATCCCAATTACAAGACAGTTTAGTTATTTCGGTTGAAAAATACGAGTCTTACTTATAATACATATAATAAAAGAATTACAAATAAAAAAGGGTATGAGGATAATTTCAGTGTAATAATTATGCCATTATGATTGAGAGCATGGGGTTGATTGTTTTATATACAATAGTTGTTTTACTTTGTTCTTGAAAGAACCTATTGGTTCATTATGAATGTCGATTCCAGAACACATTTCATTTACTATTTTACATGTTGTATACAACAGAGATTTTACAAGAATGTTCGTGTTGTGTTTAGGTAAGTAAAAGCAAGGTTTGTGCCTGCTTTTGTTACGAGTGATATGAAAGTTAATTTGTTCCAATAATTTAGCGCAGTAGGTTAAATTATTTATCAGTTTGAAGAGGAATAAGCAAGCACAATACGATCTACGATTTTCCAAAGATAAACATGAGTATCTGCCGAGCAGCAAGTTGTTGTCATAACCTTGAGGGGGATAAACCCCATCCAACTTGAATGACACATATTTCAAAAAGAACCTCTGTACTGATTTCAGTTGATCAACGATAACATTTATACATTGGGGACCATATGATAGAGCAATATTCCAGCCTAGATTTGAAGAATCATTTATATGAGGCAATAAAGCAGTCCTTGTTTTGGAAGTCTTTGCATGTGCAGAAAATCAGTCCTGTCATTCTCTTCGCACAAGAAAATATTTTGTTATAGTGATTGGAGAAATTAAGTTTGGGGTCAAATCCAATCCCAAGTCTTTAGTTTGCTCGTTGCACTCTAAAGTAATATTGTCGGGGGTAATACCACTAGTGCTCGGAATACTATCGATAGTAATTCTGTCGAAAATCAACAAGATCAAATTGCTTAGTAACACCACGAGTCCGCTAGGATTGTTTGTTGAAACATTTGTTTCTTGTCGATTCTCCCAAAAAAGCTTACTGATAATTCAGTCGCCTGGATGCAAAAGTCGACAAGTCTATTTAAACGGAAAGTGAGATAATTCAGAAAAACGAATTTTTTTGAAAAAAGAGATTAGTAAAGAATGGAAAATGAAATAAATATTTTCGGAAATTTGCGAGGAAATTTGTCATACCTACAAATCATAAATACCCGAATGGATGTATGTATGTTTTTGCACTAAAAATTAGGCTAATTAGTAAATTAAACGAGATTATTGTAAAATCTGGTTTTATTTGTTAACAAACATTAGAAACAGTGTAACCTTGAATTGAAAACTTTATGTTTTCTAATCCATACTGGTTTTCCCCCTCTGAATTATTTTCTGCTTCTGAGTGGTTGACCATGAAGAAAGCATACCTTTCTTCTTCTTTCCACTCAGGAGGAGATTCATCTTCCCTTTTGCATAAACTCTTGGATTGATACAAGGAATTTCTATAGAATGCTTCTTCGCCTTTTACTAAAACCGCGGTTCCGTCTTCAGAAAAAAAGTTGTTCAATTGTTGTTTATCACAGAAAAAACAACTCAAAACTGAATTAAATCAGCTGACAAAATATTGCCTTCGTGTTGAGGTCACGTGGTATACTAGGTCTTTATTGGCTCAATAGATGTGCCAGGTTGTGCAGTTTGGGCGCGTATGGCGTTTTGCATGCGGGACAATATTTTGGGGATCAATCAAAAGTGAATATGTTGAGTTCTGCACCAAATACTTTTGATGGAAATGTATGTTTAACGTACATTTTAATATTTCTGCTACAGTGAACCCGATTTTGTGAGGGAATTGTCAGGCTTTGTATCTGGGCAACTGAATTCATCTCTAATAACCACACGGACATTTCAAATTTTTTTCAGATGTAGACCCCTATTTTTAGGCGTGGAATCCATACGCGTTGAGGAACCAAAATAACCGAAAATCGTATATAGATAATTGAAAATAGTTTACCTGCAAGAGCTCCTCTAAAATCTCCCGAATATAAATCCTAAGAAAAATACTCCCAGTATAGTTTCTCTTATACATATCGACTCGGTCCATCGTGGTGTACCCCGTATATGCTCCGAATCGCATTTAATGAAGTCTCGTGGGACTTGAATGAGATACACTGTTTCACACAAATACTGTGATAAAATGTGTTATGTGTGTTTGGTCACTCAACCCCTTAACATTCGAAGTTGCTAATATTTCCTCAGAACTTCGATCTGTGCGATGTGGTTATTTTGCCCAGTTGGTCTTCCCGATGGATCGTTTCAGCCCCCAAGTAACGGCCATCGCACTTTCCGCTCCATTTGGTCGGTTACTATAAATTACGACTGAATTAGCACTCGGGTGAGTCCATGTTTGCAAAACGAGAAGTCGAGCCACATATGAACTTTTATACGGAGTGAAGTGTACTTCAAAGTAATTCCTATCAAAAAAATATTGATATATTTTTTTATTACTTCATTCATGGGTGTATATATTATCACGTGACACGTTCTTTAGAAGTTTTCAATCACGCAAGTATAGATGATGATGCGGACAAATTTATTCTAAAAATTATTTATCTAAATGTCTGAAGTCTAATGAAAAAGATGAATGAAGTTGACATTCTCTTGATAAGAAAAAGCCCCACACATGCAGTGTAGTTTAGCACTGTGGTGGAACCACAAGCAATCGACGCGACTTCCTTCTCTTTACGACTCACCACCCCTCGCCTAAATTGACGTGGAGTATGGAAGAATTGGTGATGATTCCATGATGTATGAACTACTTTATATTCACCGATAGTGATGAAAGTTGGTTGAAACACTTTTTTTTTATCAAAAACAAAATATGTTTGGAGTGGATGAAAATTCAAGCAGTCGAAAAATGGAAGTTAGCACTGCAGGATAGAAAGTACAAATTCAAAATGGAGGTTTTGGAAAATTCATTCAGACAGGAATTTGTAAGAAATCAATGATCTTTAGATTACTAGATCTTCTGAGTGACAGAACATATTTTTGGGCTGACTTGTATTGACAATGTTCAAAAGGAATTTACCCATCGTCTTGGCTGCTGTCAGGCTGTCAACGGTGCACAATTTGAACCTTTAATTCAGTTGGTTTTGCTATTGGTATTGCCTTTCTTATTCCATTTTCATTTCAACTGTACTCATAAATTACTTATTAAAAAAGTGTTTTTCCATATTTCGTAATAGAAAATAGGTGTTTTCATTCAAAAAATGTGCCAATGACGTCATACCGCCAATTCGGATCACACTGCATGAATATTTTTTCTTCGAAAAGATACGCGATTCTCAAAAGTCATTCATTGAATTGTCATCGAATTCATCCACTACTTTACGAATGCTCTGTACATTTGTTAATCAAATCCAAACTTGTCAGTGCTAAAACTTCATGTGTACAATTTATTACAGAGTGCTATTGCTGATGACTTATAGATCCCCAAAACTGAAACGAACATTTGTTATTACACTGTTACGCGAAAAACGTAATAGTTCATCAATAAACTGACATACTTACTTGCTTGGTGAGTCGAATTTTTTTCATAGATTCCAAGTCAAATGAATCGTAGGTATCACGAAGGTGTACCCCTTTAATAGTCTAGTCAACAAGTGCCATTTAGACCAACTTTTTTCAGCATTCTCCGAAAATTATGATTGAGGTGTCATTCGATTCGGAATGACATCCAGATGATTTTTGAAAAAAATGAAGTTCCGCATGAAAAAATTGTAAAAGTTATTAACAATTAACTAAAAAAAAAGATGGCTTTAGTATTTTGTAAATATCTCAAAAACTAATTAAAATTTTTTAAATCTAAAAAAAGATTCAAAAAGAGGAGGAAATTTCCTAAAAAAAAGCTCAATTCCCGGAATTGTAGCATCAATATTTATAATTTTCCCAGAGGGATGAAAATACGGCCGAAAACGGGTACTCTGGCTCGGGCAAGCCACACCCACTTTGGACACTTTAACAATAAAAATTATTTTAATATACTAAATATGAAAATAAAAAATTGGAAAAATTCAGGCACTAACTGAATAGATTAATGAACAATAATCCGCTTGAAAAAAATTTTTATCACAATTTTTCAATTAGTTAATCAATAGTAAATTAATAATTTTTTTCTGCTTGAACATGAACATTGCAAGTGTGATAATTGTTAAACTATAAATTTAAGATTTTTTTCCTCTTTTGGAGCAATTCTTGAAAGGCTTCAGAATAGAACCCCGTTGGAAAAATTAAAAAGTCTTTATTTTTCAGTTTTTTATTAACAATTTTCGTTGTTGCAAAATTAAATACTTAAATTGATCATTGAAAAAAATTTTTTTTTTTAAATATTATCAATAATCCGTTTTTATGTTATCAGGAACTACATAGAAATAATTTTTTTAAATTTTTATCTCTAATTGTTTAAAAAATTGTTATAAACAAATGCGTTGTTTATAAGATAATTGAAATTTTTTTTATGGAATTTCAATCTTTGATACAAATAATGATTTTTAAAAGAAAAATTGTTCCTTAAAAAAATTTTTTTATTGCTTGAAAACGCATTTGTTAATTAACAATTATTTTCTCCCGCTTCTAATTAATATTAAGGAACCATTTTTTTTTTAATCATTATTTGTCTTTCTTTCTGATATAAAAAAAAATCCATTTTATTTAATTTTTCATTTTTTATGCAATAAACAATTTGTTATAAACAAATAAATTTTTACCTTATATTTTTTTTTTCTATTCTAATTTCTGTCACAAAAACAGACATGATTTTTTTTTCTTTTTTAAATTTTTTTTTATTATTTTTTATTTAAGTTTTAAATATAAGTTCTCTCTAACTTCGTCATTCTTACCTGGTCTTCATCCTTAAAATTATCATAATTTACAAACTAATGGAGATACGATGAAAATACTTAAGACTTATTTATTCTCCATTACATAAAAAACAAATTTAGCAGAAAAGTTTAGTTGTTACTTATTTATTTATTGAATTTATAGCAATTGTTGTTGAAAAATACTTGGGGAAAATTTTTTTTTTGTTTTAATGCTTAAAAATCTTATCAACTATTAAAAATATGACTACTTCATTCAAGTATCTTATCAATTATTGTTCATTACTCAACATTTTTACCTTTTATATATTAATATCACTTTATTATACTTCAAATTCTGAATATTACCATGTGAACAAAAAATTTTTGTAATGAACAATAATTGATAAGATACTTGAATGAAGTAGTCATATTTTTAATAGTTGATAAGATTTTTAAGCATTAAAACAAAAAAAAAAATTTTTCCCTAAGTATTTTTCAACAACAATTGCTATAAATTCAATAAATAAATAAGTAACAACTAAACTTTTCTGCTAAATTTGTTTTTTATGTAATGGAGAATAAATAAGTCTTGAGTATTTTCATCGTATCTCCATTAGTTTGTAAATTATAATAATTTTAAGGATGAAGACCAGGTAAGAATGACGAAGTTAGAGAGAAATTATATTTAAAAATTAAATAAAAAATAATAAAAAAAATTTTAAAAAAGAAAAAAAATCATGTCTGTTTTTGTGACGGAAATTAGAATAGAAAAAAAATATAAGGTAAAAATTTATTTGTTTATAACAAATTGTTTATTGCATAAACAATGAAAAATTAAATAAAATGGAATTTTTTTTTTATATCAGAAAAAAAGACAAATAATGATTTAAAAAAAAATGGTTCCTTAATATTAATTAGAAGCGGGAGAAAATAATTGTTAATTAACAAATGCGTTTTCAAGCAATAAAAAAATTTTTTCAAGGAACAATTTTTCTTTTAAAAATCATTATTTGTATCAAAGATTGAAATTCCATAAAAAAAATTTCAATTATCTTATAAACAACGCATTTGTTTATAACAATTTTTTAAACAATTAGAGATAAAAATTTAAAAAAATTATTTCTATGTAGTTCCTGATAACATAAAAACGGATTATTGATAATATTTAAAAAAAAAAATTTTTTTCCAATGATTAATTTAAGTATTTAATTTTGCAACAACGAAAATTGTTAATAAAAAACTGAAAAATAAAAACTTTTTAATTTTTCCAACGGGGTTCTATTCTGAAGCCTTTCAAGAATTGCTCCAAAAGAGGAAAAAAATCTTAAATTTATAGTTTAACAATTATCACACTTGCAATGTTCATGTTCAAGCAGAAAAAAATTATTAATTAACTATTGATTAACTAATTGAAAAATTGTGATAAAAATTTTTTTCAAGCGGATTATTGTTCATTAATCTATTCAGTTAGTGCCTGAATTTTTCCAATTTTTTATTTTCATATTTAGTATTTTAAAATAATTTTTATTGTTAAAGTGTCCAAAGTGGGTGTGGCTTGCCCGAGCCAGAGTACCCGTTTTCGGCCGTATTTTCATCCCTCTGGGAAAATTATAAATATTGATGCTACAATTCCGGGAATTGAGCTTTTTTTTAGGAAATTTCCTCCTCTTTTTGAATCTTTTTTCAGATTTAAAAAATTTTAATTAGTTTTTGAGATATTTACAAAATACTAAAGCCATCTTTTTTTTTTTAGTTAATTGTTAATAACTTTTACAATTTTTTCATGCGGAACTTCATTTTTTCAAAACTCATCTGGATGTCATTCCGAATCGAATGACACCTCAATCATAATTTTCGGAGACTGCTGAAAAAAGTTGGTCTAAATGGCACTTGTTGACTAGACTATAATACTGAAATTCGTTTGTAACTTCTACGCAGTCTAAGGACTACGCGCACTGAATCGGCTCGGATCGGTCGACTCGGCTCGGCACGGTCGGTTTTGCTATGCATGTATCTTAATGTATCGCCGCGCACAGAATCGGCTCGGTCGGCTTAGACCGGCCGGATCGTCTCGGCATCGGCGGAGAATGTTAGAAGGGGCAAAAAATGCTGACAGTGCCGATTAGAGATGGGACATCGATACATATCATCGATGTCGAACATCGACGATATTATCGAAACTCACCATCGATATTTTGCAAACATCGGTCTTGCAACATCGATGGTATTTCGACATCGATGTATTTTGACATTTGACAGATGGTGATGAAAATATTGGATTGTTCAAGGAATATTTAATGAAAATGCGCTCATAGTTTTAGTAAATAACAATATATTATTGACTGAACTCGAAAAACAACAATAAAATAAACATTACTCTTCCTTAAACAAAAACATAATAAACTCAAGGTAGGTAATCAGTCTAGCAAACAGAAAATAAACTAATACTTATTCATATATACCTGAAGGAAATAAACAGAAATCACAGTTTTGAGATCAACAGTTACCTATCACTCAATCAGTCATTACTGCCAAAAACCATCAACTGATTGTAAAAATAACAGTTTTGCTAATTTTTCTACTTCTAGTCTATTTCTTCGATCTGTCATCGTTTGCCCAGCTTAAGAAAATGAACGTTCTGTTGGCACAGACGTTGCAACCACTGACAAATACTTTTGAGCAATAGACACTAAATTTGGGTAAAGGTCTTTATAAGTTTCCCACCATTCGAGGGGACTGCTCTTGAGGTCTGTTGTTAAAGGACTCCTGATATATGCGGATACTTCGGATATATTGGTTATGTCAGACCCTTTCAATTTTTCTTTGACAAAATGTTCATGATTGGTCCACAGACTAAAAGCTGCAAAAATATATGTATATAAATGGAAACTTGGCAAACAATAAAATTAATATTGACCTGAATTTTCTTTCCCAGTTTGTGATTTCTGTGAAGGAGTTTCGAGAGAATTGTTTTTATTTTGTGGAAAATTATCTTTATCATAAAATTCACTGTTTCAACTGCTTTGGCACAGTTAAGTGGGTTTTTGAAATATATTTTTTTGAATCTAGGATCCAGTAACGTAGCCACTGCCAGCAAATGTATTTGTTCTACTCCAGACATTCGCTCATTTAGCTCCTTCAATAAACTGTATTTCAAATCCATTGAAATCGATGGGCCTTTTGTTACAACTTCAGTAATTTTGAACTCTAAATTGAACACCAAAGGAATTACTATACTAGAAGTTGCATAATATTCTCCCGATATTTCTCTTGTTGCTGATTCCAAAGGTTCCAATAACTTCATGACAATCCCCAACTCGTTTATTTCCTTGGCATTTAACATATTAGGAGCTGTCTCGTGATTATTTATAATCATATTTATGTGGTCCCTCACCTCTAAAAATCTCTTTATCATATAAAATAATGAATTCCAACGTGTGGAAACTTCCTGTTTCAACTTTTTTGGGACTATTTCATCTTTCTGTGCTTTTCTAAGTTGGTCGCTGGCAATTACACTCTGTTTGAACCATTCCACTATCTGTTTGACTTTGTTAATGATTGCAACAAGATCTGCAACTCTACTAATTGATTTTTCAGCAACCAAGTTCAACTGGTGTGCAAAACAGTGCATGTGTCTTTTTTTTGAAAAGCCAATGTCTATTGCTGAAACCATATTGGCAGCTCCATCTGTGATAACTGCTGTAATTTTTTCATTAGGCAGATTCCACTCTTGACAAATTGATGCCATATTTTGAGCTATATACTCGGCTGTATTTCTTTTATCCAGCTCATAAACACCTAAAAGTCCAGAAGACATTTCAGTACCCTACCTGAGATGTATTGTTACTTCAAGGAAACTTTTCATTTGAACATCAGTCCATATGTCTGTGGTAAGCGTATACGAAATTGCATTTTGTAATTTTTTTCTATATATCTTTGTCGCTGCATCATACCTTTCGTTTAATAATTTGCTAACAGTTTTTCTTGAAGGAATGTTGTAGTGAGGTGCAGTTATATGAAACCTTCATTTTCCACAATGCTGAGAGGCTGGTAGTCTTTGAATATCATGAATAAAATGCTGTTAGTTATCATACTATGATTTCTACCACCCTCTCCATATGAGGTGAGATTTGAAAATGTTTCTCCTATAGTTCGCTACCTACAGTTCACTACCTCCAGAATTTGTTGTAGTTGTAGTATCAATATCAATATTAAGTCTAGTTGTACTTGTACTGCTTTTAGCAGCGACACTATTTGAAGGTAATGCTGGAGATTCACGATTCTCCTTGTGTTCCTGTCTATTGTCTTCACTACTAAGTGCCTTTGGATGTACAGCTTTCAGGTGACATTTGAGATTGGTGGTGTTTCCACTGGATTTTATTTCCTTGCCACACAATAAACATTTTGCAAATTTACTGTCTGCTGATTTTTGGAAATACTTCCAAAAGTCACTCTTTGGCCTCATTTCTCTGATCAATGTAGGTACCTATTGATAACCTATCCAACGTCAACTTTTCGATATCTGTAAATCAATATTCGTCAGTGATTTCAAAATAAAAATAAAACTCAAATTTATCGTTTGAGGTTATATGACTGTCATGTCGGTTGACTCGGTTGTTCTTTCTCTCTCTTTCGACTCTCTCTTGGTCACCTCCGAACAAGAAAAACAAGCGTCAATACTGTCAAGTGTCATTTGTCATTCAGTGATCATGATGATGCCTCGTTCCGATTTTCTTGAGTAATACTGCCCAGTAAATGTGTCTCTCTCTCTCTTACTACAAAAAGTGCTGATAGGGAGAGAGACACATTCACTGGGCAGTACTATTCAGGAAAATCGGAGTAGCAACTTTGATTCGATAGTGCCTAACTATCGATGTTTAACATCGATGTTTCATTTTGCGACATCGATACCAAAATATCGAAATATCGAATGATCACCATCGATGTTTCAAAAACATCGATGTATATCGTCCATCACTAGTGCCGATTGCTCTCAGTGCTGGTACGGTGTTTGAGACAAAACGAAGCAGTAAATTGAGAATGAGATCATAAAACTTAGCAGTAGACATTCGAAAATACTTAAAGAATTTCTCAGCATCTGCTAGTAAATCAGGAAATAAGTGATAGAACTCACCATAGGTTCCTCTTTTAAGATTGATGTTATGGATACAGAATCTTGGTTTCCGTTTTTCTATTTCTTCGCATGCTAAGGCAATCATAATATCTTCCTCAGTTTCACATGAACTCACTTTCTTTTGTATTTTAAAATTCATCTGTACTGAACGGCTGCTAAAGACATACTGAATGTGCCGAATCCGTGCGCGGTATAAGCTGACGTGCCGACCGTGCCGAGCCGAGTCGACCGATCCGAGTCGATTCAGTGCACGTGGTCCTTAAATAAGTGCATTATTTGAAAGATCGAGATAATTTAACAAATAGTTGTTGCTCTTCAATAATTGGATAGTATTTCTAGTCCGAATTTGAGGTTATAATGGGAGAAACGGCAAATTATGAGAAGATTCAAAAAATAAAGTCGTTGATACAATCGATTACACGATGGTGTCCAAACAATTATCGATAATCTTCAGTCGAATGGTGATAAATTTAAATTGAAGCGATATAGAATTCCATGATATCGGAATCGAACTTGACAATATATCGAGAGGTTGTGGTTCAACCCGTCGTCACTTCGTTCAGTGTCGACCAAGTAGGGTAGAAGATCTAAACTCTTGATGGCTCTACATCGAGTACCATTCTTTTGTGTCGACACACCAATTTCGAATATCGAGGAGGAAGTTTAAGCGTGAAACAGACGATTTAGGATGTAAGCTCCCATGAAAATCCATCATCTTGCAAGTATTTAAGTTAAGTTGTCGAAGCAACATTTGAGTCCATTTCACCACTCCAAAGTTACTTGCAGCAAATTTGTTATTAACTGCGGTATCATCTTAGAAGCGGCGTTGTTCTACTCTTAGTTGGGTCTACGTCTCTCCGGCATCAAGATGTTTTAGGATGCGATGCGAGCAGAACATTTCCGTATTCCTCACATTTTCCTCTTCTGATATGAAACATTTGTTGATCCCAAACTACATGCCGATAGCTTGTGAATTCTCCTACGTCACCTTCAAGAATTCTGGTAGCTTGGGAATTCTCTCTCATCACCTTTAAGGAGCATGTTGAGGTCATTAATGTGAAATAGGTGGGCGAGCTTATAACCTCGGTTGTATCCGCGGATATACAATAGTTCAACAGACAATGACGATATAAAGATGCAGAAGAGAACGGAGTCCCCATGAAACACCTCTCTCCTAACACTGACTTGACCAGATCTTATAGCGGAATGAGTCATCTAGAGTGGCATTTGCTGTCCAATATATCTCACTTCTTGATTGGGTACCGCAAGGCATATCCGCAAATGTCTTCTGGTAATCTATTCAGGCCATCAAGAGGTTACGTGATACATCTGTCAATGAGTAGGTTCTCCTTGCGGCCAGGGGCCTCCTTCTTCGACCCTCTTTGTTTATATAATCATTCACACACTGAGTTAACTGCAAGAGTATTCGCATGTATAAGATGCGGGGGGCACACATCTGATAATTTGCATTTAAGAATGTTATCGGTCTATAATTCTTTGTATCAGGCAAATCTCCTCTTTTGACGAACAAATTCGGAATCTGTTACTCCCCATCTACTTACCATGATATGACAATTCTCACCAGATGGCGAAGGGTGCGTGGACATTTTTCGACTCATTATGATTCAACCCATAATGGCCTGGAGTAACGAAGTTTATCGAGCCTTTGAGTACCCTTCGAACATCTTTGGAATGCGGAGTTTATCAAGCTCAGCCAAAAGAATACTTCTGCAAAATACTTTGAACTGTGCTAGGGCTAGAGTATCTACGTTGAGTGGTTTCGTAGAAATTCTTCCTATATCTGGAACCCCGATACATGCATTTATCCGGCTCGGATATCTGCCACATCTTGGCAAGCCCATATAATTTTCAAATTCAAAAGCAGCGTGTCCATCATTCCACTAAGTACCCCAATGATCAGAACCACCATTTTGATAGAATGGTTTGAATGAAGTGCAGAGTTCAAAGAGCAACTCTAGAAATTTGGTCGATTTTTTTCCTCTCTTTGAAAGACGTTCATTTCACCATGACCTGATAATACTACGACAAAAATTGGAAAACTAAAAAAATACGATTTAAAATTTTTTAGTTGATGTGCTCCCCCGCGCCATCTATGGAGGAATCACAATGTATTTTATTTCAAAAAGTAGTATCGGTGAAACCTTCCAAACGGTTTTTTATATGTTTGTACGTCCAACCGTTCAAAAGTTAACAGGGGGGGACTATTAAAAGCTGCACTGTATTTGTAGTAGTAGTAGTATCATTTATTTTCTTTTTTATCGACAAAGTAGAAATTTGTAAAGGAATAGTCACACTTAACCTAATACCTAAAAATTAGAGCTACACACAATTATATGAATGATTCGAACATACCGGGTGGCTACGGAAGTATTGCCTACGGAATATCTCAGTTATTGTATGAAGTAGGTTTGAGAAATTTGGAGCGTCGATATAATGACATAAGAGCTAGAATTTGAGCATATTGACATGTCGAAGTTAACTTCCGGTAACATCAACTTTCTTATTTTAAATGGAAACCCTATTTTTTTTTCCGCTTTATTCAGCATTCAATTCCCTTTCTAATGACATATCACAAGTTGGTATCTAACCAGAAACTAGATCAGAAAAAAATTATTATTGAAATTTACCGAGTAGGCCGTGGAAGCAAAATGAAAGCCGAAAATTGAAAAGTTGGCTATGGAAACCATACGTTACTTGATAACAGTTGCTACTACTGTGATATTTTATTTTCATTCGTCGGCGTTATAAAAAGCCGCCAAAAAAGGTATTGGAAAAATTGGGAAAAAAACAATACTCTGTAGGTCCATAACTTAAATAGGAACATACAACTTTTTCTTGCCTGTACTATTCAGCATAACCATTCCTTTCTAATGATATAATAGAAAGTAATTTTTTGAAATGAAATACCAAAAAATCCAATTATTATTATTCAAATAACAAAAAAATAGATTTATAGAAAAAAAAATTCAAATTGATAGGATTAAAGATAAAATGAATTCAAAACAAATGTTCGAAATGCATTCCCTCAGCGTCAATAGATTCATTGACTCTGGTGATATTTTCATGTAAAAAATTTTTACTTCCAGCTCATGTAGAGTTATAATAGGCTGTGTGGAATACACCCTATTTTTAAGATGCCCCCATAGAAAAAAGTCGCACGGAGTAAGATCAGGTGACCTTGGTGGCCACCTGACTGGACCATGGGTTGTTATAAGTCTCTCTTGAAAGCGATTTTGAAGATAATTTCTCGCTATTCTTGAATTATGCGGAGGGGCGCCATCTTGCTGGAAGTACATTCTCTCAGATATTTCCGCTGGTAGGATGTTAATGAATTCCGAAATTTCATTCGTTAAAAAATTAAAGTATCTCTCTCCGGTTAGTTGGCCTTGAAAAAGAATGGGGCCAACAATATGAGTTCCAACTATTCCTGCGCAAACATTCACACCAAATCTCTCCTGGAAGCCACCTTGTCGAAACCGGTGCTCGTTTTCTATCGCCCAGTACCTGAAACAAAAGACCGTTCACACTTTTAGCACTTTACACTTCGACTATCGACAATAATCCAAATAAAGTACAGTACCTACCTTGTATTATTCCTGTTAAATATTCCATTGTTGGTAAATCTTGACTCGTCCGTAAACAAGATATAATAGTTAAATAGGTGATTCTCAGCATTTTGTCGAAGAAACCAATTACAATATTCCAGGCGCCTTTCACCGTCATTTTCATACAAATGTTGATGCAACTGATACTTGAAGGATTTGAATCGATGTTTTTTCAAAATTTTCCTAGCAGAGTCCTTACTTATAGCTAATTCGGCGCCAATCTGCCTTGAGGAAATTGTGCTATCATATTGTACTAAAGCTAATACATTAATTTCAGTTTCCTCATTAATAACAAATGCTTCTTGGTCTTCGTGAACATCAGGCTCAGTTCTTAATTTTTCTTCAAGCCACTGGAAATACCTTCTTGACGGTTGCTGCCTCCCTGGATATCGCTTTAAATACAATCGTTCAGCGGCATAAGAATTTTTTAAACATTCACCATAAATGAGAAGCATGTCAATTTGTTCGGTTCGTGAATAACGGGGCATTTTTTGAATATTCCAATAACTGATTTCGATTTCCAAACCCTTTTAAAATGGCAGAATCAAAAACACTACTTCGAACGTCAAAATAATATGGATAGCAACGTTCGTGAGAGCTCTCGTTTCTTTTTTGTTTCATTCCAAAATACATCTTAATCAGCCTACTTGTTAATATTTTGGTTCGAATGATTATTGCAATGGAATGATTATTCTGAATAGCACAAACATCGTCCATAGGTAGATATTAGAATGTCTATGGACGATGGCACAGACCAAGTACGTTTATGTTCCTATTTAACCTAGAACCTACAGGATATAATTTATCATTCCACATTATTTTTAATGTTATTTTTGCGTATGGCGATAATCTGTTTTGTTATTTGAAGAATAATAATTGGATTTTTTGGTATTTCATTTCAAAAAATTACTTTCTATTATATCATTAGAAAGGAATGATTATGCTGAATAGTACAGGCAAGAAAAAGTTGTATGTTCCTATTTAAGTTATGGACCTACAGAGTATTGTTTTTTCCCAATTTTTCCAATATTTTTTTTGGCGGCTTTTTATAACGCCGACGAATGAAAATAAAATATCACAGTAGTAGCAACTGTTATCAAGTGACGTATGGTTTCTATAGCCAACTTTTCAATTTTTGGCTTTCATTTTGCTTCCACGGCCTACTCGGTGAATTTCAATAATAATTTTTTTCTGATCTAGTTTCTGGTTAGATACCAACTTGTGATATGTCATTAGAAAGGGAATTGAATGCTGAATAAAGCGAAAAGAAAAAAAAATAGGGTTTCCATTTAAAATAAGAAAGTTGATGTTACTTCCGGTCAGACCGGAAGTTAACTTCGACATGTCAATATGCTCAAATCCTAGCTCTTATGTCATTATATCGACGCTCCAAATTTCACAAACCTACTTCATACAATAACTGAGATATTCTGTAGGCAATACTTCCGTAGCCACCCGGTATATCATTGAACTCAGATGAATTGTAAAAAATATTCTCTAACAACAATGATTGCAGATTTCGCTTGAAATTTTTCATATCTCTTGAGCTGTGCTATAAGTGGCACGGTAAATTATTGAATAGTTTCACACCCAAGTGCGAAGGAGCATTTGCTGAGACATTATATTCACAGAATGGAACAAAATAATCAATTTTTTGTCTTGTTTCTCTATGGTGAATATCTTTCATCTGTTTTAATACATTTCTGTTCTCGAATATATATGAACACATTTCCACAATTAAGAGCGATGGTAAAGTTAAAACACCTAATTTCTTGAATATGCTTCTGCATGAATCACCTCTTTTTTTCCTGCGATTATTCGGATTAACTTTTTTTGAGCTATAAAGACATCTGAAGATAATGTGGAGTTACCCCACAGACATATACCATATCTGAGACCAGAACTTACTAAGCTATCGTAAAGCATGAGCAACTGACTCTTCTGTAAAATGGGCTTAATAGTCCTGAACATGTATGACAAAGAGTTCAATTTGTTGATCAATATCTGGCAATGATTCTTTCAATCAAGGTTCGATATACCTAGAAATTTCGTTGAATCTACTTTTTTTAAAGTTGAGTTATCAATTTGGAAATTGATTTGTGAACAATTTTTTTGTCTTGGATGAAAATAAATTCGATTTGTTTTTTTTTTTGGATTGAAGAATAAATCATTTGATCCACACCAGCTGGATAAGGTTTTTAAAACACTTTCACATTTTGGTATCAGTAAGTCATCAATTCTTTCTGAATAAGATGGGACCCAGCGCCGATCCCTGTGCTACGCCAGTGGGACAATTCTGATGATCTGATTTGATATTTTGTGCTATGCCGTTTTCGTCGTAACGGATGCTGACATATTGTTGTCTATTCTTTACGAAGGACTCCACCCTGTCGTAGGCATTTCCCAGTATTCCATAGTTATAAATTTTTGCTAGCAACTTATTGTGATCGACGCAGTCGAACGCCCCACTGAGATCGCAGAATATTCCAGCAGGGCACTCGCCTGCCTCGATCAAATCTATCAACTTATTATGGAATGCTAAGAGGGCTGAATTGGTAAATCTGTTTGGTCGAAAACCATGTTGGCTATTTGTCAGTATTTTCTGTTCGTTCAAGAAATTCGTAAGTCGGTCTAGAAAACTTATTTTAAATATCTTTGAGAAAGATGCTGGAATCGTTACAGGCCTATAGTTCTCTAGTTTGTGCATGTCTAGTTTTTTGTGAAGGGGAATAACTTCACCTGTTTTTAATTTATTTGGGAAAATTCCGGTTTTGAGGGACATGTTTACAAGAAATGTGATTGGTTCAATAATATGGAGAACTGATTTTTTTTAAGAGAAATGCGGGAATGTCATCGGGACCAGACGATTTTTTATTTTTTAGTTTTTTTTTTAATAGTGCGAGCAGTTCATTTTCTACGAAAGGTCTCAGGAATATCGTGTGCTCATGAATCATAGGCGTTTTTTGTGTCTGATCGTGAGATATGAATATTTTTTGTTTTGTTTCGATGGGAGCATTGACAAAAAAGTTGTTGAAAGCATTTGAGACTTCGATGGGGTCTTCAATAATACGATCGGACTCGACCAAACTTAAATTTTTTTGCTTTTTATATTTTTTTGATCTTTCATGTACAGTCTCCCATGCAGCATTACAGGGATCTGGAGAATCGAATATTTTTTTCTGAAAATAGGATTTTTTGGTGTTTTTTATGAGTGATTGATGTTGATATAATGGATTGAAGATGTATAACCACCTACCAACTCCTACAGTGCGGCCTTTGATAGCCCCCCTCTTGTTAACTTTTGAACGGTTTGACGTGCAATCATAGGGAGGGATTCACCGATACTACATTTTGAAAGAAAACACATTGTGATTACTCGTTAGAAGGCGCGGGGGGCACATCAACTTGAAAATTTTAAATGGCAGGGGGTCATGTGTCATATCATTGAAAAGATAATTCAATTATCTTTCCAACCATCTAAAAAATTGTTAAAATTTCATTCCATTCAAAAAAATTTCTATCCCGTTATTTCACTCAAACCAGTCAAAAGTTATCGTAGTCAGGTAAGAATATGGATTCAGATCCGCCAGATCCGCATTTATTCTGAAATTTCAAATGCATATTGAGAAAAAACGTTAAAACGAAAATCTAAAAATTTTAGATGGTTGGAAAGATAACTGAATAATCTTTTCACCGATGTTACACCTGACACCCCATGCCATTTTAGTTGATGTTTCCCCCCGCACCATCTAACGAGCAATCACAATGTGTTTTATTTCAAAAAGGAGTATCGGTGAAACCCTCCATAACGTTTTTTAATGTTCAAGTTCAAATTTGTTTTTTGTTGCTTTTCTCCTTCGATGAACAATTTTAGTGTATTTTATTTGTTATATATTTCATTATATTAGATTTTGACTGGTTAGTTTCACACAACTATCTGTCTGTTTTTTATAATTGTTCGTTGTACGTTTTTATTTTTTTCGTATTAGGACAAATACATTTTGTGCTTATGTCTCTTTGAATTTTCATAAATTTTTACTTGTTTATAATGATAATAGTGTATATTTCTAGAGATTTTTTTATAGGACTTGATAATTCTTGGATTATAAAGCACATTTTGATTGATTGATTTAGTGAAGTGATTGCGATGCACACCAACGTAATTCTTTCTACTCTAGCCTTCAGCGTAATTATAAATCTCATTAGATTTTCGTTTCCATTGAAAAATTTCCTTCTCATTCAATGCAAAATCAAATATCGTTCATGAATGAAGAAAATAATTAAAATTGAATTTGTCGCATGTCTTATAACCATGAAAAATAAATCATTAATCAAGAGAACAATAAGATTGGAAGTACGCGGCGCTCAAAAATTAATTATTTCATATATTGCTTCCTGTACCGTGAGCATTATACATAGAAAAGCATGCCAAGAATAATAAAAGGCGACAGTGTAAGAGAAAGGTGGTGAAAAATCCTAATTTCCAATTTGAAAGGGGCGGTTGTGACGCTGCGATTGATGGGTCTTCAACTCATTGCATAATTAATCACTGATGAAAATCAATTCCCTCTCCGAAGTTTTCTATGGAGGCGTTGAAATGCAAATTGTAGTATGGTTGGAAAATAACTTTATTCCAATTGGTATGTTTTTGATAATAATTCCGTGTAATGATGGGCCGTGGTTTGGTCGTGATGGTACTGATGGTAGAGCGGTCGCCGTAAGAGCGAGGGTTCAGATCCCAACATGCTTACCAGACTAGTGTATAGCATCTCACGTTCTTCGTATCTCGTTGAGTGTTGCTCGTAAGGGTATAGATGGTCGAACGAAAGAACAAAAGACCCCCCACTATCCGTATAGAAAACGGCTTTCTATTAAATTCTCTGAAGTTTTGATTTGTAGATTTCGATTTCCTTGACAAGAATGTCCGATAAGTTTTCGGAAGAATGTCAAAGTTGAAAAATTCTCGCTCAGAGTTTACAAAAATTCTGAGGATTGGCAAAATTAGGGCTTCGCGAGACCACGAGATTGGTCTTGTCTTGGTCTTGTCTTGGTCTTGTCTTGGTCTTGTCTTGGTCTTGTCTTGGTCTTGTCTTGGTCTTGTCTTGGTCTTGTCTTGGTCTTGTCTTGGTCTTGTCTTGGTCTTGTCTTGGTCTTGTCTTGGTCTTGTCTTGGTCTTGTCTTGGTCTTGTCTTGGTCTTGTCTTGGTCTTGTCTTGGTCTTGTCTTGGTCTTGTCTTGGTCTTGTCTTGGTCTTGTCTTGGTCTTGTCTTGGTCTTGTCTTGGTCTTGTCTTGGTCTTGTCTTGGTCTTGTCTTGGTCTTGACTTGGTCTTGTCTTGGTCTTGTCTTGGTCTTGTCTTGGTCTTGTCTTGGTCTTGTCTTGGTCTTGTCTTGGTCTTGTCTTGGTCTTGTCTTGGTCTTGTCTTGGTCTTGTCTTGGTCTTGTCTTGGTCTTGTCTTGGTCTTGTCTTGGTCTTGTCTTGGTCTTGTCTTGGTCTTGTCTTGGTCTTGTCTTGGTCTTGTCTTGGTCTTGTCTTGGTCTTGTCTTGTCTTGGTCTTGTCTTGGTCTTGTCTTGGTCTTGTCTTGGTCTTGTCTTGGTCTTGTCTTGGTCTTGTCTTGGTCTTGTCTTGGTCTTGTCTTGGTCTTGTCTTGGTCTTGTCTTGGTCTTGTCTTGGTCTTGTCTTGGTCTTGTCTTGGTCTTGTCTTGGTCTTGTCTTGGTCTTGTCTTGGTCTTGTCTTGGTCTTGTCTTGGTCTTGTCTTGGTCTTGTCTTGGTCTTGTCTTGGTCTTGTCTTGGTCTTGTCTTGGTCTTGTCTTGGTCTTGTCTTGGTCTTGTCTTGGTCTTGTCTTGGTCTTGTCTTGGTCTTGTCTTGGTCTTGTCTTGGTCTTGTCTTGGTCTTGTCTTGGTCTTGTCTTGGTCTTGTCTTGGTCTTGTCTTGGTCTTGTCTTGGTCTTGTCTTGGTCTTGTCTTGGTCTTGTCTTGGTCTTGTCTTGGTCTTGTCTTGGTCTTGTCTTGGTCTTGTCTTGGTCTTGTCTTGGTCTTGTCTTGGTCTTGTCTTGGTCTTGTCTTGGTCTTGTCTTGGTCTTGTCTTGGTCTTGTCTTGGTCTTGTCTTGGTCTTGTCTTGGTCTTGTCTTGGTCTTGTCTTGGTCTTGTCTTGGTCTTGTCTTGGTCTTGTCTTGGTCTTGTCTTGGTCTTGTCTTGGTCTTGTCTTGGTCTTGTCTTGGTCTTGTCTTGGTCTTGTCTTGGTCTTGTCTTGGTCTTGTCTTGGTCTTGTCTTGGTCTTGTCTTGGTCTTGTCTTGGTCTTGTCTTGGTCTTGTCTTGGTCTTGTCTTGGTCTTGTCTTGGTCTTGTCTTGGTCTTGTCTTGGTCTTGTCTTGGTCTTGTCTTGGTCTTGTCTTGGTCTTGTCTTGGTCTTGTCTTGGTCTTGTCTTGGTCTTGTCTTGGTCTTGTCTTGGTCTTGTCTTGGTCTTGTCTTGGTCTTGTCTTGGTCTTGTCTTGGTCTTGTCTTGGTCTTGTCTTGGTCTTGTCTTGGTCTTGTCTTGGTCTTGTCTTGGTCTTGTCTTGGTCTTGTCTTGGTCTTGTCTTGGTCTTGTCTTGGTCTTGTCTTGGTCTTGTCTTGGTCTTGTCTTGGTCTTGTCTTGGTCTTGTCTTGGTCTTGTCTTGGTCTTGTCTTGGTCTTGTCTTGGTCTTGTCTTGGTCTTGTCTTGGTCTTGTCTTGGTCTTGTCTTGGTCTTGTCTTGGTCTTGTCTTGGTCTTGTCTTGGTCTTGTCTTGGTCTTGTCTTGGTCTTGTCTTGGTCTTGTCTTGGTCTTGTCTTGGTCTTGTCTTGGTCTTGTCTTGGTCTTGTCTTGGTCTTGTCTTGGTCTTGTCTTGGTCTTGTCTTGGTCTTGTCTTGGTCTTGTCTTGGTCTTGTCTTGGTCTTGTCTTGGTCTTGTCTTGGTCTTGTCTTGGTCTTGTCTTGGTCTTGTCTTGGTCTTGTCTTGGTCTTGTCTTGGTCTTGTCTTGGTCTTGTCTTGGTCTTGTCTTGGTCTTGTCTTGGTCTTGTCTTGGTCTTGTCTTGGTCTTGTCTTGGTCTTGTCTTGGTCTTGTCTTGGTCTTGTCTTGGTCTTGTCTTGGTCTTGTCTTGGTCTTGTCTTGGTCTTGTCTTGGTCTTGTCTTGGTCTTGTCTTGGTCTTGTCTTGGTCTTGTCTTGGTCTTGTCTTGGTCTTGTCTTGGTCTTGTCTTGGTCTTGTCTTGGTCTTGTCTTGGTCTTGTCTTGGTCTTGTCTTGGTCTTGTCTTGGTCTTGTCTTGGTCTTGTCTTGGTCTTGTCTTGGTCTTGTCTTGGTCTTGTCTTGGTCTTGTCTTGGTCTTGTCTTGGTCTTGTCTTGGTCTTGTCTTGGTCTTGTCTTGGTCTTGTCTTGGTCTTGTCTTGGTCTTGTCTTGGTCTTGTCTTGGTCTTGTCTTGGTCTTGTCTTGGTCTTGTCTTGGTCTTGTCTTGGTCTTGTCTTGGTCTTGTCTTGGTCTTGTCTTGGTCTTGTCTTGGTCTTGTCTTGGTCTTGTCTTGGTCTTGTCTTGGTCTTGTCTTGGTCTTGTCTTGGTCTTGTCTTGGTCTTGTCTTGGTCTTGTCTTGGTCTTGTCTTGGTCTTGTCTTGGTCTTGTCTTGGTCTTGTCTTGGTCTTGTCTTGGTCTTGTCTTGGTCTTGTCTTGGTCTTGTCTTGGTCTTGTCTTGGTCTTGTCTTGGTCTTGTCTTGGTCTTGTCTTGGTCTTGTCTTGGTCTTGTCTTGGTCTTGTCTTGGTCTTGTCTTGGTCTTGTCTTGGTCTTGTCTTGGTCTTGTCTTGGTCTTGTCTTGGTCTTGTCTTGGTCTTGTCTTGGTCTTGTCTTGGTCTTGTCTTGGTCTTGTCTTGGTCTTGTCTTGGTCTTGTCTTGGTCTTGTCTTGGTCTTGTCTTGGTCTTGTCTTGGTCTTGTCTTGGTCTTGTCTTGGTCTTGTCTTGGTCTTGTCTTGGTCTTGTCTTGGTCTTGTCTTGGTCTTGTCTTGGTCTTGTCTTGGTCTTGTCTTGGTCTTGTCTTGGTCTTGTCTTGGTCTTGTCTTGGTCTTGTCTTGGTCTTGTCTTGGTCTTGTCTTGGTCTTGTCTTGGTCTTGTCTTGGTCTTGTCTTGGTCTTGTCTTGGTCTTGTCTTGGTCTTGTCTTGGTCTTGTCTTGGTCTTGTCTTGGTCTTGTCTTGGTCTTGTCTTGGTCTTGTCTTGGTCTTGTCTTGGTCTTGTCTTGGTCTTGTCTACAAGACCAAGAACAAGATCATGACCCAAAAGTATTGGTCTTGGTCTCGAAGGAAAAATAGTGAACCTAAATCTACTCGATATTGATGGAAAATGTTATGGCATTTTATTTCGATTATTTATTTTTCATATGGTAGGTTTTTAAATTTTGTTCATTCAAAATCAAAAATCCATTTTTTTAAATCTGTATTACAGTTATACAGTTTACAACAAATAGGAGTATGTTATAAGGTCGCAGAGGGTAATGCAATCGAGAGCAGCGTGTCCATCATTCCACCAAGTAACGCTATTTTCAGAACCACCATTTCAACAGAATACTCTGGGTATAAGCTACAGAATACAACGAGTAAGTTTTCGTTGTTTCTCCTCTTTTCGGTCGATGTTCGTTTTGCCGGGAGACGGAAACTATGTGACGAAAATCGTCCTACTTTCATGGTTGAAGACTACACCAGAATATTGTCTTGTACTTACCTGAGAGTGGGAAACGAGTAGTTCTAATAGATTCTACACTTCTCATTCTCCACAACGAACTCAATAGCGTCCGGAGCATAAGGTAACATCAGTGTCTTGTCTATATCGCAAATGTGTCCTAGAAGGTAGTACAACAATCGTAGCGCCGCATTATGCCTGTGGATACAGGCTGAGACCGCATGATATTATTATGTTTATTTGAAAATTGAACAATATTGGTCCTAGGATAGTGCCCTGGGGAACACCGTATTCGATTGTATGGAACTCGCTCAATTGTCCACTTATGTTCACACATTGTCGTCGGTTTTCCCATTCTCATTCATTTTGGAACAAATCTGATCCCTTTATTTGCTTTAAGTCGATGCACAATCATTTCCACACCACATCAGATTTTTGAGGAATTGATCCTGAAGTAAAACGATTTTTATTTTTTTAAGCGAAAACCATGCGGCGGACAAAGAAAACTCAAGAGATCAAATTTTTTTTCACTAGAAAGCAGTGGCGTAGTATTTTTTCTCCAAAAGTATTCAATGCAAATCCCGTATCTCAGTTATTATTAAAAAACTGATTTTTTTTCAAAACTTTATCACCCTGTATCTCAAAAGTTAGGACTTTTAGGACATACGTTTATAGAAAGTTTTTGCCTTAAAATAAGTCAAAGGATCACCCCCTCAAATATTAGCATGTCTTTGAGGAACAACCTGTATATCAGTCAAAATTTTGACGTTCAGATCTGCTACAAAAATATTTATGTTGTTTTTATCGATGTTTCCAATGAGGTATTGTAATAGACAATGAATGAATGACTCTGGAGAGCATGAAGGTGATATCTGTAGAGACTGATTGTGTTCAAATTTTGAGAATTCAATTCAATTGTTACGTAGATTGCAGTAGATTCAAATATTTGTACAGTTTTGTGGGTTCAATAATAGTTGAATCGGCTTTCAATGAAAATCATACAGCCATCATTTTGATTGATATTCTATATTTTCCACGTTTCTGACAAGACAATGGCATCAAAATTATTCTGGAATTGGTTCAATAACATCTTCAACCCTTAAAAGTGTTTTGATATACTTATATCGCGATGTCATATTTGAACTTTATTTTCATTTTTGGAGCCATAGTTCATACTATTTTCACAATCTCGTTGTTTCGAAAAATTGAAAGCACGTACTGTAGGAGAAGCATGTAGAACGTTAGCTATTTCTTGAACTGCGACCTGGTATAAACCTCAAGTTTGTATTTGGTTGTCTTCCTAGGAGCATGTTCAAGCTTCCTCTTCATTTCTTCTTGGCTTATAAATATGTCTGTCGAAGTATACCTGCTAGATGCACTTGAAGTACCTGGTTCACTTTGTGGTTTCGATCTTCTAGTTTTAAGTTTTTCTGTAGTGTCTGTTTCGGGAGGCGATTAAATTTTTTTCAGAATTTCATATGAATATTCTCACTCATTCATTACTAGAGCATTGTGCTCAATGAATGAATACTTCTTTTCCCTCGCCTTCTTGAGTCGACTATAAGGGAATTTCCCGTGTTCTAACTCTTCTGCAGTGAAGTCTTGAATGAAGAATATTTTCTGTTGTTTCAGTTCGTGTGAGTGCACTTTTGCTTGGTCTTGCTGCTCCTTTCAGTTAGAATTGATGGCCTTGTTTTATTTGCAGTTCTATGATCTAATGTATGAATGTCTCTGAAGTCTGAAGAGTTGCAGTTGCACTTCATAATATTTTTCAGAAGACTTTGGATTTTTCTGAGTGAGTTTTCTTTCCCCTCCTTCACCCCACTGTGAAATTGTATTACATATTGCATTTTACTACGTAGGCTCCTTGTTTTATTTTTCGAGTATATTAGTTTTTTCTTTCAGGTCATGTAGCTCTTCACCAATTTTGCTATTCAAATCTTCAATCTCGCTTTATTTAACTTACTGAGTTTTGGAGTTCTCTGTACATTTGAATATTATACTGATCAATGAATTGATAGAATATTTTCATAGTGAATGTATAGCAATCATATGAATCATGATTTTTCTATGAAAAATACTACAACAATAAATCCCAATTAGACGATCCTTTTATAACTAACAATATTCATAATGAATTGGTAACGCTCTCGAATAGATATCAAGAATTTTAGTTTACAGCCCAGCCTGTCAACAAATTAATTACAGTTTTTTTTTATTTCTATTTTTGAATTGCCGTTAACCGTATTTCCTTAAACTCGTAGTTATCTTATTGTTGATTAAAAATACGCTTTTTCGAATTCTGTAATAGAAGTTGCAATTGAAGAAATCAATTGCTGGCGTCGAATTACCCCGTATGTACTCATATATTTAAATGAATACACCAATAATAATTCAATTCGACTAATTCCAACGTTTTTCCTGAATGCTTTTCTCGACTTTTCTATGGATTCATCTACTAATTCACGATTACTATACAGCTCCTAACTTGCATTAAAGGAATGAACAACGAAATTACCTGGATACGAAAATCTGTTTTCAGAACATTACGGAACTCGTTAAACGTACTCTCCGATATTGAAAACTAGAATCAACCAACAATTCACATTCACTAAATCCAAAACCATTTTCAGCGAAAGCTCTTAGCCAGAAAAGCTTTCTTGGAAGTGAAGTTAACGTTCAACTCCCATTAAGACAAATGCAATTTCAGTTTCTTGCTTCATGTTTGCGAACTTAAGCTATATTCACTTACTATCATTCACAAGATTAGCCAACTCTGTACCTTCAAGATAAACCGAATGAAAATTAAACCGGAGCCACTGAGTATTTCTCCCTGGAATACACCGACTAATTAGCTGAAGACAAAATTAACTCTTGAGGCGAGGACACCGTTCAGGAGTAAAACATGCGGTGTTATTGTGATAAGCTGGGAGGACATTTTTTCACATAAATTGTTGATAAAATTATCTGAGTATTCAGTGGACTTTTATGGCTGAGTATATTCATATATATTTGATACTGCTATGTCAGTGAAACGACGACAATAATAAAAATGAGCCACCAAGTGTATTGATTAGGCAAAAAGTTTATGTACAGGATTTCACATTAATTTCGCAACATATTTCAGTTTTTCCAATTTTTATAATTTTTTGAATCAGTCGCTCTACCGATTCGAACGAAACTCAAATTTCATAATTGTGATGAAAACAAGACTTCAATGTCATATCTTGACCAGAAAATACTGACATCGGCCTGTTACCAGAAAAAAAAGCACCTCCAGAAATTCTTCTTTTTTGTTCCAAAGTTCATCTAGTTTTTCCATTTCATTGTGAAATTAATTCGGATTTTCGTAACTAACGAAATTATCTCAATTCTTATTACACGCGTATTTCTTTTTTTATGTATCCCGTTAGCTGCAGATGAGTTCGAAATATTTTGATGTAGTTTACACCCGAGAGTGTGATTGCAGTTTTCTAGCAAATAATAATTTTTCGCAACATTTTTTGATTTGATATCATAAATCTCATATTCTTTATTTTCACCATTACTTACAGCCAGTTCTACCAAAGACCCTCTTTATTCAAAGTTGGCTTTACGACAAAGTGTTCTTTAAACACCTGAAAGCGCCTTTGGTTCCGTAAACGGCATTCGTTATGTTTATACTGAAAAGTAGTATTTTCAGGAATACAGTTGTAGTGATCTTGTTAATTTTCATGGTGTGTTGTAGTTCTGTGGTTAGGCTGTCATCTGTTATTATAGGTTATGAGTTTTAGTTTGATAAAAAATCATAAACAATATTTTCTTCAATGTAAGATTTATTAGGGCCACAGTAAAGTTAAAATTAGCAGTTGATAAGTTCAATTTGGAATTCGCGATGGAATCAGACAAGAAAAATATGTTTTTCTACTCATGTATAAGAAAATGATAATTTTTCAACAGGATACCCTACATGAAAGTAATAGTTTTTCTCTCTAGAGATGAAATTGAAGAAAATGAACATTATTATGCGACCACATGGAAATATACTAAAAACAATTTGATGGATTTTCAACAGAAATGACAGTTAATCTCACTACTAATAGCAAACGAACGTCGTTTGACAATTTATAACATTTTCATGGTTATATTTGAACTTCTCTCTATAAGTATAATTAATATGGACTCTGATAACGAAATTCCAGTATTTTATAAATAACATCTATCGTAGAAAAAAAAGCATTCACTTGTGCACAAATTCTCACCTGACGAAAAAAAAAACTGTTTTTTCATCTCATGTTGAAAAATATACTATTTTCTTCCAGCGTGGAGGAACAAATACGTCTCTCAGATTCAATTGCCAGGGTAACTATTTTTTAGGACCAAGCTTGACAGTGAGTTACCACACCATGTAATGCAGTAGCTGTGCATCGCATAAATATAGACCATATGAAGTCAAAATATCACAATTTGAAAACAAAAACAAGGTAGGTGGCAGCTGCACAATGTAATTATTGTAACGATTTCGAGACTGGCCTCGAGACCGGCCCTGATCATTCAATTAACTCGAAATGTAAACAAGTTCATCGCTGACAAACATAAATTACGTGGAAGATACGCGAATTGCCTAACGAAGATTCTGGGGACAACTAAGAAGTCGCCCGAAAGGCTCGAATGGTCGAGAATTGTAAATACGAGTATATAAGCCACTGGGTATTAGATGGCGGGATAGTCGTAGTCAGAGAGATAGCCACAGTAGATATAAATTTGAAATGTTTTAGTGAATAATTGTTTTAAGTAGTGGTTTAAATAAATTAGAAAAATTAGTTAAATGCAGTTTTACTACATTATATTAAAGGGACTAGTGGTGGAGCACCTGTAACTGAGGATTTCGATCCTATTATAGAGAGCATTTGAAAATCATTGATAGCAACATTGTCGATTGTGACACAGTATCAAAATAAGCTGTTGATAAGCATAATTTCATTATAATATATTTTGTAGGACGTAAACACAGATACAGGAAACAAGTGGATGTTTCTGCACGTTATGGTATACTTAGATACTAGTTATAAATAGTAATCCCCAGCACAAGTTCTATAAGCCAAAGTTCGTAACACTCTTAAAGAAAGAGATTTCGATATTCGAGTAGGATTTTCATTTCGCATCGAACGGAACAGTTAGTTTCAGAATGGTCACTAGTTGTCCAACAATAATCCAAATTTTGTATCTAATAATACCAAGACAAATGTGTGGTGTGATTTATTACATAACCAAGACCATATTTTTTTTATTTTACGCAGACATGTACAGACATTTCATTATGAATCAGTGGTCTAAGGTATTATATAATCTGTATCTAAGTGTTAGACGAATCAGCTTGACGGGGCATCGATAATCAGGGGCAAAATGATTGGACAAGATTGGGAAGATTATTGGCCACTAAGATCACTGGACTTATCTCCAATGGCCTTTTTCGTATGGGGTGGTCGGAAACAAATAGTATATTACATACCTAGGCCCGAAAGTTGGATTTCCTGGCATATGCAATATGAAGGCCGAAGGCCGAGGCGAAGCCGAGGTCTTCTTATCGCACATGCCAGGGCATCGAACTTTCGGGCTGTGGGTTGTATACTATTTTTCTTGATTCCGTAGCCGAAGGTACGGGCATAATCAATGTTTGTGATTCCGTGCAATAAATGCTGCCAGCTGTCGGCTGTCAGCCGGCCATCTTGTGAAATCCAATGAAGCTGTCGTTCTCGCAGGGCGGCGAGCACAAGGGGGGAATCCTCGCCCGACTTTTGCAAGTCCGAGGCGAAGCCGAGGTTATGCTGGTCGGGGCGGGCATTGAAAACATCAAGATGCAATAAAACCAACATTATAACATAAGCATTGAATAGAGGAACATTCTCAATTAAAAGTTGAAAATTCATGATTGCCATGGAAATAGAAACAAACGTACGGTAAAAATGACGATTCCACAACTAATTTTATGAAATTTTTTTTGTTGATTTTAGGGCTTTTTTTCTTCATTACATTCAGATGAAACTACGTTGAACACACAATTATTAAAAGTGCAGTTGGAAAATTCTAAACGGTCTGTCTTCAGTGTTGAACTTATATCACCGGCCGCAAACATTCTGCCGTCAGCCGGCCAAGGATACTGATCTTTCCGGCCTGAAATGCGGCCAGAAATTGCGTACTTTCGGCTAGGGGAAAAAGAAAAAGTTTATAAGTACAGAACATTTGCAAACAAAGAACATTTAGAATATGCAATTGGAGAGTTTTGTGCTAAAATAAATCCCTTATTTATTAAAAACGCCAAAATGTCTGTGAATCAAAGAATTATGATTTGAATAGAACGGGAAGGACGGCATAATGACTGATGAATTCAGGTTCTTCATAAGATTATTGAGATAAATCAATGAACGTTACGATATTTTGTTGTGAATTTGATTATAGATATTTAGGTTCAATGTTCATTACACCTCTAACAGCCAGTTCCATAATAAAAATTTCCCTTTATTTGAAAAAGGTACCTTCAATGACAAAATGCGCTCCATAAACCAATTTTGAAACGAAAGTCCACTTTAAAGCCACCTTTGAAAATCATATCATCTCTTTACCAAAGAAAAGTATCTTTTAAGGTAAAAATAACCTATGTTTTGCCTACCGTATATCATGAATATTTGATTATAAAATTGGAGTTAGGCTTTATTGTAAATAGATCTTAATGAATTCATCAAATTCTCGTTCTTTATCAAATTATGAGGAAACAATAGTTAGAAGATGCAGTGAACAATACGTCGGAGTTATATGAAAAACTCAAATGAATCAAATGGCATTACTCCAGTATCAACAAAATTATTACAGAATCAAATAATATATATGATCTGGTCATAGAAATGCAAGTAAAGATTTCAAGCAAAAGGGTAACAAGAATATATATTCGTGTAAATTGCATGTGCTTCAAAACCCCGCATTAGCACTCATATATCTGATTTGGCCTTGAAGAAACTTAAAATTTGTTCTATCTACCATCAGGCTGCACCCCTACAAGCAACCTTATAGGGATGGAAATTATTGTTGTGCAAAATTCTTTTCAAAGTTTCTCTGCCAACTCCTGTAATTTAACTAATATCTACTCCCAATATTAGTTCATTCGTTTCAAACAACGCTCAAACAAACATTGAATTGTTCTATTTCATTATACCTTATTGGATTATGTGGTGTCTCGAAACGAATCTCCACAGAGCCAGTTTTTTTAATTTTGTCAATATCCTTCCCATGGTAGGTACTAAAGAGAATAGTTTTTCGTATGGATGCCGGTGATTTCAAATACATGCAATATCTTCATATAGCACATTCTCACCATATAGAAGAACGATTTCCACTTTGTCTTGTATGGATAACATTGTACATAAAACTCATTTCTATATTATTGTCTTCTGAATAGTTATGAAACTGTAGGTCATTGTTTATTTTTCAGAGAAGTATCATATTTCGGGTTTGTTTGTAACTGAATTATTGGCCAGAAAAATAATCAAACTGAATAAAAATCTGTTAAAAGAAATACGAGTATTATAATAATAATAAAGAAAAATTCGTTTATTTGATTACTAATATATTAACGTCCACACGTCGAAGATCGGGCCAATGTGGGTAATTTCTGAGCAAGATATGACATTGAAGTCTCGTTTTCATCAAAATTATTAAATTCAAATCATATTAAATTTCGTTTGAATCGGTAGAGCGGCATATTTGGAAAATTAAAAAAATTGATAAAATGTCGAAGTGACAGTAGAGAGTTAGAATTCGAAAAAAATGTATAAAATTGGAAATTGAGCAACTTTTTTTTTGATATTTTTCTAAATGAAAAAAACTGATTTTTTGAGGATTTTTTTTCACTCATTTTTCAAAAACAAACTAACTGCGGAGTCAAATTTTCATTATAACTACTTATGACTTGCTGAGACATCATCCACCGGTATATAGAGTTGGAGAAGAAAGCTCTAAAGGTGGTTAAAATAAATTTTTGGAAACAAATTGGTACGATAATGAAGAAAAACGATAACTTCTTCTTCCTCAACTAACAATAACAATGCTACTAATTTATTTTAGTGAACGTTTAAGTACGATACAAATAGCACAAACATCATGTGACCTCTGCTGATTGGTGTCTGTGAATTTGGTGAAATTTAGTCTTGAGTTTTTTGTTGAGTGCAGACCACGGGGACCACGTTATTCTAGATTAGTGGCCTCAACTTAGTATATTGTCTGTTAATTTGGTGGAATTTTTCCTTTAGTTTTCTGTTAAGTGGAAACCATGGAAACCACGTTATTCTAGATCAGTTTCCTCTACTTAGTATATCTGTGAATTTGGTGAAATTTGCAGTGCCTCTAGTATTTTGTTTTGTGGATTCCAGAAATCAGTGGATTTTGTTGAAGATTATCTGTGAATTCGGTGGAATTTGCAATTCCTCGAATTTTTTCTTACGTGGAGGCCGCAAGGACCACGAATTTGCAATGCATTCATCTTTTTCTTGGGTGGAGACTTGAAGACCACATTTGGATAGAAATCAGCTCCTATTGGTTTTCCTTTATTGGAGTCCTCGGAGATGTCGTCAATCATTTGATCTCTGCTGAGACATATCTGGACGAATCGATTCGAGGTCCTTCTGATACGTTTTGAAGCGTTTTTTTTTCTTCTTTCAATCATTTCTCTGCCCTCTGCTGTGTAGTTAGTTAGTATGGGATATTTTGCATCCATGCATGTTTTATCCACTATAGCTCTACAGCTAGATTTCCTCAATTTTTATTCTGCAATAGAATCCTTTAATACTAAAATTACTCCTACTCCTAACATGCATTCGATGTGACCATGTGATCCTCATTCACTTTTGGTTCATCACTTTGACGTAGTATTTCTATTGTCATGAATCCATTTTGCTATGGCGCAATCCATTCCCAAATAGATGAAATGACTCTATCGGTAAATAGCTGCAAATAGTTGCGAATCTGCCGATTTTGGAAACAATACCGCCAAATTCTTATTTCCAGTTGTTTTTGTCAACAACGATGTATAAAGACTTGCTTCATGTTACATTTTTAAGAAAGAGTCTTTTTGTTGAGCAATGAAACGTTCATTTTATCGATTTGTTGATGTCCGAAATAAAAGAAACGAATGAAAAAAATCTTGATATATTCAACACGTCTCAATTTGTCTCAAATTAATTTGCCAAATTTGAGTTTGTTAAGTGTCACCGATTCGCGGTCAATCTGATGGAAGTGAGAATGCATATTATTAATGAGTTTTCAATGATTTCTTGAATAGTTACAATTTTAATGTTTCTGGAATTTATTTGAAATGACTACATAAATGAAATGCCTCATTGTGGAAGAGTATAATGGTATTGTTATACTGCAGCATATTTTAGAGCGTGTAATCATCCCTTCTAGGTTTGTTATTTGCCCTGAATCATTTTCACTCAGAAATAAACAACTCCTTATTAAACAAACTCCTCAGGAATTTCTCTAGTTGTTTTTATGGTTCATTGAATCAGTTGTGATGGAAATTTTATTCAGATTGATGTTAATTACTTGTACAGTGTGTTTGATATTATAGACGAAGCAGTTCAAGATATTTATTAAGAACAGAAGTTTCACGGGTCAGCAGTTACTCGTGAAATTTGGACAAAAAATCGCCAGAAACCTAACGGTTTTGAAATAGTTTCGAAGAGATTTTTATACCCAAACTTAGAAATTAAGAATTGAAACTTCTGGTGTAGAGAAACTATCCAAAACACCAAAACTACGTCACTTTCACTAGACGCAAGTTTCTCTCACAGAGTTGGCATCTTCTGTAGCTTACAACAAAAGTTACTTCTCGATTAAATAAATTTTTGTCACAGTTAATGCGAGCGAGCGGAATCGTTGATGTTATTGAATGTATGGGAAATGTTATGTCAAGAAATTAGAATAGTACCTCTCAGAATTAAAGATTTTCGTCTCACCTTAACTTCTTTATCGTTCTTCTTCCCTTGGGCTTATGCTATTACTTTTTCTTCTTCCCGGGCTGAAATTGGGCTCATCGCAAAATTTGCTAAGTTCTTGAAGTTAACACTTGCTTGGTTTTTCAATTCTCAAATCAGTGCTGGTCCAAAGATGATCATAACAATCAATGCTACTATAAACACAAATGGAAAAAAAATTTGTCAACTCTAACCTAACCTGAGTAAAGTAGCGTGAACAGAATAATCATGCGAATCCTTTTCTTCAATATGTTGAATACGTCGTTACTATCTATGGGCCACAAACTGTAGTTGTATTCGATGGAAATACAGAAGGTTCTGAAGGTGGAACAAAAAGTATTGAATGGTTGAAGAGGTCTATGAAATCGATTTCCGTTGACATTCTCTTTGATGAGAACATGATACCGACCACAAAAAACCAAAGAAGAGAAATGTTTCTCCAACCACCTACTTTCCTATGTACGTTCTGAAAAACAAAACCATTAAAGAACACATAATGTTTCCTCACGCAATGAGTGGTTGTGATATGACTTCAGCACCTTACAACCAATATAAATTAAAGTTTGTAAAAACTCTCACCGAAATCCCCAACCTTGTCGATGTTCTGAGTGTGTTCAAAACCCCTGAGGCAATTCCACAAAGCATTTCAGCAGCAGGGAAAAGATTCCTGGTCAACGTGTACAGCCACGCAGGAATGACTGAACCATCAATAAACCATCTGAGGTATATTAGTTATAAGAAAGCAACTCTCAAGACTTCATCAAAAATAGCTGCACTACCACCATCAGCTGCTGCAGCCACACAGCACAGTTTTAGGGTATATCATCAGGTGCAGCAATAGCTGGGAGTTGAGAAAAATGCCGAAGATTGGGGTTAGAAACGAGCAACAAATGGATTGGAACCGATCACCTCTCTACAAGCCCCCGCCCCTCTTGAACTGCGTCTGGTGTCATGCAGATGCATCAAGACGTGCGCAAAAAAATGAAGTTGCAAAAAAGCAGACCTCAATTGCACCAATCTATGCATCAACTGTGAAGGGTCCTGCAACAATGTGACAATCGAGACAGATCTCACAAATGCCCTTGATGACGGGCCATTCGACGTCGAAGTACAGAATAGTGGGCTTCACCTTCGAAGAAAGTATGGACGGCAATCACACTCTTGGAGCATAATTTACCTATCTGTACTAAGATAAATGTACCCATATCTTCTGTTCATTACAGACCTCCTCGACCAACTGGAAACACATGGAGAATAGATAAACAGATTGAAGAAGATATGACAGTTCCTTGAAAAATAAAGGTATGTAAATACAACAGCATTTTCAGAAGTAAACACGTTCAAATTATTACTCACCCCTTCCATTAATAAATCCATGAAATAATACTTATCTCCGTTTGTTCCAGATGATTTTTTAAGTTTAAATAAAGGCAATTTATTCTTCTTATTGTTATTATTATTAAGTCATCAGCAACATTCACCATTCGCGACATTCATCATTGTTATGATATGAGTACATATTATAATATTGTCGATAATACACTGTAGATACCTTCTTCAGTTATAACTGCATGTCATTCGTTTGTTCCATTATTTCAATTACTTTTCCTGCATTCATTATTCATGTAGGTCTAGGTTTGGGAAAATTTTTTTTTGGCGCGTTTTAGCGGTAGAATCGTTAGTCATACAAAAAAAAAGTGAATCACAGAGAATGAAGGAAATTTTATTAACTTTGACTTTGAATATGAAACGCTTTTCGGATAAACGGTGTTTTTTTTTCTGGGATATAGGCATAAAACTGAAAAAGTTAAAAAAATTGTGAAAAAAATTGTGTAAAAAAATTGTGACAAAAAAAAGATCCGGGCCGAATTTTTTCCAGCAAACTTCTGTGAGAATCCTACTATGCTTAGCCTATTCGGAAAATTCTCCGTTTGGGCTAACCTATTAAAACATCTTGCCTCTCACAGAATTATCAAAAAATGAAAACCATTGATATATCGCTCTGTTCGACTAAAATGTCCCTGTTTTCAAAATGCATTTATTAAGTACAAAAAAATTATCTCAATAGTATGGTTCATGTGTTCCGGAGGGTTTTGAAAAGATCAAGTTAAAACAAACATATACCTTCACAAGTGGTTGGTAAAGATATAATATTTACGACTATTTTTTCCACCGGAGAACATTCAACTTCGCGTGTGACAATTTTAAATTAGTTTTCTGGCCTTATTAATTTTATCTGTACGTTGAAATACAAGCTCAAAGCTCATAAAACTACTCATGATATTTTGATTTTGCTTCTTATCTGAGTGACTGATTAAATTTTTCACCCCCCCTACTCAAAAATTTTCAACTTCAATTAATTTCCTGATTTTGGCATTCTACTCAGCCCATTACCTACATTATACCTAACTACATACATAGGTACTATAATTATTCACCCATTTACTCATTCCAAACCTATCTTTTACTTTGTTTTGTTTTTGGATTCAATGATATATATTCTTGTATGTCTTATCCGTGTTCATATCATATTTACACTTTGCAATTTCCAGAATATGGAATCGATCGAGATATTTATGGTCATGCACCTGTCATTGAATCAGTGATCATGATCCAAAGCATGTTGGCCCACACTCTATTCTGGTCTCAAAAATCGGATATGAGCGTACTTTTATGACCCTTCTAGTTTGACACACATACTTCTTCTCGCAGTTCCTACACAATCTCATAATTTCCCTAGTTTTCTTTTTTCCTCTGTGTGATCGTTGGGAGTACCCAGAATATGTTGTAGTTTATACGAGGTTTTGTATACTACCTACGTATTGGGGGGTTTTGAAAATGCTATCAGAACCTCAAGTAATTTGAGATTCATATGGTATAACGATATACCGTGTGACACAGACTTTCGATTATAAAATGGGACACCATGCATATTATAACATTTTTGAAATCTGCATAAATTTCTGAATCCAACGATACCTCATAGTTGATATTTCATACGTCAGAAGACCCATTTTATTTTTCGATCTAGAGAGCCATGAACTCCCTAAAATTATTCAAAATAATCGAAATAATGCTACACTGTCGTAATTTTGATTTAAAAATCATTGTGGTTCGAAATAGGTGCCAAAAAGTAAACCAAAACCTTTTTTTTACTCGAAATTTGGTTTTTTCAAATGGTAGGTACGATAATGATACTCTGACGTCATTCGAAAGTACCATATTACCATATTAACTTTTTTTTTCTGTATAACCAATACGAACACGAAAATGGAGTTTAAACAAGTTGAAGTATCTTCTCGGTTCGATAACAATAATTTATCAAAGTGGCTATGGAACACAAACAATAATTTGACATTTCAACTTTCACGGGGATCTAGTCAATATTTCATTCCGCCAATACAGCTCTTAAATCTCGAAGGCTCAAAGCCTTGGTTCAAATGTAAGTGATAACAGTGAGGTTTTCTCTCACAATTTAATTATTACCGAAACAAAATAAAAAAGAGAAATCTTATAATAGCTGTTCGAAATCTCCACCACCAAAATCCAAACATTTTATAGCACGTTTGGCGGTATGTCGAATAGTATTGTTCAATTGTTGGGGCATTATACTTTGAATGCCTTGTATAACTAGTAATTCTGGGTCATCGCGGGTCATTTGGTAGGTTTCGTAAACGATGTTTTCCAAGTGACCCAAAATAAAAAAATCTGAAGGGTATGTCAGGTGATCTTGCAGGGCATCTAACAGGACAATGTGTTCCGATCCACTTTTCCCCAAATCGGTCACGAAGGTAATCTGTCACGATCCTACTATCGTGCGGAGGTGCACCATTCTGCTGAAAGAACAGTCGATTTTCCAGATTTAGCGGGGAATCTTCTAAATAATCTTCAATTTCATTTCTGAGGAAACTTAGGTATCTACCACCATTCCGTGATGGTCATGATGGTAGAGCGCTTGTCTCTTAACCTAAGGGCCATGGGTTCGATTCCCAGCATGGTTGTCGGTCTCGTGCATGGTATCACACGTTAAAAGGTAACTTTTGAGGGTCGTTCTCTTAAGGGTGTGCAGCTAGTTGACGGAAATAACAATTTTAACAACAACAATTTTAACAATTCTATGGTCCATCAGATATTATAGCACCAATTATTCGATCTCCAACTACTCCCACCCATACATTAAATCCAAAACTCTCTTGGAAATTTCCTTGCCCAAATGAATGCCGATTCCCTTGTGATGTTGATGTATTTGATATTTATACGATTTATGCTTATGTTTTTTCGAAATTCTTCTGACACTTTCACGACTGGTATCATATGAAAAACATATTTAATTTTGCTACATTGTTCTGCCAAAATTTGAGCCTCTGGATAAAATATGTGGGGCTATCTGAGTTGTCGAATCTATTAAATATTTTCTATGGAATGCAGATTTCAAAATGGTATGAAGCTTGCAACTTCTTTTCCAGAAGAGAAGAAGTTCTTTTTATGCGAATAGGACAGAATCGACTTCCATTTCGTTTAAATTTGGTTGAATTTCAGATACTGGAATACTTGGACACTTTCAGTAGGAATTCTCGACCGTGCTTGGGATTGTATGTTAAAAGATGAAATCGTCGTCATCCCAGCTCGCAAAGTTTTCTGAAGACCGGAGGGTTGCTCATAGAGGTACAGCAGGATTACGCTTAGAACAAACAAAAACAAAATTTGTACCCATCAAGAAGATTAGTAGTTGAAATGCATCGAACACATTACGAACCACACCAGTATGCAAATATGCGCTGCAATCTTTCAGGAAATACACCCAAATGCAGGCCACCCCGACTACTGTGTTTTTATCAGACTGCACGATGTATTTTATAAGGGATAATTGGACATGGTATTGGGGCTGCCAACGAAGAATGATCCGTTTATGATAATAATGACACCATCCATAATGAATTTGAACCAGATCCATCCACATACGCACGGGCTAAAGCACAGCGAACCGGAATTGCGAATACAAATGTCCACAATATCATAAATAACAATTTCATCTATTTAGCGTAACACGCGTGCAAATTCTTCTGCTCAGGGATTAACCTCTGAGAGTCAGAAGGAACAAGTTTCTTCAATATACATCTCTGGATTGACGATTCATCGTTGTGCAGAGATGGTTACTGAAACCTCCATAATTTAAACTGCTTGGCAGTGAAGAAAGAGTACTTTCGATGCAAGAGAACATATCGCAAGACCAATTGGAAACTAAGACAAATCCAAATAACACAATCCAATATTAAAACAAAAACTACCTGGCATATAACATATATAAGGTTATATATCAAAGGTACTTGCCGAAAAATCCATGAAACCAATTCCAGTAATTGTCAAATAGTTATCGTGAAGGAAGAAAATGGTCGTGCTCTTAGTTTCATTTTTGTATGTGGTAGCTTTTCTAACTTTATATCAAGTTAGCACTGACACTAATTTAACTCGACAAATAAACAACAAATTTCATCACTGCGGTAACCAAAAATTGTCGTACTCTATTTAATTTATAGAATAGAATAGAATAGTGTCTATTTTATAAGAAAAGGAATACAAAAATATCATCTCACTTGTTTTCGCTTGTTAGTGAGATGGAACACATAGGTGTTCCTAAAACGAAAACAAATTAAGATTTGTTATATCTATCTTGAACTACACCTTGTATAAATATAAATACATGTTCACATATTCTAAAATTAAAACAGATAAACATCAACATAATTATTATTGGATATACAATGGTTAATCAAATTGACATTCCTACATACTAGACTGAAAAAATTAAATAAGAAAACAATCCATTTACAATTCAATGAATGTCAGGGTGAGTCCATGGGGTAAGTGATTGCTGGGTCCGAGAATCATGTGCCCTGAGTAGGCGGAGTGAACCAAGAATTACGGCCTTCTGCATTCGCCCGGCTAGGATTTCTGCCAAGTCACGGCAAGCCGGTATGATTTTTAAGTTTGAGAGCAGTGTGTCCATCATTCCACCAAGGACCCCTATTATCAGAACCACCATCTTGACAGAATGGTTTGGGTAAAGCCTGCGGAGTTCAAAGAGAAGATCTCGATATTTAGTCCGTTTTTCCTCCTCTTTTCGGACGATGTTCGTTTCGCCAGGAGCTGAAAACTCAATGAAAAAAATCGTCCTACTTTGATGGTCGAGGAGGACTACATCAGGCTTATTGGTTTGTATTTACCTGAGGGTGGGGAATGAATAGTTCCAATAGATTCGGCACTTCTCATTCTCCACCACGGACTCAATATTCCCCTGAGCATAAGGCAACACCGGTGTCTCGTCTACACCATACGAGTGTCGTAGATGGTAGTACAATACTCGTAAGGCCGCGTTATGTCTGTGGATATAGGCTGAGACCGCTTAAGCTGGACAAGCTGACAGCAAATGCATTATGGTCTCAGCTGCCCCACGACACTCTCTGCATCTAGTGTCAGGGACCTCTATACCCATCACGCGACTGCGGTAGACGAGAGTGTTGAAGACACCATCCTGGCAGGCCATTATGAATCCCTCGGTCCCCGACTTCAGCCAACTTGACCTGAGAAACGAGAAGGTCAGGTCTCTGGATAAGCCTAGGTCTTCAATGTTCTTGATGAAGACCCCATGCATCGGCTTATCCTTATGTATCTGCAGGAGCCTCTCACACTCCGCAGCTTTTACGTGGGCTTTTTGCTGAACGGGTTCCAACTCGGTGATAGAGTTTGGGTTTGTCCGTTCAGTGTCGAATACGAGACCGAGTTCATCGGCTGCACGGGTTGCTGCCTTGAAAAGAAATGCTCCAATCCCTGCTTTTTCATGATCACATACCAAGCAGAGATGACTTTACAGGCTCCATCCAGTACCATTCTGTTATGTAGACACTCCAAACTCAAAAGTCCACGGCCTCCCCGGTGTCTGGGGAAGTATAACCGTGGAACAGACGATTTAGGATGCAAGCTTCTATGAAGATGCATCATTTTGCGAGTTTTTACGTCGAGTTGTCGCAGCTCTTCCTGAGTCCATTTCATTACTCCAAAGGAGTAAAGTAGAATCGGAACGGCAAGCATATTAGTTGCAGCAACTTTGTTCTTCCCCGACAGTTCTGAAGACCAGATCTGTCGGAGTTTGTGCTGATACTTGCCGCGGAGAGAGCTTCTGACAGTAGCTACCTCTTGGGTGTGGCGTTGTTCCACCCCTAGGTAGGTATACGTCTCTCCGGCATCCAGATGATGTAGGATGCTTCCATCTACGAGCTGAACGTCCTCTCCGTATTCCTCGCATCGTCCTCTTTTGAGATGAACCGTGGCACATTTTTCTATCCCAAACTCCATTCCGATAGCATGCGTGTACTCTTGCACCACCCTCAAGGACTGGTGAAGGTCCTTTTCTCCGGAGGCATAAAGTTTAAGGTTATCCCTGTAAAACAGATGGGTGAACTTATGCCTCCGGTTGCTGGGGGTGCCGCAGTTGTATCCGCTGGTTTTCCGTAGTGCAACGGACAATGGCAGTAGTGAGATGCCGAAGAGAAGAGGGCTGAGGGAGTCTCCCTGAAACACGCCCCTTCTAAAGATAACCTGCTCTGTTTGGACTCTGACTTGACCAGATGTTATGGTAAATCGAGTCCTCCAGAGCGGCATCAGCTGTTCAATGCATCTCATTATTTGATCGGGTACCGCAAGGCATCTAGCAAATGCATGATGAGTTCATACGATGTTGTATAAAATGCCTTGCGATAATCGATCCAGGCCATTGAAAGGTTACGCTTATACTGCACGGAGTCCTGCGTGATGCATCTGTCGATCAGCAGGTTCTTCTTGCAGCCAGCGTCCCATTTTTTGACCCTCTTTGCTCATATATCCTTTCATACACCGGCTCAACTGCGGAGAGTATTCGCATGTACAAGATGCGTGTAAACATCTTATAACATGCGTTCAAGCATGTTATCGGTCTGTAGTTCTTCGGATCAGATAAATCTCCGTTTTTGGGGATTAGCACGGTTCGCCCCTCGACAAACCAATCCGGAATCTGCTGCTCCCCATCTAGCCATGAGTTGATAATTCTTGCTAGATGGTGGTGGGTACTTGGACATTTTTTCCACCAATTGTTATTCAGGCCATCAGGACCTGGAGCAGCAAAATTCTTCGAGCCTTTGAGGGCCCGTCGAACTTCTGCTGGGGTTATCGGATTGCGCAGTTAATTGAGCTCAGGCTGACGAAGCCTCCTGCAGAAAGCTTCGAACTGCGCTAGGACTGGAGTATCTACGTTGAGTGGTTGCGGAAATTCGTAAATACCCTTCCAGAAGGTTTCTACCCGATCAGCCGCCGGCGGGTTTTCCACAACACGTGGAGGCTCTTGGAATAGGCGAGAAGGTTTATCGCGGAACTTCATGTTTTCCGCGATGCTTCTCGCCCGCCTCACTAGTGACTTTTTTGCAGCCACCAGCATTCGTATCCTATCAAGACAGTGCTGTTTGATGGTTAACAGCACGCCTTGATTTAGTGTGTGGTGAGCTCGTCTTAAATTTTCGGAAATTCGCCGCACTGCGGGCGTGAAAGGCCTATTGGTCGCCACGTAGTCCGCCACACACTGGATACGAGACGCGTGTTGTCTCGCTGACCTTATCTTAGCTTCCATCTTGTGAATGCGTCGCTCATGCCTCCCAATCAGAGGGTTGGTATCCCTCCTCTCCGTTTGGGACAGGGCCTGAGCGGCGTCATACACGGCAGAGTTGATCTGCCAGATGTCAGCCTCTTCTGAAAGGACATCGTGAATCTCCGCATCCACCCGAGCCAGTTGTTGTGGCTTCAGGGGCTTGGTGTTATGCAACGCCCTGCGAGTTCTGATGCCTTCCGTTGGTGGTATGATGCGGGCCTCCTCTACAGCCAGATGGACGCGCGGCATATCTGCCACTTCTGCTACTGCGTTAACCGGTTGAGGATGGGCTCTAACATAGCCTCGAACCCGAAGGTGGGATACATAATCCCTTGGGATTTGTGCGGAAAAGGCAACATGCTCTGGGTGTATTTCACACCAAAAAGCATGCATTCTCGCCATGTATCCTCTTCGGGCGGGCTCACTGCTCTCATAGCAATGCAGAAGACTGTCCCTTAGTTCATCCGTCCACTCAAAGCGTCCGTTTTCATTGCGGTCGTTTTATCGTGGCAATCCATCGTTCTGGGCCCCACCACCTTGCCTATGACCCCTAATCCGAGGGGGTCTGTTGTGGGGGCCTCTTTCTCGTCCATCGTGAACCGAGTAGTGGGGTATATATTATTATTATTTTTTTTTTTTTTTTTTTTTTTTCTATTATGAATTACCCAGTCAGGCCCTGTCTCCGGAGCTCCGACACTTCCGGAGGGCGCGCTGGCGTGTCATTAACCCCAGTAAACACTCCCCACGTCCATGGGGTAAGTGATTACTGGGTCCGAGAATCATGTGCCCTGAGTAGGCGGAGTGAACCAAGAATTACGGCCTTCTGCATTCGCCCGGCTAGGATTTCTGCCATGTCACGGCAAGCCGGTATGATTTTTAGGTTTGAGAGTAGTGTGTCCATCATTCCACCAAGGACCCCTAATATCAGAACCACCATCTTGACAGAATGGTTTGGGTAAAGCCTGCGGAGTTCAAAGAGAAGATCTCGATATTTAGTCCGTTTTTCCTCCTCTTTTCGGACGATGTTCGTTTCGCCAGGAGCTGAAAACTCAATGACGAAAATCGTCCTACTTTGATGGTCGAGGAGTACTACATCAGGCTTATTGGCTTGTATTTGCCTGAGGGTGGGGAATGAATAGTTCCAATAGATTCGGCAGTTCTCATTCACCACCACGGACTCAATATCCCCCGGAGCATAAGGCAACACTGGTGTCTCGTCTACACCGTACGAGTGTCGTAGATGGTAGTACAACACTCGTAGGGCCGCGTTATGTCTGTGGATATAGGCTGAGACCGCATAAGCTGGACAAGCTGACAGCAAATGCATTATGGTCTCAGCTGCCCCACGACACGCTCTGCATCTAGTGTCAGGGACCTCTATACCCATCACGCGACTGCGGTAGACGAGAGTGTTGAAGACACCATCCTGGCAGGCCATTATGAATCCCTCGGTCTCCGACTTCAGCCCACTTGACCTGAGAAACGAGAAGGTCAGGTCTCTGGATAAGCCTAGGTCTTCAATGTTCTTGAAGAAGACCCCATGCATCGGCTTATCCTTATGTAGCTGCAGGAGCCTCTCACACTCCGCAGCTTTTACGTGGGCTTTTTGCTGAACGGGTTCCAACTCGGTGATAGAGTTTGGGATTGTCCGTTCAGAGTCGAATACGAGATCGAGTTCATCGGCTGCACGGGTTGCTGCCTTGAAAAGAAATGCTCCAATCCCTGCCTTTTCATGATCACATACCAAGCAGAGAAGTGGATCTGAACTCCTGATGACTTTACAGGCTCCATCCAGTACCATTCTGTTATGTAGACACTCCAAACTCAAAAGTCCACGGCCTCCCCGTTGTCTGGGGAAGTATAACCGTGGAACAGACGATTTAGGATGCAAGCTTCTATGAAGATGCATCATTTTGCGAGTTTTTACGTCGAGTTGTCGCAGCTCTTCCTGAGTCCATTTCATTACTCCAAAGGAGTAAAGTAGAATCGGAACGGCAAGCATATTAGTTGCAGCAACTTTGTTCTTCCCCGACAGTTCTGAAGACCAGATCTGTCGGAGTTTGTGCTGATACTTGCCGCGGAGAGAGCTTTTGACAGTAGCTACCTCTTGGGTGTGGCGTTGTTCCACCCCTAGGTAGGTATACGTCTCTCCGGCATCCAGATGGTGTAGGATGCTTCCGTCTACGAGCTGAACGTCCTCTCCGTATTCCTCGCATCGTCCTCTTTTGAGATGAACCGTGGCACATTTGTCTATCCCAAACTCCATTCCGACAGCATGCGAGTACTCTTGCACCACCCTTAAGGACTGGTGAAGGTCCTTTTCTCCGGAGGCATAAAGTTTAAGGTTATTATTATTATTATTATTATTATTATTATTATTATTATTATTATTATTATCATCATTATTATTACAAATGGTTAATAAAGAATTAAAATGAATTGACTAGCAGACAAAAAGATTGAGTATCGATTCTAACCAATTGGTACCTGACCTTCATTGCCAAATAATATACGAAAAAAACGCACCAAATTGTCATAACGGAGAATAATGTCAATATTCCAAATAATATAGTGGTTGAAAACTTGAACGCTTATTTCTTAGATTCGACTGAAATTGAAGATAACATCACTAACTCCCATATATAAGAAAGTGACCGCAATGTTTATTGTAATTACCGGGATATCAGTGTTTTGTTTCCAAGATCTATGAACTGAAGATGAAAGGTGGTAGTTTTTGTATAAAATCTATAATTTTAATTGATGCAAAGCGCTCTCGACTTTCGTCATCAGTGCTGCCTGAAAGTAAATACTCTGGTTGAAGTGAAGTTGAAGTTAGATTACGAAATTTTTAATTGGAAAATTGAATGTTGAGTACTTACATGTCAGGTATTCTAACAGGGAGTTTTACAATAAAAATCACAGAAACATTTATAGAAATGTAAATAACTGAAATTCTAATGAAAAGACATGTTGGACATGTGGTCTGTCAAAAGTATAAAGGACTGTTCACATTACAGGTGTCAAGTGTCAAATGGAAAACAAATTTTATAAAATTGTACCAACTTATGATAATTAAATAGAAACAGGAATATGAATAAAATTCAGTTATTATTCCTTCGATGAAGGGGATAGAAATCTCTGTTCAGGTTTACTTGGGTGTACAGGCAAAAATTGTTATGAGAAAGTTCTTTGGAAATTTCTAATTAGGATATTTTTGTGTAATATTTTTCAATATCTGTTGGAGCTACAGTTATGATTGTTGAATTTTAAATACAAATTATTCAAGTTTTTTTACGTGTTCGTTGATCCGAGTCGGTAAATTTTAGTTCAATGATTTTCAGGAAAAATAAAAAACCACGTCAACAATAGTACACAGGATAACACATTTGACGTATTCACATTTGATGTTACTTCCCCTATCGCACCCCCAAAGCATGTCACAAGTTTTCCATGATGAACAGATTTGAACAAAATAAAATACATAATGGTCTGACGCTTATAGTTCGGGAGCTACAAATTATGTGAGTAGAAAACGATCCACCCTGAATAACTTTTAGTTCAATGATTTTTAGGAAAAATAAAAAGACACGACAACAATAGTATACACCCCCAGAGCATGTCACCATTTGTTTTAATGGATCATCCTATATTGATATAAATTGTTAAAATTGTTATTTCCGTCAACCAGCTGCACACCCTAAAGAGTACAACCCTCAAAAGTCTTCGAAAGATTTGTCCGAGCTATTAGATGTTCCATGATGAACAGATTTCAACAAAGTAGAATACATATGGTCTAACGCTTATAGTTCGGGAGCTACAAATTATTTGAGTTGAAAACGAGCTACCCTGAATGAACTTCTATACAATCTGTTACCTAGGTTTCATAGGTGTTTTTTTGATGTATACTTCAAAATAGTCTTCATTTTGTATTTGTCTCATTCTATGATAATGAATACATGCCAGGTGAAGTTACAATTGGTGTTTCTGTTTTTGTGAATTCTTGAGAAGCAATGGTTTATACACTTCGAGAACGGATTGAAATAGTGAGTTTGTACTACCAGAATGGACATATAGCTAGAGCTGCTGCCCGTATGTTCAATGATGATCATCCAGGAAGAAATGTTCGACACAAATACGTTTCGGAATTATTGAACAAATTTATGGAAACTGGATCTGTTAACAATAAAAAGCATAACCGTTCAGTTGTCAATGATGAAGCTATTTCTATTGCAGTTTTAGGGCACGTTGGACTAATGGAAAATACGCAATCTCTCACTAAGTTATCTCGAGAATCAGGAATCAGTCGTACAAATGTTTTCAGGAACCTTCATAAATACAAATTTCATCCATATAAGATTAGACTAGTTCATGAATTGAACGAAGATGAATACAATAGACGCACCGAGTTTTGTGAAAGTCTCACTGAACGGATCAACTTGCATCTTGGGTATGATGGAGAATCGAATAGTACCGTGCATCAATAGGGCAATTGAAGAGGATATGAATTTATTCGAAAACGAAATAGTTTTTTCAGCAGGATGGTGCACCTCCTCATTATGCAGCTCCAGTGCAACAATTTTTGGATGATCATTTTCCTGGTCGCTGGATTGGCAGAAGAAGTTCTAACGAATGGCCACCAAGGTCTCCGGATCTCACTCCCTAAGAATTTTTTCTATGGGATCATTTGAAGTCTAAAGTATTCATATACTTGAGTTGATTCTACCTCATGATAGAATCAACAACATTATAGAAGATGTGAGAGAGAATATCATGAGGCATTGCAGAGAAATATCTCCCGAGATTCCAAACCATGTGAGGGCGCCAATGGAAGCTCGTTTGTATCAATATATGGAAGTTGGTGGAAACGTTTTTGAACATTTACTATGGAAAATTTGTTTCTTCTCATTGTCAAGTCATTAGATTTTGATTCAAGAATTTAATAAAAAATCTCTTTTTCTGATTTATTGCTTACATATTTGCCTCTAGAACGAATATTTCAAAATGTGGCCTCCTGTATAATTGTTGACCTGTTTCTTTACTGCAAATCATTGTTTCAAAAGTTATTCAGGGTGCAGGCTCGTTTTCAACTCAAATAGATTGTAGCTTCCGAACTATAAGCTTCAGACCATATGTTTTATACTTTGTTGAAATCTGCTCATCATGAAGCATCTGCGAAACAATATAGGGTGCTCCATTAAAAAAAAATGTTGACATGCTCTTGGGGTGCGATAGGAAAAGTTAGATCAAATGTGAATATGTCAAAATATGATCTCCTGTATACTATTTTTGACGTGTTTTTTTATTTTCATTGAAAACCATTGTACCAATAGTTATTCAGGGTGGCTCGTTTTAAATGGAATGCACTGTATTAGCAATAAAGCAAAATATCCGATAGATATTTCTTAATAATGAACAAACGCAGAAACATAAATGAATAGAATCGGATTATACTAAAACAGTAATTGTTTAAATACGGATTTGATCAGATTGGATTCTGTATACCGGTGTCATGCGTCATCAGACAAATCGTTTGGCAACAGATGAAAATACCTTGTGCGCAGTGAACTCTTTACTATATGTGCCACACTCTATACTATACGTACATATAGACTAGAGTTCAATGCTTGTGCGTTGCGCTGTTGCCAGACTGCATAAAAATTGTTTCTTTGAAGACACTGAAAATGATTTTGTAATTCTGTCACATCAATGAAGTGGATTCAACAGTCACTTTGGAGTTGAAATACTGTTATAAATTGAGAGGGTTAATATCAATGGATATGTTTTGGTCTAATTCGTTGATATGAGTCTAGTCCTGTGACCAACTGAATTAAATTCAATTGTCATATTCAACAGGAGGCTCTTCAGGGGAATTTTCAAGGAATAATCAGTCCAGTTGTTTGCAGATAATATGAGACATATAGACTCTTTTCTTTCGTCAACACAACCAGTGTTCTAGAGCAAAAATTCTGTTGTTAAATGATGTTTGTTGAATACCATATTATCAATCAATGGCACAGATATTTGATCAACAAATTATTTCATTGAAAATTAACTATTTCCCAATTTGATTTCTAATTGTAAGCGCCGGCAACACTGTACAAGGCTCAGTCTGACGAAATTTGTTCCTGCTGCCTTGACTATCTGATACATTCCGAATATTATCGGTCGACGGATATCCAACCGGTGATGGTGTCGATATAGATATTTGTGGGTATTTTGATATGTATATATGTATTATGTATAAATTTGAGGATTTATATTATTATATTATTTCAAAATTCATTTCTTCTGTAATAAATTTCTTAGAAAATTTCAGTCGAATCATTCAAATATATACTAAAATGAGAATCCAGAAATGTACAGTCGATACTTTTCATCCTGCTGATGCCCAATCTGATGAGAAACGGTTTTATATGGTGGAGTTATACGGGGAAAAGTATAGATTTGTTCATTTAACGTTTTGATGAAGTAGGTGTTTGATGAGATAAAGTCTAAAAGTTTTTCCATTTGATTTAGTTCGGTTTGACAAATGTGTGTGTGTCCCTAGGAAGAGCTATTAGCTGCCTCACAGCAGAAACTTTCATTATTTCCTTATTATTGCGGAAAAAGAAAAATGAAACCGTTTCATACTCATATCGTAAAAAGTTCCACAATACAAACAAGAACTGAAAGATATTCATGACATCTGTAGCGAATATCGATTTTGTTTTGCATAACAGTATTCGATTGGGTATGAAGTCGTATTATATATCTATCCCATCTCATATAGAGGTATATCTGTGCTGAATATATCTGAATTCATACATATATTTTGTGGCACAACTATAAACTAGATTGCTATTTTGAAATACGGATCTCCTCGCTGACGATTTCCTTCCTTTCAAGGATATGGCTACCGCAGAACGTCTTCTTTATTCGCTTCCGGGATTGATTCGTTCCAGATCAAGAATATGTATACAGGGACATTCAAGGAAAATAAAAAGATTTTATGAGACATGTAGCAACCAGCTACAACCTCGAAGGAATATCTTCATTTGACTGTTCTGTTCACAAACACTTCCTGTCTTAACGAATTTTGGTCTGTTTATTCATTTAGAGCATGCAAAGCCAGTTAGAGTTATGTTCTATAGTTTCGTCATTCTGTTGAGTTTTACTACAAAATTATTCCATTTTTGTTGTACTCCTCTGTATGCTCCGATATTATTTTCATGTTTTACATAGCAATGTCATGTTGTTGATAGTTTTGTTATTTTTTACTTGTCGAATACACATTTTGAAAGTTTGATCTTTATAAATATATCATGACTCGAGTAGTTATTGGGATATCCGTTTACAAGATAATCTTAACACATTCAATTCGAGTTATTTCACCTCAATTAATGAATAATGAGAATATACTGAAATCTATATATCTGGTATGCCTTGGAGATGTTTCTGTTTTTTTTGTATAAAACGAAAACAAGCTGTTTTTGATCAGAACATACGATGAATTCCTCACTCCTTGAGCATGAAATAGAAATGTTTCAAGCATTCATAAATCGCCAACTGTACTCTGTCATACGAGCGTGCCGTATTTTGTTTGTGCACTAGATAATTTTGATCCAGGTGGCATGTTGGAATTGTAAAATCGCAACAATATTATACTGTTTGAATCAGCCATCATTATACTAAGTAAAATGATGCGGATGGGTAAATCGTAGTGTGGCAATAGCTATGGCTTCTGTGATACAAAGGACTTTTTCTTAGCAGCGGTTCACGAAAGTTTCTTGTTGCATTTGGGATTACCTTTCTGAAATTAATTCAGTGGAGGTAAAGAATCTTAAGAGAGATTCAAAATCCCGTGATTTCCAAACCTGATCTAGAATTGCATGGATTTTTCTAATTGTAGGTCTGATGCCCATTTTGCTCACGTTATAACCCAATTGTGCGCGTAAGATCTAAAGTAATTGAAAAATTATTATTATTGTTTTCCTCGACAGCAACGTGGTTTCGAAAAGTGGACATTCACCAGGTAGATCAGAATTAATATTGCGATGGAATGTCAAATCTGGTTATAACTTCAAAGACAATTCATATACGAAACAGAAAATGCAACTTACAGTAATTGTAACGGCTTTACGTGTGGTGAAAACTCCAAATGGCGTCGGTGCAAGAGCTCTCTTGCCGGGTCTTCTTTCTTCTATCACTTTTGGAGTTTTGAGTTGAGCAAAAATATCACGATGAACGACCATTTACACTCGAAAATAATTCGTGTGGTTTTTCTGAACACATCGATTGACACTTAATGATTCTTACCCGAGAGATCCCGAAAACTACCGAACACCTGACATAGATTAGCGCGATTCAATATATACCTAGGTGAGTCATGAAATTATTAATTATTGAAAACAAAAAGATATTTCCCAAATACTTAACACCACTCCATAGTTTCTTTGCCAAATTAACTTCTTTCAGGATTGATGACCATTTCCCCTGCACCGCGATGGACATTTTGACGACATAGAAAAATATTAGACTAGATATTTTTATGTGAAAATGTAGTCTCAAGAGATTTTGCACAGCCCGTCCATAACCGTTACTCGTCGGCTGTTGTATTTATGGTTTCTTCCTGAAAAATATACTTAATTTGTTGTTGAATTTCAAGGTATAGGGGAGCGTACAGTGAAGTACATATTCACTACTTTGAGGTTATGTGTGTTGATATCATATATTAAGTTTGTTCATTTGTTACAATAAAGCTGTTCAAACATTTTTTTGACATCTGTTCATCTTTCAATAACACTTGTGACCATTTGTCATCTGCTTTTCAAAATAGCTGCTCAGATCAGCTCAATTGCTGCAAATAGATGAACGTATGATTGTTGAGTGATTCGGATTTGCCGTAAGACATAAGTGTTCCATATAACCAGAAACGAGTGATCTTTGGATATATTTTAGGAGAGTGTGTAAAGTAAATCTGGTAGGTCCATTTTCTTTTCTGTTGTTGACCTATTGTTTTTACGGCGAGAATAAGATAGGACAAACAAAACACAAATTAAGACTTTTCTTTTTTAAGGGCAACGGCCAAGCTTTAAGACCAGTTCATAACCTTGCGAATAAACACATTTTTTGCCTGTCATTACCTTGTGAATGAACATAATCTCTTTTCCATTCGCGTAGGAATCACCATACCACATATAGATAGTTTATTTATTGGCATATGCCCTTGTCTCAGCCTATTTTTTGATATCAGTTCAACTTCCTCCAAACTCTTTCTTTTCTGGTATCTCATTACATTGCATTTTTTAATTTTTTTTTGAAAATTTTTACAGATGCAGCTCTTAACGAAAAATGAATCATTTGGAATTCAGGTCAAAAATTGGCAGAATTCGTCTGTAGCTTCCCAAGTTTTTGAAAATTGAACATTACTTACTTTGATTTGTAAATATTTTATGGAGAATTTGACTTGGTTATTGAAAGAGTTTGTGAACACACACAGAAATAAACAAGAAAATAAACAAACAGTGGTAAATGTTTGAACTTCTGGCACCCAACTTCCAAATATTTATGAATTTTTCTTGAAAATCCGGAAAGTGTAGCACTCTAAATTTCTCATGGTGGAGGAGATCGAAATTGCATTCCTAACACTCTCCCGGAAATTTTCTATTTTTGTCAGCGGCGCAGCATGGGAAATATATTTCATATTCGAACCCAATCAAAAAAATCTAATGAAGTGATATCGGGCGAATGAGGAGGCCATTGATGGAGACCATTGTTCACTAACCAACGATCTTCAAAAAGTATCGTCGAAAACGTTATTCGCAGGTGCACTATTATGAGCTCTTTCGTGTTGATACCACAGCTGATTTCAGTTCAAATCTAATGAATGCAAATTATGTTTGAAAATTTCGAGATATCTCTGACTTTAAATAAATGAATTTTTTTTATATATCATCCTTCGATCTCCAATAAGTTAGCCACTCAAATTGCACCACAAGCACCGTTATTTTTTATTGCAGCAAAAACATTAAAAATTACAGTAGCCTTGAAACTGTACTTTTCGAAATATGTGTGCCCTAGTATCACTCTATATAGTAATTTGGGTTTTGGCAGTTGAACATTCTATTTTTTGTAACTTATGCTCTATCCGACAAAATTTTTGGTATTTTTTTTTAATTTTTTTGATTAATATGAATTTGCATAAATCATTCCTTTCTTGTTAATCTCCTGCTCTTGAATTCTGAACTAATGAGGATGAATACGGACGGTACTTATGTTTTTTCTGAATCCTTTGAATACTCATCATAGGTATTTTTACTTTTTTTTGTATCTCATAGAAAATTTTCTGAATACGTTCTAAAGTATGCCAAAAATGTTACTTCATTCTCTCCATTACGGGTATCTACGACAGGTTTACTGTTTTCTTGCTTTTTCATAAACTGCCGTCTCTTTTGCAATTGTGAACGAAAGGTTTCATGAGCTCTTTCAATTACCTTGCCTGTAAATTATTAAGAAAATGAAGTAGTCTTCGTTACTATCTCCCAAACGGGACATGATAAATGCTTTCGAAATGATTATTCTTCAACGTCAAACTATCAGCAAATATTCAGCATCTGTTCCTTGTCGATTCTTCCTAAAAAGTCTAATGATAATTAAGATATTTCTAATAACCACACGGAAATTTAACTTTTTCCAAGTTCTTACAGAAAACCGTTTAATTCAGATAAAGAAGTATAAACTCCGTCTATTTTTAGGGTAGAATCCACTGGCGTTAAGAAATGGGGTTGCCAATTGAAATAAATAAGTTATACAATTTCTGAGCATCTTGGATAATTTTTATGGAACGTTTCCAAAGATTTAGAAAGATTCGGATCTTATTCAGGTAAATTTTGGCAAAATATATTTTTTTGTGAAGGGCTGCATGTGTCAAAATCTTGAAAAAATAATAAAAATATTTTAAAATTGAAGCCCTTTAGACATATTATGATGTTTCGGATGAACATATATTTAAATTCATTGTAGATTCTATAATGCAATAAAAGACAAGGTGATCTATTGGAAAAATACAAGAAAAGTTGGAGTACACTTATAATTAGAAATCTAAGATAACTGGAAATATTTTAAATAAAATAAGCTCCTCGGAACACAATTGCATACAAATTTTGAGCGAAATACTCCCTGTAGTTTCCCATAAACATACCGACTCCGCTCATCGTGGTTTACCCTGTAGTTTTGTTTCATATCAGTCAAGAGTTAATGTGATGTTCGTAATTTCCTTCATATCGTGACAGTAGCTATTACTATTTTTGTAAAAAAAGTAATATCATTATACTTTTATTCTTTTCACTTTAAATTCAACCCCTACAATTAATCAAATCTTCAATAACAAACTGTTTCCAATATATTCCTGACATTATCAAAATCCGATCTAAAACCTCGTGAATTTTGAAAAGTTCAGAAGCAACGAAATTAAACCAAAACTTTCTATATTCGGATATTACGAAAATAATTAACTTTCTAACCGCATCTTCCGATGGAAATTTTTATTTCCACGCCAAATTTAATCAATTCACTCCATCAGTTCAGGAAAAATTTATAAATTGTGGGATCTCAATCTTTCGGGAAGTTTTTAGAAACTGAAATATGCAATAAATTCTGTTCGTCTCTTTAAAGTTCACCAAGTCATTAATTAATTCAAATTCACTAATTTCATGTCGTCAGATTTCAGACTGACAAAGTGGAAGAATAACAAAACTGTGAAACCGTTGTAATTTAAAAAAAAATGTGATGGGATTCTGGAAACTTTTTCCATTGTGTTTCGTTTCAACCGTGAATTTTTCAATGTGATAATTTTTCCATCATCTATAGTCCCTTATCGGGAAGTCAGTAATACAAGATAGGATAACACTATTACTGGAGTTCATACATCAGAAAGAAGCATTAATATAATATAAGTAAAGAGTAGGGCCGTACGCAGGTACGCTAAACGGTAGTATTGTGTTTCTGATTATGACCATGTTTTGAACTAACAGCAGCGTTTATATTGAACAATTTGAGAAAATTTTATTTATGTTGCACCACAACAAGAAGATGCATTATTTTCGGGAAGGATATTCACTAATATGTCGTACACGTACATCATTAATATTCACGGTTCCAAATTCATAACAACAAAGGCTCCAAACAAGTATACTAAAGTTAGCAATTCATTTTAATATATTATTAAATTCAGACTGGTCGTTATCTGAAAAAATAGTTTACCACACGGTTGAAAACCTTGTACTTAATATTTCTGTGTAAGAAACTGAAGTATCACGAGATATTTTTCTCCGGCCTGTCTCAAACCCCTATAGGTTTTGGAACAAAAACTTATGTTTTTGCTGGATGGAGTTTGATATAAACTTATTATTATCAGATAGTAGAATTGTAATTTTATTGAATATGTAATAAGGCAATTTTGCCTGTTTGGTTAAAAATAAATAAATTAATTAATGAATAAAATGTCGTTGTGCCTTATGAGGCATAATGAGGGGATGTTAATAGTTAGACACCTGCTGCATTATCTACAGATTCTCATATTGCCATTATAAGGAAGAAATCGCTCGTTTGAAAATATTCAACTAAAGTCAAAATTTAGATTATATGTTTCGAAAAATGTTATATTCGATAGTTACAAAAAAAAGTTGCATTTGGTTGTTCCAAAAGAGTTGCAATCAAATGTTTGGAAAAAATGCTATCATACGATCAGAGATAATGTTATCTTTTAGTAACTTTTATACCACTAAAGAAATCAGTTTTTGTTTTTTAAATAAGCCGCCCTCAATTCAAATATAAATAACTAATCAAAAATCTTACCACTCCACACCAGTTCAATGGAGTTGAATTCACAATGATTGTGGTTTTTGATTCAGATAATTGAATACTTTCTGAATGATTCCTTTACAGTTTGATTTCAATATTTCGCCCTGTTTGAAACGAATCATATCATTCGCTGCGTGGTTATCCACTACGGATCCTTCCATTTTCGGTATCATTACGATTGATATACACATAATTACTGTCGACGTCACATCTGTCATTTTGTTGAGAAATAGCACTGAATCCAAACAAAGAAATCGTATATGGCGATTTGCGTTGGTATTATTTTTTCTATTCCCCTCAGTTTTTGATACCCTGTTGGTCTGGACATTATTGTTTTCATCTTTAGCAGTGGATTGTGTACAAAGGGAATTATATATTGGTCGAATTCAGGTACATATCAATTAAAAACGCATATAACCTACAAACATTTATTATTTATGATGCATATATAAATTTACTTTTCGAGTTACGATATTTTCAGAAAGGCTGACCACCAAAACTCACTCGGCACAGTGCAGAAGTACGTAAGAAACAAATGTTTGGATTCAGTTTCGTGACCTACTCCCAACTCTGACGTCACAATAATGCACGGTATTGAACTTTGTTCCAGCCACCGCGTGAACGTCAAAGTGACACTTGTCCAAATTTCAGATTTTCAACGCGCCTTTACGAAATTTTCAACACGATATTCTGTTAAACGTTCTCTCAGAAAATTCATTTTTCTGGAATGGTATGGCGCATTGTCTACTACCAAAATATTATAGTTGAAGTCAAACATGTTCGTCCATTTTTTGATGATCATCTTCACTACCTGTTTTAGACAAGAATCTCTTATCAGCACCTCCAATGAACCCATTTTTGATTCCTGCGTGAACGGAATATTTTCTACATAACCATTGATGTAATTTTCCTATAAAAATATAAATGAATATTCTGACTTAAGTTGATTATACTTTTGAATGATGTATCTTTTCAATTCACTTTCCTCAATAGACAATAATAAAACTTCAACATTACTAACGGGCGTTATAAGTCAAAACGTCCGCTCGTTAAGCCCCCAGACACAAGGGAATGTTGTGTGCACCTTCTAGTTGTGGCAACTATTTCAGAAGACCCTGTCTATATGCTCTGAATGTTTTATGTGCATAAACTTTGTTCTGACAACTTGGTCGTTTTTTTCTTTTTATTGTTTTGACCATATAGATTTCATTAAAAATTGAATACAACATAAAGATTTAGGATCAGATTTGCAGATGCTTCAGCTATTCAAACTTTCGGAACTGGATCTAAATGAATGTTTTGTTCATCTCTCTAGATTGTCCACACAAAATCGGAACATATGGTCAAATGATTCAAGAAATGATATAAAAAACAGGAAAATTAAGGAATGCACATTACTTGCCTGTGCTATGCGAAAGCTATGAATATAATTAATTTGAATCAGAAAGAATTGATTTATACCACCTTTAGTTGAACAAAATTGTTGAATAATGAAGAATAATAATCACCAACTAACTGTTTTTCGTAAAAAAGTTGGTAGTTTTGTATCTCTACCCGCACAGGCTATGCATTTGGGTACACTCTATGAGTGTATATGTGGGAGTGATATTATTATTATTTTTTTCCGTTTGGAATTTCTCAGACAGGTACTGTCTCCGGAGCCCCGATACTTCCGAAGGGCGCACTGGATCATTTATCCCAATAACCACTTCCCACGCCGTGGGGTGAATGACTGTTGGGTTCGAGAATCATGTGCCCTGAGCAGGCGGAGTGAACCAAGAGTTACGGCCTTCTGCATTCATCTAGCTCAGATTTCTGCCATATCACTGCAAGCCGGTATGATTTTTAAGTTTGAGAGCAGTTCATCATTCCACCAAGGACCCCTATTATCAGAACCACCATTTTGACAGAATGGTTTAGATAAAGCCTGCGGAGTTCAAAGAGATCTCGATATTTAGTCCGTTTTTCTTTTCTTTCGGACGATGTTCGTTTCGCCAGGAGCTGGAAACTCAATGACGAAAATCGTCCAACTTTGATGGTCCAGGAGGACTACATCAGGCTTATTAGCTTGTATTTGCCTGAGGGTGGGGAATGCGTAGTTCCAATAGATTCGGCACTTCTCATTCTCCACAACGGACCCAATATCCCCCGGAGCATAAGGCATTATTATTATTTCTATATTTTATTTTTTTTCCGTTAGGAATTTCCCAGACAGGCCCTGTCTCCGGAGCCCCGATACTTCCGGATATGCCAAGGTCTTCAATGTTCTTGAAGAAGACCCCATGCACTGGCTTATCATTATGTAGCTGTAGGAGCCTGTCACACTCCGCAGCTTTCAAGTGGGCATTTTGCTGAACGGGTTCCAACTCGGAGACAGAGTTTGGGTTCGTCCGTCCGGTGTCGAATAGGAGACCGAGTTCATCGGCTGCATGGGTTGCTGCCTTGGAAAGAAATGCTCCAATCCCTGCTTTTCGTGATCGCATACCAAGCAGAGAAGGGGATCTGAACTCCTGATGTATCATTCTGTTATGTAGACACTCCAAACTCAAAAGTTCCTATGGAGATGCACCATTTTGCGAGTTTTTACGTCGAGTTGTCGCATCTCTTCTTGAGTCCATTTCATTACTCCAAAGGAGTAAAGTAGAATCGGAACGGCATGCATATTAGTTGCAGCAACTTTGTTCTTCCCCGACAGTTCTGATGACCAGATCTGTCGGAGTTTGTGCTGATACTTGCCGCGGAGACAGTTTGTAACAGTAGCTACCTCTTGGGTGTGGCGTTGTTCCACCCCTAGGTAGGCATCCAGATGATGTAGGATGCTTCCGTCTACGAGCTGAACGTCTTCTCCGTATTCCTCGCATCGTCCTCTTTTGAGATGAACCGTGGCACACTTGTCAATCGCAAACTCCATTCCGATATCATGCGTATACTCTTACACCACCCTCAAGGACTGATGAAGATCCTTTTCTCCGGAGGCATAATGTTTAAGGTCATCCATGTAAAACATATTGGGGTGACCGTATGCCTCCGGTTGCTGGGGGTGCCGCAGTTGTATCCGCGGGTTTTCCGTAGTGGAACGGACAATTGCAGAAGTGAGATGCAGAAGAGGAGAGGGCTAAGGGAGTCTCCCTGAAACACGCCCCTTCTAAAGGTAACCTGCTCTGATTGAACTCTGACTTGACCAGATGTTATGGTAAAGCGAGTCCTCCAGAGCGGCATCAGCTGTTCAATGCATCCCACTATTTGATCGGGTACCGCAAGGCATCTGAGCTCATGCGATGTTGTATCAAATGCCTTGCGATAGTCGATCCAGGCCATTGAAAGGTTACGCTTATATTACACGAAGTCCTGCGTGATGATCTGTCGATCAGCATGTTCTCCTTGCAGCTAGCGATCCCCTCCTTTGACCCTCTTTGCTCATATATCCGTTCATACACCGGCTCAACTGCGGAGAGTATTTGCATGTATAAAATGCGTTTAAACATCTTATGGCATGCGCTCAAGCATTTTATCGGTCTGTAGTTCTTCGGATCAGACAAATCTCCATTTTTGGGGATTGGCACTGTTCACCCCTCGACAAACCAATCCGGAATCTGTTGCTCCCCATCTAGCCAAGAGTTGAAAACTCTTGCTAGATGGTGGTGGGTACATGGACATTTTTTCCACCAATAGTTATTTAGTCCATCAGGACTTGGAGCAGCAAAGTTCTTCGAACCTTTGAGGGCTTGTCGAACTTCTTCCGGGGTTATCGGATTGCGCAGTTCATTGAGCTCAGGCTGACGAAGCCTCCTGCAAATGGCTTCGAACTGCTTTAGGGCTGAAGAATCTACGTTGAGTGGTTGCGGAAATTCGTAAATACCCTTCCAGAATGTTTCTACCCGATCTGCCGCCGGCGGGTTATTCAGAACACGTGGAGGCTCTTGGAATAGGCGAGAAGGTTCATCGCGGAACTTCATGTTTTCCGCGTTGCTTCTCGCCCGCCTCACTAGTGACTTTTTTGCAGCCACCAGCATTCGTATCCAATCAAGACAGTTCTTTTTGATGGTAAACAGCACGCATTGATTTAGTGTGTGGTGAGCTCATCTTTAATTTGCGGCAATTCGCCGCACTGCGGGCGTGAAGGGCCTATTGGCCGCCACGTAGTCCGCCACACACTGGATACGAGACGCGTGTTGTCTCGCCGACTTGATCTTAGCTTCCATCTCGTGTATGCGTCGCTCATGCCTGCCAATCAGAGGGGTGGTTTGTCTCCTCCCCGCTTGGGACAGGCTCTGAGCGGCGTCATACACGGCAGAGTTGGTCTGCCAGATATTAGCCTCTCCCGAAAGGACATTGTGAATTCTGCATCCACCCGTGCCAGTTGTTGTGGCTTCAGGGGCTTGGTGTGATGAAGCGCCCTGCGGGTTCTGATGCCTTCCGTTGGTGGTATGATGCGGGCGTCCTCTACAACCAGATCGACACGTGGCATATCTGCTACTTCTGCCACTTCGTCAACCGGCTGAGGAGGAGCTCTGACATAGCCTCGTGCCCGAAGATGACATACATAATCCCTCAGATTTTAGGCGGAAAAAGCGGCATTCTCTGGGTGTATCTCACACATGTGTATGATTATTATTATTATTATTATTATTACCCATATCTTAAATCTGTAATTTTCCTTATTATTTACAATATTTAAGGTAAATGTGCAATTTTCACAATTTTTTTTGACAATTTCAGGTGAAATTTTTGATGGTGACTGAACCGGGATATTATGAGCTTCTAATGCTTCCACGATTATTGGTGTTTTATTTACTGTCGGCGTTGATGTCGGTTTCGAAATTTTTTCACATGTACAAATAAATTATGTTGTTAAGATTTTCATCTATACAACCTTCTGCTATGGTAGTACTCTTCCATCCTCCATGTTTTTTAAATTGCATGAAATCGCCTCCTCCCTTAACTAAAAGAGTGGCAGAAGTTCGCCAGAAAGTCGTATGTATACTTGCATGCTATGTTTTCTGGAACTTTCGCATTATAATCCATTTCAACTACTTGATTATGGCATTCACCATTCGAATATTTCAAAAATAGTCTACGTATTTGACAATTTTTGGGTCTGGTGTTGATATATTTTCATATATGTTTCAGTATTGCATTATTTGTGACAGTGAATATTCTGCTAGGGTATGTCTCAAAATCAGGTATTTTTAAAATAAGGAATGTCTCCTTATCTTCAATGTTGTTTGACGTTTTTCTATCATAGTTTCCGTGGTAACTACGCGAGCGTTTTGGTTTCTTTGTCGCTCGGCTGCTCGTATGCTATTCAAAAATTTTATAGAAAATCCGTTGAGTTTAATTAACAATAATCACAATAACTATGTCTCTGGTGGAGCAAGGGCCAACAAAAACTGACACAGGGTAAACTCAACGGACTACAGAGACAAGCGTGTCTGGCGATTACTGGGGCCATTTTCTCCACGCCAACGGCAGTAATTGAAGCCTTTCTCGGATTACATCACATAATTCTGGAAAGAGAGGGCATGACAGTTGACAACATTCTAGAAATTCCTTCGAACGTCATGCCCAAAACTATCAACTTTCACACGCCCTACATTGTGGTCTTCCCTGAAAGAGAAGACTGGGTTCGAAATGAAACTGACCTATGTAGGGCAAGTAAACGTTGGCTCACTGATGGTTCCAAAGCATTGGAAGGCGTCAGAGCCGGAATATACGGGATGTACCCAGTAGTGAAACGCTCATTCAGTATGGGTAAATTAGCTACGGTAATCCAGGCAGAGGTAAATGCCATTAAAATATATGCAAGGGAGCTGGAAAATCGACACCACACACAAAAACATTAAAAATATTTTTTTGATAGTCATAAAGCACTGAAAGCGCTTGAATCCAACTGCTTTAAATCCAGAGCAGTATGGAACTGTAGAGAAACCTTAATCTGACTGGTCCAATGCAACAACGTTAAATTAGTCTGGATACCAGGTCACACGAGCCTAGGAGGGGAACCAGATAGCGGAAGCCCTAGCAAAAGGGGAGGGCCAAAATAACGTACACTGGGCCAGAACCGGTATTCGGTATAGCACATAGCACTGCCAAGAATGTTATAACATCCTGGGCAGACAATTAAAGACTCGAGTATTATCGTAGTCTACCGGGCCTAGCCTATTCCAAAGCATTTATTGCTTGCACAAGAAAAAAACAGGACTCCGACAAACTGCTAGAACTCAGCGGTGCACATCTCAAAGTTATAGTAGGTTTGCTCACTAGCCACTGCAAACTCAAACACCACATGCATAAAATCGGACTTGCACAAGATGCAGCACAGTGCCGTCTATGCATGCATGGAGGAGGATGAAACGGCTGAACACATTATATGTTTATGCCCCACAGCGGCCAAAACGAGATTTTCAACATTTGTCAATACAACAGTAGGGCCGGAAAACCTGGTAAATTGTTCCCCCAACGTACTCCTTCATTCAGTTAAGAGATTGGATATACTGGGAGAAATATAACCATAGGGTGAGCCACAATAGGCCATTGGCAGTAGTAGAGGGCCTGATATGGGCCCACTCACGTTCGAACCTAACCTAACCCAACCCTGGAATATTGACAGGAGGACTAGTACGCCATCTTTGGAACCGATTTAAAAAAAGAACGTGGTTTCATTTGTTTTGTCTGTAGAAGAGTTCAAACAAAATCTATTCAGGCCCGTTTTGATTATAAGTGGTATTTAGTTTAAATAGCTGTTGGAATGTGACTACCGAATTTGTGTTGCAATTGACAGCTTATCACAGTCTAACATTCATTTAAACTAAATGAAACTTCAAGTTCATTATAAAATCGGCCGTCAGTCGGTACACAAAGATTTTTAGACATCTTAGTTCAATCTCAAAGTGACAAGATGAGTCTTCTTGACATCTCATAATTAATTTTCAAAACGTGTTCGTTGAGTTCACGTATTTCGGGAAATATCAACTTCTTCAGAAAATTCCATATCCTTGATGAAATATTCAATATTCATCTATAATTCCAAAGCCGCTTGAGATTTTCCCATAGCCATGAATTGAAAGTCGAATTTAATTACCATTCACTCGGAACTTTGCGAAATTCGAAGTGCCTCTGTGTTATAAACACGATTATTGGTTCGTATTCTCCTCCTTCCCGCAAACTTTTCAATATATTTTTGGGGTCGACGAAAATTGGCAATTATAGTTTTGATGAAGTTATTGCCTTTATCATTCATTGGGCTATCGGCAATTTCCGAAATCGTAAATAAATTTCAGCTTATGAAATTAAAGTTACGCCTACTCAAATTGAATTCTGTCATATGTTCTCCCCCAATTCAATAAAATGGAGCCCAACGATGTTATAGTTCACCTCCGTTATTAGCTGTAGAGTTATTTATACTGAGTGATAATTTTATAGCTCAACAAACAGACTTTCTCTGAAAAAGAAGTAGAGACACATAATTTCCAAAGATTTCCCTACCCCTAGCCCAACCACGTGTCTTGACCAGTATAAAGGCTTGTTCCTATACCTTTCAAATTGGTCTTCTGTACGGGAACGAGGGGATTCCCATGCAGTCCAGTAGAGTCAGCAAAAATGCAAAACATACTCAGTGAATTGAAAAATGAAAAAGCAGGAGGTATTGACAATATCATAGCCGAAACTCCTAAGATCATTCTCTGTTATATCGATAAACCATCAGTTCTATTTTCAACCTTTGTATGAAGGTTAGCAAGTATCCATCGACAGCCATTAGTTATTTCTATCCACGAAAAGAGGAATGAATAGAACGTAGGTAATTACTGATCAAAATCTTTGATGACAATTTCGAAAATATTTGAGAAAACTTTAAAGAATAGATTTCTGTACAAAGGATACCGCACACTTTAATAGGGAAAACTCTTTATCTCATAGAATTATATCATTATTACGAATTGTCCATAAGTATTCCTAGGATATGAAAGTAAAACTGAACTAACTCATGGAATAATCCTCCCGATCACCCCCCTTAGTTCCAGATACCCCCATCACCAATCATATGAATCCTCAAGTAGTTGATGAAGAACCGTACTTCTTCAAAAAATTGGCAAAATCTAGCAGTCTGTTTTTTAGTTTTAACGGATTGGGTGAAAATCAAAACTATTTTGGTATTGATATTTATCTATTTCTATCAACATTGTCTTGCCATGCTGTAATGCAGCACCTTTTGTGGCATATTATTTGCTATGAGCTACAACTGAGATGTGATGAGTTTATTTCTGAGAAAGTTCAATTTCGAATTAGAGCACAAAAATTAAAGTGATGCATGGTACCCAAAGTAGCAAAAATCGAATATTTGAAACCCTGTAGCTCGAAAACTGCTCATAGTATCGATGTGTAAATTGGACTAAGTTATGAGGATGCAAGCATCAAATACATATCAATTTGAGCAAAATTATCCAAAAGCCATTTTACGCTGTAAATATGCATGAGTGTAGTTTTAGATAGTTGGTAGGATATAATAAAAACCTGTAATGATCATAATTTGAAAGTAGAGTATTACAAAAACTTTGCCAGAAAGCTGTCATCACTGGCTAGTCTATGAATTACAATATTGTTTGAATTCGAACAAAGTTCGAAAAGTGCGTCGGAAAGTTTTAAATAAATGAAATGAATAATTAATGATAGCTATTAGTATGATTTTCGTACAGGAGGACACTATTACAGGAAATATTATTTTCAAAATGTCATAGCATTTATTGATTGCAAGTTTGTCTTCGTGAAGGATATTCGTTTCTTGACATAACTTTTTGGCAATTGTAACCTTCTATAGTCTGAAAATAAAAAACGTTAATTTGTACAAATGGAGAAGGGCAGAAATCAATACTCCACGATAAGTTACTCCGTTAGGAAAACTAAAAAACTAATTTACTCTTGTCAGTAACGTATGGTATTCTGAAATTTGCCTGTCAATTAACTGAATAACACTGAAAACACAATTCTTCATCAGGTTGGAAGGAATTATGATATGTTTTTTGACTATATAAATATAAAAAATCAAAGAATGTAGATCATTTACAAGCAACTTAGGAATCAAGTGAATATTGCCATAGAGAAAATGAAAAGTATGGTTATCCTTAATTTTGTGTGAATGATACAAACGATAATAGAGTGTTGTGGATAAAATTACATAACCTGAATATTCATAATAGGAAATCTTCGATTATCCGATTAGAATCAATCAACCTTTCCTATAATCCTCATTGAACAATTCAGTAATAGAAAAAATCTATAGGCATCTGAAAGAAGTGAAAACACTAGCTGCCGGTCCAGACCTTATCAATCTAGAAATGCTCCTAAACTGTTGTCCGATGCTATTACCATTACTAACAAATATTATAAATTCCTTTCTACTGGAAGGTGTTTTTCCCGATAGTTGGAAAAATGTCTCGAATAATTGCGTTACCCAAAAAAATTATGTTTTGAGTTACAATTGAGTCAAAGGTGCACGAGCAAATAATGAATCATCAAATAAGACTTCATCTCGGAAATATTCAATTTTGCCCGATGAACAATCAGGTTTCAGGTCAGGATACAGTAAAGTTGTATAACGGCATTGCTCAATATAACAGATGATATTATCAGAGCCACCGATTCAGGAAAAATTACAGTTCTCGTTCTCTTAGATTATTCAAAACCATTTGACACTATAAGCCATGAGTTACTGGTTTCTATTCTGAACTTTGTAGGTTTCTCGGAAGATGCTATAAAACTCATGAGCAGTTATTTACAGAACAGATTTCAATATGTAGAATCATCTATTGGCCAGTCAGGAAAAGAAAAATTACTTGTCGTGTGCCCCAAGGATCGATACTTGGACCTTTGCTTTTCAGCAAATACACAAATAATTTTGTATAATCTTGGATCATTATAAAGCACATTTCTATGCTGACGACACACATTTGTATCATTCATTTTGAAACGGAGATTAACACTCTCAAATCACATGTGATGATTTTTGGTAAAGACAAAAAGTATAAAGTGGAAATTTAATCGTTTACCTTAGTGCTTTATACTATGGATTTCCATCAAGTAACGAACAATTCAATCCAAAAAAAAAAAGACAAAAAGTACTTACATGGAATCTGTTATGGCATTCAGAATTCAAGGCAATGATTTGGGTTTTACAAATGTTGCTAAGAATTTAGTTTTATTTCTGGACACAGAACTTCGTTTCAAGAAGCTTGTTAGTAGCTGTCTCCAAAGAGCTTACTGCTCTTTGAAAATGCTCTATCCACAACGTCACTTGCTTACACATTAACTGAAAATGTTGTTAACTGATGTACTTGTTCTAAGTCATTTCAGTTTCTGCGATGTTCTTTATGGTCCGTGTTCAGATCAATGTGATATCAGACGCATTCAAAAAGTACAGATATCGTGTCTAAGATTCGTTTATGGCATTAAAAAATTTGAACCTGTGTCACATATGCTGAAACCCACGAAATGGTTGAAAATGAATCGTCGAAATCTCCACTTCCCAGTATTAGTACAGTCTATTTTAATAAAACAATAACCACCGTATCTATGTAATAAAATAAGGTATAGGACTGATATTCATAAACAACCAAACCTCGAACACAAACGATCACCACCGGTCAAGCGGGATTGTCGACAAGATATCGTCATGCTGCAGGTCATGGATGAAAAATTGGCACGAAAATATGAGCACTTTGTGTATAAACATAACTAAGTCGGCATAATCAAGTTTGCTGATGTGTCCTGTTTGATCCCACAGTTTTACAGGTATAAGTGCAGATACCAGAACTTTTAGACATCTTACTTTGAATTATCAAGTATTTGTCAAGTCCGAGCAATCTAGGATTAATATCGTTGATTGTTCCAATTTTTTTCTTGCAAAGATTATATTATTATCCTAATATAATCGTGCTACTTGTGGATTAGCTCATGAATGGTGTTATAATATATTAAAGGGCATACCCTGAAATGTAAACAATTCTCACTCGAACCTGAAACAAGAACACTATCTGCTTAGTTGTGTTCGCCACTGGAACTAAAACGGATTCAATCTCCTGCTGCAAGCGGGTGATCCTGCCACTGCCTACTAGATAATATACTAAGCGTATTAAGCTTGGCTGGAGTCGGATGGGAAGTTACATTCTACGTTGGTACATGGTGAAGTTAATTAAACTATCTCTATTTAGTTATTGCTCCTCAAGAATTATTATCATTTGGGTTTCCTTGTTAATTTAGCTGTTGAACCATTTAAAGACGAGAAGCAGACTGTAGTTATTGTCGATAAACATATTCGCTCGCTCTGTTCAGAATAACATTCGAATTTCACGGCGGTAATACTATTATTTCACATGAATGGAATACTGTTACGCTATTTTAATCTTCAGTGGAATTAAATCGACATTTCAGTTCGCTGTTGTGTTTAAACTCCCCATATATTCGGTTGCTATTCACCTATTTCTCATTCGAGATATCGGTTTTCTATTCCACTTAACACAACACTCAAGCCAAATTGGTTTTTGTTTCTTGGAGGTCATATTTTTTCTGGAGAAGTAACTGAATGATTTCCCATTCGAATACTGGTTCAGAAAATAAACTTAGTATTACAAGAAAATAGGTACATATTCGATTAGCTTGATATGTATGTCTTAACGAAATAAATAGTCATAATTCAAAACAATTACTTGGTTATCCATGAAATCAATGTTTTATTTCAAAATTACTATCAAGAATTGGCGATCTCAAAAATTTTACTTCTTTCTGAATTATTTATAATTTTTGATTAGATGGCAACTCATTCCCATCAATCTGTTCACCCTGCAATTGGCTCAACCAATGTACTTTTTAAAGTTCAGCATAAACTGAGCGTCCAAAAACAGCATATTGAATCTGTTACTACAGTTAGAGGAAAATCCCCAAGCAAGTATACCCCAGCAAACCTTGAACTTGATGTAAGTGAAGCATCTGTCTACATTTCAAAGCAAGCGATACAAAGTGATGTATTTGCAAGAACTACTTATCAGGAGATGATGATGGTCCCATGGAGTTTTGCAAGGCAATGATGGAAAAAATCAATTTGCACCCAAATTTGGCAAGGGTTATTTTGTTCAGTGGCAAACATTTTGCCTCAACGGACGTGTCAACCCGTCACAATTGTAGGTTCTAGAGCAGAAATAACCCACACTGGATGGGAGAGCTTCACACCCAGCATTCCTAGAAATTATAAGTGTGGGTCGAAATCTTGGCAAGCCTAGTGGACCTTTTTTCACTGACGGCAGCTTGACTTATCTGTAATATTTAGATATCCTGCATCATCACATTCTACCTAGATTGCGAGAATCAAATATTGATATACAAGAAACATGATTTCAACAATATGGGGCACTACCCCATTATTCAAAAATGTTGCGTACTTCTTTTGTCCCATACGTTTCCAAAAAGATGGATTGAACGAAGAGGAAGCATAGAATGGCCAGTCCGCTCTCCCGATTTGACTTATTTGAACTGTTTTCTAGGGATATTTGAAAAATTAGGTTTTGGTGGAACAACCAACAAATTTGAAAATTTTACAAAATTGAATATGTCGGGAAGCTGTTTCAATCATGTTTCAAATGCTAACTAATACCACCAGAAAATTTTATTACTGCTTGGGATAATGTTTGCAACTGATGGCAAACATTTTGAGTCAGGTAGTTTTCAGTTTCTCTTATATATGTGACGAAGGGGCGATGAATTGATTGAAAATAAAACGGGTATTTAATTTGAAAAAATTGAGTTACCCCCAATATCTAAAAAACTGTTAACTGCAGAAGTTTTCATGATTTTTTTTCCAAACCGTTTCTGAAATATGAGACCGTTCCCAGACTTTTGAAAAACACTACTCATTAACTTTTAAATGACTAGAAACTTCCAGCACTGGTTAAAAATTGTTATAACTAAAAATCACTGAATCTGCACAGAAAATTGAATAATTTGTTGAAGAAAAAAGAACTGTTGGCGTAAAACCGATTGCTGTTTCACCAAGGTAGTGTTTGCTCTTAAACGTCTTGATAACTCTCCTGCACAGTGATGTATTTATTCAGTGAGACTCTTGTCTCTGGCTTGACTATAACCGGGTGCCCGTTTTTTGAGCTACACCATGGGAATCTCATTCATTATTAGATATACGAGGTCGGTTCATGCAGAACAATTATCTGAAAGGAAATTTGATGTGTTATTTTTAGTTATTGAATTATTGAAAAAATAAAATGAAAATTCATAATTTTTGTTTTATTTTTTTCAAGCGAAATCCAAAAGAAATTAACCGTTTTTAATTATGACGTTCTCAAGGCAACTTTATACAACAAATCTGAATCTGTCATCGTATTTTTCAAGATTTTCTTGATGCCAGAGTTTCAACACCTAACTTTGGTTTTTCTTATGGGCACCACATTAAATTTTTGCATTTTTGAAAAGTATTTTTATTCCTGAATACAATGATATATCACACTATATGATCTAATCTAACATGAAGATCAAAAATGGAAAAAAATATTTTGCGAAAAATACTTTGGAAATAACGCCAATAATTTTGTCTGTATTTGACAGTACTGTTATGAGATGCAAGAAAAATTATTGTTTTCACACTGTTCACATACATTGACACAATCTTGAAAAAGACACTATTTTGCGTCAAAAGTTCCCTGAAACTCATCGTTCGATAATACGAAAATCAAAACCTTTGTACCAAGTGCGTTATATAGATCCTAATACCCGGAGGGTAACATTCACCCGAGGGCCTTTGGCCCGAGTGATGAATGTTACCCGATGGGCGTTAGGATCTAGTAACGCTCGTCGTGCATACAAAATTTTATTCTTCACGAAAAGATTATTTTAAACGACATTGTTTACTTCATAAATGTCTTATTTTTCTTTTCGTGAAAATGGCTGAATTTTTAATATGTTGTAGCTGGAGCCATTCTGAGTAAAAGTTTCCTTTGACCAACTTGATCGTATACTACATTCGGCGCTAGAGAGCGCCAAATCATGAATTTGGTGATTCTTGAAGAAATTCAGCTGGATGAAAAAATATCAATATCTCATTAATATTCAATATTGTGTGAGACTGGGCAATCGTAATGTTCGCGAGAAATATTTTTCTATGAATACAGAGTGTTTGATATAAGATTAAATGTTAATCTTATTTCAAATACTCTGTATTCATAGCTTCATTATATTTTGGTCGATCAACAAACCAGTTTAATACGAAATTATTGGATTAAATCGATCAACAAACCATTCTAATCAATCCTCAATGATAAACTCAATCAACTCCTAACCTCTTAGGCGAAATCAATCACTGAAGAATTGAGTAAATTGTTGACTACCCTGTATAAAAATAACGCCATATTTTTTCTCTGTATTTTGGAAAAATATTTCTCGCGAACATTAGGAATACCCAGATGCCACAATTTGAATATAAATAAGATATTGATATTTTTTTATTCAGCTGAATTTCTCCAAAAATCACAAAATTCTTGATTTGGCGCCCTCTAGCGCCGAATGTAGTCATACGATCGAGTTGGAACAACGGAGACTTTAACTTAGAATGGTTCTAGCTACAACATATAAAAAATTCAGCCATTTTCACAGAAAGACTTTTTTCCATAAGGTGTGTGCGTGGTCCTTTCTTCTTATAGTATTTATTGCGTTCTGGACGGCAACTGAGCACAAGTGAGTTTTTATGCAATTGCCATTGAAACATTGAAGAGGTTGCTAAGGGTTGTTTATTTAATAAAATGACCCTGCGTTTTTGTAAGAATTGACAATCTTGTTAGAGGAGGAAACTAAATACGGTTGTGTTCATAATAATTATGGAGATACCACAGAATGTGATGCTCAAAGCTGAAAAAGCGTTGGGAAATTTACTGCCTGTGAAATCCAAAAACTTATACGAGAAGGAGTATAACTATTTTTTTCAATGGAAAGATGAAAACATAGTGAATACCGTAAATGAAACTGTCTTGATGGCATACTTCCAGGAACTGGTGAGTTTATCTCATGAAAAATATTAATATTTTTTAATCTACTTTAAATTATTTCAGTCTGAAAAATATAGTGCAAATATTCAATGGACCAAATACTCACAGCTGAAATCAACATTGATTGTTAAAGAAAACATTGATATATCAGCATTCAGTCAACTGATGGCCTTTCTGAAAGTTAATTCAAAAGGATACATTCCTAAAAATCAAAGGTGGACAAGTATTACTTTTCATAAGAAAAGCTCCAGATGATACATTTCTGCTACATAAAGTTATTCTGGTAATGGGCGTATTTGGAGGCTTAAGACGTGATGAAATGGTCAAGATGACAATTGATGACATTGAAGACAGAGGAGCCGTTTTACTGATCAAGATATCACAAACCAAGACCTGCACCTCAAAAAGTTTCACCATTGTTGAAGAAAGCGAAAGTAAAAAGTACATTGCACTACGACCAAAAGGATGTAAACAAAGTAGGTTTTCTTTAACCTACAGGAATAATAAACTAAGTTACCTGTCGGTAAAAATACTATAGGAAGTGTTCCTTCTAACATAGCAAAATACCTTAATTTCCACGGACATTGTCTACGCCAAACGTCGTATACGCTTCTTTTTCAAGGTGGTGCTTCCTTTGAAACACTAATATTACATGGAAAATGGAAGAGTAGTGCGGTAGCGGAGAGCTATATTGAAAAAGTATCTCCTCGAAAATCAAAATTGCTACAATGATAGCCCATCCTGTTTCCAAAAAAGAAAATGTTAACGTTCCGAACGGAACCGAATGCACATTGAAGAGTTCATCATCGGTCAACTCACAGAACTTCAAACTTGTTACTAATTTTTCAGGAACATTTGAAAATTGTAATTTCTATTTGAGAGAAAATAATCAGTCCTTTTTTTATGTGCAGTTATGAATAAAACTTTTCTGAGTAATTGATTTATTGAACTACAGAAAAAAACATTTAGCGGGCGTTATGATTCATAATGCCCTCCATAACGCCCCAGGCGTTAGGGGTCTGTTTATAGCAAGTGTTGCCAAGGTATTATATAGCAGTAATGGACAAGTGAAAAATTAAATATTCAAATTAATGATGAAATGCTTCAATTTATCACTATAATACCTGCTGTAGGAAAAATAGTGACGAGTAAAGTTTTCGTTCATAAAATGCCCTTTTTTGCGAACTTGCATCATAAATAACTATCAGATTGACATGTTGATGTCGAAGGACTGAATATCTGGTAAGTATCGATTGAATTTGTAGAGTATGTTTGTTTCTTGATGTTTTTTTTAGGGACTAATGAGGAAAAATAATGTTAATTCAAGAAAACTCTGTACAAGTATAGAGGGGTTGAAGAATCAATAGAGTTCACAGCTAGTTTTGATAACGGATGCAGATATAGTTACCGAATCGTTTCGAAAAGGAATGAGTTTTCAGTAACTATTTTCAGTTAGGCAAATTACAAAAAAACTATACGTTACTGACAAAAATCTAATATGTGTTCAGACTGTAGAAGATTGAAACACCCAGAAAGCAAAAACTGAATATCAATGAAGAATATCGAAAATAAAGAAGCTCCGTTCTTTTTTATAATACAATTTTTAATGCAACGCCAGAGAGCAATATTTCTGCCCTTGGCATTCTATTGATGGGTAGAAGATTAAGAACCTATCTCCGGCTCCCTGAGGATATTTTCGAACCTATTTCGTTCATTAAAAATGCATGTAGGCAAAATGTATCATGATAGAGCAACAAAGCCATTAATCAAACTGCGTCCTGAACGAGAAATCCTGATTCAGCAAAAATCAGAGATTGAAACTTGGTGTAGTAGTGATTAAAAATGAGTTCATTGATCACACTGTGCATATTGATGACTGAGAGTTTTAGTGAAATCAATCAATCAAGAGCTGAATTCAGAACGAAATATCTTGTACTCTGTTGAATATTGGAAAAGGGAAACGTGTATTCTAATTCCCGTTCTAAAAATGGTGCAAGGTAGGTGTTCTAACAGTAGCTGGGAGCAGGAAGATACTGTTCAAACCAGATGTGGTGGTAGTCGATTAACGTGGAAATGAAAGAGTCTTCGGGCTTGAATATGGAAAAAAAATTACCTAATCTGGTCATAAGCTTTAGCTTTTATAGAAATGTAAAACAAATAAGAAATGGTATGAGCATATTTCTTTGAATGGCTGTTGAACGATGTGGATTTCTTGAACAATTGTTGTGGAATCATGTATTTTGTGCCCAACCTAGTGTTTATAGCGAAATTATTTCCACATTAGTCTTAAAATATAGGCAATGGTCATGATACGGTCTTAACTGATAAGTTCATCGGTTAGAGAGGGGTAAAATGGCAGTGAGAAGTTGAAAAAAGCTCTCCTTTACGATACTTCGCCTTACCTCACCTTTCATCTAAAACTCAAGCATGCATAATAGTGTACTTTATTTCAACTATTTTCCTTGATTTATCCTATGAGTTTCACATAATAAAAATTAACTGAATATCAAATCTATTTGCTTTCGCTCCTTCAAGATCAACCAGTCGCATGCCATATGTCAACTAATAATCTGTAATAGTCACCCATAGAACTTTCCATTTTGAAGTGTCAATCATACCAAATAATTTTCGGTACTTCAATAATAGTTCAATATCCACAGACAAATTTGTGCCAAAAACCGAAGGATGAATTGTAACACTATGAAACTTGGCACGTGACTTCTTGACATCATGTTTAGTTAAAAAAAAATTGTTTACCAAAAAAATCAAGGGTGGAACACAAAAAAAATTGACTTCAATAAAAATGTAAAAAAATTGAGTTTTATCGGAAAGTAAAAAGGCTATCGTAAAACGGCTTCGATAGAATAAATAAAATTACAAAGTATTTTTGTAATACTTTTAAGAGGATGGGTTAGGTTAGGTTCGGTGAGGTTAATGCTTCATATTTGAAGCAAATACGTCTTTTCGAGCTCTGGAAACAGTGTTAATCGTCCTAAACTTACGATTAGGAATAGCTGCCATTGTAGACAAAAGGTGAGAATATTTTTTGAGATTATGGATAAGCTTCACATCTCATTCATGAATAAATATTATGAGAATTATGAGATTGGCCAGTCTCGATGATATTTTGCAAAAACCGCTACTAAATATAAATGGGCTCTTCATAACTGCTTTCGAAATTTCATCCTAATAACTAGTTGCCACTTTTTTATTAGTTTTGTTTGGTGCTTTTTGGTCCTCAGCGGTCGATTTCTTTCTTGTACACATTTTTGGACACAAATCAAACAGCAATGCGAGGAATCGAAGCTTTCTGAACTGTTCCTGAGTTTGGATTCCATTGGAGAATATGAATCAATTCGAGGGTCAGGGCTATGAAATTTTTCATTGCCATACTTGAACTTCTTAGAGCTTGAAGTCCTGAGTGTGTATATCTGTCGAAATTTTTCAGTTACCTTATATATTATTATTATTCATGAAAATATATTGAAAACGTTGTTATTCGTATAATTGTCCTGGGACGTAAAAATCCCTATGATTTGTGTTCATACTCTCAATTCTGCATGTACAAATTTCAAAATCCTGATAACAGATTTTTTGGCACACAGCTAATATACTTGCGTTTACTTCAGAAAAGATCAGTGCATTATAACATATAAGAATCCATTATTTTTACTTCAAATGCACCTGGGGAGAGAATATTCGTTTGACTTAGTTATCAACTCAAATAATTCCTTTAGGAAAAACTTCTACATAACAAATTCAAATTGAATATCACTTTTTTGGGAGAGAGAAAATTGTTGTATATGCACTTAACAACACTCTTGTTCTTTGCCAGAGTAATTGAATACCCTAACACATTTCCCATGTTTCTTGGGACAATAAAGTTATTATTATTATTATAATTATTTCCACCCTACTCTTTGTAAAAGATAAGCAATAATAAATTCATAGGTACCACAGCATTCAATACAACTCCAATCCACTCTAAGAATTTTTGATGTCTTGTCTGCTCTGAAATGAATTTCTACTCACTTCGCACAATCGCAGCTGGATCTATAATAATGTCAAATAGTGTCTTTAACCATAAAATTTTTCAATAATGAACTAAAATTTTCACACCAAGAACAAAAAACTTCGCATGACATTAGGGTTTGACATGTCTATAATAAGCAGGAAACCGGACTCGAGATACTACGCTCGCAGCTTATGATCTCAACCGACATCACACTGAGAAAACTGATCCAAAAGTGTGGCCATTGTTTGCTCAGATATTATGGCTCGATGATCCTGGATTTGTCGTATATATGGAATGAACAGATAAATTCATCTTCTTTCGTTTCGAATGGTTAGGGGTTTCTGATAAACCCGTGGTTCGACAAAATTATCTATCGTTTAAAAAGAATGAGTTTTTGGACAACCTCTGAATTTTTTTAAATTATAACACATTTTGGAGTTGTTTTTGTGAATTCAGTATCAGAAATGTGAAGTGCAAACCTCCAGCTTGAAATTGCATAGATTATTTTTCATGCAGGTTGTGTATAAGCGATTATTTTCCACATTTACTGGCTAAGATGTCGGAACTTTGAGGGAGTTGAAAATGGGGCGCGAGTAAAACCCATTTTTTTTGTTGGCGTGTGTAAGTGAGACCTGTCTCACTACTCTTAAATATTGCCTACTGTCTGGAGAGGGTACCTAATGGTTCCTGCTTCAGTTCAATTATTCTGGATTAACTGAAATATCTACGATTTCTGCATCCTTCGTAAAAAACGTAGTTGGATTATGTAACGTGGTAAAACAACCACATAGGTACTCAGATATCCGCATGTTTTAATTGCATGAAAAAGTGGAGAAGTCTTCATGACCAAAAGACACTTTTATTTTCAATTTATTGATAATTTTTAGCAAAGTTTTGACACATGTAACGTTCGGCACCGTCGGAACTTGCAGCGAGCCTGAAATTTGATGTCGGCGTTCAAGCACGTTTTCTGAGAATACGGGCTCATTTTATAGGGAATTACTAGGAATGTTTCTTGTGGGGAATGGAATGATCTTCAACCCTATTTAAACCATATTTTTTTTAAACTAAGTTTTTCCAAGAGAAAACCGTAAAAAAAACAATTTTTATATCAAATCAATTTTTTTTGGCTTCCACCCCCGGAATTTTGGTAAACAATTTTTTTTCTTATTTTTTATGGTATCAAGTACTAACAGGCCAAATTTTGTAGTGTTACAACCGATTCTCGTCTCAAAACTAAGTAGACTGGAGGCACCTTATCCCGCGTTATTCATTTGCATGTTCTACATGTTCGACGATTCTCTGATACAATAGATATTCCATTCCCAACTACTTCCATTCACTACAGTATTTTTATCGATTTATAACTATCGAATCAATTAAATTGTTGAAAGCTGAAATAATGGTGGTAATGGATGTTGTAATCTCTTCCCTTTTTTTCGAATTCTGCCATAATCATTTATTTTTTTCAATACTTCTTCTTGTTTCAATAATAATAAAACGAAAAAGTGTGTGGAGGATGATATTTATTTTAGATCATGTTTCAAACCTTTTGTTACTATAGGATAGAGAAAGTAAAATATTGAAGCTGAAACTGTTTATTATTTGCCAAAATAGTTTCCTTCTTTATTTACAAAACAGGCTCGTATTTTTTCCTCTTTTATCTACTAACACGTGACATAAGTAGAAGTAGTTCATTTGCTGTTCTGGAAACCACGATCTTTGACGATTTCTCCCTCGCATTACAGAATATTATACCGGAAATATTATGTATATAGAAGTTTTGTGAATTGAGAAAAACTGCTAAGAGAGGTTGAGAAGAAGGAAACATCAATAGAATATTGTACAACATCCACCAAACTAAAGTACCAATCTGAAAAACGACCTTGAATCACTGACGGACTCGTTAGATCTATTATCTATACTATACTCTGCCGTGGAAATAAACCAACTGAAGAGAATTGCATCAAATATAAGAAATACTGAAATAAACTCAACAATATTTTAAACAATGCGAAGACTACGTATTACAGAAATAAAATATACTGACCGGCATAAAAAGTAGGACAGCACAAATTAACCAATTGAGTTGCTGTCCAACTTTTTCTGCCAGTATATATTCAAACGGATACAATTCTGCTGAGCATCGTGAAAAAGAGACTGAAATGAAAAAAATATATATTTAAACAAACATCTTAAAATGGACACCAAACTTATAGCAGATATTTTCAATGATTCCTTCTGGAGTATTGGGAAGAAAATGGCAGAAAAAATTTAAGGAAATGTGATAGTAGAACCGACTTCCTCGACCTACATCCCAGACACCATGTTATTCCTAGAAACCAATCAACATGATGTAAAAGATTGTATTCTAAATTGGAATATAAAAATCACCCGGTGACGATATGCTGACAACTGAAATCTTAAAGTATCTTTTTGATGACATAACAGCACCCTCAAAATTTATTATGAACTGGGGCACTAGGTCAGGTTAATTACCCAAGGCTTTCAAATCTGATTTAGTGAATCCATTGTTCAAGAAAGGAAATAGGCTGAATGTATCATACTACCGCCTAATTTCATTGATCTCAAACTTGGGATTTTTTTTGAAATGATCATGAATCCCCACATCCTAAACTTCCTTAATGAATTTTAGTATTATGACAAGCAATATAATTTGTTTCTCAAAATCGAAGGAATTTTTATTCAGATAATCACTGATACACTTGTATTACCTACGATAATCATCTTCTGAAGATCTCAGACAGCATTAGAATTAGACGGCAAATGTTTTATTCAATAAAAAGCTACTTGACTGACAGAATAAAGCGATGATATTTCGAAAGGCAAACATTGATGTTTATTCATCTACTTGGTGCAAACGCTTCGAGAGAAGGGTACTTCGTACTCATTTCACTATGCTGATATTCTGCTGCACAAAATTTCGAACTTGTTTAAAATATTACAGTTTGATCTTTCAAGAGTATTTGCTACCTAGGAGTGTTTGTTCTTGATTGTCCGTGTGAATGGCGCTGCGACCAACTCAGTTGTGGGTCGTAGCTTCGTCCGTGAAGAAATATTAGTCAAACAATTAATTATTATTCATTTGGCAGGGACAGGACAATTATAATGTTGTCTGACCTACCCTTGCACTGAGGAGAGGCAAAAGTGAAGGATAATCTTGTGTTCAATTATAAGACAAGCACTTGCAATTGGGTATTCTAAGAGGAACCTTGCACAAATATCTGTCAGATGTAGTTCAATGTCCGTTGTGGTAATAGCCAGGAAAGTAGTTGTTTTCTGACAGATGTTTTCCTCTATTTTTCCACTTAGTGGAAACGCTTGGAGAGAACGTTACTCCTTATTCATTTCAAAATGATATTATTATTGATTTGAAAGTAATGGAATATGGTGTACCCCAAGGAACAGCCCTTTGCCCATTTCTGTTTAATTTCTATATATCAACGATTTGTTCAAGCTACCACTATATAGAGAAGTTGTTAGTATTGCTGATGATATGACTATCATTTAAAGGATACAAATTGGAAATCTCAAAAACTGAACAGAAAATGATGTGTCTAAAATTGAGAATTGGTTCAAAGACCGCCTTTCATCAGTTAATTTCGACAAAATACATTTCCTTTCATTAACATCATGTTCCAACTTACCAAACTATAAATCTTCGAAAGTCAGCATTGATGGACACAAACTATTTTGAATTATGATGAAAATACTAATTATTTGGGTATACAATAATAATAGCCGTCCTCTACCCACACAGGCTATGCCTTTGGGTACACTCAACGAGTATTTATGAGGAAGTATTATTATTATATTATTATAACACCCTAAATTATATAACCAGAAAACTTCCATCTTATATTCTAGCCTCATAAAACCTACGTATTTCGTTATAGGCTCTCGTGCAAAGCCGATTGAATTATGATAGTGAAGCGTGTGGACAGAGTTTTATATACCCACAATACAATACTATATCCTCCGAATTATCTCGAAATGTTCAAAAAAGAAATAAAATTACATAAAATAATGGATATTCACTATAAGTACTTCGATTGATAATTCACCAGTATGTTGAAACAAAAAATACGTATTTCCTGTAGGCAAATATTAATTGGTTCAAACAGATGTATGTATGTATTAGTGTGTAATGAAATCCTTAGTTTTTTCTTTAAAAACCATTAAAAAAATTGTTTATGATATTTAAAAATCAATTGTGCGTAAACAGATTTGGATTAACTTAAAAAGCCACATTCAAGGTCAACCGCTCTATTTGTTCCCTATTTTGAGTTCAATAATTTTGAGAATACCTAAGTGAATGAATATTATCATTATCTCAACCTCATTCTACTAGAGCATAGGGAAATCAGAATACTCCTATGCAACACGAATGGAAGCACTATAATGATGTCTCCAGGGGATTTGGGAATGTCAACAATTCATTTATTTCTATTTTTACATAGATCTGGCATAATAAATAATAACATTTTGTTGGAGATTAGAAATAATAAAAAATTTGGTGGAGGCAAAAATAAAAAATTTGAGAAAGATGCTTATAATGAAATTTGGCGAATGTCACCAAAATAAAAAATTTGGGGGTGGCATACTTAAGAAAAATTGGTGAATGCACTCATATTGAAAATTGGCGAAGGCACATATATACCAAATTGGTGGACACCCAAATTATAGAAAATCAGTAAAGAACCTTAAATTGAAAATTGGTGAAGGCACTTATATTTAAAAACTGGCGAAGGCACTATAGTTGCCTAATCAAAAGATTTGACATATTTCCACCTTCTTTTTCCGCCACACTAATGGAAGGTACAGTGAGATTTATTCACTGAAACTATTTATATGATGGCATGTCATAATGACAACGTTATGTCATTTTGATGACATAAGGAAGCTCATTATGGTACTTAGTACCATAAAGAATCCATTATGGGACTAAGTACCATAATGATGAAAAACATGTAATGGTGAGATCAAAAAGGTTTATTCGAAATGCAATATATTTCGTGTCATTTCTTCCAGATCAGAAGGTAAACTACCAGTTTCAGAATCACTCTCATTGTAATTTAAATTATATTAAAATCTACGTGACAATTGTGTTTATGTTTGTGCGATAAATAAATATTGCCGTTACAACTTGAGTCAAGGAAATAGCAAAGCACAGCTCACTCACCTACTAATATTTGAAACCACACATATACTTACTCCTTTAAAAATAGTTGTCATTGTGACATGTAAAAATTGCAGTTTTTCACGACTTGTACCATAATGATCGTCTTTATGATCCTTATTACATAAATAACTATTATGAAAGCTCTCAACCTTAACAGGTTAAGTGCCACGTGAGGCCAACGCGGAATCACAAAAAAATGGTATATGGGCCGCGTGAAGCCGACCTGGACCCACATGTTGGTCCGTCATAAAATATGGTGTACCTCCACAATGGCTTCTCGTATTCATTTAAAATATGCGGGAGCGTTTTGGGCTTGGCCAGATGATCTAGAGCCTTGGCCTGTGTTACTGAGAGTCCAAGCCAGAAACACATGGTTCTTATTATTGGTAATTCGAATTAAAATAAATTCAAGTTTTATTTTTGCCAGAAAATATTGTTCTTTCTCGTAAGACTGCATTGTACCTCGCTAATATGCATACAGAAAAAATCCGTCGCTGTTAACTTACGCCGCGAACCTGAATTATCAAGTCAGTCGAGAAGCCACATTGTACGGAAAGAATTCGCTGTCGATATTTTTTCCTTTAAAAGTGTAAAAAATGTGTAAATAATGTATTTAAATATTTTATTTTGTGGTGAAATTTTCCCCAGGTTTGTAACTTTTATACACAAAATGTGAAATACAAGACTGTGGATGAATTTTATACATTTCTTATTCAAAAAGTAAAACATGAATTGTGTAATAATTCACAAAGACGACTAAAAGAACAGCAATAATGTAGATGTACTCACATACTAATATTTGTGAAAAATATGTGTTCTAGTTCTCACTAGGTAATTATTGGGTGGGTATATGTACCTATTATTCATTTGAAAAATCACAGAGTGAGGAAGTAAAACATCATTTTCAAATATTTTACCTATTGAACGATACCTACTGTTATTTTGGATTCTGTCGATCTCTAAAAAACCTTTTTCCGTTCACTATGGTGGGTACAAAAAAAAAATTAATAACCTCGTTATAGGGCCCTAGGTTGATATCAACATCATAAAATTGAGGGCCCGATCTTTTTTTAGTCTTGTTACTTGTTTCTATGTTAACAAAATGTCTGTTATCAATGACTAGGTAGATACTCAATATAATGTTTAAATCAGCAACAGACACACTGAGAGTGATTTTTGGAATAACTTAATAGTATATTACGTAACAAGACTTGTAAGTAACCCATTACGCACGAAATGAAAAAGTTTATGGACGAAGCCGCGCTTTCAATCCTAAATATATCTCGCTAACGCTAGAAGTTTTTTGGTATTCAATTGACTAAATTTGTGTAAATAGACCAAATAAAGTCTCACTTAAATGAAATTTGATTGTAATTTAATTAAACCAAGAAGTTTATGTTTTCTTCTCAAAACGCACGTGTATGTTATGAGATCTCATTACGTCCATGTTATTGTTAAATGTCATTTACAAGGAATGTTGACAGTGCGATTTTTGATGTTTACAGACATAGGCGTAGAAAAACACCTTAATTTTCCCGCCATTTGCAGCCTACTACAATTTCATATTCGGCTGTCTCCGTTTACAAGCAATGTGGGAGTCGGTGCTGCGTTGCCAATACTGTTATCACATAATATTGTTCATAAACATGGACATTTTAAGTCTTGCTTTATACTAGTTAGGTATTTATTTATTCATTTCTCTGCAGTAGTCTGGGGTAAAGGTATTACATCTGTGATCCGGCAGCGTTGGCACATGAAAGTAACCGAATTGAAACCGAACGCTGACGCTATACACCAATCAGGGCAAATGGTGGCAAATGGTACTCCGTAGCGAAAACTACGTAAAAGATATTTTCAGTAGTTTTGTTCAATCACAGAAAGAAACATGCTGTTTTATGGTTGCAGTTTATTATAAGTTTAAGTGCTCAGTAAGTCGTCAATTTGTCACTGAACCCTATACCGTTTAGTTCAATTTTATGGTTATGCTTTCTACATGCACCTGATAATGGACGAAGAAGTTCTTGCAAAATTGAAACTTCAGGATCTCAAATCCTTTTATGAAAAATATATGGGTAAGTACAAATTTTACTACAAATTAATTTGCGGAATCATTAGTCACACGAGATATATCTATGAATACAAATCATTTAGATTTTTTTCTTCAAATATTCTCTCAACAGATTCAATACTTAGATCATGTAGCTATCTGTTGGACGCCATTTGATTGGTGGTTTCCACGATTGTGTAAAAACGTATCAGAAAAAAAGTGGTGTTACGTGGTTCACCTCCTGAACACAAATCCGAAAATGAATAAAAAATAAAACACCTAATCGCATGAATGCATGCTCCTTTTTGTCGGCTCTGCTTAAAGTTGCTAATGAACTGATATTTCGCAGTTGCAAGCACCAAAACCAAACACTTTCATACTTAATTTTTTCAGAGCAAACCTAATCTAACATTTTAGTGATTTTTTTAATTTGGTCACTTGAACCAACTATGTATTCGAATTCAGATGTGAGCAATAAATTCTCCTTCATTCAGGTGCACGTTCTATTGTTTAATTTGCGCCTCTACTGAAATTTATCAAATTGTCCAAATAGATTTGAGAAATAAATTGGAGAAAGCACACGAGCTCCCATGCTGTAAAATGGGACAAATCAAACAATAATTGTTGAACGTAGGTATGAAAGAATAAAGTATTATTGCTTACCTATACTCTATTCACCACTAAGTTAATGTTTACATGAGTGGTAAACAAGTATATAAAAGAGAGCACTTTATGAAAATCAACAGTAGTTTGTTGAAAATTGATTTCTTTGAGAATCTGCCAAATGTTTATAATAGAAATTCAACAGATCAGTGCAAAGCATTATCATTTCGGCGGGAATGAAATGAAAAATATCTTCTCGATGAAAATTTCATCTTTTTCGCCAATTCTTCTCTACGATATCCCTTGATATTTTACAGGTATTGGAAATAGTGCACTTGTGATACTTTTATAAATTAATTGATTGCTTTTTGTTTCAGAAACATCTGTGCGAGGTTCGAGGTAAAATCCTAAATCGACTATGACATTTTGTCTTTTTAGATTTCAATTTTGAACTTTTTTTCGTAACTTGACATAAATAAAAACAAATATTTAATATATGTAATTTTCTTTCTTATCCTTCCTCCATCAAGTGAATTGTTATACATATGTTAAAAGAATTGGGAATAAACAAAAATAAATAATATCATGGACCATTATCTTACTACAGACGACTGAAATGCATAGAAAATATAAAAAGCTTGTGTAAAAACCCTTTCACTACACTAAAACACTTATCTACCTGAATGCGTTTTCAATGAAACATTGCTTATGGAGCACACTATACGGAAAATTTTTAAAATGTTTGTAAAATAGTTCAATAATATTGTGTAACTTGAAATCCGATCTATTTTTAAAACAGAAACAAAATTGTGTAAAATATTTACACACAAGAGGGTACAATGAATTTATATTCTCTACACAGCTATTTTAGAAAACACGAACCTTTGTGTAATTAACATTTTTATATACTAGTGTGCATTTTGAATTTCAGTTTGGTACACAGAAACTCTACAGAGCAATGGAACAAATCACAAATGTATTCAATTTTCTTGCACAATGTTGTGTATTTTAGAATTATAAAGTCCACAGAGTTGTTTATAAAAGAGCTAAAAATTTTGTTACATTTATACACAAAGGTGTTGTCTACTAATTTGAACAATATTATGCAAAAAATGGATTTGAAGAAATATACACAATGTGGGTATATTATTACAAATAATTGGAATGAACAATATTTTGCGAAATTTCTACACAAAATTGTTCCTGTCATCAATTCAAACACAATTTGTTAAAAAGTTTTGAACAATTTTGGGAAAAAACTCCACACATTTTTTCCGTGTGGACTCACAATGGCAATTCCGTGAAGGAAGATTTGCTGGTGGCCTTGAACACATTTTTTTGCCTAAAAATCAGACATGAGGATAAGGCGTAAAATTTTAACCTGTTGAAAGTTGCAATCAGTCTCAACTCAAGGATGTTGTAAAGGAAAACCCTACAATATGGCTTACCTACTTCTCCCCGTTACTCCCTTTCGTGTTCCACCGATGTGATGTCTAGTTCCATGCACTATCGTGTATTTCATTAGCTCGTATCAGTGAACGGAATAAGACATGAGATAGGTTGGTGTACTCGAATTCTGTAGCAGGCATCACAATGGTGTCGATTCGAAGCGACAAAAGATGGCTCAAGATAGGATCCGGAGATGAGGATTCTCTTTGATCAGACGGCGGATTCAACCGCTTAAGTGGAATGGAAGAGAAATACACGGGTGGTCGGGTGTTCTTGAGATTCCGGAAATAATTGTCTTAAGGTTGTGGTATTTGAGTGCCTGCTTGTGTAAGCATCAACATAATTCAGAAATACGTGTAAACAAATGGCTGACATTGGCGTGTCATCGGGATTCATGGAAATGTGTGAACTTTTTCATTCAATTCGTAGTATGAGGAATAATCACTTAGATTTTGGACGTCAATCGACTTAATGGTTGACTTCGTTCACTTTTTTCACAACGTTTTGATTGATTGTATCCGCAATCGTCTTCAGGTGGATACTAACAAGTGGAGTAATCAAGGTGTGATTATGGCGGTGTTGTGGCGCGTGTCGTTTCGCGCTTTTTCTTTCCTCCAAAGCGGTCTCCATATATTTTCTTTAATTTCCACACTCGGCTGACTGAAAGCACCATTGGCTTCGATTAACAATATGAACTAATGTTCCACTCTATGAAAAATACTAGCGTCGTCCCAAAGAATTCGAAGGTGCTCAATCCAGGCATGGTCAGCAATTCCCGATTCGGATGTCTTCCCCCGTTCAGTACTCTTTTTGTACTCGGTTATTCCTACGGATACGGTCTCCTGGTCTCTACGATTCACATGGGACTTCGTAAATGCATTCATTTATTTATTTAACTATTATTTTATACAGTTACATCACTGATGAATAAACACATAAATAGGTTAATTAATATATAAAAACAAACATAAATATATATTAAAATAAGGACAGAAACCGTAGTAAAAGCCAAGGTACAGGAATAAATGGAAATACAAAAAATGTAGATCAGAAAATACAACAAACAATAAAGGACCACATCAAAATTTTCTTATTCTTAATCAGGAACGAATAGTATCACATTTGAGTATGTTGATGTTGATGTTCGTAGTTAATCTGATGGATTTTGGTAAACTATTGTAGGCCATAATACCTGCATCAAAATTTTTTTTTTATGTACATTGTGCACATCAATTTTGTTTGATTTATGTGAATATGATTTCTTTGGTGGGTAATATAAGAGTGGATATTGAAATTGTTAGTTTATAGACAGGTATTGAGGAAGCAATTTATTGAATAATTAATATAAAAAACTGAAGTTCGAAATTTTACCAATTTTTTCACTGCAAGACAATTCAGTTGTTGATGCATCCTGTTTATGGTTTCTGTAGTCTGTAACAATTTGATAGGAAACACACACACCTATTTTGGAATATTTGAAGTTTTTGTAGGTAGGTATTTGTATTTTTGCACATAAACAATATAGAGGAACAATATTCGAAATGAGGTTTGATTATACTATTGAATATTAGAAAGGACAACGCACATTTCTTATGCAAAAAGTCTTTTGGTCGTATTGTCCAAATTTTCAATATGTTGTTGAACTCGGGCTCCTGAAAAAAAATTACCATGGGCTCACAAAAATTCTATGTGTAGTTTACGAGATACAGAGTGTTGAAGTTGTAAAATGTAACTTTTGAGCCATAATTAACTGAGCATCATTGGTGATAATATCACAAAATTATTACTGGGTGTTTCATCCACACCACATCATTACGTTTGTTTTGTAAGCCATTTTTTCATTTAATAGAGAAGATATAATATGAACTTGTGCATCGAATACAGAATTTTTCTGTCTAATTTTTGTTTGAGGATGAACATGCTGAAATATCGTTTATTATTGTTTTGAAGCATATCTGGTATCGATTCCTGACAAAGTAACCCCACATTTTCTCCTTGCTGCGAGTGCTCTCCGATTACGGATATGCAGAATTTGTTCAAAATACTATGGCTGCCATCAGTATGGGGAGAGTTCTCACACCTGAATTATTGGAAAAAGCCCTCTTTGACGAATCACCTTTTTAAAAAAAAAATTATTGTTTTTTCCGTTAATCAGCTGTCATCCCCCTATGAATGACAGCCCTCAGAAGTCGAAACTTGTGCGAGCTAAGGATTAACGAGGTCTTACCTTTTAACGTGCGATTTCAATAGATTCAAAAAAAGTTTATTGGCATTTGAAACATAAATTATAAGGTAATGATATTGTTTTTTATGTTGAACGAAAACTTTACATAGAAAAATTCTGTATTTTTCACAAAAATTCCTATAATATATCTTCTACTAAATGAGAAATCAGGAAAATTAACCGGCCCGTTTTCTTTAGGTATAACAGGTATTTCTATAATTTTTCACATTATTAGTCTCGTGTATACTTGAGTCATACTGTATAATATCCATAATTTACGTTCTGTCAAGTGGCCACATGGCTCATACAACTGCTGCACTGAATTGATCGAATCACGTATTCCAAAGAATATATAACACATATACGTATACTTTCAATATCCTCTGTATATATTACAAAAATACGTATTACTCGAATTCAGCCGATTTTATAGGATACATCCAATACAGAAACTTAACTCTTCGTACGATCCTACTCATAATGTTGATGTTTCATTCTTAAATTATTTATTTATTAGTCATGATTTATCCTGTATATTGTTCAAAAAAGGCTTATAACCTACTGTTGCACTGGCCAAGTGTAATACTGTGATGTGGATAAAAAAAAAACACTAATAATTTTGTGATAATATCACCAATAATGCTCAGTTAATAATGGCCCAAAAGGGACATTTTACAACTTCAACACTCTGTATCTCGTAAACTATACATAGAATTTTTGTGTGCCCACGGTAACTTTCGTTTAGAACCTCGAGTTCAACAACATATTGAAAATTTGGACAATTTGACCGAAAGACTATTTGCATAAGAAGTGTGCGTGGTTCTTTGACAAACTGGAATAGGGTTTTACTAATCCTATAGGTGTGTTTATCATCGATAATTCAACTCATGTATAAAATCGTTCATAAGAAACGTCAGATTTGGCAGTTTGATATCGGATAAATAGAAACGTAACTGTTTGCAAGTGGATAAACTGTTATTTACCTTCACCACGGCAACAACTAATAATTGTCGTATGACTTTATTGAATCCGACGCTGTACCCAAGGACGCGTTGCTATCAACAACTACTCAAATAATCAATTATACAATGACAACGCCACTCCAAAAAAAACATCATCAATTTAGAGGCAGTTTGAATTATTTTGTCGAGAAAAGGGGTATGAACTATTACCTTCATATTGGATTACGTAATCCACCATAATTCGTTATTATTACCTTCAACGTCGCAGCCAGAAATCTCAAGCATATTGGCAGATTGGGCATATAATATGAAGAAATCTGACGGAAATGACTACAAGGAGTCGTAGTTGAAACAATGTGGAATACTGTAGCCAAAATTGTGCAAGAAAAATATTATATGGATTATGACCCATTCAAAGATGTGACATTTCAAGCCGCTAGAAACGCTAAAAATGCTAAACGCAAGCAACTGCAGAGCAATTGAGATAAAAGAAGACAAGGTTCTATAGCATTAAGTAAAGAAGAAGTAATAAAAATGGCAGAGCAGTGGGATGAAAATACTCCAATGGGACTTCAAAAAAACTTTTTCATATCGCCGCTTTTTAATTAGCCTGGAGAGGTGGTGATAGTGCCGCAGTGTAAAATTTATTATTTCAAAGCCAAAAAATACAATAATGGAACATTGACAGACAGAGTGGAGTACAACACGGTCTTTTCTAAAACAGCTCAAGGAGATAAACGGTGCAGTGAAAGTAAGTGGTTGACTACAAATAAAGAAAATCCGAACGTGTGTCCTGTAAGATTGTTGAAAATGCTTCTAGAAATACGAAACAAACATATTTTTTCAGATAGATTGTTTCTAACACCAAATACGTTTTGGGAAAATGAAAATGCCAAGAGATGGTACAAAATTGTGCCCATTGGTGTAAACGAAATTTCAAAGTGATTGAGATTAGCTATCAACGTGTTAATATTTGTACCCATTATATAAACTATTGCGTCATCTGCGAATGAATGCACTTTACATTCACCTATGTTCATTTGTAACAAATCTTCAATAAAGCATATAAATAGCATAGTACCTAGTACACTACCTTGGGGGACACCGTTTGATACAGACTAGTTTCTGATAAATAAGATATATTAACTTTTGTTTTTTGAAGCCCATTTTCAAGGTAAGAATCAAATCAGCAATATGCAATTTTATGAACACTAAAGTATAATCTGAGTTTTTTTAATTAAATATTCCTATATACTACCTCAAAGGCACGGCGCAAGTCTAAAAAAACTGATACAATGATTTGACCCTCGTCTACATTCAAAATCATTTATTACTTTTTGCTAAGCAGTTTCACACGAAAATCCACTACGGAAGCCAGATTGATTTTGATCAAGCAGATATTTCGTAAATTGTTTATATATAGATAATTCTAGTACTTTCTCGACACTAAGCATTGATCTGAACTCTTCAATATTTTTAGTGTTAGTTATCTTGGTGGGGAAGCTCTGTAAGGTACTGCAGGATTAAAAGCAGCTTTCAATATTATATTTGTTTCCGATCATCCTGATTCTCTCAGATATACCTCTGAAGTATTTTGTAGTTAATCTTCGATCGTTTTGGTCCTTTCGAGTTGCTTCTGTACTTCTCCTAGGATTTTCTCAGGGTATCTATCCATTTTGACGATATGGTTTATCTGCGCATCCAGTGACTCTTGGTTATTACAAATTTGCATCGCTCTTGCCACCAATATTCTTAAAATCCCCTCTTTGAGGAATTTGAGTGATCTGAGCAAAAGTTGAGATATTGTCGTTTCTGGGTTTTCTTTCCGTAGAGGTTCGGATGGCAGTGTTTGTTCTTTTTGAAGGTCACATCAAGAAAAGGCAAAGTACTATTGCGTTCCTTTTCCTTCGTGAACTTGATCGAGTTCCTCATACTGATTATTCTTGCGAGAAATTCCTCAAAATGTTCATCCCATCGGCAGTCCATCGACTTGAAAGAAGAAACGGTCTGTTTCCTGAAAGAATGAGTGATGTAGGCAGCACTTCAGAAATTCCAATATAGCGTATACGGGTAGTTTAGTTCTTTCGTGAAGAAGAATATCTTTTTCCAGTTTCCTGTTGATGATGTTCATGGATTCTTCTATGGGGTCATTGGTGTATCCAGGTCATGCAAAGCTGTTGAAACGATATTCGGGTTCTACTTAAATATTTTTGATAGTGTCTACGAAATGCTTCGAATTCTTGACGAATGAACTTTGCTAGTACCATGCAAGGGTTGTAGTATCGGTAGAATATTTTTCGCTAGATTATGAGTAGGTGAAATCCAAGAGATGGTGACTGGTTTTAATGGCATGTCTGTTTTCAATGGCATATCTGGTTTATGGATTTTTGGAAGACCTTAGAGATGAGGTGGTTCCTAAAGAGTCATACATCTTTCAACATATCAAGATGCTCTATTGAAACCGCATCGTCTACAACTGAAACATACTCAACATACTTCGGTGATGGAATAATATTATACTTATAGGCTGTGCTTCATGAAAATATGTATTTGCAGATAGCGGCCATTTATTCTTTTGTGATGTTGGATTCGGGGGCTTATTCACACGCTGTAGTATTCTCGCGGTTTCTCGTCTGATTTATTTTGCCAATTCAGGATCTCACTATGAATTTTCCATGCATTTGGAAGGCGCGTTAATGCGTTAATATACCATCTGCCCAAAAATCACTTCCAACGTTCTTAGGGTAAGTGACTTTTGGGCCCAAGAATCATGTGCCTTGAGCAGAAGGAGTGAATCAAAGATGACAGCTTTCTGGATTCGTCCAGCTGAGATTTTAGCCGTATTAAGGCAAACCGGTTTGATTTCCAGATTATTCCATAAACCCCCTAATATCAGTACCACCATTTCAACAGAATTTTTGGACCATGATCGTTTCTCCAGGAACCAAAAACTCTGGTTCAATTTCATATTTCCGGTTCTTGCTTATCGGAACATTTACTATTTCCCACCTGAAATTCTACGTTCTGGATGATAATTGCAGTTTCACTCAATATGAAACAATGTGAAATTCCATATTCAGACAGTTATCTTGACAGAAAATTCTCAATAAATATCTATCATAGAATTATGGTTTCAGAAGCTTCACGACAAGCTCTACATCTAGTGTAAGGGACCTATACCCATCACGCGAATTTCGAATTTCAACAATTCCTGGCATTCATTTGCAGAACACTCCATGTCTAGTGATTGCGAAACATGAATGTCGCGATTCCATTTTATGCCCTGGATTAAGCACAATATGCTTAATAATTAACGACATTTTGGACTTGGATACTTTACCCTAGTTATAGCAGGTCCCCCGAGAAAGGGTTAATTCTGGAACAAAAGGAGATGATCTCTATTATTCCCTGTTTGGGTTTCAGCTGAGGCTTCGATGTGAAATCGATTTTTTGGACAAGCTAAGTTTGGACGAGAATATTAAATGTAGAAGTTTCCCTATTATACCAGCGAAACTCTCTATATGGAGTTACGTTTATTAGATGTCAGATATCAATTTGTGGGTCAGATTACCTGAGTAAATTATTATAATCACATTTCAGTAAGCTCTCGAAATTATAATCAATATACCTGATATTCAATCGAAACTTCATCAGTTGATCTAGGAACACCATCACATCTAGAAAACTTCTGAAAATTCTACAGAAACTCCAATTTTTATTTCAGTTGTCGATCTTTAAATTTTTTATTGTAATTATTGTCAGTTTTTTTGAGTTTGTTGGAGACACAGAACTTATATGTTCCTATATAAAAGATGACACTCAACAGTAAACTGGTACTAGTAAATAGTTGAAGAATCAATTGAGTGTCAAGTGTGCTGTGTGCTTGAACTACCAAGTCGGCTGCTCTATGGTAAAACAAAGTATTCAACGTTTTCTTCAAAATTGACTCATTACATTTTTTGGGTCCTGATTATATTCTGTACCTACACATTTAAAGCAACTGACATAAAATCATCTAGAAGACTGTAAATGCGAATCACTTACAAAATTCAGAATAAATGCAAGGTCACCTCCGTGTAATGATTTGAACTATTTTTGGCTCTCCTGGAAAATAGAGCAGCCGAAGTAGAGTAAGTACAGTGTTGTAGAGCTGATATATGGCCTGAACTAATGAAGGCAATTATTCATACTAGATAATTTCATTGCGAACTCAATGAAAACCTCAAAGGACGTTATGTTTGGTGAAGCCGATTTCTGATAGAAATAAGATTCCAAGAAGAAACAAGAGGCGCGATTAGTCCAGAAATCACGGAAACATGGTTAACTTCTTTAATACATTTTTTAACAGTGATTCCAGAATAAAATCAAAGAAACAGTAAAGGAAGCCATATGTGGAGGATAAGTAGTCAGAGGCGGAGACCAAAATTGATGATAATGTAATCGAAGTAAATGAGATGAAGAAGATACTTGAAATAGGGTACTTTACACAAAATAGCATTTTTGGAAAAATGTCGCTAATCAATAAGAAGTTATTTCAACTGACATCACCAAGGCCTACACAAGCAATAACCCTGGAGCATCCAACATTTGATATTGGTGGGCTGTGTATCGAATGACTGCTGAACATCTCCGAGAGTGAGCAGAATACTCCAGAATCACTTGAGGAAGACCAGTACTTTACTGATCTGCTTCTTGACCTACTTACCTATTCATATTACTTTTTTTCCGTCTGAAATTTACAAGTCAGGCCCTGTCTCCGGAGTCCCGATAGATCCAAAGGGCGCGCTGGTATGTTATTGAGCCTAGTAAACACTCTCCAAATCCGTGGGCTGAGTGATTACTGAGTTCGAGAGTCATGTGCCCTGAGTAGGTGGAGTGAACCAAGAATTGCGGTCTTCTGCATTCGTATGGCAAATATTTCTGCCATAATACGTTTGAGAGCACTGTGTCCATCGTTCTACGAAGGACCCCTATTATCCAAACCTGGGTTAATGAAGCTTGTGAAATTATATATTTCGATATTTGATCCGGTTTTTCTCCTTCTTTTGGACGATGTTAATTTTGCCAAGAGCCAAAAACTCTATGATGGAAATCGTCATAATTTGATGATCGAGGAGAACTGTATCAGGCTCATTGGCTTGTATTTGCCTGAGGGTGGGGAATGAGTAGTTCCACAACGGACTCAATATCTCCCGGAGCACAAGGCAACAACGATGTCAAATCAATTCCGTACAAGAATCGTAGATGTTAGTACAACACTCGTAGTGCCACGTTATGCAAGTGGACCGCATAAGCTTGACAGGCTGACAGCAAATGCATTATGGTCTCAGCTGCCCCACGACATGCTCTGCATATAGTGTCAGGGACCTCTATACCCAGCACGCGACTACGGTAAACGAGGGTGTTGAAGATACCATCTTAGCAAGCCATTATATATCCCATGGTTTCCGACTTCAGCCCGCTTGATCTGAGGAAAGCGAAGGTCCAAAGTCAATGTCTTCAATGTTCTTGAAGAAGACCCCATTCATTGGCTTATCCTTATGTAGCTGTAGGAGCCTCTCACTCTCCACAGCTCTGACGTGGGCTTAATGCTGAATGGGTTCTTACTCGGTGACAGAGTTTGTGTTACCCCGTTCAGTGTCACGGGATGCTGCTTCGGAAAGAAATGCTCCAATCCTTGCTTTTTCATGATCGCATACCAAGCAGAGAAGGGGACCCGAACTCCTGATGACTATAGGCTCCATCCAGTACCATTCTGTTATTTAGACACTCCCAGCTCAAAAGTCCGCGGCCTCCCCGTTGTCTGGGGAAGACTAACCGTGGAACAGACGATTTAAGATGCAAGCTCGTATGAAAATGCATCATTTTGCGAGTTTTTACGTCGAGTTAGCTCAGCTTTTCCTGAGTCCATTTTATCACTTTAAAGGAGCGAAGTAGAGATGTGTATGTGAATTGCAGCTTTCAATGAATGATTAAATGCTTACAGAAAATGTGTTTCTAAATCTTAATTTTTTATAATACCTGCGCTAGTTGAGGAAGTGGGCCAACCATATTATGGATATTCAAGTCCCAGTCCTTCAATGACTGTGGTATCTAGTTTAAATATTCATGAGTATAATAATGATATATTTATCTTCATCGCTACCTTCCCGGTCTGGAAGATATACGATACCTAGTTCCAAGATCCAGTAGTGAATCAAACATCATATCATTTGGAGGCGATGAAAGAGATTAATAGATTACCTCCGGTCACAAATAACCCTCTGTAAATTAAATGTGGCTCGGAAAACAGTTCCTTGAAATGCAAAACGCGTTGTATTGGGTTGTTTATTGCTTCGCCTTCGAGAATTAAATGCAACCAGTTGAAACATTTTCCACTCCAAGTTAATTAAAACAAAACCAAAGTCATAAATTTTTATTTGTACGACTCCGTACTAATTGCTAAGAAGCCATTACGTCTTTAAGTGTTCGCTGAAGACAGATATTGAAACAAACTCGTGTTGGTATACCGGTTCAGTTTTCTCTACTATGTATCAGCATACTTTCATTTGTCACCAAGAAAAAAGTTCGAAAAGTATGCCGAAAACATAGTTTCCTCTACGAACATTGAATAATATCTGACAACTATCTTAGAGGAGAAAAGCGAATCTAGTATTTCAAAAAAAAATTGACGTCTCTTGTCACGTTGGGGAGGGCGGGGCAGGTGCGGGGCGGGGCAGATACAAATCGACTAGGTACAAGAATGCTGGCACTCTAACTAAGATTCACTAGAAGGTTTCGCATGTCTCATAGTTTTAAGGACTTTTTCACTGGAAAATACTAATAATTTTTTTTATTTTCAGGTAAGTCGATCTTGATTTCAACGTTACGATATCTATGCCAATGCTCAGGTGAGATATACAGTTTTCATAAATATTGTAAGCAACAGCACTTCTTGTATAGGTACTCTTGAAATTTTTTGAAAGCTGACTCTGACCCAGTTTAATATTCCTCCAGAATGTAATATAAATTGTGGATTGGTACTGAAATACCAGTGTACTAATTTCTTCAATAAAGAGTCCAAACAGTACAAGCTGACTCTGATCATTTACTTATCAACTCTGTTTGAAACGTCGAAAATTGTTTAGGCATTTCCACCATGTTATCAGTGTTTGTTACGTGAATTTGAACGTATTAATATGTAGTATGTCAATTTATTTTTATTTAATTGGTATAAACGGGTAACCCCAATAAAATACAGATATTAGATTCATGATACAACCACACTTGAAATTAACACTCAAAACATCACTTGAATAATAAATATACATATATCACTTTGAGTTTAAAAATACACAAACGTCAAGAAAAATATTAGATATAAAATAAAAATGGCTTTGACAATAACATGAATTCACAAGGATTTTAATTTTAGCTTGAGTGCAGTAAGAGGTATTCCAAATAGATCAAATTCACCAGCAAGCAGGTTCGAGTCCCTTATCACTCTAGAAATTAGATTATAAAACCCACAGTTTCTAGAGTGAAAAGGAACCCTAAAGAGCTCACTGTACCTGGTACGTTTAGAAATAATAAAATCAATTCTTTCGAGTAGTGCTGTACAGTCAATTTCATTTGGAATGAGGTTATGTAAATAAATAAAACCCATCCTATATGTACATACCCTTAGGAATTTATTTTAGACACTTCAACGTGTAAAAAGTGTTTCAAATTATAGAGCAATTTTCTCTGGAATTTTCTACTATAGTTCTTATAATGGAGTAGGACAATTGTGGTTGAAATGTTAAACAGCTGTCAAATAAGACCCAAATTGCGAATCTGATTGACCTTCGTTACAACGTCTTAATCAAATAGAAACTAGAGAAAATTTCATTTCGAAGAAAATTATTGTTTATGTTTGAAATAATTATGTTTAAAATTGTTTTTCTGTTAACCAGCTATTGTCCCCCTACGAACGACAACCCTCTGAAGTCGAAACTTGTGCGAGCCAAGGATTACCGTGCGAAGACCATTGGCTATACTGGGAATCGAACTCACGCCCCTGTGGTTGCTACCACTACGGCTTATTATACATTATACTGAAACACTTCTTTGTATCAAATGACATAAATCAAAAACTAGCACTATTTAAATCTTCCTGTAAGAGTTTTGAAACATCATTTATTTTAATCCTATAGGTTTGAACAGTCTAAAATCGTCTGCGAATAATAGAAACTGACTGTGTTTGATAACTTCGAAAATACCATGTATGAATATGGTGAAGAATGTTGGCCCACTATATGGGCCTTGTGGGACAGCAGGGTGAACGTGGATCATATATCAGACAGAGCATCCAATTTGTAGACATCTGTAATCACAGGCAAATTGTTAGATGACGTTCGGTTCGGTTGAAAATTTTAAATAATGAGAGGTACAGTGAACAAATGGCGGGAAATGACCCTTCATATGATTGAAACAGTGATAATAATAACAATTTCTCCTCCTAAATACTCGTAAAATGAATCCAAAGGCAGAGGAAGAGCTAGACCGGCTATTATTAATACCTGCTGTTGCACTCACTTTTGGAAGGTTATTCACTTTTCAGCTTCAGAAGAATCCGGAAAACCTACAATAATACTACCATATTGTTGTTGTTATTGTTAAAATTGTTATATCCGTCAACCGGTTGCACCCCTACGTGCAACCCTCAAAAGTCAGAGACTTGTGCGAGCACGAGACCGGTGGCAATGCTGATAGTCGAACTCACGCTCTTTGGTTTATGAGGCGAGAACTCAACCCGTACACCACCGCAGCCCATATTATTCATATATGGATGGTTAGAATGAAAAAGTACAATGGTTGATTATGCATTGCCTTTGGGTACGCTGCACTAGTATTTAATAAGGAGTATTAATATTATATCATTATCATAGGTTTTCTATGCACATATGGAGTACTCTAGTCTAATTCATGAACCATGATGTTGATACAATATTGTAATCGTTCATGAAATGTATTAGTATATAACGTAAAGAACAAGTGTCGAGAATACTGCCTTGAGGTACACCCAAGACAATTTTCAAATGATTAGAGATTTCGATGTGTTCTATCACTTTCTGTGTCATATTTGTGAAGTATAATTTCTGAATGAACCTGTATCACGACTAGTGCAGTTTTGCCAGAGGGATTGAGTGATTTATTACATCAAATGCATTTTTTCAGTCTAGTAATTATGATTATTACTCATAGCCTTTATATCTTCTGCTAAATTATGCAAAGTAATAATATTTCTAATTTGTTTATCCATTAGCCTCACTAAAACTTTTCATCATTTGAAGGTATAGCTTATAAGTTTCCACTTATTTCTCTGTTGGAATGTCGTTTTTGGATATCGAGTATGAAATACTGATACGAGATACAATATGGATATCTCAACGCAGCAACTAATCATATACACTGTCTGCGGCCAAAACGAGAAAAAATTAGTTTGAGAATATTTTATTGCCTAAAGATGAAATGTGTCAAAATACATGTGACTTCATACTGTAGTTACAGTGTAACAGGATTTCTCGTTTTCTTCACTTCTATAAATAGATACCAAGTCACAGTTGCATAGTTTACCAAATATTATTTGTTTTATAACTACACACCTATAAAAAATGTCATAAACATAATGTTATGATGATGGTCGGTAAAAGTAAACATACTTTATTCATTTTATTCGAACATGGATGTGACAGAAACGTAATATTTGTCGTTTATCGGAACTGCAAATAATTCACATGATCAAAGCAGACGAACTTCTCTTTGAACTTTAAAACGCCATTTCCTTACTCGATGACTACTTGAAATTGATCGGTTATTGATAGGAATTTGGAATAACGACATTGAAATCAATTACCCACTTCCTTCAAAATATTTGGAGCAGAATACAAATAATGAGAAGAAGCACTATTTTAGGAATTAATTATTTTTGAAATATTATGATGATAGAATTTTATTCAGCAACACTTGATATGAATTCGAACAAAGTAAGAAATATGAACTGGATTTTGACTCCATTCTCTTCACGCTATCGCACAAAGTAAAAAAATTGAGGCAAATATCTGGCAGAGAACATGTACGAACATGGAGTTACATCTGACATATATTTTTGCTAACCACGACGGTATTTTTTTTTTATTCGTATAATCGATCAACTAAACGCTTAATTGAAATTTGGTCCGACTGATAACATGCTGCTTGCAATATCTAGCTTTCAAGTTTATCGAGGTATGATAACGTCAAGAGTAGTTTAAATGCATTAGGTGATATAAACTAAAAATTTCAGCAGTTAAGGCCGATTCAAATACATGCGTGCCCATGCAGGGTTTCTGAAGCACCTGCGGTTTAAACGCTTTTTACTCACGGTTTCTACCACGAGATAATATATTATTTGGTTCTGTCATAATTCCTTCAATGCTGGAGTAGCGCTATATTTGAATTTTTGAAATAATCCCGATGTATTTTTATTGTATCTTGTATTTCATGCAGAATGGGCACACTTGTATCTGAATCGCCTTTATAGGCATTGAAAAATGCATCGGGATTATTTGAAAAACTCAAATAGCATTATTCCAGCTTTCAGCATCGACAGAATTATTACAGAACCAAATAAAATATGTTGTTGTGAAGGAAAAGTGAGTGGAAGGCGTTTAAACCGACCGTGCTTCAAAAACTCTGCATGACCATGCATGTATCTGAATCGTCCTATAGATATTCATCAAATGTTATCATGCAGAACAATATACAATAAGTATTCTAATTGTGATATTTATTTTACATTTATGGAGTGTGCCAGGAGCTTATTAACGAAAGACAACCAAATTTGTCTCAAATGAACAAAACAAAATTCAAAGAATTGTGAAAATTCAATTCTGAAAACGACTAAATGACATGACTTCAAACAATCCTCACTTGTTGATTTCAGTAGTGAAGAGCAGACAATATTACAGGCTGATTCACGGTGGAAAACTAAATGGAGATCACATTCAAAAGTAGTAGCAACTTTTATTTTTCAAATGGAACACTCTGTATACAATATCATTTTTGGAATCCCCAACAACTGCCCGACAACTTTTCTTAATATTTCCCTATACCTATCAGTTGTTACCGTTTTCGAAATAAAAATTTTGTTTAATTTTTTTCTTCGGAAATCATGACCTTAAAAAATGCTGAAATCTTATGTTACTTCTGAAAATCTCTCTTTCTTCGATATAAGGTGGTGAAAATTTCAGTTTTTCAGTTTGATTGAAAAAGTGACTGAGTCAATGTTTTCAAATGGAACACCCTGTATATTAATGGAAATTCGGACAGCTGCTGAAATTTGCTTTCTTTCTATGTATTTTTTTATACCTATACCTAACAAGTCAAGTTTCGGGCTATTGAGCATTTATTTGTGAAAATGTCCCTTTGTGGTGGAGTTGGTCGAGCGGGAACGTGGTCATTTAAGTTGCTGCTGTCGTGAAATTAAACTCCCGAACCCGTGAATAAGTGTATCTATTGAATTTAACCAATCAAATGTTGCAGGTCAGATGTTGAATAGACAATTACTGGTACTAGACTGACTTGAGTTCGTTCGAAAAGTCCTTTCAAATGAACGCTATCACGTGTTACGTGTCATACGATGGACACGCCAAAAGGCAGCTTTTTATTGGTCAAGAACTGTTGCACAAAAACAATCTTATGAACTCAAGTCACCTCGAATGAAAAGTATAGTCATCATTTTAATATGAAGAAAGGAAATACATACTCAGCTATACAACGAAATTATACAATTGAAATATTCCTAGAACGAACGTGTTTATAGAGACAAAAGAAATACAATATTAAATGCGAATGAATAGAAATATTAGGTGAACAAAATATCTATACTATATTACACCACCCCCCTTTTCGGGAAATTTGTACATGGGTAAGGTACGAATTTCAGGTTTTTCCTTGGTTTCAATATGTTTTTCAGAATTTTCAGTAAGTTCTATTTCATCCAACTTTCCAGAACCTTCTTGAGTTACATTTCTGTTATTTGAACACTTTTGATGAACCCTGTATGCATGAAAAACATATTTTGCTACTACAATCAAAATTACACAACTTATAATGGCATATAGTATAGATACGTGAACTATTTGATGAGTTTTCACATTCTTTAGAGTGAATTCATTTTCTGTAGCCTTCAAGGCTTCTAGAGAATAGCTTATATCACGTAATTTATTTATATGGTTGTTATGAATTACCATCTGATTCATATTCGTGTATTGAGGTAACACGATATTTTCTTTGATAGCAAGTGAATTTGTTACATTAGGAATAAACTGAAATGTAATATTTGAAGTATAATCTACCTTTGAACTCAAAATTGATGAGGCTGTGTATACAGTACAGCCAGATATTATACTCAAAATACCTATATTAGACAAAACATAGGATATTTTTTCGTACTTACATACTATATTCACCACTTCCTCATTGGGACATACAAATATCCAAGAATTGGCTGATGATAGTTGAATAAATAACGAATTGTTCAAATGAATAACTCTTTTTTCACAAGTATTTGGAATGTAGTTAACAGGAATAAAATGATTAGGTTCGCAAGCTCCATGTAAGTGAACTAGATGAATGGGTTGCACCTGATCACAAATGAATTGATTTTGAAAAATTTTAAACATTTATCTAATTCATTTTTATCCATATTGAAATAATACTGTTTTGAAGTATCTATCGCCATTATGTCACTATGAGGTAGGATGAAAGAATACAAATTTTCATTAACTTATACAGGTAAGATTAACATTCTAACAACGTCATATAATTTAACATTGATCAATGGAATAATCAACAAAAAACTTAACCTATTATTATAAAAGTAAACATTTAATTCCCATACTTTATAAAGTTCAAAAATAAACTCTTCGGTAAGTTTCACCGGAAAAGAGAGTTCGCTTTGTAAATGCACTTGAATATTCTTTAAATGTTCTAAAAGTTTGCGACTATCTATAGCTAGAGAGTGAAGAATGCCTCTTCGAGCAGAATCTACGATATTCACGATATTAATTTGCTGTGCTGCAAGCTGATCCGAAAAAGAGACAAAAGTTAATAATGCATTTTCAAAAATAACCAAACAATTTTCTAAATTAGTTTCTCTGTTATTGATTTGCTCAAGTTTTTTCGATAGGTAGGTAATATTCGAATCTAAGTTATCAAGGTCCTCGTACAACATAGAATTATTGTATTGCTGTAAAGTTGATTCAGGTTAGTGTGAGTAATCTGTAAAAATTATTTATATTTTTATTCTGAAAAATGTTTCAGCCTATTATTATGGACTTTAACCCGTTTTTTCCCCATAAGTATTGTTGAATTAACTTCAGAGTTAATTGAAACTATTTTGTAAGGGCCATTCCATAGCGGCAATAACTTTTTGCTTTTTCCCTTGGGTGTACTTTCTTCTTTTAGTAACACTTTATCATCAATTTGAAATTTCACTTCGTTTACGGACCAGTCATAGTATTTTTTATTATTTTCTTTTGTTTTCAACAAATTTTCGCGAGCTATTTGATGAGCATTTTGCATTCTCGACTTCAGTTCGTAATTATAGTCTTCATAATTATATAAGGTCTCAGGTGTTTTCTTCAGAGAAGTGGGCAAGCTTGCCTTGTACCCAAACAAAAGTTCAAAAGGTGTGAAGTCAGTCGACATATTATGACTTGTGTTATAAGAAAACATCGCATAGGGGATCCATGTGTCCCAATTGTCTTGATTTCCTTCCACAAAATTTCTCAAATAGTCTCCTAATGTGCGATGGCTACGTTCAAGTGCCCCGTTAGACTGTGGTCTGAAAGCGCACGTGTTAATCTTATCAATTCTTAACATTTTACATGTTTCCTTGAAAACTGAGCTCATAAAATTTGCTCCCTGATCGGTCACTATGATTTGAGGAGTACCAAATATACAAACAATATTTTCAACGAATGCTCGAGCGATTGTATTTGCTTCCTGATTTGGAACAGTGATAGCACAAGAAAATTTTGATAAATCACATTGAAAGGTTAAAATATATTTATTGTTTCTTTCTGTAACTGAAAGAGGTCCAACAACATCCAAAAGGCATTTTTCAAATGGCGCTTGGGCAGTAGTGGTTATTTGCATTGGCATAGGAGTACGTTTTGAAATTTTATTTTTCTGACATTCCTGGCACGATTTTATAAAAGATTTAATGTCTTCAAACATATTTTTCCATGAATAGTTTTGTCTGATTCTTTTAAATGATTTAGAAATTCCCACATTACCTCCAAAACTAGAGTTGTGGTATTCATGTAAAATAGTGTTTATCTCATCTCGCGTTAAATCACGGTGGATCTTATCGTAATATGAGGTAACTATGATTTTAGTGTTTTTGAAGATATATCGTAACATACTCCTTATGTATTCTAACTTCAAGTGGTAAAAATCCTTCCATTTTGTAAAGTTTGGCATAAGAATATTCTGTATATTTTTATCTTGACAGAAATTGCGTAAATATTTTAATGATTCAAAAATATTTTCATAAGTACACCTACGATTTGGATCACCTGGTATATTCACGAAGCTTATGAAATTGTCCTTAGACCTTGCTATTTTGATTCCTAGTTTAGGATTATTTACCATATTGGATGTACGAATTTTATACTTTTCGATTATATCACGAGAAAACGAGTCTTGCTCATCAATTTCATTATTTCGTGTAAAAGCTACTAGATAACTATTAGTAACTTTCTGTGTCAGCAGACCTTCGTCATTTTCACGTATGTTACTGTTTGTTATGATAGTTTTCTTTAGGTCAGCTAAGTACTGTTTGTAATCAGACTCTGCTTTACACATGTTCACAGGAGGAATGTTTTGTGTAGGGCCGTTCTCAGAAATTGAATAAATTGCTCGTCTGAGTGCGTCGGCGTTCGTATTTTGTATACCAGCCTTATGAATTATATCGAAGGAATATTCGTCTAATTTTAGTCTAAATCGCATTAGACGACTTGAAGGGTCAGTAACTTTGAAAATCCAGGTCAATGGCTTGCAATCTGTTACGATTTCAAACTTTTTGCCAAAAAGATATGGTCAAAAATGTGATATTCCCCAAACAATTGCAACGAGTTCTTTCTCGGTTGCGGAGTAATTAATTTCAGCCTTTCTAAGACTTCTAGAAGCATACGCTATAGGCAAATCACGACCAATTTCTCCCTGTGACAAAATCGCGGCAATCCCGTAATTAGATGCATCCGTGGTTATGATAAACTCCTGTTCAAAATCAGGGTATTGTAACACGGGTGGACTTATTCGTTTTTCCTTCATTATACTGAATGATTCGGTACATTGTGGACTCCAATTGAAATGAACATCCTTTTTCAACAAATTAGTTAATGGTTGGGCTATTCGGGCGTATTCTGGGATGTATCGTCTGTAATAACCTGTCAAACCTAAAAATTGTTTAACCTCTTTTGTGGTTTTTGGTGATGGAAAATTTTTCATACAGTCTACCTTGGATGGATCAGGAAGTGTTCCATTTTCCGTAATGACATGCCCTAAATAAGTTAATTCTCGCCTCAGAAATTGACATTTTTCAGCATGTAACTTCAAACTATATTCTCGAAATCTTTCAAAGACTTCCCTCAATTTAAAGTTATGTTCCTTTAAATTTTGACCATAAATTACTACGTCATCTAAATAAACAAATAATTTTATGCCTTGTAATCCTGTTAGGACTGTATTGAGTAATCTCTGAAAAGTGGATGGGCTTCCTTTCAACCCAAAAACCATTCGATTGTACTGAAAATGACCGAAACGCGTACTGAACGCTGTTTTTTCTTTGTCAGCTTCATTCATTAATATTTGGTTATATCCACTGGCCAGATCTAGGGTACTGAAAATTTTTGAATTCCCCAGTTCATCTAAAATTGAAGTTATATTTGGCAAAGGATAAGCATCTCCGATTGTTATATCATTGCGTGTCGGAATTTTATGAGTGACTGTATTTGTGTAAGTTAATTTATCACCTTCTAGGATGGATTCGCGCTCATCGTCGGACATATGATCTGTTTTTATTATGGACTTGACTCGTTTTATAGGGTCATAATGAACGTCCGTTTTATTTATATGCAGTACGTCATACTTGTCTAGTGTTTCAGTGATTAAATTAATGTTATTGAGTTTGACACTGTTCTCAGTTGAATTTAAAATGTTGATGCAGGCATAATTATCGATTGGCTTAATTAAACAGTTACCTATATAGACACCTTCAGAAATTTCTTGTTTCATACAAACACTTTCTTCATTTTTATCGATTCTTACTTTTATTATCATTTCGCTTCTTGCTGGGACCAATATTTCATTATCACCCCTATTATTTTCAAGTTGCAGTATAACAACTTCATTATTTATTGAAAAACTCAATATTAATGCAATTATTCAGTTGTATTGTACCATGATGTATCCCCAGAGTTTCAACTGTTCCTTCTGAGATTCCATTTAAATTAACTTTGAAATCATGATGAATGACGGCGTCGTCATCCAGAGAGAGAACTTTTATGCAACTTATTTGAGAACCTGTATCGATCAGGAATTTACCTTCGGCTTGAACCATAGTAGGTATATTTATTAAAACTGAATCAAGTTCGGAGCATGAAAAATTGATACTGAATACATCATTAGTCGTTGGAATTTCTTCCGAAAAATTGTCTAGAACAGGGTGATTTTTATTTGTGAATTCGGGCATTGGAATGGCTCCCTGCAGTCGTTCTTCAACGGCAGCTTCGATCGCTGAAGTTAAAGTTTCGAAACGACTTGCTATTATTATAAGACGAATGCTAGAATTCAATCCGTCTATGAAAGCTTTGAGTGCAGATTTTTTATTTAAACTCTCTATTGTTGTTCGTGCCTCTTCGCCTTCGCTTGCAATGCACGCGTCATCCAAATCTGACAATAATCGAAGAACTCGATTCGAATATGACCTAACGTCTTCAGTGAAGTTCTCTCTGATATTCAATAATTCGCTTTGTAATTGACCTATAGTTCTCTGTTCTAAAAATTCTGCTTGTAATTGTTGTTTCAAATCTGCCCATTTTTCAAAGTTGGCATATTTGACAATGTTATAAGCTCTACCTGACAGTTTAGATATAATTATATTTATCAGAGTCGGTTCGTCTCTGGCTAAATCGGCTTGGCCAAGATCTGAGAAAACAATATCACAGCATGTGAAAAATTTGTGAAGCATACTTCGATCTCCACTAAATTCAGGAATAATTTTCATTGCAAAGTCTACGTTCAGTTTAGGCATTTTTATTTTTTTATTTTTTTTGTCATGAATTTATAAAGTTGGGAATCAGAAAATTAAAATATTGAAATAACGCACTATTGAAGCGTTGAATTGAATGTTCAAAATAAAAATGAGTCTAGTAAACAATATACAATTCAAACAACTTACAGTAAAAACACTGACGGCATGATATCCAAAAACACCTCACGTCACTGATTTGCGCTCTGCTTCCCTGGAACTGATGTAAGGTATCGAGACGTCCTCGATGCGACGACTCCCCAAAACAGATGCGGGTATTTACAGATGCGGCTATCCAAAATTTCACCTCTACAGAACTGGAACTCTGCTTCGACCCTGGTACTGATGTTGCGGGTTTTGAGACGTCCTTGGTGTGACGGCTCCCCAAGACAGATAGAGTGTTGGCAGTTGTAGTAGCTTGGGTTGAACTTCTCACTAGAACAACCTCGACGGAAGAGTATTTGGTTACTCTTATTGCGAGTTTGCTGTCCCTAATATTCCAGCCTCCAGCTAACGGTTCCTTTCTTTGTATGGATGATTTTCTAAGTTTTCACTAGCACACCGGACACCAAATTTTATGTGGTGGTTTATTAGATGTTGAGTTGGTCGAGCGGGAACGTGGTCTTTTAGGTTGCTGCTGTCGTTAAAATTAAACTCCCGGACGCGCCAAAAGGCAGCTTTTTATTGGTCAAGAACTGTTGCACAAAAACAATCTTATGAACTCAAGTCACCTCGAATGAAAAGTATAGTCATCATTTTAATATGAAGAAAGGAAATACATACTCAGCTATACTACGAAATTATACAATTGAAATATTCCTAGAATGAACGTGTTTATAGAGACAAAAGAAATACAATAATATATGAGAACGAATAGAAATATTAGGTGAACAAAATATCTATACTATATTACACCTTCACTAGGCCATGATTACTATTTGACAGTAACGTTGTGACATTTCCTCATAATATCGACATTTTTATCACTTCAGAAGTTGCAAATACCTTCAAAACGATGGAACAAACTCATTCAAATGAAGTTCTTATGGATTTGTTTATTATTTTTGGATAGTGTGATGAAATTATCAGTAGTAATATCTCGACAAAATGCTGAATTTTCAAAAAATACTTTCACCTTGCTGTCACGAAAACTGTGTTGCTTAGAAAAACCACGAGAGCTTGCTCGAGTGGTGTTTTGTACAGCAACATAGTTTGAGTGCCTGGGCAAGGTGAAAGTATTTTGGAAATTCTGCATTTTGAAGGGATATTCGATCAGAAAATTTCACGAATACATATTATGGACTAAATGCGTATGCAAGAACGGTTCATCTTGTGTACTCAATGTCAGTTGAAGAGTTGAACCGTCAAACTGAAGTTTCTATATTTACCGTGATTGTCTTAACTATGGAAATGTATACACAAGCTAGAAGCAAAACACCGTTTTGAAAATACCACGGGCTGGAGGAAGTGTTTTCAAAATGTCCTCTTCTCATTGGTTCGAAATGAGAAAATCATGGTATTTGATTGGTTTATATAATATGAGGAAAATTGTCAGCAGGACATGTAGGAAGTTCAATGAATGTATCCAACTCTAACGCCAATGAACCTCAAGAAATTTATACTTCAGAGCAATTTCGATGCATTTGGATCAACTTTAAAAGTACCAAGAAACTTGCCTCGACCCGTAACTTATTGATTTCTCAGCATATTTTTACGCATTTTCCGAGTCATCGATGAGAAGTGCTTAATGAGATTTGGGTACTTATAAAATATTCATCGGTTCAACGAATCCTGCGAAGATATAAAATGCATGATTATAAATCCACCAAAATTCAAGCAATGAAGCCTCAAGACCCTCAACAAATTATTGAGTTGTGTGAAATGTTGTTGATACGCACTAAGGAGAATCCATTTTTTTCAAATTGGATTATTTGGACTGATAAATCGAAATTTTTGAAAGAAGAGATTTTTTATAGAAAAAATTGTCATTCTTGGCCCAGTGAAAATCCTCACGTCACAAAATGAGCCACATTTTAATTTAATTTAAATGTCTTCTGCAGTTGACGGACAACAAATTGAGGTACACGAGGAATCATTAACATCCACAAGCTACCTGAATATTTTGGAGAATGCTCTAAAGAGCTTCATCGATAATCTGTCACTCGGAGAATATCGAAACTGTTGGTACCAATTAGATGGCACATTGTTCAAGATAAGTGAGCGCAGAACTGGAAAGACTTTTTGACGATAAGTGGACAAGGCGCTTGGGACCATGAAATTGGCCAGCGAGATCACCCGATCTTAATCCATTATATTTTTATCTGTGGGGAATGTTTGAAGGGAAAGTTTACAAAACACCCGTGCATTCGCATGATGAATTATTGAGGATCATCCAAACATTTTAAGGTTTGGATCCCAATTGAATCAGATCTGCCACGACGAAAGCAGTGAACACCCGTATTTTGAAGTGCTTGGAAGTGAACGGCCAGTGATTCGTACAAATTTTGAAATCTTCCACATGATTGTTTAACTTTTTCATGATTATTCATTTAAAAATTTCCACTCTTGGTGTTTTTTTGAAGTTTATCTAAACATATTGACATTGGCGGTAGATTCAGATATATTTTATTAAACTTCCAACATTTCTGCTGATAATTTTATCACACTGTTAAAAAATAATGAACAAGTTCATAAGAACTTCGTTTCAATAGTTTGGTTCCATCGTTTTGAAGGTATTTACAACTTCTGATGTGACGAAAATGTCACAACATTAATATTCATGGGCTGCCTACCAAATACTGAATGGGATTACCATTCTGAATAGACTTTTTCAAAAAAAATGTCTGAAACTTGACTACTTAGGTATAGGTTTGATATACATAGAAAGGAAGCAAATTCCAGCAGCTAACCGAATTTAGATAATACGTAGGGTGTTCATTAGGAATAATAATTTTTCCGTCACTTTTTCAGGCAAAGGGAAAAACTATAGTTTTTTCACCATCCTCTATTGAAGTAACTGAGATTAGGCTGAAGCGTGGGAAGCCTCCAAGTATCATTCAACTCCATACCAAATTTCGAAACCATAGTATTTCTTAACTTAAAGATATCAGCATTTTTACAGGTCATAATTCAAGTTCTCAATATGTTTTTTTATTTCTATTCTAGTTCTGCACATTACTTTTTGCCATTTCTTCATCGACGATTTCTTAATTTGAACATTATCCAATATCCTGAAACTGTTCTTCACTCTTTTTTCAATTTATTCCCAAGAAAAAAGTGAGCAATACTAAACTTGAATCTTCATATGATTTAACCATCTCTGACATGCCAAAAACCAATCACCAAATACAAACTCAGATATCTAGCAGAGGTAACCTACGGGCGGTATATATTTTTGCTTTGGCTGAACTCACAGCTTTGGAGATACCTGAAACAGCACCTGCTGAAATTCCGAGGGCAGCAGTAGGAATCGGATACAATGGTATGATTCCTCCCATCTCGAGAATGGAATTTTTTTTTGGTGTTTAGGTGTTTATAGTGACTTACTTCTACGTGCCGCTTGCAATGCCACTGTATTACCTTCATCTCAATTATTCGTTATGAACTAGTCATCTCCAGCGTTTCGTGATACTTTTCACACTTTACGAACTTCACCAGCATCGAATGCAACTTTTCTTATTTTTTTCTTTATTTTGAAGACTTACCTTTTATTTAGTACCATCCCATACTATAAACGTGTCATCGTTTCCATAATATTGGTAAATCGTAGGGCAGCTGCTCTTTTTTCAATTCTTGCGTCCTTCGATTCAACCCTATCCCACGTTGCGTATTCGAGTTCTTTGTTCACTGTGTCTTGATGTGAGATCGGACAGATATTTTGAATAATGAATGTCGTAACGATAACACGCGATATCCAATTCATCAATTTCTTGAGAGCCAAACGTATCTTTTGATTTTGTACCAGATCCGCAGTATTGATAACCACCAGATAATAATAATAATAATAATGTTTATTTGGATAATATACAACAATCTTATCTTATAAACTATGAGGGGTCAAATAAACAAGAGAGGAATCGCAAAGCCATTGGCTGTCCGCGGTGTGAGTGAGTTATGAAATAGTGTGATATCTAACTGGATAATAAAGTGGAGATTAAGACTGTGAGAAAGTGCCTAATAAACTAGAAGGGAACCCGCAAAGCCATTGGCTGTCCGCGGTGTAAGTGATAAGTAAATAGTAAATTATTCAATTATATCATTAAAATGTTAAAATGGTAAATTGAGACTAATATCGTGATAAATAGCAATGAAAAAATAAAAAAACTAAAGTGAGAGGACTCGTTAATAAATCATACATATAGAAAGCCTTGATCAAGAATTCCAATCGGATGAGGTAAGAGCTATGAAATTACATTGTATTATTAATAATTTGGTGAATTTTCAGTCTTTCAACGGAATTCAAGAATTGCTTCAGTTTATATTTGAAAATATGGCGGGGAATTATATCTCTAATAATTTGGAGTTTGAAATTATAGATTCTGGAGGACAGAAATATGTGACTTCTCTGTCCAACTGTCTTGGTGCTCGTGGCAATTGGTAAGTTTTTATTTGTTTTGTTTCGAGTTCCATATGAATGTGTATATGAACCAATATTGTGCTTATTTTGGTGACAGTGGGTGGCTAATTTACAGAAATATAGCTGACGGCAGTCGAATTTTCCAGTTTCTTTATACAAAAGATCACTGGAATATCTTGTGTGTATGTGTGAAAGTATAGTTCGAACGATGGTTTGTTCTCTACTGTATGTATTAATTTTACGACCTTTTTATCTCCTTCCGCTACGTCTGTACTATTTGACGGTAGCCATTTATATGAAATGTCATCGCTTACATTCCAACTATGGTACGATGCGCATTGTAAAGCAAAAAGAAAAATTTGTCGCAGGCAATCTAGTTGAAAAACCTACGAAATGTATTGAAACCTGTAAAGGAAATAGATTTCCATAAATACAGAAATAATGCAGAAATAGTGGAACCGGCTGATGTTAGAGTCTTCATTTTCAACGACGGAATATCATATTTCTGAATGTGCCACCTTAAAGATGTCGATAATTTTTATCTTGAACAAACATACAGGGGACCCCCTGGGAAATGCATTGATCAATATATAGAAAACCATAGGTTAGCCAAATTTTAAAATATGTGAGTTCACTATCGTTTGAATTATTCGAATGAACATTGCTTAAATCTATTTATTATTTGTGGCGAATGTATTAATCTCAAGAACATGTGATATATTTGCTATTCGGTATCCGCAGAAGCAGAGAGATATTGCAATAACGCCAGTCAGTATTAAAGGCAACTTTATTTAAATAGTGGAGATATCGCAGTTTTGTCTGTTCGTCCCTTATTTACCCAGGCGTTCGTTACTCATAACCAATAAATGAAATCTAGTTACTACGATTTTTCATTCTACATTATTTATTTTATACTAAGATACAATTATTGTGATGACAGAATGGCCAAAGGGGATATCGATTTGTGTTGAAAAAGTCATATATGATATATGATATATATGAGATGAGTTATGTCGTGTCCACGATCCCAACCGAAGTGAAAATGAAGGAACTTTAAATGGCCTTAACCGTCCTCTAATGAAGGCAGGAACTATATTTTAATAAAGTTTTCCTTATTCCAGATTCACATTGCGCGTGCGTATATGTCAAAATAAGGACAACTTTATTACTGACTGACGTTATTATGAACTGAAATTTCTCTCTATTATAACGAAGGTAATATTCAAGTCATGTTATTCAGCCCTATGCTATATCACTTCCATTAAAAATAAAGTTACCGTTATTCGCCATTTCCGTTATTTTGCTATTGCTTGGTAGGTAATAGCAAAACAACGGAAATACCGAATAACGGTCACGTTATTTTTAACGAGAATGATACAGCATAGGGCTGATTATTGAGAAAAATTCTACCTGACAATATCAGTTTCAACTCGAAGTACAAAGTACAAGAAAAAAAAATCAATTTCTGTGAGGTTATAAAAGTATAAATTTTTTCAAGCTTGACAATATTTTCTGAATCCATTAAAAACTAGTCGTAGAAAAAAGCTCTAATTAACAATATTTTGAATAGAATAGTGAAAAAAAAAATACAAACATAACGGTCATAGTTCCAAAATACAGAGTGATGAAAAATAATGTGGTTTTCTGATATTTTCGTGTGGTTTACATTGGTTTTAGAAATACTTACGTCCTGTATGCTCTAGTTTCCCCAATGACATATCCTCAAAATCTGGAATGAATACAATTTATCAACTCAAACATACAAGGAGGGAGAGAAAACTCAAGCGAAATTGATTACGGTATACCACAGCATTTGTGAATAGCCTCGTATGATTCAGACATGGGATGATATTACATGAAGCGACAACAAGATAAAATGTGATAATTTTCTTCCTGCAAGTGTTTCCAAACAATATAGCATCAATATTTCGAAATTTGAAAAATCGCATGAGTATGAATTGAAATCACCGTGTAACGGAAAAGAATTCTTGAGCGTTTTTTGGGAGGATAGTTACCAAAAGATATTTTCAAAATACTGCATGCAAAAAATTCAAATAAATTCATTATCTCTAGAGATACAAGATAGGGAAAAGTCGTCATTTCCCAAATTTAACATCCTGTATTTCGAAAACTAGTCATAGGATCGAGTTGGGCCCGGACATATTTCTTAAGGAGACCGACTCCTACAAAATACCAAAAATTGGAACATTTGACAGAACGCCATTTTATGTAGCAAAAAGTGCGGGGTCCTTTAACTTTATCAAGAGTGGAAACATCGAAAATCGAATGGCACCCAAAAAACTCCTAGATGCCATAACAAAACCACTGAACGTCCTATCTTCAGCCACTACCGTAAACTCACCTGTGTTGTTAATGAACCAAGGAAACTACGGTTCACGCCGATACATGCTATGAGTAGGATGTCCAATAGTGACACAATATTTATCATATGTATGATATGAAAAAGAGTTGAGAAATAGAAGTGGGAAGAAAATGATAATAAGTAGTTACGACCCCAAGTTACCGATTCTCAATATTTGTTTATTTCTATTTTCTTACTATTTATCTATCTACCATTACAAATACAGATGCATAATTATTTATACAACTAAAATTTGTCATTAGTCTCTTCCAACCTGTAACATAGATAATGCAACTTTTGTTGCCCCGGCTGATCAGTACGGAGCGGTATGGGTTTTTTCGACTATCTTACTAGTTCCGGATTTTTTTAGGTGGCAATCAAGTATTTGAAAATATAAATTTCTAGAATATGATTGGTTGGACCCCAGTATTTCCTAGTTTATTCAGGGATAAAAAAATACAAAATATCTTATAGAAATAAGATAGTTCAGATAAGAATTTCCTTCTGTACTCAGTTCTACAACAAAACAACGATTGATAAACAAATATAATATATTGAATTTTATACAAAATTGATTGCAAGTATACACCCGAATCGACCTGTATCCGGTCTATTCAAAATTTAATAGTATTACTTTAAGTCGTTGAAATTTCAAGGTAGATACTTTATTTCAACAACCAAAATCTATTATTGTACTATTCCTACACATACATTCTATGTTACAGATAGTTCTATATTACATGCAGATAGTTGACGATAGGAAAAGATAACTAATTCGTGCTGAATTTCACGATTTCAAAAGACTATGCTTAGTCGTCAGAAGTCACCTCCAGGACTCAGAATACTTCGAAAAGTGAAGATAAGTGTTGACTCACAGAATTTGAGGTAAATTTCCTACAGAATTTCAGTGCCAGTCCATTTCTACGATGAATGACATCACATAAACTTGTCCAGCATTATATTTATTAAGCCATTTCCATGCATCCAAAAATTGAAGGACATCCACGGTGGTCAGAGAATGTGAATATATTTCACCAACATACGAGATTCAGATTCATTCATCTCGAATCTCAGATCAATTTATTTTCACGGGATTGCTCTTCAAATTATTCAAGAATTCTTATAGATGGCAAATATACATTTGGATATATGTTACGAGCCAAAAATAGGACTCTTAGAACTCCTGATACCAGGTCGAGAGGTCAGCAAGAAGAGAGAGCTTCAATCACTCCCTGGTTCACCCTTTTAGAAAAAAAATAAAAAATATTCCCCTTATCGATCGACATCGAATATTTTAAATGCCCCTCTGGTGTGAACGTAAGAACTAGCCATTTTGAACAAAGAAATCTGTTTATAGTTATTTACAGAAATATATCGATGGGTCAATAGAATCCTATTTATAACTATATATAATTTTGAGACGATTCTTGAGCTACTCCTTCGTAGATATCCCCCACAGTATATTGATGCACATCAATAAATCATAACGGTAATCGATTATAATGACTTGATATTTATTGAAATTTCAAATATATTATAATGAAATAGATGCAACGATTATATCGTTACAAACCTTTCTCATAAAATATGTTTCATTAACTGACTGGAAATGTTGTTCAGTAACTTTGTTGAAGTAATTACACAAATTTATGTAGCAATAGAAGTTTAATAAAGTTTTTCATACTTTCCTTTCATTCAATACTTTCTGCACAAGATTTTTAAATTTTCGATTGGATTCATTCCATCACTTTTTATTTCAATCACCTTCAACCTCATCAAATTCTCATCATCGTCTTCTTCTCCATCTACCAGATACATTTCATTTCATACATATTTCAAACATGATTTAGACAGACTCACTTCGCTATACAGCATATCGTGTTTGAAACTGGTCCAACCAACGTTCCACTTAGATCAACACCATCAGCACGTCCAGAGTGGCGAAAAATATCTGGACTCGACAGAAAACGAGAAAAATCTCCAATCCCAATACGAATTTACGTCTTCGACAATCATAAAATGAACGGCGAATATCGATATCCATCGGGGATGTTCACGGCTTCCAGAAAATTACTTAGTCAAGCAAACAGTGAAAAATAGTTTGCCGTGATGTGGAATATCTGAAAAATATTTGTGTTCAGTTATTGTATCAAGTGTGTATACAGAAGTCGCCCAGAGCAAGAGAAATCTCGTTCAGATACACTATAAGTCTACGTTGAGCAATTTCCACAAATTATTCAAGCTTCCAAAGGCTGCTGTTCAGTCCGGCATAGAAAACTATTCCGTCAGAGGAGCCATTAGTTATTTCACCGAATATTTATCTGATACTCCATTTTTGCAATTGTTGGAAGTGAGAAATTGTTGTTTCTACCGCGCAATGTTGCTGGAAGAAACATTAATTTTCATTCATTACTACATCTAAATCTGAACTCACAGCAGTCCCTGGAACTGCTTCCTCACTTTGTTGATAACGCGAGAGGCTAGATTCTTCAGAGGTTTGTCCATATCCAATGTTGGTCAAGAAGTGACTCAAAGTTTATCTGAGGTTTCATGCAAATACGGCTGGTGGACTTGGGGATGTGGCTATTTGCTAGGGGGCTAAATGGTACTTCTCAAGCGTTTTTGAAAATCGGATTTAGTTTAAAGTTTTTCTCCTTCCCAATGAAATTAGCTCTATGATTATAGATTTGAATTTCTTCTTGTGTGAGTCGGTTGTAATACCCATGAGTGGGGGCAAGCAGTTTCATGTCTCCAAGAAGTATCCTGTGGTCTTTTTTGCTGAGCGTATGTTCAGCTATTGCCGATTTGTATATTACGCCTGACCTGCAGTTCTTATTAATGCTTTTTTGGGCTGATGTTCAACTTTTATCACGTGCAAGGTATATATACAGTGTGTCCCAGCTAAAACTTGTCACCCCCCTAATATCCGAACTCGTGAAAAAAATTGAAAATCGCTCAGACGCGTCGATTTTTATTTCAAGGGGGAACACTTTCACCAAATACACCATCATTGTGTTGTCAACCCCCTCAACCCCAGCACCCCCTACTTCAGAATTTTCAATGGGACTACTATACTTTACATCATTTTGAAGGGAATTCAATCCCAAATACATCGGTGTACTGAAATTGAGGATCGATCAAGTGTTGTTGAAGTTTTCATGAAATCTAATTTTATTTATTTTATATAATTTAAGGTTTTATCATTACTTATTAAATAATCAATAAGGGTAGAGGAATTTTTAGTAACTCTGGTAGGTTCCTCAATCAGCTGAAATAGTCCCATCTCATCAATTGTTTAATTTTCACAGCATAGGTATTATTGGTTAAATTCAAATTGATGTTAAAGTCTCCAACAATTATTAGGGTACTTTTACTACATAACAATTCCTCTAGTGTTTCTTCAAAAAATTTCAAGAAATCGGCATGAGAGCTGTTTTGTGAATGGTATAATACACACAAAGTGAATGCTATATTGTATATACTGAATTTAATGGCTAGTATCCAAGTATTTGTATCGAATACAGTGTTTAATATTACTTGCATTTTAATGAACTGTCGAATGTATATTGTCCCGCCACCAGTGTGCCTACTACTTGAATTACATCTTATCATACTATAGCCTCCTATTTCGATTTCATCATCTTCAATGTCATCAGTTACATGGGTTTCAGATAAGCAAACTACAAGAGGTTTGTAATGATGAATACAATAAGTTAAATTATCAAAATTCTCAATCATACTCTGACTATTTACATAAAATAATTTATTTGTTTTTATTTTGGAACCGAGTTCATGATCTAAGTTTGAATTTGTTCTCCTTTCTTTCTCTCTGAAAAATTATTTGCACTTACATCTGGTTCAGCATTTATTTCATACTTGGAATTTATTTGAATAATATTGATTTGTGATTGAGTATTTTCCTGAACTTGTTCCTGTAGTATACGGATAAGGCTTCTACTGAGATACAATTTTGCTACTTTCTTCAGATTGTATCCATTTCCAGCATAATTTGACTTCCTTATTATATTGTTGCACTCAAAAAATAGAGATGTGTGATAACGCTGTTTTTGATCATGTAACAGTTGGAAAAACTTTAGGTTATTTTGATATATTAAATGATTTATGTTGGGGATATCATATCTATACGGTTCTGTCACAATTATCGTTCGTGTGTGTTCTAATTTTTCAAGAAAATTCTTTGTTAGGTTGAGATTTAATTTATTTGGCCATAGAATAACCCAGTCATTACTAGAAAAAATTCGTTGAATTTGTGATTGCGGTACTAACAAGTTCGTTATCGTCTGCAAATGATTTCACTACAGCCAGTACGTCATATCCTAGTATTGTGTTGGATATGTAATGTGCTATATGTTTCCCATGTACACCCGAGACCATCAATATTTTTGCATTTATTTGATCCTTTGGTTTTGTACTTTTTGTTAGGATGGTACTAGGTTCAGTGTATGCCACCATATCTTCCTCTCTTTTTTTATTTGTTGAGTCATTTGATTCTCCAAGGTGACTTTGTATACCGTTTGATTGCTTTGGTAACTTATTTTTCGGTTGTTTCTCCCCGTGTTGCCTCTTCATATTGAAATTTTCATTTATTAACTTTTTTATTTCATCACTATGAAGCTCATTTTCTGTAGTCAGTGTTTCAATAGATGTTAACATCTCTTTGTTCACAGATTTGAGATCTTCAGTAGTATTTTCAAGTTTTTTACTCTCTTCTATAGTTTCCTTCAATTCATCTTGCATTACACTATTCCTCTGTGATGACTCTACTATTACTTTATTGAGATCTGCGATCAGCCTTTTTTGTTTATTGATTTCAACGATATAATTTTGTTCCACACCTATAACCTCATCTTGGAAATCAGTTCATGCCCTTTTAATTCTAGTGATAAAAACATCTTTCTCTTGATTTTCATTCTTCAATTTTTGAATTTCCTCTATTAGATCCTTGACTTCTTTATCTTTATGTCTTTCCATTTTATTGATTTGACTTTCTGTTTCTTCAATTTGATTGCTTAGAAAGTCGATATTTTTCTCCATATTTTCTTTATCTTCTTCTTCATTTTTCTTCTTCATTACACAACTTTTTGAGCATAGAATTTTATGAGCTTCTACTTTCACCATATATTTTCTTTTTTCCCAACAACCAGGATGAAAAACATTTAGACACTGTATACAATAAAGACTTGGACAATCTCTTACAACATTTGAACATTTGAATGGTGCAGTCATTTTTTCCAATTACTTCGATACACTTTAATCAGTATCACAGAAGAATATATTTCAGTACGTCACTGGAAAATAATCTCAAACATTATCTTTCACTAAGGAAGAAAAAATGTAACAAGAAGCAAGAATTCTGATCTTCCCAGCGAATGGTTGATTTTTTGCACTTTATCACGTTCTGTCACGTTAAAAACTTAGTTCCTATTATTCAAATTGCATCTTCTTGATAATCGCACTGGCTTAACTCATTTCACTATTTTGTTCCTTTTTTTGTGATGAACATTTTGATATCCATCTTTTTATTTTTCGAACGAATGATCCACTATGAAAACGTATTTGTCATTTATTAACGGGTACTCAATATAGGTACAGATGAACTACGTATGCGATACACTCCGGCAGCTGATAAAGAATATTTCTAATCTCCTGGTGATCTAAGGCTTTTTTATTCTCTCTATATTCCCGGAATCTGTTTGAGAAAGTCTCATGGCTCCTCTCGGGTTGCCCCATGTAGAACTTCCTGTCCATTTGAGTATAAGGACATGAACTTCTGTAACGTCATTTCATCCTCCGGTGGTCTGAGGGTGCGGAATTGATGGTGATTTCCAGCGTTAGGGGAAGATAATTTAAAACGAACGACCCTAGGTTTTCTTCGGACCTTCCCACGAGTTTTGCAACTAGGCCACAGCGACTATTACAGTTATTAGGTCACCTATGTGAAGTCCTCTAGCATCGGCCTTGATGTCATACGTCTCCTTCATTCTGTCTCGCTTGCTATTTTGATGTTCAGACGGTTTAGTTCATGGATTTTCTGTAGTAGTCTTCTCCCGCTGTGTCTTGTCTGGGCTTGTCTTGGTGGCGTCCCAAATTTCAGGTCACATTTTAATACTAGCAGGGGTTTGGCCGGTTTTGACTCGTGTACTGCGGAACGATAAACCAACAGGAATAAATGGAGGTACTGGTCCCAATCTGTCTGGCGTTCAGAGACTACCTTGGACATGTGGCGGTTTATCATTTTATTTATGTATTTCACCATTCCAACGGACTGTGAATGCAGAGCCGTGATTCTCGTCTTCCGGATGTTTAGCATCTCTTGGAACAGGTTGGATTCGAAATTTCTGTCTTACTCCGTATGCAGTTCCAGCGGGACACCGAATTGACATACCTCCTCTATTACCAAGCAAGACGTCGGCAACGCTGAGGGCTTTCACACTTTTTGCTGATAATACCACCCTCGTCTGGCATGAAAAAGATAGAAACATTATGAAAGATACTATCATTGAAGACCTGGAAATTGTAAAAACTGGTGTGATTCAAACTATTTGTGCTTCAATACGAACAAAACGAACTTACTGTCTTTTAGCTCCGATGTTGATAATCTTAATTTTAACGGTCATACATTAGAAAATGAAAAATACACCAAATTTCTAGGAATACTCATAGATAGTAAACTGAAGTTCGATTATCATGTTATAGCATTAGCAAAAAAATTGGCTTCAAGATGTTACGCACTCAGAATTGTATCAAATGAACTGAGTTTATCAACGGCAAAGATGGTTTATCATTCTCTGATCGAATCTCACTCGAGGTATGGTATCTCCTTTTGAGGATTCTGTACTCAAAATCTATTTCAGTCAGTAATTATTTTACAGAAGCGAGCAATCAGATATTTATGCAAGGTTGGAACGCAAACGTCGTGTTCATAAGGGAAAACATTTTAACTCATCCTTGTATTTTTATTTAAGAATCTGTTTGCCTGACTTACAAAAAATACCACACCACTGAATCCCTGAAATAAACAAGCCATGTTACCCGACAAATTACAGATAGGAAAATACCTCTTCCCATTCCAAAGTCGATCTTGACAAAAGATTCTTTAATTTATGAAAGTAAAAAAATATATAATCACTCACCCGCAAAACTAAGAAATGAGACTACTTATAAAAAATTTAGAAATGGTATTGAGCAGGCCCTAATAAAGAAAGCCTATTACAATTGTGACGAATTTTACAGTGAGACTTTGCGATGACTCTGTGATTATTAATTGAATGGCATATGTATTTTAATGTATATATATTTTCTATTGTATAACTGTTGAAAGCATAATTTTAATTTTATTATTTCACATACTGAGCAAATTTACAATTGTATTATACTTTAAAATTATTTATTATTTTTTGTTTTATACAGTGTTTATATGTGATTTTTTACATATATGTGTCTAATATTTTTAAAATTTTATTTACGTTCTGGAACTTGAGTGAAAATTGAAAACTGTTTATTTTTAAATATTTAATTTTTTTTATATTTCACAAGCTTTTTCAATAAGAATATGTTTTCTTCGACAATAGTATATTTTTCTCTCTCTCGTTTTTGTTAGGTAGGGCATGGGCTTTGAAACACTTGCTAAGTAGCCCATCCCCAAAAAAATGTACTTATTCCCGTGATTAGATTTTGGAAATGGGCCATCGATGTTAATGGCTATCTTTTCAACTGAGACTATTTTCGTGTTCGAGGTCCAATATTTGACGTTAGCTTGGCGATTGGCCCAGTAAAACCTTTGCCTGAGTTTAAACATTCTTGCGCATATAAAAGGCTATCTAAAATAGCTAATGAAGTTCGATATCAATTTTGTGCAGAACTTAAATGAGGTTAACATACAGGATGTTCTATCAAAGAAAAAGAAACTTTATTCAGTCTTGAATTTTTGGCTATCCCTGCATACCTAATTCCACTCTATTGAAATAGATTTTCAGAACCCTAAAACTTTTGCATCCTAAAACTTTTTCGCTGGCTATCTTACTTTAAGAGATAATCTACCGTTTCCATTAGTATCAACGACCCTGTATAAACTGAGACTAAAATTGAAACAATAAAGAATACTTATTTAGAACTAACTGATCTATTCTTCAATTAGATGAGAGCTAACTCATACCAATCCAGTCTAGTGAAAATTGCTTCCGCCTCCGAAAAACTATCAAGCTGTTATCGATATAGAACTTCTCTGTGATTACACGAAGTTTAACGAAGGAAACCACACCGTGCGGTTTGTATGTTTCAGATCGGCTCCATGCATTTATTGGCCTAATTACACGAGATCTTCGAGGATAAGGTGAAACCCGAAAACAAAGGAAGCGGAAACTCGTCGCTCGATCCAGTTTTCGGTGTCAATTGCCAACATTTGGAGTGGCACGACCGGCGGCCAGTAATCAGATTGATTTTATCGGAATGTCTTGAGTTCTGTGAGAATTTCAGCTATGTTCAAGTCAGCAGTGTTGCCATTGAGGATAAGAGTGGTCAGGGGAGAATTTATAAGGGCATTCCGCGATTAGAGGGGTTAGCACAGGGTTGGGCAAATACGTTGTCTCTTGGTGGTTGAATATATATTTTTTGAGATATGGGTGGTATGGATGATAGTAGAGTTCATTTCATGCAAACAGTACTCTAGGGGCAGATTCCGTGTGCAAAGCTGTTATAAAGGCTGAATACCATCTCATTGTTTAACCTACCATGCCAGAATATGAAATCGAGAGGTCGTCAAAAAATCATCCTTGCAGAGGGGTGAATGTTCATTTACTTTCTTTTTTTTTTCTATGTCATTGTAAATATATAAACAAACCATAAGCCATACAAACCGGAATATTCTATGAAACACACAGATTTTTTAAATTATAGTTAAATATCCCGAAATACATGGTCTTATATGGAAATTGGAAACATTCGAACGTAATTTACTCAAACAAGCAATTTTAGAGAATTATATATTTGGTTTCCACTGCAATAACTATTTATCCGTTCTGCATTCGTAATTTTTTTTTTCTGGCTTCCATCAGACAGACGTTCGAAGCTCCAGTACGCGGGAATATTTTTCTCGAGCACATGGGTCTCTTTAGGTGGCCACATGCCTTGTTGTGAATCAAGTGTGATGTGAATTGTCTAGATGCCAATCCCGACGTCTGGTGCTAGCTTGAAGTGCGCACCGACCACCCAGGATTGTGCTGTAGGTTTTCCGGGTTTTCCTACAGCTATTACACCACCAAAAACATCAGTAAGTCGCCCCGGTGTACCACGGCAAATAATTATAATAGCCTTCCTCTACCCGTACAGGCTGTGCCTTTGTATACACTCTATGAGGAAGTATTATTATTAGGTATATTATTATATGTGGAAAAGCATGAGGATCGCTTTCGTTTTTCTATTTTTTTTTGATGTGCTATCGATCATCTTTTCTTCTGGAAAAAGAATAGGGCAGTGCATCGGTTGCTGTCGCCGGCCGATATACTTGTCACTATCACCCGCGAACTTGGGAACCTTGAGTCACTACAATTAATAGGGGAGTGTCAATAGTGTCATTAGTCTGTTTTATCTGGAGAGAAAATTTTAAGATTGTGAAATAATATTTCGCTATAGGTGCCTCTCTACTAAGTGTTTCAGATTGAATTTTTGCAATTTTGGTATTTTTGGTGAGTAATTACTTTTGTCCCTCTGTGTCCAGTTACATATTTAGTAATTACCTATATAGCCTAATCAAATGGTAGTTTGAGGTGAAAAGTTCTGGTGTAATTGTTTTTAATGGTTTATGTTATGGTTTTGAGTCTGCTGAACACGAATCTAAAGTTGTCCACCAAAAATTCTACCGGCAAATATCAGAAATCATCAAAAAAACACGAAAAATTATGTTTTTTACTGATTTTCAGCTTTCAACTTGGAGAGCAAGCTGTTCACACAAAAAGTTGCCCACTAGTAAAATTAGGAGGGGAAAATTATCTACTATTTATGTCTCTCTATACTTTTTTGTGTGTCATATGGTTTCCAGGCAAAAGAGTGTTGAAGTTTTAGTGAAATTAGTGATATTTGGAAAAAAAGGAAAAAATTCAACTCATTTATAATTTTGATATCATGTAGATGAACATTATTTACAGGCTAATAAAAGACACGAGTTTCTTCAGAATTTGTTAGTATTTATGCACCAATACGAATATTAGACACAGATTCCATGATTTCTCGACGCCTGAAACAAATAATCATTGACTTGATTCAATGGATTCAACAATATAATAGTGCAATATAAAATCATTACCTATTGAGAATATGTTTGCAATTTATATACATTTATGTCTCTAATCAGCCCTCTTATGTACGGGTTTCTTACCTCCTTCAGGGCCTACTTCCAGTTCCTCTACATCTGAAACAAACAAGAAAATGAATTGCAAATAAGTACTTAACTTTTAGAGATATGAACTGAGATATGAGTACTGATCAAATACACAAATTAATTGTGGGAGAAAAAATTAAGGTGCGAAAGAATTATCTATGTCTGCAACGGGCATGTTATAGCTATTCTCACAGTTCAGGTACATACTGGAACAGATAAGGCCTGTTTTTTTGCATCCACAGTTGGTCTGACAGGTCTTCTTGCACTTACAGGATATAACTTTCAAAACTGCTTCTGTTGCCTTTCAGCCCTTCGACCGGTGCGGATTGCATGCCATTAATTAGTAGCATTTCAATTTTTTTGAACTTCCCTATATTATAACGGCAGGCAGTATAATATCGCGAAAAAACACGAAAATTTTCCACAAAAAGAAAAGCGCTTTTCCTTATGAAGTGCACACGTGGGACGGCCAGGAACCCGTCTATTTTTCATATTTTAGGGTAAATTATCAAGCCTTAATAAGGCATGCAGTGTAAAATGGGAGAACGTCACCTGTCACCAGCTCCTGTTCTATACAGTGTCTACTTGGAACCATATTGAAAACTTTTTAACTAATGGTTTCTCAAAATATTTTATTCTACATAAAAGTTGGAGCATTTAATTAGACTAAATATGCGCACAGCCTTTTTTACCAGTGGCGTGCGGTTAAGCGGGAATCGGCCGATATTCTAATTTCACTATATAGAGTTGAGTGGCATTACTATACAAAATATCGAAAAATGTTATTGAAAAAAGTTGTTTGCATTGAAAGATATTTCCAGTTATTCAGTTTAGTCTGCCAATTACCAATTTCAATAACGTTCCAATGAGTTGGCCTCTATTTTTAATGGGAAATATATCGACAATGATTTTTGCGTAGCATGGTTTTCATCTACGAACTATCTTTCAAAAGACAATACAGTTTATTTCCGTCTTTATTTAAGTGTCAAAAAGATCTTCCATTTTTTATTGCGAATTAAGTAATTCTTGAAATCATTAATTGACAGAGTAAACTGAATAACTGATAATATCTTTCAATTGCAAACAACTTTTTTCAATAACATTTTTCGATATTTTGTATAGTAATGCCACTTTACTCCATAGTGAAATTAGAACATCGGCCGATTCCCGCTTAACCGCACGCCACTGATGAAAACGGTTATGCGTATATTTAGTCTGATTGAATGCACCAACTTTTATGTTGAATGAAATTTTTTGAAAAACCATTAGTTAAAAAGTTTCCCATATGGTTCCAAGTTTTTGGCGGATAGTGTATAAACAGGTTGTGACACCACAAGTCAACTTGTCGGGCTAAGGAAAAAAATGTGTTGGGAAGTTTACTTGAACTAATTTAGGGCATTAGTGAGACTAATTTAGGGCATTAGTGAGACAATCACCACAGAACTCTTCAGGGACATTGAAAAATTTGTATTATATTCTCCAGATATGGAAATCAATTGCAAAAATCGCCTACGAAGTATTCTGATTAATTCAAAACAATGATGAAGTTACCACCTACACGAGATAGCATGAGGCAACATTGTTTTCGGGTTCACCATCAGGCAAAAATATGGCTCAACAGTGTACACCCGTTACATCCTTCACAAGATCCGGTCCAAAGTGGTTGGCATGATAAAAAATTAGCACCAACATTGATGACAAACACAGCACCACTAGTATTGTAAAAAAAGGTACATTCATCTACTTGAATAATTTTATTACCTAACATCTTCATTTGAGGTTGCAAGAGTCGTCAATGCTCATGCAGTAGGAAAAACTTTCTATGTATTGGATCCTGTATATGTATGACAAGCAACTTGTGGCAATAGCCACAGAAAATTATTGATACATCAAGAACCCATCATACCGATTCCGACTCAGACAATTGATTTTTTCAATATCAGTAATTCAGTATAAATTCAATTATTCCCGAATAGAAGAAATTAAATAATACGTGCCTCTGAATTTAGTCGTCTTTGTGGTCTTGACGGGGATGCGCGCGGTGAGGGAAACTAGGCCCAACTACACCGTATTACGGTGCACCGTCACACTTTCATTTGCGAAGTTACTAAGCCCTCTACAGAAAAACGATAGTTCGAATGCTCAATATACAGCCATATGGTATATAGAAAACATTTTTTCGGAAAAATCAATGTATGTTATCGCAATGGAAAAAAATCTAAATTGCAGGTTCGTGAAAATCGCTTTTGAACGTTCATGAGCTCCATGTGATACCATGCATGCATTTCAGAAACTTTAATACAAAAATAAAATAATAAACTTTAAATACAACATTCCGTTTTGGACAAAAATAATTGTTCGATTCTTTTAGTTGCTTTATTTCCAGAAAAAAAAATTATAAATTTTACTTTTCCCTTTCCCACCCCCTGACGACCACTCAATATCACATCCTGGTAGAATGGGAAATAGTTCAAAACTAATTCTTGCTTTTATCAAAGTATTGCACACGACATGCAGACACAATCAGCGGGTATCTGAAGTCTACGATGAGGACGATTACTATTTCAAAATTGTTATAGCATTCGGTTGGTTGGTCGTCAGAAGATCATAACTGATAATTTTTGAGCACTAGTTCACATTACTAAATTCGATTATCCTTTATTTTTTTGCCAATTTTCCATATTACGAGCTTTCAGACCAGCCGAAATTTCAGTTGTGTGTCAATCTGTGCCCTTTTATAAATCACCCTTAACCATTGCACCCATATGTATGTTATTTTCAAATAACAGTCTTTTTCCATTCTTATTCAACGATGTATGATAGTATGTAGTTGTAATGAAGTAACCCCTTTATATAGATGTGATTTGAATCTATGACCCTTGTGACTACACCAAGTTGTCAAAGAAGGGGGTCGTTAAATATTGATATTGGTATGTATTGGCTTTACCTGTATCAATTCTTCCTTTCTTCCTGCTTCTCAGCCTATCATGGTGATTCACTGGCTCTAGTAGTATGTAAAGGCATGTTTCCTATCTAGGACCAATTTCTGAGTGGTCCTAAAAATTAACTTTCAGGCCGCAGGTGATTACAAAGGCAGCGTGTTACCGTTCCTACTGTTACGATCTTAAAAAAACATCTGGCTAGGAAAGACCAGATTCAAGGGTTGAAAGTTTTTTAAGATTATTTTATCTGGTCTGGAATGGAATTTTCGGATATTTTTTTTTTTGTGGAATGGCAGTTCATCAGCTACTCTTCGACAAAAAAATCTTACCCCATAAATGTATGGAAATGTGAGAAGCAAATTTCCTAATCGTCTCTTCATGTACTAGAGGATTTGATTTTCTTTCTCAATTACTCAGATATTTATGTAAAATGAATATTGTTCTTCATTCTGGAAGATTTTTTTGATTTTGTTGAAATGCAATCACCTGTCTTGTCACTTAAATTTAATTTGAAGATGGCACTCTTTCGAAATTTTTAGAAAAAAAAACTTTTATTTGATGATACCAAAAAAGATTTGATGATTATCCTAGACCTCATTAATATCCATCGAAAAGATGGTCATATGGCAGAGCTCTAACATTATGTACCGCCATTTTGTTCTGGTTGAATAGTTTTGTTTGAGATTTTGTGGACTGCGGAATCATGCATAATAGACACAAACAATATAAGTAGTAATACGAAAGTTTGTAGTTTATAAAATTTTCGATGCTCCCTCGGAACGCCAATACTTTCCAAATTCTTGAATCAAACATTTCATAACATGACATTTTGAATAAATATTTCATGAATTAGTGCTGAATAAAAATGAAATAAAAGATATCTAGATCATACGAAGATCTTAGGCAATCCATTAGAAATTACGTTCTTGCGATCCAAAATCATTTGAGACCATTCAAGTACTTCTGGAACCGACAAGCCTAAATTTTTCACAAACAATAACACTTTGTATATTTTTACTTACGCCCTGATGATAATCCGCACAGTGAAGTAGGTCGCTTGCTTTCGGCCGATTAACAACCCCTCTCCAGACTTTCGGTCACCTTATATATAACAGCTGTCACCCATTCCCCAATGTTCTTCCGGCTCATACCCCATTCAGAATTCCATGGGTACACATTCCACTTCACTTATAATAATAATTGATGATCTACATACACAGCAGGGATAATCATATTGACCATAATCCAACTCGACTGTAGCTGTCAGAAATCGGAATTGATTGAGAAGGTCCATACGCCATTTAATCAAGAATGACAGTTATCCGTTTGAAGAACAATCGCGATGCCGGTATCGATTGCGATTTAATGAGCTGTCTGCATTTGATGAATTGATTCGTTAATGGTTTTCATGACGCTTGTCACTGTTCAAAGTGTTAAGCAGTTTTTGACGAAATTTCCGCATTAGGTTTTACTTCATGACGATAATAATAATAATAATAACTTTATTGTCTCAATAAATGAATATAAATAATTTGGTGACTACATAGTGAAAGTGAAAAAAGAATTGAGCGATTACTTCAAGGTACCTACTTGTTTCACGAAAATAATTTTACATATAAAAAACTGGACTATAAAATATAAAAATGTTTAAGGTATGATTTCAAATGTGAAATATTAGTGTTACATGTGAAATATAAAAATTGTAACATAGTGTTAAAAAATTTCACAACGATTTAAAACACGTAAAACAATGCAATGAAAATGGATGTAAAATATAAAAGGTTGATAAAGTAGAGTATGTGAATAATAACAATTCAACAACAATGAACAATAAATAATGAATAATGAACAATGAACATGGAAAATGTGACAGTACGTATATAAAACATTCATACAATATAATAATTAGATTTTGGTGAATGCGGTAGTTAAATGGTGAATGAAGTTCTATTTTATCATCTCTATATTACTGACGTTTCTATCAAATCATGAACTATTTTATGAATTATATGAGTTCTTTTTTTAATAAGTTTCCGAATTGGTGTTTTACTTCATTCGGAAAATAATTTGAAAAAATTTCGGTACCAAATATTCGTTAGATCTGTGACCGATTGATTTTGACATATACGGGATGAGATGTAAATTTTGTTGGGTATTGTGCTCATACCTAAGATTTTCAATTTCATCAGATGCATGATAGTTGATTATACATTTATAAAAGAATTCCTGTTTCAAATCAAATACTCCAGATTGTTTGTACGTGAGCTTTGTTGAGTAGTCTTTTTTTATGTAACGATAGTTTCAGTAATCTACGTTGTAAGATTTCTAGAGGGGCATATTTCAAGTGACTGTCTACTAGTGCAATTTCAGCTGTTTTAGAGGTAATATGCCACTTACAAATCTGATTTGTATACAGTATAAATTGAAACTTTTTTATCGTAGTATTTTACGCTCTTGGTCCATAGTATACGACGAATCTTTCCTCGTTCACGTATATATCTATAGTGTTGAATTTTATTAATAGCAGCTAATGGGAGGTATTGAGTTTTCTCTAAGTTTATTGTTGATAATTTCTGATCAAACCAATGTTGTATATGATAAATATCACTTTCAACTTCTATTTGTAATTCGTTTCAACAAACCGATTTGTAAAAAATGGCCGTATCATCTGCAAAACCTATGATTCAACCTCTACTTTCTATATTGTATAGGTTATTGATATAGATAGAAAATGGAACTGGCCTCAAGACCGTACCTTGGGGAACTCCATATTCTATTGGTAGCTTATTACCATATACATTTCCAATTCTGACACTTTGAGTTCTGTTCAAAAAATTGCTTTCAGACAACTGAATCAATTTAATATCTGATATTTGGAGACATAAGTAATGAGGCGTCGCTGAATTGATTGCAATGAAAACAAATAGGGTGTTCCATATGAAAAATATCTGAAAAACTGTTCATCGTCGAAAACCATCATGTATGAAATTTAACGATTTTTTCTTGAACCGTATTGAAAATATTTGCACGTTCCCAGACTTTTGAACGAAAAAGCCATGTTGTCATATTCCAAAAACTGAATTAATTTAAAATCTGATATTTGGAGACATAAGTAAGGGGGCGTAGCTGAATTGATTGCAATGAGTTGATCCCAATATCTGAAAAACTGTTGATTTGGCAACAATGACGATATCACCATTGAATTAGGAATAATCAAAAACCACTCTGTCGAGATTTTCATAAATTTTCTCTGGGCCGTTTCTGAAATATGAGACCGTTCCGATACTTTTGAAAGACACTGTATAACCTGCATATTCTATTGATTGGATTATTGAATTCATTTATGTGAGAGGAAACATACTATCTATCTGACCATTAAATAATTTTGCAAGAAACTTTGAGCTGATAAGTAATCTTCAGCTTCCAAGAGTTTCTGGTTCTTTTCAGATTGGTATATAAAGGTTGCATTCAAAATTGACATCAACCTATATTAATTATTTATTAATAGAGTTCAAGAAGTCCGAGATTTTCAAACTTCGGTATGTCTTTTTGCAATGCATTATAGGCCAGACAAGCCACAATTTCAACTAGAAATTTAGGGACCAAACTATACCAACCACCCCATTGAACATAACTGTAAGTAACACTTTGAAATTTTGAAAATTTGCATAATCATCCTAAAGATCTGAAATTCAATCAAGAAACATTCACACAATGATAACAGTTCGGCTCTGAATGAGCAGGTCGACTGATATGATTCTCCAACAATCAATTATATCATCATAGCATAATTGCCTGGGGTGGTGTAATGAACTGTCTTCTGAAAAATCTCGAATTAATGCAAAAATTGATATTGAAAATCAATTCACGGAAAGCGTACACTCATTCAAGCAATGAACTGCATTCCGAATGTGGATTGAATAATTGCCATTCGTCAAACTCTTTTCCTCACCCTAAGGTCCGTATTAGACACGATAGCCAGGCGACGTCGCCAGCGACGATAGCTGGCGACACACTGGCTACCAAACCTAGTAGCCAGTTCAGTAGCCAGAATTGTGAATTAAACTAGAATATTATGAGTGATACTAAGTATTTTCTCCTTCTGTTACTTCTGGAAAACAGGATGCAAAGAAAGAGAAGAATCCATGTTCAGACTATTCTTTGTGCAAGAGAATAAAAAGGGTTATATTACACACTGTTTGATAAACTCTGTCAAAATCTTCTTCGAGTTATTAGGCCTCATAAAGAGTGAAACCACTAACATCACAACAGAACACATCAGTGTGCAGTACCCAGCGATGTGTACTGACCGAGTGGCGACGTGAGACTGGCGAGTGGCGACCTAGTGTAATAAACTCCGTATGCAACAACGCGGCGTCGCCAGCATAGGTAGCCAGTGGCGACCGGAGTGGCGACGGGGCTCGGTAGCCAGTCGGTGGCCAAAGTGTGGCTACGTCGCTGGCTACCACATCCATAACATCCATGAGATCGCGTTTACACTCTATAGGCGACAGGGTGCAGATAACAGATAGCAAGCGATGGGTGCTAGGTGATATCATCTTTGTAGTAAAATTGTGTCACCAGGATGTGGACAATCCATTCGGTTTGAAAATGTCGTTCAGAACGCGTCGTCTGGTTCTAATGTTAGGAAATGAAGACGACGGTGCAGATCAAAATAGTAGAAATCGAAGATATAGTGTTCATCCATTATTTGTAGTACACTGTAGTCACGGCGAATTTCACCATCTATTCTATAACGTGAACTAAGAAGGCACCTAGATCGATTTTATTATCTGACAGTTTATTGCTTAAAACAACTCACGTATCGGTACTTTCCGTCTTTATTCAATATTCCAGCGATTTCCCGCCATTTCTATTAACAAAGTCCATATTTTTGTGATTTACTGGCGGGAGTGCCGGGTGTGACCGCCCGTGTTGTCGCATTGCTACAGATACGGGAGGCGCTCAGCGATGCCTCCGCGACGACAACTCACCTGTTCAGAGTATAAACGGTTTCATATGAAACAATGTGCCTACAAAATAAACGGTTGTCGCCTGTCGCCCGCCAACCGTCATGCATAGCCTGACACCCAGAAGCATAAACGCGACCCACGACAAGCTGAGCAGACAGTTTCGTCGCTTACGACGTCGCCTGGCTACCGTGTCTGAAACGGCCCTAATAGTTCAACAAAATCATCTAATGCTCAGTCAGAAAATATGCCATCCTCGTAACACACATTTCAGAAGAGAAGCCGTGATGATTCCAAGAACGCTCAAAACTATTGGTATAGGTTAAACAACACTTCACCTCCTTTTGTTCAAAAACTTCAACTCCATCACTCTTTTTGAGTCGAAACTCAAAAAATGGATTCTTCAAACACCTAGATAGATGACAGAGCAACAATTCGATATGAAGGATAACTAGTAGTGTAATTCTCGTTTTGATCGCAATAGTACGCAAGCCATCGTACAAAATCTGAAGTGATAACCAGCAAATTGTAACTTTGTATACTATTTAAGTGTGACGAGTATGACAACATGCCGCAGAGAGGAAACCTTGAAAGTGGTAAGTTCAGTTTTCCTTTGACTTCTGATAAATATTTACGAACTTCTTCTATAATAACAGTATCGAATTGAAATAAATTCTAAAAGTGACGTTTTCTGTTGTGATTATAATAATTCAATAGATTTTGTTCAAGTTCTAATGCAAGCAATGAAGGTTTAGAGAAGTGGTGGTTGATTTTCGATGGTTTACTGAGATATTCTGGTATGGAGATAGAACTTTTTTTTATTGCAAATATTCATATTTTGTAATCTTTTCCTTAGTACCTTACTGGAATTTTTATTTCTAGCGCAAAATTTCAAATAACTTTTTTTTTTTCATCTCGTATAGCAATGTTCACTCGATCTCTTAACTGTTTATAATAGTTCCAATGATTTATGTATATTTTTTTGTATTTACGATATACCTTTTCCCTAAGTCATCATCATCAGTTCAATAATATCTGTTTTCCAAGGAGGTTTGTGTAATTCGATAGGGATTGTTTTTAATGGTGCCAGTACCTCGAATATATTAATTATCAGTTTATTTGCATGGCCGACCTTATTATTGATATCCTGAATGTAGTAAATGTTTTCAAATGGCGTAGTCTGTAGGTATTTGCTCTATTTCTCAGAGTGACCCATTTTTTGTTTCTTTAGATTGTTTTCCACCCAATTTACAAGTAGTGAGGCAGTGATCTGAGATATTTCATACATCCCTAGTTTACCAAGTAATATCATATTCATCTTTCGAGAGCATTATTTTATCGAGAAGTCTGTTAGATGTTTTAGTAATTCTGGTGGGAGAGTCAATAATTTGTTGTAGATTTGAGTTATCAACAATTTCTAATAAAGATCCAGTATTTTGACTATCCATATCTGAACAATTCATATTTATATCACCTCCACATTTGAATCGGTCACAAGATATTGTTAATTCAAGCAGTGAGTCTTCTAACACATTGAATTTTTGTTTTATGGTTGACTGGAAGAGCAAGGTCTGATCATGGTAATCTACCATGGTCATACATTGAATCCTGCCATTGTATAGGATTTCCCAATTTCATGGCTGTACTTTAATTTATTTTAATTGTTATATAGCTATTCCTGTCAATAAAATCTATTATCATTATTGTTATTATTAAAAATTCATTAAGGTTTCCCTTGGATGGTCTATAAAGTGTCCCTACAATCTACAGTATACGTGTCTTTCAAAAGTATCGGAACGGTCTCATATTTCAGAAACGGCTTTGAGAAAATTCACGAAAATGTCAACAGGGTAGTTTTTAATGATGCCCGATTCAATGGTGATATCGGCAATATTGCCAAATCAACAGTTTTTCGGATATTGAGGGTAACTCAATTTTTTCAAATGGAAAACCATATTTATTTTCATTGCAATTAATTCAGCGCCCCGTCATCACTTATGCCTCCAAATATTAGATTTTAAATTGATATGGTTTTTGAAATACGACTACATGCCATTTTCGGTCAAAAGTCTGGGAACGGTCCAATATCTTCAATACGGTTCAAGAAAAATTCGTGAAATTTTATACAAGATAGTTTTTGATGATGCCCGATTCAATGGTGATATCGGCAATGTTGCCAAATCGAAAGTTCTTCAGGCAATGAGGGTAACTCAATTTTTACAAATGGAAAACCCTATTTATTTTCAATGCAATCAATTCAGCGCCTCGTCGTTACTTATGTCTCCAAATACCAATTGTGAATTAATGTGGTTTTTAAAATATGTGAACATGGATCGTTGAAATGTCTGCGAATGGTCCAATATTTTCAAAAATGCTCGAAAAAATCTCATGAAATTTCATACAAAATGGTTTTTGTTAAAACAACTTTTTAATAATTGAATTCTTTTCCAATAGAGTTTTGAATCAAGTAACAGACACTGAAAACTATCTGACCAAGTGCCCAAAATGTTTGCCAGCATTTGCTGAACAATAGCCCAGGCGGTCATGAAATTCCCTCAAGGTATTAGTTAGCATTTGAGAGCTGCCTGACATATTTATTTTTGAATATTTCTGAATTTGATGGTTGCTCAAACTACATTTATTTAAACTCTGATATTTGGAGACATAAGTAAGAAGGCGTCGCTGAATTGACTGAAATGAAAATAAATAGGGTGTTCCATTTGAAAAAATTGAGTTACCCTCAATGTCTGAAAAACTGTTGATTTGCCAACATGGCCGATAACATCATTGAATCGGGCATCATCAAAATCCACCCTGTCGAAATTTTCATATTTTTCCGTTCCGTTCCGATACTTTTGAAAGACATTGTAAATCTGTTTGTTGAATCATCGCATGAGTGATAAGTATTTAAGTTTACTCAAGCACAATACATTTATCTTTTTGGGATTTGTATTTATAAACCCCTTTGTGAAATTGCTGTTGCATTTTGAACCTTTTTTTGGGTAATGAGTCTTTCATTAATATCAGTAACAACTCGAATAATAATTAGTACGATGAATTCAACCTATTACCACGTTATCAGTAATATTTCCTACTTGCTCTTGTAGAGGAAATGTTTGGACGCAATCCTTGCTCCGAGATAGACACTGTTAGTCGAAATCAGTGCAATAATTATCGCAGTACATATTTTTTGTCTGGACTGGGTTAATATGGATTTACACGTACTAAATGCTGAAACTATAGATAAACTTTATACGATTTTAAAATCAGTTACTAGATGATGGTGTGAATCAGTTATTTTCCTGGCAAGAACTGTCATGGATATTGAATTATGTCCTCATCAGTGCAGCTCTTATAGGTCATCACAAGTGCATTCGTAAATAGTAAACTAAATTTAAATAAACTGTACTCAACAAAGAATCTTTTATCAAAAATGAGACAGTAATATCCTAATCAAATATTAATAAAGATGTCTTTCAGTGCCAAATTCAAAATATCCTCGTGATTACGTTCGCTAATTTCATAATTTAGAGATGACGGAGCGACCTTCCGGAAAAAAACTTCCTCTGTGAATAAAGAATACAAAGTTTCCATGAAACAAACGTGGATTTTAGGTTCTCATTAGCGTATCAACCTGCGCTTTATCATTCAAAGCGTTCGTTGTAAATTACTCGACTCCCTAACCTTACCCATTTACCCTGATTTAAATATCAACCCTTTCCTCTCAACATGATAATCCATCGAGTTCACTAATGAAGCAATAAACATTTAGAGTGGAAAATAGAGCTAAAGTATAACAAGGGCGTGCCTGCATCCAACCCTTTGGTGTTTATATAGCTGTCTCTGGAACAGATTGCGGCCAAACATGCACGATCAACATCAATTTTTATTGATATTAATAGATAGGTGCAAACGGATACTGCGCTCTATTTCTGGCATTCGCTGCTACTCGAATTTATGGTTTCCCCTGATAAACGTTAACTTATGGTTGTATGTCGGCCTGATATTAATTTCGGGTCATACTCTCTGAATGTCAGAGTGCATTTTATGTGCTAGACTATAACACGGTATGCTTTGAGAGCCAGTCGTTCGTAAAATGGGTGAATTTCTATGCTTAAAGTGATTTTCACTGACACAGGGATAAATTGATATCGCATTTGCCCAACCCAGTTTTATAGAAAAATAGATGACTGCGTTACCCTATTTCCTAAGGAATATATCAAATTTTGATTTCGTGACTTTATCAACTATATCCTTATTTCCGTTAGGAATGTTTCAGTCATGCCCCTTAACGAAGCTTGATATCCTTGAAAAAAGCGCTGTGAGAGATTCTCACACAAATCAGTCAAATTCTGTAAAACATTATTTTGTTATATTTCCCTGATACTGTAAGAACTCTATGGACATAGTGAAGCCACCTATTTTGTTTACCTAGAGGATTGTGTTGAAAATATTCTCAACTCAGCAAGTTATATGATCCAGTTCATTTTATGAATGCCCAACAAAAGTTATGAAACCAAAGCGCGCCACTGTTACAACCGCGGTAAAGGTCACATTCTGTAAAAGTGCAAGAAGGTTTCAGAAGGATCAGTCTATAAAAAGTAAAGAAAAATATTTCTTTGATTTCGAATTTTTATAACTAATCAATAAGTGACAGTTGAGAGCCCAAAACATAACAGAATATAACTACGAACTGTCTTTCAATTGATGGCACAGTCGATTTCCTATTAGTATTTTTGTTACGAAAAAGTCCTGTATTTATTGGCCTAATATTTTGACTTCTGAAATGAATATGGAGTACCCTTCTCTCCAAGCATTTCCACCGAGTGGAGAAATGAAGGTAAACAGCTGTCAGAAATCAACTAACACCATAACGGACATTGAACTACATCTGATAGATATTTGTGCAACGTTCTTCCAAGAAGACCCAATTGCAAGTGCTTGTCTTGTAATTAAACAGAAAATTATCCTCATTTGGCTGGGTTTTGCCACTCATCAGTTACATGGTAAGTCGGACAACATTAAAAAGGTCTTTAGCTTAGTTACCACACTGGAAAGTCATTTGGTGGGGTCCAAAAAACCGTCAGTATCACATTCGTCTGCTGCTTCACTTATAAACGAAATTTCACGCCCTCGGGAAAGTGATGTCTTGATCGAAGAAATCGTTCCAAAACCAATAAAGACGATTCAAGACGTTGTCGACTACGTTACATGTCACGCCTTGACTATGAGCACCTAGGAATTGATAATGTGTGCATTGAATTGAATTTATTCCGTTCGGAAATATTTATAATATTATGAAACACGTCAAAGTAAAATGGGACAATAGTAAAATTTAAACAGGACAATAGTCAAAGTTAAGACTAAGAATATAAAAGAATAAGATCATGTAGAGAGTGGGCCAAATAGGACAATGATAATGGGAAAGTCCTGTTCTCAAACTAGGTACATGAGAACTGAATTTTATGACAAACTTAATGGTGAAACCTGCATATCGATATCTATCATCCTTTCGGAGTTGCAGCATGTTTTTCGAAAATGAGCATTTTTTAACTTTTTTTCTGTCGAATGCGAAAAACACGATGTAACTCATCAATATGCGGTTTCCACCATTAGGTTTTTCGTAAAATTTTATTCTCAGACACAGTCATCAGTTTTCATCTATCTATTGTTTTGAAAAAAAAGTGTCCAATTTGGCCCACTCTGTACATAAGTAAGTATTTCTAGTTGTTAAGATGGCTCCGTTTTTGTTCAATTCGAAATATTCATCAAATGAGTATATATAAAATTATTAACAATATTTTTTTTTCTACAAACGTCAAAAAATTACAAGGTTCGCGCATTGGCAGGACAATATGCGAATTGACCCTTTTTTTAATTTTCCTTCGATACTATGACACCGTGCGCGAAGTAGTGTGCGAAATACTTACTTTGCACACTGCATGTAAACTATATGGGATATTTATATTTTAACCTTTATGTTCCTCAATCAAGCAAAAATCCAATTGTCAATAAATACCATTTTATTTCCATAGTTACAGTAATTACTTGATTTGGAAAAACAGTTTATGCCAGTTCAATACTATTTTTCATATTAAGCTAAGCATATTACTTATTTTAGAACATAATTGTTGACGTTTGTAGAAAAAATTTTGTTTGCATCTCATGCGCGAAATACTTTGGTGATCTCGACTATTTTTTTTACTCGGCTGCGCCTCGTTAAAAAAAATCAGTTCTTGATCACCAAAGTAGCATTTCGCGCACTAGATACAAAAATATCTAATTTGCTCGATGACACATCACAAAATTTAGGTGATAATGAATATTATCATTCAATTTCTCTGCATACCTACGTGTGTGATTGCATTAGCATACATTTATTTCTTATTTCATTCCGTACAATAAGTTATGAGTTAAGGTACAGAATTGTCGAAAATATGCCATAATTTTTAGTTCATCAAATATAGGTCTGCAGCAGACTTCCCAATGTAATTTTAGCATAATATGTGTTTCAAATTCACATACATTCAAAGATTGTCATGCTGAACCTGACGAACTTTGCTGATTTCATATTCAACAGGTCATGTACAGTGAGTATATGATGTATCAATAAACCACTCATAAATTCAGAGAAACCGCTACCCAATTAGCAAGCATTGATGGCATTTTAAAAGGAAAACAGTTATTGTTTGAGAAACAGTTATTGTTGTTTCCACAAATGACCGAATTTGTTTCGTTATGTTTGGAAATGTAATTACCTTTTATGTAATCAGTAGAAATAATTCCGTCTACAGCTGAAATACCCTTCTCTCCACACATTTCCACACAGTGGAAAAGTTACAGAAAACAACTACTTCTCTCTGCGGACATTGAATTACATCCATCATCAATTTGTGCAACGGTCCCCAAGGAAGACCCTATTTGCAAATGCTAGGTAATTGTAATTTTTTTGTTGCACTAACTCTTCCTGGAGTCTGTGATATAGAGGAATGCTGTTTTGTTTTTCTCTCGCGGTTGGTGCTGTGATTGTAAGTCACCGCTTCAATCTTAGGGGAATACTATAAGGCTTTTGAATATCATCGTTTGTTTTGTGGAACAAGACGATTCTATTGTCGTCTGACCTATCCTTGCACTGACGAGAGGAAATATCCTCGAAACATGCATGTATGCAGGTGGTCATTTCTAACAAAATGAAGAATTGAATATGAGGGCTTTATTACAATTAGCATTTGCAAATAGTGTCTTCTTTGCGGATCATTGCACAAATGGATGACACATGTAATTCAATGTCCGTAGGGAGAAGTAGTTGTTTTCTGTAAGATATTTGCCTCATTTTTACACTTTTTGTTATTTCTCCTGATTTTCTTAAACCAATCCGAACACACCTTTCGAACTTTGTTCGATTTATTGTTGAATATTATGTATTCAATACATAATCTTTTATTGGTTTTCGGTATGTACCGATAAAATCTGATATCCTTTGGAGAGATTTGCTGAACCCTGTATATTGTAGACATCCGATTATCAATTTAAAATTTTCACAAACATATCCGAAGCGGCAACAGTGCGATGTAATGCTTTTTCCTCCACTCGCTTCCCAAACATTATTCACGGAATCACACAATGATTTTTTAATGTAGTCAAACCACAAACGACCAATTTTTATGCAATGAAGGAGAAGAAGAAATATCTTAGGCGGAAAATAGCATGCTTTGAACCGAAACAAGCAAAATTGATGGGCTTGAGGTGCATATTAAGTGAAAATATCGCCGAGAAAAGAGACAATAAACTCGAGATTTTATGGTAACGTCTGCAAATTCCGGTGAAATGGCGAATACAATGTATACATACACGTGTAAGAGATTCTGTGGATGTGAATTCTTATTCATATGAGTCGTACTGCCGCAATTTATTGAATTTCAGTTTTCCAGGTTTCAAATAAAATACGAGATAGTCGTATAGTTCTTTGGCGAGAATACAATACTGATGATTCATCGAGGATATGAAGAGGTACAACTATAGTTTGAACTGAAAAAAAGTTGAATATTTTTTAAGTTGTTTTTTCCGTTAACCAGCTGTCGTTTCCCTACGAATGACAAGCCTCAGAAGGCGAAACTTGTGCGAGACAAAGATTAACGAGGTCTTCTCTTTCAACGTGCGACTCCTAGCACTTTCTCAGGCCATCAGAAAAATAATCTGAAATCGCTGGGATTTGAACCCACGACCGGCAAGCCAGAATGATTGTGAAGCATTGCTTCTAACCACTCGGCTACTTGACCTCCTTGCTTTGTGGGCATTGAATGTAACGTTCAATAAAATAGCCAGAAAGTCAAAGAAATGAAAACCCGATTCTCTTAACATTATCCATTATATTTCACTCAGGTATCAAAAGATACAGTTTTGTACTATTGATAATGATGTCCTGAGCTGATACCGCTTTGGAAGACTCGCTTCACCATAAGATCTGGTCAAATCAGAGTCCAACCACAGCAGGTTATCTTCAGAAGGGCGTATTCCAGAAAGACTCCCCCAGCTCTCTTCCCTTCTGCATCTTCCTATTGCCATTGTCCGTGGCACCATGGAAAACTCGCGGCACCCCCAGCAACCGGAGGGATAAGGTCACCCTTCTGTGTAACATGGATGGCCTCAAACTTTGAAGAGAAAAGGATTTTCATCAGTCCTTGTGGGTGCACGCATGCTATCTGAATGAAGTTTAGGATCGACAAATGTGCCACACTTCATTTCAAGAGAGGACGATGCGAGGAATATGTTCAGCTTGTAGAGAGAAGCATCTTATCATCTCGATGTGTTTCTGGATGTTCCCCACAGAATCTGCGTGTGCTGTCCTTCTCTAAGCCTAGCTTCCTTAGGTGTTCTTTGAATCTTCAGCGCCCCATCAGAAATCCTGTGATTGTCTTTAGACTAGTTTTGCTGAGGTTAATCAGTGTCTTTGATCTTGCTCGGATGAAGTTGCCGAGGAGATTTTTGGCCTGCCTTAGCCCAGGACGTCTTTGCCAGTATGTTGTTCTCATTGTTTCTTCAGTTTTATTGAGTTCTTGGAAGTAAGATTTTCCTAGTTCGCAGAATGGTTCTGGCCCGATCAGTGGCGTTGATGTCCCTTTTCGTGGCAGGGTGTCTGCTTGTTCATTGCCCTCCACTCCGACATGCCCTGGCACCCAGAGGAGGATCACCTTGTTGTTCCTGCCTAGATCATTAAGTTTGTCTAGGCATTCCCAGACCATCTTTGAGTTGATGTTATAAGCAACCAACAAAGCGTTGATTTGATGGCTGCTTGACTATCGGATAGGATTGCGATTTCCTAGTAACGTCATTTCCTTTCGAAGTTGAATTGAATGCAACTTTCTATGGCATGAATTTCCGCTTGAAAAATACTGGAGAACTGGCTCATGGGTTCGGAGTATTTGGTGCGAGGCTCAAAGACTCCTGCTCCAATTCCGTCGGTAGTTTTGAACCCGTCCGTGTACCATGTTATGGTATTCTTTCCTAGTGCTCGATTGGATTCTATGCTCCATCCACTCTTCAATTCCGTTCGAAAAAATTTCTCGAAACTAAATTTCCTGGTAATTTCGTCAGTTGAGAGATCGGAAAGGTGTGCACTTTCGGTGGGGGTTGAGCCATCTATGTTGGGTGCTGTCCCTTTGAGTCCGACTTCACCCTACCTGAGGTTTGCTCCCCAAATAGTTCTCCTCATCATGATATGGAAAGGATTGAGGTCCAGAATTACCTCTATTGCTGCTGTTGGTGTCAACCTCATTGATTCTGTGATACAAAGACATGCTAGTCCTTGCACTTTCTCCAGGATTTTCTTTGTTATGGCGAGTTCGGTTCTGCCGTGCCAGCCTACTGTGTGTGGTATACTAACAAAATGATGCATATTCATGGGTGCTTGCATCCAGAATCCGTTCAGCAAAAAGATCGCGTTAAAGCTGCGGAGGGTGAGAGACTCCTACAACTACATATAGATAAGCCCAAAGACTGAAGACCTCTGCTCATCTATAAATGAGATCTTCACACTCCTCAGGTCAAGTGGGCTGAAGTCGGAAACCAAGAAATTCATAATGGCCTGCCAGGATGGTGTCTTCAACACCCTTGCCTACCGTAGTCGCGTGATGGGTATAAAGGTCCCTGACACTATACATGCAGAGCGTGTCGTGGGGCAGCTCATACCATAATGCATTTACTATCAGCTTGTCCAGCTTATGCGGTCTCAGCCCATATCTACAGGCATACCGGCGGCGCTACGAGTGTTGTACTACCATCTTCGACACGCGTACAGTATAGATGAGACACCGTTGGTTGTTGCCCTATGCTCCGGGGAATATTGAGTTCGTTGTGGAGAATAAGAAGTGCCAAATTCATTGAAACTAGTTATTCCCCACCCCCAGGCAAATACAAGCCAATAAGCCTAATGTAGTCCTCCTCGACCATCAAAGTAGGACAATTTCCGTCATAGAGTTTTTGGTCTTGGCGAAACGAGCATCGTCCGAAACGAGGACGAAAAGCAAAACAATATTGTTACGAACTCTTTGAACTCTGCAAGCTTTACCCTAAACATGATGTTTAAATGGTGGTTCTGATTGTAGAGGTACTTGGTGGAATGATGGAGACGCTGCTCTGAAACATATACCGGCTTGCCACTCCGTCTCCTCAGGGTACATGATACTCGGAGTCAGTAATCATTCACCCCACGGACGTGTGTAGTGTTTGCTGGGGTTACTCACACACCATCGTGCTCTCCAGATGTATCGGGGCTCCGGAGACAGGGCCTGACTGGAATATTCCAGACGGAAAAGAAAAGAATAAATATAATTTTTTTTTCTATAAATTGCTTGACTATACTAAAACATTTCCATTTCGATGAAAACAACCTGAATATTTATTGATTTGAAGAAAATAAAAAAACGAACAAGTCTGTCTCAAAAAAAAATTGAATGACCGGACGTTAAATAATCAAAAGTGTAAATGACAATAAATATGAAAAAATTTACAAATACAAAAACATTGTGCTGATAGCCAGCAAAGCCAGACACCAAACATGATCTCAATCTGAATGCAAAATGATGACTGATTAATGACTAGTAATAACTAATGTCCCGATCTTGACCTCTCGCAATATTTATAAAGAAACATTTGCGTGGTTTGTATTTCTTGAGGTTGCTGAACGGCGACAAAATTACTGTTTAAAAATTCAATGCAAATGTGCGATTTTTGAGTTTGAAAATTGAACTATGGAATACAAAAAGGTATAGATGGAAGTTGAGAGGTTCATAGATCTTCATGCTTTGCATTTACATAAATGAGTTTGATCAATTCTATGATGATTTTATATATTTGTCAATATGTAGTCGTGAAGAGACATTCTGCTCAATCGTTATTTGATCCGATCAAAGTATCAAAATATTCCCTAAACAATTACGATTAATTCACAACTACTTCTTTATAATACCAATTTATGCCTCATTTTGCCTTCCTTCTCTTGGGCCGTGATGGTCATGATGGTAGAGCGCTTGTCTCTTAACCTAAGGGTCATGGGTTCGATTCCCAGCATGGTCATCGGTCTTGTGCATGGCTTCACACGTTAAAAGGTAAGGGCTGCTTCTTCCCTAGCTCGGACTTTTGAGGGTTGTACTCTTAAGGGTGTGCAGCTGGTTCACGGAAATAACAATTTTAACAATTTTTTTTTCTCTTTCTATACATAAAATCATTCTATGATATATCGGATAGTTTTTCCAAGTGCTTGATATTTCGGAAAGGTCTAAACTCATACACAGTATTTTTATATAATAGTTCCACAAGAAAAATCAGGTGGGGGTCAGGTCAGGTGAACAAGGTGGCTAACGAATTTCTGAATATCTACCTATCCACTTTCGTGCAAACGCTCTGTCCAGCCAATTCAATATTGCCAAAGTACTGTGAATAAGAACCCCATCTTGATGAAAATACATCGTTCGCCTTTCTTCTAACGGACATTTTTCCACTTCATAGTAGAAATAACTTCTTAAGAAGTACAAGTACCTTTGAGCTGTCAAATTCTGACGGAAAAAAATGGTCCAGTGATTATGTTGATGAAGTTACCGCAGCAAACATTATATAAAACATAATGTGAAATATGGGTTCTCCTCCGTCCACCATCTATAATTCTGAAATGAAACGACACCATTGAAAGTTGCCTCATCACTATATAGAATACATTTTGTGAATGATCTGTCTTCTTCAATTTGTCCCTGCGACAAAAAGGAAAATAAATAAATGGGAATTATTGTCTCTTTCCTTGAGCGTGTGAATAAACTTGATTTTATAAAGCTACCAAAGATAATAAAAATTAAATTTATTCAGCTGCTCTTTATAGATTCCTTATTGAGGGCTCTCTGGATTCGCATAATTCTACGTCTCTTCAAAAGTTAAACCTGGAAAGTTCGTCCAGAATGGAACGTACTTCACATTATAATTATAATGACTTTCATAAGAGTCGCCCCTCAGTTTACTTGATATAATTATTCATTATTTCTCCTTCAATCAGAAGTAACAAGGGAGAGTTTTTATTTCGACGTAGAAACAGCATTCTGAATAAAATGTTTGTTTTTTTTTGTTACATAAAATTATTTTAAAAAATGGAATGTTGAACAATAAAATTTGATCAAAAAGATAATTGTTATTCCCAGAAAGAGTTAGTATGGATGAATACCCCATCGATGATACTTTCGAATGACGTCAGTAAATGGAAAATTGAGGACTTTTACTTTTCTCTAACGTGATGAAAAAAAAAGTGTTCTGACAGATGAACTATCAGTTTTGAGGTATCACTGGTTTAGGAAATTATGAAGATTTCAAAATCGTAATGATTTACAAGGTGCTCCATTTGCAAATCGAAATTTGATGTAAACTCCGGGATAATCAGGATTTATACTTCTTTCTCAAATCTATCAAAAGGCGCCTTCTAGTGTACTTACTACATTTTTAATATTCCGAATTTCAGAAATATAGCTAGGAAAACAAGAGAGAAAAGCGGGTGTACCATGAGTCCAAGTCACACAGTAAGTATTGTCATTATAGATTGAAATAAATTTATTATTTCCAATAATCGATCTATAAATAATTGCTTTTCTGGTTTCAAGTATTCATTATTTATGATGTAATTACTGTTTCAGACCCTTGGCTCAATGACAGAATATCTAACTTACCTACCTAGTGACTACGAAATAATTATACAGTGCGGCTTTTAATAGTCCCCCCCCCGTTACCTTTTGAACAGTTTGACGTTCAAACATAAAAAAACAGTTTGGGGGATTTCACCGATACTACTTTTTGAAATAAAACACAGTGTGATTGCTCGATAGATTGCGCTGGGGAACATCAACTGGAAAATTTTAAATGACATGGGGGAGTCATGTGTCATGTGTCACATCGTTGAAAAGATAATTCAATTCCTTTTACAACTATGTATCTTATAATTTTTTGAATTTCACTCCATTCAAAAAAAAAATTCTTTCCTGTTGTTTCACATCAAACCACTCAAAAGTTATCGTGGTCAGGTAAGAAAAGGGATTCAGACCGCCAGATCCGCACTTATTCTGACGTTTCAAATGCATATTTTGTAAATCTAAAAAATTTAAATGGTTGGAAAGAGAATTGAATTATCTTTTCAACGATGTGACACATGACCCCCTTTTATTTGAAATTTTTTAGTTGATGAGCCTCCCCGCGCCATCTATCGAGCCATTACAATGTGTTTTGTGTCAAAAAGTAGTATCGGTGAAACCCGAAAATCATTTTTTTCTGAAATCGTTCAAGAATACCCACTTTCTCGGGGCAACTTTAGGCCTCAAAATACGCTAATCTAGTATTTTAGTCCGTTTTCGGCACTAAACTGTACGGGAAAGTACAACAATTTATATTGTCGTCCGGGAATGTATTGCTTTTACTACTAGATACACAATATACTATTTTTAAAGTTTGTAAGTCAAACCGTTCAAAAGTTAACAGGGGGGATTATAGTGTGTCCATAAAGTAACCCCCTTGTTAACTTTTGAACGGATTGGAATTTTCGGATGAATTATTTTTTGGTGGAATGGCAGTTCATAAGCAACTTTTTGATAATAAAAAAATCTTTCAAAATGGCAGCCCTATGCCATTTTTGAAGAATTTTTTAAATAGCCTGGGGGATCGAGTGATACAACATACGAAACGTATTATCTATATGATGGCATAATTAAATAACGGATCGTATTTTTCCTTTCAATTTTTTTTCGATGAAATGGGAGTTCATATATAAGTGTCTTTTGGACAACAAAAAAATCAATTTTTTCGAAATAATTTTGGTCCGCCATTTTGATTTTTTTATTGGCCATGGGGATCGAGTGATACATCATATGAATTGTATTTGAATTCTCTATACGACAACGAAATATGAAACAAAAATATTTATCCAAAACGAAATGGCGGTATATAATGTTAGAGCTCTGCTATGGGATCCTTTTACCAATCTCGTTACCAATTTCAAGTCTTTTTTGTCCAACTTGAGAAGCTGTTTAGCTTTCCTTGGCGATATGCTCGATAGCCATTTTACTTGTCTTCGTCCTGGTAGATATAATTTCATCAAATTCTCCTTTTGAGTGGGCTTTGGAGAGTGTACGGAAGGGTTCTAGGCCGGGAAGTGGTGTGGTTGCCCCTTCTTTGGCAAGCAGTCTACTTCATCATTGCCTTCGATACCCTTGTGATCTGGCACCCACATAAGGGTTACCTGATTGTTAGCTGCCAGGTCTCTCAGGATTTCTTTACAGTCCCAAGTCAGCTTAGACTGATAGTATATAGATTTCTGCTCTTCGGTAGATATCTGTATACCCTTTTAATGCATTTCTGGGTAAATATCCCTACTTTTGCTCTTAAGATGGTTGGAAACCTACCGAGGGGTTTTGAGAGCCTGTAATTTGACCCTGTAACGCCCACTAAAACCTCTTCCTCTACCTTGGATCCATCTGTGTCACTGAGGCATCCATTGTCAATTGATGCCCGTTCTCTGTGTAAATTTGGTGGTTGGTTATAGCCACTTCAAACTGCACTTCGAAGTCGTATCTGATCGGCCTGATATCTGTCGGTTTGGACATACATGCCTTCTAGGGAGATGTGTTATCTTAAGATGTCTGATCAGATTTCCTGCTTTTGAGTTTGGTTTCAGATTCCATGTCTTACCGAAGATTGCGGCATGTCCAGCTCGCCGCTCTAACCCTAGAAAGAATATGGTTGATTTGGCTGTTCCATGTCAATTTTTTGTCTTTTATAACGCTCAGGTATTTCACTTCGTTGAAAAATTTTAGCTGGGTCCCATTCAGGGTTGGGGCTTTCACAGACTTTCAAAAGTATCCGATTAGTTTCGTTAATGTATTCTAGGAATCGCACGTTAAAAGGTAAGACCTCGTTAATCCTTAGCTCGCACAAGTTTCGACTTCTGAGGGCTGTCGTTCGTAGGGGGATGACAGCTGGTTAACGAAAAAAACAATTTTTTTTAATTTTTAATATCTATTCCGTTTATCTTTGGCGTCGGTATAAAATCTCGTTTCTAACGATTATTGTTCAAGTATCATTGCTTTCTCCAGGTGTCATTATTTTTAATATAAATGATTTCTCATATTCAGGTAGCAGTAGTTATAAATCTGGGAAATTCCAAATTGACTTTATGCCTGAAGTCTGTGGTAATATGATTTTATTTATACGTCTTTCACGAGATGCTTCTTTCTATATTAGCAAAATTGTGGTGTCGCCAGTAAAAACAGCGTACCTGCCTTGAGCTATATCGCTGGCCTCGTGTGCCATGTTTCCAGAGACAATAAACTTGCGATTTCATGCATATCACCAAATTCCACAAAGACCGAAATGTAAATAAACCGAGGACGTATTTCGAACTTGTTCGGTTGAATGGGTTATTACCACAAGGACCATAAAAATGTGGGTGGCCTATGGCAAGCCGTTAGGGTCGCGCTGAACGTGTAAAATATATCAAACAAAAATTTTATTTTCATTCTGAGAGTTACAAATCAAACTTTCATCCATTCAGCGGTTTGAAATTTGCTTGTGTTTGTATATTGTGAACATTAACTCTTTTACATAAATAATAGCAATAATAAATTCACTGGAATGGTCAAGTGACCGCTTTCTGGAGAAAAATTATGTAACTGGATGACTAAGGTACGTATCGAGTGTATAAAAATGGTGATTTGGAGTTGGGACAAAAGTCACTCCAATTATAATAAATATGATATGATAATGATAAATATTTTATTCCACAGGCCTTTTATTAACACAATGATAATTTTTAACATTGAAGCTGCAATGAACATTATTTTGTTGTCGACAATAGAAATGTGACAGAACCTGTTCCGTATTCATACTTTGGATGGTACATCCTGTAACTATTTCGCGCCCTGTAGCAGTCAACAGAAACCACTACTTTCTTTTTTGCGATGTTTTTTATCGGAAACATCGAGATAACGATTCGTCCTTGTGCGATAGACACTGACAATCCGTTTATTGAATTTGTGTAAAGACGTTCGGATTTATCGAATGTTAATTGCAAGTGGAGATTTTTCCACACATTTGAATGAAACCGCATAATTTGTTTTGTGTAACAATTTCGCTTTTGCGGTGTGAATATCGGCTCCAAGTGGCCCTGCTGGCCAGTGCAAGTTGCAGAACCACATCCAGTCTCCAGCTAGCTCACGGAGAAGACGACGCGAAGTTCCAAGTCCAAAGCCTACCAGAACAGGATCAGTCGGTGAGTTTTGTTACTGCTCGTTTCATGTATCAAGGTGTGCCAATAATATTTTTTGCTTAAAATATACAGGGTGGGGCACGCCATACGACACGGCCCCTGTAAGCCACATCATTTATCTTTTCGGGAATCTCTCCATTTCATTATATGTATATTGATCAAGGCTACAAAAGGAAATTATTTTGTAGTCTACAGGGTGTCTCTAAAAAGCGTGACATCAAAGTTGTGTTTTTTTAAATGGAACATGCTCTGTTTCGTTAAATTTTTGCATAGGTCAGGAAAAAATAATATGATTTCATAAAAGGTACTTTGTACCTAACTATAACCGTTCTCAAGTTATTTATTTTTTTATGAAAATGCTAGATATACAATTCGAAACTAAATAACATCGAAATGTATGGAAATCATCCCTTTGAATTCTGGCCATGCATGAAAGAGGTTTTGGGCTATTGATTTTGATAAAACCCGTTTCTCAATATTATACAGTATGTTCAAAAATCATTGTCACATTTTTATAACTTTGGAGAAAGATAACTTTGTTATTTCAAATGGAACCCCCTATATTTTTTTGCTCTGAGGAACAGAAAATTCGATTATCTTTTATTTCATATTGTAGTTTCCTATACCTAACCTAAATAGTTTTTCAGATATTGGCTTTTTCAAATAGTAGTTCTTATTTCAATGCATTTTTTGAATCAAGATAGCTTTGAAATGACATTTATTTGATTTGCTCCCAGAATACTTGTCAACAGTTGTTATACTTCACTTCATCAAAAATAGTTACTGCTCACTAAAATTAGGTAAGCAAGTCATTTACATTCATATTCTGACAGTAGTTCATTAAACAGACTAAGTATAAATTTTTTTATTATTCAACTGAAACAACAACAAAACATGAAACACAAGTGTATTTAATTGACGACCATTCTGTTGATTACAAAGAGCCACTCTCTCTTTGAAAGACTGCTTAACATTTAATAGCATTTGAGGCGTCACTCTTCGAAAAGCAGCCCTTATTCTCTTCTCCATGCCAATGTGGTTGGAGAAGTGTCGTAAACATCATTCTTCAAGTATCCCCATAGGAAAAAATCGAAGCAAGTCAAATCTGGTGATCTCGCTGGCCAATTTTGTGGTCCTCCTATCAATCTACTTATTCGAAAAGCACATATTCAAAAACTGTCTGACACTGAATTTGAAATGTGCCGGAGCTCCATCCAATTGTAACCACATCTGTTCTGATATTTAGTGGCACATTCTCCAGAAGCTCAGTAGAAATTGTAAACAGTTTCGACCATTTAAGTGGCCATCAAAAAAGTATGGTCCTCTAACTTGTGTATCTATAATTTTGTCCACTAAGCCATTGTTATTAAAAGCAGATTCACCAGAAAATAAAATGGAATCCAAAAAATGTTCATCCTCACTAAACTTGTCCAGATCCCATAGACAAAACTTGATTCGTCGATGGAAATCTATTTCATATAATTCCTGGTGCATCTGAATAAAGTACGGGTGAAATTTGTATTTTTTCATTACCCTAGAAATGCTCCGTCTGCTTATCCCTGTATCTTTCTCGATGTTACGTTGACTCGTATGAGGGATTTCTATGATAGATCCCATAATAAGAAATTCATTCTTCATGATTCCAATGATAGGTTTTGGTCTATTTGCCTTTTCATAAGCTACACTTCCAGTCCTACGAATTTCATGTACACTGAGAAAAATTCTGCTATTGAAGTTTTTGCTACTGTAATAAGAAATACTATTACTTTAAGAAATTATAGAATAGAAGTAGCACATTCAAAGTCTACGGCAGCAAAAACGGTTTTGCGGAAGGGAGTTTTTCTGTAAAATAAACCTTTAATTATTTATTTATTTATTCATTCATTCATTCATTCATTCATTCATTCATTCATTCATTCATTCATTCATTCATTCATTCATTCATTCATTCATTCATTCATTCATTCATTCATTCATTCATTCATTCATTCATTCATTCATTCATTCATTCATTCATTCATTCATTCATTCATTCATTCATTCATTCATTCATTCATTCATTCATTCATTCATTCATTCATTCATTCATTCATTCATTCATTCATTCATTCATTCATTCATTCATTCATTCATTCATTCATTCATTCATTCATTCATTCATTCATTCATTCATTCATTCATTCATTCATTCATTCATTCATTCATTCATTCATTCATTCATTCATTCATTCATTCATTCATTCATTCATTCATTCATTCATTCATTCATTCATTCATTCATTCATTCATTCATTCATTCATTCATTCATTCATTCATTCATTCATTCATTCATTCATTCATTCATTCATTCATTCATTCATTCATTCATTCATTCATTCATTCATTCATTCATTCATTCATTCATTCATTCATTCATTCATTCATTCATTCATTCATTCATTCATTCATTCATTCATTCATTCATTCATTCATTCATTCATTCATTCATTCATTCATTCATTCATTCATTCATTCATTCATTCATTCATTCATTCATTCATTCATTCATTCACTCACTCACTCACTCACTCACTCACTCACTCACTCACTCACTCACTCACTCACTCACTCACTCACTCACTCACTCACTCACTCACTCACTCACTCACTCACTCACTCACTCACTCACTCACTCACTCACTCACTCACTCACTCACTCACTCACTCACTCACTCACTCACTCACTCACTCACTCACTCACTCACTCACTCACTCACTCACTCACTCACTCACTCACTCACTCACTCACACACTCACACACTCACACACTCAGTCATTCATTCATTCATTCATTCATTCATTCATTCATTCATTCATTCATTCATTCATTCATTCATTCATTCATTCATTCATTCATTCATTCATTCATTCATTCATTCATTCATTCATTCATTCATTCATTCATTCATTCATTCATTCATTCATTCATTCATTCATTCATTCATTCATTCATTCATTGATTCATTGATTCATTGATTCATTGATTCATTGATTCATTGATTCATTGATTCATTGATTCATTGATTCATTGATTCATTGATTCATTGATTCATTGATTCATTGATTCATTGATTCATTGATTCATTGATTCATTGATTCATTGATTCATTGATTCATTGATTCATTGATTCATTGATTCATTGATTCATTGATTCATTGATTCATTGATTCATTGATTCATTGATTCATTGATTCATTGATTCATTGATTCATTGATTCATTGATTCATTGATTCATTGATTCATTGATTCATTGATTCATTGATTCATTGATTCATTGATTCATTGATTCATTGATTCATTGATTCATTGATTCATTGATTCATTGATTCATTGATTCATTGATTCATTGATTCATTGATTCATTGATTCATTGATTCATTGATTCATTGATTCATTGATTCATTGATTCATTGATTCATTGATTCATTGATTCATTGATTCATTGATTCATTGATTCATTGATTCATTGATTCATTGATTCATTGATTCATTGATTCATTGATTCATTGATTCATTGATTCATTGATTCATTGATTCATTGATTCATTGATTCATTGATTCATTGATTCATTGATTCATTGATTCATTGATTCATTGATTCATTGATTCATTGATTCATTGATTCATTGATTCATTGATTCATTGATTCATTGATTCATTGATTCATTGATTGATTCATTGATTCATTGATTCATTGATTCATTGATTCATTGATTTATTGATTTATTGATTTATTGATTTATTTATTTACTATTTGACCGGTGGCTCAGCGGTCTGATGCACAGGCCGTTCGAAACTCCAGAATAGCGAAAGATTTGGTTCGAGCCCGATGTAGGTACAAGTGTTTTTTTCCCAACTATTTTATATCGGATCGAGAGGCGACCGCATGTCTTGTTGAAAAGCAAGTGTATTGTGAGTTGTCTAGATGCCAATCTCGTCTAGTGCTAGCTTGGAGTGCACACCGACCACCCGAGGTGGTGCTGTAGGTTATTCGGGTTTTCTTACAGCTGAAAAGTGAATACGCCACCAAAAATCAGTAAATCGACCCGGAGTGCCACGGCAAATAAAAATAGTAATCGTCCTCTACCCGCACAGGCTATGCCTTTGGGTACACTCAACAAGTGTTTATAAAGTATTATTATTATTATATTATTATTATTATTATTATATTATTATTATTATTTGGGTGCTCGGTAGCGAGGCAGTTTGATGCCGGCCTTCTAAACTCCCGCTCACATTTGGCCAGGTTCGAATCCTGGAAAACGAGAAATTTTTCCTCATTTTCATAGGAGTCGATAGGCAATGTAAGTTGTATAGATGCCAATCCTGACGTCTGGTGCTTGCTTGGAGTTCGCGCCGACCACCCGGGGTGGTGCTGTAGGTTTCCCGGGTTTTGCTATAGCTGAAAAGTTAATACGCCTCCAAAAATCAGTTAGGCCCACGGCAAATAATAATAGTCGTCCTTTACCTGCACAAACTATGCTTAGGTACACTCTATGAGTGTTTATGAGGGAGTATTATTATTATTTTTATTTAATTATAGGTTATACATTAGAAAAATTATGACTATATGCTTCAGCCCAGGAGCATAAAGAAGATGATTTTCATGAGATTTATTTTTAACACTATGTAAGTAGAAATAATTCGACCCATTTTCAGATCTCTTATTGTCATATGAACAACTGATTTTTTTCACGTAAACTTCCTTGTCAGATATATTTGATTAAACCTATTCTTACTCTGCTGGAAGTGTCAAACTGGCGAAATAAAACATTCAATATCTAGTGATTTTTTATTGCATTTTGGCGATACTTTCAACTGCCCTATACATATATTGAAAAATAGTTTCAAAATAATCTTCTGTGAATAATAGTTATCTTAAGTAACACTTCTGCTATTAAAAATAGACTGTGACTTTAGTAACCATAATTTTATAGCATTGAATCTTTAGAACTTTATGAAAACACAACGAATTCCTCATAAAATTTTATTGTTCACGTGATTATAAGAATGCTATTTGGATTCATAACTTCTCTGAAATAATAAAAACCCCCAGAAGCAACGCTTCATCCTACTCACATAATGTTATTGCTGTACTTAAACTCCTATGAGATTATTATTTTCTAATCTGTTAAATTGTTAAAGTTGATGTCTGTTAATGTTTTTGCAATAGAAATTTTGAATCATTCAAGAGCTCTAGGCTTTATTTCAAGTGTAACCCCTCTTAAAATAATTTTCAACAAATTAACGGAAACGGGTACATATCCCAACAGGTGAAAATGTTCAAAAGTTTGTCCAATCTTCAAAAACTATAAAAGAAAACTAATCACAAATAACAGGCCAGTATCGTTAATATGTTACCAAGCAAAATAACGTGGTTTTATGAATATGAGGTCAACAAACCTGATGTGTTCCACTCAAATTGTCAATGAAGTACTTATTGGAAGACTCAAATTAGATGTCATATTATACAGATTTTGAAAAAGCGTTTGATAAGGTCAATCATGACATACTGCTGAATAAGTTGAACTATATGGGTGTAACAGGTAACCTTTTCAGTATTTGCAGATCATTTATAATGAATATAAAGCAATATGTTGTGCACAAAGGAGTAAAATCTTCAATTATCTCTGCAATTTCAGAGGTTCTCCAAGGATCTGATTTGTTACCACTTTTTTTTTATGCATGATGAATGATCTACCAAATACCATACCATTTTCTTTCTGTCAATTATTTGCCGATGACCTGAAAATTTGCAGAAAAATTGAACATATTGATGATTGTTTCAAGCCTCAATTGGACTTGGGCAATTTAGTGCAATGGGCAAAAGCAAATTTCTTTGCATTTAAACATTGACAAATTTTACACTTCATCTTGCACTAGAAAAACTACAAAAAAGTCTCCCCTTCTACTCGGGTATAAAATAAATAACTGACTTTCAATACTCACACAAACAGTACCGGTAATCAAGCCCTAAAAGCTTTGAGGTTCAAAATGAGAAACTCAAGTGAATTCAAGAATACAAGAACATATAATTTATCTGTACAAAATTTACGTTCAAAGAATATAAGAGTATTGCTCTCTAATTTGGAACCCCATATACAATTAATATAAGAATGATGTAGAGAAAGTTCAAAAATATTTGACATGCCATACTTAGAATTACTTAAGGAATTCAGTTTCAAGAAACTAGAAACTAGAAGAATATCAGGGTCCAATGTTTATCTACAAGATCATCAATGGTAATGCGGACTTATCAAGTTTTATCGAGATTAAGTACTGTTTACAGTTCCACAATATAATAAAAGAAATAAATCTATACTCTTCGGTCTTTCAACACCTGAATATTTTGGCAAAATGCTCCTATTTATCGACTCTGTTACATAGCTAATAAGTACCTCGACAGCACGAATGTATTCAAAAAACAAACTAATGAAATATTACAAATGTAATCTTTATGTTGGGTTGGTGTTTTCTATGTTCATATACTGGGAATTTATATGAATTCGTAGTGTTTATATGTGTGACAATTGTATTTTCTAGTTATTGGATAATATATTGTAATCTGTAATTAGGCCAAGTACCTGTTGATTGTAATTAAAACAAAATGAAATAATTCATTTTCATGCTCCAAAAACTGCCTGAAAAACACATTTTTTTAAATACAAATACAGTTGAATTAAGAGCAATGTGTTTTTCTGAATAAAAAAGTATCGAAGGTCTTGCCTGTTAATTTTGAAGTGTCTCTAGTTCTATTTCGGATTCTATTCAGGTCCTTGAACTCATTATTAATAATCTACATGAAACTGTTCTCAAAATAAACGATGACCTATTCTGTTCGTTACAATTTGAAGCTCAATAGTAACAAATCGTCAATCATATTCTTCGATAACTCCAATAAGTTATAGTTTGTTAAACAACTTATCGCACATGAATATAAAAATATTGGACTCCGAACTGAGGTATACCAAACACATCCAAACTCTATGTTGATTATCCTAAGACACGATGAGATAGATATCTGCCAAAAAAATAACATTCCGCAACGTATCAAAATAAAATAACTATGTAAAAGTTTGATTTTCTCTAAAATCTCCTACTGCAATTGAGAAATGACAGAATATCAAATACTATTTTTGAAATAGGATGACTGGATATTGACGCCTCTGATCAACATGCACTTTAGCTCATGAAATTATCAAGTCCAAACAAGTTTTCCTTCCTTCTCAATAAATTCAAATTATTGAATTATTATCATTAGAATATTAATATGTATGATTGTCAATAACCAGGCGTTAATTTGCATTTCAGCGATTCCATAAACTAGCAATCAAACAGCCTTTTCAAGTGAAGTCTTCGTTGCTAAGTGCATGAATGAAAGCAATTTTCAGTTGTGATTGCTATTTACTTTATGCTGGTTTCATTCACGAAAAGCAAGTTATTTTCTATACATTTAACGCTTTAGTATACAAGCTGTGCTGCAGTAAATTTTAATGAAATTGGTTCTGTTTTCACCACCGTTTTTCTATTTTCTTCAAAGTTAATTGGATTTTCTACTGAAGTGGAAAAGCTACTCAAAGGCTCAGATATATTGTTTATACTAGCTGACCCGACAAACGTTGTTTTGCCATATAAATAATTTTGATGGCCGACAACTGTGTAGGGAGTGAGAAAGAAAGGAGACCGGCTTCGTTCTCATCCCTACTCCGTGCTGTTTACTGGGTCAGAAGTGACACCTGTAGACATCTGGAGGGGATAACTAATTAAATGATGATTGATCAGTTTTCGACCGGAGAGGAAAAATGATTAAATTACTAAAATGGCTATTACAAAATAAGGGTTGATCGTAGAAGGGTGAAACTTGAGGATTGTATGTATTTTTGAATGTTGTATCATAAAAAAATAGAACTTAAAAATTTTGTCTAAAAAATAAAATAAAAAATTTAGGGGTGGACTACCCCTAACATTTAGGGGGATGAAAAATAGATGTTGGCCGATTCTCATAGATACCGGATAAGCACAAAAAATTTCATCAAAATCGGTCGAGCCGTTTCGGAGGAGTTCAAGTTCGAACACCGTGACACGAGAATTTTATATATTAGATAACGATGAACATTTCAAATGTGAATTATCTACTTCCGTAATACGTGGAATTAAAGAATATGAATTGAGATTGTATGACTACATTTCCATAGATGCCTCCTTTTGCAATGAATATTTTTCTGTGTAACTTCAGTTGTAAAGTATATTTCATCAGTTTTGTGTTAGTGTTACAGTGTTTCCTTCGTGTATTCGGTACCTACGAGTATAATAGCAGGTATTTCCTTCACTAAATAAAATGTTGTTCCTAATATCAATAAACAGCAATCATCAACTCGATTCATGGAATATCTAATTTTTGTCAGATTCATCATTGGGTTCATTGGTATAATGTATCGAGGTTCTGTTATGAACCTGGAAAAGGACATTAGAATTACGAGCATACAGTATATGGAAATTATTTCTTTCGCAATGTTATTTCAAACGAAATCCTTTTGGCTTTCTCATACGTAAGATAAGAACATTGTTTTTAACGCCCACATAAGCGCCTCTTAGCAGAAGTGCAGTTGCTGAAATGACATTTTTGCTTCCTTTGTTCGTAACTCTGAATGATACATTATTTATATTCAATCTAAAGATTGTAGACACACTATTGTTTTTCTTTCATTTTTTTTGGGGATGAATATTTGAGTAATAAAGTAACCTAGTTCTATCTTAGTGAATTATTTGGAATCTTTCCGGTACACAATATCATTTTGGCGCAGTCGAGGAGGATTTTCGTCACGAGTCAGGAAGAAGTAGCTGACAAAATCTCCCGAAGATTGAATGTGGTTCTTCTAAAAACATTCGGCAAGTACCAACTTCTTAGACGACGCGAACAACGGAAGATCCAGATACTGGCAAACATCTGGCAAACAGGTTTGTTCTCTGGTCGACTGGTTAATCGCTTTGATAGGAAAAATTACTTTTGTTTAAAAACCCAGTTTTTGTTGTACTCAGTCATTCCCTCACACACACGCAAAATTATTTTTCTCTGTGCTATACAATCAAACAACAATGACAACTCCGTTAACTTCCTAAACATCAAGTTATTACAAAATGTCATTTCTATGCTCATTAATTCCACGACCTTTCGATGGAAATAGAATAGAAGTACACGAATTCCTCAGTAGGTAATTGCGAAAATGCAAACTCATTCGCAAGTTATTCTCAGAAAACCGCTCTCTTAGCTTTTATAATTTCTAGACTCACGGGTAGTGCAAAAGCTCAGCTTTCAGGCAAAGAATATAACAATTGGGAAAAGTTGAAAGATATCTTGAATAAGTTGTATGCTGATAAAAAATATTACAGTCAATTAATGGAACAATTAAATACAACAAGACCAAATTTCAATGAATCAGTTGTTAGTTTCCATGCGAGACTAGACAAACTTGTCACATGAATAATCAATGTAATAAACAGCCAAAATTATACTGAAAAAATAGGTCGTGTCGAAACAGTCCGAGAAATTGCTTTAAATCGATTTATATACCATTCTCTACTGGATATTTCAAGATTTTTACGCTCACAAGGCAGTGATAACTTCAGTGAGGCACTAAATGTTGCCCTAGAAGAAGAAAAAGCACTCCAAATGAATAATCGTTCTGCAAGACCCCTTACTTCGAAATTTTGCACTTTTTGTAAACGTGACAGTCATCATCAACTCGAGATTGTAGAAGAAAAAAACAATCACTCCAACTCAGAACAACGTTCAATATACAAATAATGTTCCAACTCAAAACAACCCGCAGAATTCATCATTTTCTCAAAAATTTTGCCGTTATTGCAAGAAAAACGGGCATATGATAATAGGAATCGAAATCAAAATGCAAGTAACTCCAACGAGACTGAATAAAATCAAATCCATTTAAACTCGAATCTGTACCAGGTCAGCGTCGTACCTATGGACCCCCAAATCAAACCGACGAGAAAAGTACCGACTCAAACCCTGAACAAATTCAAAATACGAACTCAATAATAAATTCAAATCAAGGTTCAATTCAAAACCCAAAGTCAACCCTCAAATTTATTTCAGATACAACAAAAAATCCTGTCAGTATATTAGTAACAAACAGTGACAGTATATAAAAATCAGGTGTAAAAATGTACAATTTGAATTTCTCATCGATACTGGTGCAAATGTTTCCTTACTGAAAAGCGATAGGTTGAGGCGAATTAAATACTCCTTTAATCCCAACGAAAAAATAATATTAAATGGCATTAACGCAAATTCCCCCATTTCTGCAGAAGAACTGTCAGACTTGATTTTCAAGTGCCTTCTCCAATTCAAGTGCATGTTGAGAAAAATCAACAACTTAAAGATAAACAGAATCCTTTAATTTTACCTCCACGATCAGAAACCTTGTTACCAATTGATATATTAAATGAAAACATTACTGAAGGTATCTGCCCAGAGACAAAACTTAACGACTGTGTATATCTAGCAAATTCTATTGTCAAAGTAGAAAATAGAAAAGTTTTACAAGTATCCTGAATACTTGAGAAAAACCAATGAGATTGTATACAGTATGAAAATACACTTAGAAACATTTTCAGAAACCGAATATTTCGTCTTCAACGTCAGCGAATCTACAGAATCTCACGATGGACTCGAATCTTTGCAAAAAAATTTGAGACTCGACCATCTCAATTCGGAAGAAAAAGAATCGATACTAGAATTATGCAAAAAAATATAATGACATATTCTATTTACCCAATGACACTCTTTCTTGTACAAACGCCATAGAATTTGAGATCAATACCACCGATCCTACACCAATTTCTACAAGAATCTATCGTTTTCCTGAAGCTCGCAAAAAGGAATTAGACAAACAGAATGACAAAATGTTGAAACAAGCAATAATACTTCCCTCAGTGTCACCTTACAACAGTCCGCTTTGGATTGTTACTAAAAGAACCGATGCCTCGAACGAAATAAAATGGCTAATCGTAGTCGATTATCGCAAATTAAATAATGTAACCATTGGCGAATCATATCCTCTACCAAATATTGAAGAAATATTAGATCAATTGAGTCATGCAAAATATTTTACAACACTCTATCTTGCTTCGGGTTTCCACCAAGTGAAAAAAAGAATCGAATATTCCCAAAACATCCTTTTCGACACCAACAGGTCATTACGAACGGACGAGAATACCATTCGGAACGAAATCAGCTCCTCAGGTCTATCAGAGACTTCTCAATACTATTCTAACGGGACTCCAAGGTTTACAATGTCTTGTTTACCTTGACTATATTGAGATACACGGTAGTTCAATCCAAGAACATACTTTGAAACTGACTTCAGTATTCGACAGATTACGGCAGAACACCCTCTTACTTCAGCCGGATAAATGTGAGTTTATGCGTCATGAGGTAGCATATCTAGGTCACATTATCAATGGAACTGGAGTATCACCAAATCCCGACAAAATAAGAGCAGTATCTGACTATCCTACTCCGAAAACCCCTAAGAACATCAAACAGTTTTTGGGTCTTATAGGATACTACAGACGGTTCATTAAAGATTTTTCCAAACACGCGAGACCAATAACAGTTCTCTTGAGGAAGGAAATGCCATTCGTGTGGAACACTGAACAGATATTGGCATTTGAATATTTCAAAACCATTCTAACGAGTCATCCGATATTGCAATACCCAGATTTCTCTAAAGAATTCATATTAACCACAGACTCCTCAAATTATGCTTCAGGCGTGATTCTCTCACAGGGCGAAGTGAACAAAGATCTCCCAATTGCATACGCGTCTAGAACCTTAAATCAAGCTGAAATAAATTACTCCACAACTGAAAAGGAATTGCTAGCCATAGTATGTTCTATTAATTATTTTAGACCATATCTGTACGGTCGTAAGTTCACCATATATTCCGACCACAGACCCCTAACTTATCTATTCAACTGTAAATACCCCAGCTCTCATCTACTGAGATGAAGATTGAAAATAGATGAATACCAATACGAAATAAATTACAATTCAGGTAGAGTAAACTCAAACGTCGACGCACTTTCCCGCAACCCTGTATACCTTATTGAACCGACAACGTCAGAAACTTATAACGATTTTATTAAATTTCATTACACCAATACCAAACTCCCTAATATTAAAATTATTAATGAAAATATTCTAAAATATTCCCCAAATATGATACTTTTTTCCAAAGATCTAGATGAAAACAATGACAACTATGAAAATCTAACAGCTTTGGTCCGAATGCAGCTCCAACGGAACACCGAAGCGAAATATCGACTCTTTTACCAAGGCGTCGGCGATGGTGATGGCTTCTTGGTTAGACAGTACATAGGTTATAGAGCACAAAACAGAAAAGTATAACGGAAACGGACTCATGGTGACATGTTGACATTGTACCGTCATTGAGGCATGGTATTCCCAGAATAAATAGTCGTTTTGTCAATTCTCGGAACTGTTGAGAATTATAAGCAGAAAGCTTCACTTTTTATCTTTGATACCCTGTATCTTGAAAACTAGTCTGCCGATTTTTATTCTCATGGATACTTTCGCCAAGGCAGTCAAAATCTACATTAAATCAAGAATTCAGAGAGTTCAACCTACAGAAATTTTCTTGGGACAGGTTGTACACAAAATTTCTGTCTTGGTCCGAATGCAGCTCCAACGGAACACCGAAGCGAAATATCGACTCTTTTACCAAGGCGTCGGCGATGGTGATGGCTTCTTGGTTAGACAGTACAAAGGTTATAGAGCACAAAACAGAAAAGTATAACGGAAACGGACTCATGGTGACATGGTGACATTGTACCGTCATTGAGGCATGGTATTCCCAGAATAAATACTCGTTTTGTCAATTCTCGGAACTGTTGAGAATTATAAGCAGAAAGCTTCACTTTTTATCTTTGATACCCTGTATCTTGAAAACTAGTCTGCCGATTTTTATTCTCATGGACACTTTCGCCAAGGCAGTCAAAATCTACATTAAATCAAGAATTCAGAGAGTTCAACCTACCGAAATTTTCTTGGGACAGGTTGTACATAAAATTTCTGTCTTGGTCCGAAAGCAGCTCCAACGAAATATCGACTCTTTTACCAAGGCGTCGGCGATGATGATGGCTTCTTGGCTAGACCATAGGTTATAGAGCACAAAACAGAAAAGTATAACGGATACGGAATCATGGTGACATGGTGACATTATACCGTCATTGAGGCATGGTATTCCCAGAATAATTAGTTGTTTTGTCAATTCTCGGAACTGTTGAGAATTATAAGCAGAAAGCTTCGCTTTTTATCTTAGATACCCTGTATCTGAAAACTAGTCTACCGATTTTCATTCTCATGGACACTTTTGCCAAGGCAGTCAAAATCTACATCAAATCAAGAATACAGAGAGTTCAACCGACAGAAATTTTCTTGGGACAGGTTGAACACAAAATTTCTGTCTTGGTCCGAATGCAGCTCCAACGGAACACCGAAGCGAAATATCGACTCTTTTACCAAGGCGTCGGCGATGGTGATGGCTTCTTGGTTAGACACTACATAGGATATAGAGCACAAAACAGAAAAGTATAACGGATAGGGAATCATGGTGACATGGTGACATTGTACTGTCATTGAGGCATGGTGTTCCCAGAATAAATAGTCGTTTTGTCAATTCTCGGAACTGTTGAGAATTATAAGCAGAAAGCTTCACTTTTTATCTTTGATACCCTGTATCTTGAAAACTAGTCTGCCGATTTTTATTCTCATGGACACTTTCGCCAAGCCAGTCAAAATCTACATTAAATCAAGAATTCAGAGAGTTCAACCTACAGAAATTTTCTTGGGACAGGTTGTACACAAAATTTCTGTCTTGGTCCGAATGCAGCTCCAACGGAACACCGAAGCGAAATATCGACTCTTTTACCAAGGCGTCGGCGATGGTGATGTCTTCTTGGTTAGACAGTACATAGGTTATAGAGCACAAAACAGAAAAGTATAACGGATACGGAATCATGGTGACATGGTGACATTGTACCGTCATTGAGGCATGGTGTTCCCAGAATAAATAGTCGTTTTGTCAATTCTCGGAACTGTTGAGAATTATAAGCAGAAAGCTTCACTTTTTATCTTTGATACCCTCTATCTTGAAAACTAGTCTGCCGATTTTTATTCTCATGGACACTTTCGCCAAGGAAATTTTCTATAAGGATGGTGCGGTGTCGTTTATTGAATTAGAACTCTCATAAGAAGGTTGGTGGAATTATTAATGTACAAGGTTTATTAAGTTTATAGTTGACTAATTTCAAGATTAAAAGTTTTTATGAACATGTGTTCACAAATGTTTCTTTTGTGAGATGCATGGTGTTGAAGTTGAAATTTTATTCTTAATTATGTATTTTATATTACTTTTGCAAAAAATAAATTTTTGTACCAAATTCGGTAAACGGGTTTTTTTGAGATGAGGAATTGAAATTTCTTATTTATCTGTATTTAAAACATAATGGGCGTTACGTATTTATTTTAAATAACTCTAACTTTTTTTACACAATTATTTTATTCAAAATACACAATTAAAAATAAAATTTGAACTTCAAAACCCTGTATCTCCGAAACGATACATTTGCGGACATAGACACATATTCATATTAACTTTTAATCTTGAAATTAGTCAAACATTAACCATTTAAAATTTGCACATGTACTTAATCAACACCCTGTATGTCTGCTTTTTGATAAAATAGTATTCATGATGATTCCAGAGGCTTCAAAACGTTCAATTCAAGTTCAATTTACGCAACTATCATTAAATTTGTGCCAGTTTCTTGTGTCTTCAGCCAAGCTGTAATAATTGCCAAATTCATCTTCAGAACCGCAGTGAAGAATTGGTCCGTTTGTAATGTTCTTCAGGCTTAATATGTTGTAATAGTTAAATATCAAAATCAAATATTCTTTATTGTACAACAGAAATAATTTTTATTCATAAAGCGTGTGTACATGGATGAAATAAATAAAATTCTCAGTTAGAATTATGTTAGAAGTTGACTTAGGATCTTCGACATACATCGCACTACTGAAACACCTGTTGAAATTCTGCGTGCCTTTTCAAGTTCTGTGGTACATGAAAAATTGACGATAGTTCACGTTGCCTGTAATTTTTAGTTTATAACCGTATTCACTGAGATATTATTTCGATTTTTGTTTTTAGTGGATAGTGTGAAAGTACAAGGATCAACAATGCAATTCGTGCTAAAAAAACATTATGTTCGTGTAAACAGAAAGTTCTATAGCGACATTATTTACTCCGTACCTCATATTTGTGTTGTGTATTGAAAAAATTATTAATTTTGTAACTTCGTACTTATTGGCAGTCATGTCAAAACTTCATTTCAATTAACCAGCTTCAGTCACACGTTTGACTGAGGGTTGCAAGAGTAAAGGAAGAAAACACTGATTATGGCTGTTCACTTGTGTTCGTCTAGAGGCGTCGCTATTCTACACATACAAAAAGTATTTGTTTTTGTAAAAATTTTTGAATTTCACTGTATAATGTTCGGAAAATGGTCGTAGTTCATCCTGTATACATGCACATCACTGACACCATATTATATAGTAAAATTCCGTTAACCAATATCAACAAGCTATCAAAACAATTTTTTGGAACTTACGTAGAAGTTTGGTCTCCTGAACAAAAAATGCAAACAAAATTTTCGGCGGTCTCAAGGGATTTCGGAGATATATGCCTATTCTTGAGTGAGAACTGGCATTTTTTAGGAAACATTTCTACCGCAGAAAAAACACTCAAAATTCTTCCTTCTTTACTCTAGCACAATGTACGCATCCTAATTTATCAGTTTTAGACAATTAAAAACGGTATTATTTATCCAAAAATTCAACATCCAAATCAACAAATTTATGCAAACTGGTTATTCAATAGTTTTTCCTGGTAACAAACTTATCATGAATGAAATTCAGTAACCATTTTGTCTTGATTTGTTGTATATGTGGTCATAAAAGAACGATGAGGTTTTTTCTAAACAGAGCCGTTTTCAATAGAGAAAAAGTGTGGAACAGGTAAATTAGGATTCGGTGGAAATATTTTGAGTGTTTCTACTGTTTTTTTTCACGGTAAGAATGTGTGATAAAATATGCTACTCATTACTCAAAAATAGGCCAATATCTCCGAAATTACTTGAGACCGCCGAAAATTTTATTGGGATGTTTTGTTTAGAAGACCAAACTACGTAAGATGAGAAAATAAATTTTTGTAGCTTGTTGCTATAAGTGAACAGAATGTTACCAAATATTTTATGAGTACCAAGTATAACTGGCACAATATTAATAGGTAAAACGAATGAAACATGTGAATGTATTAAAAGATAAAATACCTTATATACGTTCATCATTTTGTCGAAAGAGAGTTCTTCTTGACTGGGTATTCAAATTTCACAAAATTGAGACATTTTCTTCAAACACGTCCAAAAGTGTTTCAACAGCTTTGGCATTTGGTGTGATAATTTTTTTAGATTTTTCCAATTTGTACCATTATTATTGTAGCAATATTCTTTTTATGAATCGAACAATGTTCGTCCATGTATACAGGGTATTTCGCAACTCATCCGACAAATTTGAATCACATATACAGAGTTGAAAAAGAAGTCGGTTACACAAAATAAAGTGAGAAAAGTGCAACAGAAAATGATATCGTTATTGTTCACGAAGATGCAGATGTTCGGCAGCCGTTGCGATACGGTCACGCAATTCTGCGATAGTTTCCAGGAAAAGAAATCTGGAGACCGCGGAGGCCAAGATATTGGTCTACCCCGTCCGATCCAGCGTATTCAGTATATTTGGTACAAAAAATGCTAGACTTCTTGACGAAAAGGTGAAGATGCCTCATCTTAGAGAAACCACACCCGTAATTGGACGTTTAATGGCACATCTTCAAGAAGGAAAGGCAAATCATGCCTAAGAAATTCCAAATATTGGTGATCATCCGTATTATTTGACACTATGAATGGTCCAATCAGACGTTCATTGATAGTACCCACTCGTACATTCAAAGAAAATCTTACTTCTGACGGATTATTTGTAGGTATCAATGCCTGGACTTTTCGAATGTGATAAGAGTACAGATGTGATATGCGCCACGCCATTGTATTTAACAATTCCGGTACCTGCTGGACTAACTGCCTGATGCTTATTAATAAATAAATAATAAAATAATTCAGAGGAGTGAGAGGAGTGGATTGACCTCTAGCAAAAATAGGTGGAGTTCCGATAACTAATAGCCACAACCTATCAAAAAAGTTGTGGACAAATGAAATTGTTGGCAGTCCCAACTAATTTCGGAGATATACGCCTATTTTTGAGTAACGATTGGCATTTTTTTGGGACACATTTCTACTGCGGAAAAAACACTCAAATATTCTCCCTTCTTTGAACTACTACAGTGTATACACCATAATTCACCCGTTTTACACAATTATTTTCAAAAAAAAATCAAAATTTTTTTAAAAATACCAAAACAACATACTTATTTATGTAAAATGTTTAGTGAATTTATTTATGTCAAGTTGGTAACTTTGAACTTTGCATATTTGCACTGCTAACTTTTCCAGGCATTTAATTTCAACATGAATATGTAATTATTCACTCACTTTTTTTCCCAACTATTTTGCCTAGATTTTTCGGTTATGTCATCATTAAAGAAGGATGAGTTTTTTCTTAAAAAGAAGCGCTTTCGATAAAGAAAGAGTGTGAAAAAGATCAATTAGGGTGTGTACATTGTGTTAGTTTAAAGAAGGAAGAAATTTGAGTGTTTTTCCGCGGTAGAAATGTGTCCTTAAAAATGCCAGTCATCACTCAAAAATAGGCCCATATCTCCGAAATTACTTGAGACCGCCAAAAATTCAATTTGGATTTTTGTTCAGGATGCCAAACTACGTAAGCTCCAAAAATTTTGTTAATAGCTTGTGGATATAAGTTAACGGAATTTTACCCAAAAATAATTGAATTGATCTACATTTAGAACCTTCACCAGCCTTAATATAGAATACACCATTCCAGCATTGTTTTTGAAGTCATGATGCAATCATAATAATGACATGATATGATTCACGAGTAACTTTGATGCACTCTTTATACTATGCTTTACTAATTTTTATAGAGTTTGATGGCATAAAAAAAATTTGATGTGAACAGAAATGAACTGGATGTAAAACAGAAAAAGCTCGAATTTTACCAGCAGTGTTTGCGGAGCCATGGACAGAATAATCAATTACATTTTGATCTCATTAAAAATATTAACAGGATGTTCATAAAGTCTGATGTGGAATCATCTGCGACTGAAAGATAAACTTCAGTCGCTGTTTTCCACTGTTCTAGATAACCTCTTGGTAGGTATTCATGTTGGAAAAATCGGATATTGTCAAATACTTAATTGAAAATTGTTCAAATGAAAACAACCTACAATGAAAATTAAGATTGTGAATGTTGTAATATCTAACAGAAAACAACTACTTATCTGGCTGAAGCCACGCTGGACATTGAACTACATCTGATAGATATTTTGAAAAGACCCTAACTAGAAGGAGAAAATCTGAAAGTGAAAATTTTCATTTTCATTCAGATAGTTGATTTTTCAGCAATTTAGTTTTCATTGAAAATTCATGAAGACAAATGAAAATGTTATTCAAAACTATCACATGTTTCTTGAACAGTGGAAATGGCGACTAAAGTTTATCTTTCAGTCGCAAATGATTCCACATCTGACTCAATGAACATCCTGTTCATATTTTCAATGAAATCAAAAAGCCAATACCCATGACACGTTTAAGTCAAAATAGTTATTATCCTAACATGTACGGAAAGAGTGCCTTTCCCGCATGTGACTGCCGTTGCAGTTGAACGACGCGAGTTCGGGTAAGCAGTCGAGTGCGGGAGAGTACCTTTCCGTATGTGATAGGATCAATATTGTTGCTACAAACGAATTAAAAAAATTATGTAGCACTCTTGAACAAACTTTGTCGTGCGGGAAAAATTTTACCTGCACTAATGCGGGAATAACTCACTTGAAGTGAAGTGTGCGGGAAAATGTTTCCTGCACTAGTGCGAAAAAATGACACCTCTATAACTAAATTGCGTGCGGGTATTGGGTGAATCACGCTTGTAGGAAATAGTTATTATCCTAACAAGTACGGAAAGAGTACCATTCCCGCATGTGACTGCCGTTACCCGAACGACGCAAAGCGGAGTTCGGGTAAGCAGTCAAGTGGAAAACCCCATTTATTTTCATTGCAATTAATTCAGCGCCCCGTCGAGAATATGGTTCGTTGAAATGTCTGCAAAAGGACTGATATTTTCAAAAGGGCTCGAGAAAATATCATGAAATTTCTTATAAAATGGGTTTTGTTAAAATATTTGTTTAATAATTGAATTCTTCTCCAATAGGGTTTTGAATCAAATAACAGAAACTTAAAACTATCTGACAAAGTGCTGAAGATGTTTGCCATCATTAATTTGCTAAACAATGGCCCAAACGATCACAACATTTCCTCAAGGTATTAGTTTGATGCGTGATTAAAAGAGCTGCTGCCTGACATATTTTACATTTTATTATTTCCAAATTTGTTTGTTGCTCAAACTATATGAATTTAAAATCTGATATTTGGAGACATAAGTAGTGAGGCGTCGATGAATTAATTGCAATGAAAACGAATAGAGTGTTCCATATGAAAAAGTTAATATATCCTCATTATCTGAGAAACTGTTGATTTGGCAACATTGCTGATATCACCGTTGAATCGGGCCTCATCAAAATCCACTCTGTCGAAATTTTCGTAAATTTTCTCAGGGCTGTTTCTGAAATATGAGATCGTTCCGATACTTTTGAAAATCACTGTATATTGGCGCTAGCCTCAAATAGATTATAATTTGAAAATAATTCGTTGAAAAGCAGAGTTATAAGTGGCATATCAACAAAATTTTCCACATTTATTTCCATCTAAAAATGAAAACGAACTAATTGAGAAACATTTAACAAGCTTTTGAAATTTCAGATAAGAATATTTTGAATACTTTGTGATTTTTTCAAGGTGGGTTTACACCACCAGGATTGCTTCATTACTAGAAATGATCAGCTAACTTATAGGAAAAAGGTTACTAACTCACCATAAGCTAATTAATAATTCAAGGCAAGCTAGTTACAAACTTACTGGGAGACAGCCAGCTGCTCACTTATGTTTGGTTCCAAACTAATTATAAGAAGACATTCAGTAATTCAATGATAAATAACTGGTGATTCGTCATAAGAAAACATTTAGTTAGAGCAAAAAAAACTTAACTATGGGTGGTTTACCAATTAAACTGCACATATATCTGTCAGATGAAATTCAATATTCATCCCGGATTCAGCTCAGGCATTTGCTTTCTATCGTATATCTGACACAATATGGGGATAAAAGGCTTAGTTTATGCTCTTAATAATAAAATCATCGTCAAAATTTTACAAAACACTACCGAATTCTTTCTAATGATTCGATTCACTTGAAACGTCTAAATTATTCTATTTATCTGCTCCGAGCAGTAGCACGCTTGTTGATGACTTAAAAGCTGCTTAGTGGATGAATTAGACTGAATAAATCAGTTTTCAAGAGCGAGAGCTGAATTCAACAATTCTCGCTACATAAATTACAGGAAAACACGACATTTCAATATCCTTTTTTCGTTTATTCAGTTTGCTTATGCATAATTCATTGATGACAAAATTTCCATTGTTTTCCCTAATGTATTTCAGCGTTGTCAGGAAAATGTTTGCATTGGCGTTGTTGAAAGTAGAGTGAAATTTACTTCTAATTCAGATGCGTACGAAGATAAGATGCGATAGGATAAGATTGATCTCAACTTGAATAGAGATTTCTAATGGATCTGGACACCCTAATAAAAAGAGACGAAAGTTCTTAATTTTTCCGTCCTTGTTGCCAGGGAATGTACTCTGTGATTGGTTACTATAAGGTCAGGGAGTATAAATGTCATTTTCAACTGTAGCTGTCATGTCATTCAAACTCCCCGCCATTATGGTAACCAATCACAGAGCGCGCCCCTGGCAACAAGGATGGAAAAATTAAGAACTTTCGTCTCTTTTTATTTGGGTGTCCAAATCCATTAGAAATCTCTATTGTTGTGATATGAGATTGAGCAAATCGTTTACTCCAGAAAATAAGTTAATACCATGTGTCTGTGGAAGGTGGTTTGTCCCTACATAATTTTTTTTTTCTAAAATAATGGACTGGAATTATGAGGATCTGCATCCTTATAACACAAAACTGCATTTTCATGAAACTTACAAACTTTCGGTTTTGAAACTGGACCATTGGTATATTTTCACTTTTCCAGGCTCCAAATGACATTCTTAATACAATCATGTATCACTAGCCACTTTTTGTAATATTTTCCATTTAATCATATTCTAATCTAGAGAGCTATGGATACATTCAAATCACAAATTTTGGTAATGAAATTTTGGGAAAAATTCAGCTTTACTCTGTGATGTAAAATATTTTTTTCCAAAATTAATTTTTCCATTTTTCTTCAATTGACAACATGGTGTGTTGTCGAGTAAGGAAATGAGGATATAGTAAGCTCGGGTAAGTGTGACCGTGATTTTCATTAGTTCGCATCGAATTCAGTCCATCTGATGAACCTGAACTAATATAACAATGAACTTTTGCAGGTATTTACTTCGAAGGTCAGTCTTTGTAATACGCCACAGAAAACTGTTGAAAAACGTATTCCATGAATTTTATTTATATATTCAGATATACATCTCCATAGGTCACACTTCCCCGCAAAATTGGGGCAAGTGTGATTCTGGCCAAATTTGGTGCATTCGTAAATCTCTCTTTGGGGCAGGTGTGAGTGAACAGTAAAGGAACTTTCACCACAATTTATTTATTTAGAGATATATTTATTCAAAACATAGTTAGGAACTCTTTAATATTAAATTTGAAATGCCCCATTGAAAAAACACAAAAAATAATCGTGAAAGTGAACATATGTTGAAAAAAAAATTTACAGGTAGAAATCTGAAAAATCGAATGAGAATTTCATTCATCCCCATCTTCTGATGAATGGTGATGGAAGCACAGTTGTTATTTCATCCTCTGAAAGTGAATCAATGTCTTCCTAGTAGGTATTTGGCTCTCTGATATTTCCGTATATAATTTCGTACTATAGCTGAAAAAATATTACTGTTTGGATTGGCCAAATGAACCAGGTTCCCACTTACCCCGACAGATAGGTCACACTATCCCCAATAACATTTAATTTCGGGGTAAGTGTGACATGCAGTGGAAAAATTTAAAAAAACAACTTTATGAAAAAACGGCAATCTATAGTCAGATTCATTGTTTAGGCGAAAAAAAGTGTATAAAATGGATTCTTACCTAGATTTTAACAATACTCTCAAAGCTTGAAATAAACTCGTTATACTCGTTCGGGTTGATGAATTGTAGGTTAGAAAATTTAATAAAGTAGAGATTTGATATAGGTATGAAACTATTCAACGAAAATAAACACAAATTTCGAAAATTCCTTGCATTATTTAGATGATTTAGAATGCTTTCAAATGGATATTTGTTTAAATAAAACTCCAAGAAATATAGATGATATTGACATGTGTCCAAGAAAATCGAATGAATAGTCCGACAGAGAATCATTCTGACTTCATTTATTTTTAATACTTAATTTAAAAACAAAACATTTCAAGTAATGTACACAATTTTTCCTACGACCACGCGATAATTTTTTACCAACTACATGACCATGACCATGACATAATACAAGATCAAAATCACAATTAGACGAAATTTACAATTAATAATTACTAAGTACAACATTACATTTTCGACCTATTATATTATTTTTGTTTAGCTGAAATGCATTTTACTGGAATAAATAATAATCACATATTTCACATGAAAGAATTGAAATTCAGCTGCATGGATATTCACCATTAGAACCTGTCAATCTTATACATGTGCATATCTGACATCTGCCTAACAGGCGTGAGTATCTGCGAAATTTGTATCCAAGTTTTCCTCATAAAGTTCTCTATTGTAATAATTTTGTCAACAACAAACAGAAGTTTTGTTGTCGTTCTGTCAAATATCAATTGCAGCGTTGCCATACTGACCAGACTATATCGACAACGAAGAATCTCCGTTCGGCGATGGGAATACTATCGTTTTTACACGCTCTCAACAAGCTGCAATGAACGTTTTCAATTGGCTTCTTATTTTTATATATTCCATCCAAGACGGTATTTTTGGGTTTTCGTTGCTATGAATATACCCGACAGAAATAAAATTATGAAAAGATTTTACCTTCAGTACTATTTGAGTATTACTCATCTAGGTTGTGTTACTTGATCCGAGGGTATAACAACGCACCCAGTTGATTTGTTCGATTTGAAAATGGTTGCCATCGAATATTGTCAATTAGAGCATGGCAAGTTTAGAAATAAATTGTATGGTTCAAATTGGTTTCAATCTATGTGGTATTACTCACTTTCGGTACTGGATATTAATGAGTTATTGTGCTCATCTTTCTCGTTTTTTTCCACACAAAAACGGAATATGGTCAAAATATTCAGGAAAATGAAGAAACGCACATCAATAGTAATCAATAATATTGCACCACGAACTTTTTTATTCCTCCACGGGTATTTTGTCTTTCAAACGGTATTTAGATTATTTCGGAAAAATAACACAATTTGTGTGGTGATATTTTTCCAAAAAACTTGGTCTTTCACTTCGAGTATAGACTATATTACTATATTTAAAAAGTTTATTGACATTCCGTAAAATTCAATTAACATCAATCACAATTACTAATGTCTCTGGAATATTGACACGAGGACGAGGCGTCATCTCTGGAACCGATTACAGTAGCTGATCATGTCATGATCCACCCTGTCCCATTCTGATTCTTAGAAATGATCCGTCATCAAACGACGTCATGCAATTTATTATTCTCGAATATCGGTCAAAGACATCAAAATAATAAACGATAGAACGAGGACGAGGCGCCATCTCTGGAACCGATTACAGTAGCTGACCATGTCATGATCCACCCTGTCCCATTCTGATTTTTAGAAATGATCCGTCATCAAACGACGTCATGCAATTTATTATTCTCGAATATCGGTCAAAGACATCAAAATAATAAACGATGATGAATGCATCTCTCTTCTGTTTGAGAGTAAATTGCGCGAATATACAGTTCATTGCTATCCACGACCAACATTCCTAGGTAGTGAATAGGTATCTCGAAATATTCCATCCTACTTTTCAATAGTGCGTCTTTCTTCCACCCACCGCATAAGATAATATCAATAAATTAAGGCTATAAACAAGTCTCGCTAAGTAGGTTAAAGCAATAAATGATCGCTATTAAAAACATGATTAGTTATGCAGATGTCCTATTGTATGGCATAGGGAAGAATAACGGCGACACGTTTCCGAACAAATATTACTATAAAACACCGCGGTTTGACCGAATATTGGTTAGTCCATCTTTGACCCGGGCCATGTTCGTCTAAGGATTATACCAGTGCGTTACCAAGTTCGATGTCATGTATTAGTGCAACTGTTCGCGAAAATGTATGCCTCGGAGTATAGTTTATTCACTGCCGCGAGTATCTTCTAGTTACAAGTGCGTTTAGAATAGTGCAGTATGTAGTCTAATCTATCGCGAACACCGGAGTGCCTCGAAGTTTAGTCAAGGGAGTTTGAAATCGCTTCGTCAGTAAAAACCGTAAGATGGAACTATCTTACTATTGAATATTAACCAGAAACGATCATGAATATTATGCCTGAACAGATATAATGAGTGCGAAAATTTATGTGCCTTCTCGTGAAGATAAGCCGCATTAAAAGACATCTGCAACCCTGTTTAATTTATGAGCATATACGGAACGGAACCTAATATTTTAACCCTGATACAAGGGCTGCTATGGCTCGTATACTGGTTGCTGAAAGTGAAAGTATATTATTTTCACCTGTCGAGTGTGTATATGTTTGGTTATTTTAAGAGCTGTCCTTTATTTAGGAACCATGAATGGGTATAGCTATCATTTATATTGTACTAAAGGTTTACGTCTTCTACTGGTAGTAGAACAATATACAGTGAAAGTCATTACTGTTACTTGGGATTTTGGTGTATTATCATAGGGTGTCATGTAATAGTGTTTTGTGTATTTGCTTGACTTGTGTTTATTACCGTTTGAACTGATTACACATTTTGATTAAGTATGTCTTGCATGTTTTATTAATGTTATATCGATTTATTTGCATGATTTTATCGCATGTTACCTGTATAATGTAGTTCAATATGTACTGTTAGTACACGTTTTGCTTGATATATTTTGTGTTCTGATATTTGATTACTAGGTGTGTTATTGGTATATATTGATTCATTGCGCAAACAAAGGTATTTAGTAGTGACTATAAGGTTGCTTTCTTTGATAGTATGTTTTTATGTATGTGAACTATTATCCAGAAACATTTATGTGCTCGCTACCATTGTTTATTCAACTGTTTTCAATATACCTCCATCAGTAGCATTAACGGCTAATAATGTAAGAAATGTCTCGTAGAATATGAGTTTAGATGTTGGTTACTACGTAGTATATGAATATATTGTGTTTTTGATACATATTAAAGAGGTCTGGCTTGCGGGATAGCAAGTGGATCTGAAATGGAAATACTTGTATTCAATTCGGAACTACTCTATGTTTATTTAATATACTCATCAAATTAATCCATATTGTTTTCTTTCTATACTCGCATTCCACTAATAACAGGACGTCACGTACTTTCTAGGACTGTCAGGGGTATAGCGTAGCCGCTGTATTCCTTATTGTTGTTAGGTGTCCCGAAGTTTTGAAACGCCTCGTCCATCATCAGACCAAGCGCTGATGGCGACTGAGACCTTTCGTTAGAAACTCTAGGATATGCTAAGCGGTGTAGAGACTAAGGCCGATACGCCGCTTTATAACAACCATGATTTCATTTGCTATGTCTTCAAAACAATCTAAACAAAATTTAATCAGTCGACACACCAGGGTTTTTAGACATCTTAGTATCTAGCAATTATTTAGCTTAGTTGGTGAAGCTAAGTTACTTTTCAACCCGTTTGTTTGCATCAGCCTTTTCCGGGACAGCACGACAACAACCACCTCCGACAAACTCATGAATAAGCATTCTTTACATTGAATCAAAATGGTACAACATGCATAAGCATTGCAGGAGGCATGTATCTTACATATTACCACCACTGTGCATTGGAATGCTCGACCCACCGCTAACATCAGCGGGGGTATATACCAGCGCCCCTTCACCGGGACCTTGTGTACCCCTTGGCACAAGCGCTCCCTCTCCCTCCGACCAGCAATGTCCAGAGCTGGAGGGAGGTGGCTCTCCGTGCGTCCTCCAGAATCTCTCCTCTCCTGAGCCCTCTGGGCGAAGATTGAGCTGCATCGTGCGGGAGTTATGAACATATCAATCCTGGTGTAGAAATGAAAGCTTACATTGTGACAATAAACCTATTTATTTATTATTAAAAAAGTTACTTTTCAACTTGCATTCAGTAGAACGGGGGAACGAATCCTCACCAGAGTCAACTTTCTTATTTTATTTTGAATATGAAAAAAAATACACTTCTCAAATAGATTGTTTTTTGTGTTCAAATATTATGGATTTGATAGCTTGAAGCGGTAAATCTGAACAGAAATTACGCAATTGACAGCTTATCCACACGCGTGCGATTCACTTTCCACACGTGTGTGGACATATGCCCATTTTCGTGGGATTTTACAGTGCGATAAACATTACTATCCTACGTGATCGTAGAAAAAATTCATCATCAAAATAATATATTAAAAGCCCCGTAACTATCCAAGCGATGATTTGTTCAGAGATTCCAATTTTCTTGATTTGAGAGAACTATTCTGTATGATTATACTAAATAATATACAAAAGGGGAATATTGAATTACATTCTCCTAATCATGGTTGGTTGGTTGGTTGGTTTGAGGCTGACGAGCCAGACGCAGGGTTTACCCGTGAGGGTGACCCTTGACACTGAGACCAACTGGGGTCTATTGTATTCTGTCGTCAGTAGTTCCTAGTTAAATAGGCCCGTGTCTTTTATCAGGTTTAGTAATCTATTCAGTAGGTGTTTCGGATTCATGCCTATTTCTAGGTTGGTCTGTCCAAATATTCTGTAGCGCTTGTTGTACAGCGCGTCACATTCGAAGATGATGTGAGAGGCTGTTTCCTCCTCGTCACCACAAAGTGTGCACTCCACGGTTTCGCTGTTTATTCCCATGGTGTGCAGGTGTTTCCTAAGGGCGCAATGTCCGGTAGTAAGCCGGTAAGTATGCGTATCTTAGGTCTGTTCAGGATGAGTATGTCAGCCGTCAGTGTTTGGCTTAAGTGCCTCACCATGGCTGTGCTGTGTCGATGCCCTTCGATTTGGTCCCAATATGTTAGTTGTTTTGTTTTCTTCCACTCATTTATTAGGTTTCCGCATCGGGTTTTGCTGATGCCAAACACTGGTTCTGGGCCTGTGAATGGTAGTTCAGAAGCTCGTCTGGCAAGTTGGTCAGCTTTTTCATTACCTTCGATTCCTCTGTGTCCAGGCACCCACACAAGTGTTACCTTGTTGTGTTTTGCCAGTTCATTGAGGCTCTGAAGGCATTCCCATACCTGCTTTGACTTAATCTGTACTGAATTCAGAGCTTTTATTGCACTCTGGCTATCAGAAAGAATGTAGATGTGTTTTCTTTTGTACCCACTATCTAGATTCATCTGTATGCATGTCCTTATGGCATGTGTCTCAGTTTGGAATACTGTGGTGTTGTTGCCAAGTGGAAGTATTAAGTTCCTATTTGGCTTCACTCCATGTATTCCTGCTCCAGTTCCTATCTCTGTTTTGGAGCCATCTGTGTACCAGATGATATTGCCAGATGATAGTGATTCTACTCCCAAGTCCCATTCGTCCCACTTGAGCTGTGTTCTGAATGGTTTTTCGTATGAGTATCAAGGTAACATGTAGTCTGATATCATTTCCAGTTCGGTAATGTTGACTACATGAGTAATTTTGGTGTGCCCAATTTGTGGTTGGGATCTCCAATTACCTGTTTGTATAAGTCTGTATGCGCTCATCCTCGCCTCTCCCATGACTGTGATGTCCAATGGTGGGAGGTTTAGGATGATTTCCATTGCAGCGGTCGGAGTGCTGCTCATGGCACCCGTGATACACAGACAGGCGAGCCTCTAAAGTTTTCCGAGGTTAAGTTTTGCCTGCCTTTGTCTCACTTTGGGCCACCACACCAGCGAGCCGTATGTGATTCTGGGTCTTATGATTGCGGTGTAAAGCCAGTTCATGACTTTCGGTTTCAGTCCCAATGTTTTTCCAAAAGCTCTTCTGCACATCATAAATGTTGATTTGCTCTTGTTGATAACATGTTGCAGATGCATGTTCCAGGTTAGTTTTTTATCAAGGAACAGCCCTAAGTATTTAACATGATCAGCAACTTGTAGTGTTTCGCCAAAGAATTTAGGTAGTTTCATGCCTCCCAAAATTCTTTTGCGTGTGAAGGGAATGAGCGTGGTTTTGCTTGGGTTTGCCCTCAGTCCTTCCCTTTGGCACCATTCCTCAATGGCCCTCAGTGCGTTTTTCATTAGCTCTGAGGTTACTTGGGCGTGCTTCCCCTGCACGATGACTACTATGTCATCCACATAACCTTGGGTGTAGTATCCCTGGTTGTTTAAAGATTCCAGCAGTTCGTCTACTACCATATCCCACAGTAGGGGTGATAAGATGCCACCCTGTGGGGTTCCCCTCGCAATTTCCAGCTGCGCGGATTCTTCGAACATGTTGGTCTGGGCCTTCCGATTTTGGAGCATTGAAAGTATCAACCTGCAGGTGGTTTCGTCAACGCTTCTCCTCCTGGCCGCTGAGACCATGCTTTCGAAGGATGTGTTGTCAAAGGCTCCTTCGATATCTAGAAAAGTGCATAGAGCTATTTCTTTTTTCGCTAGAGAGTCTTCCAGACTTGACACTAATTGGTGCAAAGCCGTCTCGCACGATTTTCCTGTTAGATATGCATGCTGGTTTATATGTAAAGGCCGGTCTATCAGAGCTGCCTCCCGTATGTCCCTATCTATCAGTTTTTCCAGTCCTTTCAGAAGAAAGGATGATAAGGTTATTGGTCTATAGTCCTTGGCCTGGTCGTATCTATTCCTATCAGGTTTCGGAATAAAGACCACGTTCACAGATTTCCAGGTTTGTGGTAGCCAGCCAAATGCTAGGCTCATCCTGTACAGTCTGCATAGTTCTGGTGCAAGATCTTCTATTCCCTGCTGTAATAGAACAGGGAATATTCCATCAGGTCCAGGAGATGTATATGGGTTGAAGGACTTTATTGCCCATACTACTTTCGGATACGTTACGATCCGCTTTGCCACCTCCCAGTCAGCACTGTTCGCCCTCAGTTGGAGGTTGACAGGGATTTCGTTGCTGGGATTTGTGATGATAGTGGATCCTGGAAAATGTGCGTTGAGCAGTAGCTCAACTGTTTCTTTCCCAGTATTTGTGTAACCTCCAGTGAGTTTTTTGAGAGTCCCCACTGGGTTTATAGGGTTTTTGGAAAGTATACGATGGAGTCTTGCGCTTTCTGAGGTTTGTTCTATGTCCTCACAGAACTTCCTCCATGCTTTCCTTTGCTCCCCTCTGATCGTTTTATTATATTCTTGGAGTGTTTTGGAGTATTCCGCCCACTCACCAGTTTTTCTCGCTCTATTGAATAGTTTACGAGTTTTTTTCCGAAGTTTTGTGAGTTCAGTAGTCCACCAGCTCACCTTTCCTTCAGTTTGCCTGCTTCTTAGGGGGCAGTTGTTCTGATACGAAGTTATTATGGCCTCTTGAATTTTTTCCAAGGTTTCTTCTATATCATAAACGCTGTGTGTGTTGGGTTTGACATTCCTGAGGTTTTTCAGGTTTTCCCCGAGCTCCTCCCGATACCTCCGCCAGTTGGTTTTTCTCGGATCCCAATACATCTTTGCCGGTTCACTGGTGTTACCAATCTCCAGGCAAATGTGACGGTGATCCGAGTTTGATGGTTCGTCTGAGACGATCCACGTCCCTACCTGCTGAGCTACCTGGGGGGAGCCAAGGGTAATGTCAATGATTTCCCGTCTTCTTTGGGTAACAAAGGTTGGCTCATTGCCCCTATTAAGTACTTCCAGGTTACTGGAGACAATAAATTCAAGCAATGACTCACCTCTTATGTTCGTGTCGGTGCTGCCCCATACCGTGTTGTGTGCGTTTGCATCGGCTCCGATAATTATCTGCAGTTTGTGTAGCTAGCAGTGTTGGACCAGTTCCTTCACATTCCCTGATGGTGGAGGAATTGGAGAGTCATAGAGCATGTAGACTGAAGCTAGGACGATGTCTCTCTTCACTCCATCCCTTCTGTAGGTCGTCTTGATCGCTGTGATATCCCTGTAAGAGAATTCAGACAGATTCAACACGTTCCTGTCAGTTTTAACAAGTATGCATGTTCTGGCGTTTCCGCAGGTTTGGTTATAAAAAAGCCTACCTTTGGATTGTCCGAGTCCCGATATATGCCCTTTTACTAGCCAGGGGTCTTGAATCAGGGCTACGTCGATGTTGCCGTGTGCAAATATTCTGCACAGGGTTGCTGTTGCAGTCTTACTGTGCTGCAGGTTGGCTTGAGCTACCCGCAACATTGAGATTGCTCCTTGTAAGGCTTACAAACTTGAAGTTGACCTGCATGAGCCCCAGGAATGCCTTCATTCCTCTGGTTTGCAGGTTCTTCAATGATTTTTCGTCAATTAGGAGAACAAGAGTTAGGCCAGAGGCCTCCTCCTGTCTCTTAACGACGTGGCAATCTCCAGGTTCTAGCCCCAGGTTCTGGGTTTTGATCAACTGGAAGATTTTTCCCGTTTCCATTTTTTGGTATGGTTTCGGAATCCAAGCTATGGTTGTTTGAAGGATGTCCTTAGCCAAGCCAGCTTTAAGGACTACTCCTTCCCACGGGTTTATTCTGGATACGCATTCGAGGAGCCAGGATTTCGTGTTTTCTTCCGAACACGTCACGACCAGCACGCCCTTGTGAGCGTAGCTGTTCCGGAAGTTCGGACCCTTACCCGGCCCACATTCGAAGATCTCCTCGGTGATAGCGCCCTGTAGGAGTATCCCCTGGTCTTCAGTCAGCTGCTGCTCCGGATAGTTCTCCAGTGCAACAGCCATCTTCAGACCTCTTGTGGCCTCCTCGTAGCCGCCTCGCTCAGTTTGGTCTGCTGGAACAGAGGCAGCCACGAGATTTCCACATCGTGGTTTTTTCACCCTCGAGGCGCTCTCCGAGGAGGACGGATTGCTATGCTGGGCGCGCTCCCTTTTCCTGGGAGTTTGACAGCTGCTTCCAGCTGTGCTGGATGTTTGCTGTGGCCCGCCTAGTTTCGGTTTGCGCCGGTTAGAGCGGCTTTTTCTGGGTCCGATTTCTTCCCCAGCAGCCATAGCCTGCGCAATCTTCATCTGCATTTTTTGTGCCCCAGAGGGCTTTTTCTTGTCACTCAGATGTAAACGATTTATATCTGAGGCAATATTTTGTAAGGCAGGAGTCTTCGGAGTTTTGGTATTGCTACTGTCTCCTGAAGTCTTCCTGCTCACGGGTTCCAGGGGTTTGACAAGATTGGTTTGACCCAATCCTTCCTCCTCCCTGGTAGCAGCAGCGGTTTCTGATTCCGAGTGTGATTCAGCTGGAATCTGCTGGGTAATCATTTCCGTCTGCGTGGTTGGGTTTTCTTCAGCTGGATGTTCCCCAAAGGTTACTTTTTGTTTGCCTAAGTTTTCCATTTGGTTCCCACGAGTATGGGGAAAGGGAGTCTGCACCTGCAGAGCCCCCTGTACAGGTGTAAGGCTGTTTACTGTCGGAGGTTGCCCAGTATCCCACAGGCTCCGTTAGTGACGGTGCACTCCCACCGCCATGCATCCATCAGCACGGGTCGCATTACGCTTTGGATCATGACTACAATACGAAAAAAAGAAATAATACGGTGATATTATCAGCCTGTAACAAAACTATAGGTCAAATAAGAAATACAGCTTACCTGCGACCCCGATTGTACAATATATTACCAGATTCCATAAGAAATATTGATAACAAGATTAGTTTCAAGAAAAATGCTGAAAGGTGGATTACGAAAACTGAAAGATCATTCTTCCATGATACTGTGAATAAAAATATGAAGTGCTGATAATGAAAGTGAATATTTAAAGACACTTTTTTCCTTTCTAAAATTACTTGAATTGAATGTAATTAAACCTATATTATTTGTTTGGCATCTGTACCTAGCACACCGTTATTTTACATTACATACCTATTAAAGCTTATAGTCACAGCTATTATAATCTCTTGTATGATTCAATTGTATTTTTATGTTAATGTTTTTTATTCAATTTAGTCCTTATAATTGTATCGATTTAAATATTGATGGCTAAAATGTTTATTTATACATTTTTATGATATTGATACTGAATGTTTTTAAAATGATATATTTTTCCTTCATTCAACATTTATTTATACAAATTTTTATGATTTTTGATGTTGAATGTTTTGAAATCATATAATTTTATGCATTTATCGTAATGGAATCATAAAATTAAAGTGACGCACGAGTAGTATAACAGTTCAAACTGTTGTAAACTTCTATGACTTAAGGCGAATTTTTCGGATTCATAATGAACAATTTAATGCATATGCGTAATTTTAATGTAAGATTCATGAAATTTCAATACTCAGATTCATATGAAACCATTTACCCGTTTCATAATTTATAATTCCTTGATGGTTTCATATGAATCTGAGTATCGAAATGTTTTAAATTATTGTACTTCAAAATTATGCATATTATGTATTAAATTGTGCAATATGAATCCCTTAAATCCGCCTTCACTCATGTTTATCTTCATTTCCCTAACGAAAATTCATTGCTTTAAATTAAAACATATCATTATATTATTATTATTAACCAATTATTCTGAACAGTACTGTAACAATATCAGTGATATCAATTGATGAGTTTTTACGTTTGAGTTCGTTATTCATAATTTCTTCTTGAGATTCCGTTTATTGTTAAGTTTAATCTCTTTGTTGAGTTTGGTTAGTTCTTAGAAATGCAGCATACAAAGTTAAAGAAACTTCCATAGATAATAGTCGACAATTTCAAAATGGTATGAGTAAAATATGGTCCAAATTAACCGAACAGTTTCTAAGATATTCAATAAGAACATAACAAATAAACTAGAAAAAGGAATAATGCACACTGTATCTAACTGGAAAGCGATATTGAAAAACTGAATTCATAACAAAGTTATTTTTTCTTTTTAATCAGCAGTACCAATAAATTATTTTATTATAGAGGTATTTTCCAAAAGTTTTAAAAGAGTCATCAAGAAACAAAACATCATTTAATCGACCAGAATGAACTAGAGTACCGAAACTATGATGTCTAGCTGAAATATGACTTGTTTTTTCTGAAATAGTGCTAGAAATAAATCCGAAAAATGATCTTTTGACTATGCCCAGTTTAGACACTAATGTAAAATTATTAATAGGATTATAGAAATAGAAATCGAATTACTCTTTATTTCCTTAAGACAATAATGACATTGTGTCGGAAACGTCAAATATTCCTAATAATACATACATACATATAAATACTTAAAACAATACAAAAAATATAATTATTATTCCGGACAATTCAAGAAATCTTGCATTATTTAAAAACTATTTTGCACTAAAAAATTTTTGAGGCGTGTTTTAAAAATTTTAAGCGTCAGACTTGATTCAATATATTCAGACAGATGATTATAAATGTGTGGTCCTACATAGTTGGGTGCATTTTGTGTTGTTTTGTATTTTCCAACTTGTGTGTGGATTAAGCCTTTTTGTCGTGTTATGAATGTTATGAATTAAGTAAACTATTAAGTTTGAAACGGGTTATGTTGCGATAAATATAACACGCAATTTTAAATATGAATAAACTAGCAAGAATTAAAATACTGCTACATTTGAATATTAATTTGCATCCCTACAAGGGATGTGAAAAATGCCCCTTTAAATGACCCATTGTGCTATGAATACGTCTTTTGACTTGGCAGAGATGCCCCACAAGCAGATTCCATATCGAAGACGAGATTCAATTTGTGTATAACAGTTAGTTACAAGCTGGTCTACATCTAGTATGAAGAGATTATACTCTCACAGTGTGATACCCAGTTGACGTGTTTATCGAAGTGAATCCCTAGAGATTTAACTGCATTTGTATCAAGTTTTAATTCGACAGATGGCTGTTTATAGTTATGAAAACGAATTACCTGGGTTCTCTTAGCGTTGAAATATAGATCGTGGTTATTGAAAAGTTCAGAAGCAGTGTTCAGTAATTTTTCGGTTTCTTGTTTTAATAGCAATGTATTTTTCGATGACTTCAAAATAGAAATACGAAATATGAGTGTAGTATGTTATCTTCAAATCTGTTGATGTATAATCGAAAGAGGATCGGTCCCAATATCCCAACCAGCAAATTTGTCTTATAACTCGGACGATATACGACTATTCTATTGTATAGGTATTTTATTTATACTGCCAAAATGCTCATTTATTGTATCATAGCTCCATAAATACTGTTCTGTTGACGACAACGAAAATATTTAATAAATGTATCTTCAAAACATTTATATGAGAAAATTATTAAATATATTATAAAACTGTCATAAAACTATTTCTTAAAAGTATCTGGAGCCAACTCATAAAACAATTCATCTTATTGAGAATGATTTATTTTAAAGTGGCTTTTTTATATTCTGATGATCATCTTGACTCCGTTGTAAAAGTAATATAAAACTATTTTAAAATTGCTTTCTGTAACCTTATATGTATAACAATTATATTAGAGTATTTTGAGGCACAATTTTGATTTAATATGTAAATTGTTGTTTAGTTAAGAGCTATACAATACTGAGAATTCCTAAAATTTCTTATAATATAAATTGACCAGTTAAACATAAAAATGCTACTAATTTATGATTATCATAGGGAGATTTAGCGTGGACCCAAAGAAAATGTTGCCCTTCCAAAACACCTATTACCTACTAGAGTGTGAGCAACCTGTGCCAAGCCAATATAATCAAAATATCTTCTGTATGAATCTTCGATTTGTTGATTGGAAATTTTGAATAGTATGAATTCGGAATATGCATTGGTTCAACAGAAATTCATATCTGTGATTTTCAGCAAATACCTATTAGGGAATATGAACACACTTGTTTGCAATAAAATAGAAAGGTATCTTTATTCAATATGTGATATACGAAAATATTAATAATTCCCGAGTTCGGTCCTGTTCCAAAACTAAGGTAAAGAATGTTTTCAATGTTTTATAGAACTTGCATAGTATCAAAATTATCATATACTACTAGTAAATGGTGCAAAATTGATTTATAGGAAGACGCCATTAAAAAATGACAACATTCCGCACGATGAAGATGACAAAAGATGTAAATACCGAAACAATGCATTTGTGTTGATATTTCAACCATTTAATTCACACAAATGAATGAATGATGACTCCTAGAACAAATCGGTACATGTTTTTGCATGAAAAATTTTGAAATCGATGAAGCTCAATTTCCTATATTTTGATGTTTTTATGAAAAACGGCCGCAAACAAAAGGGGCGTTAAAAATTTATCCATATTATGATATATATTCAACAATAAAATTTAATTCTCATCAAAAATTCCATCCTGGTTATCGTAAAATATGTCTGAAAATACAGAAATAAAAATATTACTAAAATGGCTTCTTGTAAATAGTGATGATGACTGACATCTATATTTCCTTTGTCTCTCTTGATATCATTTCAAAATTGCTTTTTGTGAAATTAAATTAAAATCAAATAAAAACATTTTTATTTTATTGATGGCGTTCCTAGTTGTTTTTTAACTTCAGATTATCTCCTGGAAATGCGTATAAGAGCTTTTACAAAACTGTTGTATTGTGTATAAGTACAAAAGAATGTTTATAAAATAGTTTTGTAGTGTTTGCGAAAGCCTTTATGAAATATCAATGGAGACGTAAGTATTTTATAAAATGGTGCCAATTTCATAGTTATAACTACCGTATAAACGTATTTAAAACATTTCAGGGAGTAAAATGATTAAAAAAAAAATCTGAAATATTCTCGCAACTGTAATAAACTAACAAATTGCTAGCTGGGATTGATCCTTGTGGGACACCCATAGACACTGATCCTGTTGCTGGCGTCATATGTGATATTGAATTGTTATAATCAAATTTCAAAGAAACACATTGGCTTCGATTTTCAGGAAAACATTTCAACCAGTCATGAGGCTTTCCCCTGAAACCATAAGATTCTAAAATATCTAGTAATTTCAGATGATTAACGCAGTCAAACGCCTTGCTTCGCATAAAACTGCGGCTGAGCATTCGCCATAATTGATAGAATTGATAAGAATATTATGAAAATGCAATAAAGCAGACTGAGTAGATTTAACACTGCGAAAACCATGTTGTGTGGAATTTAAGATATTATGCTTATTAATGAAATTTAACATTCATTCTAAAAAGGAATATTCAAAAATCTTTTGACAGATTTTGTGGTAAAGTAATAGGCCTAAAATCTTCTTCCTGAATTTGCCTTATTCCGATCAACAAAACAGTTTTTTCTATGTTAATCCCACCCAACTACGCCGTTTTTACGAAATTTGGCCATCTTTATCTCAGAAACGACACATACAGAATCATTTAAATTGACACATTTTTCTTACGACCCATGCTACTATAAAATAATACAATTTCAGTCAATTTTAACGCTCTTTATATCGGTAACGAATAATTATAACGACATATTTATAGAAAAAGAAAAAACATTTTTTTCACATGAAAAATACACCTTGATATATTCTCTTGATATATTGATCTAATTTGAAATTTACGTTTTATCAATCTTATGTGCTACCTGGTTCACTGTGCAAATATTCAAAATGCATTCTCAACATAATTTCGAAAATCATCTGGGAAGGAAATTTCTTGTTTGGATTAATTCAGTTGTGAATTTTATTCTCAAACAGCACCAGCAAACTTTAGTGAACAACTGGATCATCAACACGCCTCCGAGTACTTGAATCGAAAGAGTTCGAAGCAACCCCCGAGAACAGGAATAAAACCCTTTTTATTAATTTCTGCATGAAGGAAACTCTGAAAGTTTTCAGTATCAGGATCATGAAATTCCATTTGAAGTCACGAATCTCCCTGCCTGTTGACTCCAACTCCAGCAAACTTTGCATCTAATTACGAAAGAAAGATAAATAGAAGTCTAGTTTCAAGAGCGCCGTTATACATCATCATGACAAAGGCGTAGTTAATGTTGAGGAAGAAGAGGTGAGAGCAAAATGTTCACACTTTTAACGAATATAATTATGATTCCACAGTATGGAAACAGTTGATAGTAATAATAATATTTTACGAAGTGGAAAACTTCTCACTCCACTGAAATTGTGGAGATGTCTTTGAATTTTTCTACTTCGTAAAATCATACCACTTCACTTCGAAATACAATGGACTACCACAAATAATAATAGTTATACTTTTCTTCTTCTTGTATCACATGAGTATATCCAAAGGCATATCCTGATGTAATGTTGTGATTCATTACTATTTGTTTGTGAACTATATCTCATAACTAAACACAAAATGCAGAGTCAACTTCAAATATTTGATTCGGATGGGTATGAAAGATCGTAATCCGAGCGAATCAGATTTAGATAATAGCTCTGGCATAACTTTCAAATGGCGCTACTATTATTTGTTGTTTGGATCATAGCATAAGAAATACAAAACACGACTCAGATGAAATTAAAACAAAAATAAATATATTTCAGCTTTCACATAGCATTCGACTATCCTCTCAGGATTGAGCAGATAGCGTCCACCGTCAAGCAGCTCTCTCGGAATCCAAATTATAATTAATGCAGTGGGGATTTGTTTTCAAATTATTTCGATAATCTTTGGTCAAGAGAGATTTATAAATATAACTATAATTGAGATGGGACGGTAATTTTCTGGAAGAGTTTTATCCCCTTTTTGATTATTGGGACCACTCTTGCTACTTTTAATATATCCGAAAATATTCCATCACTGAAACAAATATTTGTTAAGAGGGTACATGGATTCACCAACATATCGGCTATTTGTTTGATGATTTTACTATTTACTTCATAAATATCGACACTACTACTATGTTTTGAAGAGTTTATTGATTCAGCTACTTCATAGGTAGTCGTTTTTTGTTCGGAATGGGAAGAGTATGTCAAATATCTTCTCCAATGTTGAGAACGTCGCGTAGTTGAAAGTGAAATTAAAAAACAAACAAAGAATGTTTGTTTTGTTACCAATTATGTTGAATTTGAATGATACTCCTGTTGTATTAGTGTTATTTTATTGTTATTATATTAAATTTTCCTCAGTTGCACTTCGAGAAAATTTCCGGAAATAATTCATGCTCTAGGGAGATTATAAGTGAAAAATTTTTCCATGTAATTTGAAACTATCATACAGGGTGTCCCAAACTCGATGGCCTATTAGACGTTTCTGGAAAAATGGACGTAGGATTATTCTGAAAATTTGGTTTCTTGGATAATCAAATCTGCTTTATCGATCTAAAATATTTTCAACGCTGCGTCGTTGCCGCTTCTATCGAAAAGTAGCAACAACATTGATATTTTAAATGAAATACCCTGTATATTATTGCATTTTTCACTTTGTAATTACTTTTCGATTATTTTCATATGATACTTTCCTATACCTATCTCCAGTGGTTTCCGAGAAATTCATTAATATCCTTATTTTTTGTACGAAACATAGCTACAATTAAATGTTTATTACTGCATTATTTGACTACGTAGAAAGCTGAGATTTTGAATGTAGTTTGACAATGTCCTGTAATTTAGGGAATTTGGACTTCATTATACAGGATCGTTGAAAATTTATAATTTTACCGATACATACTGAAGTGGTAAAAAGTGCATTTTTCAAATGGAACACCCTATATATTATCAAATATCCTGAAAGACAATTAAATTTTCTTTCCAATGATGTAACATGTTCCTATACCTAGAGAGTCAGGTTTCCGAAATAAAAGCAAGTTTTCTATTAAAATTGGATTATTTTGCCATATTTTGTATTGGGTCAATATGAAATGACATGAAACATGTCATTACGATAATTCGAAAATCAGTTCATTAATAATGAAACGTTTGCGCATACAGTAACGTAAATTCTGTTAGAAAAGAATCAAAGTGGAAGACAATAATTATTCAAATGAAAATCTGATTAATTTTTGTGGAATTTGTCCCATATTCTTAACTGATCGTTCACTTTTTATTCCAATCAATAAATAAATGATGGTAAAATTAATCGCTTATTCATGTGTTCGAAGTGCTGACCATTTGCACGCAAACATTCGTGAATCGAAGTCATTACATGGTTGGTGGTTGGCTCTTCGAACCTCTTCTGGTCGAATTTCCTCGAAAGCACGAATTATCCTCTGTTTCAATTCATCTCTCGAATTCAATGGTGTTTCATATATAATCTGATTTTTACGTCCCCAGAGGCAAAAATCTAGAGGAGTTAGATCCGGGGATCGCGGTGGCCAGGGCTGTGGACCCAAGCGTCTTATCCACCGATCTTCAAAGGTTGTAGTCAGTTCTCTGCACACCTCTTGTGTACAGTGAGGGGGTACCGTCCAACTGATACCAACAACTTCGATATTCATGAAGCGGCAAATTGTCCAAAAAGTCACTAACAACAATATTTAGTGACTTTTTTGACAATATATTCAAATATTTTCGAATTCAAGTTTTCTTCATAAATGCTGTTGCCCAAAAATGATTGTTTTTGCGATTGAATATTCCCTCTCTTGAAAGTTAAGATTCATCTGTCCGAATAATTTTCTGAAGGAAATTTGGGTCTTCATCAGTCCATGTTAAAATCCATTCACAGAAATCGAAACGTTTTGGAGGATCACCTCTATGTAGGGCATAAGCTTTTATGCATTTCATGTTTATTTAAAATTCTACATATCGAAGTGCGAATCATACTTAAATCCACAGTAGCTCTTCTTAATGATTCATGAGGATGGGCATGGAAATACCCCAAGACATTAATTAGATTTAATTCATCTCCAGTTATCGGCTTGATTTGATTTCTTGGCGCTTCAACATTCCCGTTGAATATGCATTATAATCCATCTTTTATACTTCTTTCTGGCAGAAACATAATTGAATTCACTGTTCATCAAACCAACAGATTGTTTTGCTCTTTTCTGGTCACGGCACACTACAGATTATTTCAAATGGGATATATCACCTATTTCGAATCGTTATACTGGAAATAGAAAATGATAGTAGTGTGCCGTGAATAAAATTTACGTTAGTAAACGCGCAAACGTTTTATTATTAATGTACTAATTTTCGAATTATAGTAATGACATGTTCCATGACATTTCATATTTATCCAATACGAAATAGGTATGGCAAAATAATCCAATTTTTATAGAAAACTTGCTTTTATTTCGGAAACCTGACTAGCTATGTATAGGAACATGATACATCATTTGAAAGAAAATTCAATTGTCTTTCAGGATATTTGATAATATACAGGGTATTCCATTTGAAATAATATCCTTTTCACAACTTCAGTATGTATCGTTAAGATCACAAACGACCCTGTATAATGAAGACCGAATTACTTTGGTTATTAATAAAAGACAGGACATTGTCAAACTATATTCAAAATCTCAGCTTTCTACGTAGTCAAATAATGCAGTAATAAACATTTAATTGAAGCTATGTTTCATACAAAAAATAAGGGAATTAATGAATTTTCTCGAAAACCACTGGAGATAGGTATAGGAAAGTATTATAAGAAAATAATCGAAATGCAATTGCAAAGCTAAAAATGCAATAATATAAAGGGTATTCCATTTAAAATATCAAAGTTGTTGCTACTTTTCGCCGCAGCGTTGAAAATATGTTAGATCGATAGAGCAGAACTGAATATCCAAGAAACCAAATTATCAAAATAATCCTACTTTCGCTTTTCCAGAAACTTCTAATAGGCCATCGAGTTTGGGACACCCTGTATCTACGTATTAGTGACCAAGTGACCAGAAATAGCCAATCGGACAAACATTCAACTGATAAGTGCCCCGGTAAATTATCAGTGGTATTCGATCAGAAAATTTCTCGAATACTCTATATTATGGACTAAATGCGTATTGCAAGAACGATCTTGTATGATCAATGTCAGTTGAAGAGTTGAACCGTCAAACTGACATTTCTATATGTACCGTGATTGTCGTAACTATGGAAATGTATATATACACAATCCAGAAGCGAAACACCGTTTTGAAAATACCACGGGCTGAAGGAAGTGTGTTCAAAAAGTCCTGTTCTCATTGGTTCGAAATGAGAAAATCATGGAATTTGATTGGTTTATATAATATGAGGGAAATTGTCAGTAGTAATATCCCGACAAAATGCAGAATTTTAGAAAAATACTTGCGCCTTGCTGGCACGAAAACTATGTTGCTTAGAAACACCACGAGAGCTTGCTCAAAAAATTTCCGGCAATAATTCATGCTCTAGGGAAATTATAAGTGATTATTTTTCCGACCCAAATATCGACCAATAGAATTGCACCATTCGACGTCACGTGGTACAACCTACATGGTATTATACTGATAATTTTTTGAAAATTTTCTCTGGTAGTTGCTATATATAAAAAACAAAACATGATCCAGTCAAATTAACCACACGTCAAACTGACAAGTTGAATTCAATTGTGAAAATTGGAGATTTTGCATGAAAATGAGTCGATTTGGAGTTTGTTCTCTGTCCACCATCGATAAAAAAGTCAAAGGAAATGTTCCCATTAATACGGAGAAGGCAAAAAAAACAGTTTGGAACCAATTTACTACTTTTTGTACTGAGAGGGAATACACATTGAGTGCTGAAACGAGTGAAGCGCAATTGGCAAACATTATGAAAGATTACGCTTACAATATGAAGAAAATGGATGGAGAAGACTATAAAGAAGGTACAATAAAAACAATTCTTATTTGTTAACTGTACATTTCGTCTCATGGTGCAATTCTATTGGCCGACATTTGGGACGGAAAAATAATCCCCCGAATACCACACGAGCTTCAAAATTATCTGGCATTTCCCTCAAGGTTCCCTGCAAACAAATAAAGTCGTCAAGTTTTTCAGGAAAAATCACTCGCGCTTCGCGCTCGTGATTTTTTAACCTGAAAAACTTGACTCCTTCATTTGTTTGCAACGAACCTATCGGGAAATACCCGATAATTTTGAAGCTCTTGTGGTATTATAAGTGATTATTTTTCCGACCCAAATATCGACCAATAGAATTGCACCATTCGACGTCACGTGGTACAACCTACATGGTATTATACTGATAATTTTTTGAAAATTTTCTCTGGTAGTTGCTATATATAAAAAACAAAACATGATCCAGTCAAATTAACCACACGTCAAACTGACAAGTTGAATCCAATTGTGAAAATTGGAGATTTTGCATGAAAATGAGTCGATTTGGAGTTTGTTCTCTGTCCACCATCGATAAAAAAGTCAAAGGAAATGTTCCCATTAATACGGAGAAGGCAAAAAAAACAGTTTGGAACCAATTTACTACTTTTTGTACTGAGAGGGAATACACATTGAGTGCTGAAACGAGTGAAGCGCAATTGGCAAACATTATGAAAGATTACACTTACAATATGAAGAAAATGGATGGAGAAGACTATAAGAAGGTACAATAAAAACAATTCTTATTTGTTAACTGTACATTTCGTCTCATGGTGCAATTCTATTGGCCGATATTTGGGACGGAAAAATAATCCCCCGAATACCACACGAGCTTCAAAATTATCTGGCATTTCCCTCAAGGTTCCCTGCAAACAAATAAAGTCGTCAAGTTTTTCAGGAAAAATCACTCGCGCTTCGCGCTCGTGATTTTTTAACCTGAAAAACTTGACTCCTTCATTTGTTTGCAACGAACCTATCGGGAAATACCCGATAATTTTGAAGCTCTTGTGGTATTATAAGTGATAATCCACATAGTAGGTAGATAAATCCAAACCTCTTATGAACATTTTAACATATTAGTGAAAATTTCTGAAAAATAACAATATCCGCAAGTGAAAAGATATAATTTTCAATTATCCTGTAACATTTAATCTGCCAAAAAAATTAAGCTATTTGCCTGTGAAAGTACCTACGGGATTACGAAATCATTCGAAATGTTTATTTCCTTTCGGAGTCGATTACTTACTATGAGTTCGTTGTAATCCCGAACGCCCCGCTGAGTTCCTTGAAATCACTAGCGTTCGTCATTTCGCGCATACTTCATCAACAGATGGCGCTTACATTGCAAATATTTTCTTCCGGAAAATGAGGTCGAAACGGAAATTTCTGCAGCGAGAAAATCTCATATCGTCGGCAACAGACGGAGACAAGCATAAACGTTATGACTGAGTTTGGAAATGTTCGAAGTTCGTTAAAAATGTTTGAAATCGAATGTTCCCATGCCGTTTGCTCCTCTCAGGATAGCTCATGAAATTTAAGTTTATTGATTCTTGTGCAGCGTTATGAGTTTGGCTTCATTAAATTTCATGGTTTATTGGATTTATCGAACACGGTTTCACAAAACGAATTCATTAGAATAAGGAAAATCGGTGATATGTTTTAAAGAAGATTTGCAAGTGCTATGTCGACCAGATTAATACATTTTCTGAGTATTTTATGAAGTCTGCAGCTCCAGATATCCCTGTTACGGAACTGCTAAATTATTCGTGGGAATGCTGAATACTATAAGTATAATCACGTACTGATCGCACAATTTCAAATCTTAAATACAAAAAGAAAACAATGAATATCAAAAATAATGAAGAACCGATAGTATAAAAAGACAGAAAATTTGCAACTTTTTGAAAACTCTGCCATTAGATACATATCATCGTATACCTAACGGATATGATATGGATTATGAGGGTTTGTGGCGTTCTGCAAATTGCATTAAATTTAATATCATTGGCTAAGAGAGTTAACCACTATTGACCAAAACTGAAATTTTTGATCAGTTCATTCGATTATGACTAAGTACTGCATTATATTCGAAAAACAGCTTGCTTCATTAAGAAACCAAAATAAGCTTTTTTGTCCCCACAAATATCTTCTATCTGCAAACGCAGTTTTATTTACTGTGTACGAGTTTTTCGAGAATCCTATAAAATCTAGAGAATTGGACTTAGCAGGTTTAAAATCTTAGCCAACGATATGATATTAATGGATAGGTAACGTAAGTGACAGTTTGAATGTAATTAGGATGTGTCCTAGTTTTTTTAAAGTACTATTTTGGTGAGGTGATAGCCAATTATATTTATGCAGGACATACTAAACTAATCTCTCTATTTTTCGTAACCTACAACTGTATAATTATATTATTTTGAGTCTATTGTGGCTGTGGTCATTTATGGAGAATATTCTAACCCCACTTCATTCATATAAGACATTTTACGTCATTACCACGTCCTTCTAGATCAAAATATAGTTACCCTCTCCATATTAAAGCTGCAAAACACAAAAACCTATTCCTTGCTCGGTCATATCGGCTGATTAATACATGGGTCAAGTCGAATATTTAAATTTTTTTTGAATGAATATCTCAAAAGATCTACTGATCTGAACAAATAATAAGAACAAGATATGATAAAAATAGTCAGATTTTTCTATAACATTCGCACTGGGTAAATCATAGTCGGTATTGGTTAAAACAAAATTCATAAAAAAACGGATTTTGTACAGTCCATTTTCAAACTTATGACAAATCTATCAGGAACTTCCTCTCTAACCATTTCAAGCTGGATAAACTATGTTGAATATAAGTGACATCAGTATTTCAGATGTCATAGCACGCAACATACTCCCTCATCTGCAGCACTGCTTACCAGGTTCAATATTGTAACAATTTGCGGATTGAAATACTTGATCAAATTTTTTTGCAAACTTTTTATCACACAACAGGTCAGTCACAGACACTTAGTTCAGTTTATGCTAGGAATGCTATATTTCATAATTGAACACGTTATAAAAAATGTTTGTTTTGTTGCCAATGTCAAAATCTGACTGCGTACTCTTATTTAAACTCCCGTAGATGGACCAGAGACCTCGCCAAGCGGTGAATTTGTCATACTCATGCTAAAAGCGGATAGAGGTCTCCTGTACATCATAAAGTAAGATCTCCGGAATTTAGCTTTTCATAAATCCAGGATAAAAAGATTTTCCATAGAGGTCAACAACCAATGTACCGGTTACATGCTGATGGGAGGTACCAAGAATATGCGTTCCATGCATACTTTTTCATTAATTGCTTCCTTTCATTAGTGAAACAAGTGCCCATTTTTTGTATCATCACCAAAAGAAGATTTCCAAATGATACATTTGTCTCACGACTCTTGTTCGATTGAATATATAATCTAGCCATAAAAACGAACACAATGATCAAGAAAGGAATATTAAACATTCCACAAAAAACAACTTTATCCAAGCTAAAAATTATTTGCTCTTGAAAACTATATCAAAGAGTAATTCAGTCTTACTGGACCATAAATAACAAATTTTAACGGCTTCAAAAATATTTCCATAAAAACAAAAAACACTCTATACTTAAGGACTTTAAAAAGGAGTTAATGAACACATATCAAATCATTTCACAACACCTGGAAGAAACAAGTTTTGGTTTGCACTGGCAATAAATAGAGTGTATTGCAGAAATCAATTGAAGTGTGTGTACCCACCCTCCACAACTCTGAGGTGAGATCTCTATTCTTTGGTTTTGGCGTAGTCCCAACCAGGAATATAAGTGAGCCAATTCGTTGGACAGAAACTTTTTGAAGATCCTAGTTATGGTCTTTCCAACTCTCTTCACCTATGGAACATCAACGAAATCAGTAGCAGCACATAAACAATAAATATTGATTGGCAAAGCGATGAGCTGTCAAGTCAAATGTCAAAATACCAAACAACAAATATCTAGCATTTCCTTTTCATTCTCTCATAAGTAGCCATATAATATATCCGTATGTTCATATCCTACAGGTACATTGTTAGCTGTAGAGCATATCGCATAGATTTGTATTGGTACGTACGTACTCAAGGTTACATCTCGTATCCAACTTTACATCCTAGGTACATCGTATAGATGTAAAATGAGTACATCTGGAGTACATACTCAAGGTTACATCTCGCATCCAACTTTACATCCTAGGTACATTGCATAGATGTAAAATGAGTACATCTGTAGTACATACTCGAGGTTAGATGTCGTATACATCGATTTCATAGCATTGTCAACAGGAGGTAGATTATCCTTCATTTGGCTGGGAATGACCACCTGCAGAAATGCATCTTTCGAGGTATTGCCTCTCATCAGTGCCAGGGTAGGTAGGATTTTGTGGATGTTGTTACAGAACAACAATTTTATCGTAGCTGTGATTGTTATGGAATTCAGAACCTTCTGAAGGCTATCAAAAACTGAAATGTTTACTCGAGAAGTTATTTAGAATTATTACCCTTGGCCACGAAGGTAACAGAAGGAAATAGCGAATTCGCGTCAATAAAAAATACCAATGAATTCAAAATTCTTCCCAGATTCGAGTTTCAGCGGACTGTAAGAAAATTCCTCAGATGTCAGGTGATCCAGGGATTGATGGAAAATCACAACTCATTCCACGTAGTATACTGGGGGCCCAATTACAAATAAATCGATAGGTATTCATACATTATCCTATTTTCGTGAGAAATGTAAAGAGGCTCAGATTGTGACATCAATATTCTACGTTTTATAGTAACCCTTAATGCCAATCAATCGTCCTTAAACCCGAAAAATTATCATGTAACTCGCACGATTGTTTGAAGATTTCGAATTGTTTGCAATAGTTTTCTGCCATTCATCAGAATACGTCCATATTATTATTTCAATCAGTTAGTTGAACGAGTCATTTACTATAAAATAAATTAGATATATTACATTTCAAAAGTTTTATCGTTGATTTTAATAACAACTGTTTTGTCCAATATCGAGTTTCATTTCAATATTAAAATTTAACAAATTGATCAAGTGTTAAACGAATATTTAATCCTATTGCAGATCGAGTAACTCAAAATGATGTTTAATGGACTTTTTATCCCGTTTACTAGCAGGCATAATTTTCATATTAATAAAGAATGCATATCCATATTAAAAAAACTACAGCACCAAGGGTGTTCGTTACTTATATATTTTCTGTGTAGTTTTTTTTTTTCTGTGGAAGGATGCTTCCTGGAGACTTCTCTGTCGAGGCAAATGAATTCCTAAATCACGTTAGTTTTCAACATACACAATCACACAGGCAGAATGCGGAAAAGAAAACAAATTAAATATTCAACATATAGAGTTGGCACGATGCAGACAAACAGGATGGAAGTAAAATCCTAGCACTGTTTTCTCGCGATAAATTGAAATATACTCAAATTCTGTAGAAAAAATTAAATGAAACTTTCCCCAATATATTGAATTTTTGCAACATGTCCAATATTTAGTATTTCTTCTTCTATGTCTCTTTCGTATCTGACATAAAAATCACGTTCTGCTTGTTACAAAACACCTATATGTATGTATGTATGTATCTATGTGTGAAGTTGAATATCCGGTCGAGTTCCACACATATTTTTGAAGGCCAGTTTCTCAAGCAGTAGGTAGCAACTTTTTTACATTTCAGTTAAATGAAATGAATGAAATCGACAATGACGAAATAGATACTCCTCTCTCCACACGTTTCCACACAGTAGAAAATTGAGGGCAAATATCTGACAGAAAACAACTATTTCCCTGGCTATTACCACGACAGACATTGAACTATATCTGACATATTTGTTCAACTTTCTTCCCCAGAATATGTCATGTCTTCAAGTGGTCATCCCCAGCCATATTGAGAATAAAATAAAGTTCAATAATTATAAAATAAGCCATTACGATTAGGTCTTCTTGAAAGAACGATGCACATATATTTGTCAGATGCAGTTCAATAAACGTCGTGTTATTAACCAGGGAAGTAGTTGTTTTTATTCAGATATTTGCCTAATTTTTCCACTTTGTGGACATGTGGGAAGAGAAGAGTACTTCGAAATTGTCGATTTTATTTCATTTGATTAATACTCTCCGTCAAATATTTCGAACTTCGTTTTAATTTATCGTAACATTTCTGTTCTTAATAATAAGTAACAAAGATAGAAACGTAATTACTATAAGTTTGTTAAACAGAATTTTTTTAATATATTGAGTCTGTTTGTTATTACTTATTTGTTGAAGGAACATCACATCAATTGACAATATTCCACAGGCTATCGGTGATCGTTTTTTGCTGTCATGTTGGTAATAAATTTTGTTTTTGATTGATTGAAACACTGTATATTAACTGATATGTATTAACTGACATGTGTCAATTGTCAAATTCATATTATGCAAATTTGAATTAAGTGAAAAATTATTATATAAAATTGTCATCAGGGGCAAAAAATCGAGCTTCTTGGAAATTGTGTGTTCCTTCTTCTGGAAATGTATACAGTTATACAAAAAAAAATGTTTTACAGATTTCCAACAAATAAAGACTATTTCAATTCTGAAGATGGTTAGTTGCCTGGTACTCTACTTACTATAAAAACAGAATAAATACCTTTTTTCCAGATTCTAAAAATAGTCAGAATAATGAACCTTGTACCAGACCTGAAGGAAATTGTGCAGGAGTATCCCATATTAAAACCCTTTGTGATTCCAGATACTGTTATTTCCCTGAAGTTGGTGATCCATAGGTTCGATGTGATATGGGCTATCTTTCTCTACATAACCGATAGTATTATTTTTTTCAGTAATAATTTCTAACAGAAATTTTTTCAAATATGGTAGTCAAATCTCCTTCTTTGGTTGAAGCATCAGGATCATTTTCAGATATGGAATCTAGAAAGGAGACAAATGAATTGTTTTCTCAAATTTTGAATTCATTCATTCGAATACGACATGAGAATAAACTGACCATCACGTTTCATCATAAACGGTATCTTCCGCTTCTTCAGCCTTTCACCTTCCTGGAAATGATCTCCGCAAATTATTTTTCGATTAAAGACTTTTATTTCTGCGGTAGGAAAATTGAGCAACCATTTTTGTGTACATTTCCACAAGATGGAACACAACATTTCCAATAAGCTCGAATTTCAGCATAGGATGACATTATAATGATATTTTTTCTTTAAATTCAATTTGAAAAAATATGAATTTGATACTTGACATTATTGAAACATATCAGTTAGTATATAGTGTTTCAAACAAATTAAAACAGAATTTATTACCAACATGACAGAAAAAAAAATCGATCACCGATAGCCTGTGGAATATTGTCAATTTGATTTTGAAAATCTAATTACACTTTGAACACATGAACCTATATCTTTCGTTCTCTTCATTTTCAGTAATAATGTCGGGAACCTGTTGACTAAAGTATCATTTGATCCAAATCATTTGACATTATTTTCGATAAGAAAACGCAAACCTGAAGTACCATCTCTAAACACATTTATCTGCGAAACCTCACAACTCAAGACAACAATAGGGACGGAATATGCATAAATTCGCCCATAATGCCCACTTGTTCATCTTCCCCAGTAGTTGATTGCCCAAAAAGTTTTTCATTTTGCAAACTGCCGTTGTCAAAAAAATTTCCCACCAACTGTTTGAAAAAATGCCTATCAGTAGGAGATCTGGAAAACGTTCATTGAATATTCCTACAGCCTCATGATAATTGCGATGAGCCTCACCCATAATAACAATCGCTTCACATTTATCATTTAACTCACGTGGTATAACAATTGTTTTGAGATGATTACTATGAATAGCAATAAAAATTTACTCACTCGCACTCTTCCTGATATCAGTTTACTATTTTGACCATTTATCCTGAAAACAATGCAAAAACACCAACAAAAACGTGCAGTTGATATACACGCATATGGCATGGAATTTCAATTCTAAGGATGAGTGCGCTAAGTTAATTTTCGTTATTCTGAAACAATAATGAAACGAAAATTATTGGAGCAAACTTCAATTCCTGTGCACGGTTGAATAGAGAATAAAACCGTCTTTCAAAAACGGAAAGAAGAATTTAGTGATGAAATCATACGAAAATGTAAATTTCATAAAACATAAGTCGACGTGTCTTGGCGACTTTCCTAACAAGAGTGCAGTAACGAGTTAGATGGAGGGTTAACACTTATGTATATAATTTAATACCAATAAACATTTTAGCTTCGGCTTGTCTGAGGCAATTCTGTAAAATTTATGCGTTCAGAGATATCAAAATATAAAGAGATCAGAAAACTTACATTTCTAGGCATATTTGAAATAAAAATCTTGTCTGAATTGTACGAATAATTATTTATGGTTATGTTTAACAATAGTTAGGTACGTGATATCTGGTTTCTGCAGGAAATTATTCCGAATGAGACAATTGCATCGTTATATCCACTATTTTATGACTTCCACGTTAATAAACTTATTATAAAAACTCACTGATAAGGTAGAGCATGTTGTGGCATTCTAATTGATCGGATTATCTCGTGCGTGCATGTTAAAACGAAATTCCACATTTCTGTTATTGACCATCGACGTAGGTGGTATTTTTTCGAATTCTCTTTAGTTTCCGCGGGTTATTTCAATGAGTAATGTTGGGTTACGAAGTGAATTAGACATACAAATAGTGCAAGATTAATTTTTAGATACATTTTTCATATACCACTCCATTATTTATATATCAGTAGTATTTTTCTCCAACAAATAAAAATCTGCAAGGAGGCTCATAGAGACTATCTTGAGATATGTGTGAATCACATGTATTCGATTCATCCGAAGACTAATAGCATATTCATACTCTGCCGCGGTACTTTAATCTTCCAATGATGCGAGATGAGAATTCCAACAGGAACGCTCTTTGTCTTCATGTAAAATACAGTTACTAACCTAGATTCAAAGAGAAGAAACTACCAAAACTCCTTCAATTTCACCCTCGCCACGCGTTTTGTCAACGGAGTTTGCATCTTCAGGCGCTGAATCTTTCTCAGAAACTCAGAAATTGACGTGGTATCGGTTTTTTGTAGTTTCTTTTTCTAGAATTGTATTCACATCAGATAATCACTTATATAATCGGTGATGAACTAGATGACCATTATAATTATTCATAAACTAAGCGTGTCAAATTAAAGGATGTCCAAGAACGCGAAATATCGTCATCTAAGCAAGGATGGCCGTAAAAGCCAATTAATCAAAATCATTGGTACCGTTGAACATTTTTTCAATGTAAGCTCATAAGGCAGGTCCAGCTTGATAATAAAATATGTTACTGATGGTGGAATATGCCGAAAAAAAAGATTACGAATTAGGAAGCAGACATTCAGAATAAATATCTATCGACTCACGATTTTCGAGGACATTATTGAGATTCTGTTGTTAAGAGATACAAAAAGTTCTTTTCAAAAACCGCCTCAGTCCTTTTTCCAACCTGGTTCTGCTGAGAATCCATGTGTCTACCACAAAGATGACATGCACGAATTAACACATCTTTGCAATTCCATCACAACGAAAGTCTAAACTTCCTCTGTTTAGAAGATATCCAACATAATATGAGAAGCGTGATCGTAGTTTCAAATTTCAAATAAAAATAGCCATAACTCAACGGCATTTATATTAACCCAGCCCAATGGAGCCTGGATATGCTCATGGCGCAACTGGAGTGATGTATTGTTCTATTGTCAGAGTACACTGGCAAATTTGTCCATATCCTTTTCGCTCAATACATTGGAAAGGATCTGTGAAAGACATATCATGAATGCCATGATACGCTGTCGAATTATATTTGCAACCAAATAATTCAACCTTGAAAATATTCAACACTTATAAAAAGTGCTGAGAAACACAGTCCCAGAATTTTAACATAGTATTGAAAAGAGCAGTAAGAATCAAGGTAACTATATGTCTGGTAAACAACTGGTCATGAAGTTAAGAATACTGTGCTACTCCACAATAATATTGAAACGCACTATTCAGATTAAACACTACTAACTTTATTATTTATAATCCACAATATTAAATTAGTAACAACTGGCTGAAAATGAAGAAATTGACGAACAAAGTAGAAATATTGGGAGAATCATGTGCAGCGAGTGTTGATTTACCGCCGAAAATAACTCAAGAGCGATATCAAAAAGAATATGAAAAAGTTTAACAATGGCATAAAAGCAAGAATGTAAAGGTGATTAAAATGAAGATGTATTATTAGCCTATACGAAAGGAAAATCAGAGGTTTATTCTCTTAACTCGCTGTAGACCAAGATTTCAATGTTGAAACTTGCTCTGAAAGTTTATGACAACATTGACATTTCTTGTGGTATTTTTGGCGCCTGTAGTCCTGATGAACTTGTTAAGCTGACTGTGGATGATTTTGAAAGCACCAGTACCAGAGTTTTGGTTACATTGAGGTATACTTAAAACAAAAAGAACAGGGTATTTGTTATTCCCAAAGAATGACTTCCTTTTGATGCCTATGGTTTATATCAACAATACGTAGATTTGCGTCCTTCAAATTTGGAAAATCGGCGATTCTTCATTGGTTATAAGAATGGTGAAAGTGTTAAATAAGTTGTGGGCATTCATACTATTGGAGCTGTTCCAAAGAAAATTGCAGCATTTCTGCGTATATTGAAAATTCAGTTTCAGAGAGAATGAAGATAAAGATACTACTATTTCATAGTAATGAGGCCACACCGACAACAAGTTCAAATACTGGTGCTATAGATGATGAATCTCTCATGGAATATAAATTTCAAATATGAGCAATTGTCAAATTACTTTTCAAATTTATAAATAGTTAGTGTCTTTATAATTATTGTCAGCAAAATAAAGTTTTGAAAAAAATATTTGAAAAGTGATTTCTTAACGGCCGCCGGCCGTTAAAAAATCTTAACGGTAGGAGGCTGTTAGCATTAACTTTTCAATTGTCATCTGAATACCGTTAAATCAAAATAACAGTATGGGATTACAAAAAAGATGTAATAATTACGCTCTGTGGATGTTTCATGCCATATTTTGACGATGGTTTTATCGATCTTTTCATGTTTATTTATGTTTAGACAAAACTGAGAGCCGATTCCATAATGAACTTGACTTAAATTATCATTTTGTTCAAATAGTTGTCAGACTGTGACAAGCTGCCAATTACAACTCAATTTTAGTAGTCACAGTCTGACAGCTATTTAAAATAAATACTACTTCAAGCTCATTATAAAATCGGGGTTGACTATTTAAAAAAATTGAATATATTAACTGTGCTGTTATAAAATTGTCTACTAACTATTCAGTTTTATGTTCTAATTTTACTTAATTTTAAATGTACCTACTTATTATTCTATATTTTTATACTTTCATATTCATATATACAGTGAGTCTGCCTAAGTTGGCTACATATCGAAAACTTTTTTATTATTAATTTTACGAAAAAAAGTTATTCTTCATAAAAAGTTCTGCATAGTCTAAAACCCAAGACTCAATCATCAGATATCAAATTTCATCAATCTTATACAAGGTATATAAAAAAATATGAAAATTTCTCAAGAGAAAAGTAACTTTATATTTTACAACATCGAAAATTTTGTTGGAATTGAAAACTATGTTTCAATATGCAATTACATTCTTCCAATTGAAAGAATAATTTTGTTACAAGTTTTTCTCAAATTATCAATACCGAACATTTATCATTTATAATTTATCACAAACATGTTAACCTTTCCGGTCTATTCAGAACCTAATAAGCAAATTTTCATAAAACTTAATTTAAATGTAATATTGAAAATTTCAAATTGGAAGGATGTAATTGCATACTGAAACATAGTTTTTAATTCCGAACAACTTTTCATTATAACAATTTTCGATAAAGTTACTTTACTCCTTTTATATCTTTTGACATATGTCGTATAAGATTAATAAAATTCAATCTGATGGTTGCATCATGGGTTTTAGACCATACAGAACTTTTCATGAAGAATAACTTTATTTCGTATAATCAATAATAAAAAAGTTTCCCATTTGTAGCCAACTTAAGCAGACTCACTGTACCTATATATTTATTTAGCGCAAGCTTGTTCTACAAGATTTATTCTCAATGACCATAAAGTATACTTATCATTATTAATTTTATTATTATAAGGATAAAAATTGTCGACAATTTGACGAGTTCACACAGTTGGTGAGGTTGGGGTAAGAACAAATTAGGAGCAGACATTCAAAATGAGTTTTGTCTAAAACTTCAACCTTTGAGATCAAGATGGCGTTCTGTTCTCTAACGTATGGCGCATCTTCTAACACTACCATGAACATTCAAAACACATTCAGTCTCATGTGAAATACCAAGAGAAGGTTCGTTGGACATTCAAAATGCATTTTGTCCACTACAGATAGACTCTCAAACGCCTTTTGTTTTTGCGCTGTGGACTAAATGGAGTCTAAATGTACTTTAGTATATATTACATAATTCTTTCTGATATGGTCGTGTTTGATGATATACAAAAATGAAATATAAACTTGTAGTAGGTGACAGTGATCGCGGAAGTCGCGAAAAAAAGAAAAATGTTACCAAGAAGAAACGAAACAAACAGATAAGGTTCAGTTTTAACTGTTAGAAATTAATGTTTCGAATTATCAATTTCTTCAGGTATTCTGACTTATTCCAACTTTGAGATGTTTACATACCCCTGCAATCATGAATCCTGCAATAATATTTCAGTACAAGAATTACTATCGAGTAGGATCTGCGGTGTTCTTTTGTTCAATACTGCAATTTGAATTTTGATTTTTATGTTTACTTACCTGGAAATGAATTTCAACTTTTTTTCATTGCAAACAGCATCAAGTCCCTGATTTACCTAAACAAAATGAGTTTTGTCCATTATGGACAATCAAAGAGCATTTAGGTTAATTTATTTTTCAAATTTTTGGATCGACTATCAAAAGAAGATTTTTGGCAACAAGGCAATATATATGTACATATTTTTTGCAATTTATTTGGTTTCTTAAATCTTATCGAAACGTATTCGATTCTTCATAGTAAACTTTCTCATTTCCTGAAAATTATATAATTTGGACAAAACGCATTTTGGTCGTCTGTTCCTCAAATGTAGGAAACGGTGAATCAAGAAACTTACTATATGAGCCAGCATTATAGAAAAAAATTCATTTATTGACCATATCGAAACTAAAAATAACTTTTTAGTAAAACCCAACCAGAACCAGTTCAGTAGAAAGCTTGCATCAAACCCGTACAGACTGAGGTGCTCCTGCAGCCACACAAGGATAAGCTAATGCCTGGGGTCTTCTTCAAGAAGAACATTGAAGACTAATGCTTATTCAAAACTGTTACCTTTCAATTCCTGAGATCAAATTAGCCAAATTGGAGACCAAGAGGTTTCAAAGTAGCCTGACAGGATGGTATCTACATCCTCTGACTGTAAGAATTCTGGTTGGACCACAACCAGCCTCAGGAAACCTATTTCGTGAAACGAAGCAGGTTACAAGAAATTAGGTGATAATCCTTCACATTTCCTCATGAGAGAATTAGTCTAGTCAACAAGTGCCATTTAGACCAACTTTTTTCAGCAGTCTCCGAAAATTATGATTGAGGTGTCATTCGATTCGGAATGACATCCAGATTATTTTTGAGAAAAATGAAGTTCCGCATGAAAAAATTGTAAAAGTTATTAACAATTAACTAAAAAAAAAAAAGATGGCTTTAGTATTTTGTAAATATCTCAAAAACTAATTAAAATTTTTTAAATCTAAAAAAAGATTCAAAAAGAGGAGGAAATTTCCTAAAAAAAAGCTCTATTACCGGAATTGTAGCATCAATATTTATAATTTTCCCAGAGGGATGAAAATACGGCCGAAAACGGGTACTCTGGCTCGGGCAAGCCACACCCACTTTGGACACTTTAACAATAAAAATTATTTTAAAATACTAAATATGAAAATAAAAAATTGGAAAAATTCAGGCACTAACTGAATAGATTAATGAACAATAATCTGCTTGAAAAAAATTTTTATCACAATTTTTCAATTAGCTAATCAATAGTTAATTAATAATTTTTTTCTGCTTGAACATGAACATTGCAAGTGTGATAATTGTTAAATTATAAATTTAAGATTTTTTTCCTCTTTTGGAGCAATTCTTGAAAGGCTTCAGAATAGAACCCCGTTGGAAAAATTAAAAAGTTTTTATTTTTCAGTTTTTTATTAACAATTTTCGTTGTTGCAAAATTAAATACTTAAATTAATCATTGAAAGAAAAATTTTTTTTTAAATATTATCAATAATCCGATTTTATGTTATCAGGAACTACATAGAAATAATTTTTTTAAATTTTTATCTCTAATTGTTTAAAAAATTGTTATAAACAAATGCGTTGTTTATAAGATGATTGAAATTTTTTTTATGGAATCTCAATCTTGGATACAAATAATGATTTTTAAAAGAAAAATTGTTCCTTAAAAAATTTTTTTTTTGCTTGAAAACGCATTTGTTAATTAACAATTATTTTCTCCCGCTTCTAATTAATATTAAGGAACCATTTTTTTTTAAATCATTATTTGTCTTTCTTTCTGATATAAAAAAAAATCCATTTTATTTAATTTTTCATTGTTTATGCAATAAACAATTTGTTATAAACAAATAAATTTTTACCTTATATTTTTTTTCTATTCTAATTTCTGTCACAAAAACAGACATGATTTTTTTTCTTTTTTAAAATTTTTTTTATTATTTTTTATTTAATTTTTAAATATAAGTTCTCTCTAACTTCGTCATTCTTACCTGGTCTTCATCCTTAAAATTATTATAATTTACAAACTAATGGAGATACGATGAACATACTTAAGACTTATTTATTCTCCATTACATAAAAAACAAATTTAGCAGAAAAGTTTAGTTGTTACTTATTTATTTATTGAATTTATAGCAATTGTTGTTGAAAAATACTTGGGGAAAATTTTTTTTTTTTGTTTTAATGCTTAAAAATCTTATCAACTATTAAAAATATGACTACTTCATTCAAGTATCTTATCAATTATTGTTCATTACTCAACATTTTTACCTTTTATATATTAATATTAATATCTAGATTTTTATTTTCAGGTTCGGTTTCTTTAATGTTTGTAAAAGTTTATGAATGACAATCTTGCCATCAATTTAGCGACTCTACCACCTACGTCAACAGCATTGAGTTATCATTCATACCGAGTGTATTACCAAGTTCAATATTGGCTCGGTAACAACGATCTCAATCCGGAAAATTGGGGCTGGATAAAGACAGAAACAATTTTTTTGCCAGTTCGAACAACCGATAAATTAGCTCCTGATGAACTCTTAAAATTAGTTCACTGTAATTGCCTCAAAAATTGTTCAAAAAGATGCGGATGCAGGAAGGCTGGTCTTCCATGTTCGTCTCTCTGCAAGCATTGCAAAGGAGAGAGTTGCGATAATTGCAAAAAGATAGCGATGGAAGATGATAATGACGAACTCGGCGATGTTGATGAAGAAAACACATTACAAAATGATAATGAAGACGATAGTGCCTGTGCTGATTATGACATCTCTATTGGACAATTTGTGGAAACTTTGCTGAAGAACGAAGAGAACGATGAAAACATGAGACAAGAAGAAACTGTAGACTATGAGCCACCATCAAAGAAACGTTTCAAAAAATAAACAGAATGTACAATAAAATGAAAAAAAAAAAAAAAATTGTAAATGTTAATAACTACTTATTAATAAATTTTGTTAAATGAAAATCAATTTAAAGATCATTCTTCCTTTCAAAAACACTTAGGCTAATGAACTCCGCAAAAATTTTTTGTTTACATGGTAATATTCAGAATTTGAAGTATAATAAAGTGATATTAATATATAAAAGGTAAAAATGTTGAGTAATGAACAATAATTGATAAGATACTTGAATGAAGTAGTCATATTTTTAATAGTTGATAAGATTTTTAAGCATTAAAACAAAAAAAAAATTTTTTACCTAAGTATTTTTCAACAACAATTGCTATAAATTCAATAAATAAATAAGTAACAACTAAACTTTTCTGCTAAATTTGTTTTTTATGTAATGGAGAATAAATAAGTCTTGAGTATTTTCATCGTATCTCCATTAGTTTGTAAATTATAATAATTTTAAGGATGAAGACCAGGTAAGAATGACGAAGTTAGAGAGAACTTATATTTAAAAATTAAATAAAAAATAATAAAAAAAAATTTAAAAAAGAAAAAAAATCATGTCTGTTTTTGTGACAGAAATTAGAATAGAAAAAAAAATATGAGGTAAAAATTTATTTGTTTATAACAAATTGTTTATTGCATAAACAATGAAAAATTAAATAGAATGGAATTTTTTTTTTTAATATCAGAAAGAAAGACAAATAATGATTTAAAAAAAAAAATGGTTCCTTAATATTAATTATAAGCGGGAGAAAATAATTGTTAATTAACAAATGCGTTTTCAAGCAATAAAAAAATTTTTTTAAGGAACAATTTTTCTTTTAAAAATCATTATTTGTATCAAAGATTGAAATTCCATAAAAAAAATTTCAATTATCTTATAAACAACGCATTTGTTTATAACAATTTTTTAAACAATTAGAGATAAAAATTTAAAAAAATTATTTCTATGTAGTTCCTGATAACATAAAAACGGATTATTAATAATATTTAAAAAAAAAAATTTTTTTCAATGATTAATTTAAGTATTTAATTTTGCAACAAAGAAAATTGTTAATAAAAAACTGAAAAATAAAAACTTTTTAATTTTTCCAACGGGGTTCTATTCTGAAGCCTTTCAAGAATTTCTCCAAAAGAGGAAAAAAATCTTAAATTTATAGTTTAACAATTATCACACTTGCAATGTTCATGTTCAAGCAGAAAAAAATTATTAATTAACTATTGATTAACTAATTGAAAAATTGTGATAAAAATTTTTTTCAAGCGGATTATTGTTCATTAATCTATTCAGTTAGTGCCTGAATTTTTCCAATTTTTTATTTTCATATTTAGTATTTTAAAATAATTTTTATTGTTAAAGTGTCCAAAGTGGGTGTGGCTTGCCCGAGCCAGAGTACTCGTTTTCGGCCGTATTTTCATCCCTCTGGGAAAATTATAAATAATGATGCTACAATTCCGGGAATTGAGCTTTTTTTAGGAAATTTCCTCCTCTTTTTGAATCTTTTTTTAGATTTAAAAAATTTTAATTAGTTTTTGAGATATTTACAAAATACTAAAGCCATCTTTTTTTTTAGTTAATTGTTAATAACTTTTACAATTTTTTCATGCGGAACTTCATTTTTTTCAAAAATCATCTGGATGTCATTCCGAATCGAATGACACCTCAATCATAATTTTCGGAGACTGCTGAAAAAAGTTGGTCTAAATGGCACTTGTTGACTAGACTAAATGCCCCAGGCAGCTCACGGGAAAGGGCCTAGGCTTAGGACTCCTGACTGGGCACTGCTAACTGAGGAAACACCTGCATCAGCAGGGTAACAAACAAGGTGGGTGAGAGACTGAATGAAATAGTATTCCACAGAAGTGTCTCCTCAGAAATGTCTAGGAGTTCACTAGAAGATCCGGAGAAGAAGATGCGGAATACTCGCGACCTAAGTCGGCTAAAGGGGAGGGTTTTATTTAATTACACCTCATGAAACAAAAATTAATTGTTTATCGTTGATTTTCTCATGTGTTCCAAAAGAGTAAAATCTGAGGATAAAAATTCCATGAGTTCCGTCACTATTAGGTTTGCTGCCTGTTAACCAGCTGAAGTATATTCCCATGCTTCTCATGCTGGCAAATTTATCATGTAGTTATTAGATATTGAGATACTTGTAACTTCAGCAGGCAGGATACATTTATTCGATGAATCATTGACTGAAATTATTGAGGAAGATTGAGAATGGAATTGACCTCAAATCTGAACAACCATGTGTTACTTTAAATTCAGTCTTATTCACAGCCACTTCCATGAAATATGTTGTGCAAACACGAATGTTTGGATGGTAAACCCATTTACAGTGTTTTGGGTAAACATGCAGCAAAAATTCAGGGGGTTATTCCTTGACCTATTCTAAGAAGATTTTGTTCCATGATGATTTTTGAAAAACCCCTTCCATTCGAAGATACAGGGCGAAAAATTTTTGCGACATCCATATTTGTTGAACTGGCCTGCTCGATCTCCGGACTTAAACTATCTGGATTATTTTCTCTGGAGATATCTGAAGTCATTAGTTTATGCTACACCATTGGCGAATTTGGATGATTTGCGACATCGGATAATTGATGAGTGTAACTCAATTAGAAACGTCCCTGGTGTGTTTGAAAGAGTTTGGCAGTCCATGACGAGTAGATTGAATGCTTGTATCCAGGCTGGAGGAAGTCACTTCGAACATTTGATGAAGATTAAGCAACTTCAAATGTACTTTTTGACAATAAAATGTGTTAATGTCGTAAATTTAGGACCAAATATTCTTATAATAGGTCAAGGAATAACCCCATGAGGTTTTGCACATGCATACCTAACACACTGTATACTGTGATATCTGATAACGTGGTGATGGAAACCATATTGTTGATCTGAAAGAGCATTCCATGTTAACCATTTTATGGGTTATTTCTACTTCTGCCAATTCGCTAACATGCAAAGGACTGAAGTTAAAAGCTGAAATATTTCCAACTCTTTCAACTCTAAAAACGAAGACAAAGGAATGCTTACCAGGTGTGAAAACACCAAAAGAATTCTTTCAAATTATTTTCCTTAAGAATAAGCCATTTTTCATGGAAACCTTTCCTTCCATACTTTCTCTTGAATTCGAATTCTGAATGGTTTATACATTTTCATTTCCATTCTCAATTTAATTCTGGCATAAAATCTATAATTTTCTGATGCACTCACTGCATAATATTAGTATATTCTGCTGCGTAAGATAAACTGGATATCTGTCGTCCAACCATTCTCAGATATTTATGCCTGTAGTCCCCTGGATTTAGTTTCCTCTTTCGAGAGAAGCATGCTAGAATACAACACTGTATATCATATTTCATCCAACATGCACCCCCAATATGCACCGGCATTCTTACTCATTTATCACGTTGAAATGTATTCGACACGCCACTGTTTTGCGCAACACGATACTTTTTCGTTTTTAGGTATACTCTATGAAATATTCAAAAAGATAAACCGACATGCAACCTTGTTACGTGTTTGTTAGAAAGTATTTTGTTTAACGTACTCTCATAATGGAAAAAACTACAATGTTCGTTTTTATACGAGAGATAAAAAGATACGGAAGAGGTGCATACAATACGTGATGATGTGGTTACAACCCATTTATAATTTTGTAATTTGTGGCTTGTGTGTGCGAAGTTGCGGTAATATTTTTTATACACGACTGCTGGAGGCAAATATGGCTGGTATATCAGCTTCGAGATTGAGTATAATATTCTCGTGAACGAGGGTAAAATTTTAACTATGCCTCTGCTGCCGATTTATATTTGCTTTTTCAGAAAATAATGGAACATAGTTGAACAGTCGTCTGAATACGGATCACACGTAATTAGAATCGCGTCTCTTTCTCTCGAAAAATTTCACAAACATCAACAATGACATATTTTTTCTACTCTTATAGTTTTATCAGTTGGTTACCTGTACTTCAAGTTACAAAGTTTCCATTGAGGTACAAGTATATAACCAATAGAAAGCGACAAACACCAATATTCTGTCAATAACAAATCTGAAATATATAAATTTTGACAAGTCTTAATTACTGCATACCGTTCCGTATAAGAAATGGAAACACGCAATCGAAGACTCTGAATTCCACCAATTGCAACAATGTCATCATAAAGCTGTGGTAAAGGGCTCCAGCTTTTTGAAAACTTTGCAAAACCAACATTTGGATATCAGGAACGTTGACGACTTAGGGAGAAAAAAGCAAGTAGAAGAAAATAGGGAAAAATTGTTTTAAATTTTGGAAACCATAAAGTTTTGTGTATGGCAAGAACTGGCGTTGAGAGGAATGAACAATTCTGGCCCTGTTTCAGTGACTGATACGGAACAAGTCATAAATGACGGCACTTTCAGAGCTTTCTTAAGAATAAAGATGAAATGTGGCGATACGAAATTGCTCAAACACAGCGAAAACTTGGTTCTGAACGCGACGTATATGAGTGCTAAGCTAAGGTCCGAAATAATCTAATACCAATTTGTGGTAAAATCGTTCAGAAGGAAACTGTAACATGTTTGAATAAAGCGAAGGTATTCTCCATTTTAGTAGACGAAACTGCTGATATTTTTGAACAAGAACAACTCTATGTGTTAGATTCACAAAAGAGGTTGTTATGCGGTAAAAGAAGATTTTCTCGGATTTGTGAAGGTCAATAATACAACAACCATAGGCTGACACAATCATAGTTGCTCCTGAAAAATCTTGACATTGACTACAACAAGACTACAAGAGGATCTGCTAATGTACGAGAACATGGTGAATTTAGACGAGGCACAAGGCGAATGTCAACTAAGGACATAGTTTTGGGAGGGCAACACCCCTCTGGATCGGCCATATTGTGACTTCGAGGCTGCCGGACAGTGCAACAAGCGATTGTATCCCAACATTTATAAAATATGATTTTGATACTCCCTCATAAACACTCATAGAGTGTACCCAAAGGTATAACCTGTGCAGGTAGAGGACAGCTATTATTATTATTTGCCGTGGCGCTTCGGGCAGACTTACTGATTTTTGGTGGCGTATTCACTTTCAGCTGTAGGAAAACCCATAAAACCTACAGCACCACTCCGGGTGGTCGGCGCGAACTCCAAGCAAGCACCAGACGTCGGGATTAGCATCTAGACAAATTACATTGCCTATTGACTCCTATGAAATTAACAAAAATTTTCCCGTTTTTCAGGATTCGAACCTGGCCAAATGCGAGCGGAAGTTTAGAAGGCCGGCATCTAACCACCTCGCTACCGAGCACCCTATGTTGTTGAACATCTTGTCGACTCTGATAATATCCAGGTGTACTTCGGAAAGGTCATTTTCCACACTCAGACTTACCAGATTGGCCTTAATGGCAATTCACAGAGTCCTCATCATCCCAATTACTAATATTATAATCGAATTTGTCAGTAAAAAGTCTAGAAGGCTTGATTTTGTGTTATGAATTCACCGAATTGGACTTTACAGTTTTGAAAACGAATATGTTACTTCAGTATTTTCAGTGGAAGCATTCTTCTGTGTCAATGTAAGGGTAATATAATTGAATTTTAATTTACTCTTACTTTGAAATTCAGACTGCATTCTGTAATAAAAATCAAAATGTCTTCTTTTTTCACCACTGAGATAGAGTATCAGGAAATTGGCAGAATAATATTTTCTCTAAATCGTTTCATAGCGGAAAAGGATAACAGCAAACGAGCAATTAGACCGATTCGACTTTTATCTAAGTTGTACTTTTTTCAAATGTCTTCTGTAGACCAAGAGATCATCATAAGAACAGACTTAGCAGTTGAAAACTCATAAAACGTCGTCAGGTGATTTGGTCAAAATGATTTCAATGTTTTCAAATGAGTTCCTTCATAGGATGCAAATCGGGTGATTTTCTGTTATGAAATAAAAGTATTAGAATTGTTAATATTAATTTGAGTAGCACAGGCTCTTGATTGACATTTCCAAGGAATATTCCGCAACGAAAATATCTTGTTTTCAGGAGTAACATCCCATCTGTAAAATAATGTTTGTCGAATTTAAATGTTTAGCGTAAATTCATACATATATTCCGGTTCAAAATTAGTTTGTCTAGTCTATTATACTTGTCCATGAAATTTTAATATGAAAATCAAGTGAATGATTGATAGTGACTTCCATGGCACTTCTAGAAAGTGTGATCAAAATAGCCAAAATTGAGCTATATTGAAAGGTACTCTCCCGCATTCGACTGCTTATCCTCCTCAGACCCAAGGTCCAGGGTAAATATATTTTTCTCGAAATGACATCAAAAGCGGCCTTTTAATGACACTTGGCAGGCTTAGAATTTGTAATTTTAATGCCTAGGCAGAAAAAGTCCACTTTTATTGCCTAGGCAGAAAAAGTTCGTTGCTAGGCAACCTTCCAAGTAATAATTGAAATCAAACTGGTTATTAAAATTGACAATGACAAAGTAAACAGTAAACAAACAAATTCAACAAACGTCATCAGCGGTAAACATAGTAACGCAGGGCCCAGTTACCTTTGATGAAATAATTTAGTTATTTGGATATTGATAATGAAACGCAATTTAAATATGAAAAAGTCGATTTTGCGTGGAATTGGAACAAATTTGAAGAAAAAATTATATGTTTCACACGGCAGAAAAGCAGATTTAATGCCTTGGCTGGTTTCATAGCCTCGCTACGCTCGGCTATGAAACACCAGCCGCGGCATTAAATCTTGTGCTTTTATGCTTAGTAAATCAAATAACTATTATTCAGCAAACCTACTTTTTTATTGAAGACTGGGTCCAACTAACACCATATGGTTGAAAAAAAATAAGGTATCTTATATGATACGTTGGGTCTAGAGGCATAAAAAAACAACAGATCTATAAAAACATTTCATCGATGAAAAAGCGCGAAACAATTTCTGTCAACGGTACCTACAACAAAGATAAATATTGCATGCGTTACATTTGGCAAACGTTAATTTCCCATATTTTGGAAATCGACATTTTGATCTTGTTTTTTGTTCTTGCTTCATAAATACTGGTAGGTAGATATTACCAACTCTTCTATCCGGAACAGGTTGTACCTTCATTCGTTTCAGAGGTGGTGTCTCTTCTTCATCACATTCACTTTGTTCCGAATTTCCTTCACTTTGTTCAGAAGGTTTTTTAGTTGAAATCAAATAGTGAGCAACGAATAATATGAAATCAAGATAGTCCAAAGTGTCTTTCCTCGTCATATGCCTTCTGTACTGGCATTTTGACGATATTCGAGCCAACATGCAGCTACTGAAAAATCGAAAAAGTGGTAGATTGCACGTATTGTCCATTTTTTGGTACGTCCACGCATTGCATATTTTCCAATCACCCTGTCTAGTGATCAACACCTCCCATTTTAGCATTGTAATCGGCTACAATTGCTGGTTGTTTGATTGTAAAGTACTTATTTTCAGTCTTAGAGCATCTAATACAACTACCTAAAGTTTCAATGTCAGAGGAAGAGGAAGCAAAATGCACTGGCCTAGAATAGAACCATTTCGTTAGAGTAATCATCTTTCCATCTTCTCCAACTAACCCATCATGTGAACCACGACCTGATATTTTCGATTGATTATCATTTAAAAATGCTGCGTTTTTCGGAATCCTAGAAGCCATAATTGTACCTGCTAGAGTTATTTGTCTCGAGGAGAGTAACTCGATCAACAAAATTGAGGTAAAGTATCGGTCGGGTAAGACTGAAACTCCTATTGGCAGGTTCTCTGTGAGTTTCAGTACCATTCTACCACCTACATCAAGATTTTCGGGCATTTTCACCAATTCCACAGTCCACAAACGATCCCTTTCCTTCGTAAAGATAAAAGTCTAATGGTACCCCTTTTGGCGTTGTCATGACGAAATTCTTCAATCCTACGGAATTGGGTTTGCCTCTAACAAATTGACGCATTTTAACTTGCCCATGAAACGGTATCTTCTGTTCATCTATTGATACATTTCGAGTACTTTTATTATTGCGACATCCTTTTTGCACCGTGTCTAACATTGGCCTTATTTTCCAAAACTTGTCCAAGATCATTTCTTTGGAAATTTTCTGATCTTCCACAAGTTTTGGGCGCGATCGGAGTTTGAAATACCGATTTCTGGATATGTTGTCTGAAATAATATTTACTCTTGTGTTTCGAGCCCAATACATCCTAATCCTCGGTAGACCATAAATTCCAATCAACATGGAATCTCCAAAAAATGTTCGCATTTCACATTCGGATGTTTCAAGGAAACGACCTGTTTCAGCAACTTCGCGCATGTTTGTGAAAAGGGCAACATCTTCGAATACCTTAACCGAAATATATTTATTTAGGTACCTAGGCAATTGGTTGTTTTAACTCAGTGTCTATGTTTTCTTCTTGAAAATTGAAAAATTATTTGGTTCGAACTGACGAGTACGTAACCATTTTTTCTGGTAACCTGGTAGGTAGTGGGCAAGAGGCTCCTCATCCGATGAATCGCCCATGTTGTCTGCGATCTCTTGAAAGACCATCGAGGTCCGACTGATCAAAGTCTATCTCTACGAGCTCCAACACGGCCAAAGGCCCTAAAAAAATAATATTTCAAATAAAAAGTAAACTATATTTGTTTCCTCGTGAAAATCCCAAAAATATGATTTTTAAATTGAAATTAAATTTTGTAGTCAGTGAGACCCATGGTATCACCCATGATACGTTAACCGAATCTCCCATTGCAAAATATTTGTAATATTTAAAACAGAACTCATATTTTCCATATGTTCTTTAGTGCACGTTCCTCAAATACATATCAATAAAACACCAAAAAAACAATCACTTACTCTTATTTCGCGGTAGAGGCATCATCTCAGCACGTGCACTTGTAAAAATTAACAATCGACTGACTTTCCTTGCCGCCGTACGCAACCAACATCGCATCAAAAAATTAGGCGCATTTTTAGCAGGGTATGCTATATGACACCATCGAGTACGTGCGCCTAAATGGAGCTGGAGGACGACATAAAATATAAACCTGAGGTATCATCCATGATACCTGGGGTCTGAGGAGGTTCCGAACTCCGCTTTGCTTCGTTCGGGTAACGGCATATATATACATTATTATTATTATATATATTTTGGTTTATTGTATTATTATCAATACTGTACTCACGGGATTACCAAAATTTACATGTTACTTTTTCAGCTGCTTGTATGATTTCTCTAATTATTTGCATTTTGCAACAAAATGAGAGCAAAGTAACGGGGATCTTTTTCGCTCAACTTTTTAATATGATATGCATCATAATCTTTCAGATATCTACTGATTTGCATATTCATGATATATATATATATATATATATATATATATATATATATATATATATATATATATATATATATATATATATATATATATATATATATATTCATAACTGAACAATAATTCACCCACCATATTCCTCTAAATATTTATGTTTTACAAATATACTCGACAAGTTGCGACACTGAGCTATTTCAGTTGCGTGTAGCTAATACAACAGAGTCCATTAACAAAATAGAAAATGTGTTCCATCGATCACTAGGTACAAATTCTGTAAACGATATTGAATAATCATTGTGATGCCCTCATAACTGCACGTGATAAACACCACAAGTAATAAAAATCATAAATCAAGTTGTTTTTTATCATTATGAACAGTTGTATCCATCACCGTGATGGAAAATGATATTGTACGTCATGCGAAACTATTAAAATTGTACTCTGTATTATCATCATTCATTGAATTACGCAATCCATAATAATTAATATGAAAAGTGTGCATAATAATCAATCTTACTCAACTTCACTACATTTTTTTTTCGAGTCAACTGATGTCAAACAATTCCCACAACCCCCTTAAAAAACTACACATAACAAGCCAGAAGTATGTGCTGAAAAACAACTGCTTACTCCCTGTTACCAATACCGAAGTTACTCAGTTTCTGAAAGATGTCCCAACTCCAAATGAAAGCACTTCTTTTTTCTTAGATCCTGTCACACCCTATGAAGTTGCTGACGCAATCAAATCTTTAAAAAATACACAATCGTACGATATCTACGATCTAAACTCTCGTATCATAAAGGAGACTATGACGTATTTGATATTACCATTGACTTACATTATCAACGCATGCTTTGTTAAAGCAGTGTTATCAGATATTCTTAAAATATCAAAAGTTATTCCTATTTTCAGAAAAGAACAGAAAAAATCTCCCGGAAATTATAGACCAATATCAATAATACCAGTTTTATCAAAAGTAATAGAGAAAATAATTAAGATCAGACTGACCATGTATTTCGAAAAATATGGTCTTTTGCACAAATGTCAATTTGGATTTAGGAGCAAATGATCCACAATAGATGCTATATGTACAATTGTGGAAGATATTGTCGAAGACAAGCATACTCCCATTACGCTATGCGATCTAAGCAAGGTGTTCGACTGTGTATCCCATGATTTCTTGATAATAAAATTGTTCCATTATGGAATAAGTGGAATACCGCTTCAATTTTTTCATTCTTATCTCAAAAACAGAGAGCAGAGTGTTTTTGTAAACCATACTTACTATAGTTCAAAGCCAGTATCACACGGTGTACCACAAGGCTCAGTACTTGGGCCACTTCTGATTATCATTTACATCAATGATCTGTTCTTTCATTTATATCCAAATGAAATAGTGATGTTTGCTGATGATGGAACACTCATGAATGCGGACAAGGATATAGTAAAATTGAATAATATCATTGAACACGCCGAAACTCAAGCGGAACTGTGGTATAATTCGAATAATTTGAAACTGAACAGATTAAAAACTCAGAATCTCTTAATTTCAACAAATCATCATGTTATGGCGGGCAATGATTAGTAAGAAATTATCCAGCTATATTTTTTTAATACGTCAACTGAAAAAAGTTTTTAACATTAACACTCTGTTCTCAAAGTACTACTCATTAATACATTCTCAGATCACGTATGGGATTCTTTTGTGGGGAAATTCTAGCCACGCATTGAAAGTATTCACTCTACAGAAAAAAACAATGAGAATAATTAATGGGGCGGAATTCAATGCACATGGCAAACCAATTTTCGAAAAATATGGTATTTTGCCTCTACCGGGCCTGTTTGTCTATTATTCCGTGATAGACATACATAAAAACAAAAATCAAAAAACAAAATCCCTTTTCGTCGACTAAACGTGTCCAGGAATAACTCACCTAAACTGCACTTATACAATAAGTTACCGGCCAGTCTGAATAAAATCAAACAATTCGAAATGTATTGATGAAACGTTTGAATGAATCCGCTCGTCAAACTGTAAAACCTATTCAAAAGTTATGAGTAATGCGCCATGGTCCATTAACACACGGTATAAGTGGTTCTTAAATTATAGAATCGGTTATCTCCATCAAATTCTGTTCCAACTGAATCCTTTCTATACCAAAGTAGTCCGAACAAGTGCTGCTTAATTGTTCTCGGAATAAAAGCTCTTAATATATCAAAATGAATTCATTCGTTCCTCAAATTCATCTTTTTTTTTCGGCTCGCTTCGGAAGAAATTCTCCACAAAGAAAGTTGTTTTGAAATTTATGGGACAAAGCACTGCCCTTGCGCTGTTAATGTATTCTAAAGTGCGATTTGAATTCTTTTTTGCAGCTGGGCCGTTCCGCAACCATAATTCTTCCCGCGCTAATAAATTTTACATCGATATTCCCTGGATAAAAGCCGAATAGAAAGCCGTATGGGGTAGTTGGGGTACCGTGGCGGTCAAAGGAGTGTTTTTCAATGGCATATGAGAGTGTTAATTTTTGGTGGATACCGCAGGTCGAGGCCATTTTTTATTATTTCGACAGCGACAGTGATACTAGGTAAAATTATTTTTAGGCCATTAGATATATAAATTTGATAAAATTTACAAAAGTTTCAGAACTTCAGGAGGATGAAGAGTATATTCAGATGATATTAAGTCTGATTTCGCAACCCTTTTTTCTAGATAGCGTGAACATCCAAGGATATAAACTGATTTCAAGTTTCTGTAGAAAAAAACGCCTACATGGCGGATCAGCAATTTCTGTGAAACATTTGCATATTACTGAGTGTCAAGAAATAAGCTATTTTCAAAAATTTTCTAGCGAAATATGCCTAGAATATTTATAGACCGCCGTTATCAGTCTTTCAAGAGTTTCTGAGTAAATTAGATAGTCTTCTAGGTTGGGCCGAAGGTCCGCCATGTGCCTTCGGTGACGGGCGGGGAGACTCACGGTGACTCCAGGTGGCACATGCCGCCTGGTTGAAGGCCTGCTGAGTCCTCGCCCAAGTGAACATGGTAGTGACCGTAACTGGTCACGAACGGTCACCCATCCAACGTTGATTGGATTTTTCTGATCTTACATGGGTATGTAGTATGTGTGAAAACGACTACAGACGGTTACTTATCAAACGGAGTTAGAGGAATCTGACTGACATGAGTACCTGGGGGGAGGGGGACCGGACTCCACATGGGTTTGGCCTCCAGGGGGCGTGGTTTCAGGGATAGTCAAAAAGAACACCGTACTACGGTAGAGGCTCCTCGGGTTCCTGCTCTATGGGCTCAGGGTTTGGCTCCCGTGGAGTCTCGGCGAGTGAGCAGCGCTAATCCTGCTCGGTCACTGACACTGCAGAGCCAGTAGTATGTGTAATCATACGGCCCCACCAATGGACAATAGATTGGTAGCCTTAGGCGCGCTGATTTGGTGTATCCAAATTAGGTTAGACGGTTAGCCCGCGACTACCGGGGTAAGTCGCGAGATAGGTACCCGGAGTCGTGGGTACCGCCGGTTGTCTTGGCCTCGGTCACACAACCCCTCCTTCATTATTATATCTAGTCTTCTAGGGTATGCTCTCAAAAAATTTTATACTGTTATTTTAAGTGGTGACTTCAATGTCAATGGTTTAACTTCCGACTGTTCGGAAACAAAAGCATTTTTGGACGTGGTAGAATCTTTTCAAATGACCAGTCATATCTTACAGCCTACAAGAATTGTTACCCAACTCATTTAATGAATCGCTCAGTTGAAGTAGGAAAATTTCCCGATTTATTGAAAATTTCAAAGTGTGCACCGATCTTTAAAAAAGGTGATCCTACATTGGTAGAAAACTATAGATCTATTCATGTCTCGAGTCCAATCTCGAAAATTATGGAAAAAGCAATGTACATAAGATTGATCAATTTCTTTGATAAATTCAAATTACTATCACCTCATCAGCATGCATGGGTTTCGAACGGCTCTGTTAACCGAAACCGCATCAACCGATCTGATTCAAAACATTCACGAAATTCTCGATGAAAACTCTCATGCAGTTGCTATATTTTTTGACATGTCAAGAGCTTTTGACAACATAAATCCTCTTTTCCTGAATGCGAAGCTTCATTCGATGGGTGTGAGGGACTCTATTAACGACTAGTTAATATCTTTTACATAAAATCGGTCGTTATGTTGTTGATATAAATAAAACACATTCAGTTGAACAAACCTGTGAACTGGGCATACCTCAGGGCAGTGTTCTAGGACCGCTAATGATCTTGGTTTATATAAATGACCTGCCGAATTTTTTGAGGATGGTAGGCCATTTATATACGCTGATGACATTGCAGTAGTTGTTTCTGGTAACTCATATGAGGAGGTTACACATGAAGTTGAATCAGCAATCGGTCAATTATCGCTATGGTGCGAAATTAACCACCTTGTAGTTAACTGGCAAAAACCAACTATATGAACTTTACTGGAAAATATAAATCACCCATCATTGATACGAGTATTCTTTCTGGCAATACAAGTATACAGGCTGTTAACTCTTTCATTTTCTGGGCACACTCGTAGACTCAAAATTATCTTGGAATGATGAAATAAATCACATTTGAAATAAACTTAAAAAAAATACATTGCCATATTCTCTCTCAAAAAATATCTAACGTACAAGGCCTATTCAATGTCTCTGCTCTGGAATTTTCAACAATCAGTTATAATACAATTTCTTGGAGCCAAGCTACAGAGACCACCAGTGTCTTTACCTTACAGAAGCGTATAATCCGTCTTATTTTCAACTTGAAGAACCAGGAAACCTGTAGAAATCATTTTAAGAAATATCGAATACTGACAGTGATCAGCATTTACATATTAAAGGTACTGTGTCACATCCACAAAAGCAAACCCGTCCTCAAAAAGTGCTCGGAAATCCATAAATATATACCATACTAGAAATCTAAACAATATTTACATCGAAAAATTCCATCATATGGAGTACAAAAAGTCTCCGAAATATAGCGGGATCCACCTTTACAACTCACTGCCTGAATCGTTAAAATCTCAGAAAAGATTTAAGGCTGAACTTAAAAAAATTCTAACCTCAAATTGTTTTTATGATATAGCTGAATTTCGAAGACATCTAATATTTTGAACTTTTCATGTACAATTGTAATTTTATCACATTATCAGGTAACTATTCTATAACTCAGCATTGAGTGTATGTTTTTAACACACATTCTGTACATTATGTATGTATTAATATCTTGTAGTAGGTATGATCTTACGAACCTACATGTAATATGGCACAAAGGAAATAAAAATCTAATCTAATCTGAACGGGAGATGTTGAAAACCAGGATTCCATTATTTTTTCCATTTATAGCGCGGAAAAATTGGCAACAATTCTGAAAACTTTTAAAATTTTGTTCAGTAGTTAACTTAAAGAATCCGTTTTATCAAAAAAAAATATGTTTTTATCAAAATTTTTCGAAGGAACTTCCATAATTTCTGCAAATTCAAAAAATCAAAAAATGTTACTAAAATATTGTTCTTAGAAGTCATTCAATTAGCAACCTCTTGCGTCAACCGAAAAATACATGTTTTTCATTAACTTTTTTTCTTTTTTGAAATGATATATCGAGATTTTCACAGAAGTTTTGAACAATGGTTGCAAATGTAGATGTTGTTACGTACAATGTGTTCCTAAATTTGCAACCTCGCCTGCAAAACGAAATTCAACCTCGCCTACAGAAGAATATTATGATACACTACCAAAAAAAGCAAAAGTTCTGCAAACTTTCAAATACGTTTGTCAAATATGTAGCAACTCACATCTTTCGATTAATTTTTACCGTTCAAACAAAAAGATTATGTATTATCAAAGAAAATATGTTTTTAATCAAAATATTTTGAATAAAGTTCCAAAACTTCTGCAAAATCGAAAAGATTGTAAAAAAAATTTTATTTAGAAGTGCTTCGATAAGCAAGCTCTGGCGTCGAACAGAAAATATATTTTTTCATTAACTTGTTTGTTTTTATTGAAATAAGTATCGAGATTTTCACAAAAGTTTTGAATACTGGTTGCAGATGAAAATGTCACATACAATGTTCTCATTAATCTGCAACCTCACCTGCAAAACAGAAATTAGCGTAAAATCAATAGGAAAATATTCTTGTATTTGTATTTTACCAAAAAAAACAGTGTTAAAAACTAATAACTTACATCGTTGGATAAGTTTGCAACCATTCAAACAAAACGAAAATATTGGTTGTATGAAAAATATTATTTTAATTGGCACTCTGTATTGGGTTCGCCATTGTGGATTAGGAGAATAATATCGAAAATTTCTCAGGAAGTCAATGATTCAATACGGTACAGCGCATTATTCATAAATTGGCTTATCATCATGAGACAGATGATCTACAGTTCGAGCATTAAGACACTAATTTGGTTTTAAAACGTCATTAAATGATTTTCTCTTCATGTAATATATTATTTCCAACTATTGATGGATTTCTTTCAGATCTTGGTTATTAAAATTATCCCAATATCCGTAAGTGGAATTTGCTAATGAAACAACAACTGTTAATGTACATTATAAAAAAATATCAAAACTTGTATACGCCACGGTCTGATCCTAATTACCATACCGTTAGAATATTTGTCTGACTTCATTTCCTAACTGACAAAATTTTCAAATAAACCGAGCAATAGATAAGATAAGTGAATCACAGACATAGAGGCAAAAATATGAAACACACTGTATCTCTCTAGAGAGTCAAAATAATACTGAAATGAAAAAAAATCTAAAAACATTTGGTCTATTATAAAGAAGTTGAAATCATCCTCCCAGAATTATTTTATATTTTTATCTCACCTCAATTTTTTCATCGTTTTTGCCTCCTTTGGATGCTTTACTGTTAATTTTTCTTCACAGATTCGAATTTGAATCGTCGCAAAATTTACTAAATTTGCGAAGTAAACACTTGCTCTGTTTTTCAACTCTTCTGACATCCCTATTCTCAAGCTGACAAGGCTATAAGAGCCATTAAAGGTAAGCTCGGGTAACTGTGACCGTGATCTTCATTAGTTCTCATTTAATTAGGTCTATCTTATGAACCTGAACTAATATAATAATGTAATTTTGCAGGTATTTTCTTCGAAGGTCAGTTTTTGTAATACGCCACAGAAAAGTGTTGAAAAACGATTCCCATGAATTTTATTTATATATTCAGATATACATGTCCATAGGTCACCTTCCTCTGGAATTTGGGGCAAGTGTGACTATGGCCAAATTCAAAGATATTAATGCACGTAAATCTCTCTTTGGGGTAAGTGTCAGTAATCAGTGAAGGAACTTTTACTGCAATTTATTTGTTTGGAGATATCTTTATTCAAAACATCGTTCGGAACTTTTCAATATTGAAATTGAAATGCCCTATTGAAAACAAACAGAAAATACTCGAGAAATTGCATATTTGTCGAAAAAAAGTTTACAAGTAGAAATCTGAAAAATCAAATGGGAATTTCATTGATCCCCATCTTCTGACGAGTGGTGATGGAAGCACAGTTGTTATTTCATCCTCTGAAAGGGTATCAATGTCTTCCACATCTGGCCAGGTATATTGTTTGACTCTCCGAAATTTCTGTATATAATTTCGTAATATAGCTGCAAAACTATTACTGTTTAGATTGGCTGAATGAACCAGGTTCACACTAACCCGACAAATAGGTCACACTATCCCCAATAACATTTTATTATGGGGCAAGTGTTACATATAATGAATAAATGTAAAAAAAAACAAGAAAAAACGGCTATCTATAGTCAAATTTATTGTTTGGGTAGAACAGTGTATAAAATGGATTCTTACCTTAGATTTTAACAATAAACTCAATGCTTGAAATAAATTCGTTGTACTCGTTCTGATTAATGAATTGTAGGTTAAGAAATTGAGGAAAATATTTTGAAATCACAATATCTCTTCTGTATTTTATATGATGGTTATGGATTTATTATGAGTATAGGCTATTCCTCGATAGATGGCATTGGGCTCTTACCAGGTTTAGCGAAGATAGAGAGCAAATTCACACTTGCCACAAATTTACACTTACCCGAGCTTACTATATATGAACTTTTGAAAACGAAATCCAAGATTCAAAATCACTTGAATATTAGTTATTTATAAGTAAGAGTTTATTGCACTCGACGTGAAATTGTCCGACGAGGCCGTTAGGCCGAGTTGGACAACACGTCGAGTGCAATAAACATTTTTTGCACGAGTTGCATTTTTCTACGTTCATGCAAAAAGCAGAAAATTATTTATTTAGGTGCGGCAGTAGGTGAAGGAAAATAAATAAATAAATAACTATTAATATCGATTTCATCACCATCATCTAGTTTAACATTAATATTACTCATTTCAAATCTTTCAGTTCTGTAATTGTCAGAACTAAATTTTGACTGACGTTTATATAACCACAGTTGCATTGTAAAAATCGAAATCATAGTAGCCATGGGCGCGTATGTTATCACGAGGTGTGGTCTTAGTACAGACAGTTTGCTCTATGCAGGAAGACGGTTTAGAACATAGCGGATCGGTTTTGATTATGGAGTTATTTTCGGGAAGGCATTGTTTGTTCAACTCTGACTGCCAACATTAATACAGAATAATATAAAATATGTAGCTGTTTAAAACGTATGGCCAATCTCACAGAATATCTGCTAAATATGTAGTGGGTTTGAACGTTTATGTTAATCATGATGACAGCACGTTGAAGTAGAATGACAGATGAGTGCAATAAAGACTTTATTGCACTAGTGCAATGAAGACCTTTTTTTCCCACTGAATTTAGTTCAATAAAGTTTTGCTTTTTGCATGAATGTAAAAAAAATTAATTATTAAAATCATAATTACAACTAACAAAGATTTCAATCAGGGACTCTCAGCAATTGATTATTATTGAAACTGATACTGAATTATATAACATAAACTGATCATGAATCGAAATGAATGAGACAAGATATTTCACTAACATCTTGTAGAGATGCAGAATGATGTATTAAGTTTATTTGAAAAACAATAATAATGATAATAATACTCCATCAGGAACAGGATGACTGTTAATATTTTTTGGCTTGACGCTCTGGTACGACTTGGAGATATTTAGTGGTGTATTCACTTTTAGCTGTAGGAAAACCCGGAAAACCTACAGTACCATCCCGGGTGGTCGGTGCGCACTCCAAGCTTTTGATTGATTGATTCTCTCTCGCGTACCGAGTTCTCAAACCTCTGGCCGATGCGAGCCCGAAGCGAGCCCGAAGCTTTATGGCCAGAGACCTCAGCCTCTAGGTTACCAGCTATCCAAATAGCAGAGAAACATCAAGTTTATGGATCTGTTGATTTCCGAAATGAAAAATCACGAATGAAAAAAATTAAAATCTCGATAGATTGATCAAGTACCCTGTAGTGATTGCTAGCGATTTTGGATCGCAAATCGGTGGAAATAAGAATAAAATGCTAGTAAACGGCCACCTCAGTTAAGGTAATTTTAGTTTGTTGTAGAGTATAGAGTGTGTCACCACATAACCACTTTTAAAAAAATGTAATAGTATTAGTTATTTGGAGAGGCCGCTGCCGCAGCCAGGCAAGTAGTCCCACATGGATCCTTTATGCCATTCCCTGATTTCCACATATTCACTTGTCCACAACTCCTCCTTCTACTAATCCTTGTCGAACCTTCTGGACCTCCTGATGGAGATCAGTATGCCCGTCCATTCCAGGTTGGTTAGATCCTCTTGTTCTAGTTTGTCAACTCCAAATATCTCAAATCTGAGCCTCCCGTACGCCTCGCACTCGCCGAGGAAGTGAGATTAGGGATTTCTCGTCTTCTTCGCATTTACGGCAAGTGGGGTTGTCTTCTATTTCTATTAGCGATAGGTGTCTGCCTAACTTGTTATGCTCTGTTAGTATTCCTACAAGGAGGCGTAGTGCTTGGAGCCAGCCACAAAGTCGTTCGACTGTCTGCAGCCGGTATTATCCCAAAGTTTGTTCAGTTATTCTTCCGTCCAGTCGTCAAGGGTTGAAGCGGTTTGGCTTCTTGCGATACCTAGTACAGGCTCCAGCCCACAGAACGGCGTCGCGTAAAAGATTCGCGCAAGTTCGTGTGCCACCTCGTTCCTGTTCACTCCTCTATGACCCGGGACCCATACTAGCAGGACTTCCTTCGTTTCAGCTAGTTTATCGAGAGCATCTCCGCATTCCTGTACAAGTGCTGAGATTGATTTAGGATGACACATAGCTCTGAGCACTGCCTGACTGTCCGAACAGATGTAGATTCTCTGCTCGGGCCCTTCTTTCACCTCTTTTCTCGTAGCTGCGGTTAAGGTGACGACCACTCCCGCTTGGAAAGCTGTTGTGCGTCTTTTCAGCGCGTACCTTTCTCGTGCTTCACATTCTTCCAGGTAGATGCCTGTACCCGAAGCCTATTTGTCATTCAAACGCGAACCGTTCGTTCAACGTATTAGGCTTCCTGTGCGAAACTCCACTGTTTTCTTTTTATTGTTCTCTGCTCAGAATGGTGAGAGCAAATTCTCTGTCGAATCGTAGTCTGTATTGTGTGATTTTTACTCTGAGGGCGAAAATAGGAATATCCACCCACACGATTTCCGCATAGCCTATCGTTGCTCCTTTTTTTACCTAGACTCCTGAGTTCCGCATCCTCAAGTAACCCGCCATTGCCTCCCTCTTAATTCAGACCGAAAGCGGTAGCAGCCTCAGCAGTACCTCCAACACTGTGGTTGAATTCGTTCTCATTGCGACCGTTATTACCAAACAGGCCAACCTCTAGACCTTGCTAAGTCTTCGGCTCACTGTGATGTTCTGTGCGCCTGGCCACCACACGGCCGACCCATATTGGAGCTTTGGTCTTATGCATGACAGCCGTGTACAGCCAGCACATGATTTCTGGGTTAGTGTCCCAATTTCTTCCTACAATTCTCCTCAGTTGCCATAGGAATGCTACCGACTTTTGTATAATCCTATTTATATGCGGCGTCTATGAAAATTTGGAGCCCAGGACCACCCCCAGGTATTTGACCTGCTGGACTAAGCTCCAGCTCTTTGCTAAATATGGTAGGTGGCCTAAACCCATCTTTTTTCTTTCGTTCGGTGAACAGGATCATCTCAGTTGTTGCCAGGAGAGCCCTGCTTCACCGCATCATCTTTCAATTATTCTGCAGGCTGCTTGCATACGGTCGCAGATGACTCCGAATGCTCGTGCTTCGAAATACATATATTACTACTTTTCTAACTCAGACTACCTATATGTTCTGTTCTAAAATGTCCGAGTTAGTACACCAGACATACACGTGACGTTGCGTGTTTACTTTCGTGGAACGAACAAACTTCAAATCTCGTGCAATTACGAAAATATAAAGAACAAAAATGTTCCGACGACAGTGACAACCCCAGTCCTACGGGTTTATGAGTACACAATTCATCATTTCAATTTCCTTTGACCTATTTCGTTATCGACTATATCAAATTCGTGGATTATCCGAATCCAATTCCAAGTAATTGGGATAATTGAGTCAACTTTCAAGAAAATATATGAACAAAAAGTAATTGAAGAAAATTAAAGGTCGAGGAAGAGATTTAGTTTCCAGATATTTTCACCATTAATTTATTTATTAGTATTAAGTTGTCGAAAGGCTATATGAAACGTTCTATTACGTTTCTAGGTAATTTAGGAGAGTTTAATTGGATTTCGTGCAGACCCAAAGTTTCATTACGTAATAATTTTATCAAGGAGAAGTCTTGGCCTATTTATTCTTAATTAGATGTAATCAGATGATTGAAACGAAGGGGTCACCTTTCATTCATTCATAAATATAATAGTATATTATAAAGCACTGATTTGAAATCTTACTTTGTTTGACAAGCAACTGGGTTCGAGAAAAATGTTTCTTTCCATGTGACCATTTTGACAAGAAATAGATTAACTACAAATAATATAAACTGCTATTGTTTCACTTTCAGGACTTGAATGTCTCATGCACTAAGAAAAAACTTCAAGAACCGTTATTAGAAATCAAGTTACCATTTTAAAAAATTTCAATTAAATAGGGGACAGCCTAGCTGTCTTATAACTACAATTCAATTCACTTTGCTATGACGACTCGATAACGGTTATTAAAGGCATCAATTGGCGTATTTTGAAAGTATCTGAGTATGGAATTGCCATTATTAGATGAATCGTATTGATTCAATCAGAGGCTTCAATTATCGTCATTGAGCTCTTTAATAACTGAGATTGGTATTAAATGATCATATACTCTTTGATGGCCTTGCAGTTATTTTTTTGTATGGTACCTCTCTTCATTGAAATCATCCTTTAACAAGTACAATTATCTGAAAATCTGCTGTTCTTCAACTTCGACAGCCTGTATCTCTGAAACATAAAGTATTCACAATTATTGAGAAAGTTGACAAGTGCAACAAATCAAAAGATTTCAGGAAATTCCATCGAAACCATTCTGTCCATAAGCCGGCTGCCTGGTCCTTTAGTTCAGAATCATCACATCACATCATTTCTTCGTCCATTTCACGTTCAGAAGTAACTGCTTTGACTTCAAACATAGGAATATAGTTTCCCATGCTCCATTCTATCAGTTGCAGCTGATATTCTATCATGTTCAAATAAAAACAAGCACTTTTCACTAGTTTTTAGTACTTTCATTATAATGATCAATATCACTAGAGATACAACCCATACGACTTATTAACGCCGACTGACGCCAATGTCGCCAAGCCAATCCCGCCAAGCCGAGTTAAATGATCTTCGTGTGCGTACGCGACACTTCGTGCGAGTTCGGCGCTCTTTTTCATTCGCAAGCAGTGTGAGCGTTATTCTATATAGCCGGGGATACATCTGAGAAACGTTGCCAATCGTTCGCATTCGCTGGTATTGCCATCAGTGCTGCTCGTTCGTAGTCATTCGCGGCAAAGTTGCTTGGTACTGACCACATCAATGAAGTTTCTGCTCATTTCCATTTGCCAAAAACATTCACTAGCGTTCCACTCATTCGTGAAGATTAGTTGACGGTGTAAACAAACATCTCGTGCACGTGTTTATTTACTAGTTTTCAATAAAAAGGTGTATTTGTTTGTTGAAGTATTTGTTAGCTTCTCTGAAGTATGTAAAAATTCGAACGAGTTCGAATATGTATGTATAGTAAGCTCGGGTAAGTGTGAATTTGGGGCAAGTGTGAGTTTGCTCGCTATCTTCGCTAAACCGGGCGACAGCCCAATGCCATTTATTGATGAATAGCCGTGAATCCATAACCATCATATAAAATACAAAAGAGATCTTGCGAAATCCAAATATTTTTCCCAATTTTCTAACCTATAATTCTTCAACCCGAACGAGTATAACGAGTTTATTTCAAGCTTTGAGTGTATTGTTAAAATCTAAGGTAAGAATCCATTTTATACACTTTTCTTCTGCCTAAACAATGAATCTGACTATAGATTGCCGTCTTTTCATGAAGTTGTTTTTTTTTACATTTTTCCATTGCATGTCACACTTACCCCGAAATTAAATGTTATTGGGGATAGTGTGACCTATTTGTCGGGGTAAGTGGGAACCTGGTTCATTTGGCCAATCTAAACAGTAATATTTTTTCAGCTATAGTACGAAATTATATACGGAAATCTCAGAGAGCCAAACAATATACCTGGCCAGATGTGGAAGACATTGATACACTTTCTGAGGATGAAATAACAACTATGCTTCCATCACCACTCGTCAGAAGATGGGGATCAATGAAATTCTCATTCGATTTTTCAGATTTCTACAAATGTTCACTTTCACGATTATTATTTGTTTTTATCCAATGGGGCATTTCAAATTCAATATTAAAAAATTCCTAACTATGTTTTGAATAAAGATATCTCGAAACAAATAAATTGTGGTGAAAGTTCCTTCATATGTTTATCTGAATATATAAATAAAATTCATAGAATACGTTTTTCAACAGTTTTCTGTGGAGTATTACAAAAAATGACCTTCGAAGTGAATACATCGAATATTTTGCTTTTTTGTTAAGATATATGGACCTTGTGTTGATAGAGAAAGGATTTTACACAATACTTTTTCTACCCTTACAGTGAATCAAACTCGTGACAAATTCTGTTTACAAATCGACTGTGAGAGACGTATATACCTAGTGTATCTTCAATTATATGCACATTTCTGTATTAATTTCCATCTAGCAGTCCGATTGTTTGATGATAGATTTACCAAGAATCCTATTTTGAGGTCATATTTACGCAAACTTTTAAATAAGCTCCAAGCAACTGCTACGCTGAAAGATGCTCCAAGATCAGAAAATCCGCCTCTTTCAGAAGAAAAACTGTAGAAATTGTTGCTTTAATGGTAACCAATATGACTCAGTCGACGTCTGTAGTTGCTGAATCATGAGGAGTAAGTTCAAAAAGTGACCAAATATTACGAAAAAAGTTTCACCCCTTTAAAATATAAATCCTATATGCTCTCATGGAGACCTGAGAGTTGAATTTTGTGAGTGGTTAACAAGAACAAATGAAGAAGAATGGGGCTTCTTAAATCGTGTATGTTTCTCAGACGAATGCACGTTTTATCTCCATGGAAAAGTCAACAAACAGAGTGTACGAGAGGGACATTCCCAGATTCCTGAAAAGGTGAATGTTTAGGTAAGAATTTTGGTCATTATCGTTGTTGGGCCAATTTTCATCAGGGGAAATCTTGCAGGAGTTCTTAACAAAAATCTTTTAGAAACTGTAATGGAAACAATCAGAAATGGCTTGAAAATCATGAAATCACATTTCAACCGGATGGGACACCTCATTTCGATCGCATCGCTAGAGAGTTTCTCGATATTAACTTTCCTGGGCGATGGATAGGTCGCAGGGGAAGTGTAGAATGGCCACCAAGATCTCCGGATCGTACATCTCTAGATATTTTCGTATCTGGAGTCAAAAATCTACGCCAATGAATGCCAAACAATAGAAGAATTGGAAAAAGGGATAACAGATACAGGTGAAGAAATAGATGAACAGACTTTCATCAACGTTAGATAAACTATTCATAATAGGGCACTTTATTGTCGAACTTAAGGAAGGGACCACTTCAATCACTTGATGAACTAATTGTTGGGGTACGATGAAAGTGTTATTCAAAAATAAACTAAAACTTTTAGCCAACTAATTTGTTTTGATTGCGAATTTACAGAACATATTCGTAGGCTTTGAGATTTTCCGGTAAGCGGTACCAACTGTTCAGTTGATCCTCAATAAACTCTCTTTGGGCCTCTTATTAGTCGAAATCATGAAGGAATTGACCACACTCCATTTATGTTTTCAAATGTCTTGGTATTAAAATATAATCTTTTGGTGCGAGGTATATGTCTTTCAACATACGAGGTACGTTTCTTTATGTCTAGTTGAATAGATGTGATCGACTTGTTTGACTTTCGCTAGGTTTCTATTTTGATGTGTCATAAGAGCCAAAACGAAAATTCGATGAATGTCCATTACTCCTGCCTCCCTGTACAATTTATCACTAATTATTTTCAAAATCAACTTTTGTATCGTTGTCAAATGCCTCATGTGAACGTTTGTTTTATTTATTTTTATCAAGATGGGTTTCATCAGAGCATAATACATTATTATTAGGTCTTGCACAATTTTCAAATTTTGATGGATATCTTACTATATTAATGATGTTATTTATTTGAATATTCCATTTCAGGTTGCTATCTAGATAAACACGCAAGAATTTTAATGTTTTGTCGTATCCTATTTGTATCACTTCTCTTTTTGTCCCTGAAGAAGATAAGAGTATCATCCAAGAATGTACATATTTCGCCAGATATATAGGTAAATCGAATTATGCGTTGAAATAAATCTAAAACAGAATAGGTCCAAAGACGGTTCCCTGTGGCACACCATAGCGTAAATTTTTTCATCAGTTCATTTAAACAATTGAAATTGGTTTCGAATATTTTTTTTGAGGTCACGATCATTCAGAAAATATGTTTGTGTTGAGTCAAAGCAAGTTGTTTACACATCATCGTGATGAAAATATTATCTTGAATTTCTTTGCCAATCTTTATCAAGTCGTTTAAAATCTCATAACCAACACACAAAATAAAGCATTCGAAGCCGACAGAAAATATCTACAGGAATTTAACAGCATTATCCCTTCAATTCAATTAACAACGTCATAGTTCCTAGGAGTCCTTCCGAAAAAAGTAATCTAGTAAATGGCTTGATTACAAAAAGAACGTTAATTTCAGGCGGCAGGCATATAAAGGGCAAATTGTTTTGTTTAAATGGACTCTTATTTATTTAGGCGTAATTCGTTGTTTACGAATTCTTTCACGGTTTTCAATTCCGTACGCAAATTTTGATTGCTAGGAATTAAGGGAACTGTGTTGAAGTTGGAGGTCGGTGAACGTTGGGTACTCCGTTTAGTGATTTGTGTGGTTTATTTTTTTCAGCTGTGGAACGGTGGCCGGTTGATGCAATAGTTATTAATAAATACACTGAGTGCAAAATCGTCTCTGCCGATTGGGGAAAATATTTTTAGTTACACGACGCATAAGCAGATCATGATATGAAAATCTGCAATTAACTTTATGCTCATTTTAAATGAGCAATATGTAATTTCAGTTCCATTTTTTATTTTTTTTCCAGAATGAAAGAAATTTTCAATGAATGAAATATTTGGAGTTTACTCAACTCTAGACTGCACAAAGCTACTGGTTTATCTGTTTCACTATCATCTTGAAGGGCATGTTATAGATTTGCAGGATCAGCTATGGCCTAACGAATTCAAGGACTTTCCATGAGGAATTCAAAGCGGTAATTGATAGCAAAATTTTATGATCTAGCTTTAAAATTTAAAGAAACGGGAAAATATTCAAACGATGAATATCTAAACGAGTAAAATATGTGCAACATGAAAATATGTCGAATATGTAGAAAATGAACCCTAATGTGAATTTCATCGGTATAATTCATACACTTCATATTTGCAAACGAGCAATATTATAAAATTGTGAAATAAAATGATAGAGTGAAATGGTTGGTCAAATATAATGGTCACCATCCCATGAAGAAAATTAAAGCTTGCCCTACTGTTATATAAATGTTTCTAGAATCCGGCCACTTACCAAGATAAAAGTGCAATTACTTATCTTTGTCTACCAGATGTCTCGCCAAATTGAAATCGCGATTGGTTATTGCGTTACACTTTTGAAAAGCACTCCTAAAAAGCAGCCCAATTGTATTTATTATCATTCATACTGCTACCCCATATTGCTATACAAACTATCATCGCTTTAAAACAAACAAAAAAAAAAAACAAAACAAATTAATATTATGACTATTATTATTATGATTTTGTATAAAAAACTCTCGTTCAAAACATTGATCCTATACTGGTCAAGAATACTCTGGTTTTTGAGATTCCATCTTTCGCAAATTGATTAAATGAAAAACCTCATTTTGAGTGCTGTTGTATTTCGTTTGTATCACAACAGTGATGATGATGATGGTGATTCGAAGTTATTTATGAAGAAACTGTTTACGATGATGAACTATTATTGAACTAATCGTTTTGACTATATCATTCTTAGCGGCGATCTCAATATTCATTCTTCAACTGACTGCATGAACAATTTTGGGTTGAAATGTCAAAACTTTGATCCTACTCGAATATTTAGCAATAAAAATGAATGAGTCACAGAATATAAACTGGATTACCTATATCTTCTGACAAATTATTCTTCAGATTTCACAGATAATGTATTATTGGTTCTTGGTTACCATTTGGGTCTTGATATTGATTTGAGGAATATCAAAATTAATGAATCAATTAAATTGTACTTTTCAAAATGTTGTTACCACTTTCAGAAACTTATCTAATCAAAATTAGTTTAACTTACATCATCGGCTAGGTAATGACGATTTCCAAAATGTTTTTAGCAGTGACGATATAGATGTTGCGTTTAATATGTTTATTGGCACTATTATACAGGGTGTCCGGTAAACCATGGATCATACTGTAACTGGTGATGAACAAGTGCATAACCCATCAGAAAACAACAACTTGACCTCAGTAAAAATCTCACGGTTTTCGAGATATTGTAACTTTTATAAAAAAAAATTGAATTCCTGTCTCAGATCATTCTTGTATGTTCCAAGCAAATAAGAACCGTTTCATGTTAATTCTTATTTTTGATTAATATTACTGAATAGTAGTTGTAATAATCGCAGAAGGCAGATTTTCGATACCTGTCCTTAGAGGTCTACAAAAAAAATATTCTCCAATTTGCATCCTTCAAAACTTTTATGAAACTTTGAACTTATTTTGTGACAAATTAATCTCCAACGAAAACCTGGACATTGGCCTTAATTGCTCGTTTTGTCCAGAGTCTGAAAAGGTATAGAAGTTGCCATAATTATTTTTCGGTTAAAATATATTGCTAAGAGAGTACCAAAGGAGGGTATTTTGCCGTGGATGAAAAGGATTGCAGTTTCGTTCAAAACATTATTTTTCCATTTTGTCGATGTGTGAGCTACAGTTTGTTACTTATTTGTCATAGCGACTGATGAGCTGATGAACTTTCATGAAAAAAAATTTAAATGAGAATACCTAGGTTTATTCTAATGAAAACAACAACAATGTACCCTTCAATATTCCTCATGTCCATGATTAAGAGATTACAACATATGTTCGAAATGTTTTACTTCTGCTCTGATACAAGCGCGACATCTCCTTATAAACGATCTTTTCAACAAACGTCTTGGGTTATTATTGATTTCTTGGGCTGCATGTCGTATTCGGTTCCGTAGTTTCATTTCGCTAGTGATTCCTTCAAACATTCCCGATAAAAAAATCTATCGGTTTCAAGTCCGGTGACCGTGGTGGCCAAAGCTTTGGCCCAAGTCGCACAATCCATCTTTGAGCATATGTTCTATCTAAATATTCTCTTACTTGTCTGCCGTTTTGAGCAGGACACTCATCATGTTGAAACCACATGGTCTGTCTGACTTCCAGCGGCACATCATAGATGGGTTAATTGGATTTGTAAAATTGCTAAATAATTTTCGGAGTTCAGCGTCGGTGGAAACTCGAACGGACCGATTATGTGACCATTCAGTATCAAACATTTTTATTTTAAATTGATGTTGGAACCTGTCTGGTCTTATTATATGGGGATTTTCGAAGTGCCAACTGTGGAGGTTGTGGATATTGAAAACACCCCGACGGTGGCATGATGATTCATCTGTTCATAATATTTTATTGAACAATTCTGTGTCCTCTCAGTGTTTTCCCCACATACGGCGACAAAAAGTTAGTCGTTTTGGGTAATCTGTTGGCAAAAAAGATTGCACCTGCTGTACATGGAAGGGATGCAGTTGATATATTTTCAAGATATCATGAACGGTTGATTTTTTATGGCAGTTCTTCTCTCGATACTACGTTTACGCTAGTGGACGGATTATTCTCAATTTCTTCAAGGACCTTATCTCCAAGGTCATCACGACGTAGTCTGCCTGATCGACCTTGAGCACCAGGAATCATGCCTTCCGAATAAGAGTTATGTACACGTATGAAAACACGATAATCAGAATGTATATTCCTATTGGGATATCTTTCACGATATAGTACAGCAGCTCTCCTTGCGTTGCCTCAGCATTCACCATAATAGTTAGCCTAACTTTTATGAAGAATGACATTTTCTGAGAAACTATTAATAAAAAAGTTTTCCATATGGTTCCAATATCTTGGCGGACACATATATATATATATATATATATATATATATATATATATATATATATATATATATATATATTTATATCGCAATTAATCGTGTCAATAATCATCTCTGTATAATACTGAAATAGATTTATTCATTCAAATTGTACACAGAATACCCAGTATATACCCACCTAATTATGACGTTGTTAAGCAAGCTGGTTGTTGTATCAACAAATTCAATAAACAAGATAAACGGTAATTTTCATGTTTATCTGAAAAAGTGCTTGAGTGAACTCAACACGAAAATTATGGAATCATCAGATGAAGAACATAATATATACATACCAATGGAAATTTTGGAATCGGCTGAGAGTGCCAAAGTCGAACTGCTACCAACAAAGTCAAAGAAACTTTACGAGAAGACGTATAATGAGTTCATAAAATGGCGCAATGAAAATAATGTGAAGGTGATTACAGAAGATATATTACTGGGATATTTTTTTGAGAAGTCCAAGAATCGAAAACCATCTTCTTTGTGGTCATACTATTAGATGTTAAAGTCTACTTTGAATTTGTATAATAATATAAACATAAGAAAATTTCCAAAATTGATAGAATTTTTTAAACGGAAGAATGATGGATATAAGCCGAAGAAATCCAAAATATTGAATAGGGATGAAATCGAACTTTTTCTAAAAGAAGCTCCAGATAATGTATATCTGATGATGAAGGTATGTTATACCTATCTATATTCATTAAGTAATTAAAAAATTTATTGATTCTTTTATAGGTTGCATTAATATTTGGGGTACATGGTGCTTGTCTTAGACAAGAATTAACTAATCTCAAGCTTGATGACATTCAAGATCTATCTTATGCTTTATTGATTACAATTCGAGAGTCAAAATCTAAAATACAACGAACATTTACCATTTGCAGTACTGAAAACCAGTCAGGTAATTATTTGGATATTTATAGAAGATATGCTAGTCTACGTCCCGCAAATACTGAACATGGGCTTTTTTTATATTCTATAAGAACAACAAATGTACAAAACAAGTCGTTGGGAAGAATCTGCCAGGCCCAGAAGAATATACGGGTCATTGTTTCAGGCGTTCTTCAGCCAATTTATTGGCTGATGCTGGGGAAAGTATCACCAATATCAAAAGACACGCTGGTTGGAAATCAACTACAGTAGCAGAGAGCTACATTGATCAATCGATTTCAAATAAATTGAATATTGCCAAAAAAATTGCCGGCGATGGTGATGGACCGATACCAAATAATAATTATTTGGACCTACCATCCACATCTAAAATGAGTGGTGAGGATGTTTCAAAAGGGAATAATTATTTTCAACAGAAAAGTGAATATCCCACCCTCAATATTCAATTGCATAGTTAATATAAAATTCTAATTTTCAGGGTTATGGAGCAAAAATGTAGATTATGAATAAAAGTTGAGTATTTCTTTATTGAACTGAATTCATTGTTTCGTGGTAGGTCTTCCGTGAAATGATGTGCGTAGGTATATACGGACAATTTTAGTATATTGTCTACTTTACCGCCCGCGGGCCATGATGCGCCCACGGGCGGTAAAATGCCACTTTACGCCCGGCGAACCGGGCGGTGAAGTGTATTTTACCGCCCGCTAGTGCATAAATGAAATGAATTTCGGCATACTCACGAGGAGTGTGAGGCATTTTGATAATGATGCAAATCTTGCCAAGTCTTCAAACCCTATCCACGAATACCAATACACAATAAGGTTCAATAATGTCGTAATAGATGCAGCTCACGAAAACACGATGTTGTCTCTGCCTGTCATTCAACTGACAAATCAACCTAGACAAAAGAGCAGCGAAAATATAAAAATATAATATAACCATTTCGAACGAAATTGCAATCCTTGTGATCCATCGTAAAATACCCCAATTTCGTACTCTATTAGCAATATCTTTTATTCCGAAAAGAATTAGGGCAACTTCTATACCTTCTCATACTCTGTACAGAACGAGCAAGTTTTTAAGGCCAATGTCCAGGTTTTCGTAGGAGATTAATTTGCCACAAAAGAAGTTCAAAGTTTCATAATAGAAATCTTGAAGGATCCAAATCGGAGAATAATTTTTTTTTGTAGACCCCAAAGGACTGGTATCGAAAATCTGCCTTCTGCGATTGACAACTACTATTCAGTAACATTAATCAAAAATAAGAATTAGCATGAAACGCTCCTTATTTGCTTGGAACATAAAAGAATGAAGTGAGACAGGAATTAAACTTTTTTATAAAAGTTCCAATATCTCAAAATCCGTGAGGTTTTTACTGAGGTCAAGTTGTGGTTTTCTGATAGGTTATGAATTTGTTCATCACCAACTACAGTATGATCCATGGTTTACCGGACACTCTGATTATTATGTTGATCTGACTTTTCCTCTAAAAAAGAAAAAACCAAACAATGTATCTACCACGGGATGGATCAGTAATTATATTATTGAAATGGGAGTTTAACTGAAACATCTGTTCTGGTTGAAAAGTTTTCGAAAGATATAAGATGAAAAAAATATATATTTAGGTGGAATAGCTGATGCAAAAATAAATTATCAAAATAATCTTGAGGAAATAAAATGCACAGAAACAAAAAGATATTTGGAAAACAGTTAGAGAAAAAGCAGGTGAGTAAATTAAAAAGTAACTAGATTAGATTGAAGTTCAAGGAATTCTTATTAACAATAAGTAGAATATAACTAGCGAATTTGATGAATCTTCTTCACCTGTAGCAAAAAATTCCGTGATCAAGCATATTACGCATTTTGTTTCAGTCTATCAATCAGAGAGACGTGGGTTCGATTCCCCGCATGGTCACTGGTCTTGTGCTAGAAATCGCACGTTAAAATTGTTGTTGTTTGTTGAAATTGTTATATCCGTCAAACGGTTAAAAGGTAAGACCTCGTTAATCCTTAGCTCGCACAAGTTTCGACTTCTGAGGGCTGTCATTCGTAAGGGGATGACAGCTGGTTAACGGAAAAAACAATTTTAAACAGCAACAACAATATTTTTCTACAAACGCTTAACAGTAGCCTTTGACGCTTTTAGATTTCAACGCAAAGTTGACGTTTTCCGTGAAATGTCATTTTGTGACAGCATTTGCGCTCTAGAGCGAAAATATTTCGAAAACACTCGCTTCTCCAACCTATTTCTGTATGATGATTGATGATAGTGGCTGTGAATTATCAAACACTCCTTCTGATGTAGCAGAAAGTGCAAAAATTGTTACTTTGAACAATACGGTAAATTCATGACGTGATTTCCAATATTCGGAGGAATTAATGTTAGATGGATCTGCTGATCGTCCAGCAGGGTCAGGAATAATAATCACAATTGTTCATTCAATTTTAGTATAGTCAATGATGAATTAAATTAATATTATTCAGGAATTTATGATATGTGTTCGATATTCGAGTTAAAATGAAAGTTTGTTATAATGTGATACACTTTTGTTAATAATAATAATAGATTTTATTGACAGGAATAGCTATATAACAATTAATATTAAAATAAGACGAAGAAATTGGGTAATCCTATCAAATGGCAGGATTCAATGTATGACCATGGTAGATTACCATTACCTTGCTCTTCCATCCAACCATACAGCTGAATAAAGCATCTGGTGTTTCTTTTTCTGAAAACTGCATTCGTAGAAAACATGTATTTCGAGCACAAAGTGTCATTGTCGCTCTCCATAGATTACCGCGCTCCGCTTTGCGTCGCGCGGTAACTCTCTTTGTCCAACGACAATATATCACTTTGCGCTCTCAATACACAAATAGCTATTACATCCATGAACATTATAAATACATTTTACTTTGCCCCTGTGGATGGTCATGCAGCGGTAGATATGAATCGTTCTTTGAAGAACGTTAGATCATTGGGCATTGCCTGTCTTTCAACAAAAATTATAAAAATTATAGGACTCATTATCGCAAGTCCTCTTGCAGATTTGATTAACATGAGTATTGGGTATGATGCATTTCCTAGAGAATTAAAATTGTCACTCCGCATTATATGGAAAAAGCAGTGTTAAAAATTTTAGGCCGATTACTGTGCCAACTGTCATATGTAAGAGTTTTGAGAAATGCATACATACCAGGATGCTTGGTTTTCTTGATAAATATAACTTTGGATTTCGCCGGATTTCGCCCTGGAAGAATGACGGACAGTGCCTCATTGCCTCGATTATGTCTACGCATCATTGGACTGTGGAAGGTGTGTTGGGGTACTCGACTTTGAGCTTTCCAAGGAATTTCCAGAAACCTAAAGAATACAGCTTCCACCATAGTTGAATCAATCTCTGTTCCCGAAGTGACGAGCGACATGAGTCTCTGAAATAGCCTTTTTTAGTAGGACATTATTATACTGACTGGAATTTCTCATCGTACAGTTCCATGCATAAGTTTCGTGCGAGTGGAAGAGAAACAAATAGGAGATTTTGGGTATGTCTTGGCTCAAAACTTTTTCTAGGCGACAATGATTCATGTGATCACAGATATATTTGATGTATGTACTAAATAAAAGTGGCCCTAGTACCTTTCCTTGTGGTTCACTGTGTTTCACTGTTGAACTTGCTGTATCCATTTTATTTCCTTTCTTCCACTACAATTAACATGTTTTAATGTCAAATCATACCTACTCCGTCTGAATTCAATATCTGTTTAATTTAAATGAAAATGTTTACGACTTTTCTGTTATAATCTCGTTGAAAATAAAATTTTAATATAGTTTTTCACTTATTATTTTAGAATATAGGAATGTCAGATTAAGTAAATAGGTGTTAGTCAAATGAGCTCAACATACTTTTTCCTTTTCCAGAATCATTGTGAATTATTATATCAAAGTAAATTCTGGAAAGTTCGTTATTTATTTTCCCCAGCAACTTGAAATACAGCATTCGTGGAAGGAGTTGCTTTCAAAAGACTCATTAACTTCTACATAGTTATAAACGTACAAAACCTCATTTCCGTGAACCAAACTAGCTTTAAACCGCTGTAATTGTAGTTAATAATAACCTCGCTTATTAATGCCGCTCGGAAGCTTTATGAGAACAAAAAAGGATTACATTATGTTAAAGGAACGATTTAATTGAATTCATACAAGTAAAATGAGAGGATATCAATAAGTCATACAAGGCATTATGTTCCACAACGTAAATTAGACCGGAAACTTCGTGCGCCCAATTCTATCATCAACGGAACCTTTCGAAGACTCGGACGGGATTTTCAGAATGAGCTTTCATCCTTTTCAGCTGAAACATCGTTCATAGAGATGGTGAATACTCGCTTCATTTCTGAATGGATATTTTTGTATTGTTAACAATGTTGAAAATGGAATGAATATGTCGTCTATTGTAGCTTTTATATTCATGATCTTTCTGGCTACAATTATGAACGCAGCTACGTTCACATGTAATGAAAAATTGTTTTGAAATACCTGGTATACAAACATAAATACTTTCATGTAACTATGAGTGTTAGGGAAATCAGAAGTCAGTAATACTTGAAAATAGTGTAAAAGCCGAAAACGCGGTCGTATTAAATATGTCTTAGTGAAAATTAGTCAAAAGTTTCATCTTCATCCTATATTCAACATGAATTTTCAAAAAATGAATAGATCATTAATCGAACGAGTTCCATCCATAGGAATCATAGAAAGAACTGTTGCTAAAATGGGCAGGTGCAATTTTTGGTCCAAAAGCTAGTGGAATATTTTCAAGTAAAATCAGTAGCTGCTACTAGGGAAAATTTCTATAGGATTTACCCTCCAATCAAGTAACACAACCTAGATGAGTAACTTGCCGCTCACGCCTTGATCTTTGTTTGTAAGGGACAACTTCTTAGAGAGAGGCCTGTTAAACACAAAGATAACAATGGCCTTTTCCCACATTGGCAGTGTCGTGCGTTGTTTACAGAAATAGTGAGGTTCAACAAAATAGAAATAACGGAAACCCAATAAAGAATGGAAACCTGAAATTGTGATAAAAGAATCTTCACATGATTCCGACGAGAGCCGATGCTCTAATTTATATGTTTTTTCCATAAATCATTAAAAAAAATAGTTGAAATTGGTTTTTCCGTTAACCAGTTGTCGTCCCCATACGAACGTCCAGCCAAGAATTAACGAGGTCTTACCTTTTAACGTGCGATTCCTAGCACTTTCTCAGGCCATCAGAAAAATAAAGTGGAATCACTGGGATTGAATCAGTGACCGGTAAAACCAGAATGATTTAAAACATTGACTCTAACCACTCGGCTACCTGACCTTACATATTCATTTTACTCTTTTCCAATTCGGTTTCCCTTTCTCGATAGTCAAAACACTGGTAGATTACCTGTGAAATGAAATATTTTGATTTCTAGCTTCAAATGGCCTTTTATACATTTCACATTGTTTAATAATAAAAACTGACGAAAATTAAACACAAATCAACTCTGAATTTGCCCTTTGTTCACCAAAAAAACACTCCTATGAGCCAAAAACCAAATGAAACAAATGCTTTTTGTTCTGTCAGACATCAAATTCAGCGTTGCCGTACTGACCAAACTATATTGACTGCGAAGAATCTCCGTTTGGCGATGGAAATACTATCGTTTTCACATGCTCCCAAAAAGCTGCAATTAACGTTCAAATTGCCTTATATATACAGTGTGACCCTCTTAAGACCGGAGCACTTCTATAAAATCAACATTTTTCAACCGATTCGAATGATTTTTCATTAGGTAGACATTCTAAAAGTCTACTAGGACACCAAATTTCATGAATACATCTCCATTTCCAGGGCCAACTAATCTCAATTTTCAAGGTCAAAAATCCAAAAAAATTACCAGCCATTTTTTTAGAAAAATTCTAACTACATCACTGGATTTGCGACACTTTTATTTGGTCCTTATGTAAATAACGTTGAAATTCGTCAATCAATCAAAAAGTTATGAGGGGATCAAATTTGAAAAATATGCCGTTTAATCAACCCACCAATTCAATTTCAAAACTTTTATCAGAGCTTTGACTACACCACTGGATTCAGGGAGTCTCGAAATATTACTAACTGTAATTTCATCGAAATCTGTTGACAAATAAAAAAAAATTAGGAGATGAAATTGACATTTTCCAGAAATTCCATTAAAATAATTTCACAATTTCCAACCGACACAATTTTTTTTAGCAGACAGACCAACAAAAAAGTCTACGTTTGAACAAAAAATTTGCAATATATTATTCCAATTTTCAGGGTATACTACGATTTTTTTTATGTTCTAATTGCTATATTTCATTAGCGAATTTTTTCGTGAAATTTCGACTCAGCCACTGGTTTCAGCATTCTTTCTTCATTTAGGTGAATTCTGAAATTTTATTTGAAAATATTCATTGGCAACAAAGCTATAACATTAATAATTTTGATAACATGCCATTATTTTTGAATATTTCAGACAAATTCTGAAAATCGGCAATACTGTCAACACAAACGTAGAAGATCATTGAGGTTTCTGATAGAAATTCGCTTTCATAACACAAATTGTTCTCGAGTTATAACATCTAGAATGGTATTTTTGGAAAAAATTTAAAATCCATAACGTCCAGAAACCGGCTTCTCGAGATATCGATTATTGTACAATCAACCAAGAACTTTCGAATGAACTGAAAACTTTATTTTGATTTTATTTCCAAATTTTACGATGGCTAACAAATGACATCGATAATACAACATTGAGTAATTTTGGTTCTAATCAATAAATTTCAAATTTTTGTTGCTTCCACCAAACCACCATTCAATTCAATACATTTTTCGTATCTCTTTCGAATATGATTTACAGTATTTTTGAGTACTTCTGGTGTTATTTCTCTACAAGCTTGACGTATTCTTTCACACAACTCCTGTCTAGTTCTTGGGCGGGATTTGTAGACTTTTTGTACAAGAAGACCCCACAAGAAGAATTCAAGTGGGGACCTTGGTGGCCATCCAATCAATTCACTTCTTCGACCAATCCAGTGACGAGGAAACGGTTCATTCAGCCATTGTTTAATAATTCCAGCATTATGCACAGAGCATCCGTCTAATTGGAAATGTAAGTTTATTCGCTCAACAATAGGAAGATCATGAATAGCATTCCATAGTTCAGTTCTGAGAAATTCCAGTAATTTGATGGCATTTATATTTCCTTCGAAAAAAAATGGGCCAAAAATTCGTTCATTTAATATTCCGCACCATACATTAACTTTTTCCGAATATTATCTTTTGCAGTTTATAACCAAATTAGGGTTTTCGGTTGCCCAAAATCTTGTGTTTTGAGATGAAACAACACCGTTAGTCGTGAAAGTGGCTTCATCGCTGAATAATATACATTCTAAAAATCGTCTGTTACTCAGGTATTCTCATTGTGCCCACAAACAAAATTCAAGTCGTTTTTCTTGATCTCCGTCTTCCAGGGTATGCAAAAATTTGGGTTTGAATGGTTTCATTTTGTTTTTTCGTAGGCATCTCCGTATATTTTCCCTTGGTAAATTCAAATCTAGGCTTGCCACTCTCAAACTGGCATTGGGATTATTCCTAAAGTAATCTAATACAACCTGTTCGTGTCCAATCCTTCTTCTCACATTATTCCTCAAAATATTCTTCGATACAGCGCCTGATTCATTGAAACTTTTATTTATTCTGTGCACTGTACTATTACTGATAGGGGGGGGGTCTGGATGTCGATCGTTGAATATTGTGCACACTTCTCTTTCACTCCTATCATTGTGTACAGTAAGACGCACAATTTCAATTTTTTCTGGCAAAGACAATTGTAAAGCCATAACGAAATTTAGTTCTATTGCAATTGAATATTGATCAATACCTTTCTCACATTCGAATTGAGACTCGATCTGTCATTGTCAGGGCTTACTTTTGTTTTATTCAAATAACTATTAAAAATTAGAACGTCATCACAGCCTACCTTTCTCGAGTTCGAAAGCGAATTTCTATCAGAAACCTCAATGATCTTCTACGTTTGTGTTGACAGAATTGCCGATTCTCAGAATTTGTCTGAAATATTCAAAAATAATGGCATGTTATCAAAATTAATTATGCATTAGCTTTGCTGCCAATGAATATTTTCAAATGAAATTTTAGAATTCACCTAAATGAAGAATGCTTAATCCAGTTGCTGAGTCGAAATTTCACGAAAACATTCGCTAATGAAATATAGCAATTAGAACACAAAAAAAATCGTAGTATACCCTGAAATTTGGAATATTTTGCAAATGTTTTGTTCAAACGTAGACTTTTTGTTACTCTTCCTGCTAAAAAAAATTGAGCCGGTTGGAAATTGTAAAAATATGTTAATGGAATTTCAGGAAAATGTCAATTTTATCTCCTAATTTTTTTTTTATTTGTCAACAGATTTTGATGAAATTACAGTCAGTGATATTTCGAAACTTCCTGAATCCAGTGGTGTAGTCAAAGTTCTGTAAATTTGTGGGTTGATTAAACGGCATATTTTTCAAAATTAATTCCTCATAACTTTTTTATTGATTGACGCATTTCAACGTTATTTACATAAGAACCATTTGAAAATGTCGCGAATCCAGTGGTGTAGTTGGAATTTCCCTAAAAAAATCGTTAGTAATTTTTTTAGATTTTTGACCTTGAAAAATGAGATTAGTTGGCCCTGGAAATGGAGATTTATTCATGAAATTTGGTGTCCTAGTAGACTTTTAGAATGTCTACCTAATGAAAAAAAAATTAATCATTCGAATCGGTTGAAAAATGTAGATTTTATAGGGGTGCTCCGGTCTTAAGTGGGTCACACTGTATATATATTTCATCCAAGACAGTATTTTTGGGTTTTCGTTGCCATGAATATACCCGACAGAAGTTAGAATCTAGCTAACGTGTTTAATGTATCCTTAAAAAATTGCGACTTGGCAACAACGTCATGACTTGGGGGATAATATTATGAAAAGATGTTACCCTCAGTAATATATTGGTACTACTCATCTAGGTCCAATAACATTTTTGCCTATAATTCCGACCCACACGTTGACTGAAAATCCATATTGATTCTAACATTCTTGAATTGCATGTGGGCTATCTTCGGCCTATATTCACGGTATCCCAAAATGATTTAGCTAGGTTCTAGTTCCTAAACTAGACGAGATATTTAATTGGAACAAAAGCTATAAGGATACCCCAAAATTACAGCGCCCTGTATATTTTTCAATATATTCTTATAGAATTACTGATAAATAGATGAGAAAACTGATATTTGAGTTTCAAATCTATTTACCTATGAAAATGAAAGTTTGAAATTCCCTTAAAAGAAGACAGAAAAGTAAGTAACGATTTCACTGTATTTCAAGGTTTTTCAAATTATCTTATTTCAACAAGTGTTCGAAATGAAGGCCTTGAGCAGTAACACAAGCTTCAAATCTTGTCCATAACTTTCGAGTACGTATATGTAGTTATTATCATTTGGGGCGTTATTCTGCATTATGAATGTCATACTTCAGGTCCTCTAAGTCTTGGAGTTTACTCGTTTAAGGTTCCACAAGAAAACATATAAGGGGGAAAGATCAAGCGAACGAGCAGGATACCTTATCCTCCCTCCTGCTGCCACCACTTTTGTTGTCTCTCAGGCAACGGTATTTCTTCTAATAATTCCTCTAAACTGTGTTCTAGGAAGTGATGAAACCCTCCTTCCGTTAACGTGAGTAGTGTTCAATGATCCGTCCATTAAACCATTGACACCAAACATTGACGCTCCAAATGTTTTGAAATTAGTCTCAATTACCCAATGTGTATCAATAGGGAAGCAATAATTAGAACTATGCCTATTAATGACACCATTATTGTGGAACTTTGCTTCATCACCACACATTATTATAGTTAATAAGGTTGGGTCGTCTTCAAGGTTATCTAATAAGTGTGCAATACATTGTAAACATCTGTCAGCGTCACCTGGATAGAGTCCCTGCACTAGGTTAGGTTTGAACGTGAGAGGGCCCATATCAGGCCCTCTACTGCTGCCAATGGCCTATTGTGGCTCAACCTATGGTTATATTTCTCCCAGTATATCCAATCATTGGGAGAACAATTTACCAGGTTCTCTGGCCTTACTGTTGTATTGCCAAATGTTGAAAATCTGGTTCTGGCCACTGCGGGGCATGTACATAAAATGTGTTCATACCAGTTCGATTTTCTGCATGTAGTGTTTGAGTTTGCAGTGGCCAGTGAGCATACCTACTATAACTCTGAGATGTGCTCTACTGAGTTCTAGCAGTTTGTCGGAGTCCTGTTTTTCCCTTGTGCAAGCGATAAATGCTTTGGAATGAGCTAGGTCCGGTAGACTACGCCAATACTGGAGTCTTTTATTGTCTGCCCAGGATAATATAACATTCCTGGCAGAGCTATTATGTGCTATACCGATTACCGGTTCTAGCCCAGTGAATGTTACTTCGACCCCCCCTTTTGCTAGGGCGCCCGCTATTTCTTTCCCTTCTAGGCCCGTGTGACCTAGTATCTAGACTAGGTTAACATTGTTGCGTTATGCCAGTCAGTTTAAGGTTTCTCCGCAGTTCCATACTGCTCTGGATTTAAAGCAGTTGGATTCAAGCGCTTTCAGTGCTGCTTGACTATCTGAATATATTTTTACTATTTTTGTTTCGTGGTGTACATTTTTCAGCTCCCTTGCACACATTTCAATGGCATATACCTCTGCCTGGAATACCGTAGCTGATTTATCCATACTAAATGTGCATTTTACTACTGGGTTCATCCTATATATTCCGGCTCCGACGTATTCCAGAGTTTTGGAACCATCGGTAAACTAACGTTCATTTGCCCTACATAGGTCAGTTTCATTCTGAACCCAGTCTTCTCTTCCAGGGAAGACCACAGTGTAGGGCGTGTGAAGATTGATAGTTTTGGGCTGATGTCTGGGGGTATTCCTAGAATGTTGTGAGCTATTATGCCCTCCAGCATGCTGCTGTTCCTCACTACCACTGCCTGCGGTAGACTAATGGCCGCTTGGTGGAGTCTGTATGTTGCCCATGTTGCCTCTCTTTCCAGAAATATATGAAAAAAAGTTTAAAATTGTTTTTTCCGTTAACCAGTTATCAGACACGCTTGTCTCTGTAGTCCGTGCTATTTTTTGTTGGCCCTTGCTCTACCAGACTACAGAGCCATACGTGATTATTGGTCGTATGACGATCACGTACTGCCAGTATTGGTAATATACCCCATGATTTGCCTCATATTGTGCGGCATCTACATAATGATAGGCTAGCCTTTCGGATAGTCTCTTCCAGATGCGAGTTCCAATTTAGCTTTTCATCTAGGGTTGTTTCCAGATATTTTGCTTCAATCGCAAAACGAATTGTTACACCATTGATGGAAGGAGGTATTAAATGTTCTAGCTTCTTTTTCTTGTGGAAAGTGATATGAACATTTTGTGGGGGTTGATGGAAATTTCCTCCATCTCACACCATTCACATATGGTGTCCAATATATCCTGAAGGGCGTAGGAGATCGTCTCTTCGAGTTCATCGCGTATTACTAGGACCATATTGTCAGCATATGCTTGCAGATCGACCTCTCATAGCGAGAGAATGGCCAGCAGATCATTCACCAGCAGTGACCATAGGAGAGGGGAGAGAACACCCCCCTGAGGGTAGCCCCTGGCTAGTTTGAAGCTGACACTTTACCCCTCTAAAGAGGTCGTAATAGATCTGTTATGAAGCATACTTCTTAGCCAATTACATAGTTTTGGTTCAATTATTCCTCTAGAGACAGTGGCCTCTCATAGGGAGTGAGGTAGTGCATTGTTAAATGCTTCTTTTATGTCAAGGAATGCGGCGACTGCTACCTCCTGGTGTTCCAGGGCGTCGCTCATTCCTGAGAAAAGGTTGTTGAAGGCAAGTTCAATGATTTGCCAGCCTGGTAGGCGTACTGGTGAACATTGAGTGAGTGCTTTGTTAATAGACCACACCTCATGTTCCCGTCTAGTATTTTTTCCATGCTTCTCAATAGAAAGGATGTCAGACTAATAGGTCTGAGCCATTTTGGGTGTGGGTCCTTGCACTAAGTGAACTTTAAATGGATGGTATTCAAAATCTCGTGAAATTCTTTCAACGGAACTCTTTGTTATACTAAGTTCGTCGGATACTTTTCGAGTGGAAACATGTGGATTAATATTTACATACACCAACACATTTATGATATTTTCCTCATTAAATACAGAGAAGTGCCTGAACTCGTTGAATATGGTGGATATACAATTGAAGACCCTTCATAATAATTGTCCAGATTAGTAAATTGCAAAAATTGAGGTGGCATTATGGAATTACGAGTTAAGTCAGATTTTCAAAATATTAAGTTAGAATTGTAATATTTCGAGTAAGTCAAAATTCCAAGATACTGAGTCAAAATTACATAATTAGGGCTCAGTGAGTCGGATTTCCGAAATATCGTGCCGGAATTATCGAATTCCGAGTTGAAAAGTAATGATTTTAAAATACTCACTGCAAGAGAGTAAGTCAGAATTCGCAAAAACTGAATCGGAACGAAGTTAGTAAATCGGATTTCTGAGATAAATAATTCTATCTTTACTCAAAATAGGAGAAAACTATGAAATATCTTGGCATTGTAATAGATCGTCATGTCAAGTGGGACCTGCAAATAAAAATATGTGGTTAATAAAATAAGGGGTTTGTTATAGAGATTCAGATACCTCAGAGATTTTCTAGCCACTGAAAATTACAGAATATTATATTATGCCTTGGTTAAATCGCAATTACAGTACGGTATAGTAGGATGGGGTGGAGTAAATGATACTCACCTTGAAAAACTGAACGTTGTTCAAAAATACATCATGAAAATTATATATCATATGGCCCGCACTTATCCAATCGACGATTTGTTCAGGGAATCTAAATTCCTTGATATAAGGGAATTATTCTGTTTCAGTATCCTAAAAAATATAAAAAAAGGAAATATCGTTCTACAGCCATCGAATCATAACCATCACACAAGAAAGAAAAATAACACATGATTTTATCTATCTGCAACAAAACTGTAGGCCAACGAAATGCAACTTACCTCAGTCCACGATTGTACAATGTAATACCAGATAACATAAGAGATGATATAAATAAAAAGTTCAGTTTCAAAAGAAAGGTTAAAAAGTGGATTATAGAAACGGAAAGATCATTATTTCATGACATGAACTGAAGAAGGTATTCAACAATACTGTTAATAATCTACAGTAGTTGTAATTATTATTAACTAAGTATTTTTTATATATTTTATTTTATATTTTATGTTCATTTTATTCTGTAACTATATAAATAAAAAATTTCAAGAATGAATGTTATTCCAAAAATTGTCTTCGTTTACGTTATCAAAATGTTTTAGTATTAATTACATAATAACTTTACATTTTAACTTCATATTTTATAAAAGTTATAAATTTATTTTATCTATCTATATAGGTGATAATGTGGCGTTTTGATGTTAACAATTATTTAGGCTTCATATCATATCTCTTAATACAAATTTAATTAATAATTTTAACTATCCCCTAGTTTTATGTTATAACTTTATGACTAATTCATTAATGTGATAATCTACACATAATTTTCATACCCATGGTCGCGCACAAGATATAACAGTTCATAACTGTTATAAACTTCTGCGACTTATCCAAGTTTATTTGTAAAATTCTGTTTGAACCTGCCATTGTTCTTATAAAATTATTTTTTCTCCCATTAGGAATTTCCCAGACAGGCCCTGTCTCCGGAGCCCCGATACTTCCGGAGGGCGCGCTGGATCATTTATCCCAAATAACCACTCCCCACGCCGAAGGGTGAGCGACTATTGGGTCAGAGAATCATGTGCCCTGAGCAGGCAGAATGAACCAAGAATAATAGCCTTTAGCATTCGTCCGGCTAAGATTTCTGCCATATCACGGCAAGCCGGTATGATTTTTAAGTTTAAGAGCAGTGTGTCCATCATTCCACCAAGGACCCCTATTATCAGAGCCACCATTTTGACAGCATGGTTTGGATAAAGCCTGCGGAGTTCAAAGAGTAGATCTCGATATTTAGTCCGTTTTTTCCTCCTCTTTTAGGACGATGTTCGTTTCGCCAGGAGCTGAAAACTCAATGACGAAAATCGTCCTACTTTGAAGGTCGAGGAGGACTACATCAGGCTTATTGGCTTGTATTTGCCTGAGGGTAGGGAATGAGTAGTTCCAATTGATTCGGCACTTCTCGTTCTCCACAACGGACTCAATATCCCCCGGAGCATAAGGCAACACCGGTGTCTCGTCTACACCGTACGAGTGTCGTAGATGGTAGTACAATACTCGTAGGGCCGCGTTATGCCTGTGGATATAGGCTGAGACCGCATAAGCTGGACAAGCTGACAGCAAATGCATTAGGGTCTCAGCTGCCTCACGACACGCTCTGCATCTAGTTTCAGGGACCTCTATACCCATCACGCGACTACGGTAGACGAGGGTGTTGAAGACACCATCGTGGCAGGCCATTATGAATCCCTCAGTTTCCGACTTCAGCCCACTTGACTTGAGAAGTTCAGGTTTCTGGATAAGCCAAGGTCTTCAATGTTCTTGCATAGCCATGCATTGGCTTATCTTTATGTAGCTCTAGGAGCCTGTCACATTCCGCAGGTTTCACGTGGGCTTTTTGCTGAACGGGTTCCAACTCGGTGACAGAGTTTGGGTTCGTCCGTTCAGTGTCGAATACGAGACCGAGTTCATCGGCTGCACGGGTTGCTGCCTTGAAATTAAATGCTCCAATCCCTGCTTTCTCGTGATCGCATACCAAGCAGAGAAGGGGATCTGAACTCCTGATGACTTTACAGGCACCATCTAGTACCATTCTGTTGTGTAGACACTCCAAACTCAAAAGTCCACGGCCGCCCCGCTGTCTGGGGAAGTATAACCGTGGAACAGACGATTTAGGATGCAAGCTCCTATGAAGATGCATCATTTTGCGAGGTTTTACGTCAAGTTGTCGCAGCTCTTCCTGTGTCCATTTCATCACTTCACAGGAGTAAAGTAGAATCGGAACGGCAAGCATATTAGTTGCAGCAACTTTGTTCTTCCCCGACAGTTCTGATGACCAGATCTTTCGGAGTTTGTACTGATACTTGCCGCGGAGAGAGTTTCTGACAGTAGCTACCTCTTGGGTGTGGCGTTGTTCCACCTTTAGGTAGGTATACGTCTCTCCGGCATCCAGATGATCTACGAGCTGAACGTCCTCTCCGTATTCCGCGCATCGTCCTCTTTTGAGATGAACCGTGGCACATTTATCGATCCCAAACTCCTTTCCGATGGCATGCGTATACTCTTGCACCACCCTTAAGGACTGACGAAGATCCTTTTCTCCGGAGACATAAAGTTTAAGGTCATCCTTGTAAAACAGATGTGTGGCCTTAAGCCTCCGGTTGCTGTGGGTGCCGCAGTTGTATCCTCGGGTTTTCCGTAGTACAACGGACAATGGCAGTAGTGAGATGCAGAAAAGAAGAGGGCTGAGGGAGTCTCCCTAAAACACGCCTCTTCTAATGATAACCTGCTCCGTTTGGACTCTGACTTGACCAGATGTTATGGTAAAGCGGGTCCTCCAGAGCGGCATCAGCTGTTCAATGCATCTCACTATTTGATCGGGTACCGCAAGGCATCTGAGCAAATGCATTATGATCTCATGCGATGTTGTATCAAATGCCTTGCGACAGTCGATCCAGGCCATCGAAAGGTTACGCTTATAGTGCACGGAGTCCTGCGTGATGCATCTGTCGATCAGCAGGTTCTCCTTGCAGCCAGCGACCCCCATCTTTGCCTCCATCTTTGCTCATATATTCGTTCATACACCGGCTCAACCGCGTAGAGTATTCGCATGTATAAAATGCGTATATACATCTTATAGCATGCGTTCAAGCATGTTATTGGTCTGTAGTTCTTGGGATCAGACAACTCTCCGTTTTTGGGGATTAGCACAGTTTGCCCCTCTACAAACCAATCCGGAATCTGTTGCTCCCCATCCAGCCAAGAGTTGAGAACTCTTGCTAGATGGTGGTGGGTACATGGGAATTTTTTCCACCAATAGTTATTTAGTCCATCAGGATCTGGAACAGCATAGTTCTTCGAGCCTTTGAGGGCCTTTCGAACTTCTTCCGGGGTTATCGGATATTATTATTATTATTATTATTATGAAATTTCGGGTTAGTACTTCAAATTTTCAAGATAACAGAGGAATTTAAAACATTAAATTGGTTTGATTCTTGCAGAATCTGGAAAATATCATTTCATACTGCATCTAAGGAATCGTAGCCTTGGTTTCAGAAAATTATCATTTTGTACTGAAATCGTGCTAAAGATTCCACAAGAAGAATCCCTTTTATCAATCTCTTTCATTTCAATGTTGTGTTGTTAATTACTCGAGTAGAAATCAACGTCATATAATTTGTAATCAAATACCTATTTATTCAATATCAAAAATCTCCGAAACAATAATTTTCTGATGGGAAATATTTTATCGTGAATAGGTAATGAATTCATGTCGAAGTACAAAAGTAAATCATCACGAACCAGAAAAAGGAACGGAAATAACAGCTCAAATGGAAAATTTTCACATCGACCCATTTTTAAATATTCCAGTATTCGATGAAAGAAAGGTGTCGTTATATATCCTGTGTATGTTTTAATATAAGATACCAAATAGTTCTCTGTTTTCTGCCACGCCTCGAGGACTTTTCTATGCAAAGTTGTTAGATAACATTCTCCATTCAATCACATATTCTTCGAACCACAAGAAGTATCGGAAAAAGGAGTTCATTCGAAAACATGCTCGTCTCAGACAGGGATATTACCGGCTTTCTATGTATGGCCAACTTGCTGAACATGAAATAAAATTGCTGGAGGTGAGAAACATTATCTCTTATCAAGCCATTTTTATTTGGTACTTCACAGCCTTTGTTGAATGGAAAAACTCTCAGTTGGCCATTCAGTAAACCAGTGACAAGGTTGACTCATTTTACCAGTTAACTTTCAACACAGATGTTTCCAAGAATTGTGGTAGGAAAACTGGCTTCCCCAAGATACATTTTCTTATGTTCGTGGAAATCTAGTAGCGAATCATATTTTATATTATTATACAATTCATCATAATACTGACGTATTTACACGTATTGATAATCGAGTATCATACCCTTGACGACGTTTTATAATCGTTTTAGTGTTTTGCTGCTGTCAACTATGTGAATGTTTACTAATTATAGGTTTTAACCGACATAAATCCCAACAACTGACACTGACAGTAAATACAATGATAAGTGACCGTTTGAAATATACTGAGTATTATTAATTCATATCAATAATTATTGTCATAGTAACATAGTTGGTGAACTTAAAAAAAAGAATGGATAATCCAGTTTAGTTATTTAATAGTAAACCAGCAAAAGAAAATTATCCAGTATACTTATCTCCTAATTCGACGTATTCCCTGGAACATCCGAATACGCGTTCCACAGAATACGTCTCTCAACTCGGAAGTATAATCGATTATTTTCGATCCTCACGTGATCGGATATAATATAAAATTCGAAAACATAGCGGTGGTGGTGAAATGGAGGAACGTGAGAAGGAATCGAATAGTGGACGGGTTCATCCTGTACACAAGCGGAGCTAGGCGTCGGTGACTTGGTCGGGTTTGGTCCAAAAAATGATGAACCAGGACCCTGTCCTAGCTTCTGCAGACCAACTCCTGCAACTGCCGCTAAAAGTGTGGAAACGCCTGCAGTTGCAGAGAAGCCGTGCTGAAATTCTCCGTTGTCCTGGAAATCACCATCCAGATTCTCAACTTTACACAACAAATCACAACAACAGCTTTGATGACGAGCACCTATCTTTACCTCATCAATCAAGACGACTGTTTCTTCCTATGCTCCTATACCTTGGATCAACTTGTTTTATATGTATTTGAACTGAATTTTGATCCACTTGCTGTTGTCCGAATAATCATAATTATCCTCTCTCGCTATCTGTTGCTCAGAAAAGTGTTGTCACAACTCATCAACGCCCTGGTTGATAGGTAGCTTACTTGATAACTTATAATTATAATTATTATTATTTCTATCATCATAGCGAGAGAGCATTGACTTTAATTCCGACAAATGAGGAAAACGTTCCTATACGACCGATCCGCTTGTATTATTAGATACTCTAGTCGTAGTGCAGGTCGAAGCTTTCTATAAAAGGCTCAGTCAGCCTGAGTTTAATGATCTGCGCAATCCGATAACTCCGGAAGGAATTCGACTGGCCTCAAACTGCTCGAATAACTTCGCTGTTCTAGGCTCTGATGGGTTATATATCTATTGGTGGAAGAAATTTCTAAGCTTTCACCATATGGCAACAGTTTTGAACTGATGACTAGATAGGGAATAATAATAATAATAATAACAATAATAATAATAATAATATGGTTTGTCGAAGGGCGAACCGTGCTAATCCCCAAAAACGGAGATTTATCTAATCCGAAGAACTACAGACCGATAACATGCTTGAACGCATGTTATAAGATGTTTACACGCATCTTGTACATGCGAATACTCTCCGCAGTTGAGCCGTTGTATGAACGGATATATGAGCAAAGAGGGTCAAAAAAGGGGGTCGCTGGCTGCAAGGAGAACCTGCTGATCGACAGATGCATCACGCAGGACTCCGTGCAGTATAAGCGTAACCTTTCAATGGCCTGGATCGATTATCGCAAGGCATTTGATACAACATCGCATGAACTCATCATGCATTTGCTCAGATGCCTTGCGGTACCCGATCAAATAGTGAGATGCATTAAACAGCTGATGCCGCTCTGGAGGACTCGATTTACCATAACATCTGGTCAAGTCAGAGTCCAAACAGAGCAGGTTATCTTTAGAAGAGGCGTGTTTCAGGGAGACTCCCTCAGCCCTCTTCTCTTCTGCATCTCACTATTGCCATTGTCCGTTGCACTACGGAAAACCCGCGGATACAACTGCGGCACCCCCAGCAACCGGAGGCATAAGGTCACCCATCTGTTTTACATGGATGACCTTAAACTTTATGCCTCCGGAGAAAAGGGCCTTCACCAGTCCTTAAGGGTGGTGCAAGAGTACACGCATGCTGTCGGAATGGAGTTTGGGATAGACAAATGTGCCACGGTTCATCTCAAAAGAGGACGATGCGAGGAATACGGAGAGGACGTTCAGCTCGTAGACGGAAGCATCCTACATCATCTGGATGCCGGAGAGACGTATACCTACCTAGGGGTGGAACAACGCCACACCCAAGAGGTAGCTACTGTCAAAAGCTCTCTCCGCGGCAAGTATCAGCACAAACTCCGACAGATCTGGTCTTCAAAACTGTCGGGGAATAACAAAGTTGCTGCAACTAATATGCTTGCCGTTCCGATTCTACTTTACTCCTTTGGAGTAATGAAATGGACTCAGGAAGAGCTGCGACAACTCGACGTAAAAACTCGCAAAATGATGCATCTTCATAGAAGCTCTCATCCTTAATCGTCTGTTCCACGGTTATACTTCCCCAGACAACGGGGAGGCCGTGGACTTTTGAGTTTGGAGTGTCTACATAACAGAATGGTACTGGATGAAGCCTGTGAAGTCATCAGGAGTTCAGATCCCCTTCTCTGCTTGGTATGTGATCTTGAAAAGGCAGGGATTGGAGCATTTCTTTTCAAGGCAGCAACCCGTGCAGCCGATGAACTCGATCTCGTATTCGACACTGAACGGACAAACCCAAACTCTATCACCGAGTTGGAACCCGTTCAGCAAAAAGCCCACGTAAAAGCTGCGGAGTGTGAGAGGCTCCTGCAGCCGATAAGCCGATGCATGGGGTCTTCTTCAGGAACATTGAAGACCTAGGCTTATCCAGAGATCTGACCTTCTCGTTTCTCAGGTCAAGTGGGCTGAAGTCGGAGACCGAGGGATTCATAATGGCCTGCCAGGATGGTGTCTTCAACACTCTCGTCTACCGCAGTCGCGTGATGGGTATAGAGGTCCCTGACACTAGATGCAGAGCGTGTCGTGGGGCAGCTGAGACCATAATACATTTGCTGTCAGCTTGTCCAGCTTATGCGGTCTCAGCCTATATCCACAGACATAACGCGGCCCTACGAGTGTTGTACTACCATCTACGACACTCGTACGGTGTAGACGAGACACCAGTGTTGCCTTATGCTCCGGGGGATATTGAGTCCGTGGTGGTGAATGAGAAGTGCCGAATCTATTGGAACTATTCATTCCCCACCCTCAGGCAAATACAAGCCAATAAGCCTGATGTAGTACTCCTCGACCATCAAAGTAGGATGATTTTCGTCATTGAGTTTTCAGCTCCTGGCGAAACGAACATCGTCCGAAAAGAGGAGGAAAAACGGACTAAATATCGAGATCTTCTCTTTGAACTCCGCAGGCTTTACCCAAACCACTCTGTCAAGATGGTGGTTCTGATAATAGGGGTCCTTGGTGGAATGATGGACATTCTGATCTCAAACCTAAAAATCATACCGGCTTGCCGTGACGTGGCAGAAATCCTAGCCAGGCGAATGCAGATGGCCATAATTCTTGATTCACTCCGCCTACTCAGGGCACATGATTCTCGGACCCAGTAATCACTTACCTCATGGACGTGGGGAGTGTTTACTGGGGTTAATGACACGCCAGCACGCCCTCCGGAAGTGTCGGAGCTCCGGAGACAGGGCCTGACTGGGTAATTCCTAACGGAAAAAGAAAAAAAAAATATATATATATTTATTTATTTATCAAAGAAACATACAGGACTTAAGCCTATTTGCATGTTTCCGTAGCATTAATACTAAATAATATAGCGGATATTGTTAATAACTAGATTCTATCATAGGTATCAATAACACATATATACACCTATATATATTGTCATGAAAATAGAATATAAGAGTAGTAGATAGAAATTTAAAAATATTGGAATTAATAGAAACAAAAATAAAAATTGTATTTCACAGAACAACCCTGACTGATACTTTTTCAAAAAGATATAACATCTGCCAGTTCAAAATGTCACACTTTAAAAAAAAAAATCCTTCAGAAACCTTGCAAAATAAAGAGTTATTTTCAAATCATAAGATTACGAGCCAAGTAAATGGAACAATCCGAACTCATCCAAGAAAGCTAACTTTTCTTCAAAGAAAATAATTTCAGCCACATAAAACCATAAGCTTAGTTATCAACAAAGTAAAACAAATTCAAAAGAATAGTGAAACATTAGAAAAAGATTATTTCCAGTTGAAAATGAAATATTATTAGATAAAATTTATAACATCTTGTATATGAAACTGTCACACAGCCAATCACAGGTAGAGTTTAGAAAAAGAACGAGGAAACTAAAAGTCAAGAAAAAGGTCATATCAGCAACTAAAGAGGAAATAAATATCATGTAGAAAAATGTAAAAACTCAATTAAATTTTAGTAGAATTAAAATAAAAAATGTACAATATAGAAATAATTGTAAATAGGTTAATTAATTATAAAAAATCAATAAAAATCAGTGACTGACAACCATAAGTTATCGAGAGTGTTTGTGAAAATCGGAAAATATCGGGCCTGGTAACGAAAAAATGTGAGAAGAGTTATCAACAAGAAAAGAAGAGGAGGTCGATTTTGAAAAAGGCACAGAAAGATTACATCAAAATTCCAATTAAATGAAGAATTACATCTAAATCTCCACAGAAATACTTAATATACCAAATTAGGAAGTACTGAAACTGAAATCAACTTACCTTGACAAACGTTTGGTAAGAAATCCAACCTGCAAGGCAAATAGGAGAAGCTGAAATCTACCAGAACCAGAAAGGTATTTGATCCTTATATAAATCCAAATTCAACAAGCAATCCAGTGCACGAGTTTGAACTTTCCTTTCTTTCCGAACTTTTCTTCATAACCAGTTAGATCACTAAGACAATTTCCGCGTATCAGTGCACATAAACTATTCCTTTTGAGAACTTTATTAGTCTTATTTTATCAATTATTTTCATTTCAATACAAGAACTCTTCTGATTACTTGTAATTTAAGGTTAAAGACATTTCCTTTGAGGAACCATATGAATGGCAAGTGTCTATTAAAGCGGTGACGGTGCCGTTCCTCTAATGTTTGAAATTTACATGACTTTGCCAAGTTCACATATTTAGCAAGTAAGGTAGTTTTCGTTGGGACAGGAAGAATAAGAATTTAAGAAATCTACATATAATTATGAGAGTTATTACATTAAAAAAAAAAAAATTTGATTATTGAGAATTCTACTTTGAGATTGAGAGTTTCTCATGTGGCGTACCAAGAGAGCAGCTGGAGCACCTGAAAAGAAAGAGAAAAGTAATATCTAAAAGCAAAGAGTAAGTATTTGTAAGGGCGTTCTGAAATATTATTTGAATACAATACTTTATTTACAGTCTACAAACCACTTATTATAAATATGAATAAAAGGGAACAAATTTCTAACTACTACTATTGCTACTATCAATCAAACTACTTTCACTAAAGAAAACTATAAAAAAAAATTCGAATTCAATACAATTATTTTTCTACAAATTCTACAACTAATAAAAATCACCAAAATAATAATACAGTTTATTATTATGAACAATCACTAATACTATCACTAATATTATTAATATATTCAAACTATTATTATTTTATTGTAATTATTGATAACCAATTCATCATAACAAATGTCACCTGAACTTAGGGCACTCTAGAATTTTTCACACACATTCATTTTCATAACAATATATACCGGGTGGCTACGGAAGTATTGCCTACGGAATATCTCAGTTATTGTATGAAGTAGGTTTGTGGAATTTGGAGCGTCGATATAATGACATAAGATCTAGAATTTGAGCATATTGACATGTCGAAGTTAACTTCCGGTCTGACCGGAAGTAACATCAACTTTCTTATTTTAAATGGAGACCCTATTTTTTTTTCTTTTCGCTTTATTCAGCATTCAATTTCCTTTCTAATGACATATCACAAGTTGGTATCTAACCAGAAACTACATCAGAAAAAAATTATTATTGAAATTCACTGAGTAGGCCGTGGAAGCAAAATGAAAGCCAAAAGTTGAAAAGTTGGCTATGGAAACCATACGTCACTTGATAACAGTTGCTACTACTGTGATATTTTATTTTCATTCGTCGGCGTTATAAAAAGCCGCCAAAAAAATATTGGAAAAATTGGGAAAAAAACAATACTCTGTCGGTCCATAACTTAAATAGGAACATACAACTTTTTCTTGCCTGTACTATTCAGCATAACCATTCCTTTCTAATGATATAATAGAAAGTAAATTTTTGAAATGAAATACCAAAAAATCCAATTATTATTCTTCAAATAACAAAACAGATTATCGCCATACGCAAAATTAACATTAAAAATAATGTGGAATGATAAATTATATCCTGTAGGTTCTAAGTTAAATAGGAACATAAACGAACTTGGTGTGTCCCAGCGTCCATAGATATTCTAATATCTACCTATGGACGATGTTTGTGCTATTCAGAATAATCATTCCATTGCAATAATCATTCGAACCAAAATATTAACAAGTAGGCTGATTGAGATGTATTTTGGAATGAAACAAAAAAGAAACGAGAGCTCTCACGAACGCTGCTATCCATATTATTTTGACGTTCGAAGTAGTGTTTTTGATTCTGCCATTTTTAAAGGGTTTGGAAATCGAAATCAGTTAGTGGAATATTCAAAAAATGCCCCGTTATTCACGAACCGAACAAATTGACATGCTTCTCATTTATGGTGAATGTTTAAAAAATTCTTATGCCGCTGAACGATTGTATTTAGAGCGATATCCAGGGAGGCAGCAACCGTCAAGAAGGTATTTCCAGTGGCTTGAAGAAAGATTAAGAACTGAGCCTGATGTTCAAGAAGCATTTGTTATTAATGAGGAAACTGAAATTAATGTATTAGCTTTAGTACAATATGATAGCACAATTTCCTCAAGGCAGATTGACGCCGAATTAGCTATAAGTAAGGACTCTGCTAGGAAAATTTTGAAAAAACATCGATTTAAATCCTTCAAGTATCAGTTGCATCAACATTTGTATGAAAATGACGGTGAAAGGCGCCTGGAATATTGTAATTCGTTTCTTCGACAAAATGCTGAGAATCACCCATTTAACTATTATATCTTGTTTACGGACGAGTCAAGATTTACCAACAATGGATTATTTAACAGGAATAATACAAGGTAGGTACTGTACTTTATTTGGATTATTGTCGATAGTCGAAGTGTAAAGTGCTAAAAGTGTGAACTGTCTTTTGTTTCAGGTACTGGGCGATAGAAAACGAGCACCGGTTTCGACAAGGTGGCTTCCAGGAGAGATTTGGTGTGAATGTTTGGGCAGGAATAGTTGGAAATCATATTGTTGGCCCCATTCTTTTTCAAGGCCAACTAACCGGAGAGAGATACTTTAATTTTTTAACGAATGAAATTTCGGAATTCATTAACAACCTACCAGCGGAAATAACTGAGAGAATGTACTTTCAGCAAGAAGAATAGCGAGAAATTATCTTCAAAATCGCTTTCAAGAGAGACTTATAACAACCCATGGTCCAGTCAGGTGGCCACCAAGGTCACCTGATCTTACTCCGTGCGACATTTTTCTATAGGGGCATCTTAAAAATAGGGTGTATTCCACACAGCCTACAACTCTTCATGAGCTAGAAGTGAAAATTCGTAGAGCTTTCCAAGATATCACGCCCCAAATGTTGAGAAACGTTTTACATGAAAATATCACCAGAGTCAATAAATGAATTGACGCTGAGGGAATGCATTTCGAACATTTGTTTTGAATTTATTTTATCTTTAATCCTATCAATTTGAATTTTTTTTTTCGATAAATCTGTTTTTTTGTTATTTGAATAATAATAATTGGATTTTTTGATATTTCATTTCAAAAAATTACTTTCTATTATATCATTAAAGAGGAATGGTTATGCTGAATAGTACAGGCAAGAAAAAGTTGTATGTTCCTATTTAAGTTATGGACCTACAGAGTATTGTTTTTTTCCCAATTTTTTCAATATTATTTTTGGCGGCTTTTTATAACGCCGACGAATGAAAATAAAATATCACAGTAGTAGCGACTGTTATCAAGTGAAGTATGGTTTCCATAGCCAACTTTTCAATTTTTGGCATCCATTTTGCTTCCACGGCCTACTCGGTGAATTTCAATAATAATTTTTTTCTGATCTAGTTTCTGGATATATACCAACTTGTGATATGTCATTAAAAAGGGAATTGAATGCTTAATAAAGCGAAAAGAAAAATAAAAGGGTTTCCATTTTAAATAAGAAAGTTAATGTTACTTCCGGTCAGACCGGAAGTTAACTTCGACATGTCAATATGCTCAAATTCTAGCTGTTATGTCATTATATCGACGCTCCAAATTTCACAAACCTACTTCATACAATAACTGATATATTCCGTAGGCAATTCTTCCGTAGCCACCCGGTATATATATATATACCCATATATATACACACATGCATATACACACATATACAGTGAGGGGCAATATTATGGAATAAATTCAGTTTTACGAGAATAGGCAACTTTTGAGACAAATCCCGAAACACGTCGATTTTTATTTCCAAATTATGATTTTGTGGCAGATATGTCATACTAGTGACGTCATCCATCTTTGCGTGATGACGTAATCGATGATTTTTTTAAATGAGAATAGGGGTCGTGTGATAGCTCATTTAAAAGGTTATTCAATTCTCTATTCAGTGATATGAACATCAACATAATTATTTATACAGGGTGGCCAAAAAAATATTTAATTTGTAAATGAAATTAATTGTCACAAAAAGAAGTATTATCATTTATTAAATACAAAATTACATTGTACTACTGTCGGAAAACAGAAAAAAAAATTATTTGACAAATAAAAATTGCTTTTCGCTTAAATTAAATGTTCAAATTGCCACCCACCGGCCTCTTGGCAGTAATGGAACCGACGAATACATTCTTCTTGAACATTGTGGATCATTTCTGGAGGTATATTACGAATTTCCAATCTAATTCTATTTCTTAAATCTTGTAAATTCTGTGGTCTATCGATGTAAACTTTTGATTTTAAGTAACCCCATAGGAAAAAATCAAGTGGTGTAAGATCTGGAGATCTTGCGGGCCACTCTATTGTTCCTCGTCGACCAATCCATCTCCTAGGGAAACATCTGTTTAAAAAATCACGAACAGGACGTGCAAAGTGCGGAGGTGCACCGTCTTGCTGAAACCATATGTTTTCATTTGGCGAATTACGATCATTTTCATTTGGAAACATGTCTGTAAGGGCGGGTATAAGTTCATTTTGTAAAAAATCAAGATATATTTGCCCCGTAAGAGACCCATCGAAGAAAAAAGGACCTATAATTCTATCCTCGACTATCCCTGCCCACACGTTTAGTTTTTGAGGGTGCTGAGTGTGTACCGCAGTCATCCAATGGGGATTATCTTGACTCCAATATCTGCAGTTTTGCCGATTCACTGTTCCATTTAAACAGAAGGTTGCTTCATCAGAAAAAAGGATTTCACGAATGAAGCGTGGATTTTGATTACATAAATCTTGCATTACTTCACAAAACTGCATTCAGCGATCTGGATCATCCTCATTGATTTCGTGGACATTATGAATTTTATACGGATGATATTTCTCTTTTTTCAGCACACGTAAAACAGACCTTTTAGAAATGTTTGTATCAGCTGCAATTTGCCTAGAATTAATTTGAGGATTCTCTGCCACACTTAATAATACAGACAGTTTCACATCCTCATTCATTGGTGGACGACCAGCATTTGCAACATGTTTCACGTGTCCAGTTTCTCTAAATTTCTTCTCAATTTTACTAACAGTGGATTGTGTGATAGGCGTATTAGGATATTTTATGGTAAATAAATTACATACTTCTTGTTGTGTTCTGGTTCTATCTCCATATCCAACCATAATTAATACTTCGATTCTTTGTGTTTCAGTTAATGGGGCCATTATTTATTTATTTCATGAAATAAACTAGTCCTTATGAGAAAATGTCAAGAACTGACTTACATTTGACCCAAGCCAACTCGATTTGTAAAAACTATACTTTTTGCTATCTTTTTAGTTCTCATTATTTATTTGCCTAATATCGGAATTTATTTTTGTTTCTTCATAGTAGTAGAAAGCACAGCAGTTCTAAACATTTATTTATAAACTGTTTCAAGTGTTTCAATAGTAGACAAAATCAATGAGGATGATCCAGATCGCCGATAGACCACACATTTCCAAGATATGACAAATAGCATTACATTGGAAATTCGTAATTCAACTCCAGAAATGATCCACAGTGTTCAAGAAGAATGTATTCGTCCGTTCAATTACTGCCAAGAGGCAGGTGGGTGGCAATTTGAACATTTAATTTAAGCGAAAAGCAATTTTTATTTGTCAACTAATTTGTTTTTCTGTTTTCCGACAGTAGTACAATGTAATTTTGTATTAAATAAATGATAATACTTCTTTTTGTGACAATTAATTTCATTTACAAATTAAATATTTTTTTGGCCACCCTGTATAAATAATTATGTTAATGTTCATATCACTGCATAGAGAATTGAATAACCTTTCAAATGAGCTATCACACGACCCCTATTCTCATTTAAAAAAATCATCGATTACGTCATCACGCAAAGATGGATGACGTCACTAGTATGACATATCTGCCACAAAATCATAATTTGGAAATAAAAATCGACGTGTTTCGGGATTTGTCTCAAAAATTGCCTATTCTCGTAAAAATGAATTTATTCCATAATATTGCCCCTCACTGTATATTCACCCATAACATCGTATTACATAAAAGAGAGAGGAGAAAAAATAACAGATAACTAGGATGATATAAAAATAATAATGATAATATATAGAATATAAATTGAATCACTAAGTATTATAATAATGATTTATTCAGAATCAATCAGATTTAGAATCGACCAGTAATGATGTGATCGATATACAATCACAAATTACATGCAGGTGGGAAAAGTTTATGAAGCTCATTTTTTAGTCGTGGTAATTTAACAATAAATATATCCACAGTAGTGTTTTTTTGCAGAAACCTGTTGACACAGACACAAAGTTCATCAATGAACAGGGGAATTCAGGGAATATGAAATACTATGATTTTCGGTAGTAGTCTTGGCACGTACAGTTCCAGATTGGATAACAAAAATGCACAGTTGATTTTGTCGGTCAATAATTCATAAATGAAAATTATCTGTTGGATGGACCGTCTATTTTCAAGTTTCAGTAAATTAAATTCTAGTCTTAGTGGGTCATAGGATGAGTAGTCCGGGGAATTGCCATACTTTTTGTAATGTAAATATGATATGAATTTGTTTTGTACAGTTTTTTCAATTTTTTTTTACCGGGGTCCCAAACTATTGCTGCAAATTCTAGACGACTTCGAACAAAAGCGAAATAAAGAGTTTTTATTGTTTGAATATTTTTGAACTCATATGTGAATCGCTTTACGAATCCCAACATTTTTTCGGCTTTGTGTCCTGTTTTCTCTATATGCTTTTCAAAAGTTAAGGAAGGATGGAAGGTGACACCTAGATCGATAGTTTCATAGCATCTTTCCAGCTTTTGATCATTCATAAAATAGCTCAATTTTTGATATTTTTTTGACTTGGAATAACTAACAACGTGACATTTACTCAAATTCAGATATAATCTATTTTTCTCGCACCAATTATAAAGTGAATGTAGATCATTTTGCAACAGGTTATAGTCATACTGATCTGAAATTTTCCGGAAAATTTTACAGTCATCAGCATATAATAAACAGTGACTTGCTATGTGGTCCGGGAGATCATTAATGAACAATAGAAAGAGAAGAGGACCCAAGTTAGAGCCTTGAGTTACACCAGACTTTGCAAAGAATTTGTCAGACTCAATTCCCCTATAAGAGACAAATTGAATTCTTTTGAAAAGATAGCTTGTTAACAGTTCAATGAGTGAGTTACTGAAGGAATACATACTAAGTTTGGATATGAGGATAGAATGATCGACTTTGTCAAATGCCTTGGCAAAGTCAGTGTATATGGCATCCACTTGTGCCCCCCGCTCCTTTATTTTATCCGTGACAATCATTAAAAAAGATGCAAGGTTCGTTTCGATGGATCTTTTACTGCGGAGGCCATGTTGGGATTCTAAGATATACTTTATTGTCCAAAGAGTTAATCTTGTTGACAAAGTGAGATAAATCTAAATCTAAATAAATGAGTAATAAAGAACATGAAAAACATGAAGTCAATTATAAACAGAGCACAAACACATTAAAAAATTATAAAAATCACATTTTTATATTAAAATCCATCTAAATTATACATATACAACATCAAGATTTGTAACTAGAATTTATTTTTAAAAGACGTCTTCATAAAACTCTTGCAAACTATAATAGGGTCTATCACTTAAGAGGTCTCTAGTAGCCTTCCTGAAATCATTTATATTCCTAACATGGTTTGGTAGGTGATTATACATCCTAAGACCGATGTAAACAATAGATTCTTTAATAAGAGTTGAAGTGGGTATAGGGAGTTTGAGATTAGCGGTTTGTCGGGTGGCATAGTTAGATGATACCGAAGAATATTTTGATTTATGTTTATTTATTAAGCAAACCGTTTCCATGATAAAGATGGCATGCACTGTTAGAATTTTATTTTCCAGAAATAAGTACCTGCAAGACTCTCGTCGTTTAACCTTGTAAATATATCTTATTGCTCTTTTTCGGAGAACAAAAACTGACTGTAAATGTGTTTTTGCACAGACTCCCCAAAATGGGATTCCATATCTTGAGTGCGATTCTATCAATGAGAAATAGACAGTTTTTGCTGCAGAGGAGCCAAGTTCGGTTGAGGTTACTCTTACTGCGTAACACCCTGGAGAAAGCTTTTTATTGAGCGAAATAATGTGGTCATCAAACTTGAGCTTGTTTTCTATAGATATCCCTAGAAATTTAGTGTTACTTTTGTTTTCTATCACGCAACTGTTTGGGGCTAATACTATCTCGTCGACATTACATCGGAAGGATATTACGTTAGTTTTTGAGATGTTGAACGATAACAAATTTGAGTCACACCAATCTTTGAGTTTAGAAGATGAAGATCTTCCGTACTTTTTTCATGCCATAATATAGTTGTGTCGTCCGCAAATAAGGTAAATTTTCCTATTATATCTATAGTTGCCAAATCATTTATATAAAGCAGGAAAAGTGTCGGTCCCAGTATTGATCCCTGTGGAACACCGCTGTTTATATTGGCCTTCTCAGAAGGTGTTGTGGTTTTCACAATCTGACTTCTACTTGTTAGGTATGATTTAAACCATTTGTGAGCCGTGCCATTGACGCCATAGTGATTCAGTTTTCGGAGCAGTATTTCGTGATTTACACAATCGAATGCTTTGGATAAATCACAAAATACCGCTGCTGTCACTTCTCGGCTATTAATGTTGTGATAAACTTGGTTTGAAAAAAAAAAGAAAATATTGCATCATGGGTACTCTTTTTTGACTGAAATCCAAACTGATCACAACTGATTACATTGTTCAATGACAAGAAGTCAGATAAACGAATTTTTACTAATTTTTCTATAATATTGGCCAACGAAGAGATGAGGGCTATAGGACGAAAGTTCGATGGATCTTTTAGATTACCCCCTTTGTGAAATGGGATTATAACCGTTGTTTTGAGGAAGGACGGAAATGAGCTAGTGTCGAAAGATTGATTTATTACTGCTACCAAGGTATTCATAGCACTATCAGAGAGATTTTCAAATATTCTCATAGAAATTTCATCAACTGGATGCCTTTTTATTTTTTATGGAACAAATTACCTTCTTCATTTCGTTGACATCTGTAGGATACAGAACAAGTTTCTCGCGTGAACCAGCGTTCTCCATATATGTTAGTGAATCATGTGGAGATGAGGTGTAATATTTAAGATTGGATTGTTCAAGACACACCGTGCTCATCCCACAAACGGAGATTTGTCTGAGCCGAAGAACTACAGATCGATAACATGCAGATGACCTTGTTTATTTTTTGTTATTAAATTGTTGAAATTGTTATATGCGTCAACCGGTTGCACCCCTACGTGCAACCCTCAGAATTCAGAGACTTGTACGAGCCATGCACGAGACCAATGGCAATGCTGAGATTCGAACTCATGCCCCTACGGATGTTATGGCTTATGAAGCGAGCACTTTACCAGCATGCCACCTCGTCACAGAACGGATATATGAGGAAAGAGGGTCAAAGGAGAAGCACACTGGCTGCAAGGAGAACCTGCTCCTCAACAGATGTATCACGTAGATCTCGGTGAAGTATAAGCGTAACCCTTTAATGGCCTGGATCGATCAGGCGTTTAATACATCGCGTGAGCTTACGCCTTGCGGTATCTGATCAAATAGTTAGATGTATTGGGCAACTGATGCTGCGCTTGACAACTCACTTCACCATAAGATCACATTTAGTCAAAGTCCAAATAGAGCAGGTTATCTTAGAACATCTTGAGGTCTAAAGTCGGTTATGTACGAGTACAGTAATTATGACTTTACTGAGATCAAAATTGGACAAATCAAAAAACTCTGTTTTTCAACAGTATTGTCTCTTTAGGGAGTATGATCATTTTTGTTTGTTTAATGCTTGCTGATTTTCATGAATTCAAATTTAAATAATTTTGTTGAAATATGGTGCATGTTTCATTTGTCCCTATCTATTCACTAAATATATAATTTATTCCTTCGGCCTTCACTGTACCGTATTGGAAGGTCGAAGATCAGGACAACCAGTTGTATACCGGGAGATGGGCCTACGCTAGTCCAATCCCCCCGAAAGGGAGAGACTTATTTATTTATTTATTATTTTTCATACAAACCCTCAGAGGTTTCATTACATGGATAAATCATATCATAATACATAGTATCAAGGACTGTAAATCACAATATGCAGTTATTATTGTCAATGAAAATTGGACGTATCGCAAATTCTATTATACATATGTCTAGAATATGTTGTAATATCATACGTCTAAAATTATTGATTGTTTTGAGCGAGTAATTGACATAGCGCAGCATTTTTTTATGTTAAAAGATAATTTGTTATTGCAGCTTCATTTATGAACGTGGTAATTTCACACAATCTCTTACGTTCTGAATCCTTTTAAATATTTTGAGGTCATCTGCGAAGAGCAGACAATCTGAATTTTTTACTTTAGAAGGCAAGTCATTAATGGACATACTGAATAAAAGGGGCCCCAAGTTAGAACCTTGAGGTACATCTGAGTTTACTAAAAGTTTTTTTGAAGTATTTCCATTATGCTTCACAATCAACGATCTATCTTTCAAATAGTATTTCATCAACTGCGGAAAATTGTCTTCCACCAAAATTGTTCAATTTTGATAAAAGAGTATCATGATCTACTTGGTCACATGCCTTGCAGAAATCCATGAAAATGGTATCAAGTTGTTACCTACTTTCCAAAGGCTCGTAGTCATAGTTGGTAAAGACAAAAAAACTGGTATTGGTTGATTTGCTCTTCAGGGAGCCATGTTGTTGAGACACTATATAATTTTCAGTATGGTCATATAATTTAGGGTAAATTATTTTTTCAAACATTTTGGATGGTGCACACATAATAGATATTTCACGATGATTTTCGATGTTCAATCTATTTTCTGATTTAGGTATTGCTGTCATTATCGCTGTTTTCCATATTGAAGGAAAGACTTTAGTTGATACAATAAGATTGAAAATATGCATCAAAGGTTTTTTCAACCATTCATTACAGGCTTTGAGAATATATGGAGGAATGCCATCTACATCTGCTGCTTTTTTAGGTTTAAGTTTTTTCAACGCCCTATTATTATAGTCGTCGTCTATTATTTCATTGAGTACGAAAGTGCTATTACACGCAACATTATCCGTAACGAAGTTAATATTATACGTAGCTTCAATCGGAGAGTAAACAGACGAAAAAAAGTTTGCAAAAACTTCTGCTGTTTCAATAGCGGAAATACTTTCTCCCTCAAGGTTCAAGTTATTTTTCTTCTTTTTATTTGTATAATTCCAAAATTCGTTAATATTATTTTTCAAGTTTTGTTCAACTCTATTAGTATATATTTTCTCTTCGGCTCTAATCAATTTTCTCAACTGCTTTCTCAGTTTCGAATATTTTTTCCATGAAATGATCGGTAATTTTACTCAGTCTCCTATATTTATTTTTTTCTTTAATGAGATCTTTAATCTCTTCCTTAAACCAGTTCGGAAACTGTTTTGTGTTTTTATTCTGAACATATTTGGGAACACACTTCTCAATAGTTTTCGACCATAATGAATAAAAATGTCGTGATGCCGTGGTCACATCCGATTGTTTTATTGTTTTATATAGTGCTGGATGATAGATATCCTCTTTTAGAAGTGGTAATTCATCTTTAAGAACTTTACAGTTTTCATAATTTCTTTCCGAACTCATTATCAAATCAAGTTTACTATTCAATATGTTATAATTACAATTGATTCCAGTGATTTCAGGTATTTTAAAGTCTCCGAAAAAGTAAGTGGTCTCTAAATTAAGTAAATTTTTTTGTAAATATTTTGAGATCAAGTTGGTATTCGCGCAGAATCCACGCCTCCTGCGAAGCTTATGCGTGGGTATGAAGATATTTTGAACAAAGACTGGACATAAATATACTGATCAAAATGAAAATGAATGAAACAATCATCTATACAATTAGTCATTTGTTTTTTCAATAAACATGTGCTAGTATTGTATTGAGCTTTACTTCGGTTAATAAAATATAACTAGAAACTTTAAGTTGTAGAATAATATATATGAAACAAAAATGGGAACAATCAAATCAGTAATATAAATTGAATTTCGAACGTCGTAGGATCGCAACAATTATTTATTATCTTTTGAGGTATTTTTAACTGTTCCTGCTCTTTACCCCTTTCTACCCCATGCGTCTCATTATCTGCTCCTCTTATTTCAGGATAATTTAACTCTTATGGACATCTGATGCAACGTGTCGTTGACATGACGCGTAGGTATTTAACATTTCAACTGATGAAACTGGGAATCTTTCTAGCATGGCGTACTGTAATTTTGAGTATTTCGCAAGCTTCTTGGTGGATATGACTATTATTGTGTTAAAGATATAATAAAAACAATATTCTTGCTCAATTACTTGGCAGCTTTTCCTTGTACTAATTGACAGTCATACGTATAACTAAATTTTTATAAGCAGCATATACTAACTGGAAATGATAATCAATTTATTTCTATTGAATGAAGTGATAATAAGACAAATTTTTTGTTTCAGTTTCAGAAAAGAATATGGTTTTACGTCGTCTCAACGCTGAGGACGGATTCATCAGCGTCGAGTGTCTCGCGGAAGGTATATTTCCCAAGCCAGATATGTTTCTCCGATCGCATAAACGGTGAGTGAAACAATTACTCTCTTGTCATGAAAAGATAAAGGTGGTGGGGGACTCCAGTAAACAAAATTCGGAGTCACCAACAAAATCCAATTCAGGATTAGATAAAATTTTAATATTGTGCTAAGTAAAATTCGAAGTCGTCTGCACGATATAAAGTGTATGCGATTTGAAACCGCAACACCCTGTTATTTTTAAACTCACGGCCCGATTTTTTAAAATGAAAAATTCAAGTTATATTATGTAAATCTTATTTGGGCATAAAAATTGCCTTCGGCTAGCTATGCGTTTTGGGAGGCAAGGGCGTAGGTCGACGTCACTCAATAATCCTCAGAGGTCCAATTAGTAGCACTAGGAATAAGCCTTTTTCATTTATGATGAAAGATAACGATTCACCAGATGGAAACGTTATAATTACTAGACGAGCTCTAGTTAGAGATATTGACTATATGCCCTGCTAAATGGGTCAAAATTTCGGCATTTTTTCTCGAGAGGAAGGATAACCTATTCGATTTGGGCATATTTTGAACACCTATATACCAATTTTCAGCTCAATATCTCATCTCATCTCATCTCATATAGGGTGTTAGTTAGATTATGACAAATTTCCAAATTCATGCCTTTTTGACTGACCCTGTATTCAGTCTATGAAGTTGACAGAAAATATGAAATAGACATTCAATGACAGAATATTTTTCATACGCAGGTACGAAGTAACTTAGTAATCGATTTTTGTTGTTTTACCAAAATCAACAAATCGATGCTTTAATTCGCGAACCCGCTAACAATGGAGTTAGCGGGTTTGCGAATTAAGGCATCAAAATCAATAGTTGAAAACGTGTATTTAATTCAAAAACATTGAACAACAAATGGATGAATCGAACCATTTCCTCTGTCATTAGTGATACTCGTAAGCATTTTTGTTGTTAATCTCACTCCAGCATAAGTGCTAACACAGTTTAGTAGTAATGAGCATTCTCTGTTGTTTGGCTGTATTTACTCAGGTTTGAAGTTTATTTACCTTCCAATTTTGTATTTCGTATAGAAATGATTTGTTTTGTTCCAACGAATCATGATATGAACAATAACTATTTGTTTGCTTCGAGCGGTCCACATACAGGGTGGCCCTTGTAGTCCCACATTATTGCTCAATAATCAATCTATCAATCTCATCTATTTATTGATAATTATTGAGGAACGTATACAAAATCACCTACCCAGTGAAAACATATATCTTCTCTAATAGAGGAGTAGTTACAATGTAGAATATCATCAACGCAAGTAAATTCGAAGGAAAAATACGTCTTTTTATTGACAACTCAACTACATTTCAATTTTGGAAATTGTCATCGACTATACAAAGATTTCTCTCACGACAATCTTTTACATCATATAAAATTTTATAAGGTAACAAAATGATGAGTTATATAATAAAGTCTATTTACCATTTTCGTTCGGGATGTCATATTGGATCACAAACGTTGCGAGAACAAATCTGGTTGAATCCTATTCCACGCAGAAAGCATTCCCAGACCAGTAATGAGTCTCTTCTCTGTGATAGCTAATTACAGCCAACATCCGGCCAACATGCCGGCTTCCTTTGAAAATATGGAACACACGATGTGCTGTTCTTACGTACACGCGCGCAAAAGTAAAGATGATTATATGCATCTCATTCCATCCATAGTATCAGTATTGACCTTTCAAAAATATGTTTACAAGAACCGTTCAATAGGTTAACTTTTTCGTGTGGTTTATATGGCTTAAGCGAAGCCTAAAGTGTATTATCATTCAATTTCGATTCAATTCCTACTCATAAGAAAGTGCCACTCTACTCTCTGTTTACCTAAATGACTATTGTTTTTAATTTATTTCAGGTTCCATTTAAAAAACGTTCTTAGAAACAAACCCGCACGAAAAGGGTAAGAAAAGACCAATAATTCGCGCAAAATGTCATCTCATTGCTAGTGATTTGGACAAGTCTGGTGAAAGCGTTGTGACTATACAGAAAACTAATACACAATTGACTTGAATCTCAAATCTTTCGATATAGTGGTATTGTGAAATGGAATCTATATAAAACTGAAAACGACCAACTCTGATAATTTCATAGAAAATTTCCGTTTCCTGAGACGATCCATTGAAACTAAAATTGATATAAAGTACAGGAAATACGAAATTAAATCTGAAAGGGCAAATAAGAGAAGATCCGAACCATCTTTTGGACCTACATTCGAAACAATAAAAGAATGAATCTCTAGTATACTATTATCGAACGATGTTGACTATCGTATTCCCCCGGAAATTGTCACTGCATTTGCATAATTTTTTCCAACACAAGAAACATACGAACTTACTAATGTCACATCAAACAATCCCATTATTTCTATAGGAACCTTTTCAGATATTGCAGTCAATCTAAACTGACCAGCAAGGACGACGACTGTGTGTATATTCTAACCGCACTATTACAGGTCATTCTCAATCTAGCACTAGCAACAAGTACAGGGTACTTTTCAAATGAGCAATCAAACAAGGGATCTGGCTGTAATTTTTTTACTTAAAATTGAGTTTCTTCATCTGATATAGTACAATGACAAGTGCAGTCAACCAAATGCTTGGTTTCATAAATCGCAATTGTAAAAACGTTTTTAACCAAGACAGCTTAATAACACTGTTCAATGTCTACAATATCTAAAGGGGGTTTATGAAATACATCTCATATAAATCAGAGGGATTATACCCTTACCAAGGCATCGACATTGAAATATTACTAAATGATTTCAAACTACTATCCTTCAAAACTGAAGAACCTACACCTGCTATTCAATAATCTCAATTCTCAAATTAGTGGATAATCTAATTGACTGTCATGAATTACTCTCCTATTTAAATTTTATTGTTTCGAGACTGAACTCTAGAAATGCACTTATTTTTTTTACGCACCCAATCAAGGCCCGATTTCTTAATGAGCTCAAAGTAGTATCAATTTGATAGCTGTTTGACTATGACCACCAATAATGAGTTGCAACTGGCAGCTTGTCACAGTCAACAACTATTCAAAGTAAATGACACTTTAAGTTCATTATGAAATCAACCCTCAATAACATAATTTGAAAATCTCCAGTCGTCCCAATGAGCAGACTATTCAATCAATTAATTCTGTGCCAACCTCGACATTTCCTATCAGCCAATTGGTTGAATAAAAAATCATATTACGATACTTTTACACACTAGCCAAAATAGTTTAGCCCAGTATTTTACTTTTATCTTTACTATAAAAGCTTATACAATTGATAGCAATTCGGTAAAATTATGTTTTTTAATTTCCTTCTCTATCTTTCCATCTTCAGGTGTTTAATAACAGTTAGTTCAATGGTATTCATGTTTATATATGTGTCTATGGACCTGAATGTATATGCAGGTATGGGTGCCTTTATGTTTATGTATATGAAGCCTATTGATACAGATTTACGTCTCATTATTGGGATTTACTCCTGTTTAGACATGAAACACTTTATTCAATTATATATCGACATCAATCAACCGACGAACTCCAACCAGAAGTGTTCTGCAAGATTTTTTACTGACTCCATACGCTACTTGGTACTGTTAATCTGAACTCAACAGTGATGATGGACGTAGCCAGTATAGAGAATTTTGAATTCAATTTACTACTGTGATTGAAATGAAAAGTTTTTGCCCTAGTCAGGATCCGAAAAAGTCTATTAATAAATATTTCATTAATATTATCAACACACATTAAGTTAATTTCTTCTTTCTCTTCTTCTGCCGTTGGGGAGGACATAAAGAAGAGGAAAACTTGTGGGCAGTGCATCAGACCATCTGTTTCCAATCCATTTGGCGCACGCAGTGTCAAAGCAGAGCCGATGAACCTGCATAGAGTGGTCTAGTAAAAACCAACGGAGAATTCATTTGCGAAGAAGATGATTCTGTGGCCATTATTCAACTGTAGCACACCTTCAACTCCGTTTTGTTCTCGTAGTTCCTGGAGTCGACCAAACTTCCTGGCGAGGCCTCTGGACATATGAAGAACTTCTGTCACAGTGAGCTAGAGAATAATCGTTTTTCCCCATGTAGAACTTTCTGTTCATTGAGACTGGAAACTTCTGGAACGTTTTCTCGTCTTCCGGTAATCTGAGGGTGCGTAATTGGTCGTGGTTTCCAGCATGAGGGGACAACCTTAAACGAGGTTGTTCATCCTCTTCATGATCTTATACAGACCTTCCCATGAGTTCGGCAACTTTGGAGACAGTCCACGACGCCATTTGGGGTTGTACAGCCAAATCGGGTCACCAACCTGAAATACTTAAGCATCGGCTCTGTCTTCATAGATCTCCTGATAGTCAGAATATTGAAATGGACTCAATAATATCGAAGTTTGCTAATGTATTCCTCCCCCGCAGTGTCATATCCTGGTGGCGTTCCAAACTTCGAGTCACAGGAAAGTCGCAGTTTTCACTCCATAATAATACTAGCAGAAGATTGGCCGGTCAAATCGTGTACTGCGGAACGATGGGCCATCAGAAATAAGTGGGGGTACTGGGGCTAATCTCTGTTGTGATCACAGACTACCTTAGACGGGTGATTTTTTATCACTCCATCCATCTGCTCCACCATTCCATCAGACTGTAGATGTAGAGCAGTAGTTCTCTTCGCATGTTCAGCATTTAACATATTTCCTAGGACAGGTCTAGTACAGAATTTCTTTCTTGGTCCTAAATGCACCTCCAGAGGAACACTAAATCGAAATATCCACTCTTTTACGAAGACGTCGGCAATGGTGATGACTTCTTGGTAAGTCAGAGCATTGCCATAAGGATTTATTTAATTTCGTAGTCAGATTGTGGCGATCCATTGAAATAGGCTGCTGACGTTGTATTGACACATCGGAGCCTTAGGTCGTGGCAGCGCATACAGCATACTTTCTGCGCCAGTCCTTGACGTCAGCTTGGCAGTTGGCCCAGTATAACCTTTGCCTTACTTTCTCGAGGACCTTGGGTACTCCCAGATGCCCTCTGGTGACCCCATCATAGATTTCTTGAAGCTCTTCCAGTCTTCTGCTCCTTTATGGGTGCGGGTTGAGTCCTCGCCTCATAAGCCAGAGAGCGTGAGTTCGAATCTCAGCATTGCCACCGGTCTCGTGCATGGCATCACACGTATTAAAAGGTAAGGGCTACGTCTTCCCCTAGCTCGCACAAGTCTCTGACTTTTGAGGGTTGCACGTAGGGGTGCAACCGGTTGACGGATATAACAATTTAACAACACTTTATACTACAGTATGATGCCTCTCTTTCCTGCCAACCTCAGACTTCAACACACGTACATTTACCCCATTGTCAATGGTAAGTTATTAACATTGGGCCCAGTACTATTAAACGGCTGGCGAATAATTTGATATTCCTTGCCATGTTAGCATTCGATTATTTTTCATCCAGCCGATAACTTAACCAAGATCTGAATTTCGTTTTGATCCTTCTGGATCTTGTTGTTATTCTAGTTGTCATCTACTGTCGTGCTTCTACAAAGTGTTCTTTCTCTTCTGCATATCGGCAATATAAACAGTCATCTGTCCATATCTTCAAAATGATTTGTCCATTCGTAAGGAGATGATTCAGAACAGGCGCGTTGGTGAAGGCCGTTTTCAGTTTTCTAAATGTATTTTGGCATTTCTCGGACCACTGGAACTGTGTTTTACCTTTCAAGTTGCTGGCTTGACTAACAGGACAACGTAAACCCCTAATCAAAAGGAAAATTGACGAACAGTGACCCAAAATTATTTCTTTCTTCAAGGTCACCGGGTAATTATTGACTTCATCACCCTTACCAGTACAAATTCATCAACACGCAGCAAGGTCATTTCCAGTGCGACTCCTAGTCCAATTTTCTCATCGTGAAACTTGTCCAGGCAAGCCTTCACTATGGTTTCAGTAGAGGCCAAAATGCAAATCAATTCAGTATTATCAGGTACGATCACATCTTCAACCAACAGGATACGAATATTTTTCCACTTTCCCCGTGAAGCACCCGCTCTTCTGCGTTCAAATGTAGAACACCGTCTTTTGAATTCAGCTGAAACCCTCTGGAATTCATGACGTTCATTAAATCGATTGTCTCGTCCTCGATCTCTGCTACTAATGCCTGGTGTTTGTTTCACTTTGGTACTGCCCAAAATCAGTTCAACTGGTAGTTCGCCATATGCCGTGGTTGGATCTTCTGTTGTTGTGCGTAGTTACCAGCGTAAAGATTCAATAGTTGCTCTTGATTCAGCAAAAGCGGGCCCAAAGAATGTCCTAGTCGCACCCGTATCTGATGAGACCGTCTACGAAGAATATCAACATATGCATTGTTAACCGGAGCTTGCTGGATACAGACCGATGACTTCCCCTCTTCATTGACCTTCTTTACTGTGGATTCCTTTGATTGTTGGACACTTGCTACGCATGTGCCCGAATTTCCTGCCACTTTGGCATTTTATCAGTCTAACACCCTTTCACTTTACTTTTGGAAGCTTCAATATTATCAGGCTCCTGTTTATCTTTCTCAAGCATTCTGACTTCACTATGAGTTTTGCAGGATTATTTTACAGCCTCAAATTCCAGAGCGCATGCGAAGACATTTACCAGATGTGAGGACGAGCTAGTGTCAATGCTTGCCTTTCTTTTTGTTCGCGAAGCTCATCCAAGATTGTTTGATCCACTAATCGCTCCATCACGTAATCCGGTGTGGCTGCATATGCAAGATGAACTAATGTCAACTTCGAATTCCTCTAAAAATTTACTTGATTTCTGGCAGTTGGTTTTCAGCTGTGAATGGTATTAGTGTTCTGGGTGGGTCTGGCCATTCCGTAGCTCTAGATATTTTACTACCTGTTCATAGTCTTCTTGGACGGTGAGGGTTTGTGCTCTATTCATTTGCTTTTGCCCCAGCTTCAACTTTTCGGTGGTAACTTGCCCAAGGAGTTTTTTTCCGTGGAACACAGGTGGCTTCACGTAAAGATAACCGGTTTTGGAGACCACAACATATTTAATATTCTGTTTGAGTTCATCTAAGTTCAAACCCAGATCCAACATCGAATTTTTGTTAACTGTTTCTTTGGTGTGCGCAGTATTAATTCGTTTTTCCAACTTACTAATTTTTTCCCTCAATTTCAACATTTCTGCCTTGACTCCGTCGTTGATTTTATCATCTACCGACTTCTTCAACTTTTATATTTGTTTCTCGAATGCATCTTGGATTTTATCCATCTCTGTCTCGACAGTATCCATTCTTCCTTCTAAACATCCACACTAAAACGTTCTCTTTTTAATTCTTCGGAGTTTTCTAGAAGATTCTAGATTTTTTGAATTGTCTTGTTCTTTTTTCAAACTCTTCGAATTTTCCTCAAGTTCATTCAAGCCCTCCTGTCCACTTCGCCATTACTTTTGTTTCGACGGGTCACTAGTCTATTTTCTGCGATGAAGGTCTGTCAGTTTTTTTACGCAGCACAAAGACTATCCACTACGCAAACACTCATTCATTCAAAAATCCTATGTCTGACTCCACTGTAAGGAAATGTACTCAACTATAACCCTCAATTTTATTTGGGCTCGTAAACTATAACTTCCATTTAATTTTGAACAAATTAAGATATTCATATCACTAGCGCTGAGCCAACTCTGCCTATTTGTAAATTCTGATCATCTGCAACTGGGACTTTTCTAGAAACGCCGAGAGGCAACGTTAGGGGTCGCCGTTTGGAATAGTTCGGAGCAGTCAGTGACACGTCTAGATGATTCTCAGATGGTTCTCGTTTCTTCTCCAATGTCACGAGGCATGCATGCATCATCAATGGACATCTTGATTATCATATCATAAGTGGTCAGGTCCGGCTCCAGGATCGTTACATATCCATACCACCATACCAATGTAGTCTTCCATTTCCAAGCTCGAATTTACGATCAGCAGGTACTTTTCTACAGAAGAGCCATGTGAAATCCATTGCCAAATCTGTATCTCAAAAGTTTGGTTTTTTGCTTTGCACCAACTGAGTATAACTATCAGCTATCACTACTTACTAACATTAACTGTCATTTATAATGCTCATATCTGACCTCGATCATGATATAATATTCCCATATATGGATTGGCGCCCCTAAACATACACTGAAACTTCCAGATTTTGTCCAAAAAAATATATTCGTTTTGTAGGTGATGCTGCACTTACAAATTTGCTTACTTCTCTGAATCATTACAGAAAGGTTGGTTATCTGTATCCACTCTAAGCGGTCCCATCGAGACTAACCCATCGGTTTATCCCTTTGTCACTTTGGAGACATTTCTTTCCCGAAGCTCGTTCCTACCCTGAGTCATACAGCCTGCAGAAATTTTCAATTCCTACCTAATCTCCCTTGGCTTCCACGTTCTCTGAACATTAAAGGAATATCCTTTGCGTGGGAACCAAACTTGCAAAAAAAAGGGATTAGTTTCCTACAACACGGTTGCTGGGACTTCTTTTCACATTTTTTGATCGAAGTAGGCCTTTGGATATGAACTGCTGCATGGGAGCATCTAAATCCACTAGTCAACAATCATTTACAGTGATAATGTTTCGTACAATTTTATGCCTTCAGCATTTCTCAGATAAAATCTGGGCTCTAAATTGGCACCGGAGAGAACATTCGCGTTCGCCATACCAGCGACAGATTTATGCACAGACTGCAGTAAACAGAACACGTTTCACTAGTTAATTGCGGAGAATAGAGGCGAAGATGGAGGATGGAATGTTTCCTATGGCCCTTCGGCCGCAGCCAGTCACGTGATAGGTTAATTTACGACGCAAATACTTTTCACCGCCTACCTAGACGGCTTCGGTCCGAGGAAGTCTTAATTCCTTCCGAAACAATACGCACATCAGGAAGTCGTTCAGGTGTTTTAATGTCAGGAGTTGGGTTGCGGGGGCGTTGCCGGTCGTTTTCGGATTTGATTGATTTTGCGAGGCGAGGAAGTTTGATGTCTTCATTACTTGCGATTTACGAGGTGATAGTATGCGGAAGCCGAAGTCTGTCGGTTGGCCGTTTCGTTGCACACTACTTCTACATTTCATTATGTTTCGATGTACTTCAACCATGACACTGAGAATTGGAAAACTGTTGCTATAGATTTATTGAATGTTAAAAAAAATGTTCTCAACCATCTTTCTTCATTGGTGAAAGAATATAAAATCAGACTTATGACAAAACTCAAATTAGCAAGTGTCATATATTATGATAACCCACGCCTCTGTTGGGCGACATAACCTCAAAAACTCCCCCCATTGAAAATATAAAATATGCCATCACAATTCCTTCAAGAATCAGATTGGGTTTTGTTTTCTTTCCGGATATTTTATTGGAAATATTTTCAAATCACGTTATAAAAACGGAGACAACTTTGATTATCAATTTTTATGAATGAATAGGAAAAACACTAACACTATTGTTGTTGTTGTTGAATATGTTAGAACAACGACGATCAGTAGAACAACTTAGGCATCGCTAACTTAATGTCAAATCTATATTTTTGTACACACATATCTCCAACAATTATATCTACTGTTTATGCTCAGACCGTCCGTATTTGATTTAGTAACTATGTAGAACTTGTATGTGAGCAAACAATTGTGTAGAAGCCCACCTTTTCCGAGCATTGGTTGAACTGAAAACTAAACTACTTGCCAGATGAAGTGGGACAGCCAAAAAATTGCCTGATTTTGAATAGCTAGAACTTGGACATTTTTTGGCCGATGTTGGATTTTCAACAAAAGGTGGAAAGCGTTATTCTTGGTCTATGCGTCATTGGTGTCGGGTTTCTTTTTCTGTCATTCTTTCTCTTTGTACAGGGTGAGTATTTAGAACCGGAAACATTTAAAATTTTTGACCAGTAATTTGGGAAATGTGAGAGACCCTTGAATTTTTTTTTGATTATGGGTGAATTGTTGGGCCAATACCTCTAGACGTCTTTGAAATAATTTTAATAAATTGCATTGCTATAGAAATATCGCCATTTTATGAAATTCCGTTTTCACTTGAAAATGTGGCCTTTTTAAGTTAAACAATAACAGCCACCATCTAAACTGCAACAAGGGATATTTCTACTGAAGATAATTAACACCAGTGGCGCGCAAAAAGGGGTTTATGATATTTAGAAAGGAAAATTCGTTTTTTTTTTTAATTCGACAGTTTTATTGATCGTTATAGTTAAAAAGGTGCCATAGCTTTAATCAGCATGAAGCTGACAAATTCAGATGCGTGCAAAAGAGGATTCTGTAATGTAGACAAATTAAAATTCCAGTTTCATTATTCTTTTTACTCTTTTACTCATTCAAGATGAGCATCCATGTAATTCATTAGTGTATAAAAGAGGATCCATTATACAAGGCGATCCAAAAAGTTTGATTCATATGAAAACATTTTTAATAATTTTATTAATTGCTGTTAGGTGTTCGCCCAGTAAGAAATTTCCTAATCGTGAATATTTTTGACGAGCCTTCAATCCCTGACCATGTACGGGCCTACTGGTAGTGCATGTCAGCAAGCAGTAGCAGTATCTTCGTTAACTTCTATATTTATCAATTCTGCATTGGAAAGTCGCGACATTTCTTTCGACCTAAAATGCAGTCTAAATGTCAAAACTTTATTTCTGTAAATAAAAATGTCACCAAGGAAATAATATTTTGACATTAGATTGCATTTTAAGTCAAAACAAATATCAGTTATTGTTGTCGTCTAAATGCCACGACCTATCAGCGCAGATTTGGTGAAAATTTTAAGATTGCGGCAAAGAAATTATACAATAAGAGAGATTGCCGACTTACTTGATGTCAAGAAATCATCTGTAGGAAGAGCTTTGCAAAGAGAAGCTAACAACGGTACTGCTGCTTACCGACACGGCGGAGGAAGTCGAAAAATAACAAATCCGCGTCAGGACCGATCAATAGAGCGCACTGCAATTAGAAATAGGGTTTGGACCGCCAAAAGAATCCGAGCGCACCTGCAGTTAAATGTTTCAGCAAACACTATCAGAAAGCGCCTACATGCCCAAGGATTAAATGCTCGTCGTCGGGCAAAATGTCCACTTTTAACAAATAATCACCGGGCGATCAGAAGAAGATGGTCTGAAGAACACATACATTGGCATCTTCGATGGAGAGACTGTCTTTTTGCTGATGGATGTCGTTTCAACCTGTATAATTCCGATGGCCGATTGTTAACTTGGCGGAGACGGGGAGAACGTTTCTTAGAAGAAAACATGCGTCCACAAGTTGCATTTGGCGGTGGTGGACTGACAGTTTGGGGCGGTATTCAACACAACGGAAAGACAACTCTTGCAAAGAGAGAAAATGCTCATGCACAACGTTGTGTAAGACACAGTTGTGCAGATATTTCACACAATTGTCCAATCGTTCATCAATATTATAGAAGAATAATGAACAAGTTGGTGCTGTCAACTTTTTAGAATAAAATTGTGACAAAATTATACACAATTGTGTAGAAAACATACATTTATTTCTCTCTGTGTGTGGTGTTTCGAGGCAATGTTATCAGCATAGTCTACCTGAATGAATGTCTGATTCAGGAAGTTCTTCCGCATGCTCGAAATTATGGCGATGATTTTGTTCTTGTGGATGATAATGCTCGGTCTCATCGGGCAGTATTAGTAAACAGGTATCTGCAAGACCAAAGTGTTAATCGTAGTAAATTTCCTCCCAGATCTCCAGACTTGAATCCTATTGAGCACGTCTGGAGTGGGATGAAGTTGGAGTTTTCCGGAAGGGAACATCAGCCAGAAACTCTTGACGATCTCGAACAGATGATTCAGGACCTCTGGGAGGCAGTTCCTTTAGAACTAATCATTGAATAAATTTCGAGCATGCCAAGTCGGTGCCAGGCAGTTAATCAGGCTAGAGGGGGGGCAACGCCTTACTGAATAGGATTAATATTCTTATTTCAATTTGAGGTATCTTTATAGTTTTTTAAATAACGTTTTCTTATGTTCGTGAACATATGGATCCTTTTTTGTATGATGAATTCATTAAAAAGAAATTAATTACATGTAAGCACATTGTTAATAAATGAAAAAAAAAATTTAATTTGTCTACATTACAGAATCCCCTTTTGCACGCCTCTGAATTTGTCAGCATCATACTAATTAAAGGTATGGCACCTTTTTAATTGTAACGATAAATAAAAATGAATTTTTTCAACAAAAACGAATTTTTTGTGCGCTACTGGTGTTAATTATCTTCAGTAGAAATGTATCTTGTTGCAGTTTAGATTGTGCCTGTTATTGTTTAACTAAAAAAGTCCACAATTTGGAATAAACACGGAATTTCATAAAATGGCGATATTTCCATAGCAACGCAATTTATCAAAATTATTTCAAAGATGTCTCGAGATATCGGCTCAACAATTCACCCATTATCTACAAAAAAATTCTAGGGTCCCTCACATTTCCGAAATTATTGATCAAAAATTTGAATTGTTTCCAGCTCTAAACTCTCACCCTGTACAAAGAGAACGAATTGCAAAAAAGGAAACTCGACGCCAATGACGCATAGACCAAGGATAACGCTTTTCACCTTTGGTTGAAAATCCAACATCGGCCAAGTTATAGCTAGTCAAAATTGGGCAATTTTTTGGCTGTCCCACTTCATCTGGCAAGTAGTTTATATTAAGCGAAACAAAAGGTAATATACATTGTGCTCTGAATGTGACTCTGTGTTGACTTCAGCCATGAATGTAAATAAATACGTCTAGGTATGTTATTACGTCATTGACCTGGATAGCGACATACTGAACTGAATTGGCCGTTACTTGATGGAAATCCATATCTGGTATATGACACTAGGTAAACACGCTTAGATTTCCACAGATTTTTATGATATTCATGACATGTTTCGCTACACGGTAGCTTTATCAAGCGATATTAGTATACTCAAGTGTACTTATATCGCGAAATATGTGTAAATGATAAAAATCTGTGTAAATCTAATCATTTTCACCTTAGTGTCATATATGGAGATACGACGGTCATTCGCTCAATAATACCGGGTTGTTTTTATGTTACCCTATGAAAACTTCATGAAATGTAAACGGTGTTTGACAGAGAGACGGATATATACCACAGCACAAATTTATACATTTGAAAATAAATAACCAATTACAGGAATGGTAACTAAGGTTGTACTCCAAATAAATAAAAGGCATTGTCGTAATACCTTTTCACCGAAATATTGTTTTAATTCTTTCCTAGTAAGATGCGTGAACTTTTATAATATTATATGTGACTCTGACGTTGATATCCTTGTTCGAAAATTCAAATAAGTTTAAAAGAAAATTGAGACAAAAATGTATTTCATTTTATGGTATAGTTGCCAAAAAAAAATTCACCTACTTACATGTTATGCTATGTAATTTCATTAAATTCTAGGACAAATAGCTTATTTTCATTGAGTGCCATTTGTATATCATATCTTATTTTTCTATTATTGCCACTTACTGTAATTATATATATTCTCTATAATGATCATCATATTATGAATTGTTAGAATATATTACTTCGTATCACCCTGTAATAGGATGTGCTTTCTGTACATATCTCTTCGATTAAATAAATGAATGAAAAGAAAATAATTGATAAACATTGTTTTTTGTGCTAGTGACCGACAGAGTCATAGATAAAAAGGAAAATAGTCACGGTTTGGTGGCTGAATCTATTTGATAGGAAAGATTGGAGAGCAGCCGACAGTAAGTAAACCTTCCTGATGAACATTCTTCACGATGGGCTGTTGATAAACAGAAACACTCTCACAGACAAAAAACGTAATTGACTGGGCGAGGTCATTTTGAATACGGTTACTGATATTACTGGCTTTACTGATTAAATCCTCTGTTCCTGTTATAAATTAAGACAACTACCAACCCAACCTAATCTTACACCTTCGTGAAAAGGAACTTGCAAATAAAGTGCAACGTCTGCAGGGAGAACTAGACACTCTCCAGAAACTTGTGATGCACCTTGAAAAAAAAGCTTCATAGCAAGAAGATCTAATACTGATGTTAAAACAGTTCAACAATTTCAATAATTTCAAACAGTAATTGCCATCTATCCAATCTGATGCAAACCAAGAAAACAATAACAAAATTCATCAACATCAACCAAAAACTGAATCAACGCAAAAAATCCCAGCAAGACAAGAAATAAATACGGCGGACCTACAAAAACCCGTAATAACTAGCGACCTATTGAAAACAGCTGTGAATAGTGTAATGACCTCTTCAAAAATGAATAATAAAAATAAATTTTTACCGAACCGAATAACGGTTTGAATATAGCCAGAATCTATATATCAACCCTCGTAACTTTCTTACCTTTTAATGAAATTGAAATGAAAAACATAATAAGAAATATAAAAAACAAAAAATCTGTTAGCATTGATAAATAATAAATAAATAATAAATATTTCCTTGATGAAAGAGTTTAATGATATTCTAAGTCCCTATCTAACCTCAATTGTCAATAATTCAGCTGAACTAGGAAAGTTTTCTTCTCTCCTAAATCCTATATCAAAAAGCACCCTCATCAAATTGAGAACTATAGGGGAGTATCAGTAATAAGTCCAATCTCAACGGTTTTGGAAAAAGCTATGTATGTTTTTTATTGACAAACCTCACATTTGTAAAAATGGCAAATAAAGTAGGTAATGAATATATCTATCTAGCCATCTAACTCCGACATGGGAAAGCGAGCAATTAATAAATGACGGTAGATTTCGAATAAGTCTCGATCATTGGCAATCACTCACGTCTCGAGAACCTCCAGAATTTGTCAGGGATGGTAACGATCTCAGGAATGCACTGGGTGGCTTTAAAACAGTCGCGGGAAATGTTGTAATATTTATTATAAACCTTCTGTATGTGGGAACAAGGGTAAATGAAGAAAGAGGAAATGTCACAATGACATTGGGTTAATTTGGAAGTTACGTTAATAAATGCTTATTTCGATACAATAGAAACATATTATTACAGGAATAACCAAAAACTGAACCTCTGTTCGACCTGGTAAGTCTGATCGTTAGAAAGTAAACGTAGCCTTCTATACAAAATGTTAGACGTTCGTTTACCTTAGACTCTAGCTCTTCCAAAACACGCCAAGGATTTTGCGGTATTATCTGCGTATATTGCCGTCTTCGTTCTCTCGCAAATACGGAAATAATACGTATGTACTGAGTATAAATGCGGAGATAGGCTAGACCCTTGCGGGACACCTGCTTCGATAGGGTACTCTGCCTGCACCTCTCGAGCTACCTTGCAAGTGTGCGTAGGGTGGTCCTGTGCACAATTGAGGCATCTCGATTGCCTTTGGCAATTCGAGGTTGCGTGCCCCCATCTTTGGCAACGATGACATTGCACGATGGCGCGTTCGTTTCGTCGCATCTCCCAGGAAATCATTATGTGCTGAAGCACCCTCACAGATTTCTGTAGCTGGGAGAGTGTGACGTTTCGAGGGGCGGTGATGAGGTATGAGGTACAACGGTCTGTGACAGGTGTTCATCCTCATAATTTTCTCCACTTTGATGCCATATTCCTCGAGCATTTCATCTATCAAGTCTTGCTGATTGACATCAGAGTCGAGGCCCCTTAGCACGAACGCGTGTGTCCTGTCTTTCGGGAGGGTGTACGTGTGGAACTCCGTACCCGTAGCTTCAAGAATTTCGATCATCTTGGATCTATTATCTTCCTGTACAGTGAAAACCTGAGTTTCTTTATTCGTGTGCTTCAAGTTGGAGTCACCTTTCAACTCAGACTATAGCTGGACCGTCAACGATCGGTCCAAGTTCAGCCTCCCTTGGATCACAATAGGAGGCAGCATTTTGCCTTTTTGGGGTTTTCGAGCCTCCTTGGGAGGCTGTTTAGTTCTCCGTTCTTTCCGCCCGAGTCGTCAGTGAGTGGTTCATCCTCATTTAACGATTCGTAGGCGTTCCTCGTGGGTACGGGTTCCTTACTTGTCGAAGCTCGTGGCTTACCTGGCGACTTCGGCGTGATGAAGACATCCACGTCTTCATTCTCTTTCTCGGGGAGAGGGCGGAATGCATCCCTCACACGGTATCGGTTCGGCGAGCGCATCAGCCTCTGAGCATGCCGGAGTTTTTCGATCTCCTGGTGGTAGACCGCCTCATACTTCTTCACGTAGAATACTCTAATTTGCTGGATCATAGCCGTTCGAATGACTGCTTCCGGGTTCATTCCAATTTTCTTCGGCTTCTCAATGCTGGTTTTGCAGTAGGCGTCGATTTTTGCTTCTACTTTTTCTTCGATGTTCTCTTTCAGCTCTCTGATTCGGTTGTCAATGCTTTCGGTGGTGCTAAGTGGAGTCTCTTTCGATTTCCTCCTTTTCAATATTTTCCTTCTGCCACCCGAGTCTGAGGAGTCGGACTCTGAGCTAGAGAACTGGACCTTTCGGGAGGATTCTCTAGCCCTGGCTTCTAAGAGCTGTCGATTTTCAGCAAGCTTGTTCTCTTGCTCAAGCGTCTTTTTTCTGGAGTTGTGCTTCCCGTTCTGCTTTGAGTTTGGCGGCTTCCTCCTCTTTCCTTGTTTTCATACGGAAAATCGCTCTTTGGAAGCCCACCAGCTGTGGTAGGGGTTTCGAGAAGGTTTGGTCTGATTCTGGTCCAGTTTTGGTGTTTGGCGCGTTCTCCACCCTTTCCATTCTGTTCGCCTCCCTTTCCATTTCTGTTTGATGGGACTTGCTGTTCGGCACACTTTCCATATAGACTTTCGCGACACTTTCCATTTGCCTTCGGAAATTTCGGTTTGCCTCACTTTCCATTTGTGATGACCGTGGCTTACCGTTCAGCACCCTTTCCATTCCTCCCCGGTTCACGACACTTCCATATGTGTTTGGAAATTTTCATTCGCCTCAGTTTCCATAATAGATTGGAGTTTGCTGACGTTCGGCACACTTTCAGATTGTGATTGATTTTTTGGTTTCGCACCACTTTCCAAAAATGTTTTTCTCGATGAGGGATTCGCCACACTTTCCATTATTCCGATAGTGTCAAAATCCTTAAATCTTCGAGCCCCCGCGCTCTCCTTCTGGCGGTGGATGTTTTCGACAGTCCCCTGTTCCATCAAGTCTTTCCAGGATTTTGTTGGAAACGGGTCCATAATGTTTCTTCCTTTATATGTGTATGAGTCGGGTGGGCGATTTTTGTCAACTTCGTTTTCGTGTACGTGCGACTGCACTACGATGTTAGTGGCGGCTATGGCTGGTAGCGACGATGGATCTGACTGCATTCCGAATGCTGGCGTGTATACAGGGGCTTCCGCGCGAACGGAAAGTGTGGTGAGACCTGCTCGATCCAGCCTCATTACACTCTCCGTCGCTTGGATGCTTATCCGTCGCATTGTCGTTATCATAATCAGATTTGAAATTGTATTTGGGGAATGCAGTCTGCCACTCAGCCCAAGTCGGTTGTAAAGTGTGGCGAAGGCTGCTACTACTCGATCTTCCCTCAGCATATATGGCTCTCATCCTTTCTTGAAAGGTGGTGATGGCGTTGTCGAGAGCTGCTTCTGCCAATTCGGAAGTGTCGCGAACGTATGCAGAATGGAGTGTCCGGAACTCTTGTGTTCGCTACACCTTCCAAGTTGTTCGCAACAGTTTGTGTACCGTTCTCCACCTTTTACATTTCACTCGTTGTTGGCTGAGTGTTTTGGGAAATGTGTTGAACTACAGTCTCCCCAATACTGGGCATTTGGAAAGTGTGTTGAACCGGTGTTATTGGTACAACATCACTTTCCTCGGTGTCAATCAATAGTCTTGGGAAGTGTTGCGAACTTCCTTTTCAGCTGGCTTTTCTGCTAAGTCGCTAGGGGCTTCTCGGTGCGACTGGTGGGGGTGGGGTGGGCCTTCATTTCCTTGGTGGGGAAGGGGTGACTGCCATTCCATGGTTTCTGGGTGGGAGGAGGGATGGTTTTCCTCTTCGTTGTCCAGGTTAATAACTAGGCCCTCCGAAGGCCTCCAAAGAGTCTGCACCCGTGCCAAGAAGCAGTGTCGGCGGTGCGTGTGTAGTAGCTACCTGCGGTTCCTCGGGGGTTATTGTTGTCTGACAGGTCTTGCGAGATAGGGCTAGTGGAGATGCCCTTCATCTCTACCATGGACGTCTTCGGGGTGCTGGACGTAGTTGTTGCGGGTTTGGCGGTGGTGGTGTCCATCACCGGGTCGTCCTCGGGGGTGAGTCCCCAGATGTCCAATTCTTGGTGTGAGCTGCACGCAACAATCCTTGACGAGCACCTCCTTCCAACGACTATGTCGCTGTTCGCAACACTTTCCATTTTTTTGAAATCTTCGTCGAGGAGTGAAGTGCTGAACTTGGTATCAGAAAGGTTTTACAATTTTTCTGGTCGCAATGGAAATCTTGTAGAATTAAATATGAGGGCAGAGTGAATGAATGAAAAATAAATATGTTTGGGAATAGTATGAAATATGTTCTGCATAATGTATGTGCGCGCAAAATACTGGCTCCCGGAATGTAGGTACAACAATAATGGAAATATAAATAATGGAAACGGGTTACCTGACACGGGATTACGAATTCGAATTTAATCTGACTGAACTTATTATACAAGGGCGCGTACCAGGCCCAGAACCCTTCTGTTGGCTTTCCCACAAAAGAAGAGTTTCGACGCTGGGAATTCGATTAAATGAAATCTCAGTAGAATAAAATGCCAGGAAAATTGCCTAATGATTGAAGTTAATATCACCTGATATCTCTTTCGTAAATTATCTAACTCTATACAAATATAAGCCTTCCACCGTATCGAGCATAGAAAGCAAATCCCTGGAAATATGTATTGGTGCAACAAAGACGGGGCTTTTCATTCCCGCCTGAACAATATTTCAACCGATTCCATCCGACATATTCCACTATTTCAGTACTATAAGTAAAGCGCAATCATCAGAGTGAAACATCATATCTATCTGGAGTCGTCTAAAATAGAGGGACGGGCATATATCTGAAAAACCGTAACAAAGCGATTATTTCATCCGTGGACAGGAAAATCCTTCTGCACGTCTCGAACTGCCCAACGCAACATGAAAACAAATTGAATTTGGAAAAGCACAAGCACTGTTACGTCTAAGTGCTGCTTCAAAGAGGCAATCTGTTGTGGTGTTATATTCTAGGAAATTCATTCGAACTGAGCCGTCTTTGATCGAAATAGTGATGTTCAGGGAAGCGGGATATTCTTGAGAGGTAATTTTTTATTAAGAAATATTTTCATTTTGCAGTTCGATGGTGCAGTTATTTTTATTCTTGTAGCTACAACTTTCTTCACGTCAGAACTAATATATCAATTTACCTCTACATTTCACTCAGATACGTAACCCACATCATTAATGATAATAATAAATAATGATAAAGCGGATTCACCAACATAATAGCTTAACATAACATAGCATAACAAGGTGAAAGACGTAGTGGTGGAAAGAAGTGTCAGCCTATAGCTGTTTTTCAAGTCAACTAGTCAACTTCAGTAGATAAATAATAGTGAACAATAAAAATGGAATATAAATCATTATTGGAGCATAGTTTTTAAAATATTTAAAATATTCTAGCCATAACTATAAGGAGTTAACCTGAATGATGAATTGACTGAGTTTTAGATTTTAAACGAACCAAATGATACCATATAAAAAAAACATTGTCTTGCTTTTACCATAAGGAGTTGTCCACGATGGGAGCCGGGTGATCTGTAATTAGGAGAACTGTATAGTATTTATAGGTTTTCACCTAGATGATGATACCATCTAGTAATGAAGTCTAGCCATGAACGTAAGGAGTCGACCTGTATGATAGCCAGGTAATATTAATGAAGAAATTAAATAATTTCTCATAAAGATGCCAGTTCAGCCTTTTTTTAAATTTTCATAGAATTTTGTAAAGTTAGGGAGCAGAATAGTAAAATATGTGAGTGAATAAAGTAGTTTGGTGTTCAGGGTTAACTAGGATGCATTTGTTATGTGTTGGAAATGTGTTGACCTATGAGAAAATGATGAATACTTAGTCTAAACCTTAGGCGTATTATTAGTAAACAGAGGTGATTTTCTGAGTTTTCTGATTCAAAAAATATGTGATCGTATTTTCGAACAGCAAAAAAAAATCGTAAACAACTATTCTAGATGCGTTGTAGATGCACTGAGTCTGATAGTCGTGATGCAGGACCCATTAAAGACAGAGTTAATCAATTTTTTTAAAACACAATTTTTTGTATTCACTTCATTTGGTATGTATTGAGAAATAGAAATTTTCAAGGAAAAAATTTAATTTTCTTTTATTTTATAAGAAACTACTAAAAACGCAACGCCAGTCCTTAGGAGTATCAAATCAATCTTAACTAAGCGAAATGTTTAAATTCTACTACGGAAGTCAACATTACATTTTTTGCACATTCCAACGTTACATTTCATACAGTATGTTCATGTTATAGATGTACACATGTCTCCAGCATACCGCAATCGTTTGTTATTGGCGATAGAGTCTAAAATGTGACCTGCATTGTCATAACGAATATTGTCACTAACTCTTGATGACTCTTGACGACTTGACGCACTCGATGATGGACGACCTCCTTGACGTGGAAGAGTTTGATACTTGGTTAGGTAACTTTCCACAATTTCTCTTCTGAACTGCAATGTAGTTAATTTTTTACCTGATCGTTTATATAAAATCCATGCATTTTGTATTGTAGTGAATAGATTCCACCACCATTTTTGTCCTCTAATGCTGATCCGATGCCTTGAGGTATTTTCATTCATTAGATCTGTACCTTCCGATGATGAGTTATATTTGGCAATAGCTAACGGTACTTGTATTTGGATATTTCATTTCTCAGCTTGAGAAAACATTTTTACACGATTCAACAGAACTGCACCATACTCTGTTGATGCAAGTGTAACAATACTATTATCATTCCATCTGATTAGTGTTGTTGTTGCACATTCTCCTCTGGGTTGCTTTTGTAGTGTTTGTGGAAGATGACAGCCTCGCGGTATACGATTTTCTCGAATAGTGCCTGTTGCGCCATATCCAAGACTTTTCAAATAATGTAATAAATGCAAAGTTGTAAATAAATTATAGAAGAAAAAGTTATATCTCAGATCTCCTTTATTGTAGATTTTTAACTCTATCATTTCTACCGATGGCGCGGCACATTTACCAAAGACTTTTTTGTTATCATCTGGAATATTATTGTCAGTACCTTGATGAGGAATAAAGTTTATTAAATATCCACTTTTAGTTGTCAAACTCCAAATCTTGTACCCAAATCTTATGGGCTTACTTTTGATAAATTGTTTGCAAGATTGTCTATCATAATATTTTACCATAGTTTCGTCAAAATTTAAATCTTATTCTGGGACGAAGTTATGCATAAATTTATTTTTCAAAATGTTCGTAAGTGGTCGAACTTAACAATATTTATCGGACAAATCAAGATTGTCATTATTTACACAATGCACATAACGACATATTGTAATGAATCGATCACGACGCATACCAGACTTTACCATACCATTTCCCATATCTTAACTACTATCGCAGTAAAAATTATTTCCTGGCAAAATATTGTAGCCCGATAATATGAAAATTCCAAGAAAACTTTTTATGTCATTTGAATCTATTGAAAAATTTTCCTAATTTTTTTGTCGGCTAACCTTCTAGTTCCTGTTACTAATAATGATATAATCATTGTCAATAAATAACTCAAACATTTCAGTAGGACTCAGGTATTTGAAGTTTTCAAAGATATGTTGTGGAAATTGCTTTTCGTTGTAAACTATGTTGCCATTTATTCAAGAAATGTTGATAATATCTTCAGAACTGATCGCAATGTGAACACAAGTAACAAGTCTCGAGGTGGTGGAGTGATGATGTGCTTCAAGAAAGAGCTGAATGTGAAGATACTTGATGGAGTCAGTCCAAATGTCGAACATTTATTCATTCTTTTGAAGAGCTCAAGTGCAAATGTGATTTTTGGAGCTACCTACATACCACCAGGTTCAAATTTTGATATTTATATAGATCATTGTACTTCTGTCGAACATATATCTGAAAAATTCAGGGCATCTCAATGTTATCTGTTTGGTGATTATAACTTACCATTGGCTACGTGGGAATCTTCGGAAGAGCATGGACTTAGCGTTCGTTGCCCTCAAGGATATCCAGCCCATGATATGTGTGATCATTTTTCTTTTCTCAATTTTAAACAACTCAATGTCATTCCTAATAATCATAATGTATATTTAGATCTAATTTTTTCACAAAATGCTCTTGTTCAGATTCAAGAAGCCATTGATCTACTGTTACCTAATAATTTCCATCATAAGGCCATTATTGCCGAATTGGAAATATCAGTTGAATTTAAACCACTTCTGTTTGAAGAGTTTTACTATGACTTTAAGAATGCAGATTATGTAGGTTTAAATAATTATTTTGCAGCAATAAACTGGGAACTTTTATTCAATAACCTAGAGATTCATACTATGGTTGAGAAATTTTATCAAATTATTGGAAACTCTTTTGCAAACTTCGTTCCTAGGAAGAGAAGTAAACCAACAACTTATCCAAAATGGTATACCAGTGAGCTGAAAGTACTCATAACTGAAAAAAAGAAAGCTCACGCAAATTATAAATCATCTCGTTCGGATCAAGATTATCTAATATTTTCCAATCTGAGGTCTCAATGCAAAGATCTTATAAAATTTTGTCATGATACATATGTAGCAAATATTGATGACCAAATAATCAGTAATTCAAAATATTTTTGGAATTATATGAACTCGTTGAGAAAAAATTATGGATTTCCGAATAATATGCATCTTGATAATCAAATAGCCGACACAGGGAAAAATATTGTTGATCTTTTTGCCAAAAATTTTTCAAAGGTTTATGTTAGAGAAGGATTAAATTTAGATGTTATTGCAAACGCATCAGTAGCATCAGCAGTTGATATCCCATTTATAATATTCAGTATTGAGGAAGTATTCGAAGGGCTGAATTCATTAAAGGATAACTTGAGTTGTGGACCGGACGGGATCCCTGCCTATTTCCTTAAAAGGTGTGTTTATTCACTAACTATGCCATTGTGTACAATATTCAACTTATCATTGAAGCTTGGAATATTTCCCTGTCAATGGAAGAATAGTTATGTCACCCCCATTTTCAAAAGTGGAAAAAAGGATGATATAAAAAACTATCGGCCAATTAGTAAACTTTCAGCCATTCCAAAGCTTTTTGAATTTTTACTTGTGCACTACATTTCGTGGCATTGCAAGAATTTGCTAAATGATAATCAACATGGATTTGCCACAGGTAAATCAACAACATCAAATCTATTAGTATATCAACAGGATATTGTCAGGGCCCTTGAAAAAGGTCTTCAAATTGATACAATATATACTGATTTCAGTAAGGCCTTTGATAGGGTAAACCACAACTTGTTAATCAATAAATTACAAGAAACCGGTTTTCCAGCATGGTTAACAAGTTGGTTTAATAGTTATTTATCTGATAGAAAACAGTTGGTAAAAATTCAAAACCACATTTCCAGTGATATTCATGTTACATCTGGTGTTCCGCAGGGGTCACACTTGGGCCCACTTCTCTTCAATATATTCATTGATGACATAGCTCTTATCTTTCGTTTCTGTAAGTACCTTCTCTTTGCTGATGACCTTAAAATCTATTTGCCAATAAACTCCGACAAAGACTGTGAAAACCTTCAATCTGATTTGAACATATTGATCAATTGGTCTCAAAATAATGGAATGTCATTAAATGTTGACAAGTGCTATTGTATTTCTTTTTCTAGGTCCAATAATCCTATCCAATTCGATTATCAAATTGAGAACAACCTTAAACGGGTTTGTGAAATTCGTGATTTAGGAGTCATATTTGATCATCAATTAAATTTTACAAATCATATTAACTCCGTAGTCAGTAAGTCTTTTCAATTATTAGGTTTCATTTCTAGAAATACTAAAAAATTATCTGTTATGGCTTTTAGAACGTTATATCTATCATTAGTATATTCAGTTATTCAATACGCCTCACCAGTATGGTCACCATACTATCAAACTCACATCGATCAACTAGAAAAAGTGCATAGAAAATTTTTGAGGTGTATAGCATTTAAAATGAATCTGCAACATGGTGATTACGATTATAGGCAAGTTATGCAAAATTTGAATATTACCAGCTTGGAAGGTAGTAGAACAAGATCTGACTTGATTACTCTCTATAAAATAATATCAGGGAAGATAGATTGTCCTCCATTGCTCCATTCGATTAACTTTAAAGTTCCAAACAGACCTACTCGTAACTCCGATTTATTCCAAGTTCCCTTCCATCGCACAAACTATGGTTATCATAGTACCCTGTCACGTTTTGTCAGATTAGGTAACGAATATTGCAATAGAGGATTAGAATTTACTGGAGTAACATCAACTGCATTCAAAACCAGTGTAAGAAGATTAGTGGAATAAGTTTCCTTTTATCACTGTAGTACTACTAAAATTGTTCATTGTTCATTTTTGTGTATATTTAATATAAGTATGTATTGTATTATATTTCATATCTAAAAAGGGGATAACCCGTGTATAAATAAATAAATAAATAAATAAATAAGTAATCAATTTTTTCTTCGGACTCATTTTCATATCAGTCTAGTCCTATTATGAACTGAAGTTGATAATCATATCCAGCAGAAAGCTCTCAATGAGAATTTTCAAGAAATATTCAATCCAGTTAACTACCGTTAATACATAGAATAAGGATTCTTTTGTCGATACAACCAGTGATCAATATCAAAAGTTCATAGGTGAAATAATGTTTGTTGAATACCTTATTATCATGCCGTGGTACATTCATCATTCACAGAAATATCTAATTAACAATTTATTTCAATAAAAGTAAACAATTCCCCAATTTGTTCTTTAATAACAAGCACCGGCAATACTGTACAAGGCTCAGTTTGACAGAATACATTTCTACAGCCTTCTCTTTCTGATACAATTATTGATACAGATATTTGTTGGTATTTTAGATGTTGATTTTGTGAAACGTAAATTGGGGAATTTATGGATTTGGGGATTTACATTACTCCAAAATACAGTTCTGCTGCCATCAATTTCTTTGAAAATCTCGACTACGACGTTTTTACGAACTTTGACCGTTTTTGTCTCAGAAACGACACATACAAAATTACTTAAATTTAAACATTTTTTAGGACCCATGCTACTACAACATAATACAAATCCTGCCAATTCGACAGAGAGCCAAGTTTCCATATGAATTCGTGCGGGAACTTTTTTCAAGATTAAGGTTATTTCCCCTTATCCACTCTTGATCGAATGATACAGGCCGTTTTTTACGGCAGCAGATAGCTCTAAAGAGTGGATATGTATCTTTCTTTCAATATCATCTCACTAGATGTCCAATTATTGCAATGATCACTCCAACTAGCCAACAAGTTGGCTACATATTTTTTTATTATTGATTTTACGAAAACAAGTTATTCCTCATAAAAAGTTCTGCATAGTCTGAAATCCATGATGCAACCATCAGATATTGTATTTTATCAATCTTATACGAGGTTGAGTGGAAGAGCAATTTCTCTACTGAAATTGAACTCCGCCTTTCATTTTCTTTCGAAATATAGTACCTTTTTTTTCCTTATAGAATGTCATGTTAAATATGAAAGAAAATAATATAGACGATATTATTATTATTAATTATCTCTATAAAGTTTATACGTTATTATCCAAAAATATCAATTTTAACATACAAAACGGCTACAGAAAAAAAAAATACTACCCTAAAATAATTTTACGGGACTCGCAGAAATTTCCCACTCATCCCGTAACATATCTCTTTCGGAACTTGTTACGTAAATAATTATTCTTGACCCATTGAGTTTGTCAAGGACAGATCTGATCATCTCCAAACTAATCAAAAATGGAGTTTTCAGCAATTTTTGATTACGGAGGTAAAGGTCTCGTCTCCATATAGATATAGACTCCAAAGCGTCGCCGTTTTTTAAAACAGATAAGTAATTTTGATGATTTTCCTTTCTGTTGGGCAAATTTTAGAAGGCAATAACATTAACAAATTGATTAATATCATTCAAGACAAAAGTCTCGTGAACGCAGTAACTCATCGACGCAAATTGATTCATTTGCACTTCTATCCACTTGTATAGATTTTCATGAGTTATTTTTTTAATTTTTAGAGTATGAACTCACGAATTAAAACATAACTGTGAATGAGTGAGTGTTGATCAAAATGGTGATGCATAACTATTATTCACAAATATATTTCAAGTGTTACTTCCAATTCCACTCGCAAATAATTTGGTGGCAAAAGCTGAATTCATTGGATCGCCAGCTCTTATCTTTTCACACACCAACAATTCTAACTTCGGTAACCCAAGAGAAAGAATCTCACTCAATATGGCAACTGACGGAGAAGAATTTCACAATTTACCGAGTTCATAGGATGGAAAAATTAAATAACTTCGCTGGAGATTCGGATTCTGGGTTGTATTGTTTAGGGGACTTTTCTATGCCTTTTTACACCTGATAAATCACAAAGGACTCTAGGATTCGTTTTGATATTTGTTTTTCTCATCAATCGATTGTGTACGTAAGTCCTTACAGTTCATATGAAATTTTATGATGTCGATTGGTATTCCTTCCGTGAAATGACAATAGAACCCGAATCATTGAAGCTTTATGTGAGTCGAACTTGAACACATTACTTTTCATAACTTCTCAAGGGTGCCTGCCTACCAGTATTTCTGAGTTGTACTTGTAGAAAGGATCTAACTGCGATTCCTAATAACCTGGCAAAGGTACAAGTTCCAGAATGTATAATTTTGGTGTCTTGCTAGTGTGCAAGTGAAGGCGGTTGCTAATTTACCTACCATAGTGAACTTTCGAAAGTGTTTACCCAAACATTGGTCTGATAAGACTGCCAGAGGGTTCACAGTTACTGTGAACCCTCTAGCAGTCTTTTCCACAGGGCATACCACGATGAAATGAGTCGATTTGTATGTGGAAAACTACTGAGAGTATTTATGATTTCCGGTTATGTCGGAAGTGGACCCCAACTTTATTTTTTGAATGTAATACTTTTTTTTTCCATGGCATTTTGAAAATCTAATATGAATTACAATATATAACTTCATCCGATACATCATCATATGTATACCTAACGTCATCCAGTTTTCAGTTATTTTAATCTCTTTGAAAATTTTAATAGATGCAGCCTTTCACAGAAAAATACATTTTTTGGAAACAAAGAGAGTCGGGTCAAAAATTGCCAGAATTCAATAAAACCTGAAGCTTCTTTCATCTTTGAATACTTTCCTCGAATACTGTGGTACCAATTTTTTTCTAGGTGGCAATAGTATTTCTCTCAACACCAGTGGATTGATTCTACGTTAAAAAAGGGGAGTTTATGGTTACAATTCTTTAACAAAATTAAACGTTTTCGTGGAAGAATGAAAAAACAAAAATTTCTTCGTGGTTAACTATGATAACGATAGACAGTAGGCGTTTTTCAGAAAAATCGACAAGAAACAAATGCTGAAATATCAACAAACAATATTTTTTACTAATGATTTTACTTTGAAGCATTGTCCTTTTTAGTCAAAACGTTACTCTTGTGGAACATGAACTTTATTCAAATGAAATGAACCGAACAAACACTTCGAATTATTTTTTCCAGGTACTTTGTCCCGCACCGTGGGACTTTTTCATTTCGGGTAGATATGGTAGCGACATCTCTTAGCTCTGTTTACAATCTATCACAACGACAAATAGTGATCAACACTCGTACTCGCATTGTTCAAAGTTCTGTTTTTATTATTATTTTTGTTTAAAAAAAACTGAATACGTATTTTGATTTCATCATCCAAAATTTTGGTTTATAAATGAAGATGTCGGTGGAGAAGTGAATAAATAGAATGATATACAGTGTGTCCCGCTTTTCATGAATACACCCTAATATCTCAGTTATTAATAATGCGATTTTCTTGAAATTTTAGTGGTGATTATATGTTAGGTAAATGAAGTATTTTGGCATAGTGAACATTTTCATTGACCATAGGCGTGCGGTGTGGGGGGGTAAAAAAAGCTGTTTTTTGGGAAAAGGATATTAGGGCTCATTTTAGATAACTTTTTTTATCAGAATTAGAATCAGCATCCCCAAAAACCCCCCAATCCATATTTTCGAAATCTCAAGAGCTGATTTGATGAGAAAAAAAAAAAAAATCACCTCTTTTCGTCAATGCACCCGAATATCTGTTATTAGCGATTTTCTTGAGATTTTGGTGGTGATTTTATGTTAGAAAAATGAAGCATTTGTCATAGTGATCATATTCATTTACCATTGGCGTGCGAAGTTGTGGAGAGAAATAAGGCATTTTTTGAGAAATGAATATTAATGCTTATTCAAGACAATTTTTTTATCAGATTCAGAATCAGCATCCCCAAAAACCCTTTAATTCATATTTTCAACATCTCAAGAGCTGATTTGAACAAAAAAAAAAGTTTAAGTCTTTTTTTAATAAGTTCTTTATTTGTAACAGTGGTAACAAAATTACGAATTACTTTATTTTAGATTCTTGTGTTTTCAACATAACTACCTTCTGAAACAATACATTTTTCAACAATTCTTCTCAAACGTACATTCACTTTTCTTAAAGTTTGGGCTGTTATTTCCTGACACTCTTGCCTAATTGCAAAGCAAAGTTCCTCTCTATTACGCGGCCGAGTAGCATACACTTTATTTTTCAAATGCCCCCACAGAAAAAAATCACAAGGGGTAATATCTGGCGATCTAGGGGGCCATGGTTCCAAAGGAGAATTTCTACCTATCCACTTCATAGGGAAAATTGCATTTAAAAAGTTCCGAACTATCCCAGAATTGTGTGCGGGGGCCCCATCTAATTGAAAGATTAAGTTTTGTCTTTGTGCTAATGGCAATTCCATGAGAAAATCATAGAGACCATTTTGTAAAAAAATTTGAAAATTTTGTCCGGTCAGGTTATCCAGGAAATAAGGTCCAACAATCCGTTCGTTGAATATGCCACACCACACGTTAACTTTTTCACTGTATTGGTTTTTACAATGAATTACCCAATTCGGATTTTCAGCTGCCCAAAACCTACAATTTTGACGAGACACCACACCGTTTGTTGTAAACGTTGCCTCGTCAGTAAACATCATGTTCTTCAGAAAAAGTCTGTCGTTAAGATAGTTACCCTGCAACCATAAGCAAAATTTAAACCGTCGTTCAAAATCACCATTTAACAGAGTATATAGAAATTTTGGTTTAAATGCCCTAATCCTGTTGCGTTTCAAACATCTCCATTCTTTGTTTTTCGTTAAATTCATTGTCCTCGCAACTGCCCTTACAGTACCATTTGGGTTGTTTCGAAATTCTGCTAAGATACGTTCGTCGTCTGAATAGTGTCTTTGATTTAAATTGTACCTCCCTGGTCTTATTTTGAAAACCGCTCCAGTCCTTGCGAACAATCTGTTGATTTTGGCAACGGTATTGTGAGAAATTGGTTCTCGATCATGATGCCTTCCATTGAATATTCCAGCAACTTGACGCGTAGATCTTTCATTATTACCAAATAAGCGGATAATCTCTACTTTTTCTCCAATTGTAAGAACTACTCTTCGGATGTGTGCCATCTTATTAACAGTTAAGTAACACTGCTTGACTTATTGACATTTCGTACTGATTACCGATGTCAAACAAAAACTTTTGTTTCAAAGCACTCTTTCATTAATTTGCATGAAAACTCAAATCGGCAAGCCAACGGTAACAAAGTGTGCGTATCTTCGGATATACCTAAATTGTAGTATAAGGGCAGTTGCAAACGATACAGAATATAAGGAAACGAAGGTGTTTGAAATTTAATATAGGATTAGGGCATTTGAAATAAAAAGTTAGAAATAAACAATCTATTGAAAAAAAGTTAATTTAATTTTGTTTTCTAATCAAATCAGCTCTCGAGATTTCGAGTTTCGGGTTTTTGCGGTCGCTGATTCCAAATCTGATAAAAAAATTGTCCTAAATGAGCCCCTTATATCCTTGGAGAAGAAGTGGGGATTATCCGATTATTTGGTAATAATGAAAGATCTACGCGTCAGGTTGCTGGAATATTCAATGGAAGGCATCATGATCGAGAACCAATTTCTCACGCCAAAATCAACAGATTGTTCGCAAAGACTAGAGCGGTTTTCAAGACAAGACCAGGGAGGTAAAATTTAAATCAAAGACACTATCCGGACGACGAACATTCCGAATTTCGAAACAACCCAATCGGTACTGTAAGGGCAGTTGCGAGGACAATGAATTCAACGAAAAACAAAGTATAGAGATGTTTGAAACGCAACAGGATTAGGGCATTTACCAAAATTTCCACATACCGTGTTAAATGGTTATTTTGAAAGACGGTTTGAATTTTAGGGTGTATTCATGAAAAGCGGGACACACTGAATACATCCATACGAGAGAAAAATTTTGATGAAGGTACATGGCGATAATAAAACTGAATTGTATAAATCCGAAGCTATAAATGACAAAGGGATGGATGGAATATAAGAAAAACAGGCTGAAGCGATGGATTTGCCTATGAAACAAATCTCAAGATCTTTTTGGTTTTCGCCAGAGTGTATGCGAAAGGCTTATTTTGCAGCACGACTTGATGGACCCAGTGCAGATGCAGAAGATATTGGCTCAAAGAAAGACAATAGAAGGTCTAAAATTGTAAAATGGATAATTGCAACCCCAAAAAGCGTATTTTTGTACTCAATGTAATGTGCATTTTAGCTTCATGATAAATTAATACTGCTTTTCCGAGTGCCATAATAAATAATAAATCGATTTTACAACTTTCTCATTTTTTCAACATTCAATTCATACATGGAGTCATTTTGTTTCTTCTGTGGGACATTTTCAAACTCAAGAATCAAAAACATTCAAGTATTTTTGTTTTAATGAAAAACTGAAAAAAATCAACTAATAATATCTAAATTTCGATTTTTTTTTGTGAGAAGAATTTGAGTTTGGTACTGAAAGGGTTATACAAAGCCATCTGTTGAGAACTTTTGGTTCTCTGTGATCGTTGTGATCTTTAGCTTCTATTGGACTGTATACGTATTTTGCACTTCGAAAAGCTTTCATTATCGCTTCAAAGTACATACTTAAATCAAAGAGAAAACTCGCTTTTACAATCGCATTTATTTTTCGATATCAATTCTCGTCGTCATGGTTACTACACTCCATTTGAGAAATATTCCAGCAATATTAGGAACATTTAACATGCCGGCCGCCTTGAAATATGTAAAACATTTTCAAAAAAAAGGTAAACATATAATATATAAAAAGGTAAACAAATTAAGAGTCAATTGGAATAACGCATATTATCGTGATGGCTCTTTCACTGTGTCATTGCCAACTTTCACACTGACCACTCTTGTTATTCCATCCTTCCCTGGGTGAGTTTGAATAATTTTTTCTAGGGGCCACTGAAGAAGGGGTGTGTTGTCTTCTTTCACAAGCACGAGTGCGCTAACCTGTAGAAGGCTCTGAGCATTGGTTTTCCATTTCGCTCGAACTTGCATTTCGCTGATTTATTCCTCATGCCAACGGGTCCAACAAACAAACAAAAAACAAGAGGATTTATATCGTCGGGATTGGAGGTTAATGGACATAAAGGACGGGAATCAAGAACTGATTCAATTTGTAATAATATAGTGGAAAAATCTTCAAAATTTAAATGAGCATTGCGCCAATTACTCTCTTCAAATGAAATTTAGCATTTTTGATTCCCGCTTCCCAAATGCCACCAAAATTTGGCGCTCGGGCAGGTATAAATTGCCATGTAATATTATAAGATTCTAAGAAATTTGAAATATTTTCTGAGTCCTCATTCTAATATGTTTGTAATTTATACAAATCTGCGCAAGCTCCCACGAAATTTTTTCCGTTATCAGAATAAATATGTATTGGTTTCCCACATCGACTTATGAATCGCTTTAGTATTTTGGGACCTACAAGTTGAACATCGTTTAGTGACAGACCGCTGTCTGTCTTTTGACTTCCCTGGCATCAAACACAATGCGAACTTTTGTTGTCGTAGATTCTTCGCGGATAACTGCGTGATGATGGAGATAAAAACTCAATTCTTCCTCATCCACCTTTTCTAAGATTTCATTCTATGATTCAGTAACAAATATATTTATTCATGAATTTTTAGTATTCAAGATTCAAAGAGGGAATATTCATTAATCTGCGCTCCTGTGAATAAAAACGCTGTTCGGCAGAATCGCGAGATTGTCCTAATTTATTATATTTTTCTTTACCATACTTACCATAAATCTTCCCTCATTATTGCGTCGATGAGTGAGCACAATGAGACTCGCAAAACTATTTCTGATTCTGACAAATTTGTTTTCTTATCAATTACTTGGGTATCTAAATTCGAATCAATACTGCAACAATTGATCGAATTCATTGCTTCAAAAGACTCATGTATGCTACCTACGACCACCCAACCTAACTTAGTTTTACGCAAAGATAAATTAGTGTTGCCTATTCGGACCTTTCCAATACGAAGAAGTTCCCAAAAAACATCTGAATCTAAAATAATGTCGATTTGACCCGACTGATTAAACGTAGGATCTGCTAATTTGGAATCCGTTGGAATTTATAATTGTTCGATATTCAAAGAAACTGAAGGTATATTATTCGTTAGTCGTGGTAAAATAAAACATAAGATAGACTTTTCGTAAGCAGATGTACAAACATGCTTTCTAATTCCTGTTATATTTTTAATGTACGTTTTGAGTTGACCTACACCGGTTACTGAATATTCGATAGACCTCATTTTCAAATTAAGTTTTTTGCATAAACTCTCGGCTAAGAAATTACTCATTGAACCACTATCTAAAAAACTGCTCGAAATTGATGTAATAATTCTTTGGAGTCTTCGATAAGTACAACTGTGGTTGACGAAAGAATTTTTGACGTGGTTGCGTTTGAAATTGTTGTTGTTTGAAAAAAAAAATTGTTTAAAATTGTTTTTCCGTTAACCAGCTGTCATCTCCCTACGAACGACAGCCCTTAGAAGTCGAAACTTGTGCGAGCTGACGATTAACGAGGTCTTACCTTTTAACGTGCGATTCCTAGCACGAGACTGTTTGTAACTTTCCTTCTTTTTCCGATTTTCCCGATGAAGTTTCTCGCTTATTTTTTGAAGAAGAAGAATCGTGAATTTCGAGCTCATCCAGTGCGGTACTTTCTTGAACCTGCCTTTGATAAATATGAAGAAAGGAGTTATGCATCCTATCGCATTTCCGACACTTTGGATCTAAGCAATTCTGAGTACTATGATAAGGCCTCAGACAGTTCAGACATAAATTATGTTTTTTCGCATGCGTGATTCTCTTAGGCGTAGTTAACTTAATAAAGAGTTGACACCCGTATATCGTATGTTCACCTTTGCAATAAAAACATTGTATTTTTGTAATAAAATCAGAATTGGTCAAACTAGCATGATTACTTAAATGAGATTTGAAATATTTATTTTGGGAATCAACGCGGATGAAATCTATCTTTTTAATATTCTTCTCTACATTATGAATTTGGACTGTATCAATATTTTCAAATCATCAATTTGTTTTTTGCCACTATTTTTTCTACAAAAAGACTCCCATTCCCTTCTAGTATTATAATCGAATTCGTCCGTTATTATAGAAATGAGTAATGTATCCCATTTATCAGTATCTTCCCCTCAAGCCTTTAATGACTTCAAATTATTTATTACAGTATTGAACATTTTCCTCAGTTCTTTTGAAGATTCCTTATTTAATTTGGGAATATCAAGAATACCCCGTAGATATGTAATGATTATATATCCGCTATCTGCGAAATTTTCTTCAAGAGCACTCCATGCAACTGAATAATTGGAAAAAGTTATTGGAATAGACTCAATTATTTCTAGGGCCTCCCCCACCAAAAATTACGTGAGATAAAAGGGTTTCTGTGAATTTGACAATGCAGTATTCTCACCGATCATTGATGTCAAGGCATCTCTGAATTCAACCTACTTGTTCGCTTGGCCAGCAAGTACTGGAATATTCATTAGAAGTAAATTCGCAATATTAAATTGACTGGAAGAAACAGCAACTTTATTTGAATGAAAATTATTACCTCCAACCACTTGAAACCCTACTAACACCGATTTCGCCTTTTTCAATTGATTGACGCTCCGGTTTGTCGATATTGAGGTTAGGAGTGTCACTTGTAAATGAGAATTCAGAAATTACTGTATTTTTATCATGATGCATGGCTTCTGAATTGAATTGCTCTTTATAAAATGATTGTGATGCTTCATCTAAGAACGCTTTTGAATCGGAATAGTTAGATTCGAAATGTTCTCGTTCTTCTTCATCTATTTCATGGGACTCGGAAGAAAATTCAATTTTTTGTTGAACCTCATTGAATTCTTGCAAAAGCGGTTCTAACTTAACCAGCCTGGACTTTATCTCATTACATATTATCTGATCAATTGAATCAAATTTGATTTTATTGCAAAAAGTTTTAACTCTGGTTAAATAAGATTTTATCAATTTTCGGCTAAACTTCAATTCTGAAAGATCTGACATTATATGTGGATTGAATCAATTTGGGAACGGATTATAAGAAAAAAATGGGAAGTGAAGGAAGGAAACTTACTTTCTGGTACGCCTTGTTTAGTTGACTGTTGCACACGTAGGGGCTACTTCATCCAGCTCGAATGACCAAAAAATCTTGAGAACTTTTGGTTCTCTGTGATCGTTGTGATCTTTAGGTTCTATTGGACTGTATAATCGTATTTTGCACTTCGAAAAGCCTTGATTATCGCTTCAAAGTACATAAATCAAAGAGAAGACTCGCTTTGACAATCGCACTTATTTTTCGATAACAATTCTCGTCGTCATGGTTACTACACTCCATTTGAGAAATAGTCCAGCAATATTAGGAACATTTAAAACCATCTTTTTGTTCCGTTTAGCTTTAAGTAACAAAGATAACTCCAATTTGTTAATAATTAACGAGAAATGTGGCAAAGTTATTAGGAGAGCATGTGAAACCTTCCATTTGCAATATCCAGATAGACCAACACCCACTCATGACACCATGATGCTGCGCTCACTTACAATTGCAAAACACATAGGCAGTTTTTGAAGAAGCAAAATAAAGTACACCATTGTAGATAATGGAGATAATGAAATTACAGTCTTGGCATACTTCTAAGCATATCCAGAAAATTCTTTAGTAGATGTAAAAAGGTGTGGAAATATCAATTCAGAATTTAAGAGCAGGTGACGACCAAAAAGAAATAATTTTTGCAAATTCATATTAATTTAAAATAAAAAAAATTGATTTGGACAGGAGGCCACATTTATGAAAAATGGAATGTACAACTGCCATAACTCACCTTACTGTAGTGATACTACAATGTTTTTGCTGCAATAATAGACGGTGTGAATGTGGGGCAATTTTATGAAGAACATTTCAATGGTAAGCTTATTGGAGATCGAAGGATGATATGGAAAAATATTTCGTTTAGTTCACGTCAAAGATATCTCAAAATTTTGGAAAATTATTTACATGAGAACATTAAATTTAAACTGGAATCAGTCGTGGTTTTAGAGATTGTTCGATAGCGAACAATGGACCCCATCAATGGCCTCCTCGTTAGCCCGATCACACTCCATTAGACTTTTTTTGTGGTCTTGAATAAGATATTGTCTATGCTACGCCGCTAACAACGAAAGTAGGTTGCCAGAAGCGAGTTGGGCATGTATTTCGATCTCTTCCTCACAAGAAATTCAGAGTGCCAGACATGCCGGATTTTTAAGACGAATTCATAAAGATTAGGAAGTTGGGGGCAACCAATTGAGGATGATCTGCGCCTATTGTCTACCACAAGTTTGATTTTTTTTTTGCTTTTTATCAAACTACCAGTGTATTTTGCATTTGCCAAATTGTTACTGTGTCATGGGTGTGCTTTGGTCTATCGGTATATCGCAGGGGAAAGGTTTCACAGGCGCTCTCAATAACCATGTAAACTCTTCGATGAATGATTGACAATTTTAAGGATTCTTAATTTCTTAATTATAAACGGGACGTGATAAAAAAATCGCTTGAATGCAAATTATTAGCAAATGTGTTTTGTTGACACTTCAACAAATATTTCTTGTCGCTTCTTTCACAAAAACCTACTGATAAATCCTAATATCCATGCGGAAACAATTTTTTCAGGTTTCTACAAAAACCTTATAATTTTAGTATAGGGATGTAAACATTAGTAACACAATCTGTCAAAAATATTGATTTATGAATATAAAAACCTAATTAGGACGTTTCATTATTTCTGTTTACTCTTCCTGGATACACTAGTGATTAGAACTCCTTCCTTATGTTACCTGTCGACTCCATCCCGACATACATGAAACAAATGAGTCTTATAAGTATCTTTTCCCCAGATGGTCACTAACCAGAAACCTAACAACGCTTAGGATCTTTGATAATCAACTCTGCAAACACGGCGATGTTCTTTATCAGTCGCTGAATCATTTCCATGAGCGCTGGAACTAGGGCTTCGCGAGACCAAAAGACTAGTCTTGGTCTTGTCTTTGTCTTGATGCACGAGCAAGACTTAATAAGACTCCTCAAGACCAAGACCAAGACTTGACTTTCTAGACAAGACCAAGACTCTTGGGAGAAAAATAATTAACTAAAATCTAATCAATATCAATAAAATTCTGATGGAAAATGTTATGACATTTTATCAGAAATACAAATTTCTAATTCAGTATTGCAGTTTTACTGTTTACAACAAATAGGTGTATGTTGTGAAGTCGCAGTGGTCCATACTATTGAAGACAGGAAAAAAATTAATACAAAAGATTCTGATCCAAGACCATGACTATCAAGACCAAGTCCTTGAGTGAGCCAGTCTCGTCTTGGTCTTGAAATATCAAGATTAATCATTTATTTTTCTAGATCAAGTCCAAGATTATTGAATATTGGTATGTTTTAGTGTTTGACCTCCCGAAAAATACTGTCCATGGGCACAACTCAATTTCTTTACTACTTTTCGAGAGATGGTATCGAAGTTAAAAAGTGATCAACTGGTTTTATTTACAATTCACACGCGGTATCCTGGAAAACAGACATGGCCAAACGTTGATCCTCAACCACAGCACGAACGGAACTCAAATAAAAATCGAGATCTTGTTTGTACAAGTCAACCTATCAATCAATAAAAACATGATAATTAAAGATTAAATGACTTAACTGTGAGGAAGTTCAATCTAAAATATACGAATACACACATCCGAGTAGACAAAAATGTAGTTATAAAGCTGGTGGAACACTAATCACTATTTTGAAGCAATAAAAATAAAAACCTATTCCTTGCTCGAACTTATCTTATCGTCTGATGATTCATTTCATTTGACAGTGACAGGGTTGGTTGATATACTCGAACGTTGTTCTTCGTATAATTTAGATTGAACTTCCTTATAGGTAAGTGGTTTAATCTATAATAATACTTCATAACCACGTTCTCCTAGACCGAATATGGAAGTTTAAAGCACTCGTTTTTCATCATTACATACATAAGTGATATAGGTCTGAAGAAATTTAATGAAATAATGACACTAATACCTAAATCAACTAAATTGGCAACAAAACAAATATTTTTAATTATGAAATATAGTACTTCTGACTTGAATGAGGTATGCATGACTGGTCTGCTGTGTAATAACTTATGGTTGAGTTAATGGACACAATGAAACTCATAAAAATAAAACTTCCTGCGGAATGGATAATATTTCATTGAGAATACTCGAGAGTATGCCTATATTCACACCAGAACTTTTGGTCCAGCTAATTAATGAGTCTTTCTCTGGAGGTCTTTTTCCGAACTTCTTGAAAAATAGAGTTGATATTCCTATTCACAAAGGGAGAAAATTTCCGTCATATTTCTTTTATTTCGACTTTGGGAAAAATTATTGAGAAATTGGACAAAACTAGATTGATGAAGTTTCTATCTGCTTGAATAATTCTGAATCCTCAACAATTTGTTTTCCCACTACAAAAAAGTACAGGAGACGCTGTTTTCTCCTTTCTGAGAGAGTTATATAGTAAGAGGGCTGCGCGGTAGTATTTTGTGAACTATTGAAAGCTTTTGATTGCGTAAATCATGGAATACTCCTCCGCAAGCTTCAACTTTATTGTATCAGAAACCAGAGCTTTAGTTGCATTGAGTCCTAATTCATACATGTTCATTTTATTTTATTTATATAAGTTAAAATCTACATTATTGTTGTTTGTTAAAATTGTTATTTCCGTCAACCAGCTGCACACCCTTAAGAGTACAACCCTCAAAAGTCTTCGAAAGACTTGTCCGAGCTAGGGCAGACGCAGCCCTTACCTTATATCGTGTGATGCCATGCACGAGACCGATGACCATGCTGGAAATCGAACCCATGACCCTTAGGTTAAGAGACAAGCGCTCTACCATCATAACCATCTCTGCCCATTATTATGTTGTATTGCTATGCACTGTGTTGTGAAGGTTATTGACTTTTACTGACTTTGTCGACAAAATGTTCTAATTTTTTACAATAAATCATATTTATCTACCTATCTATCTACCAAAGTGAGCGTACTCAATTCGTCAACACAATCACTAATTCAGAAACTAGAATGGTCAATCATGATGTGCCTCAGGGCTCTTTACTGGGACCCATTCTCTTTTTATTATATTTCAACGATTCGTCTAGTATCAAATTTGATGTCAGTTTTACTATATTTGCAGACGACACGACCATCTTGCGACATGAGGCCGATACAAATGGACTACACTAGAGTATTACTAATGATATCTTCACTATAAAAAGGTGGTTCAACTCCAATCTGGTCTCGTTAAATATTGATAAAACCAAGCTCTTATCATTTGAATGTAATTTACCAGACATCCCTTTGAGCATCGATATTGTCATTGATCAAGCATATACAAGTAAATTCCTTGCAATTCATCTGAATATCAACCTGAACTTTGAAAATCATGTAAAGTCCTTGTACGAATGGTATCGAGACAACTGGGAACAGCTACTGCGAAGGTAGTGTACCACGCTCTAATAGAATCACATATCAGATATGGTATACCTATTTGGGGTATTCGCAGCCAACAATGGTATTTTTGTTCTTCAAAAGCGCGCAGTTGGACCCAAAGTATCTTGTAAACCGCTGTTCGGTCAAATCGTTATATATTCCCGAAACAATGTGTCTAGTACATAAAACAAAGCATCATATGATGCAAATGTAGGAATCACGAAACAATGATTTGAGACCCTATTCCGTCCTACCGTCAAACACATCGTTTCGCCATCTCCTTTCAGGAGATCTGTCAAACGCTTCCTTATTGATGAGAGGTTTTATAGTGTCCACGACTTTCTGCAGAAAGACTGGAATAATGAACAGGAACAATGAGAAATTATATTTAATCCCTCATAAATTTTATTTTGTTTGAAAGACTTTTGGAATTAACCCAGAGATCCACACCAGAGGGGTAACTACATTCTGATCAAGGAGGACGTATTATGACTTATAATCAAAAATATAATGTCTCATTCATGATAGTCCAGTCTTTCATAAACACATCAAACATTCTAGGTAGTTTCCATTGATTCCAAACCGTCGATAGGAAATGTGAGTTGTCTAGATGTCAATCCCGACGTCTGGTGCTTGCTTGGAGTTCGCGGCGACCACCTGGGGTGGTGCTGTAGGTTTTCCGGGTTTTTCTTCAGCTAGAAAGTGAATACACCACCAAAAGTCAGTAATTCGCCCCGAAGCGCCACGGCAAATAATAATATTAGCCATCCTCTACCTTCACAGGCTATGCTTTTGGGTACATTCTATAAGTGTTTATGAGGGAGTATTATTATAATTTTTTTTCTAACCGTTAGGAATTTACAGACAGGCCCTGGGTCCGAGAATCATTTGCCCTGAGCAGGCGGAGTGAATCATGAATTACAGCCTTCTGCATTCGCCCGGCTAATATTTCTGCCATATCACGGCAAGCCGGTATGAATTTTAAGTTTGAGAGCAGTGTGTCCATCATTCCACCAAGGAACCCCATTATCAAAACCACCGTCTTGACAGAATGGTTTGGGTAAAGCCTGCGGAGTTCAAAGAGTAGATCTCGATATTTAGTCTGATTTTCCTTCTCTTTTCGGACGATGTTCGTTTCGCCAGGAGCTGAAAACTTAATGAGGAAAATCGTCCTACCTTAATGGTCGAGGAGAACTACATCAAGCTCATTGGCTTGGATTGGGGAATGAGTAGTTCTAATAGATTCGGCACTTCTCATTCTCCACAACAGACTTAATATCCCCCGGAGCATAAGGCAACACCGGTGTCTCGTCTACACCGTCGTGTCGTAGTTGGTAGTACACTCGTAGGGCCGCGTTATGCCTGTGGATATATGCTGAGACCGCATAAGCTGAACAAGCAGACAGCAAATGCATTATGGTCCCAGCTGCCCCACGACACGCTCTGCATCCAATGTCAGGGACCTCTATACCCATCACGCGACTACGGTAGACGAGGGTGTTGAAGACACCATCCTGGCAGGACATTATGAATCCGTCGGCTTCCGACTTTAGCCCACTTGACTTGAGAAAAACGAAGGTCAGGTTTCTGGATTAGCCGAGGTCTTCAATGTTCTTGAAGAGACCCTATGCATTGGCTTATCCTTATGTAGCTTAATATGGGCTTTCTGCTGAACGGGATACAACTCGGTGACAGAGTTTGGTTTCGTCCGTTCAGCGTCGAATACTAGACAGAGTTCATTGGCTGCTCGGGTTGCTGCCTTGAAAAGAAATGCTCCAATCCCTGCTTTTTCATTATCGCATACCGAGAAGAGAAGGGGATCCGAAATCCTGATGCCTTTATAGGCTCCATCCAGCACCATTCGGTTGTGTAGACACTCCAAACACAAAAGTCCATGGCCTCCCCGTTGCCTGGGGAAGTATCACTGTGGAAAGGATGATTAAGGATGAAAGCTCTTATGGAGATGCATCATTTTGCGAGTTTAAATATCAAGTTGTCGCAGCTCCTCGGCAAGCATATTAGTTGCAGCAACTTTGTTCTTCCCCGACAGTTCTGATGACCAGATCTGTCGGAGTTCATGCTGATACTTGCAGCGGAGAGAGTTTTTGACAGTAGCTACCTCTTGGGTGTGGCGTTGTTCCACCCCTAGGTAGGTATATGTCTCTCCGGCATCCAGATGATGTAGGCTGAACGTCCTCTCCTTATTCCTCGCATAGTCCTCTTTTGAGATGAACCGTGGCACATTTGTCGATCCCAAACTCCATTCCGATAGCATGCATGTACGCTTGCACCACCCTTGAGACTGATGAAGATCGTTTCCTCCGGAGTCATAAAGTTTAAGGTCATCCATGTTAAACAGACGGATGACCTTATGCCTCCGGTTGCTGGGGGTGCCGCAGTTGTATCCGCGGGTTTTCCGTAGTGCAACGGACAATGGCAGTAGTTTGATGCAGAAGAGAAGAGAGCTGAGAGAGGCTCCCTGAAATACGCCCCTTCTAAAGATAACCTGCTCTGTTTGGACTCTGACTTGACCAGATGTTATGGTGGAGCGAGTCCTCCAGAGCGGCATCAGCTGTTCAATACATCTCACTATTTGATCGGGTACCGCAAGGCATCTGAGCAAATGCATGATGAGCTCATGCGATGTTGTATCAAATACCTTGCGATAGTCGATCCAGGCCACTGAAAGGATAATTTTATTATTATTCAGTTACTGCTGCAAATTTCATTTTGCTGAAGGATTCTGTAGTTTTCAATACCGATCGAGGATCAAGTTCAGACCTATTTGTAACACGCATCAAACAACTCAATTGCCTCAGTTTGCATGGAATATGCCGTCACTGTTATTTAATGGATTTTTGGGACTTGCTAAATACTTCATTAGTTTATATCTGAACAATATGTCACCAGTTCAACATAGTTCAATTAACGTTCAACTGAAAGTGATCGAAACGAAAATAAGCAACCCTTCATTCCGCACATCAGCGCTCGACTCGACGTTTATATCTGTGCCATACCTCCCCTCAGCAATTTCATTTTTATTACTTTCCCTTTATTACGTGATGAACAACCTAACAAAAGGAAGAAAAACACGTGGATAAACAACTGACGATTTACTTTATTGCTTGCCAGTTCGTTTAATTTGAATTCTTCGTAGCCGGAGATGGGTTCATTGAGTTGAGTGGTGATGCAGTAAAGGAGTTGAAGATTCGGTAGGACGAATATAGGTCGAGACAATATGAGCGGAGAACGGCATCAGATGATGGCATTTTCCATCCATCTAATGGATTTATTCAATTAGGGAAGCTCGGATGCTGAGTTCAAGTTCAATCCACGCATATATTGCTTCATATTTCCCAGTCGTTCAAATAGGAAAGACATTACGAAAGTTGTGAGAAAAACTACATTTTCATTGAAATGTAATTATTTTTAGAATATTTTATATATATTTCATGATACATTCAGCATGTTCACGCCAATTTACAGATGTATACAGGGTGGCCCATCGAAAACGTATCGCAAGGCAGAGTGGGAAAGGAAAAATCGTCAAAATTCAAAAACACGTCAAGATTATTCGCCAAAATGACACATTCTGACGCAAAAAGGATAGTAAATCCTTCGGTCCCCTAAGTAGGGGTGTAATCCCATTTTTTTTTCAACTGGGACGGGAGGTCAAGTGATACCTCATTAGAAGATGCGTGACATTCCATATACAGTACTGCGTAGTTTGTAAAATCGATCTACTCTTTTAGAAAATATGGAGCGTTGAAACTCTAGCAATAATGTACGACGAAAAATGCAAAAATCGATTCAATTGTACTTTAAAACTTATTTTATTAATTCCTTCAAATGAATTCCGTGTTTTTGCCGTTATGCAAATTTTTAGGGACAAGTTGGTGAGTAAATTATCGGGTTTCTTTCTTCACGTTTAAATGAGGTCAAGTAGTTGCTCAACACCTGTCGTGGTTCAAGTGTTCAAAAATTGTTGACTTAAATATTTACGTTGTATTCAATTGCAGAAAGAGCTTTTTTTCAAAATGAATGTGGAATTTGGGTCGCGGAGTTGTTTAACCAACGGCATTCTGATGAACATACCTCTGGAAAACTTTTTCGCGAATTGGTGACAAAATTTCGAAAAACTGGTTTGGACCATATCAAATAGATGTAGCTTGAAAATCGAATACTAAATAATGAACCTACGGAAATAGCAGTAGTGGGGTAAGTTGCAGTAGATAGTACACTAAGTACAAGACAATTTGCAACGGGTGTGTCTCGTAATAGTATCTAACGGATATCAAAAAAATACGAATTCCATCCATATAACATTCGCTTAGTGCAAAAACCAAATGAAGACGACTCTGATCGTCACTTGCAATTTTGCGAAGTTATGAGACTTTTTTATTCAATATTTGTGTTTATTGGACGAGTGTTCCTTCTTCCTAAATGGTTTGGGTAATCGCCGCAATTTCCGTTACTGGTCTGACACAAATCCAAGGATTGCCCACGAGTCACACACGCAACACCCCCAGAAGTTTAATGTGTGACTTGATATTTTTGGGAATTCTATTGTAGGACCTTTTTTAACAGGCGATATGTACTTGGATTTACTACAATAATATACCATCGACCCAGCTCTAACAAATATCATTGAGAATGATCTCACATACGATGAACAGGAACTGATTTTCTAACAAGACGGAGCTCCTCCGCAATACTCCCAGAACATGAGCAATTATTTAAATGACACGTTTCCAGGACGATGGATAGGACGACGGAGCCCAATTGAATGGCCACTTCGATCACCCAACTTGAGCCCTTCAGATTTGTTTATGGGGACACAATCATTATTAACAAAACACAAATTAGAAGAATTGAAAAGAAGAATTATTAACGTTTGTCGTGAAGTGACACGGCAAATGCTTCAGAATGTACGACAACTGTTTGAAAAAAACGTGTACCACTTTATGCAGGTTGGCAGACAGTAATTCGAGCATTTACTTGACTAATAAATTAGTTGTGAAATTTAATTGAATCGTGTTTTGCATTTTTCGTCGCATATTATTGTTGGAGTTTCAACGCTCCATATTTTTTAAAAGAGAGGATCGATTTTCAAAAACTAGGCAGCACTGTATATATAGGGAATGACACGTCCCTTCTAATGATTCATCACTTGACCCTCTTCCCATTTGGATAAAAATTTGTGATGACATCCCTAGGGGGTTGAATGTTTTACTATCCTTTTTGCGTCAAACTGTGTCAAACAATCTTGATATATTTTTGGATTTTGCCGTAAAATTCTTTCCCACCCTATGATTGTTAAAAACAAATTGTTAAAATTGTTATTTCCGCCAACCAGCTGCACACCCTTAAGAGTACAACCCTCAGAAGTCCGAAAGACTTGTCCGAGACTTGTTGTTCGCTTTCGATGGTTCACCCTGTATAATAAACAAAACCGGAAATTATTGGCACACTATTTTAGTGTACGAAAATTAGTAATTTTGATGAAAACAATGAAAATGACGAGGGTAGTGTACTTAATTATGCAATAAATAGAGATATCGTTATTCACTGGGTCACAGAGATGAGCAGTAAGGTCACTTGATGTCAGACCTTGACACAGGGAGGACGTATAAAGTGTAACTGGTGTATTATTTTTTTGATATAGGTTCAAACCCTAGCATATTATAGTGGTGACGAGGAAAACAATTTGGAAAAAGCCGTTAGCGTTTTTATCAATTGAATGGAATTGTATTCGCTTAGTCTAATTATTTGTAGAGTAGAAATCTCCCACGTATGAGTCTCAGTACAGTTTGGAAAACCAGTGTCGTACGGGAATATCATCTGATTTTGAATCAATTGAATCTCATGGGAAACACCATTCAATATGTGAGTCAGAGTTTTCAGGCATCTTACTTATAAATTCAATTGCTGGTGTTCTCATCGAAAGTAAAATGAATAAATTGATGATGAAATTTCGATTCCTGGGACTCCTCCAGAGCTGCATGAGGCAGTGAATACTGCTTCATTACAATTATTTCCAGAGAAATCAAGAGAAAAGTACGAAAATGTATATAACCGTTTTATGGATTATCGCAAGATTAAAAGCACGAGTTCCGTCTCAGAAAATGTTGTAATGGCATACTTCCCAGACCTTTGTTTAAAGATGAAATCTTCAACATTATGGACTGATTATTCAATATTAAAGTCAACCCTTGTAATTAAACACAATGTAGATTTATCCACATATTCGAAACTCCGTTCTTTATTGAAACGGCAAGGTTATAAAAAAAATGCAATCATTAAGGAAATTTACAAGGTTTCAATTTCAATTCAGATTACACATTCATTTATTTATCAGGTGGCTTTAGTATTTGGTATTTCTGGGGCCTGTAGAATGGATGAGTTGTCCGACTGACTCTACACCATATAGAAGACCTAGAATCCAAGCTCTTAATTAGCATACCTGATTCGAAGACCAACAAACCAAGATCATTTGTAATTAATTAGATGTACTTGAAAGTATGTTTTATTAAGACCAGAAAACATGAACAGTGACCGATTTTTCTCTAAATATCAGAGCAGAAATGATTGTAGACAAACAAGTAGTAGGAATTCATCGATTTAGAAAAATGCCTGAATTAGTTGCTTCTTATTTGAAATCCGACAGAATATACTGGTTCACTGCTTTCGTGAGTCTTCTGCAACAATATTGGTTGACTCTGGTACCGACATAACTAGTTTAGTGGGGCATGGCGGATGGAAGTTATCAAAAGTTGCTGAAGGATATAACGAAGAGACGCTCAACAATAAGGTTGAGGTGGCAAATTAAATGTTCACTGCTCTAAATATTCAGGAGTAATATAAAAAGACCTTGATAAATAGACGACTATTTTTATTGCATCTAAATTTCTCTTGTATTGATCAATTTTAATCGACATTATTTTGGCATTAATAATCTGAGAAAAACCCGAGAGCGAAGCTCGAGGGCTCTCATCTCTGATTATTAATGCCAAAATAATGTCGAGTAAAATTGATCAATACAAGAGAAATTTAGCAGCAATAAAAAAGTCGACAATTATTCAAGGTCGTGTTATGTTTATGAAGATTATTTGTTGAATGCAATTCTATATATCAGTCATATGAATGACACTGACTGACACAGGGATTGTAGCCTCGATTACCCTACCTATCTCTCAAAAACAAAAACAATCTCTTCGTTTTTGGATTCTCCAAACCAATTCATTATCAAATACTTATAGCTTCAACAGGATTGATTCTTTTCGACGTTTGGGATGGATTTATTTGGAGTACTGTCAGATGCACAGGTTCCTTGATATATAGGTATCATACTGAATAGCCGGTATGACTATTGTGTACCATACAAATAGTCAAGGGTAATATAGCAACACCTTGATAAATAGTCGACTATTTTTATCGCATCTAAATTTCGACTGTATTTTATAATAATTTAACGAGACATTATTTTGGCATTGGTAATTGATTAAAACCCGAGAGCGAAGCTCGAGGGCTTTCATCTCTGATTATTAATGCCAAAATAATGTCGAGTAAAATTAATGAATATAAGAGAAATTTAGCAGCAATAAACTAGTCGACAATTATTCAAGGTCGTATTATATTTATGAAGATTATTTCTTGAATCCTATTCTTTATATCAGTCATATGAATGACACTGTATTGTCAGGGATTGTAGCCTCGATTACCCTACCTATCTCTCAAAAACAAAAACAATCTCTTCGTTTTTGGATTTTCCAAACCAATTCATTTTCAAATACTTATACAGCTTCAACACGATTGATTCTTTTTGACGTTTGAGATGGATTTATTTGGAGTACTGTCAGATGCACAGGTTTCTTGATATATAGGTATCATGCTGAATGGTCGGTGGCTATTGTGTACCATGCAAATAGTCGCTAATAGAGCGTGTTGATTGGTCCTGTCAAATAGAAAACAAACTTATTATTGATTATTGGTTGATGAGTGATATTCAATAGACGAAAGAAATAATCAACAAAATAACCCTACAACTCCGAATGTTGTCCAAAATGTTTCTCATAGTTCTAATAATGTTCCTCCAATGTTCAATAATTGTACTAAGTGTCAAACAACCGTAAATATAACAAATCAATCTTAAAATGTATTCTGCAATGTATTGATGTTTTCAAAATATAAATCAATTATGAAACATGTGTTTTCAATCATTTATGTAGAACACGAACAACTGTAAGGAAATATCACAGTAGCACACTAACAACTTGAGGAAATATAATTTCCTTGCAGTAAGGAAATTACATTTTTTTTCAGTAAGTCTTGACTTTTTCTTCAAGAAATTTTGTAAGGAATGTCAAAATTTCCTAGTGATTTTCGAAAAAATTGCTTCTGGGAGCTTATCGCTTGACGAATATATTAAAATATTGCTTTCATTGAAAATAATTTGAAAAATGCAGAATCTGTCCTTCGACAGAACTTGACTTGAAACTTTGACATTTTGCTGACAACTTGGTTGTCATAGAAAATCTTTGGTTACCACACCAAATTACTTGGCTCAGCCTAGTTTGATTGTTATGTGGATTATTGTGGATTGATTTCGAGAAATGTATAGGGTATATATATGAAAGTATCCCAATTTTTAATAATTCCAATGAATAGAAAACAAGAACAATAGTCTAGGTTAGATTGAATATTGAAAACTACATAAGTTTGAATACAGGTGAAATCATTAAAATGACATATATAACGTTAAATTGGCATATTTTACTTTTCCGCACTAGTGTGGGAAAGTGACACTTTCACAACTAAAATACGTACCGGAAAGTGGGTAAAAAAGAAAGGTTGTAGAAAAAGTAATTATTTATTATTATTTATCATTTAGAAGTCATTGCATATCTATAGTTAACGATGCAACTTGTTTTACCTCACGGGTTCTTACCAGGGAGTCAAACTACGGAAGTATAAACGAATATTTCCTTAAATTCGGAGGAGTCCATAGAGGGCATATTTACCATGTGCTGTTATGGTGAACACGAATTGAATTGAGTGTTTTGTTACAGAAATATTACGGAACCAGATGTGACTTCCCGACAAAATGGAAAACTCTTCGAGGTTTCTGCGACGACGACGTTGCCCGCCTTGAACGACCCAGAGGAATTCTCCTGTAAGTTGCACATCCCAGAGGCGAACTACACGACTCGAAGGGAGACGGTTTTTTATCCAGGTGAGATTTTGCTTTAATCTTCTCAGATTTATTATGGGGAAAATGACGATTTTAAAAATATTCCAGAACACGTCGTTTGCATATTTGAATGAACCGTTTTTTGCATGAAAAATAATTCACGGAAATCCCTTTTTACAAATCCTAATGTTTTAATCATTTCCGAAACGTGGATCAGAGGAGAAGTAGAAATTCATTATAACCTGAGCGATTAAAACTCCATTCATTCTTTCAGACTCGAACGTGGAGATGTAGCGGTAGAAATCAAACCTCAAAATGTGATCATATGTCATTCTTCAAAAGATAACACTCAAAACGAAACCGTTGTATTTGTGTTTCTTATTTAAATTGGTTGAGCACTTGGTATTATCAAATAAATGAAATAAATGACGTTTTTCAGAACAGACTTTTGAAAAATTCAGAATTATGAAGAATTAAAATTTAAAGTTTTCATTGATAATTCACTCGAAATTCTATTTTGAAGCTACCATCCACCAACGTTGTAACACGGTTGAGATTCAGTACAGAAAATATCACTGAATGGGTTCAAAGTTGGAAGAATTCGTGAGAGGAATCCGAGCCCATTCATTCAAGTATGTCAACCTGATATTGATCAACTCTCAGCTGGTTTTCATTTTGTATTCATGGTGAGACCGTTTCAATTATCACAGATTTAAGAAAAGTTTGTAGTGATATTCACAAAACGTGATTCTAGTAAAAGACAATTCCCGTTTTGTGCTTTGTACAAAAATATCGTTTTCTTTTGGAATATTAGTAATTATTAATTGTTAGGCCTGTAGTTTAGATCAATTGATATGCGTTAATAATAATGAAAAAAAAGTATAATCAGTAATTTTTCTTCATTTTTGGAAACAAATCTTTACAAAAAAGTATCTTATATCTGGGGGATATAACACACTCAAAATTTCTTGAACTTTATGAATGATAAGCTTAAAAATTTCAATATCATTATAGAGTAAGACATTTTTTGCTATGGTGATTTCAATATAAAAATTTCAACAACCAGCGTAGAATCCGCTGCTTAAGTGGACATTTATAAATCAGATAACTTTTTTTGGTGCAACACAGTGATGGCAACATGAAAATTACCCGGGAGTGCTTCTTTGATAGATCATGTTTTGAGTAAATTTAGTGGACACATTGATGTATCAGTTATGAACTCGTCACTCGAGTGACCACAAATTTATAATCAAAATATGAAAATGAAAGTTGCAAATCTCAAGAATCACATAAACTCATATACTCACATAATTTTTTAAAACAGAACTGAAATTACTGAATAACAATATGTAGTATACAAGATCCAGAAGAAATTTATAACAAAATCATTAATATCTTTGAAGGAAATTCCAGTAACATAAATATTAAATTCAAAGTGAACCATGGTTCAATAGCAAAATTGCCCAAATCATTAAACTAAGATATAAATTTTACTATAAAAAGAAAAGCAATCCTGGATAATTACATTTTTATCATTCATACAAATATTATAATAAATTAGTTCAACAAGCAGTCCTTAAAGCACTATTTTCAAGAATTTTCCATGGATTCATCACCAGAAGCCCTTTGGAAAACTATCGATATCCTTCTATATAATAATAAAACAAACTTCTCGCCTATTCCAAGAGCCTCCACGTGTTGTGAATAACCCGCCGGCGGCTGATCGGGTAGAAACCTTCTGGAAGAACATTTATGAGTTTCCGCAACCACTCAACGTAGATACTCCAGCCCTAGCGCAGTTCGAAGCTTTCAGGAGGCTTCGTCAGCCTGAGCTCAATGAACTGCGCAATCCGATAACCCCGGAAGAAGTTCGACGGGCCCTCAAAGGCTCGAATAACTTCGCTGCTCCAGGCCCTGATGGCCTACATAACTATTGGTGGAAAAAAATTCCATGTACCCACCACCATCTAGCAAGAGTTTTTAACTCATGGCTAGATGGGGAGCAGAAGATTCCGGATTGATTTTTCGAGGGGCGAACCGTGCTAATCCCCAAAAACAGAGATTTGTCCAATCCGAAGAACGACAGACCGATAACATGCTTGAACTCATGTTATGAGATGTTTACACGCATTTTATACATGCAAATACTCTCCGCAGTTAAGCCGGTGTATGAGCGGATATATGAGCAAAGAGGGTCAGAATGGGGCTGCAAGGAGAATCTGCTAATAGACAGATGCATCACGCAGGACTCCGTGCAGTATTAGCGTAACCTTTCAATGGCCTGGATCGATTATCGCACGGCATTTGATACAACATCGCATGAACTCATCATGCATCTGCTTAGATGTCTTGCGGTACCCAATCAAATAGTGAGATGCATTGAACAGCTGATGCCTTTCTGGAGGACTCGATTTACCGTAACATCTGGTCAAGTCAGAGTCCAAACAGAGCAGGTTATCTTTGGAAGGGGCGTGTTTCAGGGAGACTCCCTCAGCCCTCTTCTCTTCTGCATCTCACTACTGCCATTGTCCGTTGCACTATGGAAAACCTGCTGATATAACTGCAGTACCCCCAGCAATCGGAGGCATAAGGTCACCCATCAGTTTGACATGGATGACCTTAAACTTTATGCCTCCGGAGAAAAGGATCTTCGTCAGTTCTTAAGGGTAGTGCAAGAGTACACGCATGCTATCGGTATGGAGTTTGGGATCGACAAATGTGCCACGGTTCAGGAATACGGAGAGGACGTTCAGCTTGTAGACGGAAGCATCCTACATCATCTGGATGCCGGAGAGACGTATACCTACCTATGGGTGGAACAACGACACACCTAAGAGGTAGCTACTGGTAAAAACTCTCTCCGAGGCAAGTATCAGCACAAACTCCGACAGATCTGGTCATTAGAACTGTTGAATCTAAAAATCAATCCGACTTGCCGTGAAGCAGCAGAAAACCTAGCCGGAAGAATGCAGAAAACCGTTATTCTTGGTTCACTCCGTTTACTCAGGGCACATGATTCGCGGATCCAGTAATCACTCACCCCACGGACGTGGGGAGTGTTTGCTGGGGTTAATTGAACACCAGCGTGCCCTCCGGTAGTATCGGAGCTCCAGGGACAGAGCCTGACTGGTATATTCCTTATGGAAAAAACAAGCAGAAAAGCGCCTCGAAACAATATTGATAACATTACTATAAAAGGCAAACGAATTGAAGGTAAAATGAAAAAAAAAAGTGAACATTTCAATGCATTATTTTTGTAAATATTCAAGCTGACTTATCCAGAAATGTGGCAGTTTCTTGGTTTTTTATGCATTCCTCTTCCTCTTCTATTTTCCTAAATTCCACCAATTATCAGTGAATTTGGGAAATGATTAATTAGTTAGATAGCAAGAAAGCAGCAGTAATTGATGGAATTGATGTTGAAATCATCAAAGTAGTCAAAGATGAAATACATTGTTGAACAAATTGATTAATATATTTTCTGAAACAGGAATATTTCCAGATAAATTGAAAACAGCTGAAGTCAAACCAGTAAATGGGAAAAATCATGGTATAGGAATTTTACCATCCAATTTAGATTCTAATTTTTTGATCAGGAGACCAAACTACGTAAGTTGCAAAAATTCTTAAATTTCGGATGCTCACTCTAACCAATTATTTACTATTCTTCGTAACGCATGGTTATGTCGAAGTAGTAAATATGGTACAATCGGTGCGAACTTATGCATCAATGAGACCGACCCAGCGAAGCCTAAACTTTACGATTCTTTTGGTTCTTTAGAAAGAAATGAACGAAGCAGCCAGTGGGTATTCATAATATTGAAGACATGTGCAAGACAATTTCTTTTTTTTTAAATTACCTTATTCTGCCGAATACACGGGTCACTGTTTTCGAAGATCTTCGGCTTCATTGGTGGCTGATTCCGGAGTAGATCTTCACACTGTTAAACGTCATGGTGGATGGAAAAGTGATACAGTTGCTGAAGGATATATAGAAAATTCACGGTAAAATAAAAAAAGGAATTTCGGTTTCTATTCTTGGAGAAAAATCATTATGCATAATACAAATAAACAATCAGAACATTGAACCAGATTCGAGGCCTATGTTCAACAATAATTCAACAAATTGCAATAATACAGTAGGCAATTGATTTCTATCATTAAATTTTGTTGTTTTCAATAAATTTTTCATATTTTCGACTAGTAACCTAGATACTTTTTCAGTATAACCAGAGTACTGATTATGAAATCATTACAGAACAATAAAGTATGTCATAAAGTCGGAATTTAATAGTCATTTATGTAATAAGGATCATAATAAGGTTCATTATAGTAGTATCTGTGAATATTATCTAGCGAGGCGTGCACTATAATGATCGTTTATGATCCGAATTACATGCAAAATTCTATCTGTTGGCTTCAATGATTATGAACGTGATTTTCAAATTCAGTATTTTTGAAACTACAGGTACATTCTAGTTATTTGAAAATATGCACATGAAATAATCAAACCTGATAATTTCACAGACAATATTGACTACATTGAGAATAGTATATACTTGAAACCAACTGATGAAAAAGAAGTTATGGACGTCATCAATGACCTTAAACCCAAAAAATCACCTAGTTGTGATCTTATTAGGTCTGAAACAGTCAAACAGCTGAGTTATCAAATAGCTATTCCATTGAATTTCATAATCAATAAATATTTTGAGCAAGATAAATTTCCAAAATGCCTTAAATTAGGAATCATCAAACCCCTACATAAAAACGGAAGTAAAGATAAAATAGAAAACTCGACCAATTTCCTTGCTGTAGGTCTTTTCAAAAAATTTTTAAAAACTTGTTAAGAAAAGGATATACAGTTTCTTAGAAAAAAGTAGTTTTTGCTTCTGCGCGTAATTTCGTATTCAATTTAATGTATGGTTGGAGCCAGGCTGACTGGTCGAATTGCAGAACTCTGTGAATTTTTCTAAGTACAAGTCCGTGCGTCAGTGCTTGTTTCAACACCCTGTAGTGTACAACATAGCTTTCCTTGTTGTACAGGGTGGTCATTAATTTGAGTAATTTTGAGCATGGTGTTCGGCGCACAATGGAAAATCTTTGTGTTTGTCATGTAAGTGTTCGGGGTACTCCAAATCGACTTCGAGAATATAGCCAATTGGCGAAGTGTCTGACACCTCGAGCACATTCAAATCGGCAGCATTCTCGAGCCATTTGAATCCCCCGTACGGAAGATATTCCATCATGGCCCACCCATATAAATTATTTACATCGAAATATAGCAAATAAGTGGAGGGCTGTCACCCATGTATTTATTATTTGTCGTGGAGCGCCTGTTGCAGCACTGACTGAAGCCCGCGCGAATTCCTTGCTCGATGAACATGAGCATGTCGACGTCCTTCAAAATCTGCAACTTTCACTGGGTGTACTTCAACATGCACGACCACGTATAGCCGGGTAGGGTGTAATTCCACGTGGGGACCAGACCATATGTCTCGTGACCGATATTTCTAAAATTCTCGAAAATTTCAGCCAAGAGCAACATGTCCGTTTTCATGTACAAGTCGGAGTACACGCCCAGTGTTTTAAAGTTGAACGTTTGCCACACGTTCTGCGCATGTTCGTATTCTGCCTTGCTAATGTGACAATCGTTCAACTTGTAGAAATGATGGAACGCCGGCAAACATTCAACTTCCAACTTTTCCATCGAATCGACGAAATCGTATAGGAATACGCCCTTTCGAGTGAGTAATTCGTACTGCGAGGCTGTCAGATGTGCAAATTCGCGTTTGGATATTTTCAAATCGTGCACTGTCAAAACTCATGCCCATAAAACGAAATGAATCGATGAATCTGAACAAGATGTCTGTATTGACGTCATACTGGGTGAAAGATATGTATTTTTCTTTGTTTACAGGCAACAAACTGACTCGCCCCCTCTTTGCTATATCTCGAATAATAAAATGGCTGTCGTATCCGGATAAATTATGGAAAACGATCGGCACCACAAAAGACTTTTTGTATGACAAGTTGCACTGCGCATGCGTATATCCGCGAAAGGTACTAGTTTAGTGATTATGGTCTTTAACAATTTTGTCTTCAGATTTTCATGGTTTTTCACAGATGTGGCAACACGGCGCGTTCACCTCATCAGGTGATGTGGTCATGGGGACTATATCCAAAGTTTTGGCTTCGATAATTTTGGCTATGTCCCCCATTCGCTGCGCAAACCAATCCATCGAATCTAAACTTCGATGGCTATCGTAAAATGACAAAGTGTCGTCGAACGCACACTTGAAATAAAATCCGGCACTGAACAGAATATGTTTTTGGTACTTCTCCGTTTGAGAAGTGCACCCGGCATCTTCGAACGGTTCCAGAATCGACTCGAAATCCGCATATATTACAAAAGGTGCCTTTTCTTTCTGCACAAAGTCCCGAAATTCCACGTGATCGTAGTGGGGGAACGAAATTTTACATGTGTTTGATTTTTGGCAATCAACCGTATGACTGTCCAATTTTTCTTCACTTCTGAAATAATTCAAACACCTGTCGCAAATGTATTTTTTATACTCACCAAGTTGTGTATTCAGTAGCCGAAATAAATCCTTAATCCAACAAAAATGATACCGTATGTCACTTTCATCGTCTATATTTGGTACCGCTTCATAATCGTTCAATTTTGGGTGATATTCATTTTGAATTAGGAGTAAATTGACGTGTCGATCTAATTTTTGTTTAGTGAGTCGACTCGGAACTGTCACAAAAAATGCCTCTTTATCCGGCTTAGGTTGGATTAATTCCAAAGTGTACACATTCACAGAAATGTTGTTTAATTTCTCGAATTTGGCAATTTGCCTCAATGTCATCAGAAATTCGATACCTGTCAAATTTAGAATACTTGAATAGTGGGGATAAGATGACGTTCTATCTATATTTATTTGTGTCGGATACAATGCCGAAACTATGGCCCAAGCAAAACATGCATCATCATCATTTTTTATGTTGATGCAAGCTCTTTTTTTGGCAATGGATTTTGACAACTCGATGTAAGTCGAACCGTTGCCGATGCCGGATTTGTTGGTATTTATTTCCAAACTGTCGATTTTTTGGAGACTACAGCCGCTCACCTTTTCGGCGAATTAGGATAATTTATTTTGCACCTGATCTACAACGTTTTCATGGAACCACCCTTTCAAATCAGTACCCCTATCAATCACAGCGTTTTTGTTGTTGAAATATTTATATTCAGTTTTATGTTCCTCGTTCAAATTATTTTTGACAAATTCCCCGCAAAATGTTGCATTAACTTTAATCATATCCTGTTTTTTCAATAAATTTTGTACTCGTCGTTTGAATAAGGTATAAGCATATCGGAAAAATTACCCAATATCTTTATGGACCAAATTTATGATTATACCTGTACGCAAACGAGAAGCAAATGCAGACTTCAAATCCTCCCACCTGACTCGTGAAGATAATTTTGATTTAACCTCTTCGCCCACATGATGAGCTCCCAATTTTTTGATGGAATTACGAATAATTTTCAAATGGCCCGCCAAAGTTTGGAGTTTGCGTAGAGTCACAATCGAGTCCTCAGCAGATATGGCACTAGTCAAAAGACGAGCAATCTGTCAGCCATGTTCTTTGTTCATCGGCGGTGAATTCTTCTAACAAAATTCTTTCCACCTTCCTCAAAGTTTTGATCATATCAGCGGCCAAATTGGCAATAGCATCAGAATGAGTACGTGCTGAGACTCTGTCAATTTCTTCAATTTGCTCTTGAGGGCAGCGGTGGCTCTGTTTGGCAGGAATACTTTGAAATCTGCCAACTCGACGAGGATTACCTCTCCGAATCTATAGTCGTTTTCACCTCCGCGTCTAATATCAATTAGGGCTCGTCCAACGGTAGCTCGGCCAACTTCTTCAACTCCTTCCTGCAGGCCAAACCAACCTTGTTAATTTCATCAATGTGAGACATCTGTGAAAGAGCGGAATACTTCACTCAAATATTCAAATGGTGAACCAACTACAGACCGGTTTCGGAATGTTGTCCCTCATCAGTGCAGTCCAGGTTATCACAAATTGTATACTCGCAAGGTCTTGCTGCCCGTCACCGTCCGCCGAGATGAATACTGCAATTGCTTACAGGATCCACCTTGACGACAGATTAGAGAGCACTCCAGAAGGACATTTCGGATACGAAATGGTATATGTAAAATACTTGTTTCAAGGAGCAAAAAATATCCAAGTGACTGTAAAACAGTCGATAACAATCCTTTAGGAAGTGACTATAACTTTGTATAGTATGTATGGCATGTGTCCGACAGAAAACAACTACTTCTTTGGCGGATACCGCGACAGATATTGAATTATATCAGTCAGACACATGTGCAAATATCCTTACTTTGAAGGAACAACTTTGCAAGAACTCTCTGAACAAACATCAGGACTTCACCCGATTCAAATGGTGAACCAACTACAGACCGGTTTCGGAATGTTGTACCTCATCAGTGCAGTCCAGGTTATCACAAATTGTATACACGCAAGGTCTCGCTGCCCGTCACCGTCCGCCGAGATGAATACTGCAATTGCTTACAGGATCCACCTTGACGACAGATTAGAGAGCACTCCAGAAGGACATTTCGGATACGAAATGGTATATGTAAAATACTTGTTATATACTATATATATATATATATATATATATATATATATATATATATATATATATATATATATATATATATATATATATATATATATATATATATATATATATATACTATACATACTATACAAGTTATAGTCATTCCTAAAGGATTGTTATCGACAGTCACTTGGACATTATTTGCTCCTTGAAACAAGTATTTTACATATACCATTTCGTATCCGAAATGTCCTTCTGGAGTGCTCTCTAATCTGTCGTCAAGGTTACAATGATATCTGTCACATGTTGTCCAATATTCTGACAACGTTAAAATATACTTTATTTTAGAATATTCTTGGAGTATCTTCATTCTCTAGCAAATATTCTATGAATATTGCATTCGATATATTCTAATAACATCCGGTTCTAATATTCTGAGGATGTACCGAATCGTGTGAGGGTGTGGTTGTGTGTTTGGTATTGAAAGAAATACCGTTTGCCACAGATTTTTACTGAATCGTATTCTTTATGTTATTATTCATTTTCGGAAAGGTAAAATATAATATTGCTTATATATTTCCCCTGTCCTGACCGTTCTATACCTATATAAAGGTATACAGGGTGGGGCACCGAAAACGAAACAGATCGAATATCTTCAAAACACATGTTTTATGAAGAAAATTAAAAACACGTCGATTTTTATTCCAATGGGGACATCTTCCAATCATAATCTCAACTATCATACCTCTCTCCCACCCCTAGGCAACTATTAGCCAAACAATTTGAATAGGGAAAGTAGTGAGTGTGATTGAAAAGGTAATTTCATAAGGAATTCAGCCATGTCAATTTTTGCTACCTAACTATCTATTTTGGCGCCCTCTTGCGAGAAAAACAACTGTTCCCTATTCCAAATTTTGATACTTCATTCGCAAGCTAATTGGACATGAATTCGGTGACAATGCATGATGGAATTTTTCTAAGGAAAAAATGATGTTTAGGATCACTTGCTTCAAAATCTCAGTTGTTGATTTTGATTCTGTATATTTTTCGAAATATTAATGAAGTTGAATGAATGAAATAATAGTGGTCATTGCCACTGTTATTTTATTATGTACGACTGCCTTTTACCTCGCCCTTTACTTCCATGATGTAGTGTGGATAACAACGGATTAAACTAATGACAGAAAGATCCTTTTTCTGAATTACCTGCATGGGACTTGAGAAAGAAAGTTTTCTTTCTAATCTAACTTCGACTCCATCGTTCAAACTCCAGCCAAAGCCTCGAGGCTCCCTTTCCACTTATCTGTTACAAACAGGTACCTAACCACCCTCACTCTCCGACATAATACATTTTTAGTAGGCGGGGTATATTGTCATTAGTCGACCGGAATTAACGAGAATTAAATCACTTTCGGAATTTGGTTTCATTTCCCCCTAACTAAATCATTTCCACGGAGGAAGTTGAATTTATTTAAACAGGAAACCATTCACAAACAAATGTTTAACTTTGCTTCAAAGGATATATATCAAGGTTCATTTTAATAAATTAATTGAGGGTATTTTGAGAACAGCAGATGTTTATATTTAACTTTCGTCAAAGGAGTATTTTATTATTCAGTATGAATTTATTTCAAACAATGTACTTACAACATTCCTTAGTCTTACAAAATGTTTGAAGATATCTATTATTCGTTCCTTGATACAACATAATGTTTCAAATCCAATATACAGTGTGAATAATTAAAAAGTTAAACCTAAATTTTTTTTCCACGGTAAAGTATGATTGAGTTTCGAGAAAATAGTAGGAAAGTACACTTATGTGCCTAACCCCGGGTAACAATTATGCTCTTACTTGATGAAGTATTGATTTGTGATTATTTCAACTTTTTACAATTGGAATATTTTCTTGAAATTGGATCGATTTTCAAAAACTACATAACACTGTATAGGGACTGACGAGCCCCTTCTAATGCGGTATCACTTGATCACTCTTCCCAATTTGAAAAAAAATATGAGATGATGGGTTGAAAGTTTTACTATGCTTTTTGCATCCAAATGTGTCTCTTTGAAATGCCTTGCGGTACGTTTTCGATGGGCCACCCTGTAGACTATACAGTGTGTCTCACTTCTTATAGAAATACCTCCATAACTTTCGTAAATCTTGGAGTAGATTTGTGAAACTTGCAGAATCCATAGATGCATTGAAAATTAACTGAACGATCTGAAAAATGCCATTTCAAGTATATACACTGCACGCCAGCAGCGATGGAAACAATTAAAAATTGAGGCAGGAGGCATGCTTTTTTTGCCTGAATCGGAATAACACAACATCTATAAAGTATAACTGCCTTTTATCGAGGATAAGGGCCCCTTTAAATAGTGAGCCTGAAGGATTTTTTTTTGGTACCTAAACAATAATTTATAACACAGTCACTATTTACAAATTCATCTTTACTGTCAGTCTCTATCTGCGAACTCTGGAACTATATTTGTAACTCTCTGTGGCTATCTCTGACTATCCCTATCGCCCTCTGCTATCCAGCTTATATACTCGCAAGCAGATTCCATTTACGGTTCTCGACTGATCAGGACCACAGAACGATTCTTCTACGCGGGACTCACGTGTTCGTTAGTGGAGAGCTTGTTCACTTGTCGAGTATGCATTATCAATTAGATTATCAGGGTCGGTCTCGAAATCGTTACATTGCCCCCTTCTTAAAGACGTTTCGTCCCGAAATATAATTTTTGGAGTGTGGAGATATCTGCATGATTCTACATATCTGCACCTGGACGTTCGATGGAAGTAACACTCCACAGTCTTCGAGATGGGTCGAGGAAGATGGTTGCAGCACACCAGAATCTTGACGCCGCTGGATCTGAATATTGTCTCCAACATGCTCCTTATAACTCTCCAGTCCAGCCCATCAATCCCACAGGCCAATTTTGGGATTGCCAGGTCCACAAGTTTCTGGTCCATCATCGTATCTCTTAATCTGGTGGGGCTCTTCCGGACATTTTCATAAGACGGCATAAGCTTCTTGTTAACCAAATAGTAGATGTTTCTCTGGCCCTTCCTCACCCGTAGCACCCCTCCAACTTCCGTATTCTGTTCCCGCAGTTCCTGGAGTCGACCGAACTTCTTGGAGAATACTACGGCAATGCCTCTGGACATTTGGAAATCTTCCACCAGCCTTCATGTCGTAGGTCTCCTTCGTTCTGTCGCTGGCACTCTGGATGTTCAAACGGGCTCGTTCGTGGATGTCGTCCATTCTCTGTCGTAGTTTGCTAACGTAATCATCTCCCGCAGCGTCTTGTCCTGGTGGCGTCCCAAACTTCTGGTCACATGGAAGTCGCAGCTCTCGGTCCATAATAACACTAGCAAGGGTTTAGCCGGTTGACTCATGAACTACGGAACGATAGGCCATCAGGACCAGATGAAGGTACTGGTCCCAATTTTTTTAGTGGACTGAGACTACCTTGGACGGGTGGCGATTTATCGTCTCATTTATCCGCTCCACTATTCCATCGGACTGTGGATGTAAAGCCGTGGTTCTCGTTTCACGGGTATTCAGCATCTGACATATCTCCTGAAACAGGTCTGACTCGAAATTTCTCTCTTGATCCGAATGCAGCTCTAACGGAACGCCGAATCAACAAATCCACTCCTTCACCAAGACGTCGGCAACGGTGATGGCTTCTTGGTTGGGCAGGGCATAGGCTTCGGCCCACTTGCTGAATTAGTCCATCTCCACAAGAATGTACTTATTCCCGTGATCAGATTGGGGAAACAATTATTTTACACAATGAGTTTTCAGTTTATTTTCCGCGACGCGCAAAACTATCAACTACGCAGACACAATAATGTTCAACGGATCACTAGTCTATTAGGCACGATAAATGTCTATCAGTGTTTAACACGATGAACACTTTAACATTTATTTATTTTAAACATCCCACTTCAGACACCAAATGTAATAAAAATGCACTAAACTAATTATTTTAATAATTTATTTTAAAACTCATCTTAAACAATAATTTATATCACAGTCACTATTTACAAATTTATCTTCACTGTCAGTCTCTATCTGCGAACCTTGGAACTATATTTGTAACTCTCTGTGGCTGTCTCTGACTATCCCTATCGCCCTTTGCTATCCAGCTTATATAGTCGCACGTAGACTTCATTTACGGTTCTCGACTGATCGAGACCACTGAACGACTCATATAGATGGGTCTCTATCGAAACTTCGGTGGTAACAACAGTTGTTCGAATATATCTAAATTCGAATAGTATACTTCTCAAAGTCCGAGTAACAGAGTTGACATGAGCATCCCATTTCAAACATTGATCTATAGTTATATCTCGATATTTTGATTCCTCAACACGCATTATTCGACTTGTTTCCCCTGTATTGTCTTCTATGATTAGATTATCAGAGTATGGCAACCTATTCCTGTTGTTAGCGAAAGCTATGAAAAGTGTTCTTTTGTAGTTTACCGTCAGCAATTTTTGATAGAACCATGATATCATTTTCTTTAGGTCACTTTTAGCTGCTTGTTTGAGATTGGTCTAGTTTTCATCATGGTCATAATGTCATCTAGTCATCAGCAAAACTCATTATTTTTCAGCGTGAGTTCAAGGTGAACAGATTATTGATATAAATGGAGAATGAAACTGGGCCCAAGAGCGTTTCCTGTGGAACTCCGAACTCGACTATTTCTTCAGAGATTTTTTCGCTAACTACTTTGACAGATTGCTGTCGTCCCTCCAGGTAACTCTTGAATAATTCGTGTGAAACACCTCTTATTCCTATGTTCTGCAAAGTGTCCAACAACTGAGAAAGACTAACTGTGTCAAACGCCTTTGCTAGAATATTAATGTTTACAGACATTTCAATAAATTTGACTAGTTAATGAATTATTAGCATCTTGGGTGGATTTGCCCCTCCTAAATTCAAATTGTATATTAGATTAGATGTTATGTTTACAGGTACCCAGTTATTCTAACTTCAACTGATTTTTCAGAAATTTTGTTAAACTGGATATTAATGAAATTGGCCGATAATACGATATTTTTTTTTTGAAAATAGTATTGACCTTTTAAACTGGAAAGGGCGAATGCCACTTTCGAACATATTATTATTTCACTGCTTTTAGAGTCCCAGCACTCAACCCATTTCTCCCAGAAGCTTTGTTGCATGACAGTAAATCAATGGTTTTTCCAACTTCTGATAGTCTGTCGGAAAAGGGAATATCCAAGGGATGTCTAGAAGGTGGTGGTGTCAAGGATTATTTTATTTTAGATGCATGATTTTGTCTTTTGTTTACGAAGAAATTGTTGAATTCATTGTCAATTTCTTTGTCTTCTGTGAATTCTCTTTCCTCCACTATTATTTTAACAATCAGCCCTATGCTGTATCACTTCCTCCAAAAATAACGTTGGTATTCTTTACGAAGATATAACCAATACATGTTGAAGCCTATCTTTGTTCCCCTGTGGGAATATTGTTCATAGGAACAACATTCTGTTCACCTAGAATATTTATATACTTATTTACAAGTTCGTCATTTTCTAGGTTTTTATATTTGCGTCTTATATCAGAACATGAAAATCTACATTTATGTTTTTTAATTCATCGAGATAATTTTCAAGGTCCAGAGTGAAATCTTGAATGTTAGTAGAAGGAGGTCTATAAACTGCTGTTATTAGTGCTTTTTGTCGTTAATTGAAATACCTAACTTTACTACTATTATTTCTCCAATATTGCAAAATTCGTACGTATCCACCTATATGCCATATTACTGCTCACATAAGTGATAACTACATCACATTTATTAATATTGCCTTCGTTGTAAACCAGATCATACCCTGCCAACGTTATTGATTCTGAACGTCTTGTACATACAAATCCTCCATAATGAATGTGCCTCGAAGTGTTTTTTCTAAAAGATCCACTGAAACTAATTAAGTTACATAGAGTAGAGTACATATTTATTATCAAATCCAAGTTGATTCTGTGTATACCGATTTCAGTAAAGTCTTCGATAAAGTGGATCAGAATATATTATTTGCGAATTCGTCTGAAAATGGTATACATGGTGATCTGCTTCGCTGGCCCTCTTCATATCTGTTAATGGTTTTAGATTAACACCATACATTGTGGCTTCTATTGGGCCCACTACATTTCATAACTTTTTCGAATAACGTGGGATCTTGCTTCAAATTCTAGAATTTCTTAGCATTTTCCAATGATTACAGGATTTTTTCCAGATTACGATGGTGATTGGTTATATTTATTTCCAACAAGATTTAGACAGATTCGCCCAATACTTTGGAGATAACAAACCCTTTGTGGACAAATACTGTTCCATTTTCTTCACACGCAATTGGACAATATTCATATAGGTATAGTGTGTTGCAATTTACTAAGCCCCACCTCCCGTATTTCTGTGGATTTTGGATTTTTTTTTTCAATGTGTACTTCTCTAAATGCTCTATCTTGTCAGGTAAAAAGTTTTATCAATCACCTTTTCACGACCTACTACGACTACAGAATGCATGCCAAAAGTCGAGAAACCATTCTCTTACACCTCCCTGTGAAATTTCAACATGATATCTTCTACGGGGTGTTTTCTATAATTATTACAATTTTCAAAAAAGGAAATCTTTCAAGTTACTCTGTATAAAAAATTGGAATGAATTGAGGCAAGGGGTCGGATTCAGACGATCTGTTTACCGATTGTTAATGAAAACACATTATATCCACACAAATTATTAATTTTTAAATTCTAACAAATTATGAAAACCAACATGAAGAAATGGAATAGGTATCAAACAAGCAGATGAAAAACTGATACACCAACAATTCCAAATCTTTGTATGTTCTATATATCCCCCTTGATTTCTATACATTTTTCGTACCTTCTGCGCAAGTTCTGTCCAACGCTTCGCAGTTGTCCCGGTGATATTTCTCTGCAAACTGCCAAAATTCTTCGTGGCAACTCTTCTTCAGTCCTTGGCTTACTTTTACAAACTTTCTGTTTGATGTTTCCCCGAAAATATAAATCCAGAGGGGTAAGATCAGGCGAACGCGGCGGCCAATGAATTAACGGACTACTGCGACCAATCATACACAGATCGTATGAATCCGACCCCTTGCCCCAATTTATTTCAATTTACACCGAATTTTTCATACAGAGTGACTTGAAAAATTATCTTTTTCGAAAATTGTAATTCGCATCTCATATTGAATCAGTTTTGCAAAAAGTGGTGGCATATTAGGATTTGTTTTAAAAACTTTCAACAATTTCAGATCACATCTTGCTCCTAATTCTTTATATTAGACCTATGTCAACAGTAGGTTGACAATATGCATCAGTGATATGGTATTTTCAATATGAAGTATACAAAAAAAATTGAAAACTACTCAAACTAAATTGATGAGATCACAGGTTTACAAATGCATATAATCATATCTCTCATATCATTCACATTTATTGAAAAATTTAGTAGAACACTCTGTATATTTGTATAAATTATTGAATGACTATCTAACGTTTTATCAAATATGAGCGCTTACATCTCGAATAAACATTTAAGAAATAACCATATCTCTAGATATCATTTCACTAACTTGAAGAAAAATTTTCCCATCAATCAAAAAACATTTTTTCCTTCAAATGACATTGGAAGCGTTTTTTTAGTGACAGGCTTATAAGTTGCTATGCAACCTTTTAATGAATCTGCTGTGAGTTCATATTCAGTTCTATATTTCTATTATATCATTATTATTATTATATTAATTACATCCATTTCTAACAGTTACTTGACAAATGACATTAAAGTAAACACAAACAATTCAACAAAAGTCATAGTAAAGGGCCCAGTTATACCTTTGACGGATGGATAGATGGATGGATGGATGGCACAATAGGTCAATGATAATACGTATCTCATCTTCAATTATTTCATTAATATTTAGGATAAGTCCAGATCAATATTCACGATTATTTCATTCACATATAGCTGCATCTATAAAATGTCATGATTGAAGTCACATGATATTGGCGACTACTTAGGTAAACAAGCTACTATTTAGGTAAACACGGCTATTCATGTTATATGCGATATTATGGCACTATGGTCTTCTCATAAGTATCAGGTTACATGCGATAACAATTCTCTTGGAAAAGCGTATCTTTGTTAACAGCGTTCGCAGTTGCCAGTGCTGATTCAACACCTTGTAAACTTATAAAAGGCAGAAGATCATTTTGAATAATCAGTTAATAAAAGCTCATTCTTACATCAATTACTATTTCTCTGTAACGGTGGTACGTACCACGTCGTATAATTTTTTAAAAAGTCATCTACATAAGTTTCGCGATAACAAATTGGCGCAGTCGCTGCAGAATTCCGCGAACGTTACTAGAACACTGCAAATATTCACTAGTGGCGGTGGATACCAATCCTTTACCGGAACCAGAACCTGAGGGAGTCATCACTCGACGAAGCTGTGGAAGGAATACCTGGTGAAGCCCCTGGCAGACATCGACGAGAACAAGACGAACTCAATGCTTCAACACATAGAGTAAGAAACCAATCCAATCATATTGAATTGTCTCGCATTTTTCATTTTTATTTATATTTATCTGTTCGGATACCCAATAATTATTCCCAATATTCTCCCAATTTTCCGATATTCAATCGATAAAAGTGAACGAATATTATTTTTGATAATTGCACTGATCAATTATCCCGATAATCGCACTGACCGATTATAATAAAATAGTGCTATAAATTTCCAATACTGTGAAACAAAATGTCGAACGAACCAGAAACTCATGAACAAGATCAAACTCAACCTCTAGAATCATACAAACTAAGTGAAATATTCTCCATAGTACCTGAGTACGATGGAAATCCAATTCTCCTCATAACGTTTTTACAAGCGTGTGATACTGCTCACACGATGGCCGTGCAAGATCAAAAAACTTACATAAAACATAAACTGCGCGCAAAAGCAGCTGAATTAGTGAACTCTCGAAACTCATCAACGAAATTAAATATTTTTTGGAAACCCATTTCGGTGATTCTAGAGATCTCACAGCTTTGATTCAAGATTTACAAAGAATACGCCAATTACCAAGTGAGTCGGTATTAACTTTTGTTTCTCGTTTGCAATCACACAATGCAAATATGCACGCATCGATCAACAAACAACTCATGACTAGAGAACAGAAAACTGCCCATTCACATCTTGTCGAGACCATGACAATAAACACCCTTCTGACTGGACTTGACCCAAAAATAGGACAAATAGTTAGGGCAGGAAATCCTCCAAATATGCTTTCGGCGATTATTAGAATCAGACGCGAACTCCAATTATCGTACTTTGAAAACCAGAAATTGCAATCGAATCGCAATCAAAGCCAAGCACCCATTTGGAAACCAATCCCAAATCAACCCTTGAAAAAATGTTCTTTCTGTGGTCGCATGGGAAATTCTATAAACGAATGTCGCACCAGACAAAATTCATGCCAAAATAACCAGCACTTCCCCATATCAACCTTTCAAAGATCTCCAGTTCAGAATACAGATTATCATAGAACCTTTCAACAACCAAAATCAATATCATCAAAATCAATTTCAACAAAACAGACCTTCGATCATTAAACCAAACCCAACTTTCAACAATCAGAGACCCTCCACGATACAACCCAATACAAACTATCGACCAAATAACCAGAAAACCTACCATATGAACTACCATCAATTCGATCCTCAGTACTATGACTATTATGACCAGAATCAAGGAAACTACTATACTGTTGGTAGCTCCGAACCCACCTTCGAATATCAAGCAGACTGTTATACTGATAGTGGTCAAAACCAATTCGAAACAATGAATTCTGAAATTCAAAACCCTTACGATGATATTACCCAGAGTTTTGACACCCAAAATTTTCAGTCAGACCAAATACAGGGCGATTCTCCATACAATTTCCAACAGGAATCTCCAAACCAAACTATAGCCCATCTACAAACCCAAATTCAACAATGAATTCAGACAACTTCGATCCGACACTGAACTTCCCAGAACAACAGTTCATCTAAGACCACTTTTACCAGTGAATTCAAAAAATCTTTATTATATCAACGATATTACCAATATTTTCAAAATTCTGATAGATACAGGTGCAGGACTATCCATTTTTAAACCCAAAACTTGCAAAAATTATCGAATACGTTTCCCAGAAAACATTGCAATTCAAGGCATCACCGATCAGAAAATAATAATCACAGAGTCAACACTGATCCCCTTCATACCTGACGATCCCCACAAGATATACATTCACAACCTTGACATCGAATTCGACGGACTTTTAGGCTCCGATTTCTTAGAACACTATAATTGTATAGTAGATCTCAAGAATAAACAGCTTATTACCAATTTCAAAACTGTTCCTCTTTTCAAAGTGGCAGACGACAACAAACACCCAGAAACAGTCAAACCAGAACAAATTCACGAAAATCAAAATCGAATTTCAATTGAGCCTCGCACTGAACGAGTCTTCAAATTGAAACGTAATTTGAAAAACACTGATGCTATACTGATAGCACAGGAAATTGAAAATGTCCTCTTACCGAATACCGTTGACAAAATAAATGATAAATGTGAATTTTTTACATCAATAATCAATGTGAACGCGATCCCAAAAATAGTTAATTTTTCTGAACTATCACTTGATCCTTTGCAAGAATTTTCAATCAATAACCTCAATGAAGAACTCCAGAATCCAAACTCAAAAACAGACCGACACCAGACCATACAACAACAATTACGCCTCGAACACTTAAACGAAGAAGAAACCGAAATGATTTCAAACCTTTGCTTAGACTTCTCAGACATTTTCTATTTAGAAGGTGACAATTTGACATTCACTAACGAAATCAAACATTCAATCGACACAAACAACAGTAATCCAGTTTTCACCAAATGATATCGTTACCCCCAAATCCACAAGGAGGAAGTGAAGCATCAAATATCCAATATGCTCGATCAAGGTATCATTCAACCTTCGGTATCTCCTTGGTCATCTCCCGTATGGATGGTGCCCAAAAAGATAGATGCCTCATGGAAGCAAAAATGGCGTGTAGTCATAGACTACCTTAAACTCAATGAACTCACAATAGGCGACAAATACCCTCTCCCTAATATCTCCGATCTTTTGGGCCAATTAGGAAAGTGTCAATACTTCACCACACTTGACCTGGCATCTGGGTTCCACCAGATCGAAATCGACCCAAAAGACATTCAGAAAACAGCTTTTTCTGTCGAAAATGGTCATTACGAATTCGTTCGTATGCCATTCGGTTTGAAAAATGCCCCCCCCCCCGTCCACCTTCCAACGCGTCATGAACAACATTCTCATGGGCATTCAGAATGAAAGATGTCTCGTCTGTATGGACGACATCATCGTCTATTCCCCGACAATTCATGAACACATTTCCAGATTATCCGAAGTGTTCAAACGTCTTCGCAAAGCCAATCTCAAAATCCAGCCTGATAAGTGTGAATTCCTCCGAAAGGAAGTCGCTTATCCAGGACATCTTATAACCCAAGATGGTGTAAAACCAAATCCCATCAAAATCGAATGTATCAAAAACTTTCCAAAACCCAAAAATCCCAAGGACATTAAATCTTTTCTAGGACTTTCTGGATATTACAGAAGATTCATGCCAAACTTTGCCAAAACTTCAAAACCACTAACGAGACATCACCTTCGATTTCAGTCAAGAATGCAGAGATGCCTTATACCTCGAGCTAAAGCTCTCGGTAGTTATTCAGATTATTAATGTTCATATGGTCTCATTAAATTGTCAAAATACAAGACTCTCGATTGAATTATGGAGAAAATAATTCGTCTATTAAATATCAGTCATCAACCAATCATACGTTTGTTTCCTATTCGACAGGACCAATCAACACGCTCTATTAGCGACTATTTGCATAGTACACAATAGTCACCGACTATTCAGCATGATACCTATATATCAAGGAACCTGTACATCTGACAATACTCTAAATAAATACATCTCAAACGTCAAATAGAATCAATCGTGTTGAAGCTGTATAAGTGTTTGAGAATGAATCGGTTTGGAGAAACCAAAAACGAAGAGAGATAGGGTAATCGAGGCTACAATCCCTGACAATATAGTGTCATTCATATGACTGAATGAAGAATTGGATTCAAGAAATACCTTGATAATTGTCGTCTATTTTATTGCTGCTAAATTTCGCTTGTATTTATTAATTTTACTCGACATCATTTTGGCATTAATGATCAGAGATGAAAGACCTCGAGCTTAGCCTCGGGTTCTCATCTGATTATTAATGCCAAAATAATGTCTCGTTAAATTACTATAAAACACAGTCGAAATTTAAAAACATTAAAAATAGTCGACTATTTATCAAGGTCTTGTTATATTACCCTTGATTATCAAATTTATTTCAAAATTTGGGATAAAACTTAGTATTCCTTGAAGATTGGAATAACTCAGTTAATAATTAACTTGAATTCTCTTGTATTACTCACTAATATACTGTGGTATATGACTGTAAAATAGTGGTATTTTATTGACCCTGACTATAACGAAAAATGTACATTTCAAGTGCGTCCTCAACAACTTAATAATACAGAACTGTCATTATATTAACGAAGTTTATAATATGACATCGAATCAAGTCTATTAACTTCAAGCAATCAATACATTTTTATCATTTCATGGTTCTCAAAAAATTCATGATAAAATAAACATGAGTTTCTAGACATTGAAATAGTGATATTCAAAATTTGATATCACCCACCATAATTATATTTTAGAAGTGAATTTAACATTTGGTTGTCAATTCGCTGGAAGTGACGCTGGATATTAGGATTCAAAATGATGGCGTCATAGTTTATTACCGACTGCCTGAAATAATTAAAAAAAACCAACAGATCATGTTTTTAATGGTCATAGAAAAACTATAGAGTACAAAAAGCATGAAATGGACCATTTTCCACTTGTTATTTGAGCTAATACTTTTCCCACTCCGCATCATTTTCTATTCTCTATTCTAACCTCCGATCAAATAACACAACCTAGATGAGTAACTCGCCGCACACGCATTAAAGTTTGTATGTAAGGAACATCTTCCTCCAACGGCAGTGTCGTGCGTTATTAACAGAAATATTGAGGTTCAATAAAATAGAAATAATGGAGACCCAATATGGAATGGAAACCTGAAATTATGATGGAATAACCTCCACAGGATTTTGATTGATTGATTGATTGATTTTGCTCTGATTGACATGTTTTTTCATAATTCATTCATTTTACTCTTTTCCAATTCGGTTTCCCTCTCTCGATAGTTACGACACTGGTAGCTTACCTATGAAATGACATACTTTGATTGCCAGCTTCAAATGGTCTTTTGCATATTTCACAATGCTTCACCATTGCTTAATAATAAAAACTAACGATAGTTTTACATAAATCAACTCAGAATTTGCCCTTTATTCACGAAAACACACTCCAATAAGCCAGAGACGAAAAAACAGAGATGTTTTGTTGTTGTTCTGTCATATTTGACATTCAATAGTCCAAATGCAGTATTGCCGTACTGACTAGACTATATTGACATCGAAGAATCTCCGTTCGGCGATGAAAATACTATTGTGTTTACATTCCAACAAGCTGCAATGAACGTTTCAATTGCCTTCTTATTGCTATAATTTCATCCAAGACAGTATTTTTGGGTTTTCGTTGCCATGAATATACCCGACAGATATCGAAATCTAACTGACGTGCTTATTGTATCCTTAAAAAATTACGACATGGCAATAATGTCATGATTAGAGGGATACCATTATGAAAAGATGTTACCTTCCGTTCTATTTGAGTATTACTCATCTAGGTTGTGTTACTGTATCGGAGATTCTAACTGTACTGGATATCTACTACTCAGTATACACGAAAGCATCAATCATTTGCAATACTGCAAATTTCGCTTTGATGAAATTTACATATAGTAACAGTTTCAGGATAATTTGATGCCTTTTAGGTCAAAAAACGTTCATCGAATCCTCTTGGGAAGAATCAACAATGATTCATTATCCTACCTATTGCAACGTAATATTAATGAAATTTGAACCTCACTACATGGCTATTAATCCACCTAGAAATGTGTATGGCCATTAATCTAATTAGTATTCATGTGGTTATCGTGTCCCTTCTGGCGATCCTGATGGGTATAAGCGCGCCTGATGTCTTTTCCGTATGTCTACCGTCTATTCCAAGCATGTTATATCACATAACTAATGGTCATCGATATACCTACTAGAAATTCAGTGGTTGGAAGACGGATAATTGCCATGCTTCTGATTTATTGATTGCCACTTTCTCATTATCGACAGTGTGTATACTAAATTAAGCCGAAACTGAATCTACCCTGCGAGCACAGACATCCCTGTGAGATTTTTCGATGTTTCAAAAATGTAGGCACGCCAATTTTATTTTCGTATGTTATATCAGAAGACCTATAAATTTAATCGATTAAACTTTCAAACTATTTTGAGCATGATTTTATTTGGAAAATAGTTGAATACACAATAATTTAATAAGATCCCCAGACCGTGAAGCGGTCGAAGGGTTTTATTTCGAAATTATTTATCAAAAATATCCATTGAAATTTATAGGTCGTGTGATACACGACAAGATTATTTCATGAATGAGGTAGATTAAAACCAACAACAAATAATTTTATTGATAATGAACACCGACATTTTCTAACAATTTCTTTATTATTAGTACATTGAGAAAATTATCATTTTTATTTTGTATCCGTTTAATTGTAATAAAAATTGCAGTTTGTATAGGTTACAAATGTTTTTATTTCATTGCTATATTAGATGAGACACTGATTGGGCACACGCTAAGAAATAGAGTTGGAAGAATTAACTAAAAGTTGTGGTTTTCAATTCGTGGTAAGAAATATCTCCATAAATGACATAAAATATCTGAACCTTATTTCTACCGACTATGATAAAATGGTATACCAATGAATGATTTTGTAGTATTATTTACCAGGACGATAGGAACTTTCACTCATTTGATATTAGTTTGTGGTACCAAAAGAGTATTTATTACATTACAACTAATAATCACTTCACTGAATGGCGATTGCCACCAAAATAGTCTGTATGAAGTTCCAATCGTTTCGCGTTTACGAGTTATACAGAATTATTACTAAATATAAAGAATGTTGAATTTTAATAATTCGCGTTGTGCCTCATCGAACATATTCGTCAAAGTAAGTCTTATATGAAGAAGTGTAACTATGATCTCACAGTAATTAAGTATCCATAGCGGTACTTTGATAAAAAGTATTTTGTACGATGGAATGCGTTTGATTATCATGAAAGGTCGAATTATTTTTCGTTTTTGTTACGAACAAAGACTGCATCAACCAAATTTCAAAATTCATTTATATGTTCTATGGAAAATAAAGTATATTTCTCTTAATATTTGTGATTATGTAATTTCAGAGACAAATTAATAATTTTTGTCTCAAGTTGTTGTTGCAAACTTCTTTATAGAACCAAAGAAGAAACCAAAAATGAGAAGTTATATGTCTCAACGAATTCATTTCGTTGAAAATTATCTTAGCTTATATCCAGGTAGCCTATAGATTCCGTAAATCATCAATATATATAATATGTAATGAAGGAATGTGCTAAAGAAAGTTCAGATGTCTCGAGTCAATCCAAATAGCACGCACACGGAAAAAAAGGATTTGGTAATCCAACCAAATTCATTCCGTCACTTTTATTTGCGTGACCCAACAATTCATATCAAAACGCAGATGTATTCACCTGATCACATCATCAAATTGCTGCCAAAAAATGGATTTCTCAATGCAATGGTCACATTTCTTCGATTTGAATATATGGTCCTCAATTGAAACGTCCAACGCATACTTAATGAAACTATGTACCAACACAAATATAAAATTTGCTTGAATCGAACAATGGAAATAAATTAATTCAAGCATTCACGTGTGGAATGAAGCGTTTCCTAAGTATTCCCACAAAGGAAATATGCGGTTATCAAATGAAATATGTGTTTTCAAACGAATCAACATTTATACTCAACTATAATATTTCATTGAATTAATAAACAAAAATCATTATATAATCCAGTCTTCCGCCTCAACTTATACAATAGGTATATTCGTCGAGAGATGGCGCTGGATATATACTTCAGTATGTCGAAAATGTGTTAGCATCCGAACAGCACGGATTCGTGACAAATAAATCAATTACCACTAATTTGTTAACTTTTACCAATCGTGCATATGAAACCATGGATCGCAAATGCCAATTAGATACTGACGATGTCCTGCTGGGAAAGGTAAACAAATATGGGTTGTCAGATAATTTACTCAAATTGATCAAAAGCTATTTACAGGACAGATCTGTTATAGTGAGGCATAACGGAAACGCAGCTGGAAAGTTTGAAGCCAACTCTGGAGTTCCACAAGGTTCCAATTTGGGGCCACTCCTATTTTTACTATTCATAAATGATATACCATTACTTTTGAGACACTCTGAATGCTTATTATTTGCAGACGATCTGAAAATTTTTAAATCTATACAAACTGTTAGAGATTATGTTTTGCTGCAAAAAGATTTGAACAGTTTGTCAGATTGGAGTTTAACGAACAAATTATATTTCAATGTTAAAAAATGCTTCACGCTACTGTGACCCGTCTGAAAGAACCGATTATCTTTGATTATATGATTGAACGTGATAAAAGATCTAGGAATTACCTATAATCATTCTCTGTCCTTTGCAGAACACATAAAAACTATAACAAATCCAGCAAACCGACTGTTGGGCTTTATGATTAGGCAAGCCTCAAATTTCACCCAAATAGAAACCCTCAAAACTCTTTTTCAGTTTAGTAAGACCAACATTGGATTATGGTATTCACATTTGGTTCAACGAATACCAATCTACATTATCAATGCTGGAGAAGACTCAAAATAAATTTCTTAGATATGTTTACTACGAAAAGTACCACGTTTATCCAGATTACAACACAGTCACCTCAGATATGAATTTAAAATATTATCCTTAGAAGACAGGTGAAAACTCACAGTGTTGGTCTTTCTGTTTAAAATCATCAATTTCAAAATTAATTCACCTGAGATTTTATCCCATATACGATTTAATGTACCACCAAGGAGGACACGTACTTTTGTTATGTTCAACATCCCGTCAATACACACGAAAGCTCCTCTTGTATCCATGTGTAGATTAGCAAACCACTTCAATTCACTGATTGATTTGGATTGGTCAGGCTCGCAAAGTACCTTTCGTAGAATAGTGTTCAGACAAATCATTGGATTATCATTTTAGTAATTATTGATAGGTAAGTAAATCAGTTCTCACAAGTAACCCAATATTATTACCTTATGTTAAAATTAGATAATCTTATAAGTGTAAAGAAAAATTGTATTATCCATGTAATTAAACCTTATAGGTTTGTTTGGGTATAAATAAATAAATGTATCTTAGAGATTCTCAACAAAAGCTGAAAGGATATTTCTATTTAATTGAGGTGAACGAGCCTTCGCTTCCGTAGTAATAATTACCATTACCATCATTGTAATTCTGAATCCTGAGTTAGAAATTAACACACCTATTCAGTTACGAGACAAGTGAAATATAATACTACCGTTTTCGACTGATTCAATAACAAAATAAATGAAATCAAGGTGAGTACTTTATATGAATATTGGCTGAGTGAAAATTATCATTCTAGGGTCATTTAATGGCAAGATGATTGACGATATTAAAGAATGCCCGAGTGCCGTGGTAAAACCCATTCAGATAAAGTTTGCCTTCAGAGAATATTAGAACCACTATGGAACGATTATCACAGTGTCGTGAGTCGTGGTGAATTTAACCATATACCGGGTGGCTATGGAAGTATTGCCTACGGAATATGTCAGTTATTGTATGAAGTAGGTTTGTGAAATTTAGAGCGTCGATATAATGACATAAGAGCTAGAATTTGAGCATATTGACATGTCGAAGTTAACTTCCGGTCTGACCGGAAGTAACATCAACTTTCTTATTTTAAATGGAATCCCTATTTTTTTTTCTTTTCGCTTTATTCAGCATTCAATTCCCTTTCTAATGACATATCACAAGTTGGTATCTAACCAGAAACTAGATCAGAAAAAAATTATTATTGAAATTCACCGAGTAGGCCGTGGAAGCAAAATGAAAGCCAAAAATTGAAAAGTTGGCTATGGAAACCATACGTCACTTGATAACATTTGCTACTACTGTGATATTTTATTTTCATTCGCCGGCGTTATAAAAAGCCGCCAAAAAAAATAATGGAAAAATTGGGAAAAAAATAATACTCTGTAGGTCCATAACTTAAATAGGAACATACAACTTTTTCTTGCCTGTACTATTCAGCATAACCATTCCTTTCTAATGATATAATAGAAAGTAATTTTTTGAAATGAAATACCAAAAAATCCAATTATTATTATTCAAATAACAAAAAAACAGATTTATCGAAAAAATAATAATTCAAATTGATAGGATTAAAGATAAAATAAATTCAAAACAAATGTTCGAAATGCATTCCCTCAGCGTCAATACATTTATTGACTCTGGTGATATTTTCATGTAAAACGTTTCTCAACATTTGGGGCGTGATATCTTGGAAAGCTCTACGAATTTTTACTTCTAGCTCATGTAGAGTTGTAGGCTGTGTGAAATACACCCTATTGTTAAGATGCCCCCATAGAAAAAAGTCGCACGGAGTAAGATCAGGTGACCTTGGTGGCCACCTGACTGGACCATGGGTTGTTATATTTTGAAGATAATTTCTCGCTATTCTTAAATTATGCGGAGGGGCGCCATCTTGCTGGAAGTACATTCTCTCAGTTATTTCCGCTGGTAGGTTGTTAATGAATTCCGAAATTTCATTCGTTAAAAAATTTCATTCGTTAAAAAATTGAAGTATCTCTCTCCGGTTAGTTGGCCTTGAAAAAGAATGGGGCCAACAATATGAGTTCCAACTATTCCTGCCCAAACATTCACACCAAATCTCTCCTGGAAGCCACCTTGTCGAAACCGGTGCTCGTTTTCTATCGCCCAGTACCTGTAACAAAAGACCGTTCACACTTTTAGCACTTCACACTTCGACTATCGACAATAATCCAAATAAAGTACAGTACCTACCTTGTATTATTCCTGTTAAATAATCCATTGTTGGTAAATCTTGACTCGGCCGTAAACAAGATATAATTGTTAAATAGGTGATTCTCAGCATTTTGTCGAAGAAACCAATTACAATATTCCAGGCGCCTTTCACCGTCATTTTCATACAAATGTTGATGCAACTGATACTTGAAGGATTTAAATCGATGTTTTTTCAAAATTTTCCTAGCAGAGTCCTTACTTATAGCTAATTCGGCGCCAATCTGCCTTGAGGAAATTGTGCTATCATATTGTACTAAAGCTAATACATTAATTTCAGTTTCCTCATTAAAAACAAATGGTTCTGGGTTTTCGTGAACATCAGGCTCAGTTCTTAATTTTTCTTCAAGCCACTGGAAATACCTTCTTGACGGTTGCTGCCTCCCTGGATATCGCTCTAAATACAATCGTTCAGCGGCATAAGAATTTTTTAAACATTCACCATAAATGAGAAGCATGTCAATTTGTTCGGTTCGTGAATAACGGGGCATTTTTTGAATATTCCACTAACTGATTTCGATTTCCAAACCCTTTTAAAATGGCAGAATCAAAAACACTACTTCGAACGTCAAAATAATATGGATAGCAGCGTTCGTGAGAGCTCTCGTTTCTTTTTTGTTTCATTCCAAAATACGTCTTAATCAGCCTACTTGTTAATATTTTTGTTCGAATGATTATTGCAATGGAATGATTATTCTGAATAGCACAAACATCGTCCATAGGTAGATATTAGAATATCTATGGACGATGACACAGACCAAGTACGTTTATGTTCCTATTTAACCTAGAACCTACAGGATATAATTTATCATTCCACATTATTTTTAATGTTATTTTTGCGAATGGCGATAATCTGTTTTGTTATTTGAAGAATAATAATTGGATTTTTTGGTATTTCATTTCAAAAAATTACTTTCTATTATATCATTAGAAAACAATGGTTATGCTGAATAGTACAGGCAAGAAAAAGTTGTATGTTCCTATTTAAGTTATGGACCTACAGAGTATTGTTTTTTTCCCAATTTTTCCAATATTTTTTTGGCGGCTTTTTATAACGCCGACGAATGAAAATAAAATATCACAGTAGTAGCAACTGTTATCAAGTGACGTATGGTTTCCATAGCCAACTTTTCAATTTTTGGCTTTCATTTTGCTTCCACGGCCTACTCGGTGAATGTCAATAATAATTTTTTTCTGATCTAGTTTCTGGTTAGATACCAACTTGTGATATGTCATTAGAAAGGGAATTGAATGCTGAATAAAGCGAAAAGAAAAAAAAATTGGGTTTCCATTTAAAATAAGAAAGTTGATGTTACTTCCGGTCAGACCGAAAGTTAACTTCGACATGTCAATATGCTCGAATTCTAGCTCTTATGTCATTATATCGACGCTCCAAATTTCACAAACTTACTTCATACAATAACTGAGATATTCCGTAGGCAATACTTCCGTAGCCACCCGGTATAATAAAATTATTTTATTGTACGACGATTATTAGAGTGCCATGAGTCGTGGTAAATTTCACCATCATTCATAAGATGGTTTTACTGTACTAAATGTGTGAGGGTACTTCTACTCGCGATATTATCCACCCTTTGGTTGGTTTAGAGGACATGTCGTGATTCTGTTACCATCGTCAATAATTCCTATTGGAATCAATCACGACGAATGTCTGGCGCTATACGCACCATTCTGTGTGGTTGATTTCATCACGATCCAAGTGAAAATTAGCGTCTTTTTCTCTGCGTGCAGATGAAGCTGGAACAGAGGCTGACAGATTGTTGGCAGTTGTTGATAGACCGGTTGTTTTGATATCATACATGTTCCTCATTTTGTTAATTATATGCAGATGATGAGTGGGATCCATTTGAAGATATGGTTTAATAGAAGATGCGCTGTTATGTCCTGTGATTTTGATCAGTTGCTGTTCTTGAACTCCACTTTTAGCTAGCTCACTAGATAACTGTTATTGATCGGTTAGAATTGTTAGTTATTTTTACTTTCTTGATTCCGATTGTCTGTGCTGCTTCTCGAGTCCATTTTGATATTTGATTTATTCTTATCGGGCAGTTTTTGTACCAGTTAGTAGATTTAGGTCTTTTCCAAGTAGGATTCAGGGTTAAGAATAACCTATCCGATTTAATATTATTACCTCTTTTGCTAAGAAGATTTTTAAATAATTTTACAGGGCACATTTTTGTTTCTGTATAGTATTCTGAACCAACCGTTTGCTGTCCGTAAGGTTTTTATCGCCTCCTTGTGCAGTTTTAGTGAATATAGGGTTGTATTCTATTCTACCTACACCAAGAAAAAAATTATACTTCTGGACATGACTGCTTTTGAACATTTTACCTGTAGAATTTCCTTTATGGTCGACTTCTTTAAAGTATCTTATTAGACAGAAAGTCGCTTCGCCACCTCTCCACGCTAATTTAACAGCTAATATATGGTAGAGTTTTTTGTGCAATCCCTCGGGAGTATTCTCTTCTCATAACTCAACTAATTTCAGATGTTCTTCATTACTTAAAGCAGAAGAGCTTTCCTTTCTCTCAATTGGGTTTTGTTGAAGAATTCTCTGGCAGTTTTGAAAACTATATCTTTAAATGGATTGAAACTTACATTATATTGAACGTGGTATATTTCTTGTAGTTTTTTTTTGCTACGATATTCCACAGTGTTTTCACCACACCTTCTTTATATTCCTTTCCGTCTTTCTTCCGCGTATTAAACCCCCAGTCATTCAATATTACAGCCAATTCATCAATTCTGGTATCTTCATCGAAAGAGTAACCTTTTGTCTTACAAAAGTCGGAAAACTGTAGCCATACAGAAACATGGGTTTTCATAGTGTTGACTGGTGTACCATTATGAATTGCCAAATCGATATTTTAACACGAATTATTACTGAAACGTGAATTCATTTCTTTGATGATGTTTGTTTATATATTACTTTGGTTATGCATCCCAACAATGCATTGAAGAAGCCTTTGCTGCGAATTTTGCATGTAAACATTTCGAATTCTGACGTATTGTCGTTGCCTTATGTCTTGGATACAGCTGGATTGTACTCTGAGATTAGAACGAGAATTGAGAAAGAGAAGAATATTATCTTGTATGGTATTGAAGAAACAACGGATACTAATACTGTTGTTACTGAAATTATTAATAAAACTGTGCATCCATCTATTTTGAAAATAAGCAGAATAATACGTATCGGCCAAGCAGCGAACGATAAGGTGCGACCTATAAAGTTTGAGGTTTTTAATAGGGACGATGCTGTGAAAGTATTGAGGAATAAGTCGAATTTACCACTCAATGTGTATCCTCATTTAAAAGTGAAAAGTGACTACACGCTCAGGGAGAGAAATGAATTCAGAGCAGTATATAGAGAACTTGAGCAGAGAAAAACATCTGGAGAAAATATTCTAATAAAATTTTCCAATGGTTTTCCTCGCATCGTTAGCGCGTCGAATAAAAGGCCCCGCTCTGCTAATTCCTCTCCCGTGCAAAATGCACCGAAAATTAACAAGAAGGATGTTGTTAACTCAAAAAACTGCGAATAGGTTTCTGGAATTACCATGGAATTCAAAACTTGGACAATTTTGATCGTGATACGGAGTGTATTGATGTTCTTTGTTTAAGCGAGACCTAGTCAACGACTGATATTCCTGTACCACCTTGTTTTTCCAATCACTTTTCTATTTTCTATTTTCCGAGACGCAAACCTTCAGCTGGTACATAGTAGTACGAACAATCTCCAAATGTTGTTAGGTAATCCGAAAGATAAAATTCCAACTTTGGAGAGATCAGGAATCTATGAAATTAGCTGTCAAAACTGCGATAGTGTATATTATGGCCAAACCAAAAGATCTACGAATGTTCGTTTCCGCGAACATTTGGCTCATGCCAAATATTCGCGAGAAAATAAATCGAGTGTTGCGGATCATTTATTACGAACTCATCACAAAATTAATATCCAAAATTTAAAATTAATAAAACCTGTTGATGATAACAGAAAATTAGATTGTTATGAGAGTATTGCTATTAGAAAAAGAGGCTCGAAACCCTTGCTTGATAATGATAACGGTCCATTAAATTCCAAATTATTCGACTTGATATATGTAAAAGAATAATTAGGTGCTTTTGTTGTATTGTTTATTGGGGTTGCACCTGCCCATTAGGAGGGTCACTTCCTGGTACACGGATTAACCCATGGTAATTAATTATTTGATATAAATGAGACTGGTATGCTGATTTACAGTTAGTTTAGTAATTCCTACTGATGAAGATAACTTTGTTATCGAAATGCGCATCTAGGAAATAAATTACTTGTGTGGTGAAGGGATTAAATACTTTTTGTTCTCATTGTTCGAAGATAGGTTATTCAACGATATGATTCTGAACCCAAAAGGTCGTTCTTTACTTGAATTCATGTACAATAACTCTTTTCCTAGTGAGGGTAAGTAATACACATTTGAATGAGGTTGTTAACTTTTATGTTTCAGATGATGATTATCTGTCTGACCATTTCCCTCTTACTCTAATATTAGCACGATCTGATTGCTCAACTCCTATCAAACCGAGACTTATTTCCTCTATTTCTAACATCCTTATTTGGGATGAAAAATTATCTCTGACATACAAGCTGAAGATGCGCAGTTCCAACCGGGTATTTTTCATCTCAAATGTAGAGTCTTCTTTTGATAACTTTTGTAAAGCAATCTACGAAACCTCTGATGAGTTTGGACTTGTTAAAGTCAATCATAACGGATTGAAATCTTTTAAGAACAACAAACCTTGGTTCGATTCAGAATGTACAATTGCGAAAAAAAACCGTTACTTTGCGTTTATTGAATGTAAAAAACATAATTTTAGTGTTGAGAAAAAAATTATTATTTTGAAACAAAAAAGGTGTACAAAAACTTGTTGAAAGCTAAAAAACGTATTTATGAAGCTGCTATTATCTCCAAACGTTCTTGCGTAATCCAAAAGAATTCTGGTCTACTGTTAACCAATTTCGAGGGAGGATAAATAGTACGTAAAAACTTGCCGACTAAGGTTTGGAAAGAGTTTTACAAGAATATATTTTCTGCTAGACAAAACCTTCTTGTCGATTTTATTGATGTCCGCCATCCGTTTCAGTAGATGTAAAAATAATAAATCTCCTGGGAGCGACAACATATCTTATTTCATTAAGAATCTACCCAACAATTGGATCATAATACTTGACATCATTATACAATAAAATTTTTGAATCCGCTCTTCCACCCTCTGAGTGGCCTAACATTTTATTATCCATGTTACATAAGCGGGGACCGGCAGATGATCCTTCTAATTATCGTGGTATAGCTCTGGTGAATTGACCTGTGAAAATGTTTACACATTTAATTCTGAACCGTCTCTCCAGTTGGGTCGAGGAATATAATATTCTGCCTGCATGTCAAGCTGCATTCTGCATGAACCGTGGATGTATTGACAATGTTTATTCTCTGAGCTCTGTTATACATACTCATATAAGACACAGAAAGCGCAAGTTATTTGCTATATTTGTCGACTTCAAATGAGCCTTCGACTCAGTCAACCATATGTTGCTGTGGAGAAAATTGTTTGATCTAGGGGTTTCGTCGGGTATTGTGATACAAGAGCCTTTGAAGTGACATGTGGTGTTCTACAAGGTGAATCTCTGAGCCCTCTTCTATTTTCGTTATTTTTAGCGGATATTGATAATTTTTTTCTTGCAAACGGAGCTCAAGGGGTCAATGTAGACGACAGAAATGATGTTATATATAACCTTACTTTATGCTTATGACCTTGTTATTCTTGCTCACCCCGAGGTTGATGTAGCGAGAAAACTGAAAATTCTGGAAATGTATACTGCTCTACTCGACCTCACCATAAATTCCATGAAAACTAAAATCATTTCCTTCTCAAGAGGTGGATTCCAGCAAATCAACCAGAAATTCCACCTTAACAATGAACCACTCCAGGTAACTAATAAATATGAATATCTGGGTGTGACATTTACTTCTGATCTATTTAGAGAAATGGCCACAGATACCGTTAATGAGGCCAAGCAAGGTGCAACTTTGCCAATTATGTGTAAAGCCAAGATTGACACCTGGTTTCCTCGGATGAAAATATTTGAATCGCTTGCATTAAGTACTATGTCGAACTGCTTAGCGGTTTGGGGTCTAAGATATGTTGACATGTTAGAGAGGGTTCAAATATCATTTCTCAAAAGAATACTCCTTGCTGAAGTGGTTACAAAAAGGACGGACGTTAACCGTTTACCGAAACGGTGTTTCAGACAACAATTAAAATTACTGAGTTCCACCGATGCAAAATTCAACTGGGCCAGTCAACTGAAATCATGTTTTGTTTTTGCTGGTGCTGAGGACATATGGAATAATGCCATTCGTCTCGGTGAATTTGACACAAAAAAAGTTTTGTCCAGCTTTTATGATAAACTTTTCAATGCTGATATTTCTCTCTTACAAAGATGCACCTTTTTACCACTCTACATCAATTCTACCCCTTCAAAAAGTCCGAAAAACTACTTGCTGCTCCAACTTCCGATACAGGTCACCCGTACCATAGCCCAACTGCGTTTAGCGAATAATTTCAAAATTAAATTCACCTTGAATGGGTTGTCGCATCTGATTGACCCTAACGAGATATGCACAGTTTGCAATCGCCACGATGCTGAAACTATTTTTCATATTCTGTTTGAATGCCCCATTTATAATGTTGTGAAACCGAAATGTAAATCTCTAGAATCCTGGGAATCCCTACTTTCCTCCTTAGATGCATTCTCTTTAGATGATGCTAATATTATATCTAGTTTTCTATGGAATATTTTGAGGCTAGGTCCTTCATTCATAATAAGTAAGCTTACCTTTTATATATATATATATATATAAATATATATGAAAACTAAAAGTTCGGGTTGAACCGCGTCTAGAATTTGTTGAAATTCGACGTTTCGGCTCCGATTTTGGAGCCATTTTCAAGAACTGAAATAGAAAGAAAATTAATGAAAGGTTAAAACGTAATTCTACGCTGAGGTCTCAATCTGCCTACTCCTCAGGTATAATTACGTTAGGTTTTTGTGACTTGACGTCGGGGTCTCAATCTGCCTACTCCCCATGTCTCGTCACTGGTTCTCTCTAAGGTCTCAATCTGCCTACTCCTTCGAGAGAACAGTTCTCCAGTTATACCTGAGGAGTAGGCAGATTGAGACCTCAGCGTAGAATTACGTTTTAACCTTTCATTAATTTTCTTTCTATTTCAGTTCTTGAAAATGGCTCCAAAATCGGAGCCGAAACGTCGAATTTCAACAAATTCTAGACGCGGTTCAACCCGAACTTTTAGTTTTCAAATATCTGACCGCGGAAACCTATCTGAATATATATATATATATATATTTTTTTTTTCTAAAATACGATATTGTATTTGTTTTTGTTTTTCATTTTGATAAAATTATGTAATTTTTTCTTTTCTTCTTTTACATAACTCTTGCTGTAAAACGATGTTTTAAGAAGCAATAAAGGTATTATTATTATTATTATGTCAAAATATTTGTCTAGAAATCCTATGGAGATTACGCTGATGAAAATCAATATTAGATCATTCAGACGATTGAGAAATTATTGTTTTTTATAAACTCTTACCAATAATTGTAAGAATCCCTGAAAAACGACACAACGAAAATCAATTTGGAGGACGAAAATTTGATCGCGATTAAACAGCTCTTGTGAAATAATCACTTATTCATACAAATTTTTTTCGAAATATGGTAGTGTCTGATTGGTCTATTTGATCATGAATGAAATAATCGGACGTAATATTTACTTTCCAAACAGTATCGAAGTATATTGGAAATATTGTTCTTGTGTTTCTGTTCTTTTATAAGCCTAAAGGTATATGTTGGTGACGTGTGACATATTTTAACGTCTGTATAATTTTACTTGGCAATCATTGTTGTAGAAACGTTGATGGCAGATATATTATTTAATATGCTCAATCATTCAAATTCTTTTAAGTAAATGCAAAGCATAAACATCTGTGAACCTCAACTTTCCATATTCCAAATTACAAACACTCAGTAATCATAATTCAATAGTTTAATTTTCAAGTTCATAGACATCAAAATTTATACAATTACAGGATATAGTATACGGCCCTTGTCTTGACCTGGTCACTGCCACTAGAATTCAGAAGGTTCAAAATGCCTGTATACGTTTTATATTTGTGTTGAAATATAGAGATCATGTATCTAGTTATATAAATGAACTAGAATGGCTCAAAATTATGAATCGCTGGAAACATCATCTCGTGTGTTTCACATATAAACTATTGAGTAACCAATGCCCCGAATACCTCTGTTCGAAAATAAAACCACGTCATTATTTTCATGCTAGGAACCTTCGACACATAGAACTTTCAACTACTCCACGACACTCTTCAGCACTATATGAACGGTCTTTCTCTTGTAATGCTGTAGCTGAATACAACGCTTATCCGAGTGAACTGAAATCTCTTTCGTTATCAGCGTTCAAAAATAAAACGAAAGCTATCCTGCTGAGTAAAGAATGATCACACCCTCATATTACGTCAGATATAGTACATATTTTCATACGAGAAACCTATTTTTTATAGATTTAAGTTAGTTTCAAGGAAAAGGTATATACCATTTAGTAAAGTGCTGATTTTCTATATACAAATGTATTTGGGTTGAGCCTGTCTCCGGAGCCCCGACACTTCCGGAGGGCGCGCTGGTGTGTCATTAACCCCAGTAAACACTCCCCACGTCCATGGGGTAGGTGATTACTGGGTCCGAGAATCATGTGCCCTGAGTAGGCGGAGTGAACCAAGAATTACGGCCTTCTGCATTCGCCCGGCTAGGATTTCTGCCAAGTCACGGCAAGCCGGTATAATTTTTAAGTCTGAGAGCAGTGTGTCCATCATTCCACCAAGGACCCCTATTATCAGAACCACCATCTTGACAGAATCGTTTGGGTAAAGCCTGCGGAGTTCAAAGAGAAGATCTCGATATTTAGTCCGTTTATCCTCCTCTTTTCGGACGATGTTCGTTTCGCCAGGAGCTGAAAACTCTATGACGAAAATCTTCCTACTTTGATGGTCGAGGAGGCTTATTGGCTTGTATTTGCCTGAGGGTGGGGAATGTATAGTTCCAATAGATTCGGCACTTCTCATTCTCCACCACGGACTCAATATCCCCCGGAGCATAAGGCAACACCGGTGTCTCGTCTACACCGTACGAGTGTCGTAGATGGTAGTACAACACTCGTAGGGCCGCGTTATGTCTGTGGATATAGGCTGAGACCGCATAAGCTGGACAAGCTGACAGCAAATGCATTATGGTCTCAGCTGCCCCACGACACGCTCTGCATCTAGTGTCAGGGACCTCTATACCCATCACGCGACTGCGGTAGACGAGAGTGTTGAAGACACCATCCTGGCAGGCTATTATGAATCTCTCGGTCTCCGACTTCAGCCCACTTGACCTGAGAAACGAGAAGGTCAGGTCTCTGGATAAGCCTAGGTCTTCAATGTTCTTGAAGAAGACCCCATGCATCGGCTTATCCTTATGTAGCTGCAGGAGCCTCTCACACTCCGCAGCTTTTACGTGGGTTTTTTGCTGAACGGGTTCCAACTCGGTGATAGAGTTTGGGTTTGTCCGTTCAGTGTCGAATACGAGACCGAGTTCATCGGCTGCACGGGTTGCTGCCTTGAAAAGAAATGCTCCAATCCCTGCTATTTCATGATCACATACCAAGCAGAGAAGGGGATCTGAAACCCTGATGACTTTACAGGCTCCATCTAGTACTATTCTGTTATGTAGACACTCCAAACTGAAAATTCCACGGCCTCTCCGTTGTCTGGGGAGTATAACCGTGGAACAGACGATTTAGGATGCAAGCTTCTATGAAGATGCATCATGCAGCTCTTCCTGAGTCCATTTCATTACTCCAAAGGAGTAAAGTAGAATCGGAACGGCAAGCATATTAGTTGCAGCAACTTTGTTCTTCCCCGACAGTTCTGAAGACCAGATCTGTCGGAGTTTGTGCTGATACTTGCCGCGGAGAGAGCTTTTGACAGTAGCTACCTCTTGGGTGTGACGTTGTTCCACCCCTACGTCTCTCCGGCATCCAGATGATGTAGGATGCTTCCGTCTACGGGCTGAACGTCCTCTCCGTATTCCTCGCATCGTCCTCTTTTGAGATGAACCGTAGCACATTTGTCTATCCCAAACTCCATTCCGATAGCATGCGTGTACTCTTGCACCACCCTTAAGGACTGGTGATGGTCCTTTTCTCCGGAGGCATAAAGTTTAAGGTCATCCATGTGAAACAGATGGGTGACCTTATGCCTCCGGTTGCTGGGGGTGCCGCAGTTGTATCCGTGGAATTTCCGTAGTGCAACGGACAATGGCAGTAGTGAGATGCAGAAGAGAAGAGGGCTGAGGGAGTCTCCCTGAAACACGCCCCTTCTAAAGATAACCTGCTCTGTTTGGACTCTGACTTGACAAGATGTTATGGTAAATCGAGTCGTCCAGAGCGGCATCAGCTGTTCAATGCATCTCACTATTTGATCGGGTACCGCAAGAGATCTGAGCAAATGCATGATGAGTTCATGCGATGTTGTATCAAATGCCGTGCGATAATCGATCCAGGCCATTGAAAGGTTACGCTAATACTGCACGGAGTCCTGCGTGATGCATCTGTCGATCAGCAGGTTCTCCTTGCAGCCAGCGACCCCCTTTTTTGACCCTCTTTGCTCATATATCCGTTCATACACCGGCTCAACTGCGGAGAGTATTCGCATGTACAAGATGCGTGTAAACATCTTATAACATGCGTTCAAGCATGTTATCGGTCTGTAGTTATTATTATTATTATATTATTATTTTTATTATTATTATATATAGAAATATAAAACAGCTCAAAAAATCACAAAGTTGCATTAAATTCAGCAATAATCTTGTCGCCGAGCAGCGACCTTAAGAAATGCAAGCCTCGCAAAATGCTTCTTTATAAATATTGCGTGCGGACAAGATCGGGACAATAGTTATTGCTCGTCGATTGATCATTTAACATTTTGCACTTAGATTGAGTTCATGTTTGGCATCTCCCATCTCTGGCTCTGCTGATTATCAGCACAATGTGAGCTTTTTTTATATTTGTAAATTTTTTAATATTTTTTGATTGTCAGTTACACCTTTTGCTTTTTCAATGGTTATTCATTTACCTTTTTTTGTGACAGACTATCTCGTCTTTATGTTTTTGCAATAAATATTTATTTAGTTTTTGAAATGAGTTCTTTCATTACTTGCATGAATGTGGTTTGGGCTTGAAAACCTCTCGAAAATTGCCAAGCGAGAACTAAGTTGCGACAATATCTAATATGCTCATTGTGTTGGCTCGTGGGTAAATCATTCGCTTCCCAATCCAATCATCTGAAGGTGCGTGAGTTCGAATCCCAGAGCGGTCACCGGCCCTGTGCATGACACGTTTGATGAAGAATTTTGAATAGTGGAACTGGGAATGTTGGACTTCACAAATAAGTTTTCATATGTGTCAACAAGATGTGAAAAATTGGCGTCAACACCATCGCTGTCAAAATAAATAGATAGATATATTTCTCATCTGCCATTTTTACAAATGTGAGATTCGTCAATAAGAAACAATACAATTTTTGTAAACAGATTAAAACAATGTTATGTATATCGGCCATAGAGTTATCACGAAGTGTGAAACAAGGATATTCTGATTGAATTTTTCAAATATTCCTCATATTCTTTAAATGAGTAGAAAATATTTTTGACACTTATCAACGGGAGACCATTAAACGAATTATGAGAAATGGTCGATTACGTAATTCTATCTTCCGCAAAAAAAACTATACAATAGGTATTGTCGTCGGCAAGTATTCAACAGAAAACAACTACTGCCCCCTACGACCAATGAATTATATCTGTTTAATACTTGGCAAAGTTTTCCCCAACAATTACTTTACAATGGGTTGTGAGAGGCAATTCTCCGTGCCACAGAATAATACTAGTTCATTAGTATTGTAGTAAAACTGCACTAACTAATTTTCCTAATTTATTTGAGACACTATTTACAACAATTATTCACTAAAACATATACTTCAATAACTAGGTATTTCAATTTATTTCTACTGTGGCTATCTATCAGCGAACTCTGGAACTGTAACTAACTCTTCTTCTGACTGTCCCGCTTATATACTCCCAAGCAGTTTCCTTTCACGATTCTCGAATATTCAGGAGTATAGAACTTTTCGTCTAGATGGCTCTTCGAATAGTATCGAACAATCGATTATTCCAGCTTGTTCTCGGCGATGCGTACGCCAGCAGATATGCAGCTGTAGTTGAACGAGGGTGCATAATTAATAAGATCAGGGCCGGTCTCGGGGCCGGTCTCGAAATCGTTACATTGCCCCCTTCTTAAAGACGTTTCGCCCCGAAACGTCATTCTTGGAGTGTGAAGATATCTGCAAGATTCTCCATGTCTGCACCTGGACGTTCGATGGAAGTAGCACTCCACAGTCTTCATTTTGGGTCGAGGAAGATGGTTGGAGCACACCAGAATGTTGATGCCGCTGGATCTGAATATTGTCTCCAACATGCTTCTTATAACTCTCCAGTCCAGCCGATCAAGCCCACAGGCCAATTTTGGGATTGCCAGGTCTACAATATTCTGGTCCAGCATCGTGTCTCTCAATCTCGTGAGGCTCTTCCAAACATCTTCATAAGACGGCTTATCACGAGAACGCTTCTTGGTAACCAGATAGTAGATGTTTCTCTGGCCTTTCCTCAGCTGTAACACCCCTCCAACTTCCGGGTTCTGTTCTCTCAGTTCCTGGATTCGACCGAACTTCTTGGAGAAAACCACTGCAATGCCTCTGGACATTTGGAGATCTTCTGCCACACAGTGAGCTAACGCGTAATTGGCAGGCACCTTGAAAAGATCTCGTGACTCCTCTCGGGTTACCCCATATTGAACTTTCTGTCCGTTCGAGTACAGGGACATGAACCTCTGAAACGTCATTTCGTCCTCTGGTGATCTGACGGTGCGGACTTGATCGTGGTTTCCGGCGTAAGGGGACAACCTATTGAAGTGGACTACCCTAGGTTTTCCTCGTGGTGGCTTATATATGCGGTAGACGAGGTCGTTTATCCTTTTCATGATCTTATATGGACCTTCCCACGAGTTCCGAAGTTTCGGTGATAGTCCACGGCGACGTTTAGGGTTGTATAGCCAGACAAGGTCACCTGTTTGATATCCACCAGCATCCGCCTTGATGTCGTAGGTCTCCTTCATTCTGTCGCTGGCACTCTGGATGTTCAAACGGACCCGTTCATGGATGTCGTCCATTCTCTGTCGCAGTTTGCTGACGTAGTCATCTCCCGCAGTGTCTTGCCTTGGTGGCGTCCCAAACTTCAGGTCACATGGAAGTCGCAGCTCTCGGCCCATAATAACACTTGCAGGGGTTTGGCCGGTTGACTCATGAACTGCGGAACGATGCGCCATCAGGAACAGATGGAGGTACTGGTCCCAATCCTTCTGGTGGTCAGAGACTACCTTGGACAGGTGGCGGTTTATCGTCTTATTCATCCGCTCCACCATTCCATCGGACTGCGGATGTAGAGCTGTGGTCCTCGTTTTCCGGATGTTCAGCATCTGACACATCTCCTGGAACAGGTTTGACTCGAAATTCCTGCCTTGATCCGAATGCAGTTCTAACGGGACACCGAATCGACAAATCCACTCCTTCACCAAGACGTCGGCAACGGTGATGGCTTCTTGGTTGGGCAGGGCATAGGCTTCGGCCCACTTGCTGAAGTAATCCATCGCCACAAGGATGTACTTGTTCCCGTGTTCAGATTGTGGGAACGGGCCAGCGATGTCAATGGCGATCCTTTCGAATGGGCTGCCCACATTGTACTGGCGCATCGGGGCCTTAGGTCTTGTTCGAGGCCCATTACTGGCAGCGCATACAGCACATTTTCTGCACCAGTCCTTGACGTCAGCTTGACAATTGGCCCAGTAGAACCGTTGCCTAACTTTCTGGAGGGTCTTCGTCACTCCCAGATGTCCTCCGGTGACCCCATCATGGATTTCTCGGAGCACTTCCTGTCTTCTGCTCCTGGGAACTACTACCTGACGTCTTTCTTCCCCGCCATCCTCCGACTCCAACACACGCTTCAAGACTCCATTGTCTAAGGTGAAAGAGTTCCATTGGGCCCAGTAAGTTTTAACGACTGGAGAACAACTGGCTATTTCCTGCCACGACGGTCTTCGATCGCTCTTCTTCCAGCCGATGACTAAACCAAGATCTGGATCTTTCTCTTGGTCTTTCTGGATCTTGTGGTCATTCCAGTTATCATCGATCGCCGTGGTTCTGCAGAGTGTCGACTCCTTTTCCTCTGTTCGTCGGCAGTGCGAACAGTCGTCTGGACATGGTCTTCGCGATAGGGCATCCGCATTCTTATGGCTGGTCCCCGCCCGATGTTCGATCTCAAAGTCGAATTCCTGGAGCCTCTCAATCCAGCGTGCCACTTGACCCTCGGGATTCTTAAACTGTAGGAGCCATTTGAGAGCTGCATGGTCAGTTCTCAGTAGGAATCTTCGTCCATACACGTACTTGTAGAAGTGCTCAACTCCCTTGACAACAGCCAACAGTTCCCGCCTGGTGACACAGTAATTCCGCTCCGGTTTACTGAGGGTCTTGCTGAAGTAACCGATGACCTTCTCTTGTCCTTCTTGGATCTGAGACAGGACAGCTCCAAGTCCCACGTTACTGGCGTCCGTGTCCAGGATGAATTTCCCGTCTGGAAGGGGGTAGCTCAGGATTGGTGCGTTGATCAAAGCTCCTTTCAACTTCCTGAATGAGTCTTGGCAGTCATCTGTCCACTGGAACTTTGTTTGTCCTTCCGTGAGCCTGGTCAGTGGTTTTGCGATGTTAGCAAATCCCAGCACGTATCGGCGATAGTAAGTGCACAAGCCAAGAAAACTTCGAAGCTGGTGAATGTCTTTCGGAACGGGCCATTCCTTAACAGCTTTGATCTTCTGCTCATCTACTGCCACTCCTTTCCTAGAGACAACGTGGCCGAGATAACGTACTTCTTTTTGAAACAGATGACATTTCTTGGGGCTCAGTTTCAGTCCGGAGCTTCTTAGTCGCTGAAATACCTCTTCCAAGTTTTTTATATGGTCCTCGAATGATCTGCCAACCACAATAATGTCGTCGAGATACACCAGACACGTTTTCCATGATAGTCCTTTCAAAACCGTCTCCATCAATCTTTCGAACGTGGCTGGAGCATTGCAGAGGCCGAATGGCATAACTGTAAACTGCCATAATCCGGAGCCGATGGTAAAAGCTGTCTTTTCTCGATCTTCCTGGGCCAGTTCTACCTGCCAGTATCCGCTCTTCAAATCTAAGGTCGAGAAAATCGTAGATCCAGCCAGCGTGTCTAGCGTGTCGTCTATCCTTGGGAGAGGGTAGCTGTCCTTTTTCGTCACGTTGTTTAGTTGACGGTAGTCTACGCAAAACCGTGTTGATCCATCTTTCTTCTTCACCAACACGACTGGAGAGGACCAGGGACTGTCGGATGGCTCGATGACTCCGTCTTTCTCCATGTCGCAGACTATTTTGTCAGCCTCCTCCTTTTTTGCGAGAGGAAGTCTTCTGGCTGATTGCCTGATTGGTCGGGCATTTCCAGTATCTATCTTGTGCTGAACCACCTTTGTTCTACCGCCTCTGCCTACTCCGGTATCGAAGATGTCCTGATACTTCCTGACTAGTTCTCTCAGTTTAGGCTTCTGTGCTGGCCCCATGTCCTTGGACGAGATAGCAACCAACTTCTCCAATTCTGCTGGCATGTTACTGGCTTGGCTAACAGTGCCACGTACACTCCTGATTACAGAGGAAATTGACGAGCAGTGCCCCAAAATCGTTCCCTTCTTCAAGGTCACCGGGTAATAATTGACATTCATTACCCTTACTGGCACAAATTTATCAGCACGCAACAAGGTTTTTCCTAGTGCAATTCCTCGTCCAATTTTCTCATCATGTAGCTTGGGCTCGAACATCACCACATTTCCACTGCTCGCACCTCCATCCAGGCGAGCCTCTAAAATGGTTTCAGCCCTCTCCGGTACGCTTACGTCTTCAGCCAGCAGAACTCGAACCATTTCTTCATTTCTCCCATGAAGTATCAGCTCTTCTCCGTTCACACGAAGGACGCCGTCTTTAAAATTCAGCTCGAATCCTCTGGAATTCATGATGTCCATTCCAATTATTACCTCGTCCTCGATATCCGCTACTAGAGCCCGGTGTTTCACTTTAGTGCTGCCCAAAGTCAGTTCAATTGGAAGTTCACCATACACAGTTGCCGGCTCTCCAGTTGCTGTGCGTAGCTTCCAATTCGACGATTCAATTCTTGCCGGTGTTTTGGCAAAAGTAGGTCCAAGAATTGTCCTAGTCGCACCCGTATCAAGGAGCATGGTGCGAGGCTCGTTGTTAATGAGACCGTCTACAAAGACCCCTTTGTCTTGTCTTTGAAGTACAGCGACATATGCATTATTAACTGGGGCTTGTTGGAAACGGGCTGACGAATGCTCCTTCTTGATCTTCATCGTTGATGTCGATTTTTTCAATGTTGGACATTTGCTACGCACGTGCCCAAGTTCTCTACAATTTTGGCATCGAATCAGTCTTCTCTCAGGCACAACTTCCTTCAGCACTTTTCTCATGACAGCCTCGATATTAGCGGGCTCCTGTGGCTGTGGGTCTTCCTCGATCATCCGCACCCTACTCTGGCTTTTGCAGGATTGCTTTGCTGCTTCGAATTCCAGAGCGCGTGCCAATGCATCCACGAGATGTGCGGGGCGAGCTAGTGTTAGGGCTTGCCGGGTTTCCTGGTCACGAAGTCCATCCAAAAATGCTTGGACCGCTAGTCGCTCCATTACATTTTCCGGTATAGCTGGGTACGCAAGACGAACCAAGCGTGCAATATCTGCTTCAAATTCTTGCAACGACTCGCTTGATTTCTGGCATCGATTCTTCAGCTGTGAGTGATATACGTGTTCAAGGTGGGCTTGGCCATAGCGAAGTTCCAAGTGTTTTACCAGCTGTTCATAGTCTTTGCTTCGCTTCGCCACGCAATGCCAGTGTCAATGCTATAGCTTTTTCCCCAGCATTCCATCCATTTGCTTTGGCAGCAGCTTCGAATTGTCGGTGGTAGTTTGACCATGGAGTATTTCCGTCGAATTGAGGCGGTTTCAATGAGAGCTTTCCTGTTTCCGAACTGACCTTGAAATCTTTGATGTCTTTTTGAACTTCCTCCAAGTTGGTACTCAGATCCGGCATTGAATTTCTGTTGGAAATTTCAGGAATCTGCACAGAATCCATTCGCTTTTCTAGCTCACTAAATTTTTCCTTGATTTTTTTCATTTCTTCTTCCATTTCATCTTTGATTTTCTCCATCTCTGTTTCAACAGTTCCCATTCTTTCTTCCAACCGATTCGCCACACTGCAAACTTCTTCTTTCAAGCTTCTCGAATTTTCTAGAAGCTCTTCTCTCAAATTCTCCGAGTTTTCTAGAAGCTTCACTTCTAAATTTTTCGAATTTTCTTCAAGCTTTTCTTCTAGATTTTTCGAATTTTCTAGAAGTTCTTCTTTCAGGCTGACAGAATTTTCTTGAAGCTTTTCTTGAAGTTTCACTTCTAAACATTTCGAATTTTCTTCAAGCTTTTCTTCTAGATTTTTCGAATTTTGAAGAAATTTGTTTTCCAGATTCACCGAATTTTGTTGAAGTTTATCCTCCAATCTATTCGAATTTTCCAGAAATTTATCTTCCAAGTTTGTCGAAGTTTGTTGGAGTTCGTCTTTCAGAGACTTAGTAGTTTCTTCGAGTTTATTCATTATGGAACTCAAATCAATTCCAGAAACTTCGAATAAGAACGTTTCGGGGTCTTCTCCTTCTGCAATCAGTCCATCTGCAAGTCTTTTCTGGAGTACGGCCTTCTTTCCATTTGTTTCTAACTCACGCTCCTCTAACTCTTGCTTTAATTCACTAACTTTAAGGTCAACTAGGTGAACTCTTCTCGGAAACATTTTGTCTCTTATTATTTACCGAGATATCAGTCTATTATTTATTTCACACAAAAGTTTTCAGTTTATTGTCCCGCGACGCGCAAAACTGTCCACTTGCACTCAAATGTTCAACGGGTCACTAACTGTCTATTAGCCGCGATAAATGTCTATCAGTTTTTCAACGCGACGAACACTTTTACACTTATTTATTTTAAACATCCGACTTCTGACAACAAATGTAGTAAAACTGCACTAACTAATTTTCCTAATTTATTTGAGACACTATTTACAACAATTATTCACTAAAACATATACTTCAATAACTAGGTATTTCAATTTATTTCTACTGTGGCTATCTATCAGCGAACTCTGGAACTGTAACTAACTCTTCTTCTGACTGTCCCGCTTATATACTCCCAAGCAGTTTCCTTTCACGATTCTCGAATATTCAGGAGTATAGAACTTTTCGTCTAGATGGCTCTTCGAATAGTATCGAACAATCGATTATTCCAGCTTGTTCTCGGCGATGCGTACGCCAGCAGATATGCAGCTGTAGTTGAACGAGGGTGCATAATTAATAAGATCAGGGCCGGTCTCGGGGCCGGTCTCGAAATCGTTACAGTATTATTCTGTGTCCGTGCGTCATCCCCTTCCATCTCCTGAGCACTCTTGCGCTAAGAATTGCGTTGGTGAATATTATATCACCTGATGTGCAGAAAAATTGATAACTGTGTAACAATAAACCTCATTTATTTATTTATATCTGCCTTCTAATCCATTGATCGTGTGTTCGAATCCTAAGGATCTTATGAACTTTATTTTTCAGCAGTAACAGTTGTACAAAAAACTTGTAGGTATGATAGATACCTTTATTTGTTAAAAGTGATTTTGTTTTGTTTGTTAGGTTTCTCCACTCGCTAATGCACGTTTCGCAATATATTGTCCACTCACTAAATAAAGCACAATAAATGTAATTACTCAACGTATGGGTTGAGGACAGGAATTTATGACTACAGGGTGATTGATTTATTCGGATATGACAAACTCAAGTATAACTAATGAAAAAGTTTATTTTAGAAGGGCTGTATCAATAATTGGCTTTGAAATAATTTCTATGAAGCCATCACTAACTGATGAATGATTATTAGGGATTATTAAACAAATTGGAAAATAATAATAATAATAATAATAATAGCGTCTTTATTTACCATTTCAATAAGTCACAAACATTTTTTCTGTAAAGTAAGTATAACTTCTTGGCATAATAGGCGAAGTTCAGCTCATTATTTCTCAACCGAAACAAGATAAATAATTTGTTTAATTTAGCTGCTCTTCCACTTAACCTATAAACGTACCACATAATAGAAGAAAATTAAACATATATTATAAATGAATATAAAAAAAAAGAAAATAAAGAATGACTTATTTCATAAGAGCGTAGGGGTGGGGTTTTGTATAGTTAACAAAAGTTTTTTGTATTGTCTTTTGAAGTCACTGTGTTTCATCTCTTTCAAGCTATTTGGAATTTCATTAAAAATCTTTGAAATTTGATACCGGTAGGAGCGTTTCAATTGTTCAGTTCTATGAATAGGAGGCGTGAGCAGCCCTTTAAATCTCAAGTTCAATGTGTGCACGTCACTACGAAAAGTTATTTTATTATAAAGATACCCTGATGTTTTATTAGTAATAATGTTGTGATATAAACAAGCATTGTGTAATTTTCTTCGGCCATTCAAATTCAACCAGTTAAGAATTTGTAGAGTATGAGAAATGCGATCCCTTTTACGTATTCCAAAAATCAGCCTCAGGCATGAATTTTGTATATTCTGAATTCTTTGTTTTTGAAGAACACTGATGACTGGATCATAAAGGCTGTCTGTAAAATTGAAAATTGATAGTACCAGGCTATCGCAGGGCATGACTTTTGTTTCTCTGGATAAAAATTTCCGGCTATTATAAATCAGCTTTAGGGAACAGAATGCTTTCTGAATTAGTGTATTAATGTGTTGTTCAAAACATAGATTTTGATCAAGAATGATTCCCAAGTTCTTTGCATATCCCACTACTTCTATGTGTTCTGGCCAATTTTGACATCAACATAATTTTTAACATAATACCTACTATGTTTCGGACCAAAAACCAACACATTAGATTTATTTGCATTTATTTGGAGTTGATGATCTGATGATAATTCTACAAATGTATTAATATCGCTATTTTTGCGCTCACACGCATTGCCAACCTCTTCAGGATCAAACGAGAGATACAATTGTGTATCATCTGCATAGAGATGTATGTGACAGTGTTTGACTTGTTTTAAAATTTGACTTGCATAGAGAGTGAAAAGAATTGGTCCGAGAATGGACCCTTGGGGTACCCCAGATTCTATAACAAGATAGTCAGAGTAATTTTCTTCAATGCGAACCATTTGTTTTCTGTTTGTTAAGTAAGATTCGAAAAGCGAAACTGCGTTCTCGTTCAGACCCAAGTGAAGTAATATTGACAGTAAAATTGTATGTCTGATCGTGTCGAAAGCACGACTAAAATCCAACATAACTAGAATAGTGCATTTACCCTTGTCCGTGACTGCCATAATATCATCCACAACATGAAGTAACGCCGTTGTACAACTGTGTCCTTTCCTGAAGCCTGATTGAGTCAAGGGAAGAAGGCTCATTTCATTGAGATATTCTTTTAATTGGTTTTCTATAATCTTCCCAATTATTTTTGACAACGTTGGTAGAATGCTTATCCCGCGCAAATCTTTTAATTCTTTAGGGTTATTGTTTTTTGGCAATACTGTTACAACAGCACACCTCCAGGCAGATGGAAATATATTACTAGAGAAACAATAATTGATAATGTGTGATGTAGGAAACAATATGGGGACAGCATAACTTTATCATCTTCAAATTCAGTCCGTTACACCCTGTAGCATTTGTTCGAATTGAGTTAATTGTTTTTGAAACGACTAATTCATTAACGGATTTGAATTTGAAATATGAATTTACTAGTTTATTAGTAGCATAGTTTTGTGAAAGCATTTCAGAGTCACTTGAACCAGGCACGGAGTTGATTAGAAAAATGTTGATGTCATGAGGATCTTTGAGGTGATGAGGTAAATCCATATTTTTTTTATTCAGCATATTGTTATTTCTTAAAATTTTACACTTTTCTTTAGGAGATCATTGATTCAATTTGAAATTGAAGAAAGCTTTTTTCTCTCTAACGATTGCCTGATTCGTGAAGTTCCTGATATTTTTGTAATAAACCCGATCAGTTTGATTTTTTGATTTTTTGAACTTCCTGAGGGCCTTATCCCTCATATTCATCATAATTCTGATATTTTCCGTTAGCCGTGGAGCCGGAGCTTTAGTGAATCTTTTTTTAATTAAAGGAGCGTGAATATCAAATAAACCAATGATACAATTTGTCAGGAATGAAACTTTTTCATCAACATCATCTAGGTATAAAATTTGGAAAAATGGAATTCTTAGCAGGTCATGTTGGAATAACTCATCGCAATCATCTGACGTATTTATATAGTATCTCTATTTTTAAGTTCATTCAACTTGATCAACTTTGCAGGTGAACACAAAAATTCAGGAATAAATAAAAAAAAATCGTCTTCTCATTGCCATGTTAAAAGTGTATAATTGATATACATGTCAAATGGGAATCCTAAATAAGGCGTCTGTCCCAGAATTGCAACACACTTAGTAAACAATGCATTTGCTTTTTCGCAGTATAGGAAGGATAACGTTTAAATGTCATTGATGATAAACAGGAAATACGCAGTATTGTATTTGTGATTATTTACAAATCATTTTACATGGAATTTCAATAATATCGTCTTGTAATGTTGTAATGTTGTAAAAAATCAGTGAATTATGATCAAAAATATATATAATAATAATATAATAATAATAATAATAATACTCCCTCATAGACACTCGTTGAGTGTACCCAAAGGCATAGCCTGTGCGGGTAGAGGACGGCTATTATTATTATTTGCCGTGGCGCTCCGGGGCGACTTACTGATGTTTTAGGTGATGTATTCACTTTTCAGCTGTAGGAAAACCCGGAAAACCTACAGCACCACCTCGGGTGGTCGGTGTGCACTCGAAGCTAGCACTAGACGAGATTGGCATCTAGACAACTCACAATAAACTTGCTTTTCAACAAGGCATGCGGCCGCCTATCGAATCCGATATAAAGTAGTTGAGAAGAATTCTCGTACCTACATCGGATTCCCGACTATCGCTATGCTGGAGTTTTGAACGGCCTGTGCATTAGACCGCTGATCCACCGACCACCGATAATATGAATAATCAACTAATAAATAAAACTTTGAAAGTGAAGAGGTTTATTAGTGTTTCCGATTAAAATTATCAGGTTTACATCATAGATGGCCACCAAATGAGAAGAATAATTGATACAATAAAATTTGATTATGTAATAATCAATAATATTGAAATTGTTTGTCAAAAATAATGAAAAAAGTTGGGCTCGTCCGGGATTTGAACCCGGGACCTCCCGCACCCTAAGCGGAAATCATACCCCTAGACCAACGAGCCTGTACAAATAATAATCCAAATATATGATGACATGTTAGTATACAAGATCTACGTACTGTTTTATATTCGGAAGTGAATAAAATTAAACAATACTTTACTGCCTTAAGGCCTGATCTTCTAGAACCCACTGTTCCAGAAACAATTGCGAGTAGTATAATCCGATTCTAAAAAATTACCAGACAACTACGTATCTACATTTTCTACCTACTTAGGGCAGACCGGGTCTGGTTGAATACAGGACAGGGGTAGGTTGGTCCATATCAAATAGTTGCAGTTTTATGCAACAGATGGTGCCAAAATAAAAACTAGAACTGACCGCAACAGGTTCATTTGAGGTCACGAGTTTTGTGATAATTTTTTAATCATTGGTAAGTGAATAGGTATTTTATTTCGTGAGAAATTTTGTAGAACATATCCAGCAAACATACTTGTTACATTTACGTAAATGTGGTATCAATGAAATCAACATACATATTTTTGTAATATAGTTACGTAAATACTTATCACATTTCTGATATACTTGAACCGCATATTTAGGTAAAAATTAAATAAGTGTACTGTAGCTAATACATAAAAATTACGGTCAATACAATATCTTTTCTGTTACTGAACTGCTACCTAAAGTTGTGTTGATTGGAAATTCAATGTAAGGAGTAGTCCCTCTGGTGTCGAGTTTCGAAACTAAATATAAATATATCGCATATCATGTTTTTGTCAAAAATCCGGAGATGTTATGTGATGTCCATTTATTGAATCGAATAATATAAAATATATGTGAAGTGAATATAGTTATGTCAAAGTTACATAACATACTTATATTATGTATGTTATATTCGAACTTTCAAAATTATAACCTTTTAAAAAAGTACTTTCAATAACTTTATTACAATAAAAACACAATCACTTGGTTGAAACTTCTAAATCAACTAACTATATTTGACCTCGCAGGGCCTATTTATATATTCCTAGTAGCTTCATCAAAAGTACCTATTCTGCTGATTCCGCGTCTCGGATTAATGGGAAGTCGTTATCGCAAGGTGACCCGATAAGGGTTCTGCGTAGATTGAGGCATAATTACAACAACTCCCCTTTTCAAAGAAAAGTTGGTGCTTTGCAGCAACTTTTATCAAACAATAGATTTAATAAAATTTGAGGTCAATTAGATGTCCTCTTCGATGGGTTCTTCTAATCGGACACTTGTCTTCTTCTAGGGATGAATCTTGTAAGGGTTCTCAAGGCTGTTCTTGGTGGACTCGGTGGATGATCGTCGGTTGACGAAGAAATTCCAATTCTGATTGATTTCCTGCGGCGACATTTAGTATAAGAATACCAAATGATTGCTAAGACGATGAGGGTGATCGTGAAATACGTAAACCATGAAATATGTTTGTTTACGAAGTGTTCATTGATCAATCTGTCTAAATCATCCGAGTACTGATTCAATTTATGTTCAGCAATACTAAGGTCCTCAGTATTTAGTTTGCTGAGTTTAAGCGGCTTCAGTTCAGGGAGCTTCGATTTCTCCGGTAGGTGATCACAACACTGGTATGGGATTTGAACTGCATGATTTTCATAGGTGATGTTTTTGAGTTCATCGACAAAGTGTTTCGAATAAACTCTGGTATTTCCTATGTAAGCATTGCATTCAGGCTGAAGTCTCAGGATAGAATTGGAGTCTATGATTTTGGTAATCACTTCTCTGTTGATACATTTGATCGTAACTGGTAGTGGATCAGATATAGAAATCAACCATACATTTTGGGAGATTTCTTGCACATTGTAGTCCTTCGCGTAAATCAATGTCGATTGACAGGATTCAGGAATTTTCAAATTTTGCTTAAGAAGTTGAGCTTCGCAAATGGCGTTATTGTCAATTGGGTACGGAAGCACTTCGAAACAAATTCTCACATCGCGTTGAATCACTTTACAATTGTCTAAATTCCGAAGGGAAACGTACGACATTGAATCATCATCACGCGCAATAAATTTTTGAAATGCTAATAAAATATGATGAAGCCCTGTTCGAATATCCAAAATCGGTATTGGATACAAGTGATAAATGGTATATGTTTCATGCTCCACTAGTGGAATTTTCAAAACAAATACTACTTTATGATCTGTTTGAAAAGCCTGTAATTCAATAAGTTCAAAATATTGAGCAATATTTCCAAGATTTGTCGGTAAAGGCAATTTATTTTTACTGAGTGTTTGCGATATTTCCCGAAGGGAATAGACCATATCTTTAGAAGTTATAATTGAATTGTGAATAATTTTTAAACGAGAGAAAGTGATCGCATTTGTAATGTCGTCGATGGCGTTTTCAAGAAACAAATAACTTTCCATGAGTGATTCACATATTTTTAGGGCTTTTACTTATGCTTCATAATATGCCAATGTATCTGACCATTAGTGTTTTTTCAATTTCTTTAATATCCTGGTTGAATGTTTCTTCATCAACCTATAGTTTCTGAATAGTTGAGTTAAAACTCTTGATAACGGAGGTGGTGACCGAAATTTGATTTTTCAGAAGATTTTCAATTTGATGTTCATCTTGGCTGATTTTATTTATGCAATTTGTGAAATATTCACCATCAGATGCATCAAGGTTTCCTGTGATGGCTTTCCAAAACGTGCCAACACCGTTTATTAAGCCACGTTTGGCCCTTCTCTCAAAACTTCCAGTGTTTGCGAAGATTTCTCTATACTTTAGTTGTAATTAATCTGATATTTGACTAAGGAGGCTGATATGCGTTTTTATTTGTGCTTTAAATGATATTACACTGGATACGTCTTTTTCGAGAAAGTAGATCAAGCTTTCTAAAATTTTATCATTATTATCTAAAGCCACTTTAATAGATGATAAGTCCTTGTAGACCAAAAGGGTCCATTTTTCATTGGAGACTTTGAGGGTTCCTTCTTCGTGGAAGAAAACTCCTATTGAATTATTAACTTGTTCAATGATGTATTGGGAATTGGCTGTAGATGTCAGCAGGAGTGCCCTGAAAGAAATTAATCTTCATGAAAGGGTTTCAGTCGGTCAAAATTTACTTTAGTTTTATTTCGAGTTTTCCAGTTTACTAACAGCGGAATTTGGGTAGATTTCTATGATTTCAAAAGGTCCATTAAATTTATTCTCAAGTTTATTTGAAATTTGAGACTCTTTCACATATACTTTATAATCGGGGATAGTATCGGACACTGTTCGATCGAATCTAATTTTTGCTATCTCTTTCTGTCTGTCTGTCTTGGCTCTAGCAGACTTGTAATAAAATGACATTTCATTATTTAAGTCCCTAACATATTTGGAAATGAGATCTTTTTGATTGTAGACTGTTTCTGCAGGTCTGCTAGCTATATGTCCAAATACCAATTCTTGTGGGGTAAAACCGTGTGTCTTATTTTTTGTGTTATTGTAACATATGACCGCGTAGGGTAAGACATTTAGTGGATGTTCCTCAGGGTTTTCCGCTTTATGGGTATGCATCACTTCGGCAAATGTGGCGTGGAATCGTTCTATAGATCCATTGGACTGGGGGTAGTTAACACTGGAATATGTTATTTTGATATCATATAGGGTACAAAGGTCTTTCATGATTTGACTATAGTCGCAATGGATTCTCAAAGGTGTTCCAAAATGTTGGAAATAAAGAAGGAGGGTGTTAACAACTGACCTTGAGGTTTTATCCTCGAGTGCATTGGCTTGGGCGAATTTTGTTAACTCATCTCTTATTGTTAGTACATAATATTTAGTTGGAACTTCAAATATGTCAACATTAATACGCTCGAAGCAAGTTTTCGGTGTTTCGGTAATGACAAGGGGTGTACTAAGGTTTTTTCGGCAAATTTTAACTTTTTGACAAATTTCGCATTTCTTAACGAAATTTTCAACATCTTTTACAAAACCTCGCCAATTATATTTTTCTCTAACTCGTCTAACCGTTTCGTTGATGCCACGGTGTAAGTTAGTTTTTCCTAGATAACATTGGTCTAAGAGTATAGGAATTTGTTCTGCATCGGAGGTTGATATTATGTTTTGACATACTCTCAGTTTTATGTCTTTATCTGCAAATATGAATGGGAATATTTCCAAAACGGGTAGTTCCAGATTATTCTCAATTAAATACACTTCCTGTTGGTTGAATTCATCTTGGGATGGGTAAATCATGTAAAACAGAGTTTGTACTACCGTTGTAGGGTCGTAAGGGAGAGGAATGATGAAGTATTTCCTATTCTTGACTGATTTACTAGCAAGTATATTAATTTTGTTGTGAGAAAAGTCGTGATGTTCTTCGAAAAAATCTTCGATAATTTCATAATGCAACGCGTCAAGTTTATTTTGCCAAAAAAAATAACAATATTTTTGTGATGTTTATCGAGAAGTTGAGAATTATCGAATTGTACTTTAGAATAGTCGATCAACGATTTGGTTTTGTAAAGGTTCATGAAGGTCTCGTATTCTTGTTGAATGGTTTCTATTGGAATCTCGGGTTTTTCTCCGGGGCTCTCTTCTTGTTCTTCTTCTTGGTGTTCTTCTTGATTTTCGACTTGTTTTACTTCGGATTCGCTTTCAGTTTCATCAGGATTCTCCAGTTCTTCATTTTCGTCCATGTTAGATGTCAGAATAGAGATTTTCTTCTGGAAATTCGCACATTCCTTAAAGTGGTTGAATTTAATACGGGATAGAGCATCGGCATTTTTATTCATTTTGCCAGGCTTGTATTCTATCTCATAGTCATACTCTTCAAGTTTAAGTCGCCAACGTGCCAATCTACTTCCGGGGTCTTTTATTGAAAAGAGCCAGTTAAGAGGTCTATGATCGGTGACTAATTTAAACTTCCTTCCAAAAATCTACGGGCGAAAATGTTTTACTGCCCAAACAATAGCAAGAAGTTCTCTTTCAATTGTAGAGTACTTCGATTCGGCGTTACAGAGGGTTCTGGACACATAGGCTATTGGGAGATATTTGCCAATAGGTCCTTGTGACAATATGGCACCAATGGCAAAGGCACTTGCATCTGTGGTTAATAGGAATGGTTCCTCGAAGTTTGGGTACATGAGAATTGGACTGGATGTAAGCGCGTTTCTTAATTCATCGAATGATCGTTTACATTCTGTGTCAAAGTTGAAAGGGGTGTCTTTTTGTAATAACCTTGTTAGGGGTTTTGATGTTTTGGCAAAATTATATATGAACCGTCGGTAGTAACCTGCTAAGCCTAAAAAGGATTTTATTTCTTTTTGTGTTCGTGGTTCAGGGAAGTTTTGAATGCATTCTATCTTTGAAGGGTTTGGTCTCACTCCTTCCTGGGTGATTACATGTCCAAGATAGGCAACTTCCTTTCTCAGGAATTCGCAATTATCCGGCTGAATCTTTAAGTTTGCTTTTCGGAGTTTTTTGAACACTTCGGTGAGTCTCGCTATGTGTTCATGAATAGTGGGGGAATACACTATGATGTCATCCATGTAGACAAGACATCGTTCGTTTTGTATGCCCAGGAGAATGTTGTCCATTACTCGTTGGAATGTTGATGGAGCATTTTTCAATCCAAATGGCATACGAACAAATTCATAGTGGCCATTGTCTACGGAAAATGCTGTTTTTTGGACGTCTGTTGGTTGAATTTCAATCTGATGAAATCCCGATGCCAGATCGAGCGTGGTGAACCCTTTCCAAGCTGATCTAAGAGGTCCGAAATATTTGGCAATGGAGATTTATCGTCTACAGTCAACTCATTCAGTTTTCTGTAGTCGATGACCACTCTCCACTTTTGCTTTCCCGAGGCGTCTAGTTCTTTGGGTACAACCCAAACAGGTGACGACCAAGGTGAAATCGATGGCTGAATAATGCCCTGATTTAACATTTTGGAGATTTGAGTTTTTACTTCGTCTTTGTGTACCTGTGGGTACCTATAAGATTAAGTAAAAACTGGTCTAGCATCCTTTGTTTCGATACTATGTTTTATCTCGTTGGTGAAAGTGAGATTATCACCTTCTAAATAAAAAATATCTTCAGACTGAAGACATAAATCAGTTATCAACTGATCCTCTTCCTCATTTAAATGGTTTGTTCTCAGCTGATTTTTAATCTCTTGGGTTCGATCTACCGGGAACGTGTTTTGGGGATGTGTTAGGTTGATATTTAAAATTGTTTCTTCGGATGGAATGGGTTCTAATTTTATTTCCGAGAAATCGATCAATTTGGGTATAGCATTTGTATTTATAATTGAAGTATAGAATGTATCATTTTCGTCAATTTTTACCAAGGCGTTAGGAAGTCTAACTTTTTCCTTTTCGTCCGCTAACAGTATAGCGTCAGTGTTTTTGAGATCTCAACTCAATTTGAAAATTCGTTCCATACGGAGTTCTATTTTTATTTGGTTTGGTTTTTTAGTATGATTAGCATCTAATTGATTTTCTTCCGGAACTTTGAACAATGGAACCGTTTTGAAATTTGTTACCAATTGTTTGTTTTTTAAATCTATTATGCAGTTATAATGTTCTTAAAAGTCAGATCCAAGCAGACCATCAAAATCAATATCTAAATTATAAATGTAGACCTTGTGTGGGTCAATTTGCTTAAAATCAATCAAGGTGGATTCATTAACAATTATTTTCTGATCAGTAATGCCTTTTATATTGACATTTACAGGGAATCTGTGGGGATATTTTTCACATGTTTTGGGTTTGAATATTGATATGCCTGCACCAGTGTCGATGAGAATTCTGAACGTATTCGAAGCATCTTTGATATAGTAAAGGTTCTTCGAATTTACGGAGAACAGGGAACTCATATGAAACTCTGTTCTGGGAAGTTCAGGTCCGGATGGTAGTCCTGAATGTTCAATGACTGGGTTTGGCTTTGAATTTCTGATATGGGGTCGGCTGATTGGTTGCTGCTCGTCTGAAACTGATTCGGTGGGTGATTGGTATTCGGAAGTGACAGAAAATCCTGGTATGTTGAATGGTCTTCGAGGGGCTGTGGTTGTTCCATTGTATCGTTTTGGTAATATTAATTACTATCTGTATAGTAATCATACTCATACCCACTAGGATAATAGTCATTAGTTTGAGGATAATCAGCAGTATCATTATCCTGATTATCATCAGTATGATAATCCTGGGTTTTGTATGTCATGAAGTGAGCTCTTTGTTGGGTAGGGCGTTCCAAAAAGTTTGTATTTCGTTGTATTACTGATGGTCGATATTGATTTTGGGTGTTTTGGAATTGGGGTCTAGATTGGGGTTGAAACTGCGTTTGGTTCATTTGGGGTTTGTTGTATTGTTGGTTGGGTTGAGAATTCTGTTGTCTCGTGAAATTCTGATTGGATTGGAAACTCGGTTGTCTTGAAAAATTTTGATTCAAGTTTTGAGAAAAACTTTGGGGTTGCATTCTTTGTTGTCTCATTCGACATTCGGTGGAAATATGACCTAGACGGCCGCACGAGTGGCAGGTTCTTTGGAATGCAGGTTGCTGATTTCTCCTTACTATTTGTTGGGGACGTGGTTGGTTGGGTTTTTCGGATTTTTGATTTTCAAAATGGGAAAGTTGCATTTCTCTCCTAACTCTGATATGGGCTTCAAGAAGGTCTGCAGGGTTAGAAGCGCGTATTATTTGACCTATCCGTGGTTCGAGTCCGGTTAAGAGTGTATTTAATGCCATAGTTTCTATGAGTCCACATTGTGCAGTTGTCTGTTCTACAGTAAGACCAGAATTTTTAATGCACGAATACATTTTAGCATTATGAACTTGTAGACGGTTGAAAAATGTCAAGGGAGATTCATTAGGTAATTGTTTGATACGCTGCAGGTCGTGAATTAATGAAGTGAGATCACGAGCATCGCCGAAATATAAAGTGAGTAAATGTCTAATTTCATGAACTTATCAGTTATGCAGCTTTACCTCTGAGTTTGTTTTTTATGTGAATCACTAATAGAATTCGTTGTTCCACTGTGGCCATGCGATATGCACAGTCACATGCATTCAAAAATGTATTCAAGAAAATTTGGTCTCCTTCGAACTCAGGCACTAAAGAAAACACTTCGGATAATTTGTACGGTTCAATTGCTTCAGCTTCATTTTCAGCTTCAGCTCTAGGCTGGTTATTTTCAGCCATATCGAAAAGAATTTATTGAATACAGAACAGTACGACTTATTCAATACGGCAATTGGCTGTACAATTACCAATATTGTTTAACTGGGGATAATCAAGCAGTATGATTATTTGTTATTTGTAAACAAAATATGATTGAGTTGATTCAAAATTGTCTTACAATAGTATGATGCTCATTCCGTTTCGACTTGTTCTCGAAGTCGTCCAGCTAGGGGTTTTACCAGGTGTTCTTTCCGCTGCTCTTCGAGTGTTGACTTCTTGGGGTTTCGGTTCGTCTTCTGTTGAGGGATTAGGATCCGCCGCTACTATAGTTAGGGTGTTTGCGTGTGCTAGCAACGTTTTTCAGATCCTACCGACTGCGCCAATTGTTATATTAGAACTTTCAAAATTAACTTTTTAAAAAATACAATTACTTTCAATAACTTTATTACAATAAAAACACAATTACTTGGTTGACCTCGCAGGGCCTATTCATATATTTCTAGTAGCTTCATCAGCAGTAGACTTGAAGTAAACAAAAGTACCTATTCTGCTGATTCCGCGTCTCGGATTAATGGGAAGTCGTTATCGCAAGGTGACCCGATAAGGGTACTGCGTAGATTGAGGCATAATTACAATATAACATGTATTATTTATGTCAGTTTCTTACATTTGTTGATTCACGATAAAAACATATAAAATATAAGTTAGAAGTTAATCAGTATATGAAAATGAAGTTGTACCTAATTGTGGCGGACATTTTGGGGATGTCAAAAAAATATTGTAATTTGATCCCCATTCACTTGAAGATTCTGAAGTTAGTATAAATAACTCTAACTCTAACAGATACCGTGTTGCTACCTCGTCGAGTGAAAATTATAAAAAAAAAACACGTAAAAAAAGAAGCTGGCACCCAAAACGGCTCAGCTAGAACTGAGAGCAATATAATGAAGTAGAACACAGGTAAAAAAAATTAATTCACAGAACATTACAACTGAAAATCAAATATTCTATGGCAGATATATTGTCCCTTTATAAGCATAATCACAGCAATTCTGAGTGTATTTGTGAACCGCTGGCATATATGATTTAAAAATCTGATAATCATATATGTGAGTAAGAAACTTTTCCAGATCTGCTCAAAATAGGAAAAAATATTCCACTACTCAGGTAAAAAAAAAAAATTTTTCGATTTATAACTATATACCAGAATTATCAGTATTATGCGATTATTATATGGTCATCACACAGTTATGCAGACTCGTTTTCGAAAATAACATTTTACCATTACCATATATTTACAATCACAGCTGTTTTCTTTATGAAAAAAGTTTGAAACCAACTTCAATTGTCACGCCTATCCAACAAGTAATGTAAATATTATCTACAACATCATACAACGATGTTTCAAAAGTCACCCTCTTCAATATTGAAATGCCTAACTCCAGATATAATGGGTTCCAGTTTACTTTCTACCTTCAAATGAAAAGTTATTATCATTACTGAAATTAAAGCCCGAACAAACCACAACAAAGAATGTCATTGTCTTAAACAAACTATGTAACTGATCAAATTATTGATGATATCACCAGTCGAACAAATAATAGGCTGCTATCCTTCAGAAACAACAATACTAACCCTACTTAGCCTGAATAATTCATGGAATGCTATATTTCACACAGGTAATACAAAGCTTCGTAATTTTACAAACTACACGGACAACGATTCGATCTGCACAAAATTTATTTCAAATATCACGACGTGCTTCGCTAACACAGTAGCTTTTTCGTAAATTGCCATTTCTTTACAAGGGAAGGATGTCAATTACAAAAACAAAGGCATGATGAAGGTAGGTACTGATAATTTGGGATTCAAAATTGAATGCCGGAGTCAATGTGGCAACTCGGAGAACAGAATATATCCGCCATGCGGTGAGGGCTACGTCTTCCCTAGCTCGCACAAGTCTTTCGAATACTTCTGAGGGTTGCTCGTTAGGGTATAGCCGGTTGACTGAAATAAACATTTCAACAACAATGAAATTAGTTATACCATTATACAATTATAAATCTTCAATTTTATGAAAAAAATACTAAATTGAAATATGCTCAATACTTTACCAATACTTGTAGAAGCTCAGCCAGAACGAACAAAATGTTTGCAGTAAGTAGAGGTCTTTTCGATTACTAAGTCGGTTCCGAACGATACTTTTTCAGTAGACAAATCAACAGCCAACGATCTAGTATAAGGAATTACATCACAAATTGACTTTCAAAATTCAAAATTATCAACAAAAATTTGTATTCATTTCAAATTCAATGACACAACATACTGAATAAGAGATTTTACCAGTTTTGACAGAAAAGAAACAATGACACAGATAGAAGAAATTTTAAACATTGAAAATTGATAAAATGATAAAAGGATAAAACAGGTAGTTCCAAAATAATTACCAAGAATTTTATAGCTTCTGAAAAATAACTACTAATTGAATAAAGTCAGCATTGTTACATTGAGTGGTTTCAATAATTGTGATACTAGAAAATAGCGTACTGTGAAATTCTAAAACAAAAATCTCGATTGCCATACACCAAGGGGATAAAAATGAGTGGACAAGAATGCGCACAGAGAAATTTGAAGAAGAAAGATGGAACATTTTTGGAACCAAAATTAGATAACACAAAGTCTACATATGAGAACCAGATTCCACAAGAAAAAAAAGTACCAATCTCATCTACGTACCTAATATCCCAGCTGAAAGCAGAATTTCTTGAAAGGTGTTCTTTGGCGAACATCATCGTATCCACCAGGTATCCATGAATTTTAAAAATATTTGAAAGAACTCCCGTAACTGCTACCCACGGGTCCTCGGGACCCATCAAGTCGTAAATTCTTTTAGAATGAGTAGTTCGCGAAGTCGTCAACAGACACGCCACTAGGTATTCTCTAGTTTAGTTGTGTTTAAGCTATCGAGGTGTGTACAGGCAAAAATTTTGGCGTTAACACCTATTGTCGTCGTTTTTGGGTCCCCAGGACCCGAGGGTAGCAGATACGTTATAATTTCGATTTTTAATGAAGTGAACAATATCGGCGCAAAAAGGTAAATATATAAATTGTTGTGAGATATGTATAGATAGCTATGTACTTACTGTAACTACGTATTATTAGAAATAATAGAAAATGATGAATTTTGGGAAGAACGAGAAAATGAAGAGGGGTGTTCTTCTAATATTGAAAATGTATTGCATGCTACTGAAGGGCATTCGTCCAATGGTGAAGAAAGGTTGCATGCTGCTGAACAAATTTTCAACTATGTAGAGGGCAGCGATATATCAGAATCAGATTGTGAGGAAATAAGTTGTTACGATACCAACAGTGATATAGATTGGGAATCTTCAAATGATGAATCTGATTCTTCCGAGGTTCATGACGACACATTCACTGAAGCTGGAAAACAAGAAATGGTTCAAATTGAAGCTCAGGAGCCACAAGGAGTTCAAATCAACACTGAAGAACAACAGGGGTTTCAAAAGCGTGACCATCAAGCATTTTATGGAAAAGGTCGCACAAAATGGTCAAAAGTTCCAAAAACAAGAGGTAGAACCGCAGCTAAAAATATTTTTGTTACATTACCTGGTTTGAAAGGAACCGCAAGGCAGAATCCTCCTTCATCTGTTACACAATCATGGAATATAATATTCACGGAAGATATGTGCGACATGATTGTGCTACATACTAATAGTAGGATAGAAAATGTGCCAGCTTGTTACAGTACATTCAAAAAAATGTAAAAATTCTCGACTGCAGTTTAAGCCATCATTTATATCGAAAACAACAAAAACCGAAATAAAAGCGTTTATTGGTCTCATGTACTTGTCGGGCTTATTCAAATCAGGCCACGAAGACCTCAAAGGAATGTGGGCGACGGATGGTACGGGAAGAGAAATATTTCGCTACACAATGTATTTAGCAAGATTCCTATTTTTGTTGAGCTTCTTACGTTTTGACGAAGAACAACAAAAGTGGTAAGAAGAGTGGTTAACAAATTTGCACCAATTTCTGAGTTCTTTGATAAATTTGTGGAAAACTGTCGAAATAATTTCAACCCCGGGATAAATGTTACCTACTATAGATGAAATGCTAGTATCATTCAGAGGGCGATGTGGTTTTAGGATGTATATACCTAATAAACCTGCTAAATATGGCATAAAAATACAAATTATGGCAGACTCTAAGACACATTATATGGTAAATGCAGAACCATATATAGGTGCAGCTTGTGTTAGAACTAAAAAAAAAAAAACTGAATTGGGCGATGCTACCAGAGTTGTACTTCGATTAGTACAACCAATAAGTAATACTAGTAGAAATGTTGCAACAGACAACTGGTATACTTCTGTTGAACTTGCGAATGAACTATTGAAGCAAAAGTTAACTCTTGTTGGTACTGTGAACAAGAGAAAAACATTAATTTCTCCTGAATTTTTATCTCACAGGAAAAGAAATGAGCAAGAATCTATATTTGGTTTTCAGTTAGAGTTGACGTTGGTGTCTTACGTATTAAAGAGAAATAAAGCTGTAGTATTACTTTTTAGTATGCATAATGATAAAGCAGTTGATGAGGAAACTAAAAAAAACAGATATCATTCTTTTTCATAACAGCACAAAGGCAGGTGTCGATGGGCTGGACAAAAATGGGCGAATTACTCGACATCCAGGCGAACCCGTAGATGGCCTATGGCAATATCTTCAATGATCCTTAATGTTTCTGCTATCAATGCTAGAGTTTTATATCAATTCTCTCCACTTGGGGAAGAAATTAGGAGATCTGAATATTTAAAAGAGCTTGGGATTGCCTTATGTCAACCACTTATCCGACTCAGGCTATCCAACCCAAAGGTAAGCCGCAAATTAAAAGATGTGGCTTCTAATATATTTCATTTTGATGTCGAAGTTCCCTTGAAGCCATTAGAAGTTGTTTCCAAATCAAAACGCAAACGATGCTGACTATGTCCTGCTAAAAAAGACAGAAAAACAAATATCTGTTGCGCGGTGTGCAAAAACCCCATATGTTTACAATGTGCCAAAAAAGTATGTGTGAATTGTTTGTAAGGAATATTCCATTAATTTCATACTTCATAATGTTCATGACAATATACAGTGTGCCCCAGCTAAAACTTGTCACCCTCCTAATATCCGAACTCATGAAAAAAATTGAAAATCGCTCAGACCCGTCGATTTTTATTTCAAGGGGGAACACTTTCACCAAATACACCATCATTGTGTTGTCAACCCCCTCAACCCCAGCACCCCCTACTTCAGAATTTTCAATGGGACTACTATACTTGTGATACATCATTTTGAAGGGAATTCAATCCCAAATACATCGGTGTACTGAAATTGAGGATCGATCAAGTTATGTTGAAGTTTTAATGAAAACTAAGTTTTATCCAGATATTTTAATTTTTCATCACCTCAAATGTTAGCGTCGTAAGAAAGGTTCACTGTGGGTACGCCACTGTATTGAAAAATAATATGCTGTCAAAAATAATAGTTTCGAAGGTGAGACAGACGTTTTTATGAAAAAAAAATTGCCCTCATGTGTTTTTGTATACGCATATCTTTGTTTACGCCTTGGTAATTGATGTATTCGAGTCACTGCATTCAACAATTTGAAAACATTCGAAAATGGTTTATACTGTACAAGAGAGAATATCCATTGTAGCTGAGTATTTTGAAAATGGACGATGTGCTAGAGCAACCACATCATATCAGTACGTGCTCCAATTGATGAATAAGTTCTTGGAGTCGGGATCAGTGCTGAATAAAAAACATGAACGAGAGAAGCCTATGAGAAATGAAGGGGTCGCTGTTGCAGTTGTAGGACATGCAGTGATGGACAACATTAAATCGTTAAGACAACTTGAGACTATTTCTGGAGTTTCGAAAAGCAGCGTACATCGAATTCTGAAAGACGCAAAATTCCATCCTTATAAAATGCAGAATGTACAAGAATTAAATGAAGATGATCCTGACAGACGTACAGAGTTTTGTGAAATCATGAGTCAATTATTGATTGGTGATAATAATTACTTCTACAATGTGTGCTTTTCTGACGAATCTTCTTTTTATTCAAATGGACATGTGAACAGGCACAACTGCAGATACTGGAGTGACGTAAATCCCCATTGGTACGGGGAAACTCATTCACAAACTCCCCAGAAATTGAATGTTTGGGCTGGTATTCTGGGAGACCATATTGTAGGTCCATATTTTATTGATGGTAACCTCAACGGACAAACGTATCTTGAACTTCTTGATACAACTGTGAACCCCAGAATCACTCAGTTACTTGAAGACGATGATAGGTTACTTGACGGTCAGCTCACCTTTCAACAAGATGGAGCTCCTCCACATTTTGTTGCACCTGTACGTCAATTTTTAGATGACAATTTCACAGGGCGATGGATTGGAAGGCGAGGACCAATAGAATGGCCGGCTAGATCTCCTGATTTATCACCATTAGACTTCTTTTTATGGGGTCATTTGAAATCCAAAGTTTATATTACCCAGCCAACTTCTCTTGATGATCTACGCAGGAGAATTGTTGTGGAGTGTCGTGCAGTGACTCCAGAAATGTTGAGCAATGTGCGAAGAAATTTCGAAGATCGCTTATACTTCTGTATATATTCTGTATGTATTCTGTATGATGATAACATGTTAGGTGATGAAAAATAAAAATATCTGGAAAAAATTAGTTTTCATGAAAACTTCAACAACACTTGATCGATCCTCAATTTCAGTACACCGATGTATTTGGGATTGAATTCCCTTCAAAATGATGTATCACAAGTATAGTAGTCCCATTGAAAATTCTGAAGTAGGGGGTGCTGGGGTTGAGGGGGTTGACAACACAATGATGGTGTATTTGATGAAAGTGTTCCCCCTTGAAATAAAAATCGACGGGTCTGAGCGATTTTCAATTTTTTTCATGATATTTCAATAAACTTTTGTTTGTATTAATATTTTTTTTTCGTTCTTATTTTAATGGGTCCGTGAGACCCAGTTACTTGCGTGACTTAAATGAATGGGTAGCGGTTACGGGTTAATTAATAACAAGATTTTTCAAGAAAACAGTCCTTGAAGACAGTTTAGTGTAGAATGTTTTATCCAAATAGAACAATAAAATCTTAACCTCAATTTGAAGCATATAAATTTCAAAAGATATGTCACACTTTGAGCTAGCAAGCTTAAAAAGGTAAAAAGAGCTTCAAACTGAAGATAAAAATATAATTGGGCGTATCTAGCTATTTACTAACTTTATAATTATATGAAAGAATATATAATATGCAATTTTATACAAAAGATATTTCCACAACATCACGTTATATTATAATACTGATCTAATGAAATGTACGTAAATAATGCGCGAAATCAAAGGAATTGTTACGAAAACAATGATAACGATATATAGTGCGTCCAATGAAAATGTATCACCTTGATTTTCCGACGTTAAAATGAAACAGGGAAAATTGCTCGGACCCGTCAATTTCTGATTCGAGGGTAAACAACTTTTCTGTTTTTTTCATCCCCCTAACTTCAACCCCTTAATGGGGGCGAGCACAACCTCTTGATTGTGTATAGGGATGAGGGGTATTGTGATAACTAATTTTGAAGATCTTATCAAGTACTGTCTGGCCCTAAAATTTCGCTGCAAAATATCCATCGATAATGAAATAACAGCTAAAATAGTGATAGGGGCAAAGTGGAACTTTGTCCAAAAAAGTAGACAGGCCATATTTTTGATATACCTTAGTCTATCGTGAATGTGTAAGAACCTTAATAGTCCAAGCGATCGTTAATTTGTAGTAACATTGAAATGGTGTATTCCGTAGAACGAAGGGTGGAAATAATAAAATTATTTTTTAGAAATAACGGCTCTGCACGGTCAATAGCGGCTTTATTTAACGAACGACATCCTGGAAGAAATGTCTATCGTGAATGTGTAAGAACCTTAATAGTGTGTCCAAGAGATCGTAAATTTGTAGTAACATTAAAATGGTGTATTCCGTAGAACGAAGGGTGGAAATAATAAAATTATTTTTTAGAAATAACGACTCTGCATGGTGAATAGCGGCTTTATTTAACGACCGACATCCTGGAAAAAATGTCTATCGTGAATTTGTAAGAACCTAAATAGTGTGTCCAAGCGATCGTAAATTTGTAGTAACATTGAAATGGTGTATTCCGTAGAACGAAGGGTGGAAATAATAAAATTATTTTTTAGAAATAACGGCTCTGCATGGTCAATAGCGGCTTTATTTAACGAACGACATCCTGGAAGAAATGTCTATCGTGAATGTGTAAGAACCTTAATAGTGTGTCCAAGAGATCGTAAATTTGTAGTAACATTAAAATGGTGTATTCCGTAGAACGAAGGGTGGAAATAATAAAATAATTTTTTAGAAATAACGACTCTGCATGGTGAATAGCGGCTTTATTTAACGACCGACATCCTGGAAAAAATGTCTATCGTGAATTTGTAAGAACCTAAATAGTGTGTCCAAGCGATCGTAAATTTGTAGTAACATTGAAATGGTGTATTCCGTAGAACGAAGGGTGGAAATAATAAAATTATTTTTTAGAAATAACGGCTCTGCATGGTCAATAGCGGCTTTATTTAACGAACGACATCCTGGAAGAAATGTCTATCGTGAATGTGTAAGAACCTTAATAGTGTGTCCAAGAGATCGTAAATTTGTAGTAACATTAAAATGGTGTATTCCGTAGAACGAAGGGTGGAAATAATAAAATAATTTTTTAGAAATAACAACTCTGCATGGTGAATAGCGGCTTTATTTAACGACCGACATCCTGGAAAAAATGTCTATCGTGAATTTGTAAGAACCTAAATAGTGTGTCCAAGCGATCGTAAATTTGTAGTAACATTGAAATGGTGTATTCCGTAGAACGAAGGGTGGAAATAATAAAATTATTTTTTAGAAATAACGACTCTGCACGGTCAATAGCGGCTTTATTAAACGACCGACATCCTGGAAAAAATGTCTCGTGGATGTGTAAGAACCTTAATAGTGTGTCCAAGCGATCGTAAATTTGTAGTAACATTGAAATGGTTTATTCCGTAGAACGAAGGGTGGAAATAATAAAATTATTTTTTAGAAATAACGACTCTGTACGGTCAATAGCGGCTTTATTTAACGACCGACATCCTGGAAAAAATGTCTATCGTGAATGTGTAAGAACCTTATTAGTGTGTCCAAGCGATCGTAAATTTGTAGTAACATTAAAATGGTGTATTCCGTAGAACGAAGAGTAGAAATAATAAAATTATTTTTTAGAAATATCGACTCGGGGCGTTCAATAGCGGCTTTATTTAACGACCGACACCCAGGAAAAAATGTATCCGCTGCATACGTTGTGCAACTGGTTGCCAAATTTGACATTACTGGTTCAGTCGGAAACAAAAAGAGTGTGCATGAAAGACACGAAGCTAGGGAAGGGTCATGTAGCAATGGATCCGACCCTTAGTACTAGGAAATTGTCCGAAGTATCTGGTGTTTCACGCACAACAATCATGAGAATCCTCAAACAACAATATTCCATCCTTATAAGAACTGAATGAGGATGATCCCGATCGCCGACTCCAGTTCTATGAAGTGGTCAGTGAAATGAATACCAGTAATCGAAACTACATGTTCGATATCTGTTTTTCGGACGAGTGTACATTCTACCTTAACGCTATTGTAAACAGACATAACTGTCGGTATTGGCCAGATAAAAATCCAAGATTATTTCGTGAAGTGCATACTTAGCATCCCAAGAAATTAAATGCTTGGCGGGTATTTATGGACATCACATAATCGGCCCTTTTTTTATACCCGGTAATCTAACAGGCCAAATTTATTCAGATCTATTAGAGAACGCTTTTTATCCAGCCCTCGTGCAATTATTGGAGAATGACGAAGAACATCAAACGATCATGTTCCAACAAGATTGCGCACCACCTCATTTTGTTCAACCTGTGCTTCAGTTCTTAGATGAAAATTTTCCTCACGCATGGATTGGAAGAAGGGGACATATTGAGTGGCCAGCCTGATCGCCTGATCTGGCTCCACTGGACTTTTTTCTATGGAGTCTGATCTTCAAAATAACGAATGGCAACACTTCTCATCCCTATTCAAGATAAAGGAGTTGTGCTCAACCCCGTTAGGGGGTTGCAATTACGGGGATGGAAAGAGCGAAAAAGTTGTTTCCCCTCAATAAGAAATTGACGGGTCCAAGCAATTCTCCACATTTTCATTTTGAAGCCGAAAAATCGAGGTGTTAAGTTTTCGTTGGACCACACTGTACTTTCAATACCATAGTTTCAATACCAAGACCAAAGGAATACCCGTTATATTGAATTCGAATATATTATCTCAGTTTCTTATGTTTCTAACGAGAGATCAGACGTATCTGATGTTACTATAGTAGAGTAGATATGAGAGAGCAAGAGGATTCAAGGTCAAATCCTATGAGAGAGCAAAAGGATTCAAGGTCAAAACCTATGAGAGAGCGTTGGGAGGAGTTCAAAGGTCATTTCGTGGAATTCTATGACGTCATGTTTCCGGTTACATGTCTAGACAAGTAAAAGATATCTGAGATTGGTTCAATGACCTATTTCAAGTGTACGTGTGAAATATCAGATTTCCTGGAATTATATGACGTCATGTTTCCGGTTACAAGTGAAAGATATCTGAGATGGGTTCTGTGGAGACCTGTTACAACACTGGATGACTCAAGAGAAGTGATAAGGGAATATACCAGTCAGTATTAGTGTGTCAAGCAGAGAGACCGGAGCTCTTAAATATTCTGAAATAGTTATAGTTTTCTATTTGTTACTAATTAACTATTGTGCATTATGAATAATAAAGTTAGTAGTGTTTAACCTGGAATAGTATGTTTCAATATTATTGTGTACTCCACATGTTCAATGATCTATTTCAAGTGCACGTGTCAGATATCGAATTACCTGTAATGTGCTGACGTCATGTTTCCGGTTACATGTCTAGACAGATCAGCAAAATTCAATACGGGTGTTTCCGGTTACATATGTAGGCAGATCAGCGAAATTTAATACGGGTTAAATGATCTCTTCCAAGGTCAAAGAGTGCACGTGTCAGATACCTAATTATCTGGAATTTGCTGACGTCATGTTTCCGGTTTCATGTGTGAAATTCAATATGGGTTCAATTATCAATTTCAAGGTCAATGATTACACGTGTTAGATACCTGGAATTTTTCGATATCATGTTTCCGATTGCAAATAAGTCTCAACACGTTTTATGTCTGATACCGGTTTGGTGGCTCATTTCAAGGTCAAGAAGTGCAAACGCCAGGTATCAGATTACTTTCGAGCATGGCATCACACGTTGAAAGGTAAGAGCTACGTTTTCCCTAGCTCGCAAATGTCTTTTGAAGACTTCTGAGGGTTGTGCTCGTGAGAGTGCAGCCGGTTGACGGAAACGACGGAACAAACAAACGAAAGAAATAAAATCTGGATTTTTTTTTTCAAATATGTCTGTGCAAGTTGCAAAAATTCGATAAGGAATCAATGACTATAAGGTCGAAATTTTTATTCATTGCAACATATTGCTTATCTATTAATTTGAATACGTATGGAGATCTGAATTGTGAACGCACGAACAGAGGAATACTCGCACATGAATAGAGATACACAGAATGAGAGGAGGAACACATGAACGAAGGAACACAGGGAAATAGGAACATACGAACACACGAACAGAGAAACAAATGAACATACAGACAGAGGAACGCCCGAACAGAAGAACGTACGAACAGAGAAATACACGAACATGAACAGAGTGACACTGGAAAAGAGGAACACATGAACAAAGGAACACATGAACAGAGGAATATACGAACAGGGCAACACACTAAAAGAGGAACACACTTACATACGAACACAGGAGCACACGAACAGAGAAACAGACAAACACAAGAACATAAATATATAAACAGAGGAACACACTTATAGGGGAGCACCAACATATGAACACATGAGCACACAAAAAGACAAAAACCCGAACAGAAAAAAACACGAACAGGTGAAGATACGAACAGAGGATAGCACGAACAGAAGAATACACGAACATACGAACAGGGCAACTCACTTATAGAGGAACACTCTTACATACGAACACAGTAGTACACGAACAGAGAATCAGACAAACAAAAGAACACAAATATTCAAACAGAGAAACAAACTAATAGGGGAGCACTGATAGAGGAACACACTTACATATGAACACAGAAGCACACGAACAGAGAAACAGACAACCACAAGAACACAAATACTCAAACAGAAGAACACACTAATAGTGGATCACTAACATACGAACGCATAAGCACACGAACAGAAAAAAACAAGAACAGAATAAACACGAATAGAGGAAGATACGAACAGAGGAAGAAACGAACAGAAGAACACGCGAACAAAGGATGGCAAGAACAGAGGAATTCACAAATATGATTAGAAGGACCAAGGAAAAGAGGAACACATGAAAAAAGGAAGACATGAAGAGAGAAACATATGAACACGCAAACAGAAGAACACCTGAAGAAAGGAACACTGGAAGAGAGGAACATACGAACACACGAACAGAGAAACAAATGAACATGCAGACAGAGGAACGCCTGAACAGAGGAACGCACGAACAGAGAAATACACGAACATGAACAGAGAGCCACTGGAAAAGAGGAACATATGAACAAAGGAACACATGAAGATAGGAATGTAATAAAAGAGGAACACACTTACATACGAACACAGGAGCACACGAACAGAGAACAGACAAACACAAGAACACAAATATATAAACAGAGGAACACACTAATAGGGGAGGCACCAACATACGAACATATGACCACACAAAAAGACAAAAACCCGAACAGAAAAAAACACGAACAGGTGAAGATACGAACAGAGGATAGCACGAACAGAAGAATGTACGAACAGAGAAACACACGATCATAAAGACAGAGGAACGCATGAACAGAGGAACGCACAAAAAGGACAACACACGAACAGAGGAATACACTTACACACGAACAGAAGAACACACAAATAGAAGAAATACGCGAACACACGAACATGAAGAGGGGGATTCAGGTAAAGGAAAACACAGGAATGTAAATTTGTAGTTGTGAATCTTTCCTATGATTTTGATTTTAAACCATGCATTGAGATTGTCAGAAATGAAGGAGATCGAGTGATTTTCAGCAGCAGTTTTCGACACACCAAAGAGTCATTTGCTAATTGTTTTTACTATTTCGATTAACTGGAGGCCATCTTAGACTATATATTCACCATTGAGTTTACCTAATTTACAAACAGAAGAAGAATGAATTGGTTTCTACATGTGACGGACGGAGATCGATGTACTTCTTTACAATATTGTATAACGTACTGTTTATGGTGAATTTTCGTACAATTTTAGTTTTAGTCTTGGGTATTGTTATCAATAACTCTGTTTGGAAATCCTTCACGTCTTCTATCTTCATTTCATAAAGCTCGTTTGAGCGGCATGCGCCCATAATTCCAATAACTAATATAACCTGAATCAAATAAGAACATGAGTTTTTGAATAGATTAGATTAAATATGAACATTTACCTTATGCAAAAGAAAAATTTCATCAGGAGCTCTGTCAATAAATTTCCTAATTTCTTTCGGGGTCAGAGTGGAAGATTTCTTTGCTTGAAAGCCTTCAGATTTTCTTTTAAAAAACGCTCGTAGTTTCTTATATTTTTCCAGATCAACGTCATGGTTTATCTTCAACACACATTTAATAATTGAATAGAATGACCATAATGAAGATGGCTTGTATTTTGCACCCAATTCAGCGAAATAGGCCAGCAGAACATTTTCGGAATAAGAGTTTGCCTTGTTTCGAAGACGCCATTCGTTGAACGATGCGTACGTTTTATTATAAATGGATTTCGATGTTTCTGGTATTAAGGTAGATGTTGTTGCTGCAGCTAATTGTACAATTTCTGGTGGTGTACAAGTGAAAGATTCTTCATTTTCATTCATTTTAATACAAATACACAAACACTACGCGTTTGACACTGACACTTTTGAGTTTGGTTATATTGTTTCCATGGTATTATTTAATTCGAGAAATTTTGTACAAGAGGGAATAAAGACTATTAATCCCTCGCCATTATTCCCCAAGGGATTAATATATGGCATTATACTTCAAAAACCACAAGTATAATACTTATAGTATATATTAGTCGTAAATAAAAGATTGAAAATTAGTAAAATTAATGAAATAATGAATGATAGTGAACCATTACTTAACAGTTTGCTATACAGTGAGCATTATAAGTTTCACCCCCCTATCTAAATCGTTACTGGAATCTTGTTAAGAAAATCGCCGAAACACATCAACTTTTGATTTCTACAAGGTACATTTTTGTATGAATGTTAACCCCTAAGTTCATCCCTTACTGGAGGCGAGCCACCTTTTCGAAAAAGTCAAATAACATGGGATAATGAGTGAGAGCTAATTTGAAAGGATGTTTTATCCATCATTCAGCAGTGCAAAAAAACTTGAAATTTATTTCATTAGGTGTTGAGATATCAATGTTCAGAAATAACAAAACACCACAAAAAGGAAGTCAACTAAACTAACAGTAATTTTATCTGTTATTGACCTCCTGGCAAAAATAAAATCTATTTTCATTTTGATTCCTGACGCTTTGAAATGTTTCTCGAGTAACTGTTGTACATACTTCCGTCTTACGTGCTCGCAACTCCTGAGTAGAGTGAAACTGAGTTCTGTTTCCTGATTACTTTAGATTCCAAGTAACCCCATAGAGAGAAATATAAAAGGGTTAGATCTGGTGTTCTTGAAAACCATTCCGCAGATCATCGGTGCCCGATCCATCGTCCTGCTTCATAAACAGTATTCAAATAATTCCTCACAGCATATACAAAATAAAGAGCTGGCCAAATGCGACTATTAGGAAGCAAGGGCCATAACATAGAGAGAGAAACAAAATGAGGAGGAGCTCCATCTTGTTGTAGAATAATTTGCCACTATCAGTGGATCTATCAGTGTTTTCAGCATTTCCAAATAGGGGACACTAGTCAGATTTTCACCCAGTATCCCAGTAGTTTCGCAGAAAAGTTGAAGATTTTTATCAGACCAGTACCTCACATTTCGTCTATGCTAGTGATCGTTAAAAAAAGTAGCCTCATCTCTGAAACAAATGTGTTTCGAATAGCTGGGATTTTGTAAAATATTATTGGATACAATTTCACAATATTCTAGACGGCGGTTTGTATGATCGTCTCAGTTCATGAACCATCTTTGTTTTATAGGAATAATTTTTCCGCCCATAATGTCTACTTGTTTATCTTCCCCAGCAGTTCCCCCTGGAACGTTTTTTATTTTGCATAATGCCGTTCTAATTGTTCCACCAACTACAACTGTTTGAAATGATGTCTATCAATAGGACGATCTGGAAAGCGATCATTGAACATTAGTACAGCCTCATGATAATTACGAAGTCTCACCAAAAATAACAATCGCTCAGCACTCCTCATTTAACTCACGTGGTACAACCATCGTTTGGAGAAAATTGGCAATCGAAACACAGCTAGAGTACACTGACCCGTTCTCTCCTCAATATCCTGAAAACAATGCAAAAGCACCAACAAAAACATGTAGGTAATATCCAAGTATATGGAAAATGAGTACCTATCACTACTTGACGTCTGAACCAAACCAGAAATGATGCAGGGCCGAGTTCTAATTCTAAGAATGAGTGCGCTAAGGTAATATTTTTTATTCTGAAACAATTATGACTCGAGAATTAATGGAGCAAATTTCAATTCCATTGCAAAGTTCATAATACTTTAATATATGCATTACTACACCAACGTTTCCAGACAGTGCAGTGCAAATTCCCCGCTACTCTGACAACTGATGAAGTCTAGTATACCAACCGAACCAGTTCAATTTACTCCGATCCAGAAATTTTAGTTTTGCCTCTAATGTATCGTTAACCTAAAAACGTTCCTTCTGTGAGTCCCAGAATATTCTGAGAAGTCTGAAATAAACTGAATATTGTACTGTGCCAATCTGAATTGAGTTAACGAACAAATTTTCTATTTTTCCCTAATCCTGAGGTACACTTTTGGAGAATAATTCCATAACCAATTATGTTGCTCTCTCCGCCTATGTAGTTTGTTGTTCTTACTATCGAACACCAGGAATGAGAGGATCTATAGACTTGAGGATAATATGTTTGGAAAGGGTTTTTCTTCAATCGAATATTTCGAGATTCCCACGAGGAATATTTACTTTGACAGTGTCAATGTTTTCTTAGGGATTTCATCAACTTTGCATGAAAGTGTTTATTTCTACCCCAACAAACAAACTCTGCATTAGGACCTGCATTCCTTCTGGATACATTTTTGTATTTTCAAGAAGACGGGAATACAAAAATATTGATAATAAGAAAATTGAGTGGAGGCTCAATTACAATCATCCCAACCCTACCCAACTCCGACGGTTTTTCGAACTTTGGCTGCGTATGTCTCAGCAACGACACATACAAATTCACATAAACTCGCATATTTTCCTAATTACCCATCCCACTATAACATAATAAAATTTCAGACAAATTTACATGTGTTTCGGGCGGGGTCCTTTGTCATAAAATTATGCATTTTCAATATTCGAGTGATATTTGTCGGAAAATTTTCTGACAAAAGAATTCATAACTCAACACAACGACACTTTTATTCATTCACTGAATTTACTGTTAGGAAAGAACAATTATTGAAATATTCGTTGGTGTTCTCTACTATAGAAGATCTTTTACCACGCATACTATTGTGGTGTTTTTGATCGAGCTTTAAGAAGTTGATTTATTTGAAGTTTATTTGTTTATTAGTCAAGTACACTACAGAATTGTAATAGAATTCCAAATGGTTCATCAAAAAAAAGTTTCAAATTGAAGTTATAAAAATAAATAAACCTATTTATTTTATTAGTCAAGAATACTAAAAAATTTTGTAAATAAAATACCGAATGGTACATCAATAAAAGTCAATTGAATATAAACATAAAACATTCAAACACTATGGTTAAGTCATAAACCAATACATAAATATGTCAAAACATTACAGAATTGTAATAAAAGTCACAAAGGGTAAAATAATGAACATTGAAACACTACAGTTAGGATAAAAGTCACAAATGGTACACTAAGGGAGCTTTGATAAAAACAATCAAACACTAGAGGTGAGTTAAAAATCTAGAAATAAATAAACAATGACTATTTAGAAGTCTAGCGAACAATGACGGAATTTAGTTGTTCAATTGCCATTTTTTTTAATTTCAACTGTGATACATGAAAGAGATAAAGTTCTGAAAAATACCTATTAAAATTTTTTTGAAGTCTACAACTAAATGCCATTGTCCCATAGTTAGACCTATGGAACCGTAACCCAAATGAAAAAATGTTATTACTTCTCAGGGTTCTGGAGTTCACAGAAAGACAGAGCTCTTCTAAAAGAATAGAACAATTAAAGTAAGAATTTATTATTTTATGGAGAAATAGAACCATTGCAAGCTTACGTCTTTCCTCAAGTGACATTAAATCCAATACAGAAAGCCTCGTTTGTGGGTTAAATTCAAAATATGGTAAGCCAAGTTTCCAGATAAGGTATTTCGTGAAACGATTCTGAACTTTTTCCAGTCTCTCTTTATGGCAAGCATATAGGACACCAAATTACACTATTGTACTATAAAACACTCCGAACCAGTGATAAGTATACTGTCTTTATAGCGTCATAGTTTGTAATACGGCGAGTATTTATTTTTATGAACCCGAGCATTCTGAATGCTTTGTTACAAATATTATGGACGTGAGCATTGAAGTTGAGGTCTTTATCGAAAATAATCCCTAAATCGCTTAAACTATTGACAGACTGAAGTGCAACATCGTTAATCGAGTAATTACAAATGACAGGCTGCCGTATTCTATAAAATCTCATTACATTACATTTCTTAACGTTAATTTTTAAAAAATAATCATCGCAGTATGCACAAAAGTTATCCAGGTCATCTTGGATACAGTCAATATCATTGCTAGATTGTACCGTTTTGAAGAACTTTACATCGTCTGCATATAGAGAGATATCACAATATTGAAACACAGATCTAACATCATTAATAAAAAGTAAAAATAGTATAGGCCCAATGTGAGAACCTTGCGGAACACCTGAAGTTAGATGAATTGATTCTGACATACTACCAGCGATCTTTACATTCTGCATTCTATTAGAAAGGTAGGATTCAATAAATTTCAAATATCTGCCCGTCACTCCGAAATTATTAAGTTTTAAAATCAATAGTTCATGACACTGAATCGAAGGCTTTAGCAAGGTCCGTGTATATAACATCTACTTGGAACCCTTGCTCAAGATTTTTTGTAATGAAGTTTTGATATACTGCCAAATTGGTGGCGGTGGACCTTCCTTTGTAAAACCCATGTTGTTCGTTCATTATGACATGTTTGAAATTATTAAAAAGCTCATCTGTAATTGAAGATTCAAATAGTTTGGGAATACAAGAGATTTTTGAAATACCCCGGTAATTCTCAATATCATTTCTGTTTCCACTTTTGAATACTGGGGAAAGAAAAGATTTCTTCCACACTCTAGGAAAGATCCCTGTATCGAATGATCTTTAAAAAAGTATTCTTAGAGGGTGTGATAAACTGTGACAGCAATTCCTTAACAATACTGGTGGAATTCCATCAGGACCTGCACCCTTTGAAACATCAATTTATTTCAATTTATTTTCAATTTCCATTTGACTTAAAGTGTGGAAAGATAATGTGTTAATATCATAATATCGAGAAACAAGACTTGAAATGTACGGCAAAAGCGTCAGCAATAGATTGAGGGGTGTCAAGGTTCAACCCATTATATGTCATGACAGTGGGTAGACCTTTGTCTTTTCTCAATGAATTGAAAAATTACCTAAAATATTTTATATTAGTGGAGATCATATTTTCTGTATTAGATAAATAAACCAGGTAACATTTATCTATGTGATACTTGGTTTCCTTGCGTATTCTTGAGTACTCTTGGTAGTCACAATCCAATTTCGTTTTTTTGAATTTCTTGAATAAAGAGTTCTTTCTTTTGATAAGTTGAATCAAAAAGGAACTGTACCATTTGGGGTACTTTGAACTAGTTATACCTATACCGCTGCGGCACACATCGAGTAAAACCTTCAAACAAGATGTCATAGAAGGATAAAACAGCCAACTCAATTTCAAGATTAGGCAGACAAGACCAATCCATATCGGTCAAGTAGCTATTCAACCCTTCAAAATCACCTTTATGGAATAAAAATACCTTTTCCCTGTAGCTGAATGTAGACCATGTTCTCAAAGTCTAATATAAGCTGAAGAGGAAGGTAATATACATCTGCTGGAAAATTACTGAGCATTGTAATATCACAAAATCTAACGTCAATTGAAATTTCGTCAGAAAAAACTAAAGCCAAAATTCTCCATTTAACTTTTTTAACCTTGTTATATTGCTGAAAGCCCATGAAAGGAAGTTTAGAGGTGATTTTCAGGCTCAGAAGTTGGACTTCACAGGGGTTCTCTTCTCGAAGTTCTTGGGGTTTCATTTCATCACACAGGTATGATTCAGGCATGACTTTCTTGCAGCGGTCGTTCGAATATGCGTAGTACAATTTATTGATAGCCAAAAATTTGTTTTTTGATACGATAACCTTGAATTGACTCTTCAGGAATAGGAGTGGAATACAAGTGGAATAAATCGAATTCGAATGGAAAAGTGATTGGTATATTCAAAATATATATAATTCTGTTATTGAGTGTATAGCTTTCTATTTTCACAATTTTCTCCAATAGAAGTACATTTTCTGGGGTAACTTCTAGAGGTAGTTGGTTTCTATTGAGTTTGTTTTGTAAATACATAAGTTCGGAGAAAAATTCAGAAGTTTTTATTATACTAGGGTGCATTATGCCTAATCTCGAAAACATGATAGAGTTTTCAATGTCTTGCTTTGAAAATTGATCCCAATCCATCTATTAGGCCGCGTTTGATTCTATTGGGATGGGTTAAAACTTCAGTTAATTTGTATGCCACTTTTTCTTTTACGAAATTCAGGATTTTGACATAATTTGAGGAGTCATTCAGGTACAGGGCATTTTTATTTATCGTTAGTAATAATTTGTGAGCCTGGATATCCAACAAATTTACTTCTGAAACTATGGGTTGTAGATTATAGTAGTGAAATAGTTTGTAGGAGCTTTCTTGAATTTTTGCTAGTTTGAGTGGGGTTATACCAGCGTTCGCATCTAAATTTCTTATTTTTATCTCCGGCGATCCGAGGATGCCTGGTGAGCTGAAAAATATGAATTGATAGTCAATTATTAAATCTGAAAGTCTTTTTCAGGGGACGTTTCAAATTATCCATGTGGATTTTTTCTTGATTATTAGTAGCTACTGTTTTTTGCTGAATATTTACTGACTTTAATTTGGTGGATTTCTTGAACAATATATCTATTCAATTCGTTGGGATTTCCATCGAATTCGGGGACACACTGTAGGTACTCTGGTTTGAAGTTTGGATGGGTTGATGGGTGTAGAAGTTGGATTTGAAAAAGGTAATTGGGAAAGAGAGTCAGCTAAAGGATTGCTAATATTAAAATTTTCAAAACTAGTCAATAAGTTTTCCATAAAATTGTACTCACATAAATATAAAAGCGACTATGAGCATGTCCTGCCTAACTATGAAGATGACCGACAGATCTGCAATTTTTTGTCTTCACTGTGTAAGTCCTCTCCGTGAATTTGGGCAATTTGGGTCCCAAATTCCGATGCTTCGTTGATGATGGGTTGGAATTGGTATCTGCGATAGATCCGGTTTCTTGATTTTTGAAGAGCCACCAATACAACACCTCCACACAACGAATCACCAAGGTTCGAAATATCCAGTCAATCGTTGAAACGAAAAGTTCACGTTCAATACGCGGAACTCCTGATAATCCTACCGACTGCGCCAAATAACTTAATGGAATGTTCAAGTCCTTTTTTAAAAAATTTATTTTAATTACAAAACTCGTAAAACAACTAAACTGATATACATGAAAATAAATGTGAATTGTACGAGTGCTCAACTACAACTAACTCTAACAAAAAGAATTATGTTAACATCTCGTTGGTACGGCGATACTGCTGCGGCAGCATAATCAGCATATTTCTTGGGAAAGACGACGAACTCGGTGAGATATTTCTTGTTCCTCATATAACCATGTGACTCGTGGAAAGTTAAAGTCACCTACAATAATAAAATTGGCACCTATGTGATGTCTTTTCATCTCGTTAACATGTTCAACAAATTTTTCATATGCATCTAGAGGTGAATCGGGAACAAAGTAAACAACAACCAGTACAATCGATTTAGAATTAATTTAAAGTTTCATCCATACATCTTCAAATGAATTTGTATCAGAAACTCTTATGACGTAGCATTATAAGAAGATTTAACAGCTATCATAACACCACCTCCCCGCGTACAGTTAATACTGTTGTAGTCTCGATCCTTTCTGAAAATGAGATATTCAGAGTTACATATTTCTGAATTAGCAATAGTTATTTGTTTAACTAGGCAGCAAAGTAGTAGATTGACTGTCGAGGCTGAATTCATAGCCAAAGTGGGTACTTTGCTGCCTAAGCAGCAAAGTGATTATACTCAATGGGAATAAAACATTTGACGTAAACATTTATTAGCAATTATAACATAACACTTTTAACAAGAATTTTAACAAGATTTCTATAAAATTTTATTTTAATTGAAAACTACAGGAAAAATAAAGAGATTGTGGAAATTGTAATGATTTGCAAATACAATATCCTCCTGTATCATTATGAACAATCGGAGAAAAAATTATTATTTACCCAGGTTTTCGTAACCAAAATAATATCAAAGTCACTTATTTGGAGTGCTCTATTCAGATCATCCATTTTCGTCCTAAGACCCCGAATATTTTGATAATAGCAAAGAAGGTTATATTTTGAAAAGTCTACCTTTTTCTTTGGAAGTGTCTTACAAAATTTAGAGTTCTCATTTTTGGCATGCACTATATCAAGTAGATGTTCCGATCTTGTACTTCTAAAAAAGTTGTCTGGGTGATTCGTTATCTTTTTGTCCTTTACATTCAAACCAATTGCCTCAGTAGCAGTATAATGGTGAGGTAATATTGTCGCCTCGTTTTGATATCAGTTTATGGAAAGAACGTACAGGACAGCTTTGTCTTTCACTATTGGAAACCAACTATTTACTACTTGTACAGCTTTTAGAACCACCTTGGCACGTTTTACTGGAGAGTCATCGTTATTTTCCTCGATTTGAAAAAAATCCGTCAGACAAGCAGATGCCTCTCCTCCTCACCACGCTAATTCTACAGCAGCAATAGTAAAATTCACGCATAAGACCTTTAGGGATATCTCCAACCCATAGCAATATTATTTTGTTAACTTCAGACGAATTTGATAAAACTGAACCGGACTTACGTTTATATAGATCTGCTTGTAGTTTCTTCCTGATTGCTTCGCGAGTATCTCGGGCTAGTTTAAATACTGTATTGTTAAACGGGCAAATCATAATATTATAGTCATTATAGTACTTTTCTTGCAAAAGTTTGCACGAAACGTTCCACATAGTCGTCACCGTTGCTTCTTTAAATTAGGTCACGTCTTTCGCATATTGACCGCTCAAACTTTCAATACCGACGTCAATTCTGCCCTACTTAGCTAAAACGCCCTATCTACAAAAATATAAATATTGATATATTGGATTCTTCAGGTTTGAAAACCTATAAGTTTTCCATTCTACGATGCAAAAATTATGTAAACTTCAGGTCTAAAGCCAAAATTAATGAATCATTTTGCCGTATGTACAAAATTTTGAGAATTTCTTTCGTATAAAGGTCGGATTTACATAACTGTAAGCAAAATAGCGGATTCAGATAGGACATTTTTGCTAAGGACGGCAGAATTCTTCTAAGCTTCTATTCTTATTTAAATCATATTCTCGTTCGCAGCAAAATTCCATAAATATTTTTCAAATTTGTTTGTGACTATGTTGTATTCCTGTGAATTTTTTCTTTGATTAGCTCATTTATACTTTGAACATTCGCATTGCCAAAACGTGACATTAAGAAATTTATTCCGAATGAAGTTGTCAAACTCAATCGTGTTGTCTATGTGATTGATAATTGCACTGAACGCAATTATCGGGGGTAATACCACGAGTGCTCGCAATACTATCGATAGTAATTCTGTCGGAAATCAACAAGATCGAATTGCTTGGTAACACCTCAAAGCAATTTGATGGAGTTTAAGATTTCTGACAGAACTAACGATAGTATTGTGAGCACGTGTTGTATTTATTGGGATAATTTCAAGAGCCAACGAAGTTAGGAAAACGTTTATTCTTGTTCATTTTATAAAAACTGTCAGACTGGCATTCATAATGTCATCCTTGCTAGCAAAATAATATATCCTTCATTGTTGTTTGCATGCGTGGTTGCCCATGACGACGTGGTATTACCGGCTCAAAAGGAAGGAACTGTGTACTGTCAGTGGAGCATCGTTTTTATTGGTTCTCATATTGCAGGAGATGCGAGTTTCATATATATTATGGTGTTCTGATTGAATATGTGAAGACAAATTAAGCAATGAAAACACAAGTAGAAAATACCTGCAACAAGACTGGGAATAATATCAGTAATGATTTGAATGAACTTTGATACATTATTTCTGAGAAAACGTTTCTGAAAGACACTAAGTCACACACAACTCATTCGAACGTACTGAATTTGTTCTGGCAGAGAAATAAACAACCTTTGCCACTGGCATCAAAGTGATTTCACCTTTTACTCTTCAAGCGAGCAAACACGTTAATAGTCACCATGCGGTTACTCTTGGACATCACAGGGAATGTGTAATTACCATTTATTCCGATTGTATACAAGTGAAATCTCTCCGATGTGAGACTCTGGTTTCAACATCCTACGTTATATAATGTGTTCTCTAACGGTGTCCTTTTTGGTTTATTTGAGACATCAGCGGATATAACTGATGTTGCCCCGATTATCTACGATCTGATTCGAAGGCAAATAGATATATACTGCACCTCAAAATCAATGCAAACAATTTTGATTATTCACGTCTGGGGATTATACACAGGGTGTAATCTAACCTCTTGCAATCCTGTGAATGATGGGGTTATATAAAAATGCCATTTAAAAAAATACAAGAATTAAAAATTGAAAATCAATCCTGGATAAATTAATTTTGGGTTTTAAAATTTGCGGTAAGACACATATTGACTTATGGCTCTGATCCAGGCCAAAATTTTGGCGGATTTTCAAAGCCAACATTAATTTTCTTATTTTTTTCAAATTGCTATTGTTTATAATGATTCGTTCTAGAATGGTATTCTTGAAGAGGTAAGAGTACAACCTGTAGTAGTACTTCGAAAACGCTGGTATTTTTTGGATTCTTTGCATACAAAGATTTAAAATGATAAAAGTTGTATTTTATTTCACTTGAGTTTGATTCCAATACGTTTCCCTACATTATCCAGGACCCAAATCAAGTACTTACTTTTTCCTTGATAATAAACTATCAACAGAGTAAAAATAACAATTCATCAGATATGACTGCACTAAAATGAATGAGTGAAATTGCAAGAGAAAGGACTGTGTCCGTAGTGAATGTTATATTGTCGATGATTTTATGATAGTGCGGAATAATGAGAATCGGCATAGTTTTCAAAATCGAATTTCTTGGCTGGCCGAAATCCTGAATTTGACCAGCTTGATTAAGTAAATATAAATAGTTTTTTGGGTACACGGAAAGAGCAATATAGATGATTCATTAACCTATTTGGTTGATAGCCAGTGTTACTAAGTGCTTGGTCCTGTTTATCATTTATATTCAGTTTGTCCTTAACAGGTTTGGTATTTGTTGGTTTTATTGGTACCTACCAGTCCCGCAGATGAAAGTTGCCTTCACAGTTCAAGGATGACTCCTACTGTATTATAGATAGATAGATAGATAGATAGATAGATAGATAGATAGATAGATAGATAGATAGATAGATAGATAGATAGATAGATAGATAGATAGATAGATAGATAGATAGATAGATAGATAGATAGATAGATAGATAGATAGATAGATAGATAGATAGATAGATAGATAGATAGATAGATAGATAGATAGATAGATAGATAGATAGATAGATAGATAGATAGATAGATAGATAGATAGATAGATAGATAGATAGATAGATAGATAGATAGATAGATAGATAGATAGATAGATAGATAGATAGATAGATAGATAGATAGATAGATAGATAGATAGATAGATAGATAGAGAGATAGATAGAGAGATAGATAGATAGATAGATAGATAGATAGATAGATAGATAGATAGATAGATAGATAGATAGATAGATAGATAGATAGATAGATAGATAGATAGATAGATAGATAGATAGATAGATAGATATATAGATAGATAGATAGATAGATAGATAGATAGATAGATAGATAGATAGATAGATAGATAGATAGATAGATAGATAGATAGATAGATAGATAGATAGATAGATAGATAGATAGATAGATAGATAGATAGATAGATAGATAGATAGATAGATAGATAGATAGATAGATAGATAGATAGATAGATAGATAGATAGATAGATAGATAGATAGATAGATAGATAGATAGATAGATAGATAGATAGATAGATAGATAGATAGATAGATAGATAGATAGATAGATAGATAGATAGATAGATAGATAGATAGATAGATAGATAGATAGATAGATAGATAGATAGATAGATAGATAGATAGATAGATAGATAGATAGATAGATAGATAGATAGATAGATAGATAGATAGATAGATAGATAGATAGATAGATAGATAGATAGATAGATAGATAGATAGATAGATAGATAGATAGATAGATAGATAGATAGATAGATAGATAGATAGATAGATAGATAGATAGATAGATAGATAGATAGATAGATAGATAGATAGATAGATAGATAGATAGATAGATAGATAGATAGATAGATAGATAGATAGATAGATAGATAGATAGATAGATAGATAGATAGATAGATAGATAGATAGATAGATAGATAGATAGATAGATAGATAGATAGATAGATAGATAGATAGATAGATAGATAGATAGATAGATAGATAGATAGATAGATAGATAGATAGATAGATAGATAGATAGATAGATAGATAGATAGATAGATAGATAGATAGATAGATAGATAGATAGATAGATAGATAGATAGATAGATAGATAGATAGATAGATAGATAGATAGATAGATAGATAGATAGATAGATAGATAGATAGATAGATAGATAGATAGATAGATAGATAGATAGATAGATAGATAGATAGATAGATAGATAGATAGATAGATAGATAGATAGATAGATAGATAGATAGATAGATAGATAGATAGATAGATAGATAGATAGATAGATAGATAGATAGATAGATAGATAGATAGATAGATAGATAGATAGATAGATAGATAGATAGATAGATAGATAGATAGATAGATAGATAGATAGATAGATAGATAGATAGATAGATAGATAGATAGATAGATAGATAGATAGATAGATAGATAGATAGATAGATAGATAGATAGATAGATAGATAGATAGATAGATAGATAGATAGATAGATAGATAGATAGATAGATAGATAGATAGATAGATAGATAGATAGATAGATAGATAGATAGATAGATAGATAGATAGATAGATAGATAGATAGATAGATAGATAGATAGATAGATAGATAGATAGATAGATAGATAGATAGATAGATAGATAGATAGATAGATAGATAGATAGATAGATAGATAGATAGATAGATAGATAGATAGATAGATAGATAGATAGATAGATAGATAGATAGATAGATAGATAGATAGATAGATAGATAGATAGATAGATAGATAGATAGATAGATAGATAGATAGATAGATAGATAGATAGATAGATAGATAGATAGATAGATAGATAGATAGATAGATAGATAGATAGATAGATAGATAGATAGATAGATAGATAGATAGATAGATAGATAGATAGATAGATAGATAGATAGATAGATAGATAGATAGATAGATAGATAGATAGATAGATAGATAGATAGATAGATAGATAGATAGATAGATAGATAGATAGATAGATAGATAGATAGATAGATAGATAGATAGACAGATAGACAGATAGACAGATAGATAGACAGATAGATAGACAGATAGATAGACAGATAGATAGACAGATAGATAGACAGATAGATAGACAGATAGATAGACAGATAGATAGACAGATAGATAGACAGATAGATAGACAGATAGATAGACAGATAGATAGACAGATAGATAGACAGATAGATAGACAGATAGATAGACAGATAGATAGACAGATAGATAGACAGATAGATAGACAGATAGATAGACAGATAGATAGACAGATAGATAGACAGATAGATAGACAGATAGATAGACATATAGATAGACAGATAGATAGACAGATAGATAGACAGATAGATAGACAGATAGATAGACAGATAGATAGACAGATAGATAGACAGAGAGATAGACAGAGAGATAGACAGAGAGATAGACAGAGAGATAGACAGAGAGATAGACAGAGAGAGATAGACAGAGAGAGAGATAGACAGAGAGAGAGATAGACAGAGAGAGAGATAGACAGATAGATAGATAGACAGATAGATAGATAGACAGATAGATAGATAGACAGATAGATAGATAGACAGATAGATAGATAGATAGATAGATAGATAGACAGATAGATAGATAGATAGATAGATAGATAGATAGATAGATAGATAGATAGATAGATAGATAGATAGATAGATAGATAGATAGATAGATAGATAGATAGATAGATAGATAGATAGATAGATAGATAGATAGATAGATAGATAGATAGATAGATAGATAGATAGATAGACAGATAGATAGACAGATAGATAGACAGACAGATAGACAGACAGATAGACAGACAGATAGAGAGACAGATAGATAGACAGATAGATAGACAGATAGATAGACAGATAGATAGACAGATAGATAGACAGATAGATAGACAGATAGATAGACAGATAGATAGACAGATAGATAGACAGATAGATAGACAGATAGATAGACAGATAGATAGACAGATAGATAGACATATAGATAGACATATAGATAGACAGATAGATAGACAGATAGATAGACAGATAGATAGACAGATAGATAGACAGATAGATAGACAGATAGATAGACAGATAGATAGACAGATAGATAGACAGATAGATAGACAGATAGATAGACAGAGAGATAGACAGAGAGATAGACAGAGAGAGATAGACAGAGAGATAGATAGATAGATGGATAGACAGAGAGATAGATAGATAGATAGAGACAGAGAGACAGAGAGACAGAGAGACAGAGAGACAGAGAGACAGAGAGACAGAGAGACAGAGATACAGATAGACAGATAGATAGACAGATAGATAGACAGATAGATAGACAGATAGATAGACAGATAGATAGACAGATAGATAGACAGATAGATAGACAGATAGATAGACAGATGGATAGACAGATAGATAGACAGATAGATAGACAGATAGATAGACAGATAGATAGACAGATAGATAGACAGAGAGATAGACAGAGAGAGAGATAGACAGAGAGATAGATAGATAGATGGATAGACAGAGAGATAGATAGATAGATAGAGACAGAGAGACAGAGAGACAAAGAGACAGAGAGACAGAGAGACAGAGAAACAGAGAGACAGAGCGCAGGCAGGCAGGCAGGCAGGCAGGCAGGCAGGCAGGCAGGCAGATAGATATACAGTGCATTCTACAGTGCATTATACTCGGAGCAGGAAAAAGAAACTTTTAGTTCCAAAATTGGAAAAAGCCTAAGGCAATGTAGTATTGAATTTCTGACTCCAAAGTTATACAAAATCCTACCAGATCATTCGAAATTGATAGACAAATTCTACCCATTCTTAACTCAGATAAAAGTATGGTCACGACATACGGAAAGATTTATAATACACGATATAGTTAATAACAAATAAGAAGGGGATATTCTCAAAAGGTGAATAAGCTCAACTGTTTTCTGAACATTATTATAAGATTAGTGATTATTTCTGTGATAATTTAAATCAAAATGTTTGCTTACGTGTGTTATTGGTATTTCTGTACTTTACCAAACTTTAACTTTTAATGTTTTATTTTAATATTGTATATTCGTCAATTTTTTTATATTTTTATATTAATATGTTTATCTATTTTTTACATCTTTACAATTTTATATTAACGTTTTTATCAATCTTTTGATTTTCCATTTTATTTTATAATTTATTTTCCATGTTTAAACTTCTATATAGTCTACTTGTAAGAATGTATTCATATGTATTATATAGTTTGCTTTTATTAACATTAAGAGAACTCAAATATGGATTAACCAGAGCAACTGTTTTCTTTTCATGTTATTTTTTCACTCAACAGAGACAAATTTTATGTATATGAATAACATTTTACACTATCACGCATAAGCTGTACTCAATACAGCTGCAGTGATTACCCTGTTTATTCATTAAGAAAAAACACATATGTCAAAATTCATTCCATTTAAAACGAGCCAATCTGAAAAACTTTTGGTACAATGATTTTTAGAATAATAAAAAAACACGTCATCAATAGTATACAGGGGGACACATTTTGACATATTCACATTTAATGTTACTTTCCCTATCGTACCCCCATAGCATGTTACCATATTTTTTATTTATATTTATTTTGATGTATCACTTATTATTGTTTCGCATTATCATATGCTCCATGATGAGCAGATTTCAACAAAGTATAATACATAAGGTCTGATGCTTATGAACTCACATTCTTACATCTTTACATCTGGTGAGCCTGTATCTAGATGAAGTGAAGTAGTTGGATACCTGTGATTTTTTTAAAATATAATTTTAAAGAGTATTCTGACTGACTTGAATATTGTTCTTTGTTGTTTTACCTGCACTACACTAAACCATAATACAGTATCTTATCTAAGTCGAAGTTTTGTATCAGCAATGTTTCTCAGTTGGTGGAATTTGTAAATCAATTTTCATAGTCTTTTCACGGTATACTTTACATGCTCAGTCCAACGAAAATGTTGATCAACTATCATACCAAGATATTTGATATATTCCACTTTTTCGATTTTGGAGCAATTTCAGTTTGTATAATTTCATTCTAAATTATGGAGTTTGAGAAATTTGTTAGTTGACTTATTTCTAGTGGTAGCAGTAAAAGTTATATATTTAGTTTTGACAACATTTAGACTCAATAGGCTTTTATTTAGCCAATTATGATAAATTTTCAGCTCCAATTCTGCAGTTGTATAAACTTCTTCCCAAGAATCATGTATGAAAGTTATAGCAGTCTCATCTGCATATGAAGTGACAAGAATGGTTCTATTTTTTAGGCAACCAATATTGTTGATATATTTCAGGAATAATACAGGCCCTAAGACGGTTCCCTGAGGGATTTGTAACAGGGTATTATCAATTTGGAGGGTATGGCTATTCTTGAAGAAGTTTATATTGATTTTACTGCCAGAAAACAGTATGTACCTTGGATTCTTCAGAATTAAATTTCAAGTTGTGTTCACTTGAGGACGCCTTGAGAAATTCCATATGAAGCAAAACCATAATATATCAATTTAGCACAAAGCAGTTCATTGATAATGGTATCAAAGGCTTTGGAAAAATCAAGTAACACTAAAGCAGTACATGAACCAAGATCATGAGCTGTTGAAATATCAATTGCTACAGTTGCTACATAATTTTCAATATTTCTTGTAGGTCTTCAACCACATTGTCAATCAGGAAGTGAATTTTTCAGATTAACGTTATCATTAATTTGTGAAAATGAGAATTTTTCGTGAATTTGGGATGTAGCAGGAAGTAAGCTTATAATAATTATCAAATGTGCAAAATCTTTAGGATTATTTTTTTAGGAATAAGTATTCTAACTGAGCTTTTTCATATTACAGAAAAGTAGGAATTTTCAATATAGCAATTGATTATAGAGTGTTGTTTACCTCTTCGATAGTGATCAATTTAAATGAATAATCAGATTGTGAATCTCGAACTGAATTGCTAAAAAAATAATGTTCTCATCATTTGTTACATTTTGCAGATGAGTACAGAAAAATTTGTTCAAAGAATTGGGGTTAGATAAATGTTGAGGAATTTTGAGTCCTTCATTTGAAATACATGATTGATATAGGTCTTTTTTCACTTCTGGTCACTGAAAGCAGAGCCGTCCTTAGCGAATGCGAGGCCTGGAGCGAAACATTTTTGCGAGGCCTTTTTTAAGTGTTTAGTCGCTGCGCTGACCTGCCAGGGGCTCTGGGGTGTTTGGAATATCTCCAGGCATGAAGGGGGGTCTGGGAAAGTTTGTACAAAATTTTCGCGCCAATAGGTGTATTTTGAGCAATTCTGATGAAGTCATTTCATATCAAAACACATCAATCATTTGTCAATTATTTACGTTATTTTTTGTTCATTTGTCAGGATTGAATCTATTTTTATTTTTGATGTATACAATATATTGATTTTTCAATCCATTAGGAAAATTATAATAGTTTACATTTGACAGGAAATAAATTAATTCGTATAAGAAATCAAATATTTTGTTGCTTTTGTAAAGAATAGTCAATCATGAATAAGCACATATTATTACAAAATATTAATATTATTTGCACATATTTATTTGATTAGTATTCTCAAGTGGAAATCTTAAATATTGTCCACGAAATTTCATAAAAAAATTAATGATCAAATAAAAAAAATCCATGGTTAATATTCATTGCATCTTGTCATTCTGTCGTTTTGTAAATATTCATATCTTGTTTATTCACTTTTTGACAAGTTATGTGTACAAAGGTAGGTATAAGTGTTCACATCTGTAAATAGAAGCCTTGTAAAATATGAGTTAAATATAAATTAATGAAAGCAGCTAGTTTCTGTAAATCCAATGAACGAATAATAAATGCAATTTTCCATAGTTGGATGATTATATTTAATATTGATCAATTATTTTTGAAAATTGAGTAAGCATGAACGAATTCGTTTTAGTTGTATGAACAGCTTTTATAAAAGCCCGTTCACACTAGTTTGTCCTAACCACTTTCAACTTTCCTACATTTATCTCTCTAGACATGATTTAAATCTGTGTCATACACTGAAATATATTCAACAGAAAATTCCACACTATTCCACAAGACGACCCTACTACCTACCACAGACGTTAAATAATCAACCACACACGTCACAATTATTACGCGTGCGATGCAACTAATGCAACTGATAAGAACGTTGCCTTGCCACAGACACCATGGACAAGTAAACAGTAAATTCACTTTCAGTCGGTGCCTTTGATGTTTCGGGTTGAGATTTTATTTTTTGCTGTCATGAAGTGTGGAGACAGGGATCGGCTGAGCGACATTCTGTCTCAAGTAGTTCTGTCTCACTTGATCTCACGGTGTCCGGTCTGCGATTTTACGAAATAGACTTAACGCCAGCAAAAACTCCGAGTCGCACGTCATCATAAAATCTGAATATATACGCGGTCCTATAGCACGCCGTTACTAAATTACTCTACAAAAGCTCACTGATTTCAGCACCTGCGTCGTTTAGCTTTCAATTTTGCAGAATGACGAGCCCCAAAACAGTTCATGTATAGGTATGGTTATTCTGCCTACGTTAGGTTAGTCACGTCAGGTTAGATTGGCTAATATTGTATGCACTTAAAACTCAGTTTGCATACAGTTGCCTTTATAGAAATAGGTTCCAACACTCTGGTGTCGAAATATAGTAGGTACCGAAATCAGTGAGTTTTTGTAGCGTCCTTATTATTCAAAAAGGGAGGATGTGTAAATATGTGCTGGTGTCAAGTATACTTAGTAACGGCGAGCTGAGGCCGCTTAATATTTCGGATTTTTTGATGACGGACGACTGTTTGTGCTGGCGTTAACAGTATATTTCGTAAAATCGCGTCTGGTTTCAGTTTGATTTGGTGGCACAGTAGATCGGCTAAGAGAAAAATTCAAGGAAAAAGCCTTACCCCGCCGCCCCTATCAAACGATGTTTTGCATTGTTTTGGTCGCAACAATCTCGTTTCTAGGTTTTGTAATTAATCAAAAATTCAACATATTGCGCTGGTAATCAGACAAATATTTTGGGTACGTATATCTGAACAATTATTATTTATTATTTAATATTATTATTATTCAACCCAAACTTTTTCACTAATTTTCTAGCGCGAGAAGCGGATGTATAATCATATTGGGACATAGGCGACAGGAGTTTTTGGTCAGACTCACTAATTTAAACACAAATATTTATTTCTCAGGCAGTGGATGATGCCTTGCAGTAGTTTCGGATTAGGTCGAAATGTTTTGACACAGTTTTTTTTATGAATTGATTTCAAACTGTGGGAATTGGATATGAGATCAGATTTCCATTTTTTTTTAAATTTCCTGTTTTCAATGGACACCTCTTCACTACCAATTCATTTTCGATCAATTAAAGATTACTGTGATGATACAACATGATTCAGAGTATGATAAAAACCAAAATACCAAGGTCATTTTCTTATGACTACGACACTGACTAAGACTAAAATGATTCTAGCGTAGTACTATACTCATTAAACTCAACTGTGAAATGGAAATTGCTGAAAAAAACGAGACATACTATAACGAAGTTGTACAAAGACATCAATTAAATGAAATTGCTCTGTTACTTTAGGTGGATTTTTACTTACCCATACCTAATACAAATAGAAAAATTTCAAATCACAGTGAATAAAAATGAGTTTAAAGAGCAATTCCACATTAATAAACTCCCAACATGAATTACATTTAAATTGGTGATGTTAATTTTCACGTTTGAACAGACCGTCAATTATCTACCCATTACAAATTTAATAAAACTCACACATTATTAATCGAACAAATTAGTTAATTGGTTATATGAGTTGAAATTTCAACCGCAATTCATCAATTTAATTGAAACGAATTACCGTTCTTCTGCCTCATTGCATGTTAAAGGTAAAAAGTGGATTGATCAACTTCGTGAATACCATGTTCATGATTAATTCAATATACCTGCTATAGATTTCTTCAATGGTCAGTCTGGAGTACATTAAATATACAGGGTGGCCCACCACATTCGCCTCGGTATTTCTAAGAGAAATGAAGAGAGTTAAGGAAATACTTTTAGCACAGTTATATGTGGGTCCATGAGGAGCATATTCCAAAATTATTTTGGAATATATAGGGTGATCACAAAAAAAATTACATACCAAAGTTATATTTTTTCTTATGGAACACCCTATATTTTTTTATATTTTTGGATACTATAGACAAAATAAAGGTGAGTTACTATTATATTTTCCATACTTAAAACTGACCGTTTCTGAGAAATTTTGAGAAATTTAAAAATACAGACCATAATTTGAAAATTGTTTTCACCCTGTAATGTGTAACGAGCTGCTCGTGATTAAATGTACTGCTTAGCTCAAAGGTTAAAGTTAACTACTACATGAAATTTCTAATGCAATATTATACAGAGTGGAGAAAAAAATTGCCTCAAAATTTGGACACACATTTAATTAAATAACTTCTTAAAGTTGAATGGAACACCCCGTATTTGTAAGGTCTCCGGACCTTACAAGTCTCGACTATTTTTGTTGGGGATATATCAAAAGTATTGTTTACGATACACCACCAACGACACCTCAAGATATGAAAGTACGAATAAGAAATGCGTTTCGTTCCATACCGCAAAATATGTTATCCAGAGTTCAGCACTCATTTCAAGAAAGAGTTCGCCTATGCATCGAGAATAATGGACAGCATTTTGAGCATTTGTTAAAATAATAAACTATTTAAGATTCTTAATTTTTCTATAAAATGACTTACAAAAATGCTTTTTTGCTTTTCATTACAATACAGTGTGTTTCATTTTTAAAATAAAAAAAATACTCATAAGTAGAATATAAAAACGCCTTTTGTGTATAGGTATAGGGAACCCTAATATAGTTTTGAAGGGAATTTAATTCTGCGTCAAATTACGCCACTAAATACGGGGTGTTCCGTTCAAATTTAAGAAGTTATTTAATTAAATGTGTGTCCAAATTTTGAGGCAAATTTTTTCTCCACTCTGTATAATATTGCATTAAAAATTTCATTTAGTAGTTAACTTTAACCTTTGAGCTAAGCAGGACATTTAATCACGAGCAGCTCGTTACACATTACAGCGTGAAAACAATTTTCAACTTATGGTCTGTACTTTTGAATTTCTCAAAATTTCTCAGAAACGATCAGTTTTGAGTATGGAAAATATAATAGTAACTCACCTTCATTTTGTCTATAGTATCTAAAAATATAAAAAAATATAGGGTGTTCCGTAAGAAAAAATATAACTTTGATATGTAATTTTTTTGGGATCACCCTATATATTCCAAAATATATGCTCCACATGGACCCACATATAACTGTGCTAAAAGTTTTTCCTTAACTCTCTTAATTTCTCGTAGAAATACCGAGGCGAATGTGGTGGGCGACCCTGTATAGGTATTTGTATAATTCTGTTAGTAATTATTGAAAATTCAGGATGAAAATGATATGGTACATTGCAGATTATATAACTCATTACGAAATTTGCTAAAAGCGACAGCAAATTTTATGTAGCTTCGACGATGCGACGTTGTATAACCGTTTTGGTATTACGCAACTCCAAAAACGGGCCCAGGAAGCGATTTCACAAAATCTACTTAACGCCAGCAGAAACCCAGCCACAGAAAATATACAAGGCCAGTGCACGACGATAGTAAATATATCTACTCGACTCCAGCGCATATTTACGCATCCTCACATACGACGGCACCAGGGAGCTGAAAACTGTGAGTGTTTGTGAACAATAATTACGCTACAAAAGCTCATTGATTTCGGCAACTACGTCGTTTAGTTTTAAATTTCGCAAAAGACCTACCCCCAAAACAGATCAGGTATAAGAATATTTATTCTGACGACGTTAAATTAGTCAGGTCAGGATTGGCTGATGATTTATGCATTTTCAGCTCAGTTTGAAAGTAGCTGCCTTTATTGTAATTGATCCCATCACTCTGGTGTCACTGGTGTCAAGTATATTTAGTAACGGCGTGCTGAGGCCGCGTATATTTTCAGATTTTATGATGACGTGAAGTATATTTTGTAAAATCGTGCCCAGGAACGACAGTCAGCGTTGATCTGGACGTAGTGCTGCTTCCACCAGCTCTGTCATCGCCTTGAGCCGTTGATCAAATCGAAGGCTGGTTTACGGTAGGCAGATGCACCGTTGGAGTGGAGAAGTCGCAGAAGATGGTAGCGTTGGATCCGGAAATGGTCAGAATCGGGCTAGAGTCGTCCTTCTGGCGAAGATTCTGCAGCTTTTGGTCCTGTTGCTAAGTCGTTGCGAGTAATTTGAAATCGCAGCTATGGCATCGACCCAAGAGAGAGCATCTGTCACAACATTTTCCTTATCAGAGACGTGCTGGATATCAATGGTAGACTTTCCGATGATATGCAGGTGGAAAAACTGCCGTGGAAAGCACTTGCCGGATTTCTGGCAGGAGGAGAAGGTGAGCGGTTTATGGTCGGAGAGGATGGTGAAATGACGTCAAATGTAATTCAATGTTTGTATGGGAAAAATGTTTGATTTCTGGTAGATATTTTCTTCAAATTTTCCAATTTGTGGAGAGACTTGGATTTCGAGTCAATCGAAATTATTCGTTTCAACCGTTCTAGTATTTGACACTTTACAAGGCTTTTAGTGCAGGTATAATAAAAAGATTCTTGTAGTCCCAAATCGGTACAATAACCCCTTAAAATTCCTGCCCTTTTGAAAGCTCCTGAGGCATCAAAACATATTTAGGGTGGTATCAGGATCAGGATTTGAATTTTTAGAGCAATGGCAGGACTATTCCTTCACTATTTGACTCGTAATTTGGATTCAAGTTTAAACTCAATATGTGTAGGTATCGAGGGAGAATAACAACTATCCTTCTCAAAATGTTTCTTCGTTGAAAATAAATCCAACAAACGAGTATCTTTGAAGATAGTCAATAGGACGCTGTCATGTGTATGTAATAATCTGAGAAATTGAGAGATCTGTTATATTATCACATTTTTGGTTCATTCTTTCCTCAATCAAGATATTGGTATATTCAAATATTTGTGTTTTTCCAGCTTCTTAGACTCTAAACTCAAGATAGTTTTCATTTCAAACATAATCGTTTTAAATTATATTTGAAAGAATTGATAAAACGTGAAATAAAATTTGTTCATATTGTTTACCACAAATTTTTTAAATGATTTTAATAATTTTTGATTTGTTGACCGCAAAAATTGTATTTCCATTTAATGATTGTTGATGATTGATTCAAATATAGCATGCATTTGAAAAAATACCATATTGACATGAACGGTGGGAATTGAGAAACCTCTTTGCATCTCATCAAAATATTTATTTCCCACAAAACTACCCTTTTATTCAATTATTAGAGATGAGCAGATACTGCAGTTCAATTTCTTTGAAGTACTGTAAGATCCGTAACCTGGAACGTATATTCACTAACATCACAAGCACATTGTAATTAGAAATTTTTTAGTTAACAGCACCGGAAAATAATTACTATTCTTATCAAAGTGTATCTTCGTCGAAAACAAATCTAACAAACTAGTATCTTGGATGATAGTCAGGGTGTTAACTTTTCAATAGGACACACTATATACATAACAGAAATATAATAAAAGTAGATTTTCACAGAGGCAATATTTTAACGAACCTACTGTAATATCTGTTGATTTGATATATCCCAATGATGAGTAGTAATCTCTGTACAGTAATACGATTATGGAAACATGAGATGGGATAGAGCATAAAGTGAGTTGATTTTTAACAAAAATACTAGTAGGAAATCGACTGTGTCATCACATAAATGACAGTAGTTATATTCTGTTATGTTTTGTACTCGCAACTGTCTTTTATTAATTTTTTAAAAAACATTTAAAAACAAAAAATGGTTGCTTTTTAAAAATTTTTATCTTCAAAATGAAAACTCATACAGCAGTTTGGTTGTTTCAATGAAAAACAATTGTACATAATTGAAATGCGAACAAAATGAGATTTTTTACGACCCGATCGTATCTATCATAAGTAATGGTGAAAAACTCGAAAAACCGGAAAATTTTGCGATTAAAACTTATCATAAATCCGCCATTTTTCAATTTGTTCGGTTGTGGCCCTTCTTATGGAAGTAATGAATCATGTTTATATTTTATGTGTGCAAAAAACAGGAGCTTTCGAATTATTGCTTTTGGTACAATTGCTATTTAATTTTTTTCTTCACAATCTTGCTGCGTGGCTGACGGCTTCGTGATATAAATTCTCAAGTGACTTTGGAAACTTAACACACGGAGTGGCATGCAATGTTTTTTCTACTCATGTATACGAAAATGATAATTTTTCAACTGGATACACTACATGACAGTGATTCACTCTAGAAATGAAAATGAAGCAAATGAACAATATCATGTGACCCGATGGAAATATACTAAAAACAATTTGATGGATTTTTGACAATAATGACAGTTGATCTCAATACATGGCACTATCAGCAAACCAACGTCACTTCGATTGACAGTTGATAAACATTTTCACAATTATATTTGAACTTCTCTCTATAATTAATATAGACTCTGATACCGGAATTCCATTATTTTATAAATAACATCTGTCGTAGAAAAAATAGCGTTTCATACTTCGCTCGTGGACAAACTCTCACCTCACGAAAACAACAATATATTCATCTCTTGTTGAAAAATATACTATCATCCAACAAGTGGAAGAAATCGTTTTTTATGATATGATAATTAATAAGTTCTGTGATCAAATCAAAGCTACTTGCGTCTCAGTACCCTATACATGTCAGAATGACTTGACAGCGATTGTTTTACATTTTGGTCAAGGCAGGTTATGTGTGGTTGTCACGGGCATGATGCATTGCTAGCAAATGTTTAAATAAATTTTCATAATTGTCAGTGTTCCACGCAGAAAAGAAAAACTTTTGGAAGAAAAAAAAACGTATAGAAAATAAAGGAAACCGCGCCACCTCTAGACCTCTAGAGGTGGCGCTGCGACTGTCTTCTTACGAGACTCCGCATCCACCTCAGAGAATCATTTCAAGTATCAGTGATGTTGCATGACCAAGGACGTCGATGACTGCAAATGTTGTCGGACCTACCTTGCACTGAAGAGAGGCAATACACCTCGAAAGCGGTATGTACGTGGTCAAGTCGTTGATCATGTCAGGCAGGATTCTGCTACTTGATACAGAAAGCATTTGTGGCTGTCTCCCAGATTCTAGGGAGAACGCTGCACAGATATCTGTCAGATTTATTTCAACGTCCGTCGTGGTATTAGCCAAGGAAGTAGTTGTTTTCTGTCAGATATCTGCCTAAATTAAGGAGAGAATAAAAGGTTTTTACTGAAATTTCTGTCTCTCTCCTAAAGCTATCAGACTTTGTCTGATATTTTCAAATAAACTCTATCCCGAGTTACTTTGGAGTGCTTTCTGAGGTTTTCTAGAGGTGGCGCTGCGACTGTCTTCTTACGAGACTCCGCATCCACCTCAGAGAATCATTTCAAGTATCAGTGATGTTGCATGACCAAGGACGTCGATGACTGCAAATGTTGTCGGACCTACCTTGCAATGAAGAGAGGCAATACACCTCGAAAGCGGTATGTACGTGGTCAAGTCGTTGATCATGTCAGGCAGGATTCTGCTACTTGATACAGAAAGCATTTGTGGCTGTCTCCCAGATTCTAGGGAGAACGCTGCACATATATCTGTCAGATTTAATTCAACGCCCGTCGTGGTATTAGCCAGGGAAGTAGTTGTTTTCTGTCAGATATCTGCCTAAATTAAGGAGATAATAAGGGGATTTTACTGAAATTTCTGTCTCTCCCCTAAAGCCATCAGACTTTGTCTGATATTTTCACGAAGGGAAATATTTTCAAGTAGTTTTGCCAGATATTGAAACCAAGAAATCGAGAGGTTTCACCATACTAACAGTCAACCCGATCAATTTGTGTAAAAAGTACATGTCTTTTAGACGAAAAAATACTAGTTCCAGCCGCTTTTTTAATTTTTTTACGAAAATGGGAGGTGTACCAGCCCGTGTGAGGGAATAAAAATACACGTTGTCGAAGATACTCTACATCGGTCACTGCCTAGCCTGAGAAGGTCTTCGGCGACTCTTTTGGCCAATGCAGGGGCTAACATGACTACTTTGAAGCGTCACGGAAGATGGAAGTCCTCGACGGTAGCGGAAGGATACCTAGAAGAATCGGTGCATAACAAAATACAAATTCAATAAAAAATATGAGGTTCTAATATATTTATTTTACAATGACTTCATATTCTAATAAACCGTTAGCGTTTTCCTTCAACTCCAATATCAATGTGAATTCTGCTTGTGATAGTAATGAATAAAATTGAATATGAACGTGAGTTCTGATCCATAACTCACTAGTGAGGTATGGTTTATAACACATTGGTGTGTTATTTGACAGTTTACTTGTCTGAAATGACATTAATAGTGACAGTTATAACTGTCATGTGTTGGATAAAGATCATTACATATAGTTATTTCCGAATTTTTTTTAACTTCAATTTCAGAAAGGGTAAAAAACATTTAAGAAAAAATAATTTGAATTTTGTAAAAAGTGATAATTTTTATCAATTCTGAAGTACATGATATTTTCTGAAAAACTATTGACAATTCTGAAATTCGAATGATGGTTTCTGAAATCAAATGGGTTGATTATTTTCATATACAATTGATGCTTTCTAAAATCGAATAGCCTTTACTGGAATTCAACTAACACTTTCTGAAATGTAACTCACCAATCTGGAAATCAATTTTCGCTTTTTGAAATCCAAGTCAGTATTCTGAAATACAATAATTGATACATTTCAAAATATGATTAACTATTCTGAATTTCAATTTACACTTTCTGAAATTGAATTTACGATTTCTCAACCGACGATTGACTCACTTTCACTTAGTGAAACATCCATTTTTGTTTCACTGAACAACTAACTCTCTTTAATTTCTCAACTGATTTAATTTGTCAACTGATTTAATTTGTCAGAGGATTTGCTGAAGTCTATTATTCCGATGGTTTTATGACAGGCTGATATTTTATCCAACAGAATTGGAAATGTTGAATGATTGGGAATTTGTAATGCTCTTGTTGGAAAATATACTGTTATCCAAGTGGAAGAAATCGTTTATTTATGAAATGATAATCAATAAGTTCTGTAATAAAATCAAAGCTACTTGCGTCTCAGTACCCTATACATGTCAGAATGACTTGACAGCGATTGTTTTACATTTTGGTCAAGGCTGGTTATGTGTGGTTGCCACGGGCATGATACATTGTTAGCAAATGTTTAAATACATTTTCACAATTGTCAGTGTTCTCTGCAAAAAAGGAAAACTTTTCTGAAGAAATAAACGTATGGAAAATAAAGGAAACCGATGAAAGTAACGTTCCTGAGGATATCCTTACGGAAGCGGAAGATTTTGCCAGAATAGTACCGAGATGCATAACACAAGGAGTTTAAAATGTTTGAGTCTTGGATGAATTCACGGGAAATGAAAGGTATCGATGAAACAGTTCTATTGGCTTATATTTTACATTTTCAAAAAAAAAATTGCCCCATCGTCGCTATGGACCAGATACTTAAGTACTACATGATTCGCTGGGCTATTCACCTTCATAAAAATCGACATTTCAAAATATTTCAAACTAACGAGATTTTTTAAAAGCAAATCACAGTGATACAAACCAAAGAAGTCCAAGACATTAGAACAACCTGAAACAGAAAAGTTTTTGAACGAAGCTTCCGACGACGAGTAATTGTTGATGAAAGCGGCTTTGGTAATGGGGGTTTTCAGTATCGTAAAATATGCACAAATATGTAATCCAAGTCACTATTCTGAAATACGATTGATTCATTTCAAAATATAAGTAACTATTTTGAATTTCAATTTACACTTTCTGAAATTGAATTGACGATTTCTCAACCGACGATTGACTCAATTTTAGTGAAACATACAACTGAACAACTAACTCTCTTTAATTTCTCAACTGATTAAATTTGTCAGAGGATTTGCTGAAGTCTATTATTCCGATGGTTTTGGCTGATATTTTATCCAACAGAATTGGAAATGCTTAATGATTGGGAATTTGTAATGCTCTTTTTTTTGCGACAGAAAAAACAGCCGACTGTTTTGTTATTTCAAACCAGCTGTAGGCCGTTCATTTTGTTTCCAACTTCCATTTCCTAAATGAACATGTGAATGTAAAAACCCGCCACATGCACTTACATGCGATTGATATATGGTGTGTTCGGTGTGTTAGCTTATATTTTCTTTTTCAATATCCTGATTTTTATGATAATTACAAGAAATGAGATTTAATCAACAGAAGAAACAAAAGAGCTTTTTTTTATCGGATAAATTTCGTTCTTCAACGAAATAACTTTGTCAATTCATTCGACTTCCGGCAATGGTGGATGACTGACGGCGTTCTCGTGTCTCAAGTCAAGTACATGTGTGTGATTGTTGTAGTGTAGTTTGTGTTGTATTGTCTGCCGTCTTTAGTACGTGCAATCACCCGATTTTTAAGTGTTTGTGACGTCTGCCGTACACCCCAGTTTTCTAACCGTGGTTAAACGTGCAATCAACAAAAAATTGTTTTTTAAATTTTTTTTGGGTGGAGGTATTGCCTTGAGCAAGATTCCCCCTCCACCCCCTGACGAAGTCCCCACTACTCACGCCAATAACCAGGCTGGGGTAGGGCGGATCCCTACGTAGTGGGGAGAGTGCTGGACAAGTGCGCCAATAGGAAGCAAGGTCCAATAAACACAGAGAGAGAGAACTTTGCCAATTTTTAATTTCATGGGAAAAACTGACGTTAAATCTCCAGAATAGACCTCTTGAGAATGTATGTAACTCTACAAGAAAAATCTAAGAGTGTCATATCAGGCAACCTAGCTGTCCTTCTAAAGGAACATGCCTGTTTAGCCAACGATCCAGATTCTTGTCTTTCGGTCATTTTGAATCAGGGCTTTAGTAGTAGGGGATGTACAATCTTGCTGGAACTTGAGGTCAATTTTTAAGGCATTTGGGATTGTCTGCATGAATCTATTCTTGAATCTTGGGGTTGATACGATTTTGTAGCAGACTCCCAGATTATCAGTCGAAATTTCAGGATACAAGTCGAAATTTCGAAATAAAATTCGATAGGAGAAAATTGTGGATGTCGATGGCCTTATTGAATATCTCAAAAGGCACAAGATAAAAAAATGGTCAGTTTTTGAGATAGTCAAGGTGGAATTGATGTTTTCAGCTATCAGTGGTTATGAATGCCACAAACAGATCGATTGTTCTACCGACTCGATAGTCCAGAAACTTGATGGAAACTTTACCCAGGAGGTTTTCAGGATCGACGATAATGAATCTGGGGTCAGAATTGAAAAATTAACGTCAATCATGACGGGTCCGCACTTCCCAACAATATACACCTTCATTAACTCTATTGTTAGGACATATATTTTGATGAATATACTTTCGAAGTACTCAGTCAAGAATGCAAGACCTCATTTTCATTTCTTGAGTTTTTGACAGATATGCTTATGTCAGGCGTGCGTGGTTTCAAAATGGAGAAATTTTTCTTGTTGATAGAACTCATCGCGATGCCTGGTCATGGTTTGAACAGTTAGGTATTACTTGCTGGATGCCTGCTACAAATGAACAACACCAGTTAACCACGGAATATGCTAATAGAATACGCATTGTCATAGAGAAGCGGTGGATTGTGGAAGCGAGAAATATTTGCTGGAGTTGTTATAGTGCCACATTTACACAATCTACACGATTTTTACTGTATTGATGCAACTATAATTAATAGGTATCATCCATTAATCATCATGAAAAATGGTAAGGCGGAACTTGCAAGACAAGAGAATCTAAGTACAAGACGTGCTCAATGGAGACGACTAATCAGTGATGCAGTTCCAGATTTTCCAGTTCTGGATTCACAATCTTTGAGAGATTGCTCCTTCGCATATATGTATGCTTGATAGAGATGGCGATGAGGAACTTCAAGTTGATGAAAATATTTCAGTACATGAATCTATGAGATTGATATATACTCTAGATTTCGAAGAGCTACTATCCATCAAGTATATATTTCATAATTTAGGAGTAATGATGATGATGTCTTCTAGAATGAAGGTGATCTTATAACTGGATATTATTGTACCTGCCAGTCAGGAGATCGAACCTAGGTACCTGTGCATACATCGCTAGTGCATTATGGCACCTAGGTTACGCTCGATATCAAGCGAACATAAAATATCCTGATACAGGTTCATTGGACGTTATAACCTCTATCCTGCAGTTGTTGAATATCAATTTCATAACATCATTTCATTTGATTATGATAAAAGTGACTCACAACATCTGTCTTTTGAAAAACCAGAAACAAGATCAGTTCTTTTCTGAACCACTTACAAAACGTGCAAAATACAATTGGTATTCTCCACGTGGTGCAAATTGGTTCAAAGTGATGTCGCTGGCTGCACCAACTTCGTTATTGAAATAACGTGTACGTATACTAACTTACAGTAACCATAGCCGGGTTATCATGGTTTTACCACAGTTTATAGCTAAAAGAATCAGTTCGCTCACTCGCCGCCATCTTGTGTACAAGCGCAGGGGAAACAAATTCGGGTTGCGCAATACATTTGCACACAAACTTACATATTTTTCAAGTGTACTAAAAGTATTCAGTTTCCAGAAGTATATAGATTTCGCGTGTTTTATTTTTCATTGAAACGATTTCTGGGCTCCTATAGGAAACTGCAAACATGTTTGGGTACTTCTTTATTCATGAAATACCATTATTTTTCCAGTAAATTTTCAGAAAATAAGAGCTACATATGCAGCTCAAGTAGTGTTCAGTGCAACTGTTTCTGCAGAAACAAATGCTTGTTTATCTTTCAGAAAACTCCCATTAGCAGACTTCAACACAGAGAAAACTCCCATTAGCAGACTTCAACACAGTTGAATTTATAGAAAAAATTGATAATTTCTTTGATCTATTCAATTCATCAACAGTCCACAAGGCATAATCATTCAATAGGACTTTCATGGGGACAGATACACAAATTCAATTTCTTAAAGATATGTTGGCGTTCTTCGAATTACTTTGTTGTCTAACGAAACAAAAATATAACCAAAGGGATAACATTTATTTTTGGGTGGAAATTGTCAATCTCGGCCTTTTTGCAAATGTGGGATGTTTTAAAGGAAAACAAAATTCATACAAGAAGAATGAATCAGGCCTGTTTAGATTTTTCTTTCGATAAAATCAGGCAGTAAAGTGGATATTGCGGAAATTCTGCACCTATACAATTTTAAAGGACATTTAAAATTTTTTTTGCAATTAGCTATCTGGATAATTCCTAAGGAACAAACTGCCTTGATTTTGATTCAACAACCACGTCAATTCAATCAATTCAATTCTCTCAAAGTAGAAGTTAACGACTACATCATCAACCTCAATATAACATAAAGAATGATTTCGTTTCGTTTGAAAAAAACACAAGTGAAAAACATATTCGAATCGAAATATGGCATGAACAAGCTGACTCAAACAATTTACAGTTTTCACAGGGCTTATCCAAATGCAAATAATGATTCATTTGGCAACTTAAAATGCTTGATACTATTTTTTTTTGTAATATATACATGCTCTTGAAAACTGTTCTTGTGAACTTTTTGAAAATTTGGCCACAAAAGAAGGTATTGGATAGAATATTAAAAATTGTCCTTCAAAAATTGATTTCTGTAAGCCTTGTCAAGACTTCTCAAAATATCACTCATTGTCACTGCTAATATTCCATAGCAAAATTTGCTTCTATTATTTTTATCACAATACATCATTGAAGTAGAAAATACTTTAGGTCTATTGGATTAGAAAAAAAATTGAAAATTCGAAACTAGAGCCACTTTGCATCAACTATAACATAATTTTTTTAACATATTTTTATTTTTTTGAAAATATCCAAGTAGAAACATTTTTAAAAAGAAAAAATCCTTCCAGCAGATGGGATTATTACATCTCAACTGTTTTTTCCAGATTTCATCAAATTTAAATCATCCGAAAAAGTGAAAGGTTAAGAAAACGCGAAAAAAATAAAAGTTGTTCAAACTGGTCCAAACTTGGTAGGTGGGTAGGAAACCGAAAAATAAACAACTTTTTCATATAATATTTTTCGAAATATTGAGAAATAACCTAACATTCTGAATTTTTTTTGAAAAAATGTCAAATTTGACAGGTGTAGCCAATAGATAGAAAACAATCGTAATCGTCATTTTGCATTATTTTCAAAGCGAAAACTGTTCACGAACTCTAAATTTGCAATAAGTGAATAATAAAAAAAAATCCCATATGATGCGGACTTTAACGGTGACACTGTATATGAAAACTCATTTATCTACATTCAGTTAATTTTATTGTTTACGAATATTGCATTTGCCCCAATATTTATGAAATGCTTGTTTATCTTTCTGGTTCCGTAAAAGTACCATTTGGTTTACCACATTCAATAGGACTCTATAGGTTTTATTCAAGATCAAGATCCTGACATTGAGAAAATATAGATATCTTCTTCAGTGTTTCGAAGAAGTTGAAATAATTGTGAATGGAAAATTGAAATACTTTATCCTATAAAATTACAATTACTAGAGTGTGGTAATCATTAATATTGGAATAAATCGTGTCATAAGAAATTTCTCATCTTGCTTAAATTTATTAACTTATATAATATGTTCTCAAAATTAGCTTCTGAATATTTAATTTCGATACGCCATCGTCAACTAGAACACACTGATCGCAAAACTTTTTCGACATATTCAAATTAACCAAAAAATAAGTAATATTTCCATTACAAACTCCTGCCCAATTTTGAAAGAAGTCAGTACAATAACCACAAAACTTTGTTGTTCTATAAAGTTTTTGTCACAAAATTTGGTATCTTCTAGATTTTCAGCAATTTTTTAATAGGGAGCCCATAATGCATACATTTTATCAACTGAATGATGTTAAAAAACAATAATCTGCAATAAAAAAACAGACCTCAACACGGTCAAAATATTCACAGTTTAGGTACCTATTTTTAGTTCCAGCAGTATATCAATTTTGTTGTTGAGCATTGTACGAATTGTAAGCGCCTGTATGCGCTAGGGATAAGGTTGCAGGTTGCGCAGTGCACAAACGTGCACAAAAAGATCAAAGTGCCGACAATAACTCTCAGTCGCCCATAGTCATGACACATTAAAATCTGCAAAGAAAATAATTAGTAGGGTAGATGAATCTACGTACCACTGACCAATAACTCATCATCCGCTTATCCAACCACTTAAAAAAAAAAACAATTTTTCGGTAAAAATATTCTCCATAGGGTTATCGTGTCATAACCGACCCTGAAAACCCCCTCGGCCAAGTTTTCATCAAGTTTCGGAAATATCGAAAAGGGTCCCATTTTCGGTGCGCCATATTAGGACCACTGACGTGAATTCCTCAACTCTAACCGTATATTCGTTTTCAGCGACCCCACAAAAATCCCGATGGGTGAATTCTCCATCAAGTTTTGGAACTATCGAGTCGTTGGAACAATCGATCTGTATGTGGCATACTTACGTAACTACCACTGATAGCTGAAAATGTCATTTTTACCTTGATTATCTTAAAAACTGTTAATTTTAAGACCTTGCGCCCATAAAAATATTTAATCAGGGCATCGATATCTAAAATGTCCTGAAGTTTCAGCCAATTTCTCCGAGAGACACTTATCATAAGGTTTGTTGCGGGGTCCTTTCGACTTAATAGTCGTAATCTCGATATATAAAATAAACAAATAAATAAATAAAAAACAAATAATCTATGGCCCTTCCAGGTTTCCGTAAGTTTAAAACTGATCTCACAATTTGTTTAAATTATCTTGTTTTGAATTCATTTCAATTCCACCTACTATAATAATAATAATAATTCAATGGTACACCTGACAAATCTTCGGAAACCATACTAATTTTGAGTTAAGTTTAACGTAGTTTCACATATCGACTGCTTCCATTGTCATTGATAATCATCAGCGCAGGTTAGCTCACACAATATAGAATCATAAATGGTTTGACCTTGACCAAAGAGTTCCCGATAGAATCACTGAAATATAAATAGTGCTAATTCTGATTCCCAAAGTCACTCCGATTATTCATAGTGTCAACTATACAGTGCGGCTTTTCAAAGTCCCCTCTAATAATTTTCAACGATTTGATTTACAAACATAGAAAAAACTGTTTGGAGGGTGTCACTGATACTACTTTTTGAAATAAAACGAATTGTGATTGCTCAAAAGATGGCGCAGGGGCACAACAACTTCAACAATTTAAATGACATGGGGGATCAAGTGTCACATCATTGAAAAAATGATTCAAACTGTATAGTCGAAATTTGGGATATAATAAACAAATAATACGTTCTTAACTGTTTCAATTGAATTCAATGTTTGGAAATCGTTCCTCCTACATTTTTGGAGTCCTATTTCTGAAATTAATAGACGCAGTATGATACTTTGCAACTTGACTATAAGACGTTGAATGAAAGGCATAGCACAACAATTGAATGGAGCCTGTTTATAGACGCATATTTGCCGATTGAAAACTTCATGAAACCAATACAAACGAGTGCATAAAATTATACTGTCTATTCAAACTTTTGATCATCAGGATATCAAATTCTACGACATACTGTAACTCTGGATGGCTTTTGTACATATTAGTCCTTCACTAGTAGTAAAAATAACGCAGTAGAAAATTCGAGAAAACTCTAGAAGTATTAAAAGTGATCATCTTATTCGAAATGAATACTCAGCGAAATTGAAATGAGAAATATGGAGGTTCTACGTCTATAATTCTTGGGCAATGTTTCTCAGGAGGCTTTATAAAGTGTCCCCATTATTTTTGTATGAGCTTTTGAATGGGTTTCAGAAAGAACTCCATTCCCGAGTCCATTCTATACGCGACCGAAAACTTTCTTATTATTTTGTCAACACGTGTGCTCAGTACAAACTTTCCTTATTTAATGCTTAAACGTTGTCTACCTGAAACATATCACTCTGAGGACCACACAGTTTTAACAAAGACAAAACGTAATGGAATGATGTGGAAATCCCTATTAATGTGAGCGAGAAGAATTTTTCATGAAATATCCCATTTGGGACTTGAGTGTCAGTGATGCTACTTTCACAGGTAGCACCAAATCATTGGTTGAACGTCTTTTTCGTATAGAGCCGATATACTGAGTGATAAAGATATCAGTAGCAGTCCTCTTTTGCCCTTTGTGAACTCTTTATTTGGACTTCAATCTCCTGAGAAAATTCTGAGTAGTTCAAAACTATTTTAATTGGTGGTTACTGCGACTTGATTTTTTTTGATCCAAGTTCTGATCAGGGTTTCACCAAGTCAAGTAGCTTGGCTTGTGCTTGAAATTCAAGCTTTCAAAAACAAAAAGCTTGGATTGTCTTGAATTTTACGAACGTAAGCTTGGCTAGGTTTCAAGCTATTTCCAAGCCTTTTCAAGTTATCGAGATAAAATTTTGATACAATCAGCCCTATGCTGTATCACTTTCGTTAAAAATAACTTCACCGTTATTCGCCATTTCCGTTATTTTGCAATTGCTTGGTAATAGCAAAATAACAGAAATGGCGAATAACGGTGACGTTATTTTTAACGGAAGTGATACAGCGTAGAGCTGATTATAATTATATCAACTGGATCTATTGTGTGGTCCTAATTTTAGATAATAGAAACAAAGTGGAAACTTTCCTAACCACTTATTGAGGAAGGAACTCACAAAAACCGGTAGTGTCAAAATTTGAAGATATGTATGAACGAATATGCTACTGTTCTAATACTTCCAATACTGATACGAGTTCGAGTTCATCTAAATTTAACACAGTGAATACAACGGTACAAAATGTTTGATACAATTTTATTTTATTCAAATTAGTAGAGTTTATTTAAAAAAATACCAGATGAAAAAAGTATGGCGATACTAAATAGATGAATATTTGAAAATTCCAAGGGTTCAAGGATGGTAAGATATTCTAGATTGGTGGCGACGCCATCAAAATGTTATCCCAAAATGTTCAAAAATTGCTAGAGTCTTACTATCGATACCTCTAATCTTGGCTTCCACTAAGAATACTTTTTTCTCTGATTGGTAGCAAATATTAATTTTGCAGACACATATCAATCGGCAAAGTATCACTTTTCCTGCCTGGAGGCAGCAAAGTGATTATTCTGAATGGAAATGAAACATTTGTCATTTTTCAAACTATTATTATTATGGACATATAGGTACATTTCCATAGCAACCAACCATTCCAACAATTGCGATATCTTTCAAATTTTGTTTTTATTTATCAGTACAGGAAAAATAAAAAAATTGTGGAAATTGTAATAATTTGCAAATACAATATCTTGCATATATCATTACAAACAATCGGAGAAAACAATATATTTTCAACTCGGCAGCAAAGTAGATTGACTGCCTCAAGGCGCGTTTTTGATTCCTGATCACAGCTATTTGCCCAACGACTCAGATTTTAGAAACATTGAGAGTTTGGTAAAATATTATCAACAGATTTATACACTAATATAATATAAGAACGTTATATTGAAAACCGAAAGAAAAATACTTTTATCGTGCAAAATATGATTAAGGTAGATTTAAACATTGTGAAAAACCTGGAAAAACGTATAACCAACATAAAATAGTGAGTGCACCTGAGTCACCGACATATTACCTGGCAAAGCATATAACCCCATTATTTCAGAAAAAAATAATTTCCACTTAAAAGATTCAACATACGTTATAGAGAAAATTAAGGATCTAACTCTGAAACTAAGTGATATACTCTTCAACTTCGGCATTGTATCTGTGGTCACCAACGTATCGCTTCCTTGAGGGAGATATATAAAATGATCCTGAGTCATAATGTCGAAGTTTTCATATCATATTTTACCGGAAGCTACTGCCAGTCGAAAGAAGATTATTATGAACAAATAGATGGCGCAGCGATAAGGATTCTACTCAGTCCAGAGATTACAAATTTCTTATGGAGCATTTCTAGAATGAGGAATTGGACAAGTCTGAATTCAAATCAACCATATAGTTACCATACGTGGATGCCATCTCTGCCATTTGGAGATATGAAAGAGACAGACTGAATGGTTTCTTAGACAACCCGAATTCCCAATTCCCCAGCATCAAGTTTACCACCGAGACTGAGCAAGACAAACGGATAGCCTTCTTAGGTGTGCTTTTTGGAAGATGTGGCATCTGACTGACTCGCGCAAAGTGTACCGAAAACCTACATAGAGTGATAGGTACTCTGACAGAACGTTCTCGGAGATAATGTGAACCAGAATATTTACATGGAGAACTAGATCATCTTAAAGTGGCCTCAACATCAAATGAATTTGGTGTGGTGTATCCGAGATCAACAAAACTTTATATTAGCCAAGGATGGAACTTGTTTCTTCAATAGTTGCATACCTTGCACATGTAGGGAGGTGTACATTGGAACCACTAAAATATCTATGTGTACAAAGCAGAAACAATATGAAAGAAACGGCAGGTTAGGTCAAACAGAGATATCGGCACATATGAGCACATGTTCAAGACTGCTTGGCCCATTCACGGGTAACACAACCGATTCATATGGGCAATTGAAATTCATAAACACACGAATAATTTCAATGAGAATTTGGTGTGGTCTTTCTATGTAGACAATGCGTTTGTCGAATCAACACATACAAGGATGTCTCTGGAATGGTTTCTTCATCAACTCAACAACCAACACCTTCACATCCAGATTACTGTGAATAAAAAAGATGAACAACTGCTTTTCCTGATTTCTTGATCATCAGAGAACCCGTGTCAACATAAGGGCAAGTCGGGATTTTGCAGGAAAGCGCCGGGTAGCTCGAATTTTCCATCCCGACGGCCCAAAGTTGCCAGAATTTATTTTTGTTCTGGGACTTTGGAAGAAATTTTATTTTCGTTGATAATTTCGACTCTGTCCGAGTTCTGAAAAGAACTCTCAGAGATTTCTGCATCTCAGTGTGAATACGAATTCTTTCATTATTTTGGTGGTGTTTCCCACCGAAATTCCACTTGCTACAAAACGCCAGGCCGTAGATTTCAATATCGCAACTTATGATCACCAAAACCACTGATATCAAAGTTATAATCGACTTCATATTTTCTGGACCCCCGTGGGTCGTCGGAAAGTGTCTGGCTGGACACTGGCAAATTTTCGAGCTAAAGCTCTTATATTTATACTTTGCCGCACTCGGCCGATATTGCCTCTGACCAATCAGAGCGCTCGGACCGAGTGGGCGGGGCTTCGCTGAAATGCGAATTTTATTTCGAGATTTCTCTCGAGAAACCTCAATTTTCGAAAGAATTCTTTTGCTAATTTGAACAAACTTTCATAAATACATATTTTACCAAATCAGTGGTTTTGGGGGATCATCACACGCCCCCCCACAAGAAATCGCTTGGCGTTTGTGTGAAAGTTCGTTGGGATTGTGTCCTGAAAAGGACCGTTTTTATTTTCATACATGGGTATAAGCCTTTATTAATCAAACAATCAAATTTCGAATTCTTTTGATAAATAGCTGAAAAGGTAGAAAAACTCATTACAGGCTAAAAAGAAGAACTAAAATTAATATATACAGTCAAAAAGATGAGTAAAAAAAATTGAAATATTTACACATGCTGAAAAGCAATCTTATCATTAATTATATACAATCTTAACCTGAAAAATGTGTACGAGTGCCTAGAAATAAAAAATTATGATTAATTATATACAGTGCTGAAATAAATGAATGATTAGTACAATTTATCCAGTAAAAGTTCATGAAATAACTTTTCAGAGAAAATTCAAACTTTCACATGAAAAATAAAGTCTATGGAAAAAATGTTCATTAAGTAAAATTGTTTGGCAAAAGGATATGGTTGAACTCCACTCGGCCTTCGTCCTCTTGGTTTCTTCCATAAAGTTTCCCTTTGATGAAAAACCTCGGCTTCTCGGAAAATGACTTGTTAACTTGCCTTTGCCTCCTGGCTAAAGGACAACCGGCGTCGGTGCGGTAGCTCTTAACTATGTCAAATTACCCCAGACCTCCAGGCCTGGGAACGACAGCTGGCTGCTAAGAGTAGTGTAATACTACCTTGATACTTACAAGTAGTATCTTCGAATCCACCTTGGGTATTTCACTGAGGCCACTTTACGAATTCTTCCTTAAGTCTTCAGACCTCGCTTCGTTCGAGCCATTCGATGCCTCTCTATTTTTCTTCTATACTTCCAAACTCATCCCAATTCTCCAGGGAACCTGTTTTCCCCTGAAAACAGCACTTGGATATCTTCTCATTCCAAAGTCCCAGCTCGGGCGCCATGTCAACATATGGGCAAGTCGGGATTTTGCAGGAAAGCGCCGGGTAGCTCGAATTTTCCATCCCGACGGCCCAAAGTTGCCAGAATTTATTTTTGTTCTGGGACTTTGGAAGAAATTTTATTTTCGTTGATAATTTCGACTCTGTCCGAGTTCTGAAAAGAACTCTCAGAGATTTCTGCATCTCAGTGTGAATACGAATTCTTTCATTATTTTGGTGGTGTTTCCCACCGAAATTCCACTTGCTACAAAACGCCAGGCCGTAGATTTCAATATCGCAACTTGTGATCACCAAAACCACTGATATCAAAGTTATAATCGACTTCATATTTTCTGGACCCCCGTGGGTCGTCGGAAAGTGTCTGGCTGGACACTGGCAAATTTTCGCATTGGGATCTTCACTACTGGTGCGAGTTGGAGCCTAGCTCCCTTACTCTTTCACCTCGCTTTTCGCCATCTGCGAAAGAATTATTAGGTCGTAATTTGATGGTGTGAGTTCAGGACGGTATCAGAGCACTAAGTGCCCCGGGCCGCCCTCGTGCGGTGTTTCCCCTTTGGTGACTGGGGGTGCGATTTACGATGAAAAGAGACTTTTCACGCAATTTCGTCGGAGAGTTGGTGGATTAGACCACGGATAGACGTGGTCGTTTATGACGGGTAGGGTCGTCAATAGTATAATCTACTGCTGCCCTGACAAGCGGATTTTCATGTACTTCCGCACAATCCAATACACGCTGATTACGCTCTTGGATGGACTGCTTAATGGAAGGCAGCCCCAGATCGTCACGGATTCGTACGTTACGCACGAACCACGGAGCATCGGTTATCATCCGCAGATATTTGCTCTGGACCCGTTCCAGAGCAGCTATATGGGTAGGGGCGGCTTGACCCCAGGCGGCTGAAGCGTACATCATGACGGACTTGACCATCGAGTTATAAAGAAGCACTTTGTTCTTCAGACTGAGTTTACTCCTCCTGTTAAGGAGCGGGTAAAGTACACCCATCCTGGAGTGCAATTTTGCTCTCAACTCAGTTATGTGTGAACTCCAGGTGAGTCCACGGTCGAATGTAAGGCCGAGGTACTTGACCCGCGGTGACCAGTCAATCTCCCTTCCTGAGATTGTCACTCTCCCTTCCGGATAGGTCCGTCTCCTCCCCAAGGAGATTAGCTGCGTCTTCGCTGGGTTTACTCGTATTTTCCAATCCAGGAACCATTGCTCAAGACCGTCAACTGCAGACTGCAGATAGACGATCCCTTGCTCCGGATTCGCTGAACTGGCGAGCAACGCGGTGTCGTCAGCGTACAAGGATGCTTTCACGTGTGCTGTTCTCGGCAGGTCACTTGTGTATACCGAATAGAGCACCGGAGACAACACGGCGCCCTGAGGAACTCCGGCTTCAATGGCCCTCGTGTCCGAGAGCTCATTTTCCGCCTTAACCTGAAATGTTCTCCCTTTTAGAAAGGAGCCAATCCATCTCACCAGCCCCCGAGGAAAGCCCAGGAGAGCCATCTTATAGAGAAGACCTTCGTGCCATACTCGGTCGAAGGCCCTCGCTACATCGAGAAGAAGCAGAAAGACAAAATGTCTTCTGTTCAACTCAGTGATGGTCTCCTCGACCATCCTCAGAGCCTGGAGCTCCGTACTGTGACCCGGTCGGAATCCGAATTGTTCGTTAGGGAGAACATTCCGGTCAACGATTTCATCTTGGAGTCTTTCCAACACAACGCGTTCCGCCAGTTTAGCTACCGAACTAAGGAGGCTGATGGGCCGATGGTTCTGCGGGAACATCGGGTTTTGACGTGCCTTCGGGATCATGACCACGATGGCATGTTTCCACCTGCTGGGGAAGTGCCTAAGACGCAGAGGATTGTTGATCACATTCCGCAAGGAAGTGATCTGGCTGTCCGGGAGTTTTTTCAGCATCACGTTAGTGATCGAATCCGCTCCCGGAGCCTTTCTCTTCGGGAGACCCCGAATTTGCGCCTTAAGCTCCTCCTCAGAAGCTGGTCTAATGTCATCGTTATCGTCCTCATGAAGTATCTGTCTGGCCCTCCGTTCCACGAAGATGTCCCGATCGTCGTCATCATCCTCGTCGATGTTTAGCTCAAACTGACGTTCCATTGTGTCGGCAAAGGCCATGGCTTTGTCGATCGACGAATAACACATTCCGCGCGCACCATGAAGGGGCGGTAGCTCCGCCTTCCGATCTTTTCGCCTTTTGACAATTCGCCAAAGCTCCTTGTCTCCAGGCTCAAGAGCGGAAAGCGTTTCGCTCCACCTCTCATTCCTATAATCTAGGATCGCGTTTTTAACTTCATGAGCCTTGTGGCTGGCTCTTACCCGATCACCAGGGAACAGTGTCCTCTGAGAGATTCGTCTTAACCGGTTCCGTTCGCGGATGAGGATTTTAATCCTCTCTGGAAACTCGTTATACGACCTCAGAGGACCCCGCTCACTGGTGGTGGCGGCCTCAAGTGCGTCCTTCATAGTGCGCTCGAAGTGCGCTACTGCATCTTCCAACTCAGCTGAATCTTGGAGTATCTCAGGCACGACGTGTGCCTCCGCGAGATTCGCCGTGAAAGCATCCCAGTTCACCGACTTACGAAGCCAACTTCCCTGGGGAATAGGATCATCGCCCAGCCATAAAACGACTGGATTATGATCCGAACTTAACTCGGAAAGGGGATAGACTTCCCATGTCCAGGGGATGTTCCTGATCAGCGCGATGTCCAGCACATCTGGTCTGAAATGACCGTAGTGTGTGGGCTCACCGGGACCCACGACATGATAGTCATGTTGGTCCATGTGTCTCCAGAGCGCCATCCCATTGCGGTTAGACACCCGGCTCCACGACACGTGCTTGGCGTTAAAATCGCCTGCGACGATCGTCGGAGTATTGTCTTCCATTAAGAGAGAATCCAGCATATCATCCTGTATTGGATTGTTTGGAGGGTTGTAAGCAGAGATTACCCTAAGAACGCCCCTGCTCGTCTGGACCTCGACACCAACCACTTCCGTACCGTGGTTTCTTTGGCCGTCAATGCCGAATTGTGCGACGGGGAGTGCACGTTTGGCTAGAACAGCCACGCCCCCTCCACGTCGACCAATACGGTCCTCTCTGAAAACTCGATAATTGGGAATCGCAATAGGTTCATTGTCAAGATGGGTCTCTTGAAGGAGCACGAGGTCGACATTGTGTCGCACCATGAAATCTTCAAGATCCCATTTCTTGTCTTTGAAACCATTACAGTTCCAAAATATGATCTTCAAGGAACTGGGCCTCCTGAGATGTACAGCCATTAACGGGCCTCAGAAAGCACGGCTTGGTTCGGCACAAACATGGTCTGTAAGGCCGGAAACTGCATGAAGAGTTCTTTCATCTTCTCAAGGGCGGCGAAAAAGTCGTCCGGACCACTTGGCTTAGTCGAGGAGGGGCCGGCTTTCGTGGCACCCGAGTAGGAGACTCCCGCACGGACAGTGCCGGAACCTGCAGCGATCGCGGCTGGGCTAGAGCCAGCTTTGGCTGCCTTTCCGGCAGCAGAGGGTGCTCCCCTCCCTGTGCCCTTGGCGTTTCCGCTTCGGGGCCTAGGGAAGTTGGGGCAACCCCTATAACTGGCCGTGTGGGACCCTCCACAGTTGGCACATTTTGCCTTTTCAGCTCTAGGCTTTGTGCACTCCTGACTTAGGTGCTTTCCGGCACACTTGACACACACAGGAACTGCCATGCAGTTCCTCTGTGCGTGCCCGAAGCGCTGGCACTTATGGCACTGGCCCACCGCGCCCCTAGGTTTCTGAGGCTCGGTCGTAATCTTCACAGAGAGGATATCAGTAACTTGATATATTTCTCGTTCCGATTTAGGAACGAGCACCAGGACTAGGGGCATCGGCTTCCGGTTACGGTTGTAAAGCCGTGCCACCACTTCGGGGTTGAAGCCCCTCCTCAATAAGTCTTCCTCTATATCCTCGCAGAGGACAAACTCAGGTACACCTCGGAGGAAAACCCTGAGGGGTTTGTCCTCGGCGAAATTGTATGTATGATGGGGAACCTTGCCCTCTATCAGCACGTGCGATAGTTTACGATAATCGGCTACGGTAGCAGATTGTACCCTGATACCGTCCTGAACGTTAACGGCTTTCGTGAACTCGATCTTCTTCGCCTTCATTTGCTTATTGACCTCGACCCAACAATCCTTTTGCCGAATAGTGATCGGCGGTATGAATTTTCGGGGAGTCGCTGGCACGATGTTGGAGCCCCTCCTCGCTACAGCAGTGCTTGGCCCAGCTTGTGCTGAGTCTGCTTCTACAACGGTCTGTGCGTCGTCTTCGTCATCATTAGGTACGGCAGCGGGCCTCTTACGTGCCTTGCCTTTCTTCGTCACAGGTACCAGGTTTTCCTGGACGGTTTCAGCAGGGGTGGGGGCGATGGTCTGCCCTGTGGCGCCTACGGCACCATCCACCTGCATTTCGTCGTCGTTGTTTTGTTGAACCTCTGCTTCGACGTTCGAACTTGGTACAGATTCGCTAGTGTTGCTTGTGTTAGTACTCGCACCCACATCACTGCACGATTCCGCGCTTGTCACGGTAGTGTCGGAGGTGACCGATCTGGCACCCGACCCTCTACGAATACAAACTCGTTTGGGTCTGATAACAGACCCGGCACCCTCGACCCTTGGGGCCGGAAGACTTGGGTAATCGTCCCTTAGACTAGGGTTAAACAATGACACGTCATCGTCATCCTTCACAATTTTCGCCACGTCTTCCGGTCCGACGCCGAATCGTACAATGATGTGCTTGAGAATAAGCAACAAATCGCTTTTGGAAGCATTTTCCAACAATTTATCTGGTCAGACATCTTCGCTTTGTAAATGATATATCGAAACGCAAATTCACACAATAAGGCCTACTCACCCTGTATCACCACACTAAAGATCCCCAGTTCCGAACTGAGGAAATTCCCGGCTTAAGGCCACTCCCCCTTTTCTATAACGCAGTTGTAAGATTTTGAGTTGCCACTTTGGCCAAAACTAACCTCAAAATACACCCTGAAGCTATGCAGCGAAATGTACGTAAAGACACGCCCCTTCAGAACACGTCAGCTCTCGTCGACGTCTAACAATCGACTCTTTGACGACGACGGCAAATTTTTTTTTTTTTTTTTTTTTTTTTTGAGCTAAAGCTCTTATATTTATACTTTGCCGCACTCGGCCGATATTGCCTCTGACCAATCAGAGCGCTCGGACCGAGTGGGCGGGGCTTCGCTGAAATGCGAATTGTATTTCGAGATTTCTCTCGAGAAACCTCAATTTTCGAAAGAATTCTTTTGCTAATTTGAACAAACTTTCATAAATACATATTTTACCAAATCAGTGGTTTTGGGGGATCATGACACCCGATGAAATTTAATGGACTTCTACCACAGGTTAATGAATGCTAGTCGAGCAACTCTTGTCCATTTCTACAAGACACTTCTTTTCCAAAGGAAGACAACTAGTTTAGACATATGGTTCAATCGTGAATGCCTTCAACGCTACTTGATCCCAGGGTATGTAGTCATCAAGTCTAATTCACACAGCAATTCTTCGAGATCAGCTGTCGGAGCTGCACAACGTACATGGATAAAACTTGAAATCAAACGACACTACGTCAAACTTGCAGACATTAATGTTAAACTTTTCTGTTTTACCGGGTGGCTACGGAAGTATTGCCTACGAAATATCTCAGTTATTGTATGAAGTAGGTTTGTGAAATTTGGAGCGTCGATATAATGACATAAGAGCTAGAATTTGAGCATATTGACATGTCGAAGTTAACTTCCGGTCTGACCGGAAGTAACATCAACTTTCTTATTTTAAATGGAAACCCTATTTTTTTTTCTTTTCGCTTTATTCAGCATTCAATTCCCTTTCTAATGACATATCACAAGTTGGTATCTAACCAGAAACTAGATCAGAAAAAAATTATTATTGAAATTCACCGAGTAGGCCGTGGAAGCGAAATGAAAGCCAAAAAATTGAAAAGTTGGCTATGGAAACCATACGTCACTTGATAACAGTTGCTACTACTGTGATATTTTATTTTTATTCGTCGGCGTTATAAAAAGCCGCCAAAAAAAATATTGGAACATTTGGGAAAAAAACAATACTCTGTAGGTCCATAACTTAAATAGGAACATACAACTTTTTCTTGCCTGTACTATTCAGTATAACCATTCATTTCTAATGATATAATAGAAAGTAATTTTTTGAAATGAAATACTAAAAAATCCAATTATTATTGTTCAAATAACAAAAAAACAGATTTATCGAAAAAAAAATTCAAATTGATAGGATTAAAGATAAAATTAATCCAAAACAAATGTTCGAAATGCATTCCCTCAGCGTCAATACATTTATTGACTGGTGATATTTTCATGTAATACGTTTCTCAACATTTGGGGCGTGATATCTTGGAAAGCTCTACGAATTTTTACTTCTAGCTCATGTAGAGTTGTAGGCTGTGTGGAATACACCCTATTTTTAAGATGCCCCTATAGAAAAAAGTCGCACGGAGTAAGATCAGGTGACCTTGGTGGCCACCTGACTGGACCATGGGTTGTTATAAGTCTCTCTTGAAAGCGATTTTGAAGATAATTTCTCGCTATTCTTGAATTATGCGGAGGGGCGCCATCTTGCTGGAACTACATTCTCTCAGTTATTTCCGCTGGTAGGTTGTTAATGAATTCCAAAATTTCATTCGTTAAAAAATTAAAGTATCTCTCTCCGGTTAGTTGGCCTTGAAAAAGAATGGGGCCAACTATATGAGTTCCAACTATTCCTGCCCAAACATTCACACCAAATCTCTCCTGGAAGCCACCTTGTCGAAACCGGTGCTCGTTTTCTATCGCCCAGTACCTGAAACAAAAGACCGTTCACACTTTTAGCACTTTACACTTCGACTATCGACAATAATCCAAATAAAGTACAGTACCTACCTTGTATTATTCCTGTTAAATAATCCATTGTTGGTAAATCTTGACTCGTCCGTAAACAAGATATAATAGTTAAATAGGTGATTCTCAGCATTTTGTCGAAGAAACCTATTACAATATTCCAGGCGCCTTTCACCGTCATTTTCATACAAATGTTGATGCAACTGATACTTGAAGGATTTAAATCGATGTTTTTTCAAAATTTTCCTAGCAGAGTCCTTACTTATAGCTAATTTGGCGCCAATCTGCCTTGAGGAAATTGTGCTATCATATTGTACTAAAGCTAATGCATTAATTTCAGTTTCCTCATTAATAACAAATGCTTCTTGGTTTTCGTGAACATCAGGCTCAGTTCTTAATTTTTCTTCAAGCCACTGGAAATACCTTCTTGACGGTTGCTGCCTCCCTGGATATCGCTCTAAATACAATCGTTCAGCGGCATAAGAATTTTTTAAACATTCACCATAAATGAGAAGCATGTCAATTTGTTCGGTTCGTGAATAACGGGGCATTTTTTGAATATTCCACTAACTGATTTCGATTTCCCAACTTTTCAATTTTTGGCTTTCATTTTGCTTCCACGGCCTACTCGGTGAATTTCAATAATAATTTTTTTCTGATCTAATTTCTGGTTAGATACCAACTTGTGATATGTCATTAGAAAGGGAATTGTATGCTGAATAAAGCGAAAAGAAAAAAAAATAGGGTTTCCATTTAAAATAAGAAAGTTGATGTTACTTCCGGTCAGACCGGAAGTTAACTTCGACATGTCAATATGCTCAAATTCTAGCTCTTATGTCATTATATCGACGCTCCAAATTTCACAAACCTACTTCATACAATAACTGAGATATTCCGTAGGCAATACTTCCGTAGCCACCCGGTATAGTAAACTCACCTTTCTTCTCCATAGTCTAGAAATTGATTGTCTTTACTCTTCCTTAATGTACTTTGTGGAGGATCAAGGTAGAAAGAAGTTCCTTATCCTTAAAAATAAACTCAACCGGTTATATCTTTCTCAAAATTTACACGATAATTATTCTCAATTTCATAACAACAATAAATTTTCTAATCATGTCTTCCATACCAGAGTTTTAAATCTTTCTTCTTTTGATGATTTTTCTGAAAACGAAAAGTCTTTTCTTAATTTTGGACTCAAATATAATATTAACAAACAGGACAATAAGAAAAATTTCAAACTTTTGGCAGCCGAATGCGAAAAAGTCATTGAAACACAGAATTTTCCCAACAAGGATCTAATTAGAAGTGAACTTTCTAGATCTCTTAACAATAATTTTTTTTTTATTAAACAATACTCCTAAATTCCCCTGATATTAAAATTTCCAAAAATATTACCAAAAAAATATATCTGACAATCAACTTGCGGTTACCAAGGCTGACAAAAGTAATTGTATAGTTATTCTCGATAGAACTGATTACATTAATAATTTTGTGCAATTTTTAAATACAGATAGTTTTTCCAAATTAACTTTTGATCACACCAATAGATTTTTCAATAACTTGAAGATTACTCTGAATAATTGTATCGATACTATCAAATTTTATAATTCCTCCAAATATAAACTCAATCCCATAAACAAAATACATAAAGAAGATACTACTGTCAGACCCGTTGTCTCTTATTGCAAGCAATTCTTCAGCTTCCAAGTTAGCTTCTTGTTTAAATTCCACTATCAAGAACATTACCAATTTCAATAACCCTCCTGCATTGTTAAATTCATTTGATCTCACTCAAATAATCAAAGACGTTGCAGTGCCCCCCAATTCTTTTTTGTTGTACTTTGACGTTGTCAATTTGTTCCCTGGTATTCCCCCCTGCATCAGGCTAGTAAGGGACTTATTATTCAAATCTGATGTTTTATCTTTCCATGTCCTCAACAAATGCTCTCTTCTGAACACGGTTTTGAAACAGAATTTTTTCCAGTTCAATAATGATTTCTATTCACAAATTTCTGGCCTAGCTTTGAGTAGCAATTTATCTCCTCTTCTTGCAGAAATGTTCATGGCTGATATAGAACTTATCCTCAAATTTTTCCCACTATTCAAAAAAATCATATTTTGGTATAGGTATTGCATTGTACTTTTTAATGGCAATACTCAATAAGTAAACCTTTTATTAGAATTCCCAAATTCCTTGCACTCGTCTATAAGTTTTACTATGGAGTTTCGAAAGATAACTCAATTCCATTCCTGGATTTATTGATCAGCATCAAAGATTCTAAACTAGATTTTTCAATTTACAGAAAACCCACACACACTGACTCAGTCATTCTGCTTTCTTCGTTCCATCCTTAATCACTCAAATTTGCAGCGTTTAATTATCTCTTTCATATATTATTCAACATCCCTAAGTCACCCGAAAATTTCAACATGGAACTGAACATTATTGGGCAAATAGGCCACAATGATGGTTTTCCTTTTCATCTAATTAATAGTATTTACAACAAACATAGATTAAAATCCCTTAATCGCAGTTTAACTCCTATTTCGAATTCCAACAAATATTGCTCTATTCCCTACCTAGAAAGTGTCACTTGACATTTCTAATATTTTTAAAAGGTTCGGTATTGACATTAATGTCTCGTTTTATACTACAGAATCTATTTCTAAAGTGTTAGTCAATACTGAAGACAAAGTTTCCATTTCTCACAAGTCAGATGTTTACAGAATCTCTTGCTCTCAACCAAATTGTTGGACAAAGTGGTAGGAAAATAAAAACAGGAACATGTCAAACTCATTGAGAGCTCTAGAAACCCACATATAGTTGAATATAACACAAAAAGTTCTTTCTCTAACCATATTCTTAACTACAGCCATAATTTTGATATAAACAGATTTAGATATTTTACATGTTTGCCAAAAAGGTGTCTTGCTCAATTTTCTTGAAATCTTGGAAATCAACTGGGCCATCAATAATCCTAACATTGTTTCTCCCAATGAACAAACAAACACAGTTCGACTGCAAAAAGTTCTTTAATTCTCTCAATTTTCTAAAAAACTAGATTCTTGTTCCTACCTTGGTTCTCCAAAAAACAAAAAACCAAATAAATATTGAATCTCTATCTGTTTAAATGTTGGTCACAATAGTTGTTCTGTCTGCTTTCTGTTGGGGGTCTTCCCTCTTCTGTTCGTTCGCGACTGACGGACGGTTTTCTTCGTGGTGTAGAATGGAGTAGCTGGTTTGTCGCGATCGCACTGCTCCTTTATTTTCTACACAAGTGGTCATGTTGGATTTGTTCGATTGTACTAAGGCCGCTCTACCTACTTCCGCGAGGTTGTTCTGCTCTCGTGACGCGATTGGGACGTGGTTTTCTTGTTCCATGGTGTAGATAGGATTAGCTGTTCTGTGGCTATTCGCTTTTCAGTTTCATAATTGTTCCCACTGTTTGTTGGAATGCTCCTCATGGTTCTGGAACAGTTATGTGGCGGGAGATCTTCATGCTCGGAATAGTATTGTTGGATTGATTTCCTCCTTTATGTTTCTGTGGGTGGTGTTCTCTCGTCATAGTTCGGTGTCAGTTTTGGACATGGAGTAGTCTTGACAGATGACAGTGGTTCCGGATATGTTCTGTAGTGTCATTTCATATCCTCCCATTCTGATACTCAACTGTATTCTTTGTTGATTATTCTCAATTTTTGCTCCAGAATCGATGTTGGATTTTTTGATTTTCCATTATAGGAATGAGGGATTCAAGACCTCACAGCCTCCCTCCTCCTTTGCATTGTGTAGTTTTGACCGTGATTTAATTTTAAACACAAAAAACTGCCCAAAAAATGTGGTTTTATAACTTTATTCAACACTAATTGTCAAATTTTATATATTATACAACATTTATTTTCTTCTCCATGTAAGTAATCTTATATTGGGCTTGTTTGTCTTTAGTTGCATAGTCTTCTTTTATTTTAGAATTCTTGAATAGCTGATGATGGTTCTATAAAGGACCGTAACATTTACTACTGTTTGATGGCTATCTGATTGATAGCGGTCAGTCACCGTTTCACCATTCTATCATACTAGATGGGTAATTGAATTGTGGAGACGACTTTGCGTTTTATTGAATTCTATATCTATACCACTCCACTTCGAGATATAATGGACTTCTACCACAGGTTGAGATTTTGTGTCACAAAAAATACCGGAACGCGTGCATACAGACACATGTGAATGAAAACTCAAACTTTCACCCAGGACTTAAACGTGCGGATATGGAAACTCTTTACTACAGAAGGCAGCAGATCTGTAAGCAACTTCATCTGAAATCATAGCAACAGCACCTGAATAAGGCATTGCAATCCAATGGATACTCCTGGAAAGAATTTGCAAGGTATAACAAGCTAATGACAACAGCACGTCAATATCACAGAGTAGAGCTTTTTTCGCTCACCAACCGAATAGGAATAATGTCGGCCAAACATGATGACGAAGCCATTCACAAACTAATCAGATTAGTCAATGCTTTGTTGCGTTGCGGATTTATATACAGTGCGGCTTTTAATAGCCACCCCCTCTATTAACTTTTGAACAGTTTGACGTACAAATATACAAAAAAACGCTTGGAGGGTTTCACCGATACTACTTTTTGGAATAAAACATAATGTTATTGCTCGATAGATGGCGCGGGGGGGGGGTACATCAACAAGAAAAAATTAAAAGGCATGGGGGGTCATGTGTCACGTCGCTGTAAAGATAATTAAATTCTCTTTTCAACCATCTGAATATTTTAGATTTTAATGTATACGTTTTTTCACAATATGCATCTGAAATGTCAGAATGAGTGCGGATTTGGCGGATGTGAATCCCTTTTCTTACCTGACCACGATAAATTTTTAATGGTTCGATATGAAATAACGGAACAGAATTTTTTTTGAATGGAACGGAATTCAAAAAATTCTTAGATGATTGTAAAGAGAATAGAATAGAACACAATATCATTTTATTTCCTTAAGACAGTACAAGCTGTATGAAAAAAGTAAAAAAATAGAATAGAATACATGTAGTAAAGTACAAGCGGTTCGTTTGAAGACAGCTAGCTAGCAGTCATATAAAACATTAGAAAACATATACAAATTTAAAATGAAATCAGTTGAATAAAGTAGTAAAAATTCGTTCCATCATAAATAATGATTTAAAAATTCTTCTCTAGTATAAAAGCTATTTTGAACAAGAAACTCTTTCAATTTCCTTTTTAAAATATATATCGAACAACTTTGACGCTTTCAGATTTCAACGCAAAGTTGACGTTTTCCATGAAATGTCATTTTGTGACAGCATTTGCGCTCTAGAGCGAAAATATTTCGAAAACGTTCGCTTCTCCAGCGTATTTCTGCATGAATGATTGATTATAGTGACAGTGAATTATTAAACATTCCCCTTCTCATATGTAGCAGAAAGTGCAGAAATTGTTACTTTGAATCTCCTACCAAAGAAATCAAGGAAGAAGTATGAATTAAAATATGGTAAATTCATGATGTGATTTCCAATATTCGGAGGAATGAATGATAGATGGATCTGCTTGATCTGCAGATCGTCCATCAGGTTCAGGAATTTATAAACTGTGTTCGATATTCGAGTTAAAATGAAAGTTTGTTGTAATGTGATGTACTTTTGATGAATAAAGAAATTTTCTGAAAACTGCGTTTGTAGAAAAAATCTTGTGTGTATTTCGAATACAAAGTGTCATTGTCGCTCTCCGAAGATTACCGCGCTCCGCTTCGCATCGCGCGATAACTCTCTTTCTCAAGCGACAATATATCACTTTGCGCTCCTAATACACAAATAGCTATTCTACATGAGGTTCCATAGCTTATTCCCATCATTGAACGAATGATGCGCTTTTGCCCCCAGAAGGTCACCCCATATCGCAGTCTACTTTCGACTTATGCATAATAGAGCCGCAACCATTGATCAAGGTTTAATATTCTCTCATATTCCTGAGCTGATGGGCGGCAATATGGAGTTTAGAAACAAGGACCTCACAATGAGACTTCCAATTAAGGTGTTTATCCCAAGAACTTCACTCGGGTGTCAATAGTGGAGATTACAGGCAATCCAATTGAAATAGTTTCGTCGTTGATATAAATTATAAATAAAATGGGGCCAAGTACCGACCATTGTGAAACACCCTTGTAGTATTTTAAATACCCAGATGACTTATTCTTTATTGATACATATTGCATTCTGTCCCAGAGGTATGATCGAATCCAATTAAGAGGTTTACCCCTTATGCCATATTAGTAGAGTTTATCAACGAGTATCGTGTGATTCACACAGTCAAATGCCCTGCTGAGATCACAAAAAATCCCAACAAGGCATTCGCCTGCCTCAATGTATTCTACTATTTTGTGGTAGTAGGAATAGATTGCTGTGGTTGTCGACTTCTTGGATCAAAATCCGTGTTGATTTTCTCATATTGCGTTATTCTTATCAATAAACTGAATTGAATTATATTTTCAACGATGTGATACATGACCCCCTATGCCATTTCAATTTTTTAGTTGATGTACCCCCCGTGCCATCTATCTAGAAATCACAATATGGTTCATTTCAAAAAGTAGTATCGGTGAAACCCTCCAGTTTTTTTTTTATGTTTTTACGTCAAATCGTTCAAAAGTAAACAGGGGGGGGACTATTAAAATCCGCACTGTATGTTGCGGTTTTCGTTACAGTATTTTATGGAATACATTACAAGATGACTAAACTGAGTTTAGGAATCCCTACTGACGATGATATAACACGGTTACGAAAATGCACATGTTCATTTAGGAATCAAATTACTTGTGTTGTGGAGAGGAAAATAATTATTGTTCTCATTGAGTAACATCACAGGCACGCCATATCCTATTTTTGGTTTCCAATTTCAGCTAATTGAGGTGGAAAACTGTAGTACATTCGGGTGTCGTCTGCATATAGATGAACATTACATTGGTTAATCCTCTTCAATATATTTGAAGAGTACATGCAGAATAATAAAGGACCTGAAATTGAATCTTGCAGTACTCCACCAAGTGGAAGATACCGAGATTCCAGTTTATCCATGATAACTTTTTGTTGACTATTCTTCATGTACGTATCTAGCAGTGAAACAACAGTCTCAGATAGACCTATACAGTATAAAGTTGGTTATCCCAGGTAGCACACTTATCTTGGGATAAGTTGTGGAATGTATTCAATATATTTCCCCAGTTTTCCGCAGATGTTTTATATGGGAAGACATCTAGGGATTTATTAGACAGGTTAATTCCTATTTCATTTCGATATTCAAATCCAATTATTGATAATAGGTTGTAATATTGTATCAATATAATTATTTCCGTGATGTTTTCATTTTGTCAACAGGTAATTATTATGATTTGTTGAATATTGGTAAAATAATATTCAACCAATGAACTATCAAACATATAAAATATAAAATAACTCATGAAATAAATTATTATTATAACATAGAATGTATTCGAGGTGAGGAAATTCTTCAGTTGAGACTTGAAAGTGGGAAAAAAGTTGAACATGTAGGGCACAGCATATTTTGGTGACTGTTCATGACTTTCATATTCAATCGTTTTTAAGCAAGAATAATTTATCATACGAGTTGGATAGTAATATACTATATATTATATCTATACAGGTATGACTTAGACATTTATATAAATATATGCCTATAAATGTCAGGAGTTTCTTTTGCTCGAAAGTATCTCTGCAATACTCATGATAGTCTACGGACAATATAAGGCATATGATTCTTTTTTGTCCTAACTCTGCTATTAACCTTTTCAAGACCGACCGTACTATATCTTAGGATTGAGAATACTAGAGCATAATGAGCGTTCAAGACCCCTTCAACATTGAAACACATAAGGTTTAAATGTACTCTAACGCCACCTAAATACAGAACAAAATATTTAAAGAGGTTATTCCGTTACCAAATATGTGAAGTTCGTAACTCAGTTCCCACTTATATCTGAAATGGAACATAAGTATACTTCGGAAAAAACGACCTAGACTATTTGTTTGATAGTCAGCGATGAGGGGGCAAACGCGATCTCCTATCCAATTCAATCGTACATCCGTACCGGAGATACTCCTTTAATTTCAGTCAATTAAGTTAATTCAGTTAATTAAACTTCGCATTTTGCCTTCTTGCAAATGAACTTTAATTTGTGTTAAATTAATTTTTAAGTATTATTATATAATGCAGTAACCGTCGTGTCATCAACCAAAGGAGTGGTTGTTTTCTTACAGATATTTGCCAAAATAGTCTACATTGTAGGTGCATGGAAATAAAAAAAGGGTGAAACATTAGTCGGCAATAACTATCGTTAATAACTATTTCTCAAATAAACTGTGAGCATATTCCAGATTACTTCTCATATTCCAGATTACATTTATACTTATACATGTATATTTTCACAGCTGTGATTTAAATTTCTTTAGCAATTTTCTCTCCTTCACAATGTGATGAAGAATCACTTGTATAACCACGCACAAGTTGATTTTGGAGAAGAAATTGAATCATCCTGAAAATTCAACAGGGGACGAAAACACATTTTGAATTGCAAATTATTTCACTGAGCATCTCTCGTTTCCATTCGAAATATAAATCTCGTAATAAATTCCCACAGTAACTTCATGCTCCATACTCATATTTTCAAGATTTTTATTATATCTTTCATATCAGGTACGCGTTCCGAGGTAAATAATTCATCCGGAGTAAGATCCGGGGCATCTGTATACATTTTCAATACAGACAAGACGACGTGACGTAAAATCCCCGAGGGACTCAATAACATATGCAAGAATGTGAGTTTCACATCAAAATTGGCTATACGTTGTACTGAAGGGTCTTCTATCGTACATCTGTGTACTTTTCATCTTCGAGTTTGGGTTGGCAGGGAGATATTTCACATTTCGAGATTTTTTATATCCATGCCAGAATATTGGGAATGGGTTCTATTCCCGTCACCTGGGAAATAACTTCAGAGGTATCAAATATGGAAAACCATTTTGATAATCAAAAATTGACTAACATCCCAAGCTTTAGCGAACCAACAAAAAATCCGTTGAAAGTTAAGCTTACTAACATTCATCAAAAACATTAATTAATTAATTTTTTCTGTGCAAAGATGATTGACTCCGTATAGGTAGTTCGAACTTCAAATCAAGCTGCAATGAACCAAAATCAACAAAATCATTACGCCTTTGACCCATTCGTTTTGACATATCAAATGCAAAACATACTTTTGGTGTAACTAGATCTACAATTCTTCAAATAATACTCTGTTTTGATTATATTTTCTTTCGAAATGATGTTGAAAAATGCGTCTAAAGTGGATGGAGCTCACGAACGTTCATCAAAAACATTCATATATTTTCTATTTTTTGCTGTTTAAAATTAAGTTATCCCGCCAATAGTAAATTGAATCGATGTATTCAAAAAATTCATAATTTGAAAGCTAGAATAACTCGCCAAGACAACACGCTTCTTGTAACCAATGTATGATGGCCTATACAGGGTGTTAGGTAAATATGTGGCAAAGATTCAAGGGGTTATTCTTCGACCTATTCTAATAAAATTTTGTTTCATATTGATTTTTGAAATACGATATTTGTTGAAATTATCAATGTTAATAAACGTAGGGTATACGTCATGAGTTTATCAAGTACAGACACTTTGATTTTTTGATAGCAACATACGGAGATTGCTGGATTGACCGAGGTGGGACTGAACTTCCTGGATTATTTCTTTTGGGGATATCTAAAGTCATTAGTTTACGCTACTCAATAGAAAAATTTGAATGATTTGCGAAATCGGATAATTGCTGGATGTAACTCAGTTAGAAAAGTGTCTGGTGTGTTTGAAACAGTTCGGCAGTCCGAGACGAGAAGATCGTATGCTTGTATCCAGGCTGGAGGAAGTTATTTCGAACTTTTATTGTAGATTAAGCAACTTGACCTGTATCTTCGAAACAACAGGATTTTTCAAAAATCATCATAGGATCAAATATCCTTACAATAGGTCAAGGAATAACCCCTTACAGTTTGCCGCATGTTTACCTAACACCGTGTGTAGCAGCAAACATGCCTTTCATGTCTGTAATGCGGCGAATATTCGCCATATTGAATGGAGCTCATCATACATAATAATATTAATACTGAAGCAGGAGGGCCTTGGTGAGTTGCAACACCACTTTTCTGAACAACAGGTGCAAAACCAGACAGGCAGCCAAGGCACACCCTGGAAGGAATGCTGATTCCCTCTGATGTCGGCCATGGGTATACTAGGCTAACCCTCCGTATATCGAACTACTCGGTTCCGAACAGACGAGGGATAGGCCCCCAGCAACCGACCCCCTCGGAATAGGAAAAGTCTATTGCTATGAGAGCAGTGAGCCTGCCCAAAGAGGAAACATGGCAAAAATGAATGCTCTGTGGTATTAAATACACCCAGAGCATGCTGCCTTGTAGGTGCAAAATCTGAAGGATTTTGTAGCTCATTATCGGGTTCGAGGCTAATGTCAGAGCTCCTCCTCAGCCGTTTAACGAAGTGGCAGAAGTGGTAGATATGCCACGTGTCGGTCTAGTGGTAGATAAGGCCCGCATCAAACCACCAAAGGCCCTGGAACCACAACAACTGATACGGGTGAATGCGGAAATTCGCGATGTCCTTTCAGGAGAGGCTGACATCTGGTAGATGAACTCTGCCGTGTATGACGCCGCTCAGACCCTATCCCAAGCGAAGGATAGGGATAGGACCTCTCTGATTGGGAGGCATGTGCGACAAATTCACAAGATAGAATCTGAGATCAAGTCGGCGAGACAACACGCGTCTCGTATCCTGTGTGTGGCGACTGGGTGACGGCCAGTAGGCGACCTTCATGCTCGCAGTGCGGCGAATTGCCGCAAATTTGAGACAAGCTGACTACACACTATATCAAGGCGTGCTGTTTACCATCAAACAGCACTCTCTTGATAGGATTCGAATGCTGGTGGCTGCAAAAAAGTCACTAGTGAGGCGGGCGAGAAGCATCGCGGAAAACATGAAGTTCCGCGATAAACCTTTTCGCCTATTCCACGTGTTGTGGATAACTCGCCGACGCCTGCTCGGGTGGAAATCTTCTGGAATAACATATATATGCATTTCCGCTACCACTCAACGTAGAGTCTCTAGCCCCAGCGCAGTTTGATGCTTCGTCAGCCTGAGCTCAATGAACTGCGCAATCCGATAACGCCGGAAAAAGTTCGACGGGCCCTCAAAGGCTGTAAGAACTTTCCTGCTCCAGGCTCTGATGGGCTGATTAACTACTGATGGAAGAAATAACTATTGGGGGAAGAAATTTCCATGTACCCACCACGATCTAGCAAGAATTTTCAACTCATGGCTAGATGGGGTGCAGCAGATTTTGGATTGGTTTGTCGTGGAGCGAACCGTGCTAATTCCCAGAAACGGAGATTTGTCTGATCCCAAGAAGTACAGACTAATAACATGTTCGAACGCATGTTATAAGATGTTTACCAGCTTCTGACACACGTGAGTAGGGCGAGGAGAGTCAAAGGAGGGGATTACTGGCTGCAGGGAGAACCTGCTGATCGACAGATGCATCACGCAGGAGTCCATGCAGTATAAGCGTAACCTTTCAATGACAAGGATCGATTATCGCAAGGCATTTGATACACCATCGCATGAGCTCATCATGCATTTGCTCAGATGCCTTGCGATACCCGATAAAATTGTTAGATGCATTGAACAGCTGATGCCACTCTGGAGGACTCGCTTCACCATAACATCTAATCAAGTCATAGTACAATCAGAGCAGGTTATTTTCAGAGGGGGCGTGTTTCAGGGAGACTCCCTCAGCCCTCTTTTCTTCTGCACCTCTCTTTTGCAATTGTACGTTGCACATCCTAAAACCCTCCCATAAGATCACCCAACTGTTATACATGGATAACCTTAATCTATATGCCTCTGGTGAATCTTCGTCAATCCTTAAAGGAGGTACAAAAGTACACGCATGCTATCGAAATGGAGTTTGGTATCGACAAATCTGCCACGGTTTATCTCAAGAAAGAACGATGCGAGGAATACGGAGAGAAAGTTCTGCTCTCTGGATGCCGGAGAGACTTACCTATCATACTACTTCTATACCCAAGAGGTAACAACTGTTAAAGACTATCCCCGCGGTAAGTATCAGCATAAACTCCGACAGATCTGGTCATCAGAACTGTAAGGGAAAAGTTGCTGCAGATAATATGCCTGCCGTTCAGATTCTACTTTACTCCTACGGAGTGATAAAATGGACTCAGGAAGAACTGCGACAACTCGACGTAAAAACTCGCAAAATGATGCAATCTAAATCGTCTGTTCCTCGGTTATACTTCACCAAACAAGGGGGGCCGTGGACTTTCGAGCTTTGAGTGACTACATAATAATGGCACTGCCGATGAACTTGGTCACGTATTCGATACTTAACGGATGATCCCAAACTCTGTCACCGAGTTGAAACCCGTTCAGCAAACATTTGATTTTTGTGATCCAATTCGAAATTCAACTTTTTTCAAAACCAGAACATGGAGTATTTGAACCATCGTATATTAGAGTTACTTTCAAATTCACACTCTTTTAATTTTTCATCATTTTGGGAATTTATTAATTTTTTCAATAGATTTTCAGCTAACTTTACTTTCAGAATTCTATTTCAACCACAATTACTTTATAATTGAAGTTTCATCCACACTTTTAAACCGTATAAAGTACCAATTTATCCACTAGAGGAATAATGAAATTACTTTTCCTACATCTGCTATGAAAATTAGCGTATTTCTCATAGCTTACTTAATTTCAAGACGATGTATTGCTCATACTGTGAGAAATATTTTTTCTCTCGGCACTTTGCCCACAATCAACAAAAATCAACAAAAACTAGTTGGCTAGGTAGTTGGCTGCTGTTCAGTTTTAGATAGTTATCAGAACTGTCAGATTATAGAGGTTTTTTAAACTCTTCAGATAGTTTTCATTCGTGCTTTTATAAAAAATATTGAATATTATTTTAATAAGACATACTTATAATAAATAATATGGATACTGACAATAGTGACGATTTTGATAATAATACTCCGCCAGAAATATTGGAAAAAGCTGCGAAAGTAACGTTGGAACTGTTTCCGGAAATTAAAAAAAAGAGTAGTTGTGCAGTTGTAGGAAAAAATAAATATTGACGTATATTACTTGTATTTTTTTAATTTTTGCAGTTTTAGGAGAAGTATAGTGTGAAACATGTGGAAAAAGTACTTTTTCTCACTCGTGTGTTTGCGGCACTCCACAGTGGGCTCTAAGCGATTTTTTGGCCGAAACTCCTGTTTTTATATTAATGACTCAAAAATGATTTTTTCATTTATTTAATTCATTCACTTCCCACATACACAATTTCTAAATACAAATTTTATTGTTAATAGTCCATAGGCGTACGTCATTTCATAAATAATACTCAACAAGAAGGAAAGGCTATTATAGTTTTATGAAGTCGTATGCTTTTAGTTGCTCCAGTAATAATAATAATTATAATACTCCCTCATAAACACTCGTTGAGTGTACCCAAAGGCATAGCCAGTGCGGGTAGAGGACGGCTATTATTATTATTTGCCGTGGCGCTCCGGGGCGACTTACTGATGTTTCAGGTGATGTATGCACTTTTCAGCTGTAGGAAACCCGGAAAACCTACAGCACCACCTCGGGTGGTCGGTGTGCACTCCAAGCTAGCACTAGACGAGATTGGCATCTGGACAACTCACAATACACCTGCTTTTCAACAAGGCATGCGGCCGCCTATCGATCCGATATAAAGTAGTTGAGAAAAATTCTCGTACCTACATCGGACTCGAACCGACTAACGCTATGCTGGAGTTTCGAACGGCCTGTGCATTAGACCGCTGATCCACTGCCCACATCAGTGAAATATTAAATCGCAACTATATTACTAGCATTAGAGAAACATAATTTCCTAATTAATAGCCAGTGCCGTAGAATAATAAATAAACGAAATAATGTTTACAATTTTTTGTTACGCTTTTTATTAGAGAAATTTACTGCATATTCAAAAATTTCAATCACAAACTGTATGTGGCAAAATAAACAATAATTGAAACTATAAAGTAAGTGTCAAACTTTATTCTATTTCCGAAGAATAAATCTGGTGCTTTCGGAAAAAATACATGCCTTTGTCGTTTTGGCAAGGTTTCAAGACTTGACATGAGATAGTTGGATGATATAAGGAATCTATTGAGAATATATTGAATTATGTTAATTCTAGAGATTTTTTTCGAACAATGTGTCAGGGGTCGGTAAATTAAAAAAAAAATCACCTAAAGAGACTGGCAGACTGACACTCAAGACTGAGTCCCGTTACTCAGTAAAATTCCAACCCGAGGTCCATTCGGCAAAATTTGGGATCATTTGTATCAATCACTAATCGAGATCGTATCAAATCACGTGATGAACAAGCCCGGACCATTTGGAGGTTAGAAAATCTCTGTCGTCGTTGGAAATTAAACATAACCTCCAAAAAATGTCTCACAATTAATTCTTCGTTTTTGTTTTGATATTTTTCCGGTGATGAGATATAGCAAAATTGGGCGAAAATGAAGCGAGAGAGCTGTCAAATGTCAAATTCTCAGATGGGTTTGAAATCGATCCCAATTCTGTCAAGAAAACCTTGAATATATGATGGCATGTTTAAGAATGAATGGCAAAATATCATACGAATGCAAATGAATGCAGATAGTTTTTTTACAGTTATAGTCCTGGAAGTATATAGTATTGAAATATATGTAACTCGAAGTAGAGGTTCATGGAGAATATAAAGTTTCACTTGACAAAATCAAAGTTAATGAACGTTTTTTAGGTTTCTACACTTCGAGAATAAATTTTCTACTACCCGTAAGTCATTTACTTAATTACTTTTAGATAAACATTTCTGAAATGTGCTTACCTTCCCGCCTTATATTCATGATAAACTCAGTACATAGTTGAAAATAAACCAAGTGAAAAATGCTGTCAAACTTCATCAAAATATTGAATAAAATGTACATCACAAATCTTGTAATCACAACATTAAAACAAATATTTGTTAACGCTAGTAAACCAATATTGTTTTTTTGTTTCTTGCAATTCCAGACCTACAAGATTGTAAACCTCAAGTTAACACTGAATATACTTGCAATAGAAGCATTTCACATTAAGTCATTTTTGGCCAACAAATCGCTTTGTGAGCCTACTGTGCTCTCGTGAGAAAATTTGAACTTTCCCCACTTGTTGCACAATATACTATTATAACACTAGTGAAATGATGGAAGATACAATCTTGAATTAATCTCATTTCATTCATTTATTAATAATATCAACATTAATATTTAAATAAATAGACATTTCGATCTTTGTTTTATCATATTTCACTTCGTTTTTATTAATAACAAGCTTCTAGTTTCCATCGATGTGAGAACGCATAGTGCCTATCGAAGATTATGATAAATCTCTAGAATAAGTGGATGTATTCTGTTGTGAAGAACTATTAGTATCAAGAAAACCTTGTATTTTTCTTGCTATATCAAGCTTATCAGATATAGAATCCTTGATATAACTTTCTGCTATAGCTGATCTTCTCCACCCACCATGTCGTTCAATTCATGGGCCGTGATGGTCGTGTGGTAGAGCATAAGGTCGTGGGTTCAAAGCCCAGCACGGCCATCGGTCCCGAATCTTTTCCTTGCTCTCACAAGCTCCTAGGAGCTTCTGAGAGGTTTCTCTCGTTGGAAACCTGGAAGATTCGTTACAAAATAAAAAAAAGATAATAATAAAAATTGTTATAAGATCAGCACATTCATCAGTCAGTAAGGTTGTTGAAATTTGCCAAATCCAAAAATGAAGCGACGTTTGAAACAAGTATTTTCCACGCGTCTCTACAGTATTTATAGAGAATCCTGCTTGAGTCTGAATTTTCGTGTCATGTCTTGTACATCACTCAATTTCAAATTCGTCGAATCATAATCGATAGACACCAGACAGTACCATTAATAGTGCAACCTAAAAAATATTTCAATCTCATTATTTAAACTGTTCGAAAGTTGACGAGATATTATTACCTTGATCATCAAATATTTTTATCTGGTCAAAAACTCTTCCACGTATGGTCTTTTCCTCTTTCCAATACTGCAGGTTTCTTCGTCTAGTATCCTCTCAACTCACTCTTCAGATAGGCAGTGAGCTTTCTATATCTCCCAATGTCTGCGTTTTTATAGACCTTTATAGCGGCCTTCAGCATCGATTACTTCAACTAGACCTATCACTTTAGCAAAAATAGGGAAAAAATTGCAAAAGAATGCAAACTTTCACAAAAGTTGCGTTTTAGTGCTCAATGAGACTAAAAAAAATTGCGCCTTCGTGAAAGATCGGCAACAATGTTGAAAATATAAAGTATAAACAATTGTAGTCTTGAAATGGTGAGAACAAAGAAAATAATATTTTTCATCATTTCCCAAACTTGCGACCTTTTCCATGTTTGGCATCAGAGTAAATAAATTATTCATACTTTTAATTTCATGTTTTTGAGTATTTACTCCATATTTTTGCGACCAACCCAAACAACTTTTGCATTATTTCCATCACCAATTCATGTTGCAAACACAATTTTTTTAGTGTAAAGTAAAAAAATATATGTTGCCGTCATCGACGGAAGTGGCAAACTTTCAAGTAGACTTATGACATACAGAGAAACGTTTCTTCACCTTTGCCCCTCTTTTGTATTTTTTTTTTATTAACAAAAGTTTAAATACATAGTTTATCACTCAGATGCCATACTAAGACGTGGTTGCATAATGGGGGAATGATAAAGAGTTACTGTTTATCATTCAAATTTGTAACCATGTTGCCAGCTTTGTACAAGGCCGCAAATTTTTGCTATTTTTCCCCAATTTTTGTTTTTAATGCAAAATTGATTGGCCTAGACCACATGAATGAAATGCATACTTCTTCAAATTTAAGATGGCTGAACTGCCTCATTTATTGTCTTTTCTATCAAATAACCCTAGTAAGCTTTGGTCATTCATACATTCTGAAAATATTACCAATAGAATACCAGGCAAGTTATATTTTAACAATAATTCTATTGAAGATCCGCAGCATATAGTCAATGCATTTGGTACTTTCTTTAGTAGCGTTTTTCAGACTCCATCAGAAGTCAATACAGGTGATGGAGTTTATAATCAAAGTAATATTTGTATAAATTTCCATCCTATAGAGGAGTTTGGGGTTGTGAATGCCCTGAAGAGAATGAAAGACAAAATGACATCGGGTCCGGATATCATACCATCTTTCCTCATCAGGGACTGTTCCGGTTCTCTTACTGCTGTTTCAACTAAGATATTCAATGTATGTCTAAAAACGAAAACATTTCCTGAAATTTGGAAGGAGGCTAGAGTCTGTCCAATTTTCAAATACAGAGAGAACGGTGAAATCGAGAACTATAGAGGTATTTCATTACTCTGTAATTTTGCCAAGGCTTTTGAAATAATTATGTATACCCGTATATATTCAAATATATGGAATATGATATCTCAATGTCAGCATGGCTTCGTCAATAATCGTTCAACAGTGTCAAATTTGGTAGTTATCACTCATCTTATTTTCTAACAGAAAACAGTTAGTCTCATATAATGGTTTTCATTCTGACACTTACCTGGCATCATCTGGTGTTCCTCAAGGTTCAAACTTAGGACCACTTTTATTTTTGATATTTGTGAAAGATCTATGTGACGCTTTGATATGTGATAGGTTGTGCTTTGCTGATGATTTGAAGATTTTCTCTATTGTCGATAATATTATCGATTGCCTACATCTGCAGGATCAACTGAAATATATTCAAAATTGGTGTAATATAAATATATTGAGTTATACCAGAAGAACCACAACAATAGTGCATTCTTATAGGGTTGACAATACTGAATTGAAATATTGTAGTAAAATCAAGGATTTGGGTGTAATTTTCATCGATAACACTACCTCAAAAATCGCACTGAAATCATACGGTTTTATAATGAGAAACTGTAAACATTTTACCAATATCAAGGCATAGAAACTACTGGACTTTTCTGACGTATAATCAAAACTAGAATATGCCAGTATTGTTTGGTCCCCTTTTGATGTATGTCATAAAGTAGCCATTGAGGGCGTTCAAAAAAGATTCTTGAAATTTTCTCAGTTTCATAACAGATGGTACGTATCCTGAAAGAGGAACAAACAATCAGGATTTATGCATATGAGGATCATTTCTACAGTTTGGAGTGCATAAGAATTTGTGCCTTTATAATTTTTCTGTACAAAGTTCTGAATGGCCTCGTTGACTCTTCCAGTTTACTCAGCCAGATTAATTTCAATATCCCTTCATACTTTTCTCGAAATCATGTAACTTTCAAGCTTCCGAGAGCGAGAACAGATATGCATCTGAAATCTCCAATGTAGGTACGTAATGTGTAATGAATATTATATAGTTAGCAATTGAAGTGATATTTATTCGTGTTTCATCAGGGAACTTGTTTCTTAAGTCAAACATTAAACTGATATTGTAATATCTCATACATTCTTTATCATTCTTCAATCCAGGTATCAACCACACTTCAAGTTTTGTTATTCAATATTATTATTGTAATAGTTTTTATATTAAAATTTTTTAGATATTAACACCACTTCAAGTTGTCATTCAATAATATTGCCCTGTAAATGGGAAACTGTTGGACAATAAAAGCTATTATTATTATAACTATTATTACCCTCCGTTTTTCTTTAAATTCTAAAATCACTTCTTGAATATGTTCCTGGACTTGGCAGGCAATATATGTGTATTTCTTCTTCAGCTTCGTCCGGAACATAATGATTTTCTTGCATTTTTCACTTCTCAAATTTTCACAAATAGTGTCGATAAACAATCGAAAGTTATTAGCAACCATTCAACTCCCCCCGATATCTTTGTACATAATTTCAATGATTTTTATGGAGGTGACAGCCGCTGTCAGAGCAAACTGTCAAATCATTTTTTGATGAAATATTTCAGCGAATCTGATTCTGAATGAGTTTTATTCTCTTTAGAAAAACAAACGTTCGAACTTCGATTTCGCGTTCAAACATTCTTCAGCGAATAAAATACTTTTTAAAACACTTATATAATGAATAACCAATACTTTTCGCTTTCGTCAGAATACTTTCGAATGGCTGAAAAAGTTTCCACTTATTTTGAGGATTGAAAAATATTTGACGTCGCCAAATATTATGGATTTGAATCTGATAGACCGCCCAGTTAGAAAGTCACCCAGATACATAATATAACCAGGTGGGGTCCAATTTGCCATCGCCAAATATTTTCTAATTTAGGAACGTTATTAGCGAGAAGCATAACCTCACACAGTTAAAAGACTACTAAAAATGGTGTTGCTGAAACTTGAAACGTTGACGCAAAACCTGCTGCTGGCAGCCACGTTACCAGTTACCCCTTCAGTATCATTACAGTACATTATGATCCGTTTGAAATTATATGCTTACATTTTCACAATAGTATTCAGGTATTTCAAAGGCCGACAGCTACTTAAAGGGAACACCGACAAAGCTTTGGAGTATCATAATGATATCCAAGCTATACAGTGTGCTCTAAATAACATCGCATTCTAATATACATTTGCAAAAGTCGCAGTGAACAAGGCCAAAGAGCCAAGTCAAGTTTGAACAATTTCAACTATTTCTCAGAAAACTTCGGCTCCTAAAAATGCTAACTCTATTCACTACACTTGCGTAGAGTGAAATTGACGAAGTTTTTGTAGTTGGGTTATTTCTATTTTTTCACTTTCATGGAAGCACTACATAAGTTAGTAGCTATACTAAACTAAACTATAAGAGATACAAAGTTGGTTAAATTGGGGCAAATTTGCGCATCTATGTGACGAACAATACGCTGTTGAAAAAGTTTCAAAATTCCGAGTATATCCGGAGATATCCGGAAAAAAACTTTTGTTGATGATGGATATCAAAATGAACAGACGTTGCCATTTTGTCCCCGATATACGACGGTATTTTCATATTTTCCATCCGACGCTTAGTCTCTTGGTCACCGTCATCAACTTTATTTTTGTCACTTGTCAAACTAATCGATTTGTTGTTACCACATTCTCTGTCACATCTGCTGTTATTATCAAAGTGAAAATTTTTAACAAGAAACGAGATTTACTCTGATTAAACAAATTTTAAATGAACTTTATTAAAAATATCTGTCTCTAACTACAAATGAACGAACGAAATAACACAACACTGGCCAAAAAAAAATCTGAAACACAAAGCAACTATTCAAAATATCTGAATTCTTCCTGAATACATTGACGTGCTCGCCTTCCTATGTTTTCTATATCTCCCTCCTTATTGACCGATACTGTTCAATTATGCTTCTCCTAAGATTCAACATTATTGAATTCTTGTTGGTCATGAACCCGGTTTTTTAATATGCCTCACAAAAAAGTGTCAAGTGCTATAAGGTCAGGTGACCTTGTTGGTCATTTCACATTTCACATTATTTCGAATCCACCAAACTGGAAAGCTTTCTTTTAGGTATTCACATACTGCTCAGCCCCCAGACTCCGATGATTAGAAAAGTTTAATAGAATCGATATGTGACGTCATATTCGAAATATCGGTACTATGCTTCCCATTTCTAACGTTCGAATATGACGTCACATTCTCGACACATTTCGATGCTATGAAACATTTCTAATCATCGGAGTCCCAGTGCTGGTATTACGTGGAGGGGCACCGTAATGGTGAAACCAATATTGATTTAGGTTTACGAGAGCTAAAATGTCTAGATAATCCTAATAAGCGCTTCGGAGAAACTCGAGATAAGTTTTTCTGCAAAAATTGGTCAATTGGCTGAGCTGTATAATCTAGGGAGACTCAATGTTGACAAAACTGAATTTATTGTCTTCACATTAACAACAGAGATATATTGCAGTTCATAATAACGTCAGTCAGTAATAAAGTTGTCCTTATTTTGACATATACGCACGCGCAATGTGAATCTGGAATACGGACAACTTTATTAAAATACTGCCTGCCTTTATTAGAGGGCAGTTAAGGCCAAGATTTAAAGTTCTTCAATTTTCACTTCGGGTGAGATCGCTAATACGACATAACTCATGCCTGATGATTATTTGATTTTTTTCAACACAAATCGATATCGGAGCCCCATTTAGCCATTGTATCATCACACTGGTTGTATATTTGTATGGAATACATTATGTAGAACGTAAAATCTGAGAAAATAGATTTCATTTATAGGTTATGAATAAGGAACGCCTGTTTGAATAAGGGACGGACAGACAAAACTGCAATATCTCTCTTTTAATCACATAATAGTGTTAGTCACTATTAAAATAAAGTTGTCTTTAATACTGGCTGGCATTATTGCAATATGTCTCTAATTGCAGATCAAGCAAGTATCAGTCATATGATAATTCATTAATTTTCTGGTCCAAATAATAATAAATGCGATTGCTCATCAATTAAGAGAGTTCATTCAAATAACTGGAGGTGCGCAAATTGATATATAAGTTTTATCAACTATGAAATATTCTAAATAACCAAAACTTGCTCATGATCAACTACAATTCACCATCTGAAGTGAACCAAATTACTCTGATTAAGATTCTCCTCAAAACAGACACTCGCCATTCCACTCTTCGCCTCTTTTCTGAATCTAGGTTCTCACAATTAGACAATAATTTGTAATGAACTAGGCATTACAAATTTCAAAATGTCAACGTACACACGAACAAAATTGTTACAAATTCCTTGGCCCAAAATTGATGAATCGGATACCAAATAAGTTGAAGTAGGTATACATCCAATAGAGGTATCTTAAAAAAGAAATAAGACCATTCATTTCATCAAACTCTGAATTACTAAAATGTATTTTTCCCCACTTGGAATCGTCCAGAGTTAATATGTTTCCAAAATATATAACTATTATTACAGCACTATGATATTGAAATATATATTTCTTTGATGTTGACGCTACACAAAATAAGCTCTGCTCAAGTGAAATCCCCCTGGGGTCCTATCCTTGACCATTCGCAAAAAGAACGAGTGCTCGTATCATTCTGAGTTACTGATAACGTTGAAACTACATGAAGAGAAAATCAGACTGTGACGTAAGTACACATTTACTATTGCGAACGGACAAAAATAGCAGTTCTGATATAGAAACCTTGAGTTTATATTTACTCGATATTATTTTCATTAATGAATCTCTTTTGCATTGTAAGTATCAATCATTTTTGAAAGTATGTTATTATCATCGAACGAAATGAATTTGATTCGATCCAACCTTCAATTCTCAACTGGTTGTGACAACTAAACTGTCGATACACATTTGAGCTCATTGAAGAATTATTTCTCCTACCTCATGTAGATGACATTCAGGAACACCTTGTTGTTTCAAAGAATCCAAACAATATCGGAATAAATTTTTATTGAGTTTTTGGTTCTCAAATGGTGAATTTTTCATGCCGAATGTTTTACATTTGGTTCGTTAAAACTTTTTCTTTATAGCTGGACCTATCTCCCGAAGAGGATACAAACTTCTCGGAAAAGCTATTAGCCTCACCTCTGTTGGGCTTTCAACTTTACCGGAGAACGTCAAAGTCGATCGGTATAAATCATACTTTTCCCAGTAAACTTAAACTTCAAAATTGAATTAACCAATTTAGCGACAGTGTTTCAACTCCCAAAACTCCCAACAAAAAGACTATGTAATAATAAACGGTGTTCTTATTTCAGGAGTTTTCGGAGTGTATCAAGAAGTTTTTCCACACCAAGTTGTGTTGGCGAGGCACAGATATTTCACGCAACTTTTTAAATGGCTTCATTTTGAAAGAAACACCCGGAAACTCAGAATAGCACTGTGATGTTATTTTGTCATTTTTCCAAAGTACTTTCTTGGAAGTTTGTTCTTTGCATTGTTTGTGTATTGAAGAAAATTAATGATGAGTCTGTTTACAGAGTGTTCCTTAATTGATGCTGATCCACTAAAAAAAATATGTATACCAACCAGACTGAATGCTGGACCAAAGTTCTGGTTTCTATAACATACTGAATGAAACGGTAGTCGTTTGGAGAACCATAAGTGGTTTTGTTCCTACAACAACAATCTTTGTTATTTGGATAACCTGAACATAGTTCTTTCAACAAATTCTCTTTTGTTCAGAAGATGTGATCATTCTGCGTAATGTGGATAGGTCAACAATCGAGTTAATTATGCGAACACATTTTCATAGACCAAGTAGGTATAGGTACTGCCAACCCAATAAAACTTTCTATTTGACTTAACTGTCTTGATTATGATTATGAAAACGAAATGGGTTTGTTGTATTTCTATAACAGTTTAGCAACATAATATGCATGATCAAAACTACAAAATTAATAACCGGTGTTGGCACACACAAGCATTTTATTTATTATGGTAATGAATCCATAGAGCTTTCTAGTTTGAATCAACGCATTGGCTTATCTATCATAATGGTTTTATAAACAGTTCTTGTGTTTTTTTTGCTAACCTTGAGTAATCAAGATTCTAGATTGTTCGTGATATGATGGGCCTACTTTTTTTTATTATGCCTATCATACCCTATAAGTTTTATCAAATGAGATTGAATGGGTGCAAAATCCCGAAATTCCATGATACGATTTTTGCCATTTTGTCCGGCAAATAATTTGAGTTGGTTGAGTTGAGTTCTCGCATAGTTTCAATTTCGAAGTATTTTTTCTAATATTTCTTTGCTGTGAGAGAAGTGTTTATGGGATATACTACTTGGTTTTCGGAGTATTCGACGATAAGTTATCCAACTCAATATTCAAGTTGACATATTTCTTTGCGCCATTTTACCAAATCAACAACCACATATTGAATGTTCTTGTATGGAATTTTTACTACTATTTAGCGTATGAGAAAATGATTTCGATTGCACCTTAGTACTCAACTGAAAAAAAATTATCTGATAAAAGAATATGTGTCGTAAATCAAGCTTATATATAATGGCAAAAATTGGTGATATTTGAAATAACGGCCAACCTGGTAATTTGACAGAATCACATTAGGCGTACAGTAAGAAATAAGTATTGATTTGAACACTTGTCTTGCCAACACAAGAGGTTTTAGTAATAATAATCATTCTTTATGTCTTGTATACGATTCATATTTTCATCTTCCACTTTTCCTATTTGAAGTAGAAAAAATTAAGTGTGGAAATTATTTTTTAGTTGAGAAATTCAAACAAAACAATTCTCGCATGTAATAGACGAAAGAGTAATAATGTATCTACTATTCTCTGACAAACCATAGTTCAAATAGAAACTAGGGCTTCGCGAGACCAAGAGACTACTCTTGGTCTTGTCTTGGTCTTGATTGGAATTGAATTGAAAATCGCCTTTGGAATAACTGAACCACCTTTAACGGTGTACTACCTAGCCTCTGCACGAATCAGATCCGAAACTTCAAACCACTTATCACGAATTCCCGGAAACATTCCAAGGATGACTATAATTTTGTGAAAAAGAATTCAGGAAACTCCCCGAAGATGGAGTGATCGAATTAATGAATATCCGTGAAGAGCCCAAGCCTTTGTTGTGAAAAATGAGAATCATAAGAGGAGGATGGTTGTTGACTATTCACAAACAATAAATCTTGACACTTTATTAGATGCTTATACTCTTCTTAGTAGCAGAGGAATCTAAAATTTCGTATTTCAGTAACACAGATATCATACTCAGAGAAAAAGATCGACCTTTCAATGCTTTCGAAGCATGTGGTCAGCTCTACCAAATTTGTCGTCTTGCGTTTGGATTCATCGACGGATGACTTCATTTAAAAAAAAAAACAAAATAAAAAACTTACTCCCAACTCAATGCCTCCAGCGATTTATAGAAGCAGTGAATTAATATCGTTTCACAATATTCAAGACAGAAGTAGTTATGCTAGGACAACTATAAATTAACTTCGATATAAAATAGGGAACGATACTATTTCTCCTGATCCCGATCGTAAAGTCTTCCCCACCAATCAGCCCCAAGGAACTCAGCGCACAATGGAAATGTGGAAATGGGTAACGAATTATTTAGAAACGGTTGAAAAGCATTTGAACACAAATACCTCTTCCTTATCTCCAGAAGTTGAGTGTAATTTCGAAGATATTTTTTTTTTTAAATATTTAAAGCCGTAGTGAAAACAATTGACCAGGAATCCTTTGTATAGTCGAAACGGATGCTTGTTATTCCTCTATTTCCGAAGTTTTTTCCCAATCAGGACGCCTAATTGCTTTCTTTCCATAGAAAGTCAACGATAGCGAAAGAAAATATTCGACTCTGAAGAAAGAAGTCTATAGACACTATTTGATAGACCACTATTTCCAGATTATCACTGACTAGCGCCGACCTGTATTGTTCCTGTTCGACGATGAAAAACAAAATCAAAACTGAAATTTCATAGAATCGATAATTGTTCTCTCACCAAGGCTACCCATCTTATCGAGCGAATCAGCATAGATTTCAAGGGCCCTCTTTCATATTTATCTCGCAAGTACCTCCTTACTTTTTATCGATGAGTATTCCATATTTCCACTTGTGTACCACTGAAAAATGATGAAATGTATTCATCAACTGTTATGGAATATCTTGTTGACTTGTTTTTATTTCATGTTTCTTCATCCAAGAATTCTTTTACACACGTGGTGTAGCTACATACATGTCAACTCCTTCTGATATTGGGCAATTACAGCGCGAAAACGGAACTATTTAGAGAACGGTTACTCTTGCTGTCGAGCAACAAAATTGACCACCTTCCGACAGGGATGTGATGCTTCCAGATGCTCTCCATTCCATAAGATCACTCCTATGCACCGCGGCAAACGAAACTCTTCACGAACGGATTTTTCATCACAAGAGAAGGTCTGCTAATGGCTGCTCACTGCCTTCTTAGTTGGTTCCTTCTTCTGGAGTTTTCAAGAAAAAGCACGTTCGACCGAGTTAGTAGGACCCATTGATAGAAAAAGTAGAACTGATAATATTAACAATATATTTTATTGACAGGAATAGCTATATAACAATAAAAATCAAATTACAGTATGAAAATCGGAAATCCTATGAAATGGCAGAATTCAATGTATGACCATGGTAGAATGATCAGACCTTGCGCTTCCATCCAACTATATCAATTCGAGTCAGGCTAGAATATGGGATGGTGAAGGTGGCACACAACCGGAGTCTGTAACCGAAGTACTATTGTCCCAATATTCGAAAATGACAAAACTGATGTGGTTACCTCGGCCAATATGGTTTAGACCTAACTAAACTCGTTCAATTACAGGAAAAATCAGTCATTGGCTCTGTGAACCACAACCAAGATAAATGTAACTATTTTGGAAAAGTTTCAGCAACAAAACGTGACTTCTGGTGCCTATATTAACCATGGGTTTGGTTGGGAATATTATTGTCAGAACGATTTTTTTAGTGTATTTTCATCCCCCTTAAACTGAAATCCTGGCTGGGCCACTACTGAAAACATTTGTGGTCCGTTCTAGAGCAATTTAAATATAATTTATTATGAAATAGTGTACAGTAGTGACATTCAGTTTCATAAGTGATTGTATAACATAAAATATTAAAATGAGCAGGTAAATTTCACCCGTCACGTACCTACCCAACATCAAGTGATTGACGATGAAATTGATACTTAGATGGCAACTTCATGTTACTGCGCCATTAAAACCAATCCTTTTAGTCGTAAACATTTATTCAAATAAACTCCAATCATAATGTTTTGTGATTAGTGGAGACTATTCAGAAATTGAAACTGTTTTATATTCTGACACAACTGATTTGTTTTCATGATATCCATAAAAATCTCATTTGGTATTCGTTTCATTTATTCATAAATTGAACTCAAGATTGTCCTATTCAAACAATGAATTTTTGATAAAAGGTACGAATGTTATTTTCCTCATTAGGCCAATCAATAGAAGATTTTTTCGTAACAAAAATAGGTACTACACCTTTTCCAGTAGTATTTCAAAAAGCAGAAAGTATCAATTGTAATTCAGATCAGTGAGTTGATTTTCGGAAAGTGTCAATTGTATTTCAGAATAGTAAGTAGGATTTCAGATAGTATCAGCTGAATTTCAGAAAAGACAATTTCATTTCAGAAAGCATCAATTGTATTTCAGAATAATCAACTTGATTTCAGAAACAATCATTTAATAAATTCCTCAGTTCGATGTTAGCTAATGAAATAAGTACAAATCAACACGGGTTTCAAGATGGACGATCGACGAGTACTAACCTCATGATCTATACCAACTTCATTGTATCTGCTTTAGAGTAGGGTCTTCAGGTTGATTGTGTTTACACAGATCTATCTAAGGCTTTTGATAAAGTTAATCATGATATTCTCATTCAGAAGTTATCTCATATTGGCGTTCGCGGATCTCTTCTAGAATGGTTAAAAACTTACTATCACATCGCGTCCTATTTGTCAAGTTGAACGCATGCACATCTGATGATTACATCGCTACATCAGGGCTCCCACCTAGGGCCTTTACTGTTCAGTGTATTCATCGATGACATCGTCAGAGAAATCTCTGATTGTAATTTCCTCATGTATGCAGATGATGTCAAAGTATTTCGCGTTGTACAGAATCCCGGAGACTGTATCATTCTCCAGGATAGCCTGAATGTTTTTTCACGTGGTTGCTTGATAAATAAAATGAGCATAAATCCTTCGAAATGTAAAGTCATCAGCTTCCACCGCACAATGCAAAGATTGAACTTCAACTATGTTTGTTTCGTATTGGGGATTTTGTGGACTGTATTAAAATATGGGTTGAATTGAGAGGTGGAAACTGCAACTGCCCCGTGGATTTATAACGAATATGTACTAATTATTATGAGGGGAAGCGTGTCGGTGTTTTCCTTACCTTTTTCTTCATCTCCAGGAAGAAAGAGAGATCTCAGTCAGCTTGTGTCTCCCCAGGTCACAGGTTGTCTATGTTGAGTTTATTGGGTCTTGCATTAACACTTTTTCCAACGAAAAACTGGAGGTCTCGCGTTTTGACTTTTCTAGTGGGCCTTTTCGAACATGACACGAACGACGACATGTTGATTGAGAGTCGTTGGTCTCTCGCTGCATGGTGACGAGCGCGCACCTCGAGCTCAGGAAAACACAATCGGGTTCGCGAATAGGGGAATAGGGGAAATCTCAGACAAACACAAATACTTATATATATATACAAATTTTACAAAAAAGGGAGGTGAAGACGGAACATAACCGCCCACCTAAAATGTTATGACATTTTATGAGAAATCAACAAGAGGTAAAGGACAAATCTTTACCACCGACCGTTTGAAGAATCCCTGAAGGGTTTTTACAGTGACCAGTCGCACTATCCCATCGCACTATCCCATCGCACTATCCCATCAGGTCCAGGGTGTATTTCCGTCACTCGGCCAAGTTGCCATCGTGAGGGAGGTAGAGAGTCGTGTTTTATGAGAACCATAGTGCCTATCTCAATAGTTTCAGAAGGTTCAGTCCACTTGGCTCGCTGAAATAAGGTATGCAGGTATTCCCAACTCCATCGAGACCAGATATCTTGTACAAAACGCTGAACCATCTGCCACCGGCTGAGTCTATTCACGTTTAAAAGCATTAAATTGTCATCGGGGGGTGAATTTAACGGTTTCAGTGTCAATAAATGACCTGGAGTGAGGACGGAGAGATCATTTGGGTCGGAGCTGGTAGGACAGATTGGCCTCGAATTCAAAACCGCCTCGACCTGTACTAGTAGAGTATTGAACTCTTCATAAGTGAGTATTTGAGCACCAATTACTCGCGAAAGATGAGATTCAACGGATTTTATTCCCGCCTCCCATAATCCTCCAAAATGAGGACTGGAGGGGGGAATAAACTCCCATTCGATGAGCTCATGATGGGCTGTATCTTGCATTTCTTTTAGGATCCGTGAAGCTCCCACGAAATTAGTGGCATTGTCGCTGATTATTTTTGTTACCCTCCCACGGCGAGAGATAAAGCGCCTTAGTGCTGCTAGAAAGGTGTCAGTGGAAAGATCGGTAGCTAGTTCAAAATGGAGTGCTTTCGTTGAGAAACAAACGAAAAGAAATATATACGATTTATGGCTCTTGGATCCACGGTATCTACCGAGAGAAATATTATACGGTCCCCCAAAATCGATGCCAATAATGGAAAATGCTTTCACCTAAGAAACCCGACTGGCGGGAAGATTGCCCATTGGAGGCTGGGCACAAATGGGGTTCGGTTTCCAGCAAATTAAACATTTAGAAATGATCCTGCGAATGACCCTTTTAGCAGAGAGGATCCAATATTTTTGACGGAGAAGAAAATGGAGAGTTTGGAGGCCAGGGTGCAGATACTGACGATGGGTATTCTCTATGATTAATACTGTAATTCTATGGTCACTGGGCAATAATAGGGGATGACGTTTATCATACGACAGTTGAGAGTGAACCAGACGGCCACCCACCCTCAGAAGACCCTTCTCATCAAGAAAGAGATTTAACTTGCGGAGGACTTTACATATGAGTTTTCCGCTGGAAAGAGATGAAATCTCGTGCTCGAATGCGGAACCTTGAACGTGTTTAATGAGTGAAAGGGAAGCGTGGTGGAGTTCATGATACGTGAGGTATGACAACCGTCGTTGAGAACGAATAATACGACAGTTTTCATGAAACGCTTAACATACCCTACTATTCTTTGGATCTTCACAAAGGAGGAGAATTTGTCCAAAAGGGCGTCAAAAAAATGGACCTCCACTTGCGTGACAAGGACGATTCTTTCCTCTTCAGAGAAGCAGTTGCTGTTGATTTCGACGGGATTGTCATAGGAGGGCCAGGTTGAGGGGGGCCCTAGAAGCCAAGATGGGCTCGCCCACCATTGGGAATAGTTGACGAGCTGAGAGGGATAAGCACCTCGAGATGCGCAATCTGCAGGATTTTGCTCGGAAGGGACATAGTGCCAAAGGTCTGGAGCTAAGTTTTCTTGAATATGACTCACGCGATTGCTCACGAAAGTCTTCCATTTATGGGGAGATGAGCGAATCCAACAGAGAGTGGTGGAGGAGTCCGACCAAGCAAACATGTCATCAACTAACATGTGCTTACTGAATATTGGGAGAATAAATGAAAAGAGATCAGAGAGCATGGTTGCTGCACATAATTCCAACCGGGGTATGCATATAGTTTTCAACAGTGAGACCTTCGATTTTGCACAGATTAGTTGAACACAGACGCCCCCGACACCCATAAATCTGCAATATACACAGCCGAGTAACCCTGTTCACTGGCATCAGCGAACCCATGAAGCGTGCAGGATGTTACTTGAAAATGGTGGAATAAATATCGAGAGATCTTAATGTCTGAGATAAAGTGAAGTTCTGATTTGAATCGAGTCCATGTGGCCACAACATCGGCTGGAGGAGAGTCGTCCCAGCTAATTCCAAGAGTCCAGAGGTGTTGAATGAGTTTTTTAGCGAATAATGTGAGGGGACTGAGGAACCAAAGTGGGTCGAAAATGCGAGCGAGTTCAGAGAGAATGTTTCTTTTGGTACAAGGTAAATTCTGGGACGAGAGGCTAAATGTGAAAACATCAAGGGAAGAGTTCCACTGCAAACCCAAGACTTTAATAGGAGAAGTGTTATCAAAATCGAGAGATGTGGACTGTGTGGGTTTCTCTGGAGAGAGCAAGACTAAAGAATTACTGTTCCATTTATGAAGCTCGAATCCTCCTCGGGCAAGGAGTGAAATCAGTTGTGACTTCAGAGCTTGAGCTTCGTCAACGGATTTGCAACTAGTGACAATATCGTCCACATAAGATGAGGTTTGTATGGCTGTGGCAGCTAACGGAAAGTTTTTCCCCTCTTCCTTGGCCAGATAAAGAAGAGTTCTGATGGCAAGAAAAGGAGATGAACTAACACCATAAGTTACCGTGTTTAGGATGAAGTCTTGGACGGGTTGATCCGATGCAAATCGCCACAATATGTTTTGATATTTTCGGTGGATTACCGACACTAGAATTTGGCGGTACATTTGGTGAATGTCAATGATCAACGAGATAGGATGCATTCTAAAATTGAGCAAGAGTGTCACTATATCACTCTGTAATTTGGGACCGACAAATAAAATGTCATTGAGAGATGTGCCATCCGAAGTTTTAGAGGAAGCATCAAATACCACTCTGAGTTTGGTATTTGCACTTTCTGGACGAATTATACAATGATGAGGAATGAAAAAACTATCGGAAGTGTCCTCAGGTTGTTCGATAAGTGACATGTGTTTTTGAGCGAGGTAATCTCACCTGAAATCACAATACTGTTGATTCAATTGAGGATCTTTCTTTAAACGGCGTTCCAGCGAGAAAAAACGACGAAGGGCAATTTCAGGTGAATTGGGAAACATCGGTTCGAATGAACGAAAAGGAAGTGAAACAATGAACCTACCTAACGGAGTGCGAGAAACAGTCGAGGTGAATAATTTCTCACATAGATCATCTTCAGGAGTGGTTTTGCATATTCTGGGCATCTCTTCAATCTCCCAGAAACGTTTAAACGAGTTGTCCAGAGGTGGATCACACGAACAATGTAATGAATTCAGTGAGTAAGAGCTAGGCTTGCAAGAAACTGAACCCATGAGTATCCATCCGAAAACAGTATGCAAAGCACTGGGTTCATGTTCATTTCCAGGGAGCTGACCACTGTCAAATATGAGAGGAAAGATATCAGCTCCCAATAAAATATCAATTTCGCGGGAAATATGAAAATTGGGATCTGCGAGTTTCAAATTCGAAATGTGGGACCAAGACGTTATATCAATATCATGATTGGGTATGTTATTACATACTTTGGGCATCACGATGGCATTGAGAGTGAGAACAGGATTTGTGCTATTACAAGGTCGGATTTGAAGGGGGACTGTCTTAGAAGCAGATGAATTCATATCACTAATGCCTTGTATAAACAAAGATATATTTTTTCTGCGGAAATTCAGTCCAAGACGACTGCAACATTTCTGACTGATAATGCTTATTTGAGAACCGGTATCAAGCAATGCACGAACTGTCTGATAGAAACCACTGGCATCAAGAACTTCGATTAGTGCTGTTGATAACAAAATTGTTTTCATTGGTGTCATCGATGGCGAGAGGGCTTCAGAAGTGATTGCAATTCTATTCATATAAGAAGAGACAGGAGGTTGAAACTCTTTTGAAGAAGTGGCTGCTGCAAAAGAGTTGAGTAAAGGGTTATCGGTGAAAGGCTGGGGAACAAGAGGAGTAGTAGCAATACCTTTTGCAGAAACTTGTATTGGAATTTGAGAGTGTTGAGAAGAGGCATTAGTAACGTCCTTGAAATGTAATAGAGTATGGTGAGGCTGTCCACATTTTGAACAATGTGATTTCGAAGAACAATCCGAGACAGTTCACACACCATTTTTGAGCTGTTATACCTATCATAAGCATTCATGGCCAAAAATTGAGGGCATTTATAAATATGGTGATCGGCATGACATCCGGAACATACGGTTTGTTTCACTTGAGTATGAAAAGATCGCCGGAGAGAGAAATTCGAGTGAGAGTGAGAGTAAGAGTGCGAAGGAGAAGGTCTTGTAGGTTCAATTAACTTTAAGGGCCTTTTTTGAGTACAGTCAGCAGCTCTGTCCAGAGCAGAACATTGCTGCATAACAAACTCGTGAACAGAATCAAATGTGGTAATGTCGTTAGAACCATGGTGAATTTCAAATCGAGATACTGTGTTAGAGTCCAAATGTCTCAAGAGCATGTTGAAGAGCAGAAAACTCCATTGATCAGTGGGGAATTTTAAGTTTTTCAGGGCTGCAATATTTTCTGAAAAGGTGTCAAGTAATTTTCGTAAATTCTGTGAAGTAACATGATTTTCAGGAATTTTAGCAGCATTTTACAATTCAAGATAATGAGTATTGGCTAAGAGCCTTTTATTGTCAAAGCGTTTCACGAGAGAGTCATAAGCAATAATATAATTTGCGTCGGTAACTGGATTACATTTCACGAGAGCTAGTGGCGAACCAGATAAAGAGGATATCAGATAATTGAATTTTTCAATATTTGTCAAAGCCTGATTTCTATGTACCAAACTACTGAACATATCATGAAAGGTTTTCCAATGTTTTAGATTGCCATCAAATTTTATGAGTTCAATTTTTGGAAGTTTCACATGACTAGTAACTTGTGTGCTAGAGTTAGTTGAATCGTTCTGCGAATCAAACAATTGGGCGTAAACAGATTTAGCTGAATAGTAATCTTGGTAGAAAGCACGAGACAAAGTTTTAAATTCGTCGTTATTATATGTATCTGCAGCGATGAGAAGAGGAACAAGTGTGGAATTTTGGCATTCGAATTCCTGGTAAATATCATCCAAATGACTATATCGAGCTTTGAATTGGGCATGCAGATCGGTAGAAGTTTTGGCAGTAGTAGCAACTGCTGCCAAATCACTCATTCGATCAATGCATATTTGTTGAACAACCTTACATTGTTTTATTTTATTAGCCGCCATGATCTATCGAAACTGACCAAATCTAATATTTAATATCCAATAAAAATGAGATTATAAGAAATTTTCAAATTAAATATTAAATAAGTTGTATCTTATGAGTGACCCTGTATTTATAATGGTTCATAAAATACTGACAAATGCACTCAAAAAGAAATGCAAAACAAATTTTATTTTCCAAAGTGAATGATATTTTTTTTTCACCAATAAAATAAGGAAATGAAAGGTTAGCAAAAAAAGTGTTATTCAAATGCACTAACTATTCGAATAAATTCATTATTGATAATTATTGGGAAAAGTACATTTAGTAGGAATTGTCGACAATAATTCGTCGATAAATTTGTGTTCAATATGTAAATTCCATTTTGGCATGAACACATCGACGAGAAATTCGAAATAACCTGTCCGACCAGCTGATAAGAACTTCAGTTTTTTACTTAGAGCAAAAAAGAGTACGCAGTAAATGATTTTATTGAAATGAAAAGAGAAATGCTATTTTTTATTAATTCCTTTGAGCAAATATTCGAAATCAAATTCAAAAACAAATGAGATCTGTGACTGTGAAAATCGTATAATATATATTGTGTTCGTCTGAGTTTCAATCGAAATGAATCCAAAGCGGCAATTTCCACCTATGAAAAGTCGAAAATTCGGCTCGTAAGGACCATGTTTCGTATTGGGGATTTTGTGGACTGTATTAAAATATGGGTTGAATTGAGAGGTGGAAACTGCCCCGTGGATTTATAACGAATATGTACTAATTATTATGAGGGGGAGCGTGTCTGTGTTTTCCTTACCTTTTTCTTCATCTCCAGGAAGAACGAGGGATCTCAGTCAGCTTGTGTCTCCCCAGGTCACAGGTTGTCTATGTTGAGTTTATTGGGTCTTGCATTAACACCTTTTCCAACGAAAAACTGGAGGTCTCGCGTTTTGACTTTTCTAGTGGGCCTTTTCGAACATGACACGATGTACGACGTGTTGATTGAGAGTCGTTGGTCTCTCGCTGCATGGTGGCAAGCGCGCGCACCTCGAGCTCAGGAATACACAGTCGGGTTCGCGAATAGGGGAAATCTCAGACAAACACAAATACTTATATATATATATATATACTTATATATATATATATATATATATATATATATATATATATATATATATATATATATATATATATATATATATATATATATATATATAATAATATTCCTTGAGATGGTCCATATCAACAAAAATCCAAACACAGTTAACTACAAAACCGATACAGGACAACTTAGTAGTATATATTGTAATATTTTAAATTCCATTCAACGTTGTGTGTAGTTTGACAGTTGGTGCCAATGGAATACCTACACTAATTAACACCATTGTATTTAAACGAATCCTTATTCAAACCATAGCAACACTCCAGTCAGGTAAATTAAGCGATTAGTCTGCAGCGGAGAATAACAATTGTCCTCCCAAATGTTCCATAGGTTAGAACTAACTCTGTGAATTTTGTAAGTTATCATGTTATTTTTATGTAGTCCTTCAACAACTCATATTCCTTTTTAATTGTAGCTCTTCCTGAAGAAGTCAATAAAGGTTGACGAAATATTGAAGATTTAAATCGAATGAGTTTCATTGTTCAACAGACCGCTACCCGAGAATTCCTACTTAATTATATATATATATATATATATATATATATATATATATATATATATATATATATATATATATATATATATATATATAAATATATATATATATATATAAATATATATATATATATATATATATATATATATATACATATATATATATATATATATATATATATATATGAAAAAGGGATATGCTCTCGAGGGAAATTGTGAATAACAAGAAGGAATATTTTATTGGACTAAGCCCTCTAGTAAAAATGCAACCGTAGACACGTGTTTCGATCTTAGGGATCTCATCTACGGTTGCATTTTTACTAGAGGGCTTAGTCCAATAAAATATTCCTTCTTGTTATTCACAATTTCCCTCGAGAGCATATCCCTTTTTCATTTATATTCCTGGACTCGGATGTCACGCAGGTAGCTATAGCTGCCTCCGTGGCGACGTCGTTTCTTGCCTTGTAAACACGAGGTGTTACGACTGAAGCCACAAATGTGCGGTTGGCTTCCTGTTTGTTGACTCCGTTCATTTGTTGTTTCACCTGCAATCAAGTGTTGCACATCCTTACACTTGCTTTCACCGTACTGATGAGATCCCTAAGATCGAAACACGTGTCTACGGTTGCATTTTTACTAGAGGGCTTAGTCCAATAAAATATTCCTTCTTGTTATATATATATATATATATATATATATATATATATATATATATATATATATATATATATATATATATATATATATATAGACAAATTATATATATAGACAAATTTTACAAAAAAGGGAGGTGCAGGCGGAACAATGTTCTCGATAATATTGCAATCCAGAAAGTTACATCGATCAAAGATCTTGGAGTCGTGTTTCAGTCCACTCTCTCATTTTCTTTGTACATTGAGTACGTTTGCAATAGAGCACTTAAACAATTGGGTTTCATAAAGAGACATTCCAGAGATTTCGTTCATATGAGTACAGTGAAAATCTTATTCAATCCATTAGTAAGATCTCATCTGGAATATGCTTCGATTATTTGGTGCCCTTATGCCCAAGTTCACATCGAAAAACTGGAAAGAGTTCAACGCAGATTTCTCATGTACTGCTCATTTATACTAAACATTCCATAATCTTATACCAACATGCTCTCAACAATCGATATGAGTCCATTGATCCATAGAAGGCAGGGGTTTGACTCCTTGTTCATTTACAAAATTCTGAACGGTTTGATAGATGCTCCCGAATTATTAGAAGTGAAACTATATGTACCTCCAAGAGCACTACGTGCATCTAGTACATTTGCCTTAGTTGCACATCGATCTAAGTATGGTGCGAACACAGGGATGATTCGATTACTGCGACAGACAAATTTTCACTCTATAACTATCGATTTTTTCTCAGCTTCCTTATGGCAAATGAAAAGGGCTACAATGTAGGTACACTTTTTAGTACGTCATGGCTTGTATTATTTATGTATTATTGCGTATGTTCAATTCTGTACCTGTAAACATGTTTTAATTTATAGTTAACCATACTCTTTTTTATGTATTATTGTTTTATGTTATACATTGTTTGTAAATACGTATTTCCCCCGTATATATATGTTATATGAAAAAATACAATGGACCTTTATTCTAAACTGCGCAGTTATCTACGCAGTTAATCCCAATGGTGCCAGGATGTCGCTGACTATCAAGGTTATCCTGTAACGCAATTCCAGTTATTTATTGAAGACGTAGAAGCCAGAAGACGCCCAGTCAGCATCTCCAAGCTTATAAATGAAACCTCCAAGATCGACGCATCACTATTACTGCTGCAAGCTTTAGTCCGTGCAAGTTCACGTTAAATTATTGTATTTGAATATTTTATTGTTTGTAAAATAAAGTAAAGTTTTTAAAAACGGGTTTGAGTGGAATCCAATCTAACAAATTGGCGCAGTCGGTAGGATCCCTCAACACCGAAAAAAAGAAGAATAATTAGCCGAGGGTAAGGCCCCCTCATACGAAGAAACGAAGAAAAAGAAAGAAGACATCCCTACACAGCGGTGGTGCATACCAAACCTTCAAGAGAGAAGAACCAGAAGCAAAGATGAGAAGACGGTCTCTGTGGCTCTGAGAAACACGCATAAGTCGCTGTACGCTGCTCCTCTTGCTGTCCAAGAAGGCATCGAGAAACACGCGGAAGTCGTCCAACGTTGCTCATCCCAGAGTAGCGCTAGCCTCACACAGTGGAAAGGATTTCATCTTCCGTCAACCCAAAGAAACCAACACGAAGAAACCGATTCAGCTGCAAGGAATTAGTGTAAGTAACATTGAATCATCCTAGTCATTACATTAAATATTTTGAATATCCGAACTACGTGATTTCAAAATTTGATATTTCTATTTTTGAATTTTTAACTTTGAAACTGTCCTATTACCAATTTTGACAATTAACCCAACTTTCCGTTAACCATCTTAAGGAAAAGCAACTCAAAATGTCATCAACCGAAGAAAATTTGAATAATGAACGAGAACATACTGATGTTCCGCCAGAATTAGAACCTTATAAATTATCTGAAATATTCTCAATCATTCCTGAATATGATGGAGATCCAATCACATTGAATACATTTTTAAATGCTTGCGATGCTACCCAACAAATGGCAATCGGTCAACAAAAAGTTCTATTGACCATTCATATAAAAAATAAATTGAAATCGAAAGCATCTCAATTGATAAATTCACGAAATTCAGACACTTATGGTGAAATCAAAACTCTTTTAAATGCTCATTTTGGTGACGCTAGAGATTTAACATCACTTATTCAAGATTTACAAAGACTCAAACAATTAAACGGAGAAAGCGCTCTTACATTCTTTTCTAGACTACAAACCCACAACGCAAAAATGCTTTCATGTATTCAGAAATCGAATTTAACCCACTTACAAAAAGCGGCACAATCAACACTTATTCAATCTATGGTGTTGAATACACTTTTAGCAGGACTAGAACCCCGACTTGGACATATCATTCACGCAAGTAACCCAGCGAATATGATCGAAGCGTGTTTAAGAATTAAAAGAGAACTACAATTATCATATTTCGAAACTCAAAAATATAACCAAGGAAAAACTCAAAATACTTTTAATAATCAACCCAGAAAAATGCAAAATACTGTACGTCCAAATAGTCCACAATTTCAAAGAAACTATCAACAATCTGTAAGTTTCAATCCTAACTTGAACAGAAACCCTCAAAATTTTCAGAATTCTCAACACCCATCAATGCCAACTTCTCAAAATGTTCAAATATTTCAACAAAGACCAACTCAATTTCAAAATTTCTAACACAGGCCAAATCAATACCAAAGAAATCCAGCAAAAAATTTCAACAGGTTTCAACCGAGACAACCAGTAATTCAAAAAGATCCCAATTTTCAAAAATCACATCAAACACCATTTCAATGAAACAAATTATGTTGAACAACCAGTTGAAAACTTTTACTTTCAACATGAACTTAGTGATAACTCTTACTTTCAAAATGAATACAATGAGAACTTTTATCCTTACAATGATGCATCATCTAATAATTATTATACTGCTAATAATTATTATCCAGACTGGCAATACGAAGATTACACTTCCAACAATGAATTTTATTATGATGAAATAAACAATCAGGATTTTCATTCCCGTCTATCTCTAGACAGACCTCCAGCGATTCAATTTGCGAACCAAGAAGAAACGACAACAGAGAATTTGAGCAATCTTGCCGAACAGACAAAATTGTTGCAGATTCAGGACAAAACACCGGAACGAGTAAATTGCACGAACTTCATACAAAGCAATCTTCAGAAATTAGTTTAAATTCTGTTAATCCAAACAATTTATATTATATAAAAGACATTACAAACCGATACAAATTTTTAATTGATACAGGAGCAGGAATTTCGATACTAAAACCAAAAGTAGTTGAACAATATAATTTGCGAAATAGAGAAAATTTACCAATTCGTGGAATAACTGATGAGAAAATTATAATCACAGAATCGGTTATGATACCTTTTAAAGATAATGATTTTCACAAAGTATACATACACGATCTTGACATAGAATTTGATGGATTATTAGGAGCAGACTTTTTAGAACACTATGACGGAATCGTCGATATAAAACATAAAATTTTGAAAACAAATTTTAAAACTGTCCAACTATTCAAGGTAGAATTGAAAAAACAAGAACAAATTAGCACAGAACAAAACAAAATTCCCAAATTAAAATTTGAAAATACAATTTCTATTGAACCCCGAACAGAACAAGTATTTAAATTGAAAACAAATTTAACCAACGTTGATGCTATACTGTTAGGTCAAGAAAAGGACAAAGTTCGTCTTCCTAATGCCCTTGTAAGAATAAATAATGAAGGAGAATTATTTACAACAGTTGCTAATGTCAACAATATTCCAAAGACATGATAAATTTCTGATCTGATATTAGAACCAATAATTGATACACAATCAATTATGAATTTCAACCCAGGAAATGACTTTTATTCTGATACACAAGTAGACAGAGAGTACGAAATCAAAAAACAATTGAGAACTGAACATCTTCATGATGAGGAAAAAGAAATGATTACTGAATTATGCCTAAAATTCTCAGATATATTTTATTTAGACGGTGACAAACTAACCTTCACTAATGAGATCAAACATACTATTGATACCAACGATGCTAAACCTATTTTCACAAAATCATACAGATACCCACAGATCCATAAAAATGAAGTTAAAACACAAATTTCAAAAATGTTAGACCAAGGAATTATACGACCATCTATATCCCCATGGTCATCCCCAGTTTAGGTTGTACCAAAAAAATTGGATGTATCAGGTAAACAAAAATGGAGAGTCGTAATTGATTACAGAAAACTCAATGAAGTAACCATTGACGATGAATATCCTTTACCTAATATTACTGACTTACTTGACCAGTTAGGACAATGCCAATATTTTACAACACTCGACTTAGCTTCAGGTTTTCACCAGATTGAAATTGATTCTAAAGACATTTCAAAAACTGCATTTTCAGTGGAAAATGGTCATTACGACTATTATCGTATGCCATTTGGCTTGAAGAACGCCCCAAGTACTTTCCAACGTGTCATGGACAATATTTTATTAGGAATTCAAAATGAAAGATGTCTAGTCGACATGGACGATATAATAATTTACTCAGCAACCATTCATGAACATATTTCAAGACTAACTGAAATTTTTCAGAGATCACAAAAAGCCAACCTCAAAATTCAACCCGATAAATGTGAATTTCTTAGAAAAGAAGTCGCGTATCTTGGACATTTAATTACAAAAGAAGGAGTTAAACCTAATCCTCAAAAGATTGAATGTGTAAAAGAATTCCCTGAACCAAAATATCAAAAAGAAATAAAATCATTTTTAAGACTCACGGGTTATTACCGGAGATTTATCCCAAATTTTGCAAAAATTACAAAACCTTTTACACGTTTACTACGAAAAGACATACCATTTAATTTCAACAAAGAATGCAAAGAAGCATTTGAAACTTTGAAAACCTATTTGATACAAAGCCCTATTTTAATATATCCAAACATTAATGAAGTATTTATTTTGACAACAGACTCGAGTAGTTTTGCCATAGGAGCAATACTTTCTCAAGGAACCATCGGAAAAGACCTTCCAATCGCGTATGCCTCAAGAACCTTATGTCCGGCAGAAACACGATATTCTACCATCGAACGAGAACTATTAACAATCGTATGGGCGGTGAAACATTTTAGACCATACTTATTCGGAAGAAAATTTATTTTAGTAACTGACCATAGACCATTAACGTGGCTATTTTCAATAAAAGATCCCGGTAGCAGACTTGCTAGATGGCGGCTCAAACTTGAGGAATATTCTTATGAAATTATTTACAAACCTGAAAAAATTAATAAAAATGCGGACGCTTTATCGCGAATCAAAGTGAATCACTTTAATCAATGTGCAAAATTTTATTCGAAAATTCATATGACAAATGAAGATCAAGAAGAAGTATCAGACACAGAAACAATAGTTGCACCCGAAACAGATTTAGAAGAACTCAAAAACTTTGTTAAGCTTTATAAAATAAAATCTTTAATTGATTATTTTAAATTTGAATTCTCAAATGCTCAATTATTAGATAAAAACCATAAAAACATCATAATTTTTCCACAAGAACATAAAGCAACCGAGCTACATGAAAAAATTTTAGAAGATATATTAGAGGAAGAATATGATTTATTTTCCTATAACAAAATTAATATTCTCCACAGTTTATCAGTGAAACACAGAAAATATTATATTATTTCAGTACCTTTCGATCCTACGGAAGCTATTGAATATATGTTCACCTCACTTCATAAAGATAAAAATTTATTCGAACCGTCAAAAACTTACCATGTCGAAAATAATCCAGATCTTCCAATTCAAGAAATGCTTTCCTGTATATTAGCCGAAGTAGACGAAATTAAATTTCAAATCTGCCAAGATATAGTTCAAACCCCAGATAAGGATCAAAAGCCAACATGCATAGACGTATAAATGAAACTATAAGAAGAATAAAACAAAAATATAATTGGCAAGGATTAATAAAAGATGTTGAAAAATATATTAAAGAATGTGAAATTTGCCAGAAAACGAAAATTTGCAGAAAGAATTTAGACAATCCGATGATAGTAACTGAAACTCCAAAGGTTCCGTTTGAAAGAATAATTGTTGACATTATAGAAATCCCAACGAAAAATTATGCACTAACCATATCTGATGAATTAACAAAATTTGTTCAATCCTATCCACTTGAAGATAAATCTGCAAAATCCGTAATATACTCACTGTTAATTTATTTACAACACTATGGAACACCTCAAAGAATTCACTGCGATAGTGGAAAAGAATTTAATAATCACTTAATGAAAGACCTTTGTAATTTATACGATATCAAACTCACTTTTTCCAGTGTAGACCATCCCCAAAGTAATGGAAGTATAGAACGTTATCATGCTACACTTATGGAAATGATTAGAGCACACGTAGCAAAAAGTCCAAACGACCATCCCTTAGACATTTTACCATTCGCTACTATATGCTATAATATCACAAAAAATAAAACTCACGGATTTACCCCTTGCAAATTAATATTCGGACATACCGCAAGTAGAGTTCCATACACTCTGTATAATGAGAAAGACCTTATAACCAAATATGTCAGAGACATGAATAACAGAATTAAGTATTTCTATAAAATTGCCCGCGCTAGAACCGAGCAAAGAAAGGAAAAAGCAAAACAGCGCTTTGACAAAGATATCAAACACGAACCCCCTGACTATAAGAAAGGAGATAAAGTTTATTTCAAAGAATCGCAGATAGGTAATAAACTCAAAAATAAGTTCAACGGACCATTTGAAATAATCGAAGTCTACAAAAACTCAAGCCTATTGAAAAACCTAAATACAAATCAAGAATCTAAAATAAATTTCGATAGAATGAAACCTTACTATGAATAATTATTTTCAGATTCACGATGTTGCTCATCGCGATATCTGCAGTTTTAACAGCAACAGCTTTCGGACAATACTCCGTTGTCCCTATCAACAATACAATAGGTATTTATTATCATCAGCGAGAAGAAATAAAAATCACGAACGATAAATGGACATTCTTAGTATATAAAGATTTAACCTCGATAAGGAACGTCTTAGAGCAGAATAATAATATATTGCATACATTAGTTAATAACTTTGCAGAAAATGAAAGTGCACGGATGAAATATTTTTATGCAGACGTTAAAACGTATATAAGCTTATTGATACAAATAGCAGATTCACTTACACTGAAATTGCAAGAAGTATTTTTAGATACACCGAAGTTTCGTAGTCGTGTGAAACGTGGATTAATAAACGGTATAGGAACCGTATGGAAGGCAATTTCAGGATATTACGAATGATGAACATGAACTAGAAAACCTCATAAAAAATCAGATTTCAGTAGTAACTTCAGTTATTAAAAATTTTAATACTACTATTCAAAAGCTTCAAATTGATGAAGTCACTTTTAATGAGGATATTAAAGAGATTAATAATCTTATTGTCGACATTACGGATAAATTCAACCTAATGGAAGCAAAAACAAGGACACTAGAACTTTTCGAAGAACTTATGGAAAGTTATTTATTTATAGAATCATATCTAGATGATATTTTGAACTCTATTACATTTGCGAGATCGAGAATAATTCATTCATCAATCATAACACCAAACGATTTACTCTATAACCTTCAAAAAGTCGTACAATCTATGGAAACTCATAAGTTACTTTTGCCAGTAAAACTGACATCAATTTCAAAATATTTAGATCTAATTGATCTACAAGCTTTTCAAACTGATATCAGAGTTGTTTTTGTCTTAAAAATTCCTCTTGTCGAACCCGAATTATATACAAGTTATCAATTATATCCTATTCCTATCCTCGACAACAGGACAGGACTTCATCATATCTTAACAACAAATCATAAATTTATTGCAAAAGATGATGATTCCATGTTATATTTTATCTTGGAAAATTTTATTGATTGCAAAGATTTGAGTTTGAATTTGAAATTATGTTCAAATATTTTGCCATACCCCACTGATAGTAATGCTATATGTGAGGCCCAAATTTTCAAACATTTGTTTCAATTACCGAGAATTTGCGAAACGTCTTTATTATTTGCTAAAGATTATAATGTCTTCAACTTAGATCCAAATATATGGCTTATAACTTTATCAGATCCGATTCCAATCACAATGACATGTTCAGGATTTGAACCAATGTCAAAAGTAATAAAAACAAATTCAGTTTTGAAGTTGCAACCAGAATGTAATGCATTCATTGGCATAACGAGAGTATATTCCAAATCTCTTTTGAATTTTGAAAAGAATGTTACATATAACAGCCATACTATTTCAATTCCATATGAATGTTGTAATCATCTACCAGAAAAGAAAAATCTTCCAAATTTAAAGCCAATGAAACTCAGTAAATTAAATGTCGATGATTTGAATATAGCGCAACAGAAATTAGATCAATATTCAGAAGATCTTGATAGAATAATTAATGAACCTTTTGTAACAAAACATATTTCTTGGTTTACCTATTTCATAATTGTAATAATTTATGTTTTGATAATTTTATACATTTTTTGTAAATGCAAGAAAAATCGTACTGTAAAACTTGGAATAATGGCATCAAGAAATGATGATCTACCCCCAAGACCTCCAGGACGAGGAACGTTTAGAACCCTATCAAGATTTGAGGAAGCGACCATTGGAGAAGACATCGAAGAAGAGGAACTCCAATTGAATCCTACTTTAAGCCACAAAACTTTTGCCTAAAAGTTGCTGCATCCAGAGCATCAACTTTTTCAAAATGATGGGAGCTGTTATATAAAAAATACAATGGACCTTTATTCTAAATTGCGCAGTTATCTACGCAGTTAATCCCAATGGTGCCAGGATGTCGCTGACTATCAAGGTTATCCTGTAACGCAATTCCAGTTATTTATTGAAGACGTAGAAGCCAGAAGACGCCCAGTCAGCATCTCCAAGCTTATAAATGAAACCTACAAGATCGACGCATCACTATTACTGCTGCAAGCTTTAGTCCGTGCAAGTTCACGTTAAATTATTGTATTTGAATATTTTATTGCTTGTAAAATAAAGTAAAGTTATTAAAAACGGGTTTGGGTGGAATCCAATCTAACATATATATTAAATCATTAAATCAATGCATTTCGGAAAATGCTATTTGTATTTCAGAGATCGCGAAAATAATTTCAGAAAGCATGATTTGTAGAATACATATTCAGCGGCACTTTTTGAGCTACGAATGATTTTTTATTTCATTTTCGGTTTCGCAGGAAGTGATACCAACTTTCTACTTTTGAATAGAACATCCTGTATATTATTACATTTCTGGAAACTGCATAATTTTCTGAATCCAACGATACCACATAAGTAACATATCAAACGACAAAATTTTTTAAAATTCAATTTTCAGTTTTTCATTTAAGTGTGCTTTGATGGTTCCAATTCATTCCAATTCACCCGTCTAATGCTAGAAGAATCGAATACCTGTCAAAAATACTAAATTGCGTTTTTCATGAGCAAATAAAGTTCATCCAGCTTCATCGTAATCGATTTTGGGGTAAAACTCAATTAAAGTTGTTCAAACGGAACCATATTGGTATCGTGGTACCATTTATTAGTACTGGTAATAAGGAATTAATTCGTATCCGGTAATGAAATGTACAATAAAAATTACAGCTAAAATAAAATGAGAAAATACAATTATTTTGTTCTAATTTGACGTCAAGAAGTTACTAAGGAGGCTTCCAAAACAATCAAATTTTTCATTCAGATTCTCAAATGAATATTTGCAGATCTGAGATATTCCAGGATTTTTCTCGTGGGTTAGTAAATGGTTTTGATGTCCTCTTTCTGGAGTAGTCGGCCTATTATGTCAGTTATCCTGGGTATGGAAGGTGAGCATGGTTTACTATGAGTTAGACGTCGTCTTTCCTTTTGTTGGATGTGGATGAATCCCTTTCCTCAAATCACGTTTCATGTATCCGTTAGCCATAAAAGTGTTCACGAATTATTTCCGCTCTATTGGTTAACCTGAAGCACACAAACCGGAACTAGAGCATCTGGATAACACTTTTATGGCTAACGGATACGCAAAACCTGATGAAGGGAAAGGGATGCAATCCATATCCAACAAAAGAATAGAGGACGTCCAACTCATAGGTAAAGCATTCTTACCTTACATATCCAGTATTACTGACAGAATAGGCTGACTACTGTAGAAAAAAAAAACATGAAACTAAATTATGACCCCACGAGAGAAATCCAGGTATATCTCAGATCTGCAAACGACAAACGGAACCCACTCTCGTCTCCAGGAGGTCTATTCTCGAGTTCATGAGAAAACACTTTCTAACGTTTGAAGGAACATAGAGCGATACAGGCACCACTCGTTGAAGAGAGATACATCGAATTCGTATAGGTAAGTTAAATCTCCAGAATAGACCCCCAGGGGTTTATCGTATTCCTTGTACTTGTGGAAGCGTATATATCGTAACCACGAAGCGACTAATTGAAAAAAAAATTTCCGAGCTATTTGTCGGTTGGGACAGACTAAGATATCCTTCGTCACTGAACATATAATAATAATAATAATAATAATAATAATAAACCCTCAGTTGTACTTCCATCTACGACACTCGTACGGTGTAGACGAGACACCGGTGTTGCCTTATGCTCTGGGGAATATTGAGTCCGTTGTGGAGAATTAGAAGTGTTGAATCTATTGGAACTACTCATTCTCCACCCTCAGGCAAATACAAGCCAATAAGTCTGATGTAGGACCATCAAAGTAGGACGATTTTCGTCATTGAGTTTTCAGCTCCTGGCGAAACGAATATTGTCCGAAAAGAGGAGGAAACCATTCTGTCAAGATAGTGATTATAGGGGTCCTTGATGGAATGATGGACATACTGCTCTCAATCTTGAAAATCATACTAGCTTGCTAGGAACTTAGCCGAAAGAACGCAGAAGGCCGTAATTCTTGGTTCACTCCACCTTCTTAGGGCACATGACTCTCGGACCCAGTATTCACTCACCCCACGGACGTGGGGAGTGTTTACTGGATTAATGACACACTAGCGCGCCCTCCGGAAGTGTCGGGGCTCCGAAGACATGGCCTGTCTGTGTAATTCCTAATGTATAAAAAATAAAAAATAAACACTCACAGCAACCCGTGCAGCCGATGAACTCGGTCTCGTATTCGACGCTGAACGGACGAACCCAAACTCTGTCACCGAGTTCGAACCCATTCAGCAAAGAGCCCACGTCAAAGCTGCGGAGAGTGAGAGGCTCCTACAGCTACATGAGGATAAGCTAATGCATAGGGTCTTCTTCAAGAACATTGAAGACCTTGGCTTATCCAGAAACCTGACTTTAGCATTTTTCAGGTCAAGTGGGCTGAAGTCGGACACCGAGGAATTCATAATGGCCTGCCAGGATGGTGTCTTCAACACCCTTGTCTACCGTAGTCGCGTGATGGGTATAGAGGTCCCTGACACTAGATGCAGAGCGTGTCGTGGGGCAGCTGAGACCTTGATGCATATGCTGTCAGCTTGTCCAGCTTATGCAGTCTGAGCCTATATCCACAGGCATAACGCGGCCTTACGAGTGTTGTACTACCATCTACGAAACTCTTTCGGTGTAGACGAGACACCGGTGTTGCCGTATGCTACGGGGGATATTGAGTCCGTTGTGGAGAATGAGAAGTGCTGAATCTATTGAAACTACTCATTCTTCACCCTCAAGCAAATACATGCCAATAAGCCTGATTCAGTCCTCCTCGACCATCAAAGTGGGACGATTTTCGTCATTGAGTTTTCAGCTTCTGGCGAAACGAACACCGTCCGAAAAGAGGAGAAAAAACGGACTTGCTATCGAAATCTTACTCTTTGAACTAAGCAGGCTTTTTCCAAAACATTCTGTCAATATAGTGGTTCTGATAATAGGGGTCCTTGGTGGAATGATGGAATCACTGCCCTCAAACTTAAAAATCATACCGGCTTGCCGTGATATGGCAGAAATCTTAGCCGGACGAATGCTGAAGGCCGTTACTCTTGGTTCACTCCGCCTGCTCAGGGCATATGATTATCGGACCCAATAGTCACTTACCCCACGGCGTGGGAAGTGGTTATTGGGATAAATAATCCAGCGCGCCCTCCGGAAGTGTTGGGGCACCGGAGACAGGGCATGTCTGGTAAATTCTTAATGGATAAAAAAGAATAAAAATAAAAATAAATACTTATAGAATGTACCCAAGGGCACTCACTCACTAAAACAAACCATCGTATAAAATTTGAAGAATCACAAGTCCTAGCAACTACTTCTCACCATGCACGACTCGTAAGAGATTCTTACCTGAAGAATACGATGGAGAAACTTTTATTGTTTTGCATGTTGGTTTTACGAAAAGGTTTGTTTCGGCATCAAGAAGATGTAGGATACTTTGCAGAAGAGGGCTGAGGGGGAGACTCGCCACTTCTTAAGATTGTTCGGACTCTGACGTGACCAGAACTTGTATTATTGATATAATTTGTTTTAGCAGAACATTTTATTGTGAATTTGGTTATTTTTTTGTATCTCGTTGAACTTCGAGAATTATTGGAGTTTACCCGCGTTTTGCCTCCAATGAAATACATTGTAAAAATGAAGAATTATGTGTATTTATGGGTGAACAATGCGTTAACCTTTACGCAGCTCACTTCAGAATCATTGTTGGAATTCATTGGACTAAATGAAGCGAACTCTATAAAGACTGTCGTTCTTCAGACACAAATCGTATTATTTCGAATAACTGCACGCCAATTACTTACTAACTCACTAAGTTTGTTTCAATAAACATTATATGTTTTCATGTTCTTGTCGTATTACTCCCGTTAGATTGAATTAAGTTTCAACTTCAGAAAATATCATTATCTCCAGTCAAAATGCATCACAGTACCTAATAGCAGAACCCATACTTGGTAACCAAAAAGTCCGTAAAGATAAGCAGTAATATATCGTTAGAACATTTTATATAAAGTAGGTAGTTTCACTTGGTTTTATTTTCATTATCTTTAAAACGCTTCCGCCATGCATCATCGGACTGGGTTTCGGCCAAGTCGCAGAAGCACGTAATGGAGACGATGTGCTTGGCTGTTGAACCGGGAAAATCGAGGGTAGAAGAAGCAATTAACGAAATCCCATCTGAGAATTATTACTGATGAACTTGTCACTGATATAACGTTTCCATTACAAGTTTATATTTCTGATTATCAGAAGGACCCTGATGCACGATAACCGTGATCATTCTTGTGACTGACAAGCGGCGTTTTCAGTTAAAATGATATATTTCGCAATCATCAGTTTAAAAATAGTATTTTATGGAACAAGTGCTAATTTCTCACAAGTTTGAAAGGAGACAGAAATGGTATTACACACTACACTTCTTCTTCAAATAAAACTAAGTGATTGAGTTTATTTCCGAAGAATTATTGATTATGATTATCAGTTACATAATTTCAAGTTGATTCACCTAATACTATTAATTAATGGTAATTACTGATTATCATATATGGTGAATTATGAAAGGTGTGATATCTGGTTTATATTTGGCAACACCGATTTTTATAGTTTGATGTTCATTTTGGAGTTCAAAAGAAAAATCTAGTTGAATTTCGTTTTTCAAAAATATCATATAGCTGCTATTCGAATCATTTTAGCCACTAGTAGTAGAAGTAATTTGGGTGGAGACTGCTATCGCTGCCAGGCAAGTATGGATATTTGTGCCATCCTCAGTCTGCCACAAATCCACATTCTTTCTCCTAGGCTTCCTTCTCGAACCTTCGTGGCCTCCTGACGAAGGTCAGTATATCCGTCCATTTCAGGTCATTGAGTTCTTGTTGTTGAAGTTTTTCAGCCCCTAAGGTTCCAAATATAAGCCTACCGTACGCCCTATAAGGAGGGTCAATGCTTGACGCTTTCTGCCTATGAGCCATGCCGTCCTCAACTTGCTAGAGCAGGCCACTAAGTATTTCGACCGGTATTATTCCTCCAAAGTTTGTTTCATTTTTTTCCCGCCCAGTCGTCAAGGGCTGGATAGGTTTGGCCTATTGCAATACCTACTACAGGCTCCGGCCCACAGAACGGCGTTGCGGAACCAATTATAGCAATTCTGCCATCTCGTTTCCGCGCACCCCTCTGTGACTCGGAACCCATACCAGCTGAACTTCCTCCGTTTCAGCTAGCTCCTCCAGAGCATCTCCGCATTCCTGTAAAAGTGCTCAGCTTGGTTTAGGATAACAGATGGCTCTGAGCGCTGCCTGACTATCCGAACAGATAAAAATTCTCTGCTCGGGCCCTTCACCTCTTGTCTCATAGCTACGGTTAGGATGGCGAACACTTTAGCTTGGAAACCTATTTTGTACCTACCGAAATTGTAGCTATCTAGTACATCTCTTCCTTTCAGGCAGATGCCTGCACCCGAAGCCTCTTTGTCAGTCAGACGCGAACCGTGCAAAACTCCGCTGTATTAGCTTCTCATTGTTCTTTGCTCAGAATAATGAAAGCAAAGTTTGTATTCCACTGCACTCTATATTGTGCGCTCTTTTCACTCTGGGGGCGGAAATAGGAATCTCCTGCTCTGTCTACTTCGCGATTTCCACATGACCTATCATCGCTCCTTCATTCAGCCAGACTTCCGAGTCCCGCATTCTCAAATGAGCTGCTATTGCCTACGTCTTGATCTAGACCAAAAACTGCAGTTGGAGTCGTTCTCATTGCACCCACTATTAACAAACAGGACAACCTCTTCACCTTGCTGCCCTGTGCGCCTGGCTTTGGTCTTACGATGGCTGTGTACAGCTTGCGCAAAATCTTTAATTACCCCAATTACCTTCTACAATTCTCCTCAGTTGTCATAGGATTTCAGCGACTTTGGTATAATCCTATCTACATGCGGCGTCCATGGAAGCTTGGAGTCCCTAGTTATTTGCACTGCTGGACTAGCTCCAGCTCCATGGTAGGTGTCCTGAACCCGTCTTTTTTCCTTCGTTTGGTGAACAGGATCATCTCTGTTTTTGTCGAATTCACTGAGAGTCCTGCGTCACCGCACCAACTTTCGATTATTCTGCAGACTGCCTGCAAGCAGTCGCAGACGACTGCCTCGAAACTTTCATCTATGAGTTTACCCAAGAGTTCGTCCATGACTAAGCACTATAGATGGGGAGAGATGTAGCTTTCCTGAGGGCAGTCCCCTCCCACCTCGGCTTTCAGTCTACTCTCACCGGAATGGAATGATCATATTAAAGCATTATGTGCTCAACTGAAGAAGACCTGCTGTATGTCAAATCACTGCAGTCCCAGCATACTGTTGACCATGTACCACTCACACCTCCGATATGGTATGCAGAATTTTCGAAAAATACTTTCGCCTTGCTGGCACGAAAACTGTGTGTTGTGTTCAGCAAATACAGTTTGAGTGCTTGGCAAGGTGAAAGTATTTTGGAAATTCTGTATTTTGAAGGGATATTCGATCAGAAAATTTCACGAATACATTGTATTATGGACTAAATGCGTATTGCAAGAACGGTTCATCTTGTGTAATCAATGTCAGTTGAAAAGTTGAACCTTAGATGCCTAAAAACCTTGGTGTGCCGACTCATACCTGTAAAACTGTAGAATAAAACGCTGAACATTCGCTTGCTTGATAATGAGAAAACAAATGAAATCGCGATCTATTTTCCAAATATCCCGCGATACTTCGTGAACCGCCACCGTCGGTTTTCTTGTTAGGGTGAATTTTCATTAACAGAAGTTTCAAGTATTACGCAAGAGCATGAAATGAATAAAACAATATTATCATTCAAATTTACAGAATCACTGTCCGCAAGCAGCTTTCATAGTTAAATTTTCGACTTATTATATAATTTTTATTTTGCTGATATTCAATTTACTGGAATAAATAATAATCACACATTTCACATAAAAGTATTGAAATTCAGCTGCATGGAAATTCACCATTAGAACCTGTCAATCTTGTGTTTGTGCCTATTTGACATCTGCCCAACATGCGCATGCGCAAGTATCTGCGCCATTGTATCCGAGTTTTCCTTTTAAAGTTCTCTATAATAAAGTATATATGAATTAATAATTTTGTAGCTTATTTTGAGTTTAATTGCTTTTCAGAAGTGATATGTGTGATGAGTTGTGTGTTACAATGGTCTTTCGCTATTTTAAAAACTGTATGTCATGTAATAGTGAAGATGTTTCTTTTTTTGTGCAATTCTTTCTCGACAGAAAATAAATTTTTGGATGATTTAACCACACTGAAAAGATTTTACGAAAACGAATGGTAAAATAAGAAAAGCTAAACAAGCTTGATGAGATATGCAAAATTGATAGATTTCAGTAGAAGTGGTGATTTTTTTTCTTTGTCAGGAACTTTCGCAACTTGAAATTATGGAATATTCGAAGAAACAGTAGGGTATAACAACACGCACCCAGTTGATTGAATCGATTTGAAAAAATGTTTGCCATGTTTATTAGAGCATGAAGAGTTAAGAAATAATATGTAAGTTCAAAATTGGTACCAAAGTATATTTGACAGATTTTAAGTAGTAGGTACTCACTTTCGGTACTAGACATAAATGAATTATTGTGTTCATCTCTCTCAATTTTGTCCACACAAAACGGATCATGGTCAACTTATTTAGGAAAATAATATAAAATACAGAAAATTAAAGATACGAACATCATTAATAGTCAATAATATTGCACTACGAAATTTTTGAATCTGTCACAACTATTTTGACTTTCAAACGATATTTACATTATTTAAAAAAAATAACACATTTTGTGTGGTGTTATTTTTCAAATAAATTTGTTCTTCCACTTCGAGTATGGAAACTATATTGCTTTAGAATGATAAATATAAAGTTTATTGACATTCCGTCAAATTCAATTAGCAACAATCACAATCACTATGTCCCTGGAATATTGACAGGAGGACGAGGCGCCATCTCTGGAACCGATTACAGAAATAGACCATGATTTCATTTGTTTTGTCTTCAAAAATATCTAAACAAAATCTAATCACACCAGGATTTTTAGGCATCTTAGATGAACCGTCCAACTGACGTTTCTATATTTACCGTGATTGTCGTAACTATGGAAATGTATACACAAGCTAGAAGCGAAATACCGTTTTGAAAATACCACGGGCTGGAGGAAGTGTTTTCAAAAAGTCCAATTCTGATTTGATCGAAATGAGAAAATTGTGGAATTTGATTGGTTTATATAATTTGAGAGAAATTGTCAATTGGGGTATGAGTACCTCAGTCCAAAGAGTATTTTTCTTCTAGAAATACGTTGTGAGAATAGTTGCTGAGTTAGGATATAGGAATTTGTGCAGAAATGTTGTTAAAGAGTTCAGAGTACCCACACTTGCCGGCACTTATATACTAGAGGCTAGTGCATTTGTATATAAACATATATCTGCTTATAAATCCAATCGTCCCTCACATAACCACAATACCCGTTCTCGTGATCTAGTCTTTCGTAGTGCTCATAGAACTGTTTTGTATGAAAGAAGTGCAGAGTAGATGTAAGTTCTACAATAGTCTCCCAACAGCAAATATTCTCCTATTACTCAATGTTGTCAAAGATTAGCTGAAGAAAATGCTGCTTCAAAGGGTCTGTTACACCTTTCAAGAGTTTACTAATCAATTAGCTTGAGATTTTCAGCTCCTACATATTTAGCTTTCACACTCCTGTGTGTGATGCATATTGTATGTCGTAAATTTAGAATTTGAATGTTTTTTGTTCTCATTGACAAATCGTGTGGTTGGTTATTCCAACTTTTTTATGTTCGGATGTATTTATTTAGTCATTTCTGTATTTTATCTTTCACACTCAAGTTTTAATATAAAACTGCATTTTCTACATTGTGACTGATATTGGGCACTGGATATGCCTTGATATTGTGCAATTTAAATTTTATTTACTTGTTTTGTTATGGACAATTCATGTTTGTATAGTTTATGAAGGAGTAAGGATTCAAAAATATTTTTCTACTTCATACTTTTGTCTCAAAATTCGACCTTTTCTTTATTTATTGTGCACTGATTTTTAAACTGTACTTTTCAACCAACAAAATATTTTTGTTTTATTATTATTATTATATGAAGATTTTTTCATGATTTACAGTTCAACAACATTGCACAGTTTCAATAATTCAATTTTTATAGTACATATACCTTCATTTGGATTATTGATCCGGATTTCATGATGTGATTCAGTTTGTGAAATGATGAAAATCCCCAAACTTACCACATATGTTATTTAACATTTTCAAGCGTGAGAGTGCTTTGACGTCAATGCCTCGTCAATGCTATTATCAGGACTAATAGTAGAAGATCCTTTCCATGCATATGTTATTCAAAAACCGATTAGCTGGTGAAAGAAAGTTTTTGGAAGCAGAAATGTTTACCATTTGATTTTTATACAAATTTTTGTTAGCCACAATAAGAAAACAGCTTCATCAATTCAATATACAATATAACATATAGATGAGAATAATTTAAAAATTACATCAGAAGCAGGGTTTCATCGAGACGAGAAATCTCGTCTCGAAAGCACTTTCTCGACTCGTCTCGATCATCGATCATCGAGACTCTCAAAATTTCTAGAATCTCGAAAACAAAAACTGAATGTTACTAAAAAATGCTTTGTATAGGTTATGGAGGGTATTAAATTTTTTCTATAAAATATTACGTTTAAATACAGGGGCAATATGCTATGAACTAAAAGCCACGTATAACAAAAAAACCGCCGAGAATCAGCACAAAAATAAACAATATTGTTCCAAAAATTAAAATTAAACGAATCCTTGATGTTTTAATTTAATCTTTTATCTAGGTACGAAAGGTGAAAGTTCAAAGTTGTTTCTTCGTTCGTGAAGAGAAGAAGGTACCAGCACCAGCAACAAACTCATTTTTTATAATCAAAAGAGTGGTCTGTTGAAAAAAAATAATCGATATTACTTACTCAAATTATTTTATCTCAATAGTAGGGGTCGCAGTATTGCATAGTGAAATTTATGCAGAAATGGTGCCATAAGCCTGCCATAAGAATATCCTTAGAAGTAATATTGTAATAAGCTTGGACTAACATATTTAAAGATCACAATAGAAATAAAGTTGAATTTATGGCCCTTTCCTTTTATGGAATTTCTTTGCCCTGAAAGGCCAGACTGACCAAATAGTGTTCTATCAATTAATTTTTAAAGTAATAATAATTATCTTTTAATTATTGTAATGAAGAAATATAAAATAGCATTGTACAATACTTTAAAATTATTCTTTAAATGTAATACAAATATAATGATATATTGCAGCACATATATTTTTTCGAGATCGAGAAAACAAGTAATTCCGATATAACAATATCTGGGGATCTATTCTTGAAATACTTCGCAATTTTACGTATGCGAAAGGCTAGAAGACGGGAACACCTTCTGAGCAGAGAAGTGCATTTTTAATCTCGCATCGAAATGCATTTAGCAACAACGCAATTTCTGTGAAATAGTTTTTTACATCCAGTATTTCAACATGATTTTCGACAAAATACTCCCGTTGATAATAATAAACATCGTTTTGCCTTTCGAGAAATAGACTACATTAATTATTTTACATAGACTGTTGGCGAAGTCTAGCTCAAAGTTATTCCACTTAACCAACAGAGGGCCGGATCCAAAAAAAAATATCCTACAGATTGGCTGACAAGAGTTTAACTAATAAAAAAATTGCTGAGAAACAGAACATTATGGAATGGAATATCACACTTTTTAATAGATCTCATAGCATATATCCAATGGAATATTGGTTCAGGGCTGTTGTAATAGTTATTATTCTAACAAGTTCGGAAAGAAGGTACTCTTTTCCCGCATGCGACTGCTGTTACCCGAACGACGCAAAGCGGAGTTCACAATGTGTAATAGATGTTCTATGATACAGTGTACATATTTTGTTTTTCTAAATATGAAAGAGTTGATGTTGTTGATTGTCAAGAAGAACGAAATTCTTGTCAAGTATATTTTCATTACAGTTCATTTTCCCTGTTCAACTGCATTCTACTCATTCATAAATACAACATGGGCCACAAATTTAATTTTCCTGCACCTGTACCTGTATATTTTATTTTACCTAACTCACCTCTCAAAATGTTAATATTATACGTTATCAATTACCTATAAGTGCTCTTTACGGATCTATAGGATGAACAAGTTTCTAAATTGAAAGCATTAACTTTGCTGTATTACCTTCGCATAGAATTTATCCTCGATCGACCATGAAAGGAGACCTCAATCTGTAAACAAACGGGTGAATCTGATTCAATTTCCAACTCTCACCGCCCATAACATCCCGTCTCTGCCTCTCTACAAAATTGTATAATCTGTTAACCTTGGCCCTTCCGGATTACGTATCTTCCAGACAAATGATCCGGAAATAAAAAGTATCAGCTATTCCTGCTGAATTAACTATTGATATATGTCGGCTCTCAGTTCGGGAATTCGTCCTTTTTGTTAGATAGCCACGCTAAATCTGATCAGATCGATGTTTTGGATATGAATAACGAGGGGAATGCTTTGAAGCCGAAAAGATTTTCGAGTGATTGAAAATGGAAACGAAACAGATCGATCATACGGGAAATCGTGTTTGAAGAATATTATCGTTATCGTTCGTATCGTTGGAATGGAAGCAGTGGATGAATATGAGAATTATTTCGCATTTGTTGTCTGAAAATGTACAACATAGTTGAATCAGATTATCGAATGAAAGATTGCAATAATCGAATTGGATACTTTGGCTATACATCGGATGGCACAGGAGGCGATATGTAGTAGCATGTAGTTTTTCTATTTGAAAATATAAAACGATAAAATTTACAGGGGTTACGTAATCAAAAATAGTGCTTTCGATCAAATGAAAATGTTTTCAACCATTTAGTTGATAATCATTTACTAAGCCGGTATCATTGAAAAACAATGCATACCCTGATCAATTCTTGCAGGTTGTCAATAACTTCATTTATTTAAGGAAAAACATTCGAAAATCAATGAAAATAGTGAGATCCTTAATTTTTCCCACGTAGCCATTATTGAGCATGTTTAACTTGTTAAGGAAATGTATAATATCATTGTAACCAAGGTAACGTAGTTATTATAGGTGTGACAGAAAAATTTGTCGAATAAATTGAAAAATTCCAACACCATGCTATACCAATGAAATGAATTATCCAGAAGAACAGTTTGCATACTTCCAGTTAATAACATGGACCATCGATTCCAGATGTGATACTTCAGTTGTTGAGGTTCTTAACAGAATGAATGTACTTTAGACTTCGAAATGAACGTATTCTTTTTTAAAAATCTTGATAATAACTCATAAATCAAAACGACTTTATTTTTCATTTAATCAGTGGACTGATACATAGTACAGTCTACTCAGTTTTGAGACGAGGATCGGTTGTAACACCACCAAATTTGGCATGCTAGTAGTTTACCAAAATTCCGGGGGTGGAACCCAATTTATTTGAAAAAAAAAATTGTTTTTTTTTGGTTTAATCTTGGCAAAAATTAAGTACGAAAAAATAGGGTTTGAATAGGGTTGAAGATCATTCAATTCTCTACAAGAATGATCCTCACTAATTCCCTATAAAATGAGTCCGTATTCTCAGAAAACGTGCTTGAACACCGACATCAAATTTCAGGCTCGTGTTAGCCCGCCGCTGCAAGTTCCGGCGGTGCCGAACGTTGAATGTGTCATAACTTTGCTAAAAATGATCAAAAAATTAAAAATTAAAGTGTTTTTTGGTCGTGAAGACCTCTACTTTTTCATCAAATTATAACATTTGGATATCTGAGTACCTAAGTGGTTGTTTTTACCACGTTATATAATCCAACTGCGTTTTTCACGAAGGATGCAAAGATCATAGACATTTCAGTTAATCCAGAATAATTGCACTGAAGCAGGAACCATTACCCTCTTTAGACACCAGGCAATGATTTGAGAGTAGTGAGACAGGTCTCTCTTACAGACGCCAAAAAAAAAACTGGGTTTTACTCCCGGGCCATTTTCAACTCCCTCAAAATTCCGACATCTTAGCCAGTAAATGTTGAAAATAATCGCTTATACACAAACAGCATGAAAAATAAAGTATGCAATTTCAAGCTATAGGTTTGCACTTCACATTTCTGTTATTGAACGCACAAAAACAACTCCAAAATGTGTTATATTTTTAAAAAATTCAGAGGCTGTCCAAAAACTCATTCTTTTTAAACGATAAATAATTTTGTCGAACCACGGGATTTTCAGAAACCCCTGAACATTCGAAACGAAAGAAGATGAATTCATCTGTTCATTCCATATATACAACATAGTCCAGGATCATAATATCTAAGCCAACAATGGCCACACTTTGGAGCAGTTTTCTCAGAATGATGTCAATTCAGATCATGAGCTGCGAGTGTAGTATCTCGAGTCAGGTTTCCGGCTTATTATAGACATGTCAAACCCTACTATCATGCGAAGTTTTTTGTTCTTGCTGTGAAAATTTTAGTTTATTATTGAGAAATTTCATGGTAATAGACACTAATTGAGATCAGAAAGTGAGTAAAAATTCATTTCAGAGAAGACAAGACATCAAAAATTCTTAGAGTGGATTGGAGTTTTATTGAATGCTGTGGTACCTATGAAATTATTATCGCTTATCTTTTACAAAAAGTAGGGTGGAAATGTGACAGGGTATTGAATTATTCTGGCAAAGAACAAGAGAGTTGTCGGTAAAATTCCGTTAACTAATAGCCACGAGCTATTAACATAATTTTTTTTGAACTTTGAACGTAGTTTGGCCTTCTGAACAAAAAATCCAAACGAAATTTTTGGCGGTCTCAACTAATTTAGGAGATATGGGGAGATATTTTTAAGTGATGAATGGCATTTCTTAGGACACATTTCTACCGCAGAAAATCACCCATAATTCTTCCTTCTTTAACTTTAAACTAACACAATGTACACACCCTAATTGAACTGTTTCACACTCTTTCATTATTGAAAACGCTACTTTTTAGGAAAAAAACTCATCCTTCTATTATGATCACATAACCTAGAAATCTAGTCAAAATGGTTAGTGAATTTTATTCATGTCAAGTTAGTTTCTGGAATAAAATGAATGAATATTTTCCTTTCATGTTGAAATTAAATTCATAGGAAAGTTGGCTGTGAAATATGCAAAGTTCAAAGTTACCAACTTGACATAAATAAATTCACTTAACATTTTACATAAATGTGTTGTTTTGATGTTTTCAAAAGAAGGTTGAATTTTTGGATAAACATTGCCATTTTTAATAAAAAAATTGTGTAAAACGGGTGAATTAGGGTGTGTACATTGTGATAGTTTGAAGAAGGAAGAATTTGGAGTGTTTTTCCCGCGGTAGAAATGTGTCCAAAAAGATGCCATTCATCACTAAGAAATAGGCCCATATCTCCAAAATTAGTTGAGAACGCCAAAAATTTCATTTGGATTTTTTGTTCAGGAGGCTAAACTACGTATGTTCAAAAAATTATGTTGATAGCTCGTGGCTATTAGTTAACGGAATTTTACCGTGTGATATTCCATTTGAATTTGTTATGTAGAAGTTTTTCCTAAAGGAATTATTTGAGTTGATAACTAAGTCATATTCTCTCCCCAGGGGTATTTGAAGTAAAAATAATGGAATCCTACATATTATCATCACTGATCTTTTCTGAAGTAAACGCAAGTATATTAGCTGTGTGCCATCAAATCCGTTTTCAGGATTTTGAAATTTGTACATGCAGAATTGAGAGTACGTACACAAATCATAGTGATTTTTTCGTCCCAGGACAATTATATGAATAAATACGTTTTCATTATATTTTCATGAATAATAATATATAATTTTTAGAGTTGTTTGTGAGAATGTTATAAAGAAATAAATGAAGGGTGATAGGGGAAAACAGGGAATGTCCATTTTTTGTTCAAAATGAGTTAAAGATGCCATCGGTTAGCAAAAATAATGTATTATCCCATGCGTTAATCACATAAGGAGAAAATGTGTAGCGTTACATTCTAAAACTTTGTTTTGAAATGCAATATACGGTGAAAACAGGGAATGTCCAACCGAAAACGTAATAAACCGGGAATGTCTATTGAGAACCAGACTAAATATTATAAGACGCCTCAACTCTATTCATGTGACATATCCAGTGTGCGGCCACTCTTATTTAGAGTACTGTACGACTCATTAATACAAAATTGAGAATGGAATCTCCCAGGGACTGGGAACAAACTACTTCAACATCTCGAGTGGAATCAATGCCATTTGACGTAGTTTCGGTAGATCAGATGTTAAGCAGTGGACTGAGTTTTTCTGTACAAAATATGCAAAAAAATGTCTCTTCTCGATGAATGAAAGGGTTCAGAGTGTACGATTTGTATCACATCGTGATTCCTACAATGGATCACTAAGAGAAATCTGGAGAATATACTAGTATATTAAAAAATATATTTTATGGTTCACTATTTTATGATTGTTAACAATTTGAACTGATGTACACAGTGAAATATTTTTATAGTAATGACATTATTGTCGTTCTTAGGATACTATATTATAGTGCTTAAACACACAGTTATATATTAGCATATTGCACTATATAGAATTACCATTTTTTATCGTATCATGGTTAGGTATAAAATATGCTAATTATTATACACTTTTAATAAACTTTATGATACATGGAATACAAATAAGCATCATATTGTAATGCATAAAAAACATGATGAATGATATAAATCACGTGGATGTTATTTTGAACTTCACATTTTGTCGCCTTCATTGTGACTAGTTGTTTGTTGCTACTTGTTACCTACACATTGACTGTCCGTCGAAGCGTTCGAGGGTGATGGAGAAACCGAGAAATTACGCAGCAGTAGCAGTAATCGTAGTCAGTACGCAACTGGCGTAATCAGTTCAGAGTTCATTTAACCACAAAAATATTTTGTTGCAGTGTAAATTGTGTTGAATGTTAAAAATAAGTTTTTAATTAATGTGGTTTGTGGTGCAACTGATCCTGTCCCGCTCCTCCATTGTGAGCACGTCTGCTGTTTTTTGAATACCTACATAATTATACATCGATGGAGGTTCTTTTAGAAAACATACCATTATACTTTGTTCCACAATTTATGTGTAAATACATGATATCTTAATATAGTTTTATAATCACAAAACAAATATCTCAATATAACAATCAATTATCTTCATATTTATAAAAAACATATATTTATTGTTAAAATAACATTCCCATCAACTAACTGTCTGAGTATTGTAAAATTCATAATATGATTTATTATTAGGACTATATTACAAATATTTCAATGGTGATAAGAATACTATTATAGTAGTCATTACCATAAATGGTTAAAATATATATTTTTTAAACTTTACCATATTTCTAGTGAAAACCACCATACATTTCTCTCAGTGATCGATATTGGAATCATTCCTTCTCTCTGCAGAGCAGTGTAAAAATAATTGTCTAAGTGAAACCAATCCAAGCAGCAGAGATTTTGAGTTTGAATTGCCTTTTCAATTTCATTTTGAACTCATTCCTTAGATGCAAAGGAACATAAAGATTTCATGTCGTTAAATTTTGCGATAATAATGAAGTCAAACAACTTTATGCCAGTCTTCCACAAGCTGAAAAATCAAGTCAAAAACGTACAAAGGCAATGCCAATCAAGGAAGTATCTTCAACGAACAGGATGGAATTGGTTCTGAACCTCATCCTAGAAAAAATCAATTCGCAAAAGTACAAGGATAGATGTGAGTCGTGCTGGCTTCTCTAACGAACAGGATGAATTTGGTTCAAGAATGACGAGTAGAAATCCCAGAGGTAAAGCTATACCTAAAAAAACTACCAACATGAAAATCATTGATCGGAAAAGTCCTCAAACTATTTAGGTAAGAACCGAACCAAAAAAGTATTTTTCTCAAGATTATTTTCTTGCTAAATAAGCAGACGATACCTCAATTTTATTGCTTTTTTTGACAGAAATTTTATTCTTTTGTTGGGGTATTTTTTTAGTTTTTTAATAAATATAAATTATTCTTAAAACAAAATTGATTTCATTACATGAAAAATAAATTAACTGGGAAGTTTTAATCTTTCAACTCGAATTTACTATAACATTTGTCGCGAGGACATTCCCTGATTTCACCTGACACCCTTCAAATGTCTTACTTGTAATTTCATTTATTCTGTCGAAGCCGTTTTACGATAGTTTTTTTACTTTCCGAAAATCTCCAATTTTTTTTAATTTTCATTGAAGTAAAGATTTTTTTGTGTTCCACCACTGATTTTTTGGTAAACAATTTTTTTTCAACTAAACGTGATGTCAAGAAGTCACGTGCCAAGTTTCATAGTGTTACAATTAATCCTTCGGTTTTGGCACAAATTTGTCTGTGGTTATTGAACTAACAAGGCTACTCTCAGAGAAAAGGCGAAGACTAAGATCAAATATTGAGTCCAGTGGCAAAGGCTGGTACGATCAGGGCATTATTGAACATTGCAATGAAAATATGTCTTTGAGCTAGTTTGATGTTTCCACAGCCTTCTTATATGGAGAACTAGAAGAAGACATCTTCATGAAACAACCCGAGGGATATGAAGATGGTTCTGATCGTGTATGACATCTAAAGAAAAGACTCTATTCTATGGCCTCAAGCAATCGCCAAGGTGCTGAAACAAAAGATTTTGAAATTTTTCGTTGAAACTGGATTTTCAGAGAAGTGATGCTGATCCTTGTCCATTTGAAAAGAAACAAGGAAAAGATATCATCCTCATAGCACTTTATGTGGATGATGGTCTTCTTGCTTCAAATAATGAATCACTCAAAAACGCTTTCTTGAGAAATTTGAAAAGAGAATTTAAAATCACAATCAAAACTACTTCATTTTTCCTGGATTAGAAATAGAAAGAAGCGAAGATGGGTCGATACGAGTGAGTCAGGCAGCTTATAAAAGGAAAGTGCTAGAACGCTTCGGAATGGGGAACTGTAAATCAGTGTTGAACTTCTCAACAAAAGGAATGTACTTTTGTGGACTTCGCAATAAACGTATTCTTTTTTAAAGATCTTGATAATCTCACAAATCAGCTATGCGCACATGAGAAAGCGTTGTTGAATAAAAGTGATAAAAATCAATAAGCTTCACTAACGCAAAAAGCTAGTTGCAGTAAGGCAAAAAGACAAGTCTGATATGCAATTACTGCAAAGCACCTGGTCATCGAGTACGGAATTGTTTCAAGTGGAAGGCTGATGGCAGGCCACCCAAACCAGACAAAAACCTTAAGGCTGGGCCCATAACCTGTTGAGGTTCTCCACAGAAGGAATATACTTTTATGGACTTCGAAATAAACGTATTCTTTTTAAAAGATCTTGATAATAACTCATACATCAAAACGACTTTATTTTTCATTTTCTGTAACATTTGGGAAAATAATTAATTTTTACAGCTTGAACGTGTTTCCTCAGAATTGACGGACAAGCGAAACTCGTTGTTGCGAGGAGCCGATTCGGTGGGTTATTCATACTGTCTCTGAAAAACATCAAGCCTGCTACAGAAATGCAAGCGAATGTTGTTTCCAATGATAATTTGTTACAATAATTATATCATGAAAGATTGGGTCACCAAAATAAAAAACACATAAGATTTATTATATTACGTGAATTGAGCATATCTGTGAAACTAGACAGTGAACTAACTATATGAAGGGTGTATATTCGGTTATGCCCATAGACCTCAATTGGGAACTAGAGATCGTGAAAAGACTCCAGGAGAGCTCATGCATTCCGATGTATGTGGACCCTTTGTGACCTCCCAGTCAGGATATCGGTAGTTTGTTTTGTTCAAAGACGATCACAGTCGTTTCTGATATCGTCGGCTTAAGGTGTTAACCTGCTAACTGCTAATTTATATTATATTATATATACCATGAAAAAAAGAGAAAAAATTTTCGTTGACTGTGAAAAACAGCTAAGTTACTAGTAAACGGATATTCAGTGATTCTTACCGATGCGTAAAACCATTCTATTGTATTCAGTATTAAATTTTATTCGCAGTTTTTTCCATCCCTTGAAAATTTTACTCAAAAGGAGTTAACAGGTTAACACACTAAGCCGACGATATGTTTATATTATCAAGAAAAAGTTCCTGATAAGCTGAAAATAATGTTAGCTGAAACCAAAACTGCAAGACATGTAGTCAAAGAGTTCCTCAACGATAATGGTAGCGAGTTTGACAGCAAACAAATCAAAGATATTCTTCAACAGAACGGAATTCGTCAGAGATTGACCATCTCAGCAGAATGGTTGGTCCGAGAGGGATAACAGAACAGTTGTGGAGACTGATAGGGCTATAATGCATACACAAAACAACTTACCACAGTTCTTATGGGCCGAAATGATAAAAAATGCAACTTATATATTAAACAGGTCAGGTGTTTCCGGTGTTGATAGCAAATCTCCCATTAAAGTATGACAAGGATCTACTTGCTACGCACACATTCCAAAATCTTGTAGGAGAAAGTTGGATAAAAAGGCTGTGAAAGGCATTTTAATAGGCTATGACAATCATGATGGCTATCGCATATGGTGCAATGAATCCGCTTAACTTTAAAGATCTAGAGATGTAATTTTTGATTAAATACCTTTTGTTCCTTCAACATCAAATGGGAAAATTATAAGATCCTCAATGAAAAATTATGATAGTACTTCATCTTCATTAGAAGAGGATAATTCATCAGAGGCGGGCAAAAAGAAAAGAGAAGATGGATGTGAAGAGGAGGAAAGTGTCGGAGAGATACATCCAGACGACTGAGAAATAGATCTGGTTTGAAAAAGCCAGCTAGGTTCGACGATTTCATGATGCAAGTGTGCACCAACATTTTAGAAACGAATGAACCATCGAGCTATGTCGAAGCTATCAACAATTGTCAGCGGATGCAATGGTTAGATGCCATGAAAAATGAAAAATAAAGTCATTTTGATTTATGAGTTATTATCAAGATCTTTTGAAAAAATACGTTTATTTCGAAGTCCATAAAAGTACATTCCTTCTGTTAAGAACCTCAACATCAATTAGTTCAATTGGATGGTGTAAAACAAGAATTTCCAATTGCCGAAGCCAATATACACCTTATCTCTATTACTATTCATGTTACAATATTCATAAGATTACTTCAATTGCAGGACTATTTATGATAAATCAATTCAGAAAACTGAATAATTTGAGTTTCTTATGAGTTATAGCATATACTTTCACTCGTGTTTTGGTTGACATTATTGAAATTTAACACAAAAGTAGAATTACCCGTGATAAAAACTGCATCAATGCTCTAGAATTTGATAATAATTTTATACTCAAGAGTTAGAAACCATTCAGAATGATTTACTCATCCTGACCGTTCCTTACTAGACAATCCACATACAGGGTGGGGCACCGAAAACGAAACAAATCGAATATCTTCAAAACACATGTGTTGTGAAGAAAATGTAAAAAACACGTCGATTTTTAATCCAAGGGGGACATCTTCCTATCATAACCTCAACTGTCATACCTCTCCCCCACCCCTTGGTCACTATCACCCAAACAATTTGAATAGGGAAAGTAGTAAGTGTGACACATCATTAAAAAAGTAATTAGATGAAGAATTCAGCCACGTCAATTTTCGCTACTTAACTTTCTATTTTGGCGCCCTCTTGCGGGAAAAACAACTGATCCGTATTCCAAATTATGATTCTTCATTTGCAAGCTAATTTGACATAAAATCGGTGACAATGCACTATGGAATTTTTCTAATGAAAAAAACAAAATGGCGACTCCAAAATGGCGAACAAGATTTAAAATTATATGGTCCGATTTGATTCAAACTTGATAAGTGGTGGTTTTCAGGGTCGGAAATTATGAATTGTTTGTCAGTGCAAAAAAATGAGATGGTGGCTCTGAGATGGCGGAAAAAATTTGTAATTAAGAATACCATCGGTAGACACAATAGACTAAGAGCTAGCCACGGAAATAGGGTAGCAATTTATAGAACGACTTAAACCACCTAATCAGTCTGCCTGGCAGCTTTTCATTGGTGGGGGTGGGCGAGGTACGGCCGTACAGGGCTTGAAAAATCATTTATAGAGGGCTGGAACTAAATTTTTTGTTGTTACATTTAACACTCAGGATAGTGTGTGTAAAGTGACAGGTGGAAACGATAGTCAATCAGATGCTAACAGTTATTTTTTATCATTAACGTTGTATGTCATTCCATTGTTATGGATTGAAGGGAGAACATTTTTTATTCATTATTGTTTATTATTTTGAGGCAGTCTTGACATTAACAATGTTAATTGTTTATCTTTTAATATAATGCATTTTTTTTATTTCACGCATGTAATTGTACATGAAAACACGGTAACAGAAACGGCTAGATATATTGATAATTATTCTGAATATCTAAGTATGAAAATTACTAATAGTTTGTTGACCAGTTATGATTTTTACATATTATATTCCAGGCTTCTAATTACTATCACTGACAAAGTTAAAATCGAGTAGATTTATAGTTAGCAATTATTAGAAGCTAGGTATACCTGTGTGATTGAGTTTGAGGGTATACAGAGTTATAAGGGATTGTTTCTGCATATAGGACTAGGATATTGTACATTGTGGTCTTCAGTCTGTGCCTACAAGCATTCGAATACAGTGCGTTATATGTGTTATTCGTAAATTGAAAATCATCCGGAAAGCACCTGAGATTTAAAAATGTTTTTATTCACCTTGGCATTTTTCACATCATGATGAGCTATTTCAAAGCTGTTAGGAAAGTCATTGTGTGGTTTGTCATACATGATGGTGGAAAGTGAACAATTTTTAATTTTTATTGTATAGAATTGATTGTTTTTTTAATAACGAGTTATAACAGTTATTTTCATACATCATTATTTAGAATAAGGTAAATGCGTAAAAGAGTAAGCATGAGTATAAGAGTACGCACGCCTATTTTTAATATATACCGCCACCTAATATATAGTCTAAGCAGTCAGTTATATTCCAAATAACATGCGATCATAGAGGCAAAAGTGGAAATCTACATTACCGACACACCTGTTATAACAAATGGCTTATAATGTTTACGAGGGTTGACGATCTAGTTTCTGGTGCTTGGTTTTTCGTGTTTTGCTAGGTGAGTACCGGTGCTTTAGAGTAGTGACCGTTCTTGTATAATTTTTTATAATATTGTTATTATTCCTGTAGGTAAAAATTGAACAGAAACATGTTTGAAAAATTTTACACATATGGACCAGACACTGATAAGTATGTCGTTGCAGTCACTCTCAACAACAAGCCACAATCTTTCAAAGTTGATTCATGCGCACGTTTTTCACTGCTTTCAGAAACAGACTTCAATATCATTTCGTTCTCACTCAGATCACGTCATAAATCCCAAGGATAAAGTCACTGTCTCTGTCGATTATGGAAAAAAGTCAACGGATGCTGATCTATTCATAGTACCTACCGGGCATAATGCCCTGCTTGGACGGATGTAGATTCGTGGACTCGGAATCAGCCTGAATGAAATAGATAGTCATAAGCCTTCAGCTCTCAACCTAATTGCTGTCAGCTCAGGTACTTCCCTTGAAGAAATTTTCCAGATATACTCACCTATTTTTGAAGAAAGGATTGGATGTGTTCCAAATGTAGAAATCAAGTTGCAACTCAGAGAAGGGGCGATGCCGGTATTCATCCGTAAACGCGATGTTCCTTTTGCATTGCGGGAACGTGTTGAAAAAGAGCTTACTTCACTGGAGTCTCAAGGAATCATCAGTTCTAGAGCATCGAGCGATTGGGGATCACCACTAGTAGTTATAGCAAAGCTTGATGGTGGTGTAAGGTTATGTGTGGATTATAAATGTGGGGTGAATCAAAAACTTGTCGCAGCTCATCACCCTATCAGCCGCATAGACGAAGTTCTTCACAGTCTCTGAGGTAGACGAGGAAGGAAGTAAGATCCAGACAATTTCGGATTAAAAACTGCTCCATCAGAATTTAATCGAATTTTGTCGCAATGTTGAAAGGCTTGCCCAATGTCGAAGCATACTTCGATGACATAATTTGCCATGATGCTACTCTCGATGAGTGTATCAGAAATCTCCTCGCATGTTTGGAATGTCTCAAAGAAAATGATCTCCACCTGAACAGGGCAAAGTGCTCTTTGTCCAAGGAAAGCATAAATTACCTTGGACATGTGTCTTTTGATCATATCAAGAAGTGCCCAACAAAGATTTAAGCAGTTTCCCAGATGCCTAGACCCAGGAATGTGGAGAAATTAAGACGGTTCCTTAGCCTAGTCACATATTATGCGAAATTTATTCCAGACTTCTCCTTAAAATCGTAGCTATTACGTCGTTAGCTAAAAACGGGTCAAGGATTCTTTTGGTCTTTGGTCTTTTGTATAGTGACAGGATGCTCATTCCTTTCGATCCATCGCTACCAGTAATCCCCACCACTGATGCAAGTCCGACTGGAATAGCTGCAGTCCTTAGTCATGAGATCAATGGACATGAAAGACCAGTAGCATATGCTTCGCGAGCTCTGACCCAGGAGGAATCTAACTACAGTCAGCTAGACAGAGAGGCTCTCGCTATTATTTATGAGCCACTATTTTGCATTTTCAATCCTGATCGTCCTCTGCCTCAAAGGCCGTCAGTACGTTTGCTGAGATATGCCTCTTTTCTCAGTGGGCTCGACTATACAGTATGCTGCAAGAAGGGCAAGGATAATGAGAACGTTGATTGTCTATCGCGTATCCCAGTCTCTACAGCAAGTATATGCAGAAACCTTATTGAATATCTCCAGCTCAGCAGTCTCAGCAAACACTGTTGCCGAAGAAACAGCAAGAGACCCAGAGTTACAAGTCCTACTACACGAACTCAAGACCAGCCGCAAAGATAGCCCATTCACTATTTCTAGCAACATGCTTTTCCGATTGGATCGGGTTGTGATTCCGAAAAACCTCCAAACTCCAATCCTAGAAGAGCTTTATGCCTCACACTTAGGAATAACAAAAATGAAACAACTCGCTAGGAGATACGTACCTATATTGGGGAGGTATCGACAAGGACATAAAGCGACTAGTCAGAACCTGTGAGCCCTGCGCAAAGGTCCATCACAGTCCTCCGAAAGCACCAATGTATCCGTGGGATCAGCCGGAAGAGAACTGAGAGAGAGTGCATATTGATTATGCCGGTCCTTTCGACAACCATTTCTTTCTCATGTATATGGATGCGAAGTCCAAGTGGTCAGAAGTTCGCATACTCCGAGTTACCCCATCCTATGCTACAACCATATCTTTTTTGGAAAATATTTTTTCAGTCTATGGGTATCCCTCCGTTCTGGTTTCGGACAACTCCACCATCGAGCGAAGAATTTCAGAACCATCTCAAAGAACGAGGAATTTTTCAAAAAATTTTGTGCACCAAACCATCCTGCAATAAATGAACTTGCGGAGCGCTGTATTCAAACGTTGCTGTAGAGGATCCAGCTCCATTGTCTACCAGATTGCAGAACATAATGTTTTGCTAGCGAGCAACACCTTTAGCATCGGGTCAGTCTCCTGCAGAACTATACTTAAAGAGAAGGATTCAAATTCTCCTTTGCTTTACTGCCTAACAGCAAAGCACTGGTTCCATCAACCCCAGGCAACTCTCATGTTAGAACTATTCAAGTGGGAGAGAGAGTCCAGGTTAAAATACACCAGGAAAACCATGATATCTGGCAGTTTGGTACCGTAACGAGGAAGCTTGGCCAATATCATTATATAGTTGAATTGGACTCGGGACGCAGCTTGAAGCATCACATCAACTATGGTACCAAAGAAGCGAGTATCTTGTGCTCTGCCTGAAGTTCGACATCCGGGATATGGAATCCCAGTTGAGGCCGATTCCTTTCGAATAGCTACATGGGCGTCATTCCCATCTACTCCACCACCAAGTGGTAGTTCGTCCAGAGATGGATCCAGCCAGCAGAACCAATAACGAACCAGTCCAGTTATCCTACACGGACAGAAGCAGGCCATCCAGACAGCGTATGAGACCATCCTTTCTGAGATAGTACATTCTCTAGCTTGTCTGCAGAGTTATTCATCAAATGGGAGAGAATAGTGAAGTGATAGTTCCTATTCAGTACAATTTATAACAGTTCACCTTTTGTATATTGTTCAATCATATACCTATTTAGATTCAGTTCATATTATGTCAGCGTTTTGTCTCTATTTCTCAACTATAATAAAAGGTGTCAAAAGCGTACACTTATCAAATTCTCAGTCCATCCATTCGACCCCTTTATCACAACAGGTATGAAATTGTTTCAAATGATATCCTATGAATAATGATCTTTTTTTCCCACAATCGTCGTACTATTATTGAATCAAGATAATAGCAATTTTAATGTTTCTCAATAAAATGCAATTAATCAATCAATTTAAAAACGAATACCAATTTGTGATACGTCATTGGATTGAAGATTTCCGGACAAATAAGTTTATCCGAGGAAATATATAGAAGTGATATTTGAAGAAAAGAACTTGCGGTTACTTTCGGTCAAACAGTAAGTAGTATGAAAAAAACCTTCAACTCAGAGAAAGGCCAATCATTGATTACGTATCACAAAAAAATTACAAATTAATATTTTCAGATATGGAAAATATTGATTAATCTCTCATAAACTTATGTTTTTTTCATTGTTGTGGACTTTTTGTATTTTGAAAATCACGGAAATAACGGGGATGTTTCTGAAAGGAAAAGGTAGATTAGTAGTTAAATGATCGTTCTGATTGCGAACCTGAAGACATATACAACCTAATTTGCCTCCTACTATGATTTTCCGGAAATAGTCCCATCGCTGCTGGCGTGCAGTGTATATCAATTGAAATGGTCCCTTTGACGTTATTTTATATATTTTTGGCGTATCTATCGAATCTACAAATTTCAGAATTCTACTGCAAAATTTATGGTAGTTACGGGGGTGTTTCCTTAAGAAGTAAGACACACTGTAGATAAACTGATTTGGAGGTCATTCCAGTCATTTTAATTACATTAATAGTATCATCGAGATAAAGTATCTCACATCCCTTAAATCCACTTGTTCAGAATGTGACAAATCCATGATCCTACGTAGGTCGTAAAAAGTGACTGGATTTATGGTTCACCATTATTCCACAATGGGAAGATTATGAACGGTATACGTATTTAATGCCAGCAGGAGTGACCGCAATAGGTCATTGCCTAATTCGACCCCAATATCCATCATTTCAAGGGTTGAAATAGGGCCATAATTCTCGCCGAGCGTACCAATTGGATAGGAGAGGAAAATCGTTTACAAATACGGCGCTACCGCTTAATGAGCAAGTGTTCTGCCGTTTGTCAATTTTTCTCTTCACAGAAAATATTATGTCACATTCAAGATGATATCCTCATTTATCTCACCTTTAATAATATTCGTTCATTTATTATTTTTAGGGCAAATTCATTACGAACAAAAACAGTTTTAATTTTTCGTTTCGTTTGATGTTTCAGTTATATTTATGAAGTAAAAAGGAAATTGCATTTGATTGAATAGTTTATACATTTCCTTTCAGTTGCAACCTTATAAATATCAGTTCTTTCATGTTGGTACTTAAAATAATGGTTTTCGCCGATAAGAGTAGCAGCTAATGCTAAAAAAATCTCAAATATTGTGCTTTAACACATAAGATACGATAGAAAAAGATTTATTGATTCATTTACATTAATAATGCGCTAGTTCTTGAAGTAGACAGTACCAAATTTGGAAAAGATCCTCTCTCAAACTGTGTTCATAATAGTTCGAACTAATAGTTTCCACAACGAACGGAAAAGGAGTGGAAGCAAACGACCACATCAATTATTGATGTGTCCGGCAATGTGCCCAAGGTCGCTAATAGCGTGGACTACTTCATAATATACCAAACTTACTTGTCATTTGAAATGTGTGCTTTCCATTGTTTAGTTTGGTCCAATACTCAATAACCTTGTTTAGAAAAGCTTCCATTGAACCGCCTCTGTCCGACAAAAAAACTCTATGGGCAAACAACTGCCGACAATGAACTGCAGCTGAAACAAACTTATGGAATGCAGGGGAAAAACTGTAGCACTAATGCTGGCGAAAATCTGTAGCACTAATGCAAGGGAAAAAACTGTAGCACTGATACTGGTTTTATGCGAGAAAGCAACAAATATTTTACAAATCCTCACCTTCGTAGAACAGGAGGACTTTGAACACCGACGAAGGTCGAGAAGGAGCAATCGCCAGTCTGTATCCAGCAAACCTCATGTCTCTTTCTTTTAACGACAAAACAAAGGTGTCTTCAACGACGAGCCTCGCACCATGCCCCTTCATATAAGAGGTGAGACTAGGACGATTCTTTTCGACGATTCTTAGTGAGATTGTCGATATATCAAAATAAACAGACTTCCTTGAGAAATATTCATCTTCGAGTATGTAGTCTTTGAATTATATTCTTTCAACCCTTTCATTTGTTTTAATTTTTTTTCACTTTTGTAATTTTCATCCTCTTGTCACTGTCACACAATCAATGAACAAACGAGTTTTTGAATGTGACAGCAATTGTTATTTAATCAACTAGTGAATTAATGAAGGCGATTAATGTACGAGATCATCAATCACATATCAATTCAAGAGTCGATTACAATACTTTTCCGTCGACCTCATTCTTGTTGAAATGAAAGAATTCTTGATTGGAAGATATTTAATCAACGGAATGATTACTAGAAACAAACTCGATCGAACATTATAGTGATCATCTTTTGATTATTTGAATATATTTATATCAACAATTGGAATGGTAAAAATAGAGAAACTGAAAGAAGGTACAGAAAAAAGTCTACAGTCGCATTTCACCGCAAAATGCTAATAAAATTTAGGTCTTGGTGGATTATTTTAATTTTTGATAATGATATAGTCCATATCATTGCGCCAACCCATCAGAAATAAAGAATTTTGCTGCTACGGGGCGTTAAAATGATCCTTTGTTCAGAGTAGACCATTTATTTTGGAAATCAGAGGTGATATTATATTAATAATATTTATTGAAATAGAAATTCTATTACACAAAACATGTGTACTATCTTAAGCCAATGCTCAATATTAGTAGCTAGTTCTAAATAGTTTACATAAAGTAGAGAGTGATAAAAAATTATTTTAATGACAATAGGCGTGATTTAAATTCAAACAAGAAGATGGCAAAAACAAAACAATGAAAAATAATAACAATGAAAAGCCTATATTGGGCCATAGTGAGTTTTCAAGTGACAAACTAATGCTTTTTTGAAATTCTGTAGATTATGGCATTGTTTTACTTCATGTGGTAATTTATTATACTCCAAGAGTCCCTTGTGGAATAAGGAGTTCATAGTACTTGAATACTTTGTTCTGGAAACGCAAAGATTGTTAGAGCCTCTTGTGCAATAATTATGTATTTCACGTTGGTAAGTAATAAAATCATCAAAATAAGACGGGATATGGCCTACTAGAATTTTGTGTATGAAAATCATGGAAAAATAAAAGAGTCTATCCTTTACAGTTAACCAGTTCAGTAGTTGGATCATGGATGAGATAGGTGTGAGTTTATTGCATTTAAGAAGTACACTCATTCCTCTACTTTGTAACTTTTGTAAAGCAGCTATATTACTAGTTTCAGTGTAGCTAATGTTGCATAATATTGTGCTGTTTCCTTAAAAAATCAGACACCCCCCTAATGCTTCCATTTCCTATTATGAAACGAAAACATATTCTCTAGTAAATTTTATGTTTGAATAAGGAAAAAGGACTTTTTTATTATTCCCCCTCTCCCCGAGGGGCAAATAACAAAAAATTCCGCTGGATTTTTCTGAATTTTCAATATGATGCAGATCAGGTCATTTCAGACAGAAATTAATTGGGTGACAAACCTGAAAAATTTATAGTTTTGATGCTAGGGGGCATTGAAGTCATACCTTGCTCAGAATATTTTTTTTTTATTTGAGTTTTTCGACTGTTTGCACTGCTTATTTTTATGTGGTCTCCTGATAGAACACAATTTTTTTACAATAAATACCTACTTACGCCTTTTTTTAATTCGTATAATATTTATTGAAAATTACAGTACCCTAATTTTCGTGTTGAATTCTAATAAATATTGAAGAAAATACAATAACCTTCAATAAATTTTTTTTTTGTTTCAGGTAAACACCATCGACACATTCTCTTATATTGGTGAGTTGATGAATTTTTGCTATTCTTCAAAACCAATAACCGAGCACGGCAGAATACTCCTGGAAACTCTCTACTATTTTGCACTTTATCGTTAATAAATCACAGCTCTTATTTCTTCATGACTTTTCTCTCTGTTCCTTTTATTTGTAAGTGCTCATTGAATAATTGATTTATTGAGTTTATGTCTAAACTTCCGACTTGAACTGAACAATTTTTAAACTTCCGGAGATTCGGAAGTTTAAAAATTGTCTCCTTTTTCGAAACCTAACAAAATCACTTCGTTATCAACTAACTATCATCTGTAAGATAATCAGTTGTTCTTAGTTGGTTTTTGATACTTATTTCAATTTATCGATGCTATATTTCGGGTGCGTATTGAGTTCAAAATTACTTTTAGTTTCATTTCAACAAATCTTAGGTACATATCGAAGTTTGAAATTATTTCTTGCTTTTTGTTCAATTTCCGAAAAATCTATTCCTATTGAATTCGGAATTATAATGGAAGTGTAGAAAGCACTACTTTCGTCAATTTCCATTACAGCGTTAGTAAGTTCTGTTTCCTCCGCTATGAATATAGTAATGATGTTTTTGAGACCACATTTTAGTTTGAAAATGTTTCCATACTGGGTTTCATTTCGATTAGATTGAGTTTCTCAATATATTTCAATTATCGGACCGTTTTGAAACTTGTTACAAAAAAAAATTAATTTTCATGTCTGTCAGACAAATGTATTGAAAATGGGACGAATGTCTGGCCAAAAGTATTACTGATATCAGGACGGATACTTATCTATATCTTACATATTTGTGCAACGTTCTTCAAGAACAACAACAATTTCATGTGCATCCTGTAACAAACAACTGAGTATATCATTCAGTTGGCTGGGAATGACCATACGCGTTTCAAGGTCTTGCTAGTCATCAGTGCCAGGGTAGGTCAAAAAGTATTGAATAAGTCCTGTCTCAGGCAATTGAACGTTTTACATATTGTTTAAGTGTTTAAGAAAAGTTGTCCTTCAGGATCTGTTCAAAACTTGTGCACAAACGAAAACACTTCATTTAGTGTGAGCTTCACATTCATTATTAAACAGGTATTTATTAAACAGATGAAACAAACATCGAATGATCGTACAGTACTTCTTCACCAGGATAATTGACTATGGGTTTATTGTATATAAAAAAATCAGTATGATTCAAATTTGTCTTACAATGATGCAATGTTCACTTCAAAGTTACAAACCGAATCTCAGTAGAACGGCAGTTCCTGAATTAAAGACTCAGATTTCAGTTATGTGAAAAACTATTGGACTGTCCTTAATGATATTCCCAGAGAATTTCGAATAGAAGTATGTTATACTATGGTAACACCTTTAAAAATTTTCCCCGAGAAAGATTATAATGTCCAAAGAACGTTGGGCGATGTTCATAGTTGGTGCCAGAGGGAACAGAGTTCTGTCAACCCTAGTAAAACTGTGATTATACCCTTTACCAGGAAAAGAAATCTGGAAGACCTAACTCCACTTCCTTTTAATGGTAAGGTTATCCCAACAAATTCACTGGATATACGTGAAGGTTGCTAGACCAATGATCACATACGGTGCCATTGCCTGGCTGCCAAAAACTTCACAGCGAACGACCCAGGTGAAGCTCTCAAGTGCACAGAGACAGGCTTGTCTAGCGATCACTGTTGCCATCAGCACCACATCGTCAGCAGCTATGGAAATCCTACTATACCTACCTCCTCTCCACATCTTCCTGCAGAATCTTGCGTATTGCCAATTGCGTACAACAGACTAATACAGAGCCTAGCAGACTGCAATAAGCACTGAAAGTCAGCATTCTGGGAATGACCTCTGATATAATGTCTTCAACGGTAAAGGTTTGACCTGCCTTATACCGTTCCTATTCCGAAGAGAGACGACTGGATCCATCCACTGGTTCACAGATGGTTCGAAAACATCCTATGGATCTGGTGCAAGTGTATGCAGTCGTAAACCTAGAACAGAATTATCAATCTGTCCAGGATTATATGCGACAGTATTCCAGACAGAAATTTACGTCTTCGATCTATGCGTGGAGAGACTGGAAGAAACCAACCTCACACAAACATCAAACAAAATTTTCCCGGTCAGCCAAGCAGCTTTGAAAGCTCTTGGCTCGTATCGATCAACGTCTGAGCTGGTGTCACACTGCCAGAAAAGACTCTCCTAAATAAGAAGACTAAACAATCCGTCTCTGGTCCGGATTCCCGGCCACTTAGGTATGTAGTGAAATGAAACGGCGGACCCTCTTGCAAGAGAAGGTGCTGCAAGTAGGTTCGTTGGACCAGAAACTGCCATTGTCATCTCACCAAGTTTTTCCAAATATACATTGAACATCTGGACAGCAAGGAAATTAATAAACTTTTTTTTCGTTTTCACGAATTACCGTTTCAGAGAAAACCCCTCCAAAGCGAAGCCTGTTCCTCGTAGAATTTGACCAAAACACTGTTAGACTCTAGCAGGGATGACCTGCGATGTCTAACCAGCCCACCAACAGGCCAGTGTCGTTCGAATCACCACATGACAACACTAAAACTATCGGAGGGCCCGACATGTCTCTGTCTTGAATATGATGAAACAGCACATACTCTGTGCCTGTCTCGCCGCAGACCGAGTTTCACTTTCTCCCTCGAACCTGAAAGATCATACACCAAATAAACTAATCTGCTATGAGGCTGGATTTATTTGGTGAATTTTGAATTGGTCTAAGCCACAATTGACTCTCACGGGTCGCAGTAGAGGGCCGAGCAGACCCGCTCATTTTGAGTTAAGTTTTAGAAGAAGTGTTTCCCTCATTTCCTTTGCCCTTAAGACTCCCAATAGAAAGGTGGGGTTTGGATGGGCTAGCCTTGGTCTATTCTAACACCACACCAACATAAGTTAATCCATAGCTTGAAAATAGTTACAAGGCATCACAATCGAAATACACCAAGCCTAAGTAGAGTCTTATTCCGGGTAAAAGGAATTGTGAGATACAAATTTAGCTTTATCTTGGAACAATCCTGGGTCCAGATGGTGTATAGCTAGAGCTTTCCGAGTCCAAACCATAGGTGATTCTTCAGCTACGCACCCAACCAATTGAAGTTAAACGAATACTAAATAATTTCACAAATTTCTGAAATGCTTTCACGATCTCTTGCCCGTAACGCACTGGCAGATGATAATATCTATTTCTGTTATTTATTGTGTTCGATTTTAACATTGGTGTCTGAAGTAGAATTAAAATACAAGATCCTCAGATCAGAGTACTTGAGAGAATGTTTTGAAACCTGGTTGTATTTTTAAATTTTTACACTCTGTATCATGGCAATGAAAGATTTTGGGTGGAACATTATTCGACCGGCTCCAGCTGTCGTGTCCAGTTGAATTAATTGTTTGGAGGTAGAAAAATAAATTGATTCCAACGAGTATGATAATTCATTGACAAGTTTTAAATTCAATTTTGATAACAACCAACATCATGTTCCTAGATAATTCATAAAATATATACATTGAACTACAGTGTATTGAACAATATATAACACCCGCTATGTTCTCGAAATAAAGAAACATTCTAACGAGTATTTCAGAACAAAGAGGTATTAGAATGCTTCAAACTTCAATATCTCAACAGGTCAAGTGTTGTTTTCATCGAACGGCGGTGTGTCATTCCACGAGAGAAATTGGGCGTTATTAGTTTCATATATAAATACAGGATCGTACAATTTGAGTACTATGGCGATATCAAAAGAACCTCAAATGTACATGAAACTCCTCTAGAAATGTAATAATTCTAGAATGAAAGTTGTTAAACCTGGACATGAAAATTTTATTACTTCATATTGCCTTTCAGATATATCAGATAGCTATTTCGCGAAGAAATTGGTTCGACTTCAGTATTATTGACGTCATTTGGTGACTCCGTCCCGATATTTTACGATGGTGGAAAAATATTCAAGATGTAGTCTTTCGCTGGTTGAATTTCATCTTTCACAAGATACATGTCACAGACGTTCTTATGGTACGGGTCGAGTCAAATAATGTGTGTGTGTGTGTTGGCCAGAATATTATTTATTAGAGAAATTATATCGTTTAGTGCGTCAAATGGAGTATCGGATTCACGTTCTTCTGGTGATAGTGATATTTTGATATTTTCTTAAATAGAATACCTACATTGATTTCGGCCCTATACATCTTAAAGTTTCGGATGAAGAACATTATCATTTGTATTGAAGCGAAGTGATCGTGGTGTTAGAGCATTTGCCTATGTCTCAGATGGCCCTGCTACTGAGCTAAAAGTAATTCGGAATCTACTTGTACGTGAGCTGTATGTCCAGAATCTCCCTTGCTCGCGCAATCTCTACTTTTGAGGAGTTTTGTAAAAACAAAACAAAAATAGTGTATGCACCGAATATACTTGCTTAAATTTGGATGAAGTAATTGATAAATTTCATGACACATAGAGGCAGTACTTGCCGAGAAACCATTAAATGATAATGAAAAATGGATACTAAAGGTATTTTCTTTGGCGAGTATCCAACAAAAACAACTACTGCTCCTTACGACTTGGCAAATCTCTGTACAAGAAATACTTTGCAATACTCTCTCAATATAATCAATAGAATTATGTTTCGATTTGAATGGGGTAATACCTAGGTTTTCATTTCGTGGTTCTTATTACTCTCCAACGGAGGCTGGTTCACCCAAGTAAATTGAAAAGTTCTTTCAGCTGCCATCTGTAGGTTGCAATGAGCACATCAGTATGGAGCTAAATAATTTTCGTTAATACTGAATACTTGACGTTCAAAAGTTAACATTGAAACAGGGACTGTATCCCTCTAAAAGTATTTTCGAAGCGAATTCTATTCGGTGTTTGAAATTATGAAATTTCCTAACCAAATTTAAACAAGCCATAACATGATGGCAGGTTGTATTCATGATGATGTCACTCGGCTTTATTGTTTTTTTTATTTCATTTTTGATCTATACCCATATGTACTCCTTTGCGGTAATATATGGCGATATTGTCATATTCAAATTCCCGAATATCCTTAAAATGGGTAATATTCAGTAACGCCTATTACTAGGTGCCAGAGAGAATTCACAATTGGTCATTATTTGAATTTACAGGTCGGTCGGTGGCTCAGTGACTTCTAGTTCGCATCAGACAGACGTTCGAGGCTCGGGTACGGAATATTTTTTCTCAAGTACACGGGTCTCTTTAGGTGGCCACATGCCTTGTTGTGAATCAAGTGTGATGTGATTTTCCTAGATGCCAATCCCGACGTCTGGTGCTAGCTAGAAGTGCGCACCGACCAACTGGGGTGGTGCTGTAGGTTATCCGGGGTTTCCTACAGCTGAAAAGTGAATACACCACCGACAATATCAGTCAGTCGCCCCGGAGCGCCACGGCAAATAATAATAATAGCCGTCCTCTACCCGCACAGGCCACGCCTTTGGGTACACTCTACAAGTGTTTATGTGGGAGTATTATTATTATATCAGTATAACCTCTGTTTCTCATGTACATTCGCATTCACCTGCTCACTTGCACTTTGGTTGAATAACGTGGAATTTACTGCAATAAAAATGTACTTGTCTATAGTCCACAAATTTATCATAGACTAGAAAATACAGTCCCTATTGCTGAGCCGAGGCGGCAATAGGCTTCTGTTGGATCATTTCAGAAACGCTGCAAGATGTCGCCGTCATTTAGAACGCTTTGAAATACTCGATGACTCGTCTAGAATCAAATCATTTTATTATCCTTTTCTGAAAGTTTTTAGAATTGTATGGAACTTTTCGATTACATTATACAGTAAAAAGAATACTCACACAATCATACTCTCATTAATCATGTCACAATAATGACCCCTACATGCATACTCAGTTACAATACTTAATAATTGAAAGTATCATTAAAAAATTAATTTACATTATAATATGACCTCTCAATCAAAAGATGTTTCAAATCAATTTTAAACTTTTTCTCAGTTAAGCAGCTTTTTATCAAAGTTTTATCAAAGTTTAGGACCGAGAAATGAAGGCAAGTGAAAGCAATACATCGCAGCACACGCTTCTGAGAGACAAACTATCAGAAAAAACAGAGTTTCCCCAAAAAGCCATGGCATAGCGCAGGCATGATTCAATTTGTGAATAATAATATGATAATAATCGTTGTTTATCAAGAATATGACGTAAGTTCCTAAGAAGGTAATTGGTACTCGACAATTTCTTGGAAATAGATTCACAATGGGTTTTAAAGTTCATATTTTTATCTAAATGAATACCTAGGAATTTGGTGCAGTCTGATGGTACCAGCTCTTCATTACAAATTGTTATGCTTATTGAGTCACGGTGCTGTTGTGGCAATTGAAACTGAATAAGGCATGTTTAAGAAGCGTTTAAAAACAAAGAGTTATTTGAGAACCAGTTTGTCAGGGAATCCAGAACACTATTACATTCCTTATCTACATGTGTGCTTGATTTATCAGAAACAATTATAGAGGTATCATCAGCATATAAAGTATAGTGAGATTTACCATATATCTGAGGAATTTCATTGACGTATAAGAGAAACAGGATAGGGCCTAGAACTGACCCTTGGGGCACTCCTATATTGATATTAGAGTAATCAGAATTGTTTGTTGTGACCGATGTTGGGTTGTCATTAGATATAGTGACAAATTGTTTCCTATCCTTAACAAATGTTGAAATCCATTGTAGGGGTACGCCACTTCCTTGTAAAAGGATTGATTGATTTACTTACTTTTGATAATGTCCCCAAGAAATCCTGTAGCCTATTCAAAACACTTTTGTCTCCAGGATCCCTACATTGCACCCTTCTTAAAGACGTTTCATATCAAAATATCATCTTTGGAATATGGCGATAACTGTAAGATTCTCCATTTCTGCAGCGCTAAGTTCGATGGAATTAATCTGTTTTAATTTTAGGGTTGCTGGTCTGTATTTATCTATTTCACTTTTCTGTTTGGGCTTTATTAACATAACATTTGAGTTCAGAATATCGTGTTTCATCAAAATACAATACTCTCAATGTGACAACTTTCACTGTCGATGTTACCAGTCCGAGGTCTGTCTTCGTACTACTGTGTCGTTGTTTCTAGAAGAAACTCTCGGCCGGTTTCGCGCCAAATCGCCGTGATAGTTCGTACCAGGTGCGACACTAACCGCCGAAATAAGTTTACATGTAATGTCCAGTGGTTTTAACAGTGATGCCAATTTGTGAGTAATTACTGTTTTTTCAAGTATTTTCAACAACTTGCAGTAAAAATGCAGTAATGGAAATTTGTGAGGATTTTGTGAGGATTCTCTAGTTTTGTGAGGATTTTGTAAGTATTTTCGATGCTGGTATTGTGAGGTGGGCAGAGAGGAAAAACTTTGAAGAATTGTTCCAAGTTTCGTGGTATATAAGTGTTCCGTGCTGGCCTTCAATTGGAAGTTTCATGTTTCATGATACTCAGTGACTCATATTATTTATGTTTTGACATGACATTTGTCAAATTCACAAATTCTGACATACGACATCGAAATATTTTGAAATTTGAATTTAATAAAGTGATGCCAATTTGTGAATAATTACTGTTTTTTCAAGTATTTTCAACGACTTGCTGTAAACTGAGAAGTATCTTCAATAAAATAGATTTTGTTTTCTTTTAAATTATTATTTTGTATACTAATTTCACCATTTTCGCATCTCTGTTTACTACTACTAGGTTCCGTCAATAAAATATATCTCTAAATAACCGTAAACAAATTTATGAATAGAGAATAGAGTATACCATAAATTTAGCAGTTCATCAAATGAGTATATTAAAAAAATTACAAGGATTTTGTGAGAATTTTCAGTATTTTGTGAGTAAAATTACCGGATTTTGGCTTACGTCATCGAGTATTACAACTTCCATGGTCAACACTGGGTTTTAAGGACATGACGCGCCCCAAGCGCCACTTGAATGGAGGCAGTTTATCATCACGAATAAGTACCAAAGTACCAATTTCAAGTTGACCTTGATTCCTATACCATTTGGTTCGGGTTTGAAGTTCTCCTATAAATTCCTTAGACCAACGAGACCAGAAGTGCTGATAAAGTTTCTGGATATTAAAAAAAAATGTTTTATCCGTTAAACAGCTGTCATCTCCCTACGAACGACAGCCCTCAGAAGTCGAAACTTGTGCAAGCTAAGAAATAACGAGGTCTTACCTTAGAACGTGCTGAAACCGGAATAATCGGTCTTCTGGCGTAGTAGTGTAGTCGTTGTCAGGAACACTGGTTAAGCGACTTCCGATCAAAAAGTGAGCTGGGGTGAGAATGTCAACGTCATTGGGGTCAGAGGACATGGGTGCTCTAGGACGAAAATTTAGGATTGCTTCAATTTGGGCAAGTACTGTGAAACATTCTTCATATGTTTGCGCTTCTCTCAGGAATCGTTATAGGTGAAATTTTGTACTCTTCATCCCAGCTTTCTATATTCCTCCGAAATGGGGAGAATAGGGAGTGATGGTCCAAAAAATAGTTTTACAAAGTTCTTCTTGTTTTTAAAGCTTTGGACTGGAACCTGTTACTTCTAACTGGCGTTGTATATCGATTGCCATCAAATTGCATACGCTGTTACTGGAATATTCATTCATATTTATTGGTCCTGATACAACCCGACCCAATACTGTTTTCTGCAGTATCGGCATTTGCTTACCCAGACTGATTTGACCTATACACAAAAGACTATAAAATAATTCACCACCCACCAGGTGCATAGAATCCTGCATCAACTAACCTGACATGCTTGGGAGGCTGGCATCTTATCAGATATTTTAGGAACTACTGAACATTTTAGGACTACTTGTAAATTATTATGTAATGAATATATTCAAACTTCACATTTGTACTTAATTTCTGCGATTACTTGTGTTATGCCTACAACTGACATGTTAATTGAGATTTTTGTTAAACCTAACTCATTGCATGTTCTTTCGGATATGAAATTGCTTTGAACACTTTAACATACGAATTCTTCGAGTTATGCCATGATTATCTTTCACCTCTACCAAAGCTGTTTGCACACTGTAACAATTAGTTTCTTGTTACTGGGACCTACTTACCTCTTTTGAATTTTCATTTGATTTCTGTTGCATTGTTTCTCCTGGAATATCAGCTTCTGCTAACCTCACTCTTGAATTATCATCATCTTTATCGTAATGTAGTAACGTATGGTGCCTAGCATTGCACTTACGGCAACTACTAGCATGGCAGTTTTTAATTATATGATTTGGTCTAATGCAGTTCAAACACAATTTGTTTGATTTGTATGTAATGTTCGATCTTCCTGGCTGTTGATAATTTCATGAACTCAGTATAGTTCGTTATGTAATGTTCACCTTTACAATAAATACATTTTACTTGAAAACTTGGATATTGAGCTTTAGATTTAGGTCGTTTATCAAGTTTTTCCACATTCTTCATGTTAGGGCGTATGATATAGCACACAAAATCTTGACGCCGCTGGATCTGAATATCGCTTCTAACATACTCCTTACAACTCCAGATTCACCAAATTCTGGTCCACCATCGTGTTCCTCACTCTAGTGAGGGTCTTCCAGAAATCTTCATAGATCGATTCATCTAGAGAATGCTTCTTGGTAACCAAGAAGTAGATGTTTCTCCGGTCCTTCAATTGCAGGAACCCTATTACTTCTGGATTCTGATCACGTAGTTCCTAAAGTCGCCCAAACATTTTGAAGAACTCTACGGCCATATATCTCTGGATATCCAAATGCCTCCTGTCATATAGTCTAGCGAGTAATCAGCAGGCACATTAAAAAAGTCTCGTGGCTACTTTCACATAGAACTTTCTGCCTGGTTGAGTACAAGAACATCATATTCTGGAACGTAATCTCATTCCCCGGTGGCCTGGGGGTGCAAACTTGGTCATGGACAACCCATTGAAATGAACGACCCTAGGTTTTCTTCATGTTAGGGCGTATGATATAGCACACAAAATCTTGACGCCGCTGGATCTGAATATCGCTTCTAACATACTCCTTACAACTCCAGATTCACAAAATTCTGGTCCACCATCGTGTTCCTCACTCTAGTGAGGGTCTTCCAGAAATCTTCATAGATCGATTCATCTAGAGAATGCTTCTTGGTAACCAAGAAGTAGATGTTTCTCCGGTCCTTCAATTGCAGGAACCCTATTACTTCTGGATTCTGATCACGTAGTTCCTAAAGTCGCCCAAACATTTTGAAGAACTCTACGGCCATATATCTCTGGATATCCAAATGCCTCCTGTCATATAGTCTAGCGAGTAATCAGCAGGCACATTAAAAAAGTCTCGTGGCTACTTTCACATAGAACTTTCTGCCTGGTTGAGTACAAGAACATCATATTCTGGAACGTAATCTCATTCCCCGGTGGCCTGGGGGTGCAAACTTGGTCATGGACAACCCATTGAAATGAACGACCCTAGGTTTTCTTCAGGGTGACTCATAGATGCCGTAGAGGTCTTTTGTTCTTTCCATGATTTTGTATAGACCTTTCCACGAATTCTGCAACTTTAGTGATCGTCCATGGCGACGTTTGAGATTTTACAGCCGAACTAGGTCCTCATCGGCATCGGCATTGATGTCATAGGTCTCCTTCAATCTGTCACTCGCATTTGGTCGGGGGTCCACCATGTGCCCTTGGCGTCGGCAAGGGGGTTTGCGGTGACTCCAGCGCGTCACATGCCGCCTAGTTAAAAGCCAGTCGAGTCCTCGTCCAAGTGAAGATGGTAGTGCCCGTAACTGGTCACGAATGGTTACCCATCCAACGTAGATTAGGGGAATTAAATCAATAAATTCAAATTAGGTCAGCCGACTTCCCCTCGGCTTCAGGGGTAAGCCTTGCGGTAGGAACCCGGAGATTTGGGTGTCGCTGGTTGGCTTGGCCTCGGCTGCAACAATCTCTATTATCATTATTATGTAACTGGCACTATGAATGATCACATGGACTCTTTCATAGATATCGTCCATTCTCTGCTGTAATTTGCTGACGTTATCCTTTCCCACAGTGTCTTGTACTGATGTTGTCCCAAACTCCAGGTTACAGGGAAGTCGCAGCTCTTGGCCCTTTAAAATACTAGCAGGGGTTTGGCCGGTTGATTCGCTTCCTTTTGAACGATAATCTTCCAGAAACAAATGTGCTGATACCAATTTTTCTGGTAGTCAGAGACTACGTTGCCAGGTGACGGTATATTGTCTTTTCATTCCGTCGAACTGTGAACGTAGAGCCGTGGTTCTCATCTTCCGGATGATCAGCATTTTACACATATCTTGAACAGATTGAATTCTAAATGTCTGCCTTGGTCTGAGTGCAGCTCCAACGGAACACCGAGTCGTCAAATTCATTCAGACGCCAGCGACGGTGATGGCTTCTTAGTCGGAAAGAGCATATTATGCTTCAGTCCAGTTGCTGAACTATTTGTTCAATAATTTCTCGGGTTTTGAATGGAGTTGACTACAATATCTTCGTAGTTGTAGTGTGGGCGTCGTGGGTCTAATCTTCACCACAGAGAGAAGTTATTTCGGAAAACCAAAATTTCTGATTACCATAATCCATTGACAGGAAATTTTACAAAATAACACAGTGACTTTCAAAATTGTATTACCACCAACACCGAATACTTTATTCTTCACGAAGAAAATCGTATTTTTGATTCCTGCTTATCGTCTTTGCAGTAAGAAGATATGCTTTTTTTCATTCCTCGCAGGAATTTGTTTTGCTAGATACCGACTCATATATTTATTATTTGGTACACCTCCTGATATCTATATGTGAGAAACAAGAAAAGTTACCAGAAATATGAGGTTATTCCAAATATAACTAAGATAATTGCAGTCATCTAATATCGTTATTCACATTGAATAAGTAGTTAATATTGTAACGGGTGAATTGGACTGTCACAATGTATAAATTAAAACATATTTCAATTATCATGAAAGAGGGGCGACACTACTTGACGGAAGACCATAAATCTAATAATGAAATATGGTGGATTACGTAATCCAATCTTCCGCAAAAAAAACCTATACAATAGGTATTGCCAATCATCAGCGAAGGCTAGTTCGACCCAATTGAATCGAAAAATCCTTTCAACCTAATTGGGAATCCCTGAGACAAACACTGAAGTATGAATTCAGCGCCATTTCTGGGTTCCAGTTTAAAATGCACTCCGACTACGTGTCGACTTCAATATGAAGCCAGAAACATCATGAAAGAGGGGCGACTCTACTTGATGAAAGACCATAAAACCAATAATGAAATATGGAGGATTACGTAATTCAATCTCCCGCAAAAAAACTATACAATAGGTATGGTCGTCGGCAAGTATTCAACAGAAAACAACTACTGCCCCTTACGACCGTTGAATTATATTTCAATGTCATAATAATTTTTTATTTTCACGAGATTGGACGGTGATGTTGCACCCACGCAAATCCAGCCAGTCTATTGTTTACGTACCTAACGGTACCTTTATACGAAGTTTTATCCTTGTATATCTCACATGTTAGTGGAAGTGACTGCTAGCTCTTAGAATATAATAGAATGTCAATATGATTTCCTTGCTCTCGTCGAGTAGGTTCAACAACAACCTAAGTTGGATCATCCAGCTCCATTTTTCAATGAACTCACTCACCTATCAGGCTTGTCAGAATGTTTAAACCATTCACCAATCATCATTCAGATTCATGTAATCGATCTGTAGTAATTTGCGTCACCCGTAAATATTATTGCCAGAAATAATATTCGCAGGGGACTTAGTTGAAATTTATAACTTCAAAGTGTTGAAACACCTGGCTCCCGAATCGATTTTAATATGAAATGCATTCCTGTCTTTCACGGTTTCAGTGTTCATTTATCACCGCCCCTACAGGATAGCGCAAATGAGTGACACGTCGATGGACAGGAATTATGCAAAATGAAGTCGGAATTTGAATATAGATTGAGAGCTTTCCAAAAGGCAGAAACAATCAGCGTCATCCTGTTTGACTCTGGATCAGAATATTGTTGCATTTTATGATTCAGGTAATTTATCTCTGCATATTTTTCTTCGAGCGACATCGTAAATGTTCGATGTTGATGTTATTTATAACTTTGATAAGTAGGTGAATATCATTTTTCGGGTGAAGGAGTTACTTTTTTTATTATACAGTTCCTTTCCACTGAATGAGCCACCCCGTTTATATCCGTTAGTGTTTTATTTCAGGAAAGACCTGAATCGCTGTGTTTAGATAGACCGATTTTGAAATCAAAACTGATGTCATATCGTCAAGAACACCAAGAATCATAAAATCCAAAACATATAATACATAGACGAATTTGCATAAATCTAATGATTGATTCTTTAATAGATAATGAATAATATTCAGGGTGTTGGTGAATTATCCTTCATTTGTTTCACCTGTTATGAGTATGTCCTCTAAAAAACATACTACTCCAGGAATGACAAAAATACGTTCAATAAAATTCTGAAAGATTGCAGGAGCACAATGAATCCAGTAAGGTTCGCGTTTATACGGAAAAAAGCCCTTGTGGGTGGACATTGTGACTAATTCTGAAAATTTGTTGGTCAATAAAGTTTGTTGGTAGGCCTCTGACAAATCTATTTTGGACAAGGTTCTACCACCCTCGAGTTCACTGAATAGTTACTCAATACGTTGTAATGGATACCGCTGGATCTATAACTGGGATTTAGAGTAATATTAAAACCTCCACAAATACGTGTTCGGCTCAGTTCAAGATTACTTGATAGCCGATCAGTTTACGCGACTATTGCCTGAGGCGTCTTCCCAGGAAGATTGAAGATGGTTTTTGACCCATTTTTTCGTGTTCTGCTTAATGTCCCTTAATGGGATCCCATAGGCTGGTTGACCCTCGTCAATGACAGTTGTTGCTGCCCCCGCTCTTGCTAGCGTATATGTGCTCTCATTTCTCTGGATGTCCTTTTGACCTGGTACCCGGGCAAGTTTCACCCTGTTCTATGCTCCTGGGTAGTTGAGGTTATTGTGAGTCTCCCAAATTGATTTCGAAGTAAACGTATATTGCCGCCTTGTTGTCGGAGAGAATAACTATGGGTTGTTTTCTAGAACCCATTCTTAGAACCTGTCTTGTGCAGACGAATACAGCTGTTACATCAGATTGGAATATAAAGGCTTGAGTACCGAGGCTTAGACTGATCTCATCCCTCGGTCTCTGTCCTTATAAACTAGTTCTAACCCCATTGCTTGTCGTGACATCCCCATCATGAATGATGGTGATGACTGTTCCATCAAAGGAGTAGGTTAGAGTCATTTTGTCCGACGGCATCTCAGATTCTTATGACTTCCATTATATTGGAGTGGCCTAGATTATTGCCTCCACATTGTCTGGAGGATTCTATCATCGCATCCACTTCAATATACAAATACAGAAGAGGAAGGTTTAGAATCACCTCCAGGCTAATCGTCGATCACTTGTGACTTTTTCTCTTGCCACTTCTGCCTTCGACCACCATAGCAGGGCCCATAAGTTATCGAAGGCCTCATTATCGCTCTGTATAGCAAACGCAATTGTTTGGGTCTTATTCCTATGTTTTGCCGAAAGACCTGGCCATCATTAATGATGAACTTTTCCCTGATGCATGTTGTCCATAATTTGGTGGAGGAGATGGGTTGTAATTTTGATTTGGTGGCGTTCCATAATTTTGAATAGAGATTTGTAATGGCTGTGGACACCCTGTAAAAAGAGACGAAAGTTCCCAGTTTTTCCATCCTTGTTGCCAGGGGCGCACTCTGTGATTGGTTACCATAATGCCGGTGAGTTTGAATGACATCACAGCTACAGTTGAAAATGACATTTATACTCCCTGACCTTATAGTAACCAATCACAGAGTACATTAGGGTGTCCAAAGCTATTAGAAATCTCTATTGGTGATGGACCTTGAACAGGTTTTTGGGGAGGAGGATGTTCAAGTTTTGGTGGAGGCGGACCATACTGTGAAATTGGTGGAGGGCCGTATATAGGTTTTGTTTGGCCATAACCTTTTGGTGGTCCATAAATCAACGAAGGGATTTCGAAATTGACTCGTCTGACATCTATAGGATGTTGCCAAAGATTCGAAGAGCTCTTTTAGTCTCTAGTAGTATCAGTAGTAGTTGGTGGGGAAGCTGCTACTGCAGCAGGGCAAGTAGGCCTTTTCTGCTATCCTCTGGTTTCCTCATTCATGGCATGCTCTGTCGAAACTTCCTGTTTTCGCCCACTCAAAATTCCGCGCCTTAAAGTGTGAGTAGTATGTTGGTGCTTGTAGAAAGAGCGAGTCCCTTCAATCCCTCTCCTCGTGAAAGCTTTGGTAGGGCTGGTTCCCGGCCGGGCGGTGCGACGGCGGGTGATTCAGTCACCGGCTACCAGTTCCGCAGTATCCGATCCAAGGCCCCTTCTTAGGTCCCATTTGTGACAGACTTTCCAGTTCTCACAGCGAGTTCCTTCAAACCGCCCTTTTGTGGAAATCTTAGTAGGGCTGGTTCTCACGTTACAGTGGCCGCGGGTGATTCGTTCACTAGCTACCAGTCCCGCAGTGTCCGATTCGGGGCTACTTCTCGTTTCCCATCGAACATAGGTTTTTTAGTTCTTATTGCAAGTTTTCAATCCACCTCCTCAAGGAAGTCCTGATAGGGCTGATTCCCAGTCGGACAGTGCGGTGGATGCGGGCGATTTGTTCACCGAATTGTACTCCCACAGCTCCCGATCCGAAGCCCCTCCAATGGAGACAGGTTTGTTATTTCTCGCTCCCCTCTGTGTTGTCTGAATGTGTATGTTTCGAGTGTCGAAGGATCATGTTTTGTTTTTGGCATTGGTATACGGTTAGCTAGGGGCCCACCGGTCGCTACTCCTGTAAGCTGCGACGCCTCAACCACCCCTAGAGTTCGTTCACTCTCGTTAGCCGTCATGACAGGTCATGCCGTTGCCCAGGATTCTCCACGTGGAGGTGAGAAAAGCGTTGGGATACCCGGACTCCAGGCACCCTCTTGAACCCCCCTGTTGGTCTTTAAGTTTCCTTTTCTGGTGGAACACGATTGTCCGTGTTTTTTTTTTGGAGGGTTTACCTTAAGTTTTTATCTCAGGCACTACATCTCTACATCTGTGAATACAGATTGCAACAGATCCACAAAGATCCCTATATACTTCCCATTACTACTATATCGTCAGCCCTGGGCATATACTCCTCCCCGATTGAGGTCTATAAGGAGGCTGCCCAACACCACAATAGTGAGAATAGTACTCCCCTCTGAGGTCAGCCTTGATTTTGATCTTAACTTTGACCTTGACTTTAACCTCTACTGTCTTTGACTTGACCTTGACATCGACTTTGACTCATATCTGTCGGATTCTACAAAATTGGTATTTTATTGATATCGTATTCACTTCGAAATATACACGATGACTCAAAAATTACTGAGCCATTTCGAAGCTTACTTACTATTTAGAGAAATAAAAAATGGGTTTCATTTCATTCATGCGTCAGAATAATGATTGTTATATTAGGAATGAATGATAATTAGCATGAAAACAAAAAATTTAATCTTCTAATGACATAAAAAATAATGAAATAAAAATGGCTACTTTCAGCTAGTCATCGGTTCGTGTTAAGCCAAGGGACACTTTTGAAAAGGTAATCAAATATTACAACAAACTTAAATTTGAATAAATTTTACCGAACGCCATGTTCCGTATAAGAGAAGTACGGGGTCCTTTAAAAATATATGTACATATCTTAGTTTTCTCAGTTAGGTGAGTTACATTCGGATGTTTTTACGCAAATAGAAAAAGTTATTATCATTCTTCAGGTAATAGTTAGAATATGGAAAAAAATTTAATTTCAAAACCTTACTTGGAACTACCATGTAATTCAAGCCAAAGCCAACTTGATGTTTTCAATAAAATGCAATTCAACAGCCAATTAAGAGACTGCCAATTTGTGATACCTGGTCCAATGGAGAACCTGAAGGCAAATGAGATAGGTTACAGAAATATACAGGGCGACTCTTGAAAGATAAAAGTTGCAAAGAAGCACCATCATGGATCAGCCACCTCATGAGAATTTCCAATTTGTATCTTCTCAAATTTAAAAACTCGAGGCTGCTACATGGTTTCTGTGTAACCCGGTATGATGATTCTTACAAAAATATTTTAAATATTGATTCTGGACTCAGCTGGTCTCAATTCAGTGTGATTACAATGTAATTGAATGGAAAAAAGGACTATTGACCCCCTAATGGAACAATCAACTAATTTACAGACATGTATTCGTGTTCCGTCGGATGCTTTTCGATCGCATGAACTGCAATTTAACAATTTTCATGCATTAACGGTTCTAGTTTTAGATATTCAACATCGCCTCGAACGTAAAACTAATGTTCTGTAATAAGTAGCTAGAACGGTTTTATTATGGTATTACATTTCACTTATATGTCGAATCCGAGTTAATTTACCCAATGTGTGAAGGTAATATGCGTATTTCACGCAACTGATTCATTGGTTTTGCCATCACAAGACATTTTTGGCATAATTCTCATACGAAATCAGACAATTCTATATGCTCACAAGTCAATGAGTTCTGCTAGCAAATTCTAGATCATTGAGTATAAATTGCTGCAAGTTTACCAACAGTTTGAGTAATCTTACATCATTTGCTAATGATCAACTAATGAAATTCTACTGCCTTGGCAACTCAGTTTAGTTAAACTGTTGGTGAACTTTTTTTTACAACCTATAAATTCACTGAGTCACTAGATTACGAACTCGACTACAGATACAAGTGATTTTGATTGGTTCATCTGATTCCTTCAGTATGATAGTCAAGCTTTTCACTGATCAAGCAATTTGGAAAGTTCGTACTATGTTCCATTTTCCAAAAAGCCAACTATGCAAAATAATTCAACCGCAGATAAGATATATCAGATATATTTCCGAATGTATTTTTTAGACCGAAAGATCATCAAAACCTACATATCACGATTATTCTCCGTCAGACACAGTAGTACAAAACCTGTAAAACGTTTGCTGTGCGTTGCGATATTGCCAAGCTGCATAGTAACGGTTTCTTGAAAGGAAATCAATGCTCTTATCTTTATATGATGCAAGTCATGGACTGTCAAGAAATCAATGATAATATAATTAATTACGTTGACTAGTAGGTAGCAGGTTCCCGATGGAAATTTACAAAAAATAATAGTGAATATTAATTAACATTTCTTCAATTCGCCTTGGTGTCACAAACACCGGCAATACTGTTTGAAAATCCCATCCATCTTACAAATATAAGTAGGTACAGGTTGGCTAATTTGGCCCGTGTAGCTTGATATCGGACTGAGCATGTACATTTTGTGTTGATTCTATTATGGATATCTGCGGGTACTTTGAAATATTGATTACATAAAATAGTATTGAAGAATATATAGTCGAACAAGAAACTGTCTATCAGGTGGAATATAAACTGCGTTTTGTGGAGGGAAACGATTATATTAAATTAATTTTCTGATCAAGACTTGAGTTGATGAAGTAGAATCGGACATTTGTTCAAATGATTTAGTTCGTTGTGATAATATGGGTTTTCCTGGGCAATTTGAATTTTAGAAGACGTAGATTCTAGAAGCTGTCCAGTTATAGTGTTATCCAGACTATAAATGATGCCTTCATGAAGCACACAAACTATTAGTGCTGCATTGGTGCTTGAACCATTAGCCCAGTTCGTGCAATTTCACTTAAAAACATTATTGTTGGTATATAATTCAATTAACTATTTTGTTTGTAATCAAAACGTATTCGAGTGAAATTCAATATAACATGAAATAATAAGTAATTTCAAAAATAAAACATTGTAGAGTGTGTGCGGATGCCGGATGGTGTGGTTTTCACTCCTCAAAATCGAGCAAACCTATGCAACCAGTGTCAAGTTCATCGGCGGAAATGTGTTCACCTCAAGTATGTTAAACTTTTAAGCGTGTTTGTTGACCTAACAGCTCAATCAGAAGTTCCATGGAACTCTCAACAAAGCAGAATGAGCTTCAAAACATTCAATTATTGCATGGTGATATTCGATATTTCTACAGTGAGAACTTACCAATCAGGGGTTACTTATTCTTTGAAATTATACGGGAACATAATGGATGAATTAAGTATATCCACTTACTGATGAAGGCTATGAATAAAATTGTTGAGAGCTTTGAAAAAATAAATTGTGATTATATGAATCACTGGAACTAAGTAACATTGAGATATGTAGGATCTAAGGAAAACTAAGTGAAACCAGTGAATTTCACGTGGAAGGGGGACTCCTGCATAAAAAATTGGGAGTACTTTGTCGGTAGGTTTTCAACTAAAAACTATTCAATTTCGAAATTAATTTCTACCACGTCAGTTCGTCAGCACCTAAAATAGGTATCAAGCTGTTGTGGGCGGAAACATTAATTCCTGTTCTATTCTATATATTCAACTATCAATTCATAATCTGGTTGAATTAATTTATGAATGGAGAGGTTCTACGTAACAAAATAAAAATCAAATAATGTTCTTGAATTTATAAATCCAATGTTTTGTAGTCCAACACTGGATAAAGTAAGTAACATCAACTAAAACATTTTTATTTTCATAAATTCTTGGCAGCCTGCATGTGTATGAATACGAAACAAAAATATCAGGAATTTGGAAATCCTTATTTATGCTAGCTTACAATTTCACACTGCTTTTTTGTGGGTCTATGAATTTCAATCGATAAATACTTTATTCAGCTTTGTGGGTACCTTGGACAGCATCAAAAAATATTCATTGAGGACGTAGGAAGAGATGAAATTTCGTGGAAAGAGGAAATCTAGAAGAAACTATTTAGAATTATATATACTAAGTATTTCAGATAAATCGTGAAATTATTCTTCTGAATGTCTGTAAAGTTTTATAAAATCGCAATTAACAACAAAAAGACAAATTTCTTATCATACAAAAATACTTCGCTTGTTCTCCCCATTAGCTAATGACCGTCAGGTTGTGACGTCAGCTGACAGGGTTCTATTCATTTTGAAAATTTGAAGGAAAATGTGGCATTATAACACCGTGACTACGCACGGCACAAATCTCTATAGTATGTACTTCTGCTTGGAAGATGGTTGGGGTCCTACCAAGCGATTCTGAGAGCCCAAAATTAGACCCTATAACGCCCACTACAAGCCCTTCGTCCATCTTGGATTCATCATTGTACCACACTGAGGCGTTCATTGCCAACTGAGGACCGTTCTCTGTGTAAATCTGGAGGTTGTTTGTGACTACTTCAAACTGCACTTCAAAGTCGTACCTGATCGGCATGATATCTGTCGGTCCAGACATGGCTTCTAGGGAGATGTGTTCCGAAATCTTAGATGCCCGATCAGATTTTCTTCTTTCAAGTTTTTTGTCTGGTACAGTCTGAAGGCATTATTTGCTGCTTCTTCTATTACACAGGTGCAATGGCCTCTAGAGCTGCAGTAGGGCACGTAAATATTGCTCCTGTGGTTCCCAGGAAAGCTAGCCGCTGCACTTTCTGCAGCTCGACTTGTGCTGAAATATGCAGCATTAATAATTTTTGGTTTCTGACCCTATGTCTTACCGAAGCTTGCCGCTATAGCCCTGAACAAAATGTGGTTGATTTGGCTCTTCTATGTCAGTTTTTGTGTGATTATAATGCCCAGTTATTTCACCTCATGGAAAATGTTAGCTGGGTCCCATTCAGTCGTCGATAACCAATGACTACAGTAAAGGCTGTAGAACTCCTTCTTGTGAGGGCAACTTTTTTCCGCTGTCATCTTTTCTCCCAGTGTTGCTATAATGATTCTGCCTTCCATCTGATCAATGAGGCATTGATATTTATTTTCTCTAGTGATCTGGTTATCTATGTCGATGAAGACACAAAGAGCTATTTATTTCACCACCTATATCTTTTCAGTGCTTTCAGTCAGGCATTGTAGAGTATTCATCGTGGATGTACCTGCTTGGTAAGCGAACTGTTTCTTGTGGAGCGGTCTTAACTCGAGTAGTTGTCTTCTGATGTAACAGTCTGTTACTTTCTCCATTGCTTTGAGGAGAGAGGATACCGATGGGGCGGTAAGTCTTTAGTTCGTCCATTCGGCGTCTTCCAGTCTTTGGTATGAACGTCACCACCGCCTCTTTCCAGATCTGCAGTATATAGCCAAAGATAAGGCTGGCCTTGAAAAGCCTTTTCAGGCAGGGCTCTATTATTTCAAGACCATGTTGCACTAAGGCTGGAAATATTCTATCCATTCCTGGCGACTGAAATGGTTTACGACTTCTGATAACGTCACATCAGTCACGTACCAGTTGACGAATTTTCGGAATTTTAGATGTTTTCTTGATATTTTTTTGAATACTTGAGCATTTAATTTTCGTCTTAATTTTGTTTCCTTTAAATTTAAAATGCCTGTGGTGGAGATTATTTGGCTGAAAATTTCCAATATACAACTGGAAAAACTAGGCCTGTGATCGAAGGATATGCAGTATTCAATGTCAATCATGTTTTATCTATTTATATGAGAGGTAGAGAATATCGATAAGCGACATGTTTTTGGACTTTGTCTGCAAAGTTCCGCCATGAAATTAAATTTTAATTGGTATCTCCAGATACACCAGTTACGAAGTGGAACTGTGAATGCAGTTGCAAAGGGGTCCAATCATTCTGTAAACATGTAGTTACAGCCATGAAAAACTAAACCAGTTGAGCTGTAATGATGTCAAGCAATTTTGGGGCAGAGAAAAAAATGTTGCCGCAGTTTATGCTGCTGAAGGAGTCGAAAAGAAACATCAATATGAATTCAAATCCACTAAAGAAGTTGAACACGAGAATTTGAACTTGTTATTAGTGTTATAATTTGTGATTGTGTGAAATAACAACTTGAGGAAATTCTGCAGCATCCCAATCCAGTTAGAAATATAAAATTGAAGTATTCACTTCACCTCACATCAACACCGATATGCACATTTTGTTATCCAGTGCATATACCTATTGGTGTTAAAATGTTGTTAAAGGGTTACTTGTGAAATTTATTGTTGTGACACCACACTACATCCACTCATCGTGATTTATTTTTGAATAAAATTAACTATTTTTTGGAAATCATTTTTATTTCATTCATTACCTATACAAAATAAATGTAACTGTACCCAATATATGAAATCATTCGATTAACAGTCCAGGCTTTCATTATTATGTAAAAAATAATAATAGCTTCATTGTCCAACAGTAGAACTATTTAAAGGACAGTTTATGCAAATAGTTACAATAATGTGCAGACACTTTGAAGTATCAATATAAATAAGTTTGTTAGGCAAACCTTGACAAGAGGTAAACACTTTCAAATAATGAAGCAAAGCCATTAACAATATTACAAGGATCACTAAGTGAGACTTTCAACAGACGAAACAGTGCCGCTTGCGACAGACAGGATTTTTACCATGGGGCTATTATTCTCCGTCAGACCACTTGAGGAAATTTTACTAGGTAGGATTCAACTTATTCTGTATTTGCCTCAACTCCTGAATCCATTACGATATTCACATTGGAGAAATTATATTCAGACAATATTCTTCGAATATTACTTAGAATTTTCATTGCTCACATAAACTTCAGAGGGTACTTGATCGAACCAACATTCACGCTCAGTTTATTCAATTTGCCGTTCGGCTCTGAAGAGCACTATTTACGTTTTGTATGTGTGTGTGTTTAAAGCTGTTTGCGAATTTGCTGACCGGCAGCAGGACAATGGAATCCCTTTAATTGTACGGCCCGATGATTCGCGTTTCAACTTAACCACATTTTCCACGACATGAAGTGTCGTTCACCCGTCACAAACATGCATAGCTATGAAATTGGGGACATTTCTATTTTCGATGCGGAATTCGAATCTTTATGAGGACTGTATTTACGTGAATATGCCATTCTCTTTTGATATGAGGGTCTCGTGTTTGGCTGATGAGGGTGTTTTGACAATTTCAGGACTTTGAGAGTTTTATCAATGCTACGCTCAATCTAGCGGTTGTCAATATTCGGATCGCAGAAAGGTCTGCATGACAATTTCGCAGTATAATAAGCAATAAAATTTAACTCATCACTTCTCATGCACACTGACAATCGATAACTTTTCCATTTGTACTCACAATAAGGCCTTTCGTGATCTTTCAATTCACAGAGTAATAATTCATGACGTGAAACATATTTTACCAATATGATTCATGAAAATTCGGAAGTCTCTTAGGACCAACGATTGGAGAGTCAAGCAACAATAGCTGGAGTATCTCAAGGAATCTTCCTTGTGTTCATTCTTCTAACTATTTAGACGCCAAATTTTGATATTTACCTCTCCTAGAAATGAAGAAATACTGAACAATCTATTTTTTTTGAAACCTCTTATAGTTTTCGAGATATTCAATTGTTTACAACAGTCGCTCATTGCGTGTTCTGCTCTTGTCATTCGTGTATGAAGTCTGCGTCGTAAATTGATAGAAATATCAAATCCAAAAACTAGAAAATTGTTTACTATACGAAAGTGTTTAAATACAACTACTAATACATTCAAAAAATTATTTTTTATTGTTCCTGTCGAACCTAAAAATCGAAAGAAATGGATGCATATCATGGAGAGGGCTGAAAGGTTGTGTTTATGATTGCGAACATCATTTTGATGTAAGTATATATTTCACTGCAGTACACGTTATAAACGTAAGTATAACTAATATTTGATAAAGGATGAATTTTTTGTAATTTATGTAGGTCAAAGGTCGTTAACGTTTTTAAATTTTGATTGTGTTTGTTTGCTAGAGTGAGTATTTTAAAAGAGTGAGTTGACTTTTTAGATACTTGGGTTTAATAATACAAGTTTGACCTTCTTATATATTTTATTGTTTCAGATTGAAAGTGATATGGAAAACTACGTGAAGTAGTTGGAGGTGAATTTTGAATGCCAAAAACCAACTGACGTGAAGCCTGAAAGGTCTGCAGTACATAAACGAAACCAAATTGGATTTTTTGAAAAACTCTCACACGAAAATAATCCTTCAACATTAGTCATACCCGAGAAAGTAGTTGTGCTTATTTTCAAGAGGTCCATTACATGATAACAATAATCAAAGCACAAAAGAGTCAATAAATGACAAAACTGTGCAAGCAAAATTGAATCGATACAGTTGAAAAGTCAACGATGCAGTACAAACAGCTGATGGATACAGTTTCAGTTTCCAGTTTAACTGATTCCTCTTCAATCACAAGTACAAAACATAATATAAACCAACGAGAAATATACATCACCTTCGGAATCAGATGGAACAGAATACTTCGAATAGTACTTGGAAAAAGCAGCTCTTATGTGCATATCTGAAGAACTCAACTATTAAGTACTAGTAATACGTCAATACTGGTATTTCTGCATACATCTTGTCTGAAACCATGGCATTTATGAGCAGAAATTTAGAAACAAATACCAGGTAAGATAAATATCTGAAGTCAGTGAGATAAGAACTTCTTAAATTCAATAAAAAAAAGTACAGGGCCGTATTTGAAAAAATAGAGTTGAGGGTGGCCCCCGAAGAACGAAACGTCGTATTGAAAATCAAAGCTCAGCACATCGAAATAAATGTAAAACAGAGAAGAAAGTTTCCTGAACACATTTCCATATTCCTATAAATAAAGGTGCCAGCGCAAAGGCAAGAAAATGAGTTTTTTCGGATTTCCTCGTATATTTTGAAAACAGTTCGTGATATTTCCGATTCAGAAACATCATTTCATCGTTTACTAACATTGGCAATTTCTGTCTGATTTAACCAACTTCCTATCATTTACCGTTTTCGAGATACTAATAGTGGTACGACATAAAAAATACTATTCAACACAAAAAATATGAATAAAAAAAAATTCAAGATTAAATTCTATTGAATTGCACTGAAGAGGAAAAATCCATCTCTTCAGGGCTGTTACGTTATTCTGTTTGAAAAACTAGTCGCTCAAGAAGTCATAATTGTATTTAATCTGAAAACATTGCGCGGCAAGCATTTGAATTTATTACTTTCAGAATAGCCCGACAATCCTGAAAAAATAATTTTTTCCTTTTTTGTGCAATTCATATATTTTATGTGAAATATAATCAAGTACATTACAAAATTGGTTCACTGAATAATTGTTCACAAAACATTGATTTTTATTATCGTGGACTTTCTTGTAGCATTTTGGGAAGTAAAATATCTTCACCATCTATTTTTCCTAGGTTTTGCATCGGCTTGATTGAAAAATATCCCTCATTCTGAAGAAAAAAACAACACAAGAGAAGGTGTGTTCTTTATTAAGTGAACCTAATAATGCAAACGTGTTGAAATGTTATCAAAGCTGTTATTGCTCTTGTGGGCTGTATATTTAACGATGGAGCATTGATGGGAAATGAATACTTTTTTGTATATGCCAGCAGCTTTGATTCTGGATTGATGCTGCGTCAAATAACATAAAAAGCTATTTTTTTGAGTAAAGTTATGTATGATAAAGTGTGTTTTCCGATACAATATGAATGAACATAAATAATTAACCGGTCTCAAGTAAGAATGAATCCTTTACAAACACAACACTGATGAACGTAATCTTCTCTCCTGTTGACATCACATTCTCTGACGCTGGTGTATTTCCGACATTTCACAAAAACACAGAATGTTCATTGACGAGGCGCAAAATTGGAAGAGCTGTCAGGTGTGGACGTATATTCAACTAGATGTCCTGTCCTGTCTGTTTGAATTATACAAAAAGGGCCAACGCAGCCATGTAAACACCCAACGATGAAACCAACTTTAACAAGGTTTCGGATAAATTTTGACAAATGTGACAGGGACACGTGAGCTGTTTATGATTAGGAATGTAGGATGTGTCACTGCGGATACCGGCGTCTGTATAAAATGTTGATTAACGGAATAATCCATCATCCTGTTTTGTTTGTTATAATATACATGCATCGGCGAAAGTCATGCTTCAGAATCATACAAATATTGTGAAAATACTGTTGAAATATGTCAGTGCTTAAAACCTAGTGCATTGTTGAAAATATTTCATACTGAAAATAATCATCAGATTTATCATGTTACTTCAAGGACAAAGGATCATTGCAATGTGAATAAGTATGTAAATTTTTTAAGATGGAAAGCACAATGAGCGACCAGGAGCGACTGTCCACTATTACCCAGCTACGACCAGAAATTGAAAGAGATCAATGAGAACTTTCAAATTCACAGTTATCGATCATAAACCAGTAATCACTCACCCCACAGATGTGAGGACTAATTACTGGGGTTAATGAAACACCAGCGCGCCCTCCGAAATTATCGGAGCTTTGGAGAAAGGGCCTGACTGGGATATTCGTGATGGAAAAAAAATTAATGATGTTCCATCTCCAACAATTTTTTTAAACAAAACATTCCATTTTCAAAATTTGCTTATAATTTCCAACAGTTATCTCTAATACACTTTACTCCCAAATTCAATTGTTTTCGAAATATCAACGTTGGAAAAGTGACATTTTGGTAATTTAAAATCCTACCAAAAACAATACTGTTGCTTTCAATCAAGTTGCTTTGGAAAAAAATCGTTGTCGCGGTAACATCTTGTCAAACTGAACTGCTATCAAATAGTCCGTTGAGCGTCTATTCATTTTATGAAAAGTGCGACCATTCAAAGAAGTTTTGTTTTTCGGAGAAGCTGGAACAAATTTTTACCAAGCAGCCCTTATGATAGATTTCCCGTGAATCCTATTTCGACTTCATATTTGCGCAAACTTCATTAGGAAGACTGTCCCATTCAGAAGAAAAAAAGGTAGGAATTCTTGCTGAAATGGTATTCAATCCAACTCGGTCAACGTCTGCAGTTGTTGAATCCTGTGGAGTGAGTTCAAAAAGTGACCAAGAAGTCCCAGAAAAGGGATGTTTCATCCCTATAAGATGAAATCTTACATGCTCTCAGTGAGGATAATCCAGACCGGATTTTGTGAGTACTCAACAACAATTGAGGCTTTGAGAAAACGGGGCTTTCTTAAACGTGTATGTTTATCAGACGAATGTACGTTTTTTCTTCATGGAAAAGTCAACAAACAGAATGTACGATACTGGAACGATAAATAATCTGCATATATTGGAAATAATATACGGGGCGTTTAATTCAAAAAAATATTTTAAAGCATTCAGCTGTGATTTTTTATAAATAGGTGACTTTTTATATCGTATTAAACCCCTTCAAATTTTATTGCTACATACCAAGTCGTTCAAATATTAGGAGGGCGGAACTGACTTCAGACGGGACTGTATATATAGAATACGTATGTTGCCTGAGTAGAGAGATATTAGATGCTGGAATTGCGATACATTGGGCATATGCTTAGCAAATTTCCAACAGTCGAAGGATCGACACTGACGCAGAAAGACTAAAGATGATCGATGAGTAGGGGAAATCGTTGGCCTGTATCCAAAGGTGTCATAGTAGACGGTCTCGTCAACAATACAATACTCTGAAAAACAAAAACAAAACGACAACAGCGCTAGTAGGCAACTAATAATGGCGATCATTTCAAATGAAATTTTAAGAAAATTCTATGTTTATTACACGTGAGGATATCATGAAGTTATTATTTCGAAAAATAATACGATTTTTGAAACCGGAGAAAGATATAGTCTCCGAAACATCAACGTAATGTTTTGTTGATTTTAATTTATTTTCCATATACCATATGTTTTCAAGAGTTTTTTCTTTGTATGTAACATTTTCTCGTTTCCAGACTTTAAAAGGGTGAATTCCCAAAAAGTGTTAAGAAACGAAGTGCAATCACAGAATCAAATTTTCAATCGATAATTAAATCGTAATTTCTGTATTATTCGCTCATACAAATTGGGCCATTGAAAAGAAACAGCGGCTCCGTAGGTCGGCAGAAACTTATTATATAAAAATGCTCGGACACTACTACAACTACAACTACATTTTTGAAGGGGGACATTGTTTGCAATAAAATTCACCTAAAATACATTTCATCCCTTGGAGCTGTGACCGCAATTTTTAAATGGCAACATATGACAAGTGATACCTCAATTGGAAATTATTTTCCTTTTTAATAAGTATCAAACAGAAGAATACATTAATTATATCAATTCTTTTTCAAGATGAGAACGAAGTTGGAAAATCACTTTTTATTGACTCTATCATCAAAAACAATATCTGATAAAGCAACTGTTGTTATAATCATTACTGTCAATGAACTAAATGTTCAAAGTGTATATACCAACCATTTCCACACAATGGTACAAGTTCTCACATTTCGTACAACATTTCGTGCAACATTTCAACGGCATTCATTCTTCAATAATTCTACTTATCAAATCTTCCAAATACTCTGGTTTGGTTGGTTGGTTGGTTTGAGGCTGACGAGCCAGACGCAGGGTTTACCCGTGAGGGTGACCCTTAACACTGAGACCAACTGGGGTCTATTGTATTCTGTCGTCAGTAGTTCCTAGTTAAATAGGCCCGTATCTTTTATCAGGTTCAGTAATCTATTCACTATGTGTTTCGGATTCATGCCTATTTCTAGGTTGGTCTGTCCGAATATTCTGTAGCGCTTGTTGTACAGCGCGTCGCATTCGAAGATGATGTGAGAGGCTGTTTCCTCCTCGTCACCACAAAATCTGCACTCCACGGTTTCTCTGTTTATTCCCATGGTGTGCAGGTGTTTCCTAAGGGCGCAATGTCCGGTTAGTAAGCCGGTAAGTATGCGTATCTTACGTCTGTTCAGGTTGAGAATGTCAGCCGTCAGTGTTTGGCTTAAGTGCCTCACCATGGCTGTGCTGTGTCGATGCCCTTCGATTCGGTCCCAATATGTTTGGTGTTTTGTTTTCTTCCACTCATTTATTAGGTTTCCGCATCGGGATTTGCTGATGCCAAACACTGGTTCTGGGCCTGTGAATGGTAGTTCAGAAGCTCGTCTGGCAAGTTGGTCTGCTTTTTCATTACCTTCGATTCCTCTGTGTCCAGGCACCCACACAAGTGTTACCTTGTTGTGTTTTGCCAGTTTATTGAGGCTCTGAAGGCATTCCCATACCTGCTTTGACTTAATCTGTACTGAATTCAGAGCTTTTATTGCGCTCTGGCTATCAGAAAGAATGTAGATGTGTTTTCTTTTGTACCCACTGTCTAGATTCATCTGTATGCATGTCCTTATGGCATGTGTCTCAGTTTGGAATACTGTGGTGTTGTTGCCAAGTGGAAGTATTACGTTCCTATTTGGCTTCACTCCATGTATTCCTGCTCCAGTTCCTATCTCTGTTTTGGAGCCATCTGTGTACCAGATGATGTTGCCAGATGATAGTGATTCTACTCCCGAGTCCCATTCGTCCCACTTGAGCTGTGTTCTGAATGGTTTTTCGTATGAGTATTTAGGTAACATGTAGTCTGATATCATTTCCAGTTCGGTAATATTGACTACATGAGTAATTTTGGTGTGCCCAATTTGTGGTTGGGATCTCCAATTACCTGTTTGTATAAGTATGGCACCCGTGATATACAGACAGGCGAGCCTCTGAAGTTTTCCAAGGTTAAGTTTTGCCTGCCTTTGTCTTACTTTGGGCCACCACACCAGCGAGCCGTATGTGATTCTGGGTCTTATGATTGCGGTGTAAAGCCAGTTCATGACTTTCGGTTTCAGTCCCCATGTTTTTCCAAAAGCTCTTCTGCACATCATAAATGTTGATTTGCTCTTGTTGATTACATGTTGCAGATGCATGTTCCAGGTTAGTTTCTTATCAAGGAACAGCCCTAAGTATTTAACATGATCAGCAACTTGTAGTGTTTCGCCAAAGAATTTGGGTAGTTTCATGCCTCCCAAAATTCTTTTGCGTGTGAAGGGAATGAGCGTGGTTTCGCTTGGGTTTGCCCTCAGTCCTTCCCTTTGGCCAAAATTATTTTGCGTGTAAAGGGAATGAGCGTGGGTTTGCTTGGGTTTGCCCTCAGTCCTTCCCTTTGGCATCATTCCTCAATGGCCCTCAGTGCGTTTTGCATTAGCTCTGAGGTTATTTGGGCGTGCTTCCCCTGCACGATGACTACTATGTCATCCGCATAACCTTGGGTGTAGTATCCCTGGTTGTTTAAAGATTCCAGCAGTTCGTCTACTACCATATCCCACAGTAGGGGTGATAAGATCCCACACTGTGGGGTTCCCCATGCAATTTCCAGCTGCGCGGATTCTTCGAACATGTTGGTCTGGGCCTTCCGATTTTGGAGCATTGAAAGTATCCACCTGCAGGTGGTTTCGTCAACGCTTCTCCTCCTGGCCGCTGAGACCATGCTTTCGAAGGATGTATTGTCAAAAGCTCCTTCGATATCTAGAAAAGTACATAGAGCTATTTCTTTTTTCGCTAGAGAGTCTTCCAGCCTTGACACTAATTGGTGCAAAGCCGTCTCGCACGATTTTCCTGTTAGATATACATGGTGGCTTATATGTAAAGGCCGGTCTATCAGAGCTGCCTCCCGTTTGTCCCTATCTATCAGTTTTTCCAGTCCTTTCAGAAGAAAGGATGATAAGGTTATTGGTCTATAGTCCTTGGCCTGGTCGTATCTATTCCTACCAGGTTTCGGAATAAAGACCACGTTCACAGATTTCAAGGTTGGTGGTAGCCAGCCAAATGCTAGGCTCATCCTGTACAGTCTGCATAGTTCTGGTGCTAGATCTTCTATTCCCTGCTGTAATAGAACAGGGAATATTCCATCAGGTCCAGGAGATTTATATGGGTTGAAGGACTTTATTGCCCATATTACTTTCCGAGTTTGATGGTTCGTCTGAGACGATCCACGTCCCTACCTGCTGAGCTACCTGGGGGGAGCCAAGGGTAATGTGAATGATTTCCCGTCTTCTTTGGGTAACAAAGGTTGGTTCATTGCCCCTATTAAGTACTTCCAGGTTGCTGGAGACAATAAATTCAAGCAATGACTCACCTCTTATGTTCGTGTCGGTGCTGCCCCACACCGTGTTGTGTGTGTTTGCATCGGCTCTGATAATTACCTGGAGTTTGTGTAGCTCGCAATGTTGGACCAGTTCCTTCACATTCCCTAATGGTGGAGGACTTGGAGAGTCATAGGGCATGTAGACTGAAGCTAGGACGATGTCTCTCTTCACTCCATCCATGTAGGTCGTCTTGATCGCTGTGATATCCCTGTAAGAGAATTCAGACAGATTCAACACGTTCCTGTCAGTTTTAACAAGTATGCATGTTCTGGCGTTTCCGCAGGTTTGGTTATAAAAAAGCCTACCTTTGGATTGTCCGATTCCCGATATATGCCCTTTTACTAGCCAGGGTTCTTGAATCAGGGCTACGTCGATGTTGCCCTGTGCAAATATTCTGCACAGGGTTGCTGTTGCAGCCTTACTGTGCTGCAGGTTGGCTTGAGCTACCCGCAACATTGAGATTGCTCCTTGTAAGGCTTACAACCTTGAAGTTGACCTGCATGAGCCCCAGGAATGCCTTTATTCCTCTGGTTTGCAGGTTCTTCAAGGATTTTTCGTCAATTAGGAGAACAAGAGTTAGGCCAGAGGCCTCCTCCTGTCTCTTAACGACCTGCCAATCTCCAGGTTCTAGCCCCAGGTTCTGGGTTTTGATCAAGTAGAAGATTTTTTCCGTTTCCATATTTTGGTATGGTTTCGGAATCCATAGAACCACCCTTGGTTGTTTGAAGGATGTCCTTAGCCAAGCCAGCTTTAAGGACTACTCCTTCCCAAGGGGTTATTCTGGATACGCATTCGAGGAGCCAGGATTTCGTGTTTTCGTCCGAACACGTCACGACCAGCACGCCCTTGTGAGCGTAGCTGTTCCGGAAGTTCGGACCCTTATCCGGCCCACATGCGAAGATCTCCTCGGTGATAGCGCCCTGTAGGAGTATCCCCTGGTCTTCAGTCAGCTGCTGCTCCGGATAGTTCTCCAGTACAACAGCCATCTTCAGACCTCTTGTGGCCTCCTCGTAGCCGCCTCGCTCAGTTTGGTCTGCTGAAACAGAGGCAGCCACGAGATTTCCTCATCGTGGTTTTTGCACCCTCGAGGCGCTCTCCGAGGAGGACGGATTGCTATGCTGGGCACGCTCCCTTTTCCTGGGAGTTTGACAGATGCTTCCAGCTGTGCTGGATGTTTGCTGTGGCCCGCCTGGTTTCGGTTTGCGCCGGTTAAAGTTAGCTTTTTCTGAGTCTGATTTCTTCCCCAGCAGCCTTAGCCTGCGCAATCTTCATCTGCCTTTTTTGTGCCCCAGAGGGCTTTTTCTTGTCACTCAGATGTAAACGATTTATATTTAAGGCAATATTTTGTAAGGCAGGAGTCTTCGGAGTTTTGGTATTGCTACAGTCTCCTGAAGTCTTCCTGCTCACGGGTTCCAGGGGTTTGACAAGATTGGTTTGACCCAATCATTCCTCCTCCCTGGTAGCAGCAGCGGTTTCTGATTCCGAGTGTGATTCAGCTGGAATCTGCTGGGTAATCATTTCCGTCTGCGTGATTGGATTTTCTTCAGCTGAAAGTTCCCCAAAGGTTACTTTTTGTTTGTCTAGGTTTTCCATTTGGTTCCCACAAGTATGGGGGAAGGGAGTCCGCACCTGCAGAGCCCCCTGTACAGGTGTAAGGCTGTTTACTGTGGGAGGTCGCCCAGTATCCCACAGGCTCCGTTAGTGACGGTGTACTCCCACCGCCATGCATCCATCAGCACGGGTCGCATTACGCTTTGGATTGGAGTGTTGCTCAGCGCCACCTTATTGGTTATTCGGTAGTAACCTGCGACGCAGCTGAGGGTTGCACAGCGTACGCCGCAGTCCGTCCGGCTATCCGTCACCTGCCGACGCTGCTAGTAGCCGCCCAAGCCCTAGCAACTCTGGTTTGGTTGCATAGATTTTGTTTTACAAGTGACTTCACAAGAAAGAGTCGAATGGGGTTCAATCTAGGAATCTGGCTAACCACTCTACAGAACCTTTTTTCTTCAATCCCCTTCCAGGCAATATTGTATCCAGAAATGCCCTAACAGGCTGTGCCCAATATGAAGGTGCCTTGACTTATTGAAATATCAAGCGGTCTTCATGGTTACTATCATCATTTTCAATGATGTCTACTAATTGTGGATAAACAAATTCATTCAATAATTCCCAATAAGTTTCTCCTGTCCGGTTACCATCGAGAAATACTGATCCAATCGAACGGTCCCCAAAAATACCGGACCAGCCATTGAGTTTTTGGGAAGTTTGAGTATGGACTTCGTGGAAAACATGTGGATTGGCATCTGACCAATTACGACAGTTATGACGATTCCCGGTCAAATTAAAGAAATACGTAGTCATAATTTCACAAAATTCCTGTCGCCCATCAAAATCATTTTCATTCAGAGTACCAAATGTATTCTGTAGGGATGGAATTTATGATGTTTCCGGATTCGGCGGATACTGGTTCTACTGATATTGGTAACATTAAGCCAATTTTCTTGTGCCCAATCTTGGGTCCGCATTAACTTGTCCTAAAACTGCAACTTCAACAGGTTCATTTCTGGATCTCGTTTCTTGATGGCTACTGGTCCAGTTTGACAAAATTTTTGCACTAATTCTGGAACGTATTTTCAAGCAAGTAAGTTTATCTGGATGCGTCTCATTGAACACATTAGCTGAACGGTTACCGCACTCATCATTCTTAATTAAAAAAAAAACATTAATACAATTCTTTCCGTGATCGTATAGGCCAGTATTGAGTCAAGACATTCAGCAGCTTTAGTCAAGTAATTCACTCTAATGCCGTTCAACTAAAGATCAGTTTAACACTAATAGACGTCCACACAATTGCGATTTGTCGAGAAAAATTATCTCATACATGTTATTGTTGTACTCCATAACATTTTTTCGATCAAGTAAATAAGGATGAAATCAAAATTTGAAACGAATTGCATGTAATTTGTTGGTAACCACTTAGCTAATTCAATTCCTTGATATTGATAATTATCTGAAACAGTTGCATTGTTAGATCTCATATAATAAAAAGTGATTTCCCGTCTTCTAGTTCCTATATCTCGAAAAAGCATCTATAGAAAATGTTATTAGTCTCTGTTAGATATATTCCAGTTTATTGGCGAGATATGTATGGTGACTTACAACATATCACGCTGTATATATTTATTAAAGTGGTCAGAAACAGGTCCTATTCATTTTCTCGCTCTCAGAGTCTAGAGAAAAAAAAATCAAGATTTCTACTCACCGATAAATAAGGATTGAAACATCGTTCTCTGGAGAATGGTAGTATTCCACGTCTGGACGGAGGATGTTGCACCGTTGGATGGTTTATTTTTAATTCTCCCTTTAATCCATTGTGTAGTGAACCCAGTAAATCCAATTGAGTTCGCCATCCTAGGATAATACTTTGAAGCAGCTACCGAGCTATTCGTTATCTTACTAGAGAGAGGCCAGACACAATGGAAGCATTTTTTGGATGTTTTTGTATTCGGAGATAATGGGATATTCCTTTGACAAAGTCAAATGAAATCTGCCACGAAATTCTTCAAGGTAGCATTTGCTTTCTTGATACATGGAGTGTTTGGTATCAGTCAATCGCCATTCTCACTTCTCCTTTCCTGAAAACAGGTACCGATATGCAGAGTTTGTAGTAAAACATTTATCCGTCAAAAAATGCTGGCAGTGATTTTCATTATCTCATTAAAATTTTTGTATAATTCCATTTCATCATGTAATTCTCCATCAGATGTGAGAATATTTTTGAACTAGTTATAGTTCGATTCTTCATTTATCTAGTCCCACAGACGTTTGGAAAACTATCATGCACAGAGAAAAACGTTTCTTTGCGTGAAACAATCTCATTTATTCGACTAATATTTCTTTGTACGAAATAATTCTCATTTGTGAGAAACAAATGTTATTCCTAAGAACCAAATTATATACATTGTTTGAAGTTATCCGTTTATTTGAATTATGTTTATTTGTGTGAAAAAACTGTATTTGTTGAAAACCTATTTATTTACAAGCAATAAATGTTACTTGAATCAAATGAATATTAGTTTGAACAGGAATATCAAATTATTGGCTGAAACTGATAGTGATTAAAATTGGACCAATTTTTATATTTGTTTTGAACCAAAGAATTTAGATTTAAGAAATATTATTCAAAGAAAGTAAATGTACCATTTACCTCCAATGAATGCTTATTGAAAATAAAATATAAAATAGTTCGATTTGAACGACAGCAAAGTTCATAAGAGAATTTAATAATACTTATTTGTCCCAAAACTAAAATTGCTTAAATTTTTTTTCTATATCTGAAACACCGAATCTTTTTTACTAGTAGGTATAGATAATAAAATAAAATTGTGAAGCAAAGGTGCGTAAGAGAAGGACCATTTGTATGGACGTATGAAATTGCCAAAAATATTTTTGACTCTCAATTTTTTTAAAAAAACTAAATTTCTCTAGTTCTTATTCTATTGTTTTGTGGTGTTTTTTAAAGTTACTTCACAGATACTTTGTATAAGGTTTCTTGTAATGTTATCATCAGTTGTACTGTTCGACGTTTCGTTATCGAACAACCACCATCAACTTCCACTCTTTAAACAACTGGCCTTTCTCGGAAAATTATTTTTTCTCAAGTATTTTCCATTCTGAATTTAATAATGGTGATATAATATATTATGCCTCTGATCAACTCGAATTTCAGAGAAATTTGCGAATGAGGGCTGACATGTTGAATGATTGGTGAAAATCACTTAAAAAATTTATACGAAACGTTCTGAAACCGTCATGAGTGATACATCATTGAATTCAGAAAGAAACGTATTCAAGGGAGCACCCTGGATAAAGTTTGGGGGGAGGGGGGCTGAAGCAATAAACAAGAAGAAGCTTATTTATTAAATAATAAATATCCTGATATACAAATACAATATATAAAATCTCGGGAGGGGCTGTGGCTGTGGCTCCATTTTATTGACGCATGGGAGATATTAAAATACAGTAGAAATATTAGCTAGCTTCTATTCATACCTACAACCTAATAATGTAATATTCCTCTTGGTAACACAATGGTCAGAGGTTGAGATGGTATTCGTCAGGAGGTGTCACGTGGTCAAATTATCCGACATCCCCGCGGAAACGATAAACGCACAAAAGCTAACCGACACTACGCGAGTGCGAGTACTCATTTGTCTTACATATGTTGGTGGTGATGGTTCAATCCTTTTTATAGTTGTGGTTATATTCTTGTAAATGTTATGGATGTTATGGATAATATATTAGATGAATGGAATTTGGGTCATCTGATCCCTATATTCAAAGGTAAGAAAATATAATTAAACCAAACCTGATTATTTTAATATATATTTGAATATATTTGTTGATTTTCTGGTGCTTTCATACCGACCCCATGACAAGAACGTAACTAGTGGTAGATAGTCGTAAACAATGATAGGTATGTCTTGGAGTGCTTTTGTGTGTAAAATACCTTCAATAAACTTCCTTCTAAGCACACTCGTGGCTGCGTTTGAATGTTAGAGGTATATTTGAAGGCCATTTAGTTTTATGCAAATTTCATCTGTCTTGAAGATGCTTTTGGTTTCTTCCTCTCCCTAGCTCCGCCGGCAAGAGGGCTGTTCTTAGTCCGAGGCATTTTTCTGCCTTTGGTTGAGATCTGCCCTGTTGAGGCAGATTTCCCAGCATTTTTGGTAGCCTTTCCGGTCCGCTTCTCGTCTGCAATTTGATATAAGGTATTCGAATTAAAATTATCAATCTTCTGTTTTTATTTTCGACCAAAAACTGAAGACGCTGATTCAAATTTAAAACACAAAAAGTTACTGACATAATTAAATAACATTTTCGAAATAAACATGGCTTGTAAATGTATGCATTTTTTTATGAACTTTTTTTTTCAATTTAGCATCAACAAACGAATTTCCTCCACAAAATCAAACTTCTAACCAATATTCATATTCGGACGAACCAAACGTTTATGCGAAATTTCAGTTTTCTTGGAATGGAAATTTGGATAATTGAAAAATTCCAATCTAACTTTTTTGGACTCATCATACATAACATCCGTAACTACTTCGAGTATGTACCTCTGAAAATTAATCACGTGGAATTTCCGTGTGCAAAATTAAACTTCACTTTGCCAGCTGAGGAGTTACTGATGATTTAACAATAATTCAGCCCTTCGGGAAGCCGACATACTGATGCACTTAATATTAATTTAGAGTGTGTATTAAATAACTTACTCACTGTGAAGTGGTTGATATGTCGATAGTTTCGCTCCATGAGAAGTATTTATGTATGAGGTGAACTGGTGAACATCGTAAAAACTGAATAACTTGGAGAAGAGAAACGTATAATGGCAATATACTTGACGAATCAAGATTAAATTCTTTTATCCAACAAATGACAGTTATGACTGTCATTACTAATGTCATTTTAGACGAGTAAACTATCAAATAACACACAAGTGTATTGCAATCCATAACTCACTAGTGAGTTATAAATTGAAACTCACGTTCATATTTAAAGTAGTATTCTATTAATTTATTACTATTACAATCAGAATTCACATTGATATTGAAATTAAAGGAAATCATTAACGGTTCATTCGAATTTGAAGTCATTGTAAAATTCGTTAGTTCATTGGAACCAGCTGCTGATAGTGCTGGAAGACGCCGACACATTAGAACCTGGAATATTTTTTCTCCACGATCATCACAGAATTTGCTAATTCTGAAATGAAATTTGATTACAAAATGCTGGAATTCTCTCTCTTGAGATTGAAGAAATATTCTGCAACACCTCTGCCCCCATGCAATTCAAATGTATTTACATTCTCTCTCTTGTATAAAAATAATATTCTCACACTGGTTAGTAATAATAATATTAACCTTGACGCAGTTGACAAAGGACATGGCACTGGATACATGTATTCCTGGGGCTCAATAGATTTTTTTTATTTTTAGATATATCATTCTACAGGTCAAAACAAGCAACTTTCTTCATTACACTTTTTTTCTGGCTCTACAGCGTGAGCTACAAAAATGGGTTGATTGTTAAACGCTAATTATGGAAAATATTTTCTGCGAATGGATTTTTATTGATTTTTGAGTATAATATCATATATATAAAATCATATTAATAATAATTATGGTGTACATTACTACAGGACGAGGCAGAAAATTGACTATTCCAAGGCCTTCGACAGAGTGAATCATCAGATACTATTAGGATTGCTCCACTATGTTGGGTTGTCTGAGAACTCTAGAAAGTTAATCCAAAATTATCTTTCTGGGAGATCGCAATCCGTGATTATCCATGGAAATAAATCTAGCTATTTGAACTGCATCTGTGTTGATCCGCAATGTTCTATTATCGGTCCCCTCCTCTTCACCCTATACACTTCCCAGCTGAATAAATACATACAATACTTTTCGCCACACTTTTATGCGGACGACACACAGCTATATTATGAGTTCAGTGAAGATGAACTTGGGGATGCATGTACCAAAATGAATGATGATTTGAAATCACTAGCATTTGTCACCAAAAGCCTTTGTTTGAAAATCAATACATCCAAAACGAAGGCGCTGTTATTCGGTAAAAGACAATTATGACTTCGTACCAGCCGTTTCATTGATTTGTGTGTTGATGATGTACCCACTGTTTCTACAGAATGTGAAAAAACTTAGGTCTCATGCTTGATGTTAATTTAAAATTCAAACAACATGTCTCGTATATAATTCAAAGAGCTTTCTGTAACGTGAAAATGATCTATTCCAATAGAAAATTACTGACTCAAAAATGCAAGATGACCCTATTCGATTCATTAGTACTATCGTGTTTTAACTACGCTGACTCTATTTATGGCCCTGCTCTATCCGAAATGGAAAGCAGACGCCTTCAGTTAATTCAAAACTTTTGTGTACGCCTCATCTGCGGCCTTCGGAGACGAGATCATATCTCCGAATATATGAAACAAATAGGCTGGCTGAATATGAAAGAGAGGCGTCTTCTACATGGGTGCATTTTTTATCATTGAGTCATCATTTCAAATAACCCTTCTTACCTTTACAACAAAGTTAGATTCAGAACTCAAGTTCATGATGTGAATGTGAGAGGTACCACATAACAATTCCAAAACATAACACCTCCTTTTATCAATCCTCTTATTCGTATGATATTGCTAAAATATATAACGCCGTGCCTGAAGAATTGAAATCCATAGCTAGTTTAAATGTGTTCAAGAGAAAACTGAAGCTTGCAATTTTGGATGGTTCTTTTGGTCAATCCTTCAGATGAACTCAATAGGGTGTATCGTCAAATTTTGTACGATTCTCATTATGATATAAATGTTTTATGACTACGAGGCATATATTACATGATAGATCATTTCTAGTTCCTAAATAATGAATAATGTTAGTTACTTAACAAACCTTCGAAATTTGTATACTTACTCATTTATCCATGTGTCTACCATTTTGGTCCTTTTTGTTATTGTCTTCTAGCATTGTTACAGATCGATTCAGTTCTTTAAATTTTCTTTAAATTTTCTTACCTATTATTTAGATAGTTCTATTTCATCATATCTCCAGGTTAAGTGGAAGGGCGCGGCGTCTGAAATTGGGTAGATATTTATATCTAATTGAAGAAGTGCGAACTTTGCCTTTGCTTTGCAGTCACCTGACTTTGTCATATATTAATATATAACATAATTGTGATATACCGGGTGGCTACGGAAGTATTGCCTACGGAATATCTTAGTTATTGTATGAAGTAGGTATGTGAAATTTGGAGCGTCGATATAATGACATAAGAGCTAGAATTTGAGCATATTGACATGTCGAAGTTAACTTCCGGTCTGACCGGAAGTAACATCAACTTTCTTATTTTAAATGGAAACCCTATTTTTTTTCTTTTCGCTTTATTCAGCATTCAATTCCCTTTCTAATAACATATCACAAGTTGGTATCTAACCAGAAACTAGATCAGAAAAAAATTATTATTGAAATTCACCGAGTAGGCCGTGGAAGCAAAATGAAAGCCAAAAATTGAAAAGTTGGCTATGGAAACCATACGTCACTTGATAACATTTGCTCTTGCTCTATTATCGCCATACGCAAAAATAACATTAAAAATAATGTGGAATGATAAATTATATCCTGTAGATTCTAAGTTAAATAGGAACATAAACGTACTTGGTCTGTGCCATCGTCCATAGATTTCTAATATCTACCTATGGACGATGTTTGTGCTATTCAGAATAATCATTCCATTGCAATAATCATTCGAACCAAAATATTAATAAGTAGGCTGATTAAGATGTCTTTTGGAATGAAACAAAGAAGAAACGAGAGCTCTCACGAACGCTGCTATCCATATTATTTCGACGTTCGAAGTAGTGTTTTTGATTCTGCCATTTTAAAAGGGTTTGGAAATCGAACCGTCAAGAAGGTATTTCCAGTGGCTTGAATAAAAATTAAGAACTGAGCCTGATGTTCACGAAGACCAAGAAGCATTTGTTATTAATGAGGAAACTGAAATTAATGTATTAGCTTTAGTACAATATGATAGCACAATTTCCTCAAGGCAGATTGGCGCCGAATTAGCTATAAGTAAGGACTCTGCTAGGAAAATTTTGAAAAAACATCGATTTAAATCCTTCAAGTATCAGTTGCATCAACATTTGTATGAAAATGACGGTGAAAGGCGCCTGGAATATTGTAATTGGTTTCTTCGACAAAATGCTGAGAATCACCTATTTAACTATTATATCTTGTTTACGGACGAGTCAAGATTTACCAACAATGGATTATTTAACAGGAATAATACAAGGTAGGTACTGTACTTTATTTGGATTATTGTCGATAGTCGAAGTGTAAAGTGCTAAAAGTGTGAACGGTCTTTTGTTTCAGGTACTGGGCGATAGAAAACGAGCACCGGTTTCGACAAGGTGGCTTCCAGGAGAGATTTGGTGTGAATGTTTGGGCAGGAATAGTTGGAACTCATATTGTTGGCCCCATTCTTTTTCAAGGCCAACTAACCGGAGAAAGATACTTTAATTTTTTAACGAATGAAATTTCGGAATTCATTAACTACCTACTAGCGGAAATAACTGAGAGAATGTACTTCCAGCAAGATGGCGCCCCTCCGCATAATTCAAGAATAGCGAGAAATTATCTTCAAAATCGCTTTCAAGAGAGACTTATAACAACCCATGGTCCAGTCAGGTGGCCACCAAGGTCACCTGATCTTACTCCGTGCGACTTTTTTCTATGGGGGCATCTTAAAAATAGGGTGTATTCCACACAGCCTACAACTCTACATGAGCTAGAAGTAAAAATTCGTAGAGCTTTCCAAGATATCACGCCTCAAATGTTCAGAAACGTTTTACATGAAAATATCACCAGAGTCAATAAATGTATTGACGCTGAGGGAATGCATTTCGAACATTTGGTTTGAATTTATTTTATCTTTAATCCTATCAATTTGATTTTTTTTTTTTCGATAAATCTGTTTTTTTGTTATTTGAATAATAATAATTGGATTTTTTGGTATTTCATTTCAAAAAATTACTTTCTATTATATCATTAGAAAGGAATGGTTATGCTGAATAGTACAGGCAAGAAAAAGTTTTATGTTCCTATTTAAGTTATGGACCTACAGAGTATTGTTTTTTTCCCAATTTTTCCAATATTTTTTTGGCGGCTTTTTATAACGCCGACGAATGACAATAAAATATCACAGTAGTAGCAACTGTTATCAAGTGACATATGGTTTCCATAGCCAACTTTTCAATTTTTGGCTTCCATTTTGCTTCCAGGTCCTACTCGGTGAATTTCAATAATAATTTTTTTCTGATCTAGTTTCTGGTTAGATACCAACTTGTGATATGTTATTAGAAAGGGAATTGAATGCTGAATAAAGCGAAAAGAAAAAAAAATAGGGTTTCCATTCAAAATAAGAAAGTGGATGTTACTTCCGGTCAGACCGGAAGTTAACTTCGACATGTCAATATGCTCAAATTCTAGCCCTTATGTCATTATATCGACTCTCCAAATTTCACAAACCTACTTCATACAATAACTGAGATATTCCGTAGGCAATACTTCCGTAGCCACCCGGTATAACATAATGTAATAAGGTGTTGCAGCAATAAAAGCCATATTATTATTATTATTAAAACGCGATTTTTCTGAAACTCGTTTATTGACTTCTGGCCCAATTGTGGGCCTTTCGTTGAATGTCTTGAGGCATATTGTGTAGATGAACCCAACGAACTGATCTAAATACATTTCATATCGTTTCTACACAGTGAGCAAAAAATAAGGTGGTTGATTACTAATAATAATAATAATAATACTCCCTCATAAACACTCGTTGAGTGTACCCAAAGGCATAGACTGTGCGGGTAGCGCCCAAAGGCATAGTCTGTGCGGGTAGAGGACGGCTATTTTTATTATTTCCCGTGGCGCTCCGGGGAGACTTACTGATGTTTTAGGTGATGTATTCACTTTTCAGCTGCAGGAAAACGGGGAAAACCTACAGCACCACCTTGGGTGTTCGGTGTGCACTCCAAGCTAGCACTAGACGAGATTGGCATCTAGACAACTTTTTTTGAGACTTAAAATTTTTTTTGAGACTTACCCAGCTCGGTGTCCTGAACAAAAAATCGAATTGAAATTCTCGGCGGTCTCAAGTAGTTTCTGAGATACGGCCCTTTCTTTGGATGGAAACAGGCATTTTCTAGCACACGTTTCTGCTGTGAACAAACACTCACAATGCTTCCTTCTTTTTGTCAACGCAATGTACACACCCTAATTCAACTGTTTCATAAATTTTTTTAAATTAAAAACTGTATTTTTATTAACAAATTCTTCCTTCTGTATAGACTGTTACAAACGACATTTTTATTGTGATTCTGATAAATGACAGCCAAAAATCTAGTGTACTTTACTCATGTTGGGTTGGTAACGGTACGCTCAACCACCGCCAACTTATGAAATTCAAACGCGAATAAACAAATTTTTCTTCAAAACGTCAATAAATTTAATTTCGCATTATTAAAAAAAATACTTAAATAAAAGGAAATGGATCTGAGATACAGATTGAAAAAAGCCTACGACCCGGAATATAGACCAAGTAAATAAACCTGTTATTATTTAAATGAACTTATTTCTAAAATTACAATGATTTTAGATGATGCTTTATGGCTGGTCCAAGATGCTATTGGCCATTCTGAATCATGGCCTGATTTTATATTGAATGCGTTGAATACATCAACATTTGAATACCCCGAAAGGGTTAAAATATGTTCCTTCTTTTACCTTAATTTGATTTGAATTAGGGTGTGTACATTGTGTTGACAAAAAGAAGGAAGCATTGTGAGTGTTTGTTCACAGCAGAAACGTGTGCTAGAAAATGCCTGTTTCTATCCAAAGAAAGGGCCGTATCTCAGAAACTACTTGAGACCGCCGAGAATTTCATTTGGATTTTTTGTTCAGGACACCGAGTTGGGTAAGTCTCAAAAAAATGTTTTTTGCAAATCGGTTGCCTGGCGTTAACGGAATTTCACCAATAATTGATAGGTATAATGAAAGGAAATTGATATTTTTCACATGGTATTATACTCAAAAATCAAGAAAAATCCATTCGCAGAAAATATTTTCCATAATTAGCGTTTAACAATCAACCCATTTTTGTAGATCACGCTGTAGAGCCAGAAAATAAGTCTAATAAAGAAAGTTGCTTGTTTTGACCTGTAAAATCATATACAAAAATAAAAAAATTCCATCGAGCCCCAGGAATACATGTATCCAGTCCTTTCAGTAGTGTCAAAATTATTGCTGTCACGTTTTCATTCAAAAATATAAAAGTATCATGAGAATACACCACCTGAAATTAGAAAGAGTACAAATAATATACTGGAAAGTTTACTATCAAAACACCCGAATAATTGAGACTCGTAGTATTGATATAATATTTATCATACATTTTACGAGAGGCCGGATGGCTCAGATGGTATAGCATTGGCATAGTAGACGGGTTTCAAGCCACCGACAATACAATTTTTTTAATTCAATAGTTTATTCTTAATGCACTTTTGCGATTATAAAATTAGTTCTGGTTAGTCCAGGATTAGTCCTTTCTGACAGTGTTTTTAAATAATAGTTATTATTTCGTGTGGAAATTATCTTTTGTTCGTTTCCATTCAAAAATATTTTAAAATGTTTGATCGTGGAGAAGGTATAGTCTGCTACTCGGTTAGAATGAAAATTCGTAATGCTCGTGGTTCCTCCCGCTCGCCTTCGGCTCGCGTTCGTAACTTTCCACCCGCATCGAATTTTCATTCTAACCTTGTTACAGAATATACTATTCTGCAATTTGTATTTTGTTATGCACCGATTCTTCTAGGTATCCTTCTGGTTCCGTCGAGGACTTCAAAGTAGTCATGTTAGCCATTGGTCAAAAGAGTCGCAGAAGATCTTCTCAGGCAGTGACTGGTGTCGAGCGCTGGTTCCTCCAATTTCAAAAACATTGCAATTCTTGAAGGTATATTTGACAACGTATTTATTTCCAAACACTGGCTGGTACACCTCCCATTTTTGTAAATAACAAAAAAGTGGCTAGAACTAGTATTATTTACTCTCAGAGACATGTATTTTTTTCACAAATTGATTGGGTTGACTGGAAATCCTTCTTCAAGTATGGTGAAACTTCTCGATTTCTTGGTATTAGTGTCTGGCAAAACTACGTGAAAATATTCTCCATTGTCTTGAATATTTTATATTTTCAAATTGACCAATTCATCGCACTTACAAACACGGCTAATCCCCATAATCAAAGCCACGTTCATCAGCAAGTAATTGTCGTCGGAAGCTTCGTTCAAAAACTTCTCTATTTCAGGTTATTCTAATGTCTTGAACTCCTTTGGTTTGTATCCCTGTGATTTGCTCGTTAGTTTGCCATATTTTGAAATGTTGATTTTTGCATAAAGGTGAATAGCCAAGCAAAGCAAAAATTGTAAATTGTGAATATTGGGGTACCCCAAGGATCAATATTGGGTCCAATACTGTTCACTTTCTTTGTAAACTACATTTATTTAAAATACACTCAAGCAAAGAATATTATGTATGCAGATGACACAACTATGATGGTATCTGTAAAAAATATTGAAAAAACAGGTATTTCTGTTTGAAATTTGTTTCTGACGTTTTCCACTGCATGTCAGTTCATTTACGGCAGTTTTATCTGAAGAAATATCATTAATTTCCACTGAAGTGTCTTATGAGAACTTTATTCTATCTGAAGAGTGAACTTTTTGGGTACTTTTAGTAAAAATAAAACCTTATTCGAAAATACAGTTTTCTGGGTCGATTAGAACGATTTTGTGCGTGTTTTTCGAACTGTTTTGTTTCATGGTTGTGCTTTTGAATAATAGAGGGCAGAACACATTTCAATTTTGAATATATTGTTTGCATCTCTATAAATGTGTACCATTATTTAGTCATAAAACTTTAGCAAACAGAGTAGGATATTTCCCAGGTTTTGATAAATGTAATTTTCTTGTTCTTTCCAAAAGGATTAATTGACAATATAATAAATTTACAAAATTTCTTTTTTGATCACATGTCATATTTTAGTCAAAGCAGTAAAAGAAAAAGGTGAGTTACTTATGTTTCCTGAACCGGCACCACTGAGACCAGAGTTCATGCAGATTTCAGCTGGAAATGAAAGGTTTGTAATTTTACAGAAAATATTGGAGTATTATATTAGTATCAAAATTTCATTCTATTTTACTTGAAATTATGAACCCTGAGATTTTGTTCATACAGTTTTCAATAGATTTTTCCAAATTTAAATACTATATTTTATATACGGCATCCAAAGTTGACCATTTCAAATGAAAACATAACTTTTTCATACATTTTCAACTTTTCATATCAATTGGGGCAAGGGAAATTTATATAAATTCTCTTTTACAAAAATCATCATTCACAATGTTAAGTACATTTCATTACAATATGTTTCAAACTATTTTAAATGTAAAATAACAATTACCTACCTAAAAACAGCTCTTATCATAACTATAATACGCGAGGAGCAGCAAGCTTATGTCAACCATTCTCAAGGCTAACCATTGGCCAAATTTAAAATATGTATAAAGGCATCTCATTTTATAACCACTTTAAAAACCTACTTGGTGAAGAAAGAGATTTCAATGACAATAAAAGCAAATCTGTTTCTTATACATTTTTGATAAGAAGGGCTTTTTATTCTGCAGAAGAGTTCATGCAGAGTTGAAAAGTATTCACTTTTTCTTATTTTCGATATTCTTTTGGAGGTACATAAGTTTTAACATATATATTATATACATTTTTTCTACATTCATGCAAAAAGCAAAACTTTATTGAACTATATTCAGTGGAAAAAGAAGCTCTTCATTGCACTAGTGCAATAAAGTTTTTATTGCACTCATCTGTCATTTTACTTCAACGTGCTGTCATCATGATAAACATAAACGTTCAAACCCACTACATATTTAGCAGATATTCTGTGAGATTGGCCATACGTTTTAAACAGCTACATATTTTATATTATTTTGTATTAATGTTAGCAGTCAGAGTTGAACAAACAACGCCTTTCCGAGAATAACTCCATAATCAAAACCGTTCCGCTATGTTCTAAACCGTCTACCTGCATAGAGCAAACTGTCTGTACTATAACCACACTTCGTGATTACATACGCGCTCATGGCTACTATGATTTTGATTTTTATAATGCAACTGTGGTTATATAAACGTCAATCAAAATTTAATTCTGACAATTACAGAACTGAAAGTTTTAAAATGAGTAATATTAATGGAAAACTAGGTGATGGTGATGAAATCGATAGTAATAATTATTTACTTAAATTACGTATTTCATTTTCCTTCACCTAGTGCCGCACCTAAATAAATATTTTTTTACTTTTTGCATGAACGTAGAAAAAATGTTGTATGCAACTCGTGCAAAAAATGTTTATTGCACTCGACGTGTTGTCCAACTCGGCCTAGCGGCCTCGTCGGACAATTTCACGTCGAGTGCAATAATAATAATAATAATAATGTTTATTCATCAAAATTCACAATCATGATTACAAAAATTCCTATGTGAGTCGTATTAGGAGATGGATAAATGAACAATGGCATCACTGAAGAAACAATCGTAGAAGATTGCTTCTTGTGCGTGATATAGCCTCTGAAAATGATTAATTACAAAAATTATATAGTAAAAGTAAGTCTAAAGGTAAAGGTTTCATTCTCGCAATTCTGAGTTAACATAACATTCATTCATCACATATTTAAAATGTAACAATTGACTAAATGTCTTATCCAGGTAAGTATCACATAAGGTGTAAAATATCATAGTCGGGAATATTCCTATCGGTAGGTATCACAATCGGTGTCAAGTCAAAATCAGTATCATAAAAGATATGCATTTTTCACTAACATAACATTTTTTGTTTAACTAATACACCATACTAGGTAGTTATGATGAATTGATGTAGTTTTTAGGGTTAAATAATTCTTTGGAATATGTTTCTGTCACTGCTTTTGAGCCAATTTTTAACTTGTTTTTTGAATATTAGGTAATTTTTGCTATTTTTTATGGTTTCGGGCAATAAATCCCAAGTTTTTGGACCCAGATAGCTACAATGCCTTCGTCCTACTGTTTTAATACATTTCGGAGTCACAATACTGTTTTCTTCTTCTAGTATTATATGGGTGATATGGTGTTGTTATTTTTATTTCATTTTTATATATCCTTTGCATCATTTTCTGGCAATAGAGTTGCCTGGTATCGAAAATGTCACTTTCTTTGTATACACTGTCGCTCGGGTAAGTCCTTCCTTTAACTAACATTATTTTAATTATTTTCCTTTGTACAATATTGAGGGAATTTAAGTACTTGTCATTTACTCCTCCCCATCCTATTATACCATATGTAAGTTGTGACTGAATACAACTGTAATAAACTGTTTTCAAATGAGTTATATCGAGATATTCCCTCAAGAGCTTGAATCTTGATATGAATCCTCGAAGTTTTCTTGTGAGATACGATATGTCGGTCAATTTTTATGCCAAGGTATTTTATGGAGCTGGCTTCTGGAATAGATGTATATTGATTTATTTTTAATGGTCCCATATTTGGCAAATTATTGATATAGGAGGTGAAAGGTAAGTATTTAGTCTTTTCCGCGTTTAAGGTTAATTTATTGTATTGGAACCATTAACTGATATTATTGAAATCTATTTCCGTTTTTGTTTTCAGTTGTTGCCAAGTGTCGGCATTATAAAATACAGCTGTGTCATCTGCAAAACTAAGGATAGTTCCTTCAGATGTCATTTTCAATAGGCTGTCTATATAGATGGTGAACAGTAGAGGGCCCAAGACCGTGCCTTGGGGAATCCCGTAAGTTATTGTCCTTGGGGTACTCACTATACCATCAATATCGATTACTTGATTCCGGTTTGTAAGATATGATTTCAATAAATCGTGTGTCTTACCCCGCATGCCAATTTTTTCTAACTTCTTGAGAAGCCTTGAGTGACAGACAGTATCAAAGGCTTTGGAGAGGTCTACAAAGATACAAAGCGAAGGCTTAGAGATGTCGAGTGATTTATATATATATGAGATGTTAGTTCTAATATTGCATCCTCTGTAGACCTTCCCTCTCTGAACCCATACTGTTTTTCGGACAGGATATTATATTTTTTCATAAAGTGGTTCATTCTTTTTTTAATAATTTTTTCTAAAATTTTTGATACCTGCGATAACAGAGAAATTGGTCTTTAATTCGAAATTTGTATTTTATTCCCACTCTTGAAGAGCGGTTTGATAACGCCAGTTTTTAAAATGTTTGGAAATAGACCATTTTCGAAACAACTATTGAATATCTGGGTGAGAGGGACTGTTATAAACTCCGCTATATGTTTCAACATTTCTGCAATAAAACCGTCATCCCCAGGACTTTTTTTCAGTTTTAGTAGTCTGAATTATTTGTAAAACTTCTTCTAAGTTTGTGGGATACCAAAACATAGTTTTATTCAATTCTGTTGTGTCATCTCTGAAAGCTCTAGGTTTTTCGATTTTTTCAGCAAGCTTTTGGCCTATTTCACTGTAATGTTTATTGAACTCATTGGAAATAACTTGTTTATTTCTAGTGATATCACGGTTTTTTAATTCAATTTCTGTTATTTTCGTTTTGGGACGATTTTTATTGCAAATCTCATTAACACTGTCCCAAAGTCCACTTGATTTGTTCCTATTTTTATCGATTTCGTTTTGAAAATACTGTTTTTTTGCTTTTTCTATAAGCTTATTCAAGTTGCGTTTGTAATCATTATATGTTTGTTTAAGTTGTAGATCATTTGGATTTTTCATTAGTAGTTTATAAAGATTATTTTTTTCTTTTATCGATGTTGATAACCCCAGTGTGATCCATTTTTTTCTAACTTTTCCTTTATTTTTCAATTTGATTTCAGTTGTGTTTCTGTTAACATAATATTTCAGTGTGTTGATAAAAGATTCACATTGGGAATGGACATCGTTTTGTTCGTAAATGTTGGTCGATGTTTCAGTTTGCAACTCCAATCTCAACCTATTGTAATTTAAATATACTTTTTTATTTTTGTGCGTTTTATTGTCAACCCTCTCACCCATATCTACTGTCAGAGCAATCGGTCGATGGTCGCTAATTTTATCGTGGAAGATGAAGGACTTTATACGGTCATGTAATTCGATATTTGTTTTCACAAAGAAATGGTCGAGGCACGTGGATGTATCTGGTCTAGTGATATCATTTATGTAGGAGATGAATTCGAAGTACTCTAAGTTGTCCTTATATTCTTCAATGTATTCATTTTCTGATAATAAATCTATGTTTATGTCGCCGGTTATCACATGGATATCACTTTGATCAATGTTTTGTAGATAGTTGGAAAATTGTTCATTAAAATCATGTGGACATGAATTCGGAGATCGGTATATCGAGGTTAATATAATTTTTTTGTTATTAAATTTTATTTTGAGCTCTAGAATTTTCATATTACTCAAAATAATATTTTTCTGATCATAATCAACTTCGTTGTTGATGAATATTATCACTCCATCATTTTTATTCAATGAGGATTCATTGTAAAGTGTGCTAAAACCTTTTAATCCAAATATATTGGCATCAGTGACTTTGAAAATTTCCGTCAATACGATTATGTCAAAGTTGCTATCCAGTTGATTCAAGTAAATGAACAGTTCATCTATGTTTTTGGCAATGCTTCTTATATTGGTGTGGAAAATTTTAAAGTCACTGTGTCCTTTCTTCAAATGCACCTTAAAGTCTATGACCTCTTTAATATGATGTGCTTTGATACATTCGTTTTGATACTCTCTAATGAATGGATCCATGATTACTTTAGATAAGACTCCTCTAAAACTAAATAAAACTAATAAAATAGTAAAAACAGTCAATGAAAGATTCAAGTCTTTTTAAATACCTTTTTCATTGGATAGATAATAATCACTTTTTCAGATTTCTGAACGTGTATGGCATTGAAAATTTTGTTTTTTCGGATCCTTTTTCTTTCGTTTCCTCTTTCTCGCTTTGTCCTGGTGTTGGTGTGGAGGGTGCACTATTATTTTTGTGGTAGAACGTTTTTTCGAAAGCGTCTTCTTCGGTTATTGTTTCTTCCTTTTCTTTCAGTAGATTGTAGCTGAAGGCCTCTCCATTTACTATCAATTGATTTTCAACAATTTTAGCCTATTGATGCTTTTCTCTGGCCCACTTCAATTGTTTGTATAACGTTTTCTGTATTTTTCTCTCTTCTTCAGTTTGATCGTTAGAAATGCTTATTCCAGATCCCTTGAATTTCACTACGTTTTGGAAAATCTCTTGTTTGTCATTGATTCTAAGGAACTCAATGATAACTGGTCTATTTTTCCCCTCACACTTTTTTCCAATTCTGAAGTTATCTGCAACGTGCTCTTCTTGTATTTGTACTTCCAGCATTTTGCGCACTATTTTCAAGAAAAAATCCACTTAAAATCCACAATACACACTTACTTTCTGCACTTGTTGCATAAATAACTATTAACGTATTATTGAATGTTCATTTAATGCAAATATAAATGTATGATTGACAGTTGCATGATTTTACTCATTTACTCATCTTGACTCAAACATTTTGAACTTCTTGTCGTAAGCATCTCGGGATTTTTCTGGCAAAATCTGCATCGCTGCCGCTTCCGCTTCCGTAAGGTTTCCTTCATTTTCTGTACGTTTTTTCTTCTTCAAAAAAGCTTCCCTTTTCTGCTGGAAAAACTGACAAGTGTCAGAATTTATTTAAACATTTGCTAACAAGGTATCATGCCCGTGGCAACCAAACAAACAACCTTCTTTGACCATAGGGTATTGAAACGCAGGTAGCTTTGATTTGATCACAAAACTTATTGATTATTGTCTCATAAAGAACCGATTCTTTCACTTGCTGGATAAAACAATGTAAGCCACTCGTGTGTTATATTTTCCTAAGCCTGACGGCCTCGTGGTATAAATCTTTCCGCGTGACATATTTTCAACATAACACACTAGTACCATAAATAACTATTACTCTTTCCTTCAGAAAATAGGCACTGCGCGACTGAAACGTGTGACGAGATGTCAAAATTTGAGAGTTGATGTTGGGATGATAATACTCCAGGATTCATTACTACACCGAAGTTTCCAAAAAGTGCAGTCCAAATTTCAACAACTAATGGAACTTCAATTCAAAAGGTACAAGCCGTCTGCAAAAAATCCTATAAAGTAGGACTTTTCGCCGAAAGGAATCCAACAACTGATTTAATCCGTCAGACCTCGGTAAAGCTTCAGTAATAGTAGGGGATCTTACGATGCTTAATAGTAATTTTTTCCAGCGTAGTAGCAACCTATTGTATCCTGAAGATTAGATGGTGTGAAGAAAAAAATTTATGTTTATCAGTAGGGAAAGTTAACAAGCTTTCAAGAATGTAAACAAGAAACAGTCACCTGGCAATACTCGAGAGCGTTAGATATTGATAGTGTATTTTCAAAATTTTTATGCTAGCCCCGTAATGAGATATATTTTATTATTGTAGGTACCATTTTTGCTCTAGCCGTTGCTCATCGCAGAGCGGAGCTAATGAAAATCACGCTGGACGAATTTCAAGATGAATTGTGAAACTTTCCGATTGGAAAAACCATACTTCTAGATCCTTCGTTATATCCGAAGACATAAATAACAGAACTTTTTTGAAGCTCCATAGAAAGTATGCACTTTTACTGCTTCTTATATACCACCAAGCATTGTCGTTTTTTTATCAATTATGAAAAAAGCAAATGCTCTGTTCAATGAGTAGGCGTGAACACTTTTTGTAAAATGCCGGCGGTGATCTCTACTTACTTAGGCCTACCTAACCCTGACCGTTACACAGGTCACAGTTTAAGCAGGCGCTACACGATGCTTCGAACATTGGTTCCAACGCTGGACCGAACATTTGAGTCAAAAAGTTCGACAGTTGGTTCGACAAACGTTTCTGCTACACGGTGTAACGAATGTTTGAAACATAAAGGCTTGAAGCAAGTGTGGAACAAACATTTGCCTCTATATCACCATGGAGGATATAGACGTTGCATTTGCAGCAGCTGCAGCGGTGTTAAGTTATTAATCGAAAAGAAAGAACGGGAAAGACGTCCTAGAAGGTCGTGGATGTTATCTCTGAATAGGATGGTCGAACGGCTCTAAGAAACTACGAGTCGTGTAGCAGTGCATCAAATCAACGAATGTATTCTTTCCAACATTCTAGGAATTCCTTTGACTCGGGTCAAGAATACCGACAATAGCCCGAACGTGGTCCAACGCGAACATTGGAAGCTCGGCCTGTCGAAGGTCGGCCACACGATGCGACGCACTGTCAAGCCTCCAACGTTGGAGGGTGTTCGTGGCATCATGTATCGCCGGCTTTGAAACGTCGTGAAGGCTGGAATTCAACTGCTGTTGCTGAAGGTTATTTGGAGGACTCTGTGTAACAGAAGAAAACAATCTCGAATAAAATTTTTTCATGTACTGATAACTTGCAACCAATGCCGTCTCCATCATCTTCATGCATTTTGCAATCTACGAGTCTACTCTGGACCAGCTTTTCTGACTCATTTGCAGAATGAAAATATCTGTAAAATATTTTAGAAGACAAAGCCGTAATCTTGCGCTTATTTATTGATTGATCACTGTATATTACCAATCATATAAAAAAAACATTATATTTCGATCACTCCTCCAATCCAGTAGAGTTTTTTTACTGTTTCGCCAAAATAAGGGACACCTTTTGTTGCTCGGCCGGAACTGTAAGCGACGTAGGCAACATTGGAGTGAAATGTTCCATTTGAAATGTATTGGCATATGTCCCGTACACGACATATGCCAATACTTTGGACTTGTCTATAGTAAATTCAAGTGATACACTGCAGGACATTAGCGATGGAACCACCGACATTTGAAAAAAAATAATAAAAGGCAAAATAGGTGGAAAATTCCTTCGTGATCAGATCAACTATTGAACTAATCATCTTTCCTATCGATTTCTGCAAGTTTCATAATCATATGTCAGGAATTACAGAAGTTGCGGAGGTGTTTCTATAAGAAAAGAATCAAATTTGTATTTTTTCATTTTATACGTATTTAGCTCCATTGCTGCTGTCGTGTAAATACCCCTTCCAGATATTTTTTCAATTTTTGGTATATATCGATTCATGTGACGTGGGGGTCTTGATGGCAGAAACATATTTCAAGGACTTTTTTCATTGGTTAATTGTAATCTGCATTTAGTGGTGATCGATTGACCCGTCGTGTTATTCAGCCCTAGTACACTAGTAACCGATCACTCTCACATCAGACAATGTGAGTAAACTACTATTAAGATAATGTAATGAATACACCAGCTAATTATCCATTTTCGACCCCCCCATTTTCATGTTCAAACTGTGATTTTGAATAATAAACAAAGAAAATTTCATCCTGAGTCAGCATACATTTGAGATTGATACAATATTTACACTCAATAATGAATTTCATGTTTATCCAGCCTGCGGTGTTGATGTTTATTACCTTCTAAATTGAAGAGGAAGCTTGTTTAAGGATTACCAGTTTCACTTGATATTGCCTATTATGTATTATATTATATCGTTATTGCCCTCAAATTTCAATGTGTCTGACTTTCATAACATGTTCATTATACTTTTTGGAATCGAGTATGAGTTGTTTAGCAAATATGTACGATCATATAGCAAATGGATGAAAATACAGGAGAAATAACCAAATGTGACATTATAGATTCTATAATTCTCTCTACCTTTCACAAGTGAAAATGAAATAAGAAATGGAAATATATATTATATATGTGTATATATTTATGAAATGGGAACTGAACCATATTTCATTTATTCACGTCATCACCAATAATAAATGTACAATTTTGAAATGTGTCCTGAAAATAAATTACTTTCGCCACCGTAAACAATATCTTCTTTTGTATGGCTGGAGCTTCTGGTCACTACTGTCGAGATATCTGCCTCTTAGTTGCTCCTGCATTACCTAGAGCAGTAGCAGAAGTGCGACGAACGCAATGTCCTGTATAGGAGGATGGGTTTGGCCATCCTAAATACATTGCGATTTTGACGGAAGTTCAAAAAGTATATAAAGGCAATTATCAAGGCAAAGCGGAGAACTCTTTTTCATCCACAACTGTTCTGTTCTTCGATACACCAGTTTTACTTTGCGGTACATTTACTACCATAACGGAATTCCGGTCCTTTATATCCGATATCTTCATATTCAAAAGTTCCTGACTACATTCTCCAAAATAACCCATAACCAAAATAACCTATAACAGAACAAAAGGAAATGAATAGACAAACAATAAAATAAGGAGAAATTATCTTACGCAATAAATGAATTTGATTAGAAGCGTTGGTTCGAAATCTGATGACATCTTTACAAGATAAAACGGCAGACTTTTTCGGCTTATAACTCTTACTCTTCCGTTTCAGGAAAGCCATTCAACTTGGTGATATCTCGTTTCTCATGTATATTCACCAGCAATTTTAGCATTGACCATGTTGACCATTCAGTTCATAAGGAATTCGGACTATACGTTTCTGACTGCAACAAATGAAATCAATTACAACCAAATCAACCGAAAAACATAAGAAAATACTTCACCAGTTCTTGAAAATATGCCAGAAATACAGTTTTAGTGGCATTTTTTGGCAGCCACTCTTGCTTTTTCAGTTTTTACAAAATATATTCGGGGTAGAAAATACGTTTCTAATGTAAACATTGCTTGATAACAAAGTTCTGTTTATAAACAAGTAACACTGCAACAACCTAGCTACAACAAAATTCGTAGATATAATCAACGGTACCTGATTCAAATATAGGGGGAAGGTGATGAATTGTTACATTTTTTCCGTTTTGAAAAAGAACAAATTTTTTTTTAAATCGGTCAGAATTAATATTATCTATGTACCTCAGGCAATTGCTGTCTCTCGGGCCAGAGGCCTTCGGGACGCAAACTTTGCCATCGGTAATTGAGGCCCTGATGATTAGTACATAAATAACTATTATCCACAGTTGGCATCATAACGCTTTTGTTGACAAGTGTCTTATGAAGTCATTGTAACTTAATAAGATGCCATCCAAGGATAATTAACTATCTATCAGAATTTTTTTTATTTTCCACATTCATTCGGGAATAATGAGTCAACTCAAACTGCCAATACTTCAATTGAAAAATCTTCAGAAGGATAAATCCCTTACTGTTTCAGAATGAGTAGCAAAATATTCAGTGATATTTTTTAATTAGAGATCGCATTTTCCAATCTTTTGTAAATTCAGTCCGTGCAAAACCTACCCATTGATCACCTGATAAGCAAACACCTATGTAATTAATTCTCAACGAAAGTCATAACATAACAAGTACTTATAAGTGAAGAACCTGTAAATTTGATTTGAAGTCTTGAGCTCTTCAGTTATCATGAGTCAGTATTTCTCAGAGGCTTAACTATTACAGCACATCAAGCTAGAAGAACACCCCAATCTAGCTGACTGTCATGAGTTCTGGATACAATACACATTGGCCAAAATACAGAACAAACTGGTACACAGATGCCATGAGCGAATAATGTGTTATTTGGTCTCAGACTTTCTGGAGCATCTGGAGAAACCCTTGTGGATTGTAGGGGAGTCGTGCAGGCTGTGCAGCTCCACAAGCACCTCGACCTGTAAGGTCTTTTGTGACCCATCATCTATTCAAGTCCCGGGATTCTGAGACTTCGTGCGAAGTTTATCAGTTCTCTGGGAGCTGAGTTCTTGATGTCAGAGGGTGTTACGACTGCCCCTTCCAGGAATTTGTGCCTCTTGCATAAGAGATCTGGGCATTTGCAAAGCAGATGTTCTGCAATTTCTGCAAAATTTTTGCAGTAGTGGCAACTATCACTCTCTGACTTCCTCATCTCTTTCAGGTGATACCTCAGAGGGCAGTGCCCAGTGAGTAGACTCGTTACCAATTTCAAGTATGTTTTGTTCAACTTGAGAAGCTGTTTGACTTTTCTTGGCTCACTAGCATTTTTGCTTACACCATACATACTCTTGTGCCGAAATTCAGATATTCACAGATCGACGAACCTTTTTAGCATTTATCGTCTAAGTAATTTCAACTCCTCCGAATACGTATACGTACGTCTTTTACTGAGTTTGCCTGTAGCTCTAAAAGCACATGCGTCACCGAATCTATGTGAGCCGCCTCATGCAACTATCTGCTAACATAGTTGTATTTTGGTGACATAATAAAGTTCAAAAAGTTCTATTACTTTAATGAATGAATGAAAACTTCTGATCCAGATTAAAAACCAAATAAAAAGCGTTTTTTATTTGCCCTCTTTTGAAAACTCGTCCATTTGGTATCATCAGCGAAACTGGTAATCTCACCACTTGTATCAACGGATAGGAGTTCGGTGAGATACAGTATGAACAAAATAGGTCCCAGCATGGTGCCCTAAGGAACTCTACACAGAACAACCTTTTCACTGCTATTAGTGCTATTAGTTTGTACAATTTATTTCCTGTTGCATAAATAGCTAGAGAAAAGCCTGTGAGTAATTCCTCTTATCACCACTATCTCCAACGTTTCTAATGGTAGAACATTATCCACCGTGTCTAATGCTTTGGAGAGGTCAAGGAAAATACACAATGCCCCGTCCCCATCATCAACTGCCTGGTAAATAATACTCTTACATAGCTAATGGCGTCATCAGTAGATTTTCCTTCTCCGAATCCTAACTGCTTTTCAAATAATAACTTGAATTTTTCAAGTTATCAATCAAATCTCTGTTTTATCACTTCCTCAAATTTATTGCCAGAGTGCTAATCAACGAGATTGGTCACGGTGACTCACGGTCAGGAATCACTATCCGTTCTAGAAACTACAGGGGCTAACGACATTATGATAACTACTATGCTGGAAATCAAAGCTGAACTGCATCAGCTTCGAAACCAACAAAATGATCCATATAAATCTGTGAACTTTTGTAGCGATAAGGTATCAAATTTTGAACAACAATTATCTGGAATTAAAGAATATTTCTCCAAAACCGATATGCTCGTTGAACAGAACAAAATACTACGTAATGAAATAAATACAGTCACCGCGAAAATAAATGAACTAGATCAGGCATCTAGATTGAATAATATCGAAATCATGGGGGTGCCCGAAAGAAATAGTGAAAACTTAATGGAACTATTTACAAAAATTGGAAGTAGTATTAATTACAATATTGAAACTGGAAAAATTGAGACTATACATAGGGTTCCTCGACGAAAAAATCTGAAAATACTATAAAATCTATAGTCGTTAAACTTTCGTCTAGGAAAGATAGGGATCAATTCTTAGCAGCAGCAAAATCTAAACGTCAACTAAACCGGGATAGAACCCTGAAAATTGAGGGATTCCAAGACACAATTTTTATTAACGAACATCTGACACTAATGAACAAATTGTTATACAAGGAATTGAGAGCAAAGGCCAGTGAGAAGGGTTATAAGTTTGTGTGGATGAAAAATGGCAACATATTTCTCCGTAAAACTGATGATTCTAAGATAATACATGTGAAATCTACAGAATCTCTGAAATCACTATAGTTAATTGCACTCAAGAGAAAAATATGCGCCTAACATAAATCTACCAAAATGGCTACCCATGGAAAAATCAACATTTTGTATCAAAATAGAAGAGGACTAACGACTAAGACTAATGATTTCTTTCTAACTACATCCTTACACGACTTCGATATAATAGGAATAACAGAATCTTGGCTCAACAATAATATTCTCACAAGTGAACTGTTCGATAATAACTACCAAGTTTTTCGTCGGGATCGGGATGCCACTACCTCTAGCAAATCCGATGGTGGAAGAGTTCTACTGGCAGTGAATTCAGCTCTTACAGTGAAGCATCATCCAGAACTCCAATCCCAAGCAGAAGACGTATGGATCTCCATTCAAGACAGTCGTAAGAAAAAAACTTTCATAGCATGTGTATATCTTTCGCCTGGGGACTCATATATGAACTTTAAAAATCAATTGCAAACAAATGAAAATATTTTTCAGAACAATCCTGTAATGATTTTAGGTGATTTCAATTTATCCAAAGTGAAGTGGGAGCCCATAATAAATGAAATTATTTCAGAACCCACCAACGTCGATGAAAAATCATCTGATTTAATTGACACATTCACATTTCTGGAATTTCGCCAGTTTAATAAGATCGAAAATACAAATAACAAAATGTTGGACTTGGTACTTTCAAATACGGACTATATTAAATCTGTAATACACTCAAACAATCCTCTTGTGATGGAAGATATCCACCACCCTACACTAGAAATAATTGTTAACTTAAATACTGCGAAACATCGTAGACAAAATATAAATGCTACACACAATTTTTTTAAGGCAGATTATATACAAATTAACAGAGAATTAGCCAACATTTCATAGGAAATTCTACTGAATGGATTGGAAGTAAACGATGCACTGAATATTTTTTATAAAAAACTTGATTCTCTTATGGCAACACATGTACCTCAAAAAAGAAATAATAAAAAAATTCCAATTTACTTCAAAAAAGATACTATAAAATGTATGAAAGAAAAACAACTCACGCATAATAAGTACAAAAAATATGGCGATCAAAATCAATACAATATTTTTTCCGACTTGAGAAAGAGATCTAAAGAACTCATAAAAAGAGACTACTTGAACTATGTCTCGAGCATCGAAACTGAAATCACAACTAATCAGAAATTATTTTTTAAATTCATTAACAACACGAAAAAATGCCATAGTAACATTCCCCAAGAAATGTTTCATGAAAATATTCAGGCTACCGAAGGAAATAAAATTTGTAATTTGCTGACTATTTCAAAACTGTGTATAACCCTCAGAATAATATAATCAATAATCAACCGAGTAATGTGAACTCCATTAGGATTTATCTGAATGAGATCAAAACTATAATACAATGCCTCGATATAAAAAAATGTCCAGGACCAGACAAAATACCACCTCTTTTCATAAGAAACTGCTGTGAAAACTTGCTATTGCCATTATCAATTATACACAACTCATCCCTTGAAACACTTAAATTTCCATCTTTCTGGAAAGAAACCCACGTTGTTCCTATCTACAAAAATGGAGATAAACATAATGTAAAAAACTACCGTCCTATTAGTAAAATATGCGAATTTGGAAAAATATTTGAGAAAATCATACAAAACTTCATAATTTTTTCTGTAAAAAATGAAATAATAGAGGAACAGCATGGATTTTTTTCAAAAAGATGTATAGAAACCAACTTAAATATCTATACCGAATACATCAGTGAAGCAATAGATGAAAAAGTTCAGGTTGATTCAGTGTATACCGACTTCAGCAAGGCCTTCGATGAAATTGATCATTCAATCCTTCTGAAAAAACTTTCTGAAGTCGGTATACATGCACGTCTCATAGAGTGGATAGCTTCATATATACAGGGTAGGACTCAAGTAGTAACTATAAATGGTTTTTATTCCAATAAATTTTCAGTGACGTCAGGAGTACCTCAGGGTAGTCACCTTAGTCCTCTGCTCTTTGTCATATATATCAATGACGTAAAACGATGTTTTTTAAATAGTAAAATATTGCTATATGCAGATGACATGAAAATTTTCAAACGAGTTGAGGATCAGAAGAATTGCGATGAGCTCCAAGATGATCTGAATAGATTTTCTTTGTATTGTCAGTGTGATAGTTTGTTCCTGAATATATCCAAATGTCATAATATTTCGTTCACTAATAATAAGAATAAAATTCTAAACTTATACCTTATCAACAATAACACAATAGAGAAAGTTGAGGAAATAAAAGATTTGGGCCTTATATTTACGAGCAATCTGAATTTCAACACACATATTGATAAATTAGTGAATGAATCCAGAAGAATGCTTGGCTTCATAATAAGAAATACTAAACGCTTCAAAAATAGTTCAGTTATTATATCATTGTACAATTCATATGTGCTCAGTAAACTCAGTTTTGCATCATCAATTTGGAATCCTCAATATGCAGTTCACATTAGTCGCATAGAAAGTGTTCAAAATAAATTCTTACGGTATCTGTCGTTCAAAAGTAACACACCAATTACAAATAGTAATTATAAATATATCCGAAATAAATTTGGAATTCTGAGCTTGACTGGTCGCAGGAAAATGAGCGACATAAATCTAGTATTCAAAATTACTAAAAATTATATCGATTCACCAAAGCTGTTATCCGGTATAAATTTTTCCGTTCCATCACGCCCACCTCGACAACATCAAGTATTCAATATTCCTTTTAGAAGAACTGCAATGGGGTATAACTCTCCTCTTATAAGAGCTCAGAGAGATTTTAACCAATATATAGACACAGATACAGAAAATATGAGCCTAGTTTCTTACAAAAATATTTGAAAACCAAGTTCTTAGTACTGTTCAATTAGTATTATGCCCATAATTTATATTGTAATTTTTTCTATTTTCAATATTATTGAGAGCTTACAAATTTAGATAGTACTCGTTGGTATAGTAATTATGTTAATTTCTGGAAATATCAAAAACATTGATCTTGTATACTTATCATCATAGTAGGTAATTGATTCTTTTCATTTCTATAATTATAGTTTTTAACATTGGTTACATTATTATGTATGTATGTATGGTCGTAGGTAAAAGTATTACGTGGATACTGTTTTAGGAATCTTCATTCTGTTTGTATCCCTTATTTCTGAATGAATAAATAAATAAATAAGCAGAAAATGGAATCTGAATCTGACGACTTTACAGTTAGGGTAGAAGCGGAATGGCGAGCATATCAGTTGCAGCAACATCGTTACTGTTCGCTTGACGAAATCTATCGGAGTTTATGCTGATACTTGCCGTGGAGAGAGTTTATACCTGTGTTTACCTCTTGAGAACGGCATTGTTCCACCCCTAGATAAGTATACATATCTCTGGCATCAAGGTCCTCCAATTAAATGCATCGTCCTCTTTTAAGATGAACCGTGGCATATTCTGGTTGAGTCTAAGAAAGTACTTATTCATCTAACACATGGGTAAACGCTAAAGCTGCCCTTTGATAGTAGTCAACGTTATTATGTATCCACGTTTTTATTTTTATACTATCAATAAAAGCGATTATATTATTATTATTTGTCGACTCCGAACTCTATTTAACTTGCGTGTACTGTTTCACCAAGCTCGGAAACTGATGTAGATATTTCTTGCCCGATAGTCTAGTCAACAAGTGCCATTTAGACCAACTTTTTTCAGCAGTCTCCGAAAATTATGATTGAGGTGTCATTCGATTCGGAATGACATCCAGATGATTTTTGAAAAAAATGAAGTTCCGCATGAAAAAATTGTAAAAGTTATTAACAATTAACTAAAAAAAAAAAGATGGCTTTAGTATTTTGTAAATATCTCAAAAACTAATTAAATTTTTTTAAATCTAAAAAAAGATTCAAAAAGAGGAGGAAATTTCCTAAAAAAAAGCTCAATTCCCGGAATTGTAGCATCAATATTTATAATTTTCCCAGAGGGATGAAAATACGGCCGAAAACGGGTACTCTGGCTCGGGCAAGCCACACCCACTTTGGACACTTTAACAATAAAAATTATTTTAAAATACTAAATATGAAAATAAAAAATTGAAAAAATTCAGGCACTAACTGAATAGATTAATGAACAATAATCCGCTTGAAAAAAATTTTTATCACAATTTTTCAATTAGTTAATCAATAGTTAATTAATAATTTTTTTCTGCTTGAACATGAACATTGCAAGTGTGATAATTGTTAAACTATAAATTTAAGATTTTTTTCCTCTTTTGGAGCAATTCTTGAAAGACTTCAGAATAGAACCCCGTTGGAAAAATTAAAAAGTTTTTATTTTTCAGTTTTTTATTAACAATTTTCGTTGTTGCAAAATTAAATACTTAAATTAATCATTGAAAAAAAAAAATTTTTTTAAATATTATCAATAATCCGTTTTTATGTTATCAGGAACTACATAGAAATAATTTTTTTAAATTTTTATCTCTAATTGTTTAAAAAATTGTTATAAACAAATGCGTTGTTTATAAGATAATTGAAATTTTTTTTATGGAATTTCAATCTTTGATACAAATAATGATTTTTAAAAGAAAAATTGTTCCTTAAAAAAATTTTTTTATTGCTTGAAAACGCATTTGTTAATTAACAATTATTTTCTCCCGCTTCTAATTAATATTAAGGAACCATTTTTTTTTAAATCATTATTTGTCTTTCTTTCTGATATATAAAAAAAATTCCATTTTATTTAATTTTTCATTGTTTATGCAATAAACAAATAAATTTTTACCTTATATTTTTTTTTTCTATTCTAATTTCTGTCACAAAAACAGACATGATTTTTTTTCTTTTTTAAAATTTTTTTTATTATTTTTTATTTAATTTTTAAATATAAGTTCTCTCTAACTTCGTCATTCTTACCTGGTCTTCATCCTTAAAATTATTATAATTTACAAACTAATGGAGATACGATGAAAATACTTAAGACTTATTTATTCTCCATTACATAAAAAACAAATTTAGCAGAAAAGTTTAGTTGTTACTTATTTATTTATTAAACTGCATTCTTTGGGTCAGGTATAATACGGACAGTTAGTTGGACCCTTTATGACCCTGAGCAGATGTTTCTAACAGGTAACAAAGAAGGTATTCAATAAGCAAAAACCTGAATCTAAAGGTGATTTGGAGAATGAAAAATATTCACAGCTAAATATGGAAGCTTAAGACAGACATGTTAGAAAGTAATTATAATTATTATTAGGTGACCGTTGATAATTACTCGTAGATATGAGGGTCTATAATAATCAAATGAGATTTAAATGATAATATATATGAACGTGCATAGAATATTCTGTTCGTTGATAAATAATTAAATTTATTAGACTCTATTGTCTCAATAATATTTCAAAAGAAAAAAATAAAGATTGTCATTCATAAACTTTTACAAACATTAAAGAAACCGAAACTGAAAATAAAAATTTAGATATTAATATTAATATATAAAAGGTAAAAATGTTGAGTAATGAACAATAATTGATAAGATACTTGAATGAAGTAGTCATATTTTTAATAGTTGACAAGATTTTTAAGCATTAAAATAAAAAAAAAATTTTTCCCTAAGTATTTTTCAACAACAATTGCTATAAATTCAATAAATAAATAAGTAACAACTAAACTTTTCTGCTAAATTTGTTTTTTATGTAATGGAGAATAAATAAGTCTTAAGTATTTTCATCGTATCTCCATTAGTTTGTAAATTATAATAATTTTAAGGATGAAGACCAGGTAAGAATGACGAAGTTAGAGAGAACTTATATTTAAAAATTAAATAAAAAATAATAAAAAAAATTTTAAAAAAGAAAAAAAATCATGTCTGTTTTTGTGACAGAAATAAGAATAGAAAAAAAAATATAAGGTAAAAATTTATTTGTTTATAACAAATTGTTTATTGCATAAACAATGAAAAATTAAATAAAATGGATTTTTTTTTTTATATATCAGAAAGAAAGACAAATAATGATTTAAAAAAAAAAATGGTTCCTTAATATTAATTAGAAGCGGGAGAAAATAATTGTTAATTAACAAATGCGTTTTCAAGCAATAAAAAAATTTTTTTAAGGAACAATTTTTCTTTTAAAAATCATTATTTGTATCAAAGATTGAAATTCCATAAAAAAAATTTCAATTATCTTATAAACAACGCATTTGTTTATAACAATTTTTTAAACAATTAGAGATAAAAATTTAAAAAAATTATTTCTATGTAGTTCCTGATAACATAAAAACGGATTATTGATAATATTTAAAAAATTTTTTTTTTTCAATGATTAATTTAAGTATTTAATTTTGCAACAACGAAAATTGTTAATAAAAAACTGAAAAATAAAAACTTTAATTTTTCCAACGGGGTTCTATTCTGAAGCCTTTCAAGAATTGCTCCAAAAGAGGAAAAAAATCTTAAATTTATAGTTTAACAATTATCACACTTGCAATGTTCATGTTCAAGCAGAAAAAAATTATTAATTAACTATTGATTAACTAATTGAAAAATTGTGATAAAAATTTTTTTCAAGCGGATTATTGTTCATTAATCTATTCAGTTAGTGCCTGAATTTTTCCAATTTTTTATTTTCATATTTAGTATTTTAAAATAATTTTTATTGTTAAAGTGTCCAAAGTGGGTGTGGCTTGCCCGAGCCAGAGTACCCGTTTTCGGCCGTATTTTCATCCCTCTGGGAAAATTATAAATATTGATGCTACAATTCCGGGAATTGAGCTTTTTTTAGGAAATTTCCTCCTCATTTTGAATCTTTTTTTAGATTTTAAAAATTTTTATTAGCTATTGAGATATTTACAAAATACTAAAGCCATCTTTTTTTTTAGTTAATTGTTAATAACTTTTACAATTTTTTCATGCGGAACTTAATTTTTTTCAAAAATCATCTGGATGTCATTCCGAATCGAATGACACCTCAATCATAATTTTCGGAGACTGCTGAAAAAAGTTGGTCTAAATGGCACTTGTTGACTAGACTACGAGGCATATAGTTCGAGGTCATCCATATAGAACACATGGGGACCTTATGACTCTGGGGGGTGCCGCAGTTGAAACTGCGGGTTTTTCGTAGTGCAGCAAACAGTGGCACTAGGGCGGTGCAGAAGAAAAGTTATTAGGGGTAGTCTTCTCGAAGCACGCCCCTTCTGCAGATAACTTAGATTACCTTCTCTGATTGGACTCTGACCTGACCAGATCTTATGGAGAAACGAGTCCAATGCATCACACTATTTGATCAGATACCGCTAAGTATCTGTGGAATCTGTGGCTGCCCATCTGGCCCTGGATTAAAAACTTTAAGCGCTTGACATTTTTTTCTGTCAATCCCCTATCAGGGCCTGAAGTAACAATGTTTTTCAAGCATTTGAGGGCACTTTGAACTCCTTCAGAAAGCTTTGAAATGCGCTAAGGCTGGAGAATCTATGTGGAGTGGTTGCGGATACTTATCGATATTCTTCCAGAGGTTTTCACCCGGTCAGCAGCCGGCGAGTTCTCTACAACAGGTGGAGGCTTTATAGCGGAGATCCATGTTTACCGGGATGCTTCTCGCCCACCTTACTAGTGTTTTTTTTGCACCAGTATTCGTATCCTATCAGCGTGCTGTTTAATGGCAAACAGCACGACTTGATTTGATGTGTGGTGAGCTCGTCTTGATTTTGCAGCAATTCGCCGCATTGTTGGCGTGACAGACCTATTGGCAGTCCATCCCACATTCAATACAAGATGCGTGTTGTCTTGCCGACTTGAGCTCAACCTCCATCTTGTGTACGCTCCGCTCATGCCTCCAGATCAGAAGGACGGTATCCCTCCTCTCTGCTTGGGAAATATTCTGAGCGGCATCATAAACGGCAAAGTTGATTTGCCTCTTCTGAAAGGACATCGTGAATCTCCGCATCTACCCGTGCTAGTTGTTGTGGTTTCAGGGGCTAGGTGTTATGGTGTTCCGATGCCATCCATTGGTGGTATGAAGCCAGACCGACACTTGGCATATCTGCGACTTCTGCCACTTAGTTAACCGTCTAAGGAGAAGCTATGATTATTATTATGTATAAGATCTTTTCCTTCTCATATAACAAATTTGTGGAGTCTACATGGTTGTCTACATGGCTCCTTATTAAGTGCCTCTCTGGCGAATGAATCATCTTTCACACATCCCCTCAAACCCTAAGATAAACAACATATTACCTATTATATTAACGTAATAACTTTGGTCCCCGGGTAATATATCGCTCTGAAGTAACCGACAATTTACATGTCCACTTTAACGTATAGTATTCCAATATAGCCCAGTGCGCTCCAGGGAGGTCAGTGACGTACAAAATGAGAGAGAGGGGAATTGGAATTCCCTTATAAACTGCCATAACAATATTTATGCACAAGTGCACTTCATTGCCTGGCTTACTTTACTGTACGCTGGACTATCTTATCACCCGTGGACGAAAAAGTAATATTTTGTAGACTTTTACATTCATGTAAATTTTGAATGGTAAATTCAAAAAGCAACACATCAAAATTACTTATTCAAAACAAAAATAATATGAGAAACAGGTAATTTATTCCAATTTGAAATTAAAACTTCAGTTATTATAATCATCAGTATTCAAAGCCAGTAAATGTTTTATTGAATTGCTAAAATGATATTCATTTTCTCTTCTGATTGTACCAGGTTGTTACTGAGCCTTTACTTTTCATCAACGATATTTCCTGTAAATCCCAAGAGAGCTGGGCATCCGTTTGATTCATTCACAATTATGAAAATCCAGTCAACCTTCGTTTTTGATCATTTTATACTGAAAAATAAATATTTCTCTCAATCTTGCATGTCGTCAATCTTCATTATTGCCACGTCTAGTTCCGCATACTCCAAAAATTAAAGTAACTTTTATTGTCATTTGGGACTTCTGTTGAGAATAATTCATTTCATCTTTGTTCAAAATCAGTGACTTCTTTGGGTTATAAGAAATGTACTTAGTTCAGGAAACATACTGATTTCTATATTATGATTGATGTTAATTGGGTCTCCATAGCCCATTAAAATGTGCTAACAAAGTATCTTCATTATCTTGATTCAATTATAGTCCCTTTTCTCTACACCACACTAAATATTCCTGATACAACCTTCTTGATTAAGATGGGTCGAGTTTTCTCCAACTTAGATGTTTCGTCTAGGAATACGAACTATGAGAGTCATCATTCTTGTGTATGTTTATATAATAATGGTCAAGAGTTGATTCCGCTTCAGCACATAGAATGGCAGCACTGAATTTCTTCATATTCATTTTCGTTTCACAAGTAACATTTCTTGTTGAACAGTACCATTGGTCTTAGAAGTGAGGATTTCATTACTCTTGCCACTAATATCCACATTTGGCGTTTAGGAGGTCGTAACTCCGCAAACCTCATATATGTTGTTCACGTCATTCGTTTTTAGAAAATTATCTATGAGTTCCTAATTTCTGACTGTTTTTTCCAACTCACATATTAATCGTTTTTATGCTTCAATTCACAGTCACTTTTAGACCGCATTTCAATACCATAACCTAAATAATTTCAGAATTGGAATAAGAAGATAAATCAATAACAGAGTCAAAAAAACTGCTGTTTTGTGCATCCTACAGAAATTTTAGAATACTTTCGCTAATACTGGCTCAGATTCAAATCCATTCACAGTTGCCATATTGATATGGTGGTATGATGTGTGCCTCCTCTACAGCTAGAGCAACAAGTAGCATAAGTGACGCATCTGCCACTTCATCAACTAACTCTATCATCCTCAACTCCGATGATGCTATACATAATCCCTGAGGTTTTGGGTGAAACTAGTGGCATACTTTGAGTATCTCTCACACTACAGAGCATGCATTCCCAGCTTGTATCTTCTTCGATCGAGCTCACTGCTTTCGTAGCAATGCAGATTGTCGTCCCTCAATTCATCAGTCCGGTTGACAGATATAACAATTTTAACAACAACAACAATTTTAACAAAATTTAAAGTGTCCTCGTTTATCATGGTCGTCTTCTGTTGGCAAATCTTTGCGTGTAGTCCCACCACCTTGCTTTCGACCCCTTATCCGAGCGGATCAGTTGTAGTAGCATCCTCGTTGTATATTTCGAACATAAAAAATGCTATTAACCCCCCCCCCCAGTTGAATCCAAGCTGCCGTTCCGGTTTTGCACCTGCTAAGTGGTATCGCAACTCACCAAGGCCCTGGATGATAGTTGGTCTCCCTACTCATTATTATTATCATCATATTTTTCTTCAAATATGCAATATCCCACTATCTCACTTTACCTCGAAGCGAGTGTGAACATAAGCAAAATAAATCCAGACGTGCCAGGCGTACCAGACCTGGTATTAATGCAATTGAAGGAAATATATCAGAGGCAGCAGCATTTATTTCGCAGGAGTCACAAGAATTGTTAAGCCACTGATATCAAAACTGATTGAAATGAAACTCCAGAGGTATATGAATAATATCGAGTTCGCTTCGCTTGACTTCTACTTCTCTTCAATTGAATTATGAATATGCACTTCAATTGAACAGAAATTATTATTCACTCTACCGAGTTCTAGTTACAGATCAGTGGTGACTGATGCTCCAGTTGCGAAACAAAATAATCAAGACCAACCGAGACGCAGTTCCCAGTGGGTTTCGCAACCGATATGGACGGGTTTCGTACAGATTAAAATATGTAAAGATATGCGCCGAGGGAAAAGAAATGTAATATTCATAATGGATTGGAGTCATTTGAATATTTCCTTGGTTTCGTTTTCATGTTCCTTCAACGGAAAGCATTATTACAACGAGGAGTTTCTTGTAGGAATTCTAAGAGAATTGAAAACTCCAAATGAAAGCGATTTCATTCCCTAATTGGATTGCAGTCAGTTCTCACTGTTTTATTTTCCTTATTGTTTTCATAAACAACCTCACTCACATATAGGTATAATTATGTATACATCGAGAAGTGATTCCTGAAAGCATCACTTTATCCTGATGAATGAAGTCATTGTCACTGTGATATATAATTATATTACTCAGTCAAGAGAATTCGATATTTCCATTGATTTTAATTCCAATGTCGTGTAGAATAAGTCCAACAAAGGAATTCGCACTTCTCCAATGAAAACAGTTTCTCTATAAATGTTTTTGAAATTTCAGTTTGTTAAAGTAATAGATCACATTTCTTCAGAAGGTACCAATGGCCCAGTACGATTCAATGATTTCTTTTTGAAATATGGGTGTCTGAATTTTATTCAGATTGATTTTTATATTTTATATTTTATATATTTCAACAGGCTCGAACAACTCTCTTGAACATTATGCTGATGATGATTGAGACTGTTTTTATTATTATCCAGGTAAAGTGAATAGAAAAAGTTCGTTTAAAACCCATATAACTCTGTGAGTGACACCACAGGCGTTCAATGTCCTATTTTCCATATAACTCTGATATTTTTTCTATAAAATGCACATGTAATTGATTTTTCATCATTAGCTATCTGTGATAGTACTTACTATGAAAATAAAATAAAAAATCTGTCGGTTCTGTATTGATCAGAAATTTGGCGACTTTTAAAAGGCTATGACGTACTGTATCAGATTCCACAAAACTTATTTTATTCGGATTCAATCAACATATCAAAACTTATATTGAAACGTATTTATCTTCAAACCGGATCACATTTGATATCAACTGAAAAAACAATTTTTGGGTGCTCGGTAGCGAGGCGGTTAAATGCACGCGTTCTGAACTTCCGCTTATTGAATTTGGCCAGGTTCTAATCCTGGAAACGAGAAAATTTTCCTCAATTTCATAGGAGTCGATAGGCAATGTGAGTTGTCTAGATGCCAATCCCGACGTCTGGTGTTTACTTGGAGTTCGCGCTGACCACCCGGGTGGTGCTGTGGGTTTTCCGGGTTTTCCTACAGCTGTAAAGTGAATACGTCACCAAAAATCAGTAAGTCAACCCGGAGTGCCACAGCAAATAATAATAATAGTCGTCCTCTACCCGCACGGGCTATGCCTTTGGGTACACTCTATGAGTGTTTATGAGGGAGTATTATTATTATTATTGATATACAACCAGATAGTGGACTCCATCAAATTGAAAAAATGTATGATGATTCAGGTTTCGTGGTCTTCCGTGCTGGCTATTCCGTAAGCTCTATGCTTTTCTTGGTCCTTTGTGGCGTCTGTGTATATTGTTATGTGTATTGGTGATATTTTTTGCTATGTCCTGTGTGCTTTGGCTGGGTGTACCCTGTCCATCTATTGTATTCTGTTCAATGTTCTGTTCGTTTGCTTGGTAGTGTGTGTATTCTGTGTAGGCGTCTATATGTGTAGATGTTATTCCTGTTATGTGTATAGGATGTCTGTAAGTAGGTGTGTGTGGATTTTTGACAATAGCCCGTAGCTGAGCGGGCTTGTAAGGACAAATTTCGTTGCGATGACTTCATCTCAGTCGTCGGAACGTTTCGTCCTAATAACGACGTGTATTTTCATTTGGCGATCATATCTGTACCTACTTTTCAAATTTTTTCAATGGTCCTCACAACTAATGGCCTGTACGGATTCGTAGTTCAGTGATTTCAGCCATTATTTTCACAGAGGGCGCTCACCGAGATTTTCGAAAGATATTCCTTATACACACGTACAATGCTCACGGTAGTTCCGAGGACATATCGCATACACATTATGTGTATGAATATCGTTTCGAAAATGAAAGTGTTTCATGAATAGTTGATCGCTGAGAGGACGTCACGTACAGTCTGTAGAAGAAATTCAATTAGCTAAGATTAGGGTACTGAAAGTAATTAGCCCAAAAGCTTATTTTAAACTCTGCTTGGATTCGGTCGAGGATCAGAAAACTCAGTCCATTCATCTGAGTTTTGATTCAGATGTGGTTTCTTATGAAAAATTATACGAAATAGATTCAACAACAACAACATTCATATACCCTTGCTTGTTTAATTGAAACATAATTAATTGTTGTTGAGTTAATTTTTCATGAATATATCGAAATGAAATAACATTTCTGTTCATTGACATTCAGCGAATGAACTAACATGAAGAAAGTGTCAATGAACACATTTTCTGGAATGTGCAATAACGTAGATACAACGAATCCCCTATAAAAATCACCCAGTATGTGGATCACAAGCTACATGCAATTTATTCCTCAATTCACCACCATGCAGGCAGAATATCACAATCAGCTAATGAATATTTCGAATAATATCGTCTAAATAATCAACCTGATATGATTTTCATAACCAATAAGTATCGAGTGTATGGATATATAAACTATGACAGTAATTTCCGAGGACTTACGGGGTGTTCTAACCTGCCGAATAAAACATAAATAACTTCTCACAACAACAACAATTCGCAACTATTATTCATGAAGTCATCTTCATTATCAAATCATGGCCTTTCCATAAGTATGCCCAACTCCACACGTGATATTTCTTTCAGATATTGAAATAATAGATAAAGTTTCGAAACCTTTAGTTATTTTCAGAAATCTGAAACTGGTCTTCGAAAGGTACAATCACCATGACATTATTATTAAAAAAATCAGTGCAATCTATTGGACTGCGAATGCCGAAATGAATGCTGATGTATCTACCAATAATGGCATAATATTGTCCCCGCAAGACATTGCTAGTAAGTAAGTAGTCTCACATAGAAATTATTCAAACGAGTGTACCGCATACATTCAAATACATGTCCTCATAGAGTATTCCTCGCAGCGATACACTCAGATACATGTCCTCATAAGCACAGCGACATGCGTCCTCATAAAGTAGTCCGCGCAACGCATTGCACGTACGGAGTCCTCACTGGGTCTTGAGGTGAAACACAAACATTTTAAATATGGAATGTTTAACGAAACGAATTTTATGCGCAATCATTTCTAGCACTCCTCCTTCATAGAGTCTCCACAAAGTATAACAAGTTCGGATGTCCTCGTTGCGAAGCAAAAGTACGTTTGGGTGGTTTTGTATGCTTTCGTGATGGCAAGGGGTAAATATTTCTCGTGGCTCTTATATATTTTTGTTTTGTATTCTGGAGTCATGTGCCCTGTGGCCCCATACTCATGCTCCGTAGAGTATTATTTAGCTTTATGATGTTTATATTTATGGTCCTCATGTTGTCCTTATTAATACCCAATATCCTGCCCGCCACCACGAATAGCTTATATGCTGTGTGTTGGGCTTTTGTTCTCGTGTTCTTGATGTGTTCTATCCACAGCATCTTCCTGTCAAGTGTCAAACCTAGGTATTTGATTCTGTCCATGTTGATGAGCCTGTGCCGTCCATATCGATGTTTGGTGGTGTAGTGTCACTGGTGCCTGTTATGAACATCACTTCCGTTTTGGCCTGATTGTATTTCAATTTGTTTTTGTGTGCCCATGCTTTGCGTGCTTCGACAGATTTGTATTTGGGATCTGCCTGATCGTCGGCGAAGGCTTGTATCCTGACCTGCTTGTCGTTCCCGATGGTTCTGTCCAGCGTCTCAAATCAATCCTCCATTACTGTTTCAGAGCATGGGTCCGAGGCTGGATCTCTGAAGGCAGTCCTGTTCCATGTTCTTTGTCGTGCGTCCGCTTGTTATTGTCTGTCTACAAGAAAGTGTGATGTTGTTTATTATCTGTTTTTTATTCATGATGTGTTTGATGTTTGGTATCCATGCCGTATTGAAGGTGTTCGTGATGTCAAGTGTTATCGTGCATATGTGTAATTTTTGTCATTTGTTTTTTTTTGTATTGTCCTGATTGTCTTCTGTATAGCATCGGTGGTGGAATGTGCTTTCCTAAAACCCTCTTGTCTTTTGTCTATTTTGTGTGTTGCTTCCATGTGGTATGTGAGTCTGTGTGTTAGAAGTTTATCAAGCAACTTACCCAGTGGGGGCAGCAGCGAAATCGGCTGTTATGAAATGTTCTTCTTAGGTATCCATTTGATGTTAGCCCTTTTCCATATCTTCGGGAATATGCCTTCCTTTAGAGACCTGTTGAAGATCTCCAATAGTTGTGGTTCCAGAGCGTCAACGATGTACTTGGCTGTCTCATTCGGAATGCCGTCTGTCGCTGCTGCTTTGTTGTGCTTTAGTCCATAAGTTCTGATACGATGAAATCTTAATCGCCCTGTGAAAGGTCGTGTATATGATCCTGCCTTCTATCTAGTATGTTTTTGTGTGTTTGTGAAGAATTGGCTAAGAAGCTGTACGTTGGTCTCGTCCTCGTTGCTGGTCCATGTTCCATCATCCCTTTGCGTGGTGAACATTATATTCGCTTTTAGTTTTTTGCTCCGAAGGATCTTATATGCTGTACCCCAGGGGTCTCCTTGTCGTTCTTGGGTGAGGAAATCCGTTATTGAGTTATTTTTTATTTGTTTGATGAGTTCTTTATATTTCCTTCTGGCATTCAGGTACGTTTTCCTCTTGTCTTCATTGATCCTGTTTTTCTGCCATTCTTTCCGCTCTTTATTGGTTGTTCTTCTTTATGCTGTTATTTTTCAGCCCACCAGATCTGACTTTTCGTTTTGTTTCGTTTCTTCTTGGGGATTGCTTTGACGCATGCTTTTTTGCATATTTCCTGTATCTTCTCAGCCATTTCCTCTACTGGATCATATGTGTTCTGTATGTGCTGTCTAAGCGTATATTTGAATTTTACGTAGTCTGCTTTATTTGTACTGTATATTTTCTGTGTGGTTTCAGTGTTTCGTATAATATGTCCTGTTGTGTAGGTGATGTATCTGTGATCGCTGAGTGCTTTATAATCGTGTACTGTCCAGTTTTGTATCTGTGTGTCCCTCGTGATTGTGAGGTCTACCCAGCTCTGTCCCCTGTTGCAAAAATTTGTCGCTGGTCCTGATCTGTTGTTTTCGATGATGAAGTTGTTTCCTCTCCTCTAGGATCTGTTTCAGGACCTCCCCAAGTTGAGTTCTTGGCATTTAAGTCGCCTGCGACGATGATTTCTACCCTTGACGTTGGCTATTTTCCTTTCTATGTTTTCGAATCGTCTATTAGTTATACCTCCCGGTTCGTCATATATGTTAATGACTGTGATTGTTACTATTTACTAGTTACCAGATAAAGGAATGTGTGACCACTTTGCTCCCATTATTTTTGGGAAAATATTCGTGTATTATTATTGTTTTCTGTTCATGTTGTAGCAGTAAACAAAGGTCCGTTATGAATATATTTATTTTTGCAATGGCGTGTAATGTTTGGAGGCCGAAACCGGAAGCCGTGGCCATTAATTACGAATCCTTGCAAACCAGTTTCTTGATGTGTGATATACAAAATATACGATAAGGCTTACGTGTACTGAGTGTCTTGGTCAACGGTGAACACCGGTACCACCCTCGGGCGCCAGTAAAATTGAAGCTGCAAGCTTCCTCCCAGATGTTATTAAGGGGAGGCCTAGGCCTGCTAGAATGAAGAAACGGTAATCTAGGCGTCAGTTCTGACATTAGGTGGCAAGTTTTAATTGCTCTTGCCGCCTTCAGAATACCAGCTGTGCCCAAATTTACCTTTAACAGAGCGGTTCTAAAAGGATGCCCCGCTTTCCCCTATTTCAATAATGAAATAGGTATTGATTAAATGTGCGTCACTTTATTCAAAAAATCATCGAAACTTGTCATAATAGGTATCATCAATAATTTGATTCGGGTGTCAAAGATACCCACTTTTCCCTATTTATGAAGTGAAAGCTTTTTGTGAATATGTACCAATTTATTTCCAACACCTGTGAAACTCGACAGACTTTTAACCAGAGAGCAATTCATTCAGGACCAAAAAATGAGATATGAAATCGGACATGGATAGCCAAATATCTTGATCGACTCGGCTTGCAGAGAATACTGGAGAGGTGATATCCCAGATTAACGTTCACGTTCGCTTTTTAATCATGAACGTATAATTTCGTATCAATACAGATGGACTCAGCATTACCTTGCAGAATCCGCTCAGTTTTTTATCGCTGGCTACGGAGAAGATAGAAAATAGAAATGGACTGGGACGTATCTTCAACCGACAGAAACGCATGCATTTGATGAAAATAAGGTTCAGTCATAGTAAACAGATGCTGAATACAAAATAATAACGAAAATATCAACGAAAGTGGTTTCCAAAAAAAAAAAATATGACCTTTTCATCCAACGAAGGTAGAACTGGGAACAGTCGACTGACAAAAAAGTACCTCATGAAAAACGTATTGAATAAAAATGGTAATCAATATATTCAATAAATACATGTATACCCATACAATATATGAATATTGCAAAGAATATGAACTCCATTCCAATATCTGCATATCCACAAAACTTTCATTATTAACATTTCATCAAAAATAAAATTACCAACAACATTTTCCTTTCTTTCCAATTAGTAGCACTGGTCTTCAGTTTCAATGTCTTAAATGCCTTCTGTGCACCATCAATTGACTGGTACCATTGTGGATCGTTTTTTGACATATATGCCTTAGTCGAGTAAAAGTTCAAGGTTGAAGATAATGATCTTATTACTGGAGTATATTTTTGATACCTGAGACGCCTAAGTGATCTCTCAAAAAGTGCATTTTCTGAATCTGACAAGATGCCTGGAACAAACATACAGCAGAAGTGATAAATCATAAAAACGTTGAAATTATTTCCACTAGGTTTTAATTGAAATTCAATTAATGCATAGCATTAAGAACTTACCTTCAGTTAGGTTTCACAATCTTCATGTACCAATGATACTTATCTTTGAGTTAAAATTTTCACCTTAGATTTCAGTCTTCGTACGAAATGCTGTAGAGTTTCCACCCTGAGTTTTTGGTCCAAAACAATTGTTTTTATTCTAAAATTGCTTTTGGCTTCTTGAGGAGTTGAAAAATCACCTGCAGACATGTCAACAGCTATATAAAAAATATGTAGTTAGTAATTTATTCACTAACCAATATGTTACTGGAAATCACACATATTTCAAAATTAGTATATCATTGTTTTTATCGGAATAAATACTGCATACTTTGGAATACTTTTCATTTTAGCATGAACTGATGGAATATGCAACCTTCATTCTGAAAAAGAAAGAACTCTCCTATATACACTCTCGAACTTTGTTCGTTTTATGTACCACGTTGTTCCTATGAACATCCAAGTGGTACATTCTTGCAAATTTTTGGACAAGCAAATGGAAATTTGCATTCAAAAAGTCATACCACTGACTAATAATATAATTATTATTGATCGGCGGGCTGACCCACTGCCGAAAAGCTGTTAGTTCCGTATAGAATCTTTATAAATAAACATTCTATATTGATTGAATCTTAGTAATAGAAAACCTAATTTCGAATAGTGAGATTTGTGTATGAAAAATAGTAGATATAGGTATTCTCAAATGGAATTTTGATGCACTGTTGGAATTATACTATTCTCAATTTGACAATGATTACCTTCATGTCAAAGCATAATAACTCGTTGGAATATACCATAAATCAAACAAACTAGAAAGAGCTCCGTTTTTTATAAAAATGTTTCCACTTGGTTTTATTTCAAACACTACTGCTTCGAATTGCATGGAACAAATCCATAAGGGGAACTATGGAACACATTCGGTTGAACATTCCATCTCCAACTTTTTCAAACAAAAAGTTTTATGTGTGATATCAGTTGGAAACCTAAAGATGAATCCAAAGTTAGACATTTCTTGACAACAATTTTTTTTTAATTCATTAATCTAAAGACTTATCGACATTGTAGATGTTTCATGAGCCAACTATTTCGTCATCTCCACATACAAATCTTCAAGTACACCCATTCAATTTTGCTGGGAAAGTACAGATAGATACCCACTATAACGCGGTACTTTCGAATTTAATCTAACATTCAGATTTGAACCCTTTGATTATTTGTTTACAAACTCTCCACCACCATTATTAGTCTCTGTTTATTATACTTCCACTGAATAACAACACAAATGACTCCAAAAACGACTGTTTCATCAATAATCGCATAAAAACAAAATGACAGAAATAGCCAAACTATACATGTCACGGTATGTTCAAATAAATTGTTTGCCCTCCCTGTATTTGGATATTTCGTGGCTATCAGAGGTCTAAGTCGCGCCAAGCGCATATCGTCTTGAACCTTTCCCCCCCTGTGAGCAAAAGGGACTCAAAAAAAAAGGTAGTATCGAGAGACAGAACAATCGTACCTATAGCTAATATAGCAACTAGTTATATAGTGATCAACATAGTTTTACAACAAAAAGAAAGACAATACAAAAGTGCTGTGACGGTCATCTCAATCTGCCGGCCGGCGCAACACCAGCATCGTTCCAGGAGCCACACTTCCATATATACGACCGCTTGCCAGATCCTGTATTTTTTTGGTAAGACGTAACCTCGAGTTTATTTCATACAGTTCATTCAATTTGTATTGACTCGTTTAACGATAGGAAAAGGGTGTTCGTACGAAACAGAAATAAACATGGAGGAAAACATAAACAATGAAATCAACATCGTTGACAAAATGTTCAGACATAATCTGGTGCACGAGGATTTTTTTAAAGTTTAGATGTTGAAACTTTCATTACATGTTTAAGTTTCATGAACAAAAAATGTAATGTCACCATTTTCCATTCGTCGGTAATTGTCGAATGGCACAATTTTGTCTATGATAAAGTACAGTTCATTAAACGTAAGGTAAAGTAAAGCAAGAACATAATTAAGGTAATACGGCTCACAAAAACTCAATGTAGAATATGTTTCGCAACTGCTAGTGATTTCGAATTTATTATGTAGAGTACACTATAATGGCAATGGAAAGGTGTAGGTACCAAAATACCAATCTATATGTTCTGGTTATAACGTTTCACACCAGTCGTTTTCCCTCGAAATAAATCGTTTTGAAAAGTCATCTGATTGGCTAGAGGTAAGAATGCAACGCAAAAAGTTAAAAGTTGGTCAATTTTTGCTTCAGCTTACGTTCCATAGCTTACTTTGCGATTCCAATAGTTTAAATTCCTTCTGTGCTTGCGTTACCTTACCTCACGTTTACATGAACTAGACATGAAGACTGGCACGACTCAATAATACGACTACAGAATGTGACCATTCACGACTTCAATTCAGAATGCAAACAACTAGGTTCAGTGTTTAATTTAGACGTTCATGATTTTAATTGCATATTATGGCGACCGCTTTCAGGGTACTGGGACTGGGTCTCGCGAAATCAGTTTCACCAAGTTCTGATTTCCACTCACTTTTCCGTTTTAGAAATGGGCTTTTCGGAAACGTACTCGGGTTATGAGATCACCAACCTGAGTTACTAATACCTGATAACCCGCATTCGGAAACTTCCTTACTCGATCACTAACCCAGTTTCATAAATCGTAACCCAACGCCAAAGGGCACGTATCTGATCCGTTCGTAAATCATAGAACTCGGGTTGGTAATCTGAGTGATCCATCACGCGGTAATGAGTAATGTATAGGTCGCGATCTCAAATTCTATTTTCAAGCGAATTATCATACCTGTCCAGTACTAAAAGTCCGTACCTTCAGGACTGAAGGGCTTTGTATGGTTCTGGTGTTAGTAATGGAGTGTTGGTATGCGTTCCCAGCTGCACATTTATAGATGCTACTGAAGTTCACCACTGCGTAAAACGCACTTATTCACAGATGTTACTTTATTTCGGCCCCAGAGTGAATTATTTCATATCCCACCTCGCCAAAGGCCAATGAAAATATGATATCCTTTATATTCGTTAAACTTCCAATTTCGCAAAACGCCGAACCCCAAAACAGATCAGGTATGGTTCTGTTTTACATTTTTATTAATGACCTGGTGACCTCTTTGAATATTCGCTCATTATTTGCAGACGACCTTAATAGTTATTTATGTATCAAGGGCGTAAAGTAGGCGTTTATGGCCATAAACGCATTTTACGCACGTGATACATACAAAATTTTGTATGTATGCACTAGCGGTTTATACATTGTCCACCAAAATCTTGGAACAGCATGGGAAACTAACTTTTATGATTTTATGAAGAATTATATTTTCTGAGAAACTATTAATAAAAAAGTTTTCCATATGGTTCCAAGATTTTGGCGGACACTGTATATATATTTATATCGCAATTATCGTGTCAATAATCATCTCTGTATACTGAAATAGATTCAAATTGTACACAGAATACCCAGTATACAGGCTGATTCACGGTGGATGGCACATTAGACGTTTCTGGTGAACCAGACAACGGATCACTTTGAAAATTCAATGGAGGGCATATTCGGACATTCTCTAGCCAACTAAAATATTTTCGACAATGCAGTGTTGCCGCTTCTATTAGAAAGCAGTCGCAACTTTGATTTTTCAAATGGAACACTCTGTATATAATATTATTTTTGGAATCTCCAACAATTGCCCGACAACTTTTCTTGATATTTCCCTATACCTATCTGTTACCGTTTTCGAAATAAAAATTAATTTCAATTTTTTTCTTCGAAAATCATGACTAAAAATGCCGATATCTTTTAGTTAAGAAGTACTATGATATCGAAATTTGGTTTGGAGTTAGGTGATACTTGGACACTTCCCACACGTCAGCCTAATCTCCGTTACTTCAATACAGGGTGGTAAAAAAATACAGTTTTTTCGTTTGCTTGAAAAAGTTGCTGAAATTTGATTATTTTAAATGGAACACCCTGTATATTATTGAAAATTCGAAAAGCTGCTGAAATTTGCTTTCTTTCTATGTATATCATACCTATACCTAACTAGTCAAGTTTCGGACTTATGAGCATTTATTTGTGAAAATGTCCCTTCAGAATGGTATTTCCATTCGGTATTTGGTAAGCAGGCCATGATTACTATTTGACAGTAGCGTTGTGACATTCTCCTAATAATATCGACATTTTCGTCACTTCAGAAGTTGCAAATACCTTCAAAACGATGGAACAAAACTATTCAAACGAAGTTCTTATGAATTTGTTTATTATTTTTGGACAGTGTGATAAAATTATCAGCAGAACATGTAGAAAATTCAATGAAATGTATCCGAATCTACCGCCAATGAACCTCAAGAAATTTATACGAATTCAGAACAATTTCAATGCACTTGGATCAACTTTAAAAGTTGCCTCGACCCGTAACTTCTGAAGACAACCAGATTAATGTCTTAGCATATTTTCACGCATTTCCCGAGTCATCGATAAGAAGTGCTGAAGAAGATTTGGGTATAAAATATTCATCGGTTCAAAGAATGTTTCGAAGACATAAAATGCATGATTATAAATTCACCAAAATTCAAGCAATGAAGCCTCAAGACCCTCAACAGAGAGTAGAATTTTGTGAAATGTTGTTGACACGCATTCAAGAAGATCCACTTTCTTTAAATAAAATTATTTGGACTGATGAATCGAAATTTTCGAGAGAAGGGATTTTCAATAGAAAAAATCGTCATTATTGGTCCAGTGAAAATCCTCACGTCACAAAAGAAGCCGGATTTCAAGAAAAATTTAGTTTTAATGTCTTCTGCATGTTGATGGACAACAAATTGAGGTACGTGATATACGAGGAGTCATTAACATCCAGAAGCTACCTGAATATTTTGGAGAATACTGTAGAGAGTTTCGTGGATAATCTGCCACTCGAAGAATATCGAAACTGTTGGTACCAACTAGACGGAGCTCCTGCACATTGCACAAGAGAAGTGAGCGCAGAACTGGAAAGACTTTTTGACGATCGGTGGATAAGGCGCTTGGGAATTGGCCAGCGAGATCACCCGATCTTAATCCATTAGATTTTTATTTGTGAGGAATGTTTAAAGAAAAAGTTTACAAAATACCCGTGCGTTCGAGATATGAATTGTTAGAAAGGATTGCCCAAACATTTGAAGATTTGGATCCCAATGAAATCAGATCTGCCACCACGAAAGCAGTCAACACCCGCATTTTAAAGTGCTTGGAAGTGAACGGCCAGTGATTCGAACATATTTTGAAATATTCCACATGATTGTTTTACTTTTTTATAATTATTCATATCAATATTTCCAATTTCAAGTTTCTTGGTGCTTTTTTAAAGTTTATCCAAACATATTGAAATTGTTCTGAATTCGTATAAATTTCTTGAGGTTCATTGGTGGTAGATTCGGATACATTTCGTTGAAGTTTCTACATGTTCTGCTGATAATTTTGTCACACTGTCCAAAAATAATAAACAAATTCATAAGAACTTCGTTTGAATGGTTTTGTTCCATCGTTTTGAAGGTATTTGCAACTTCTGAAGTGACGAAAATGTCGATATTATTAGGAGAATGTCACAATAACGCTACTGTCAAATAGTAATCATGGCCTGCTTACCAAATACTGAATGGAAATACCATTCTGAAGGGACATTTTCACAAATAAATAATGCTCATAAGTCCGAAACTTGACTAGTTAGGTATAGGTATGATATACATAGAAAGAAAGCAAATTTCAGCAGCTTTCCAAATTTTCAATAATATACAGGGTGTTCCATTTAAAATAATAAAATTTCAGCAACTTTTTCAAGCAAACGAAAAAACTGTATTTTTTTACCACCCTGTATTGAAGTAACGGAGATTAGGCTGACGTGTGGGAAGTGTCCAAGTATCACCTAACTCCAAACCAAATTTCGATATCATAGTACTTCTTAACTAAAAGATATCGGCATTTTTAGAAGTCATGATTTTCGAAGAAAAAAATTGAAATTAATTTTTATTTCGAAAACTGTAACAGATAGGTATAGAGAAATATCAAGAAAAGTTGTCGGGCAATTGTTGGAGATTCCAAAAATAATATTATATACAGAGTGTTCCATTTGAAATATCAAAGTTGCGACTGCTTTCTAATAGAAGCGGCAACACTGCATTGTCGAAAATATTTTTGTTGGCTAGAGAATGTCCGAATATGCCCTCCATTAAATTTTCAAAGTGATCCGTTGTCTGATTCACCAGAAACGTCTAATGTGCCATCCACCGTGAATCAGCCTGTATACCCACCTAATTATGACGTTGTTAAGCAAGCTGGTTGTTGTCTAGCAACAAATTCAATAAACAAGGTAAACGGTCATCTTCATGTTTATCTGAAAAAGTGCGTGAGTGAACTCAACACGAAAATTATGGAATCATCAGATGAAGAACATAATATATACAGTGTGGTCCAACGAAAACTTAACACCTCGATTTTCCGGCTCTAAAATGAAAATGTGGAAAATCGCTCGGACCCGTCAATTTCTAATACGGGGGGGAACAACTTTTCCGCTGTTTTCATCCCCGTAACTTCAACCCCCTAACGGGGGTGAGCACAACCCCTTGATTTTGAATAGGGATGCGGGGTGTTGCGATACCTCATTTTGAAGATCTCATCGTGTACTATCTGACCGTAAAATTTCACTTCAAAATATCCATCGATAATGAAATAACAGCGAAAATAGTGAAAGAGGCAATATGGAATTTATCTCGAGAATAGTATTCGTATCCGACGCATTTCAAAGGTATTGAGTCGTTAATTTTTTTTCCAAAAATGTAGACGGACCTTGTTTTTGTACCTTAGTCTATCGTGAATGTTTAAGAACGGTACAAGTGTGTCAAAGCGATTGTAAATTGGTAGTGGAATTAAAATGGTGTATTCCGTAGAAGAAAGGGTGGAAATGATAAAATTATTTTTCCGAAATAACGACTCTGCGCGCACAACAGCGGCTTCATTTAACGAACGACATCCTGGAAAAAATGTATCCGCTGCTTACGTTGTGCAACTGGTTGCCAAATTTGACGCTACTGGTTCAGTTGGAAACAAAAAGAGGGTGCATGAAAGAGACGAAGCGAGGGACGTGGCTGTCTTAGGTCATATAGCAATGGATCCGACCGTTAGTACTAGGAAATTGTCCGATGTATCTGGTGTTTCACGCACAACAATCATGAGAATCCTGAAACAACATAAATTCCATCCTTATAAGATACGATTGGTTCAGGACCTGAATGAGGATGATCCCGATCGCCGACTCCAGTTCTGTGAAGTGATCAGTGAAATAATTAACGGCAATCAAAACTACATGTTCGATATCTGTTTTTCGGACGAGTGTTCATTTTACCTTAACGGCATTGTAAACCGGCACAACTGTCGGTATTGGTCAGATGAAAATCCAAGATTATTTCGTGAGGTGTATACACAGCGCCCCCAAAAATTAAATGTTTGGGCGGGTATATATAGAAATCACATAATCGGCCCTTTTTTTATACCCGGTAATCTCACAGGCCAAATTTATCTCGATCTATTGGAGAACGCTATTTATCCAGCCCTCGTGCAAGTATTGGAGAATGCAGAAGACCATCAAACGATCATTTTCCAACAAGATGGCGCACCACCTCACTTTGTTCAACCGGTGCGTCAGTTCTTAGATGACAATTTTCCTCACGCCTGGATTGGAAGAAGGGGACATATTGAGTGGCCACCGAGATCACCTGATCTGGCTCCACTGGACTTTTTTCTATGGGGTCACCTGAAATCCAAGATTTACTCTACCCAGCCTGAGTCACTGGATGATTTGCGAACTCGGATCATTAATGAATGCCGTCAAATTACACCAGAAATCTTGAGTAATGTACGTGAACGTTTTCAGCAAAACTTATATTACTGCATGGAAGTGGATGGTGCCCATTTCGAACATTTAATAAAGTACTCACAAAAGTACGTACTCTTCCACTACTTTACCTATCCTTTCGTTATCGAAGGATATTTTGGAGCGAAATTTTACGGTCAGATAGTACACGATGAGATCTTCAAAATGAGGTATCGCAACACCCTGCATCCCTATTCAAAATCAAGGGGTTGTGCTCACCCCCGTTAGGTGGTTGAAGTCACGAGGATGAAAACAGCGGAAAAGTTATAACCCCTCGTATTAGAAATTGACGGGTCCGAGCGATTTTCCACATTTTCATTTTAAAGCCGGAAAATCGAGGTGTTAAGTTTTCGTTGGACCACACTATATATATACCAATGGAAATTTTGGAATCGGCTGAGAGTGCCAAATTCGAACTGCTACCAACAAAGTCAAAGAAACTTTACGAAAAGACGTATAATGAGTTCATAAAATGGCGCAATGAAAATAATTTGATGTTAAAGTCTACTTTGAATTTGTATAATAATATAAACATGAGCAAATTTCAAAAATTGATAGCATTTTTGAAACGGAATAGGGATGAAATCGAACTTTTTCTAAAAGAAGCTCCAGATAATGTATATCTGATGATGAAGGTATGTTATACCTACCTACCTATATTTATTTAAGTAATTAAAAAACTTATTGATTCTTTTATAGGTTGCATTAATATCTGGGGTACATGGTGCTTGTCGTAGAGAAGAATTAACAAATCTCAAGCTTGATGACATTCAAGACCTAACTTATGCTTTATTGATTACAATTCGAGAGTCAAAAACTAAAATACAACGAACATTAACCATCTGCAGTACTGAAAACCAGTCAGTTAATTATTTGGATATTTATAGAAGATATGCTAGTCTACGTCCCGCAAATACTGAACATGGGCGTTTTTTTTAACTAAAGTTACAGCTATTTTCAGTTATAGGTGTAGGCATATTCAGCTTAAAGAACTGATGCTGACGATAAAAAAGCCGTATCTCTAGACCAAGTAGTTACGAAGAAATCTACTTGAAAAAAAGTTGATTTCGATTTAAATATTGATGAAAAATTTCAGTATTTTGGCTCTCCTGAAAAATTATGAAAAATGAGTTACGTCTTTGTTCGTTGGGAGTGTCGAAATGTACAAAACAAGTTGTTGGGAAGAATATCCTCTGTCAAATTCCAAGAAAAATTGCAGCATTTTTGAAGCTACCAGGCCCAGAAGAATATACGGGTCATTGTTTCAGGCGTTCTTCATCCACTTTATTGGCTGATGCTGGGGAAAGTATCACCAATATCAAAAGATACGCTGGTTGGAAATCAACTACAATAGCAGAGAGACATTGAACAATCGATTTCAAATAAATTGAATATTGCCAAAAAAATTGCCGGCGATGGTGATGGACCGATACCAAATAATAATTATTTGGACGTACTATTCACATCTAAAATGAGTGGTGAGGATGTTTCAAAGAGGAATAATTATTTTCAATTTTTTCAATTACTCTCAATATTCAAAATTGTAACAATTGCATAGTTAATATAAAATTCTAATTTTCAGGGTTATGGAGCAAAATGTAGATTATGAACAAAAGTTGTTAAATAAGTATTTCTTTATTGAACTGAATTCATTGTTTCGTGGTAGGTCTTCCGTGAAATGATGTGCGTAGGTATATATGGACAATTTTAGTACATTGTCTACTTTACCGCCCGCTGGCCATGATGCGCCCACGGGCGGTAAAGTGCCACTTTACGCCCGGCGAACCGGGCGGTAAAGTGTACTTTACCGCCCGCTAGTGCATAAATTATATTATAAAATCGACGACATTACTGATTTTCAGCGAGTACAGTTTGAATTAGACTATGGTATAATGATAATCGGCCACAACTGAATGTGATGAAATATAACATATCTTTTACAAAAAATCCAGTACTTTGATATTATATAATTACGCAATCGATAACGATATAATCAACTGTGTACAAGAGATGAAAGACTTTGTTATCACATACGCCAGTAAGTTTACATTCAAGACACATATTAAAAATACGGTTGCAGAAGCAAATAGGCTGCTCTGTTTCATTTACAGAAATAGTAAAAACTTCAAAAATGTTGCCATATTAAAATTGCTATATTTTGCTTATGCCATATTCAAGTTAGAATATGGCTCTTTGATATGGAACCCAATCTATGTTTATTAAAAAAATCCATCGAGAATGCACAGAGAAAGTTCCTGAAATATTTATGACTTAAAGTCGATAGACAATATCCTGCGAGGGGTATCGATTGTTGTCACGATTAGAAATGATATCTTTGGAAAAAAAAAAGAATGATACTTGTTTTAAAATTCTTGCATAAAATAATTAACAACAATATTAATAGTAGTGTTCTTCTAAAGAATAATTATTCATTTGTTCCTAGTATCGGAGGTACTACCGAAATTGGTAAAATTTGTGATATTCATTATGACCCTTTAAACACTGTTGTATAATGTATCGTAAACCATTTATGCAATTTCAACACAGTTTGCATGCAGCTGCCTTTATGCTTATATATTTCAACACTCTGGTGTCGACATACAGTAGCATAAGCTCACTGGCACCATGGTAGAAAAATGGACCTCTAAATAGACCACACCAAACATTAATACTAAATCGTCTTTGCGGATTGTGTGAATGGACTAAAAATGGATTATGTCTACTTCAATAATGAAAATTATTTCTAATATAAACCCCACGATTTGAAAAATTAGCCTCAACGCTCCATATGATATTTCTATAGAAGTTTGGATCTTGTCTGCATTCATTCATAAACCACCGACAAAACCCCAATCGTCTCTCAGGATCACCAGGTTCTTGTGTTTGCACTGGTCTTAACTTATAAGGAGAAATCTTATGTTCCTTCAGAATTCGTTGAATACCAGACAGTGGAACAGCTATTTCTCTAGATAAATCTCTGATGGAATTATTTGGATATACCTCAAAGTAGAATAAAACGTCAATTTCTGTATCTTCAGACATTACAAAAAGTTGTTTAGTTCTCCTCTTCTCAAAAACTTTTTCATTGTTTCTGAATCGACGATGAAGCACAGCAAATAAACGCAGATTAAGTAATTCACGGCCGGGGAACAAATTGCTGCAGTGTTGAAGTGCTCTTACGCAGTTCTGTACAAAAACGACTTCAAAGTAATCATTACAGCATATTTTGATTCACAAAATGAATGCGGCTAGCGGAATGGCTATAAGATTGAAATTATCGTTTTGTACATTAATACCAAATAGCTCAGTGGTGTCAATTGAGTGGTGCGACATTATGATCACGGGTTTCACGAGTTCACATACCAGCGCAATTTTTTTACTGTTTTATTTTGCTATTAGTAACAAAATATTGTCATTCGCATAAGTACCAAAATTAGGTGTTTGGACAATCATGAGGTTTTATTCGCCAAAACAAAGAAATTTTTTGTACTACCTATAGTGAAAGAAATAAATATTTCCTCGCTCATTTTCCACTTTGGGAAGAAAGGTGATATGAGCTTTGTTGTTGAGAATGTTATCACAAATCGAACTGCATGAAAAATTATAGGGTGTGGAAAGAAATAACATTTTATGAAATATTCCGAAAACGCGATTGTCAATTTTTGTTTTGTTTTCGGTATTAAGAAGGCCATTAAAAATGCTACTAGTTTGCCCACTCAACTGAATTCGTAGCATCAATAATAACGGAGTTGGCAATGGTGCCAACTTAATTTGAAACACCCTGTATATTAGATACTCTACAAAAATTTCACATCGAGTCTCTTCTGCTTCTACCTCTCTTTTTATGAAAAATCCGCATCTACAGTTCGATTATTATATCTTTACACATGCGTCATCAATTTATGATCGAAGAAATCACACACCCTATCGAACTTCTCTTTATAACAACCGCTATGAGCGATTCGAAATTCGTTAACAATTGTCTTCTAAGCTAAGAATTATGGTATTGTGATGATCGATTAAAACTCAAAACAGTGAAAAGAGATAGCCATAGACCGACAGTGTTTTACATTTCAACTAAACTTGCCAACAATCAATGGCGCCATTGTTTTCTGTCATTGTGATATTGGATGTCGCCAGTTTTACTTTGTTTTGGAGTCGAATATATTATAAAAACTGTTTTTTCGAAGCTGAACGTCTTCTGGAATCATTATTTCAAAAGTAAGTACAATACAATGTGTTTTATTCACAAATAATCTTCAAAATTTTTACCCTCACAATTGACATTTGTGACTATAATTCCGCACTACCGGGATATTAACAAAACAATTATTCATAGTGTGGAAACCCTATTGAGAGAAAAAAACACAGGTCAAAAGCATTCATAATATATTTTAATTCTAATTGGTGGACCTTTTTTACCACTTTCATCTGTTCAGGAGGTAAAAATTAAAACCACAAAAGAAATGTCATAACTTTTCTTTACTGTATTTTAGAGAGTTGCAGATGCACTTAAAATATCTCGAAAAACGGTGTACAACATCAAAATAAGAAACGAAAATAAACCCATTCCATCAAATCCAGGAAAACGTAGACGTCGTCTCAGAAAGACAACAGCTGATTTACCTGAAGGACAGAAAATGGCAGTATGAAATACTTTGTAAAAAGTATGAAAAAGTGAGTATACCTCCTCATTACTTGGTGAGGGAAATGAAGATAATATTGATTGTTCATTCGATGGACGTGACACTGACTAGTGAGAAAAATTTCTGAACAAATGTAACCGCCCCATTTCCATCAATCACAACTTTATCAGGAAAGTTATTGGATTTATGTATATTAGTTGAAAAGTCAAACTTTATTGTCACATCTAGTTTTCTTTTTAATTTGAAACTTCACTTGTATTTCGTTTTTGAAATGAAGTTATAATATCAGTCCTATCTTATGAATTTTGACATGTACCTATATTTATTTGAATTTCTTTCTTCCAGAAAAACATGTTACCCTTCAATCCTTGAACGATGAACTAAAAAATAAGGAGATTGTTTCGATGTGCAAATCATATTTGAATGTTTTACTGAAAGAGCTAGGATTTAAATTTAAAAATGATGATAATCGAAAAGCTTTGATTGATAAGACGCATATTGTTTCACAAAGAGCATATTTTTACGTGAAAAGTTTATATCCACGAGAAGTGTTTTTTTTAGATGGAACATGGATTTATTCTAGAGGAATCTTGGCAGGATGATAATGTCAAAAGTATACGCAAATCTGAAGGATATGATGGTAAACGATTTATTGTTGCGCATGCTGGTTCTGCGAAAGGGTTTTTTCCAGAAGCCAGTTTATTGTTCTGTTCGAAATCTTTGACTCTAGATTATCATGGAGAAATGAACAGTAAAATGTTCACCAAGTGGATCACTCCACAGTTAATTCCCAGTTTGGAAGAGCCATCTTTGATAATAATGGACAATGCACCATACCACAGTGAAATTTGGAATAAACAGCCTACCACTTCTTCAAGAAAATCGGAAATTGTTTGTTGGCTACAGGAAAATAATATTGATTTTGATGGAATATTAACACAACCAGAGTTATTGCAATTGGCTAAGATGAACCGAAAGGAATACATATATATTATAGATAACCTGGTACGAGAACATGGGCATGAAGTATTTAGATTACCACCATATCACCCAGACTTTAATGCTATTGAATTAATTTGGGCTAATTGTAAGACATACTACAACAATCATATTGGCAGAGATGGATACAGAGATGAAAAAGTATTGGGTATGTCGAATGAAGCATTAGAGAAGTGCAACACTGAATTCTGGGCAAAATGTGTAAAACACACCGAATCGCTCATTGAAAAATGGTATGAACGAGAAAAGCTCCTTTGTGATATGGTTATTGAACCCATTATAATAAACATTGGTGACAGTTCTGAATCAGAAACTGATTAAATATATTAATTTTGTTTTTACTTTCATAAATGGTACATAGTTCTACATGCTCGCATTACATAAACAAATGTATGAATACATTTTTTGTTTATCATGTGTTGAGTATTCCATTACCAAATATATTTAAAGTGGTGTTTTTAATTTCTTAGATTTTCATTTATTTATCATTATACAGTGGGACCTTGCATCCATGCACGAATAGGTAATTGAAAAAGTTTGAATACCTAAGTCTAGAAGATTCCTTTTCTGAGTTTAAGTCATGTAAGTATATGTTTATTGTACATAAGAACAATTTTTTGTAGACCAACACAGTTGAATTATGAAATAAAATAATATAACTATACCTATATGATTACAATGTATCATACTTCCCTAAATTTAGTTACCACTAAAATTGTGTAATTTTCATCATACAGGCATTTGTGCTATGTTTTCTTTTTGTCTATTGTATATCTGTATGTATTTCTAGATCATAATCCCTGATTATAAACTTGTAATGTTTCTTGGGACAATAAAGTTATTATTATTAAATTAATAACATGTAATATCACAGCTAGAAAATATTTCAAAATCTAAAGTACTAAAATACGAAAATATAGCCGACTAAAAGCAGTGCAGGCGCGTAGGTGTATACATAATAGTCATGGCTAAAAAAAGACATATGTTATCAAATATTTAGTGAAACATTAAAATGTGTCGTCATAAAACTCTGCTATGTTTGAATGGAAACTAATTTTTTGATATTCCCGTATGCAAAGGTTTTGAAAATATTGCACTCCAACCTAGTATTTTGAACAACTTCTTTCGTTAACTTTTACCTAGAGAACTTGCATTAATGCGGATAAAATTAGGATGTGATGGATTTGTGTCAAACGGCTGCGGAGGTATGGATAAAACAACTTCCTTATATTAGTGTGACTGAAATTAGATTACAGTAGGGATGTCAAAAGTTTCTAGTAAACTCATTGCCCCCATGTTTTATTATCCTATCAAACTAGATTCGTAATTATTGGAAAACACCGTGTACTAGGAATCGCACGTTAAAAGATAAGACCTCGTTAATCCCTGGCTCGCACAAGTTTCGACTACTGAGGGATGTCATTCGAAAGGGGACGACAGCTGGTTAACGGAAAAAAAAAATTAGATAAATAATACGGAAAAATTCAACTTTGGAATTTACTATTTGTAATGTTTCATCAGTGAATTTTCCCGTTGGCTCTGTTCGAGTTATTATAAATTATAATTCCAAAAGTTCCTTTGAAACTACAACACTGACACCACGCAAACGTGCTACAGTTTTATATTACTGGAGCGGAGATAAGCCAGAAGTGAAGTTTATGATGGCGTGGCAAAAGTTGCTTTTATGTAAAATAATGCCAGAAGTTTTTCATTTTCCGACGATATTTTTCATAACAGCGAAATAAAAGTTCAGAGCTCACCATTACATTTTCAGTAAATGAATTGTTTGTTTTGTGGTGTGGGTAATTAGAAAATCAACAGACGGATTTTACATGCAACTTCCAATACAACTCGAGCCCTGAAATATTGGATGGTGAAGCAAATATTGGATTCCTACAGAAGTTGACTCAAGTTGATTGCTTTCATTGTGTGTATCTTATATCAAATGATAGTTTTCATTGCTCCTCAAATACGTATTTTACCTCTAATTTTACATAGAGGGATATCCAAAATGTTCGCATTATTTGGGATATTTCTTTTTTGATAAATTTCACCGTCGACATCAGTTTGTTATTCGCTAGGACTCGAAAATGACTTTGGTACTTGCCAAAACTAATCTTATTTCCTGATAATTTCCATCACGTGTCAAAAATGTTATTCCTCAATTTACACCATGAAAAATATTTAAATTTTTCTCATGTGGAACTAGAGTACTTGACGAAAGGCAATAAATTTCAAAACAAAATTTTGATTATAAAAATAATCCAGCCTTTCGCAAATTTTCCTATACAATAGGATTGTCGGCAAACGTCGAACAGAAATAATTCAACAGCCCCATACAACCGCCGAATCACGTCTATCCAACGCCTGGCAAAGTTTTCCTACAAGGATATACTCTGCAATCTTCCTGTAACAACCACCAACTGCCAATCGAAAACATGTGACATCTGCAGACCGGTTTCGCGATTCAACTCGCTCATCAGTACAGACTCGGCCACAATATGTAATTGATTTCCAATCGGTTTTGTTAATAGGCACTACGATAACTCCGGCACCCACTAAGAAAGTGGGCAGCAGAGCCATCTATAGAAACCACAGAAAGATTCCGACCAGTACCACGACTTCGTTTGAGCCGAATATATCTCAATTTACACCATGAAAAATATTTAAATTTTTCTCATGTGGAACTAGAGTACTTGACGAAAGGCAATAAATTTCAAAACAAAATTTTGATTATAAAAATAATCCAGCCTTTCGCAAATTTTCCTATACAATAGGATTGTCGGCAAACGTCGAACAGAAATAATTCAACAGCCCCATACAACCGCCGAATCACGTCTATCCAACGCCTGGCAAAGTTTTCCTACAAGGATATACTCTGCAATCTTCCTGTAACAACCACCAACTGCCAATCGAAAACATGTGACATCTGCAGACCGGTTTCGCGATTCAACTCGCTCATCAGTACAGACTCGGCCACAATATGTAATTGATTTCCAATCGGTTTTGTTAATAGGCACTGATAACTCCGGCACCCACTAAGAAAGTGGGCAGCAGAGCCATCTATAGAAACCACAGAAAGATTCCGACCAGTACCACGACTTCGTTTGAGCCGAATATATCTCAATTTACACCATGAAAAATATTTAAATTTTTCTCATGTGGAACTAGAGTACTTGACGAAAGGCAATAAATTTCAAAACAAAATTTTGATTATAAAAATAATCCAGCCTTTCGCAAATTTTCCTATACAATAGGATTGTCGGCAAACGTCGAATAGAAATAATTCGACAGCCCCATATGACCGCCGAATCACGTCTATCCAACGCCTGGCAAAGTTTTCCTACAAGGATATACTTTGCAATCTTCCTGTAACAACCACCAACTGGCAATCGAAAACATGTGACATTTGCAGACCGGTTTCGCGATTCAACTCGCTCATCAGTACAGACTCGGCCACAATATGTAATTGATTTCCAATCGGTTTTGTTAACAGGCACTACGATAACTCCGGCACCCACTAAGAAAGTGGGCAGCAGAGCCATCTATAGAAATCACAGAAAGATTCCGACCAGTACCACGACTTCGTTTGAGCCGAATATATCTCAATTTACACCATGAAAAATATTTAAATTTTTCTCATGTGGAACTAGAGTACTTGACGAAAGGCAATAAATTTCAAAACAAAATTTTGATTATAAAAATAATCCAGCCTTTCGCAAATTTTCCTATACAATAGGATTGTCGGCAAACGTCGAACAGAAATAATTCAACAGGCCCATACGACCGCCGAATCACGTCTATCCAACGCCTGGCAAAGTTTTCCTACAAGGATATACTCTGCAATCTTCCTGTAACAACCACCAACTGCCAATCGAAAACATGTGACATCTGCAGACCTGTTTCGCGATTCAACTCGCTCATCAGTACAGACTCGGCCACAATATGTAATTGATTTCCAATCGGTCCGACTTATAGGTACATGTACTATTCATACGTGCGAAATGCATGCTCACCAATATAACTTAACATAAAAAATATATATGTAACTCAGGTAGTTTCCTCTCCTAAACACGAATCCGAAGGCCACAGACCTAATTATGGCAAAATTTCATATATTGAGATAGTACGTGTGAATATCGCAATGAAGTATTCTGTAACTTTTTTGTCCGTAGACTTACGTTTTCCAGGTGAATTTTCCCTTCGTTTGTCTATTCACACGATTCATTTCCAATAGAGAAGTCATAGTCGTACATACAATACATTCATTTCAAATTCAATAAAAATTCGGGATTGTCATCAGCTGTTGCGTGCGCAGGGTTATACTTCAGGGAATATCAGTGATACTTTCTAGGTAGACGATAGTAATATCGTAAAAGAAGAATACAACCTAACCTAACCTAACCTAGCTATCCAAGTTGCTGGTAGTATGAAAAAGTAATATGAAAGCAAATTTTATACATAACCAGACCCACGTTTTCGGCGATGGACCTTATTTCTAAACGTAAAAGAAGGGAACACAACCTAACCTATTTAACATAGCTATCCATGCAATACGCACCGATGAGGTGCGCCCCGATGGATACCTATATGTCGGAGCCTTCTATTTGTCGGCCATAAATGAAGGTGTAGAGTGAAAACAACCCTATATTACTTAACTGGACCCATATTTCCAATTCAGTTTTTGTTGTATGTTTCATGCAGATATTCCGTTACTCATGCTGTGAGCACCATTTTGTTGATAAAATAATCCAACTCGATTTGCAAATGGAACTTCTTCAAAGAAATGCTCAATTTCCTGCGTGAGAAAACTTAGATATTTAGGGGACTGTCATTGTAGGGCCTAAAATTCTCTCCTCTAAAATTCCAACTCAACAATTTAAACCAAACCGTTCTTTTGGAAATTCCCATCCTCCATCAAATATAAATTTGCATCGGACCAATATCAGTTATTATTTCTATTGAAATATACCAAATTAGTGAAACGGCTTCCGTTAGTATACAGAATTTTGTATGGAAATGTGTCATCCTCCAAATATTTTCTAAAGAACCAATTGCAATACTCAAGTCTCTCTGCATTATCGTTTTGGTGCAGGTGTTGGTGTAGTTGATATTTAAATGAATGATATTCAACGAAAAGTAACGAATGATACATGGTTGAATTTTAAATGTAATATGGAGACAAAAAAACTGAAAATATTCCAGGTGTCCCATTTAAAATTCGAAGGTTTATGTGAATCCAGAATCTACATGAAGTATTCGTCAAAAAATGCCGTGGACTCCCGGTACATTTATAGAATAATTATAAATTACTAGTTGGATGGAATAGCAATCCCTGCCGTGAGTAATCATGTTCAGGAATTGAATCCTGCCTTTTGTTAGGATATAAGCTCTTTGCTGTACCTGACAATAAAACCATTTATTATTATTATTATTAACCACTCCTCTATTCTGCCAATAACTCAGAAACATTTTCATTTCACTATTCCAGTACTTTACGACTACCTACGTTTTTTTTTCCTCATAAAGTCATGTAGGTATCTACTTTTCAATGTTGTTCAATACTGGTTGCCAGCTGGTTAATGGAAAAAACTATTTTAAAACAATTTTAAACAATGTTTTAAACTTGTATTTCAATTTTTTGTTCATTATTATTTTAATTAGTGAGATGATAGCAACGCGCAGGCTCATCCTTATGTGGTTATTCCATATCCATTCACAGTCTTTAATTTGTAGAGTATATGTGTGAACAAATATACAAGGTGTTCCAAATTAAGTCGGCACCATTGCCAACTTCGTTATTATTGATGCTACGAATTCGGATACATGGCAAACTAGTAGCATTCTTAATGGCGTTCTCGATTCCGAAAACAAAAAAAAATTAACTGTTGCGTTTTCAGAATATTTCATAAATTGATATTTCTTTCAATGGAACACCCTATATTTTTTTATTCATTTCGATTCGTAATAACATTCTCAACAACAAAGCTCATATCACCTTTCTTTCCAAAGTGGAAAATGAGCGACTCATTTGGAAATATTTATTTCTTTCACTAGTACAAAAAATTTCTTTGTTTTGGCGAATAAAACCTCATGATTGTCCAAACACTCTATTTTGGTACTCATACGATTGACAATATTTTGTTACTAATAGCACAATAAGACAGTAAAAAGAAAAAATTGCACTGGAATGTGAACTCGTGAAACCCGAGATCATCATGTCGCACCACTCAATTGACACCACTGAGCTATTTGGTATTGATGTACAAAATGATAATTTCCATCTTAAAGCCATTCCGCTAGCCGCATTCATTTTGTGAATTAAAATATGTCTGCTGTAATGATAACTTTGAAGCCGTTTTTGTTCAGAACAGAAAATACTAAAGGGTCATATGAATGTGGTTGGAAAAAATATGTTTCATTCGATAGAACATAATTATTATGTGCCATCAAGTTGCTTTGAAATTCGGCGATTTTTTGCTGTGCTTCATCGTCGATTCAGGAACAATAAAAAGTTTTTGAGAAGAGGAGAACTAAAGAACGTTTTGTAATATCTGAAGATACAGAAATTGACGTTTTATCCTACTTTGAGGTATATCCAAATAATTCCATCAGAGATTTATCTAGAGAAATAGCTGCTCCACTGTCTGGTATTCAATGAATTCTGAAGGAACATAAAATTTCTCCTTATAAGTTAAGACCAGTGCAAACACTAGAACCTGGTGATCCTGAGAGACGATTGGGGTTTTGTCGGTGGTTTATGAATAAATGCAGACAAGATCCAAACTTCTATAGAAATATTATATGGAGCAATGAGGCACATTTTTCAAATCGTGGGATGTATAATAGAAATAATTTTCATTATTGGAGTAGACATAAACCATTTCTAGTCCATCCCCACAATCCGCAAAGACGATTTAGTATTAATGTTTGGTGTGGTCTATTTAGAGGCAGAATTATCGGTCCATTTTTCTACCATGGTTCTTTGAACAGACCCCGTTACATTAATTTATTAACAAGAGTGTTGAAAGAGTTTTTTGATCTTGATCTGAAGGCTCGTCAGATGATATATTTTCAGCAGGAATAGAATGCTGCGAGGCTGTTTTGGAAACAGATGGATTGCTACAAATGGCCCTGTTAAGTGGCCCCTTCGTTCACCAGACATGAAACCTCTAGATTTTTATTTCTGAAAAATTAGCTGTACAAAATGAAACATAATAATGTAGATAAACTGAAAAATTATATTGAAACTATAATTAATAGAATTGATGGCCGAACTGTGTTGAATGCCTCACGTAGTGTCAATAGAAGGGCCCAAATATGTGTCCAACAAGAAGGCGGTGTTTTTGAATATTTACTCGATATTTTATTGCGCTTTATCAAATCCGTTTTTTATAAATGTTTCCTATTAATAAAACTGTCTTATTTTCACTTTTACGAAAAAAAGTCAAATGAGATTTGTTGTTGAGAATGTTATTACGAATCGAAATGCATGAAAAAATATAGGGTATTCCATTGAAACAAATATCACTTTATGAAATATTCTGAAAACGCGACTGTCAATTTAATTTTTTGTTTGTTTTCGGCATCGAGAAAGCCATTAAAAATGCTACTAGTTTGCCCATTCAACCGAATTCGTAGTATCAATAATAACGGAGTTGGCAATGCTGCCGACTTAATTTGGAACACCTTGTATATATCATTATTATATTTTATTCTTGAACATATTTCTAGCTTCTACACAGTAAAGAAAGATTTGTACCAACATTTAATTTTTTGGTCAAATTATTTTTTTATTTTGAACATTTTTTGGCAAAATTAACAATGTATATGTTTATGTGAAAAAAAGCAACTTTCAAATCAACAAAATATTTTGATTGAAGGTTAGTAGAAATGAACAAAATTTCATTTCGCCCAGCAAAACTTGTAGTTGACACAAAAAGAAAAATCTTGCTTCAAAGATATTTTTGATGTTGAATAGCTAGAATGCACTTCGTTCATTTGACAAAAATAACAACAAATATTAAGAAAACATTTTATTCATTTCTATTATTATATCTTTTGTCACATGAAACCAGTTATTTTGTTCAATGAATCACTTGCATATTAGAAAAATATTCCATATTTTGTTAATGCAACAATTCCATTTTGTTGCTTTGGAGTGCTTTCTGAGGTTTTCTAGAGGTGGCGCTGCGACTGTCTTCTTACGAGACGCCGCATCCACCTCAGATAATCATTCCAAGTACCAGTGAATTGCGTGACATAACCAAGGACGTCGACGAAGAGAGGCAATACCTAGAAACTAGTATGTAAGTGGTCAAGTCCTTGATCATGTCGGGCAGGATTCTGCTATTTGATACAGAAAGCATTTACGGCTGTCAACGCTGCACTGATATCTGTCAGATTTAATTCAACGTCCGTCGTGGTATTAGCCAGGAAAGTAGTTGTTTTCATTCAGATATCTGCCTGAATTTGAGGAGATAATAAGGGGTGTTTTATTGAAACAAATATTTTTGTTTTAACAAAGTACTCTTTGTTGAATGTACAACGTGGTTTGGGTTAAATCTGACAAATTTCAAATGTATTTGAGTAAAAATTAATGTTTACGCAATTTCGTTACTTGTTACTTGTACTGTCATTTCAACAAAGAAACTGGAGTTTATCAAGCAGATATTGTATACTTACAAAAAAAATATATTTTATTCTTTTAACTAATCTCTATGTCAAGGTTGACAATAGTTGTTTACATTAACAAAATATTTACTTGGAAAATAACAAAAATAAATTGTAGTTACAACAAAATATTTTGTCATGGATATATGACCCTCAGATTTTGTTAAATTCATGCGTTTTTTGTTGATTCAAAAATTTTTTTTTCTGCGTGTAGCCTTTCTGGCTTTTTGCAATCAGCATTCGTCTGTGTAAGATTATTATCACTATTATTATCAATTGATTATTTCCCAGCTATCTCATCTCTTTCAATGTCATAACGATTTTTTCATATTGTGTCATCAGACTATGAACTCACATTCTTTGCGTTTGCTTCTATTGAATCTATGCCCTACTTTTTGGCAAGCAGCCTTCGTCCCAATTTTGATCCTGAATCTTCGACTTGCGTAACACCTGTATAAATAATCCTTTAATTTCCATGTAATTTATGTGTTTATTGAAATATTTGAGGTATTTCCACTCAAACTTCCCACACTGTAGGTTAATAAAGGAGCAAATGATTGTATTCATGAATATTCTAACAAATCTTGATTCATTACACAAGTAGACTATGGCAAAGTTAAATATTTTATATGAAACATCAAAGCTGCTGCTGAACTATAAATTCCTCTGAAGGCAATGCCGCTATTTCAAATTTAGGAATTATGAGTCGTGTTGAAATCGTAATCATAGATCGTTTTTGCGGCGAAGGCTTGCTTTATTCTATTATTCATGAGACATACTCCCGACTTGCAATTCAACAAAACCTGGACCAAAGTTTAATTAAACGTAGATTAGAATTATTTAATTGAAATCTGTGTAATTAGAATTCTGATACTGTACTAATAATTGTAAAGTGTAATGACTCTATAATAACTCAACTTGGAGCGCACATTGTGTTATCGGTCTGTGGTACTCAGAAATCGTGGAGATTGGGGATTTGTGTAGAAAGAGGAGAAATTGTCAAAATTGCTAGTTAAATGGACTGAGCTTTTGTTCTTCGTGTAAATGGAAGAAGCAGCTCGAATAGAAGTTGAGAGAGACGACAGTAGAAATAAACATAAGTAGTATTCTACAATATTCAAGAATGTATATAACACCAAACATGAAGGACACTGGAGAATGAGTCATGTGCATCTATTCCATGTCAGCTATACTGTTCGGATTCTATATAGTAAGTACTTCCATTGTTTAAATAGAAGTAAAATAATTAGCCAACTTTATGGAATTAATGTTGGATTTAAATGGAGGTGACATGTAGATGGCGTTAGTGATTTGACCTCCAACTCATGTAACTTGATTCGCAAAATAAGTAATTTGGCAGTCATGTTGAATTTCCGTAAAGTAGATGGTGGAAAATATGATGAATTTTAAATAAGGTAGGTTGATGGCACCAATGATGAATATAGTGGTGAAAATTATGAAATATTCATTAATCAGTGCAATAAAGAACCAGTTTTTCTACCAAATATAGTTCAATGAAGTTTTGTTTCTTGCATGAACGAAGGAAAGGAAATATTTCTGACTCGTAATCGTCATCAATAAAAAAACCTTCCTCAAGTTGAAATCAACTACTTATATATTTCACCGAACGTCAAACAAAGAATGAATAGTAAAAGAAACAAAACTTACAAAGAAAGGGGGCACAAGAATATAATAACTAAAGCATTTGTTTAAATGGTTGACCAACTGCTTCTACACATACAGTTCGATTATTATAACTTTACCCGTGCGTCATCAAGTTATGCATATGAAATAAGTCGAGACGTTTGAGCCAAATGACGTCTAAATGTAGAATGCCGTGGCTAATATCCCGATAAAATTACAACGTGTAGGTAATAAGATAATGAATTACTGAATTAACATTTTCAAATTCATGGAAATGGCGAACCACCGACAATGAGAGTGTTTTTTAGTTGCAACAGAATACCGTGTGACACACTCATGGGTACACCTTCCTTTTCTCCTTTCCTTTTTTCCTTTATTTTCCAAATATATCAAAAGGTGTCGTTCAGTGAGCATATTCAATGTTCCAAATTTAAAAAATATTGCTGGAGATATAAAGGCAAAAGGGAATTAATCTTTAAAATTGTTTTTCCGTTAACCAGGTGTCGTCCCCTTACGAATGGCAGCCCTCAGTAGTCGATACTTGTGCGAGCCAGGGATTAACGAGGTTTTACCTTTCAACGTGCGATTCCTAGCACACGGTGTTTTCCAATTATTACGAATCCAGTGACACCAGGTTTGATAGGATAATAAAACATGGGGGCAGTGAGTTTACTAGAAACGTTTGACCTCCCTACTGAATTCTAATTTCAGTCACAAGGAAGTTGTTTTATCCATACCTCCGAAGACGTTTGATACAAATCCATCACATCCTAATTTTATCCACATTTTATATAAGGTGGATATTGATTTGCTTGAGAGTGTTCAAAACAAGTTTTTGAGGTACTCTGCATATAAACAATATTTCTACAATACTATATTGGACATCCTGAACTTGAATACTTTATGTCATAGAAGATTGGAATCATATCTTACGCTAATTCATAAATTAATCAATGGCAGTATCAATTCCCCAGAAATTGTTGAACTCATCGCTCTAAATGTGAATTCAAATAAAACAAGAAATACAGAAATCTTCAAAGTTCCATTTTATCGTACCAACTACGGCCAGAACGACTCTATAGGTAGAATGCTAAGACTTGCAAATACACATCATGTAAACTTAGAGCTCTTTGATTCATCATTAGAATCATTTAAAAAGATTGTGAAAAAATGGTAAGAATTGTTGTTTTCTTCTTACTCTAGTTGATGGTTATATTTCTAAGTACATATACGTGTGACTTTGTTAAAACTTTGTAACAAATAGTCAATGCCGTTAATAAATAAATAAATAAATAAATGAATAATGCAAGTTCTCTAGGTAATAGTTAACAAAAAAAGTTGTTCAAATAACTAGGTTGAAGTGCAATATTTTCAAAACCTTCGCATACAGGGATACCAAAAAATGAGTTTCCATTCGAACATGGCAGAGTTTTATGACGACACATTCTAATGTTTGTAATGTTTTTAGCCATGATTATTCATTATGTATACACCTACACGCCTGTACTCCTTTTGTAGATTACTGAGTTCCTGGGTTGAACCGCGTTGAGAGTTTATAACTCGACATTTCGGCTCCTGCTTTGGAGCCATTTTCTGCCTACTCCTCGTGTCGTGGTTTGATGAGGATATATTCTCGTATTTTAGAATTTAAAGTATTCTGTAGCTGTGATATTACATGTTATTAATTTCTTATTATATTTCATAATTCAACTGTGTTTGTCAACAAGAAATTGTTCTTATGTACAATAAACATATACTTACATGACTATAACTCAGAAAAGGAATCTTCTAGACTTAGGTATTCAAACTTTTTTGATTATCTATTCGTGCACGGATGCAAGGACCCACTGTATAATGATGAATAAATGAATATCTAAGAAATAAAAAACACCAGTTGAAATATATTTGGTAATGAAATACTCAACAGATGATTAACAAAAAATGTATTTATACATTTATTTATTTAATGCGAGCATGTAAAACTATGTACCATTTATGAAAGTAAAAACAAAATTAATATATTTAATCACTTTCTGATTCAGAACTGTCACCAATGTTTATAATAATGGCTTTTCTCGTTCATACCATTTTTCATTTGGTGTATTTCACACATTTTGCCCAGGATTCAGTGTTGCACTTCTCTAATGCTTCATTCCACATACCAAATACTTTTTCATCACTGTATCAATCTCTGCCAATATGATTGTTGTAGTATGTCTTACAATTAGCCCAAATTAATTCTATATTATTAAAGTCTGGGTGTTAAGGTTATAATAATATATAAGTTTTCCTTTCGGTTCATCTTAGCCAATTGCATAACTCTGGTTTTGTTAATTTCTCATCAACATCAATATTATTTTACTGTAGCCAACAAAGAATTTCCGATTTTCTTGAAGAAGTTATTTTTCAGTTCATCGTTCAAGGATTGAAGGGTAACATGTTTTTCTGGAAGAAAAAAATTCAAATAAATATAGGTACATGTCAAAATTCATACGAAGTGAAGTTTCGAATTTAAAAGAAAACTAGATGTGACAATAAAGTTTGACTTGTCAACTAATATACATAAATCCAATGACTTTCCTGATGGAGTTGTGATTGATGAAAATGGGGCGGTTACATTTCTTCAGAAATTTTTCTCACTAATCAGTGTCACGTCCATCGAATGAACAATCAATATTATCTTCATTTCCCTCACCAGGTAACAAGGAGGTATACTCACTTTTTTCAGACATATCGTACAAAGTATTTCGTACTGCCATTTTCTGTCCTCAGCTGTTTTATTTTTGAGACGACGTCTACTTTTTCCTGGAGTTGATGGAATGGGTTTATTTTCGTTTCTTATTTTGATCTTGCACACCGTTTTTCGAGATATTTTAAGTGCATCTGCAACTCTCTAAAATACAGTAAAGAAAAGTTATGACAGTTCTTTTGTGGTTTTAATTGTTACCTCTTGAACAGATGAAAGTGGTAAAAAAAGGTCCACCATTCGCTCTTTCCCTTTCAAAATACTCGCACAAGTTCAACACAAATTGTTGTGCTTGTGAGTGTAGAATAGTTCCAGGCATAATCTAAAAAAGAATTAAAATATATTATGAATGTTTTTGACCCGTATTTATAGATTTAGGTAATGTTTTTCTTTTTCTCTCAATAGGGTTTCCGCACTATGAATAATTGTTGTGTTAATATCCCGGTAGTACGGAATTATAGTCACATATGTCAATTGTGAGGTTAAAAATTTTGAAGATTATTAGTGAATAAAACACATTGTATTGTACTTACTTTGAAAGTAATGATTCCAAGAGACGTTTAGCTTTGAAAAAAACTGTCATTATTATATATTCGACTGCAAAACAAAGTAAAACGGGCGACAAATAATACCCGAATGACAGAAAACAACGCCGCAATTGATGGTACACGCTAGCCAATACAAAATGTTTGGTAAGTTCAGTTGAAATGTAACAGACTGTCGGTTTTATGGCTATCTCTTTTCACTGTTTTGAGTTATAATCGATCACCACAATACCGTAATTCTTAGCTTAGAAGACAAATGTTAACGAACTTTGATTTGCTCATAGCGGTTGTTAGAAAGAGATGTTCGATAGAGGGTGTGCGATTTCTTCGATCATAAATTGATGACGCATGGGTGAAGTTATAATTATCGAACTGTATTTCAGCTTTGGTGGAGTAGTTCACGCGAAGCAACACTTCCCAACATCTTAGCATTAAGGACATTCATTCCTTATTTTGTTGTTTAGATCTTACAAATCAATAGGAGGAGTCTGGTACAAACGATCTTTCAAATACCCCCAAAGGAAGAAATGCTATAGCGATTGTTTATCGCTATAGCATTGTGGAGGGTGCACCATCCTGTTGAAAATGAATGTTTCTACTCATATACAGTGTGTCCCAGCTAAAACTTGTCACCCCCCTAATATCCGAACTCATGAAAAAAATTGAAAATCGCTCAGACCCGTCGATTTTTATTTCAAGGGGGAACACTTTCACCAAATACACCATCATTGTGTTGTCAACCCCCTCAACCCCAGCACCCCCTACTTCAGAATTTTCAATGGGACTACTATACTTGTGATACATCATTTTGAAGAGAATTCAATCCCAAATACATCGGTGTACTGAAATTGAGGATCGATCAAATGTTGTTGAAGTTTTCATGAAAACTAAGTTTTATCCAGATATTTTAATTTTTCATCACCTCAAATGTTAGCGTCGTAAGAAAGGTTCACTGTGGGTACGCCACTGTATTGAAAAATAATATGCTGTCAGAAATAATAGTTTCGAAGGTGAGACAGACGTTTTTATGAAAAAAAATTGCCCTCATGTGTTTTTGTATACGCATATCTTTGTTTACGCCTTGGTAATTGATGTATTCGAGTCACTGCATTCAACAATTTGAAAACATTCGAAAATGGTTTATACTGTACAAGAGAGAATATCCATTGTAGCTGCGTATTTTGAAAATGGACGATGTGCTAGAGCTACGGCTCGAAGTTTCAATGAAAATCATCCAGAAAACACCACATCATATCAGTACGTGCTTCAATTGATGAATAAGTTCTTGGAGTCGGGATCAGTGCTGAATAAAAAACATGAACGAGAGAAGCCTATGAGAAATGAAGGGGTTGCTGTTGCAGTTGTAGGACATGCAGTGATGGACAACATTCAATCGTTAAGACAACTTGAGACTATTTCTGGAGTTTCGAAAAGCAGCGTATATCGAATTCTGAAAGACGCAAAATTCCATCCTTATAAAATGCAGAATGTACAAGAATTAAATGAAGATGGTCCTGACAGACGTACAGAGTTTTGTGAAATCATGAGTCAATTATTGATTGGTGATAATAATTACCTCTACAATGTGTGCTTTTCTGACGAATCTTCTTTTTATTTAAATGGACATGTGAACAGGCACAACTGCAGATACTGGAGCGACGTAAATCCCCATTGGTACGGGGAAACTCATTCACAAACTCCCCAGAAATTGAATGTTTGGGCTGGTATTCTGGGAGACCATATTGTAGGTCCATATTTTATTGATGGTAACCTCAACGGACAAACGTATCTTGAACTTCTTGATACAACTGTGAACCCCAGAATCACTCAGTTACTTGAAGACGATGATAGGTTACTTGACGGTCAGCTCACCTTTCAACAAGATGGAGCTCCTCCACATTTTGTTGCACCTGTACGTCAATTTTTAGATGACAATTTCACAGGGCGATGGATTGGAAGGCGAGGACCAATAGAATGGCCGGCTAGATCTCCTGATTTATCACCATTAGACTTCTTTTTATGGGGTCATTTGAAATCCAAAGTTTATATTACCCAGCCAACTTCTCTTGATGATCTACGCAGGAGAATTGTTGTGGAGTGTCGTGCAGTGACTCCAGAAATGTTGAGCAATGTGCGAAGAAATTTCGAAGATCGCTTATACTTCTGTATGGAACTGAATGGTTCACATTTTGAACCTTTCATACGATGATAACATGTAAGGTGATGAAAAATTAGTTTTTATGAAAACTTCAACAACACTTGATCGATCCTCAATTTCAGTACACCGATGTATTTGGGATTGAATTCCCTTCAAAATGATGTATCACAAGTATAGTAGTCCCATTGAAAATTCTGAAGTAGGGGGTGCTGGGGTTGAGGGGGTTGACAACACAATGATGGTGTATTTGGTGAAAGTGTTCCCCCTTGAAATACAAATCAACGGGTCTGAGCGATTTTCCATTTTTTTCATGAGTTCGGATATTAGGGGGGTGACAAGTTTTAGCTGGGACACACTGTATAGAGGAATATTTTCAAGAAATTCAAGGAATTCTAGGAACATTCGACTAGTTAAGCATCGTAACATTTTGGCCCTAAAATGAATCCATCAGTCATGCCGCAGACGCCCCAGATTACTTGAAAATTAGTTTTTCTAAGATTTTCCGTTTTGAAAGTTGTACTTTTCCGTACGATTTTTGTATTGTTGACAATAAGTATATTTAGGTTTAACTAAATGATGTATGTAACTATTCTGTCCTATATGTCATTTTGTAGCATTATTAAAAAATCTTCTTTATTAAAAACCTGTTTTTTCATAAATAAGATGGAAAAGAACACTCGTAGGAAAAACATTGTACCTAACATGCGGAACATGTCTTTTCCACCCTCGACGGCTTGCCCGAGCTCCGCTCCGCATCGTTCGTGCAACTGCCGTCGCGTGCGGAAAAGTACTACTTTCCGCACTTGTTAGGTAAATAACTGTCTTAGCCAGTGTGGATTATGTTTCGACCAATAATGACAACTTTGTCGATTCACAATAGCATTATTATGGAAACTACTCTCATCTGACCACAATATCGAGCTGATGATACCATCTTCACGTGCCGTAGCTACCAGGCAAGAAACGCAAGTTTCCCTCGTAATCTGTGTGTAGTAATCCTTGATAATGAATTTTAAATGGTTTGAATTTGGCAATTTTGAGAATGCACTGAACTGATGAACGAGAAATACCGCTCTCCTGTTCTATGTTTTGGGTATAGAGATCAACAACCACTCTCCCTAAAACTGGAACAGTATGCTGAAATGATCAAATTGTTGCCAAATTCAAAGCCAAGCTTGTGAAATACATAGCGCTTGGCATTCTTCTATTAGGGTATTTCTCTCTGTATGCACGTAGGGCATCCCGACGATTATTTTTCATACATCAGTATCATATCCAATTTCTCTTGTTTAGTGAAGTTATCATCATTTTTACGGTTATTCATTCTTGAATATTAGTTTCTCTGACACGCACTATTAGAATCATTAACTGTGAAAGTTACACACAAATGTATTAAAATGTTTCCATGGCACACTGTTTTCATTTAGGAATTATTAATTCTTCCAGTTCTAATACAATTCTATAAATCTGAAATTTGACGTTCTCGTCATCATCTCGAATTATTAATAAAGTCAAAATAAAGATTACACAAAACAACGTATCCTACTGCAATTCTTTGAATTTGAACTTTTAATTGTCGTTTTCTCAATCAAATCAAATGTAAAATACAATACATTGTTGGAAAAATAATTTTAAGTGGAAATCAAAAACTGCAAAAAATATACTGGGTGCTATTTGAATTAAAAAATTCAGAGTCACTTCCGGTCAAACCGAAAGTGACTTTTAATTTTTGTTTTTCTCCGTTGAAGGTTCCTTAAACGAATTGAAGATCATGAAATTTTAAAATTTTTATCTATCGAAATGGCTGAGATAATGCATTGGAACAAGTATACTGGGACACCCGGTATATTTCCCTTTAAACAATGCCTGAATGAACTTTCCTCCACTGCTTCAATTTAATTCGTGAAATATGTTGAAATGATAAAGAAGAAATCTTCATGAAATATTTTGTATAAAGTAGATATCTTTTACAGTGTTATGGAGTTTCTCTCAATTTTCATATTCACTAACACTGAAAACGCTAGATGACACGCGTTTCGCGTTTCGCTCTGATACCGATTCCACAGGCATTGACTCACTATCTTCTTTATCTTTGAACAATGGTACTACCTGTTATGAGAAACGACTACAAGGGTATATGTCTCTACCATCAACGGCTGGATTGGTCATTAAAATTGAACAGCACAAAATCCATACAGTTCAGCAGCCTTATAGGACTTAGTCAAAATATTTTTTCGATGAAACTGTGACCAGTGATATTTCAAGACATCTTGAAACCAGTGGTGTATTCAGAATTTTCATAAAATTCATGAATTCGAATTGGTGGATTAATTAAACGGCATATTTTTCAAATTTCATTCCTTTTTAACTTTTTTATTGATTGACGCATTCCAACGTAATTTACATGTAAATCATTTGAAAATGTCGCGAATCCAGTGGTGTAGTCAGATTTTTTCTAAAAAAATCGCTAGTAATTTTTTTAGATTTTTGACCTTGAAAAATAAGATTAGTTGGCCCTGGAAATTGAGATTTATTCTTGATATTTGGTGTCCTAATAGACTTTTTGAATATCTACCTAACAAAAAAAAATCATTCCAATCGGTTGAAAAATGTAAGTTTTATAAGGGTGCTTCCATCTTAAATGGGTCACACTGTACGTACAGGGTTTATCAAGGAGGACACTCTTGCGAGTGATTCATAAAATCAAATAGCTGGAGGAATCCGCCAGACTCACGAGAATTCTGAGTAACGATACAGAATGTTCCATAACAACCTTGAAGAAACTTGATGGGACATGGACAACATCCTCCGAAGATTCACTTAGATAGGTACACTTTCCAGGCGGTTTCGATGACAACAAACAGACTTTGCCAACACAGCAGGTCTCTCGAGGAAATTGTCAACTGGAGAAGCAGGTCGTTACATACGACGCCATAGCTTGGGCAGTGAACGAGTTCAGTCCATATAAGGCATCAAGACCTGACAGAATTTTCCCGGCATTGTTTCAAAAGTGCCTGGAATTTGTCACCCCTATTTTGGCCAGAGAAACGCTTCACTCGCTGATCAGCTGGATAGTATCGTCACTAACAAGGAGAAGAGTGGGGGTAACCCGGAGGGACCTCAGACTGAAAGCAGAAGTGAGGGAGGGTGTCCTCAGAGAAGCTGCCTCTTCCCTCACCTGTGGTGCTTGATCGGAATCATCTGCGATCGTATGCAGGCCGCCTGTAATATCATATAATTGAAAGATAGTACGGGAAGTCAGAGCTCTCAGGTAATCCGACAAAAACAGAGATTATCCTGTTTACCAAACGGACAAAAAAAGACAGGTGGCCACCCACCATGTTTGGCCAAGAACTGGAGTTAGTCGATTCAACAGGTCAAATACCTGGGGGTCGTGCTGGACTCCAAACTTTCATGGACGCCGCAGGTAAATAGCGTTATTCGGAAGTCGGTAGCAATTCCATGGCAACTGAGGAGAATTGTAGGATGCCTTTGGGGAACCAACCCAGACATTATTCGCTGACTGTACTACATCTGTCGAATATGGGTCTGCTGTATGGTGGCCAGGCGCACAGAGGAACACAATAGATTGGTAAGTTTCAGTGGCTAGCTTGTTTAGTACTAATGGGCGCGGTGTTGAAGGTACTTCTGAGGCTACCACCGCAAAAAGGAAGCCATGACAGCACATGTGAGGATGCGGCACTCGGGAGTCTAGATGAAGGAATGAGAAAGGTACCGCAGAAGTCGTGAAGTGGGCGAAGCAAGAAATTTATATCTCCGCCGTCAGAGTGGTAAACGCAGTAGATAGACTGCGATGGAATAGAAAGTTTGCTCCTAATATTCCGAGCAGAGAGCAATGAAAAGAAAATTCAGTGGAGTTTTGCCCAGGAAGCCTAATGTTATACGGTCGGTTCGCGTTTGGCTAACAAAAAGGCTTTCGGGGCAGGCATCTTCTTGAAAGAAAGAGGTAGAAGAGGAACAGTTTTTGAAGCTGAAGTATTCGCGATCCTAACTGTAGTTATCCGGCAAGAGGCGAAAGAAGCAGCGCTCAGAGCCATCTGCCATCTTAAACCGTTGCCGATGCCGTTTTGTGGGCCGGAGCCTGTACTAGGCATCGCAAGAAGCCAAATCTCTTCAGCTCTCAATGACTAGGTGGAAGAAAAACTTCGTGACCGGCCCTAGCAAGTCAAGCACGACATGGCTCCTAGGCAGAAGTCGCCAGGCACTATGTCTTCTTATAGAAATACTGATAGGACATAACGAACTAAACAGACACCTATCGCTGATAGGCATAGAAGACAACCCCACTTGTCGCAAATGTAAAAAAGGCGATAAAACTACTTTCTCAGCGAGTGCGAGGCCTATGGAAGGTTAAGATTGAAAATCCTTGAAGAAACAAAACTCCATTGAGAGGAACTTAACCTAGAGTGGACGGACATACTAATGGCAAAAAAGGTCCATGAGTGCCTACTTGCCTGGCTGCGGCAGCGGCTCCCCGCGATTAACACTGCTATTACAGTTCAGCAGTAGACTGAAACTCAGTTAAAGAACAAGTGGTCGAAGTACTCGATGCTGAAGGTCGTTATGAAGGTGAGTCGTGAGGATACAAGGGGTTTGCTGCCACCTTTTTGTACAAGGCATAATCGAAATGCTCGATTATTTTTTATCAATTTTCATTTTGTGAATGCCGTCATGTACACATAATCACACATGAAAAATATTTTTTATGATAAAATATGTTACTTTGGCTTCAGACGTAGTAGGTGTACCAGTCGAAGTACTTTATGTGGTTCCTATAGATGGCTCTGATGATCATTTCCTTGGTGAGTACTGGAATTATCGTAGGGCCAGTTGATAAAACCAAGTGGAAATCTTTTGCATGTTATGTCCGGGTCTGCACTAATGATCGGGTTGACCGTGAAACTAGTTTTTAGATAGACACACCTATTTTCGATTATCATTCGATAGTTATTACAGGAGTATTAATTGCAAAGTATATTCTTGTAGAAAAACTTTGCCACGTGTTAGGCTGGATTGATTCGGCAGTCGTATGGGATTATTGAGAAATTTTCTGGTCGCTGTTTGACGATACCTCATTGTAAGTATAGGGAATAAGCGAAAGGCTCGATTATTTTCAATCAATTTTCATTTTGTGAATATATTGCCTTTCGTCAAGTACGCACAATTTCACAAGAAAAATATTTGATAATTTTCCATGATAAAATAAATCTCGATAAGATGTCTGACATACAATACTACTGCTTCATTGACTACATAAGACGTTTGTGAACAGAAGCATTATGATTTAATGATATACCAGCTGTGGATTGAAAAAAAAAACATACAAACCTGAATGATGAGACTTTCTATAATTGTTCTTCATGTAGTTTCAAAAATATTTTATGTTTGCAAAAATTCTCATTGAAGGGCTTTTTTCTTCAGGACCCCCTCAAACTCATCAATGTGATTGATCTATTTCGATTTTTTTTAAGAAAAGCGAAAAACATTTACTCGGACAAATGTTATCAAGTGTTACCATTCACAGATATGCCGCAATGTTATAATGGCACAGTCCACTTTAAAATCATCAGTCCGAAATAATGCAGCGACAATTACCCTAATACAAAACAGGAAAGGTACGAACTCTAATAACTGCATAGTTTGTAAAAAAAACTCATTCATGTCAAGAATCCTCAAAGGCACACAAGCTCTCATTTGATAGGAAGAAGGAATTGATTCTCAAAGGAGTTTTTTTTTTGGCTCGTCTGAGATCTAATCATCTTATTAAGAATTGTAGGTTTCTTCATTAAATTATTATGCGAAAGAAGGCATCTTTCAATTATGTACCTGGAATTGCCAGAGAATTATTTTCTCGAAAAAGACCCGAATAATATTGGGAGAGATGAATCAAATATAACTGATTATTTTTCCGACCCAAATATCGACCAATAGAATTGCACCATTCGACGTCACGTGGTACAACCTACATGGTATTATACTGATAATTTTTTGAAAATTTTCTCTGGTAGTTGCTATATATAAAAAACAAAACATGATCTAGTCAAATTAACCACACGTCAAACTGACAAGTTGAACTCAATTGTGAAAATTGGAGATTTTGCATGAAAATGAGTCGATTTGGAGTTTGTTCTCTGTCCACCATCGATAAAAAAAGTCAAAGGAAATGTTCCCATTAATACGGAGAAGGCAAAAAAAACAGTTTGGAACCAATTTACTACTTTTTGTACTGAGAGGGAATACACATTGAGTGCTGAAACGAGTGAAGCGCAATTGGCAAACATTATGAAAGATTACGCTTACAATATGAAGAAAATGGATGGAGAAGACTATAAAGAAGGTACAATAAAAACAATTCTTATTTGTTAACTGTACATTTCGTCTCATGGTGCAATTCTATTGGCCGACATTTGGGACGGAAAAATAATCCCCCGAATACCACACGAGCTTCAAAATTATCTGGCATTTCCCTCAAGGTTCCCTGCAAACAAATAAAGTCGTCAAGTTTTTCAGGAAAAATCACTCGCGCTTCGCGCTCGTGATTTTTTAACCTGAAAAACTTGACTCCTTCATTTATTTGCAACGAACCTATCGGGAAATACCCGATAATTTTGAAGCTCTTGTGGTATTATAAGTGAAAATACCCTCACTTACTCCAATAGCTCTAATGAAAATTGAGTATATTACGATATAGTCCGCAAGCCCTCGTACAAAATCTGATAACCAGCAAGTTGTAACTGTGTATAATGTTTAAGTATGAGGAATCCGACAAGATTTCGCAAAGAGGAAACCTTGATAGTCGTTAGTTTTCCTTTGGCTTTCTGAAAAACATGTCAATTTCGCATTTATATGTAAGGTAATGACCAGCATCTAGTTTTTAAATTACAGTGAAAGATATTTACTAAAAATAATCTAAACAAAAATTGACCGACAAAAACTTTAGGTACTTCTAGTTTGTCCGCCACTCCAAACGTGTCGATTTCACGACTTGTAGGTTGGCGACAGGCAGCAATGGGGAGTTCTAGGAGCATGCAATAATTAAATGAGATTTGCAATGGCACCAGTGTCCGACAAAATTAATAGGGATCTTCAGCAGTCCGACGCTCCAAAGGTGTCGATTTGACGACAACAATGTTGGTGATTACCAGCTGTCGGACAAAAGTGGCAATTGAAAAAAAAATATAATACTTATCGGAATTATCGATTGTCCGACAAAATTTCAATATTTCTCGCGACAGATGTAAAAATTCAAAATCATATAGAAATACAATGTCACCTTAAGTTTATTTCATAACTTGAATGATAAATAAACATTAATTTTTATAAAAAAAAGCATTTATCATCTTCTTCAGTAGATTCGTCGCTCGCACTCAAAGTATCACTTTCATCGCTTGTCTCGGATTCTGATTGTGCTACACTGGCAGAGTAAACGTCGTCGAAGGGCCAATTTATGCAACTTGTCATTATCATTATCACAGTTTTAGTCCCAATTGTTGTTTTTTAAGACTAAAACTAAGGAAATTGCATAAATGCTACTACTGGAATGTACAGTTTCAATTTCATTTTATGATTAAGACAGTTTGTGATTAGGACTATGATAATGAAAAAGTTGCATAAATTGACCCTTAATCTATATCAAGATCGAAATATTTATACAGTGTGTCCAATTGAGTCGGCACTATATGGAAAACTTTTTTATTGTTAATTTTAGTTATTCTTCATAAAATTTTTTGCATGGTCTCAAGTCTAAAATGCAACCATCAAATATAAAAAAATTTCAGTCGTATAAGAGGTTTCTTAAAAAATATGTATTCCATGCATTGAAAATTGGAAAATGTTGTTCAGAATCAAAAGTATGTACAACTACTGCCCTCTCCGACTATTGAATTATATCTGTTTAATACTTGGCAAATGTTTTAACAAGAACTACTTCGCAATTCATTTCAAAGCTGAAATTTTTCCAGTTTCAATTCCAATTAGGCTAAAAGGATTCAATTGGTTTGAACAAACCTTCTGATGATTGGCAAAGACCATGAAACCGGTAGGCAGTTGAAATCGAAAAATAATTTCAGATTTGATATTTAAAATGCATTGCAAAGTAGTTCTTGTAGACAACTTTGCCAAGTATTAAACACATATAATTCAATGGTCGTAAGGGGCAGTATTTGTTTTCTGTTGAATACTTGCCAACGACAAAACCTTTCGCAGAGGTTCTTTTGAGGAAGATTTGGATTACGTAATCCACCATTTTTCATGATTAGTATCTGTGTTATATCCATACGCGGGCGAAAAGTGACTTTCCGCTCATGAGCTAATTGGTCTAACAACAAGGTGTACACCTACAGCTTGTAAACGGATATTTCATATTTGTAATGAATATTGATAGTAAAATGTGTCCAATTATGATCTAGCTCTCTTAGGTATGATATTGAAGAAAATATTTTGCATTTGAAAATAATTATTCAAAATAGATTAAGTTAGTTGAAATGGTTCTCAGTCAGCCTCTTTAATTTCCTAACACAATGTGTCAATAACATCGAAATTCATTGGTAAAATTATCTCGTGGTCGTCGGAAACAAAGTGTACATTACTTGTGCGAAAGTGATTTTCACACTCGTGGGATTGCCTCGTGCTACAATATTTTCCACTCGTTTGAAAAATGTCACTTTCCGCACTCGTAATATAATAGACTATTATCTGCTCATGCATAGTAATGTACTAGTGCGGAAAAAACACTTCAAGGGACTTTAGCGTGCGGGAAAATTACACATCTCAAACTAAATTGCGTGTGGGAAGAGGGTGAATCACGCACGCTTGCAGGAAAATAATGATAGGAAACATACAAGCACTAAAATACCAGTATAGGCCGAGAGGCAGTGTCACAAATCAAAAAGTGATAGAACGTCGATCAATTAGTATTATTTTTGATAGATCCGGTATGTCTGCTAAGAGAACCGACCGTCAGCTGTTCAATTAGCAGTGAGTGTGGGCGTGGGAATCCGCGAAATTAGTAAAAAAAAATTAAAATTAAGTAATAGAACGTCGGCTGAATCTTTTGTTATGATTAGTTAACATAGTTGGAAAAAATGCTCAGCTGCATCTTGGAGGGGGATTATTTGTCAGCTACTCGCATGAACTTGTAAAAAAACACTCAAAAAAAGTTAATAAAACGTCGGATGAAATTTCACTAGGTGATTGTTCACATAATTTGAAATACGGAAACAACAGTCAGCTGCATATGTAGCGGTTGAAAGGCCGTCAGCTGAAGTGGTTGGGTTAAAAATTATTCGAGCACCACTGTCTCTATGCTTTTTCTCTTTAGAGACACATTTCGACAAATGGAAAAAAATCTTTACCTGGGTTTTTCCAAAAAAAGTTTATTTGTACAAGTTAGGCTCGTCTTAGCCCCTATCAGATACTCTCAAGATCTTTGTGGCTGAGATCGATTAGAGTTTCTACAAGCCATCAATCCATCAATCAAAATCGTTTTGAACTAGTTTTCATTTACAATAATATCAAGGAAGACCTCACATTACTGAAGAATATTAACTACTCCAACTAGTCATAAAAGACAAAACACTTAAAGACAGTAACCCAATGAAGTGAAAAATACATAAGTAATAAGAAATGTTACTGAAAACCGTTTTTATGCATATATAATATAATAAAAATAATAATCGCCTTTATCGTTCCCAAATTTTTTGAAATACGAGTGTAAAATAATTGCTTATATTTACAACCGATGGAAACACATGAAGTTCATCTTCAAAAGTAAAATGGAATTCACTTCAAAGTTGTTCTTTCACTCAACCATAAGGAATTCTATGTCATTGCAACAGCATGTATAATGATAATTGCCTCAACTCATCTCCAGTTTCTATAAAGTTTTATGATTTAGGTACTTGAATACTTTCTGGAATACTACTGAAATACTTAATGATTATTTACATTTTATGAACGACATAGGGTTCATTTATATTTTATCTTAAACATGGAATGGAAACCTGATTGCTAGAGGAATTGATATGTATATTTTAAAGATTTGGTACGTGATCGAACAAGAAAATCTCTTTTTTGAAATGGAAAAGTCAAAATTGAGTTTTGAACGTCTGTTTTGAAAGATATTTTTTTATGTACCTGCAAGGTGTATCCTACTATGTTCTATATCCAACAAGTCCATTTTCTTCAGCAGTGGACTAAAATGGATCCTTGTGGGACCTAGGACTTCAATTTCAAATATTCAGAATGGTAATTGTATATTCTTACTCTTTGCTCCTGTTGAGAAGATAGTTCTGAATCATTTCAATGGCTTTCTGAAAAAATCCGACATAATGAAGAATGTTCTGGAGAAGCTTGAAGTTCATGAACTTTACCCCTGAGGATACCGTCAGGAATATTAAGGAGGGCTGTGGTACAGCTGAAATCTTTGCGGAAGCCTGACTGTACAGTGAGAAAAAAGTATTGAGTTTTCTCTTAAATATTCGCTCATTTGATTTACCGTAGCTTTCTCTAAGATGTTTGAAAACGTAGGTAATATACTTATACCACGCAAAACCTGATACTCACTGGGATTGGACTCTTTGGGTAAGACAATCACGTCTGCTTTTTTCCAATAAGTAGGAAAAACAGTTATAATTAAGCAGAAGTTCAGAATGTGAGTAATATACGGAATCATATGTGGGCAGCATAATTTAACAAGTTCGAGATTGATTTCGTTGCATCCCTTAGCATTTGCTTTGATCTGACTTATAGTAGAGTGCACAAACATATCGTTGATCTCTTTGAATGGGAAGTTTGTCTGAACACGTTAGTTATGTTTGTAGATATTGAATAGACGGGCTCGGGTCCAGTGTTATAGGGAGCGAGTTGATTGAGAAAGCATTTATTTCACTGGGATTTTTTCAGTTTTCAGGAATAGCATTGGTTGTATTTTGAATAATTTCATTATTGTTCAAAGTTAACCACATTTTTGTCGAAGTGCAAGTAATGAATTGATTAATCAACATCAATTCAATAAAATGAATCGGTTTGGAGGCACCAAAAACGAAGAGATATATAGGGTAATCGAGGCTACAATCCCTGACAATACAGTGTCATTCATATGACTGATATAGAGAATTGGATTCAAGAAATAATCTTCATAAATATAACACGACCTTGATTAATTGTTGACTATTTATTGCTGCTAAATTTCTCTTGTATTTATTAATTTTACTCGACATTATTTTGGCATTAATAATCAGACATGAAAGCCTTCGAGCTTCGCTCTCGGGTTTTTCAGCAGATTATTAATGCCAAAATAATGTCTTGTTAAATTATTATAAAGTCGAAATGTAGATGCAATTAAAAATTGTCGCTAGGTATTTTAAAAAGTCTTGTTATATTACCCTTGATTACTGGATATTTTTTCATATATTTATTAGCATATGTTGGATAGATAAACCTCTGAATGGGTCATTCAGTTATGGAAGGTACTTTACCAAAAATTGCCTTGGAACAAAAACCTAAATTCATACACGAAATAATTTTATAATATTCAAATGAATAAATAGTTTTCTACGGATTATTGTAAAATTTCAGGCAAAATTCAAATTTTTCCCACATTCACATTGTTGAAAATTGAGTCAGTAGAAATTGTTATATTAGATCACCTTCTTTCCACTTTCTAACTTCTTAACGCGCTCGAGTGCGAGCTAAAAAAAATTAATGAACCCCTCGCTTGCTAAGAAACCTCTTCACACTTTTGTAATTCCCGGAAATCTTTAAATCTTAACGAAATGAATTGCAGTCGTTCGTCTCGTTTTCCTCCAGTTTAAATGTTAGACATAAACATCTTAGTAGAAGGAACGGAAAAAACGACACGAGGTCCCAAGGGGTTGTAAGGAAGCTTTTAAATTATTTAAAGACACCCCAATTCAACAGCGATTCCTTCTTTGGATATAAATTCATCCGATCCCACATTATTTCACTTTTCAATAAAAGAGGGGCGATTTCTTTACTCTGAAGAATGTTAATTTTTAAACGAGAAGGAAACACGTTTTCAGGATTTATTCCACTTGGTCGGAATTTGCTGTAATGCGATACAGATGATTGAAATATCAAGCGCTGAGTCTTTTTTCAATTAAGGGATCTGAGAAGGTAAGAGAGACACTTTCCCGCAGATTAGATGTTTCCACTGAAACAAGTGAAAATGAACAGAATCTCTAATTATACTTGGCTCAATGAGAATTTATTGAATGTATAAAATGGGTTATTGTAAGTAGGCAAGTAAGTAAGCATTTCATTAACCACATCACAAACCATCGTAAATTTGTAGCAAGACCAAAGCAAATATATAAATATGGAAAATGTCACGACAACAGGTACTATAAACACAATTCAAGTATAAATAAATGCGAGATCAGAAGAGTATAAATGTATGTGACTGTGACCAGTGACTGTATATGTCAATTTATAATTTGATTTCATTTGTACATGACACCATTATACACATAATGCTGAAATAATTGTTTCATATACACACACATAGAGAATACTGAAAGTAAAATAAAATAACAAGAGAGACAGTAATATGAGACAATCACAAAATTATAATAAATAATTGAAATTTTCTTCGTTATTGAATATTTTCAGTACAGTGAAGAATACGAAAATTTAATGAGCATAATTTTCAACTTAATGAAGAGTAAACGACAATGATCCCTCTACTTTGTTTGCTCCGCTTATCATTCCTATAACTTTTTTCTGTAGCAGAAAAATGTTATTTGAATGACTCTTATTTTCCTCTAGGAATATCCGGTACACTATGTGGCTATGCATCGTTTCAAAAATTCTCTGAAGAGTTACCTTTTGAAATATTGCTTCTACTCTGTCAATGAATACGTTAGTCATTTTCATAATCGATAGTTGTGAACATACTCACCATAATTATTCTTTCAAAGTGTTAATCAGTAAGATTATATTAATTGTGTTGAAAATATTTTAATTGTAATCTGACCTTATTTTAATTGATTGGTATCTGATGCCTATTTATGTGTTTTCTGTTCAAATATGAATTTTTGACGTGCTACAAACATTTCGAAAATGAAACGTAGAAAAGTAAATACTTTACTTCATTTTATTCGACAACAATTTCATGTTCTTGTTGTAGATTGTGAAAATTTGTGTATATCTGTTTGTGATATCTTAGATGTATATTTTAATGAATTTTAATTAACATTTTGTACATGATTGCCAAAAACATAATTGTAACTTGTTCAAATAAATTCTATTCTATTCTATTCTATTCTATTCTATGGAACAAACTGAAATAGCATGTTCTGGTTACCTCAAAACTGACTAGGTTCTCCACCAAGAAATTCCAGTGGAAATGTATAAATGTGAAGATATTAAAAAATATTGATTTTTGTAAATGTTAAGGCTGAGTTTGTTTGCCGTAAACCAATCGTTAGCTTTCTCGATATTTACTTCTGACAATCAAAATAGACTTTAATTATCCCCATCAGAATTGATCAAGGTGGTATCATCTGCGAACAGCACACTTTTTGTTCGCAACTTGTACTGACACAGGCCATTTATATATGTTATAAAAAATACTAGTCCCAGGACTGAACATTGAGGTACTCCGTGTGTGACTTCAACCAGTTGTCATTTGTCATTACACATTGTAATCTACCACACAAATGAGATTTGAAAAGTGGAATATTGTGAGAAACACATAGGCCTTGGTGGAATCACATAGAGTAATGAGGGAGGGGTTATCCTGTAGCGGCTGTAGCATGTACATTTTCGCTGCTGTATTCCGTTTAATTTTTGGCATCGCATCAGAGCAATAAAGAATTCAGCCTGTTTATGATCTACTTTCGGTGAGCCAGATACAGCTTTCACATATCGGTGTTCCTCAGTTATTGGAACACTACTCACTTCAACTGACTTTTCGTATGTACATTATATGTATGTCTCTGATTTGTTACTGAGAGGTGATCATAGGGAGTGTGTTCAAATTATTGTCTGTGTTTCGTTCGGTTATTCCTGAATTTTTGTTTATTTTTATTTAACAGTTGTCCGATGATGTATCAATTGTCAGTGGTCAACTATTCAATTCTACGAACTCCCAGTGTAACCAAATCAACTTTTGGGTGTCTGACGATGCACAAACTACCAAACATGTTATTATTTCAAGATGTTCTGACAAAAATGTTCGTAACCTATCTTCCGGAATTAAGGAAGTAGGGTAGATTTCGTTGCCATATGGTAAGTTTAGTGGTACAGGGTTTCTTGTTTTGTTCGGCTGACAAATCCTGATTTTGTTAACTGATCCTTGGTAGATGCTCCGTTTCATTCATCTCATCATCAACTCCGATGTTTTGGCTTTAGGTAGTAGCCAATATCGGACATTTTGACGTTAGAATAATCTGTACCACGAGAACGCTTTTCTGCAGGATAATACCCTATACAAAATGTGAATTTTTCATCTTTTTGTCTCACCGTTTTCATGATAGTGACAGCAAGGGTTGCTTATTCATAAAGAAACAATCATAGGGCTGCACCAGAAGAAATTTCAACCGGATAATTGGTTCCTGTTCTAGTGGGTGAACTCACAAACTTTGGCTGTACCCCACGTTTCCGTTTAGATGGATATTCCAAATAGCTTGAATCCAGTATAGCTAATTTTCACATGATACGTATCATTGGTTCAGCCAGATGAACTGGTTATTACAGTGTATGTTCACTCATCAGTATGTGAGGTTACGATAATGGTATAGTGTTTGAACGTAGAACAGTTTGTATAACAGTCAACACTTGAACTCCTTCACTCATCAGTACGTGATTAGATAATGGCATAGTGTTTGAATGTCTAGCAGAATGTATAAAAGTCTTCGTGGATCCTCTTCACAGATTAGTACGTAATTACGATAAAGGCAAAGTGTTTGTATGTATAGCAAATTGTATGTGATCCACGATAGAACAGCGAAACATATCACGCGACTCCTACCCAGATAGCACAAACATATTCCTGGAACATGCCTAGAATATTCCCCAAGAAGATTGAATGATTATTCCAATGATTATTCTTAGGTGATTAAAATGCCCGCTCTGAGATAGACCCAGGAATATTCAAGTGAACAGAGCCTCTTTCGACACTAGCAGCAGAGGATATCAACTGACAACGGCCGGCCCATGGCAGACATTTTGACTTTGTCATTTGATGTTGATGAACTTGTAGCTTGTAGCGATATTGTTTGTTTAGTCTTAGAATTGTAGGTTGCTAACAAAACTCAATTATTGTATCGGTACTTTATAAAGTTGTGTATTTTGTAGGTATTCGTGCATAGTTCAGTCCTTTGCTGTAGAAAAGTTGCAAATTTTCTAAAGGTAAGTGAAACTTTTTGACTTCGTTTCGTAAAATAAACAAAATTATAAACATATTCGATGAAAAAATTACGCGATTCATCTTCAAGTGGAAGGTGAGTTAGCAACAGAGAAAATCTATAATAAAAACAACTATAAATAACTGAAAACGTTATATTGGTTATGATTAGGTTAGGAACAAAAATGTACTGATGGAACATGCATTGGCTTCTTGCAGATGCAAATTGAAATAATAGAGGAAATAATTATAATAACATGTGATAGACATATATGTGTGATATTTTTGATCCATTCTCATGCCCTCAAATTATACAGGGTGGCTAAAAATGATTTTAGTGAAAATGAGCAACTGAGAATTATAAAAATTCAATAGTTGTTTTCTGTTGACTACTTGCAAACGAAAAATGTATAGGTCTATGCGGATATATTGTCAAGTAGGGTCGTTCACTCTTCCCTGATAAGAGTTTCCGATATTTCTTCCACCCCCACTTCATAATTTTGAAAAAGCTCCATTTTATGATTTCTGATGCTGTGTTCTCTAAATAATTATATTTTTCACTCATATATTCTATTTGAGAAGGAGTAAAAATATTGAAGATTATCTAGTGGTGTAGTGGGGATGGCTTTACAGGCAGTACCTTCAGGATGACGCGCAAATTATATTTCTCGTTCACACAAAAGAGTTTTTAAAAACTTTTCATTCGAACAGAGTAACAACTTTAAATATAGAAATATGAATACTTACTATTATAATTCGATTGATGGTATTTATATAGAAATTATTGTCGGCTTTGCACGAATCAGCTATAAACAATTGCAGGTCACTAATATTGCTGACATATGGGGATATCGAACTGTAACTTCTCCATCCCTGAGGAAGTCTTGTAAGGGACGAACACGACTGGAGTTGGTGAATCTTCATTGGCCGGTTTTATCTTCGGTTGCTTTTTCAATCTGTAAAGTACGTAGAGCATGAAGATGGTGATTAGTATATAAATGGAAGTCAACCACAAATGGCTGGTATCAGATAGCCGGATTTCTTCTGGGATGAGTTGTAACCTTTTTTCTTTCAGGGCCAGATGTTGCAGCTTGTCCAAGGGAATCTTGTTCAGTTTCAGTGGTCTGAATTTGAATGAAGAGTTGATGTGGGCTGTCTTGATATTTGGTTCTTCCAGGATGACAGTTTTGGAGTTGATGAATTCGTTGTTGGTTTTGAATTCACAACCTGGTGGAAGTTTTATCAGATTCACTTCCTCCAGAACCATTACTTTCTTACTGGAACAAGGTGTAGAGATCTTCGTAGCCTGGGGAAATATTCCTATGTAATGGGCTTCTGTCATCTCCAAAATCAAAGTTGAATTGATTGAAACTGGAATGTGTTCGCATATTGCTTCATCTGTTATGTCCAGAATCTAAGTAACACAGTCAGATCTTTCGGTGTCTTGAAGAAAATTTTCTTAGCAAAGGTATTCGATGCCAATTCGTTCACGAAGTGAATTGAAGTATTGATAGAGGTAAGGACTTACTGTTAAGTAAGGAGTTGGAGGAATTATTATCGTCGAATTTTGTGTACGAATGGGAAATAAGTGAAAGTGGTTAAGTAAACGTATCGGGAAATATCAAGGGAACATGTAGGATGAAAACGATTTTATGATCCGTGTGGTAGCCGTCTATTTTAATGACGTCGTAGTACTTACGGATGTCATCCTCCTGGTTATAGAGTAGCTGGTTTTCTGAGTGATAGGTGAGCAATGTCTATACGATTCAACTCAGATCTTCGCTTTTGAGAACGCTGTTATGAACGGTATTTATCCTTGCGAGGGAAACTACCGTTTTTAAGTCGTTGAGTGTTTGCAAAATAACTTGGAGAATCAGGTTGATTTGATCCAAGACGTTTCTGGTCTCTAGGTAATGATGGAAGTCGAAAACGAGTCTGTTCAGATCGGTCTCGATTCTTTTGATTTCTACTGAGATGCCATCTTGATTGTGTGTTAGTAACGAGATGGTTTCGTTGTAATCTTCCAATATCTTGGTGTTTCAACTTATGTGTTGTTCACATGGCTTATTATGTTTCTTTGGTTGGTTTTCAAGGAAGCAGTAGCATCCTCGTACTTGGTCCAAATTTACAGAAATTGCTTTGATCACACTTCCTAAGCCATCTATGACTCCTCGTTTGGATCTACTGAGACGGTATAGAGTCTGTACTTTTCCTTTGGCTATTTTCAGCTGGTACTTCAGTCCTTGATCAAAGTTCTGCAGGTTGAAGAAGTAGGGGTAACTGAGTCCTTTACGAATGGCTGTGGAGACGGCATCATATTGGGATTCTATGACAGATATCTCCTGGTGAATTGGCTGGAGATCGTAGTAGTGGATGAAATTGTGGGTAATAGTATTGATCTTTGCTTATCCCAGCTTGAGGGGTAGAAGTCCTGGGTTGGTCTGGAGATTTTGGATCTCGATTTCTTGCCGTCTTGTCGGATGTGAAGGTACGAAGAATTTTATTGGGTAAATGTCTTATATTCTTCTTATGAATGTTTGCATTTTCCGACTCGACAGTAACTGTGTCATTTTTATGGATGGATTTTGGGGTGAAGGGTGGTAATTATTTGTTTCTTTTCACTGTTTTCCTCGTATATATCTTGGTGCAGGGATTGAAGGTGATAGGGGTTTCTGTTCTCTGTGACGTTTGTCTTCTGTTTTTGTAGATCTTCGTTTTTTCTCTATGCTGTTGGACATAGTTGTTGATTAATCAATAGGTTTCTGTCTTGTTGTGGAATGGATGGAATTATTGTATCCCAGAATGGCATAGAGCATTTGTTCTTTGATGTCTCTCTTCTGATGTTTCTCTCTCAGTATTCTCAAGTGCTCAATCAATGTAGAGTGGAATCTTTCAATTATCCCGTTTGATTGAGGTTTCTCTGGAGTGGTATAATAATTCATGTTGATTTTATGTGTATCAACAAATTTTTGGACCAGCCCATTTTTAAATTCAGTTCCATCATCTGTGACGATCTTGTGCGGGATTCCATAGTGGTTTATGAATACTAGTAGGGCGTTCTAGGAGGCAGTTGCATTTCATGAGATCGAAAGAAGAGTTCTTGAATGTCTCTCTCATGATTCTGCACATCCTGGGATAGAGTTCTTCGTCTTCGAACATCAGTGCGTATTTTTTTCCTGGGCTGACATATTCTTTGAAAAAGTTGAAAATATTTTCATCTAGGTTGTCGTCTCCTAAGTCTTCTTATTTGGAAATATTTCTTCTATCACCATTTTTGCTAGGTTATAGCTAACTCTTTTGAAGACGACTTGGTTATTGTAGACATTGAGAAGTTTCTCTGATATTGGAACTTCCACTATTGGGCTTTCTCTAGGTGTATGATTGGTGATGCCACTACTATCTTCATCTGGGGTAGCTATGGGTTCTAGGTTTACAGATTCTTCTTCTCTTCCAGGTGAGGCTTTGTTTTGATTCACCTTGGCTTGCGAAACAGGGTCTTCATCTTCAGGAAAATAGCGACGGTAGCAGTTTTCAAATAGTTGATGAGAATCAGGACATTCAGATGGAGGGTTGTTGTATAGAGATGCCTTATCGTCGTCTTCATTTACTCCATGGATCTCCTTCGTATGTATCTCTATCCTGGAGAGAGCAACTGCGTTGGTATTGCTTGTTCCTTTCTTGTAGACGACTTTATAGTCATAATCTTCTAGTTTCAGACGCCATCGGATTGAATTTGGATCCTTTAGTGAGAAAAGCCATTGGAGGGGTCGGTGATCAGACAAAATTTTGAATTTTCTCCCGAAAAGGTAAGGTCGAAAATATTTGGTGGCCCAAGATATCTCCACTTGCCAGGTCCAGGGTGGTGAAATATTGACATCTTCCCAATTTGACGAGGATGTCAGAAATGTTTGGAATCGGGTAGCGGTCATCTATCGTTTTCTCGTTAACCTTCCGCAAATCCGAAACGATACGCCACTTTGCTTTTCCAGAGGCATCTGGTTTTTGGGAACGACCCATATTGGTAGGACCTGGGTCTGATGATTCTCTGATCTAGAAACGATGATATTTGCCTCTTGGCTACTTCTTTACGGACATATGGATATCGGTATGATTTGGTGTATATTGGGATTTCGTCTTTGGTTTTTATGTGGTGTTTAACTTGATTGGTGAATGTCAGTGGGGCATCTGGATGATGGAAAATATCGGATTATTTCCTGCATAATCTTCTGATGCATCTCCTCTTCTGGATTGAGATGGTCTGTTCTGATTAGGTCATCCATACTGTTGATCGGATCTGAGTATCCAGATGGGATTGTCAGCAGAATAGGGTTGATGCTCTTGAAGATTGATTGAGTTACTGCGTAGTGGTTCTGCTAGTACGATTTGGAGTTTATCTGGACCGAAGTTGACGACTTCTGTCCAGGCTACAGGATCGCAGGCATCGGTGAGAGCTTCTCGGATATAAGCACCCTGTAGTTCTTGCCTTAGAATCATGATGGTACCATTCTTCTCTTTCACTGGTAATCGTACTTGCGTCACGGTATCAGGCTCTAAATGGATGGAGTAGAACTGTGTTTTCTTGGTCTCGGGAAGAATCAGGGAAATTCGGTTCAGCTCTGAGAAATTTCAGGATGTCGAGTCCAATAAGGCCATCAAAAGTTTTGTGGAATTTGAAAAGGTAAAACTTGAAAGTACCATTTGCGTTGAACTCAGGAAATATGGAAATTTGTGTACTGTAATCTTGGGAATAGTTTTGAAAAATGGAGGTGACGACAAAAGGGTCTTTTTTGATGATATAATCGTTACAATATTGGAATTGAAGGAAAGATTTCATTGATCCGGTGTCAATGAGGAGTTTGAGGGGAGGATCGGAAATGGTTATATAAGGAAGTTCCCTCTTATCATCAAAGGTATGGAGTTCTACTATGTTTCTGGATTTTGTCTGGGATCCATTGGAAAATTCAGAGCTTGTTCCTGTTGGTCTTGTACTTGTAACTCTTCAGTTGTGTCTTTATTGGAATGAAAGTAGGTTTCTTCGATATTGAACATGGGAGCTGGATTGAAATTTGGTCTTGGTTGAGGTTGTGTTCTCATGCTCCATAAGTATTTCTGGTACTGATGCATTGGTGTTGGTTCTTGCCCTTTCTGTTTGTTTGGTTGATTCTGTTGGAAACGTTGGGGCTGGATTTGTGGCCACATCTGTCTCTAGTTGGTATTTTGCTGCCACTTTGGTCTGAAGGTTGGTTGTTGCGGTTGTGGTCTCATCGGTTGATGTTGTGGTTGTCCAGGTCTTTGAAACTGCTGTATTGGTTGATACATCTGTTGTGGTGTTGACTGTTGGGCGAATTGATAGTTTGCAGCTCTGTGAGGGGTCTGGAGTGGTTTCTTGGGTACTTGTGGATTTCCAAACGATTTTTGCAAATAACGTTTATTATTTTCCTCCTGAATATACTGCATCGCTGTAGCCAAGTCCACTGGTTTCATTGCCCTTATAGTGGATCCCATGGGTTCTCGTAAACAGGCTAGGAATGTTGTTAGAGCTTGCTGCTGGAAGAAGTTCTTCTTGCTTGTCTTGATCGTTTCTTCGGCAGTATTTAATCCGATGTAGTTGGATATGGTGTTCAAAAGTCCCATGACTTTTTCATAGAACTGCTGTGGGGGTTCATTTTGATCTTGTCGTAGGTTGACCAAATCTCTCGTCAGGTAATTCTCGTTCCGTTGGTCCGCGAAGTTCTGGATTAGAGTTTCTTTAATGCTGTTTCAGTCGCTACATCCATAAACTGAGATGACGTCTTTGGCTCTGTCTCTCAGTTTGTTGAGTAGTCCTTGTATTAATATGTGATTTTGGAAACAACCAGGTTCTTCAGCATTCCAGTATTCGTTCAGTAGCATCGTCGATACGTTGATGAACTGGTATTCAGGGACGATCCAGAAATTCTTCAAGTCGAACTGGTTTGCCATATTGACGGGAATTATATTTTGTGCGGGTATTTGAGGAACAATGGGTGGAATAGAATTGGTATTCGTAGGTGGATTTGGTAGAATTGAGGTAGGAGGACGTGAAATGCTACTTGGAATTGATAAATCAGGATTAATTTATGCCAACAGAATAACGATGATGGCTCATTGTATATTGGTTCACCGAAAATGTTCTGCGAAATTGTTCCTATATGCTAGGCTCCTTGATCGACGGTAGTGAAGAAGTATTCTTGTCTACGGCCGAAATTCTTCTTATAGTATTTCCTTTTCTTCGGAACTGGGTTAGTGAATAGTGGATAAACGTTTAATAACGACGAGGATCTTCTAAGGGCTCTTCCACTATCCCAACGACTGCGCCAATTATATTTCTCGTTCACACAAAAGAGTTTTTAAAAACAATTTATTTGAACAGAGTAACAACTTAAAATATAGAAATATGAATACTAACTATTACAATTCGATTGATGGTATTTATATAGAAATTATTGTCGGCTTTGCACGAAACAGCTATAAACTTTTGCAGGTCATCGATCACTAATATTGCTGACATATGAGGTTATCGAACTGTAACTCGCATTAAATGTATTCCCCAAACTACTGCCTTAAAATAGCTCAACATTTCATTTCAGGTTTGCATGCAATGAAGAAAGTTGTTTTTTTAGTTGCGTCGATTTCTGTGATTAGCCACCACTGGAAATTTTGTGTTTTCGTTATATATATATAAATATATTTTTTTGAGGACTATGATATTATTTTGTTGTTTTATGTTATTTTATATTAGTTAGTGTTAATAAATATGTTGAAAATTATATCAAATTGCTTTCCTACATTTATTTCATCAATTTGGTAAATATAAAAGGAATGCTTTCAAAAGTTCAATGCAGTAATTGCAAATGTGTACATTCATTTAATTTCCGTGAGACGTCGTGGGTAGTTACTGGCAATGAGCGTGTTTGCGGTCATAAAGCACTCGCAAATAATTACTAGTGCCTCTATTTTGAATCCACATTGCGAAGTCGCAGATCCCAGCAGTACCTCTTTGCAACTTCTATGCGATGGATTCTGGTTCACTGGGAAACAATTAACACACTTTCAACTCGTTGATAAAGGGGCTGTCTATCAATTTGAATTTCACGCAATTAAAATTTCAATGACCACCCACAGAGTGCGCCTTATTGCCTTTTACTGTTGTCTCCCCTTGTTCTTCCGACTCACTTTAATGTCAATATGTGATCCAAATAAAATGTAGCAATCTCATGAAGAAATTCCTTGAAATTTTTAAAAAAACTATTATTTAATCATACCAGGTATATGATTTGGGATTTTTCCATTTTCAAATAATTTAAAATTTCTTTCCCAAAATTTATGAAATAACATGTTCCACACCTAAAAAATATTTAATTCATTTCAGAATTAATTTTCCCATCAGTTTCATCTTATTTTTTTGAAAAAATTGTATATTGATATATTTTTGAAATATTCTGGAGTAATTGGATAATAATAATCTATTCGAATATTTTAATAATAATCCCAGAAGGATTTTCTGTATTATTCCATTTCGTTGATATTATGATAATCTTCGATGATCTTTCCGAAATATTTTTCAAAAATTCTGGCGTAATATGATAATAATAATCTATTCGAATATTTCAGTAATATTCCTAGAATATTCCATTTAGTTGACAATAGGATAATATTGTAATAATCTTCAAGGATAAAAATATTCCTGGAATATTCATTTCATATTCCTTGAGATTGTTCTCTCATCATCCATTTGGATGATTGAGAGAACGTTCTATGAATATTCTGTGCTATCTGGGTAGCTGTTTCAGATTTGAATCTTCACAGTGTAAGAAGAGAAACAGGTATCATATTTTTATTTACAAAAAAATCCTACCTCTTTTATTATTAATACTTATTCATAATTGATACACTTAGATAAATATATCTTTTGACATCTATAATATGTGAACCACCGCATAGTACTATGCGCTGGGGAGATTGCTTTTCTAAAAAATCTACATTAGCAATACATACCCACTCATACATTAAAGAAGGATGCGTGAACTTGAAGATGTGCCTCCAGTGGGAGCTGAGGAGAGTCCTCGGATTGGATATTGCGGGACTGGTCCATCCGGCCCTACCAGGATTTTCACGAGGAGGAGAATAGAATGAAGTCGCAGTGCGAACTGGAAAACAAGTCTCCAATGGAAGCTGAGGAGGGGGCACCCGCCGGCGCCTCACTGCCCGACTGAGAACCAGCTCTACCAGGACTTTCATAATTTTCATTCATATCTTTGGGTGGTCTAAAAAAAGTTGCTATGGAAAATTGCTAAAAGGTTTAGAAATGATATAGGCACAAAAAAATTGTTTTTTTTCCTGTAGCACTCCAGAATTAAAGACGCTCGTACAGATTTTTTTATTCACATAATTGACCTCTGGAATACGGCTACTTTGTCCCCATTCATTCAATCACCTCTCTATTCTTTACCGTTATCGACATTCCAGTGCATAGACTCAAATTCAAATGACCCTGTATATGTATGTAATGATCTAGATTTTAAATTTTCATGGATATGATGAAGACCAAATTCTATTATCATTGTTGGTTGGTGGCCGATTGAATGCTTTCAGATAGATACGTCTTCATCAATCGAAATATGTTAATTTATAAAAAAAGTCTATCGAAATCTATATGTAGGTTGCATCGATTAGGTTGTCATTAACTCAGTAAAGCATTTCAACAAGACCACAACAACGTACTAATTTACTTATCATTCCCATCGATATTAAATATGGTTCCATACATGTTTCCTACCACGTGCACGCACTCTGAATTATTGTGTTTTCGTAGAGTATAAACTACTGCAATCGATTCACATTAATTATTATGTCGTGCGAGTCATATGAAAAACGCGGTGTACGGGAAAGATGAGGAGACTCAGGAGAAAGGGATTCACCGCCCTAGAAAATGTAGATTACAAAGAGTTATTTATATCTCAGGAAACTTCAATATAGGTACATTTCAAAATAACATAATATTCCACATAAAGGAGTTTAATGATTGCTATTTTGATTTTTTTCTGTCGCTATATAATACCTGTACCATTTGGCATATTCTAGCCTAGTTGGTATTATATCAAACTAATCAATTTTCGGTGGCAGGTCCACAACTTAATAATTGACTATCAAGATATAATTTAGCAGCTACCGTCTCCATCCTGACTTTATGATATAAGACCTAGGCTAGCTGGCTCAGGAACACCAGCGATGTAATTGGTGTTTCATTCTCGTCTAGAGAGTCTCTTCTCCCAAAAATACTATGGATTCATGCTACTCTCGCGAGGTTGGAAAAATAATATATATATATATATATATATCTATTAATCAACAAGATTTGTTTCCTGATTATCACAAGGATAGACAATCCACCTCTGCATGATTGTGAAAGATGTTCAATCATTATCAAAACCATGGGATGTTCGCTAGCAAAACATTAGGGCAACTGAATTCTTCAGTATTCTCTTCATCCAACAATCTAGATTTGATTTCTCGCCATCTTATTTTGCCATGTAAGACAGAATAACCCTTCAAAGTTGATTTTCTTCTGTTTCTATCGAAATATTGTTTTCGTATAGAACGCAGTAAATCCATTTTTTGAATGAATGCATTTTTCACTGATATATGAGATAGTAACTTGAAAATCGTTGTGATAGCTGTGACATCATTCTTTCTCCTTGCTCTGTCGATTTCACTCAATACTTCGCCAGGAGTTGACTGTGAAGGAGGCCATCAGTCTTGAGGTTAATAAACGCAATAATGAAAAAGTTGATAAGCCAAGCTGGACAACATTTTTTGATACGAATGAACAGTCCTAAAGAAAGTGATTTGGAACAAGAATGCGGAATTCAAGGAGAAAATTGGGAAACAATGCCAGGAAATAGAGATATTTGTTCATAAAATAAAAATAAATCAGTAATACTTAAGCGAGGACCTGAAAGACCCGCAATATAGGCCAAAAAATTCTTATAGTATTATAAAAGCTTGTTAGTTCAAGAACAGGTCAGCCAGTGGGTTGAAATAATTAAACAGGTATAATTATTTCGATAAATAAACTCAACAAGAATCTACGCTTCGCTTTATCATACCTTTTTTATTCTCTTGTGTCACATGATATTGTTTTGAATGAAAAACAATTTCCAGTCCACTAAACTCGATTGACCTTCAGAATACACACTGCATTGGTCATCCATTGATGATAATGTATGAACAAGTTTCCATTCTCCAGATAAGGCAAGTTCAAAACTTCGTAAATCAGTAAACTTCTTGCAGCGAAGTGCTCCTGAGACAATTTCCATACAACCGCTCCTGTCTATTCACTCCACATAACTTTGTCCTGTGCACACAAGCTGTCAGCTCGAACCCATTATTACGGGATAAATGGACCCAACCAGCATGTTCACTTCGATAATATCAATAACTTATGGAATATATTCACTTGGAACGTACCCTTTTGAATTTATATACTTCTTATATCGATCGAATCCTATAATTTTGTGTTCTCGGTACAGCAGACTGGAAATGGGAGGATGGTTGAAGCGAAACAATTTTATCAAGTAGTAGATGTTTTAATTGTTGGAAATGTTACTTTTAAAGGAGGAGGAATATTAACAAAAATATTGTTGATAACTGAATATACTGTTTGTCCAAGATTCTAAGAGAATGTAGGTACCTGTTTTGATTGGTTATGGTCTAGGATTGTCATGCTTTATTGCTTCCGGGCAATGATATGAATATTCTGATAAACTGTATTCATACGGCAGTCTTACTAGATGACTATTACCAAATAATATTGATAACGTTTTCGATAAGTTGTTTTGGAAGAGTATGATCACTCAATTATTAATTTGGCTAGCACATTTCCAAAGTTGAGTGCCATAAGTTCAAACGTTCTTTGAAATCCATTTTCAGTGGACCGATTTATTCTGTTCTGAATGAAACCCAGTGCCTTGGACTGGAAACTAGCTGAAAAGATAACGAGGCCAAACAGAATTGGGTGGTCTATGAGTATTTTCCAGCCATCCAAGTCCCCTGGAGAGAAAGGAATATTCCAAAAAGGACTGGAATTGCTGATTTCTCATTTCTGTAGAATATTTAAATCTTGTATAGCTTTACTTACCTACCGAGTGGCAGAAAGAAAGAGATTCATATACCCAAAGCAGAAAGAATATCGACAAATCCTCTCAATATGGACGCCAATATGCGTATCAGCCAAAAAGTAATCTAGACAGGATACTTTCAAAATCTCTGAAGGATAAAGATATAGCCATGCTGACATTCATCGATATTGAGGGGCATTTAACAAAAACAACAAAATAAATCACCAACGTTCTAGAAAGAAATAGAGTTCTTTCTCTCCTATGTCGATGAATAAGAGCCAATTTGGAAAATAGGACAATCATATCCATAGGTCAGAGCCAGACCGGGACGGGTTCTATCTTCCCTACTGTGGGCTATTTTTACGGACCAACCGCTGAAAATGCTAACATCTTGGGATGGGTATATCAAAACCATGGAGACAAGTTAAGGTTACCTTTATACCGAAACCTGGAAAAGTTAGACAGGATTCGGCAAAGTTCCTAAGTATTGTCATTTGTACACAAGACTTTGGAGAAGCTAGTGGATAGACATATTAGGGACGGTGTGCTGGTGGAAAGCCCCTGCACTGCGAACAATATGCCTGCAGGACTGGCTGTTCAACGGAGACAGCACTCCACCAACTAGTAACGAGGATGGAGAACACGCTGGAAAATAAAGAGGTACTATTAGCAGCCTTTCTAGACATAAAAGGAGCATTCGACAATACCTCTATACTATGAACTCAATCACTAGAGCTTTCAGACAGAAAAACCGAGGAACCATGTGTGGTCTGGATAGACTCAATGCTGAGAAATAGACTGATTCACATCACTGTATTAAAGGAGACCGTAGTAGCCAGAGCGACCAGAGGATGCCCACAAGGTGGAGTTCTATCTCCGCTTCTGTGGAATCTGATCGAAGATTTGCTGCTAGAAATACTTAACGAAGCAGGACACCAAGCCCTTGACTATGCTGACGATATCGTGGACTTAGCACAAGGATAATTTAACACACCGGTTATAGAGATCGCATGCAGGAGGCTCTTAACATGGACGGACAACGTCACTTCTAACAAGTCAACCATAGTAGCATTAACCCAAAGACGAAAAACAGAGGGCCTAAAAGCCATACGACTTCGAGGGGAGAACATATAGATAAAGGAAGAAGTCAAGTATCTTGGAGTAATACTAGATTCCAAACTGACTAGTGATAGCCAGACGCACTTTTGAAAAAAATGGGGACTTAAACCACATATGCTGCACTGGTTGTATAGCACGGTTGTCATGCCCTTCATTACATATGCATCTTTGGTGAGGTGGACCAAAACACAACAAAGAGGAGCCGCAACGAGGCTAAGCAAGGTGCGAAGCTTGCTTGTCTTGGAATCGCATGGGCCATCAAATCAACACCAACTGCTGTGATGGAGATACTCCTGGGACTGCCACCTCTCCACTTTATGGTTCATGGCGAGGCAAGGCTTGGTGCCTCCAGACTGCAGATCGCACCCAACCTGAACGTTGGAACAGGACACATGAGAATGGTTAGAATTGTGACCGAGGAACGAGAACGGATCACATTTCGAAACGGTACTCCTTCAACAACCAATTAAGAGTGCTGGTGCCAAACGGAACTGAATGGAACGGCTCACAGCTCAAGGACATTCTACAGGGTAAAATCTGGTACACAGATGGATCCAAGACTGAGAATGGAGCGGGCTTAGGAGTGTTCTCCAAGAATCCGAATATTGGCATCAGCTACTCACTGGGCACCCATACCCATCTCTCTTTCAAGCAGAAGTGTACGCCATCCTTCAATGCGCGAAGAAAAATAATAGGAGAAACGTTGAAAACGCGCATATCAACATCCTATCAGACAGTCAAGCAGCACTGAATGCATTGTGTAGCAAGGAAGTACCGTCCAAACTGGTATTGGACTGCAAAGAAGAACTGAAAACTCTGTCAGATCGGAATCAAGTCAAAGTAATATGGGTCCCATGTCATCAGGGAATTGCAGGCAATGAGAAAGCAGATGAACTCGCACGAAGAGGATCAGAAATGCTCCCAAAGCTAGGAGTACCGAAGTGTACAATAAGAGCGTATGTAAAAGAATGGATTAGGGACAAACACAAAAACCACTGTGACAATGTCCCAGGAAATAAACACAGAGAAGGACCGTGTAACGAAAGAACGGCAGACCTGTTAACGATAAACAGGAGCCAGTTGAGAACCGTTACGGGACTCTTTACTGGACATGCACCAGTGAAGGACCCATTGAAAATAATGGGGCAATACGATGGAGACTTGACCTGCAGACTATGCGGTAAGGATCCAGAAACCGTGAAACACATACTGGGCTATTGCGAAGCTCTAGACCGCAAAAGACAGGCAATTTTCAGGCAGCCATTTGGCGACCCAGAACTATACAGTTCCCACACAATATGGAACTTGTACAAACTCGTACAAGGCACAAAAGTATTTAATTGGGTACTGTGACATTACAACATAGGTAAGATACAATGGGCCAAAAGGCCTAAGTGTCATCGGAGGCAATAGCCTGACCGGACCTACACAGAGGTGGAGGTTTTAGTGAGTATGCCTGATAAAGAGAGTCTCACAGTATTTATTGAGCTTGGAGACTCAATATTTCTCCCTCACAAAACGCTCACAAAACGACGATTGTTAATTCCACAAAGGGAATGGGTACCTGGGAGACTGATGCTACCAGTTTTGAATATTATCCTATGGCTTTATAACAAAGGTCATTGAGCTCATGAAAACATATGGATCGGTGGTATGATGGTCAAAGACTCAGCAGGCTGGGGTAGTTTCAATGCTGGGTAGCATTAATAGGCAATGCTGTTCAGCAGACACTGTAGCCATGAAGACAACCCCAACGGCCGCTTCGGAAGAATTACCTAACATACTACCTCTCACATATACATACAAGAGAAAGCCAGGTCAGTCATCAATAGACTGCGCGGGGGGTAAGCGATCAAAGAATAAAGTTTTAGTAATAATTTCAAAACAATCATAACTGGCAGAGAGGCATGGAAGGAAGGTTCAAAAACTAAATCATGGATATATATTAGTAAGCCCAAGACGAAAGTCTCGTTGAACTTAAGTAAACTTGCTACGGTATTCCAGGTAGAAGTTGCAGCAATACATTAACGTGCAGAAGAGTTTGATCACAGGACCATTGCTATTCACTCTGACAGCCAAGAAGCTATAAAAGCAATCAGTTCCGAGCAAGTTAACTCAAAACTTGTTTACGAATGTCTGGGATCCTTACAAGAGCTGGGAAATCATATCAAACTATCAATATCCTGGGGGCTAGGACAAATAGGATATAAGGGCAACGAATGGGCTGACTCATCAGCACGAGAAGGATCACGAAATGCTATTGGCCTGGAACCCGCTTGTGGTTTTGCGAAAGCCCTGATAAAACCTCACAAGAATACATGGATCAAAGTGCCAGGAATGAGACAAAAAGTTTCTCCCAAGCAGACATTTATTTTTCTTCAACTGTATATTCACTTGCGCAAAAGTTGTGGATAGAAAATTCAATATCCAGCTCATTTATTTCTTTCACCAAGCAAGAGAGTTACAGCCTGCATATTTGATTGAATTTTTTTTTCTGGGTGTATTGGAAAGTTGCTCCGGCTGAATTTCGCCCCTTTTTTACAAGAACGCCAGTTTTTTGCAAGTTATTCAACTGCTTTATATTCATGAAATACATTTGCAATGCAAGACGAAGAATTGCGGCAATGGAGTTATTGCGATTTACATTTATCTTAATTATTCTTCTCTTGCCAGCAATTAACGTGAGGTATTACGAGAATATCTATCATCAACAAATATTTTGAAATTTAGATGTTTTGAAGTATGATTGCGAATAATGAAAAATCAGTAATTGATCTGAATAACAAAAATGGCTACAGCTACATTAAAATTGTTTTTTCCATTAACCAGCTGTCATCCCCCTACGAACGACGGCCCTCAGAAGTCGAAACTTGTGCGATCTAAGGATTAACGAGGTCTTACCTTTTAACGTGCGATTCCTAGCACGAGACCAGTGACAATGCTGGGAAAGGAACCCACGCCCCTCTGATTGATAGACAAGCGCTCTACCATCATGACCACTGCGGCCCATAACATTGGTGACAGTAACTGTTGCATTTTTACTGAAAAAAAGTAAAGAAATGTTTCCACCTATTATAAGTGCCTTTGATGAATTAGTAGTGTTGTCTACTCATTGTAATTTGTAGTATAACTCGTTTCAAGGGACAATTGAAAAAGGATATCAGTGAACTACATGAAATTTTGGTATTATTGCTTCTGAGTTTCTCAACAGTAAATAACTTTTTATATTGGATAAATTTTGTATTTCAAAATTATAATTTTACAGGTAAATCAGACATGAAAAAAAGTTTGTTTGATGTCAGTTTTTCGAGTAGAACTATTTGTGGAAAAAGTTCGAGTGCTTTTTCTTAAGATAAATCAGCAACAATATGAATACACTACAATAATTGTTAATAATTGTTATTTCCGTCAACCCTAAAGAGTACAACCCTCAAAAGTCATCGAAAGACTTGTCTGAGCTAGGGAAGACGCAGCCCTTACCTTTTAACATTTGATGCCATGCACGAGACCGATGACCATGCTGGGAATCGAACCCATGGCCCTTAGGTTAAGAGACAAGCGCTCTACCATCATGACCATCACGGTCAAGACCTTCATTGAAACGATTATTTGACTGAGTAGTGATTAGAAACCCAATTGATTAGATGTTTTTTTTGTGATTTGTTCTTACCGAACTTTTCCAAAAACACTCATATTGGGCCAACAGTACTCAGCAATCTTCCTTGCTCACACAAGCTCTGCTTTTATGTAGACGTTGAATGCCACATATTGACATCAATACTTGATTTTTGAATGGAACACTTCTGGTTTGAATCTAGGTGCTGTGATTTACTTAAAATCATTCCTCAAGGGTGGCTGAGGCGTTACAGCCAACAGGATTGGCGACCTGTGGGCCCTAGCTTACCGTACACCAACGTTAAAAATACACATGTTCCCCGACACTTAACACACACCCACTCACCCCGAGGGGTGCGAGAACTTGAAAGTCTGCCTCCAGTGGGAGCTAACGAGGGGCCTCGGATAGGGTGCTGCGGAACTGGTAGCCGGTGATGAATCACCCGCGGCCGCCGCTTCGCCCGGTTGAGAACCAGCCCTACTAGGGTTTTCACGAGGAAGCGGATCGAAGGAACTCGCTGCGGGAACTGGAAAATCTGGTCTTCGGTGGGAGCCAAGGAGGGGCCTTGGTTCGGGTGCTGCGGGACTGGTAGCCGATGAATGAATCACCCGCGGCCGCCGCACCATCCGATCAAGAACCATCCCTACCAGGACTTTACCGAGGAGGCGAATGGAAGGAACTCGCAGTGAGAACTGGAGAAATAGTCTCCAAAGAAAGCTGAGGAGGGGCCTCGGATCGGATATTGCGGGTCTGGTAGCCGGTGATGAAATCACCCGCGGCCGCCGCACCGCCCGACCGAGAACCAGCACTACCAGGGCTTGAAGTGGCGGATTGAAGGAACTCGCTCCCTTGACAAGCACATACACACTACACACCCAGATTTTGAGGAGAGCAGGTGGAAACCACAGGCAGGCAGAACACCATGCATGAGGAGAACAGGGGATAGCAGGGGGCTTACTTGCTTGGCTGTTACAACAGCCTCCCCATAAGTACTACTACTACTACTACTACTACTACTACTACTACTCAAAATCATCATAAATTACATAAAGTTATCGAAAAAAACAAATTTGACTAGTTAGCAACAGTTTAAATGACTGGGATGATTTTAATCTTTCGATTTTTATTGCAGAACTTTTTGTTTTTTTAATGGCAACACCCGCAGCACATGCAAGTACTTTTTATTTCCTAGTTTCTTCAGTTAAATTGATTTATTTTGATTGTAGGCATCATCTGAATTGTTAAGGCGGATTTATCGGATTCGCAATTCACAATTTAATGCATATGCATAATTTTAAAGTACAATTTATAACATTTCATTACTCAGATTCATATGAAACTATTTAGGAATTATAAATTATAAAACTGGTAAATGGTTTCATATGAATCTGAGTATTGAAATGTTATAAATTGTACTTTAAAATTATGCATGTGCATTAAATTGTGCATTATGAATCCGATAAATCCGCCTTTAAATGAAAATCTTAGTTCCCTCGTTTTCCCCAGTTTACACGAGTCTTTTGAGGTTTACAGTCAGTATACCTATATATAGATAACCAAAACTCGAACAAGCAATTCAACCTTTGTGGAATAATTCAGATTCGTCAGAACAGGAGTTACTATTCCCATATCAATTCCGTGTGAAGTGTCAGCTCCCGATTCCGTACCTACTAGAATTACAAATTACACTTCAAGCATTTCACGAATGGAATGGCGTAATATCAAATATCAACTTTGATTCCCACATCCTAATGAAATATTTCAAATAGCGATGTTATAATTGTTAGAATCCTACTATCGTCGGTACACAAAGAAAGGAATGCGTTCAAATATGCATCTAAACAATAGTCGTTTCGTACATGAAAACAATTGCTGTGAAACTAGGTATTGAAACAACTAGCGTGTTCCTTTCAGTGAGCGATTTGGTTACACTCGGAATTATTCCATTTATTTTAATTAGCTACGAAATGGAATGTTCGAGGTCATTCCTGTGTGTTGCAATGTTAATGGATATAATCGAACATGGAATACTCGGAACATACCACGCTGGGTCATCGTGCAACGTGTACCACACTGTTAGATAATGTAAAATTGATGTTTGACACATCAAGGAGTGATAGTAGGGTGATTGCACCAGTTTGCAGGCCACTTCGAGTTAGTTGTCGGCCGTTTTCGTAATTTTCATGAAATGAAATAGTACCTCCCCACATTCGGAAATCCCGCAAAACTTTCAGCCACCGTCTCTCCTCAATTCTGTTTATTTTATATATCAAGTCAGTTGATGGTGGTCGAAGTATCCGATGCTCGGGTATTTTGCTGTGTTGAAAAAAAAATGTGGAGCACAATTTTTCAACAGTAAGTATTTGTCGTATTTTAGAGTCTCAAAATGATTTTATTTACAACCATAAATGTAATGCTGTCATTACTAACGTCAATGAAGGTTGGGAAGTGTCACATTACACACCTCTACTCCTTGACCTCACTTCCCGCCCTCATTTCCCGCCCTCATTTCATCTATTCTATCTATTCTTTTCTCTGGCACCAAGCCCTGGACTGCTGCGTGAGCAGCCTGTCGTATTTCTGGTGGGGTAAGACGATCAAATGGGAAAAAATGTAACTATTGTGATGAGCAGTACATTGGTCATAGAAAATTTACGGGGATTCTCGCCCTTCCCAACTTATACAGGGAAAACTGAAAATGCTGTTTTCGGTTTTTTACGAATAGAATGGTTATTTCAGAAAATATAAAAAATGAAAAAGGAAAGTTTTATTGTATTCAAAATGCACTATCAATATTTGTGATGGAATAGACAGGTCCGTATTTGAAAAGAGTTGTTGATGGTGGCCGTGTTGACACGAAATGTTTAATTAAAAATTTATCATTACGTAGTTCTAGTACATTTTGAATACAATTAAACTTTCCTCTTTCATTTTTTTATATTTTCTGAAATAACCATTCTATTAGTAAAAAACCGAAAACAGCATTTTTAGTTTTCCCTGTATAAGTCTGGAAGGGCGAGAGTCCCTGTAGATTTTCTCTGGCCAATTTACTGCCTACCACAATAGTTACATTTTTTCCCAATTAATCGTCTTTGTATCTATTACGGTTTAGAATATAGCAATGTTCCCACATGATAAAAGAAACGGCCTGTATATTATTCAGGTGTATTTCGCTAATGTTCACTCCCAGTAAGGTATTCAGCTCATTAACAACTGTATGGGCAATATCAGGTTCGTCATTTACATCGATATAACACCCAAAATAACCAGTTTCCTACAACAGAGAAAACATTATTACTGAATTATAAAATTATTACTGAAAGTGATGCAGTTCGATGTAGATATATTATTGATGACACTTGGTAAAATTTTATTATTTTTTGTATTTGCTACTGGTCAACTGACGATGACACAAAAGGAGCCCAACCTAATATTATTATCAATTTTTGTTGGAGTCCTGTGTCTATATTATATAAACTGAGATATCATAAAGTTTGTTATTTGAATATTTGTGAAGGTTGCCGTCTTTTCACCTTTGTGGATCTTTACATTCGAAAACAGGCGATGCGTCAAGTTTAAACATTCGTGATCAGAACGGTTCACAAATTAAGTTTGGAACTTAAATGGAGTCTGTGAATGTACATTTTCTCCAAATAGTTTGTGCATAAGCGACTAGCGAGAAGCGGAATTACAAAGCGGACAAAAGACTTGAGGAACAAGGTGAATATGACCTTGGTCCTTGTGTTATGGGATTGCAACTGTAACTTCCACCTTCATACAACTCCAGGCGACGCGAATGTATGATGTCATAAAGGATACAATGATGCCGTTCCAGAAAATATACAAACCATTTCCTTTCCTTCATATTCTTATCATTTCTTATACTCTTCAAATGTAATATATTTTCAGAATATGCTAATTGTATGCTATATAAACATTAGATCGCTACCGGCAAATCTTAATGAATTTTAAAATAAGATTATCGATGCAGATTGCGATGATATTCAAATTTCAGTGACATGAATTTTCTCTATAGGCAGCAACAAAAAGAGTCTTACTCAGTTTACCTTTTTACGCTAAGATAAGCCCACAAAAGTCGGAGGTAACCAATCCGATGAATTTATTTATTTATTAAAACTATTAATAAGCGAAAATATTTTATTGCTATAAACCACAACACCCTGTTATTTGGAACCCATGTATCAATTTTGAAAAATTTAAATTTCAAGTTATAGTACCTTCTCGACGAACCGTATTCAAAGATGTAGGCCTACTATATGCTCCGATTAGTCGAAATTTTGAGAAGGACCATTAGGCATTTCCTCTTGGAAAAATGGATAGCCTATTCAATTTGGGCATATTTTGAACACCTTTATACCAAGTTTCAGCTCAATATCTCATATAGGGTGTTAGTTATATGATGGCGAATTGCCAAATTTAGACTTTTTCGACTGACTTTGCAGTCGTCATTAGGTGGAAATCTATCGTCCTGGGCCCCACCACCTTGCCGTTGACCCCTATTCCAATGGGTCGATTTCATTCATTATTCTCATTATTATTCTCCAAAATTAATCAATTCATACAGATCTAGATCATCAACATTAAAATTGTTGTGAGATGTTGATGCTTCACATTGACTTTGATCAAGTGAATCACCAAGACTGTGTGGTGGAATATCTGCATTAAAAATAAGAAATCTAGAAAATTAAATGGAAAATTTTATGAGAAACTCGCAATACTAATTATTGTAAACAAATTTTCAATATAATGCTAAACATAATTGTGATTATGAGGTTATTGATATAGATACATATATTAAATAGAAAAAAATAAATAGATACTAGACCTGATGAAGAAGGCAAAGTAGATTTTCTTAGAATTTTTGTAACAATGAACATGATATCCGCCTTCGGGGTTAACATTGGAGGGGAAATCAATATTATTACATTCAAATCTATGTTTTTTTTATTTCCAATACTTGCTGAATTATTTTAATTTTTTTTCATTGAAAACAATCACTTTTTTAATGTCTTTTGAACAAATTACGTAGTCTAACTTTTCACTACTCATTGTAAATGGACTCCGCTATGCAATAAGGAACCAACTACTTCCAAACAAAATGAGATATGCCGTGTTTTAGAACTCAAATATCGTTCTTAAGGTTCTGTAGTTTGTTTCTTAAGGTTATAATTCGATAGAAAAAACATTAAACAATTAAAAATGTCCTTCTTTAAAAGCAATATCATTTTCAATAATTAGTAGACTACTTTTTTCAAATAATCAACAATACAATAAAACATTGCGCGAGACACACGAACACGTTGCATTATTAAACTACTGATGATTTTATTCCTACTCCAAAATCACTGAAACACGCAATCGTGTTGTGAGTCATGTGGTCTCGCGAAAGCCTGTCTCACATTTTAGGCTAATTAAGTTTGGGAGCCTCCGAACTTAATTTTTGAAAAACAAAAATTCCTTTAAAAAAACTCGAAAATCAAAAATTATGAGTTACAACGTATTTTTATTAGCAATGTCAAAGCCAATGGTACAATTAGAACTAACTAAAAAATGAAAAAAGCATATATTTATAAGTTCATGTTATCTCGGATAAAAATGCAGAATTCAGCGGATTCTAAGTGTCCAACCCGATGATCTTCAATGTAAATGCACTCTGGGATGCTGTCTTCGTAATCTACACAATACGGGGAATCGTTACATAACACCTCCCCCCATTGTTTGGAAATCGGGATTGATTTATCGGTCCTCATTTTCAATCCTCAGGTCTTCTATTGGTATGGGATGAGTTGATGGTTCCAATACAGTAGTGGAACTTACGGAACCGTTCATCCCCTTGTACTTCTTTATATATATTGTTAAGAAGAAGTAGGCTGCAATACAGGCTATGGCGATGTATAGCAAAACGGTCCATATGTTGGTTCGTGAAGAAATGAAAGGCTCGTTGTTGCAGAACAACTCCACACCAAGGACTGTATGATTACTTATTTTAATCCTTAGAAAGAAAAGCCCACAACTACTTTTCCTTCAACTATATTTTCCCAATTTTACGTAACAAACTTTTCTGACATTACCATTTCTTTTCTGACATGATGACATTTCATACATACTAGATTGAAACATTAGTTCGTAACATACCCCCCACCTTGAAAGAATTTCTTTCAAATCAATTAACACAATTTAAACATTAAACAAATAAAATTGGCAAATCAATTAATTTTCTGGCCATTGATATTATCGTCTATAGGTAAAGGACAGATCTTAGAAATTGCCCGTTTAATCTCACCACTAGTAGTTTTAATTCTTGCCACCCGCGATTTTTTATCAGGTCCAAATTATACAGCGACTATGCGACCAAGCCGCCATTGCATTGGAGGTAGATTATCCTCACGAACTACCACCAACTGTCCAACCTTCAAATTTTCAGATTCTGAACTCCATTTGTTCCGATGTTGTAACTCCGTAATATATTCTTTAGACCACCTGGTCCAGAAATGTTGTGATAACATTTGTATGTGCTGGAATTTGGAAAGGCGATTTTCTGGTATATCCTTCAGGTTTGGATCTGGTATGGAAGTGAGCCGTTTGCCAATAAGGAAATGTGCAGGGGTTAGCACATCCATATCATCAGGGGAAAAGGAAAGAGGGACCAGAGGACGGGAGTTTAAAATCGCCTCCACTTGTGTGAGCAGGGTATAGAACTGTTCAAACGTCAAACATGAATTATTCGTAACCCGTTTCAAATGAAATTTGCATGATTTCACCCCTGCTTCCCATAACCCGCCAAAATTTGGTGAATTAACAGGAATGAACTTCCAGTTTATACCTTCATCCAAACATAATGATTCTAAAGATTCAATCTCATGTTTAAGAAATCTCCCCAAAGAGTCTAGATCTTTAGTAGCTCCAATAAACGTAGAACCATTATCTGAGTATATTGTAGTAGGTTTACCCCGTCTGGATACAAATCTTCTTAGGGTTGCAATGAAAGCTTCAGATGATAAACTAGATACTAATTCTAAATGTATTGCTCTAGTAGAGAAACACACAAACAGGCATACATAACATTTCCACGACCAGATTTATCTTTGATTCTAAATGGGCCTGCATAGTCTACACCAGTCGTAAAAAATGGAGGCATCGCACGGACTCTCATTTCTGGAAGAATACCCATGACCTGGTTTATACCTTTAGGATTCACTTTGAAGCATTTAACACATTTAAAAATAACTTTCCGTACCAAATTCCTCCCTCCTATCGGCCAGTAATTTTCTCTTATTGATAAGAGTAGTGGATGTTTCTTTGCATAGTCCAATTCAGATAACTGAAGTCTACCCCCCACCCTAAGGAAACCAGACTCATCAATAAAAGGACTCAATCGGCTAATGCCTTTAGATTTTATTTGCTTTCGACTTTGTAAATCATTTAATTCCTGAGAAAAAGATTCTTGTTGAGACCATTTGACCAACCATTGCAAAGAGCCTTCCAATTCAGCTGGTGCAGTAGGGTGCTTGCAATTATGCATGAACCTCAAGCAATAAGCTACAGTTTTTTTTAGTCTATTAAAATTAGAAAACCTCTCGAAAGGAAATGAAAAATTAACTTCCCTAACTTGACCAACCAATACCTTGTTTTTCATATCAGGCATTCCATCTAATTGCTGAAATTTTGACTCTGGCCATGAGTCTTGAGGGAAAGAAAGCCACCATGGCCCCCTCCACCACTTTTCATTACCACCAATTTTATCAGGTAAAACACCACGGGACAATACATCTGCAGGGTTTTCTTCGGATCTAACATGAAACCATTCATCAGGATTGCTCAAATTTTGAATTTGGGATACTCTATTTCCAACGAATGTTTGCAGAGCACTAGGTGATACAGAAATCCAGTTGAGTACAACTGTAGAATCTGTCCAAAACATCGTACACGAAAACTCAATTTTCATTGAGTCTTTGATTTTCTTGACTAATTTAGCTAATACCAGAGCTCCACATAGTTCCAATCTAGGAACAGTCAATAATTTCAAAGGTGATACTTTGACCTTGGCACATACCAATTCCACTTTAATCTCCCCACTCTCACCAATAGTGCGGATGTATACACAACCACCATAAGCATCAAGGGACGAATCACAAAAACCATGAATTTCAACCACCACAGGTTTACTACTCATGACATGCCTTGGAATTTGCAAAGTATTTAATGCAGGGAATTTCTCACGTAATAGATACCACTCTCTATGTAGTTCAGATGGGAGAGTTTCATCCCAGTTGAGCTTGAGAGACCACAATTTCTGGAGCAATATTTTCACTAGGATAACACATGGCCCCAATAACCCAAGAGGGTCGAATATTCTCGAAATGTCAGATAATACTGACCGTTTTGTAATTGAAATGCTTGATGAAAATTCAATGTTGTACATTAAAACATCAACTCTGAATGACCAATACAAACCCAAAGTTTTGTTAGTACCTTTCTCGCCAAAGTGAAATTTATCTTCACCAGATTTGAGTGAATGTACTTGTTGTAATACTGTTGAATCATTTGAGATCCACTTCCTCAATTCAAAACAAGCAGAGGAGAGAATTGATGACACTTGCTTACATAAAGATACAGCATCCTGAGTATTGTCTGCACCAGACAACATGTCATCTACATAGAAGTCGTGTAGTATAACCTCTGAAGCTTTTGGAAAGTCATGTAAATTGTCTATCGCAAGTTGTTTTAGACACCTTATTGCCAAAAAAGGTGCTGACTTTGTTCCATAGCTCACAGTATTGAGAGTATATTCACCAATTTCTTTATTGGGATCGGATCTCCAAAAGATTTTCTGAAGAGACCTCTGATCTTCCTGAACCAACACCATTCGATACATTTTTGCGATATCTGAGCAAACTACCACAGGATATTTCCTAAACCTCAACAGAATTGATACCAAATCATCCTGTATGTTTGCTCCCCTATACTGGATGTCATTGAATGATAAGGCAGTGTCTGTAGGAGCAGATCCATTGAAAACTACTCGTAACTTTGTTGTGAGACTTGAATCATTCAATACACCATGATGAGGAAAATAATATGACACTTCGCCACGTTTGAACTTCGGTTCAACCAAGGACATATGTCCCATGTCTTTATATTCCTCCATGAAATCTATATATAATTTTCTCATAACTGGATTTTTTTTTCAAACTTTTCTCCAATGCCAAAATTCTTTTCAGTGCATATTCCCTCGAATCCCCCAACTTTGATGGAGAATCTAATAATGGTATTTGTACCATAAACCTACCATTTTCACAACGTGTTGTTGTTTCCACAAATATCCTTTCACACATTTTATCATCTTCAGACATACTACAACTTAGTGATGGAGGTTCCTCCAAAGCCCAAAATTCAGATAATTGATCTTGTATATCAGTACTCAAATTCAAATTACAATGAACTTTTTGATTCTGAACTGACAGAAGAGACCCTGACACAATCCATCCCAAACGAGTTTTTTGAAGTATTGGCTGATTTTTACCCAAATTCACTTGCCCAATGCAAAGTAGATTATAAAAATTATCAGCCCCAAGCAACAAATCAATTTTACCTTGCTTATAGAAACCAGGATCTGCAAGAACCAAATGACTTGGTAATTCCAAATTTGAAATATTCAAAGTCTTACTAGGCATTGAATCACTTATCTCTGGTACGAGCAAACATGAAATATTCTTTTCAAATGAATTGTGAAGAGATTTTATTTTCACATGACACCTATTTTTTATACTAGACACAGCTTGGTTTATTCCCATTATTGACACATCGAAACTTTCCAATGAAATATTCAAACGTTCACACAAATGAACGGTTATGAGGTTTGATTGTGATCCATTATCAAGAAGTACCCGACAAATATGAGGAAAACCATTTGAATCCAATATTTCAACCAATGCGGTCGATAACAATACCTCACATTGTTTCAGAACACCATTTTCAATGAACATTGATCCAATCAATGAACTTTCAGCTGATTGTTGTAAGGGTTGTGCTGGTACATGACTACTTGTACTTTGAGATACTTGCGGAACAGATGCAGGACCATCATTATTTGTTGGTTTTTTCTCGAAATGTAATAAGGTGTGGTGTTTCCGACCACATCTTCTACACCCACTAGCTTCACATTCTCTACTGATATGTGCAGCTTTCTTTAAACAATTTAAACATAACCTTAGTTTTTTAGCTTGCTCAAATCTAGAATGTGTGTTGAATTTCAAGAATTTTTCACAATTTGTAATGAAATGATTGTTATTGCAAAAAACACAAGAAACACTGCCTATCATTGGACTTACCATCATATCTACCCCTTTGCGTATTTTGGCCACCTCTCTTACCATTTTCCAATGTTTCCAGTAATTGTGCCTTATTTTTTAAAAAGACTTTGAATTCTTCTAAACTTGCTACCCTACCTTTCGGTTTTTCTTCTTCCCATTCTCGTTTTGAAATTGCATCCAGTTTCTCGCTAATTATAAAAATTATAATTACATCCCACGATTTGACAGATTGTCCTAAATTTTCCAAAGATCGTAAATGCTTTGTAAGTGCATCCAAAAGGTTTCTCATTTCTAAAGCAGATTCGTTTACCAACAATGTAATATTAAACAATGCTTTTAAATGATTGTTAACCAGTAATGGAGTATTATTGTACCTTTCGCAGAGTAAGTCCCATGAAATCTTATAATTCTCCGCTGAAAATTCCAATGAATGTATCACCTGTCTTGCATCACCCTCTAAAGCACTACGCAAAAAGTGAAATTTCTCAATGTCACCAATAGACTCATTTTTATGAATTAGAGATTGAAAAGTGTCCCTAAACTCTAACCAATTTTCAAATGCACCAGAAAATTTAGAGATTGGTATAGGAGGCAACTGAGGTTTTGACTTCAAGCCTACTATAGTACCAGAACCCTGAAGGAGTTTCTTACTTGAAGTGCGTGACTTATTAGATATAAATGAAAGTGCATCATCATCATGTTGAGTTGAATCCTTTTTTTCCAAAATATTTTTACAAACTGCCATCGTTTTATGATAAAGTATTTCAAAATCTGACCCAATTTGCAGTTGATTCTCTAAATCTTCTTCCTCGACCATTAATTCAATTGACTTTTGTAATTTATCAAATTCAGGTAATAAACTGTACATTTTATTCATACGATCTCCCATTTCAATAAATATTACTTCATCAACCATTTCACTATCATTTTGTAGCTGTGTAACTACCTCATCAACAAAATTTTTGAAAACAGACGACTTTTCACACAACCGCGCCTTCTAACCAAAATTTTCAAATCGTTTGCCATTATTTACTTTCTTGATAGAAATATATTGAAATATCCAATAAAAACCAATATTTGTCAATTTCCACCCACTCACACAGTAGAAGTGACTTTTTTAGGAAATGGGAATGAAAGGAAATAAAACGACTCACCTATTTGCGAATGTACCAAATACCAATACCAATTTTACGCTGCCACTGGATTTTGCCTCTCTGAACGCAGTGCACCAGGCCTCTTGTCTACGAAGATGCTGTCGTCCCACGGCACCAACTCCTTCCACTTGCAGCTCTCGTTTCCGTAATTACTCGTAGAAGTCTCTGCCGTTCTATGCGTCGACCCAATACGTATACTCAAGCATATACACCAAATTGTCAACCGGCTTCTTTACTTTAGTGTCAGTCTCAGGAATCAAATAAAACTGACAAATCCAATATCTGCTCATACAACTGTTAAAGTACCAATACCTCGTTGTATTTCAGATAAATCCATCCAACTTTAGCCGCTTTTCAGTATCAATCGACTGCCAAACCACATGCAAATCGATACAATACGCCGCTTCCACGAAATTTTCAAATCCAATATCCGGCTCGAAGGACCAAATTTTATGTTGCAGAACAACTCCACACCAAGGACTGTATGATTACTTATTTTAATCCTTAGAAAGAAAAGCCCACAACTACTTTTCCTTCAACTATATTTTCCCAATTTTACGTAACAAACTTTTCTGACATTACCATTTCTTTTCTGTCATGATGACATTTCATACATACTAGATTGAAACATTAGTTCGTAACACTCGTCTTCTTGAAGTTTTTCTTTCACATTATCCAGTCTGTTTCGGATGGTTTCTAGGTCATCAAGATCTAGTGATTCTAGATGAATTGGTGGCATTTCTTGAAGGTTTCTTTTGACGTTTTCTTCTATGTCTATGTCTAGGTGTGGCACTTTTATGATTTTGGTAACAGCATTCGGGTTCTTGTACGTCTGTAATATGGTGGTGTCGATTTTCATTTTACAATATTTGGGAACTTCTATGACATAGGTGCCCTTCAGGGATGACATCTCTTCATCGTTACCACAAATTGATGTTTCGTTGGGGAATATTGCAATCCATTGATTGGTATTTATCTTCTGAATTTTCTGGTCCTGGAGTTTGAGGTGTTCCGGATGGCAGCTTCCATAGTCTTTGGTGAAACGGATGAGTTGTACTTCACATGGTGTCTCGAATTCCATTGGGTTCCATTCTGGTAGGGTGCAAAGCGCTTCTCCGGGAATGACTTCATGGCATGGTTCATTCGAAAATAAGTAGTGATGCTCATTGAGAAAAAGGAATTTAGTTTTGGGTACTATAATTTGGAAAAGGTTATGTTGTGTTTCGATGGGAAGGGAGTAAAGGTGATGGTAATTGTAACGATATTGTTCTGTAATTGGTACTTCTAAGATAAATACTATTTTAGCATGTTTTTGGTAGGCCTTTATTTTCGTTATCTTCTCAAAGATGACTATTTTATCTCTGCTCGGTTCATATGGGAGGATGGCATCATCTAAGTAGTCAGAGATGAACGTTAACTCTTCCAATAGGTCGTCGACTTCTATGATGGATGGATGAAGCACTCCTATTTTGGCAAAGGTCATTGCTGTTTCTAAGTCTTCCATATGATGGCATCTGTGGCTGCTATCACAGTATTTGAGTTCAGTAGTTCATATGTATCAGTATTTTGAAGGAACTGTTTTCTAATGGCTGTTTCAATTGCTGCTATTTCTATAGCGTTCTTGCTTTGGACAGGATACGCTTTACCAAATTTAGAGAATTCGTCCACTATGGTGAAAAATGTTTGACCTTCGATTGTGAATAGATCGGCATTCAATTTCTCGATGGGCTTCGTTGCGGTCTTTGTGATTCTGAGAGGTATCGTTGGTCGATGTCTTTCGTATTTAGTTTTCTTACATACCAAACAAGAATTAATGATATTTTCAATTGATTTTTTCATATTATGTCAAAAGTACTTTCTATTAATGTTTTTGTATGTTTCATTTATACCGCGATGGTTAGTTTTTCCTTCGTGGTAGTTTTTTATTAATTATTTTTGCTCTGCAGGGTCGTCTATGGTGATGGTTCTATTCACGCACCTTATCAAAATCGGGTGGTCTTTATTGAATGTTGTACAGAACGTCTCACAGAAATCTCTGTACATTTTTTCCTTGTCGAAGAAACAGAAATATTTTTTCCGAGGTTCACAATATTGAATCAAAAAAGATTTGATTTCGTCTTCGTTGTTTTCTTGCGATATTTGGGCATGGATGATGACCTGTTTTCCTCGTCGAATGATTTTGGGCTGCACAGGATTGTTGAAAACAGTGATGATGATGAACTGCTTTTCTTTTTTGTCGATCGCATCTTGAATAATCGATATGCTGTCTGACGGGTCTTATTCTTGTCTGGAGTTCATAGTGATTTCCGTATTTTCGGGTGTGTGTTCCGGTAGTATTGGAATTGCGAGTTCCATTTGTTCTGAAAGTTCAGGTGGTGAATTGGGTAATTGATGGTTTCTTTCTTGATTATCAAGATCCATTAGTTCTGCAGTGTTCAATTGGCTACGGTGGTCTTCTTCCATATTTACTAAATCGTCAAGTAGTTGATCAAGTTCGGGATCTATCTCAACCTGTGTCGATCTGACATCGATGTCCATGGAATTGATTTGTATTCCGGAGAGGGCATCGGCATTTGTATTGCATTTCCCTTTTTTATATACTACAACATAGTTATACTCTTCGAGGCGTAGTCTCCATCTGGCTAGTTTCATATCAGGTACTTCAAAAGAGAAAGGCCACTGGAGTGGGCGGTGGTCAGTGTAGATGGTAAATTTTCTTCCATATAAATAAGGGCGGAATGTCTTTGTGGCCCAAATGATGGCTAGTAATTCTTTCTCAATCGTTGAATATTTCTGCTCGGTATCGTTTAGTGTCCTTGATGCGTAGGCGATTGGTTTGTCTTTTCCAACTTCACTTTGTGATAATACGGCTCCAAGGGCAATGTTACTGGCATCTGTAGTCAATATAAATGGCCTTGAAAAATCTGGAAACTGTTATATTGGATCATTCAATAAAATTTTCTTACAATTTTCGAAGCCTTCAATGAATTCCAATGAATGAATGACCTTGGCGTTTTTCTTTAGGCATCTGGTCAATGGCTTGGTGAGTTTAGCAAAGTCTTTTATAAACCTTCGATAGTAGCCAAGTAAGCCTAGGAATCCCTTTATCTCTTTTTGTGTCTTAGGTATAGGAAAGTGTTGAACAGCTTTCACTTTCTCTGGGTTTGGCTTGTTCCCTTCTGGCGTGATGATATGTCTGAGGTAGGCGACCTCTTTTCTTAGGAATTCACTTTTATCTTGTTGGATTGCCTTAATATTTCGAATACTTCTCTCAGACGTTCTATGTGTTCTTGTAAAGACGTCGAAAAAACTTCAATATCGTCTAGATATACCAAACACTTCTCATTCTGTATGCCTCGTAAGATGTTGTCCATAACGCGTTCAAAAGTTGCAGGGGCATTTTTCAACCCGACTGGCATGCGTTGGTATTCATAGTGACCATTTTCAGTGCTGAAAGCCGTCTTCTCACGTTCTTCCATTTGTACTTGATGAGAGCCTGAAGCAAGATCAAGGGTCGTGAAATATTGGCTTCTCCCAAGTTTGTCCAGTATTTCCGTAATATTAGGAAGTGGATATTTTTCGTCCACCGTTTTCTGATTGAGCTTCCTATAATCGATCACTAGTCTCCATTTCTTTTTTCCAGATGCGTCCATTTTCTTGGGCACTACCCATATAGGTGAGCTCCATAGTGACGTAGATGGTCGTATGATTCCTTGTTGTAACATAGACTGAATTTGGGATCGGATCTCTTGCTGATGTATTTGAGGGTATCTGTAAGATTTGGTGAATATTGGGGTATCGTCTGTCAATGTTATATTGTGTTTGATTTGGTTATTGGAAGTGAGAGGAATTTGTTCGCAGTGAAATATATCTTTATAGTCACGGCAGAGTTGTTCGATCGCTAATTTTTCTTCAGGATTCATGTGTTCCAATCGTATGTTCTTCAAGTTTTTATTTCGAACATTTTCATAGTGGTTTTCATTCATCTGTACTCCTGGTTCGTCAAAACCATTGATTTCAAATGCTTCTATTGGCTCAATTTCGATGGATTCGAATAGATCGAAAGAGAGTTTTTGTTCAGTTGGGTTGATCAATGTCATGAAAGCCTTTTGATTTTTGACTAACACGTACGCTGCTGGCATTTCCAATTCTTGAAATTTTCTGAAAGGTATCACTCCTTCATTTAAGTTTTTATTGACGGGTATTTCCACAATGTGTTGTTCTTGGCCATAACTCAAGATCGAATATTGATTTTTTTGATTGCGTAGATTGTCTTGGTTTAGCTTGATCTTTATCGAAGTTGAGTGGGATGATCGCTTCCTTCGTGACCAGGGCGTTCTTGTTCAGGTCAACAGTTGCTCCAATATTTCGAAGTAAATCGATTCCAATGAGTCCACCATATTTGGGGTTGAAATCTATTATATAAAATTTTTGGTAAATGTCCTGCCTTTTGAAAATTATTGGTAGTGGTATAGTTATACTATATTTGTGCGTAGATGTGTTGTGTGCAGACTGTATTTGAAAAGGATCTTCCTGAATGTGGTGTGGGTAAAACGTACTTGCAACGCCTGGGCTAATGAGTGTTTTTGTGGATCCGGTATCGATCATGAATTTTGTTTTGGTTTCTGGTATAATAATATATGGAAGTTTGGAAAACGTTGTTGCATTGATAATTCCTACGTTGTCTGATTATTCGATGGGGTAATCTGAAAATTTTGATCTTCATGCGATTCGTTTTCATATTCATTTTGGGGTTGTGTTGTTTCGGTTGAATATCCTGGATAGTACTTTTCTTCGATCTGATCGGTTGGATAATATTGATCGTATTGATAATCTTGATATTCCGCTGATTGGTCTCCATCTTCTTGCCAGAATAGTTCTTCTGACATGAAATTGGGTTTAGGTTTCGGCTGCGTATTTTTTGAAAAATTTCCCGAAGATGTGTCCATTGGGGTTGGTCTAGAGAGTGGGCGATATGGATTAGATTGAAAAACATTTCTTTGTGGTGGTCGAAATCATTGGTTGCCTTGAGGTTGGGTGAAATTCCAATTAGGTTGCCTTGAAGGTGGTCTCTGAAACGTTGGCTGGTTCGCAGGTACGAATGGTCTTATTGGTCTGGGTACAAAATTTTGGCGGTTTTAAAGGGGTGCTTGCATGGGTCTAACTGCTTTATTTCTTGATTGAAAGTTGTTGAAATTTGGTGGAGATGTTCTAGGTTCTCTTCTCTGTTGCTGAATCAGATTGTTCGTTCTGTTCCTGGCATATGAAATATTTTCTTCACATAAAACTTGTACAAGTGCTGTTTCAATATTTGTGGGTCCTCTTGAACGAATTATTGATCCAAGTGGTTCCTTCAGTCCGGTGAGGAAAGCTTTCAATGTGAGGTTATCGTATATAGTGGTTTTGACTGCTCTCACTAGTGCATTGGGTTCGTTGCATGCGAGGTTTGAAAGAAGTAAGCTTCTTAGGTTTTGACATCTAGATCCATATTGTTGGGGTGATTCGTTCATTCCTTGTCTCAGGAGCATGAGATCTCTGAGTAATGAATTTTCGTCGCGTTGATCAGCGAAGTTTCTTTGGAGTAAGTTCCGAAGTTCGTCCCATGACTTGACTTCTCTTGCTCCTGTAATAGTTTCGGCTCTCCCTGTAAGCTTGTTCTTGATACAGGTTACCAAAAATGTATTGATGAATGCAAGTGGTTCCAATGGCTTAGAGAACTGATTGACTATGAGATCACAAGCTTCGATGAAATCGGCAAGTTCTGCAGGTTCGCCTTCAAATTTTGGAATAGCATCCAGGTAGCTAGTTTGAATTGCGATCGTCATTTCGTTGGTTTCCTCCTCTAGACTATTTTCACTTGCGTTGTTTTAAAGATTTATGTTTGAAATGAGAGTGGTGAGTTGGTCAATATCGAGACATAAAATTGCGAAGAAACAAGGAAATAAAGAGAATAGGAAATTTAGGAATTGAGCAATCACTTACATTAAAATAAATGATCTTCATTGGTACAAATGGATTGGTATATCCTTGATTGGCACTGGTAATCCAATAATTTGGCACTGATAATCCAATAATGTGTATTGTTCAATTCACTTATTTTGCAATAGTTCAATTAAAGTTCAATAGTTCTTATAAATAGTTGGAAATAACTCCGACGATTTTGTTCGAAATCTTCCGGTTCACGAAATAGCACTGGGTAAGCGTCGATATTAGATCGCCAAGGGCCGGTGCTATCCTACAACGACTGCGCCAATTAAGTTTGGGAGCCTCCGAACTTAATTTTTAAAAAACAAAAATTACTTTCAAAAAACTCGAAAACCAAAAATTATGAGTTACAACGTATTTTTATTAGCAATGTCAAAGCCAATGGTACAATTATAACCAACTAAAAAATTGAAAAGGCATATATCTCGGATAAAAATGCAGAATTCAGCGGATTCTAAGTGTCCAGCTCGATGATCTTCAATGTAAATGCACTCTGGGATGCTGTCTTCGTTATCTACACAATACGGGAAATCGTTACATAACAAGCTAAACATAACGCTTGTCGTTATCCTTGTGAAAAAGAAATTATTCCTTTCAACAACAATAAATTTGTTTGTTGTTGTTTCCTCATTCGAATTAATCAGCAAAAGCCGAGTCCAAATAATTATTACGTGTCGTCATCCTTGTGAGAAAGAAATAATTCTTTTTAACAATGATTAATTTGTTTGTTGTTTCCTCATTCGAATTAATCAGCAAAAGCAAAGTCAAAATAATTATTACGCAAGAGTATCTATGGGTTTATACAGCAAATAAGATAAGATAAGGAATAGGATAAGAAACAAGCCACCAAGAGACCCGTTCAAACAGATTGAATAAGAATTTAAAACCAACCAATAAAATCACGGCTTTCTTGACATAGAATTCAAGTTTGCTGTCAGTTCTGTCAAAAATTTCATCAGCACATGCGCATTTGCATTTTCAGATGAGAATAAGATAAGAAGTTAAAAGTTGGCCAACTCATATGTTATCTCTTATTCTTATCTTATCCTATTTGATGTATAAACGTTCCCATTGATTTATGTATGTTGAACAGTCTTATCTTATTATTTATTGGGATCCTCACTACTAGTTCGAGTTGGAGCCTAGCTCCCTTACTCTTTCACCTCAACTCTCGTCATCTGCGAGAGGATTGTTGTGTCGGAATTTGATGAAGTGTGTTCAGGACGGAAACATCGGGTTTTGACGAGCCTTCGGGATCATGACCACGATGGCATGTTTCCACCTGCTGGGGAAGTGCCTAAGACGCAGAGAATTGTTGATCACATTCCGCAAGGAAGTGATCTGGCTGTTCGGGAGTTTTTTCAGCATCACGTTAGTGATCGAATCCGCTCCCGGAGCCTTTCTCTTCGGCAGACCGCGAATTTGCGCCTTAAGCTCCTCCTCAGAAGCTGGTCGTATGACATCGTTGTCGTCCTCATGAAGGATTTGTCTGGCCCTCCGTTCCACGAAGATGTCCCGATCGTCGTCATCATCCTCGTCGATATTTAGTTCAAACTGGCGTTCCATCGTGTCGGCAAAGGCCATGGCTTTGTCGATCGACGAATAACACATTCCGCGCGCACCATGAAGGGGCGGTAGCTCCGCCTTCCGATCTTTTTGCCTTTTGACAATTCGCCAAAGCTCCTTGTCTCCAGGTTCAAGAGCGGAAAGCGTTTCGCTCCACCTCTCATTCCTATAATCTAGGATCTCGTTTTTAACCTCATTAGCCTTGTGGCTGGCTCTTACCCGGTCACCAGGGAACAGTGTCCTCTGAGAGATTCGTCTTAACCGATTCCGTTCTCGGATGAGGATTTTAATCCTCTCTGGAAACTCGTTATACGATCTCAGAGGACCCCGCTCACTGGTTGTGGCGGCCTCAAGTGCGTCCTTCATAGTGCGCTCGAAGTGCGCTACTGCATCTTCCAACTCAGCTGAATCTTGGAGTACCTCAGGCACGACGTGCGCCTCCGCGAGGTTCGACGTGAAAGCATCCCAGTTCACCGACTTCCGTAGCCAACTTCCCTGGGGAATAGGATCATCGCCCAGCCATAAAACGACTGGGTTATGATCCGAACTCAATTCGGAAAGGGGGTAGACCTCCCATGTCCAGGGGATATTCCTGACCAACGCGATGTCAAGTACATCCGGTCTGAAATGACCATGGTGTGTGGGCTCACCTGGACCTACGACATGATAGTCATGTCTGTCCACGTGTCTCCAGAGCGCCATCCCATTGCGGTTTGACACCCGGCTCCACGACACGTGCTTGGCGTTAAAATCGCCTGCGACGATCGTCGGAGTATTGTCTTCCATTAAGAGAGAATCCAATAGGCTTGTCTCGGAGAAAAGATTGTATGGCGGGGTCAATCAGTTCTGTTATTAAACGTATGGCCTCCAGTTCGGGCAGATTTGGCATCACTCGACGGATAAGGGCCATTTTCTCCCCAATGAAAATATCCGTCTTACTCTTTGTCTGCTTTTCTCCGTAAATTTTAGCAAGGAGTCGTGAGTGTAACTCCTGGCTATCGAATCTATCAAGGAAGCGGTTTACGAAAAATTGCCATGTGGCATTAATGTCATTGTATAAATTCATCCACATTTGGGCCTCACCTTTAAGCTGACTTCGAGCATGAGCCACCCAATCGTCCAGATCTAAATCCGCTTTCCTGAATTCAGATACCAATTTGTTCAGGAAATATCTAGGATTTTCTGAATCCTTTCCACTGAAAGTGGGTAATTTGTTTCTATCGAGAGTTTTCGGCTTCGAATGGCCTGTTAGTTCCTTGAGAACTTGCACCAGCTGCGCCATGTCACTTTGTGGCGGAGCAGGGGCAACAGTATTTATAGTTTCCGGATTTATCGTAGAATTTCCCACTGGAATATTATCCTCCGGAGCAAAAGAAACCCTTCTTGGGCTTTCTTCGCTTTTAAAGTTTGGGCGCCACCTGTTCCCACTTAATTTTTCGTCGCTGGGATCGGAAGTAGGCGACGTTTTGAAAAGTAATGAAAATGGATTATTGGCAGATGCACTCTGCAAATATGAGGCTTCCGCCCGCTCACCATCGAGGGTGCGTGTCGAAGCTATTGAGCGAGTATGCCAGTCGCTATCATTCATGATTGTAGAAATTCGTGGATCGAACGTTTCGACCTGAATACGTTCCTCCTCAGACATATGTGCATGGCGTTCCCTATCAAAGAATTGAGTTCGTTCACTGATCTCAGTGAAATAATCGCCATTTTGTTGTCCAAAATTTTCTGGAAATTCGAAACTTCGAAAATCATCATTTCCGACGTTTCGGACATTTTGTTCATCATCAGTATGACGATTAAAGGCCCCACGTTGGGCGCCATGTCGAGAATGGGAGTTGGTTGAATTATTAAAAAAAATAGAATTGTTGGTTTGAGGTGCCTCGGCCAGCTCCGGGTTCGACCTCATTCTCGCCGCCCAGAATCTCTCCATTTCTTTACAAAGAGTAATTCTGCAAATGATAGGGAAAATACCAACCAATGATTTTTATAAACTAGCCTACTCCTAGCAAGAGCCCTAATGTCCCTAATTTGACTTACCAGAGTAGCTGAAAGAGAAAGTTTTATTAGTAGATAGCTAACGAAATCTAACAAAATGAAACTAAGTGTTTTAACGCGCCTATCCAGGGAGTTTGCCCGTGTCTCTCCCGGGAGAGAAGTTGCGCTTTACCGCCCCGTCTCACCTTAGTGCAATGGCTCGTCTTATAACGGAAGACTCACTCCAGTGATCCGGTAGGCATCACCTGGCATGGATTCCGGGACCACGCAATCCAAGACAGGCAATACGGAGCCGCTGCTTCCACCGGCGGTGGAGGCCAGGCTAGGCTGAAAGAGAAAGTAGATTAGTAAATATAAAATATTCAAAAATACGAATTCTTTTATAGTGGGCTCGCACTGAGTCCCAAAATTCAACACTTTGTTTTTAGTTCTGAAAAGAACTAAAGTGTCCAGCAATCATGCGATCAAACGAATTCTTTTTGGAGGGATGTTTGGTTTTCTTGATATCCCTCCAAGAAACACAAGTTGGCCTAGCAGAAAAATGTTGGCTGAAGATCTTCTTTCTTGAGCCTGCACACCTTCTGGAATCTTCTCTCTTCTTTGAAAACCCAATATTTCCAATATTCGGACTTGTAAAATTCTCTTTCTCGAACTTTCGATTTCACCTTCGTCGAAGGACTTTTCTGGAACACAATTTCGCCAAATCGTAATAATCTCCTTCGCCAATTATCTCTGATAACTTTCTGGAACTTTCGTACAATAAGATTTCAATACTTTGAAACTTGTGAAAATACTGATTTTTCACTATACTTTCAATACTTTTAGAATATTTCACTCAGCTGAGTATACGTAGCTTTTTCGTTTTCAAAACGTAGTGAGCCGGAACACTGTGTCGAGACGCGCAAAGCGCTCTATATTTATATTCACGGTTCGGAGGGCGTGGCCTGGCTTTAGCCAATCGCGCTCGAGAACGGCGAACAAAACTCGGTCGAGAAATTGTGATGCTCATTTCTCGACGGAAATTTCTTGGCGAATGCTGAATTGGATTCATTCTGAATCTCTTCGTTAAAAATTTCAATCATATATTGGGTTTTCATGACAAGAACTCTTGGTAAGAGATAATTGATGTGAAATAAATCACTAGTGAATAACTTTTCTTGTGAAATTTAGTATTTTTTTTCGAATGCAACTATAACCAAATAAAAACAATTAATAGCATAATCCTGTTTATGCTATGTGAGCAGATTGGAGTTATTGAGACTTACCTTTGAAAACTAAACAATACTATTCATTGCCAATAGACAAAAGTCTGTGAAATTTAATAATTTTTCATTGGGCTGTTGAACTTGAACGTACATTTCTTGATACTATTCCCCTGGCTACTTCGTTTCGGCTAACATCCGGCTCGAGAAGTAGCCTTGTATAAACAAACTCCCGAAGGCTAACGTCCTGAGGATTACCTTTATTTCAGGGTCGACTTGTGCCAGCACTAGAAGCAGTTACAAACATATTTGAAAGAATTCGTATCGAATAGTGCTGGCCAAGTAGACGTAAAACGTTACAACTATCTTAACTGACAGTATGATAAAAATATTTTTGAACGTCCGCTCTCAGCCCTGACCGGCAAACTGAAATATTGCCTGTCTGCTTGAGAAATAATTTTCTATATTCCGGTTTCTGAAGGACTTGTCAACACAGAGGATTCTTTAATTATTTTTACGCCGCAAATCATGGATTCGCGGCACGAGCGTATTGGCGGGAGTAAAGGGCCCACTACTAGCCGGGCAGAAAACGAAAAAACTCCTAGGGAGTTCTGTAGAATTCAAACACCGCCATTACGACACGCTGTTCACTCGCAATATAAAATATTCTCGATCACTTGGCAGGTATTATGTCTCAACCAAATTGATCTGGCGTTTTGAAATAATTTTTTTTAGGTGTCTATATTACTCTCCCAAAAAGTGCCTCTAAGATATTTTTCGCACTTTTTTTCATTATTGTGTGAACACCTGGTTTAATTTTAAATACGACTTAATAATCTCGCTTTTCTATTTTTCAAGTCGTCAAATATTAAATTTGAAGATATAGAAATTTCAAAATTCCTCAAGAATATTTTTTCAGTAGAAAATTTTCCCTTATAAAAAATTTAAGAGTCCTTCAAGTACAACTACGCAATATTCATGGTGCCTCGAATACCTACCCAAAATTGTTCACCAGTTCTTGGACTATATCGTAATATTATCGAAATTAAACCGTTGTGCATACATTAACATTTACGTATTTGGTCGAGTTCGATTACGAGGAAGAATCCCTGAGATCGTTTGTTCCAATCAGTTTCAACAAAATTTCTTTTCACTGCTCTTTTGAATCACTAATTTCATTGACAGAGAATACAATTGGAGCATCAAAGGAAAATCTCAAAGGAAAATGTCATAGGACCAGCAGTTTTCCTTCCTATTGAAATCAATTTACACGTTAAACAAAATATTAATTAAGGTAATCTACGTGGAGGGTAGCGGCGTGAAATGACACTATCGGCCCTGAAAGAAGGGGCAGTCCGAGATTGAAGGATACGACTCATACTGAAATTTGGAAATTGATGGAAGAATGGATTATGTAAATAAACCTGGACAACAGATATATTCGACTGCAAGTCTCCAACAGAAAACAACTACTACCCCCTACGACCGTTGCATTGCATATCTGTTAGATTCTTGCCAAAATGTTCTCTTAGAACTACTTTGTTCTCTCGATCTTGAAATCAAAACACTATTGTACCGGTTTCATGGTCATTGGTAATCATCAGCGTAGGCCAGCTCACTCAACTGAATCAAAAATACGTCTACGCGGCCTCAAGCTAGACATTCCTGGATTGAACACTGAAATATGTTATAACAACGCCGGAGTAGAAGAAATCTTTGAAAGGGACAAAAGTGTTTCAAAGCTGCACTTGAGATTTGAAAAATGCACTGATCTACAAGGGCTACACAAAATCGACTCTATGCACCGGGATCTCGGTATTGGTGAAAGATAGAGGGGTGCACACAAAAAAAATCTATTTAGGTCAAATAATTTCGTTGTTTCGATATGGAGAAATGAAAAAATTATTTCATAGAATCATTTAATGCGTTTCTTTATATTTATTTCATCTAATAAAACATTGTATTGAATGGGGAAGATTGCTCTATGGAACCAAATTGATAATTTGATGAATTCAGATTTGATAGAATTGATTCAAAGATATGAAATACTTGATTGTAGAATGTAAGTTACTCGAATGAGAAAAATATTTATTGAAGTTAATACAAAATATTTTTTGGTTCAAAGACATGACCGGTGAGGAGACAAAATACTGTATTGATTTCATAAATTTATTCCATTTCAGAACATAATATTGAATTTGGAATAATGTTCTGTGAAAGTAAATACATAATTAGGTGAATTCAGATTTGGCAGAACTAGTTCAAGAATGTAAAATACTTGCGGAAAATAAATATTTTCTTGAAAACTTATTATTTGGTCTGAAGACGCGATTGTTAAAAGCCACCATCAGCGCGTCACAACGAACAGTCAAATTAATTTTTGTAGGCATATATTTATGAAGCATGTTAGTAAGGAAATGAAACTCGTCAAATCTTGATTCAATGTTAATATTATATGTAGGGGGGAGCGCTAATCAGGTACAAATTTCAAGATCATAGGATCGGTTTTCTGTAAAAACCGTTGGTTTAATGAAATAGGTATTTTTTAAATGGTCTCGTTGTTCCCCTAAGAATTCGAAAACTTCTCAATTTTTTTCATCAATGTCATTCCCACTTTTTTTCTCTTCAAAATTATTATCATCTTAGATGAATAATAACAAAATAATAGCATTGCTGCGCTGATTTGAAAAAAAAATCAATTGGTATGTTAGTCAGTCGGTCGTTAAGACAAAAGAACCACCCATTATACAGGGTGTGTCAAAAATAGCGACAATTTCGCATATCTTTATCATCGAAAAGACAGCATATTCCTATTGTTATCACTCCAGTTTTTTCTCGTCAATCAGAGTGTTTGATCACCTCACAAATTTTTTGACTTTCATAATTTCTATCATGAATAGTATATAATTAGCATTATTCATGAAACTTGTCATTTATTATTACTTATGATAAATCTATTGATCAATGAAACCTGTTTGATTCTATCATATTTTCTGATAATATTTGCATTTGAAATGTCAAACCTATTGTCATTTTTCATTCCATTTTGTATTTAACAATCATTGGTTGCCTTGAGGTTGGGTAAAATTCCAATTAGGTTGCCTTGAAGGTGGTCTCTGAAACGTTGGCTGGTTCGCAGGTACGAATGGTCTTATTGGTCTGGGTACAAAATTTTGGCGGTTTTAAAGGGGTGCTTGCATGGGTCTAACTGCTTTATTTCTTGATTGAAAGTTGTTGAAATTTGGTGGAGATGTTCTAGGTTCTCTTCTCTGTTGCTGAATCAGATTGTTCGTTCTGTTCCTGGCATATGAAATATTTTCTTCACATAAAACTTGTACAAGTGCTGTTTCAATATTTGTGGGTCCTCTTGAACGAATTATTGATCCAAGTGGTTCCTTCAGTCCGGTGAGGAAAGCTTTCAATGTGAGGTTATCGTATATAGTGGTTTTGACTGCTCTCACTAGTGCATTGGGTTCGTTGCATGCGAGGTTTGAAAGAAGTAAGCTTCTTAGGTTTTGACATCTAGATCCATATTGTTGGGGTGATTCGTTCATTCCTTGTCTCAGGAGCATGAGATCTCTGAGTAATGAATTTTCGTCGCGTTGATCAGCGAAGTTTCTTTGGAGTAAGTTCCGAAGTTCGTCCCATGACTTGACTTCTCTTGCTCCTGTAATAGTTTCGGCTCTCCCTGTAAGCTTGTTCTTGATACAGGTTACCAAAAATGTATTGATGAATGCAAGTGGTTCCAATGGCTTAGAGAACTGATTGACTATGAGATCACAAGCTTCGATGAAATCGGCAAGTTCTGCAGGTTCGCCTTCAAATTTTGGAATAGCATCCAGGTAGCTAGTTTGAATTGCGATCGTCATTTCGTTGGTTTCCTCCTCTAGACTATTTTCACTTGCGTTGTTTTAAAGATTTATGTTTGAAATGAGAGTGGTGAGTTGGTCAATATCGAGACATAAAATTGCGAAGAAACAAGGAAATAAAGAGAATAGGAAATTTAGGAATTGAGCAATCACTTACATTAAAATAAATGATCTTCATTGGTACAAATGGATTGGTATATCCTTGATTGGCACTGGTAATCCAATAATTTGGCACTGATAATCCAATAATGTGTATTGTTCAATTCACTTATTTTGCAATAGTTCAATTAAAGTTCAATAGTTCTTATAAATAGTTGGAAATAACTCCGACGATTTTGTTCGAAATCTTCCGGTTCACGAAATAGCACTGGGTAAGCGTCGATATTAGATCGCCAAGGGCCGGTGCTATCCTACAACGACTGCGCCAATTAAGTTTGGGAGCCTCCGAACTTAATTTTTAAAAAACAAAAATTACTTTCAAAAAACTCGAAAACCAAAAATTATGAGTTACAACGTATTTTTATTAGCAATGTCAAAGCCAATGGTACAATTATAACCAACTAAAAAATTGAAAAGGCATATATCTCGGATAAAAATGCAGAATTCAGCGGATTCTAAGTGTCCAGCTCGATGATCTTCAATGTAAATGCACTCTGGGATGCTGTCTTCGTTATCTACACAATACGGGAAATCGTTACATAACAAGCTAAACATAACGCTTGTCGTTATCCTTGTGAAAAAGAAATTATTCCTTTCAACAACAATAAATTTGTTTGTTGTTGTTTCCTCATTCGAATTAATCAGCAAAAGCCGAGTCCAAATAATTATTACGTGTCGTCATCCTTGTGAGAAAGAAATAATTCTTTTTAACAATGATTAATTTGTTTGTTGTTTCCTCATTCGAATTAATCAGCAAAAGCAAAGTCAAAATAATTATTACGCAAGAGTATCTATGGGTTTATACAGCAAATAAGATAAGATAAGGAATAGGATAAGAAACAAGCCACCAAGAGACCCGTTCAAACAGATTGAATAAGAATTTAAAACCAACCAATAAAATCACGGCTTTCTTGACATAGAATTCAAGTTTGCTGTCAGTTCTGTCAAAAATTTCATCAGCACATGCGCATTTGCATTTTCAGATGAGAATAAGATAAGAAGTTAAAAGTTGGCCAACTCATATGTTATCTCTTATTCTTATCTTATCCTATTTGATGTATAAACGTTCCCATTGATTTATGTATGTTGAACAGTCTTATCTTATTATTTATTGGGATCCTCACTACTAGTTCGAGTTGGAGCCTAGCTCCCTTACTCTTTCACCTCAACTCTCGTCATCTGCGAGAGGATTGTTGTGTCGGAATTTGATGAAGTGTGTTCAGGACGGAAACATCGGGTTTTGACGAGCCTTCGGGATCATGACCACGATGGCATGTTTCCACCTGCTGGGGAAGTGCCTAAGACGCAGAGAATTGTTGATCACATTCCGCAAGGAAGTGATCTGGCTGTTCGGGAGTTTTTTCAGCATCACGTTAGTGATCGAATCCGCTCCCGGAGCCTTTCTCTTCGGCAGACCGCGAATTTGCGCCTTAAGCTCCTCCTCAGAAGCTGGTCGTATGACATCGTTGTCGTCCTCATGAAGGATTTGTCTGGCCCTCCGTTCCACGAAGATGTCCCGATCGTCGTCATCATCCTCGTCGATATTTAGTTCAAACTGGCGTTCCATCGTGTCGGCAAAGGCCATGGCTTTGTCGATCGACGAATAACACATTCCGCGCGCACCATGAAGGGGCGGTAGCTCCGCCTTCCGATCTTTTTGCCTTTTGACAATTCGCCAAAGCTCCTTGTCTCCAGGTTCAAGAGCGGAAAGCGTTTCGCTCCACCTCTCATTCCTATAATCTAGGATCTCGTTTTTAACCTCATTAGCCTTGTGGCTGGCTCTTACCCGGTCACCAGGGAACAGTGTCCTCTGAGAGATTCGTCTTAACCGATTCCGTTCTCGGATGAGGATTTTAATCCTCTCTGGAAACTCGTTATACGATCTCAGAGGACCCCGCTCACTGGTTGTGGCGGCCTCAAGTGCGTCCTTCATAGTGCGCTCGAAGTGCGCTACTGCATCTTCCAACTCAGCTGAATCTTGGAGTACCTCAGGCACGACGTGCGCCTCCGCGAGGTTCGACGTGAAAGCATCCCAGTTCACCGACTTCCGTAGCCAACTTCCCTGGGGAATAGGATCATCGCCCAGCCATAAAACGACTGGGTTATGATCCGAACTCAATTCGGAAAGGGGGTAGACCTCCCATGTCCAGGGGATATTCCTGACCAACGCGATGTCAAGTACATCCGGTCTGAAATGACCATGGTGTGTGGGCTCACCTGGACCTACGACATGATAGTCATGTCTGTCCACGTGTCTCCAGAGCGCCATCCCATTGCGGTTTGACACCCGGCTCCACGACACGTGCTTGGCGTTAAAATCGCCTGCGACGATCGTCGGAGTATTGTCTTCCATTAAGAGAGAATCCAATAGGCTTGTCTCGGAGAAAAGATTGTATGGCGGGGTCAATCAGTTCTGTTATTAAACGTATGGCCTCCAGTTCGGGCAGATTTGGCATCACTCGACGGATAAGGGCCATTTTCTCCCCAATGAAAATATCCGTCTTACTCTTTGTCTGCTTTTCTCCGTAAATTTTAGCAAGGAGTCGTGAGTGTAACTCCTGGCTATCGAATCTATCAAGGAAGCGGTTTACGAAAAATTGCCATGTGGCATTAATGTCATTGTATAAATTCATCCACATTTGGGCCTCACCTTTAAGCTGACTTCGAGCATGAGCCACCCAATCGTCCAGATCTAAATCCGCTTTCCTGAATTCAGATACCAATTTGTTCAGGAAATATCTAGGATTTTCTGAATCCTTTCCACTGAAAGTGGGTAATTTGTTTCTATCGAGAGTTTTCGGCTTCGAATGGCCTGTTAGTTCCTTGAGAACTTGCACCAGCTGCGCCATGTCACTTTGTGGCGGAGCAGGGGCAACAGTATTTATAGTTTCCGGATTTATCGTAGAATTTCCCACTGGAATATTATCCTCCGGAGCAAAAGAAACCCTTCTTGGGCTTTCTTCGCTTTTAAAGTTTGGGCGCCACCTGTTCCCACTTAATTTTTCGTCGCTGGGATCGGAAGTAGGCGACGTTTTGAAAAGTAATGAAAATGGATTATTGGCAGATGCACTCTGCAAATATGAGGCTTCCGCCCGCTCACCATCGAGGGTGCGTGTCGAAGCTATTGAGCGAGTATGCCAGTCGCTATCATTCATGATTGTAGAAATTCGTGGATCGAACGTTTCGACCTGAATACGTTCCTCCTCAGACATATGTGCATGGCGTTCCCTATCAAAGAATTGAGTTCGTTCACTGATCTCAGTGAAATAATCGCCATTTTGTTGTCCAAAATTTTCTGGAAATTCGAAACTTCGAAAATCATCATTTCCGACGTTTCGGACATTTTGTTCATCATCAGTATGACGATTAAAGGCCCCACGTTGGGCGCCATGTCGAGAATGGGAGTTGGTTGAATTATTAAAAAAAATAGAATTGTTGGTTTGAGGTGCCTCGGCCAGCTCCGGGTTCGACCTCATTCTCGCCGCCCAGAATCTCTCCATTTCTTTACAAAGAGTAATTCTGCAAATGATAGGGAAAATACCAACCAATGATTTTTATAAACTAGCCTACTCCTAGCAAGAGCCCTAATGTCCCTAATTTGACTTACCAGAGTAGCTGAAAGAGAAAGTTTTATTAGTAGATAGCTAACGAAATCTAACAAAATGAAACTAAGTGTTTTAACGCGCCTATCCAGGGAGTTTGCCCGTGTCTCTCCCGGGAGAGAAGTTGCGCTTTACCGCCCCGTCTCACCTTAGTGCAATGGCTCGTCTTATAACGGAAGACTCACTCCAGTGATCCGGTAGGCATCACCTGGCATGGATTCCGGGACCACGCAATCCAAGACAGGCAATACGGAGCCGCTGCTTCCACCGGCGGTGGAGGCCAGGCTAGGCTGAAAGAGAAAGTAGATTAGTAAATATAAAATATTCAAAAATACGAATTCTTTTATAGTGGGCTCGCACTGAGTCCCAAAATTCAACACTTTGTTTTTAGTTCTGAAAAGAACTAAAGTGTCCAGCAATCATGCGATCAAACGAATTCTTTTTGGAGGGATGTTTGGTTTTCTTGATATCCCTCCAAGAAACACAAGTTGGCCTAGCAGAAAAATGTTGGCTGAAGATCTTCTTTCTTGAGCCTGCACACCTTCTGGAATCTTCTCTCTTCTTTGAAAACCCAATATTTCCAATATTCGGACTTGTAAAATTCTCTTTCTCGAACTTTCGATTTCACCTTCGTCGAAGGACTTTTCTGGAACACAATTTCGCCAAATCGTAATAATCTCCTTCGCCAATTATCTCTGATAACTTTCTGGAACTTTCGTACAATAAGATTTCAATACTTTGAAACTTGTGAAAATACTGATTTTTCACTATACTTTCAATACTTTTAGAATATTTCACTCAGCTGAGTATACGTAGCTTTTTCGTTTTCAAAACGTAGTGAGCCGGAACACTGTGTCGAGACGCGCAAAGCGCTCTATATTTATATTCACGGTTCGGAGGGCGTGGCCTGGCTTTAGCCAATCGCGCTCGAGAACGGCGAACAAAACTCGGTCGAGAAATTGTGATGCTCATTTCTCGACGGAAATTTCTTGGCGAATGCTGAATTGGATTCATTCTGAATCTCTTCGTTAAAAATTTCAATCATATATTGGGTTTTCATGACAAGAACTCTTGGTAAGAGATAATTGATGTGAAATAAATCACTAGTGAATAACTTTTCTTGTGAAATTTAGTATTTTTTTTCGAATGCAACTATAACCAAATAAAAACAATTAATAGCATAATCCTGTTTATGCTATGTGAGCAGATTGGAGTTATTGAGACTTACCTTTGAAAACTAAACAATACTATTCATTGCCAATAGACAAAAGTCTGTGAAATTTAATAATTTTTCATTGGGCTGTTGAACTTGAACGTACATTTCTTGATACTATTCCCCTGGCTACTTCGTTTCGGCTAACATCCGGCTCGAGAAGTAGCCTTGTATAAACAAACTCCCGAAGGCTAACGTCCTGAGGATTACCTTTATTTCAGGGTCGACTTGTGCCAGCACTAGAAGCAGTTACAAACATATTTGAAAGAATTCGTATCGAATAGTGCTGGCCAAGTAGACGTAAAACGTTACAACTATCTTAACTGACAGTATGATAAAAATATTTTTGAACGTCCGCTCTCAGCCCTGACCGGCAAACTGAAATATTGCCTGTCTGCTTGAGAAATAATTTTCTATATTCCGGTTTCTGAAGGACTTGTCAACACAGAGGATTCTTTAATTATTTTTACGCCGCAAATCATGGATTCGCGGCACGAGCGTATTGGCGGGAGTAAAGGGCCCACTACTAGCCGGGCAGAAAACGAAAAAACTCCTAGGGAGTTCTGTAGAATTCAAACACCGCCATTACGACACGCTGTTCACTCGCAATATAAAATATTCTCGATCACTTGGCAGGTATTATGTCTCAACCAAATTGATCTGGCGTTTTGAAATAATTTTTTTTAGGTGTCTATATTACTCTCCCAAAAAGTGCCTCTAAGATATTTTTCGCACTTTTTTTCATTATTGTGTGAACACCTGGTTTAATTTTAAATACGACTTAATAATCTCGCTTTTCTATTTTTCAAGTCGTCAAATATTAAATTTGAAGATATAGAAATTTCAAAATTCCTCAAGAATATTTTTTCAGTAGAAAATTTTCCCTTATAAAAAATTTAAGAGTCCTTCAAGTACAACTACGCAATATTCATGGTGCCTCGAATACCTACCCAAAATTGTTCACCAGTTCTTGGACTATATCGTAATATTATCGAAATTAAACCGTTGTGCATACATTAACATTTACGTATTTGGTCGAGTTCGATTACGAGGAAGAATCCCTGAGATCGTTTGTTCCAATCAGTTTCAACAAAATTTCTTTTCACTGCTCTTTTGAATCACTAATTTCATTGACAGAGAATACAATTGGAGCATCAAAGGAAAATCTCAAAGGAAAATGTCATAGGACCAGCAGTTTTCCTTCCTATTGAAATCAATTTACACGTTAAACAAAATATTAATTAAGGTAATCTACGTGGAGGGTAGCGGCGTGAAATGACACTATCGGCCCTGAAAGAAGGGGCAGTCCGAGATTGAAGGATACGACTCATACTGAAATTTGGAAATTGATGGAAGAATGGATTATGTAAATAAACCTGGACAACAGATATATTCGACTGCAAGTCTCCAACAGAAAACAACTACTACCCCCTACGACCGTTGCATTGCATATCTGTTAGATTCTTGCCAAAATGTTCTCTTAGAACTACTTTGTTCTCTCGATCTTGAAATCAAAACACTATTGTACCGGTTTCATGGTCATTGGTAATCATCAGCGTAGGCCAGCTCACTCAACTGAATCAAAAATACGTCTACGCGGCCTCAAGCTAGACATTCCTGGATTGAACACTGAAATATGTTATAACAACGCCGGAGTAGAAGAAATCTTTGAAAGGGACAAAAGTGTTTCAAAGCTGCACTTGAGATTTGAAAAATGCACTGATCTACAAGGGCTACACAAAATCGACTCTATGCACCGGGATCTCGGTATTGGTGAAAGATAGAGGGGTGCACACAAAAAAAATCTATTTAGGTCAAATAATTTCGTTGTTTCGATATGGAGAAATGAAAAAATTATTTCATAGAATCATTTAATGCGTTTCTTTATATTTATTTCATCTAATAAAACATTGTATTGAATGGGGAAGATTGCTCTATGGAACCAAATTGATAATTTGATGAATTCAGATTTGATAGAATTGATTCAAAGATATGAAATACTTGATTGTAGAATGTAAGTTACTCGAATGAGAAAAATATTTATTGAAGTTAATACAAAATATTTTTTGGTTCAAAGACATGACCGGTGAGGAGACAAAATACTGTATTGATTTCATAAATTTATTCCATTTCAGAACATAATATTGAATTTGGAATAATGTTCTGTGAAAGTAAATACATAATTAGGTGAATTCAGATTTGGCAGAACTAGTTCAAGAATGTAAAATACTTGCGGAAAATAAATATTTTCTTGAAAACTTATTATTTGGTCTGAAGACGCGATTGTTAAAAGCCACCATCAGCGCGTCACAACGAACAGTCAAATTAATTTTTGTAGGCATATATTTATGAAGCATGTTAGTAAGGAAATGAAACTCGTCAAATCTTGATTCAATGTTAATATTATATGTAGGGGGGAGCGCTAATCAGGTACAAATTTCAAGATCATAGGATCGGTTTTCTGTAAAAACCGTTGGTTTAATGAAATAGGTATTTTTTAAATGGTCTCGTTGTTCCCCTAAGAATTCGAAAACTTCTCAATTTTTTTCATCAATGTCATTCCCACTTTTTTTCTCTTCAAAATTATTATCATCTTAGATGAATAATAACAAAATAATAGCATTGCTGCGCTGATTTGAAAAAAAAATCAATTGGTATGTTAGTCAGTCGGTCGTTAAGACAAAAGAACCACCCATTATACAGGGTGTGTCAAAAATAGCGACAATTTCGCATATCTTTATCATCGAAAAGACAGCATATTCCTATTGTTATCACTCCAGTTTTTTCTCGTCAATCAGAGTGTTTGATCACCTCACAAATTTTTTGACTTTCATAATTTCTATCATGAATAGTATATAATTAGCATTATTCATGAAACTTGTCATTTATTATTACTTATGATAAATCTATTGATCAATGAAACCTGTTTGATTCTATCATATTTTCTGATAATATTTGCATTTGAAATGTCAAACCTATTGTCATTTTTCATTCCATTTTGTATTTAACAATCATATATAGTGTGATTTATTGTTAAATTTCAATTTTTTCAGCTCTTATACGATTCATAGTAAAATGATTTCGATTGCTTGGAGCGCTGTGAAATTTGACTTAGACCATACCTGCTACTCTTCTTCTTCATAATAAATCATATCACAACAATATTTATTTCCTGGAGATTGAATAAATTAAATATTTTCCATAGCGAGGAAAATTTATGTTGTCTTGATGCGATGTTCATTATATTTTCAGCAAAGCATATCAATAACTCAGTCGAATTACAAGCACTCTTTTTCTTTATACAACCATTATGTAACAGGAAGTTTTTAATGAAAGAGTAGAACATTCATCAAGCTATTCAGTTTAATGATATATCATCATCGGTAACAATTGGGTCAGGCTGGATCGATCGCAGTACCCATGGTTAGTGTCATTACAGTTATCTCTACTTGAGAGAATATGTTATTTTCAGGAAACTGGTTCAATCACAAAATAATACAACAGAGAATACGTTGATGAAGGGCAATTGGTAGTTAGACATTTTGTTGTAAAAACTGTTATTTTTGTTATCTTGCTGCACCCTCACGAGCAACCCTCGGAATCCTTCGAGAGACTGTGCTAGCTGGAGAAGACGCACCTTTTACTTTTTAACGTGTGTTACTATGCAAGAGACCGGTGACTGCGCTGGAATTTGAACAGACGCACCTACCGATGATTTGGTTAAGAAAGTGAACGCTTTAGCCGCGAGTCATTATTATTGGGTGATGATAAATAGATTGCCCAAAATTTAAAATTTCGACAAGTTTTCGATACATAGTGCCCTCTACAACCTTTGAATTATACCTGTTAGATTCTTGACAAAGCTTCTAAAAAAACTAACTTGCAGCGCCCCATATATTTCATTTCTGTACTTATGTATCGATTTGAAACGAAAAAATATGTACACTTTAATGGTTATTTCCAATCACCTGTGCAGGCCACCTAGAACCATTAAATAAAATAAAATGGATTATTTCAGACATAGGAATAACTAGAACGAATATTACGATTTAAGACTTTCACGATTTCATTATGAAGGGTAGTAACATAAAGTGGTTAGACATCACTTGATGGGTCATCAATATTAACTTACAATAAATGGAATTTATAAAATCTAAACTGCCCCGTAAACCTGCCTTTACATGATTAATTTTCTCTGTATTAAAGGTATGACACTCCTTTTGACAAAATCACCGAAAATTCTGTCCGACACGAATTATTTACATCTAGCTGAAGATTCTAATGGTTAAATAGGAATGATCCTGCATTGCATATTATCATTATTGCAGATATGAATCATATTTGTACTCGAATGTCTAGATGTTATTTTATATATTAGTCAGTTACTTTAAAGCATTCATCAAGTGTGCGTGTATAACTGAATATAAAATAAATGCAGTGAGTGTACCCAAACTGGTCCTTTCAATTTGATGCCCTAGCCTAACAGCGTCTTGCGTGGGTGGAAAATAATTATACATGTTAAATCAGTCTTCTTTGGTTTAAGTTTTTAAAAACAGACTTTATTCACATTTATTACAATATGGAAATATTGAACTTTACATGCGAAATTATAATGGTTTAAAACTCGTTTTGATTCAAATCCACTAAACTACTTGGTTTGAAGACTGGGAAGACTTGAACGACTTGAATACGGTCTCCTCGACTTTATAGGTTCGGGAATGCTGACTGGATACTGCGTAGTAGTTATTCCACGAAGACCTTCAAATGTGCTGAGGAATATCCTCTATCTTCTGCGTAGTAGATGATGCAATGTTTATAGTGTATGACGCAATTCCGGGACAAAAGGCTCATTCAGGAATCGGATATAACAACTCCCCCCTTGAAAAGAAAGTTGATGCGGTGCTGCAACTTTCACATCAAGCTAATGATTTATTGGAGTTCAATTCTATACTTTCTTCTTCTCTTTCATCTAAGTGGATACTTGGTCTTCTTTTTGAAGGTAACAATCTTCGAAGGGATACAAAAGTTCTTCCTGTTCTTGGAGGTGGTGGAGGTGGATCATTTCTTGATGTCATAATTCCAATTTTCACTGAACGTCTATTTTTGCATTTACAAAATATGTAAAGTAAAATTACAAAGACAATTATTACAATTGTGAGAATCGTAAACCATGAAACATGTTTCCTCACAAAGGGTTCATTAATAATTTGATCAAGTTGGTCAGAATATTGATTTAATTTATGTTGAGCAAAGTTTAAATTATCAACATTTAATTTGCTCAATTTCAGAGGCTTTAATTTTGGAAGATTTTCTTTATTTGGTACATCACTGCAACATTGATATGGAATCAAAATTGGATAACTTTTATAAGTAATATTCTTTGCTTGAGTAACAAAGTATTTTGCATATACTCTTGTATTTCCAATAAATGAATTACAATTAGGTTCCAGTTTCAAAATTGAATTCGTTTTAATTATTTTTGTGACAATATCTTGTTTTTGACAATTAATTGTAACAGCCAAAGGATCTGATACAGTTATTAACCAAGTATTCTGTTGAATTTCAAAAACATTATAATCTTTTGCAAAAAGTAAGGAACTTGAACACATTCTAGGAAGTTCTAGTAATGGTCTCAAAATTTGAGCACAAATTGCATTGCTATCAATTGGATAAGAAATAAAATAACTTACACTGATCTAAATTTTGAAAAGCAGTGTACATCATGGAATCATCATCTTTTGCAATATAATTTTTATTTGTTGGTAAAATATGATGTATCCCTGTTCTGTTATCTAGGATAGGAATGGGGTACAATCGGTAAACAGTATAGATTTCAGGTTCAACTAAGGGAATTTTCAATACAAAAATTATCCTTGAATCTGCTTGAAAAGCTTGTAATTCAATAATATCTAAGTATTTAGATACTGATGAAAGTTTCGCGGGTAAAGGTAAATAATTCTTTTGAATTGTTTGTGTTATTTCTTGAAGAGATGATACTAAGTCATTGGGTTTAATTATTGAAGTATGGATAATATGTAGTCTAGCAAACGTAATTGCATTGAGAATGTCATTCAAATAATTTTCCAAAAATGTATAACTTTCCAATAGTTGTTCACAGATTTCGATGGTGTTCAACTTTGCATCAACCATTGCTAAATGGTCTGAAAGATCATAAATTGAAGTTTCAATTTATTTTATATCTTCATTAAATGTTTCTTCATCTACTTGCAATTGTTGAATGGTACTATTAAATTCTTTTATTACAGAATTTGTAACTGAAATTTGGTTTTTGAGTAAATTTTCAATTTGTATATTTTGTTAATACAATTGTTAAAGTATTCACCGTCACTGGCATCTAAATTTCCGGTAAGGGCTTTCCAAATTGATCCAGCGCCATTTATTAAACCTCTTTTATATCTTTTGTTATAATCATTCGAATCAACTTGAGATTCGTAATACTTTTCCTCTACTTGATGAGCAATTTTATTCAACAGACTAACTATGCGTACTGATTTCTCCATTAAAATATTTCATTCTCGGGTTGTTGGTTTCTATAAGTTCAATCAAGTCATTTAATATTCTTGCATTATGATCAATAGCTTCTTTTACTTGTGCCATATCTTTTACTACTAATAAAGTCCATTTTTCATTTGAAATTTTAATATCACCTTGTTCATGGTAATATACTCCTACTGAGTTATTAATAGGTGTTAACTTATACTGAGCGTTAACAATGTGGATGACTGCTAACAGGAGAAGAATCATTCTTGATCTGAATTTTCTTTTTCTAGATTTTCCTGATCTGAAACAAAACATATTTTCAGTCTATCAAAATTTACTTTTGAATTTTGATTTGTTTCAGGATTCTTAAGCATGGCTGAATTTTGAAACACTATTTTCTAATTTATTCTTTATTTGAGATTCTTTAACAAAGACTATATCTCCAATTTTAAAAGATCGAGTTTCGTGATGGATATTTTCGTCAAATCGTTTTTTCGCATTTTGTTTTCTACTTTCCGTATTTTCACGAGCTACTTTATAATAATATTCCATTCTATTATTATGATCTCTTATATATTTGGTTAAAAGATCTTTTTGATTATATGTAGTTTCAGGGGGTCTACCTGAAGTGTGTCCAAATATCAACTCATAAGGACTGAATCCATGAGTTTTATTTGTACTGTTGTTATAAGCAATAACAGCAAGGGGTAAGATTGACAGGGGATGTTCATTAGGATTTTCTATCTTATGAACTCGTAACATTTCGACAAGGGTGGCATGAAATCTCTCTAGTGAACCATTTGATTGTGGATGGTCTACACTAGAAATTGTAATCTTTATGTCGTATAGTGTACAAAGGTCTTTTACGATGTGATTATTAAACTCTTTACCTGAATCTACGTGGATTCTAAGTGGAGTTCCAGAATGTTGGAAAAATACAAGTAAAGTACTAGCGACTGATTTTGCGGTTTTGTCAGGTATTGGATATGCTTGGGTGAATTTAGTTAATTCGCATCTCAGTGTGAGAATATAATTTTGTACTGGAATTTCTAAAATATCAACATTTACTCTTTCAAAAGCTGTTTTGGGAGTTTCTGATATAACAAGAGGATTCTGTGAATTTCGTCGACATATTTTTGCTTTTTGACAAATTTCACAAGCTTTTATGAAATTTTTAACATCTTTTGTGATGCCTGTCCAATTATATTTTTCTCTTATTCTTCTCAAAGTTTCATTTATTCCACGATGCAAATTGTTTTTACCTTTGTGGTATTGATCTAATATTATTGATATTTCATTTTCGTTGGGGGTTCGAACTACGTCTTGACATATTTCGAATTTAATATTCTCTTTATCTGCTAAGATATATGAAAGCAGTTCTTGAATAGGTTGATCGACATTATTTTCGACATAATACGTTTTTGAGGGTTGAAATGTGTCTTGGCATCGATATAAGGAACTGAACATGTATTCTATTGCATCTTCAGGTTCAAAAGGTACTAATATCAAATAATATTTCCGATCTTTTACAGTTCTACTGGAAACAATATTTATTTTATTTAGATAAAAATCTATATCTTCTTCAAATATATCGTCAATTATTTTATCATGTAATGGTGTTAATTTTCTGTGTTGTGGAAAAATAACAATGTCTTTATGACTTTTGTCTAGTAATTGATCATTGATGAATTTAAATTTTGAGTAATCAATTAATGATTTGATTTTAAAAAGTCTAGAAAAGTTTGTTAATTCTTCTAATACAGTTTCTTGAGCTACTTCAGTCTCTGTATCTGAAATATCATGTTCTTCAAGATTATCATTTGCCATTAAAATATTTGATAAGACTTTGCTACAATCATCAAAATGATTCATTCTGATTCTAGATAAAGCGTCTGCGTTCTTATCAATTTTTCCGGGTCGATAAATAACTTCGAATTGGTATTCTAATTTCAAACGCCATCTGGCTAGTCTACTACCAGGGTCTTTTATTGAAAATAACCATGTTAGTGGTCGATGGTCTACTATAAATTTAAATTTTCTACCATAAAGATAGGGTCTAAAATGTTTAACTGACCATACCATGGATAAAAGTTCTCGTTCAATAGTTGAATATTTTGTTTCAGCGGGACATAATGTTCTAGATGCATAGGCTAGGTAAGTCTTTTCCTATTGGTCCTTGTGATAATACGGATCCAATTGCAAATGAGCTTGCATCGGTTGTCAAGATAAAAGGTTCATCAAAATTTGGATAAATCAAAATAGGGGTTGAAGTCAAGGCTTTTTTCAATTCTTGGAAGGATTTTTTGCATTCTTCATCAAAATGGAAAGATACATCTTTCTGTAATAATCTTGTCATGGGTTTAGAAATTTTTGAAAAATTTGGAATAAATTTTCTATAATAACCTGCAAGTCCTAGAAATTGTTTAATTTCTCTTGGGTTAACTGGTTCTGGAAAATTAATTATACAATCGACTTTCGCGGGGTTTGGTTTTACTCCATCTTTAGTAATAACGTGTCCTAGATAGGCGACTTCTTGTCTCAAAAATTCACATTTGTCAGGTTGTATTTTAAAATTTGCATTTCTTAATCGTTTGAAAACTAGTTTTAAGTCAGATATGTGTTCGTCTATAGTCGGGGAATAAATAATTATATCATCCATATATACCAAACATCTCTCGTTTCTAAGTCCGGTTAGAATATGATCTAAAATTCTTTGGAGAGTACTAGTAGAGTTTTTCATTCCGAAAGGCATTCTGAGAAATTCGTATAAACCATTTTCAACAGAAAAATCGTTTTTTTCTATGTCGTTAGGATGCATTTCAATTTGATGAAAACCTGAGGCTAGATCAAGAGTGGTAAAATATTGACATTTTCCGAGTTGGTCTAATAAATCTGATATATTGGGCAAAGGATATTTATCATCAATAGTTAGTTCATTTAATTTCCGATAGTCAATTACTACACGCCATTTTTGTTTTCCTGATGCGTCAAGTTTTTTCGGTACGACCCAAACTGGGGCTGACCATGGTGAAATTGAGGGTCTAATTATATTTTGTTCTAATAATTTTGAAATTTGTGACTTCACTTCTTCTTTATGTACGTGTGGATATCTATAAGATTTTGTTGAAACGGGTTGTGCACCATCTTTCAGTTTCACTGTATGTTTAATTTCACTTGTGAAAGTTAAAGGATCACCTTCTAAATAAAATATGTCTGTGAATTCTAAACATAAGGTCTCAATTAGTTCTTTCTCTTCTTCATTAAGATATTTTAGACGAAGTAAATTCGTTATTTTCTCTGGACGACTTGTTTGTATGTTTTCTGTTTCAATGTCAACTTCATTTCCATAATATTCTTCAAATTGTAAGTCATTAAAATCAATAGATTTTTCAATTGCATTTACATTTACAACGGTTACTAAAAATTCTCCTATTTCGTTAATTTTGACTAGGGCATTTGGAAGTTTAACTTTCTCTTTTTCAGTAGCTAACAGTATAGCTTCTGTATTTCTTAATTTGGATTTTAATTTAAAAACTTTTTCAACTGTTGGTTTGATTGTTATTTTATTTTCGAAATTTTGTGTACTGAACTTTTCCTGTAAGTTTCCTTGAATTTTTTGTTCATTATTTATTTTTACTGATGTTCCAGCAAGTGTTTTCCGGGCTGAATATAAAGGGAAGGTTTTATAATTCAAAATTAAAACTTGATTACCAATATCTACTACTCCATCAAATCTTTTCAAAAAATCGGTACCTAAAATTCCGTCAAATTCGATATCTAAATCGTGTACGTAAACTTTAAGCCAAACTGGTTTTTCTTTTGTGCCAAATGGTATTAAAACTGACTCTTTTACCATTACTTTTCCATCTGTAACTCCTGTAACTAGTATATTTTCTGTAAATCTTTTTGTATAATTTTCAGCTGTTTTCCTTTTAAAAATCGAGATACCTGCACCTGTGTCAATTAATATTTTAAAATTAGCTGGGCTGATTAAATAATACAAATCGCTACAATTGGATGTTATAGAAATTGCTGATCTGTCTTGAGGTCGTTCATAGTGGGTATTGTTTTCTCTGGCTTGAATTCGCGGGTTTTGATTAGCGCTGCGAGATTCGCTTTCATTTCGATTGCAGGAGGAATCTGTTGAGTTGGACATTGTTGTTCTATAATTAGATTGTCTGCATATAGGGTTTGTCGAGATTGGGGATTGGTATTCATTAATTGTGTCGTACATGGATTGGTAGTTGTACTGATAGGTGGGTTGTCTAGTGACAGAAAATTGTGAAAATCCGTTTGAAGTTGTTCTACTTCATAGTCAAAATTTTCATTTGGTATTTGTTCATATTGATGTTGTTCAAAATCTTGTTGTTCCGGGAAATAATCTTTCTCATCATAGAATGACTCGTTTCCTTGGTCTGAATATTCATAAATATTTTCGTTTTGATACTCAAAATCTGTATTTGAGCATAATGAATCGTACTCATGATCTAATAAATGGGTTTTATTCGCATTTAAATTCCATTGAGGGTTATTCTTGATGACTGTGGGTCTATTTGTTTGAAAATATTGTCCGCGTTGTTGCATTTGAGGATTTGCTTGTCTTTGAAAATATTGATTTCGGAAATTTCGATTTGGATTTTGATTTTGGAACATATTTGGTTTCATTTGAGGTTGACTCATTTGGGGTTGACTCGTTTGAGGTCGATACATTTGGGGTTGATTCATTTGGGGTTGGAAATAATTCCTTTGGAAATTATTTGGTCGATTTATTTGTGGTCTTGTATTATGATTTGTTCTTGAACTTTGAGGTTGTGATGAACAATTGATTGATTTTTGATTTTCAAAGTATGAGAGCTGTATCTCACGCTTCATTCTAACTGAAGCTTCTAGCATACTGTTTGGATTGCTAGCTCGAATAATTTGACCTATTTTGGATTCGAGGCCTGTTAATAAGGTATTTAAAACCATATTTTCAATTAGTTGAGACTGTACGTTTTTCTGTGCGTTTGTTAACATAGATCTTTGTATACACGAATACATTTTCGCGCTATGACTTTGAAGTCTTGAGAAAAACGTCAGTGCATTTTCTTATTCTTTGCCGTATTCTTTGTAAATCCTGTATCAAAGATGTTAAGTCACGGGAATCACCAAAGTGAGAATTTAATAACATTTTGATCTCTTGATAATTTTCTGGATTTCTGGAATTTATCAATTGAGCAGCTTTTCCTCTGAGTTTGTTTCTAATGTGAATAGTTAAAAGCAATTTTTGTTGGTCTACTGCCATAGCTTGCGCATGGTCACAGGCGTTAAGAAAATTTCCAAGCGAAATTGAATCACCATCATATTCTGGAATTATCGAGAATATTTCGGAAAGTTTATACGGTTCTGATGGTACTTTGGGTAAATTTTGGGATAACAAGGTTAAATCAAATTTAGAAAAATATCAAAATACAACAAAATTATTAATGATTCGATGTGGTACTTACAATGAGTTTCCTACGTCTAATGCTGGTTGGTTGAGCTTCCTAAGCTCTGGGTGGCTTGCTTCTTCTTTATTCTTGTTTCTTTCTTCTTTTTCTTGTTGTCTCCGGGGGTTGTGGAAAGATGTCCTACTTCATAAAGCTCTAGCTCCAACAGGATGAGCAGCGTTCGACGACTTACGCGGGTTCCAAGATGTGATTTCTTCACGACGAGGTGAGCAACGTTCGACGACTTATGCGGGTTTCTTGTTGTTGAAGAGACCGTCTTGTCCACTGGGTTCTGCTTTGCGGTTCTTGGACTCGTTGGAAGTCTGGAGACTACCGCTGTTTCTTCGTTGGATCACAGCGTTTTCGAGATCCGCACGACTGCGCCAATTTGTTAAATCAGTCTTCTTTGGTTTGAGTTTTTAAAAACAGACTTTATTCACATTTATTACAATATGGAAATATTGAACTTTACATGCGAAATTATAATGGTTTAAAACTCGTTTTGATTCAAATCTACTAAACTACTTGGTTTGAAGACTGGGAAGACTTGAACGACTTGAATACGGTCTCCTCGACTTTATAGGTTCGGGAATGCTGACTGGATACTGCGTAGTTTCTATTATTCCACGAAGACCTTCAAATGTGCTGAGGAATATCCTCTATCTTCTGCGTAGTAGATGATGCAATGTTTATAGTGTATGACGCAATTCCGGGACAAAGGGCTCATTCAGGAATCGGATATAACATACATGATACTACAAATATGCATCATAACACTTCATTTGTTCAACTGTTACTACTAGTTAGAAGAAAAGAAGGAAAGTTTGTAAGATCTATAGGATTCGAACACACGATCTATGGAATACAAGGCAGAGGCTCCAGCTATATGAGCCAATACACTTTATTACTAACTGTGATATTCTGTATTTCAAATCAAATAGTAGACATGACAGTGAGGTAACAATTTTTTTTTTTCGAAGTTCCTTACTGTTGATACGCCCTAAAATTTACAGGGATATATGCTCTAAGCCTCCCTCATTAATTTTTAAACTGGAATACAGGCTCCCAGCCTCCCTTATTACTACTTTTTATTTAATTTTTAATAAACACTTAACTTGTCAGTGCGCACATAACCCCTTGTGGGAACATGTGGTGACACTCATTTTATTTCATTAATAATTTTCTACATAATTTTCTCTCCATGTAAGAAATATCATATTGTATTAGATTACTGATAGTTATACTGTTCTTCTTTTTATTGTAGAATTTCAAACTTAGCTGATATAGGTTCGAAACATATACTACTATGAAACCATTGAACTGATCGATAGTCTTTTATCGTTCTAACATCACTATCATTTGGTGGTTATATTAAATTTGTAGAGAGAGTTTTTCTTCATCGTGAATTAATAATTGTTTGTTAGTAGCCACAAATCATTAAGAGTTCATAGCATGGCATCACACATTGAAAGGTAAGGGCTACGTTTTCCCTAGCTTGCTCAAGTCTCTGACTTCTGAAGGTTGCAGCCGGTTGAAAGAGCTTATTTGAGGTCAAAACTATCACTGCTATAAATATTGTCAAGTATGTGAAATAGCACCCCGTATAAATATTTTTCAAAATTCTAAATTAATGTACCAAACCTGAAAACAAAAATAATATTTGGATATTTCTTATGTATATATCTTTCTGATACCTCAATATTCAATGGCCAAGATGATGATAATGAAGCAATAATGGTCAGCAATATTTTCACGGGGATTGGAAAGTCATTCATTCATCCAGATCATTAGTCGTTTGATACTACTGAGTGGTAGTACACACAAAAGAATCATTTTCGAGTTTTAATCAAGGCAGTCTGACACGTTTCTTCTCCTATGTGATGGTTATGATGTAAGTTTTATTTTCTTGTAGTTACCTTTATTGTTTTTCCACTGTTTCATCATTTGTTCACTTCACTTTGATTTTGTTTTCACTTTGTTTCATTTGCTCACCTGCGTTCTTTTATTTCACTACATCAGTGTGGCCACAATCAAATTGTATAATGTTTTGAACCTCTCGCAAGCCAAGCAAAATTACTATTTGAGCACCCTATACAACTAGGGGGCCAGGTAACCCTCAAGTCCGTTCGGGGCCAAAAGTGGTAGTTCCACACCGAGCATGACAATATAAATAAATGGAAGTTGAAATGGATTATTTAAATTCTTTCACCATACATATATTCAAGAAGCTGCAAACAGAGTAACTTCAGATTTGTTGCCTGAAAAATTACGGAAACAATATGAAATTGCTCACACTAGATTCATCGAATGCAGTCAAATGAAGAAAGTTGAAGTCATGTTCACTGAAAGCGTTAGCTCATGCCGAAGAAAAATCTTATGATTAAAGTGGCAACCATTCTTGGATCGTTTGGAGCGTGCCGTATTATGAAGAACTCTGCAAATTGAGCATAGATGACATTGAGAATAAAAATTTTTAAAAATATTATTTTAGATACCAAAACCAATATTCAAAGAAGTTTTTGCATCGTTGGACACTGCGTGAATCATTACCGTGAATATATGATGCCTAACTTATGTGTTACTCACTGTCGGTTTTTCCTGAATTACACTATCAACAAATGCACTGTTCAACCAGTTGGAACAAATAATTTTGGAAGGATCCCTGTCAGTATTGATTGAATTTCTGAAATTACCAGATCTACAGCGAATTCAGGAGCAGAGGGTTAGTTATCGAGGAAATAAAAATAAAATCGATTTACCGAGTTGTAGTTAGCGGAAAAATTTCATGTGACTTTCAAAAGTCATTTTAATTTTTTTTTAAATCGTCTTATTTGGCTTGAGATTGTTGAAGGTAAAATTCTTTATGTTTTATACGCCTTCTAGTCACTAACCGTATTCACGCATATGGACACTATTGTGTGAATATAAACACTGTTTCACTGAAAACTTAACGTAACAAACCTCATGATTTGAAAACAAACGATCACCAATGTAATTGGATTAGGTTGACCATCTTCTGTAACGAGTAATTTTGACCATCTCTAGCGGCCATTAGGTGACACCCGTATTTCGCTCCGTTGCCCTATCAGAACAAGATCCATTACCCAACGCGCTGAATATCTTTGTCGCCTAATGAGAATTCATCAACTCGTCTGTCCCGAATTGAATTCTGTTTGAATTCTAATTGAATTTGTTCTTGTTGCAGGAAACAGTGGGAATCTCAACTCAAATCCACTCTGGTTCACCATAGCCATATATTCAGTGAATATTTCGCTGGGGCTCAGGATCACGAAGATAGGGAAGATCTGAGTTTATTCGCATAATATTCGATGAGTAAGTACATGCATTTGTTTGAACTTTTATGTAACAACATATTGAAAAAAAAAAGTTCACACATTCTTTAAAAATATGTGTTTATAAGGTATGATGAATAACATACCAGGGAAAAATCGCACAAGATTTCCGTAATAATCTGAATGAAGCCGCCGGAGTTTTTCTTCAACAGTAAAAATAAAGAGCTTTTTTTAAGAATGAACACTATTCTATAGTTTTTCACTATTTAGAAACCTTTGACGTTTCACAAACAAAACGTCCTGATTCTGAATAACTGTGATTGTTTGAATTAGTGAAAGTTAATAGTTTTTCAGACATCTACCAAATGTCTTTAAATTCTGGTGTACTATTGATTGTGCTCCAGGGATAATTAACATTGATAACCATAATAAATAAATTCGTAAATTTTTACTACTTGCCCTTCCTAGTAAATTATTTCTGTATTCATAAAATTGAAGATAAAATACTGAGGCTTTCACGATCCTCGCTCAATGTTCTATATGTCTCTTGGCTTTTCGGTCATGTATCCATTTTTATTGGCTCTTGACGTTTCGCTAACACGAGCGCTTGGCTTCTCCAAAAAGGCGAACCGCTCGAGTTGACAACACATCAAGAGCCAATAATTGATAGAAAACACGAAAGCAATATAGAATAAGATCAAAGAATTTTATCGTATATGCCTATTTTTGTTTTTCACACAGATACAAATTTATTTTCAGTGCATTAATAACGTCATTAAATACAGTTCGATTATTATAACTTTACCCATGCGTCATCAATTTATGATCGAAGAAATCACACACCCTCTATCGACCATCTCTTTCTAACAACCGCTATGAGCGAATCAAAGTTTGTTAACATTTGTCTTCTAAGCTAAGAGTTATGGTATTGTGATAATCGATTATAACTCAAAACAGTGAAAAAAGATAGCCATAAAACCGACAGTCTTTTACATTTCAATTAAACTTGCCAAACGTTGTATTGCCTAGCATGTACCATCAATTGCGTCATTGTTTTCTGTCATTGGGGTAATGTTTGTCGCCAGTTTTACTTTGTTTTGCAGTCGAATATAATATGAAAATAGTTTTTTTCAAAGCTAAACGTCTCTTCGAATCATTACTTTCAAAGTAAGTACAATACAATGTGTTTTATTCACAAATAATTTTCAAAATGTTTAACCTCACAATTGACATTTGTGACTATAATTCCGTACTACCGGGATATTAACACAACAATTATTCATAGTGTGGAAACCCTATTGAGAGAAAAAAACATTACCTAAATCTATAAATACAGGTCAAAAACATTCATAATATATTTTATATTTTAATTCTTTTTTAGATTATGCCTGGAACTATTCTACACTCACGAGCACAACAATTTGTGTTGAACTTGTGCGAGTATTTTGAAAGGGAAAGAGTGAATGGTGGACCTTTTTTACCACTTTCATCTGTTCAAGAGGTAACAATTAAAACCACAAAAGAAACGTCATAACTTTTCTTTACTGTTTTTTTTTTGAGAGTTGCAGATGCACTTAAAATATCTCGAAAAACGGTGTACAAGATCAAAATAAGAAACGAAAAGAATCCCATTCCATCAACTCACTAAGAGTGAGATTTTCATCAATCACAACTCCATCAGGAAAGTCATTGGATTTATGTATATTAGTTGACAAGTCAAACTTTATTGTTACATCTAGTTTTCCTTTTAATTCGAAACTTCACTTCGTATGAATTTTGACATGTACCTATATTTATTTGAATTTTTTTCTTCCAGAAAAACATGTTACTCTTCAATCCTTAAACGATGAACTGAAAAATAAGGAGATTGTTTCGATGTGCAAATCATCTTTGAAGAGCTGGGATAAAAAAGATTATAATCGAAGAGCTTTGATTGAAAAGACTCATATTGTTTCACAAAGAGCATATTTTTTACGTAAATACCAAGAAAACCGAAAAAGTTTATATCCACGAGAAGTGGTTTTTTTAGATGAAACATGGATTTATTCTAGAGGAAATAAAACCAAGTCTTGGCAGGATGATAATGTCAAAAGTGTACGCAAACCCGAAGGATTTATTGTTGTGCATGCTGGTTCTGCATAAAGGTTTGTTCCAGAAGCCAGTTTATTGTTCTGTTCGAAATCTTTGTTTCTAGATTATCATGGAGAAATGAATAGTACAATGTTCACCAAGTGGATCACTTCACAGTTAATTTCCAGTTTGGAAGAGCCATCTTTGATAATAATGCACAATGCACCATACCACAGTGAAATTTTGAATAAACAGCCTACCACCACTTCTTCAAGAAAATCGGAAATTGTTTATTGGCTACAGGAAAATAAAATTGATTTGAGAAATTAACAAAACCAGAGTTATTGCAATTGGCCAAGATGAACCGAAAGGAAAACATATATATTATAGATGAACTGTTACGAGAACATGGGCATTAAGTATTAAGATTACCACTTTTTCACCCAGACTTTAACGATATTGAATTAATTTGGGCCAATTGTAAGACATACTACAACAATCATATTGGCAGAGATAGATACAGTGATGAAAAAGTATTGAATATGTGGAATGAAGCATTAGAGAAGTGCAACAGTGAATCCTGGGCAAAATATGTAACACACCGAATCGCCCACTGAAAAATGGTATGAACGAGAAAAGCTCCTTTGTGATATGGTTATTGGACCCATTATTATAAACACAGTTCTGAATCAGACAGTGATTAAATATAATAATATTGTTTTTATTTTCATAAATAGTACATAGTTCTACATGCTCGCATTACATAAATAAATGTATGAATACATTTTTTGTTAATCATGTGTTGAGTGTTTCATTACCAAATATATTTCAACAGGTGCTTTTTATTTTTTATTCATTTATTTATCATTATACAGTGGGTCCATGCATCCATGCACGAATAGGTAATTGAAAAAGTTTGAATACCTAAGTCTAGAAGATTCCTTTTCTGAGTTTTAGTCATGTAAGTATATGTATACCCATAAGTGTGTCTCACGTTATTTATTCTGTTCTAAAAAAACACTCTTATTGTCGGTGGTTCGCTATTTCCATGAATTTGAAAATGTTAATTCAGTAATTATTCATTATCCTATCTTATTACCTACACGTTGTAATTTTATCGAAATAGTAGCCACGGCATTCTACATTTAGACGTCATTTGGCTTAAACTTCTCGACTTATTTCATATGCATAACTAGATGACGCACGGGTAAAGTTATAATAATCGAACTGTAAGCATATTGAATTGTATAGAGAATGGGTAATGATAAACCTAGATAATTCAAGAACTATAGAAACAAACTGAATTCTATAATGAACGAAGTGAAAACCGAATACTCCAAAGAAATAATAGGTTCTTATGACGATAAAATTAAAATATTTTGTGAATTTGTGAACGAAGCGTGTTCAAACAAGAACAAAAATAGTGAATTCACTGAAATATAATCAGATGGTATCATATTGGCAAATCACTAATAGCCATTATTAATGTAACAAGATTACTATGCTACTTATATGAATCAGGGACATTGCCAAGCGAAGATGAGCTTCGTGTCGAGTCGCCTGATGCAAGTTCCCAGATGTATTTAAATTGCATAATAATCTAGTTAGGTATATTCAAAACTTTATCATATCATTGACATCGATGATGTGAAAATTAAATTTACAACTTTGGTTATTGTCATTTTAGCGTACCATAAAAATTAATATAGTCTCAATTAAAAAATAGGTATTGGAAACTATTTTGTATCTAATGTATGTATGTGTTGTTGTAATGTTATGATGTTGAAAATTTGTAACAGAAATTTAACTTAAAAGATGCCCTATTTCCAATAATACGATGAAAAAAATTATAATTTATGACTCAGCTGATGTCTTTGATACTGTGAGTCATCATTTGTTACTGCAAGAAATAAGAGGAATTGGACTGGGAGGAAATATCCTTAAACTGATGAAAAGTTACATTGGATGGATGAAAATGGCAATTTTGGAACAATCGAATTTGGAATCCCACAGGGTATAAATTTGTACTATTTGTTATGAACCTCAATGATTTATGTGAACTGAACCTAGAAGGGCATATCATCAGTTATTGCAGATAATACCGCGATCTTGTATTCTCATGACAACTGACAGCTACCATTGTAACGTCATTATTCCTACTCCTACTACCCGGCCGGTTAGTGAAGAACAGCGTGAGTAATTGGGACTATCTTACAAGCTCCTATTTTTCTCATGAGAGTTTTAAATTCAATATTTAAATGTTCGGGCGCCTACATTTGATGCTCTCATCTCTGCATGATATTATCTATGATGCTCTATGATAATGAAGAATAATCGAGAATGTTCAGAAATAATCTGAAATTATTTAAAATCAACTAGACAATAAAGAATGATCAAGTCTGTTCTAAACTACTCAAAATGTTCGCGAATACATTCAAATAATCTAACATTGATGAGAGGAAAAAATCAAGAAAATCCTGGAATGAACCATAATGGAGATTTGCTAACAAGACACTCAAGTGAAGTTCTAGAGAGTTCAACCATCACTGAATTGGTGTAGTGGTTGGAACTCTCTGGAAATTCCTGTAATATAAAAAGGAAAAGTCTATAATGTTTTGAAAGGTTCTAAAACGGACTAGAATCAGGTGCAGTTATTCAAGACCATATATTCTTACCCGGTCGAAGACGGGTATTGCAGCCGTACATATTTAGATTTCCAAGTGAAGTTCTTCAAACTTGCTCATATCGTTCATCTATTCTGCATTGAATTTATTTCATCCTTGTGCGGTTTGTTATTTATTTTCGAGATGAGCTAGTCTCGGTTCAAATTCTTCTGACTGAATGTCTAGTCTGAATTTTTGCTGCTGTCAATTTCTTGCCCCTATTTGATGAGGAGGTTTTCCTTTCTAGTAGATGATGGTGGGGCAATTTCCATTTTCTCAAGTGCAATGTCTCTGGTGTTTTTCACTTATACTTTTATTTCTTATATTGGTCCTCTCAATGGTAGGGGGCTACACCCATTTTTATCCATGACGTCTGTACCTTTTTGGTTTTGTTCTTTATGTTCCGGTGATGTAGAATTGTTATTTTCTTCTACAGCTGCAGTTTCACGGTTTGCAGTGCATTCGGGGATTCTTTAGTAGACCCCTTTTTTCTGAATTTTCATACAGGATATTCGATTGGTTTATGGCATTATCCAGATTTATCCAATTTTTGTGGGTGGAGACCTCGGAAACCGCATTATTAGTGTTCAGTGTGCTAGGCTGATCCCAGTCTGTGTATTACTTGCATGTATTTTGCAAGGCCTCAAGTTTTTTGTTCGATGAAGATCGCAAGAACTACGTCGAGATCAGTGGCCTCTAGTGATCTTTTCTTTGATGAATTTAGTAGTATTTGGAGTGCTTCCAGATTTTTGTTAGTTGGAGACTGCAGAGACCACGTTATTAGAGGTCGAGTAGTGTCTTTGAATTTTGGAAGAATTTGCATTGCCTCCATTTTTTTCTTTAATGGCGTCTACGCGGGCTTCATTCTGTTGGAAATCAGTTAATTCTGCTGGTTCCTGACTAAAAACTTTACAAAATTCAGAGCACTTCCTGGTTTTACTTTGATAGTGATTTCGAGGATATTGTCGGTCTATGCTGAGATTTTTCTGCAGTCGTCCTTCTGATTTGTTTGAGCTACATTTTTCTTTAAATTTGTTATTTCATTCTTCTGATATGCTATAGTTGGAGGTTTCGAGATTTTTCGGAATTTCTTGTATTATTAACTATAGCTCTAGCATTATTGCTCAACCGTCAATTTTTATTTTAGTTTTATGCTTTGCAACCTTTCAATTTTAAATATTAAAGTGTGCAAAATTATTAGTTCAATAAATCACACTATGCGATGACTTTTTCAGTATGAAACTATATTATTTTCCAAGCAAAACTGCTAGTGAAATAAAATTCAACTCGAAACTCCAATACAAAGCTCCCATATTATATATTGAGTGACCACGGTGAGGTACGCCCCCCTATTTTTCTATTGTTTTAAATTTACAGTTTTAAAATTTGGTTCGTCGATATATTACTCAAATACGCATATTTTGACTCCATTATCAAAAATTTACCACTTCCGGTTTAACCGGAAGTGATACTAAACTTTTTTTTCAAATGATACCCTGTAAATTTATTTTCATTATCCGGAAGAACACGCTTGTGATAACACTGTTCTTTAAAATTGAAAATCGGTTGAAATATGGCGGAGATACAGTTGTTTGTACAATCGAAAAAAGTTGGCCATGAACATCAAACTCAAATCACAGTTTATAGCAAAAAGAATCAGTTCGCTCACTCGCCGCCATCTTGTGTACAGGATAGAATAAGCGCGGGGGAAACAAATTCGGGTTGCGCAATATATTTGCACATAAACTTACATAGTTGTCAAGTGTACTGAAAGTATTCAGTTTCCAGAAGTATATACATTTCGAGTGTTTTATTTTTCACTGAAACGATTTCTATATATATAGGAAACTGCAAACATGTACTTCTTAATTCATAAAATACCATTACTTTTTAGATGAAATCCGCTTGAAAACAGATCATAAAAGCTATTTCGCATTCGAATTTCTTTGTAACAAATACAGTTGACAATAGTAGAATGGTCTATGTTTCTCAGTCTCAGTTCCGAAATAATAATTGTCTTTGCTCAGCTCTCTTCGAATTTCTGCAGATTTCACCTTTTGTTTGCTGCTTGCCTGTTTGTATAGCCATCGTCATTGTGTTATATAGCATCACTGAAGTTATTTATTCAAATTAAAGTAGTAGGTGTGTCAGTTGAAGAGCCAAATTCCATTTGTGATTCAATGAAATTTTTTATACTTCCAGTCAATATTCAGAAAATGAGAGTAACATATGCAGCTCGTGTTCAGAAGAGATAAATGCTTATATATCTATCAAAAAACTCCCATTAGCAGACTTCAGGACAGTTGAATTCATAGAAAAAAATTGATAATCTCTTTGATCTATTAAATTCATCAAAATTCCACAAGGCAAAATCATTCAGTAGGACTTTCATGGGGACAGATTCACAAATTCAATTTCTTAAAGATATGTTGGCGTTCTATGAATCACTTTGGTGTCCATCGAAACAAAAATATAACCAAAGGGATGAAATTCATTTCTGGGTGGAAATTGACAATTTCGGCATTTTTGCAAATGTGGGATGTTGTGAAGGAAAACAAAATTCATACCAGGAGAATGGATCTGGCCTGTTTAGAATTTTTTTGATAACATCAGGCAGGAAAGTGGAAATTGCGAGAATTCTGCACCCATACAATTTCAAAAGACATTTAAAAAAATGTTTGCAATTAGCTATTTGGATATTTCCGAAGGAACAAGCTGCCTTGATTTTGATTGAACATTCACGTCAATTCAATTCTTTCAAAGTAGAAGTAAACGACTATACCAACCTCAATATAACATAATAATTAATTTAGTTTATGTGGGGTGATATTTTATGAAAAAAATATCAGAAAAACACAAGTGAAAACGAAATATAGCAATGAACAATCTGCCCGTACAAATCTACAATTTACAGTTTTCAATCCAAATGCCAATAATGATTCATTTGGCAACTTTAAAATGCTTAATATTTTTTTTGCAATATATACAGGCTCTTGAACTTTTTGAAAATTTGGCCACAAAAGAAGGAATTGGACAAAATATTAAAGATTATCTTTCAAAAATTACCTGTCAAGACTTCCAAAATATTACTTATCACTGTTAACGAGATTTCGTATTTCTTGTACTATCAAATTCCTATATTAGGATAAAGTCCACAGGTAAAAATAAACAATCTTGAACTGACTATTCTAAAACGTAATTAGTTTATGTATCTGAAAATTCATTTATGTACATTTAGTTATTTTTAATGTTTATAATAGATTAGAATAGGGAATTTGTGTTTGTTCATTTCATTGCATTTACCCCAATATTTATGAACTTCTTATTTATCTTTCTGGATCCATAAGTACCATTTGGTTTACCACATTTTACAGGATTCTATGGTTTTTATTCAAGATCCTGACATTGGAAAAATTTATCTTCTTCAGTGTTTCAAAGAAGTTGAAATAAATGTAATTGGAAAATTAAAATACTTTCCTGTGTGAAACTACAATTACTAGAGTGTGGTAATCACTAATATTGAAATAAATCGTGTTACATGAAATTTCTCATCTTACTTGAATTCATTAACTTAGATCTGTTCTCAAAATTGGCTTTTGATTAATTTCGATACGTCATCGTCAGCTAGAACATTGATCCCAAAACTTGCCCGACATCTTCAAATTAACGAAAAAATACATAATATTTCCCTCACAAACTCCTACCCAATTTTGAAAGAAGTCAAATCAATAACCTCAAAACTTTTTTGCCTTTTAAAATTTTTGTCACAAAATTCGTTATCTTCCTCAAAACTTCTAGATTTTCAGCAATTTTTAAATAGTCAGCCCATAATGCATATATTTTATCAACTGAATGATGTTAAAAACAATAATCTGCAATTTAAATAAATCAGAACTCAACATGGTCAAAACATCCACAGTTTAGGTACCTATTATTAGTTCCAGCAGTGTATCCATTTTTATGTTGAGCATTGTATGAATTGTAAGCGCCTGTATGCGCGAGGGATAAGATTGCAGGTTGCGCAATGCACAAACGTGCACAAAAAGATCAAAGAGCCGACGCCAAGTGAGCGAACTGATTCTTTTAGCTATAAAATACCTATCACAACTGACGAACGGCGTCAACATTTACGAGAAGAAGGTTCGAGGAAAGATACAGCTTAAAATTGAGCTTCTCATGTAATTGCAGTAACCATATTTTCCAACAATTATCAAAAATTTTCTCCAAACAGAGTACCCATAAAGAAATGCCCACAACTGCCATGTCTTAAATGGTAACATACTCTTTTCACATTGTCGTATTGAAAAATTATGAATTAACCGAATTATCGCGTTAAAATTTTCGGAGAATTCTGAAAGGAATCGAAGATACGGGATGTTTCATCATGAGTGTTCTCAAAATTGAATATTCTTAAACAGAGGCGGCTTTAACCTACGAAAGCTAAGCAAAAATTCAAATCTTTTCATTCGAGTAATCTGATAATTCATCATTTTTTAATATAACAATGTGAAAAGAGCATGTTGCCATTTGAGAAATGGTAGTTGTGAGCATTTCTCTATGGGTATACTACTCCGTTATGAGGAATTTATGAGAAGCTCAATTTTCAGCTGTTCCTTACCTCGAACATTTCTCTCGTAAATGTTGACGCCGTTCGTCAGTTGTGATGATTGAAGTTTGATGTTCATGGCCAAGTTTGTTCGATTGAACAATCAACTTTATCTCCGCCATTTTTCAACCGATTTTCAATTTTGAGCAGTGTTATCACAAATTGCGTGTTCTTCCGGATAATGGAAAAAATTGTACAGGGTGTCATTTGAAAAAAAAAGTTTGGGTCACTTCCGGTTAAACCGGAAGTGGTGAATTTTTGATAATGGAGTCGAAATATGTGTATTCGAGTAATATATCGACGTAGCAAATTTGAAATTGTATCTTCAAAACAATAGAAAAATTGGGGGGCGTACCTCACCTCGTGGTCACCCGGTATACTAGTAACATTCGTGTAGCTTCAAGAAGCCAGACGGGAATGGCATATCTGTTAGGATTTTTCATTATTAATCATCCGTTTCAGCGAAATCGAACGGTAGTTCATAAAACATTCACATAACGAATCTCACAACTCTTGTCAGTTATCAATTATTGAATGCTGTAAGAGACCAATTACTGTCAAATTCAATTCATTTAATTTGCATAAGTTTCTAATTGGTATCACAATCACTTGACTAATGATTAATGAATCACGGTTATTGGAAGGAGTCGTAGAAAATTGTGGAGATTTTCCTGGTTTTATGTCATTTCACTTGTGATAGAAAAAATATGGAGTTATAAAGATTACTGTAATAATAATAATATTAATATTACCGATGTATTGCCACATAATGGCGGCCAATAGACCCTTCAAACCCACAGTGCGGCTAATTGCCGAAAATTTAAGACGAGCTCACCACACACTAAATCAGGGCATGCTGTTCACCATTAAATAGCACTGTCTTCAGGATACGAATGCTGATGGCTGCAAAGATGTCACTAGTGAGGCGGGCGAGAAGCATCGCGGAAAACATGAAGTTTTGCGATAAACTTTTTCGCTTATTCCAAGAGCCTCCACGTGTTGTAGATAACTCGCTTTGGAAAACCCGCCGGCTTTTGTCAGGTTGAAATATTTTGTAAGAATATCTATGAGTATCCGCAAACACTCAACGTAGATACACTGCAAAAAATTATAGTAAAATTGCGTGATATTAGCTGTATTTTTTACACTATGAATACAGAAATTTAATTTTTCCTTCATACATAACGCCTAATTTCCATAGAATGTATTATTTCTTTCATTAGTACGGTGATATTAAAACTTGTTGGTATTTTTTAGAGAAACATATCTACTTCTCCGCTATTTTTCCTGTGAAATTGCAGCTAATTCATTTATACAGTACTCATCATGAAAAAGTATGTTTGTAATTCGAAATATTCCGTTTCCAATAACGTACTGAGTTGATATACACGACGTACATCACAAATACTGTGTTATTACATGGTGAATATTCGCTACATAATCAGTGAACCTATCATTCCAATATCAATACTGAACATTTCCACCCGAGAAATGTTTACAGTGTGATAATGTCGAGAACACAGTGTAAATGTGTACAATTAACGTATCTATAGTGGAATGGGCGGCGCGCGCAACGTCTTCATATTTGTGAACAATGGTCAATTAGAACAAGAGCGTCTGGTCGAACAACGTTTGAAAGTTTTCTGTATTATCCTGAGAAGAATCGCAGTAAGTACATATTTGTTTATTTAAAATTTAAGTCATGTACCTATGTAACTTGTGTACATTACGTTGCACAAGTATACAAAAATACGACATTCATTACTATTTACATCGAAATTGGCCTGGTGCGCAGTTTTATTGTCGACGAGTTGACTGTGGCGTGATTTTGAAGTCGTATACAGGGTATAGGCAACATGTATTCAGGTGTCATAAGGGTCACAATGAAAATACCAATAAAAATCGAATTGAAAATACAGTAGGACCTAAGAAATGCAATTTGGTTGATTGTAATTTCACCAAAGTAAATGAAAAACAGTTATTTCTTCACATATACAGCCATTTCAAAGAGACAAATGCTAGAATAACATGTCCTCTTTCGGTAGTATGTGATAATAACAACATTTTTTCAAATATTAGAACCTTTCGCTCCCATGTTTTTAGAAATCATAAACTATCAACATCCCAAAAAATGACGTATGATAGAGTTGAACCTCCGGTTGACAATTCTCGTGTTTCTGATAATTCTGATCAGATTGAATCCACAGAAATATCCGAGTTCATTGAGAGTTACGAATTTAATTATTCAAAGAGAGGAATGGAAAAATTAGGAGTACATTTACTAGCTAATATGTATGTAACGTTGCAATCAAATTTTTTTTTATGCGATTAATCATTACAAACGATAATTTATGGTTTTTCTGATATAGAACGGTTAAATGTGAGTTATATAAAACAACATATCGAAGACAGAGGTTTACATGTACCAAATGAGTTATTGTCTAATACAATTTTTAAATTCGCTCATGATATAGAAACTGGGCTATTGAGAACTAGTTACGTGAGAAAAAAATATTTGAAGAATAATTTAAATTTTGTTCAACCCTTGAGATTAGATCTTTCTGAAGATTCAGTTAGTAGAAGAAAATTCTATTTTTATGTACCTATTCTGGAAACATTGAAGGCTCTCCTGCAATGAAAGTATTTTCCAACAAGTTATGAATAGTAGGACCCAACATCGAAACAATTTGTACGAAGATATTTCGGATGGTGAAGTATATAAACAAAATTTATTTGTCGATGAAAATCCTAATTCTAGGTTAGGTATCTTTGGAGAATTATCATCTGGCGATCGTGACAGGACCCAAGAAACAATAATGGATAGAGCTGAAAAGGCGTTAAAAAAACATATCGAAATTTCTTTAATTGATTGTATGATGCTGTATTGAGCTCTTTAAATGAAAAAGTAAAACTAATTGATATCATCCCTGTCTTGGATTGACAAATGTTGGAGCATCTTTTGGCATCTGTTAAGACACCGACTCAATTGAAACCGAAGCGACTTCGGCTGATGAATATTGCACTAATATCATATTTTATCAAATTGAGGATTGAATCGCTGACATTCCATGAGAATCATGAAAGTATACTATCTGAAGCGTAAAGTCAATCAAGAAGAAAAATGATAGTTCCAAAAATTGAGCTTAAGATGGGAGTTCCAACATCCTTGGTAACCTAAATACGCTAGATGGCAGTGGTATATCATCACTTCAGTACGCTACGATATATTACAGCAAAAAATATTCCTTAGCTCACTAGTCATTCATGAATGTCAGAATTCCTCCGTGACTTCTTCATTCTAATACGATGCAACGTTGCCTGTTTCTGTTTTACTAGCTCGTAGAAGATGAGTGTGATATTGTAGGTAGGTATTTTTCCATTTTTATTCATCTGGAGCGAAGTTTATTGTATTTTCACGTGGTTTTCACTAAAGTATAAAAGTGTTCAAAATTGTGAGAAGCGTGTGCAAGAAATTTACTAGAAGGACAAGTAAAATCAATTTGTTCAAATGGATTATTTAGTTTGAGATGTGAGAGGTGTGTAGAAAGTCGTTTCAAGATTTGTTCGAAGGTTCGATGTAGTAAATTGATAACTTAGGTTTTCAGGTGAATACTGACAAGTTCAGATAATAATTCATAGATCTGTTGATATGGTGTAATTATGGCGGTGTTGTGGGGAATGTAGTTCCGTGCTTTTTTGTTCCCTCCAAAGCGGTCTATGAGCGGTTTCCATACGTTTTTGATTTACACGCTCGGCTGACTGAAAGCGCCATTGGCTTCGATATACGCGATTTTGATAAATTTTCATTTGAACCAATGTTCCTCCCTATAAAGAATACTAGCCTCGTTCCAAAGATTTCGATGGTGCTTAGTCTAGGCATGATTAGCAATTCCCGATTTAGATGTCTCTTCCTGTCGAGTCCACTTTTTGTGTTCAGTTATTCTTACGGATGATGGTCTCTTGGTCTCTTCAATGTAAGAATCTCCACATTCACATGGGACTTCGTAAATGCAGTTTCTGCTGGATTCTGCTGTATTTTCAGGTTTCGTCTTGGTGAGGAAGCTCCGTAACCCACATAACACATAATATACTACGGATATCCGTTTCATGTCCAATTCTGATCGGAATATCTCCGGATTTGAAATGGACATCCATAAGATATTTGTCGATGGTCGATGGATTCGAACCGGATATGTTCCAGATGAACATAAAATATCTGAAGCAAGGCCTAACTAAACGAATATAAATATCAAAGCTGAATTTTCAATATCGATGTTTTCTCTCTTTATCGAACATAAATTAGATCTTTTCGAAAATAGGTTTCTTCAGAAAATATTCTACGAATTGCGGTAAAGTCTAAGTCCAAGCAAGTATGAATGAATGTGTATGTCGAGCTGAATTTTTAATATCGATGTTTTTTTCTCTCTTCAACGTATACCAATTGTATCTTTTTCCTGGACCGTTATCTTTCTGGACTTTATATGAACTTCCATAAGATGTACATTCATGGATCCGAACTGAACATCCATTAAAAGATATTCTACAGACGGCTATGAATATCCGAAGCAAATATAAAAGGAATACATAGTACAATACCAATTTTCAATATCAATATATTCAAACAGTTTCCCTTATTCCTCAATGATGAAACATATCTTTTGTATATTTGTGAACAATGTCTTACGGACATCCTTGTGGATATCTTGTAGATGTCCCTGAACAGCATCTAATGGATATATGTGAGCAATATCTCATGAATACCCTTGAACGATATTTTATATATATTCTGGAAGAATATCTTATGGAAGTCCATCTTTGTCCACTAGGAACATCCACCTCTGCATATCCCCATTATTAAATATGAATGTCCGTATGTTGACTGGGAAAGTACTGCCGGATTGAAAGCAGCTCTTGATGTTGTACTTGTTTCCGGTCCTCCTAATTTTCTTGGAGGTACCTCTGAGATATGGAAGGATAATAACTTGATATTGTGGTCGTTGTACAGTAGTCTTGGTCCTTTCGAGTTGCTTCTGTACTTCTCCTAGGTTTTATTGGAGATACCTCTGAGTTATGGAAGGATGATAACTTGATTTTTTGGTCGTTGTACAATCGTCTTGGTCCGTTCGAGTTGCTTCTGTACTTCTTTTAGGATTTTCTTGAAGTATCCATTTTGACGTGGGATAATTGAACTGATTTTTATCAAATACTCGCGAGCTGTTATGCAACGTCACTTGTTTGTCAGTTTTGTCTCTCTATTTGGTCCACTTTCAATGATTTTTATAGCACAAAAGATGTAATAATATTTGTATCCACGTAGCATATCAATAAAAAAATTGACATTTATTCATCCCATTTATTGTAAGTTTGAATCACATGGACTTGAAAATTCCGAAGACCAGAAAATACTGAAGTATAGCAACAGTATTTGAAAAAGCGGAAGACCGATTTGCTGTTATCAACATCAAAATCTGATGATCTTAGTCGTGGTCGAATTATTCACGATATTACTCTCCATTAAATACGATGGTAACAATACATTTAAACCAGCATACCGCTTCGCTATTTATATAGGCATATTATAAAGTCTGTTAGAAGTACGTGATCATAAACAGAATCTATGGAAATATACCAGGCTGTCTACCTAATATATTGTAATCTTGTAATTATCAAATATATTGTAGTGAGTTTATAATTATTAAATATTATTTTCCAAAATTTGTTTACTTGAACAGGTTCTGAAAGTGAATAAATATAGAATTATAATACACACAATTGATTCTTTTCAATATCAAATATATTGTAGTGAGTTTATAATTATTAAATATTATTTTCCATCATTTGTTTACTTGAAAAAGTTCTGAAAGTGAATAAATATAGAATTATAGTACACACAATTGATTCTTTTCCTAATTTTCTGTGTCTCTACAGAAAGACTTATGGGGTTTATGTAAAGTAGATATCCTTCATTCAGTAGTCAAACTTTTGTATTGCATTTTCCAATTTTCTCAATACAAAAAATGTGTTCAGAAAAAAATAAATGAGTATAGATTTCATGCTGAAATATGAAATACTATCAGTCCTCGAACAAGCAGAGATGAAAAACGTGTAAAACTCTTCCACTTCATCAACACGGGTGAAAATAAACGTGATACTATGTATACCCACCCATATGCTGCCGCGATACCGAGCACAACTTTGTCGTAGCGTAGAGCAGCAGCCCGTCTTGCTGGCGATGCCGTCTTGCTGCTGTCAGTCTAGTGTTTTATTCATTATTTCGTACCTACATCTTTTTTTGTGGGCCTGTAGGAGGGGGTATATACATAGACTTTGCGAGAGGGCCAATAATCACTTGTGACGTCACTGTATACACCTACTAACATTCAGTAAAGTGCCCGGTTTGACCTGAATCCACTGAGTGACAATCATATAACACATGTTTATTTCAATTTTTTTTCCAGCAGGAATGTACCAGTCAGGCCCTGTCCCCGGAGCTCCGATACTACCGGAGGGCGCGCTGGTGTATCATTAACCCCAGAAAACACTCCCCACGTCCGTGGGGTGAGTGATTACTGGGTCCGAGAATCATGTGCCCTGAGTAAACGGAGAGAACCAAGAACAACGGCCTTCTGCATTCTTCCGGCTAGGTTTTCTGCCGCATCACGGCATACCAGATTTGAGAGCAGCGTGTCCATCATTCCACCAAAGACCCCTATTATCAGAACCACCATCTTGACAGAATGGTTTGGATGAAGCCTGCGGAGTTCAAAGAGAAGATCTCGATATTTAGTCCGTTTTTCCTTCTCTTTTCGGACGATGTTCGTTTCGCCAGGAGCTGAAAACACGATGACGAAAATCGTCCTACTTTGATGGTCGAGGAGGACTACATCAGGCTCATTGCCTTGTATTTGCCTGAGGGTGGGAATGAGTAGTTCCAATAGATTCGGCCCTTCTCATTCTCCACAACGCACTCAATATCCCCCGGAGCATAAGGCAACACCGGTGTCTTGTCTACACCGTACGAGTGTTGTAGATGGTAGTATAACACTCGTAGTGCCGCGTTATGCCTGTGGATATAGGCTGGGACCGCATAAGCTGGACAAGCTGACAGCAAATGCATTATGGTCTCAGCTGCCCCACGACACGCTCTGCATCTAGTGTCAGTGACCTTTATACACATCACGCGACTACGGTAGACGAGGGTGTTGACGACACCATCCTGGCAGGCCATTATGAATCCCTCGGTTTGCGACTTCAGCCCACTTGACCTGAGAAAAGCGAAGGTCACGTTTCTGGATAAGCCAAGGTCTTCAATGTTCTTGAAGAAGACCCCATGCATTGGCTTATACTCATGTAGCTGTAGGAGCCTGTCACACTCCGCAGCTTTCACGTGGGCTTTTTTCTGAACGGGTTCCAACTCGGTGACAGAGTTTGGGTTCGTCCGTTCAGTGTCGAATAGGAGACCGAGTTCATCGGCTGCACGGGTTGCTGCCTTGAAAAGAAATGCTCCAATCCCTGCTTATTCATGCTCGCATACCAAGCAGAGAAGGGGATCTGGACTCCTGATGACTTTACAGACTCCATCCAGTATGTAGACACTCCAAACTCGAAAGTCCACGGCCTCCCGGTTGTCTGGGGAAATATAACCGTGAAACGGACGATTTGGGATGCAACCTCCTATGGAGATGCATCATTTTGCAAGTTTTTACGTCGAGTTGTCGCAGCAGGCTACCGGAGAACATTGGCAAGGTGTGCATGGAATTTGTAGGCGAAAGAAGAGTCAAGAGTGGAGGCGTGGAAGCGATCGTGGACAGGGGGTGCCCGCAGGGATCCAGCCTGGGACCCACGCTATGGCTTATTGTCATGGAAGCGTGGTTCGAGAGGATGAGGGCAGTAAACGAAAAGGAATATGACAGGATAAATGAAGGGGTGCCAGCAGCGCACAGAGTAAGTGGTGGGACGAAGGTGTGGGCCCAGGCCTACGTCGACGACCAACTGATAGTGGTGGTTGGCCCGTCGGTAAAGAAAATAGAAAGGATGTGGAAGGAGGTGTGGAAAGAATGTCAGGAATGGGAGGATGAAATGTGGCTGAGGTATAACGAAAACAAGACCGAATGCATGTTTGTCCCGGCCAGGAAACTGGACAAGGAACCGGTGGTTAGGGTGAGAGAGCAACGGATTGAGTGCGGCGGTAACATCACATACTTGGGCATAATAGTAGACAAGGGCCTACTGTACATTGATCATCTTAAGGAGGTAAGAAGGAGAACGGCTATAGTTGCAGGAAAACTAAGAAGATGGACGGGCCGTGACGTAGAGCTAAGGAGAGGATGTGTCAGACTGATTTTCGAAAGAGTGGTTAAACCGGCGGTGATGTATGGCGTCCAAGTGTGGGGAGCAAGAGCGAAGGACTCTAGGGTGATCAGACAATTAGGGGCGATACAGAGACCGTTTACGCTATCGGCCAGCGGGGCATATAGAACGGCGCCGTCAGCCGCGTTATGCGTGCTGACTGGGATGGCGCCTCTATACATAGAGGCAGCAACGAGGTATGAAGAATGGAAGGCGCACGGAAAAGAAAAAGTAAGAGGACGGATAAACGGGTGCGACAGAATATACCCATGGATGATCGGAACAATTCTGGAGAACCGAGAAGGGCTAAAAGAGGTATTTGTGGACGCGGTTAAGAGAGAGGATGGACGAGTGGGTATAGGATGGGCGCATAAGGAGGGGAGCGAGTGGAGAATGGGTCGGGAAAGAATCAGTGAGCTGGGAAGCGTACAGGAAGCCGAAATGGTGGCTATAGGTAAAGGGGTACTGATGGGTGAAGAGATGGACATAAGAATAATAAGTGACTCGCCTGGAGCAGTGGAGACCATTAGGAATGCGAGGACGAAGAGCAAAAGGGCAGCTCGTATTAGGAGAATGCTTGAAAACAGAAGGGTAGCGGGATTGGTGACGGAAATTGAGTGGAGGAAAGGGCATGTTAGGGAGAATGAGGGTAACAGAAGAGCAGATGAAGAGAGTAGAAGAGGAGCGGAACTGCAAGAGATCACATGGCAAATAGACTTGGGACATAGCAGAATGGAGGAGAGGGAAAGGATTAGGAGAATGGTGATGGAAAAATGGCAGGGTGAATGGGACAGCGGCATGACCGGCAGAAGCGTACATGGTATGTGCAACAGGGTAGGGATGGGGTGTATACCATTAGCAAGGAAGGCAGTGCAACTGGTCACAGGGCATGGGAACTTTCGGGGTTACCTGGAAAGGTTCGGAATTGCACAAGAGACCCCATGCCAGTGTGGAACTGGCGGGACTGACACGGCGGAGCACATCAGGAACGATTGCATGCGGAGAGAAAGGGTAGAATGGAGAAGGAGGATCGAGGAAGAGGAGGATAGACTTGGAGCGTTACAGCTAAGGGATACGAATGGTGTGAAGGATGAACGGGTAAGGATATTGAATGAATGGGCGGGGGCTGTGGTCGAGGATGAAGAAGTATGAGAACCAACATAGTGTCAATGCGACGGTAATAGTGGCCTGGCTTTGGGATAAACGAGCGACGAAAGTAAATCGGGAGAGCAGGCGCTCGGATAGAATAAGACTGCCGACCAGGGAGGGCGCTGTTTGAATGTGGAGGATGAGCGGAATAAAGAAGGAAGGATCTTCCCCGCTGATTGCCCGCCCGGTATTCGGTGGGTCACGACCCAACGGTGGTGGGGGGTGGTGGGGGGGTGTGGCGGGGCGGAGGAGCGAGGGATATCGTGACGTGGACGTTGGAATGGGATGTAGGTGTGGCCTAAGTGCAGCAGTTTTAGTCAGTAAGAGTCTGACACTACTGATACGCGATGGACACCGAGCGATCAGAGTCCATGAGGATTTCCACCCCACTGAAAAAAAAAAAAAAAAAAAAAAAAAAAAAAAAAAAAAAAAGCTCCTCTTGAGTCTATTTCATTACTCCCTGCTCTTTCATGAGAAGGGGATCTGAACTCTAGCACCATCCGAGTGCGTATACACTCCAAACTCAAAAGTCCACGGCCTCCCCGTTGTCTTGGGAAGTATAACCGTGGAACGGACGGCTTAGGATGCAAGCTCCTATGGAGATTCATCATTTTGCGAGTTTTTACGTCAAGTTGTCGCAGCTCTTCCTGTGTCCATTTCAATACTCCAAAGGAGTAAAGTAGAATCGGAACGGCAAGCATATTAGTTGCAGCAACTTTGTTCTCCCCCGACAGTTCTGATGACCAGATCTGTCGGAGTTTGTACTGATACTTGCCGCGGAGAGAGTTTTTAACAGTAGCTACCTCTTGGGTGTGGCGTTGTTCCACCCCTAAGTAAGTATACGACTCATGTATAAAATGCGTGTAAACATCTTATAGCATGCGTTCAAGCATGTTATCGGTCTGTAGTTCTTCGGATCAGACAAATTTTCGTTTTTGGGGATTAGCACGGTTCGCCCTTCGACAAACCAATCTGGAATCTGCTGCTCCCCATCTAGCCATGAGTTGAAAACCTGTGATCCCCAAATAAAGAATAATTGGAAAAGTGAATGAAATTTCTCATGAAAGAAGTTAGTAGTGAAGAACGAATCAACTTGGCTATTTCTGGTCAACAAGAAGAAGAAAGACCACTCTTTTGAGAAAACTGTTTATTTACTAGCTACTTCAAAATGATGCACAGCATTTAGTAGTCTATCGCTATTCTTTTAATTTTCAAGGATAAATATCATGCGCACTCTCTTTCATTCAATGGACGAAGTACGCACAGCTGCAATGTTGTTTCCTCTTCTAACGCATAGGCTGGTTCGCTGGGACCTCTCTGTCGTACGTGTTCACTCCCAGCAATATTCAATATTCAAAACTCGACAACCGGAATCAGGACTGATTTTTCGCAGACAACCCTATACCACCGTGTTCGTGATGAAATAATCTTCATTTAAACTAAACTTTAATTGATTAACCTGCCTACCCAAGAGTTGTGACGGGAATAATATAGTCAACCTAATGTTTGCATATTCTATAGGCTTCATACTTTCGGTTAGTATGGAATTTGTTCATTAACCAAATCAGTGAAATGTTGAAAAAAATTATTTTCAAATTCTCAATTAATCATATTGTGGACTAAATTTTTTTAGTCTATTCATTTGCAATATATTTATTGGCATATTTAATTTCATATAAAATATTTGTAATCCATTAACCAGCTCGGTGAAGGTGGTTTATAATGGGATCTTAGACATAAATTGATGGATGTATAAGCAACCGAAACTTTGTTAATAAGTCAAAGCAGTAGAAATCTTTCAACCATCAAGACGATGGATGTCCGAAATGTAAGTCATTATACACCGATAACACGTCGGGATTATAAAATTCCGAATTAGTGGGTCGGAATAAGAGAATTCCGTGATATCAAGTCGGAATGTTGGCGTTATGAAATTCCGACTTAGACTATCGATCAAGTGAGGTTGTGAAATTCCGAGACAGTCGAAATTAGAGAAGTCCGAATTCCGAAAACCTAATCAACCATAATGAATCCATATTTACCAAGATTGTCATTATACGGATCTCCATTAACTATCTTTAGTGAATTAACTCAAAGTCAATAAACATTCAACTTTGTAACTTGTCTCGAATAAAGTTTGTGAGTTGTTTATAGGTTTGTCATGTCACTCAATTAATTTGATTGCTTTCGGATATCACAACATTATTGATCTTGTGAAAACAGCCATTAGGGAATGAGGGTATTTTTTTCACCATTTATATGACAAGGATATTAATTATTGGGCGTTCGTAATGTTAACGGCACCTGTCACACGACAGTTCGTAATCACGTACAGAGCTAAACCCGAATTGAGTGGTACCAGAACAGGAAAGTATTTGATATGATGGTCTTTTTGCAACGTAAGCCATATGGGAGCACGTCCGAGCACGTATCCAAGCACGTATTCTTAAAAACTCGAGGTGAAAATTATAATTCAAGATACAATGATTTTGTCTTCAAAAGATGAAATTCATATACATTAGCCCAATCAAACGACACATTTTCGTTGGAAAAAATCATGAACAGTTCAAATTCTGGATTTGACTAGATGAAAGTACACAGTACACGATGGATAAGAGTCTCATTCGTTCTCTGCATGAATGAACTGGAATTTTATTTTAACTATTTTGATTTTCCCTGTTTGACGCCATTTTAATTTCTGAAATGTTGAAAACAAGGGAAAAAATCTAAGACGAAAGTTGTAGCTCTTCACTCTTACTACAACATTTCATTCATATGACCGTGTTAGAGTATACGCTATTTTCTGTACAAAATATTTCAAATTCTTGGACGAGCTAACCACTGCATTGAAGGGGTAATTTAACAATCGCTGATTGACTATTTGTTATATATATAAACATAATATATATATATATATATATATATATATATATATATATATATATATATATATATATATATATATATATATATATATATATATATACAGTGAGGGGCAATATTATGGAATAAATTCAGTTTTACGAGAATAGGCAACTTTTGAGACAAATCCCGAAACACGTCGATTTTTATTTCCAAATTATGATTTTGTGGCAGATATGTCATACTAGTGACGTCATCCATCTTTGCGTGATGACGTAATCGATGATTTTTTTAAATGAGAATAGGGGTCGTGTGATAGCTCATTTAAAAGGTTATTCAATTCTCTATTCAGTGATATGAACATCAACATAATTATTTATACAGGGTGGCCAAAAAAATATTTAATTTGTAAATGAAATTAATTGTCACAAAAAGAAGTATTATCATTTATTAAATACAAAATTACATTGTACTACTGTCGGAAAACAGAAAAAAAAATTATTTGACAAATAAAAATTGCTTTTCGCTTAAATTAAATGTTCAAATTGCCACCCACCGGCCTCTTGGCAGTAATGGAACCGACGAATACATTCTTCTTGAACATTGTGGATCATTTCTGGAGGTATATTACGAATTTCCAATCTAATTCTATTTCTTAAATCTTGTAAATTCTGTGGTCTATCGATGTAAACTTTTGATTTTAAGTAACCCCATAGGAAAAAATCAAGTGGTGTAAGATCTGGAGATCTTGCGGGCCACTCTATTGTTCCTCGTCGACCAATCCATCTCCTAGGGAAACATCTGTTTAAAAAATCACGAACAGGACGTGCAAAGTGCGGAGGTGCACCGTCTTGCTGAAACCATATGTTTTCATTTGGCGAAGTACGATCATTTTCATTTGGAAACATGTCTGTAAGGGCGGGTATAAGTTCATTTTGTAAAAAATCAAGATATATTTGCCCCGTAAGAGACCCATCGAAAAGGACCTATAATTCTATCCTCGACTATCCCTGCCCACACGTTTAGTTTTTGAGGGTGCTGAGTGTGTACCGCAGTCATCCAATGGGGATTATCTTGACTCCAATATCTGCAGTTTTGCCGATTCACTGTTCCATTTAAACAGAAGGTTGCTTCATCAGAAAAAAGGATTTCACGAATGAAGCGTGGATTTTGATTACATAAATCTTGCATTACTTCACAAAACTGCATTCGGCGATCTGGATCATCCTCATTGATTTCGTGGACATTATGAATTTTATACGGATGATATTTCTCTTTTTTCAGCACACGTAAAACAGACCTTTTAGAAATGTTTGTATCAGCTGCAATTTGCCTAGAATTAATTTGAGGATTCTCTGCCACACTTAATAATACAGACAGTTTCACATCCTCATTCATTGGTGGACGACCAGCATTTGCAACATGTTTCACGTGTCCAGTTTCTCTAAATTTCTTCTCAATTTTACTAACAGTGGATTGTGTGATAGGCGTATTAGGATATTTTATGGTAAATAAATTACATACTTCTTGTTGTGTTCTGGTTCTATCTCCATATCCAACCATAATTAATACTTCGATTCTTTGTGTTTCAGTTAATGGGGCCATTATTTATTTATTTCATGAAATAAACTAGTCCTTATGAGAAAATGTCAAGAACTGACTTACATTTGACCCAAGCCAACTCGATTTGTAAAAACTATACTTTTTGCTATCTTTTTAGTTCTCATTATTTATTTGCCTAATATCGGAATTTATTTTTGTTTCTTCATAGTAGTAGAAAGCACAGCAGTTCTAAACATTTATTTATAAACTGTTTCAAGTGTTTCAATAGTAGACAAAATCAATGAGGATGATCCAGATCGCCGATAGACCACACATTTCCAAGATATGACAAATAGCATTACATTGGAAATTCGTAATTCAACTCCAGAAATGATCCACAATGTTCAAGAAGAATGTATTCGTCCGTTCAATTACTGCCAAGAGGCAGGTGGGTGGCAATTTGAACATTTAATTTAAGCGAAAAGCAATTTTTATTTGTCAACTAATTTGTTTTTCTGTTTTCCGACAGTAGTACAATGTAATTTTGTATTAAATAAATGATAATACTTCTTTTTGTGACAATTAATTTCATTTACAAATTAAATATTTTTTTGGCCACCCTGTATAAATAATTATGTTAATGTTCATATCACTGCATAGAGAATTGAATAACCTTTCAAATGAGCTATCACACGACCCCTATTCTCATTTAAAAAAATCATCGATTACGTCATCACGCAAAGATGGATGACGTCACTAGTATGACATATCTGCCACAAAATCATAATTTGGAAATAAAAATCGACGTGTTTCGGGATTTGTCTCAAAAGTTGCCTATTCTCGTAAAAATGAATTTATTCCATAATATTGCCCCTCACTGTATATATATATATCACATTTTCAAAGATACATCTTCCCTCAATACCAGGAAGGACATAGAAGGACTTGATGTTATATATACATACTTACTTCACCTCAACAAACATAATCAATTCATTAACTAAATAAAGAATATTAACAAACAAATTCCCAATGACAAACAGTCCCTTTTGTCTTTTACGTTTAAAAATAAAAATTTAAGTTGGTATCACGATTGCAGTTGGTAGCACTGATTGTAAATGCCAAATGTCAAACCTATCAATGTCAATGTCACAATTCAAAATGTATTTTTTACAGTGTTCCGCCTTTGTATGAAGACATGTGAACTTGAATCCTCGTGGTAGGAAATTTTCACAAAAATTTTTCAATTTTTATAATGACTTAGTATAATGTGTTCCTGTACTCACACAATTTTATTATCTATATTTTTAATATGTCACAACTCATAAGGAAAAGTGTTTATGTTTAATGCAACCGGCTTCGTTACAACCTCACTTTTCGTAAGTTCTTGGAAATCCTTTTTCCCCTTCACTGATTGTTATAATCAATTCTTCTTTTGTTCACCAGTGTTCCTGATGAAGAGAAAAATTATTCTCGAAAGCTTGAACTGAAATAAAGAGTTCACACAATTAAAGTGTCTCCGACTGCAATACCTGACAACTCCCTTTGTCGTTATATATATATATATATATATATATATATATATATATATATATATATATACATATGTTCAGATAGGTTTCCGCGGTCAGATATTTGAAAACTAAAAGTTCGGGTTGAACCGCGTCTAGAATTTGTTGAAATTCGACGTTTCGGCTCCGATTTTGGAGCCATTTTCAAGAACTGAAATAGAAAGAAAATTAATGAAAGGTTAAAACGTAATTCTACGCTGAGGTCTCAATCTGCCTACTCCTCAGGTATAATTACGTTAGGTTTTTGTGACTTGACGTCGGGGTCTCAATCTGCCTACTCCCCATGTCTCGTCACTGGTTCTCTCTAAGGTCTCAATCTGCCTACTCCTTCGAGAGAACTGAGGAGCTGTGGGTTGAGGAACTGTATTTATAGTGGACGTGGCTGTAATGGCCGTGTGCAATGTATTGGCGCGAGGTGAACTATGGGCGGGAACTGAATTGGCGTTAGATGAGCTGTGTGCGGAAACTTGGTTGGCGCTAAGTGAGCTGTGTGCGGGAACTGGGTTGGTGGGAAATGAGTTTATGCGTGCAATGAGAGGCTTCTAGGTATTGGGAAGTCTACGTCCGTCGTCGCGAGTGTTGAGGCAATTGGGGAGCTTCTCTATCTCAAGGGCTTCTCGGATGATCCTGGTTTGCAGAGTTTTCTCGGTGGAAATTGTTTTTGTGTTTTGGAAGTCTATTTTGTGACCTGTGTCTTCTCGATGTTTATAAAGTGCGGAAGTGGAAGATGCCTGACGCACAGCAAAATCGTGTTCGTAGACTCTGGAAGTTACTCGTCTATTAGTCTGGCCAATATAAGTTCTCGGGCAGTCTGAACATGGTATTTCATATATACCTTGAGAATCGTTTGGTATTGTGTCCTTGGGAGATCTGAGGAATTTGGATATTTGGTTGTTGGCCGTGAATATTGTTTTTATCTCGTGTTTTCTCAAGATATTACTGATTTTGTCTGTCACACCTTTGATGTATGGTAGGAAAGCTTTGTGTGGCTGAATACTCTCTAGTGGATCGTTCGTTTTTGGAGGACGGGTCAGTTGATGGCGGAAAGACTTGTCGATTAGCGAATTGTTGTAACCATTTTGGAGTAAGGCTGATTTCAGTTTGTCCAGCTCTTGTGGTCTATTCTGGTTGTCGGTAAGCTTACCCGAACCCGAACTTTTAGTTTTCATATATACATATATATATACATATATATATATATAAATACATATATATACATATATATATATATATATATATATATATATATATATATATATATATATATATATATATATATATATATATATATATATATATATATATATATATTCAACTTTTGATTTTTGGTTGAACTAGGGTCATTCATCTACCTGTACAGGTTACGATGATAAAACTTCGTATCTGAATGATCGATGTGTTCCTCATTTGAATGGCCACTTCACTTTTTCCTTAAATTGTACAGTTTTTCATATAGGGCCAGTAAAAAAAACATTAATTTGGAAACTTGACATCATAAAACTGGAAAAAAATGCCTGATGGTCCTTCTCGAAATTTCGACCCATCAGAAAAGCATAGTAGGTACTTAAGTCTAGTTCATACCATAGCGAACTTAGCAATTTTTCTGCGAATAAAATGGCTGCCGACATGGTTCTGCATAAAGGATTGGTCCAGCATGACTGGGAGCCATTTTATTCGCAGAAAAATTGCCAAATTCGCGAGGGTATGAACAAGCCTTTAGGCTTCGAAAATTAGAATAATTCATATTTGTCATCATCTCTGAATGAAGCGCGTCGAATACCATAACTTGAAATTCACATTATTCAAAATCGTTCCATGGGCTTTAAACTAAAGGGATTTTGCGGTCTCAAATCGCACACATTGTAGCAAAAAAGCGTCAAAAAATCTTCAAGTGTATGTCATTTGTGTGTATGTCGTGAGTACTATCCTTGAGAATCAGTAAGATGAGTTGTAGAGTCATAAAGTTAAACTATTTAGTACTTCAAGGTGTACTCTTTCGAACGGAATTTACTTTTTTAGAACACGTGCTGTAGTATTCAAACTACTTTAGATTGCTCACATATGGCTAGGAAAAGATACTTCTATAGTAAAGTATGAAGAAATTTTCATTCAATATCAGCTCTAATTGAAAAATATCAGAGAATAAGAAGTGAATTAATGACCAGTTGACAATTTTTAATTAAAGCAGTTATGGAATTATAAAAAAATTTAAAATTTACTGGTGAAAGTTTAATATCACGAAAACACTCTATAGTTCAGATAGAAATACCATGCCAATACAATGAAAAATGCAATTGAGGATGGCCCAAAGAACCCCCACCATTCTTATGGGAAATGGGTCCCGGTGAAATTCGCTGAATTTTTGGTAACATACTCCAAGTCAAGTTGATCAATGGTGTGTGTACAAGGGCGTTTTTTTTTTCTACATGGTTTCAAATGTTGACGTTTCAGACACTTCGATCCATATTACATGAATTTTACTCATTTTATCTCTAAGGGAGAGACGAACAGTAATGATAGGAAACCAACTTTTTGAATTAAACTTTTGAAAATATTTTTTTAGTGTTGAAATTCCGGATGATTCACTTAGAGCTATGACAACTATGAAAACTCCGATTTCCGAAGAAAAAGTACATTTATTGAATCTACTCATTTGATATGGCTTCAAGTAATAATCGCTGAATATAACTGATGCTACTTTCACAATAGTCTCAACTTCATGTTATGTAGGTTTTTTCGAGTAGGGGTTGAATTTCACTAGGTCATTTATTAATATATCAGACATAATAAAAGTGTTCCTTCGAACAATTTCTTCTTTTTTATTATAATTGAAGGCAGAGTTCATGACCAAACCCATTAAAATAGCTGATGAATGTGTCGAATTTCAGAATAAGAATTGGTGAACATTGAAAATCTAAGAACCAGGAGTGTTCAAAGGCGGGTCCGTTTGAATTCTCAACAAGAAGTATCTGATTTTCCGATTTCAACTTTAGATTATCTGAAGGAACTTCAGAATGATGTTTTTCAAATATCTCCAGAAAGAGGAAGATAAGGATTTCAACTTGAAATGTTAATAAACGCAGACAGAATTCTAGAATCTGGCTTAATAAGGTTAAGGATGTCCTCGCGATTTCGAAGTTTCACGAAATATCAATTTTGGGTTTCATATCGTCCCAATAGCATTGATGAAATCGACGATGCAAAAGAAGATGATCACAATACAAAATTTCGAGTGGAGTATTGTACTTGCAAGTCTGGAGCTCGTACATCCTGAACATACTCTCATATAATCGGTGTTTTGTGGTTCATGCTCCGATTAATTAACAAAACCTAGATGAGTAACTCGCCGCTCTCGCCTTAAACTTTTGTTAACAGATATATTGAAGTTCAATAAAATAAAAATAATGGAAACCCAATATGGAATGGAAATCTAAAATTATGATGGAAGATTCTCCACAGGATTTTGAGAACAGCCGATGCATTCTACTCTTTTCCAATTCGATTTCCCCTTCTCGATAGTTACGACATCGGTAGCTTACCTATGAAATGACATATTTTGAATTCCAGCTTCAAATGATCGATATCATATTTCACAATGATGCTTCACCATTGCTTAATAATAAAACTTACGATAGTTAAACACAAATTATCTCAGAATTTGTCCATTATTCACGAAAAACCACTTCAATAAGCCTACAGAAGAATTTCGATATTTTCTTATAACTCCAGAACTAAAGAAGGTTAATAAAATGTTCTCGAGTCACATAGTTGACCTATGATATACGCTACTTTTCCCCCATTAAACCATCCCTCTATCTTTACCGCTACCGAAATACCAATGCATAGACTTGAATTTGGATAGCCCTGTATATAAATAATAAACGATTTGTTGGCGAAATAGATGTCATGAAAATGTTGTTCTGGTGTTTAGAGAGTTTTCTTTGGCCTTCAATTGTTGTCATGCCAATAATACCAATTCAAATCAAAATCCGTAAATATTGTGATATTCAAAAATGGAAAATCTGTTTATTACCACGTATATTTCAAATATTGATTGAAGTTTTGAATCAATTCAATACATTGACCCTATTCACCATCACTATTTAACAGTATCCATCCGTAATTCTTTCATGCGATATGTCAAAATTTCAGTACTCTCATTTCGTTTCGAACTAAATGAAATCAGTAATCAAATATGCGCTTTTATTCGCTACCAAATACATTCAATGTATAGTCGTTTTGATGTGTCTATTTCATTAACAATCCGAACGGCTGGTAAATAACGGTTCGTATTTTGTATTTTCAGATGTATCGCGACCATTTTTCACAATTTCAAATACGTGTTTGTAAAGGATGGCTGAAATCTGAATTAAACATACATGTTACATGTGGGCATGTGTGTAGATCCACTGCATTGAAATTTATTTCAATATTTCACTGCACTTTTTTGTTGGGAACAGCTGCTGAATAGCACCCATTCAATATCAGTTACAGGATAACTCCACAGAGCTCAATTCAACAACTTCCCAGTTTGGATATTGAAGAAATTACGACTTGTTGAGAAAAACTACTGTCTATTTTGGTGCCCTACTTTGTCTCTCCCAATACAATTATACATCAAACCATTTAATTTTGTGGCTCTGTTGCGATTTTCCATTGTTTTCTACTCGCCATGTTCTCTCAATTTGTAAACATTTTCTCAAGCCTCTTTTAGCGCTTATCAGCCTTGGACTTTTCAGCCACTCGAGTTGTTAAGAGACTAGATATGAATTCCATAAACATCTTCATTTGAGGGTCTTCTTTCATATATTGCTCTGATAACATCGGATAAATTCAAACTGAAAAAATTAATGGGCCTTCCCTTACTTTAAATAACTCATTCATCGCCAGTCAAATGCACTCACATATTCCCAGGTAGATTTATCATTTCAATTCTTCAATGTCGAATATCAGAATGCTTCCGAATGCTTTCCTCCACTTTACAGACAGTTAAATTATAGATATTCACTTAATTGAGTATACTCAATTTGACACATTTCCCATGACACTAATCCATCATTTAAACACACTTCGTTGAATAATGTTTGATACATCGAAGTTACCTGTCAGCTGAAGTTTCTTACTTTTGTCCTACCCCAGTGGAAAATTATGACAGGGGTAGTGACCCAAAATACCGAGTGCAAACTATCATCTAAAAAAGAATCCTTAAATTTCAATCCAAGAATTTGACTTCGAGATTGAATACCACAAAGCAAGGATGCATAGCTATTTCGCGGAAGCCATGCTCACATTGCCGACGAACAGAGAAAAAGGAATCGACAATTAGTAGAACCACGGCAGTAGAAGATAACTGAAATGACACAAGGTCCATAAAGACCAAGGGAAGTGTGTAGTCCAAGTATGGTGAGGAAGAAAGACATCAGACAATAGTACCCAGAGGCAGAAGACGGGAAGTGCTCCAATAAATCCAAGATGGGGTCAACTGATCACGAAGGAATCCTAGGGTCGTTCATTTCAATAGGTTGTCTTCTCGCAGAAATCTCATCCAAGTTCGCACCCTCAGACAACCGGAGGATGGAATAATGTTCCAGAAATGTATGTTCTTGCCGATTAGGCGTGAGCTCATTGCGTGTCATTATGTCTTCAAATGTCTAAGGGCATCGCTGTGGTATTCTCCGGGAACGTAATCCCTAATTTCAAGGGCTGCAACAGTTGAAAAAGGGCCAGAGACAAATCTTCTGATCACCAAAAATCAATTTTGAGATGAACCTTCCGAGAAACAGTTGAAGAAGAAAGAGAGAAATATCTTCTACCTGATCACTAAGAAGCAATTTCGAGATAAACCGTCCTATGATGATGCCAGAGCAGTATCTTGTGGACCCAGCAATCCTTCAATTGTCTTGTGGAATTGATAGGCTGGATTAGAGAGTCATAAGAAATATAGGTAATTCAGTGATGATATCCAAATGCAGCAGCGTCAAGATTTTGGACAAAACATGAGCGCGGAGCAGATATGGATAATCTTGCAGATATAGCCACACATCCACACATTTCGAGGCAAATCATCTTTGAGAAAGGGGAAATATAAGAGCCAGACCTTTTCACTTTTCTCGTTTTGTTGCTGCTCGGCGTAAACAACTACTGAGTTACCATCGCAATACACAAATAAAAGTTTCAAATACCGAACAGTCCAGACTGATCTGATTGGCGATCTGCGGGGTTATACAGTGAAACTTGAATAGCTGAACGGCGGAGTTTACATATAGAGAATACAGAGTTGCCTTGGCGATAGTGAAATAATGATTAGAGTTGATTGAAATAAATCAAAAAAGTTATAAGTCTGAAAAAATTTGTGTATTTTAGGTTGGGTCTTTTTTCACTGGTGTCAGGTGTTGGATTTTTTTTCATGTATAAATCCCGTAGTGAACAGTCTATATGTTACAAAACTAACTAATAGAATTTTTTTGCGGAAAATTTACTGGTGACCCGTTAAAGTGAACAGTTTTGCGCATTACGGGAAAATAAACTCGGACACTTTTTTTGTGTGAATTAGATTGATATCTCGGTTAGAGACAAAATATTTTCGAGGGAAGTTCCCTTGGTGAATTTAAAACAAAATTAAGAGGAAAGAGAAGTAGAAAGAACCGATAAGAAGGCTATCCTCCGGAAAATACTCGCAGAAGGACTGATTCAAGAAGGTGAAAACCCCGAAACCTATTTCTAGAATTGATACGAGTTCGATGATGAATGAACTTGTCGAAACTACCAAACCTCAAGAAGATAAACTTATAATAAATTCGGTAAGCTTGAAAAAGAACTTCATTAGAACTCAAAGAATCTGAAAGATAAGTTTTTATAAAGTTCGAATACTCTGAAATAAGAACTTCAACAAAATTCGAAGATCCTGAATGTAAATTACTAGAAAATTTGAATAGTGCAAAAGAAGACCTTTAAGAAAATCTACTAGTAAATTCGAACAGTTTAAAAAAAAGAACTCCAAAATAAACTTCTAGAAAATTAGAATAGATTGAAAGACAAACTACAAAAAAATTGCGATGAACCGGGAAGAGAAAGAAGCTTCTAAAAAATTCGAAAAGTTTGTGAGACTACTCAAAACTGAACAACATAAGGATGCAGACGCCCTTTCACGGGGGATAGGCTATGAATATCTGGGAGAGATGAAGACCCTCCAGAAAGTGTGAAAACGGTAACTGATGCAGAATGTGTACTATATGTGATGCCAGTGAAGCGGCCTACGTAGCAATTTGCAGGACCCAATCTGCAGGGACCCCGCGATAGTGAAATCGGGCATAGTCTCCACACGGCCCGGCCCAATTGATTACTATATCGATTGTTTTCAACGTGCGTGCACATTTATCAAATCAATACAATTGGCCTACACATATTACGATTTGCAATGTATTAGTGGGGAGAGCAGGGCGATAGGATCGACAGAGCACCCAACTAGTCGATATCGGGAGTCATTAAGAAATTCAATTTAGTTCACACACGACAATCTGCAGGGTTCCTGCAGATTGAGCCCTACGTGAGTAGGCCGCTTAATGGACCTCGAACATGACCTAATGCTCCGATACACCAGTGCAAAGTGCAATGTAGGCAGTCCAATCGAGAGGATCGCCATTGATATCGCTGTTCCGTTTTTGCTGACTCGTTTCCACAGTCGGGCTACGGAAATGAGTACAGTTCGACTATTTTATCTTTACCCGTGCGTCATCATCACAATACCATAATTCTTAAGTAGACAAATGTTAAGGAATTTTGATTCGCTCATAGCGGTTGGTAGAAAGAGATGTTCGATAGAGCGTGTGTGATTTCTTCGATCATAAATTGATGACGCATGGGTAAAGATACAATAATCGAACTGTACATCCTTATGGTAATGGAGCACTTCTGTGAGTGGGCCGAAGCCTATGCCCCCAACCAGGAGGCTATCACCGTTGCCGACGTCTTGGTAAAAGAGTGGATATTTTGATGGTGTAGAAAGAAGTCACGAGACCTTTTCAAGGTGTCTGCTGCTTACGTGTTAGCGAAGTGTTTGGAATAAGATCTTCAAATGTCCAGAGGCTAAGCTGTGGTGTTCACCAAGAAATTTGGTAACTCCAGGAAATACTGGAACAGAATCCAGAAGTGTTAGAGAAGGATCACTAGCCGGTTACCAAGAAGATGATTATAGTTAAAATCACCTAAAAAAGTTTCATTTTACAAGTCTAAACGAATTCGTGGATTTTATTTAAGTGCATATTTACTACACTTCCAACAAGAACCTGATGCAACAATCATTCAGCCAACATACTTGAACTTTTCCTTTCCACCACTCCTGGGCTATACGTGATGGAAGTTAGTGCTCCACTTGGAAACTCCGATCACACCCTCATCTCCACCCACTCTATATTTCACTCCATCGAGCAGCACCTTGTTCCAAATGGCATTACAATTCAGCCGGCCGGGATGGTCTTTTCGTGTTTTTTCAACGTTTTCTTGGTGAAGAGTGTGTTAGAGATCGAACACAATGTACCGAAATAATTTGGGAATGTTGGGAAGGAATAAATATATACCGATCACGGTACTATGCGAAGAGACAAACGAAACCTGAAAAATGTATCAAATCTTGTTGAGTTCTTTGAAGGATATCATTCAATAATTGTGAGGACAGTATACAAAGGTGGTGGACAAGCTTTTGTTTGATAATTTCGGTGGCATTTCTAATTGATTTCTCTACGTTGTTCTTTATTTCTTTCATCATGCCATCAACAGGAGATTGATTGTGTGAATTGGAAAGTGCGGCTGATGAAGTTTTGAATCAGTTATTCAAGGATGAAACATTCCTCAATATAATGATTGATAACACATGCATCCAATGAAATCATGAAAAAACTTGAAAGAACTCTCTTTTTCCAAGAAAAAAGTGGACATATCATAGGCAGATATCAATGTTTCATCCGAGGCAAATAAAAAGGTTGTTAAAACCTCAACGAAATTATCGACCTACTGAATGATAAAGTAAGTACTTGATTGTACAAGGTTGTCCCACAATCCTTTACAAATAATATCGAAAATCACAGAAATCAAACAACGTGAAAACAACTTTTGGATTCGTCACTGATTCCGATGCTGTCAAGACGTGTTTAGAACATACGTTCCTGATTTCGAGATGACAGGCTATAAAACCCATTATTCAGTTAAACTCTCTTCTGGAACACAAAATTAGTTCATTACAAAACGTAGATAATTACTATCGCGGCTTTTTTGTAAAATTTTGGAAAGTATAGTTGCGGCAAAAAAAATGGGACAGTTATTTTTGTGATAATACCACCTTTCGTCACTGATGCATTTATATGTATCTGGCATAATTAATTTCTAATTTGGAATTGTTTGACAGCTGTCGGCTTTATTCGAAAATATCCCCTATTTTGTAGAAATCACACATTTCACAGAAATCACATCAGATATCCGGAAAAAACCGAAATTTTGAAAAATCGATTGGATTTTTTTCTGGCTTTATTTTTCAAAGAATTCCAAAATAAATCACACTTTCACATTGCCATTTTCCCCTACTATATTTAAAATTTGCCATCCGACGTTCAGTCTTCCGGCCACCATCCCCAACTCAACTTCTTTTTATGGGTGCTACATTCGATTTATTGTTTTGAATAGAACCAGATATTACCTTTTCTATTATGTATCACAAATTACCAATATTTTCCGAAAAATTGGAGCTTGAATAAAGACTTTTATTACCATGAAAATTGAGTTTTTTCTTTTTGATAATCGACCTACGAAGTCAGCACTCACACTTCAATTTTTGGTGAGTCATCGTATTATTGGATCGAACATAGTATGTTTAAGTAATTGGGTGAACTTACAACTGATATGAACCAATAGCAATAATTAAATCAAAATATAAAGACAAACGAAAAAATCACAGAGATGCTCAAAATACTGGCCTTGTTCATGATAAAATAACTGTCCCCATCTTCGAATATTATTCACTACACGATTAATTTTATTCCTCCTTAATCTTCCGAACTCCTGAAAAATACTGTATTGAAGGTCCTCAATATTTTGATATTCTCTCTGACAATAAACTCTATTTATCATTATACTCCATAAGAATGAATCCATAACATCTAATTCTGAAGACCTTGCTGGCCACCTCATCAGCCCATTATTTTCTATCCATTTGTCATCAAATAAGATACTTAGTTGTCTGGGATTGTGAGGTGGAGCACCATCTTGTTGAGACCAGATGTTGTTATAGTTGGCTAAGGTAGATCATCCAAATAGTTTTCGAAAATCAATCCATTCAGAATTTCGTCAAATGAATGACCAAAATTAGTGTCGGAGGAAATGTGACGTAGATTTCCATTGGTTCATATTTATCTGCATATTCTCATTAAAAAGGACACAATCTCAATGTCTCATTCTATTACAATGTCTTATTTACCACATACATGGGCCGCAGTGGTCATGATGGTAAAACGCTAGTCTATAAGTCAGTGGGACGTGGGTTCGATTCCCATCATGGTCACTGGTCTCGTGCTAGGAATTGCACGTTAAAAGGTAAGACCTCGTTAATCCTTAGCTCGCAGAAGTTTCGACTTCTGAGGGCTGTCGTTCGTAGGGGAATGACAGCTGGTTAATGGAAAAAGCAATTTTAAACAATTTTTAAACAATACATACCTCATTCATACCATCAAATTTCATCTCTCTTTTTTTTTTCATTCGCGAAAGCCATTTTTCGCCAAATAATCAATGACTCTTACAATAACAAAATGTCATTGATGTCAATTGAAATTTAAATTTAGTAACATCTAAGTCAATGCGTAATATAATAAGATTTGTTTTAATATCTGCGGTTTTTTGAATCAGAATGATATCCTATGATACATTATTGAAAAGACTGATCAGTCTTGATCTTGGTCTTGGTCTCGCGAAGCCCTACTTAATTCTGTTACCGTAATTCATCATTTTATTGGGGTAATGACGTTTTTCAGAATTAGATGACAATTTATTTTTTCGTTTTGACCTTCGTAAATTATAACTCTGTAAATCTTCATGCTATACAATACAAATCTTTAGGTTAGGAGGGGGTTTTGGTTTACTCTGTATGTCGGTTGATTTGTCCCGTATTTAAACATATATATCTATGATGACGATTTCCATGCTGTACTGTCATCAGAAGATATCATCAACATGATTCCATAATTGGCATAACTGGAACATATTGATAATATAAAAAAAAGCGTGCCCGTGGATAAACACTTCCGCTCAGACATACAACGGTGCATTAAAAATGTGCTAGTCAACATTCTACCCTATTATGATGTTAACTCGAATTCACCTGTAATACAACTTTTGACAGAGACTGATGAGAGTTCATATTATAGTGTCACGTAGGGACACACGTGCTTATTATGGCTCTACTAACGTGTATTGATCTGAGGTCGTATGCAGTAGTGGACCCTGGAGTAAAAGGGGACTATTTATCAATCCAATAATATACTCGTATTGGTAAATATCCGTGTTACATTCGAGTAAATAATTTATCTCGGGTCATTGTGAAAACAACCGAAATTTTCGATAATTCATCACCATGTTTTTCTTTTCCTTGTGAAGTGTCTTTCCGATAGAGGCTCATTTTCAAAATATCAGGGCATTCGTTAATACTGGATATATAATTTCACAAATGCTTTCTTATTATTTGGTTGTTTTGTTGAAAATGGCGAAACATAGCGACGGATTGTTGGCAAAAGGGCCTACCGTAAAATTTACCGATAGGACCTCACTGATCGTTCGATAACTTTGATCTGAACAGTGACTGACGAAAATCGCCCAAATCATACCTTCCTATTTGTTGCCCCATTTTGAAGAATTGAAGAGTTGATAAATTTACTCTTCAAATGCTCTGGAAAAGCAATAATTCCAGTTTTCTTCTACTGCAAGTTTAACTGCAGCGACTGTAATTTTTTTTCAATACAAGTTAATATTCGTACAAAATCAAGAAAATATAACTCAAGAAGTAGAAATTGAAAAATTCAAAATAAAAAACCTAATTTTCCAAGAAAAAGTACGAGTCACTGTATAGGTTCAGGTGATATAAGTTCGATTCACTCTCTTCTTCTTCTTCGATTTTGATATTTTAGGAAGCCAGTCATTACGCAAAATAAATCGCTGTGACGTAATGTCTATCTTTATCATAAAAAACTACGTTATACAGTAGAATCTAGGCAAGAGCGAACATAGAGCAAATGTAGACGAATTTACTGTTGCCCACTCTTGTCTAGCTTTGACATTGAACTGACATCTACATGATGCCTCCGTGGCGTGAATCAAAGTACTTCTATATTCTGAAATGGATGAATTCTCTTTTACACTTTATTAAATTATTCTACAGATACTTATGTATGACCTTGAATACTTTTATCTTCTTGCGTGCGCCAAGGATTCAGCAAAAAGGCGTAGAGGCATGCGCAGCTGATTTAAAAAAAGTGTAGCTTCAAAAAAAAAAAATTTCAACACCTACAATGTGAAATGGCTCAATTTTCTTTTACACTTCACTAAATTATTGTACAGTTACTTATGTATGACCTTGAATATTTTTATCTCCTTGCGTGCAATGAGGTTGCAACAAAAAGGCGTAGAGGAATGCGCTGCTGATTTCAAAAAAGTTTAGCTTCAACATAAAACGGCCATAATTTCAGGTACTGAAAATTATTACAAACAATTAATTAGTCATGAACCGTATGGTATCAATAAATTTATTCTAGACACGCGTCAGCACACTTCACAGTGAATATAGGTCTTCCACAATCAAAAGCTTTCAAAGAAGTTTAAAATTGCTTTTACTTGGATACCTCTTTTTTTTATACATCCTTCATGGTTAGCGACTATAACTTTGGCAAGTTTGTTTATTGTGTCAACAAACTTCATGTTCAATTAGTAGATTAAGATTATTGATTATATTTCTCCCATTTACTGTGAATGTGTTGGCAAGGTTGCGTTTGAAAACAGTGAACGCTAACATTCCGCCTAATATAACTATGCATTTTTTAAATCGCAGAATAAGTAACTATTCATTTTTTTTCATGCCTTATCATAACCATTTTTATATTAGCCTTCCTCGGTTAACGTGCAATAGCGTATCATAAAAGCTAACGTCGGTGCGGTAGACCGTGTCCTACATATGACTAAAATTTGTTGATAAATTTAAAGAATATGTAAACCGTTGCTTTGCAATGATATTTAATAAAAAAAAAAACAAACTGGAAAAACACAGCAGGCACGCAATCCTGATACAAATAAAAAAAATCAATGTGATCCTTCAACAAAACCATACATTCAAAAAATATTTTAACTCTACAATATTGAGGAGATATATATTTTTTTTCATTGAAACATGAAATAGAAACTCCATTCAACACAAAAATGAAAACTTAATGTTACATAAATCGAAAGTTACACTAAAAAATATCGATAGTCTGATCTGAATAGATCTTCTGCGTTCCTATGATTATTTTCAGATACTGCGCCAATGTAAGAAGTCCGATGAGGGCTTTTATTTCGTAAATATCTATTTTTCTACAAGTCCTGTTATTAGGATCTGCAGTCACTTCAATGCGGATGTTGGTATTATCAACTATAATTTGTGATATATCTTCTGTAAAAAGTAGACTCCAAAATTCATAAGGGTCGAATTTATTGCGAGCCTCTCCTTTTGCCGATGGTAACGTTCTTACTATGTTTTGGACACGCGCTCGTATACGGTTTCTATCACAGTGTTTTTTCCATCTCATTTTCATATCCTTTGCGATAAAACAGGGTACCTTGGACAAACGCTGTACAGGTTCATCCTCCACAGGAGTATCTAGATACTCATTGTCAACCCTGCTCTGTGTCTGGTATTGTAGTTTTGTGTTTCAATATTCAGCCCTATGCTGTATTGTTTTGCCATTACCAAGCAATAGCAAAATAAAGGAAATGGCGAATAACGGTGACGTTATTTTTAATGGAAGTGATACAGCATAGGGCTGATTATCATCCTCCAAACTTCCATCCTAATCATTTGGATCGATTTCCGCCTCAGACTCGTCCAAAATTTCGTCCATAAATGCCAATAACCTTTGTTGTTCTTTTTCGTAATTCATTTTTAGCATTAAACAAAAAAAAAGATAAATAATTACTTCAGTATGTTTAAAAAAACGTACCCTTAACTAAATTTCACACAAACACTGAATGCACACTTGCGAAATATGAAGCTACTTAGCACCAGCAGTGAAAATGATGAGAAATACGATGATTAACGATGAATTCCGACAGAGTCGGTCTAGCAGACCGCATGTTAACCTAGGAAGGTTAGTCTAACACATAACACATACTCTCTACGAACATTGATTTACATACATTGAACATCTAAGTACTTGTGCAATGAAAACTCTTTGTTTGGCAAAAAATATGAAATCAAACCGATTGATAAAATCACGAGTCTTTAAGGACTTTTGGAATTTGGTTTGTTTGAATGTTTTTGCTAAAAAAACGTGTTTGAGTGATGAAAATAAAAAATTATCAATAAAATTGGAAGAGCGAGTTGTATTTGGAAAGATTGTTTTTTTCACCAATCTGAAAAGTAAATAACCATTGATAATAAGTTAACTTTTCATTCATTTTGATAATATAATATTACATAATAATGATTTTTATGACCCGGTCAATAAAATCGACACAGACACCCAATTTACTTTTGACAGTTCAAAGGTAAACAAGGTTTTATCCAGGACCAGGTAGTTTCATCAATATAAAACCGAATGATTGGACAGAATAATCTGCTGCTATTGGTTGAAATACCAGAAACGTCTTTACATGTGAAAAAAATGAACAGTAGTAATACCACAAGTGATTGAATTTTTGCGATAAGTCTGTCGATTCATTTCAGTTGAGTTCAGAAATGAAAGACAAACTTATGAGATAAATTCTTTCACGAGTGGAATTTTATTAGACTATTTCACAAATACAGTATTAAGTAAATAATCTGAACATCGGCAGAATCAGAGGAAATTAGCAAAGAATTTAAGAACATCTAAGAACTTCATGAAGTTTGATAAACAGGAAACATTGACATCGAACGAAATACATATTTCATTAAACCAGTAATCTACTCATTTCAAAGTGCGTGCATATCGTGATTACATATATTTGACGTTCACCTGTAACATACAAATCTGAAAACACCGAACTTAATAGACCAATCATAGTCAAGAGTCAAGTTTTTGTCAAGTGCGTGAAATAGTCAGGAGTAATAAATACCACGAGTGATTGAATTTTCGCGATAAGTCTGTCGATTTATTTCTGAACGAAACTGAATTGCTTCGTGAAAACACCACGAGTCCGCAGGACGAGTGGGGTTTTCTCAAAACAATTCAGATGAGTTCAGGAATAAAAGACAGACTTATGAGATAAATTCAATCACGAGTTATACGAACAATGTATAACAGTCATAAACAAATTATTAAAATCGTCAATATTATAATGTTTCGTTTCATAATTTCATTTGAATTTGCACCGAAGCGACTCATTTTGACACAATCAGGAACAATTAATATTGATAGAACTGCCAAACTTTGTGTTGCCATAGTTACGTCGTTGAAAATACCAAAGCTGATCCTCCAATCAGAATTGAAAGAGAGCTGGTGTTATCGTAATGTCTTTGGTTTGCGATTGGTCAGATTATGTGAGAATTTTAAGATGAGTGAAATAGTCAGTGTAATATTGACATATTTGGGTGAAATCGTTTCATATGTCACAAAATGACAAAATTTTAATGGTTGTTAGAACTGTCAAAATCTTTTCAACTAAAAATTCATACACAAGAATACATAAAAATTTAAAATCTTGTATTGATCAGATTTTCCTCAATTTCATTTTCGAATGTGACTGTATCCCAGTTTGTCGTGGAACTAACGGTTACTGACTATTTTCCTACCATGATTCAAATATATACTTCTCTGAAAAAAAACTCAATCACCTAATACTTCATTCACGAAGCAGTATCTCAGCAATAGGAAACTGAAAACACAAATACAAAATGAAAATTACTCTGGAGTTAATGGATGCAACTTTCCGGATAATGACACTAATTGTTCCGTTGAAATTATAAAGAAACATTTAGAGTAATGTACTTAACAATAAAATATAGAAGATCTAATGATAAACGGAAAGATTGGATCACCAAAGGTAAAGATGCGTTCATAGTTAAAAAAAATCAAATTTTAATTTATTATCAAAGTTATAATTTAATAAATTAATATAGAATAATAATGATTATAAATAAAAAGAATAAATTTAAAGTAACAATCTGCACTCCAACTCGTTGAAGAGGTCATATATGCGATTTCCCTCTCAAGAGATTCACAAGGAAATGGTTTTACCAGAGAATCATTGAATTCATTCCATGTGCTAGCGTTAGGGTGTCTGCAATAAGAAATGCTTTAAGAAACCTCTGTAATTTGACAAGGCATATAGCAACTCGATAGCCTTTCAGAGGAAAATCAACGGAGACATCTAACTTTCATGATTGAAGTTATATATATTTTTTGGGAATAGAAACGTTTAGTGGCGAAGAACGAAGCATTTTTTCTGATAAAAATTATCGAACATTCTATTATCTAAATTTTCAGTAAGGAACACATCGAACTTTCACGTCTATGCATGTGAACGATTTTTTTTCAATTCTATATAGTCGGGCTGGCTGTCTACGGTTGAATGAAGTAACACATTAGGTAAGTCATTTCTACTAGATATATCTGCTGAAAGGTTTACATGGTCTGAAACTCTTCACATAACACGACTTTTTCATTACTTTTAGGTAGAAACCACCATTTGGTGCACGATACAAAGAAATAACTATAACATGACTGATTTTTTATCAGACTGAAATCAATTCATTGTTCTATATTCAGATATTCTGAGTAAATACTTTTGCTTGAAAGGGTAAGAATCGAATTTCGATTCATTGCTACCAAGTGCCGCCATTTTTCGATTATTTCTGCAAAAGATAGTATGGTAAAACTTTGTAAATTATGAAAACTTTCTTCGTCTGATTCAAGCCGCAATGTTCAGTAATATCAACAGTTTTTTCTTGAAAGAATACATTCAACTCATCAATTTTACTTGTAAGTCATCTCAGGTTTTGATAAATGATGGTTAATGTGTTTTGCGAAAAGAAAATAGCTCTGTCTCTTCGTTGATGTTAGTTGATGTGATCGTAAGCTAAGGTAATGGAAATGTACGGATCACAAATAAGGAACATAGAAATGGCACGATTGACGGTAGTTTATCCAATTTGCCATGAATATGACGAAATAGTTCGATTAAACTTAAGAAATGGGTATCGTCCATATTTACTGAGATTTTTACACTTTTATATCATCAAACAGTCTGACTGACGTTTCATACGTTTCATACCTTATCTTGCGTTTTATCATGAACGAGTCTACTCTATTCCAGCAGTTCTTTACCTGTATCTCTTTCAGAGGGGATGCGGTCTGCAACAATGGCATATTTCGTATCACTCAGTTTGTGGACCATTTTTTTAACAATTTGCCTACTCTTCAGACATATAAAATTCCTCTGAGAAGTGTTTTTTCCAAGTCGGTATACCTGATCTGTAAAGCACAGAAAAATCATTGTTGCATAAGGGTATCATTTGCTATAATAAACTTCCTGAATCCTTGAAGACCTGCGTTGCTATCAATTTATTCAAAGTAAAGTTGAAAAAGAGACTACTGGACCAATGTCATGGACGAAGTAGTTGAATGTTCTTATTCTTTCATCTTATAGGTATGTAGTGAAAACTGTGTGAAATTTTGTTTACGTTGTTTCTTTTTTTTTAACTTTTCGACAGGTGAAATATTATTTATTGGTATTTTTAACATATTGTATTTATTGTATATATAGTGACGAATGACGTCTGAAATAATAACAACAATATTTGTTTAATGTACATGTGTGAAATAATATTTACAAATATTTTTTTTGAATGTGCTCGTTACTTTTGATTTTGATTAATTATATAAGTGTTTTACATGTGCAATATAGAAATACATGTGTACTCTGTAATTGTGTGAATTAGTATTTTTGCTAAATGAACTCCTCAGGCTTTACCCAAACCATTCTGTCAAGATGGTGGTTCTGATAATAGGGGTCCTTGGTGGAATAATGGACACACTGCTCTCAAACTTAAAAATTATACCGGCTTGCCGTGACATGGCAGAAATCCTAGCCGGGCGAATGCAGAAGGCCGTAATTCTTGGTTCACTCCACCTACTCAGGGCACATGATTCTCGGACCCAGTAATCACTTACCCCATGGACGTGGGGAGTGTTTACCGGGGTTAATGACACACCAGCGCGCCCTCCGGAAGTGTCGGGGCTCCGGAGACAGGGCCCGACTGGGTAATTCCTAACAGAATGAAAAAAAAATCCTGACTGATGAAATCTATTACCAGTTGTTCCGTGATTTCGCCCTGCTGTTCTCCAAGTTCAAAAATAATAATATTTTCGGACCTGATAGCGCCTTCCAGATAATTTTAGCGTTGATTCAGCACAATAATACTCGCATCCAGTCTAGAAACTTCCTCGCTATCTGCTGAAAATTTTGTTCCGATTATCTGCTTTATTTCGGTAATTTGAAGATCGATGTTTTTCGTCCATCTGACAGCAGCAGAGCAAGCAAACGAATGGGCTTATATAGCAGTATCATCCACATGTATAGACGTATTCGTGCACTCGTGCTGAAAAAAATCTTATTCAAATTGTACTCCCTATACACTCGAGAGGTGTGCTCTTTATTTAAGTCCAGGTAGGAGTTTATGAGCCTCACCACGTATGCTGAAATGTCTGCTCTTGGCGATACGAACTTCGACTCAGACGGTGTCAAAGGCTTCATACATATCCAGCAGAACCATGACCATGTTGAGTCCTCGATGAAAGGCCTATTCCACCCCGTTCACAATCTTGGCCATCTGTGAGGTCGTATTGTGTCCTGCCTGGAAGCCGAAATATCGAGAATCATTTTCTACCCCTCAAGACCCACTGTTTTGGCCATTACATTTAGCAGCGTAAGCCCATAACTTTCAAGTTTGTGTCCATTCTCACTACGTTTCAGTAAAGGAAGTATCATCGCATTCTTCAGCCAACTTGGGTATACCTGCACTTATAATGTCGATCAGCTGGACAAGTACTTTGCTGAGCAGTCTTTTGAACAGAATTGCGTCTAGCTTATCTGTGAGTCATTTCATGACCTCCGTTAGTTCATCAGAGCTAATCAATACTTTGGCCATACCATGGGGACCAATACGAAGGAACAGCGTCGCTTCCTTTGTCTTTGGCAGGAATTGACACAAATGTTGCGTATCAGAGATGTTCGACTCCATTGATGTCCTAGAAATAAAAAGTCTTCGGAACTCGGCCCAGTCAGTATTTCTTTAATCATACTTTTCAAAGTGCTTTTCATCTCCTTTATATCCTAATTGGAACAACACTGACTGACAAGAATTATCAGATTTGCAACATTCTTCGACAGTAACCGACTCATCCGCTACAGCTCTCTTCTAGACTCTTACCCATCATCAGTACAAAATAGGCCGAGTTCAAGAATAATATTCAATATCAGTTGTCATCCCCTCCAGGCTCTAATGAGGAAGGCATTGTCAACATGGTAAGAGAATCTGTTGCAACCCAACCGACTACATTCCGTTAATAGCCATTATAATATTCCAGTAACCATTAAGCGATTTGCAATCCAATACACCATATAACAGTGACAGGCAATATACTGTGAACTGATCAACAATGATGATTAATAATCAATTAGCAGATTTCCTAACACATGCTTCGCTAATAGGCGACTATCCGAATACATAGGTGGATGGAGCATCAAACATACCGACCATGTATTATAGGTCAGGTTTGGTCTAAAACCAATAATGCATCTTCATCATTCGATTGATTCAACAATTCGTTGAAGTAACCGACATATACAGAGTATCTCAAGATTTCAGAGGTGTATTCTCCGGATCACAAATAAGACTTTTTTCCCAAAACATATTTCCGCAAACGATTTGTTACCGATCTAAAGAATGTTCAATTTTCAAAAAATTTTATTTTTTTTCTTCATAGCTCTCTCAATTTGTGAGTATGTCCCATCGTGTACTTGTTTAATTTGTTTAACATGGTCTGGCTAATGGTAACGGACTTGAAGAGGTTGTACGCGCGGGGATTTCCCAATCGCCGGCTTCCTAACTATAGAACTTTTATAAATTTCCATCAACACGACAGATTTGAGACTCTAAGGCACTATGCTGGCAGACCACGACAAACACGCAACCCAATAATAAATGAACAGGTTTCAAATGTTATTGACGAAAATCCTGTTATGAGTAAGTACTCTTCAAATAGCACGGGAGTTGGATGTTTTCTACCCAACTGTCTGGAGGGTTCAACACAAAAACATGCTAAACGTCCAAGGTTTGCTTCCTCGAGATTTTCCACAGTGCTTGCAGTTCTCCAGATGGATATTGCGTAAGTGTTCCAGAGATCCTGAATTTTTATCTCGTATCCTTTCTACCAACGAAGCACAATTCACACGCAACGAAGTAGTGAATTACCACGTACAATAAACGATTTTTTTTGTCGAGAACAATCCTAGTTGCGTTGAAATTACAAGAGACGTACCACAAAAAATTATATGAATAGAAAAAGGGCACGACCCCTGAAATATTTCTCCCTGTAGATTATTATTCTTATTTGGTTGGGTGGAAGAGCAAAACTTGTCGTTGGACACTTTTTGAACCCTGCCAACTGATGGGTATATATGAGTATTTATCCATTGTATTGCTATATTATGTTATATACACCTGTCAATGAGAGCCTTTATTCAATTTTTTTCCTGAGGAATATTCCACTCAGAGCTCCGAATCAAACGGAGGGCGCGCTGGTATGTCATTAACCCCAGTAAACACTCCCCACGCCCGTGGGATGCGTGATTACTGGGTCCGAGAATCATGTGCCCTGAGTGAACCAAGAATGACGGCCTTCTGCATTCTTCCGATTAGGTTTTCTTCCGCATCACGACAAGCTGGTATGATTTTAAGATTCGAGAACAGCGTGTCTATCATTCCACCGAGTACCCCTATGATCAGAACGACCATTTTGACAGAATGGTTTGGGTAAAACCTGCGGAGTTGAAAGAGTAAGTAGATCTCGACATTTAGTCCACTTTTCCTCCTCTTTTTGGACGATGTTTGTTTCGCCAGGAACCGAAAACTCTATGACAAAAATCGTCCCACTTTGATGGTCGAGGAGAACTACATCAAAAGCCTTTATTTTTTCCAAAAGGAATATCCCAGTCAGGCCCTGTCTGCGGAGCTCAAATACAATCGAAGAGCGCGCTAGTGTGTCATTAACCCCAGTGAACACTCCCCACGTCCGTTGGGTGAGTGATTACTGGGTCCGACACGGAGAATGACGGCCTTCTTCTTCCGCCTAGGTTTTCTTTCGCATCACGGCATGCCGGTATGATTATTATAATTATGATTTTTTTCCGTTAGAAAATTTCCCAGACAGTCCTTGTCTCCGGAGCCCCGACACTTCCGGAGGGTGCGCTGGATTTTTTTTAACGCAACCACTCCCTACGCCTTGGGGTAAGGGACTATTGGGTCTGAGAATCATGTGCCTGAGCAGGCGGAGTGAACCAAGAATTAGGGCCTTCTGCATTCGTTCGGCTAAGATTTCTACCATATCACGGCAAGCCAGTATAATTTTTAAGTTTGAGAGCAGTGTGTCCATTATTTTACCAAGGATCCCTATTATTAGAACCACCATCTTGAGAGAATGGTTTGGGTAAAGCCTGCAGGTTCAAAGAGTAGATCTCGATAATTAGTCCATTTTTCCACCTCTTTTCAGACGATGTTCGTTTCTCCAGGAGCTGGAAACTCAATAACGAAAATCGTCCTACTTTGATGGTTGAGGAGGACTACATCAGACTTATTGACTTTTATTTGCCTGAGGGTGGGAAATGAATAGTTCCAATAGATTCGGCACTTCTTATTCTCCACAACGGACTGAATATCCCCCGGAGCATAAGGCAACAGTGGTGTCTCGTCTACACCGTACGAGTATCTTAGATAGTAGTACAACACTCGTAGGGCCGCATTATGCCTGTGGATATAGGCTGAGACCTGAGAAAAGCGAGGGTCATAATTCTGGATAAGCCAAAGTCTCCAATGTTCTTGAAGAAGATCCCATGCATTGGCTCACCCTTATGTAGCTGTAGGAGCCTCTCACACTCCGCAGCTTTCACGTGAGCTTTTTGCGGAATGGGTTCCAACTCGGTGACAAAGTTTGGGATCGTCCGTTCAGCGCCGAATACGAGACCGAGTTCATCGGCTGCACGGGTTGCTGCCTTGAAAAGAAATGCTCCAATCCCTGCTCTTTCATGAGAAGGGGATCTGAACTCTAGCACCATCCGGGTGCGTATACACTCCAAACTCAAAAGTCCACGGCCTCCCCGTTGTCTTGGGAAGTATAACCGTGGAACGGACGGTTTAGGATGCAAGCTCCTATGGAGATTCATCATTTTGCGAGTTTTTACGTCAAGTTGTCGCAGCTCTTCCTGTGTCCATTTCAATACTCCAAAGGAGTAAAGTCGAATCGCAACGGCAAGCATATAATTTGCAGCAACCTTGTTCTTTCCCGACAGTTCTGATGACCAGATCTGTCGGAGTTTGTGCTGATACTTGCCGCGGAGAGAGTTTTTGACAGTAGCTACCTCTTGAATGTGGCGTTGTTCCACCCTTAGGTACGTATACGTCTCTCCGGCATCCAAATGATGTAGGATGCTTCCGTCTACGAGCTGTACGTCCTCTCCGTAATCCTCGCCTCGTCCTCTTTTGAGATGAACCGTGGCACATTTGTCGAGCCAAACACCATTCCTATAGCATGCGTGTACTCTTGTACCACCCTTGAGGACTGATGAAGATCCTTTCCTCTGAAGGCATGAAGTTTATGGTAATCCATGTAAACCAAATAGGTGACCATGCCTCCGGTTGCTGGAGGTGCCGCAGTTGTATCCGCGGATTTTCCGTTGTGCAACGGACAATGGCAGTAGTGAGATGCAGAATAGAAGAGGGCTGAAGGAGTCTCCCTGAAAAACGCCCCTTTTAAAGATAACCTGCTCTGTTTGGACTCTGACTTGACCAGAGGTTATGGTAAAGCGAGTTCTCCAGAGCGGCATCACCTGTTCAATGCATCTCCCTATTCGATCGGGTACCGCAAGGCATTTAATCAAATTTGTTTTCAATATCTCAAAAACTTAAAGAGCTATGAAGAAAAGAATAAAGAAATGTTGAACTTTTGCAAATCGGTAACTCTCATTATAGTGAAGTATATCATAATCGAAGTATGTGATTGTCGTTTTGCTGGAAGAAAGTGTTACATATCTTCATCCTCCTTGTCCACACTTTCATCGAAAGTATCAGCACTGGAGAGAAGGTGTGCCCAGTTCTTCCTGTACTTAGACGTCGAATGGCCTGTCACGTTGTTGCAGGACCCCTCACAGTTGATGTACAGATTGGTGCAATTGAGGCTTGCTTTTTTGCAGCTTAATTTTTTCAGATGCGAATGTTGATGCATCTGCAGCAGCATTTCGATAGCAGCAGGAACTTGTAGAGAGGTGATCGGTTCCAGACCATTCATTTCTCGTTTCCATCCCCAATCTTCTGCATTTTTCTCAACCTCTAGCCGTTGCTTCTTGCTTCTTATAATTAAAAGGAATGAATCTTTAAAATTGTTTTTTCCGTTAACCAGCTGTCGTCCCCTCACGAACGGCAGCCCTCAGTAGTCGAAACTTATGCGAGCCAGGGAGTAACGAGGTCTTACCTTTTAACGTGCGATTCCTAGCACACGGTGTTTTCCAATTATTACGAATCTAGTGAAACGAGGTTTGATAGGATATTATAACATGGAGGCAGTGAGTTTACTAGAAACTTTTGACCTCTCTACTGTATTCTAATTTCAGTCACACTCATATAAGGAAGTTGTTTTCCATACCTCCGCAGCCGTTTGGCACAAATCCATCACATCCTAATTTCATCCCCATTAATGCAAGTTCTCTAGGTAATAGTTAACGAAAAAAGTTGTTCAAAAAACTAGGTTGGAGTGCAAAATTTTCAAAACCTTTGCATACGGGGATATCAAAAAATGAGTTTCCATTCAAACATGGCAGAGTTTTATGACGATACATTCTAATGTTTCACTAAATATTTGATGACATATGTCTTTTTTCAGCTATGATTATTCATTATGTATATACCTACACGCCTGCACTGCTTTTAGTCGGCTATATTTTCGTATTTTAGTACTTTAGAATTTTAAATATTTTGTAGCTGTGATATTACATGTTATCAATTTATTATTATATTACATAATTCAACTGTGTTTGTCAACAAGAAATTGTTTTTATGTACAATAAACATATACTTACATGACTAAAACTCAGTAAAGGAATCTTCTAGACTTAGGTATTCAAACTTTTTCAATTACCTATTCGTGCATGGATGCAAGGACCCACTGTATAATGATAAATAAATGAATATCTAAGAAATTAAAAACTCCACTTTGAATATATTTGGTAATGGAATACTCAACACATGATAAACAAAAAATGTATTCATACATTTATTTATGTAATGCGAGCATGTAGAACTATGTACCATTTATGAAAGTAAAAACAAAATTAATATATTTAATCAGTTTCTGATTCAGAACTGTCACCAATGTTTACAATAATGGGTTCAATAACCATATCACAAAGGAGCTTTTCTCGTTCATACAATTTTTCAAAGAGCGATTCGGTGTGTTTTACACATTTTGCCCAGGATTCAGTGTTGCTCTTCTCTAATGCTTCATTCCACTTACCCAATACTTTTTCATCACTGTATCCATCTCTGCCAATATGATTGTTATAGTATGTCTTACAGTTAGCCCAAATTAATTCAATATCATTAAAGTCTGGGTGATGAGCTGGTAATTTTAATACTTTATGCCGATGTTCTCGTACCAGGTCATCTATAATATATATGTATTCCTTTCGGTTCATCTTAGCAAATTGCAATAACTCTGGTTTTGTTAATTTCTCATCAAAATCAATATTATTTTCCTGTAGCCAACAATTTCCGGTTTTCTTGAAGAAGTGGTAGGCTGTTTATTCCAAATTTCACTGTGGTATGGTGCATTGTCCATTATTATCAAAGATGACTCTTCCAAACTGGGAATCAACTGTGGAGTGATCCACTTGGTGAACATTGTTCATTCATGTCTCCATGATAATCTAGAGTCAAAGATTTCGAACAGAACAATAAACTGGCTTCTAGAACAAACCCTTTCGCAGAACCAGCATGTACAACAATAAATCGTTTACCATCATATCCTTCGGGTTTGCGTACACTTTTGACATTATCATCCTGCCAAGATTTGGTTTTATTTCCTCTAGAATAAATCCATGTTTTATCTAAAAAAACACTTCTCGTGGATATAAACTTTTTCGATTTCCTTGGTATTTACGTCTACTCTTTGTGAAACAATATGAGTCTAAGCCCTTCGATTGTCATCTTTTTTAAATTAAAATCCCAGCTCTTTCAGTAAAACATTCAAAGATGATTTGCACATCGAAACAATCTCCTTATTTTTCAGTTCATCATTCAAGAATTGAAGGGTAACATGTTTTTCTGGAAGAAAGAAATTCAAATAAATATAGGTACATGTCAAAATTCATAAGATAGGACTGATATTATAACTGCATTTCAAAAACGAGAAACAACTGAAGTTTCAAATTAAAAATAAAACTAGATGTGACAATAAAGTTTGACTTTTCAACTAATATACATAAATGCAATGACTTTCCTGATGAAGTTGTGATTGATGAAAATGGGGCGGTTACATTTGTTCAGGAATGTTTCCAACTAGTCAGTGTCACGTCCATCGAATGAACAATCAATATTATCTTCATTTTCCTCACCAAGTACTAAGGAGGTATGCTCACTTTTTTCATACATATCGTACAAAGAATTTCGTACTGCCATTTTCTGTCCTTCAGGTAAATCAGCTGTTTTCTTTTTGAGACGACGTCTACTTTTTCCTGGAGTTGATGGAATGGGTTTATTTTCGTTTCTTATCTTTATGTTGTGCATCGTTTTTCGGGATATTTTAAGTGCATCTGCAACTCTCCAAAATACAGTAAAGAAAAGTTATGACATTTCTTTTGTGGTTTTAATTGTTACCTCTTGAACAGATGAAAGTGGTTAAAAAGGTCCACCATTCGCTCTTTCCCTTTCAAAATACTCGCACAAGTTCAATACAAATTGTTGTGCTTGTGAGTGTAAAATAGTTCCAGGAATAATCTAAAGAAGAATTAAAATATTTTATGAATGTTTTTGACTTGTATTTATAGATTTAGGTAATGTTTTTTTCTCTCAATAGGGTTTCCACACTATGAATAATTGTTGTGTTAATATCCCGGTAGTACGGAATTATAATCACAAATGTCAATTGTGAGGTAAAAAATTTTGAAGATTATTTGTGAATAAAACACATTGTATTGTACTCACTTTGAAAGTAATGATTCGAAGAAACGTTTATCTTTAAAAAATAACTGTTTTTACAATATATTCGACTGCAAAACAAAGTAAAACTGGCGACAAACAGTACCCCAATGACAGAAAACAATGACGCAATTGATGGTACACGCTAGCCAATACAATGTTTGGCAAGTTTAGTTGAAATGTAAAAGACTTTCGGTTTTATGGCTATCTCTTTTCACTGTTTTGAGTTATAATCGATCATCACAATACCATAATCCTTTGGTTAGGAGACAAATGTTAACGAACTTTGAATCGCTCATCATAGCGGTTGTTAGAAAGAGATCTTAGATAGAGGGTGTGTGATTTCTTAGATCATAAATTGATGACGCATGGGTGAAAATAAAATAATCGAACTGTATTTATGGGTTTAACGTGCACTTCCACAAACCTACTAATTTAGCTTGTAAAGTAGAAAACAATGTATGACAAACATTAATTATTATCAATTGCTCTAGCATTCTTAATATTCTTTTGTTAGTTGTACTGCGAGAACCACTGTATAATATTATATTTGTGTTATTTTCTCGAAAAGGAAGTTCTATCACAAATGCAAATTTTCCTAAAGATTCTTGAAACTATTTCATGTGAGGCAACATGGAAGTTTCAAATACGAATTTCCACCCGATGTTTAGGACAAAGCCAAATACCAGTTGGCCTTATTATGGAAATAAGTCTGTGTTCATCTCGATTCGACATTCAAGATTGGGAAGTGAAAGATATAATATTACTTTAATATTCAGACTAACGTTTGCGTTCTGAACTCATATAATGAGAATCTGATTCAACAAAGTTCGTCGTTCTGCCTACTTTGTTTAAACTAAGTTTTCAATACTCCCTTATTCACCAAATTCTCGTAAAGAGCATATTTTCATCGACTCCAGAAACCATCAGAGATTCATTCCAAGGAATTTACCGAGTGACTAGGAAGTATTTAAGCAGAATGCACCACGTTTCAATCAATGAAAGATATTCCAACTTTCTCATTGGTTGTGATCCATCAGCATGTGAGCATTTTGGAAATCCAGACTAAAACGTGGTGCACTCACTTGTAGTCCTGTCCAGGTCGAAAATCGCAAAAAATGCCCCCTTTTTCATGTCAACAACATTTACAGACGCTAATCAACTCATATACTTCATGAGTACCAGAACATTATGTTTAATTAATGTATTATTTCATTGTACCTATTTATTATATGATTAATAGGTATATGTTATTGTTTCACTAACCAGTAAATAATGTTCTGCCATGCCCTCTACTATTTATTTTTTGCCTAATCAAACAAATTTATTCAATTATGTTTCCTTATGCAAAAAAGTTGATTTTGTGTGTGAACATTCGGTTTTGGTCGTTGTTATAGTGAAGTATGAGTTTCTACGCGTCTTAAAACAAAAAAAAGTGAGGAGTAATGTTTTTATAATGTATATCTATAAGAGAATAGATGAATGTGTCACGCAAATAATTTTCTAGACCTCCAAATATAATTATCTAATACCCCCGAAAAAATTTCAGTTCCCAACAGAACGCAGCTTCCAAAATGATTAGGCTTCCAAAAGTATGTACCTCCCAAATGGAAGTAGCTTCCAAAATAACGTAAAAATATCAGAATGTTGTTCCCAAAAGAATGTTGAAACTTCAGTTCCCAAAAGAAAAGAAAATCTCCAACTTCAAAATATAACTGGGACTTTAACTGGAACTAGCCTCCAAAAAATCCAATGAACCTTATAGCATGATATTGCAATTTTTCTTCATCAATAGCACAAAATGCTCTCAAAAATCAACAACGATTCAAAATAAACGACGCCCAAAAATACAATGCAGCAACAAATTTATTTAATCCCCACTATGGGTTGACACAACGATCACTAGATATCCCCAGATATATTTTGCGTTGCAAATGTTAACAGCTTTTCACACTAACCGTTTCACCTTGCTCCTATCAAGATACTCGACCTTCCATTGCCAGCCACGGAAATACTGGCTAGGGGATGGAAGTAAAATTTCTATTATCAACCAATTAAGTTTTCGGACATGGTCTTCAAAATACTCATTCTAAACAACCTACAGAGTACATTTCACTTCACTTCGAACAAAGTACTATGAACCCCGTCAACAAATATGCATATACATAACTACATAAAACAAATCCGAATCAATACAAAAACAACCTAAGATCACACCTAACTCTACCATAGCCGTAATTATCCTAACCAACGTCAACGATCTGTTAGTGAACAACCATACTACCAACTATGACCTGGCTGGTGTGCATGAGATGAAATGGTGAATAAAAAAATTGACATGTTCCAATGAGATTCAACAGACCTTCGCATTGCCAATCCTCTCTTTTCACAAACCAACACCTGAGATATGGCTTCACGAATTCTAATATAAATAGTCTCATTCTGGGAAGCCAACAAATTCATTCAATCAATGCCAGGCATAGTTGAATGACCAAAGTCATTATGATATTTTATCAAAACAAAAAAAATTTAATATTGCCAATACATGAACAACCTATATCCTATGAGAGTTTTACGATACAATAAATCACGACTCTGTATCTGCTAGCTCAAAATCCATAAATTCCACCAGATTATTAACGAACATGAACAATTTAATGCCTAACAAAATGCTGATATGGAATTTGGAGGAATCTGAATCCTCCAGGAGATATTTGGAAAAAAAAAAAAAATATCTTGAAATATTTCATGTTTTTTTTTGTTTTTGAAAATTTGTGACACTTAATTGAAGCCACTTTTCTCCACTGCAAGATGCCATTGTCAACGTAATCACAGATCATATGGGAAATGATTTCAGTGTTTGCTGAAATTTTGGTATTCCGTTGTTTCTGTTATTCGAATCTCCTATGTGAGGTTTTTTATATAGAGTATAGAAGTTTTACTTTCATGAAATGTCAAATGATCTTAATTTTCGGCATTTCTCTGAATCACTCATAGCATGGTCATGCGATACTACTATATAAAGGATGAGGAAGAGTTATGACATACTGTCCTTATATTCTCATTAGTATGAAATAAAATACTCAAACTCCGTGGGACACTTCCATATTTGAATAGTAGGAAAGTAATTCATACTTCCAAATTTGTAAAAAGTTGAACCAATATTTGATTTACATTTCCGAACCTGACGTTCCTCCTACTGTTCTCCTCTGCGCATTGGAGGATGGCGTACACCTATGTCTGAAAGATAGAGGTATAGGTGCCCAGTGAGTAGCTGATGCGAGTACTTGGGTTCCTGGAGAACACTCCTAAGCCCGCCCCATTTCCAGTCTTGGATCCATCTGTGTACCAGATTTTCCCCTGTAAAATTTCCTTGGGCACCCTATGGTTATTGGAGCAGTACCGTTTCGGGACCTAATCTGTTCTCAATCTCAGCGCATCCCCGATCACAATTCTAACGCTGCTCATATGCACTGTTCTAACGTTAAAGTTGTTGTGCGTATTCTGCAGTCTGGAGGTACCATGCCTTGCCTTCCCCTGCACCACTTAATGAAGAAGATACTACGCCAGGAGTGTTTCCATGGCTGCAGTTGGTGTTAAATTGATTGCCCCTGTGATTCCAATACAGTCTTTGCACCTTACCTAGTCTTATTATTGCTCCTCCGCGTGTCTTGAGCCACCATACCAGAGAGGCATATGTGATGGACAATATGACCATCGTGCTATACAACCAGTACAGCATATGTGTTTTAGCCCCCATTCTTGCCCAAAGGAATGTCTGGCATTGTGATGTTCGGTTGTTTTTTTAGATGCTAGTTCCAGGTCAGATTGGAGTCAAAAAAAACATGACTTCCCCTTCATCTTCATGTCTTTCCCTCGAAGTCGTATGGGTCCCACGTCTTCGGGTGAATGTTACTATGGTTGCCTTGTTGGGATTGACGGTCAGCTCTTCCAAGCCCATCCATCTCGTAACGAGGCCAAGAGCCTCCTGCATGCGATCTCTAACCATTGTGTTATATTTTCCGTGTGCCATAATCACTACATCGTCAGCATAGCCAAGGGTTCGATATTCAGCGTCGTTCATAGTTTCCAACAGTGAGTCCGCGATCAGATTCCACTTGAACGGGAGAAATACTCCACCCTACGGGCATCCTCCGGTCGTCCTGGCTACCACGGTCTCTCTAATACAGTAATGTATATCAGCCGGTTTCTTGGCATTGAGTCTATCCAATCCACACATGGTTCCTCTATGTCTCTGTGTCTAAGAGCTCTGGCAATTGAGTTCATAGAGGTGTTGTCGGAAGCTCCTCAAATGTCTAGAAACACCGCTAACATTACCTCTATTATTATCCAGCGTTTATTCCACCCTCGATACTAATTGGTGGTCCCACAAGTATGGGGAATGAGGTATTTCAACCCTGTGGTGCCCACTGCACAGGCGCCTACTTCACCGCCAGGAATCTATCAGAACGGGTCGCTTAACATTTTGGATTAGGGGTCTTTCAGTAACCTTTTACGACAGGCAAACCGTACCTGGAACCAATTTTTTTCCCAAATCCACAAGAGATATTTGATTAGCTTGGTAATGAATGAATGATTTATCTAAGTGAATCACTATTTCAAAACCGAAAAAGAATTCAAGAAAACTGAAACTGAACAATGGTAGATAATTTTATAGTTGAAGTGAATCAAATGATTTTTATTCTTTTCCATATATGATTTGAGGATGTTCTTAACGACTACCGTATCCCACAGCAATTACATATCGGTTATTAATTGCTGAGTGAAGGTCATTCCAAGCCATTTGCTGTTTCAGAGGCATTTCAATTTGTTTTGCAAATACCGTTTTTAGGTGAAAACTTTTGGCAGAATTAAAACTTAATGAGTGCGTAACGTCTTTATCTGCGAGCAACATTTTAGATAATTTTTTCCATTTGAAATGGATTCCTGAACTATGGTATATAATGAAAATTGACTCTGACACAAACTTGATTATTTGGTTTATAATTCTGAACAAATCGAGTTTCTTAAGATGATGAAAATCTATTAAATTATTTATTGAACATGTGATGAACAAAAAAATTATAGGCGATCGTGTGAAACGAAATTCCGTTAACTAATAATCGTAAGCTATCAAAATATTTTTTTTAATTTTGGATCTCACTCAGTTTGGTCTCCTGAACAAAAAATCGGTGGTCTCAAGTAATTTAGGAGATATGGGTCTTTTTTTGAGTGATGACTGGCATTTTCTAGTACACATTCCTACCGCCAAACAAACATTAGAAATTCTTCCTTCTTATTACTAGCAGAATGTAAACATCCTACTTGACCTGTTTCACACTTTTTCTTTATTGAAAACGACACTTTTTGGGAAAAACCTCATCCTTCTTTTATGAACAACAAATCTAGACAAAATGGTTAGTGAATTTCATTCATGTTATGTTGGTAACTGGGAAAATACGTGAGTGAATAATTTCCTATTCATGTTGAAGTTAAATGGCTCGAAAAGTTGGTGATACAAATATGCAAAGATCAATGTTACCAACCTGAAATGAATATAGTCACACCACACTATGCATAAATTTATTGTTATCCATGTTTTTGAAGGAAGGTTGAATTTTGGATCAAAAATGCCGTTTTCAATAAAAAAAATTGTGTAAAACGGGTAAATTAGGAAGTGTACATTGTGCTAGTGTGAAGAAGGAAGATTCTTGAGTGTTTCTTCCGCAGTAGAAATGTATCAGAAAAAATGCCAGTCATCACTCAAAAATAGGCCTATTTCTCCGAAATTACTTCCGAAAATTACCGCCGAAAAATGTATTTGGATTTTTTGTTTAGGAGTAAAAAAAATAGCTTGTGGCTATTGACAGAATTTTACCGTTCATAAAAAGTGAGAAAGCCTTATATGCGTTTTCTCTGATTATGAATACATAACATTTTATAGAGTGGATGTGATTGAAGATTTGAATTTGATATTGAATTCATACAAAACGCCGCAAAACAGAAACTGAATTTTTTTGTTTGTTTCAGGTCGATGCTAATACAACTCACTTTAGGAGAATGGAATGAACCAATAGAACTTTCATAATAATTTGATGTGCAATCTTCTGAGGGACTCATAACCATGCATATAAAATACAAGTATGAATGTTTCATAGATCCAGCAGAAAACTCTGGGATGCATAAGCTTGACTCAAATTATTGAGGTGATTTTTGATTGGCAAATATAAACATTGCCACTGTATCAAATTCAAAGTGTAGGTGAACCACGACAGACCAAAAATATAGTGATATGATCTGCAAGTATATTTTGTATAATCTTCTCACGGAGCATAGCACATTCAATGATGACACGACATGAATATCGTTATGTTGAATAGTGAGACGGTACACGCTTTCTATTGATATCATTGACAAGTTCATCGCATTTACACAAAATTGTTGAAAACTAGAAATGATATTATTAACAAGGCACTGAACTCAACTCTGAACTGAAACTCAATGACTTCAAGATCAAAAACTCAATTTTTTCCCTAGGGATCTTGTATACTGTCTGAAAATCTTGTCAAACAATCTGTCGCCGCATATAGGAATTCACATACTCACAAACTCACAGACCGATACGATTAATTTTCGTGTTCTTCGGGCTTGATGAACGATAAAGTCTATCTCCATTACAATTTTGGAATCATATTACTGGATGGTTGTTGTGATATACTTCGTAGCTATCTTCATTCGAAAGTAAAAACTGATTTGGATTCGATATACTACATAATAAGTAGTGCATTGGCTATATCAAGCCGGTATTGCGAGATAAGTTAAATAGAGAATTTGAAGAATGCTTGATTGGGCAAAGAGGATCAGTAATTCTTCTTTGGTTACGAGTATAGACAAAAAATTGTTCAGCATGTTCACAACGAATGTATAGACTTTTTATTCGGATAAATGAAAATTTTAAATCAACAGAAGGTACATAATCAATGAGAGCGCTTTTAACCAACCTACATAATGACAATTTTGGAGGTCACTCCAACTTCTTATTTTCAAACATCATTCTGAATATTTCTCTAAACTATTTTATTTGCCTCAAAATGCTCTATTTAGTGTATCACAATTGGCTGCTGAATTGCACTTTATTGAACAACACCAAGTTGGATGGGACTCGATTTCGACAATAGTACGATGCTTGGTAGCCATCAGTTACCCGATGTCATAAATTTTTCTCTGAACTGGCAAAACATTTTGTGTTTGACAGTTAGAGGTTATTTGATTTAAATAACATTTATCTAATTCAGTTTCAAAAAGTCAGGTATTACATGACGTTTGTGAATTTTGAAACGTCAGTTTTTTCAAAACTGTCACTTGAGACAAGTGAATAAGAGTTGTGTAATATTCATTACGCAACTAGTTGTGTAATAATTGAACAAAAAACTACTAATTTTATTCTTTGAAAATATTGAAAACAGGGTTATTCAAAGTACAATTAACAAAATTCAAAGCAGAACCCGATGTTTCTCCTAATTCTGCTATAACTTTTTCTGTTCTGATCTCTTTCGTTTCTTCTCTAAACATTCTTTTCGAAGCTGGCTCAAGCTCAGATTGTCCATTCATGATATCCTGGGCAATTCTTTTTTAATTGCCTAAAGAAAGAAAGAAGAAAGTTTCGAATTATTCCCTACTCAACACTTTTGATTTTTTTGCATGATAACCCACTGACCGCCTTTTCAGTAATGCAATCAATGTGGTGTAAGTTTGGATATTAATATCTTTTTTAACTTTTAGTTCACTCTTCAACATGGAATATGTCGTCCACATCGTTGAAGCTTTCATAGCTTTCATAGTTTCGAAATATGCCAACATTACTTTTTCAGTTATAACTGTAACTTTCTTCGTTTGGCACCATTCCTCAAATTCTTGGCAAGCTGCGTCATATCTAGCTTTTGATTTTTGATGTATCAATTCATTTAATGCTTTATCAGCCGATACTTCTATATCAGACACTATTTCTTCGTCGGAACAACTACTCATTTTTGAAATAAGTCTGATACGTTTGACATAAGTCTGACACGTTTGACACTGCTTATTAAATATTCATTCTGACAAGCGCCAACTCCAATGTCCCATATCACGAGAAAACCATCATATTATATTCATGAAATGATATCATTAGATAAAATTTTGTACGAAATACGCTAAGAAAAGACTTATTTCTTCGACTCGCGTAATTTGCAAAACTCGCTTCGCTCGTTTTGGCAAATATTACACTCGTCGAACAATATCGGTCTTTTCATAACTGATTACGTAAATAACTATTTCGATTTTGTGCTGATTAAAATTGCATTGTACCATTGGCTTCTAATAATTCAGTCAGGATATGAAAAGATCGATATGTTTTTGATAATCGGAAGTGCATGCAGGAGAAATTGTAATTTGAGTTTTTATTTCCAAATGAAAAGATCATATTATGGCTACATGGCACAAATGGAAGACAGGATAGTTTTTTCACGAGTAGCCAAATTAAAAAACATGTTCTATCTCAAGTTTTCTCAATATTGTAAGTAAATTTTGGGTTTTTTGCACGCACGCGTGCAGATGACCTGTCGAATGTACAATTTCTGTAACACCGTTGGGAATCGATTCCGCGTACTACCAATGCAAAAAACCATATTGCATTACCAACTGAGTTATATGTACATTTCGCAAGCATACTTCCTATGACAGAATATATTGTATTTGTATTAATTATAAATAGTAAAATGTGTCCAATTATGATTTTGATCTCTTAGGTATTATGTCAAAGAAAATATTTTGCATTTCAAAATAATTACTCGAAATAAATAATTCAGTTGAAATGGTTCTCAGTCAGCCATTTTTATCGATCTTCTTACTCACATGTTAGTCGGTAGAATTATCGCGAGGTAGTAGGAAAAATACTGTATATTTTATTTGTACGAAAGAGATTTTTCGCAATCGTTTCATGCAATTCAACAGCCAAGACGATCAAGTGCGAATTTCTGATAATAGATAATTTTAGGGCAAATAAGATAAAGAGAAATATAAACAGTAACATTAAAAAAAATAAGTTGGGGTTACTTCCGGTCGAAATTGTAGATGAGAGGTATTACCGTTAGGTTAAGAAAAGTCTTATCACCGAATATATAACTTTTGTGAATTTCGAATTTTTACCTGTTCAAATGAAAAAACTACTCACCTGTCTCCTGTATCACCCGGTATACCCAACACGAAAAATGGAGTATTTGATCTTTACCCTACACTACATTTTTCAAAACCCTTCCACTTTTCGCAAATTGAACAATAAATTTTTTTTGTTTTTGTACAATAATACTTCTGAGTATTGAAAAATTTCGAGGAACGTGAAGATTTGTTCATCAACAAGAGTTTTCTGTAAAGCTCGTTGAAGTTAAGTAATTTTTTTGGAAATGTGCGGAAAACACCATTTTTCCGCATTAATACGGGATATAGTTATTATTGGCTGCTTACCCGAACGACGCAAAGACGGCAGTCGCATGCGGGAAAGGTACTCTTTCTGATGAGTTAGAACCAATATTTTTCTACAAGCGATTTAAAAAAAATTATGTAGCACTCTTGAACAAACTTTCGCGTGCGGGAAAATCTTTCCCGCACTAGTGCGGGAAAATAACAGTTCTTAAACTAAATTGCGCACGCAAAATTTTTCTCAAGAGTGCTGCTACCTAATGTTTGTTCAAGAGAGCTACTTATGATGTTTTATTGCGCTCGTAGCAAACATCCTAATCCTAACTCATACGCAAAGGTACTTTTCCTCCAAGCGTGCGTGATTCACCCTATTCCCGCACGCAATTCAGTTTAAGTGGTGTTATTTTCCCGTACTAGTAAATATTTCAGTTCGCTGCCATTTTCGATATTTTCAAATGGAATGTTACATTTTTGTCGATATTTTGTATTCTGCGCTAAATTCTAATAAACGTTCATATAACCAGTCAACTATCATATGTCTAGGGTCATTTTTGCATTATTTGAATTTTTTCCAAATTTTTTATTTTTTCAAATGACAACCCTATTTTATTTTCGTACTAGTGTGTTCTACGCTGAAATGTATTGTAACTTTGTTAGGATAGTACAAATTACATTGAATAGCTGCCCAACCGATATTTTTTTGACATACAGGAATTTCTTTGAGAAAACACAAACTCTAACTATAACTCGCATACAATATTTTTTCCACGTTCGTGCAAAACCCAAAAAATTTTCAATATAGGTGGCAGACAGGAAGACATTGTTTGTTTAAATCTATCTGCTAAAACTAATACAAAAATATTTTGGGTAATTCAGTTTATATTCGAGGAAACAAATTCTACTTTTAATAAATTGCATTTTCTAGTAATTTCATAGTCTATTATATGTAATGAATATGATTGACAATTATATGAAACATGCAACTATTTAAAACGTAATACAATCTCACAGAAATGGGCTAAATTTGGCGACGATTTGAAAGTTTATGTCTGTCATGATGACAGAACGCTATAGTAGCTAGAATGACAGATGAGTTCAATGAAGTCTTTATTGGACTCGTGCAATAAAGAACGAGTTTTTCAACGAATATAGTTCAATAAAGTTTCATTTTTTCCATGAACGCAGAAAAGGAAATATTTCTCACTCATAATCGTCATAAATGAAAAAGTTGAAATCAACTATGTATATGTAATATTTTGAACGAAGTTCGAAAATATTGTGCCAGAGAGGTGTCAACGATGTGAAATGAATACGAGGTACCCTTCTCTCTAAGCGTTTCCACCAAGTGGAAAAATTAAAGGCAAACATCTGTCAGAAAACAACTACTTCCCTGGCTAATACCACGACGGACATTGAACATCTGACAGATATTTTTGCAACGTTCTTCCGAGAAGACCCAATTGCAAGTGCTTGTATTGTAATTAAACAGAAGATTATCCTTCATTTGGCTGGGAATGACCACCTGCAGACATGCATGTTTCGAAGTTTATTGCCTCTCATCAGTGACAGGGTAGGTCGAACAACATTATAATTATCCTGTTCCTGCCAAATGGAAAATAATCAACCGTTTAACTAATATTTCCTCACGGATGACACTATGACTCACAACAAAGTTGATCGCAGCGCCATCCGCACGGGAAATCAAGAACAAGACGAAACAATCCTAATTAGCACAGACTCCGGAAAGAGTAAACTGTAATATTTCAAGTTCGAAAATATTGTGCCAGAGAGGTATCAACAATGTGGAATGAATACGGGGTACCCTTCTCTCTAAGCGTTTCCACCAAGTGGAAAAATAAAGGCAAACATCTGTCAGAAAACTACATGCATGTCTGCAGGTGGTCATTCCCAGCCAAATAAAGGATAATCTTCTGTTTAATTACAAGACAAGCACTTGCAATTGGGTCTTAATGTCCGTCGTGGTATTAGCCAGGTAAGTAGTTGTTTTCTGACAGATGTATGCCTCATTTTTCCACTTGGTGGAAACGCTTAGAGAGGAGGGTACCCCGTATTCATTTCAAGTATGAATATAATGACAGAACGCTATCGTAAAATGACAGATGAGTTCAATAAAGTCTTCATTGCAGTCAGTGCAATGAAGAACCAGTTTTTCCACCAAATATAGTTCAATTTTTCTATAGAGTGGCTAGTTGTTCACTCTGTCACCCTAAATGGGAAGGTTTCATATGACTGATGTCAAATTTCTCCTTTTAACCATTAGTTACTTCCTAGATAGTAGACAAGCTTATGGTCATAACTTCTTCTTTGAGTACATATTAGATATAGGTCTCATTTGCGCGAACCCTGAAAATATTTGGACTGACTGGTTGTATTTTGACAAATAGTTTTTTTTGTAGAAGGCTGCATTGTCAAAAATTTCGAAAATATCAAGTAACTCAAATATAACACTTTCTAGACATATGATTCTTATGAAGTTCAATATAAATGTCTAGCGTTGATTACGAAATAACAATAAAAAGTATGACATTTCTTTCGAAATAACGGAGTTGGGGACAAATTTTGGTATAACCGGAATTGCAGCAAACTGAAAATATTTTTGCTATACGAGCTCTTCAGAAATCTTCCGTATTGAAATTTTCGTGGGGGTAGTTTTCCATATCGCCTATCATAAGCCTGAAAACTCATCTCAAATTGAGTCAAGCTTTTGCATTCAAGTTGGGAATGTCTGACTTGGGAAATCCCAGGCGGACTCTACATTTTCTTTGCCATTCAAGAGACTTCCGTGAGGCTGAAGAATATTATGTCTTGAATATTTTTTGTGTTTGTAATTCTGTTCTGTTCGCAAGAAGTGACTAACAAAAGACGAATCTCGAAGATTATAATATTTAGTTTATATTTAGGCGAATATATTTCAGAAGTTTATATCTACAAACATCTTTCAATTATGTGGAAAATTGGAAATGGAAAAATGATTCCCCCTTTGATGGAAATGAGTGTTTGAATGTCATATCATGTAATGAAATATGATCAAGAACTATAATGCTTAGTTTCATATTTATGATTTCCTGCCCACTCTGTGAATGTGACTGAAGTGTGTCATTCACAATGCATTCAAAAACACCTATTTCCAGTAATTATTGAATGGGGAACCTTTTTTACATTTCAACTGATGTCCTTTGAGACTTTGAAAGTGACCTATTTCGATAATATAGTTATAGTTTTCCCCAAAGTTATGTTAGGAATCGTTCATCCGATTCTCCCAGGACTATCTTTCTGAAATCAACTGCAATACGCTTCAGTCATGTCGATTGAATTAAACTCCAGAGTAATTTCCTGCGTCCTGAAGAGTAGATTGAAGTCTCTTGAATGTGTGATGACCGTTATACAATTAATTATGTTGATATAACTTCATGCAAAATTCAGTTCAAAACACAATATACGTAACATAATAGTTTGAACAAGGCACAGAACTGAGATATTCTGAAATTTATTGTACATATTAAGAAAATTACAGATTTTTATATTGATCATATTTTATTTATTATGAGTTAGAGCTTTATTGGAGGCTACATTTACTCTGAAGAACTATAATATTTTTTACCAATCTGGATTAATTCATAGTGTGAGTTTTTCTCTCGCATTATTATATTAACTGGTTTGATTTAAGTCACCGTCAATTCATATTTTTCCACCATAAAACAGGTTTCATCTGCGGATATTTCGAAAGATAAGCGATCACATAAACTCTTTTCTCCTTTCAGATGTTTTTACTATTCTATCAATACGTTTTTAAATGCTCCACCCTTTATGGAGTATTGTGAAATTCCATATCCGATTCATTCGATTTTTCACTCATTATTTTATTCAAATTCAAGCTTTACTCAAGATGATTATTACGACGCCACCATTTGCATCTGTCACTCACAGTTTTGGAATCCACGGCAATCTATGTCGTTGAGTTCCATTTCAGAATATTTATTCCGGACCTTATTATGGAATGAACATACATATATAACACATCAAGCAGTTTTTAAAAATAAATATTCTAACTCAAGTGTAAGAATATGTATGCTCTATATTATTTAAAATCATTTCGGAATTACTTACTATGTTCATGTTCTTTAATGATTGTGGAGAAAAAATTTGAATAAAAACTTTCCACACACATGACGAGTAAATACAATATGTTTTTAAAACTATGTAATGTTATCATAATGTTTCTAAATATCCCATATTTCTTAGTATTGTACTTATTTGAAAGATTAGTAAAAAATATTATCAATGGTTTCCTTCAAACTATTAGAATAAGTATAGGTAATGTATGAGAATAAATGTTTATAATAAAAACTATTTGTGATAAATTCTATTCCACTCATGTTGTACGACATAAAACTCCTTAATGTTGATTTATTATATGTTGAGCGTTGTAAATATTGAAGTAGCTTAAATAAAAATCTCTTTATAATTGCCAGTTTTATTTCAATTTATGTCAGTGCGAAAAAAGAAAAACATTCTTGCATGCGCTTTAAGCATTTTGCCAATATGGAGGATATCATCTGCTATTTCTGTAGAACTGGTCTAGCAGGGTTAGTTGATGTCAATAAATTCACAAAATTTACATTTGAAGACTATTTCGATTGATTATTTTAGTAACTCCAATTTTCACTGAGATTACATTTAATACGACCCAGTTTTGTCTTAATATCATCCTCAAGTAACTATCGGGTAACTACAGTTTACAATAAGTTCATGAATATAAAGTGAATACATGACAGTAAATATACATTCTAGAGAGTGTAGTTCTGATTAATGGGATTTTGATTACAAATGCCTATCTACATGTAATCAACAAAATTGATATGTCAAATCGAGTCAAATCAAGTGCCTACAAAGGTGTTCCAATGTCAGGGGTTCCAACCTTGGAATCGATTTTTACAAATTTAGAAATGGGGAATAACATAATTATAAATGGTCATTAGGGGTTTCAGAACTTGGGTTTTCATTAATTTTATTCATTTTGGACGTTCCCTACAATAAGAAAGAAAGATAAACTTGTTGGGAGCTCCGGCAATCAATTAAATGACTGAAACTCCCACTTTTAAGACCCTCACTGACCAATCAGAATTATGTTACTCTCCACTTCTTCTTGTGAATTTTGATGCCAAGGTTGGGCCCCCTTTCTTTAGGAAACCAGAAGTACTTTGTTAACTTGTTTTGACATATCAATAATGCGTATTTCATATACCAGTAATTGAAATCCCAACCTAAAAAATGCAGGGGGTTCTATTTATAGCCCAAAAACTCTTTAATGTATGGTCAGATTTCGAAGGGATGATTTCTCTAGATTTCGATGTTATTTAGTTTCAAATTGAACCCAGTATTTTCATAAAGAATTCAATAACGGTTAGAGTTGGATACATAGTGCCTTTCATAGAATTATATTATTTTTTCTGTCTCTTTCAAAAGTATAACTAAATACAGGGTGATTCGTTTGATATCTTACACATTTTTGAGCCACCCTGTATAAGTCGAAATGATTTGCTGTTGTAGCTCGTGTTGTAGCCTCAATCAATATACATATAATAAAATGGAGAGATTTAAAAAAAATATATATTGGTTTGGAAAGACTGTTCGTGAGGGGTTAATATAAAAATACGAATCACACTGTATCTGTCGAGAGGGTTGAAATAATATTAGTACTCCTGAGATGAGAACAAGCTTTCTTACGGTAATACTAAACCTGATACATATTTACATTTGAAAAAATCCGACAATGTTACTCCCCCACCGATAGTACATCAAAAAATATTTGAATCGATAGAAATGTGCATAGTGAAATACCGTTTGACTTCCAAACGAACTTTTTAAAATAAGTCTCATATTAACAAAGGAAAATGGGCGGGTCCATACATTTGACCAACTCTTTATATAGAGTGAAAACACTAAAAACAGAAGAGGTGTCCATACCTAATTATTGTAGGTACTGAAAAGAATATAATGATGAAGAAATTGTATTCAATATTCATTCATACCAACAAATCTAGAAGCTGCAAATCAATTTCGACAGCTGGTTTGTGTTAAATATTAGAATTCACCTTGTATTAACTAGTTTAGATTGCGGAACAAGAGGATTGCCATTGCTATGTCACTTTTTGTCAAATTACACTTTGTCATAAAGAATTGGAAATTGCAATATAAAAAGAATAAACGAATTATATTCAAGTCTTTGGGTATTACTTCAATATTTTACAGTTTGCATCTTTTTCTTATATATTTTATCCATCTTTGAGGTGAATTCCTTTATTGAAGATTTTTCACCTTACCACAGCTTCAAGCATTTCCAATCCCGATTTTTTCGCTGTTTTTTTTTGGGAGTGTAAGGATATCCCGATTTTGAATGGCCCCGATAGCCCGACGTCTCAGCTATAATTCAACAACACCCCCTGCATAACTTGGAAGACGCAGGATAGACAACCCCCATGGCAGAGACAAGCACTCACAGCACCTCAATTACAGAGGAATTGCACTCATAAATTGTTCTGCGAAATTATTTACACAAATTTTACTTAATCGTTTCACACTTTGGGCAGAAAATAGTAGTGTTTTACCGGAATCTCAGTCAGGTTTTCGAAAAAAACGATGTTGTATAGATAACGTCTTTACGCTGAGCAGCGTCATTCAACTCCAACTAAGACTGAAAAAACGTAAGGTATTCGCTGCTTTCATTGACTTTCAGCGTGCATTCGATTCAGTGAATCATTCATTACTTCATCATCGACTATTAAAATAAAAGCGAGAGAAGGTTACACAAAACCTTTCGACATTACCTCTGGAGTTCTTCAGGGGGAGTCTCTCAGTCCCTTGCTTTTTTCTATTTTCATCGCGGACATCGAGGAGTTTTTTCGTAGTAGAGATACCATAGGCCTGAATATCGATAACACAACGGACCTACTGTTGTTGCTATATGCTGACGATTTGGTCATTCTTGCTGAATCCGAAATAGATTTACAAAAAAAAACTGAGGATCCTTGAGGAATACACAGCTGTTAACCTACTTACAATTAATATTAATAAATCTAAAGTTATCTGTTTCTCGAGAGGCGGCTTTCAGCATCAAAAGTATAAATTTCGTCTGAATGGCAATACTCTTGATATAGTGAATAATTATGTTTACTTGGGTGTAAAGTTTGTTGCATCCTCTCTTTTCAGAGAGATGGCACTCGTTACTGCTGACAAATCAAAACAAGCCATCGGTGCTATACTTCCATTACTTTCTAAAACAAAAATGGATCTCTGGCGACCCAGAATAAAAATATTCGAAGCTATGGTTCTTAGTGTCATGTCTAACTGTCTACCAGTCTGGGGCCTCAGATATGTTGATATCTTAGAGAGGGTTCGGCTCATGTTTTTTAAACGTCTCCTATCCCTCCCAAATGATACCCCAAACTATATAGTTAGATTAGAAACCGGGCGCGTCAAAATAGCTTTTAATATTCTCAAAGCAACATTGAACTGGTTAATCAAAATATTCAGTATGAATGATTCCAGACTGCCAAAGATATGTTTTTTGCGACAATTAGAATTATCTGGTAGCGATGTCAGATATAATTGGGCCAAAGAAGTGTGCTTATCTTAAGCTCAATAAACACAAGATATTAGCACAGTTCCTTGATAAAATTCACCAAGAGGATATTGCCTTATCCACCAACTCTCACTTTATGTCTTTCCACGCTCACTTTACCTTTAACAAACATCCAAAGAGTTATCTTCTTCTCAAAATGCCAATTCAAATAACAAGAACTATTGCCCAGCTGAAAATATACAATAATTACGTAATCAGATTCACGCTGAATGGTTGCACTTATCGGATCGACCCACACGATAATTGTACTGTTTGCAACCAAAATAAGCTCGAAACAATTCATCACATCCTGTTCGAATGCCCTATATATTCCACGATGAAGCCTGCGAATTCTAATCATCTTCTAGATTTTACTTCCTCGATATGTGCCGTCGAGAATATTACGCCTTCCCTTGCAAAAACATAGCAAGTTATATATGGAACATCCTGAAACTGCAAGCTTTCATTCTCAATGAATAATCTCATTTATGTTATATAAAAAAGCAGGATATTAATTATTCTTAAATTGTGTGCTTATCATGAATTTGTTTTTTTCCTCTTTCTCTTATTTTTGTTAGTTTAATCTTTCATGTCTAGCTCTCTAATATTTCTTTATAAGAATAACTACTTATTGTTAACAGCCTATCGACACAAAACATGAACTCCTTGTAAAACTGTAATGGTTTTAAGAAACAGTGAAATAAAAAATAAAAAAAAAATAAAATAAAAAAAATAAAAAGGCTTGCACAACAAGGCTTGCCTAGGCAAACGAATGCTGATTTCACCCGCCCATTGTATCTACAGAAACAGAAGGGCAGCGTAGAAAATCCTTATTCCTCACCCACAAACGCTTGTACCCTTGTGGTTAGTGATAGTTTTAAGCGATTTCATTTATTCAAGTGTCGTGATTGCACCTAACTTTTTGTTTAGAACTCTACATATTAAGATTTATGAGAACTAAATTCAATGAAATTATTCAAAAGAAGTCTCATAATTAGCAATTATTTTAGCTATTTATGTACCAAGTGCGTTATATAGATCATTCCATCGGGCAACAATCATCCCTCGGGCCCTCGGGTGAATGTTACCCCCCGGGCGTTAGGATCTAGTAATGCTCGTGGTGCATACAAGATTTAATTTTTCAAAAAAGAAAGTTTTAACGTTCCGAACGAAACCGAATGCACATTGAAGAAGTTCATCATCGGTCAACAGAACTTCAAACTTGGTAATAATTTTTCAGGAACATTTGAAAATTGTAATTTCTATTTGATAGAAAATAATTAGTCCCTTTTTTATATACAGTCATTAATAAAACTTTTCTGAGTAATTCATTTATTGAACTACAGAAAAAAACATTTAGCGGGCGTTATGATTCATAATACCCTCCGTATCGCCCCGGGCCTTATGGGTCTGTTAATAGCAACCGTTGCCAAGGTATTATAAAGCAGTATTGGACAGGTGAAAATTAAATAATATTTTGCATCATGTTCGAATCACAATGTCGATTTCACCAATTGTTTTTAGTAAAATGATTCCTAAGGACCCGGCACATTTCCGTGATTTTGGTTGAACTTTTGATGTAGTTCCTAATGTGCTGATAAGAAGTGTCCATAGTCAAAAAGGTCAAAAATGGACAGTTTTCGAAATGTGTAGCTTAAAAAATGGATTTTTTTACATTTTTGCTCTATTTACTTACCATTCGAAGAGCTCTCTCTCATTTCGGGTTGGAGCTGAACTCAGTTGTTCGGCATCCAGAACCAGACCGATGAATGGTCCTTCTCTGTTATATTAGACACCAACTCGAAACCATATGAAATAACTTCATAATATTGTTTATTTTTGCATGTGCAATAATATATCTGTATTCGTTTACAATATCCATAGCTGATACTTTCTTGAGTTCCAGAATCTGAAATAAACTCTTTCAGAAATACAGAATTGGAATAATTCCTGCAGTTCTATCTGGAGTTGACCTATACATACGATGGGGCTAAAATAATCTGATAAACATCAATAGTTCGATCTCTTAGACAGTCCATACTTAGTTTTGGAAACTGTGTCACCTAATTTAATTCAAAAGTGCCCATCTCTATCCGACCCTGCACAACAGTGAACAATCGTGAATGCCGAAGCAGTTCCTCGACGATATTAGTTGATACTTGATCCTGCTATATGGTGAAATTGTACGAGATTGTAAACATGTGGCATATTAACTGTTTCAGAAAAAAACTGAAAGATACTCTTTATATGGTCATTTCGGGATTCCACTATCCATCAGCTCTTTGTTACCAATTTGGATTTATTTGTCTGTTCCGTACTAGTTGACTTCTTCCTCTCAGTCATTTCAAGAATGAGAAATGGATACTCTTGAGTTAATTGCAGGTACCATGATTCTGGAGGAATGAACTGCCCAATCCGATAACTCCGGAATAAGTTCGATGGGCTCTCAAAGGCTCGAAGAAATGTTCTGCTCCAGGCCCATTTCCATGTACCCACCACCATCTAGCAAGAGTTTCTACCTCATGGCTAGATGAAGAACAGCAGATTCCGGATTGGTTCGTCGAGAGGCGAACCGTGCTAATCTGTTATAAGAAGTTTACCCGCATCTTGTATATGCAAATACTCTCCGCAGTTGAACCGGTGTGTGAACAGGTATACATCATCGCATCAGCTCATCATGCATTTGCTCAGATGCCTTGCGGAAGCCGATCGAATAGTGAGATGCATTGAACAGCTGATGCCGCTCTGGATGACTCGCTTCACCATAACATCTGGTCAAGTCAGAATCCAAACAGAGCAGGTTATCTTTAGAAGGGGCGTGTTTCAGGTAGAATCCCTTAGCCCTCTTCTGCATTTCATTATTGCCATTGTCCGTTGCACTACTGAAAACCCGCGTACAACTATGGCACACTCAGCAACCGGAGGCATGAGATAAAATCATATGCCTCTGGAGAAAAGAATCTTCATCAGTCCTTGAGAGTATACGCATGCTATTGAAATGGAGTTTGAGATCGACAAATGTGCCACGGTTCATCTCAAAAGATGACGATGCGGGCCATACGGACAAGACCATCAGGTCGTAGACGGAAGCATCCTACATCATCTGGATGCTGTAGAGACGTATACCTAGCTAGGAGTGGAACAACGCCACGCCCAAGAGGTAACCATTGTTAAAAACTCTCTCCGCGGCAAGTATCAGCATAAAATCCGACAGATCTGGTCATCAGAACTGTCGGGGGAGAACAAAGTTGCTGCAACTAATACGCTTGGCGTTGCGATCCTATACTTTACTCCTTTTCAGTAATGAAATGGACTCCTTGTTGTACTTCCCCAGACAACGAGGAGGCCGTGGACTTGCGAGTTTGGAGTGTCTGAATAACAGAATGGCACTGGACGGAGCCTGTCAAGTCATCAGGAGTTCAGATCCCCTCATCTGCTTAGTATGCGATCATGGAAGAGATTGGAGTATTTCTTTTCAAGGCAGCAACCCGTGCAGCCGATGAACTCGGTCTCGTATTCGACTCTGAACGGACGAATCCAAACTCTGTCACCGAGTTGGAACCTGTTCAGCAGAAGTCCCACGTCAAAGCTGCCGAGGGTGAGAGGCTCCTACAGCTACATAAGGATGAGCCAATGCATGGGGTCTTCTTCAAGAACATTGAAGACCTTGGCTTATCTAGAAACCTTACATTTGCTTTTCTCAGGTCAAGTGGGCTGAAGTCGGAAACCGAGGAATTCATTATGGCCTGCCAGGATGGTGTTTTCAACACCCTCGTCTACCCTGGTCGCGTGATGGAGATAGAGGTCCGTGACACTAGATGAGGAGCGTGTCGTGTAGCAGCTGAAACCACAATGCATTTGCTGACAGCCTGTTCAGCTTATGCGATCTCAGCCATATCCACAGGCATAACGCGGCACGCGGCGCTACGGGTGTTGTACTACCATCTAGGACACTCGTACGGTCTAGACGAGATACCGGGGGATATTGAGTCAGTTATGGAGAATGAGAAGATTAAGTACTCATTCCCCAACCCCAGGCAAATACAAGCCAATAAGCCTGATGTAATCCTCCTCGACCATCAAAGTAGGACGATTTTCGTCATTGAGTTTTCAGCTGCTGGTAAACTTACATCTCCACTCCGGGTGGTTTTCCAGGATTTGAATCTCGCCAAATGCAAGCCATCTAACCGCCGATTTGTGAATCTTGACTCATCGGAAATTCATGTACTATCGTCTTTCTACAAATGTTGATGTATTTGATAGTTATATGATCGATAGTTATATGTTTTGTCAAAATTCTTCCACAACTGGTATCCAACTCGGAAGCGATCTCCCTAAGAGATACTGTGTTGTCGATTTCCACTATCATGAGAACATTTATCTCCATGTCTTTAGAAACAATATTATGTATATTACCACCACTATTATCAGGCTGTCTTCTGAACTGCTCTTCAAGACGCTTGAAGTAATTTCGAGCCGGACATTGTCCTTCGGAGTATCTCTACCAATACAGCTATTGAGCAACAACTGCATTTTGCCGACATTCCCCATACACTAACCGCATATCTACTTTTTTGTTTATGTTATAAACCGGTGGCATTCCTAACTTATTTATTTCTATTGTTAATCTGTTGAACTGAATAATGTATTCAGTGACTATCTGTCAATTACAGATTCTGTAATTGTAATGTATATGAAATGTTCCAATTTCTAGAAATATAGATAGAGATTCAGTTTTTAAGGTCAACGGTTAAACGGCGTATACAGTTTTGATCAAATTAAGTAAGTTTAAAGTGGTGTAACTAATGAAAAATGAGTATCAAACTGAAGCTATATTGATATCTTTTCTGAAGAAAATGAATATGGAATCTTATCATAATTAGTTTCTGCAAAAACTTCAATTAAGTGGTGCTATATCCAGGTAAGCAATATTAACAAAAAACTTTCAAGATACTTGATTGATAACAAAAAAACATTGATAGGAATATAGCTAAAGGGATCTTCAACCCAGGCCAGAAAGTAGTGTTCACCTGTGTTTCATCTGGAAGAATCAACTTCCATTGTCAGTTGTTGGTGCAGTATTTATATAGTAAAGAAGGTTTTCGGCAACCATGGTGAACTACGAATGCTGTAAGACGGGACTCTTCCCATCTAATTATTTCATATGCAAAAACTGCTTCAAAGTTTTCCAAAGGACTTCCAAATTATTTACTGCATTGATAGTACTGATAGTGATAGTGACGAGAAATCTCTACTGGAGCAGACAATTAGCGAATTGAACGAAAATAACGAGATGCAAAACAGCTACATAGAAAAACTAAAAAACGATTACAAAACATTCTTCGAAGAAGTCTCACAAAGGGAAGAAGCTTTGAATGAACAAGTTGAGAAATATCGCGAATGCATTATAGATCAGAAAGCAGAAATAAAAGACTTGCGAAACAAAATTAAGGAAACTGATAAATTCTCCCAGACAATTTCAACACAAACTATAACTGTAACCAAACATATTTCAGCACAAACAGAACATGAAAGTAAAACTAATAGGAAAGGGCAGCTGAATTGGAAAAAGGCATTGCCGAAGTGAATAGCATTATGCAGAATATACTAACTTCAATAAATACTCTGTCACTGGAAAACAACCTCTACCTTAATGAATTGGAGACATTAAAGAAAGAATTATACTTCTTGAACAACATAAGTGAGTGGAAGAAAGAGGAAAGAGAAGAAGACATAATTGAGGACAAGAAAATAAAAATATTGTTAGTGAGTAATTCTCAAGGCAGAAATCTCTGCAATTATCTGCAGAAGCTGTTGGGAAAAAAATATACAGTTGAAACTATATTGAAACCTAATGCAAATGACAAAGAACTGACACATACAGCTCGTCACAATGCAGTACGCCTGAACATGAATGGCATGGTCATACTATGGCCTAATGAATGCAAAACTAATTTAGTGGAACATTTTTTAATCCCTTCCCAAAATAGCCGGCGCATCACTGAGCCATATTACTGCAACAACTCCAGAATAAGGGATATTACTTACCAAAAAAATCTCGAGTTATTTAAGAGAGCTCATCAGGCAAGTATGGGGGGTTGTTTGACTAATTATGTAAGTGGAAAGAAGCTTAATGAAACAGGAAAATGGTTTTTGTGCAAGGCTCTAAAAAAGGTAATTTTAAATACGCAGGTTATCATAACGCCAACACAATTAAATAATGAAACTGTCAAAAAAATTTGACCCCAAAACTGCATCAAATTAGAAAACAAGGAATATCACTGGAAGATGAGTTGAACGAGAAAGCCATTCAACCTGTACAAACCAAAGGCCTTGAAATTAAAACGCAGATTCTCAAGATTACCAAAGAAAAGTCGGCGATGTTATCATGGGATGATGAGACGAATGAGGAAGCCATTCAACCTATACAAACCAACGGCCAATAAACTACATCAAAGAATCTGAACACTCCCCAAGAAGAATCGGCGAGTATACCGTATTTTTAATAGAAAAGGATCGGTCAGCAATTCAATCAATTCGTAATAAAACAAATGAACTATTTATCTTGTTAGAATCTAGAAATTTTCCAAAAATTGTATCAGTGACTGAACATTGGTTGAAAATTGTATACCCTCTTACCAACAACAAACAAAGAACTGTAGGAGCACATTCTCTCACGGCGGCACAGCCATCCTAATTCATGACCTATGTCACATCTCGCACTTAGTACGGTAGATTGTACTGATATTTTGGAAGAGAAACGATTTGAAATATCAATTGTTTTTTCAAAAAAGATCAATGTATACGTTTTGTGTATTTATAGAGCACCACAATCTGACGTGAATGTATTTTTTTATAAGCTAGAACAAACACTCACGCAGATCCCTTCACGCTCAAATATTGTGTTAACTGGCGATCTCAATATAAACTTTGATGATAAACACTCGCTTATCACCCAGAGGCTCACTGATATAACAATTCATTCAATTTAGTTATGCATGTCGTAACACCTACAAGAACATCACAATTTTCTTCTACGACAATTGATTATTTTTGCACAAACCTTGACTTAGACCGCATTTCCTGCTCTGTACTACAATGGAATTTATCAGACCATGATCCCATATACAGCTGTATACATTTAAATGGACAGATAAACAACAAACGTTATCGCTATGGCCGACTCTATAGTTCTGCAATTTATAATAAGTTCTCGCAACTAGGCACTGATACCAACTGGGATCCACTACATAGACAAGAACCTTTTGAATATTTCTATAATTGCCTGGTTGAAAATTTTGATAATGCTTTTCCCAAGCAAAAAATCAACTTGTAAAAACCATAACCTTGGATTACGAATGGAATTAGAATATCTTCCAAAAACATGCGATCGCTTCACTACATAAGGAAATTTACAACAAACATTTACTGTTACAACTATTAAAACTTGTACAAAAATTCGTACAGAAAATTAATCAGAGCCGCGAAGGATATGTATTACAATAATAGAATTGCAAAGGCAAAAAACAGAGTCAAAGAAAGCAGGAACATAGTAAATGAGCTCAGAGGTAGACCGTCAACCTCAAAACCTACAGATACCTTGCTTAAGCCTTACCTTATTAATAACTACTACAGTTCAGTTGCTGAAAAACTTACGGAAAATATATTCCCGTTATATGACCCACTAGATTACCTAAGGGACATTAACGTCTATGACAATCTAACTCTCCATGCAACTAACGTAACTGAATTGAAAGAAGTTATAAGAGCACGGCTGGATTAGATGATATTTCAATAAATATATTTGAATGCCTTCCTGATAATGCGCTAGGCGCTCTTGCACTAGTCATTAATGATTCATTTGAAACTGGAATTTTTCCGACTTTCCTGAACACCTCTCTAATAATTCCTCTTCATAAAGGAGGAGACAGAGAAGATCCCTCCAACTTCAGACCGATATCTTTAATTCCGTCACTTGCAAAACTAATTGAAAAACTAGTAAAAATAACAATTATGGAATTTCTGACGAGTAATAGAATACTGACTGCGGATCAGTTTTGTTTCCAGAATCAAAAAAGCACTAATGATGCCATTCACAGAATAATGTCGATGATTTATAAATGATATAGAAGCTGTCCTTCAAAAAATAGACTAGATTTATGATAAATGACGTCCCCTATTTTACTCGTCAAAATGAAAACAGTCTAAAGCTTCCCATTCCCACGACGATTTTAGTAAAAAGCTCCCTGATCTATAATGGGGTTAAAATGTAAAATAAACCACCCAACGAAATTAAGAATAAGAGTTATAATAGATTTAGAAAAATTACAGAAATACTACTTAGTGATAAGGCTTACTATAGTTTGGCATAGTTTTATGACGACACATTCTAATGTGTCACTAAATATTTGATATCGTATGTCTTTTTTTAGCCATGATTAATAATTATGTATACACCTACACGCCTGCACTGCTTTTAGTCGGCTATATTAAAGTATTTTAGTACTTAAGAATTTTAATAGATTGTAGCTGTGATATTATATGTTATTTATTACTATTATTATATTTCATAATTCAACTGTGTTTGTCAATATGAAATTGTTTTTATGTACAATAAACATATACTTACTTACTTACTACTAAAGGAGAGAGGGGGTGTTCCATAAGTCTGTATTACCCGATATGTAAACTGTTATGTAACTCTACTTGAGAAATAGCATTATGAAAAATTCGGAAATATACAGGGTGTTACCTAAGTACGTGGACAAATTCGAAGGAGTGATTCTTTGAATGATTCTAAGACTAAAAGTTCCTATAAACATAGGTCTGGTAATGCCTCGTTGTCAAGATACAGGGTGTCAAAATTTTTAAATTAAATCATTGTTTTCGTTAATATCTTAATAATCCTTCAACCGATTTTATTGAAATTTTGCAGTGTTATCAAGGATCGTAAAGGGCTGATTTAGCCCCAACTATATCAAAAATATCATGTCTAATGGCGTCCCGGAAGGCACCGTAACCAATATTTTTCACAGGAAAAATGTGCGCCACTGATTTTTTTGCAAAATCTTCATTTGTTTCACATTAAACAACTGAAATTACAACTTTTTTATATCTAGAATTTTTTTCGTATCTTGATTTGTTTTTGTGAAAAAACATAATATCATTTTATTGTAAGTCTCTTGGACAACACAATAAAACATTTCAACTACTAATCTATCAAAACCTTGGGTGTTACTGGTTTTTTCCATATGAATAGTCTATTCTAGTCTTGGAATGTTTATCAAAATTAATTCAATAATAACAATGATAATACGAAAACGACGATTTCTTTTGAAAATGTTGACACCCTGTATCTTGAAAACGAAGCATTACCAGACCTATGTTAATATGAACTTTTCGTAATAGAATCACTCAAAAAATTATCCCTCCAGATTATCGAGATTTATGAGAAAAAAGTCATGGGTCATACGATAATGACATCAACCGCGACCATGATTGCTATTTTTGAGAAGATATGATTTTGATTTTCCCCCTGTAGAGCTTGCTGAGCCTCGTAAGGGACATTTTGGAGTACATTCGATTTTATTGGACATCACGTATATTCAGAATCAGTTATTTCGATTCATCTCCAAAATATACCCAAAATATGTTGTTTTCCGAAACCTGAATTCATCGAAGAAGTATTTCGTGGCATGTATAGATGTTTGGAAAATCTTAGATTTTGTATCACTTTCCATGACCAGTGTGGAGCAGCGTATGAAAAAGCATTGATAACCCGAAATGAGAGCTCTCCGATTGAGGAGTAAATATCGCAAAAAATGGAAAAAAACCTATGGACACTTTTGATGAGCACATCAGGAACTACTACATGTCAAAGACAAATTCAAGGGAAGTCATTTCCCATAAGAAATGTGCGGGGACCGTCAGATAATGTTCAACTTGAAAAAAACCTTTTTTTGCAAATTTTGACCTCAACACACTGCCGCCAAGTTATATTTATCCAGTTGCATTTGAACAATTCAGGACAATATCTTATGTAGCGATAATTTAACGAGGTATGATCCATCCGTGAACACCTTCATTTACCAACCCTCATAATTCTTCATCAAATAAGTTACTGCTCTCCAAATTCTTCCTAACATCGAACTAAACTAATTTCGTCGTTTGTTTACAAACTGAGTATATGAGTCAAGTGTTAATTGGGAAAATATGGGGTGACAAGTTAGCGGCATGTAAGTCCTTTTGCTTGCTAGTTTCAGCCCTCGTGGAGCAATTACCAACTTCGCACTCTCAAACTTCTCCAGCATTTAATTATTTTAATTAGTCTGACGGTCTTCATCCAAGCTCTGAGCAACACTTTCGCCGATGGCGATTCAGTGTTGGCATCTTGCAAGTTGAGGTAACTGCTGAAACTTGTTTGCATGAATTTAAGAAAAGCTACTGTGATTTGCTTTGTTAAAAATTATTTTTTTCAGCAGGTGATTCAAGCAAATATATTGAACTCACGGCATATACAGGGTAGCCCAATGAAAACGGAATATTTGTCATAATTACCGTTCGCAAAAAACAGTTACACCGTTGACTTCTGTTTCGATGTTGGAATTTTTTTATTAGGGGTCCAGTGATACTGCATTGTATAGTTATCGAATTCTCTTATAAATAACGCTTCCTAGTTTTCTAATTTGACAAGTTTACAAAAATAATGGGCTAATAATCGAAATTTGCACTTTTTTTGCAGCCGCATGAACGCCTAGCGTTAACAAATGGTCAAAACTGTTAGAGGGTTTAGCTACGTAGATGAAATATTCGTCTCAACCACCTCAACAGCCATTACTCTTAAATTCAGCTCACGGTGGACAACTGCCTTTTCTGGATGTCATGGTCATCTGAAAACTAGATGAAACTTTGCGCCACAAAGTCTATAGGAAACCCACACATACAGACAGATATCTACAACATGAGGACTCAAACCACACCCTGGGCAAAGCGCAACGCATCTGTGAGCCGATTCATCTAAAATCAGAGCTATGCCATCTCAATGATGCATTTCAAGCCAATGGGTATACCCGTCAAGAAATTGCTAGGGCTAGTAAGCCAAGACCGGATTGAAAAAGTAGTGGCAAAACACGATGTCAAAGCCATTTACAAACCGACTAAACAGATCGGTACTTTGCTCCAGTCAGCTAAAAACCCACCTCGCTACTACCGGTGTATACCAAATACTAAGGCTTCGCGAGACCAAGACTTGACTTTCGATACTCTTGGGGAAGAATCTTGATCTTGGTCTCGAAAGAAAAATAGTGAACTTAAATCTACTCAATATTAAAAAAATTTCAATGGAAATTGTTATGGCATTTTATTTCAATAATTTATTTTTCATTTGGTAGGTTTTTAAATTTTGTTCATTCAAAATCAAAAATACATTTTTTTAAATCTGCATTGCACTTATAGTATACAACAAATAGGTGTATGTTTTAAGGTCGCTGTGTTGTCTAATAATTATTGCAATTTCCTCGGGATTCCGATTCCAATACTCTGCCGCAACCGCATCTTACTGCTCATTACACAATTATCCATTGTAAAATGGTCAATAAAAATCTAATTGACATTCCAACCATATTAAACCTTTTTTCTTGTGTCTTGCATCGACCTGTGTGCTGTGTGGGTCTACTTAAATATTTATTCAAGATTTTTTTAAATTATATTATGATGGTGAAATGAGAAATTTTTATTTCGTTTACCTTACCCGTACAAATTGACAATTGTTGAAGATTGAGAAATACGAATCAACTATTATGCGTATAAACTGTTGAACAATGGAATTGAATAATTCAAATTTCTATACGAATTTCGATCCAAGACCAAGACTATCAAGACGAAGACCAAGACTGAGCCAGCCTCGTATTGGTCTTGAAACATCAAGACCATTACCAAGACCAAGACTGCATTTATTTTTCGAGACCGAGACCAAGACCAAGACTGATCAGTCTTGGTCTTGGTCTTGGTCTTGGTCTTGGTCTTGGTCTTGGTCTTGGTCTTGGTCCTGGTCCTGGTCCTGGTCCTGGTCCTGGTCCTGGTCCTGGTCCTGGTCCTGGTCCTGGTCCTGGTCCTGGTCCTGGTCCTGGTCCTGGTCCTGGTCCTGGTCCTGGTCCTGGTCCTGGTCCTGGTCCTGGTCCTGGTCCTGGTCCTGGTCCTGGTCCTGGTCCTGGTCCTGGTCCTGGTCCTGGTCCTGGTCCTGGTCCTGGTCCTGGTCCTGGTCCTGGTCCTGGTCCTGGTCCTGGTCCTGGTCCTGGTCCTGGTCCTGGTCCTGGTCCTGGTCCTGGTCCTGGTCCTGGTCCTGGTCCTGGTCCTGGTCCTGGTCCTGGTCCTGGTCCTGGTCCTGGTCCTGGTCCTGGTCCTGGTCCTGGTCCTGGTCCTGGTCCTGGTCCTGGTCCTGGTCCTGGTCCTGGTCCTGGTCCTGGTCCTGGTCCTGGTCCTGGTCCTGGTCCTGGTCCTGGTCCTGGTCCTGGTCCTGGTCCTGGTCCTGGTCCTGGTCCTGGTCCTGGTCCTGGTCCTGGTCCTGGTCCTGGTCCTGGTCCTGGTCCTGGTCCTGGTCCTGGTCCTGGTCCTGGTCCTGGTCCTGGTCCTGGTCCTGGTCCTGGTCCTGGTCCTGGTCCTGGTCCTGGTCCTGGTCCTGGTCCTGGTCCTGGTCCTGGTCCTGGTCCTGGTCCTGGTCCTGGTCCTGGTCCTGGTCCTGGTCCTGGTCCTGGTCCTGGTCCTGGTCCTGGTCCTGGTCCTGGTCCTGGTCCTGGTCCTGGTCCTGGTCCTGGTCCTGGTCCTGGTCCTGGTCCTGGTCCTGGTCCTGGTCCTGGTCCTGGTCCTGGTCCTGGTCCTGGTCCTGGTCCTGGTCCTGGTCCTGGTCCTGGTCCTGGTCCTGGTCCTGGTCCTGGTCCTGGTCGTGGTCGTGGTCGTGGTCGTGGTCGTGGTCTTGGTCTTGGTCTTGGTCTTGGTCTTGGTCTTGGTCTTGGTCTTGGTCTTGGTCTTGGTCTTGGTCTTGGTCTTGGTCTTGGTCTTGGTCTTGGTCTTGGTCTTGGTCTTGGTCTTGGTCTTGGTCTTGGTCTTGGTCTTGGTCTTGGTCTTGGTCTTGGTCTTGGTCTTGGTCTTGGTCTTGGTCTTGGTCTTGGTCTTGGTCTTGGTCTTGGTCTTGGTCTTGGTCTTGGTCTTGGTCTTGGTCTTGGTCTTGGTCTTGGTCTTGGTCTTGGTCTTGGTCTTGGTCTTGGTCTTGGTCTTGGTCTTGGTCTTGGTCTTGGTCTTGGTCTTGGTCTTGGTCTTGGTCTTGGTCTTGGTCTTGGTCTTGGTCTTGGTCTTGGTCTTGGTCTTGGTCTTGGTCTTGGTCTTGGTCTTGGTCTTGGTCTTGGTCTTGGTCTTGGTCTTGGTCTTGGTCTTGGTCTTGGTCTTGGTCTTGGTCTTGGTCTTGGTCTTGGTCTTGGTCTTGGTCTTGGTCTTGGTCTTGGTCTTGGTCTTGGTCTTGGTCTTGGTCTTGGTCTTGGTCTTGGTCTTGGTCTTGGTCTTGGTCTTGGTCTTGGTCTTGGTCTTGGTCTTGGTCTTGGTCTTGGTCTTGGTCTTGGTCTTGGTCTTGGTCTTGGTCTTGGTCTTGGTCTTGGTCTTGGTCTTGGTCTTGGTCTTGGTCTTGGTCTTGGTCTTGGTCTTGGTCTTGGTCTTGGTCTTGGTCTTGGTCTTGGTCTTGGTCTTGGTCTTGGTCTTGGTCTTGGTCTTGGTCTTGGTCTTGGTCTTGGTCTTGGTCTTGGTCTTGGTCTTGGTCTTGGTCTTGGTCTTGGTCTTGGTCTTGGTCTTGGTCTTGGTCTTGGTCTTGGTCTTGGTCTTGGTCTTGGTCTTGGTCTTGGTCTTGGTCTTGGTCTTGGTCTTGGTCTTGGTCTTGGTCTTGGTCTTGGTCTTGGTCTTGGTCTTGGTCTTGGTCTTGGTCTTGGTCTTGGTCTTGGTCTTGGTCTTGGTCTTGGTCTTGGTCTTGGTCTTGGTCTTGGTCTTGGTCTTGGTCTTGGTCTTGGTCTTGGTCTTGGTCTTGGTCTTGGTCTTGGTCTTGGTCTTGGTCTTGGTCTTGGTCTTGGTCTTGGTCTTGATCTTGGTCTTGATCTTGGTCTTGATCTTGGTCTTGGTCTTGGATTTGCGAAGCCCTGCCAAATACCGTGCTCGTGTGGATCTGTATACATCGGCACCATACTCTGCAGCATAAAAACCATAGTTATCGTTCACAGAACACTATGATATCTTTTATGAATTTTTATTGGTTATATACAATTCTAATAGAAATATTTATTCAAAATTTCACTGATTATTTTTATATCGGAGCGTTACGTTTCTTGGAATTCATAACGCCATGACCGTAATTATAAATTGTTGTCACTGATGATGCTAGTTATTTTAAATGAATCTCCATAAAAATATCAATTCGAATTCGAAAAAAAAGTTGATGGTGGACGTTCATAGTACATTTTGAATTATCTTTTCCATTTTTTATAACAATTCTGTTCGTAAAAAAATACAGCATATTTACTTGTTCCTGTATAAGTCGGAAAGAGCGAGAGTCCCCATATATTTTCTCTGACCAGTTTACTGCTTACTACAATAATTACCACTTGATGAAGAAACGGCCTGTATAGTGCAATTTCAACTGTATTTGAAAGGCGATTATCGGTTTGTAAGAATTAAATACAGTAAAAAAATAAGGGAACTAATGATGAATTCAATCAACCTTTCAAACGAATCGCATAATTACCTGGTTATTCATTGATTTACTCTATGTGGTACAGACTGGTATGAGTATGGATAGAATCAAGTTGGGCAACATAAATTTATTTACAGTCCCGACGGAAGATTATTCGGTTTAAATTATTATTTATCGACGCCCAATAGGCCACCGGGCTCACAATGAATTTCCATTATGAAGTTTCCACGGGGTGGCTCCTTTTAAACATTTCGACCCATTATAGACCATAATAATTACATCGATTTCCGTTTTGTAAACAGCATCCGCCATATGACAGTTATCAGTCGATTATCTATTGGTACGTAGTTATCTCAAGAAAGAAGTGGGTTAAAAATTGTATATTAACAATAGTGTATTCAAACGTACACATAAAATTAATGAGACCAGAAATAATTACTTAGGTTTCGGACATCTATCGTCTTAATGAGTTGCAAGACTTTCACGTTTTCACAACGCTTCGATCGCTTGTATCCGTAATCGTCTTCAGGTGAATACTGACAAGTTCAGATGCTTCGAGGTATTTATAGGTCTACAAGCGGTCCCCATACGTTTTTAAATTCCACGCTCGGCTGACTGAAAACGCCATTGGCTTCGATATACGCGGTTTCAATGAATTTACGTTTAAACCAATGTTCCTGTTCCTCTTCATGAAGAACTCAAGCCTCGTTCTAATTAATTCTATGGTGCTCAGTCCAGGCATGGTCATAGCAGTGGGCCGTGATGGTAGATCGCTCACTTCACAATCATAAGGTCGTGGGTTCAAAGCCCAGCACAGCCATCGGTCCCGGATCTTTTCCTTGCTCGCACAAGCTCCTAGGAGCTTCTGAGGGGTTTCCTCTTTCTGGAAACCTGGAAGATTCGTAACAGAAAAAAAATATATTCCCGATTTAGATGTCTCTTCAGGTTGAGACCACTTTTTGTGTTTGGTTATTCTTACTGATAATGGCCTCTTAGTTTCTCCGATGTGAGAATCTCCACATTTACATGGGACTTCGTGAGGATTTGGTGAGGAAGATCCATAACATACTGCTGGATTGAAAGCAACTCTCATTGTCGTACTTGTGGCCGATACTCTTTATTTTCTCGGAAATACTTCTGAGGTATGGAAGAATGATAACTTGACTTGTGAGAAAAAACGTCTTTTTCCTGAAAGTGTGAGAGGTGTAGTAATTTCAGTTTAGCTTATACGGGTAGGTCAGTCCTTTGATGAAAAAGAATGTCTTTGTCTAGTTTTCCCTTGATGATACTAATGGACTCTTCTATGGGGACATTGGTGTAAAGGCTCTATACGTCAAAGCTAATAAGACAATCTTCAGGTCCTATTCGGTAGGGTTGATAGTGTTAACTAAATGCTTCGAATTATTGACGAATGAACTGCTATATTATGGGTTGGTGAGTTCCGGGAGCTAGTAATTGGTCTCAATGGCATGTCTGATTTATAGATTTTTGAAAGACCGTAGAGATGAGGTATTTTGCTGTAATGTGGCGTCAGATGTATCCGTTCCTTATCTGGAATGAATTTTTTTTTATGTTAAAGATATTACATCTGTCAACCGGCTGCACCCCTACGTGCAACCCTCAAAAGTCAGAGACTTGTGCGAGCTAGGGGAAGACGTAGCCCTTATCTTTTAATACGTGTGATGCCATGCACGAGACCGGTGGCAATGCTGAGATTCGAACTCACGCTCTCTGGCTTATGAGGCGAGGACTCAACCCGCACACCACCGCGGCCCATAAAGATGAAGGTCTTGTATTTCCTGAGACTGGTGTAGATTTTCCTTTCTATCGTGGAAGTTGGATCCTTCTATAGGAGTTTGTAGTTTCCTGTTTGGAGTGCAGCTTCTATTTTGTCTTGGTACGTCTGGATATCCATAATGACTGTGGCATTTCCTCTGTCTGCAGGAAAAAAATTGATAACCAGGAGTCACTGGATGCGGAGATAAACCACATCAGAAATGACCTACGCCAAAATAAATACTTGAAAATCCTAGGCAAAGTACAGAATCAACTCGACGATCAAAGAACGATCACAAAATAAACTTATCATCTCTCTATTGCTCAGAGGTATCTCCGAAAATATCAGGAGGATCGGGAACATGTACAACCTTAAGAGATGCTTTCAATCTGGCAGAACCTCACGGAGCTTCCTCACCAGGACAAAACCTGAAAATATAGCAGAATCCAGCAAAAACTTCAATTAAGAAGTCCCATGTAGATGTGGAGATTCTTACAATGGAGACCAAAGGAGTGTTATCCGTGAGAATAACCGAACACAAAAAGTGGTCTCAACGGGGAGATATATCCAAATCAGGAATTGCTGACCATGCCTGGACTGAGCACTATCAAATTTTTTGGAACGAAACTATTGTGCTTCATAGAAAGAAACATTGGTTCAAACGAAAATTCATCGAAACCGCGTATGTCGAAGCCAATGGCGCTTTCAGACAGCCGAGCATGGAAATCAAAAACTTATGGAGACCGCTCATAGACCGCTTTGGAGGAAAGAAAAAGCGCGTAACTACATGCGTCACAACACCGTCATAATTACACTTTAATTACCCATATCAACAGATCTATAAAGACCTCGTATCATCTGAATTTGTCAGTTTTCACCTGAAGACGATTGCAATCGCAACGTTGTGAAAAAGTCAAACATCCTTCAACCCATTAAGACGATGGACGTCCGAAATCTGAGTAATCAAGTTACTACATCGTCTACAACCTTCAGTCAAGACCAGAAATGTTATTTTTTGAATTGTTAAACGTAAAGGGATATATTGTCTCTGGTCGTGAAATTTATTACAAAAATAATCGTAAATATTCTATCCATACCGACCACTTGGAATGTATCAAATAACAGTTTTCAACTCAATCTCAAAAACTCCTTCAAAATACATGTTACAAAGGATCTTTCAATGAATAACCACTTGAGAGATTGGTTATTTTTTTATTACTTGAGAAATACATTTTCTAAACAGGGACATTTCAGTTAACAGAGAAATATTTTTATGGTATGGTATGTTGATAATTATGTGAGAAGCAAGATATCTCAATAGACCACTCCCTTTTTCCGAATTTGACAGAGCCTTGGAAATAATGACCAGTCTTTGTTCTAACTCGATAACCTCCATATGTGAATTGTCAGTTAGTTGTGGTATTGTTTGTGTAAATTAGGGTAACTGTTCATTAGGCTTCTGGTTTCAACTCTGATCTCAATATGAGAAATAATTCAGTTGAATGTTCCTAATTGAATGTTAGATAATTTGTTATTATTTCGTTTATTCAAATAAATATCAAAGTGTTGAAAACAGACCAGGTGTTAACTTTGAGAACATAGTAAATTTTGCAACTTCTGCCTGTGAAGAAGAGAAAGCAACAACATAGCATCCAAAGCGAACAGAAGATGATACAGAAATTAACGTGAGATAAAAACCTTCAATTCTGTGAGAAATAATTCCAATTTCTAGACAATCGAACCCAACGATCCCATATATTTAATAACATTAACGATTCTGCTCAGTCGTATCAGATATGACAAAACGCTATTCGATAACGAATGAATCTGGCGTTCTAGCTAACAAAATACGAAAACGTAGATAAGATAAATTGGTTTTCTGTCTTCAACATACTTCCACGAACTGATAAACTAAACGACTACGGCTTCAACTGATCGACCATATCTTGTGACTCTTTGTTTATTCTTCCCACTCATCTGCATTTTCTCTCGAATATTAATTTGCTAGCAGCTTCCGTAATTCTTTGGTACTCCAAAATGATGGAATCCTCAGTGAAGCTGAAAATTGTGGAAGGGAATATTATCTGAAATGGGCGAACTGCTTTTCCTCCTGAAGACAATTTGAATCTTGCATTTCTCAAGATATTATCTTTTCGTATATAATTATCGTCCCATCGGCCAACTAATTCGTTCGATCTAATACTTTATTCACCAACTTCCAACTACGATCCATTTTTCCACCAATAGTTACCAAACCAGGCCTAAAGCAGCAAAGTTCTTTGAGTCTTTAACGGCTGTTCGAACTTCTTTCGATCATTGTACATAAGCTGACAAAACCCCTGGAGGAATCTTCAAACTCCGCTGGGTTGCGGAAACTCATATGTTCTTCCAGAAAGTTTCCACCTGATCAGCCGCGGGCGTGTTTTCCGCAACATGTGGAGGTTTTGCAGCTACAAATATTTCTCTTCTATCAAGACAGTGCTGTTTGATGGTAAACAACACGCTTTGATTTAGTGAGTGGTGAGCTCGTTTTAATTTTGCGGTAGTTCGCCGCACTGAGTGCGTGAAGAGACTATTGGCCACCACTGGCACTGAATACGAGACGCGTGTTAGCTTCCATCTTGTCAATGCGTAGCTCATGCCTCCTAAACAGAGGGGTGGTATCCCTTCTCTTCGCTTGGGACAGGGTCTGAGCGGCGTTATACACAGCAGAGTTAATCCGCCAGATGTCAGCCTCTTCTGAAAGAACATTGTGAATCTCCATATTCACCCATGCCAGTTTTTGGGGCTTCAGAAGGTTAGTGTTATGAAGCACTCTGTGGGTTCTGATGATCTGAATCAGTGGTATGATGCATGTCTCCTCTACAGCCAGACCGTCAGATGGCATACCTGCCACTTCGTTAACAGACTGAGGAAGGAGGTCTGACATGGACGTACCCTCGACACCGATGATGAGATACATAATCCCTCAGATTTTGAGCATACTCTGGGTGTCTTCCATACCACAGAGCACGAATTCTCGCCATGAATATGCCTATTAATAATAATATAATGAATTGTTACTTGAAGCAGAATGATGTAATAATCGATAACCAACATGGATTCCTAGCAAATAAATCAACAAACAGTACTGTCTACTTTTTTATGAAAATCTTAACAACTTGGTTGGATGTACCCTATTGGGATTTTTTGTGATCTCAGCAGGGCAGTCGATTGCGTAAACCATAACACCCTAACAAATAAACTTATCTTCATAAGAATAAAGGGTTGCCCTTCGAATGCACAAACGTCGCCAATACGTAAGTCTTCCTGTGGTGACTGAGCCATCACTGACTACTTGTAACTCTTATTGTCTCGAAATCATTGTATCAGGATCAGAAGTAGGCCAAATATTGTTCCTCATATATGCGAATGACATCATCAGAGTGAGCCCATCTACACATTTCACATTGTATGCAGCCGATACATCTATAGTTAATTCAGAAAAAAACAAGTATCTGCATGAAAATGTATCGTGTGTATAGTTGTTGGACCTAAACATTGTTGAAGGTCTAGATTAGAGAAAACACTGTGAAGCAGTAATTGCGAAACACAACTCTGTCAGCTAACTACTCAGAAACATGGAATCAGTTTCGACGAAAAAACTCGCCGCACACGATGCTCTAATTGACATGTTTTTTCATAATTCATCCATTTTCCTCTTTTCCAATTTGGTTTCCCTTTCTCAACAGTTACGACACTGGTAGCTTACCTATGAATCCCTTTCTCAACAGTTACGACACTGGTAGCTTACCTATGAAATAACATTCTGATTTCCAGCTTCAAATGGTCTTTTACAAATTTCACAATGCTTCACCATTGCTTACTAATAAAAACTAACGATAGTTTAACACAAATTAACTCAGAATTTACCCCCTATTCACGAAAAAACACTCCAATAAGCCAAAGACGAAAACAGAGATATTTTGTTGTTGTTCTGTCATATTTGACATTTGATATTTCAAATACCGTGTTGCCGTTCTGACCAGACTATATCGACAACGAAGAATCTCCGTTCGGCGATAGAAACACTATTGTTTTAACATGCTCCCAACAAGCTGCAATGAACGTTTCAATATTTCATCCAAGACAGTATTTTTGGGTTTTCGTTGCCATGAATATACCCGACAGATATCAAAATCTAGCTGACGTTTTAACTGTATCCTTGAAAAATCGCGACGTGGCAATAATGTCATGATTTGAGGAATAACGTTATGAAAAGATGTTACCTTGAGTTCTATTTGAGTTTTACTCATCTAGGTTGTGTTACTCCATCGGAGGCTCAAGCAGAATCCCGACTGAGATAAAGAATGTGTTTTTGGTCATTCACTTCTTCCAATAATTTATTTCACCTACTATCATTGTTTATTAAACTTTCAGCCACGATTAAATCATATGTAACATGGAAATCATTCAAAAAATGTTCAAGGAAATACCCTACCAAAGGGTAGATTTTACTCTTTGGGAGAGTTTTGAAATTTTGTGATGCACAGACAGGTAGCCGAGTGGTTAGAATCACCGTTTTTCAATCATTCTGGCTGCTGGTCGTGTGGTTTCCATGACCAGCGACTGCAGTATATTTTCTGATGGCCTTAAAAAGTGCTAGGAATCGCACGTTAAAAAGTAAGACATCGTCAATCCTTGGCTCGCACAAGACTCGACTTCTGAGGGCTGTCGTTTGTAGGGGGACGACAGCTAGTTAACGGAAAAAACAATTTCAAACAACTGTCATTAAAAATGACGTTTTTAATTCATGGGCATGTGAAGTGAAAACTGATGTTTTTACATTGTGTCAAAATCACTTTAAAAACCTAGTGTTAAAAATAGCCTCAGTTCTAGTTTTCAGTTTTTGTTTTTATGACAGATTCTATACATGTTCGCGCATTATAGGAGATATCAGATGTATCGCTCAATGCACAGTATGGATGGAGCAAAGGAATGTGTGTCTGTAAAATAAACAAATGAAAATTTCCAAAATTCAATAAATCGAAATTGGCTAAGAATATGTGAATATAAAAATTATTTGCATCCCTATCCTAAAAAATAAACGTGTGTTTTTTGGAAATTGAGAAATAATGTTAAGCTATCATTAAAAAGCTTGAGAATAGATAAACAAATATGACTCAAGTGGACCTTGTGACCTTGGACCCTATCAAGGAGTTGGATGTCTCATATCAAGTAAGGGGGCCAGAGTTGGACGGTATATTCCAGGTGGTGTCAAATATAATGTTTTATAATGTTAAGTACTGAAGAGTCTTTTATTAGGATGGACGAAATATTTGTTGGGTAGTTGAGCACATTTTCAAAAATCTTTTTTACACTTTTCTTGTCGCACCATTCACGAAATTGGTAATATGGTTTCTCATATACTAACTTGGATTTGGCCGGTAACATTTTAGATTATATTGCATTTGTTTTCTCAGATATACCTGATGAGGTATCACTATCACTATCATAATCAACATCCATCTTCTTGAAAATAACTTTAAATTGAAGCAACTACGAGCAAACACAGTCAAACAGTCAAACACGCGGCGTACCAACAAACCGTTTCTATAGTTACGACACAGAAAGACCACTGGATGCTGTGAAATTGTATTGGAAGTATTGATAACATTAGGGATAACATGTATGAAAAAGATACCGTCATTTAAAAACGATAACTTATCGGGACTAAAACTACGTCAAGATGTATTGGAAGTATTTATTTTGAATATATTTCAGACGATGTGAATTCACATTCACAGGTGTTTTTTATATTTCGTGTATAAAATTGTTTTCATAGCACATTCGAGAGAATTTTAGGCCAAAACCGCATGTGCCATTAAAAAAACCACTAATTTTACGCACAAAAATAACTATTTTGGATGAATATTTCAACGCCAATAAGTATCTCAAACCATTATCGAGCATTTTCTTTTTACTACCAATTTCATTTCCTGATGAACTTACGTGATAAGCAGTTAAAATACATACCCTACTTATACTAATGGCACAGTAAATCAAATGAGCTCACGATATACATAATTTCATAATTTTTGTAATAAACTCCTGTTTATTTATCAGTGTCGTGTTCATAATCCATTATCCTGTTGATAAAAGTTTAATTATATTGTTTGTACATAAGTTACTGCTTAATAAAAATGTAAATGTAATTCTCCAGTAATGAAATACATCTTACAATTTTCGAATTTACGGTGGATTCTTGAGTGGGTTCGTGAATTGTAGTGATATATTATGTCGAGAAATGTATCGTATTCTGGTACTCGACGCAAACGTAAATATTGGGAGCATGTTCATTGAAAAAACCATTAACTAGGTAGTATAATCACAAACGTGATAATCATCAGGATCATAATCACTATTTTTGGTATAACAGGGTAAAGTGCTTATGAAAATAACTCACTTTGAAATGTTATTCTGATACAAATTGAATTATTCTGTTCTTTGTGTGTTCCACACATGATATTTTATATTTCCCTCATGACTTACTGACTGTGGTATTTTGGTTTGTTATACCTGAGGTGAATAATAAAAATATAATAATAATACTCCCTCATAAACACTCATAGAATGTACCAAAGGTATAGCATGTGGGGGTAGAGTGCGGCAATTATTATTATTTGCCGTGGCGCTCCGGGTGACTAAACGACTTTTTTTGGTGGCATATTCACTTTTCAGCTTTAGAAAAAAATTGGAGAACCTACAGCACCACCTCGGGTGGTCGGTGTGCACTCCAAGCTAGCACCAGACCATATTAAAATAATAACTGAATACTACGCGATCCCACTAGGAATTGTATTAGTGGTTATATAAGATGTAATATAAAATAGTAAGGAGACTGTTAGGAGACAATAGAATTTGCTGAAATTGTATTAAGTCATATAAATAAAAATAATAGGGAGATTCAACTCGTTCAAGGTAGAATTCGACACTGAGCTCAAAGGAACAATTCTCATCGGAAATATGTGGCCTCATGTAAGGTAAGCTCGAGTAAGTGTGAATTTGGGGCAAGTGTGAGTTTGCACGCTATCTTCGCTAAACCGGGCGACAGCCCAATGCCACCTATTGACGAATAACCTACACTCATAATGAATCCGTAACTATCATATAAAATACAAAAGAGATCTTGTGAAATCCCAATATTTTCCCCAAATTTTCTAACCTACAATTCATCAACCCGAACGAGTTTAACGAGTTTATTTCAAGCTTTGAGTGTATTGTTAAAATCTAAGGTAAGAATCCATTTTATACACTTTTCTTCTGCCTAAACAATGAATCTGACTATAGATTGCCGTTTTCTCATGAAGTTGTTTTTTTTTACATTTTTCCATTGCATGTCACACTTACCCCGAAATTAAATGTTATTGGGGATAGTGTGACCTATCTGTCGGGGTAAGTGGGAACCTGGTTCATTTGGCCAATCTAAACAGTAATATTTTTTCAGCTATAGTACGAAATTATATACGGAAATCTCAGAGAGCCAAACAATATACCCAGCCAGATGTAGAAGACATTGATACACTTTCTGAGGATGAAATAACAACTGTGCTTCCATCACCACTCGTCAGAAGATGGGGATCAATGAAATTCTCATTCAATTCTTCAGATTTCTACCTGTAAATTTTTCTTTTCAACAAATGTTCACTTTCACGATTATTTTTTGTTTTTTTCCAATGGGACATTTCAAATTCAATATTTAAAAGTTCCTAACTATGTTTTGAATAAAGATATATCGAAACAAATAAATTGTGGTGAAAGTTCCTTCACTGTTTACTCACACCTGCCCCAAAGAGAGATTTACGTGCATTAATATCTTTAAATTTGGCCAGAATCACATTTGCCCCAAATTTTCGGGGAAGTGTGACCTATGGAGATGTATAACTGAATATATAAATGAAATTCATAGAATACGTTTTTCAACAGTTTTCTGTGGCGTATTACATAGACTGACCTTCGAAGTAAATACCTGCAAAAGTTCATTGTTATATTAGTTCAGGTTCATCAGATAGACTAAATTCAATGCGAACTAATGAAAATCACGGTCAGACTTACCCGAGCTTACTATAATAGAATTTGCAGAATATTCCTTTCAGAAAACCATCAAGGTCACAGGCATGCTCATCTCTGACCGATATAACGATAGTAAATGACAAAGTAACTATACCAACCAAACTGTAAGTACACTGAATCCCGAAAATAAAAAGAAACCATGTGATAGTATGAAGACTCTTACTTCATTGAAATATACAAGGTATCATAAATAAAACCATGGAGCTGGAAAATTACATAGAAGCCAATAATATTAATATATGCTGTTTCAATGAACACTGGTTAAAAATATTGGAAATAGCTTCAGTAACTTGTTACTTATACATCATTTCTGTAGATTGATGTATCAGAGAGATGGGGTCTCTATATATGCCAAAAATGAAAAAAAACAATCGAAGTAATTATTGTGAGGTCGCGTTTATACTTCTGGATGTCAGGTCGCGTTTATACTTCTGGTTGTCAGGCTATGCATAACGGGTGGCGGGCGACAGGCGACAACCGTTTATTTTGTAGGCGCATTGGTTTATATGAAACCGTTTATATCTGTCGCTGAGCGCCTCCCGTATCTGTAGCAATGCGACAACACGGGTGGCGACACCCGGCACTCCCGTCAGTATCCATTGACATTTTCATACGAATTGGAACAATGTCTACAGCAATTTCCTGAGAAGAAGTGGTCGGTGGATCAGCTGTCTAATGCACAGGCCGTTCGAAACTCCAGCATAGCGATATTCGGTTCGAGCCCCATTGTATGTAGATAGAAGAGAATTATTCTCATCTACTATATATTGGATCGATAGGCGACCACATGCCTTGTTGGAAATCAAGTGTATTGTGAGTTGTCTAGATGCCAATTTCGTGTAGTGCTAGCTTGGAGTGCACACCGATCACCCGAGGTGGTGCTGTAGGTTTTCCGGGTTTTCCTACAGCAGAAAAGTGAATACGCCACCATAAAAAATCAGTAAGTCGCGCCGGAGCGCCACGGTAAATACCAATAATATCCGTCCTCTACCCGCACAGGCTATGCCTTTGGGTACACTCAACGAGTGTTTATGAGGGAGTATTATTATTGTAGGAATGTAGGCTTTCACGGCTGGCGTCAATGTTTTGGTTGTTTTCCGGGTTTTGCCGTGGTCTTCTTTGGTTTAAATCTCCAAACTCAGTTTCAGTTGATACGTCTAGAAGAGTACTTCGACCACGCCACTGAAGATGACTGCCGCAGTTGCAGTTGAAACGTTTGGAGATTCAAACCAAAGAAGACCACGGCAAAACCCGAAAACCAACCAAAACAGTATTATTATTATTATTATTATTGAGATCGAGAGATTTTAATAAGCAAAGTACAACTGAGACCTGCAGTTTGGAATGATGAGGATCCTAATCACAAACATATGGATTTTGTAGATACATCACGAGAAATCACTGGGATATTGAATAAAGACGGTAAGTACCGATACGCGAGTTGTTTCAAGCAATAAACTGTCAGATAGTGACAGATTTGCTGACTAATTTTCTCTCTTCTGGGATTTTAACCACTGAAAATTATGTAAGTGTTGAGATCCACATCCTGGTGACACAATTTAACTAAAAACAAGATATCACCTAGCACCCATCGCTTGCTACCTGTCACCTGCACCCTATCGCCTATCGCCCAGGAGTATAAACGCGATCTGAACCTCCTTTCATATAGCTACGAATCTCATTTGCTCATTAACACTTTTCCCGAATATGGCTTATACAGTATGGTCAGGAAACCAACACAGGTCACCAGTATGAGCTCGACTCTGGATTGTTCTGGTTTTCACAAATATATCCGAAAATAGAGTAACCATAGAACAATATATGATATCAGACTATTCATCACAATTATGGGAATTCGACATTGAAAAACAAAACAAAAATAAACCATTTTTTTTGTCAGAGATCTGAACGAAAGCAACCTAAATACCTTATCAAATTTACTCATCACAGAACCATGACAGAAATGTTAATGTTCAAGGAAAAATATCCTACAACAAAATGAATCTTAAACAACATAAAAAAATACTCAGTAGAACGAAGAACTCACAACTACCGGTAATGACGTATTCAAAAATAGATACGAAATACTGAAAAAAACAAGATTCTCCTACAATAACGAAAGGATCACCAATGCCAAAAATAAAACAAAGAAGAGTGGGAAGATAGCTAAGGAAATAAAAGATAACTATACAAATTGATACTATACTTGATGAAAGGAGAGACAGCAATGGTACGATAATTACTGGGTTGAATAATATTTGTGACGCCTTGAATAAACACTTCACCAATGTGAAAATAATCAGTACTGACTATAATAAAGCTTCTCCATTCTGAGTCTATCCCTCACTCCATTCACGCCTATATGGAAATCATGGATATCTTGGAAAAATCAAGTTTGAAAAATTCTGCCTGAATGTACGAACCTCTATCCTACTTGAATAAATGAATCCATCATAAATGGCGAACTTCTCGACTGTTTTGAGAAATCAAAATCTGTTCCAATATATAACAAAAGGTCAAGTCGATGAAGTTCCTAACTACAGAAACATTTGTATCCAGATTCAAGTAGCAAAAATATTTGAATCGGCCTATAGGTAACAACACTAATAACAGGTTGAATGCATTTCTTGAAAACAATAAATTGTTGAATATATACCAGCATGAATTCCGCAAAGAAAACTCGACGAATAGCGCTATTGCAGATTTATGTAACTTCTTATTATACCTGTCTGAATAATAGAGAATACAATATAGCACTATACTTCGGGCTTTCGATTCAATCGACTACCAATTACAAACAGCAAACAGATGGCTACAGACATACTAACCAGATTGTTAACAGGTTGTGGTTTTTCCCCAACTCTGTTACTAGTCTTCATAAATGACATCATACTGACATGCATTCCACACGGTAGAATACAGCATTTTCAACACCGCAAAACTAATGAAGAATGCAAATCAATCTGCACACGGTCTGTCTGTCAACTAAACAATCACAAATTATGACATTTCAACCAAAGAACAAAAAAAACGACTCCAGATACCTGCACCAGCTACCACTGCTAGTGAATTTTTAGGACTCTACAAGTATCGAACAAACTAAGTAGTATATGTTTTTTTCACTTCCGGGACAAAAGTGCCAACTTTAGTCCCATCTAACAGGGACTAAAATGTATCTCTCAGTCCCTAGGGACATAAAGTTGCATTTCAAATTTTGTCGACACTGTTGCTATAACGTTACCTACTGAGTAATCCAAGTACCGTGTAACTCATCAAAATTATTAATTGTATCAATATTGAAAATTATAATACTGGGAAGTGCAAAAAATAGCGCACATGCCTCAGGACTAAAGAGATATTTTATCCCTTACGTGATTATTAGCATAAACATCACGTGCGGGATTAAAACATTCACTATTGTCCCTTGTTATATAATATACTATTTAATAAGACATATCAAGAACATGTTTAATTCAAATGTTCTGAAAATGACATATATTAGTCAGTCTGATCGTATGGATTAATCTTCCGGGATGCTCAACTCACATTCAACGCGATTCTTGTGCACAGAAAAAAGTTATCAGATGTATAGCTGGAATTCTCCGATCATCAAGCTGCAAAAACCATTTTATCAATCCATATATTAATATACTTACAGTACCGTCGTTATACATATTACTTCAGCTATTCATCCATACAAAGAAGGAAAACTATCTCTCAACAATCAATAACTTACATAACGATAATACAAGATATCAATCTGCACTTCATCAGGCATTCTCGAGACTATCAGTTTCTTAGAACTCTCACATATACAAGGGAATTGATTGCTTCGATAGATACACACAGATATGCGGAAACGATCAAAATTTAACTACATTTGAAAACAAGCTCTGTTCATATCTGCCTACAAGAACCATTACACATGCGATGAATTTTCCAAAAAATAATGAATGGCCCGTGTTAGTATTCCAATATGGTTGTCGATATCTACACCTTTTTCCTTTTTTTCTCTATTTCATATGTTTTATATTCACTTCTTCTTTTGACGAGGCTAATAGCTAATAGGTAATAGTTTATAAACTTTCTATTGTTAATGTAACGATCTCAGAGCTGAATAAATAGTGATTACTGGGTCGGAGAATCATGTGCCCAGAGAATGCGGAGTGAACCAAGAAATACGGCCTTCTACATTCGTCTGGTCAAGATCACATCACGGCAAGCCGATATAATTTTAAATTTAGAAAGCAGCCGTCCATTATTCCACCAAGTAACCCAATGATCAGAACCACTATTTTAACAGAATGGTTACGGTAGAGCCTGCAGAGTTCATAAAGTAAGACTCGATATTTTGTCCGTTATTTCTCCTCTTTTTGGACGATGTTCGTTTCGCCAGGAGCCGAAAACTCTATGACAAAAACGTCCTACTTTGATGGTCTAGGAGGACTACATCTAGATTATTGGCTTGTATTTGCCTAAAAGTGGGGTATGAGTAGTTCCAATAGATTCGGAACTTATCATTCTGCACAACACACTCAATAACACTCGTAGTGCCGCGTTATGCCTGTGGATATAGGCTGAGACCGCATAAGCTGGAAAGGCTGACAGCAAATGCATTATGGTCTCAGCTGCCCCACGACATGCTCTGCATCTCGTGTCAGTGACCTCTATACCCATCACGCGACTACAGTAGACGAGGGTGTTGAAGACACCATCCTGGCAGGCCATTATGGGTCAAGTCGTTATTACATTTTTTTTCTATTTTACCAGCAGAACTTCAGAGAAATTTTTATATTTGTTAACAGCTTAGAATTCGTTTTCTTCTACTAGGTGCTGTCCTCTCTTGACTATCCAATTGCTTCTTTCTGAACCAGAGTAGTTCAAATTAGACTTCTTCTAACACAAACACCATGATGGAATTTCGGTGGTACACCTCATTATACATCTGATAACTGAAGGTTCTAATTAGACTGCTCTTCGACAGATCTGCTCCAAATGTCATTGAAAATCACGTCTTAATCCTTTCAATTATTAACTTTCCAATCACAGTTCACAAACCTTATAGATTTCCTGAAAATTTTCAGTATTCGAATTTTGAATCTTCACTTCGTCCTATGGATGGACGATGATTTTATGGCTTCTGACGAATAAGTTACCTAACTTTTCTAAAATTTTTCATACTTTCAATGTTTCAAATTCATTAGATTATTGCCACAATTTTTAAAATATAATTTGCTGCACGAAATACAATTTTCTCTTTTAACAAGAAACACTTCTTACATATTTTTCAGACATAATGCTATATCTGCCAGGGGAGTACTAGTTTGTGACAAAGATTTACTTCATTTCCTACCTGCTAACTTCATTGGGATAACCATGGTATTGCGACATCGTCAAAATATTATTATGAATTGAAATATTAATATTTGCGTTACAAGACTATGCCTGGAGGTTTCAATAAATTTATTTCTCTAACATTCTGCATACACGATCTTCCATTCTGAATGTCTTTCAGCATCCAAAATTGTATCCTTCCTGATATATTCACACCATTTAGTGACATTCAACAAGACTAATGGTTTTTGAACGAGAGGGATGATATCCAAACCTGAATCCTTATTAAATAAAGACGCTGAAAAGAGCGGGCGTGCGTGCAAACGGTGATTTATCATGGCTCTGTCAAAATACTTCATTGTTTGACTTTCCGTGATCTTTTCAATGGCTTTTTCAGGCACTCCATACCTCACACCAGAAATCCAAAGTAATAAAATAAAACGATCCCTAAAGATCAAAGTTAGGAATATTGGCTGAAACGAAACGGAGCATACATAAATTTTTCTTTGAGAAAGATGCATGGATTCGCGATTGGCCATTCTTTTCAAAATCGATTAGTTATTATGACTCTGCATTCACTGCAGTCAAGATTTGTCATTTAATGTGCATTTTTTTATATTAAATATGGGCTATGTGTGCTGTGAAATGAATTACCTATATCATGTGTGAGAATTTCATGCAACTGCCTAAAAAACATTGGAATTGTTCCTAATAACAAATCACGTCCAATGAGGTTGAAGCTTTGTTGAATATTTACAGCGAATTAATATACGATTATACTACTATCTTGATATCCATGGTAACAGATACTCTGACGCATAACTGACGTTTGAATTTCGTTTCGCTTTCAGAATTCTATTCGGTAATTCGAACATGAAATAGAATCCAATAGATAGGGAACTATTGAAATATAAAAATTAATTTGGCACTTGCACAGAATACATAAAAAAATACAAGGGAACCTTGAGTATGCTTGGAAACAAATTATGAACTATTGCCGGAATAGAAATTATGTTGCCACCCCAGTGGAAATTGCGAATGTATTGAAAGATTATGGCTGCAATACGATGAAGCAAGCTGACAGTGAATATAAAGAAACTGTTATAAATTCAATTGAAATGTTGTCGCAAAACTGCTCCAAAACAAGTTCTGTAACGATTTCAATGTGAAAATGAATCCATTTGCTGACATAGATTTAGATCAGCCCGTGATGCAAGAGATTCGGAGAGAAAATTACTTCAAGATGTCGAGAAGAAGAAAACGAGTTCAACTGCTTTTACAATTGAGGAAAATATGAGATTAGGATGATATTGAAAAGAACACAATCCGGGGGGATTCATTTTTTTTTTTCATCACAGCCAAAGTACTTGCTTTTAGGGGCAATGAAGGATGTGACTCGAAGGTTATTAATTTTCTTATAGTGGAAAAAGATAAAAAGATAGTTTTGGACGACCGACTGGACCTATTGAATATAATCCCGTATTCAACAAAACCAATCAAGGTGGGTCAAAATCAAGTACTCCAAACAAGTGCCTAATAAAAACTACTGCGGACCCCCATATCTGCCCTGTTCGCATATTCTATAAAATGATGGAAAAACGACCAGGACATATCAGGTCCGTTCGCTTTTTCCTAACTCTGAATCCTAGATGGAAGGATCCTGATAGTATTGGTTGCTACAAAAATTGTCCTATTGGAATAAACTTCATGTCAAAATGGACTGAAGAAACTTGTCAGAAAATGGGTTTGGACATTCAGAACAAAAAAATCACAGCCATGCATAGGTCTACTGCTGTTACTCACCTTGCCAAGCTGAAGTGACTGAACAAGAAATGATGAAGATAACAGGACACAGCAGTTTCAGTTCTTCACAATCCTATACGAACATGCAGCCAAAAAGACACTCTGAAATCCTCACCAAAATGAGAGCAAGTTTAAGTTCTACATTCAGCGATGCCAACGAAAACGTTTACTCTTGTAGCAGCTCTAATGTGACGAAAAATGAGCAAACAAATTCAAAAATAATATTTCAGAATTGTACGCACTCGTTGTTTTTTCAAATTTTAAGATAACTGATGATAGAAGTGAAGTCGAAGAATAAAATTTGATGAGCATATTAAAAACTTGAACCAAAAGTTGGCATCGGGTTGCTATGTTTCGAGAGTTGTTTCCAATGAGATGGGACTTGCAGCTTCAAAATCAGTTTATCACGCACTTGTGGAGTCGCACTTGCGTTATGGTATATCATTTTGGAGGGTGTGTAACAACCAATTGTTTCAGTCAGTATTCATTCTGCAGGAAGGAGTTATAATATATTTAGAAAACTGACAAAAAAACTACTCAGTGATAGGGCTTACTATAGTTTGGCGGTGGAGTTTTATGACGACACATTCTAATGTTTCTTTATATATTTGATAACACATGTCTTTTTTTAGCCATGATTATTATGTATACACCTACACGCCTGCACTGCTTTTAGTCGGCTATATTTTAGTATTTTTGTTCTTTACGATTTTAAATATTTTGTAGCTGTGATATTGCATGTTATTTATTCATTATTATATTTCATAATTCAACTGTGTTTATCAACAAAAAATTGTTTTTATGTACAATTAACATATACTTACTACTTACTACTTAATCGGCAATTTTATCGGCACTTGTATTATACATATGTAGATAAATGTTTGATCGTTACCTCCTGATAATTTCTTTTCTTTTACGTCACTTTACCTTCATTTACAAGTATAACTTCAGTATTAATAATTATGATGAAGTCAACTACAGTAAAATAACTCGAATTTGAAGAATCTGTTTTTCGGAATGAAACTTCTCGTCCGAACACAATATCCTTCGCCATTTCGTCGACTCGTTTGCGATGGTGGAAAAGTAGTTCGACAGATATTCAGCCCTATGCTGTATCACTTCCGTTAAAAATAACGTCACCGTTATTCGCTATTACCGCCGTTATTCTGCTATTACCAAGCAAAACAACAATAGCAAAATAACGGAAATGGCGAATAACGATGACGTTATTTTTAACGGAAGTGATACAGCATAGGGCTGAATATTTTTTTTTAATGAACGCAATATCCTACGCCATTTCATTGATACATCGTAGAAATTGGTGAAGGTGAGAAGTGTCAGCAACAACTGTTTAAAAAATACTATTCCACTTTCAGTGCAACTGAATGATACCCCGACGAGAATAATGCTCTACAATGAGTACTGAAACAAATCCTTAACCAGATGTCTAGGACAGTATAGACGTAAACAAAGTGCTCTGCTTAACCCTTTATAGGCCATGAAATATTTTTTTGAAGTTCACAAATAGACCCAGGTTGATAAAGATTATTCAGCTTTTTTTAAAATTGCCACAAATTCTAAATTTTCAGTGGAACATTATTATCCCAAAGTATGCTAGGTATTTTTTCTCAAAGAAACTGAAACTGAATGTAATCGAAATCTGAATGCACGAATAATAAAATTTTGAGAATGCTCAGAAGGCACAAAACTTGTCATATAATGTAGTTATGCTTTACTGGAATTTTTACCTATGCCAATGGAATTTTTACAACTACGAACTACGCCACTGGAACTAAATGTTATTGAAATATAAATATACGGATAATAACGGACGGAACCTTATATGTAGATAAACTTGAACAATGAACAAACTTTAAAAAAAAACAAAATTCAATATTCACTTATCTATATTTCGCTATATTCTATAAAAAATCTTCCTAGCCGAAATTGAAATCGCTCCAAAATTCATTGATCCTATTGGGACAAAATGTGTATATATAAATAACGGCAACTTGGATTATTTGCCAAAACATATCACAATCATGGGAAAATTATTCAAAATATCACCTAACAAAAACTTCCTTTTAGACTTCCTAGTTTTTTATAACCTTAACCAAAATGAAAAAATACGGGTGATTTGTGAGTATAATAGAATACATAAAACCATGCATTTTGAGTCATTATTTACAGTCATAAAATATAAAATAGATGTTACACGTCTAAATAGGGAAACTGCAACTTTTTCTAGGTACAGGGACAAATATGTCCCACTTTGACCACTGATTTCATTTTGACATGATCCACCGCCCTCTATCAAACAGTAGTTGAAATAAAGACTAAGAGCAAGCTACATCTGTAATGCAGAGTTCTACGCATCTATCAACATAATATGCAGAACACAAATCTCCCTAAAAGCTTTTGCCGGGGTATGGGTGGAACAATAGTGACCCAATAACCTGAAAAGGGTTATAGTGTGTATAAAAAAGTCTAACCGCAATGTGGAAATATTAAAACAAAGTTATGAGTGAAAAACGATCCTGAGTTTGAAGGTATACATCCAGGTATAATGTATACTAGAAATAAACAAGAAATAACGGCCATGGTCACGGAATCCATCAATGAATTTTAGCTTGACAAAGAATTCATTAATCAACTAACAAACAAGCTAGCTGAAGTAACGCAACGAATAAAATCGACAAAGTCGAAGTACCCTTCCTCTCCATACGTTTCCAGCAAGTGAAACAATTAGGCAAACATCTATCTCAATGGACATTGAACTACATCTGACAGATATTTGTGCAACGATCCTCCAAGAAGACCCAATTGCAAGTGCGTATCTTGTATCAGTAGATTATCCTTCATACATGTTTCGAGGTTTGGCCTCTCATCAGTGCCGGGGTAGGTCGGACAACATTATAATTGTCCTGTCCCTGCCCAAAGAATAATATTTAACTGTTTAACTAATATTTCCATAACTAAGTTGGTCGCAGCGCCATCCGCGTGATAAATCAAGAAACAACACTCGTCAGATGTAGTTCAATGTATGTCGTGGTATTAGCCAGAAAAGTAGTCAATGTATGTCGTGGAATTAGCCCCAGAAAAGTAGATATTTTCTGATAGATGTTGCTTAATTTTTCCACTTAGGGGAAACTTGTGAAGAGAAAGGGTACTTCGACTTTGTCGATTTTATTCCTTTCATTATTGTAATACTCTCTGGCACATATTTTCGAACTTCTTTCGAAATGATACAGTTTAGTCTACCTGGAGTATGTGCTGTCTGAGTGTGTTTTTCTTGATTTTTAGAGCGGTTGGATCTACGATCAACTTAGTTGTGGGTCACAGCTTCATTCGTGAAGAAAAATTTGCTGAACGGTTGATTATTATTCTTTGGGCAGGGACAGTACAATTATAATGTTCTCCAACCTACCCTGTCTGCAGCGAAATAAAGGATAATCTACCGTTCAATTACTAGATACGCACTTGCAATTGGGTTTTCTTGGAGAAACGTTGCACAAATCTCGGTCAGATGTAGTTCAGTATTCGTTGTGGTAATAGCCAGGGAAGTAGCAATTTTCTGATAGATGATTGTCTCATTTTTCCACTTGGTGGAAACGTTTGTTGTGAATCCCAGAGCCCATCATCTCTCTCTCTTTTTAGTTAGTCAGTTAGTCTTTATTGATCCATAATAAAGAGCTCTGAAAAGCAATTGGACAAGTCAATGGAGTCAATAGGTATAAATAAAACACACCCATACAATAAGCAAAAAATAAGCAAATAAGCAAGAGAATAATAAAACAAACAAGTGACACAAGAGCTGCATTGATAAAAATATTTTATTTCTGTAAATATGAAAAAAATTCATCAATTGTCAAAAAGTAGTTGTTTCGTTTTATTTTTGAATTTTTGTTCTTGGGTAATATTTTTAAGATTTTCCGGAAGAGCATTATATAATCTCAGTCCCAACAACAACTCGAACGAGTTGAGTAGGGATAACCGTGTTTTCGGTATGTGGAAATCATGTTTGGTGCGGGTGTGATAATCATGGAAGGATATAATCTGTTAAATAAAGAATCTGATTTTTGTGAATGTACAGCAAAACTCCTAGAATATATAGACCTGAGAGAGGTGAAATATTAAACTTTTTAAATAATGTTCTAAATGATGCTGTTTGTGATGTGTTTCCGATGGTTCGATGATTCTCTTTTGTATTATGAAAACATTATGTGCAAGTAAAGAATTACCCCAAACAATAAGCCCATAGCAGAGTCTAGATTGTGCTTGCCCGTGGTAATATGAAAGCAGACCATCAAAGCTGTCCAGAATTCTTCTCAGATTTCTCAGCAGATAACGCTGCTTGTTGAGTATTCTAATGAGATTCTCACAGTGCTGAAATTAAGCCTGCTATCTAGAGGTATCCCTAGATTGTATACCCTCAGATCCTTTAACTTCAATACCAGAAATTTTTATTTTTATGTCTAAATTGTTTTTAATTTAAGCAGTATGAAAATATACTTCTTCCGTTTTAGATGCATTCAAATACAAAGAGTTGTCACTAAACCAGTTTTGTAAGTTGTCGAGATCAGAGAGGATATTATACTGCAAAAAGAATCACTAATAAGCGAGTCATTCATAATATACAGTGCGGTTTTGAATAGTCATCCCCCCTTGTTAACTTTTGAAGAGTTTAACGTAAAAAATACATTGTAAGCTTCATAAAATCATGGGGGGTCAAGTATCACAAAATTCAAAAAAATTTAGATGGTTGAAAAGAGAATTGAATTATCTTTTCAACGATGTGAAACCTGGCTCGAGAAACCTGGGTTCAAGCCCTATAAACATCAGATACAAAACGAGAAACATTCTATTTTCCAACGAATCATGATTTACGAATCTTGGAATGTTCAATAAAACTAACACCATGTACTGGGCAACTGTAAATCCCACTCTCATATAACAATGGAATTTTCAGGAACGCATTGGGTGCAACGTATGGATGAGTCTGATTGGATCTCGAATTATTAGGCCAATAGTATTCTATGGTATATTGAATGGGCAACGCTATTTGGGATTTTTGTAGGAGAATTTACCTCTCGATGTCTAACAAAATATGCATTTCCAGCAGGATAGTGCACGTCCTCCTAATTCCCGAGTAGTGACCCGTCACCTTGATGAACGATTCCCAAATCGATGGATTGGCACGATAATCGTCCTACAAGATGACCTCCAAGGTGACCCAACTTCACACCACTTTTTTTTCCATATGGGGGTACCTGAAGAACCTTGTTCACTCTTCTTGACCTACATCAAATGAGGATTTTGAACAACACCTCAGAGCAACAATTGCTAATATTACTCATGCTCAGTTAAATGGGTTATGGAAGCAATAGTAACACGTACCATTTTGTGAAAAGAACACGATGGAGAACATTTTGAACATCATTTTGATTCTTGGTGGTGACTAGCACCAACACACAGTTAACTTTGACCTTGTTTTTTATGCTTAGACATCAGATTTCTTCATTTTCAAAAGTTAGAATGAATTAACAAAATTATTTCTGTCGCCAAAAAGAATCAAACCAGCGAATCCATAATTTTTACATCAAAACTTATTTGTGAAAAAATTAAGCCTTTCCCCTTTACAAGTTCTGCGACCGATATAATCATTAAGACTCAAGAATTACACTTTTCACCATGACGTGTCCAGCTTGTAGTTTGGATCATGCAAACATGCATGAAAACGGTTGCCATAAAATGCTTTTATTCAACACTTGCGTTTTACTAATATCCACAATGAAAGAAAAAGTGCATATCATTTCATTGTAAGAGAATTAATAGGTCGCATTGCCACGCTTGAATCACGATTTTATTGCTTTGTTTTCATAGTTGGTGGGTCTGATATAAAAGAATGAATTGAAATATTCTCCTCGGAGGAAGAAATAGGGTAGCCGGTTCCACTCATATAGCTTTTATCATCAGGTTCAACGAAGATAAAATTTCAGTAAGGGTCAAGAAGTTTGTGAGAAATATATTACTAATTGTTATTTCCTAATATTATATCAAGTGGCCTAAGAGCTCCTTTAAGTTAAATGGACCACAAACGGCAATTGGTTCAGCATAGAGTACTGCCAAGAATGAATAAACAGCCTTGGAATATTGCGCAGTATAGAGAGCTTAGCCCGTCCGCAGTACAGGGCTTTTTGAATTGACGATTGGGTAGGTACTACAGGGCTGAATAAACTTTTGTGGGTAGCTTTCTTTTGACGAGGACCCCAACCCCTTTCTCTTCAAAAATTCTACCCATTCGCGCTTACAAATTTCGGAATATTAAAACATATCAATTGGTTGATTCTTTAAACGTTTCAAATTAACAATAATTTGTTCATTTAAGACTCGAGATAATTTCATAACAAATACGAAACTTTTGTAGTATACATGTATAAATAACGTTATTTCAACTAGTTCAACATAAAAAAAACAGCGTCAACTTTAGAACTATATACAAAGAAGTATTTTCAATTTTGAACGATTCAAAAAAGTTAAAAATCAAAATCAGAGTAATTTTGATATGTTCCGAAATGAAAATATAGCACTCCTCCAATGATTTCTGATGATATTGAAATCCAAGAGCCTAGTATTTATTTTTTTAATTCTCTTTTGTTAAGATTGCGACAGTTTATTTCATATAATTAGCTCTTATGTTTCTGGTAGAAAATTTAATGCATCAATACAGCAAGGTAAGTGAAGGTTTTCTGCCAAGTTTTTCAGTTGATAGGGGTATATTAATGAAGTTTTAATTCATCGTCTAGTAGAGTATCTATGTACCATGTTTTCCAGTAGAGCTTCATGGAAGAAAAGTTGGAGAATTAAATTGGTGAATAAGTAATAATTGACGAATACTCAGGAATTCATATTCAGCATAGAGAGATTCACTGGAATTTCTGTTATTGGAAATAATTTTTAGAATGCGCTTCCGAATTTTTTTTTAGTTCCATTGAATTAATTATATCTATCAGATTTCTTCTCGTTGGGCCAGTATGACACCAAAATATATGTTACCCAACCTGGCTCTTTGAAAATGTTACAATAACGAATTTTTGATGAGTGCAGAGTTAACATCACTATTATTCCATGAGAAGAGATAACGCTTTTTGTGGAATATGGTGAGGGTCATTTCAATCATTTGAAAAATGATAATAGTGAGATTTTTTTTCAAAACACAACTTGAAAACCAATAAACTTATTAAAAAAATGGAGTACGACACAAGTACATTGGTCAACTACTGGACCACCTTTCTCCACTTACAGTTAAAACGTATGCATAAATGTTCACCTTGCAAACAAAGTTGCAATTACCTAATATATTGTAAGCATGTCACAAAATTGTTTCCACGGTGCGAATTTATTGAGATATATTGCAAGCTGCAAACCAGAATATTCGGACCACAGAACTCGTAAACAGAGGTTTATGAGGTCTATGATTTGCATGGATAACATGACCTAACAAGAATAGTCGTTGCCGACCTATGACCATTTTTGTCTTCCACAAACCTGAAGGATATCAAATACCTGTCAGGAAATAACTACCCCCCCTGGGTAATGCCATTACGAGTATTGAATTATATCAAACGGATATTTGTGCGATGTTTATCATTGCGGAGGACACAATTGCAAGTGCTTCCTTAACCAACTAGCAGAATGATGTTTTAATTAGGACAAAGGGACCACCAACAGACTAGTATCGTTGTTTTTGCCTCTGATCTGTTATATTGTCCAAACCTACGCTCTGAAGCCATTCGATATCCTGAACTTTTTAGAAGCCATAGGACAGGGGGAACTGCTTTATCCGTGGAGACATCCTTAACAGCTGGGCAAAAGAAGGGGACTCATACTCCCTCCTAATCGAATAGTAGTCGATGTAACTGACTTAACGAGTTTTTGTGTTTTCTTGATTTATGATTACTCAATATCACAGAAGTCATTGATATCTCTTTCGGTTGTCCACCGTGTATCGTAGTGTAAAACACCGGAATGCATATTCTTTTTTTATAACAATTCTAGAAAGGAAAGCATCTATCGAAATCAATGGCAGAAGTGTTTTTCAATTATTCAGAGTACATGTTGGATTGAATTTATAATAGAACTTTCAGCCAGCCAGAATCAGCTCTGCAACTACATTGCTTTTGAATTAGTACAATAACATGAATTTCATTCAAGTGTTCACAGAAAGGCATTGATTACCGAATATATCCAATAATAAATAATTTTTGCAGTCAGTTGATTTCAGGCAGCATTGAATGTTGATTGGAGTTCATGGAAAGCACACCGACTATCTGGGGTGGTGCCTTGAGAATTCCGAGTTTTTCTACAAGTAAAAAGTGAATTCTCAGAAGCGCCATGATAAATAATAGTAACAACCGTCCTCTAAACACATAGGAGCCTATGATGTGTTATTTCCATATATCATTTTACCCAACTCCTTAATGATCATAACTAATAGCGCCGATAGAAGCAGTTAGCACACAGAAAGAAAGCGGGTAATCGGAATCGACTTCTGTTATCGTAGATTCATTTTACTTGGTTGAAAGTTGAAAGTAGTGCAAAAATGTCTTCTTTATCGGACGAAGAAATTTTGTTAAAGAATCGGTTTTTAAAATTAATAAGGCCAAAAAAAAGTATTCATACGAAAGCGTAGAAGGGCCATAAAGAATAAAAATATATAATCAGCCTAATTCCGACTTTACAAGTCGGAATTACTATAATTCCGACTTCACAACTCTGAATTAGCCTAATTCCGACTCCACAACTCGGAATTAGTATAATTCTGACTTCACAACTCGAAATTAGCCTAATTCTGACTTCACAACTCGAAATTAGCCTAATTCTGAATTCACAACTCATTTGTTAGTCACATACTATTTTCGAGTTGTGGAGTCGAAATTATACTAATTCCGAGTAGACGAATAGGAACATGCAGTGCACGTAAATCTATTATATAATCTCAATCAGTTGGCACAGACATGAAGTATTTAAAGGCACACTCAAAAAGTTTCATGAAACTGCTTCAAAGTGATGTCATTTCCATTGGTTTGCTTCTCACAATTTGTACTAAACCAAAAAAGTTACGTCACCTCAAGGCAGTTTGTTGAAACAATTTGATCGTGTACCAGGTGTTCGATAGATAGCAGTACTTTAGCCACATATTTACATTAGCAGTGGTAGAGTTTTCAATGTTGGTGTGAGCTGAATGCTCGAAAACAAATTTTAATTACCAATCAAATTCAAATAACATTTGACTACTTAGGATATTCAAATATAGCTTTGATTAAGAAATGATCACTAACGAAAAAATTTGTATTGTAATGGTCGGTAGCGAAGCGGTTAGATGTTAGCTGTTGAAAATTCTGCTAGCACTTGGCCAAGTTTGAGTCCTGAGAATGAGATATTATTTTTTCAATTCTATTGGAGTCGATAGGCCTCATACCTTGTTTCGATAGGCCTCATACCTTGTTTGAATAAGCAAGTGTAATATGAGTTGTCTAGATAACAATCCTATCGTCCGGGGTGGTGTAGTAGGCAAATCTACCTGCACGGGCTATGCCGTTGGGTACACTCCATGACTGTTTATGAGGGAGTATTATCATTTTCGAGGTGTAAAAATAGTGGTTTGGTGTTTGGATAAAACTCCAGTACATTCAAAATGGTATATTGTGGAATAATGGTAGCCTTCTTTCCACTTCCAGTAGAATTTCAATACTAACACGTAGAATCGCAATACTAATACTAATTTCGAGTTGTAAAGTCGAATTTATACTAATTCCGAGTTGTGAATTCGGAATTAGGCTAATTCCGAGTTATGAATTCGGAATTAGGCTAGTTCCGAGTTGTGAAGTCGGAATTTTACTAATACCGAGTTGTGAAGTCAGAATTAGGCTAATTCCGAGTTGCGAAGTCAGAATTAGGCTAATTCCGAGTTGCAAAGTCAGAATTAGGCTAATTCCGAGTTGTGTCAGAATTAGGCTAACTTCGAGTTGTGAAGTCAGAATTATACTAATTCCGAGTTGTGAAGTCGGAATTAGGCTAATTCCGAGTTGCGAAGTCATAATTAGTCTAATTCCGAGTTGTGAAGTCGGAATTAGGCTAATTCCAAGTTGGAAAGTCGGATTTATACTAATTCCGAGTTGCGAACTCAGAATTGGGCTAATTCCGAGTTTCATAAATTGTTGAATTGTTGAATCAATTACAGTTCATTATCATATACATCAGTCACGGTCGAGTTCGAGGTGGCTAGATTGATTTCTAACAATAACACCGTAGATAAGTAAACTGAAGTAGATTCACTCCCAGTCGGCCTTTGATGTATCGGGTTCAGATTTTTTTGGCATATGGTGGGGTCAGAGGGATCAGCTGAGATTTGTCCTGTCTCACTTGGTCTCACGTACGGCATTTGGTTGCGCAATAGCTCGGCTAAACGCAAAATTCATGGTGGGGATGTAGACACAAATATGGCGGCGAGTGACCCTACTTCAGTTTACTTATCTACGGTGACACTAACAAGACATGTGTCATTGGCACGGCCATGAAGATTTCAACGAACCTTTTCGTTGAATGAAAATGTCCCTAACAATATCACGAAACTTCAATGAATACAAGATGACAGATAGCGAAAGAGACACTCAACAGTTGATAGTGTAGAGTCGACAGGCGAACCTAGAGTGGGTTTGCGACACTGTTGAACCCAGAGCGGGTTTGCGACACTGTCGAGAAAGAGTTTCTCCAGACCCAATTTTTCTAGTTTCTTTTTGAAAGGATGTTTTTAGGCTCAGCTCAAAAACAGATAAATATATAGGGCAGCTTGCTTTGTCACTACTCCGTAAGGACTATAATCACCTGACCCGGAGAAGTCAGACTTGATGGTAAAATGATGTTTAATTTTGGGTTTGATCTGATTTTGTCTGTCCGAATTATTATATAGGACGGGATCGGCTGTCCAGCAAACGGGACAGACTTTATTGTTACTAATACTTTGCTCAGCTTTTGTGGAATTTCTTGATTCTTTTTTTCTCACTTGTTTTCTTGGGTTGAGCGATATAAAATTATACACAACCTTTTAACAAGACCGAAGTTCATTAAAAATAAATTTTGTTTTGACAAAAACTGTAAGGGCCTCGACAAGTCGAGCGTTCCCCGCGTATAAACAACAGAAAAAACTAATTTAACACTTCTCAGAAGGAGGTATTTAATGTTATTCTAGCACTTCAAGGGGTATCGGAATATCAAAATCAATAAGTCTACTTCCTACCTCTTGGAGCCAAGTTTCCTACTAAAATAGAATACATTTCTCCTACTGTCGGTTTGGTCTATAAAAGTCGGCGATGTCTACTTATTCACAATTACATATAAACACACTATAGCAACTTTTTCGAACAGGGATAAAAAAAATAAGTTGATTATTACACAGAAACAGTTTTCTTACGTGTCTGGCGTTATTCCCAAGTCTTGTAAACGACTCAATTCGTCTGCACTCACATATAGGTAGCTCGCCTTGTATTTTGCGTATCTTTCCACTTTCAGCGTGATGATCGGCCAAATCAGTTCGCTCAAAGCGGCGTTCGTTCCATCCCGAAATTTAGATTGAGCTTTATCAAACCACCGAACAACAATGGAAGGAACTTCTTCACATAAAAAAATATCACTACCCTCTGAAATCACAAGTAATAAGTTTGAAATCAAATTTAATGCCGATACTAACCCCCCCCCCCCCCGTATATTTTACTGTTCGCTTTCAGTCTCCCGAAATTCCCCCGATCTTCGACTTCCCTTTCGCGTCTACCTCAGCAGTCACCCAAAAATCACTGTCCCAGCATTGGTTTCCCGTCCTCAGATATTTGTCAAAACTCTGATTTATATATTACTTTTCTGTCAATCTTATTTCATTTAGTCCCTTCCCATATAATCATGGCCACCGAAGAGTGTTTACCTTGCCGATTCGTCTTGCGACATAACACCATTTCGTGTTCCCAGACTGCCCACGCGGTCTTTTCTTTCTATCAAGCAGAAATCAAAATTTTCAACAACCTTCCCATATATAACGACCGTCTATGTTAGTTCAGGTGTCCGTTAGCCCACACAAAAGTCTGGCCTCGTCGTTATCACCACCGATTCTTCAGAACGGAGATTTTTTAATTGAATGCTTCGATATGCTACAATGAATACCACGGGTTAGTATGTAATTATCTCGCATAAGCCGACTGAAAATATCAGTCCAGGGGCAAATGACCACTGTTTATTACAACAGCATCATCGAATGCTGCTACATATTGGCGAAGAAATGCTTATCAAAGAAAATTATGAATAGAATGCTACCCTGAGGGACGCCACTGGTAACTGAAATGAAGCTTGAGCAAACCGAAATATCATTAGTTTTTAAATTCGTTCTCTATCAGTAAAGTAAGATCTAATCCAAGAGTATGCCAAACCGCGCATACCGCATCTGTAAAAATTTTCTAACATTAAGTCGATGCTTATCACATTTTCAGATCGAAAAAGATGGATAAGGACTTATGATTCTGTTCAAAATTTGACAAAACGTGTGAATATATGGATAAAATAGCATCTTGGGTGGAGCGACCTTTTCGGAAACCAAATTGGTAATCACTAAAAAAGATTATTTATTTAAGAACGATTGAAGTCGTCTATAAAAGCATTTCTCAATCAGGTCATGAGCCTGAATATTGATATATCATAATAACAATGCAGTTGAGTTTCTAATGTTAATGATGATTTATTCATTTTTTTTTTTGAACATATGTGCGAAGTAAAACGCTCATGAACGAATTCAATGAAATGAAATCATGCTCTTGAATTGGTATAGCGTATAGATAGGTATTGCTACACAAGATGTTTTATATGATTGAGCAAAGAAAATTTTTAAGAATAACGGTAGTTACTGTGAAATTTATAAAAAAAATATTTTCTATGTGTGGTGATTTGATAATATAAAACTATTACATATCGTATATATTCCATAATGGCGGACAGCGTCAAATAAGGCCGGAGTCCCATGCATCCATTTATCCGACGGTACGATGATACGAAAGTGTTCATATTGGTCCAAATTCAAATTTTATCTGTCCATATTTGAATTTCGACCAATATGAATACTTTCGAATCATCGTACCGTCTGATAAACGGATGCATGGGACTCCGGCCTAACACTGTCGTACGATTAAACTAATAACGGAATATCCAACAACGCAGAAAATTCTTAAAACTTCTTGATTGTATTGGTTATACGAACTACTTTTCCAGCGGCGGAAACTGCAGTGTTCGAATGGAATAGAATAAGCAATAAATAAAACGTGCCGGCTACATGTCTTACATTTTTATTTCTCTATTCTATGAGAGCGTCTCTAAATCAACGTTATGTTTCAGTAATACATTGTTTTTTATTTGTTTTTTCTTTCTTCCAGTAGAAATAAATTTCATTTACTATCAAAACTGTCGAAATAATTGGACTGAGGATAGTTTGGTTGAAAACGGATATATTTTAATAACATGTGTTACAAGGTGTCTTGAAAGCGGAAGTGTTCTTGGGTTAAACTAAAACTTATAAAGGGTGTTTTCCAAATATGGTAACAAACTTCGGGTACTAATTTAGTATGCAAAAATTTTGAATACATAGATACGCAAATACTTCCTAAAGGGAGCCACGGCCCCTCGAAAGTAGCACCCATAAACTGATCTCCATTTAATATCTAAAAATCCGTTAGGATGACCACCAATAACAGTTAGTACACGACTCAATATCATTCAGATTTATATTTTTTTTTGTTTGATTGATTCTGCCGTTACTTGATGAACATCCATAGCAATTGTACAAAATACATGAGAACGACGTTTGGCTAACACGACTACAGCTAACATTATTATTATTATTATTATATGCTGCATATACAAATAATGAATCATCAATCTTCAATCAATCATCAATCAATCATCAATCAATCATCAATCAATCATCAATCAATCATCAATCAATCATCAATCAATCATCAATCAATCATCAATCAATCATCAATCAATCATCAATCAATCATCAATCAATCATCAATCAATCATCAATCAATCATCAATCAATCATCAATCAATCATCAATCAATCATCAATCATCAATCATCAATCATCAATCAATCATCAATCAATCATCAATCAATCATCAATCAATCATCAATCAATCATCAATCAATCATCAATCAATCATCAATCAATCATCAATCAATCAATCATCAATCAATCATCAATCATCAATCAATCATCAATCAATCATCAGTCATCAATCATCAGTCATCAATCAATCATCAATCAATCATCAATCAATCATCAATCAATCATCAATCATCAATCAATCATCAATCAATCATCAATCAATCATCAATCAATCATCAATCATCAATCAATCATCAATCAATCATCAATCAATCATCAATCAATCATCAATCAATCATCAATCATCAATCATCAATCATCAATCAGTCATCAATCAGTCATCAATCATCAATCAATCATCAATCAATCATCAATCAATCATCAATCAATCATCAATCAATCATCAATCAATCATCAATCAATCATCAATCAATCATCAATCAATCATCAATCAATCATCAATCAATCATCAATCAATCATCAATAAATCATCAATCAATCATCAATCAATCATCAATCAAACATCAATCAATCATCAATCAATCATATGGCTAGTACAGATTCTCTCAGACATAAATATAATTTATATTCATTGGAAATGTGTCGAGAACACTCAGATATGATATATATTTATAAATTATTGAATGACTATATCGATTCACCTACCATCTTATCCAATATAAACATCCACGTTCCAAATATAATTTTATCTGTTTGAGGTATCATTTCACAGAAGTAATTTGAAAAAAAATCCACCAATAACAGACTGGTATTATATAATACCTACTATCTAGAAATAGATATACCTAATATTTCCATCAGTTCCTATCAAAAACTAATTCAAGCTAACAATTTCATGAGAATTTAAGTGAATTATACTTATTTGTTATTATTTTTATGTTACATCTAAGCTAGGCTAACTCGCAATCTGTATTCATTCTGAATATCGTGTTGAAAGCAGCAGAATATCCGGTACATGTTCTATATTTCCATTCAACAAAATGAATGTAAAAACATATGCTCTCAAAAAGACATCAATCGGCCCAGGAATTGGCAAGCTTTATATTTGCTAACTTTCCAGAACTCAACAAAGTATCAGCTTTCGATAGCGCACACTCTTAATGAAAATGGACAGACGATACAGGGGTATTATTGCACATGCAAATTAGGTGCTAGGACCGAGTGTTCTTGTTTTCATATTGGTATGAACGATTTTACTCTCACTGTTATATCGTTATTGATTGATCAACTCATTCATTTGGTTAATGATCATATAGATATTGTTAAAAAATTGTTAAAATTTTTATATTCATCAACCGGTTGCACCCCTACGTGCAACCCTCAAAAGTCAGAGACTTGTGCGAGCTAGGAAAAGACGTAGCCCTTACCTTTTAATACGTGTGATGCCATGCACGAGACCGGTGGCAACGCTAAGATTCGAACTCACGCTCTTTGGCTTATGAGGCGAGAACTCAACCCGCACACCACCGCGGCCCAGATATAGATAGTATTCATTCATATTATGTGTAACCTTAGAAGAAATATCACATTTTCAAAAATTCGATGACCTATCGCACAAGAACGTTTACTGTTTCAAATTCTGATTATATTGAGATATACCACAAGTATGGAGCACTACAGCCGCCTCATACAAACAGTAACATATTATTTTTGAAATATTCGGGAGGAAAATGTATTGACCAACATGTGGGGATAAATATATTAGAAGAAATTCCCAGCTTGATTGCGAAATGGCTTGGAAAAGACATGTATGAGAGCTACACAGATCACTGTTTCAGGAGAAGCTCTGTAACTCTTCTGGCCAATGCAGGGAGCAACATTACATCCATAAAATGTCACGGTGGATGGAAATCTGACTGTTTGAATAACAAAATATCTCATAGAATTATAGAATCAACTCTTATTCCAATGAATGAAATTATTTTATGATGATTATTTCATTCATGATGAAATAGACCAATCAGACACCACCTTATTTCGAATAAAGTTTGTTTTCCCGCTGCCGCCACTGTAAATAGTCCATACATGCTTAGCAACAAAACAGGTAAATGGCTACATCATCCTAGTCATCATCTTAACAACGGAATGTAAATAGTGTAATTTACATGCCTAGGGTAATAATGACTTTGACTTTGACAAGTAATGCCTTCAGCTTCATTTATATCAATTTTTAAGTTATGAGACTTTTTGAATATTACTGTTGTGTGTTTATTCGGTAACTTAGTTACGCGCACAAGCAACTTAGAATAAAATAGCGGAACGAATAATCATGAAGGAAGGGTAAGAAAACAAACTTCAATCCAGGAAAATTTTGAGAAATGTCAACAAGTCGCGGGAACAACGTAATAAGTAACACGGAATGGATCAACTGTTAACATCCACGGCAAGCGACAAGCCTCGACTTAGCCTCGGCTCGTACTCGCTCAAGCACGTCTATACATTCCTTGTTACTTAAATAACTATTAAATAAGTGATTATTTCACAAGGTTTAATTGGTTTTCGTTGTGTCGTTTTTAAGGGATTCTTATAACAATTCTTGGCAACAGTTTATAAAAAACCAATAATTTCTCACTCGTTTGAATGATCTAATATTAATTTTGATCAGTGAAAACTCCATTTTCAATAGGATTTCTAGACAAATATTTTGACATAAGGCAACGAAAATACGTCAGAATTTGAAATGTTTACATGCAAAATTCGCAGCAAAGGCTTCTTCAATGCATTAATGAAATGCGTAACCAAAGTAATATATAAAAAAACATCATCGACAAAGCGTTTGATTCTGAAACGTCTCGTATTTAAAGCTCAAGCAAAAATTAATTCACGTTTCAGTAATATTTCGAGTAAAAATATCGATTTGGCAATTCATAATAGTAGGTACACCAGTCAACACTATGAAAACCCATGCTTCTGTATGGCTACAGTTTTCCCACTTTTGTAAGTCAAAAGGTTACTATTTCAATGAAGATACCAGAATTGATGAATTAGCTGTAATATTGAAAGACTGGGGGTTTAATGTGCGGAAGAAAGTCGGAACGGAATATAAAAAAGGTATGGTGAAGACAATGTGGAATATCATAGCAAAAAAATTGCAAGAAATGTAACACGTTCAATATTATGTAAGTTTCGATCCATTGAAAGATATAGTTTTCAAAACTGCCAGATATGCAAGAAATGCGAAACGCAGAATTCATCAACACAACCCAATTAAAAGAAAGGAAAGCTCTTCTGCTTTAAGTGATGAAGAACATCTGAAAATAGTTGAGTTATGGGACGAGAATACTCCCGAGGGATTGCGAAAAAACTCTACTATATAATAGTAGTTGAATTAGCGTGGAGAGGTGGCGAAGCGACTTTCTGTCTAATAAGTTAGTTTAAAGAAGAGGTCGACCATAAAGGAAATTGTACAGGTAAAATGTTGAAAAGAATTTTTGTTTAGAAGTATAATTTTTTTCTTGTAGGTAGAATAGAATACAACCCCATATTAACTAAAACTGCACAAGGTGGCGATAAAAAGCTTACGGAGAGCAAATGGTTGGTTCAGAATACTACAAAAACAAAAATGTGCCATGTAACATTATTTAAAAAGCTTCTCAGCAAAAGAGGCAATAATATTAAATCGGATGGGTTATTCTTATCCTTTCTTATCCTTTTTGGAAAAGACCCAGATCTACTACCTGGTACAAAAATTGCCCGATAGGAATAAATCAAATATAGAAATGGACCAGAGAAGCCTCTGTTCCAGCTTCATCTGCCCAATCGTCTTCATCAAATACCAATGAAGAAAAAACATTTGTGACTTACACAGATTGCAATCATTATTACAACTGAACAGATACAAAATAAAAATAATAATTTTTTCAATATACTCAAAATAAAGAAATTGTTAGAAAATGTCCGTGTTCATTATCAATAAAATTATTTGTTGTTGGTTTTGATCTACCTCATTGAAGAAATAATGCATAATATGCGTAATTTTAATCTAAAATTCATAAAATTTCAATACTCAGATTCATATGAACAGATTCATGTGAAACTATTTACCCGTTTCATAATTTATTATTCCTAAATGGTTTCATTTGAATCTGAGTATTGAAATGTTATAAATTGTACTTTAAAATTATGCTTATGCATTAAATTGTGCATTATCAATCCGCTAAATCCGCCTTTAATTCCTCGAGTTTTCTACTAATAAGTAATGCTACTCAGCTGTCAAATAGCTTCTCATTGATTGAAAACTCCCGCAATTAATTGCATGAAATGAAAATTGCGAACTGTAAGCGCCTTTAAAGATCATGGTCATGACAGATCATGAGATTTAATTCAACGGTCGTAGGGGGGCAGTAGTTGTTTTCTGATGAATACTTGCCGACGACCATACCTATTGTATAGGTTTTTTGCACAAGATTGGATAACGTAATCCACCATTTTTCATTATTAGTTTAATGTTCTTCCATCAAGTAGTGTCGCCCCTCTTCATGATGTTTCTGACTTCATATTGAAGTCGACACGTAGTCGGAGTGCATTTTAAACTGGAACCTAGAGATGGCGCTGAATTCATACTTCAGTGTTTGTCTCAGGGATTCCCAATTAGGGTGAAAGGATTTTTAGATTCAATTGGGTTGAACAGAACAAGCCTTCGCTGATGTTTGGCAATGACCATGAAACCGGTACGGAAGTCTCAATACAATTAAATCGAAAAATTATTTCAGCTTTGATATTTAAAATGCATTGCAAAGTAGTTCTTGTAGAAAACTTTGCCAAGTATTAAACAGATATAATTCAACGGTCGTAGGTGGCAGTAGTAGTTTTCTGTTGAATACTTGCCGACGACCATACCTATTGTATAGGTTTTTTGCACAAGATTGGATAACGTAATCCACCATTTTTCATTATTAGTTTAATGTTCTTCCATCAAGTAGTGTCGCCCCTCTTCATGATGTTTCTGACTTCATATTGAAGTCGACACGTAGTCGGAGTGCATTTTAAACTGGAACCTAGAGATGGCGCTGAATTCATACTTCAGTGTTTGTCTCAGGGATTCCCAATTAGGGTGAAAGGATTTTTAGATTCAATTGGGTTGAACAGAACAAGCCTTCGCTGATGTTTGGCAATGACCATGAAACCGGTACGGAAGTCTCAATACAATTAAATCGAAAAATTATTTCAGCTTTGATATTTAAAATGCATTGCAAAGTAGTTCTTGTAGAAAACTTTGCCAAGTATTAAACAGATATAATTCAACGGTCGTAGGTGGCAGTAGTAGTTTTCTGTTGAATACTTGCCGACGACATACCTATTGTATAGTTTCTTGCGGAAAATTGGATTACGTAATCTACTATTTTTCATTATGAGTATTCATGTTTATTCATTTATATTTCATATCATACTCGATCAATAGTGTTGTTCATTTAACCGAGGTAAAAATATTTTTATTGGTATAAGCCAATAAATGTAGGCCAAGATCTGATAGTCCCATCCATAAAATCAAGTATGCAGGGTGTCAATTTGAAAACTTCCTACCCTTAATAACTTCCTTCCAGTAAACAATATGAGAAATCGAAAAAACAGGTCATTTTTATTTTCAAGGGGGACACTTTCAAGGAGTATTTGTAGCCCTCGTGGTTCAACCCCCCAGGAGAGGTAGATGTTACCCTTAAAATTTTAAATGAGAAGGGGGGTCAAGTGGCACATCATTTTGATTGGCGTTCAATTCTCTTTCCAATGGTACCGTAATTTATTATTTTTTGATGAGCATTTTCCGAAAAATGACGTTCTAAACCAACAGAAGTAATTATTAGAACTTGCCTAAACTGAGATGAATGGTTTGACCAGAACTGGTTAGAATATTAGGTGGTAACATTAGCCATTATCTTTAAAAAATTCAGTAAAACGATGGTAGTAAAGTTGTGTTTAATTAAAGTTGAATTTTTAATTTTCATCGCAGAAATTTTACAGATGGCCCTGTAGTATTGTGAGTACAGTTTTACCGATAAATATAGAGGAAATGAAACGTTTGGGCTGTTTAGTGATTACTTCAATAAGTATATAAAAGTGTAAAAATGGTTTACATTCTTCAAGAAAGAATTGAAATGATTGTTGAAGGAGTTGGGAAGTGCGCACGACAGACATCCAAATTGTAATGTAAGTCACCTGTATGTGCTTGATTTGGTGAGTATGTTTTTCTAAACTGGTTCAGTGACAAATAAAGAAAGATATATCCCTACAGTTCTAAATGAAGAAGCTCGAATTGAAGTTTTGGAAACATTTGCTGCAGAGTCCACGAGCTCCTTACGAGCAGTATCAGAACAGACGGGAATGTCACGCGAGACTGTAAGAAAAGCATTGAAAATACATAAATTCCATCCATATAAAATGCAGATTCTTCAAGACCTCCACGAGAATGATTATGATAGAAGAATAGAGTTTTGTGAAACCATTTGTCATCGAATCAATACCACCCCTAATCTTCTGTTAAACATATGTTTCAGCGATGAGTGTTAATAGACAAAATTGTCGCTATTGGAGTGACGAAAACCCACATATTTTTTGGGAAGGGCATACACAAAACCCACAAAAAGATATTGTTTGGGCTGGTATTCTTGGAAATACCATTATTGGTCCATTATTTCTGAAAGAAAACTTGACTGGCAATCTATACCTTGAAATGCTTGAAGAGACTATCGATCTTCTTATAACTCACGAGCTAGAAACTCAAATAGATGAACTTTTGCAGGACGGTGCTCCACCTCATAATTTTCTTCTCATCCGACAGTGGTTAAACGAGAGATTTCCGGATAGATGAATTGGCAGAACGGGAGCTGTTGAATGACCTCCGAAATCACCGGATTTAACTCCCTTAGATTTCTTTTTTTGGGGGCATCTTAAATCCTTTGTTTATGAAACACAACCTTCTGATATTCAAGAACTCAAAATAGGAATTATAGCAGTATGCCAGTCAATTCCTAGTGAAGTTTTCCGTAATGTTAGAGGAGAGTTCGAAAACAAACTTTATTAATGTTTAGAGCATTTCGAACCGTTTATCCCTTTCAGAACCAAGAGATAAAATTCAAAAATTGGGTATTGAACATGGATGCAGCATATGGACAATATTTTGTTACTTTACATTTTGGTGTTTTCTGTCACATCGATATGTCCTTTGGGGTCATTGGTGACCTTCACAATTGTGTGCCGTGGTATCCACAATTCACAATTGAGTTCTACGGTATTCAACAATGTCTAGCCATAATCGTGAAAATTCACACTTATGAGTAACGGTATGCTGTGACGATAAGGTACAATCGTATTAAGGGTTTAAGGAGTGAAGTTAGGATAAAATCGTAAAATTAAAATATATTCTTCACAAAAATATGAAAGTAAATGAAATAACAAATTCAGATACAAGAAACTCAATAAATTCAACTATATTTTTCTGGGTCTCCCTTGCTGACAAAACTGCCTATTCTCCAGTGTAGTTTCTCAAAGGTTGACAAAGGAACATTGCCTTCCTCATCCTCCGATCCTTCTGAACTATCATTTGGTATTTTCATTCTGAGTTCCAAGTTGTGCTGGACCATAAGTTTCATATATGTTCTCTTCTCTCTCAATTTCTAAGTCTGATCCAATTTTATCTAATGAATCGAATCTTGCATCTGGATTTTTCTGCAGATGATCCAGATATAATTTATCCATAAAAATAAGAGGAGAGGAGAGGTGTTGAGAACCGACACTAACAATTGTGCAAGATGAATTTAATTGTATTCTCTGAGTCTGCGATACTGAAATTTATTACTATTTCTACTGAAAAACTGTATTATGATCACTCATCAATGAATTGCATGCATCAAATGAGAGATTTTTTGGTTTTTAGAATCAAAAAACGTGAATTTACTTCTGGAACCCATTGATGTCATGACACACCTCCACCTATTGCCATATAAAACTCCACTGAGACGAATATTCCGTGCCAATTTGATACAGACGTTTTGTTTATATAATTGACAATCGTGTGAAGCAGTTTCAGGCCGATACAAAATGTAACCTGAACCTTAATGATACTTTGAATAAGGCGTCACAATTGTGTGCGATGGTGCTCTAAGGGTTATAAGATTTTATGTTTGCAATATCTTGCTCGCAAATTAAATTTTATTTTGTAAAATGAAAATGACCAATAAATAAAACATCCCACGCGTAATAAATTCATTCCTGTCATTCAAGGGTTGGAAGGGTGCTACCTACTCTTCCATCTATTTTTATTAAAAGGAGTCAATACAATAATGCATCTCAGAACAGGCAAATTCTAGTTACATGTGTAAGTTTAGAACGCAATTTTTTTTTCATCAAAAAATAAAAAGTCAGGGTACCATTGGAAAAAGAATTGAACGTCTTTCAAAATGATGTCCCACTTGACCCCCCCTTCCCATTTAAGATTCTAAGATTCTAAGGGTAACATATGTCCCTCCTAGGGGAATGAACTACGAAGGCTACAAATATTCCTTGAAAGGGTCCCCCTTGAAAATAAAATTTGACCTGTTTTTTCCATTCCTCATAAATACTGAAAGGAAGATATTGAAGGTGGGAAGTTTTCAAATTAACACCCTGTATTTAATTTGGGAAGCTTGATATTCGAGTTCAAAATTTCAGGCATCAATGCAGTTGAGGAGGATGTACCCTGATACATTTTCAAGAGATCGTGATAAATGGCTTTGATTTTGAAATACTGTGAATCTACTGTTGACATCCCTTACAGGAGCTGAACCTCCATCTTCTTGCTGTGTGAGGTTCTGAATAATAGCGATACGTTGTGAATCGAATTCTTCATGAACATCATCATTGAAAATCATATGTTCAACAGGATTATTTGCTGCAGTTTGGGCACATTGATAAATATGAAACCATTTATCGATTGCAATATCGCGAGAGGCACGAGCTTGCTTCAGCTGTTTGGTCGACATGATCATTATTTTCAATAAATAACAATTTTTTCCAATAATACTTTTCAAAACGATTCAACAACTTCTAAACAAGAAGGTAAAGGTACAAAATCTCCAAACAGTAAAGCGGAATATGTTTTAATAAATTCAATTTATAGAATCGTGAGCGTGGCACTTGTTCGAAGAGAAGAACAAAACAAAGAAAAGGTGAGTCCAAGTAGCGAGTTGCGAAATATTGAAAGATTGAATTCAAGGTCATTCCAAAATGGAAAACGAAAATAAATAAAAATGTAATTCAAATTCTGAAATTCTAACATTCACTGAAGTGACTAAAAAATGTTAACATTCTATAATTTTAAATGAGATTAGTCTGTAAAAAAAAGGCAATAGTTAGTTGATTACCTGATTCCGGTTGTGTTAACAATTTTGACTGGGGTTGCACCTCCTATTCACTATGGGGTGTGGACTGTATGGCTGTATGTTCGGTTAAAATAAAGTTTTTTCAAACACTTATGAGCGAACAAGCGAATTTTGGGATCAAAATAAACCACCACATTGCGTACTTGTGATCGACATCGGCGATACTACCACGAACCACGTCTTCACAAAACACTAAATTAACCAAGTCTGACAGACATAAAACGTATATATAACGGGCGTACCAAGAATATGTGAATATTAGAATTATATTTTATGATTAATTTTAAATGGAAATATTACTTGATTACATTGAATTTATTCCTAATTGAGCTAACTTAATAAAATTTGATAATTTGAAATAACTAAACGTGGTCCAAGGTTTTGTAAAATAAAATTAGTATTGTAACAAATGAAATGTCAACTTTGAGGGTATCATTGAATTCAGAAAATTGTGAATATTAAAACAATGTAATAGCATAGAGGCTGTTTCATTTAAAAACCGAGAGTTGTTATAATTTCAAGAAAAATCGAAAGTTGAAAAATAAATTCAGTAAGTAGTAGTAAGTTTCTTTATTTCCGATACACAAACTGGGTGTACCTAGCCATTGGCATAAAGAAATAATTGCACTGTGAAAACATTTACGAATTAGACAGACATTTTGGCAATAAATGATTTAATGAATGAGTGATAAGTATAATTAATAGTAACGGAAATTTTCATGAATAATATAATAATTGATCAGACACTACAGTTTTCCGGAGAAGATAAAGCAAAATTATCAAAGGTTGTAGAATACATGCTGGTGTGATAACTTTTCAATTAATGTTTGAATTTTCTAGTGGATGTTTCCTTCATGGCGGATGATAAATGGTTGTAAACTTTTCTCCCTGTATACAGAGGTTTTCTAGATTGTATAATGCAATGAGTGTTCTAACAAATGAAATGTCAACTTTGAGGGTATTATTGAATTCAGAAAATTGTGAATATTTAAAAAACGTGATACCATAGGGGCTGTTGCATTTGAAACCCGAGAGTTGATATGATTTCAAGAAAAATCGAAAAAATTAATTCAGATTTATCCAAAAGCAATAAATGAATGAATGAATGAATGATAAGTCGTAAGTATAATTATTAATAATAACGGAAAGTTTCATCAATAATATAATAATTGATCAGACACTACAGTTTTCCGGAGAAGATAAAGCAAAAAAATCAAAGGTTGTAGAATACATGCTGGTGTGATAACTTTTCAATTAATGTTTGAATTTTCTAGTGGATGTTTCCTTCATGGCGGATGATAAATAGTTGTAAACTTTTCTCCCTGTATACAGAGGTTTTCTAGATTGTATAATGCAATGAGTGTTCTAACAAATTAAATGTCAACTTTGAGGGTATTATTGAATTCAGAAAATTGTGAATATTTAAAAAACGTGATACCATAGGGGCTGTTGCATTTGAAAACCGAGAGTTGATATGATTTCAAGAAAAATCGAAAAAATTCATTCAGATTTATCCAAAAGCAATAAATGAATGAATGAATGAATGAATGATAAGTCGTAAGTATAATTATTAATAATAACGGAAAGTTTCATCAATAATATAATTGATCAAACACTACACAGTTTTCCGGAGAAGATAAAGCAAAATATTCTAACGTTGTTGAATAAATGCTGGTATAATAACTTTGTTCTAGTGGATGTTTCCTTCATGGAGGATGATAAATGGTTGTAAACTTTTCTCCCTGTATACAGAGGTCCATGAGTTAAAGTGGCCGTTTAATAGCATTCTTACTTTCAGTTGGAACGTGTGCATCCGTAAGACTTGAAAAACCCAAATTTGATGGTAAGTGCATTAGACCATAGTGGAGTACTTGTTGAATATTTCGATAAGTTAAAAAAAAATCGTGACGTCTTTCAGAAATGAATAAATCGATAGAATGACCTTTTCTCTGCTATTTCATCAAAACTACCTATTGAAATCTTTGCGAATTTAACATGAAGAAAGTCTTTACACATCGTTGTTGAGAAGAATAATTAGAACTAAGAATTTGGTATCAAATCCACCTTTATTAATGCGATCAGTAAAGAGGTTCTTCTTCAATGTCGGACCATCAGCACATTAGGTTCGACTTGAAGACATCTTCGAGGGATATAGGGTGCCAAAGTTGACCAACTGGGATGCTTACAGAGAGCATCTTGGAAGAGAAACAGAGGACTACCAAACATCCATCGAATCAATAGAGGAACTTGATGCAGCCTCGACACAACTTCAAAATGTTATAACAAAAGCATATGAACTCAGCTGTCCTGAAAACAAGAGGCAACCACTCTGAACGTGCCTTGGTAGAATAAGGAACTAGCAAAACTCCGGGTGAAAGTCAGAAGACTTTTCAATAGAGCTAAGGAAAATGAACAGCAACGTGCTCACCTGGAAGGGTCGTTCACAACCCCAACAGAGTCAGCAAAAGCCTAGATGGAAAAGTTTTCACAAACCAAAGAATCAGATGGGCTATCAATAGTTTCAAACGATTTAAGTCGCCAGGAAAGGATGGAATGTTCCCTGCCTTACTGCAACATGGCCTTGAATCAATAGAGTCCTTCCTGAAAAAGCCAGCTTCATCTTTGGCTACATACCGAATACCTGGAGAGAGGCTATAGTGGCACTGCCAAAGAAGGTGCAAACACATAAATTCCTGGTCCAGAACCCTACTATGGACTCTCCAGGAGTCTACTTAAAAGAAGAGTTCCGACGCTGGGAAACCGATTAAATGAAATCTCACTGGAATAAAGTGCCAGGACAAAGGCAAGCGAGTTGGACAAGAAAGACTTGAAGATAGTAACGGGACACTGGACACTGACCTTTGAGGTACCACCTCAAAAAGATGGGTAAATCAGAGAGTAATAGTTGCCGCTACTGCGAGAACTTTGCGGAAACTGCAGAACATTTGCTGTGCGAATGCCCAGCGCTTTTCTGCAAGAGGCTTAAGTTCTTGGAAGGGGCGTTCTCAACGCCCTCTGACATCAGGAACTTAACTCCCAGGAAACTAATAAACTTCGCAAGAAGTCTCGGAATCCCGGGCCTCGAATAGATCAAAGGTCACGCACAAAAAAAACTTACATACAGCCTGTACGACCCCCTTACAATCTTCAATCCACAAGAATTTGGTAATAATATACCAAAAACTGTCGAAATCATGAGAAATTGCCGTTGTTTATCGATCTAGTAAGCGAATAAGTTGAGCCACAGTACAATTCATTCATGACAATAGAAATACTACTCCAAAATAATGAATCAAAACTGAATGAGGATTTGATAACAATAAACAAGCATAGCATACCATAGAATGAAATAGAATACGTTCGTTCGCATTGGGTGGTGAGTAGGTAATAAACCAAGATTTTCAATAATATGACAAAAGCATAATTTCATCATGAAAAATATTCAAATATTTTCTATGTGGAACTGTGTATACCTGATGAAAGCCAATTATCCGATAAGAATATACGTTTTGTAAATTTCGGTCGTAGTTGGACGGTCGCGGACGGTCGGTCATGGTTGCTGAGTGTGCCTGCTGTCTTATTCCGTATACAATAGTCAACACACGGACATACGACATTGGACATTCATTTTGGATACTGGGGATATCCGGTGGATATTTTACGGACGTTCGGTGGATGTTCCGAGTGGACGAAGATGGACTTCTATAACATATCCTTCTGGATTATCCATAAAATATCGTTCAAGGATGTCCATGAGATATTGTTCACATATATCTATTAGATGTTGTTCAGTTACATCTACAAGATATCCACAAGGATTCCATAAGACATTGTTCACAAATATCCAAAAGATATGTTATAGGGATAACAATAAAATTATCATTGAGGAATAAGGAAAACTGTTTAAATATATTGATATTGAAAATTGATACTGTACTCTGTATTCATTTTATATTTGCTTCGGATATTCATAGCCATCTATAGAATATCTTCTAATTGATGTCCATTCCCAGATAACACATAATATCCTAAGGATATCCGTTTCATGTCCAGTTCTTGTCGGAATATCCCCGGATTTGAAATGGATGTCCATCGATATGTGTAATGTATATCTTTCAGAAGATATTTTATGGTTAGCCATAACCCTGCTAACATGTTTACATCTCATGCATGTACCAAGTACGTCAAAACTATAGATGGACCAGAGACCTTGCCGAGCGGTGAATTTGTTATACTCATGCTAAAATCGGATAGAGGTCTCCTTTATATCATGAAGTGAGATCGCCGAGATTTAGCTTTTTGTAAATCCAGGGTACATCCTAGAAAGATTTTCCATAGAGGTCAACAACCGATTTACCGGTTACGCATGCTGATGGGAGGTACCAAGAATATGCGTTCTATGCTTACTTTTTCATTGAATGCTTTCTTTCATTGGTGAAACTAGTGCCCATTTTTTGTATCATCACCGAAAGAAGATTTCTAAAACGAATATTGAACATTCCACAAAAAAAAAAACACTAAGTAAATCAGTCTTTGTAATGTATCACTCTGTATTTATAGTCTGTCTGCAAAAACTAGCACGAACTCGGCCAGTGCTTTTTTATAATGCACCTTAACTATCGCTGCTGTAAAGGAATTTAGTAATATATAGGAAAACGAATAAATTGTTTCATTTTGATTCCTTCGAGATATTACAGTTTGGCGACGAGGATGAGATTCTTTTTTTTATAGTTATACTGCACCGGAAATTGTCGGTCAACAGTTTAAATAGTATAGTGCCCGCAGTTTTTATTTTCCATTGTGAATAATAAAAATTACTTCGTTCATTGGACATTTGCGAGAATTTAACCCAAGTATTTGTGACTGGCGTATCTTTAAGAAACAATTGTCACAGTACTTCATCGCAAATAAAGTGGAAGATGCAAATACCGAACGTGCATTATTATTAAATAGTTGCCACGAAAAGAGTTCAGAATTGTTGGAAGTTTGTGCATACCGTCACAGCCTGAAGAAAAAACGTATGAGGAATTGGTGATTTGATACTCTTTGTTCTTCGACACAGTTAGTTTTTCCAGATAGGCAAACATTTTATTGTACTGTTAAATCTAAGGATGAAAGTGTTCAAGAATGGGCAGCTCGTATAAGACAACTTGCTTGTAAATGTGAGTTAAAATCGATTGAACTGAACACTTCACTGCGTGACCGTTTCATAATGGGTTTCGAAAAAGGACCCATAACCAACCGACTTTTTGAGGAAAAAGAAGATGGGCTTACTTTCGAAAAGTGCATTGAAATTGCATGTGATAAAGAAGCAAGTAATAAAGTTCGCGATATTTTCGGTCTGAAAATTAAATAAGAACCGAATTTTTTTTCGAATTGTAGCGAAAAAGCAGCAGAGTGGTACTGGTAACAAAAAGGTTGGTGGCTAGTTATATATGTATACATAATCTTTAGTCACGTATTATGTCTCTATTGTTTAGCTAACTAGCATGTATTAAATTACTTTGAAAACCTATATATATGGGACAATTATGCTTAACCGGGATTCTGTACTGAACGGTTACATGCATTAGATCGAATAATCTTGTAAACCACCAAACTGTACTCTGATTTAAGAAATATAGTATTTTTTAAAAAAGCGATTGTTGAAATCAAAACCAAAACTGGCGCAGTCGGTAGGATAGTGAAAGTGCAATTTCATCGAGAAACCACTTCAGCAGAGCTGTTAATTCACAGTCCACAACACAACTTGATCCAGCAGTCCAAGAGTCCAGCAGTCCAGATTTCCCTCAGCGAAGTTCGTCGATACCAACGAGGTGAGTCGAGTTTCCTGTTGTACCTCCTGATTTTTCTATCATAGAGATTTCAAAGGAACCCTAGGTTAGGAAAACGGAACAGAACAGAATTTTAAACTGCCACAACACAGTTTGAATGAAAAGAATTGATACGAATCAATTCAAAACCAAAGCAAACAAAGATTTTAATACAGATTAGAATCAAAGTAGAATAGAAAAATAGTTTAGTAAGTGAACTCTTGTGAGACTATTTGGCGCGAAACATTTAGACTCGTAAAGTACGAATCTAAAATAGTTTATGACAATAATTAAAGAAATTACCAATTCACTATCTTCATTGATAATTTCAGATAACAATATGACACATGAAATAAATTACACATTATTTAAAATTTACTCTGATACCATTCCTACATTTGATGGATCCTCTGACACACTAGAAATATTCATCAACGCAGCAGAGAAATTTCATACCCAATACTACAGTAATGACGCGACTTTGAACCAATGCATAATTAGCATCATTCTTAGTAAATTAAAAGACAGACCGCCACTTTTGATTAGCTCTCGAACAGAATTAAATGAATGGTTATTATTGAAAAATGAATTAGGAAACACATTTGGTGACAAATTAAGCCTTGATAACTTGGAACAACAATTATTCACTATGATTCCACACAGGAATGAACACCCTCTTGACTTTGCAAAAATAATTCAAGTATTAAGAAGTAAAACTATTTTCAAAATCAATTCGAATATAGAAATTGATGCCCCAACAAAAATAATTCATATCAGACAAATTGAGTCACAAGCACTTAAAGTATTTCTTAGAAATCTGAACATTAGAGTACAAGACAAATGTCTAGTGCAACACCCTGATTCATTGGAAGAAGCAATTAATATCGTATTAGAAGATGAGAATTTCAGACAAATTCAAAATCTGACTATGCAGTATCAAACAGCACAAAAATCAAACTCACAAAGAAGTATGATACAGACTCATACATCACAAAAGCCCACACAATGGCAAATGATTCCAAATCAAATAAATAAAAGAAGCACAATGCAACAACATAACCCATCACAATGGAGTCAAAATCAAACATTTCCAAGTCAACCAGTTAATATACAACCACAAAAGGTCAAACAAAAATTCTTTACAAACAAACAAGTATTTGGACAACCAAATAATGTCTGGAAACCACAAAATAAACAATTTCAAAATATACAGACACCCATGTCCACCACGTCAAAAAATCTGACAGCTCGTAAGCCAATAACGAATATTTTCAAAACGCAAAACCCTAATCACAATTGGACAAGTGAAGAACTTCACACACAGAATTGCGATATTACGCCACAATTATATTCAAGTAATACAACGAATTTACTACAGCAACAACTATTCCCACCATTGGAAATACCAATCGAACAAGATGACGTATTACAAATTCCTGAAAATATTGATGATCTTGATGAACAAGAAATAGAAGAAAATGAAGATGAAATAAATTTTCATTTCCAGCCTCTCTGGAAAGAAACAACATAATTGAATTACATTCAATAACAGTGAATGGATTACCGTATATAAAGATACAAAATCCACCAATTAAATTACTAATAGATACAGGATGCCACACATCCATGATAAACCTTTTATAGCAGAAAAATATTTTTCCCATTATATTTACAAAGAACCTTCTCAATTAAAATCTTCATTAGGTGAAAAAACCGTTGAGAATAGAGCAAAAATTCCAGCCTTTTCAGAATTTAAAAGTGAACAGCAAATTGAATTTCTTTTGTTCCCATTTCATGAATTTTTTCATGGAATTCTTGGAGTAAAAGAATTAAAAAATCTAAATCTGAACATTGACTTTCCAAACCAAATTTTATACTCAGATAATATAGAAATACCGTTTTTCTATAGACAACCAGAAGAAACTCAGTATACAATTGAAGTACCAGCGTACGGAAGTATTATTCAAAAATTCCCAGTAATAATACAGCAAGGAGAAATAATAATACCAAAAATGGATATTAATAATTTTGAAATTCCAGAAACTTTAACTATTGCAGAAAATTTTAGAGCACCTTTTGAAATACGAATACGAAATAAAACGAATAAAATCATAGCAGTAACTTTATATTCACCATTCCCTTGTTATACGCTTAATAAGGAACAATATGAGATTTATAACATTGACCAAATATTGCCAATAAAACAAAATCCTGAAACGAAATATCTAGCAAATAAAATTCGAACATCACACATGAACAAAGAAGAAGAAAAAGCTATAATAAAATTATGTACAGAATACAAAGATTTATTCTATGACGGAAATAAAAAACTTAAATTTACAAATGTTATCAAACACGACATAAAAACAACTGATGAAATACCTATACATACAAAATCATATAGATTTCCTCATTGTCATAAAGATGAAGTAAAAAGACAAATTGATAAAATGTTGTATGATGGAATTATACAACCTTCCATATCCCCATGGAGCTCTCCAATTTGGATTGTACCTAAAAAACTAGATGCTTCAAAACAGAAGAAATGGAGAATTGTCGTCGATTACAGAAAATTGAACGAAAAAACAATTGATGATCGCTATCCAATCCCAAATGTCGATGATATACTAGACAAACTAGGGAAATGCAACTATTTCTCGACCCTAGACTTAGCATCGGGATTTCACCAAATAGAAATGAACCCGAACTCAGTTCAAAAAACAGCATTTAACGTAGAAAATGGACATTACGAATATCTTCGAATGCCCTTTGGTTTAAAAAATGCCCCGGCAACATTTCAAAGAGTCATGGATCATGTACTCAACGACCTTCAGAATAAAATATGTTTAGTCTATATTGATGACATTATTATGTTTTCAACATCATTACAAGAACATATAAATTATTTAAAACAAGTCTTTCAAAAATTAAGAGAAGCAAAACTCACTATACAACTTGATAAGTCAGAATTCTTAAAGAAAAATGTAGAATTTCTTGGACATGTTATAAGGAATAAAACCTAACCCTGATAAAATAAAGGCAATACAAAAATTTCCTTTACCTAAAACAGCGAAAGAAATAAAATCTTTCCTTGGACTTCTAGGATATTACAGAAAATTTATTAAAGATTTTGCACACATAACAGAACCATTTACAAAATGTTTGAAAAAAGGAGAAAAAATCATTCATGATGAAAAATTCATAGAAACATTTGAAAATTGTAAAAATCTATTGACTAATGACCCGATATTACAATATCCGGATTTGTCAAAACCATTCATTTTAACAACAGATGCATTAAACCTAGCAATAGGAGCTGTTTTGTCACAAGGACCAATAGGAAATGATAAACATATAGCCTATGCATCAAGAACTCTAAATTCATCTGAACAAAATTACTCTACAATAGAGAAAGAACTTTTAGCAATTGTAAATTTTTTTAAATACTTTAGACCATACTTATTTGGAAGAAAGTTTACTATTATTACGGACCATAAACCACTCGAATGGCTTTTTAATCTAAAAGACCCAAGCTCAAGACTAGTCAGATGGAGACTACGTTTAGAAGAATACAATTATAAAATATTATACAAAATAGGTAAACAAAACGTTGTAGCGGATGCTTTATCCAGATTTGAAATAAATCCCTTAGAGAACCAATCAATATTAGGAAATATTGATGCCCAAGAAAACAAACTTGAAAAAGACTTTCCGGAAATATTTAAAGAAAGTTTCGAAATCCCTCAACTAGATACTATTGATCTAGATGACTTACTTACAATAGACAATCCTCAGAAAAATAAAATCAATATTATATCTGATATTGTTATCCAACCTCCTAAATCAGCTAGTTCAAATGAAACACAACATTCAAATCAAGAAGATCCAATTTTTGAAATGCCTATTACAGAACAAGAATTGAACAAATTTAAAAATCAAATTATATTAAGAGTTAGCCCAGATACTATAACTCCTAATGTAACAATAGAAAAATTCTTTGACAAAATAAGATTACAAATAATTATTCCAAAAATAGACTTCATACAAAACCTAATCCAATTGATTAAAGAATATATTCAACCTAAAACGACATATGGTATAATTATTCAAGAAGAATTGAAACCAGTTGTTATAACCACAATTGAAAAATATATTAAAAACGCGGCGTTTAAGCTAATACAGAGTAATCTTTTATTGAAAGATATAATAAAAAAGGAAGACCAACAAGAAAAAATTAAATACCATCATGAAACAAAAACTATACATAGAGGAATTAAAATGAGACAAAATTATCTTTATCAAAAATATACTACTGGCCTGATATGATTAATGATATAACAAATTACATTAATACATGTGAATACTGTCAAACTTCAAAGTATGAAAGACACCCTAACGAAATAAAATTTAAAGCAACACCAATAGGAGACTATCCTTTTGATCATATCTATATTGACATACTATCAATCGACTCAAATTCCTAACAATTATAGACAGTTTTTCAAGATTTGCACAAGCATATCCAACTTATGCCAATGCCCTAAATGTCCTAGAGGGAATATTAAAATTTATTACACATTATGGCATACCTTCAAAAATAACCTGTGATCCAGAAAGTGAATTTAAAAATAAAATCATAGAAGATTTTTGCGAGAATTATCATATACAACTACATTATGTAATAGCAAAAACCCCAAATAGTAATAGTCCAATAGAGCGACTTCACTCAACAATCAGGAACTCAGGATTCTCAAACAAGAAAATCCAAAACGACCACTAGTAACCCAAATGCTATATGCCATTCTAGGCTATAATAATACAATTCATTCAGCAACAAAGTATACACCATTCCAAGTAATAAAAGGAAACTTAAACTATACAAACCCATACGATATGACTACAGAAAAAATAACAACAGATTATTTGCTGAAACACTCACAAAAAAAAGTAAATAAAAGTAATGAATGAACTCATTAAACAAAATAATGAGAAAGCTAAAGGCGTATTACAGAAAATAAACGAAAATAGGAAAGAAGCCCCCGAATTAGACATAACACGACCAGCTTATGTACAAGACAAAGCAAGAAAGAACTTTTATCCAAAATATAAAAGAATACAACCGGTAGAAAACTTAGACAATAAAGTCAAAACAAATAAGACAACTTATCATAAAAATCAATTAAAACCTCAACGAAAAATTATTGTTTCAGATGATACTGTTACTCATCCTGAACATCCTCATACTGACTCAGGAACAGAAACTCCAAATAATCCAGAGTAAAACCTTAATGAATCCTATGCTATCATTCTCCCTTGGACAACCAAGAATAACTACAAGGAAACATACATTTTTAAAATACCTCGATTTAACGAATTTTCGTGAACCTCTGATACAATTAGAAAATAATAGTCAATTAATTGCGAAACATATATCGGTACGAGATGAATTGTACCCTCAACTTGAACATATGTACCAACACTTTTTACATTTATTAAATCAAGCTAATACACAATTTGCAAGTATTAGACCCCAACCATATAAAAGACCTAAAAGAGGACTTATCAATGCCGGAGGAAGAATTCATAAATGGCTTTTTGGTACATTACATGATGAAGATGGCGAAAGGTATGACTATGCTATTTCCCAGTTAACCGAAAATCAGAAAACGTTACATCATGATCTAAAAAACTATATATCAGTAACACAAGATTTCATGAACAAAACACTTTCTAATCTTCAGAAAAAAATGAATAATCAAAAAGAAGTTACAAATCAAATTCAAAACATAATAAAGAGCTTAAATAAATATACTCTATTTTTACGATTACAAAATTCCCTAGATACCATGATAATAGATTGTCAAATAATAATATCTATTCTTAATAACATTGAAGATGCGATACTATTTGCCGAATTAAATACTATCCATAAAATAGCGTAACGCTATTTTATGGATAGTATTTAATTCGGCAAATAGTATCGCATCTTCAATGTTATTAAGAATAGATATTATTATTTGACAATCTACCGTTAGATGAACTACAACTAATGATTTCCAGTATATTTAAACTGTATAATAATGGATTACCAATATTTGATAATATCCAATCATATTATAGACTATTAAAATCAGAAGTTCAATATAACAGAGATCATATACTGTTCATAATTAATTTTCCGATCCGGGATGAAACTCTATATGAAAATTATCACTTGTACCCAATTCCTATAAGAAACCAAACCATTATACCAATTAAACCCTTTATGGTCCTTAACTCGACTCATCACCATTATGCCGATGAGACCTGCATACAAATCGAAGATAGTTGTATCTACTATGTGAAAGACCAAATTATGAATGCCGCCTGTATTCCCAGTACACTCACAGGACATCAGAAGCAACCCTGTAGAACTATTGATATCCAACTCACCCATGATGTAGTGGAACCAATCAATAATGACTATATCGTAGTAATTCCACTACATAAAATCCGTATGGAAACAAAATGTTATGAGCATGGTTTTGAAGAACTCACAAATGCCCAATTGGTACACATCCCGTACCTATGCCAAATAACAATCAATAAAAAGACATATCGTAATCAAGAATTCCGAATGGGAGGAACACCACTTCAACTACCCCAATTGGAAGTAATTAATATGTACCCCGAAGGACATCAACCCTTGAAGATGCCCGAAAAAATAAACCTGGACGAGCTGATACAAATTCAGAAATTAGCCGACAGAACCCAAATCCATGACCTGCAAGAAATCCAAATGGAACCGCAAACTAGTTATACGATTTACATTGTATTTGTTATTTTCCTGATTGCTATTGTCCTCATTTTATGTAGAAAATCTTTACAGAAACAAAAGATTAAAATATTTAAATACTTTCAGTCTGCACGGCCTGAAAATAATGATAATGAATTATCTACTTTTAGCACAACGGAAAATAACACAGAGGTATTATTTTCGTCTTAGGATGGAGGAGTTATATATGTATACATAATCTTTAGTCACGTATTGTTTAGCTAACTAGCATGTATTAAATTACTTTGAAAACCTATATATATGGGACAATTATGCTTAACCGGGATTCTGTACTGAACGGTTACATGCATTAGATCGAATAATCTTGTAAACCACCAAACTGTACTCTGAATTAAGAAATTTAGTATTTTTTAAAAAAGCGATTGTTGAAATCAAAACCAAAACTGGCTTCAACCGTTTTTCTGCAACTAACAATGGATTTAATAATTCGGACAGCCATTTTGATGGGCCATCCACCTCCAGTGGTCAAAGTTCTTCAACTCATTTTCCAGGAAACTTCCAGGCCAATGTAAGTACAGAAATTGTGTTTGTCATCTGTGCGGTATTGAAGGCCATTTGGCGTCACAAAGTGTTGAAAAAACGCGAAAACACACCGTAAAAACACAATAATAACAATTTCTCTGAAACAATTGATCAACTTTTTGTAATGAATACTAGAAATTTTGAACCGATTTCAATGCATGTAAATGTAAATGGTAAAAGTATATAGTTTGAGTTGGATACCGGTGCCAGCTTAAGTTTAATTTCTAAAGAATTACGAGATAAATATTTCCCTGAGGTTGAAATTATTTCCACTGATAAGATATTTTCGACTTATACTGGAAATAAAATGTATACTATTGGAAAATTTCTCGTTGATATTTTTTATAATAATATTACTGAACAAATATTTTTGTATGTTATAAATAATGCAAGTCCTCCTCTGTTAGGAAGAGACTTCTTCAACAAGTTTCATTTGAGTATAAATAAATTAAATGATGAGGAAACTATACTAAATAAATTTTACGATGAGTTTCCATCAGTTTTCAGTGGGGAATTAGGGCTTTTCAATAAAGGACATATTCATTTGAAATTGAAGGAAAATACTCAACCTAAGTTTTTCAAAGCAAGAAATTTACCATTTTCTTTGAAAGATGCCGTTGAAAAAGAAATAAATAGACTGGTAAAATCTAATGTCCTGTTGTATATAGTGATTATGACACCCCTGTACTTCCTGTACTTAAACGTAACGGCAAAGTACGTTTGTGTGGTGATTATAGTTTAACTTTGAATCCGAATTTGGAAATAAATAAATTATTTCCTCTTCCAAGAATCGAATAATTGTTTGTGAAACTACAGGGTAGTCAAATTTTCACTAAACTCAATTTGTCGAATGCATATCAGCAAGTGTTACTTTCGCCAGAATCTAAAATGTTAGTACACATAAGGGTCTGTTTGGTTGTATCGACTCCCCTTTGGAATTCATTCTAAGCCATCAAAATTTCAAAAAATTATAAACACCTTGTTTGATGGTTTGGAGGGCGCAATTTTTTGTTGAAAGCGTAACCTATGTAGGTTTCGTAATAGATAAAGAAGGTCTGCACACTTGTCAAGATAAAATTGATGCAATTGTTGGGGCTCCTGTATCACAAGACATTACTCAATTAAAATCTATATTGGGTTTGATAAATTATTAAAATAACTTTATACCCAATGCATCTACTGTATTACAACCATTATATAAACTTTGTAAAAAAAATGTACAGTGGAATTTTGACGAAAGTTGTTTACAATCTTTTAAAAAGGTTAAAGATATTTTGAGTTCTGCTGAAGTTTTAGTCCATTTTAACCCTTCATTGCCCATTTATTTAGCCGTGGATACATCTCAATACGGCGTTGGAGCAGTAATTTGCCATTGTGTGTGTCAATAATGTGTAATAATAGTAATATTCATTTCATAATAAGACATATAAAAATGTATAGGAATAGTCAAATATATAGACCAATAGCCTTCGCATATGCTCAGGAAAAAAAATTTTTATCAATATTTGTTTCATAAAAGATTTGTTTTATTTACTGATCATAAGCCTTTAGTTGCTATTTTCAATCCAAAAAAAGGTATACCTATTTATGCTGCAAATAGGCTACAACGGTGGGCTTTGATTCTAGCAAATTTTTAATATGATATCCAGTACATTATATCTCAAGATAATTTTGCAGATTTTTTGTCTCGATTGCCTCTGAGAAACGATACTGATGATGATGATTCTTCATTTGTTTTAAATTTCGTTTCAAATAATCAAGATTCACCGATAGATTGCAGAGCAATAGGTCAGTTTTCTCAGGAAGATCCTATTCTTGAGCAAGTTTATTATTTTGTTAAAAATGGTTGGCCTAGAAGAGTGAATACTAAATTGAAACCTTATTTAGATAATAAATACTCATTTTCTTTTATCCAAAATTGTCTTATGTTCGGAAATAGGGTGGTAGTACCAGAATATTTACAGGGAGACATATTAAAAATATTACACGTTTCACACATGTGAATAGTTAAGACTAAAAGCTTGGCTCGTTACTATGTATGTTGGCCAAATTTAAATTGGGATATAGAGAAAACAATTGTTGCTTGTATCATGTTCAATGAGCAGAAATAATCCACCAAAAGCTTCTCTATCAAATTGAGAGTATCCAAGTGGTCCTTGGTCCAGGACCCACATTGATTATTTAGGTCCTATTTCAAGTAAACATATTTTGGTAGTTGTGGACGCTTTTACGAAATGGCCAGAAGTTTTTGTGGTAAATAGTACCGGAAGTATAAATACTATTCGGGCATTAAGAAGTTTATTCGCAAGGTATGGTTTTCCCAAAGTTTTAGTTTCAGATAATGCTTCATACTTTTCATCAGAAGAATTTAAATATTTTCTTAGGTACAACGGAGTTGAAATCAAGCATAGTCCGCCATACCATCCTGCAACAAACTCGGCAGCAGAAAATTTTGTTAAAACAATAGAAAATTATTTGTTTAAGTCAAAAAATTCTGGTCGAAACACAAATGATTTGGATTTATTAATAAATAGATTTCTCTTAGATTATAGAAACACTCTACATTGTTCAACAAGGACTCACTCCTGCTAAATTAATGTTAGGAAGAAATTTAAGAAGTAGGTTAGATTTATTATTACCAGTAGATGAATTTAAAAATAGTGACGAAATTTCCTCCAAAGTCAGTACAAACTCAATGAAAATACTATGGAGGAAAACGAAGCAAAATTTTTTGAAATGGTGATTTTGTATTAGTTAAAGATTGCAGAGGATTAAAAACTAACTGGATCAAAGGCATTATAAATAAAAAAATTGGTTCAAGAACATACTGTTACGAGATTGATAAAATCCCCCTAGCAACGACACATTGTTTGATCGGGACGATCAAAATTGAGAGGGGGGTAATGTTATGAGATTGATGAAATCCCCCTAGCTGCGTCGATGAGTCGACTCGCAAGCGTATCGTCGATAACTACTCCCTTGCAAATCGTAGTCGATTTTCGGTATGGAATATTCCGGATAACCGAACCGTCGCGTCGCGAAGCATCTGGTGCACAGCTGGACTATATAAAGCGAGAGTTGAGGTAAGTTGAATTAATTAAGAAGATTAAGAAGTTTCATGAAGAGAAGTTATGACTAAGAAGAATTTATGAAGAAGTGATAAACCGTTTTTTTTGAAGAAGTATATAAGTGTTTGGAATATTTAGCTAGTTGTATTGTTGTATAGATCTAAGTGTTATATTAGTCAGTGAAGTAGTTGTATGTTTTTATTGAAGTTAGAAAATAAACAGTTTAGTAGTGTGCTCGGCATTATTATTTAGCAAATCGTAACAGTGGTGTCCAAAGCGGGATATTAGTGAAAAACAGAAACTATTTATGAACTATTTATGGTGAGTACGAGTACATCGTACGATACGATGGAGGACATTGGGTTTATCCAAAATCAATTTTCTGATTTGGAAAGAAGGCGCCAGGAGGAAACACAAGAAGAGAAAAAGCGGCACCAGGAGGAAAAACAAGAACAAGAAAATTAAAAACAAGAACGAGAAGAAGCACTCCAGAAAATTCTCGAAGAACAGAGAAATGAACGAGAAGAGGCACTCCAGAAAATTCTCGAAGAATAGAGAAATGATCGAGAAGATGAAAAGAAAGAACGAGAAGAGATCCTCCAGAAAATTCTCGAACAACAAAAGAATGAATTGGAACGAATAGAAAACAAAGGAAAACAGACTTCCAGAAGGTTCTGGAACATCAAGACAAGTTCTTTCTGTAGGGTTTGTCAAAAAAACATTAAATAGGAATGACCCTGTATTGTATATTATTATATTTTCTAATATATTTATGTAATGGAAACGTTACATACATGAATCACATCTGCACTCGAATGACGAATGACGAATGAGTAATTTTATTTTTAGTCAGTCATTAGTTGTCCTTCTACAAGTGTAAAAGTGAATTTATTTAATAAATACAGTGAGTCTACCTGAACTGGTTGTTTAGATTTGATGCCCGAAGTACAAATGTAGGAACTGAAAAAAGAACTGAAAGAAGAACTGAAAGAAGAACTGAAGGAAGATGTCAAGAAAATTGACGATGATTTTAATAAGAAATTCGATACGGTGCAAGAAGAGATGAAAGGACTAGAAAATCAGATAGTACTCCTCAAGAACCAAGATCATCGAGACAGGGTTGCCACATCAGGAATTTCCGTAAAACCACCGACTTTTGATGGGCAGTCTTCTTGGTCCATGTATCGCCGACAATATGAAGCTGCAGCAGTGGCTAATGGATGGGGCGAAGAAGAAAAAGCTACGGCACTTATAGTAGCTTTGAGAGGGCCAGCTTCGGGTATGTTGCAGACGATACCCATCGAACAGCAAAATAAATATAAATACCTGAGTACTGCATTAGAGTTGCGGTATGGCGATCAACATCGAGAACAGCTGTATCGGGCTCAAATGAAAACGCGCACTCAGAAATCAGGTGAGAGTCTGCAGGAATTTGAATCAGATGTGAGACGCCTCATTCAGCTGGCTCACCCAGAAACACCGGGAGATTTCAAGCAACAGTTAGCGGTGCAGTTATTTACAGATGGACTGAAAGACACCGAAATCCAAAGGACTCTGCGATTGACTCACTTCAAAAGGAGTACCGATGCCTTGGTACGTTCTCTAGAAGTGGAGGCAGCCTTCAACACCCACGAGGCCGAAAGTACGAGCAGTAGCAATAGAAGAACCCGAACAACAATCAGGCGCAGTTACTAGTTCATTCGAGAAAGTTCTGGATGAGATCAAATCTTTGAAAAGCGGAATGAGCACTCAGAAGAACAGGGCGTGCTATACATGTGAAAAATTGGGACATCTTATAAAGACTGCAGAGTAAGAATGCCACCACGTTCGCAATCACCTATGAGGACAAGATCTTCCAGAGAGTCCTCAAGAGGGCGGCAGGAAATCTAGAATTAGCCAGCATATCGGGGCGCATGCTGGCTAGCAATAATGGAGCCCCCAGGGTCATCCCTATTAACAGGCTAAGAAGAACAACCGATAGCATTACCATTTCAGGAAAATTGAACGAAATAGACGTCGTTTACACCGGTGCTGCAGTTTCGTTGGTACGCAGTGACATTCTTTGGCCAGAAAGCGTGAAAACTATCTCTTCAAACCTTGAGATTACACTGATTCTTGGGCGACTCACCATCACAAATTCCGTGTACGTCGCAGATATAGAAGATGAATTCATACTTGGGATGGATTTAATTAGTGACTACGGGTTTTCATTTGACAATGAAGAGAGGATCATGGAGTTTGGAGGAGAAGAATTTGTCCTCACAACTCCAATAGACAGGACGATGTCTGTGAAACTGCGATTATTGAAAACCGTGAAAATTCCTAGATTTTCGGAGAAAGTAGTTTATGCTACATTAGATGGAGACCCTGGAATAGTACAGCCATGTGTTGAATCACCTAGCAAATTGGTTCTTGCACGAGCCCTAGTAAAGACAAAACATGTTATTCCTGTGAGAGTTGCCAACGTGAATCCCGAAGAAATAACAACTAAAGAATGCGATATCATTGGAATATGTGAACCTATTTCATGGGTAGCAAACTATGATTCAAGTGTCCACCAGGAAAGAAAGGAAGCCTCAAAAAGTGTTATGACAGTTCTTGAAAAATCATTTGAACACTTGTCGACGAAAGAATTGAGAGCTGCTAAAAATTTCATCAGAAGTGAAAGCGACATCTTTGATTCAACGACAGCAGAAAGAACTAACCTGGTCAAACACAGGACCGATACTGGCCAAGCCTATCCGATTCGGCAACCACCAAAAAGAGTTCCATTTGCCAAACAACAAGAGGTGGAAGAGCTTGTTGACAAGATGGTGTGATTGAAGAATCATCGAGCCCTTGGTCTGCACCTGTTGTGTTAGTTTCTAAGAAGGATGGATCCACGAGATTCTGTGTGGATTATAGAAAATTGAATGATGTTACGAAGAAGGATAGCTACCCTTTATCAAGGATTGACGACACATTAACAACTTTAGCAGGTTCACGTTGGTTCTCAACCCTAGATCTGAATAGCGGACATTGGCAAGTGGGCATACATGAAGATGATAAGGAAAAGACAGCATTTTCAACTGGAAGCAGACTTTATCAGTTTACGGTTATGCCTTTTGGATTGTGCAATGCTCCAGCAACATTCGAAAGACTTATGGAGCTGGTCCTGCGTATGCCACTTTGAAGACTTGCCTAGTATACTTCGACGACTTTTTGGTCATCGGAAAGACATTTGAAGAACATCTGCAAAACTTACGAGAAGTACTACAACGATTCAGGAATGCCAACCTTAGAATCCCCAGAAATGCTCATTGTTCCAGAAAGAATTGGATTTGTTGAGCTTAGTTTATGTAAATGCAGGGTGAGGTAACGCAAGAAAATAAGGTGAGGTAATAGAAATATGTGGTTCACAAAAAGCAACGAAGAATATATATTTTGTACGCTGCACTGCAGTGATAACCAGCACTCATAGAAGGTCAACCAATATACCACTCAAGATTTTCACAATGCACACCAGTCGTCTGAACTTGGAATACGTTTGGGTAGAGGTGAGAACGCAACGCAGAAACTTGAAATTTGATCTACTTTTGCGTTACCTTTCGTTTCATATCTTACCTTACGTTTTATTATGAACGTGTCTACATGATTCATGTAGTTTAAATTTCTTACGTTCATACGTTACCTTACCTTACGTTTACATAAACTAGGCTTTATTGTGTTAATGTCAAGTAGACATTGTCATTCTTGTATAGGTCAAGGCACTATGCTTATTCATTTCTTTTTCCATTATCGCTCATTCACTTATAAGGAAAATATCTGAACATTTTTTTAATTCATCACAATTGAGAAATACTTAAAATTCTCCAGTGAACAGATATATCAGTACAAATCACAAAACTTTTAACAAAAAAAAAATATGGACCAGAAATAAAATATGCAATATTTTTGTCTGGTATTGTTAGTCACAAACCCAATCAATAACTAAAAAGAACAGTTCCACAATAAAAATTTAGTAATATTTCAAACCAAGTGTATTATAACAAAAAAGCTCTTGTCGATGTGGCTCGTCTTCAGAAAGTGTATATAACTTCTACTTTTCATATATCCATAGTTTCACAAACACAAAAGATACGTTTCTTCACAAATAACTTCTCTCATGAGACTTAAGAAACCTTTCGTGATATACTTATATCAAACAAATTTTACAAGGGTGTTGTTAACAAGGAAAATAGGATACAATTACCGCTATTGCAAATTGTCACATTTGAAATTCAAATGATGTATCGATCGGTTGGAGAATCGGTGAAATGCAGTGGTCGACTTGTAAGGGTAAAGGGAATGGGGAAAACTATTGTTGAAGAAGACTGAGTAGTGATTTTTTATGAGGCCATATTTCAATCTACCTCCAAAAATTAACTTTCGACGAAAATAAAATCCTAAGGTTGAGAGGCATCTTCTAACGGCGATAGAACCATTCAAAATGCCTTATTTTCTATGAAATAATTGTGTGAACCATTTGTGGAAATATGTCTTTTTGTATGAAATTCCTGTATATTGCTTTTTTCATAGGAAATAAGACATTTTGAATGGTTCTATCACCGTTTGAAGTTGCCTTTTATCCTATGATTTTTGTCGAAAGTTTATTTTTGGGTGTAGATGGAAATATAACCTTTTGAAAAATCACTCTTCGACTGTAGCGCATAAGTCGGGTGATGTCGATTAGTGAGCCATAAGTAACAGTCATAGGAACTTGGAACTGATTCTTCAATCGTCTTTTAATAATCTTCTTCATGTCTAGTTGAAAAGCATGTTTTGTGCAAAACTTTTTGATAGCATGGATATATATAGGCCGAGCACACTACTAAACTGTTTATTTTCTAACTTCACTATAAACAAACATACAACACTTCACTGACTAATAAAACACTTAAATCTATACAACAATACAACTAGCTAAATATTCCAAACACTTTTGCTTTTTATCACTTTCTAATCTTCTTAAATAATTTTCTTCATCAAAAATTCTTCTTAACCCTCGCTTTATATAGTCCAGCTGTGCACCAGATGCTTCGCGACGCGACGGTTCGGTAATCCCAAATATTCCATACCGAAAATCGTTTACGATTTTCCAGGAAGTAATTACCGACGAACCGCTAGCGAATCGACCCAGCGGCGCAGCTAGGGGGATTTTATCAATCTCGTAACATTATCCCCCTCTAAATTTTGATCAACCAATGTGTCGTTGTCTCCATTATAACGTATGAGTCTTTCTAGGTGAACGACCTTCATTTTCGCTCTCGGGCTGCGTTGAATTCTATAGACCACGTCGTTTATTCTTTTCACTATCGTATATGGTATTTCCCAAGATGGTGTTAATTTGGGAGAAAATCCTTTCTTACGACGAGGATTGTACAGCCACACTCGATCTCCTTCTTTGAATCCACCAGTATTGGCCTTAAGATCGTATCGAGCCTTCATTTTGTCACTAGTTATCTTCAATCTTTTTCTTGCAAATCCGTGGATCCCATTCAAGCTATCTCGCAGTTCGTCTGCATAATCCTGTACCTCTTTTTCTTCAGAACTTGGTGATCCGAACACCAAGTCACAGGGCAACCGAAGTTCTCTCCCGAAGATGATGCTGGCTAGAATGAGCTTTGTGGAATCGTGCACAGAGGCCCTGTAAGCCATCAAGAATAGTGGAAGATGTCGATCCCAGGTCTTTTGGTGCTCCTCTACTACTTTGGAAAGATGTCCTTCCATAGTCCTGTTGAACCTTTCAACCATGCCATCAGACTGTGGGTGGAGGGCTGTTGTTCTGGTCTTGCTAATTCTCATCAATTCACAAACTTCCTTGAATAAATTTGATTCAAAATTTCTTCCTTGATCGGAATGTAGCTCCATTGGGACTCCAAACCTTGAAAACATGTTATCCACCAGAGCTCTTGCAACCGTAGATGCTTCTTGATTAGTCAAGGCATAAGCTTCAACCCATTTGCTAAAGTAATCCATGGCAACGAGGATGTATTTGTTGCCATCATTCGTCATCGGAAACGGTCCTGCTACATCGATGGCGATTCATTCGAAGGGAGCACCTACATTGTATTGTTCCATCTCTCCTCTCGATCTTGTCTTGGGACCTTTGCTTGCTTCACACTTCAGACATCTTCGGCACCATCTCTCTACATCTTCACGACATTGGACCCAGTAAAATCTCTGCCGTATTTTATCCAAGGTCTTATTCACTCCAAAATGTCCACCTGATTTGCTGCCATGGATCTCCTCCAAGACATCACTTATCCTCGACCTAGGCCCAACCAATTGAGAAATCACTTCTCTGCCGTCGGCTGATTCCCAAGTTCTCTTCAATAGACCATTCTCAACAATCGGGGAATCCCATTGTGCCCATAATGCCTTGAAAGCTGGTGATCGTAAGGAGATTTTCTTCCAGGTGGGTCTTTTCGCTCCGTTTTCCTTCTATCGTAGAAAATCTGCAACGTTTGAATTACTTTCTTGGTCCTTCCTCATTTTCGCTGTGGTCCAATTGTCGTCAACCAATAATCTCACTTGGTTGATTCCTTCGCGACGTTCAATTCGCTCACAATGCTCGCAGGTATCCGAACAAGGTCTTCTGGACAAGGCATCTGCGTTGTTGTGCAATCGTCCTGGTCGATGTTTTATCTTAAAGTGATACTGGTTCAACTCCTCGATCCACCTTGCTACATGTCCTTCTAATGAGGAACTGTCTTCCATATAGATATTTGTGGAAGTGGTCTACAGCCTTGATTATTGCCAATAGTTCCTTCCTTGTTACGCAATAATTTCTTTCTGGTTTGGTAAGTGCCTTGCTGTAAAACTCAATTACTTTTTCTTGGCCATCTTGCTCCTGTGATAGTACGGCTCCAATCCCATCGTTACTGGCATTTGTGTCCAAAACGAAAAGGCCTCTTCTCGTTCATTTTTCTGTTCTTCGAGAATTTTCTGGAGTGCCTCTTCTCGTTCTTTCTTTTCCCCCAACCGACGTGTTTCTTCTTTTTGTTTTCCATTTTCTTGTTCTTGTTTTTCCTTCTGACGCCGCTTTTCCTCTTCTTGCTTTTCCTCCTGGCACCGCTTTTCCTCTTCTTGTTTTTCCTCCTGGCGCCTTCTTTCCAGATCCGCAAATTGATTTTGGATAAATTTCACAATGTCCTCCATCTTATCGTACGATGTGCTCCTCGTATTCACCATAAATAGTTTATAAATAGTTTCAGTTTTCACTTATATCCCGCTTCGAACACCACTGTTACGTTTTGCTAAATAATAGGCCGAGCACACTACTAAACTGTTTATTTTCTAACTTCACTATAAACAAACATACAACACTTCACTGACTAATAAAACACTTAGATCTATACAACAATACAACTAGATAAATATTCCAAACACTTCTGCTTATTATCAATTTCTAATCTTCTTAAATAATTCTCTTTATCAAAAATTCTTCTTAACCCTCGCTTTATATAATCCAGCTGTGCACCAGATGCTTCGCGACGCGACGGTTCGGTTATCCCGAATATTCCATACCGAAAATCGTTTACGATTTTCCAGGAAGTAATTACCGACGAACCGCTAGCGAATCGACCCAGCGGCGCAGCTGCAGCTGGTAAATCCATTTTGTTAACATTACTCGATGTGAGCAATAACACATTGTTCAAAACATGGCTACCAAAACGTGTTTCAGAACAATTTAGTGACGACGATGTTACTTGCATCAATTCATCTGATGGTAAATACACCGTAGCATATTTGGGTCAGACTCAACAAAGCTTTGCTGGTATGAAAACACGATCGTTGGATAAATTCGATCTTATTGAATAATAGGTAATTTTCACATATCATAGGCTAAGTCTAATTATATTATAGGTGTTAATTGTAAGGAAAATATAAAAAGTTTTCATACATTGTTAAACAAACTCTTTGGCGGTTGGCATCATCGAAAGTATATGTGAGTTTTATTGATAAATTCTATTATAGCATACTTATTTCAATAATTTTTCTTTGATTTCAGTTCCATTTTCGAGAAAGATGTGGATGCTGTATGCGAGCCAAAACTGGACCGAAGCTGTAGACATCTCTTCAGCTGTTGAACGATTGACTTCTGAATTGGATGCCACCAACTATGACCTGAGCGTGTGTTATGATGAAAAGCAGATCCAGTTATGTTTGCGTGACGCTGAGAACTTTCAGAAAGGTGTGGATCTTTGTGAGAAATATACAGATGGTTCTTTGGATCTAGATCAACTCTGCGATGCAATGGTTGAATGTGAGCTGAGGAGATTTTTCTACCGTCGCTTGCCATACCTACCTAATAGAATCATCCAAAAGTACCAACTGGATGGCGATGGTAGTGAAATCGAAAATGGCCAAGAAAATCATGACGGTGAAGAAGAAGTTATATTAGATTGTTTGTATATACCTAAGACTAATTGAATTGTAAGCTAGTGATATCTGAATAAAAAACATAAAATAGTTCATACATGTTTTATTTAACTATTCCTCTTTTACAAGAATAAAGAAAGAAAAAAATCAATACAAAATAATGAAAAATGTGTTTGTCTTCAATATCTGCTGTGAACTGATCCGTCCAATGCATTGTATGTCAAGAATGTATCATGTAGAATGAGTGCATATACTTTGGTGATGGCTGGGAAGTTGACTTTCCTAGTTTCAAACTCGAGCTCAATATCAATAGTTGATGATTTTGTGGCATTCGGCTATGTGAACAATCGATGATGAATAGTGGATGTTGTCGAAATTCCCCAATGTCCATGAGAGGTTTACTCATATCTTTATCATAATAACTTCGTTGAAAGTTCTCATAGGCATAATATGCTGAAGTATCAAGTTTCTTATCGAAATCCAAATTTCACCGTTCATATGGGTATACTTCAGAGTTCAAGTACACACGAATGTTATTGATATCAGCAGTTGTGAATTTAGTGATGTCCTTTGTCCTGTCTTCAGACGTGGTAGTGCTTTGGAATCCAATGATGATATAACAAGGTGTTTCAAGGGCGTTGGTTGTCTTGATAGCCCATTTGTCTGAAGATGTGCCACGTAGTGATGGAAGTTCATAGAGATCCCACATGCGATAAGCCAACTTGATTTTAGCATTCAGACCACTTTTGTTGATTCTATCCAAAAGTTTGAGCTTGTGCTTATCTTCTGGCACTATGTGTCTTATTTTCCACTCAATTTTATTAATTTCCAAATCAGCATCAACCTCACCAATATATGAGTTCTTGAAAGATCGAGCGATTATTAAGATCATTTCTTGTTTGGCATTCAAGATACTTTTGTTGTAATCTTCAGCGAAACCCATCAAATATTTTAGTGATAATTTGCAACTGAATACATGACTGGTTGTATCCAAGATATCCTGTTTAGTTTCCGAAAGTCCCCATCCATGTGTTTTCCCAAATGAAATCATAGTCTCATTGTAGATGTTATCCCCGGCTTCCTGACGACAGCAACTTGTTCACCACCCATTTCGTAGCGAATTTCATCAAAAAGGAAAACAATAGTATTGTTCGAAAGATAACATGATTTCGTTTCATCTTTAGGTGTGAATTTACCCTCTATATAAATGAAACTCTCAGCAATGTCGAGTATAACATCTTGATTATTGATTGCAATTCGAATTTCATCTGAATTCCTAAATAATGGTGATCCATATGGTTTGTATGTGTGCTCATATAAACTTGTCAGGGAATGATCGAACATCGGCTCATCTAATATATTCAACTTTTCACTATTTGTTTCGAGCACCATTGGAATGAGCCTTTTTCTAGCCGAGCCTTCCTTTTTAGCTGTTTGTGGAAAGTTTTCAATTCCTCGTCGATTCTGTCTATTATAACAAAAACCCATGATAGTTATGAGATTTTTTTCAATTCCAAAAGTATGACAATCTCTTCTGCACTTCCAAAATCAATGAGATTATTTTTGTGATCCAAAATACGCACTGTGATGTTGTGAATCAACTGACGACCTTCTGGACTAATGGGCATATACCGGGTGGCTACGGAAGTATTGCCTACGGAATATCTCAGTTATTGTATGAAGTAGGTTTGTGAAATTTGGAGCGTCGATATAATGACATAAGAGCTAAAATTTGAGCTTATTGACATGTCGAAGTTAACTTCCGTTCTAACCGGAAGTAACATCAACTTTCTTATTTTAAATGGAAACCCTATTTTTTTTTCTTTTCGCTTTATTCAGCATTCAATTCCCTTTCTAATGACATATCACAAGTTGGTATCTAACCAGAAACTAGATCAGAAAAAAATTATTATTGAAATTCACCGAGTAGGCCGTGGAAGCAAAATGAAAGCCAAAAATTGAAAAGTTGGCTATGGAAACCATACGTCACTTGATAACAGTTGCTACTACTGTGATATTTTGTTTTCATTCGTCGGCGTTATAAAAAGCCGCCAAAAAAATATTGGAAAAATTGGGAAAAAAACAATACTCTGTAGGTCCATAACTTAAATAGGAACATGCAACTTTTTCTTGCCTGTACTATTCAGCATAACCATTCCTTTCTGATGATATAATAGAAAGTAATTTTTTGAAATGAAATACCAAAAAATCCAATTATTATTATTCAAATAACAAAAAAACAGATTTATCGAAAAAAAAAATTCAAATTGATAGGATTAAAGATAAAATAAATTCAAAACAAATGTTCGAAATGCATTCCCTCAGCGTCAATACATTCATTGACTCGGGTGATATTTTTATGTAAAACGTTTCTCAACATTTGGGGCGTGATATCTTGGAAAGCTCTACGAATTTTTACTTCTAGCTCATGTAGAGTTGTAGGCTGTGTGGAATACACCCTATTTCTCGCTATTCTTGAATTATGCGGAGGGGCGCCATCTTGCTGGAAGTACATTCTCTCAGTTATTTCCGCTGGTAGGTTGTTAATGAATTCCGAAATTTCATTCGTTAAAAAATTGAAGTATCTCTCTCCGGTTAGTTGGCCTTGAAAAAGAATGGGGCCAACAATATGAGTTCCAACTATTCCTGCCCAAACATTCACACCAAATCTCTCCTGGAAGCCACCTTGTCGAAACCGGTGTTCGTTTTCTATCGCCCAGTACCTGAAACAAAAGACCGTTCACACTTTTAGCACTTTACACTTCGACTATCGACAATAATCCAAATAAAGTACAGTACCTACCTTGTATTATTCCTGTTAAATAATCCATTGTTGGTAAATCTTGACTCGTCCGTAAACAAGATATAATAGTTAAATAGGTGATTCTCAGCATTTTATCGAAGAAACCAATTACAATATTCCAAGCGCATTTCACCGTCATTTTCATACAAATGTTGATGCAACTGATACTTGAAGGATTTAAATGTTTTTTCAAAATTTTCCTAGCAGAGTCCTTACTTATAGCTAATTCGGCGCCAATCTGCCTTGAGGAAATTGTGCAATCATATTGTACTAAAGCTAATACATTAATTTCAGTTTCCTCATTAATAACAAATGCTTCTTGGTCTTCGTGAACATCAGGCTCAGTTCTTAATTTTTCTTCAAGTCACTGGAAATACCTTCTTGACGATGGATGCCTCCCTGGATATCGCTCTAATTACAATCGTTCAGCGGCATAAGAATTTTTTAAACATTCACCATAAATGAAACGCATGTCAATTTGTTCGGTTCGTGAATAATGGGGCATTTTTTGAATATTCCACTAACTGATTTCGATTTCCAAACCCTTTTAAAATGGCAGAATCAAAAACACTACTTCGAACGTCAAAATAATATGGATAGCAGCGTTCGTGAGAGCTCTCGTTTCTTTTTTGTTTCATTCCAAAATACATCTTAATCAGCCTACTTGTTGATATTTTGGTTCGAATGATTATTGCAATGGAATGATTATTCTGAATAGCACAAACATCGTCCATAGGTAGATATTAGAATATCTATGGACGATGGCACAGACCAAGTACGTTTATGTTCCTATTTAACCTAGAACCTACAGGATATAATTTATCATTCCACATTATTTGTTAATGTTATTTTTGCGTATGGCGATAATCTGTTTTGTTATTTGAATAATAATAATTGGATTTTTTGGTATTTCATTTCAAAAAATTACTTTCTATTATATCATTAGAAAGGAATGGTTATGCTGAATAGTACAGGCAAGAAAAAGTTGTATGTTCCTATTTAAGTTATGGACCTACAGAGTATTGTTTTTTTCCCAATTTTTCCAATATTTTTTTTGGCGGCTTTTTATAACGCCGATGAATGAAAATAAGATATCACAGTAGTAGCAACTGTTATCAAGTGACGTATGGTTTCCATAGCCAACTTTTCAATTTTTGGCTTTCATTTTGCTTCCACGGCCTACTCGGTGAATTTCAATAATAATTTTTTTCAGATCTAGTTTCTGGTTAGATACCAACTTGTGATATGTCATTAGAAAGGGAATTGAATGCTGAATAGAGCGAAAAGAAAAAAAAATAGGGTTTCCATTTAAAATAAGAAAGTTGATGTTACTTCCGGTCAGACCGGAAGTTAACTTCGACATGTCAATATGCTCAAATTCTAGCTCTTATGTCATTATATCGACGCTCCAAATTTCACAAACCTACTTCATACAATAACTGAGATATTCCGTAGGCAATACTTCCGTAGCCACCCGGTATATAATCTTGTGTGGTTCTTTTGTCAGATTGAATCCAGGCTCCACATCGATATCGAATGAAAAAATAATGTGGGATTCGTCATTATTTATGTATGAACCAGATATAATGTTGCAATCTAAGCGGATGAGTCTTACAGTTGTTATGTTTATCGGTTGTGAGGATTCATGTATCTGATTCGGTTGGAATCTATCAAAATTGAAACCCATCATCTTTGCTATGGAATTCGGATGAGTTAGATCAATTTCATATTTTGATCGCATCTCACATTTGAAAGTATTATTATGGGCATGTAGGTAGAATATATCATCTGCATCGGTATATGTTTCTGAATAACTGCATTGATTTCTTCTATTTCATAGGCACCACATGGTATTTCAATTGTGTATTTCTGAAGTATTGGTAAACTAATATCACTGATTCTAAAACTGATCACCTTGTTTTTTTCAGTTATATTATTGACTGTGTTGCATCCATAGAATCCTAAAAGTCCAAATCCATAACGACTGTTTCTGTCCAATTCAATGGGTGGGAAAAGTCTGCACTCAAGACACTCGTCCCGACAGCTTGTAGTTCGAACTTCCGTGACATGACTGATAAATTTCATGAATACTTCAATTTATTGTTGTCTACAACACACTCGAGACAACCTACGCCTTTTCGGAGATGGTTCATCAATATCCATTTCATTTTTATTAGCACCAATATTCATATCATGTATATTGCAGTAACAACATAATATTTTCCATGGTGGAGGACCATCATTCACATCAGAATCTGGAATGCTATTGCCGTCAAGATTGTGGTGGATAGTACAGTATCTATATTTCATTATGTCGACATTATCTTGTAGACTTTTAGGTAACTTTTCCCAAACATAAGCAATCTCATGTGCAGCGCATGCGAGTATTACTTCCTTCGGCATATTTGCAAGCATCACTCGATCCATTCTTGTCAGGGTGCGATATTTTGAATACATCTTGAGTGAAAACAAGTGACCGCAGAAAACTGTGTTGAACTTCTGCTGGCGATCATAGTTATATCGAATTTTCACTTTCGAACATTTCTGAAAGTATTGAATCAACTCTTTTGGTGGAGGTAGATCTCCAAAACTATCAAAGTATGCAATGTCTTCTCCACATTTGCTGTATGCCACCCAATGTGTTCCCGATCCTCTTATTCCATCTAAATTGACAATGGCGGTCTCGTGGTGTCGTGGACCTCTAGTGGGTAATGTACCACGCATGAAAATACCACGAAAGTATGGAATTTTCATTTTCTTGGCATAATAATTCAGATCGATGTCAGTGAGAGGTCGTCGAGGTAGGGAATCAACTAGTTTTTTGGATTGTATGGTTTCAAGTAGAGTCCGGGTCCTTTACGGTACGGTTTGAGGTATACACCACTACCACTTTTACCCAATGCCACACTTTCCATTTTCTTATTATGGCGATTCGCTTCGATTAGGGCAGTTCTGCTTGCTTTTGCTGAATTCACAGCTCTGGTGATGCCTGCAACAGCACCCGCTAAACTTCCGAGCGCGGACAATCCTGCAAGAATCCCTCCGACCTTAGGAATTGGAATTATGCGGGGTGTGCGGATTGTTTTCTTTCCACCAGCAGCTTTGAGGTATTTACGTGCCGCATATAATGCCACTACGGTAGCTTTCTTTAAATTATTCGTTACAAATTGCTCACCCCCAGCTTTTTTCAGTACATTCCGCACTTTATGAACCATTCCAGAACCAAAGGCGATTTTTCTGAGATTATTTTTCTTTTTCTTCGATTGATTTTTCTTCCTTTTCTTTATAGTAGTACTACAACCCATACCGAAACGTCTCTTGATTTCATAATATTGGTAACGAGTAGGGCAGCTGCTCTTTCCTTAATACCAGCGTCCTTCGATTTAACCCTATTCCAAACTGCGTATTCAAGTTCTTTGTCTGCTCTGTCTCGCTGTGAGATCAGTTAGATGATTCAAATATTGAATATCGTGTTGTTTGCATGCAATATCCAATTTATTGATTCCGGGATCTTTGCGGGCTGAACGTTTTTCCAATTTTGTACCGGGTCCACAGTACTGATATCCTCCGGGTAAATGTAATTCGAACGGAAGTTTGTTTATCAAATTATTAACAAATACACGTCCGCTCTTTCTGGATACACCACGAACACATCCGTATCGTTTGATGGTACTCATTTAAATGAAACGTTCACGACATATCATCGCTTACATAGTCTCCAACCACGGTACGATGCGCATTGTAAAGCAGAAAGAAAAGTTGCTGTAGATAATCTAGATGAAAAATTCGGTTGTGGATTGAATGGACAGAATGTGTTGCGGCATGGTCCGCTACTTCCATCATCTGTTCGAGGACTCATTATTGGACCGTCGAATTGTGGAAAGACGAATGCCATGATCTCTCTTCTGACACATCCACAAGGACTACGATTCACAAACGTTTATCTCTATTCGAAATCACTCAATCAGCCCAAATATCAATTCCTACGAAATGTATTGGAACCCATAAAGGGTTTGGGATTTTATACGTTCAGTAATAATGCAGAAATAGTGGAACCGTCCGATGCCAAACCAAATTCTGTTTCCATTTTCGATGATGTAATATGTGAAAAACAGGACATTATAAGATCATATTTCTGTATGGGAGGTCATAAAGATGTTGACTGTTTTTATCTTGCTCAAACATATTCACGAGTGCCCAAACAGTTCGTGCGAGATAATACAAACTTTATTGTAATGTTCAAGCAAGATGAAACGAATCTACATCATATTTATTCTGATCACGTGTCACCCGATGTAACATTCAAACAATTCCAATTGATGTGTGTTAAATATTGGGAGAATCAATATGGATTTCTGGTCATTGATAAGGATAGAAAAATGCATGAAGGTAGATATCGCATGGGGTTCGATAGTTTTATATATCCATGACACTGCAATCCACATTCAATCGATCGTTGAATTGCATAGAGGTTACTTTAGTGTATTCTCTTGACAAAAACAAAATGAAGACAAAAAATGATTCAGTAGCTGAAAATAAAAACAATGAATTGAATTTTAAACGTCAACTGGTTGAGACAACAGAAGCTGTTCGGCAGAAATTCAAAATTCTATCAAGAGTGGACTTATTGAAAATTGAATGGCGCTTGAAAAACTCTATGATCCCATAATGAAGCCATTAAAGGTTCTATCTTCAGCTGCTACCATCAAATCACCAAAGTCAACGTTTCCAATGAAGCAAGGGAATTCTCAGTCTACTCCAATGAAAGTTACGAGTAACCCAATAGGAAAGGATCCATCCTCATATAATAGTGAAATATCTACTGACAGTGAGACAGGTACTATCAAAGAATTCGGAGAAAATGAAATGTACATATTCATCATCTCGAATAGGGGATTCTGATTTCTCTGATTTTGAAGACAATATTGGAAATGTTTTGAAAATACATTTGGTAAATGTTTAAACAAAGAATGTTGCATATGATACAAAATATCTTATACGTTTAGATCCTACTACACAAAAACTGAAAATGGGTAGTCTCAATGTATGTTTCAGTGATGGCCATATTATATTTTGAAATGACAATAAAACAAAAAATCATGAATTCCAAGAAGTCAATTTCGATGATGAAATTCGTCATACATTTGCTAAAACATTGAGACTAACGAATGCACCATACAAACAACATCAACTAAGAAATGGTTTCAAACATAAAAATTCTAAAAAATGTGGTGAAGTTATCAAACCGGTACTGAACTTATCACATCATCTGTCGACGAGGAGTAGAACAAAAAAGGTAAAGGATTCAATCGGATGCAAAAAAAATATTATACCAAACCAGCAAATTATGTGTACTGGAATTCACCTGACGAGTTAGTCGATCGTTTACGACTGTTGATATCCTCGAAATCGGCTGGACATACTGGACACGACAATGAAATAATTTCAATAATTGAAGAATTACGTGAGGAAGGTATAATATATTGAAACATTCAAGAAAATGATCAGTTTGTCCTAATTATATAATGCAGTAACATTGTCAAATTGTCTGTATGAAAACCTTGCAAAGTGAGAGGATTGATAATGAAATAAGTGATCTCAAACGACAAGTTGTCAATGAATTACATAGGCCAGCAAGACGTAATTTCACCAGAAGAACCACCACCATCAAAGGTTTTGCAGATCTATGGCAAATACATCTAGCTGAATTACAACCTTATGCTAAACATAACGAAGGATATAAATATGTTTTAGTAGTAATTGATTGCTACTCAAAATATTTATGGACGAAACCGATTAAAAATAAAACAGGTAGTGCTGTTAGCGATGTGGAAGACGTGTTGAAAGAAGTCGATTATTTTCCAAAACATTTACAAAGCGATCAAGGAAAAGAATTTTTCAATAATACTTTCTCATCTCTGATGCGAAAATATGATATCAATCATTATTCAACATTCAGCACCATGAAAGCGGCTATAGCAGAAAAAGTAATTCGTACAATTAAGACGTGGCTTTACAAAGAATTTTCATCGATGGGACATAATGAATGGCTAGATATTCTTCCAATAATTACAAGAAAATATAATCATAAAGTGCATCCTACAACTGGTATAGAAACAATCAATGTTACGTCAACAACAAAGCTAAAATTCAAAAACACCAAAAGAATCCAAAGAAACCAAAGTATTCCCAAATTCCGAATTAATGACTTTGTACGTATAAGTAAGTACAAAAATATCTTCGAAAAGGGGTGCACTGCAAATTTCACAACTGAAGTATTCAAAATCATTAAAATCAATAGGACATACCCCACGACATATATTCTTGAAGATATGAATGGTCAACCGATTAAAGGATGTTTTTATGAAGAAGAGTTATTGAAAACAGAAAATCCCGACATTTATCTGGTTGAAAAGGTGTTGAAGAGGAAAAATAATAAACTATATGTGAAGTGGTTGGGCTTACCTAGCGAACACAATTCATGGATTGATAAAGTTGACATGGTTTAATTTATGTATTAACTTTTATGTTTCAATGAATAAACTATTGAAAATAAATCTATTGAGGTTTTCATTTAAAGTGAATTATGTTTGAGTGAAGCAAAAAAATATGTATTTTCTTTGTGGTAAACGTTGCCCCAACCAATGTCAACGTTCTGTGTATGCCAAACCAAATCAACTGCATACCCCATTCCAGCTCATATATTTTCAACTCACAATATTGATTACATTTCATAATTTTCGGAGCTAATTACTATCAGATTGAAATGCGTGATCAAACTCTTTTCGCCACTTATCACATACAGATGCTGCCGTATCAAAAAGTGCTGTGGACTCCTGAAGCTCAACCTCAGCTTGCATTTTCAAACAATGGGTGGACTGATTTTTCTGTGTGATTGTGAAACGGAGTTTGTCTGCATCATCACACATTTTAATCAGTTCAGCCTTTGTTGATGCAATCTTTGCATCGAGCTCCTGAAGAGCCACCTCGTCCATGCTGCCACTTCGAACATCATCATCGCATTTGACGATGGTAGCTTTCGCTTTTATGATACGGCATTTTGCTTTCTTCAGCATGTCCCCACAGTGCTGCAGTGGACTGAAAGAATGAAGCGAAACATCTTCCAAATCGCCCATCACATTCAAGAAGGTGTCATCTACCTTCTTCTTACGAGATTTCCGTACACCCTTAGTTGTTTTCTTTGGGTTAGAAGCAGTAGATGCACCCTTCCTCTTCGAAGGTTTTGGTTTCGTATCCACACTAAGAGGAGACAGAAGTGGAGGGCATGTGGGACAGTTGTGAAAGGGTTGGATCAACACTTTCTGAAGGTTCCGGTATATCTGAAATCTTCAGATAATCTATGATGTTATATTCATCGTTGAAACCTTCTGGGGATGACAAGTGATATACCGGAATATTTTCAAAACCAAACTCATCATTAATTGGAATAGTCGGCATTGCACATTCTTCAACAAACAAATTTGGTAGTGAGTTCATGATTATTCAGCTCGTAGGAACGTGTGAGATCAATTGGAGTCTGAGAGAAAAGGTCCTGATATAAGTTCAACTTCACATTTTATAGAAACGAATCACCTAGCACATGCGCTTTCGAACTGAACTGGATACACGCATGTCCATGATTCACTCTCGAAACAAGGGGTATCCACTCAATACAACAACATACGTACACCCGAAGGTCGATAGTGACGTCAGAGTGGTGGGCGTTAGCCCAGAATCGACTCAAATCTTTGTGGTGGGGGTAGGCCTAGAACCAACTCAAATCTTCGTGGTGGGGGTAGGCCCGGAACTGGTTCAAATTTCCGTGGTGGGGGTAGGCCCAGAACCGGTTCAAATATACTACTAACTCAATTTTGAAACGAATGAATGAATGAATGATAATAAAGAAAAAGTTTGTTGGTGAAAAACATTCAAACTGATCACATCTTTCCGGGAAAAATATATATATATTTGAAATTTGAACGTGAAATTAGGGCGCTAGCACCCATTTTCCTCTTGATACTTTCCCAATGCGTAACCAGTCTAACATCAATTCTGTTATCAACGTTTTCCATTGTTTTCCCATATATTGCATTATTCATGAGTGTATAGAGATCTTTTTCAGCTTTGTTGTTAGATCGATTTCGCATTTCAGTATTCAAATCAATATAAGGTTTCATCCAACATGACTGCTTGAATCTCAAAACTCTATATGTGTTCATGACAATAAGACCATTGGCTACAGCCTGTTGTAAGTTTTTGTAATGTACAGTATATTTTCTTTTGTCATTTAAATTTGGAATTAATTCAGGAATTTTAGATTTTGAATGTGGAGGTATTAAGGTCGCCATTTGGTACGGCTTGAAAAACTAATCCGACAGAGGAGCCACCATGCCTTCTGTTTAATATTTATCCAAGTTCCGTGCAAATGAGTAATGATAGTCAAAACTAATCTCTACTACGACTACGCTTTGCAAACGCTGGGGATGGGGACGGCGACGGAGCCAGTCTGTTGCCAATACTGTTACGTATTCCGTATAAATACATCTCTGAATATCAATTATCATTTGGTTTGGAGATTATTCAAGAAGAAATGATTCATTGAATACTTATTCCAAATCAACATTTTTTTTAAATGAAATTCAATGTTGTTATATTCATTATTATCAGATACAACAGCGACAAAAAAATAAGCCTAGAGATTAGTAATTATATTGGCGCTCTTGGCAACATGAAAGCAGGTGTGCTATTCTCGAGTTTGTACGTATCTATGCGATTTCGATTTTCTGTTTCACATCAATACATATGAAATACTTATATAGGTATATTTTTCTCTATTATTTTTACGCAAATTAAAAGCGAACTATTCGAGGATAGCCCACCTATTTATTGCCTTATGTTGTACTGAGAAGTATAAGAAAATCCTATATCATGGAATGAATTATTTCAGCACCATTAGTGGCATAGAAACGTTATTGGGTTTTTGTTTTTGATTTTTTTTAATGATGTTTTGAAAATCTCGCATTGTCAACCAAGTTTATATTAGTTTTGAATCCTAGGTAGGTAAGGTAGATATGTTCGTAGATAGGTATATTTTGATTACGATTGTTGGAAATGGACCGATTTTTAACGAATATTTTTCTTTCTACCATGGATCGAAGTGTTTTATTCGTTTTTAGAAAATGTTACAAAGGACATTTTCATATCGAACATTTCAAAGGTGTGGTGTTTTGGAAAAAACATATTGAAGTCAGATAAGTGAAATGTTCAGTCAATGGGGTGTTTAGTTCAATCTTCATAGAAATATATTATGTGCAACAAGTGCGGAAAATAGGATATTTCATACTAACCACTCGCTTATGGCTCCTCACACTAGTATGAAATATCCAGTTTCCGCACACTATACCTCTCCGACAACCAACCTGAAAAACAAGAATTTGAAAAATATTTTTGAACGAGAACAAGTAAATTGAATTTTGCGTGACCGCTTCATACCTACCTACCTAAAAATAATTCATCTTTAGAAATGAGTGTGCTTCATACTACCTACTTGCGCATGATATAGAATTGATTGATTGAAGAAGTATATTATTCAGTGAGTCTGGTTGTCCATCACGGGGATATCGAAAACGGTTATACAGTTTCAATTCAGTGAGAGAAAATATGCAAAACAAAAGTAAAATTTATAAAAAAATATATAAAAATGTTTCTAGAAACACTGAATTTTGTAATCAATAATTTTATTTTTTCTGGTGTTATTGTCAAGCTGTCATGTGATAATGTCGCAGTTTTACTGTCCGACGTTTCGTTATCTAGCAACCAAACATCACCAACTCAATTTTTATACTGCCTCTTTCAAAATTTCTATTATAGAACTAGTTTTTCTCGTGAAATTATTTGTAGGTAGATGAATATTCTTGTTCAAAAATATTTTCGAAATCCGTCATATTTTATTTTTAGTAGGTCGTCGGAAAAATATAAAGAACAACTCATGCGGAAACTGGATATTTTCTGCACTAGTTGCACAATATACTATTTCAGTCCTCACACATTTATAAATTTTTTTTTTTTTTTCTAATACCTTCGAATCTCCAAATTTCTTCCTGGTGGTAGTGCACATCTGGCAGTAAATTCAATATTTAAAAAAAATGTGGTTTTTCGAAAAACATTGAAATCAAATTTTATCATTGTGGTAACCAACAATTGTCGAGTAATTGTCGAAGTCTATTTGAAGTAAAAAAAAAGGCGAAAAATCTTATTGGAATTCTTGATATTGGGGAAAATTTTGAGTAAGTGGCAACACCGCATGCCTATAAGGATAGTTTGAGCTTTTCCCATTAAACTATTGTCAAATATGAATTGATTGGGCATTCAGTGTTCAATGAAAAAACTCATCAAACTTGGTGCTTAGATAATATCGAGAGACCGGAAATAATTGAATTTTACCGATTAGAGGTAGTTTTCTGCTTCCGGAAATTTCAACGGTCCTCGACAATTTAATTCAGTTATTCGACAATTGATGATTTAGCTTTCAGGAGCAGAAAAAATAATACAACCAAATTATGTTTGTATATTACTAAGAAAAGGAGATTTCTTCATTATTGAGCGATTCAAAGTACTTTTCCGGCTTTTCAAGAATGAAAATTTTTACGACAAATATGTTTTCGTCGTTCGACAATTGTTCCTTAAATTTCCGACATAAAAAATTATATTTAATTATCATTCAGTGCGTTGGTAATACCGAAAGACTGGAAATAATTGAATTTTACCAATTATAGGTAGTTTTTCCGCTTCAGGAAATTTCAACTTTCCACGACATATTAGATTTGATCATTCGACAATTGATGAGTTAATTTCCAGTCACAGAAAAAATAACCCAACCAAATTATGTGTGTATATTACTAAGAAAAGGGAATTTCTCCATTATTTTGCGTAAAAGTAATTTTCCGGCTTTTAATATCTCCTTTTTTCCACCTTTTGTATTTAGTTTTTCAGTTATACAATAGTAGGAGTTTTCTCGGGCACTGTTATAATTGTTCGCCAATCATTCAGTGAATTTGTGAGCCTACAAAAAAATATTCAAGTTTGATGGGTTTTTTCATTGAACACTGAGTTTTCCCATTTTTCACAATAAATTTTTCATTTGTTTCAAAAAGAACGCATAATCCATACATATTTAACAAAAGTTTAATGAAAAAAGTTCAAATTGTCCTCATAGGTATGCGGTGTTCCAATAAAAAATACATAATAAGCTGTAAAGAAAAGATTTTTCGCATTTTTTTTACTTCAAATAGACTTCGACAATTACACGACAATTGTTGGTTACCACAGTTATAAAATTTGATGTTTATTTGTTAGCACAGCCACCCCATATAAAAAAAAACTATACGCGCGACAAATTTTTTTCGTTCACGACAAATTCTCGACAATTATTCGACAATTATTGGAATTGGTTTCATCGATTTTCCGGCAAGTGGCCTTGCTAACTTTATATACATTACTTGTCTCTGCTGTAATGATGACATTTGTATAAACGCATGCGCTTGCAGCTGCTTCCACTCTTTGAAGGTTAGAAGAAACACTAAGCGTTTTGGATATTTTGTAGAAGTCTCAAGAATGTATTTGTTTTACGACCGGATTACCTCCAGAAGTTTTCAAAAATAACTCTCTTTGGGATAACTCAGTTTCTCTACAGTTACACAAAACATTATCATCCTCCTCTATCGAATGTCATATCCAGAAAATCAACGCAAATTCCACCAATAATAGTCTCCAATGTGTCAATGTTATTTTGTCCAACCATAAGTAGACACTTTGGGAAATGTAATGTAAAATATGCAATATATTTATATCAATTGCTTTCGTTTCAACAGAAATAAAATCAATATTTGCTCATTTTCGAAAATTCGTCTTTTTGGGCTCACTCTGTATTGAGTCACGTAAAAGTAAAAAATAGTTTACCTTTATTCTCTGTGAAATATCAAACAATCCACTCATATGATCTCCCATAATTTATCACTTTTTTTGCTCACCCTGTGAAATGTAGGAAAAACCACATTTTTGCGAGAAGCTCAAAAACGATTTAAAAAAAGCGTTTCTTCATCACCCTGTAAGTAGGTACACCATAACTAATAGATATATTCGGAGTCAATCGATAATTTTCAAAGCATTATAAATCAAGAAAAATCCACTGGCAAACACTTTTTTGCGTATTTGGCCTTGGACATTCAAGCATTTTTGTAGCTCGCCCTCAAAAAAATCCACAGAGCTCTAGGAATAGATGTTTCCAGTGGCATATATGACCCTTCATAATACATTGTCATCGGAATCATAAACACCTGCCCAATTTCATGATGATCGGGCAACTATAAGTGGGTCAAAATTCACTTGCAAGATTTCACCTCAATATACAAATGAATGAACAGAGAAGCAAACGCACGTTTAATAAAATCTTGAAAAAATATCAGCGTTTTCAAAAATATTGAATAAATTAACTGCGAGATGTACACTATCCTCAGCAAGAAGTTTAGAGAAATTACTTCGCATGTGCTAGGAAAAGTTTCGTTGTATTACATATAGATTGAAACTCAGGATCCCGTCATCGATTGTTGATTTTAATTTATGCATCCTCAAATAGCACCGCATGATACGCTTATGAATTATTTGGGGATCCGAAACAACACATCTTTATTTCATTTTCTTGACCTGGCTCCTCTTACCAATGTTATCAAAATCACATTCCGTCTCATTGAGTAAATTGAATGAATGAAATATACAATGGCGCTTTCTATCCGAAACCTGCCGAACTAAAAAATGAGTAAGAATGTTGGTAAAGTAGGAACTGTTTCGCACCATATGTTCGAATTTGGCTATTCCTAGCCCATTTCTAACTTGGAATTAATCTCCCAAGCGATATTGTCTGGAGATTCGTTTTCAATCGGAAATTGCACTTTTTTTATCAATATTTAGATTAGCATAAAACAGAAGCCAGTATTGGCTTATTTTCCTCAATTGCTGACGAAACGAAAAAAATCTCAATATATTCACTGTGTACTCCAATCTTTTTTGAGTTCACCTACCAAATTTCAGCTCTCTAAGTGTAACAGTTTCTCAATGCTTTTAAAAGTCGCAATACACGATATTAGACGCCCACCTTAAACTTTCAACGAGAAAAAGGAGATCAGCATGTTTGTCATGTAATTCTTGGGGATAATGAACATCTACTTCTACCCGTATGGACTATCAGATGCCACACCCATTGCGTCCAAATTGATGATTTCATTGGGTGTTAGCCAAGTAAAATCGTTGGTGGGTAATGGTTGTGACATACTATGACCATATAGGTTGGTGGCATCTAAATATGAGATGAACGATGAAGGTTCATCAAGGTTATAACCGAGGAGAAATTTATTATTAGCTATATGCTTTCTTTCACTACACTGACTTATTCCACCCCGTATTCCTTTCTTGAAAAAATGAATCATGTCAATCTGTTAATAATTCCAATTCAATATTCGTATACTTCAACATTGCATCCCACGATAATCCGGGTGCTGTATAATAAATATTGTGCCGGATCTAATTTATATTTATCTAAACATATGTTTCTGAAATTCTCAAATATGTCACATAATAGAAGCACATCAGACTTCAAATATAAATCCGAGTATTCCCCTAAACTCTGACACTCGAATAAATGCCAAACAAGTTTTGCTCTCATATAGTCCATATCTGATATATGCTCTTCGTTGAGATTGTCATAAAATTGATTTTTAGTGGGAATAGTTGGATAATCCAACTTGTCAATATGGTCAACAAAGTTATATGGAAAAACACCTTTCTTTCTCATCAAATTGAATTTGTCAATTTGTGGAAAATGTTTATGCATCTCAATACACTGATCGGATGTTAAGTTAGCACCCAAGTTCTGCAAAGAATTCGACAAGAATTTGAAACTTTCTATAAATCTCATTTTCATATAATTCTTTTTCTCTTTTCCATCTTTGTCAGTGTATGTGTGAGTGAATAGATGCTTGGTGAAAGATATGTATTTTTCCTTAGTTTGTGGAATAACGTCCACTTTGTCCTTGTTTCTATACAGTTCTTTTATGAACAAATGGCAATCATACCCACTAAGATTATGGAAAATTATCAGAACAAAATTTGGCAATTTGAAATTTAGGTCACATACGGAATGGGCGGCGGGTGATCTTTTCTTTCCAGTGAGGTGGCAATGGTCTCTCACTTTCACATCATCACCCGTGAATGGTTTATCACATATTCCACAAAATTGTATGGAAGCAAACTCTTCTTCTGCCGCGGGGGTTTGTATAGCCATAGGAATTGGATACCTCAAATGATTTTGATAAATATTTCTTAAATCATCTTCAAGTTTTGTAACAAATTTCTCGGCTGCATCCTCACCCCTGTATGTAACAAATTTCGATAATTTATCATTGTATGAATATTTTATCGAATAAGCAAATGAATAAGGTTCATGTTTGTATGTTTTATTCGAGTATGAGTGTTTAGGGTTGGGTTGACTAGTTTGAATGGGTTTGAGAACTGATTCAAAATCAGCATAAACTACAAATGGCACCTTCATTTGTTTCTCAAAATTTTCAAACATAAGTGAATTCCCCGGTATCATTGTAGTACTCAAATGATTACAGTCATGCAACTGATGACGTAACAGTAATCGCTCATGAGAGAAATACAATAAACATCCTTCACAAAAATATTTCTTATGCTCATGCGCAGATAGTTGACTTGAAACTAACCTAGAAAGGTCTTTAATCCAACAATAATGACTATTGCCAGAATCATCTGTTATAAGTAACAAATTAACATGTCTTCTAAGTCTTCTCTGTGAGTAACGCAATGTACCAACCACTTCATATTTCATTTTATCCTTATCAAGTTTCGACTCTAATCCATAGACATTAATTGAAATATCATTCATATCCTCAAACTTTTTTATGGCTTGAAGTTTAACTGGAATCCATACCTGTAACATTCAAAACATCGGAATAGTGGGGGTATGAGGAAATTTCTGACACTCTACCATTCGCAGGAAAAAAAGCAGATGTGATGGCCCATGCAAAACAGTGCTGATCTTCATTGCGAATATTCACAACACCTTTTCTTGTTTCAATGAACTCGGACAGCTTCACATATGAACATCCGCTGAGTGGACTTTACTTGTTGATGTTCACTTCGAGGAACATAACTTTTTCACAGCTCCATCCTGAAACATAAAAATAATTTATTATTCGTGTAAATAGAATTGAAACTTTAAACATACCTGAGTCACGTTCCTCAAATTCCGTAGTCTGAGCAATGATGACATCGCGGAATCCATCGAATAATGCACCCAAATCCGTAGACTGGTCCACAATTTTATTTTCTGAGTTGAATGACTTGGTATCACTCAAATCCCTTGTTTGGACAATGTAGCTGCCAAATACCTCCATATTAACTTTGAAGATCTTGTGATCCTTTATTGCCTCTTCAAGTAATCCAATAACTTTCTCCCGGATCTCATTGAAGAACGGCATATATTCAGTGTATACATTCGGACTTTCCACTCGATAGCTCACAATTCTACATTTGAAAGCATTCCTTATAATTTGTATGCCATCACCTACTTGAACACATGCATTGTTCTTGTGCTGGAGAGTTCTCTTGTGTGAACTTACTTGGGATGCAGGAATTGTCACATTACAGCAATTGCATGTGTACATTGGTGTCGATGCAACAGTATCTAACTTGATCCGTTTCACAGAAGGGTCACCTTGGCAACTCTGCAGTTGATACCGACGAAGATTATCACTACGAGTGAACGATTTACCACAGTCACACGAATACATTTTCTCAGCACAAAACTCAATAAGATACTGTTTTTACAATCAATCCCGCCTCCTTTATACATAATTTCATTGAGTAGGAGAGAGGGTAAACAAAGTCTATCCGCTTCGACTATTCATGCAATGTCATAGCAGAGCCCTCCCCACCATATCAATATAAAGAGAGGGTGGAGAATAAATAGTATGTGCAGACGTGTACTCCACACATAAGGACCATACATAATAGCAGAGTAGGTAAACATGAAGGGTATGGAAGGTACGGAGGTAAGAAAAAATATATGTACTTGGAATAAATACTAGTCCGTGTATGAAAAAAAACACAATCCCAAGGTAAAACACAAACCCTGAACACCTCCCAACAATACTCAAGACCAAGACCACTATCAACGTCAATGTCCAGTTCAAGTTCAAAGTCAAGTTCAAGTTCAAGTTCAAGGTCAAGGTCAAGGTCAGCGATGGCGTCATCAAGGTCAAGGTCACCGATGACGTCATAGTGATGGGGGGGGGCAGAACCGGCTCAAATCTCCTACTCGAATCTGTTATTATGAATTTGCCTTTTGCAGTAATCGCAAGGCATGTTATCTAGACAATGGAAGCCTTTGGACGCTAGCCTTTCTCTTAATTCGTCCGTTAGGAAGGCCCAAAGCAGGAGCGACAACACCTGGCGAACATCCTCATGACTATCTCTTCGTTTCATTAGTATATATTGCCTGTTGAGATTGTCCAATGCTGTATGTTGAATTGTCTGACTTATATGCACAATGGCGTTCGCTGAGCGGACTTGTTTTTAGTTTATCTTCCATGTATGTATCTATCAGCCCTTTTAACGTTTTGAGATATTAAACTTGTGAGACATGCCTGTAGTGTTTCCTATCTTTTTGGAGAAATATGGGTATATTCCATCTACTCCAGGAGAGTTGTAAGTGGTTTAAATTTATTTATAGCCAACTTGATTCTGTTTGGCCTCGATATTTCCGTTGCCAGTTCACATTCCAGAGCTGTTGGCCTCCTTGACATGCTTCTAGTACTGTCTACTGTTATCGGGTCATCGATAATTACCAAGGCTGAAATGTATGCTTCTGTGAGCATCTTCAGGCTTTCCTCGAATGTTGTCGTATAGGAGTTGTTGTTATTTTTCGAGAAAGGAGGGTATGCTTTTCTGGGGCATCTGCTCCCGGTCATAGAATGTTGCACACTTTTAGGTCTATAAAAAAGAAACGTTTACCCAAAATTTTAGCTTCCAAACCATTCCGGAACAACTTCAAATAAGCTCTTCTTCAGCAAAATTTTGAAGGCAATAAAATAATGAAATAGACATTTTGGCAACGTCGCTTGTGTGCGTATTGTGGGCTTCGATGTAATACATAGGTAGAGACCGTTTATTTGAATAATCATTGAAAACCAATGTTGCCACTTTGTATTTTTGGATAACCTCAAACTACCTGGCTGTATGCATGCTATTGAAATTTAGTTCGAGATTGACAAATGTGCCACACGGTTCATTTCAAAAGAATACGATGCGGAGGAAAACTGAGACGATGTCCAGCTCCTGGGTATAGAAGACTGTCGCTCCCAAGATGTTACAACAGTTTGAAAACTTTCTGCGTGGCAAAGTATCAACAGCCTTTTGAGTCACGTGTTTCACGGTTATACTTCCCTTGACAACAGGGAATCCGTAGACCTCTGAAATTGGGGTGTCTGTATAACTAACATAAAGAGGCTGTAAAGTCATTAAGAGTTGTGATCTCCTTCTATGCATATAGTCAGCGACTGAGGAAAGGCAGGGATCGAATCATATTTTCTTTAGGCAGCAGCCCGTGCAGCCGATGAACTTGGACACTGAACGATCGAGGTAACCCAAACTTTGTTGTCGAGTTCAGCAAAAAGCTAACATTGAAACTGCGGAGACTGAGGTCCTCCTGCAGCTTCAGAAGAATGGGCCAATGGTGATGATGTCTTCTTCAGCTTTTCAAGCGGTCTCAGCTTATATACACGGGCATAACACGCGGTGCTATGTGTTATATCACTGCCATCTATGACACTCGTAAGGTATAGATGAGACACCCGTGGTACCTCATACTCCGGGGGATATTGAGTACTTTGTGTAGAATGAGAAGTGTCGAATCTATTTTTGTTTATTGTAAAGATTTGTTCTAAAAATTGTTCTATCCGTCAATTTGCTGCACACTTACAAGCAACCTTCAGAAGTCTTCTCGAGACTTCTGCGAGCCAGAAAAGATGTAATGCCATGCACGGATGAGGATTCAAACTATTTAAGATCGTCCAAGAACAACGTTCACACACTGCCAGTCACCGTTGCTTGGGTTCAGTTATCGACATCTGCTTATCCGCTACAGCTGTCTTCTCATCCTCGTTAGTCCACCAATGTTGGGTTTGTCATAGAGTTTTCCGCTCCAGGCGAAACGAGCATCGTCCGAACTGAGGTAGGAAAACGAATGAACTATCGAGACTTACTCACCTGTTAAATGGTGGTTAGGGTCATAGAGATAAGTAATTATTAAATAATAGTCACAATGTCCCAGAATTTAAAAATCATACATCCGGCTTGCCTCTTATTACGACAGAAATATTATACGGACGAATGTAGAAGACCGTCATCTTTGATTCACTTCTGCTCATGGCCCATCCCACACAGCACACGACATCCAATGGATGTCCGTTTTACGTCCAGCTCTAGTCCAAACGTCCATGGATGTTTAATGGACATCTATTGTACGTACAGGAAACGGACGTACAGTGGATATTCGAAAATTTACATCCATTGTACGTACATATGATGTACAAAAAAAAAATTAATTTTTGATACGTATGATTAATTATCCTGTTTATGCTATTTTGTCTTCATCCCTAATGGAAATGTAATACTTAGATAAAACGCACTTTGTCAGACTATATCTGGACATTGAGAGGACATTAAGTGGACATTACTTGAAAGTCCAGTCGTAATCATCCATTGGACGTCTAATCGTAAACATCAATTGGACGTTCAATTCATGCAAATGCATTAAATAGTTATGGATTTTGAATATTGGTAATTCTAGATTCTTTGGTGTAATAAAATAATGATCGATGACACAGAATCAAAATACCGATTGGTGACGATAAAAGAATACTCAGCTGAAGCAGAAGAAGAATATGTGAGGTTAGATATGACTGCAGTGTTGTGTTTTGTGTTTCAGTTCAGTTCAGGCTAATATACAATGGTAATGCATGGTATGGGTAAAAAATTGACACCAAGTGATTCTTCCCTTTCAATTATTGTTTCACCGTATTTTAGTGATAACTCCAGTAAGAAGATTTTGTAATTATTTATTCAATGACAAATAATGTTTATATGGGAAATTATATAATTTTTACTTTTATAATATATACCTAAGTACTGCTAATTATTTGCAGAACACCTTGGATGTCCAAAAAATATCCACAGTGGTTGTTATTTTGATATATTCTGTACATCCATTTCACCAAATATGGACATACAATGGACGCCCAAAATACGTACAATGTACATCCATTGTACGTTTTCTGGACTTTAATTGTACGTCCATAGTGGTGTCCTGGACGTCCATTGAACGTTCATTGGATGTCCATTGTACTAATTCTGGACATCCACTGGATGTCTTGAACTTCCATATTGAACGTCCATTGTTCATCCATTGTACGTACATGTGCTGTGTGGGATATGATCCTCGGATAATCACTAACTAAATGCCAGCACACGCCTTATTCCATATGTTCGGGGTTCCGGAGAGAGTTAAGATTTGCCAATTTTCCATTAGACAATCACCGCAACATGCTATTTGAGAAAAATTATCAGTAGCATGGTATCCAACTCGACATGAAGAACAGATATAAGTACGAAGTCTCGAAGAGTTGGTATTGAAGACGTTGAAGTAATGAATAAATGGTTAATTTTAGAGTGTGAAGTCCTTGGAAAGTTCTTTCTCGCTGGAACTCTCATCTGAACATTGAAAAAGATCTGTTTCAGCTCACCTGTAATTTACCGAATGCCGAATAGATACAAACGAAACAGATAGGGGAAGTCCGTGGAATTTGGACCATTGTGTAAATTGGCCCATAACAAATACACTCTGATTCAAACTCAGTGCTGACAACTTGTATTTATACACCATTTTACTGCTGACGTCAGAGCTGTCAATTTTGTTGAGTTATTTCATATATGCATTATCCAAACAAACTTGTCTTGTGTATGATTCCTATATAAGCTGTTGGATTTTTGCGGATAATTGATTTATTAAAGGGTTTCAAAGGGAATAACAGTAAGTATCTTATGTGTAAATAATAATGTAACAAGTAACTATGGTAGAGAATGCAATGTTTTAGATTATTTCACTCATTTCTCTGCACTAATTTCGACAAAAAAATAAAAAATATACCACTTACACATTCTTTCAATGGTAAATACGGTTTGTTTGGATAATGGCCCGTGACACTCAAGCGGCGTGACGTCACACTAAACTGGTCAATTTCTACAATTCTACTTGTCAAGAAGTTGCCTAATAAAGTTAGCCGCTTTTCAATTGCTACAGGGAGTAGCTCCGAGTAACTCCGGGTAACTCCTGAAGTGATCTGACAGATCACGATAAATCATGTTCCAATTAAACCCCATTTATTAAGTCAGGTGCGGTTCACTTCAGGTTCAGTTCAGGGGAAACAAGAGCTCCGCTTGGTGCTTCTACCCCTTACAATTGGAAAGCAGCTGCATCTTGAATAATTTAACGGCAGCACGTATTCTGAAACCAACGAATTAAGAAGGCGAATATTTGACAATTGTGTACCGGTCAGCAAAGTAAGTAAATATTAAAATTTTTCCTATAGTATAAACAAACATACTTTGAAGTATGTATAGACACTCTATTTCAATCATCAATGTGAGCAGTTTTTTTTTCAAAGATTTTTAGGTCAAGTATTTGCCTTTGTGCAAATTGGACCACACACACTATCGTGTAATTTGGCCTGCATCAAATTACATATCGCCCATATCGGGCCTGGACCAAATTACATATTGACATCAGAACAATTCAAAAAAGGTCACTTTTTTGTTTCAGAATTGAGTTCAAGAAGCGACGTAAAGATGAGTGCATGAAGAATGTGTTTGCTCCTGATTGTAATTTTGTAAGGATCCATATATTTTTTGTTTAATTTTTAATGAGTTGTACCTTTTTTGGTAGTAGATAAAGTTTATTTCTGAAGTTTAAAGTGAATACATTAATTCCGCAATAAAACAAGATGATCTTGATCACATTTTCCAAATTACACGCTGTGGACCTGTAGACCAAATTACACAAAATGAGAAACCAATTTACACGGACAAGGTCTAATTTACACACAAAAATTATAAACAATTTTTTATTTATTTTACTGATATAAAAATATATTGCACTTTTACATCACAAAATCAAATTGTAGTAGTGAGGTTTACTTGCGAATGTTGATGAAATTTTTGGATATTTGTTTTTAACAAAAATATGATGATTTTCTTTTAGATGGTCCAAATTCCATGGACTTCCCTTATTAATAAACCGAACTCGCGAAAAATTGAAGGACGGTCGGGCCAGTAGACCCGTCTACGGGTTACTAGCCACTCCCTCTGGAATGTTTGGACTACTTTCGACGTTTTGATTTTAACTTTTAGGATATGAGGCAAATGTTTTGAATTTGGTTCTTGAAAAACAGAAGTATGTCATTTAGTGAAGCAGAAAAAACATTTGTTTTACATGGAGTTGAGGTAATTGGTAGGGAATATATCAATATTATAATAATGATATACCTAATGACCATTTAGGAAAACTTTCGTGCTGATGGAAGAGAGCGGGAAGACTACAGGCCCATGGAGTTGGAAACTGATATAATATCCCATGCTTTTGGTTCTGCTCGTCTCAGACTAGCAAATACAGATGTGTTGGTAGCTGTAAAAACAGAAATAGATGCTCCTTTTCCAGAAAGACCATCTGAGGGAAAAATTGAATTCTTCGTTGATTGGTAACTTCTACTTTTCAGTGAATACTCATTAATAAGAGATGATGAAACTTTCCCCAGAAAAATAAATGTCTACAAGTTCAGATCTCCTTCAATTCCATAATAATATAATAATTACATTAAATTTCATGAGACGATTGACGAAGGTGAAAGTAAATGACTAATTTTTAATACTTGAGTACTCAACATTTTGGTCCTATCTTAGTAATAAGTAAAATCATTTTTCTGAAGTTTTGCAAATATATCAGAAGGTGGATATTTAGTTTTTTGGTAAAAGGTCCACAACTTTCTTGACTCTCACGGTTTTCTGAAATGAATGTGATCTTTTCAGCTCTGCTAATGCTACACCAGACTTTGAAGGTAGAGGAGGAGAAGACCTAGCCATAGAAATTGCAAATACACTAAGCTCTGCATACCGTTCACCTCTGGCATTCAACTTGAAAAAATTGTGTATACTGAAAGGGAAAAAGTGTTGGAAATTATATGTTGACATTCTGGTGAGTTTTTTTCAATAGAACTTAGCAAATGGCCCTTTTGTTTTGATATTCTAGCTTCTTGAATGTGGAGGTAATCTCTTCGATGCAGTTTCTTTAGCTGTCAAAGCTGCTCTGTGGAATACTCAAATTCCACAAATAAGGAGAGTCAATATTGATGGTGACAATGTGGAATTGAATGTATCTGAAGATCTTTGTGATTGTCAGAGATTGGATGTTGAGAGAGCTCCTGTGATGGTGAGTCATTTGTTTAGGAATTATATTTTGTATAGGAATAGGCAGAATCTAAAACAAAGTTATTCAATAATTATTCAGTAACATGAACACTAATGTTATGTTGAGTACAACTTTTTTTTCTGCGATATCTCTCAGTAGGGGGCTTTGTTTTTTGAGATCCCCTCAAGCTCACTAATTTGACTTTACGGCGTATGACAAGTACAACTTCTTGAAAATTTAGTTGGACAATGTTACCACTATATTTTATGTTTGCCATGTCAAAATATTTGTCATAAAAAATTTGTTTTGCTTTTAATATAAAATGCTTCTGATTAAAAGAAAGACCAAGTATATTTAGTTCATTTATTTTTAATTTTGTATCAATGAGTGTGCTGTGGTCTCAAAAGATGATGCTCTCTTATCAGGAACTTTTGCAAATATAATAGTTTTCAGACTTGATATAAAGCAACAGATATATCTGTACCTTGGAAGAAAAAGGGCCGATGTCCAATTTCGCTGTTTGGAGAATCAAGAGGGTAAAGATTTTTAGTACAGAATAATGCTTGTCTTGAAGAACTGTATAACGTTACATGAGTCTGAGTATTGCTAAAATATTTTCTTTTGTATCATTTTACAATTAATTAAATATATATTAGCTGTTTTCTTAATTTGTGGAAAATATTGGACATTGTCCGTGATGAAAATATCATTCGAGAGGACATTGGCCTCTATATCAGACTTAGGCCGTGAGGAATACATCGTTCAAGATGACATTGACCTCTTGATGTAAGGGCTAGTAGGACCAATGTCCATACTCACAGGAATTTCATTTCACAATCTGTGTAACAATAATGGCCAATGTCAAACATTGACCCTTATTCTATTACGCAGGAATAGACATCAGCCTTCAGTATTAAATCATTTTTGCTCATTGGAGATACCTAGGACTTTGGCCATTTTTCTACGTGAAAATTGAAATATTATAAGTATATTGGGCCAAACCCAATTCGGCACAATGTGGACATTGGCCCTTTTTCTTCCAAGGTACAGACTTATCCGAAGTCCCAACGTTTTGATGATTTTGTTTTTTGTTAAAATTGTTATATCCGTCAACCAGTTGCACCCCTACGTGCAACCCTCAAAAGTCAGAGACTTGTGCGAGCTAGGGGAAGACGTAGCCCTTACCTTTTAATATGTGTGATGCCATGCACGAGACCGGTGGCAATGCTGAGATTCGAACTCACGCTCTCTGGCTTATGAGGCGAGGACTCAACCCGCACACCACCGCGGCCCTTCTTTTGTAATCAATATTTTTATATTGCTGTGGATACGTTAAATCACTTATTTTAATCTCAAAATATAGGAAAAAAACAGCTTTACTTTTTTCGGTTAAAAGGTGTCTGAAAAATTGTATTTTTTAATTTGTAATATTGATTTTTTTCAATCGGCAATTTGTTGGATCGTCGAGTTAGAAAAACAGAACATTTTATTACGATTCATTTGATACAGGAAATTATTGGTTTTGAACTAACTTATGCTAAAAAACTCAATAAGATTTTGTTACATTTTCCTTAAAATGAAACATCTTTTGAGAATAAAATTAGAGTTAAATGCTTGGAATAACCTGTGGCCACCACAACTGATGAAACAAAACCATGAGATCCTTTGAAAAAAACTACTTGTCTACATCTTTTTTTACCTTGCTTCTGCAAAAGTGAATGGGTTTAATGACATATTCATTTTGCATTCATGCCGACCGCTTGTGGCTCTCAGAAAGTACTTACACTTTCTTGTTTATTTATATAAGAAAGTCTGTGCTTAGTTTTGAAGAACTGTGATAATTTAGCATATCCTCAGTTATACCATAGAACACAGATTACAAATAATCTTCATCTATCTTTGCCTATACAATATGAACACAATTATGAAGACAAAATTCTGTAACCACTTACCTTTACACTTGTAGTCTATTGCCTCTTTCAAAAACTTTCAGAAGTCTTAAATTTTTATCTGCTGGCATATCATAATGACATCGTTATGTAATTGTATTTTATTAACATAATGAAGTTCATTATGGTCCTGGGACCATAATGAGTTATGAAAGTTTAGCATGAACCAAATTTATAAGAGAAAAAGGCAAGTACTCAATATGAAACAATTTGATTCAAAATGCAAAACTTTAACCACCTAATCGAAAGGAAACTATCATTAGAATCAGCCATTCTCAAAGATTTCACTACTTACAGATGATCCAATTGACATCAGTGTGTGTTTGACTGTGAATGAATAATTTGCTGTAACAGTGCAAGTGAAATTGTAAAGGCACAGCTTGCTCACTATTTTTCATAATGAATAACTGAATTTGGAATTCGAAAATTTCGTTTATATTCATTGAAGTCAGCAGATAAAGTTTTGTATGTAATATTCACGGCTACTACCATAATGAATGTCATTATGATCCTTATAACATAAATAACTATTATATTTACTTCTTAGGAAACTTACCTAAGAGCTGACTAGAATTTGAGTTTTATTCTGAGAATTGGTTTTATTTTTATGCGTGTGTATCTTTTAAAAATATTTGATACTCTTTGTAATATTTTCAATGACATTAATGTATAATTAATATGATAAAGTGAATAGAGTATTTTCGATTCAATTCCGAGAGCTCATCATCCGTGGACAGCGCTGTTTCGTTGTTACCCACTGATCAGCACGGCTTTATGAGGTCTATCGAAATTGAAACAGTTACTTTTCGTTAATGTGATATATAAATCAACATTGACTATTGTACATTCCTTCATATACTTGTTGAATACTGGAAACTATTAAAAAAAAATCTTCAGCTAGAATGTATATTTCCCCTCTCTTTCTTAAGTATTGCGTACATTATTGTTCAAAAAAACATGGTTATGGCAATACCGTATGCATGGAGATATGTTATTAACTTTTGGATTATTGATTTTGTTTTATCAGATGTGTTGGTCATAGGTCATTAGATGCATTCTTATATAATGTTAATGCCATTAGATGCTCTTAAGAAATATCTAAGTCAATCTTTTTAATATTTTTCAATGAATTTTGCTTGAAACTTGATAGTGTGTAGAATTAAATGGCCCTTTAATTGAAGAATAAATATCAAAATAAATAATAAAATAATAAAAGTTTTGGTTACAAAAAATGGTAAATAATACGTGGTTGTATATTAGGAATGTTATATTGGGACAAAAAAAATGATCATATACCGGGTGTTCCATTTCAAAATAGGTGAAACCGGAAATTGCATTAAGCTGAGTCACTTGTCAAAAAATACTGTTTTATGTCGTATACAGACCTCTAAATTTAATTTATTTATCTTCAAAAACTAATATGTTATATATGTGCGAGTGACCTTCCGCGGGAACCCGGTTTGGGACAGTTCATGACAATAGCGTAAAGCAGCGCAGAGCAGGGACAAAAAAAATTGTGAGCCGAACGCGCTGTATGATCTGGTTAAAAATGCAACTGTGCAGATTGCGTCCTGTGAGGCAGTAGTACAGCTTACTTGACTTGGATTACATTGTTTGTTTTTCTTCTGGTAGTGGGGGGGGGAGTTTTCCACAACAATATTAAATAAATCTGAAATTGAAGAGAAGAGAAATTGGTTCAAGTTGATTACCACTTAAGTTTGGTTGTACTGTAGGTTTTCCTTCAGATGAAAATTGAATACACCACCAAAACATCAATAAGTCGCCCTGGAGCGCCACGGGAAATAATAATAATAATAGCCGTCCTCTACCCGCACAGGCTATGCCTTTGGGTACACTCTATGAGTTTTTATGAGGGAGTATTATTATTATAGTTTAGTTTCATTAATACATATTATTTACACACATCAAGAAAAATACAAAAATATGTAAATATTTATATATGAATGTAAATAAATGTTTATGAAAAGAAAAAAAAGTAAGTATCAAATTGAGCTCAAATCACTGGGAAAGCAGTAATGGAATAAAAAACGTTGCTGAGGAGGTATTGTTTAAATATGTTTTGATTGGTTTTCATGCAATAATTTGATTTTGATTGGTAGGGCGTTGTATAGCCAGAACCGTTTTGAGCTTTATTTAGTCTAAGGTGTAATGATTGATCAAGAAATAAGTTACTGAAAAAGGATATTATACAGAGCTGTGGTTGTGATAAGGAATTCGGCTTCTTGTGGTCTAACATTTCGAGGATCAGAAAATCAATTTGTTTCAAACTCAAGTAGATAGAATTATGCTAGAAAACTTTTGTTCAATTTGACCCTTTCTTGGACGATCATATATTAGAATTTGTTTCCATAATTGTACTAGCAACTGTTTTTGAATTTGTTTCAGGTCACAGTCTGTAAAATAGGTGAAAAGTGCATAGTAGATCCAAATTTGATAGAAGAACAATGTTCAGTCGGATCTGTAGTAGTTTCAGTATCAGGACACAAATTCAGCACAGTTTTACAGACAGGAACAGGATCTCTACATCGCTCTACACTTCTGGAAAGTTTGAAATTAGGCTATACTGTAGCACAAAGGTTGAATGAAACATTATCAAAAACTTTGAAACAAATACAGCCAGATCAAGACATTGGATTCCTGAAATAACTATATTCTCGAAGTTTTATTTTTGTTGGACTGTTTTTCTGATTATTTAATTAAATATTTTCAGTATTTATTTAAAATTGATTTCAATGTCATTCAGTAACAAAATAAAAAGTATCCTATGTATTAAACAAAAACAAACTTAGCAATGAATTAGATAATGGTGAAATAAGAACCATAACAGAAATAGTGGGGTAGTTTGAAATAACTGCATAGGATATTAGTGAAAATATACCAACTCAATAGGGATAGAGGGGCAAAAGATTGAAGAAAATACAGTGGGAAGTGAGAAAATTAAACTCACCTTTAACTGATATAAGTTCCATCAATATTTCAATATAAAGTTGTTTTCATAGACAACAACTTGAAAATTTACTAATGGCAATAAATGTTCTCATATTAATAGACTACAGGCAGGGAAAATTTAGGCAATTAAGAACAAACACTACCTTGGTAAATCGGAAATCGGTTTTACGCCTCCATGACTTTATTGATTTTTGGATATGATAACCAAGCCCATGCAAAAAATCCCTTTCATAAAATCAACGTTTTGTATCTGATTAGCGCTGCCTCTACATATTATATTAGCTCTGAATTAAGTTTTAACTCAACCGACAACGTTGTAGAATCTCCGTACCGGGAACATCGATGATACAGGACAAGATTGGTTATCGCTATCCTTTTCTTGTAGCCTGTTAAGGTGATTCCCTCGGTCCGTTCTATGTAGTACCACCGTAGACATGTAAAATCTTCACTAACACGCTTCATAAATAATTTGCTGGTCGGGATGAAGAATAAATTCGACTGTTCTGGCTTGGTTTGGCCACTATATATATCACAATTTTAGCAGCTAATTTCGTGAATTCCTGATCTATCTATAGTTTCAATTTTCTCTATCTGGTTACATAATAACATTCAGAGATTGTTCGTACTGCTATGTACAAGCTGAAGATTTACATCCCGAAAGATAGAATTGAGACCTCTTGTATCTTGTGTGATTTTTATGAATTTCTTGTTATCTTTAGGTCAATCTAGTGTAGTTATTTGTCTTGAAGATATTTTAAATTTTTTCATTTTCATAAAATCATCTACCATGTTAGGAGAATACCCATTGCTAATGGCTGTCTCCTTGATTAATTTTATCTCTTTCTGAAGACGTTCCTCAGTAAGTGAAAAGCTCAATGCCCTATGAACAAGGAAATTGAAACTCGCCATCTTGTGCTGAATGTGGTGGTTGAATTCAGCACAAGATGGCGAACTTCTACTCAGTGCCCCTTTGATCAAAACAATTTTCACAAAACGGTTTGGGTAAAGCCTGTGGAGTTCAGAAGAGTAAGTTCGTTTCGTCAGGTGCTGAAAACACTGGCGAAAATCGTCCTTTGATGGTCAAAGACTACATCAACCTTATTGACTTGTATCTGTCTGAGTATTTCTAATAGATTTGGTACTTCTCATTCTCCACAACAGACTCAATATCTCCCGGAGCATAAGACAACACTCATAGCACTGTGATATGCAGGTGGATCGAGGCTGAGACAGCATAAGCTTGACAAGCTGACAGCGAATGCATTATGGTCTCAAGAGTCCCACGACACACTCTTCATCCAGTGTCTGGGACCTCTACATCCATCACGCGACTACGGTAGACCAGAGTGCTGAAGACACCACCCTGGCAGGCCATTATGAATATCTTGGTCTCGGACTTTAACCCACTTGATCTGAGGAATGATGTTTATTTTGTGGATACGCTTCGACATGAGCTATTTGCTGAACGGGTTCCAACACTCGGTGGCAGAGTTTGAATCACCATGTTCAGTGTCAAATACCAGACCGGCGAGTTCATCGGCTGCACGTTCTGCTGCCTCAAAAAGAAATTCACCAATCTCTGCTTTCCTATGATCAAAGACAGGCGCGGATACAAGGGGGGGTAATAGGGTAATTACTCCCCCCCCCCGAGTGATGGCGGCACACAGCACAACACAAGTTTATATACGTATAGAAGAAAAAAAATACAAAAATGGAAAAAAAAAATTTGTAATAAAGATTTGTTCGTCCAATGGGATGATTTCTCGAAGATACTGACTGTTACAGCCGTACAAAAGTTAAAAGTAGAAATTGAATTATGGCAATCAGAGTTTAACAATTTTGACACAAATGAAGTCAATAAAGATACAGCTATTGTTCTTTTCAATAAATGCAATCATGACATCTATCCGACTATTAAATTAATTTTAAAAGTTTTATGTACTATGCCAGTAAGTGTTGCTACCGCAGAAAGAAGCTTTTCGGCATTGCGTCGTTTAAAAACTTGGCTGCGGTCACGAATGGGACAAGAGAGATTAAATGGATTAGCTCTTTTTGCATATCCATCGGGACTTTGATCTTGACGTCGAAAAAATTATAGACAGATTTGCAAACGCATACCAAAGAAAATGTGAGTTTATGATTAAGTAATCAAGATAAACCTATTTGTGATTTTTAAGTTTATTTTTATTTATTTTTTTTCTTATTTTTATGTTTTAAGAGTTTTTTGTTATTTTTTAAATGAACGAATGATTCAGGATTCAGTGATAAAATTATTTTCCTCCTCCCCGAAAAATCTTCCCAGATCCGCTCCTGATCAAGATCATATGCAGTGAAGGGTATCTGAGCTTACGTTCCCCCCCTGTTTTTCAGGGGAAGTATATATAACCTAAGAACGGACTATTACGATGTAAGCTCCTATAAATAAGCATACATTTTTACGCTGAGTTGTCGCAGCTCCTCTTGAGTTCAATTCACAACTCCAAAGAAGTAGAATCGGAACGGCAGCAACTTTGTTCTTTCCCGACAGTTCTGATGACCAGATATGTCAGAATTTATGCTGACACTTGCCGCAAAGATAGTTTTTAACTGTGGCTCTTAGGAGCGGCGTGGTTTCACTCCTAGGTAAATATACGTCTCTCCATATTCATCGCATCATCCTTTTTTGAGATGAACCGTAGTACATCTGTCGAATCCATTCCGGTAGCGTGCGTGTACTCTTTCACCACCCATGAGAACCTTTTAAGATTCTTTTTTCCCGAGGCATGTAGTGAGCGGCGTCGTACACGCCAGAGTTGATCTGCCAGGTGCCAGCCTCTTCTGAAAGGACATTGTGAATTTCCGTATCCACCCGTGCCTGTTTTTGTGGCTTCAGGATCTTATAGTGTTGTGAAGCCCTCCATAGGTGGGCTGAAAAGGCGTCGTGCTCTGGGTGTCTTCCGCATCATAGAGCGTGCCATTTATCCTTTAATTCGAGCTGTGAGCCAGCTCTCGTAGCAAAATTCATCCGTCCCAGAGTCTGTTGTCGTCGCGGTTGTCATATTGTTTGGCAATACATTATTTTGGGCCACACCACCTTGCCTTTGACCCCTGTTTCGAGTAGGTTGGTTTTGGGGGACTACTTGTCGTTTAGAATCGATATTATATTACCTACTTATATTATTCAATCCATAAAAATGTTAAAAAAAATAGAATTTTCACTCTTAATAGTTGATTAATTTCTATAAATAGGTATTTGTGATTTATTGATACGTTCCAAAAATTCTATTTATTTTTCACAGCAAAATGTACTCCAAACTTACAGATAAACATATAAGTAATTGAATCAGAGAGAAATGATGAAATGTTCTTATCTAAATCAGTTATCATATCAGTAATTGATTAGGAGTATTGTCTTAAAACCTCAAGGGAATTTTTGAGATGATAAGGGTTAGTCAGAAAAAATTCATTTAGCCAATATGACTATGAAACAAGTGCTTTTATTAGTTTTTACAGTTTCCTTGCTAGTTGATAAAACTGCAGGTAGGTAAGTTCGTTTCACTTCGATTAATCAAAAAACTGAAGTACTTTTATATTATAATTAAACTATGCATGTTCTCCTTTCTATCGAATTTTGTATCGTTTGATGCTGAGCTCAAACGTTACTTCTGAATACTTGAAAACGATATATAGCAAATCACAATAATTTTGTTCAGAAATGTGTTTAAGGCTTCCAACTTGTCTATTTTGTTTGCAACCTTTGGTGTATTATATGATGAATATGTGTTTCCCAAGATGGTCCCTTGAAAATGAAAACACTTGTCAATATGTTGAAAATCATGGTTTGGTGTTGGGATAAAACTCCAGTGTAATCACAGTAAACAATTTTTGGTTCCAGGAATGTTCCCGATACATGATCTATCATCGATGAAACATTTCACTGAAAGGCTCGTTTATATTCCTGGAACCAGAAATGTCCGCCCTCATAGATGTTACAATGCAACATTTCAAAATACACGTTCCAGGACTGTATAAGAAATAAATATATCCACTTGTTTCACCTCAGAAACGTTAATTGAACATTGCATAAATGTTTCCAAATTCATTGATATAGATCAATATTCCATTTGAACAGCTCATTAATGTTTCAAAAGTTTGAATATCCCAAAAAACATATCATTTATGTTTCAAAAAATTCATAATTTTCAATTCCTGGAATACTCCTGAAATGTTTCAAAAACGTTTGTTTTTAAATGTTTTAATGTCGCATTGAAACATTTCATTCATATTTCAAATATTCTCCGATATCATATTTCAACATTGATCTGGTGTTTTACTGAAATATTGAATGAATGTGGTGGTCGGTGGATCAGCGGTCTAATGCACAGGCCGTTTGAAACTCCAGCATAGCGATAGTCGGTTCGAATCCGATGTAGGTACGAGAATTTTTCTCAACTACTTTATATCGGATTCGATAGGCGGCCGCATGCCTTGTTGAAAAGCAAGTGTATTGTGTGTCTAGATGCCCATCTCGTCTAGTGCTAGCTTGGAGTGCACACCGACCACCCGAGGTGGTGCTGTAGGTTTTCCTACAGCTGAAAAGTGAATACATCACCTAAAACATCAGTAAGTCGCCCCGGAGCGCCACGGCAAATAATAATAATAGCCGTCCTCTACCCGCATAGGCTATGCCTTTGGGTACACTCAACGAGTGTTTATGAGGGAGTATTATTATTATTATTATGTATCAAAAATTATTGAATATCAATAATAATGCTGAATATACTGGAGTTTTATCCCAACACCAAACTGCTATATATTCAAAACTTCGACTCGTGTTTCAGTCACTTATAGTGACTGAAACACGAGGTTTGGTGTTGGGATGAAAGTTCAGTATATTCATTACTGCACTAAATAAGGTTACAAACAGGGAAGTTATAATAATAATCCTGGTTAAATATTCTATTTATTTTTTGTTTCTGAAATACGTTAGAGAAATGTTAATGAAATAATCCATTATATTGCATTGCATAACTCGGAAAAGGATTGAAATATAAATATATTACATAAAAAATACATTTAAATAAAAAGTAACTTAAAAATACAACAAATAGGTACCTACTCTAGAAAAAACAGCATTTTCTATTCATATAATCTAAAAATATATGATAAAATTTCAGATATTTGGGTTTTTGTGGCTTCGAACATACGGTTGTTGGCTTTCACTGAATGTTTCCTATTGTAGTAGCATCTGAAATCATACCAGTTGAACAATGTATATATATTATACACTAAAATGAAACCTATACCTTTCAATAATGTCAGAATTCCCAAATGTTGTTTGGGATGGTTTCTTTTCCTTCCAGTATATAGTGTATTCATTATATTCACTATAATACAGGTTATTTTAAACTTTATCCCCACCATAGGATTCTTCCAAAATATCTCCATAATAAAAAATAATGAATTTATTCCAGTTTTAGCAAGATATGAATAAGGGTCCCATAATATAAATAGTTTTTATTGTTACTATAGGTTTGAAATGTTACACTTGTTCAGCGACTGAAGATGATTCTGATACACATTGTGTGGATAATCCCGGCTCTAAAGATGGTGACATCACCGACTGCGACAAAAAGTACTGTATAATTGTTCGACAGGATTATATAGTAAGAATTATTTATGATTTACACCAATACACAATATATTCATCAATAAATATATTAATCAGTGGAAAATGTGCAAAGCGATATTTGAAAGGGAACATCTTTCCAAACTTATTCGTCTCTTGTAAAGTAATATTTGAAACTGCATTTCGTTATGTAAAAACATTGCATTCATCAGTCATCAAAATAAAAACTAATTTGTTCACTAGCAATCGATTTTTCACACTCTTCTTGAACTGGAAGTTCATTTAGTTCATCTTGTATAATATTTTATAAATATTGATGTCTAAATGTTTTGTTAGTGAAAATAATTGATAAATTTATTCATTTATCCCTCGCTTAAACTTGATTTTCAAGCAATAAGTAAATCCTATACCTATTTCTCTGGTAAAGTAAGATTATTAATATTACAAGGTTATGACTATCCACTTTAACGATACAGGGAAAACTCATTATTAATAAATTAGCTTCGAAGATTTTGAAATGGTCCAGTATCTTTACATTTATTGTGATTTCCATAGAAAATTCTATAGAGAGTTAATTCAAAAACCGATTAGGTATTTATTGACGTATCTTCATTTTCTCCATATATTGGCATATACATATAGTGTCGATACCCATTACACTAAAACCTGATCGTTATTTTTTAAGGATCCAAGAGGAAAACTTGCATCATTGACTAGAGGTTGTGTTGACATACCAACTTACATAAATGAGGTTGTAGAAGACTCTACCCACAGACAATATTTTAGGTCTTGCAGAAAAGATTTATGTAATTCGGGAAGCGGCAGAACAAGCGCTGCCGACTCGTCGAAAGGAAGTTTTGGCGACAAATCTACAATATATGTTCCTGGAACTGGTAATAATAATGGAATTAATGTGAAAGTGTCATTATCAACTCTGATTTTGACTATTTTGTTTATACAATATGTAAGATGATATAATTGTTACACCAAACTGTTTTTTATTTTTATAAATAGATTGTGCTGAGGTTTTTTAATAGTTTAAAGTCACTAGTAGATTCAATAAAAACATTGAAATATTGAAGTGTTAATTTTCTTATAAAAGTGTATTATACTCGTACTTTGAGTAATATATAGTGACATGAATTTCATTGAAATGCCGTTTCCAAATGTCTAAAATCGGATGATAATGATATGTACATTAAAAATATGTATTCATGAAAAATATTAAACAATATAATACTTAATTTTAATTATTTTTGTAATACTCCATATCCGCAAATATAAATAATTGTGAAATATTAGTCACTTCTTTTTAAACAGTTGTTATTATTTTTTTTTCCGAAAAAATCTTTGATGATTTATAATTATCGGCGGCAGCATTCTAGCGACACAGTATACATTATGTAAATTTAACCTCTTGCTCCAATGTTTGACTGGTGTGAAATGCAAGTAAGGCCAGAGAGTTTCTATAATCTGTGTTAATGCTATTCCATAACGAATTACAAGGGTTGAAAATTCTGAAAAAACAATTGGAAAAATTGAGTTTGGTTTTTAAAATTCGTCGACATTTCGGAAACCGCTGACTTCTTGCGACAGGGTCAGGTGGTCAGATCAGGCTGAAGTTCGATGAACAGCCGTTTCCAAAAGTCAGAAAATTCAAAAACCATATTTAATTTTTCTATATTTTTTCTCCATGTTATCCTTTAATTCGTTGTAAAATGACCCGTCATTTACGGTTCACGGGAGTGCAAGAGCAGTTGGATTACAATCTGTATTTTCATGACAAGGAGTGTTTTTTACAGTATAGTTTTTTTCCTACAAGCGTGCGTGATTCACCCTATACCCGCACGCAATTTTGTTTAAGACGTCTTATTTTCCCGCATCAGTGCTGGAAAAATTTTCCCGCATGCTTAAGTCACTTCAAGTGAGTTATTCCCGCACTAGTGCGGGTAAAATTACGCTAAAGTTTGTTCAAGAGTGCTACATATTTTTTTTTTAATTCGCTTGTAGAAAAAATATTGATTCCAACTCATACGGATAGGTACTCTCCCACACTCGACTGCTTTGCGTGTCGTTTGGGTAACGGCAGTCGCATGCGGGAAAGGTACTCTTTCCGTACTTGTTAGGATTATAACTATTAGCAGCCCTGAAATTATGGATTTAAATCAGTTGCATTTCATTTGTTTTATTTTATTATTGGATATAGGAATAATTGTAAACTACAGCTATTCACTACAGACATATTGGATCACGTGATTTGGAATGCCTAATTATCTGCAACTGACTAACTAACCCGCTCGAGATTCTTTCATTTATATCAGAAAGGCTTCTAATGAAATGAAATAATCCGGAGTTGCCAAAAGATGTCACCGTCGCTCGGCGACTCGTCTCAATCTTTCTAACCTGATTAATATTCCTTCTTGGATGTGATGACTCATGGATGTATATTTAACGAGCGGGGTGGGATTCCGTGTGTACAGTCGATCAAATAAGTGAGATGTCACTAGGAATCGCACGTTAAAAGGTAAGACCTCGTTAATCCTTTGCTCGCACAAGTTTCGACTTCTGAGGGCTGTCGTTCGTATAGGGGGATGACAGCTGGTTACCGTAGAAAACATTAAAAAAACAATTATCGTTAAATTCATGGGAGAGAAAGAGACATAAAACGGTCAACTATAGAATTCAATGGTACCTACACAGAATCCCTTTCCAGAAATAGGGACAGGCAGGCGCTGAGCGTGATTATCTAGAGCAACGATGAGTTCTTATGTATAGAGGGAGAAGTAAACAAACCAAAGTGGCCCTTAAACAATGCAAACTTATGCAGAGTTATTCAGATTTTTCCTACGCAAATAACGCAGCCCAGTGGCTGATACAAAAATTGTGCTAATTATTCCTACACAAATAACGCAACCAATTTGTTTTTCAACAGTGGTGGTTCGTGGAAGTTCTGTTACCGTAGTTGTGCAGTTCGCAGGATTTGTCGAGAAACATTGGGCTTGAGTGATTCGCCGACAAATATCTAGGCGGTAAACACGAAGGAAATGTGAAATCTTAACGGTTTGTTATCAGATTAGTAGCAGTAGTGCAGTTAATTTTGTGAACAGTGGTTATTGCGTATCATTCCTTTTCAAGTAACCGCCACTGGTGGTGTCATGAGCACACTAGCTCTGTGGCCATGAGCTAGTGGGCTGGTGTTCCCTTAGTTGCGTAGGAAAACTGTCAATTGTTTGCGTTATTATTGAGCCAAACAAAGCTTTCACGTATAGATGGGAATGCTTTATCTAGTATAAGTATATGAAATCGGTGATCTAGACAGGCGATTTTTACATTGCCCCCTCTTTAAATATGTCCCAAAATGTCATCCTTGGAGTGTGTCGATACCTGCAAAATTCTCCATATCTGCACCTTGAATTTCGGTGGAAGTAATAACATTCAAGTCTTCATGTTGGGTCGTGGAAGATATATGGTTACAGCACATCAAAATATTGAAAATCGAGTGGGTCTAAAGTACTTTTCGACTTATGCCCTTCTGAATCTTGAAAATGGCCCATTGTCGAATACAAATTTTCCATTGAATAATCAAAAAAAATGCTTTCTTCTTTTGACAACACTTTTTTTAGAAGCTAATAATCTACCCACTTTCACAATTTAAACACCAAATACAACCGTTTTAAACATAAATTTGACAAACATAAACTACTTTTTCTTATTTATTTTCATTGTTACGGTAGGTTGATCACTTGCAATATGCGCGGCCGACTATACAAATTCAGATATGCGCAAATATTTACTTCCCCTCAATTTATTTGTTCAGTTGTTCAATTTTCGCCATAGTTACGATAAATAACGGAGGCGTGTCTTTTTTTTCCGGCTGCCCACATTTTCGGCTTCGACACTAAATTAACCACCTACCGTGATTAAAACGTCGAATTTTTGTGAAAATGATTATTTTTGGTGTTGTGTTTGTGAAATTAGGTAGGCATTTTGTATGATATTTTATTGAAAAATTTGTTATTGAAAATGAGCCATTTTCAAGAGAAGGGCTTAAATCGAAAAGAAGTTGAAACCCCCTTGATTTTTCTTCGGATTCGAATTCAGGAGACAAAACTACTTTGGTTAGGTCACTTTTTTCAATTTTAAGACGAAGCAGGATAATTTTGGGATTGCCGCATAGGTCAACAACCCAGATAACACATATTATCCTATGGATATCCGTAATATCCCCGGATTCGAAATGGAAATCCATATATATAAGATATATCCATCGAGGATGTGTAATGGATATCTTTCAGAAGATATTTTATAGGTAGTCTTAATAAGAGATCCAAAGCAATCAGTTTTTCATATAAATATAACAAAATCAGTGTTCAACCTATGTTTTTTACCTTCCATTGCCGCATAAAAATTTCTTCTTTCAACAAATACTATTTAGCTCGTATCATTGTTTTTTCTTGAACTCTTGAGATGGACATCCATAATAGTACGCAAGCCATCGTTCAAAATCTGAAGTGATAAACAGCAAGTTTTGTAACTTTGTATACTGATTAAATGTAACGAGTCTGACAAGATGTCGCAGAAAAGAAATCTTGAAAGTGGTAAGCTTTCCTTTGTCGCCAAGTCGAAATTTTCGCAGCGTCGGACTGCTGAAGATCCTTATTAATTTTGTCGGACAATGGTGCCATGAAAATCTCATAACATATTTTTGTATTCGCCTAGAAAAATCAGTCAAAAAAGTTCGGTACTTCTAGGTTGTCCCCCACTCTAAACTTACCACTTTCAAGGTTTCCTATCTGCGACATATCTTTGTCAGAGTCGTCACCTTGAAAAGTATATAAAATTACAACTTTACTTATTATCGCTTCAGATTTTGTACGATGGCTTGCTTACTAAGGTATTCATCGATGGTCGATGGATTCGAAACGGATATCTTCCAGAAAATATTCTACAGATGAACATAAAATATCCGAGGCAAGCCTAAACGAATATAAATATTAAGCTGAATTTTCAATATCGATGATTTCTTTTCTCTCATCTTTGTCGAACATAAGTTAGATCTTTTTGAAAATAGGTAATCGGTTATTCAATATCTCATGGATATCCTTGAACGATATGTTATGGATATTCCAAAAGGATATCTTATACTGCCGTCCTAAGCAAAAGTACCGTATCTACAAAAGATATAAATATTTCAATATAAGATTCTGTTCTGGTTTAAAATCCTATAAATTTTTTGCTTTTTACTAAACAAAGATGAAGTATACTTGGTTTAAAAAGCCAAAGTTAACGAATTATATTGCCGTTTATGCGAACGCTCAAGAACTTCAAATGTAAGGTCGGATCTACAGAATTCTAAGCAAAATAGCAGATGGCAGTACTTTTACTTAGGACGTCAGTATAGAAGTCTATCTTCGTCCGGACGTCCATAAAATATATCCACCGGATATAACTGGATGTCCTCTGGATATCCCCAATATCCAAAATGAATGTCCAATGGATATCCATCGAATGTCCGTGTGTTGACTGTTTCTTGGAACAGGAGTGGGATTCCGTGTACCATATAGTTTGCAGTTATGTATCTTTCTCTCCTATCAATTCAACGTTGATGGCATTTCACTTATTTGATCAACTATAGAATTCTACGATACACGGAATCGCACCTCTGGGATTTAGGCTATGAAAAAACAATCCCCGTTATTCAGGGACGAACAGACGAAATTTGCAATATCTATCATTTAATTATCACAGTATATATATTGCAAAAAAGGTGCATATCTTAAAAGTTTTTTCGAAACTACAGTTTGGATATTTGATTCTCAACTTTTGGCAACAATGAACGTCACTGTCTCAACATTTTCATAAGTGCATTCTGTGCACGTACTTCTCGTCAGTCCACAGACCACCTACTACCTGTAATCTGTGCTACTACCACAGAGCTATATCTCTGGGATATAGTTCTGTGGCTACTACCTACTCCATAGACGCACCACGGAAATGGTTGAGATCAGAAACGCTTTTGTAGTTCGCTGTGACCACCTGTAGAGGTCGCAGCAATGACATGTCAGATTATGCGCATGCGTATTTGAGCCAATGCTGGCAACGATCTTCGGTGACCTCTATAGTTTGGTATTTAAAGTAACCAATTAGCGGGAAACTTAAACGTAACTGGTAATTGCTCATCCATTGTTCACTTTGAAACTGTGGCATATAAATATTATATCTATCTTGCCACTTGAAATCAACGTAAAGTCATTGCTTTGGTTTTACGTTGATTCCAATAGCAAATATCAAGATAGAAATAATATTTACATGCAACAGTTCCAAAGTAGATATCAGAACCATACATTTTGAAGATTATTTCCATTTTCTTCAAAGGATCTTTGAAGTATAAACGATATTGCGTGTCACAATAATCGAATTAACTTCAGTGAAATACAGGAAAAACCCAAATATTTTAAAATAAACAAAATATAATATTTTCAAGGTGGGAATGAAACAATTTAAAAGGTCTGGTCAAACAACAATTATCATTACACCTAAACATATATTATACTGGCTTTTTCAAATTCTTTTTTTATTCTATTTAAACAAATTTTATATGCCTGAATCTTAACTGAATTAGTACCAGTATTAGGTCTGGATTTTCCTTGTACAATTTTATTGACACTTTTGCACCAATTGTGCTAATTGAAATTTTCAAAATCAAATCATTAACATTTATGTTGATTATCATAAGTCAAAAATTCAAAATCAACATGAGTATTAACAATTTGTTTTATTAGAAAAACCAATATTTTTGAATGTGGTTTTCTATTAAAACAAAAGTGAATAATTTTATAAATGTTATAAAAACATGAAACAAATATTGGTGTTGGGTAACACAGCCTTCTAGCCCAGCCACCACCATATTCTCTAACAGAGATGAGTCTATTTAAGTCAGATTCGTGATCGGTTGAAAACATTGTGTCCTTACAATTTGGGCATATTACACTTTTCTTGATTTTTTTCAAAATGAAGCCAGCTACATAACTAGTGGACAACACATTCAACTTTCCAGCTAGGGTCATATTCTGATGAAGTTGAAACTGAAGTTAACGGCATGGTTGAAGAAGTTGACGGCTCAACTGGATCAAGCAGATTGGTTTCATCTTAAAATAAAATAGTAAATTAAGTATACTTATTACATAACTGGATGCATAGAGGTTAAATAATTATTGTGGTAATAAAATATTCAAATGTAATTCTTGACCATTCTAGCTTGTCCTCTGTGATTTGAATGTACAGTGACTACCTCACTCAATTTGTTTTTTATGCATCTTAGAGGTCAAGCTAGGACAAGATGGATCAGTATTGGGACTTTAGAGCTGATGTTAATGATAAGAAGTTGTTGAGCCAGCCATCGGATCACTATTAAACCTGAATTATTTAATTCATTGCACATTTTAACAATTGTTTGAAAATGTTTCTCTTACCTTGCCAATATGAAGCAGGCACAGCGACAGCTACTCGACATTGATGAAAGGTATTTATCTTCAAAATGTTTATGGCAAACTCTTTTAGAACAATACACCATAGCTGAGTCCATTTCATTAATTTCCATATCATTAATAGACTGCACCCATCTTCTGAATCGTTCTAGATATTTACCTGGATTTGGAAATTTGTGTAATATTGCAGAACTTGAACATTTTGAATACAACATTTCCTACAAGGCATAGTTGCAAACGAAGTTTACGAAAAGCCGAAAAAAAGAAAAAAGATAACAATGTAATAACACTGAAATATGAGAAACAATCCAACTGAACGCAAAAATGTTATTTATAAAAGTTATAAAAATAGAAAATAATACAAAAGGACAAAATGTCAACATTGTCAACATCAACAACTAATTACTACTCTTCTTCTTCTTTGGTTCACAGACCTACCTAGGTGGTCTGTGTTCTGAATCTCACAGAAACCGTACTTGGGCCATGAAGTCCATTGTTCTCTGATATTCATGGTATAGAGACCTCTACAGACAGGTGGTCACAGCGAACTACAAAAGCATTCCCGACCTTGACCATTTGCGTGAAATGTCTATGGGGTAGGTGGTCTGCAGAGTTGCCGTTTCTAGTACAATTGTACTTTTCTAGTACATTTCAATCACATTAAGTACGTTAGTATAATTCACATGAATCCAGTACAAAAAAAATATCTTAGTTTTCAATTAAATTATCCAATGATTAGCTATCATAACTGGCCGAAAGTTATCAAAAATTGCTTTAAAATTCATGAATTATTGATGAATTGTTTATAATTTTCTATTTACACCAATAAATTGAATTCAAGGTCACGAAATGATGATATTAATTCGCAGTATTCGCATTAGTATTTCTGTAATCTTTGATTTCTTCGATTTAGTACCAGCACAGATTATCTGTAATCTGTGGTCCAGTTACTTAGTACAATTTTGAGAATCTGTCAGTACAAAAAAAATCAGGAGCGGCAACACTGTAATTAGTGAAATGTAAACAATAGATTAAAGTTCGAAGTCAACTTGTGATAAATTGTTTAATATTGACAAAACTAGAATGCCCAATCTACTGGCAGATTTTGTTTATGTTTTCCATGGTTTTTGGTCATAAAAAAGTGAGTTTGCTAATTCGAATATTTTTATATTGTTTGGTAAAGAAAGGTGATCTCTTAGGTTATGTAGTTGAGATAATTGTTCAATATTATTTGCAATAACATCGACCAATGTATTTTCTGTTATTGAACAAGTGCTTTCAATTGAGTCAGCTGATTCCAAATTGAGTCTACTTGAATACACTTTAATAATTAATCCACAGCACCTATATTTTAATGCCTCAAAAGGGGATTTGTTTAATTTGTTTTACAGTATAAACTTGGCGATTGACCTCGGTTGATAGCCCATATCTATTATTGAAAATAGGCGAGTTCGGTAATTATATCTAGATTAATTTTTTTCGTTCGGAACGTTCGTTTATTAGGTTTGGAGGTAGGGGAGGTAAATCTGCTCAGTTCGTTTATTTAATCGGATTGAACCGAGGTAAATCTGTTTGCTCCAAGCATTTTGGCGGACGAAATGGATTAATCTGTCTTTTAGGTTAGGGTTATGTTTTGTTTTTGTTGATGATTTTTGTCACGAAAACAAACGTGTATTGTCGTGTATGCATAAAGGTCAAAATGAAAAATATTATGTTTTGTGATAATGAAGAAAATGTGACTTACACCTTTCAAGTCACAAATGATGACTACCAGAGAATTGATTGAAAATGGTAGGTACCTTATACTCCATGAACTACTTCATTATATTCAAAGCTGTTATTAAGTATTGTACATTTTGTTATTAGATTTAGTCCTAGCCACAGAACTGCTGCAAAAGCACAAAGAAAATGAACATTTAAAAACTGCTTTTAAATTGGTGATGTCCAAGGGGCATCAGAAAGACTCTTGTCCATCAGATGATGAATTGGACGAAAACCATTCAACAGGAATATTTGGAATCAGAAGATATTCCAAATGAATACATTGAAACTGCTGATTTAGGTGAAGAAACAAGAAAAGGTATGCATTTATTTTGATTAGGAACCCATGCTCTAAAAGGTTGTTCGCCTAATTGCTATACATGGTAGGACTTGCATAAGTTTTGGTTATAGGTTGTAATAGTAATTGGTACATGTATTTTTTACTATGTATACTTACTGTATGAATTTCTTTTGGTAAAGACATCACTACAAAATTGAATTATCATGTTTATGAATACCTATCCTTTCAGGCAGTTCAATATTTCTTTTTTATTTCAGATAATAATAGACTCTGGACATTTGAGTCAACAAAATTTTTAATAGTTCTTTGTGACAAATATAGCAAAGAGTTTGAGACTGGCATAAAAAAGTATGTATGGAACAAAGTTGCCAAAGAATTAGGAAGCAAGTTTGGTCAGACCTTTACATCACAACAATGTAATACAAAATTTAAGGGTCTCACGAACATGTATAAGCAAGTTAAAAAACACGATGAAAGATCAGGCAATAGCTTCAAGGCTTGAGAATATTTTGACCTTATGAATGATATATTATTTGCAAAGCCAGAAATTAATGCAAGAGCCACATGCTCTAGCAAAAGTGGTCTTGTGGTCAATGAAACACCTACTACCAAGCCCAAGGATATATTAACTAGTCCTTCCGAACCATCAACTGATACCAATAATACATCAGGTAATTTTTATACTTGTTTTTATTCGTAAATAATCTGTACCTAGTTTTAGTGCTCATCAATATATCTATAAAAATTTGTTTGGGTTTAGGAAATGAGGAACCAGAGCCATCTGGAACTCAAACCACTCCTCCATACAAGTCTTCTTTCATGAAGAAAAGAAAAATGAACGAGAATGTGGCAGAAAGAAGACACAAGGAGAAACTTGGAAGACAGGATTGGTATCTGGCTATCTTGGAAAGATTAGCAACAGCAGTGGAAAAAAGTGCATCCTAGGATTTTGATTTTGTCAAATGGGTTTTTAGTTTAATTTTTCATAAGTTTTCTGGTACTAATTAAAATTTCAGTTAGCCATAGTGCCTAAAATACATAAAATACCGATCTTGTATTTGTTTGTGTTTATATTAAAAATCAAAACATTAATGTGTTTTTACTTTGAAAATATACTTAGTTTCAGGGCAGAGTTCAATATTGGTTCATCAAATATAAAACTGAATATCTTGCAACAGAATTTTACTACAAAGAAAATAAATCAATACAATAAAGACACAATAACCTCTATCCAAATAATGTTTCATTGCTATCCATTATTTCTATTCATTTCCAATTGCTCCATAAGTCTTTGTCGCTTGGCAATAGCCAATCTGTTTTGGTGAATATGATTATTTATATTATTTCCATCATTTAAAACTCTTTCTTCAGTTACTTCTCTTGCTATATCAATAATATCATCTGCTTCATCACCGTTTAAAATACAAATATTATGTAAAATGCATTCAGATATTATAAGCAAACAAATAAGTTCAAGCCTAACAGTTTCCAAAAATTTTAACCTTCTAAAGCGACCCTTCAATAGTGCAAATGCATTTTCAATTTTTACTCTAACTTGAGACAGCTTTTGATTGAAGTTTATTTGGCATCGAGTCAAGAACCCAGTGTTCTTAAACCCAACCATAAGATATTCTGTTAATTTGTATGCTAAATCTCCTAGAAGAAAACTCTCATTGTAAAATTTTACTTCTCCACTACCAATGTCTCTGAACAAATCTGACTTCTCAAACAATCTGCTATCATGTATGGATCCACATTCCCCTGTATATACATGTGTGAACAGCTTCCTGTTGTCACAAACACCTTGTAAAAGTATCGAGTGAAACCCTTTTCTGTTGTAATAAGAGTTATGGGGGGGGGTAAAATACGAATATGGCTGCCATCAATACAACCAATTACACCTAAAAAATAGAATTTTTGCAAGTTATTCATATTCAGCATCACTTATAGTAATGACTACCTTCTAGGCCATTGATTGTTTGAAAGTCTTGCATTATATTCAGAGCACGATGTCTTGAAGGCCAACAAATAATTTTAAAAGCCTTATTTATGTCCAAAATTTTCAGGGATGTTCTGTACAAAACTGCCCAGCATGTTGACTTGCTTATGCCAAAACGGTCAGCAACACATCTAAAATTGAAATGGTATCAAAAACATTTTACTCTATATTATCAAAAGAAAAAATTATGTTACCTGAAACTCTCAATATTTGAGAGGCATCATAACGTAATTAGGGCTTGTTTTTCCAGAGGGATTTCAGGATGGCCTGAAGTGACAGACTTTTCCATTACTTTATGGAGTTTGTTAAGTAAATCTTCGAAAGCTGAAACAGTTATTCGAAAGTGTCTTTTAAATTGCATCTCGTTAAATCGCGGAACGACTTCTTCAGCAAAGTTTTCTACTTTTTCTAGTAAAGTATTTTCTGGTATCTCATCATTATCACTATCATCTCCAACTATAATATGATGGCCCTGGGCTACCACAAAGGTTGCAGACAAAATAGCATTCAACATTTTATATTTTACCACTAATACAATATGGAGCCTTATCTGTTAAATGAGTAACAGTAATATTACTTCAAAATAAACAAAAGCTTAAATGTATAACGAACAAAATTTCACGTTATCTTGAGTGCTGATTCATGTCAACAATATCAATCAACATTCAAATCGTTCGTTTATTGCGGATTGATTGCTTTGCTCTGTGGTCACGTGTGAAAAATCTCGTCTGATCCCGGATCATATTACCGAACACAGCTAATATAAGCTGGTAAATTTGTTTTCGAATTTAATTTATGTTATGTTATTACTTATTAAAGGTGAATTCATGCAAGGCATAGTCATATCTTGATGTAAGATTTCCCTAATAATAATTCATAGGCCCTACTTAACATAAAAATATATTAAGTGCATGAGTTTTATCCTAGGTTACACATTACTGAAAATTCTTACACTAAAGCAGATTATTTCCTAGTCGTCAAATATAATAATGTGAGGTCTTGAATTAAAGAAAACTCAGTTTCTTTATAGTCGACGTTTCCTCAATTTATTTTGACATCTTCAGGAAGAAACATAAAGGGAAAATTTCAAAGGACCTCGCACACAACTTATGGGAAAATGTCTTTCGGTGAAAATGGCTGAATTTTTGATATGCTTTTTGCCAACTTGATCGTATGACTAGATTCGGCGCTAGAGGGCGCCAAACCATGAATTTTGAAATTGCCGGAAGCCGAAAAACTACCTGTAATTGGTGAAATTCAATTATTTCCGAACTTTCGATATTATCTAAGCACCAAGTTTGATGAGTTTTTTCATTGAACACTGAGTTTTCCTATTTTTCACCATAAATTTTCATTAATTTCAAGAAGAATGCCTAATCAATTCATATTTGACAATAATAGCTTAATGAAAAAAGCTCAAATTATCCTTATAGGCATGCGGTGTTGCCAGTTACTCAAAATTTCCCCAAATATCAAGAATTCCAATAAAAAATACATATATAAGCTGTAAAGAAAAGATTTTTCGCATTTTTTTTTTACTTCAAATAGACTTCCGACAATTACTCGACAATTGTTGGTCACCACAGTGATAAAATTTGATGTTTATTTGTTAAGTTATATTAGTGGCAGTGCTAACTTAATATAAATTTTTTTCGTTCACGACAAATTCTCGACAATTATTCGACAACTACTGGAATTGGTTCAATCGATTTTCCGGCAAGTGGCCTTGCTAACTTTATATACATAATATTATCGATCTTATTTCCGTTGATACAAGTTTGATCTGTTAAATACATATTGTTAGCTGAACCAAAATACATATTTTTGTTTGCGGTAAAATTCCGTTAATAGCCATAAGCTAGCAACAATTTTTGTTGGAACTTATTTTAGTCTCCTGAACAAAAAATCCTAATAAAATTTTTGGCGATTCAAGTAATTTTGGAGATATTGGCCTATTTTTGAACGATGACGCATTTTTCAGGACGCATTTCTACCGCGAAAAAAACATTAGAAACACTCGAAATTCTTCCTTCTTATCACTAGCAGAATATAAACACACTAATTGACCTGTTTCACACTTTTTCTTAATTAAAAACGGTTCTATTTAGAAAAAAACTCCTTCTTTAATGACCACATCTAGGCAAAATGATTAGTGAATTTCATTCATGTCAAGTTGGTAACTGAAAAAAAAAACGTGAGCGAATAATTTCCTAGTCAATTTGAAGTTAAATGGCTCGAAAATTTAGCTGTGCAAATATGCAAAGTTCGAAGTTACCAACCGACATGAATAAAGTCACTAAACATTTTACATAAATTTGTTGTTTTGATGTTTTAAAGAGGTGGTTGAATATTTTGATATACAATGAATGCATTTATTGAAATAGGCTTTACATCCTAATCTATACATACCATACTGCACTAATATTTTTGAAATACTTATACTCAATTAAAGACACTGTTTCACACTTTTTCTTAATTAAAAACGGTTCTATTTAGAAAAAAACTCCTTCTTTAATGACCACATCTAGGCAAAATTATTAGTGAATTTCATTCATGTCAAGTTGGTAACTGAAAAAAAAACGAGCGAATAATTTCCTAGTCAATTTGAAGTTAAATGGCTCGAAAATTTAGCTGTGCAAATATGCAAAGTTCGAAGTTACCAACCGACATGAATAAAGTCACTAAACATTTTACATAAATTTGTTGTTTTGATGTTTTAAAGAGGTGGTTGAATATTTTGATATACAATGAATGTATTTATTGAAATAGGCTTTACATCCTAATCTATACATACCATACTGCACTAATATTTTTGAAATACTTATACTCGATTAAAGACACAAACTGAAATATTTTTCATCAGGTTATATTTATACATAAATTATAGTAACTAGCCATGTGAATTCACCTTTATTAATTAAAAATATTGTGTGAAAAGGGTGAATTAGGGTATGTACATTGTGCTAGTGTACAGAAGGAAGAATTTTGAGGGTTTTTTCCGCGGAAGAAATGTGCCCTAAAAAATGCCAGTCATCGTTCAAAAATAGTCCCATATCTCCAAAATTACTTGAGATCGCTAAACATTTTATTTGGATTTTTTGTTTGGTAGACCAAACTACGTGAGTTCCAGAAAAAATTTGTTGATAGCTTATGGCTATTAGTAATTTTACCTTGTTTGCTTTTGACAAAGATCCAAAAAATATTTTTGGTTACAACTTTTATTCCTTGGTTAGTTTTTATATCATCCTTTGCTGTTTACGGTGTGTTCTTATAGGTAAAATTCCGTTAATTGATAGCTTGGCTTCCTGAACAAAAATTCCAAATGAAATTTTTGGCGGTCTTAAGTAATATCAGAGATATGGGCCTATTTTTGAGTGATGACTGGCATTTTTTAGGACACATTTCTACAGCGGAAAAAAACTCAAAATTCTTCCTTCTTTAAACTAACGCATTGTTTAGCAAAAAATGCAATCTTCTTTTTAAAACAACAAGTTAAAATGTTTAGTAAATTTATTTATGTCAAGTGGATAACTTTGACTTTGCATATTTGCACAGCCAACTTTTCGATGCATTTAATTTCAACATAAAAGAGTTTTTTTTTTTGATAAGTACCGTTTTCAATGAAGAAAGACTAATTAACCTGTTTTAGGTAAATTAGGATGTGTAAATTATGTTAGTTTAAAGAAGGAAGAGCCTAAAAATGCCAGTCATCACTCAAAAATAGGCCCTTATCTTCGAAATTACCTGAGACCGCTAAAAAAAATCATTTGGATTTTTTGTTCAGGCCAAACTACGTTAGTTCCAAAAAAGTTTTGTTGGTAGATTGTGGCTACTAGTTAACGGAGTTATACCTTCTCATGTTGTCAAAAATAAAATGGTCATCCAAAAATAACTTTTATAAATGTAAAATTTTTCTTCAATCACGTTTCTTCTTATTAGTTCATTGGTGAACCAATCAATGCAAAACGTGTACATAGAAACGTCGATATGACAGGATGGACTCCAACGAAGGTGCATTTGTTATGCATATATCTTCTTCATGCTATCTTTCACGTTCTCTCTTGCTCTCTCCTGTTCTCTCTTGATCTGAAATAAAATGAAATTTGGAGGATAGTAAGTATACGACATAAAATGGCATTTTTTAACAAGTGACTTAGCTTCAACAACTTCTGATTTTGACAGAAGTGACATATTCTTTCGATTTTTAAATGGGTTACCTATTATATGTTTACTTCTTCTATCTCTATATGACATTCTACAACCATATATTCACTTTATGCTACACATTTAAAAAAAATTAGTCAGGGCACAATCTCCACTGATATATATCCTGATATATATCATCTTGATATATATCCAGACATTGAGATATTTATCAAATAAATATCAAGATATATATCGACATTGTATTTCCTACATTTTCGACTCATAAAAACCGGCAACCGCGCCGATTGCTCGTTTCCGACATTTCCGAGACTTATCAATGAACCGGCAACCGCGCCGATTGTTCGTTTGGTATTGGGGGTTGTAATGTGTGATAATAACGTTATTGCTTTCCTATTTTTATGTTGATATGTTGATGTTTGATAGGTTATTTTTTTATTCGTTATTTATAATATATTATCATTATATTGTTTTTCGCTTCAACATAATATCATTTTACTAGCTTACTTAATTTTTTATTTAGTTTTACATGTTTTTTTATATGTTTAGTTTTGAATAAACTTACTATTTCTGCTTTTTGTTTTCCATTTTGTAAGTTTGTTCGAAAATATCATATAAATGTCACATTCGGATATATATATCAAATATATTTCAAAATATTTTGATATTTATATAAAATACCATGATAATTTTTCGCTCTGAAATTAATACATTTCGGATGGATACCTTCAAATCACACACAAATTTCAGTCCTAAAATTTTGGGAAGGAGTTTTGGGTTGCTTCCGCCATGTAAAATTAAATTTTTAAATTGGTATTGAAATTTTTTCCAAATATAATATTTCGAACAAAGTTTGAAAATTTATGCCGTATATAACTTATCAACATACTTAGTGAAGCGAACGAACGAACGTGTGGAGAGAAGAGTATGTACTTCAACTTTGTCGATTATATTCGTTTCATTTAGTTCAAATAAAAAAAAAATATACAAAAAATTCAATATTTTTACTATTAATTTGATACCGCATACGCATGTTTCAAACAAATTTCCGGTAGGAAACCTGAAGATTACGTTAGGTTTTTCTTAAAATGAAGCATCTTTTAAAATTAAAGGTGTTTAAATTTTTTTTCCGTCGACCGTTTATTTACGATATATTTTAACGCACTCAAAATCGTTGATTAATGACCCCTATTAATGAATAATTTTCTATTAATCAACGATTTACTTATATGCAACCTAACGTACATTGCTCCAATACAAATTATATTTATTTAGTGACCTGTGGCGTATGCAACAAAACATATTTATACTTACCCGCTAAAACATTTATTTTGAAATCAAGTAGCTGTGTTAGTACTATCTGTCATTATTTATTTCATTGTTGTAATTTCTTAAAATTCTACGTTTATTTTGAAATCAAAAGATGGATAGTGACGAAGTTCTGTAAAAAATATTCAGAAAATATCAAATATATCAGTAAAGTTGTCAGTAGGATTAATAGCTAGATAGTCACGCAGCCGGCTGGTAAAATGCTGGTTTGAGTTCTGAGGTCATAGCAAGGTCGAGGGTTCAATGCACAAGTGGTACCATTTTTTTTTTGAAAATTACGGTCAACGGAAAAGTTTTGTAACGAACTCGTGAATTAAAATGGCGATTAACAATCTCGAACATTAACGCGCTCGCTTCGCTCACGCGTTAAAATATCTCAGTTGTTAATCGCCCTTATTAATACAATTGTTCGTTAAATATAACCATTTCAATATTATATATACAAGGAGATAATGTCTCCGGTTTTTGCAATGATGGTTTTGTTTGTTGATCACAAGTTACCCATTGCATTTAAATTTAATTTTAATCTGAAATATTGCTTCATTATAAGGAATAGTATTCAGTTTGTGCATATCAAATTAATCGTAATAAACTGCTTTTATTTTTCGTGACCCTACGTGCCACCATGTTGCCATTCGAAAAACATCAGTAACAATGTAAAAATTAAATGGTCCAAAGCAGATATATTAAAAAAAAAATTAAGTTGGGATCTTCCCAACATTTTAGGACTGAAATTATTGATTTTAACCTATCCAAGCTCCGATCAAATAACACAACCTAGATGAGTAACTCGCCGCACACACATTAAAATTTGGGTGTAAGGAACATCTTCCCCCAACGGCATAGTCGTGCGTTGTTGACAGAAATATTGAGGTTCAATAAAATAGAAATAATGGAAACCCAATATGGAATGGAAACCTGAATTTATGATGGAATAATCTCCACAGGATTTTGAGAACAGCCGATGCTCTAATCGACATGTTTTTTCATAACTCTCATTCATTTTACTCTTTTCCAATTCGGTTTCCCTTTCTTGATAGTTACGACACTGGTAGCTTACCTATGAAATGATTTATTTTGATTTATAGCTTCAAATGGTTATTTACACATTTCACAATGCTTCACCATTGCTTAATAATAAAAATTAACGATAGTTTAACACAGATTACCTCAGAATTTGCCCTTTATTCATAAAAAAAAAAAAACACTCCAATAAGCCAAAGACGAAAACAAACAGATATGTTTTGTTGTTGTTCTGTCATATTTGATATTTGATATTTCAAATGCACCGTTGCCGTACTGACCAGACTGTATCGACAACGAAGATTCTCCGTTCGATAGAAATACTATCGTTTTTACATGCTCCCAATAAGCTGCAGTGAACGTTTCAATTGCTTTCTTATTGCTATATACCTATTTCATACAAGACAGTATTTTTGGGTTTTCGATGCCATGAATATACCCGACAGATATCAAATTCTAGCTCACGTGCTTATTGAATCCTTAAAAAATTGCGACATGGCAATAATGTCATGATTTGAGGGATAACGTTATGAAAAGATGTTACCTTCAGTTCTATGTGAGTATTACTCATCTAGGTTGTGTTACTTACTTGAAACGTAAATTTAAAAATATAAAAATATTTTTGGTTACAAGTAACAAGAAAGTGATACATGATGATACATGGTATTTAAAATGCCATATCGAGATGTAAAAATTATAGCAGGTGTCCCGAATCAAAATCGAAAGTTTATGTCACTTTCGGCAAAACCAGAAATTGAATGAACTTGAGTCACCTGTAAAAAAAATGCTGTTTCACGTTGTATACATATCTTCTGAATTCCATTTCATTATCTGCAAAAATGAAAAAGTTATAGGGGCGAGCCCTCTTTCGCGGACACCCAGTATGTCTTTATTTAAGGTTATTGAGCATCGCACTCAAGCAAACCGTAGACACATTTTTCTAACTTTTTGGCACTCTCTGATTCACAATCTGTATTTAAAGCAATTTTTTTAAAACATTACCATGGTAACTCCATACTTTGAATACGTCACTATGATTACTGTTTTATTTCAGTGTTTAAAAACCCGCCTAATGGAGAGTCTTGGTCTGTGAATTGAAATTGTTAAGATAAACTAAAAAAATCAGCATATATGTTGTTATACGAGTTCGTAGATAAAAATTATGTAAGGCTTTAAAAAAATTCTCTAGATACTCGTGTATTGAAAAATCATTCCGCTAGGCTGCGTTTATGCCTAAAATACTAGTTGATAAAAGGTTATAACACATAACACTTGGTACATAATCTACTATTAGAACATGAAGATCATAGACATTTAAAAAATTGAATCTATTCTTTAAGCTCGAGGCTTTATTCCAAGTGTAATGACCTCTGACGCCACTGGCTTCTAAGAAAATATTCAAAATTGTAATAATTCTAGTAAATATACAGTTTGTTTATTTGAAGAGATAGAAATTTGAAACTAGTACTTGTAGGTCACGTAGTATAGTTTCACTTATTTTGTCTCCATATGACATTCTGAATACAACCATTTATCATTTGCGACTTTTGTAACCATTCTTTTTTATTTTGAAATTATTTTCCTAATCTAGAGGGCTATATGGATACGTTTGAATCACTTATTTCAGGCATAAAATTATTGAAAAAATGCAACTTAACTGTTTCCAGCCAAAATTAATCTGTTAATTGCGTAAAATTAATTTTTAAATTTGTATCACCATTTTTTTCAAATGGCAACATGTTGGCTCTTCCGATATTACGTTCAATTTGATAGCGTACATTGTTGTTTCAAACAAACTTCCTAAACAAAACTTTAAAAGATTACGTACGTTAGATCTTTTTTAGAAGCATCTTCCGAAAAATAATATATAAATGAGATTTAAATGCATATGGAATAACCTGTGACCAACACAACTGTTAAAACAAAATCATTAATGCAAAAAGCAATGACTTAGCATAAATATATTTTTGTATTATCAGTTATGTCACAGGTTACTCGATGCAAATAAATCTAATTTCAACCTCAAAAGTTTCTTCATTTTAAGGAAGATCTAATGCAGTTTTGTTTGAAACCGATGGTTTCAAATTATTTCATTTTATATCAGCTGTATTTTTTCAAAAATAGGTTCGAAATTAATGGTTGGAACGTATCTGTAGCCCACTAGCCTATGAATAAATAATAAAAAAAATTGTTACAGGAGGTGACAACTGATAGACTGTCATTTGGAGACAAAATAAGTGAAAATATACTAGGTGATCCATTTAAAAATCGATACTTACAACTCCGATTAAACCGGTAGTTGTATGAAGTCACATTCCAAAAAGTAAAGTTTCATGTATTGTAATTGCATTCTATTATCTTCAAAATCAAAAAAGTAATGAGGGAGAGCCACCTTTTGCGGACACCAGGTATGTTCTTTAAGTAATCCCCAACTGTTAATTTAGAAACAGATGGATTTTTTATTTATTTTTTTATTTTAAATTTCGATTGTTTAAATGGTAGTTTATAAACTGCTTTTTGACAACAGTAAAAAATGTCTATCATTAAATATGGTGTCGGACCGTAATTTCGAAAGATTTGTTTAAATGGCACTAGGGGCCGAGTAATACCTCAGTCGGATTGATTTTCAATTCTCTATATGAAAACAAAATTTCAGGTAAAAATGTTCATCCAAATCAATTGACAGTATATAATGTTAGAACTTTTATATGGGGATCCTCTAGATTTTAACGAGCTCTAGTATACTGATTAATTTTTTTTGGTATCTACCAACGTTATTGGTGCCTCAGAATGGTAGATGGGAGCTATTTCAGAAAAAAATTTAAATGACAAGGAAACTAGAACAGAAACTGTTCCCCCACTATCTGTTCGTTATGATCCTAGATAGAATAAATTATATCTGGAATAATTTCCTTCTCTGCTCATAAATCTCATATTGAATTGAAACTTTAATATCTTTAGATTTTGCAATGGAATCCTTCAATCCTAGGATCAAAAAAGTGTTGGATAAACTAGTGGAGCCAAATTTCAAACTAAAAGATGATGCATACCTCAACTTACTTTTGACTCATCTAACTACCAAGGAAACAGGTGAGAACACTCGTTTTTTATCTTCACTACAACTGTAGGTGTCGTTGATTGCAGTTTTCACTTTGATATAGATAGTCTTTATTTGTTCAGTTTGTAAAATAAGTTGCGTTTGAGCAAGTCTAATAACAAACATACAAACTTAAAAATGTTTTCAACACTGATTTCACTTTATATACAGATTTTATTGAAAAAAAAATCAAGTGTAAACTAATAATATTCTTTAATATTGCTCTGTGGTTTGAGATAATATCTTCTGTCTCTATAAGGACTCATGATTTTTTATTATTAATAATTGCCATTAGTGGAAGATATCTTTAATTTAGAATTCAGTAAATTGGAAAATATAAATAGTTATGGTAAACCAGACCGTTGAGAATAATGTTTGTATCACAAGAAGCAGCGAAAAAAGTTATGCAAAAGAAAAATGAACATTAAAAATTCAAACTAAAGTAAAGGAAATATCATTAGAAAAGGACGATAGAGTAAAGAAGAAAGCAAAATAAATATATGTACTACATACGTAAATATTATCCCCACTATAGATGATTGGACTGGTTGAAAAAACTCGGATTAACAAAAATTCTCCAGTACGGAATATTTGTCATGTGGAACTGTGTGTATACTTAATGAAAGGCAATAATTTCACAAAATTAAAATTGATTAAAAATTATCCAGCCTTTCGCTTATTTCCTATACAACAGGATTGTCGGCAAACGTCGAACAGAAAATAATTCAACAGCCCCATACGACTGTCGACTCACTCCTGCCTGGCAAAGTTTTTCTACAAGAATATACTGTACTGAAAATACACTAAACTAATTTCACTAATTTATTTAAAACGAACTCTTCTCAAACAATAATTTTTCTAAAACATTGATTTCACTATAACTATTCCAACTGTCGCTGTCTATTTGTGAACTCTCGAACTATATCTGCAACTGCCACTCTCGACTCTGCCCGCCATCTCGTGCCGAGGGTCTTATATACCAACAAGCAGATTCCTTTTACAGTTATCGAACTATTGAGACTAAACGGCGACCCATTCAGATGTCTCCACACTCCATTCTATTCTAGCTAGTTCTCGTTCCTTCTTGGACGGTATGAGTCATGGTTGAACCGTTAGCCAGCAGAGATGCGTTGTTTACAAGCCGCGGTAAATTAATTAGCAAACAGAGCAGGCGTTAGAATCGTTACAATACTTTGCAATACTTCGTTTGTCAACGAAATATCAATCGTAAACAAGTGTGACTATCTACATACTAGTTTATATAGTTAGACCCGATCACAACATGTGAATTCCAATTGGTTTCATCAACTGGCCTTACGATAACTCCAGCACCCAGTGAGCATTAGAGTTTGTATAGGAAATAAGAGAAAGGCTGGATTTAATCTATTTTATTTTTTAATTTTATTGACTTTCGTCAATTACACACAATAAGTTCATTCATATGCATCGATGAAGTGTAGTGTAGTTTACACCACATTTTGAATCAAGTGTAAGAGAGTGTAGTTAGGAATGTGGTGATATATGTCAATCCAATCAACAAACGAATACTCAAATTGAGTGTAAATTTAACCGAGTGTAAGGTGTAGGAAAGTGCTACACTTCGATGCAACCGAATGAACCTAGTTCGACTTTTCCAGAGCTTTTGACCGTGTCAATCATAATCTGCGTATTCTGAAAATGGAACGTTACGGACTTTGTAGAATTGCTCTAGATGTAGTAAAATCGAACGTTCAGGGTAGGTCACGAAAAGTATTGATTCAGGGTATAGTGAGTACTCAGAAATTAAACAGGGTGTTCCACAAGGATCTATTCTTGGACCACTGCCCTTTTCGATCTATGTCAGTTATTTTTCTGAGTTATATTATTTAAAAAGTACATATAGTTGCATATGCAGATGATAATGTTGGTGGATTGAGTTCCACATAACACATTGCATTATCGCCATACGATTCTTTGGCAGCACTAATATAAAATAATATTAAGTTAGAATAAGTAGGTACCATACTAACTTTTTGGTTGCACGCACTTCAGCAATTATAAATTTTATTTTATTGACAAAAAATTCATTGATCATTTCACTGGTTGCTTCAGGTAGATTATATTAGAATCTGTTTTCTCAAAACCCAGAGTCAATCTATTATATTTTGATTTTATTAAATTCCCAAGTCACACAAAATACAATACAAATACAGTTCACCACACCGACACAATATTGTGCTTATAAATAAACATCGTAATATGTTATGTTGTTCATAGAGAAAATTTGTCCATGGTTATGTTTATCTCATAAATTGTAGTTCTTCTTCATCTCCGATCAAGTAACACAACCTAGATGAGTAATACTGAAAAGAACTGAAGGTAACATCAGCATAATGTTTATTTTCGTCTTTGGCTTATTGGAGTGTTTTTTTGTGAATAGAGGGCAAATTCTGAGTTAATTTGTGTTGAACTATCGTTAGTTTTTATCATTAAGCAATGGTGAAGCATTGTGAAATGTGTAAAAGACCATTTGAAGCTGAAACTCAAAATATGTCATTTCATAGGTGAGCTACCAGTGTCGTAACTATCAAGAAAGGGAAACCGAATTGGAAAAGAGTAAAATGAATGAATTATAAAAAAACATGTCAATTAAAGCATCGGCTTTTCTCAAAATCCTGTGGAGATTATTTCATTATAATTTCAGGTTTCCATTCCATATTGGGTTTCCATTATTTCTATTTTATTGAACCTCAATATTTTTGTTAACAACGCACGACACTGCCGTTTGTGGAAGATGTCCCTTACACAGAAGTTTTAATGCGTGTGCGGCGAGTTAACATCTAGGTTGTTCATGTTTTAATTGGTAGTAGTTCAAAAGTCTTATTTTGATATCAACGTCAATGCTGTACCAAGGTTGCCATTTAACAGGAAAACTTTCAAGTTTAAATTATTGGAGTTTCGCGCTCACAAAATGAAAATATTGTTTTTTTTTGCGAAAAGAGAAGGAAAACTGTTTTTCTTTTAATTATATTATATTTTAATGTTATCCTTATTAGAAAATGTAATGAAAAAAATCGATGAGAAAGACCCATTTGTGTTTATCCTTGTCTGGCTTCGAAATAGGGATTATCACAGCTTTCTTCATTTTAGTATGGCGTTAATGATGTTGAGATTAGAGACTTCCGGATGAAGATTTTTGGGCAGAATACACCATTTTAGTGCTGACGTCAGAGCTGTCAATTTTGTTGAGTTATTTCATATGCATTATCCAAACAAACTTGTCTTGTGTATCATTCCTATATAAGCTGTTGGATTTTTGTGGATATTTGATTTAGTAAAGGGTTTCAAAACGAATAACAGTAAATATCTTATGTGTAAATAATACTGTAACAAAGTTACTAGGGTAAAATTTGAACATAATATATTTATATATAACTTACATTTGTAGGTTGAAAATGGTAATGCAATGTTTTTGATTTTTCACTCATTTCTCTGCACTAATTTTGACAAAATATCAAAAAATATCACACATTCTTTCAATGGTAAATACGGTTTGTTTGGATAATGGCCCGTGTCACTTAAGCGGCGTGACGTTACACTAAACTGGTCTATTGCATCAATTCCGTAAAGGACAGGCGTCCAAAGCCGTTCAATGGCTTCCATCAGCTCCTCATTGTTCGCCATGACTGACGAACAAATCCACCTGCTTCTCACTAACGTTCGACGCTTTCTCATGTGCATTAAAAAAAAGTATTCTCCGAATGGCCTTGATGTCTGGGGATTCGTAACTGCACGATCCTTACCCATCTCTATGGCTGGCACTGGTACGAAGCGTTTTTGAATTCAAGCAGAGTTGTCCCAAAATCCCATTTCCAAGTTTATCCTTACACACTTTTTGTTTCTTGATGAGCTCGCTGATTTTCCTGCACATCAGAAGCATAGTCTTCTTACAGACACGATTACCACTTTGCTGCGACTTTTTCCGATGTCGTTCTTAAGTTTAATTAATCCTTTGACACGGGGTAATAGAATATTCCTGTCTTCCTTCAGCTCAATTTTCTTGGTGGTGACATCCCTGCCTTTTTGAATGGTATGGATCAGAGCTTTGTTTCCCCTAAATTTTGCTCCGACGTAGTTGAATGTAATGAATATTTAGCCTATTCATATTTCCTCTGCGCTCTGACCAGTCAGTGTTTTCATAATCGAACAGAAAACTAGCATTATTAGCACGGCTACTGTTTTTCAATTCAAACGTAACTGTGTCGCTCAAATCCCCACCATTCTCACCTACTACCAAATTAAGATGCCTAAAAACCCTGGTGTGTCGACTGATTAGATTTTGTTTAGAATTTTTTGAAGACAAAACAAATGAAATCGTGGTCTGTTTCTGTAATCAGATGCAGATATGGCACCTGGTCCTCGTGTCAATATTCCAAGGATATACTGTTCGTGATTGTTGTTAAGTGAATTTTACGGAATGTCAATAAACTGTTTAAATATCATTCTAAAGTAATATAGTGTCCATACTCGGAGTGGAAGACCAAATTTTTTAGAAAAATAACACCACACAAATTGTGTTATTTTTCTAAATTAATCTAAATATCGTTTGAAAGTCAAAATAATTGTGGCAGAATGAAATATTTCGTAGTGAACTAAAATAGACCATTAATATGAATAATTTGACCATTATTCATTTTTGTGAGGATAGAATCCTGAAAAACGAATACTAATAATTCATTAAAGTGAGTACCACTTAGAATCTGTAACGTACTCTGAACCCAATTTCAAACTTACATTTTATTTCTAAGTTCTCCATGATCTAATTAACAATACTTTGTGGCAAACATGTTTTCAAGTAAATCAACTGAGTGCGTGTTGTTATACCCTACTCTTTCTTTAAATCTTCAATAAGTTCAAGTTGTGAAAGTCCGTGATAAAGTAAATAAAAATCATCACTCCTACTGAATTCTATCAATTTTGCATATATCATCAAGCTTGTTAAGGATTTCATTATTTTCCCTTTCGTTTTCTGTTGAAAAAAATTGCACAAAAAAAGAAATATCTTCACTATTAAATAACAGTTTTCAAAATAGTGCAAGAACATTGTAACACACAACTCACCACACATATATCTTCTGAAAACCAATTATTAACTCAGAAAAAGCGACAAAATTATTACTTAAAGAACCTTTTGAAAAAAAAATCAGATATAGTTGCGCAGATCCTTGCGAAATGCGCATGCTTGGGCAGATATCAGATAGGCACAAGATTGACAGGTTCTAATGGTGAATTTCCATGCAGCTGAATTTCAATTCTTTTATGTGAAATGTGATATTATTAATTATTCCAGTAAAATGCATTTCAGAAAAACAAAATAATATAAATGAATTGAAAATATGTTGTTTTATTCATTTCATGCCCCTGCGCAATACTTGGAACATCAGTTCATGAAAATGTACCTTGACAACAAACCCGACGGTGGCAGTTCACGCAAGTATCGCGGGATATTTGGAAAACAGACCACGATTTCATTTGTTTTCTCATAATCAAGCTAGCGAATATCCAGAGTTTTTGTCTACAGTTTTACAGGTATGAGTCGGCACACCTGGGTTTTTAGGCATCTTATACCAAATCAATCGTGGTGATTTCAATGTTATCCGATCTGTCAGCGATAATCGATCCAACGGTGATGTTTTAATTTTTATATTGATTGAATACCGAATCTAATGAAAGAGTATTGTGCCTTGAACTTATTCAATGCTGAGATGTATTGAAGATGAAAAATATGGAATCAATTTGAATGTATGCGGTTTCTATCGTTTGATTGGAAGAACTGTATAAATTTGGATGACATTTCATAATATGTTAAAATAGCATAATGATTATAAAAATGATTTGTGTAAATGTGCAACCGATTTTAAACTATCATTCTGATGAACTAGAGTCTTGAAATTTTTAATAAAGATCAGAACTGAATAATAATGCAATATTATTTCATATGTTGAAATAATACATTCTAATAAAATTTATATGTGTAATTTTGGAATGGATTTCAAATTCTCGATGAACTAGGGACTTGTATGTCAGACCTGGATGACAATCCAGTATTATGCATTGTCAGTGGTCGGTAGACTAGTGGCTGAGGTATTTGGCAGTGGAGCTTCTGGCTCGCATTGAACAGACGTTCGAGGCCTCAGTACGCGATAATCTTTTTTCCCAAGTACATATAGTTCAGTAGACAGGTTGAAAAAAGTGGGGTTAGGTGGAAAAAGGTCGGAAGTTAATGAAACTTCAGGAGGTTCTTCAGGGATGGTTAATCAACATTTTCTCAAGTTTTGGGCCTCGAGGACCCTGTGCGAAAAAAGTAGAGGGGGGGGGGAACTGCAAAATTTTTGACCTCTCTCCGGTTTTTCCTCGATAACTTTTTTCTCTTACGTCCTGCGGAAAAGACATATAGATACTTACTTGTAGAGCGTACAATTTTATACAATTTTGACTGAAGAAACATGTTTGTATGTGAATTTGCTACCGAGATATGGCACGTCAAAAAAAAGGTCATGTTTCAAAAATGGCTAAGAAATTACAAAAAATGCAAAATTACAGCTTATTTCATCTGTTATACCCGAATTATGATGAAATGTTGTAGTAATTATAGTTCTTAGTTGAAGTCACCAACTTTGGACACCCCACTCCTCCTTCCCCTACCCAACACCAATTCTCAAAAACTAACTTTCTGATGGATACCTATTCACATCATTTTGATATTGATATCAGTTACTTTTCGGATCGATATCCCCCCGTTCCCCTACATAATTATCCCAGGACAGGAAGAAAAAAAGATGTAGTCCTTTCATGAAAAAAATTAATTTAATTAACAATATTAAGTTAGTCTCAAGGCATATATTATATTGAGGAATAAAAATATTATAGCTAATCATAGTGGGTAGGTACTCATTTGTACTCATTACATTTCCTGCCAAGATTTCTTAGCCGCTGGTTCTGCTCGTAACAGCTCGTCGTCCTCCTGAGCGATAAGGCTGTCAATGATGTCGCTGTCGTCGTTTCCGTCCAATATTTCTGGTGAGGCACTTTTGATGATACTCAGCATTGACGGCGACTAAATCAGTGTCCAAATTCTGCAACTCATTTAGCCAGTTGTGCTGTTTTCGTACTATTCCTATCAAATTTATAATAAAGTTTCAACATATCTCGTTTTTCTTTATTTGGGAATGAGGACATTTCGACTGAAGTATTTGTGCAAAGTTATGATGTTTAATGAGTTCTGACAACTAGTGTGTTTATTAAACAAAATTTTTCGATGAAGTCATGACCATCTCAGATGAAGTTGTTTTTTTAATATCTGTGGTTTCAGAAGTGCAAATCATAACAAATTATACATCAATGAAATCAGAATCACTATTTTTCCATATGAAAAAACAATATGGCGCCCATAACAGAAAAAAAAGTTGATGATGAATGCCAGAAGACGAAACGTCGGATAGTAAATATGAAACATGAAAACGTGTAGCTGAAAAAAAGTATCAATAGAAATGTACTTTTGGTTTTGAGCTATGTTATCAAATAACGATAGAAAAAAATAAAAACGAAAATTCCGATTTTCAGTTTTTTCCCGATATTTCCGGAAATACTCGGAATTTTCCAAGTTTCAAAAAAGTATTTTGTTAACGACGTTTTTGCTGTAGAATGTGAGGCAAAAAAGTTATTGAGGAAAAACCACACCAAGGTCAAAAATTTGCAGTTTCCCCCTCCCCTACTTTTTTAGCACAGGGCCATCGAGGTCCAAAACTTTAGAAAATGTTAATCAACCATCCCTGAACAACATCTTAAAGTTTCATTAACTTCCGACCTTTTTCTATCTGAAACTACCTGTCGACTGAACTAATAGGTCTCTTTAGGCGGCCACATGCCTTGTTGTAAAGCAAGTGTGATATGAATTGCCTAGATACCAACCCCGACGACGTCTGGTGCTAGCTTGGAGTGCGCACGGACCAGTTTGCAGTCGATTTTAAACATAGCTCAAAACTGAATGACGAAGTAATGCCAAGGCATGATAAAGATAAGATAGCATAATAATATTAACAATAATAATAATAATTTTATTAAAAAATTAACATGATGTCAGATGTGGAATCATCTGCGACTGAAAGATGAACTCTAGCCGCCATTTTCCACTGTTCAATATGACCTCTTGGAAGGTATTCTTGTTGTAAAAGCATATTCTCAAAAAAAATTGAATTATATTTTTTTAATGAAAACAAACTATAAATTAAGATTTTTTTCGTAATATCTAATAGGAAACAACTACTTCCCCGGTCAAAATCACGCTGGACATAGAAATACATCTAATAGATATTGTGAAAAGACCCTAACTAGAAAGAGAAAATCTGAAAAAGAAAATTTGCGTTTTCATTCAGATAGTTGATTCTTTAACTTATTTAGGCCCAATTTCATAATGAAATATTTAATTTTAATAGCTGTTAGACTGTGACTACCAAAATTGAGTTGCAATTGGCAGTTTGTCGAAGTCTGACGATTATTTGAATAAACTAAATGACACTTTAAGTTCATTAAGAAACCGGACCTTAGTTTCCATTGGAGACTCCTATAGAAAAATAAGAATGATATTCAAATCGTTGAAATCATTGATGCGAAAATTGCTTTTTACCCCCTAGGCCTCCAATAAGGCGTGTTTCTGGTATTTTATAAAATGCGAGCGCAGCGAGCATTTGCTTTGATATCACTTTTTCATACTAATAGTGATCGGATTACCAGCAACTTGGATGGCTAGGTTAGTTAGGTTGTGTCCCATTCTTTTACGATCATTTATTAAAACTACGGCCTTCGAATACGTGTTTACGAGGCAAAACTATGTGAGTTGGGCATTTTTTTTAATTTTATGTCGGAGCCCGATAAACTTATCTCTACCTTGCTTACAGACTAGAAACGACGAAACCCGAACAATCCCAATCTCGTTGCCAACATTGCATGAACAAAAAAAACAGATATTCAGTGTTCAACAATAGAATTCGAAAAATTTGTTTACGTTCCGAAAAAGGGGGACTTTTTTGAAAAAATAATATATTTTTTTTCACTGAAAAATACTGTAAAATTCCGATACTAATAGCCACAAGCTATCAATAAAATGTTTGTAAGTCACGTAATTTGATCTTTTGAACAAAAAATCCAAATAACATTTTTGTCGGGCAGAGTAATAATTCCAAGCGATCGAAACTTATCAATGAAGCATGTAATGTTTGTTGCATACAATTTTATGTTTTGTGGCGCAGTGAATCAGTACCATCTGATGTTTTCAGATTACTAAGGACGCTGGAACTCCCATCTTAGGCCATCTGGAGGAAAACCGAAAACACAGATTTTCATGTTGGGTTTTCTATTTTCAAATGTTGTTTAGATGTTGGGCTTGGGTACAATAATGAGCACGTCGTTTCTATCTCATGATTATGCATACAAATGCTTTCCTCCACTTCTAATCACTTCCAAATCTTGTCAATTTCGAGAAGAAATTCATATATCTATCTAATGCGCAATTTCACTTCCTTGAACTTTCTTTAACGAATTCTTTTTCCGACGATTTTCTAATCATCAGCGATGTTCTTCGGAAACCCTTACGCAAACGAGTTAACAGTATATTCGTTCACATAACTTCACTACTTGTAATTACTATTGAGTTTTTATGTTCATTGTACAAATTTGAATATGACCAACCGTCATAAGATTTTTACATGAAAAATGTATTGCAATCAGATAAATCATAATTTTTCTATACGATCATGACTATGCCTTTTGAGTTATTCAATTTACCGCCCTCTAATGGCGCTCCTTTCTCCTCTAAGCATGCGATCTTCTCATAACCTTATGAAATTGTGAACGGGCTTGAATAAAACAAAATTTCTAATTATTATTTTTGGTGAAAGCCATTTTCATAGGGTTTTGTGCCTTGTCCTTTGTGAAAATGTTATTATGTTATAATGCATAAGTCGCCTCTCTTGTGGAATCATTCATTTGTTTTTTCCAGTTCAAAGATCGAAAAAACGATAATCATTTCCCTGGATATCACCAATAACAGTACTATATTTAAAAAAAAATCGACAATAATGGTAGATTCATGAAGCAATTTTAAGTCATAACTTGAAAACTATCTTGAAGGTTTTAATTAAAGATTACTAACCACCTGTTGGAGTCCTTTTCAAAACTACTTACACTCGTTTCAATATAGTCACGTATGTTTTTTTTCAGTTACAATATCATTCGTGAATTGATTTTATTTTCACAGATGATGGACAAGTCACCTGCCAAAATCTGGCGAACAAGCATCTTTTATTGGATTGGTTGATAGATGTTATTTTCGAATGGGCAAACACAAAGAATTTTCCAAAACCACACATTTTCGCATTCATGATGAATTTGCTGAAAAGTTTCTGTAATAATGAAGCGACCTTTGTTAAACTGAAGAATGAAAATGTTTTCGAATGTTTGCTGGAAATATCAAACTATGTCATGTCAACTTGTCTACAACCTAATGTTGAACTGGCCCTTGTGAAGTTATTATATTCATTTATGGATCATGAAGCAGGCTTGCAGTGGGTGATCTCTGAAAATCATTGGAAAATTGTCCTGAATTCGGCGTTGAATTCCCATACTGTTTATATTTCAAAAGAAGGGTGTAAATTCATTGCAAGATTACTTGTAGCAACAACTCCCAGGAATAGTACCATGTGCAAAAATGTCTTACAATTAATTTTAACACCTCTGATTGAAGCTTCTAATAAGGTGGCAGCAGGCGATGGGGTCGCAGTAACAATTGATGATACCTTCTGTAAATCTCTGTCTTCTACTCTGCAACTCATAATCGAAATATTACTCAGGTCACTAGAAAATCAAGTATGCTCTAATGAGAAAGAACTCATTTTGATGGTTACAGAACAGTACAACTTGGAGAAGTGTGTGCAAAAATTGATATCTAAAATTGATAATGAGGATTTTCTTCACGACCTTTACAAAATACTGATAGTTTTGTGTTTTTTTGATATGTATTTCAAGTCCTACAACAAAAAAACCATCCAATGTTGGGAAGTAGATTCGTCAGTAAAACTGTTTGATGTTATCTATGATGCTGTATCCAAAGGACCTGTAACAGTTGGGATGAAAATAATCTTCACCAGTCTTGACTATTGGGAAATTATGGAAAAAACTTCCCCTGTTTGGCTATCTCCAAAACTTATTGCTTTGTCATTCAAAGATCAACTACTGATTTTACAACTACTTCCGACCTTTCCGTTTTGTATCGAAAGGATGAGATATGATATAGCTCACTATGATAAAGATCGTTCTAGGTTTGCGCAGAAGCTAATGGACCACATAGTTCCAGCGACAATGAGAATTTGTTACAAATGGAGACCCCATATATCTGAAAATGAGTCACTTTCTTATGGAGCCATGGGAATGAAATATTTTTTACACTCGAAAAAGTATTACAAACGTGAAAATGCAATCTTGGCCTTCCAAGTCTTAACAAACGTTTTCATAGACATCAGTTGTTTTATGGAAACACATCCTGACTCAATAACCTACTTTTTGGGGCAACATGAATACTTTACCCTCCTGCTAGAGTCTATCACTGTGATCATTGAAGAATTCTCTATCACTTGGAAGGACACTATAGAGATATTTTGTGTCTTGCAGACTTTATATAGTTTCTTGAATAAATTCACTTGGCCATCAAGGGTGAGTAATATTATGAAATTAAAAGATGAAAATTATTTTATCTAAAATCGCATTGAAATAGGAGTTTCATCCACACTTATGAAGCACATAAAGTGACTTATTATACACTTACTAGTTGAATGAAGTAACTTAATTTCATTATTGAAAAAATGAAAACCTATTGTCATTACTTGCTGTTATTTTTCCATTCGTTAAATACGAACAACTTGCTTAGGCTGATCCTTTACATGGTTGTGATTAGGTCATCACAAACAACACTGAAGTCATCTGTATCCCTTTTGAATTAACCAAGATTTTGGCTATAGTATTTGGATAGATGACTCCAATGTCGTCTGTGATGAAATTCTCTTGCAGTGACACGGCATTGAACTAAAACTAGACCGCTATTGAAATCAATTGAAACTCACTGTTTGATTACAAGAAGCACTTGTAACTCTTGAATACTTGTAAAAGTATCTATTATCATGGTAATATTCATTCGTTGAATATGACAGTCCAAATGATATCTGCGTTAACCAAACTACAAGAAATATTTTATAGGTATTCAAGTAAAAATAAATTATGATATGGTAAACCGACATACTAAAATATAAATTGAACAATCTTATTTTTCGTTTTGTTTTAATATTGCTGCAGGTCATAATACGCTTTAAGAATGGGGAATTCTTCAACCTCTTTTCAGAATTTTTTTATCACTACATTGTACGTGTGCTCCGTTTCAACTGTATATTTCATTGATATAAAGTGCATCAAAGATCTTGAATTTTACATCAATGGAAACCGATAAATAGGCTGAACACAGTGAGTAAATAGCAATAAATCAATCTTATCATAAAGACACATTGATAAAAAATTAACAAATATATCTATACTTTACGATAGTCAACATCGAATATAAACGATCCATGAGCTTGGCATGGAAATATGGATCAAATTACAAACCAAGAATTGCTCTGTGATTATTAAAAAGAAGACAAGGGAAATAAAGGCGGAGATAAAATCTATCAACGATACTTTAAATCATAAACTTGAAAATCTAGAAAAAAAAAATCAAAACTTTAAGAAAAAATCGCTTAAATTGAACGAGAAAATGAAAAGAATAACAAAGTTATATTTCGATTAACGACAAACTGGGAAAATATCCTAAACACCACTCTGGAACAACTGAATATAATTTTAGGATTTAAATTAGAAGAGAGAGATATAAACAACATACGCTTCATCGGGGAAAAAATACTCAATAAATCATTGTAGAGCTCATCTCGAATCTAAAGAAACAAAAAATATTCAGACAACTGTATAAGCTGAAGGGTACTGGCATCTCCATCACACATGACCTAACTAAATAGAAATCTGGTGCATCATATGAAGGAAGCTAGAGCGAAAAACCAAAAGGCTCATCTAAAAAATTTCAGACTCTTTGTAAATGCTGTACCATACACCATTGAAGAGTTGGACAACCCCCCTGATGGACTAAACACAGAATTAGAATCAGACTTACCAAAAACTCAACCGAAGAATAAAAGTGCTCCATCTACTTCAACAATAACACAACAGTCCTTGAAAGAGTTCGATGGTACCTTTTCCAATAATGAAACGCTAGATGATACGGAAACTCATCTACAAAAAACAAACTGCATTAACGAATTTACTGAAGCAGCGCCTATACGGAAACACTGAGACTGAGGCTAAGTCATCAATCACATCGAAACCATGAACGAATAACGCTGTAACAAAGTTTTACAAGCTTCAGTAAAATGCGCGTTTCCTACTCGCAGATGTCTTTTCATATTTGTTGAAGTATCAGATTCAGCATAACGACCTGGCCATATTTTCATTTGTATTTTTATTCACAGTTACTGTGAGGTTTTCAGTCAAATACATAGCTTGTGGTGCAGTGCATTTAATTTGTTGCATTCCGATATTTTATAGGCATATACCTGCTTTGTAGGTGAGTTAGCATTTGAAATATATTAGCATAATCTCGTTCACAACGTTTTCCTCAAATTTTAGCATTCTGAATTATATTCATTCTTTGTAGATTGAGAATTGTCAATAACTGTCAAATAACTTCGTCATCCCGATTTTGATTCATTCTCTGGCATAACCTACGTCTTCCCTGAGATATTTGCGCATCAAACAACCATTTTGTTAAATCTTGGCTACCCAACAAAAGGGGCGTGTTTTAGAGAATCGGTATGAGGAATAGGGATGGAAAGAACACCAGTCAATAATAGACTCCGGAAAAGAAGTATATAGTCAGTCCACCTTTGACAAGAAATAGAGGAAATAGAGAAGCAGCGATGGAAAACATCAGCAAACTGGCATCGACTGCTACTGTCTGAGAATTGTCACCAAGGCATATTACAGAAAAACACATAGTTGAGAACACGGGTGCAATTCCAAAAACTTTTATTGCAAGATCTAATGTCACAGAGGCTTTTCGTGGAATGCCGACCTACTCTTCTCCAGCATGTACCCAAGGATCTTCTTTTTCACGAGGTAGGAACATTCCAATTTTTTATGAAAATCAACAATCATACCCCGGGGGTTTACCGTCAATGTCGTTGCCACCTCCCACATATTTTCAAACTCAACATTCTCAGAGTAAAGAATGAATTCATTGAGAAGGCCGGTAGACGAACAGTATCAGAAACAATTCGGACAGCACGATTGCCGCAGTCTCAACCAGATTTGAGTGTAAATCGACATAACACTAGGAATAATAGTGTTTCTGGAAATAATGAGGTTAACATCAGTGGAAAGGTACAAAATAGTTTGTGTATTATGGATATACTTACGAGACCTAGTACCATTTGATGATGAGGGAAGTGTACACCCTCTCGATTTTGTTACACAAATGAGCACTATCCTGGAAAATAACAATTTAAACTTTTGTTATATTCGTTTGATATTGTTGAGAAAATTTGTAGGAAAAGCATTTTCAGAGAAATTTTTTAAAATATTTCTGGGACGATACTAGACAGCTTCATATTAAACTAAAAATCGAAGCTAGATGTTACGAAAGTGAGTCATTTTAAAAACATTTCATGGTCTTTATAATAAAATAAAATTTAGGACAGACGTACACTCCCTTAACTTACACGTACCTACACTTAAACGTAAACTTACGTACACTCCTTAAATTGAGACATATCTCATCTCCTAAACATAAAAGAGCGTTTTTCCGAAGGTCATTTACTTATAACGTCTAGTCTCTTTACAATAAAGTTCCCGTGCTCTTTCAAACAGTTGAATGAAGGCACATTCAAATCTAAATATAAAGAACACCTTGAACATACTTCAGTTATTCATTTATTTTGTAGATATACAATGGTATATTAAAATTTCTAAAAGGCAAAGCCTGAATGATTGAACCTCAGTTGAATAATTGATTACTAGTATTAAATTTTTGTGGAAAGTCAACTATACATCTTGAAAAAAGAAAAAAAAACTGTTTTTTTTTCACCTTTTTTATTTTATTTTTATTAATTATTATCATTATGATTTTCTGGGGTAACTACTAAGATCAGCAGGCTCTACAGCCATTTACCTTTTTTGTAGTTCAATAATGATTATATTTTTTTGTCTTTTGTACTCCCAGATTTATTATATTACTATTTGAACTGCAAATAAATTATTATTATAGTTATATACCCGATGTCACGCTTTACTGTATTGATGGGTATGAAACTATTAATAATGAGGGAAAGTTAAATCAGAATGATGGAGTTGTAGCTTACGTTAAATCGGATCTTTATCAATCCCAAACTATATATGAATTTAATAGATCTTCAACTTAAAATTGTTTTTGGAGAAAATTATGTACCTAATTGTACACGCCTTCTATAGATCACCATCGACCAATGTCACTGAGTTTATTGAAAACTTGAAATCCTACCTAAATAATGATACCAACCACCAACATTCGAAACTAATTGTCGGAGACATCAACATCGACATTCTCAATCACTTTGATCACTCAAATGAATAATTGGATGTCCTAAGTGAAGATGGGTAGAATACAGGGAAATTCAAAATCATATATTGACCATATAATTGAAGGGGCAAGTGGAAGAAGGAGTTATGTAACAAATATGTGTTTGTGAGAAAAATACACACGATGGGAAGCACAGGAATATAAAATCGTTACAATAATGATTCAAACAGAATTAAAGATGCCAAAATTAAAATAATCACTGATGATAAACAAAAAGCAACCATATTCGATAACACCTTCATAGAAATGGGAAACAATTTTGCAAGGGATATTGTCAAAGACGGTTTGAATCTACCAAAAGAAAATACCACAAATAATTCAATTTTTATTTCCCCTACATCAGAAACCGAAGTACTCCAATAAATATAAGAAATATAGATAACTACAAACAATACAATAAAGAACTTAAAGCGCACATCCTAGAAAAATGAAGATTTGCCTTCAATATTTTTTACTTACCACAAAACCATATTAAGGAAAACGATACTCCGATACCAGCATTCTTTTTGCTGATTAGGAGCTTAACTACTCTTGCATTATATGAAATATGTATCTAGTGTAAGTTATTGTATTATTTATTGTGTATTCTTACTTCTGTGATATTTACTATAAACTGTAATTGTATATTTACTGTAAACTGTATTTTATATTTACTGTAAATAAAGAGTATATAAAAAAAAAAAAAAAATAAGTCAACTGAAAAATGATAAATCTCCGGGAATCGATAATATAAAGGCAGAAACTCTCAAGGTAGTTACACTGGATAATTTCCCGATGAATTAAAAATTTCTTTGGTGGGACCCATTCACACAAAAGGAGATTTCACAGACGCAAAAAGTTACAGGCTTCATAAACTTCACAAAATCACAAACTTCAGCAACATTTTTGAAAAAATTCTGAAAAATCGACTTTCTAGCTATTTGCATAAATATGCATTACTATCTGAAATGCAATTTAGCTTTAAGGAAGGCAAATCAACCGAAGACGCTGTGATTTAACTTTTTCAGAAGCTACTTTGATAAGCGCCAACAATGTGTTGAAGTTAACGAAAAATTCAGTGAGTTCATAAAAATCGAGTGCGGTGTGTCTCAGGGTACAGTGCTAGGGCCTATACTTTTTTCGATTTATGTGAATGGATTATTCTCATTGCAATCTGAAGGTTAAAATCACCTTTGGTGATGATACGGTAATTCTTCATAATGAAGAAGACTGGGCCAGTCTAAAAAATGATGTGGAAGTAGAAATTTCTTTAATGAACTTTCTTCGACAACAGACTATTAACCATCAATATCAGTAAAACATTTTTTTCTACCCTTCACTACGTATGAAACCACTTTGTCAGATTTTCTACAACTTACCTTACCAAATAACCTTCAAATTTCTTCTGTAAATACCATCAAATACCTTGAAATTATGGTAGATACAAATATGCGATGGGATCATCATGTGAATTTGGTCCTCAAAAAGATTCGTTTTTTTTCTTTAGAAATTTCGGCAATTGAATGATATCCTTGATCTGAAACTGAAAAAAATATATATCACAGTTTAGTAGAAGGTCACCTAAGCTACGATCTTCTTGAATGGGGAGGAATATCTGAAACTCACCTACGACCACTTAGGGTCATTCAAAAGCGCTTCCTGAAACTGATGTTTTCAAAAAGTTTAAGATTTCCACGTGATCGTTTGTATGAAGAATCGGGTATACTAGACGTCAAGCAGCATCAGACAATTTAAAACTAGGAATAAACTGGTTAAACTCATCCATAATTACAATATCCAGTCTCAGTGTCCTAGGACACATAGATCTATTGGACGAAGGAGTTATCATTATTTAGGTGCGAAATTATACAATAGCCTACCACTAGATATTCTAGAAAGTCGGACTATCCATTCATTGAGAAAAAATTGAGAAACCACTTGAAAAATACCTCATCTCAATTAATACAAATTTGAAAAATTTAACCAAAAATGTGAGAAGTATTTACTATAATATGACCATGGTTTTAGCTTACATGTCTGGTTGACATATATAGTGCATTCAATTTAAAACTTTTGGTACAATGATTTTCAGGAATAATAAAAAACACGTCAACTTAGTATTCAGGGGGAAATTTTTTGACATATTTACATTTTATGTTACTTCCCCTATTGCACCTCCAGAGCATGTAACCATTTTTTTAATGGATCACCCTATATTGTTTCGCATTATCAGATGCTCCATGATGAGCAGATTTCAACAAAGTATAATACATATGGTCTAACGCAAGCTAAAAATTATTTGAGTTGAAAACGAGCCACCCTGAATGAACTTCTGTACAATCTGTTACCTAGGTTTCATAGGTGTTTTTTTGGAGTATACTTCAAAATAGTATATTATATAACAAGGGACTAAAGTGAATGTTTTAATCCCGCACGTGATGTTTATTGCCTGAGGGATCGTAGAGCCCGAGGGCCAATAATCACGTAAGGGATGAAATACCTCTTTACTCCTGAGGCATATACGCTATTTTTTGCACTTCCCAGTATTATAACTTTCAATATTGATACAATTAATAATTTTGATGAGTTATATAAACATGGTACTTGGATTACTCAGTAGGCAATTTTCGTGAAGAATTCTTTTTCTGCAGTTGATTTATGTCTCAATGTATCTATATAGATCTTGTGCTGGTAACTTTGATTACTTCTTGCAATCTCTCGACTCTTTTCTGGAAAATATTATGTGCACCACCAAAAAAATCATACTTACAGGAGATTTCAATATAAATTTTTCATCTGTCTCGTCAAACTGTACAGCTCTGTCTAACCTGCTAGCATCTTTCAATTTGGACATTATAATCACAGTCCCAACGAGAATAAAAGGACAGTTTCACATGCATAGACAACATAATGACCAATTTTGATACTGGACAATATATTTCAGGTGTTTTAGATCCATGCCTATCCGATCATCTCGGTCAATTTATTGATCTCGATTTATCATCGAAACTTGTAGAATTGAACAACTTCCGCAGAAATATTACCCATTCTGGTATAGAAAAACTGAGAGAAATCTCAGACACCAATAACTGGGGGGATATTCTCAATGAGGTATTTTCTCCAAATATTATGACAGAACACTTTGTGAATCTTCTGTGTTACCATGTTACTCGAATTTTTCCAATTAAGAAAAGTAAATGTACGCACAAAAATCAATCACCAGTCAGCTGGTTTACTGAAGAATTACGTAATAAAAGAAATTTCCTCTCCGACGTCAAGGCTATTTACAATGTTAACAAAGATCCTATCATTCAGTATGCTGCGTAAAGATTACGGAAGTTCCTTGAAAGAGGTTAAGAGACGTGCATATGAAGACTACCTGAATAACTCACAAAATATCAACAGAGATGCCTGGAAACTGATTAATTTCGAGAGTAATAAAAATCCCTTCAAAAAAACTGAAACATCTATAAATGAAAACTATTTTAATGATTTTTTTACTAACATTGCTAATAATCTGTTTGCTACGCAAAACATGACCCTACCGATTTCTTGAAAACTCTGCAGACTCCTCTTCTTTCTTTCTGGTTACATCAGGTGAAGTAAAGAGTACCATTTCTTGTCTGAAGGACTCTGGCTTTCATGACATTTACCAACTAAACAGTGCTATCATCAAACCTATTGCTGATGTCATTGTCTGGGTATCTTTACAGATGCTTTGAAAATTTATGTAAGTCTTCCACTATTAAAAAAGGGGGATCCTCAGGTAATGAACAATTTCAGGCCAATTTCGATCATTCCAATAATTGCAAAGATTATAGAGATACTGGTTAAACAGAGATTGATTTTTTATCTAGAAGTGAATGGCTTACTTTGCCCCGGACAATTTGGTTTCAGAAAAGGTTTTTCGACCACACAAGCTCTTTTAGAGGTTGTTTCAAAAGCTGTTGACGGCCTAGAAAAAGGGGAATATTCGCATATTACCTTCTGTGATCTCACTAAAGCATTTGACTGCGTGTCCCATGATATATTGGTTGAAAATCTAACTTACTATGCAATACGTGGCATCCCATTGGAATTTTTTAAACCTTATCTGCCGGGAAGATCCCAGTGTGTTCTGGTGAATGGAGTTAAATCAGACTTGAAAGAAATCTTGCATGGTGTACCACAAGGTTCAGTGCTAGGACCATCTCTGTTCATATTGTATATTATCAGGTCCTCCCTAAAAATTGCATTCTTTTTGCCGATGATACAGCGCTTATTGACCAAAACAGTAATCTACATGAGCTGACTCTCTCTTCGACCCACACCCTGGAATTGGCTGAGAGGTGGTTCTCCTCGAACAAAATCATGCCCAATGCTGAGAAAACACAAAGTCTTCTTTTATCGTCAAACGCTACAATTGCCGATGGAAAATGTGTGAAATTACTTGGAATCCATATTGATGAAAAACTCAATTGGTTGTGTCACATTAACAAACTTGCTAGTAGATTATCCAGTGCTATATTTTTATTTCGTAGACTGAACACTCGGTGGGCATCGGTACGCTCAGGTCTAGCTATTTTGGTCTCTTTCATAGCCATATGACATATGGTCTTATTTTGTGGGGCAGTTTTTGTCATGCAAGCAAAATATTCATTCTCCAGAAAAGAGTTGTGAGGGTGATATCAGGTGCCGGATACAGTGACCACTGCCGCCCCCTTTTCATCAGGCTTCAAATGATGCCACTTCCAACTGCATACATTTTTCACACACTTATCGGAATACATAAAAATAGACTGAAGTTCCCCATACAGTCAGATATTCATCCTTACCCAACAAGGTCAAGAACTACTAGATACAGGCTGGCAGTATCTCAAAAGAATTCTTTAAATTTCGATTTCTACAACAAACTACCGATCAAAATAAGACAAGTCAATGACTTTCAGTTTAAAATGAAAATCAAATCATTCCTTCTAAAGAAATGCTTTTATTCAGCAGATGAATTTCTCAATTACAGTTTCACGGGGGATGACTTGTGAAGAACACTATTTCTATTCATGGAACGTGTCGTATATCAACTCTTCATGTAGTTCTATTATTCAATTCTGTTACTTTCTCTGTGACTTGCTAGTGTTATCTTTTATTTCATCTTTGCAGGCATACTGAAAGGGTTCGCATAAACTCTATTTCTCTATTATCATTAAGTTTATGACTATTCTTACAAAATTTTATATATTTGTGCTGTTGTCCTGTATGTCTGTTTTAATGACTTGTAGGATGATTTTGAAGTGTTTGTGTGATATACCGTCGGCTTGTTTGTCTTTTGTAATTTTTGACTTGCTGCAAACATACAAAAATGTAACGTAGTTCAATAAAATTTACTTTACTTTACTTTACTATAGCAACAGTGTCAACAAAATTTGAAATGCAACTTTATCTCCCTAGGGACTAAAAGATACATTTTAGTTCCTGTTTTACGGGACTAAAGTTGGCACTTTAGTCCCGGAAGTGCAAAAAAGTCTTATTTTGCCTAGTTAAGTTTGAATTTGATATTCTCTTCATTTGGTATTTGTCTCATTCTACAATAACGATTGCCTAACAGGTGAAGTTACAATTGGTGTTTTTGTGAATTCTTGAGAAGCAATGGTTTATACGCTTCGAGAACGGATTTAAATAGTGAGTTTGTACTACCAGAATGGAAATAATGCTAGAGCTGCTGCCCGTATGTTCAGTGATAATCATCCAGGAAGAAATGTACGACACAAATACGTTTCGGAATTATTGAACAAATTTATGGAAACTGGATCTGTTAACAATAAAAAATATAACCGTTCAGGAGTTGTCAACGATGAAGCTATTTCTATTGCAGTTTTAGGGCACGTTGGACTAATGGAAAATACGGAATCTCTTACTAAGTTATCTCGAGATTCAGGAATCAGTCGTAAAAACGTTTTCAGGATCCTTCCTAAGTACAAATTTTATCCATATAAGATTAGACTAGTTCATGAATTGAACGAAGATGATTTCGATAGACGTATCGAGTTTTGTGAAAGTCTCACTGAACTTGCATCAGAATTTCTTGTTTAAAATTTATTTTTTGAGTGGAAGAACATTTAGTTAGAATGGAGAGGTGAATCAGCAAAATTGTCGATATATATTGGAGTGATACGAATCCTCATTTAGACCTTTTTTTTTCGATGATAATTTGACTGGTGAGAAATATTTGCATATGTTGAAGAATCGAATAATACCGTGCTTCAATAGGGTAATTTAGGAGGATATGAATTTATTGGAAAACGTAATAGTTTTTCAGCAGGATGGTGCACCTCCTCATTATGCAGCTCCAGTGCGACAATTTTTGGATGAACATTTTTCTTGTCGCTGGATTGGCAGAAGAGGTCGTACAGAATGGCCACCGAGGTCTCCGGATCTCACTCCTTTAGTCTAAAGTGTATGAGATAGAATCAACATTAGAAAATTTGAGAGAGAATATCATGAGGCATTGCAGAGAAATAGCTCCCGAGATTCTCAACTATGTGAGGGCGGCAATGAAAGCTCGTTTGTACCATTGTATGGAAGTTGGTGGAAACGTTTTTGAACATTTACTATAGAAAATTTGTTTCTTCTCATTGTCAAGTCATCAGATTTTGATTCAAGAATTTAATGAAAAATCTCTTTTTCTGATTTTTTTGCTTCCATATTTGTCTCTAGAACGAATATTTCAAAATGTGGCCTCCTATATAATTGTTGATCTGTTTTTTAATATTTTCATGGTGGCTCGTTTTCAACTCAAATAATTTGTAGCTCCCCAACCATAATCTTCAGACCGTATGTTTTATACTTTGTTGAAATCTGCTCATCATGATAATTATTAACTGTAGGAAGAGGTATATTCGAGTCTGTGAATGTAACAATGGAATGCGGCAATCTTGTGCTGGTGGGGATAATTAGAATTACTGGATATCACCATGATCAGTTTGTGAAGGTTTTTTGTAGACATTAAAATTTAAGACCCCATTGATTTCATGAATTTTAAGATCTGAGAAATATAATTCAGTATTTCATTCTAATTCAATTGTTAATTTCATGTAACGGTGTACTTGATTGATTTTAGTTGAAAAATTTTGAGCAGTGCCAATATTTCCATTCACAAAACACTAGATAGTCGTCTATTGTATTTGCGACCCACATCACACTTGCTTTCAAACAAGTCATGTGGCCGACACCTAGATAGCTCCACCAATCAGTACTATTAACGCCGTACAACGGCAGGAAGTGCAATACAGATAAAAACATATTTTTTAAAAAACTCTCTTTCCTGCATTCGACTTAATGCCAGACAATTTGTTGATTTATTATTTATGTTTTGTTTAGTTTTTAATAAGTACCGATCACTTTTAAAAACGATTTCCTTCAAAATTCCTAATTATTGAAAACATTGTATAATTAATAATTGATATAAACATTTTGTATCAATTTGAAACTATAGTAGACGAGAAATGAACGTCATTCAACAATTCATAAAAAATAACTGAAGATAGTTTCACCTGAACTATTTATATGTATAAATAACTGACGATGGTTTCACCTGAACTATTTATACATATAAATAGTCCAGGTGAAAACATCGTCAGATATTTCTTATGAATTGTTGAATGATGTTCATTTCTTGGTGTGAAATTTTCTTACCGAACCCCCCCGCGTGCTTGAATTAATTGCCGAAAGTTTATTTTTTTAAAAATTCATGTACTCGAAAAATGGAGACCACTAAAATTCTTGAAAAAATGGATTGAAGTACATAGCATTTCATTTGAAAAAAATGCAATTGACCCTGTAGATTTTTCTTGGTTCACCCTGTATATCCGACAATAATTTCTAGATATAGACACAGTTCTCTAGTTATATTTGGTTTTTGAATTATCGTCCTAACTATCTTAGAACTCAAGCAATCGGACTCTGACGCACTATTGCCCCACCCTGTATATTTCTATGCTGCCACACAACAAAATTCAGTATCAATCAAATTCTTGTTAAATAACCCTGAATGGCTCTGAACAATCCAAAATACTCGCCCCACCCTGTATATTATATAGAGTAAGTATTATATGAGGCTATGAGTGCAATAACGGACTAACCCACAATAATTCAACAAATGGTTTTTTTGCAGAATCTCAATCGCCATGTCAAAATTCATTAACTCGTAAATGGACCAACCAACCTTTTTCTTCCCGTCACTAGGACCTTGTTTTGGATTTTCATATCAGGTGTGAATTCCTAGAAGCAAAGTGAGATTCTGCAAAAAAAAAAACATTTGTTGAATTATTGTGGGTTAGTCCGTTATTGCACTCATAGCCTCATATATTTCTATGTGTGGCACTCGAAAAACTGATTTGAGGTGTCGATTTTCACGAAATTTATGAAGAGGAGTGCCAATATTTCAAAACCTGAAATTCTTTATCGAGGTCTAATTTATTTTTTTGTAAAATACTGAATATGTATTGAGCTTGATGAAGTTATAAACTAGTGGCAATTTTTCAGAGATAATGTGTATTTTACATTTTCTCAACAGAAATTATATTTTTTAGGTAGTGGTGAAAGGTTTGAAACTTGCAGATGTAGCTATATCCAGGTATATGAGTCCCAGTATGGCTTTATTAATCGATGATATTGATAGTACCATTACACCTTTTGCTAAAATGCTTCATGTTAAATTACACGATGGAGAGTGGGAAGTCCGAGACAGTGCTATTGAACTAATTTGTACAATGGCTAGGACTGCAAACACAAGTGAGTTTTTTTTTTTCATTACGATTCGTTCAACTCTTGTTTGAGAAAAAATGTCCCAAGCAATTCCCTTTTCAGCGATATAGGTAAAATTCCGTTAACTAGTAGCTACAAGCTATAGATTTTTTTTATGAAATTTACGTATTGTTTTGGTCTCCTGTATAAAAATAATCAAATTAAATTTTTTGGCGGTCTTGAATAATTTCGAAGATACGGGCTTATTTTCTAACGATATTGGTATATTCTAGCACACGTTCCTAATTCAGGTTTATATATTATGCGGGTTAAAAGAAAGAGATATTTTGAGTGTGTTTTGCTGTATTTTTTTGTGGTAGGAAAGTTTGCTAGAAATTGCCAGTTATCATTCAAAAATGCATCCCCGAAATTGTTTGAAACCGCTAAAAGTTTATTTGGATTTTTGTTGAGGAGACCAAAATACGAAAGTTCCATAAAATATTTTTGATAGCTTGTAGATACTAGTTAACGACATTTTATCGCTATATACAGAATGGCCCATCGAAAACGTACCGCAAGGGATTACAGGCTGGGAAATAACTTTTCGACATAATCCAAAAACACGTTAAGTTGGTTTGTCAGGGGTACAACTTTTGACGCAAGAAGAATAGCAAAACCTTCAACCCCCTAGTGAGAGTGTCACTTTTTTGAAAGGGGAATAAGAGTGATACCCCTTTGAAAAGGGCTTTTAATTTCCAATATATTGGGCTTAGTTTTTTTAAATCGATCCACCCGTTTAGAAAATATGTAGGTTTGAAGTACTATCAAAACTTAACGAAAAATTCAAAATTTTATTTAATTTTACTCAAAAACTCACCGAATTGCGAATACTGCTATCTTTGTATGTTCATTTATAACCAGATTTTCAAGCTGGCTCTTTTTATTATGAACGGAACCTGTTTCTCGAATGATTTTCCCAGAAGCATGTTAGACATGTTGAATCAGTTCTACTACAAGTCACAATTCAGCTATTACAACTAACACATCTACCGGGCCTATTGTGTACTGTTATTTCGGACAAGTGTGTACTGGCCGCCTGAGTGAGGGCCGGTTTTTCAATGTTCAGTTAAGAGTCTCAGTTGGCTAATAGCTAATAAACCTCAGACCCAGTAACGTGAAAAAAGAAATGATTACCCGCAACCTTTGAGACTTCATATATCTGCTCATTTTAAGTTGGACATGTTATTTTAGAAAAATTCTCGCTAGAATGTTGTCCAACTCGACATTGTTTGTTTTTTGCTAAGACCCTTAACTGGACAGTGAAAAACCGGCCCTAAATGAGAGAAAATTTATAGGCATTGAGGTAATTAACTGGACTATCTGTTATCTTCAGTGGCCCGACTTGAGCATGGTAAGGAGTGCGGACCCATACAATTTGTATTTTCCTAGAATTCATTTTTGATTAAATAAAACCTTAGGTTCTTAGGTAGGGCCAATTAAGAAAATAGGTAGTCCTTTTATTTACCTTAAGACCTATAACTTTTGTGAATTGTTGGAATTTCAAAGCTACATAATTTCTAAGCGATTAGATCGATTTTTAAAAACTAAGCAGCAATGTATAGGGGATCAGAAGCCATTTTCAAAGAGGTATCAGATCCCCATCTCTGTTTGAAAAAGGTGGGAGATGACATCCCCACTTAGGGGGTTGAAGGTCATGCGGGTATCCAATCTGGTTTTAAGGCCTCTCGACAGCTGTGACTGTGAAACAACTATTCAACTATTCTAAATATCACCAATGATAAGCTTTTGATACCATTGAACAATATAATTGGTGTCCCAAAACTCAATGTCAGCCTCTGAAGGGTTGATAGGCCATGACTGACCAGAATATTGAAATATGACCTCAGTAAAATATTAATAGTTTTTGTGACATTGTCACTTTTACTTGTTCAAATTTAGTTGAAATCATAACCTTCGATCATTGCCACAGCTACAAGAGTCTTAAGATTTTAATTTTTGTGACGTTACCTTGATTCGATTTATTTGTCAAAAAATAAATAGATTCGACTGAATTTATAATATAACATCATCCTGCTCTTCATTTTCAAATTACATAAGCATATAGGTACCATACATACATTATGGTCTGCGGGCCCTTGTACAAAATCTATAGTAAGCCAGCAAGTTGTAAATTTGTATACTGCCTAAGTGACTGTGGTAAGTTTTCATTTGTCGTCAAATCCAATTCTTTGGAGCATCGGACTGCTGAAGATCCTTATTACTTTTGTCGGACAACAGTGCCATTGAAAATCTCATTTGATTATTGTATTCTCCTAGAAAAATCAGAATGCTGCCTGTCGCCAACCTACAAGTCGTGAAATCGACACGTTTAGAGTGGAGGACAAACAAGAAGTATCGAAATATTGTGTCGAATATTTTTTTAAGTTTATTTTTAGTGAATATCTTTCACTTAGACCTAAAAAATAAATGCTGGTCATCACCTTACATATAAATGCGAAACTGACACGCTTTTCAGGAAACCAAATGAAAACTTACCACTGTCAAGGTTTCCTCTCTGCGAAATCTTGGCACACTTAAACAGTATACAACGTAACAACTTGCTGGTTATCACTTTAGATTTTGTACAAGGGCTCGCTGACTATTCTATTGTATTTTATTTTTGGGTTCGAAAACTCTTAGTTCTTTGGAAGAAAGACCTAAAAGGTAAGGAATACAACAAGATTTCTGAATAATATTTTTAATTCACAACCCCATAAAAATATTGTTAATTCCACACCCCTATAACATAATTACAATACAAAAAAAAATATATATTTACTTACGTCTTTACAAGTTTATGTAATCCAAAATTTAAAATTTCTACTTTAACTCAAATTTGAGGAAAAAATTCAAAACTCAATTTCATTTCCGTCTTTTGAGGGGTGAAATCTTTTAAGGAGGTGGACTGGATTTTTTTTATGACAGTCCCCTCATGATCCCTAATAATAAATCTCCTGAATTTTTTTGCATGAACTCATCACCCCATGTGTCTCTTTCCATTCCTCGGATATGAACACGCTAATCGAATCGTTGCTTAAAGATGATATTGTTTCACTAATCCTAACGTCAACAACAATCGCTTTTCATAAATGCGAGTTAAACTCTTTCCCAGTCCAATTTTCGATTCAGTAATTTCTATGTTGTCTTTGAAAATAATTAGTGAATGGAAAATATTGCAATCACCCACAGCCCGATAGCAGCCGTTCGCAGTGACAGCGATATAATTTTCTTCAATTCTATGTCTCTCTAATCTCTAAGAAATAAACTTTATGGTTAATGAGCAGCAAAATATTTTCTTCGCAAAAGATCTTTGGATTGTTAATGAGTATCATGATTTATCAGTCATAACAATCTTATTATTCTCAGTATAATTTTTTCTTATTTTTGAATATTTTCCTCATCTGTTTTAGTCCACTGAAAAATAAAGAACTGTTATCATCATTAATTAATTCAATTAATTAATATCATCATTGAGTGAAGCTTTTTCAATGTTTATAACTTCTGACAAGAAAGTTTATTTTAACTTTGACTATTATTATAATTATAATCTACATTTATTTTTAGAATTCTCTTCATTCCGGAAACCAGTAACAGAAAACGATTTTCCTTGTGCGATTCTGAATATGGCCTTAGTAGATGGAAATTCTTTTGTAAGAGCCACAGCCTTCAAGTGCTTACAGGAAATGATCCAAGTTGCAGAATTTTGGCATATTTTATCGAACGAATACAATATCTTGGTAAGTCAATCGACCAGGTAAATTATTCATTCTGTCTTAAATCCTTCAGTATCAACATTTGTTGACAGACAGCATAGAAAATAAGACGGCATTGTTAGATTTGATGGTAAGCTAGTGTTTCAAGTCATGGTCTCTGCATTCTTTTAATAGGAGACTCCGGTCCAAGTTGCTAACCCACAAAAATTCTGAATTGTCTACCACTTGGGAAGGGAAATTTAAGAACAAATTTGTCATGACCAGGTTCCCGTTGTTTATAAATATTCGTCAACTACGACTTGGCTCTGCAAAACAGGTATTTGAATAAAAGTATCGATATTTGTAAAGATCATGACTGATTGGCTAAAAGTTGGGTCGGAGCTCCTGGTTTTACGTTCATGGAAGGTTATGTTATAGTTAGCGTTATCGTTAGCGTCCAATATTTACATGTATGCCTGAGAGACTTGAATTAGTAACATAAACATCAATAAACAATAAAATACTATAGACAAAGGACATAACATTGACATTATTGGCGTAAAACCAGTATTCTGTTTAACTCTTCCATGAAGAAAAAACGTGCATTTGTCTGAGTAACATACACGTTTTAAGATGCCTCGTTCTCCTTCAATTGTTCTTGTTAACCACACAAAATTCAACCCTCCAGTCTGGATCATTCTCTGTGAGAGCATGCAGGATTTTCATTTTATAGGGATGAAATTTTTCTTTTTTCAGAACTTTTTGGACACTTTTTGAACTCACTTCACAGGATTCAGCAACTGCAGACGTTAACTGAGTCGGACTGATTACCATTTCAGCAAAAATTTCTATCTTGTTTTCTTCTGAAAGAGGCGGTCTTCCTGATCTTGTTGCATCTTTCAGCATACCAGTTGCTTGGAGATTATTTAAAAGTTTGTTCAAATAGAACTTCGAATATGAAAATTTCTTCTAGCTTCTCCAAAAATCAAAACTGCTTCAAATTGATCGTCTCAACTACGAGCCATGGTCACACTTTTCATAAAAATAGGCGCTCAACGGTTATTTGACAATTAGCAGTTCAGTTTGACAGTAAACATAATGTTACCGCGACAACGATTTTTTTCTAATGCAAACTTGACTGAAAGCAACAGTGGTGTTGTTGGTTTAGTCTGAAATGACCAAAATGTCACTTTTCAAACATTCATATTTCGAAAACAATTAAATTTGGGAGTGTATTGGAGGAAACTGTTGAAAAAGGAATAATATATGGGGTGGGGCGCTTACCCATTTCGAAAATGTTTTTTTTTTTTTCAATTTCTAAAATTATAACTATTTCATTACTTTATTTGTTTTAGGAAAAGTCTTTGAAAGTTTTGCATATTGAACCAGAAGGGATCGTTAGGACTGAGGTTGCCATTCTGATCCACTATATGTTCCGTTATCAAGATATCCCCGAAAATATCTTGGACAAATTTTACGATGTAATGACTCATGCTGTTGTTGCGGATCTACATTGGGAAGTACGAGTAAAAGCATTACATTTCTGGAAAACGATTATAGAATATCATTTGACTCAACAAGGCATGATAGATGGAACATTTCCTTCCTTCACATTTTCCAAAGAGCATCGAAAAATTGTAACCTTGAACGAAGATCAGATTAAAAAAAATTTGATCAAGGTTTTGCATGAACTGTCACTAAATGGTTGTTTGGCAGTGTTCCGTTCTGCTTTACTAGATCAGTGTGACATAGAAGTTAGTAAATATGCAAAGAATACCATTAACGATTTCGTTACTCTGCTCAAAAAATATAAGATTTCACCATCAGAGGTGTCCTCAGATAATTTGGCTTCTGATGATTTTCATCAGAGAAATTTGTTGGATATACCACCTAATTATATTTCATCATCAGAAATTAGTAATCATTCAGTGGAGAATATGTTACCAAATGAACATCCCATGGAGAACATGTTACCAAATGAAATATCTATCAATGCCGATAGGGTTATGGATGATCTTTTGGAAGAAATCCTGGATTCGCAAGATATCAATTTATTACAATCCGTTTTCAACACTTTAGATCAACCAACCCATGACTATATTCAAATGGAAAGTCGTACGGTTTTGCCACCAATGGAGTTCGTCAATTTTGTTTATTCCAACTCTGAATGTTATACAAATGAAAAAACTAAATGTGTTGAAAGAATTGACGATTTTAATTCACTGTTGGATGACATCTTGAAAGAGTATGATGCAGATGATATCAATAGTATGGACTGTTACTGAAAAGGAAATAACAATACAATTTTGTGATAAAGTTTTTATATATAGATGCAAGATTTGAGTTAATATAAATGCTTAATAGTATTATTTTTGTTTTGAAACCGCTCAACTCGTTAAAAATATATTTTAACCAGTAATAGTACATGATCAATATTGATCTATCCCCTTGCAATGCTTTCATCTCCTCTTGTTTGATTACTCCATGGCCTGTTTCTTATGTAGCGGTGACTCGGATCCCTGTTTGCGCACTTCACCCCAACGATATACCGGATGTTTCAGGATGCTAAGCTGAGTGTCCTACAGTCGGCCTCAGCTACCGACTCCCCGACTTCATCGCCGTTTCTACCTGTAGCAAGCGCATAATCAAAATTAGTTTCAGATACAAAATAGTAGCTGAGAAGGCTCATATCTCAATCTCAACTATGCCACCGACAAAGCTCAAGGCGTAAGCTCACCTATATGTAAACTTCGCCTTCTTGTGATCGTATCACGAAAATATTGGGCTTTTGGACCTAGTTGGAGGTGGTTGCTCAGGAGCGATACTTGTATCCACTAGAGCACGTCGCCAAATAGGGATGAGTGTATTCACTTGAGCACGTTGCCAAAGAGGGATACGTTCATACACTAGAGCACGTTGCTCCGAAGGGATATGTGTACCCACTTGAGCACTTTACTCGAGAGGGATACGTTCATCCACTAGAGCAGTTACTAGGTGTATCCACTTGAGCACGTTACCCTTGCGAGCATTCTGCTTCATTTATGGGGAGGCTGTTTGTACAGTCAAGCAAGTAGGCTCCCGTGGGCCCTTTTTGCTAGCCCTCACTCTCCATATGCATGGTGTTCTGCATGCCTATGGTTTTCACCTACTCTCCTCAAAGTCTGGGTGTGTAGTGTGTATGTGATTGTCAAGGGAGCAAGTTCCTCCAATCCGCCTCCTCTAGCCCTGGTAGAGCTGGTTCTCGGTCGGGCGAAGCGGTGGCCGCGGGTGATTCATCACCGGCTACCAGTTCCGCAGCACCCAATCCGAGGCTCCTTAGCTCCCACTGAATGCAGATTTTCAGGGTGGATTTTGTAGATAAGAAATGGCGAGAAATCGCTGGAATATTGAGCAAAGACGGTAAGTACCGATACGTGAGTTGTTTTAAGCAATAAACTGTCAGATGACAGATTTTCTCTCTTCTGGGATTTTAACCACTGAAAATTATGTAAGTGTTCAGATCCACATCCTGGTGACACAATTCAACTATAAACAGGATATCACCTAGCACCCATCGCTTGCTACCTGTCACTTGCACCCTTTCGCTTATTGCCCAGGAGTATAAAGGCGATCTTAGGGTCCATGGAAAAGCCACGTCTGTTGGCTGCAACGAAATAACTATTCGAACACTCAAAGTCTCTTTTTAAAAATCAATTTATTCGATACAACTGAAATTCATAGACAAATATACGTCTTTACAACAAGAAGTTTGAAATCTGCATCCAGTTTCATCAATTCAGCATTTTCCGTGTTGGGTGGTGATGTAATTAACGCCTCAGCCACCCTTGGGACACACTTTGTACAACTGGACCATGTTGCTTCTCTTGAGCAGCAGTTTCTTTTCATCAACGCTTTGTTAATGCTCACTGAAATCCTCCATGCTATCTCTTCTCATGGAGCTATACCTGCTCAGTAAGTTTTTCAATATTTTAGTAGCTAGATACGACTTTTCGTCTGAGTACTTGTTGCCCCTCAGAATAATTTTCCGTTTTTGCTTCCCTTGAGATTTCCTCATGTTCTCATCTGCAGTTTTTCTGCCTTTTTGACCTCCTCGTGGACCTCTTGACACGAAAGAATCCAGTTGCACTCCATTGGCTTTCTCATCAAATAATTTGCTCATGAAAGCAGCACCTTGGTCACACGGCCTAAGAGATCCGAACGTTTCGAAACCTTTTGTAAGAAATTCAATGACTGGATAACCTACTTTAGTACTCTCAACTGCCTTCATGAACACAATGCAACCACGCCGACAATTGGATACGTGTTTCCAGTTTTGTTTTTCACGAAAGGAACGAGGTTGTCTTTGTGGATCGTATCGGATTGTGTGTGCCAGGCCTTCTTTCAGTTGATTTTCATACTCTGAAACCACTAGCTTTGTCAAGAGACAGCGTTTTGTCCAGTGGTGAATGTCCGGCTGAGTCGTGAATTCGTGACAGTACGCTGTAACAGCGAATCGTCCAGACTTCGGGACTACCTATTCGAGTCCAGTATCCGTAACCTTATTCTCTATTAGTTTTCAGAGCATAAGAAATTTCGATTTCCTCCTTATCTTGGGTTTCTTCAACAAAACCTGACTGAGCTGCCAGTATCAGTCTTCTGTAATGTTTTTTGACATTATATTGTAGTAAAACTGCACTAACTAATTTTCCTAATTTATTTAAAACACTATTTACAACAATTATTCACTAAAACATTTACTTCAATAACTATTTCAATTTATTTCTACTGTGGCGAACTCTGGAACTGTAACTAACTCTGAATTCTGACTGTCCCGCTTATATACTCCCAAGCAGATTCCATCCACGACTCTACATTATTCAGGAGTATAGAACATTTCATCTAGATGTCTCTTCGAATAGTATCGAGCGATCGATTTATTCCAGCTTGTTCTCGGCGATCCGTACGCCAGCAGATATGCTGTTGTAGTTGAACGAGGGTGCATAATTAATTAGATCAGGGCCGGTCTCGGGGCCGGACTCGAAATCGTTACATTGCCCCCTTCTTAAAGACGTTTCGCCCCGAAACTTCATTCTTGGAGTGTGAAGATACCTGCAAGATTCTCCATATCTGCACCTGGACGTTCGATGAAAGTAGCACTCCACAGTCTTCAAGTTGGGTCGAGGAAGATGGTTGCAGCACACCATAATGTTGATGCCGCTGGATCTGAATATTGTCTCCAACATGCTTCTTATAACTCTCCAGTCCAGCCGATCAAGCCCACAGGCCAATTTTGGGATTGCCAGGTCTACAATATTCTGGTCCAGCATCGTGTCTCTCAATCTCGTAAGGCTCTTCCAAACATCTTCATAAGACGGCTTATCACGAGAACGCTTCTTGGTAACCAGATAATAGATGTTTCTCTGGCCTTTCCTCAGCTGTAACACCCCTCCAACTTCCGGGTTCTGTTCTCTCAGTTCTTGGAGAAAACTACTGCAATGCATCTAGACATTTGGAGATCTTCTGCCACACAGTGAGCTAACGCGTAATCAGCAGGCACCTTGAAAAGATCTCGTGACTCCTCTCGGGTTACCCCATATTGAACTTTCTGTCCGTTCGAGAACAGGGACATGAACCTCTGAAACGTCATTTCGTCCTCCGGTGATCTGACTGTGCGGACTTGATCGTGGTTTCCGGCGTAAGGGGACAACCTATTGAAGTGGACTACCCTAGGTTTTTCCTCGTGGTGGCTTATATATGCGGTAGACGAGGTCGTTTATCCTTTTCATGATCTTATATGGACCTTCCCACGAGTTCCGAAGTTTCGGTGATAGTCCACGGCGACGTTTAGGGTTGTATAGCCAGACAAGGTCACCTGTCTGAGCATCCGCCTTGATGTCGTAGGTCTCCTTCATTCTGTCGCTGGCACTCTGGATGTTCAACCGGACCCGTTCATGGATGTCGTCCATTCTCTGTCGCAGTTTGCTGACGTAGTCATCTCCCGCAGTGTCTTGTCCTGGTGGCGTCCCAAACTTCAGGTCACATGGAAGTCGCAGCTCTCGGCCCATAATAACACTAGCAGGGGTTTGACCGGTTGACTCATGAACTGCGGAACGATACGCCATCAGGAACAGATGTAGGTACTGGTCCCAATACTTCTGGTGGTCAGAGACTACCTTGGACAGGTGGCGGTTTATCGTCTTATTCATCCGCTCCACCATTCCATCGGACTGCGGATGTAGAGCTCTGGTCCTCGTTTTCCGGATGTTCAGCATCTGACACATCTCCTGGAACAGGTTTGACTCGAAATTCCTGCCTTGATCCGAATGCAGCTCTAACGGGACACCGAATCGACAAATCCACTCCTTCACCAAGACGTCGGCAACGGTGATGGCTTCTTGGTTGGGCAGGGCATAGGATTCGGCCCACTTGCTGAAGTAATCCATCGCCACAAGGATGTACTTGTTCCCGTGTTCAGATTGTGGGAACGGGCCAGCGATGTCAATGGCGATCCTTTCGAATGGGCTGCCCACATTGTACTGGCGCATCGGGGCCTTAGGTCTTGTTCGAGGCCCATTACTGACAGCGCATACAGCACATTTTCTGCACCAGTCCTTGACGTCAGCTTGACAATTGGACCAGTAGAACCGTTGCCTAACTTTCTGGAGGGTCTTCGTCACTCCCAGATGTCCTCCGGTGACCCCATCATGGATTTCTCGCAGCACTTCCTGTCTTCTGCTCCTGGGAACTACTACCTGACGTCTTTCTTCCCCGCCATCCTCCGACTCCAATACACGCTTCAAGACTCCATTGTCTAGGTGAAAAAGTTCCATTGGGCCCAGTAAGTTTTAACGACTGGAGAACAACTGGCTATTTCCTGCCACGACGGTCTTCGCTCACTCTTCTTCCAGCCGATGACTAAACCAAGATCTGGATCTTTCTCTTGGTCTTTTTGGATCTTGTGGTCATTCCAGTTATCATCGACCGCCGTGGTTCTGCAGAGTGTTGACTCATTTTCCTCTGTTCGTCGGCAGTGCGAACAGTCGTCTGGACATGGTCTTCGCGATAGGGCATCCGCATTCTCATGGCTGTTCCCCGTCTGATGTTCGATCTCAAAGTCGAATTTCTGGAACCTCTCAATCCAGCGTGCCACTTGACCCTCGGGATTCTTAAACTGTAGGAGCCATTTGAGAGCTGCATGGTCAGTTCTCAGTAGGAATCTTCGTCCATACACGTACTTGTAGAAGTGCTCAACTCCCTTGACAACAGCCAACAGTTCCCGCCTGGTGACACAGTAATTCCGCTCCGGTTTACTGAGGGTCTTGCTGAAGTAACTGATGACCTTCTCTTGTCCTTCTTGGATCTGAGACAGGACAGCTCCAAGTCCCACGTTACTGGCGTCCGTGTACAAAATGAATTTCCCGTCTGGAAGGGGGTAGCTCAGGATTGGTGCGTTGATCAAAGCTCCTTTCAACTTCCTGAATGAATCTTGGCATTCATCTGACCACTGGAACTTTGTTTGTCCTTCCATGAGCCTGGTCAGTGGTTTTGCGATGTTAGCAAATCCCCGCACGTATCGGCGATAGTGAGTGCACAAGCCAAGAAAACTTGGAAGCTGGTGAATGTCTTTCGGAACGGGCCATTCCTTAACAGCTTTGATCTTCTGCTCATCTACTGCCACTCCTTTCCCAGAGAAAACGTGGCCGAGATAACGTACTTCTTTTTGAAACAGATGACATTTCTTAGGGCTCAGTTTCAGTCCGGAGCTTCTCAGTCGCTGAAATACCTCTTCCAAGTTCTTTACATGGTCCTCGAACGATCTGCCAACCACAATAATGTCGTCGTGATACACCAGACACGTCTTCCATGATAGTCCTTTCAAAACCGTCTCCATCAATCTTTCGAACGTGGCTGGAGCATTGCAGAGGCCGAACGGCATAACTGTAAACTGCCATAATCCGGAGCCGATGGTAAAAGCTGTCTTTTCTCGATCTTCCTGGGCCAGTTCTACCTGCCAGTATCCGCTCTTCAATTCTAAGGTCGAGAAAATCGTAGATCCAGCCAGCGTGTCGTCTATCCTTGGGAGAGGGTAGCTGTCCTTTTTCGCCACGTTGTTTAGTTGACGGTAGTCTACGCAAAACCGTGTTGATCCATCTTTCTTCTTCACCAACACGACTGGAGAGGACCAGGTACTGTCGGATGGCTCGATGACTCCGTCTTTCTCCATGTCGTAGACTATTTTGTCAGCCTCCTACTTTTTGGCGAGAGGAAGTCTTCTGGCTGATTGCCTGATTGGTCGGGCATTTCCAGTATCTATCTTGTGCTGAACCACCTTTGTTCTACCGCCTCTGCCTACTCCGGTATCGAAGATGTCCTGATACTTCCTGACTAGTTCTTTCAATTTAGGCTTCTGTGCTGGTCCCATGTCCTTGGACGAGATAGCAACCAACTTCTCCAATTCTGCTGGCATGTTACTGGCTTGACTAACAGTGCCGCGTACACTCCTTATCACAGAGGAAATTGACGAGCAGTGTCCCAGAATTGTTCCTTTCTTCAAAGTCACAGGGTAATAATTGACATTCATTACCCTTACCGGCACAAATTTATCAACTCGCAATAAGGTCTTCCCTAGTGCGATTCCTCGTCCAATTTTCTCATCATGGAGCTTGTGTTTCCATTGCTCGCACCCCCATCCAGGCGAGCCTCCAAAATGGTTTCAGCTCTTTCCGGTACGCTCACATCTTCAGCCAGCAGAACTCGAACCATTTCTTCATTTCTCCCATGAAGTACCAGCTCTTCTCCGTTCACACGAAGGACACCGTCTTTAAAATTCAGCTCGAATCCTCTAGAATTCATGATGCCCATTCCAATTATTACCTCGTCCTCGATATCCGCTACTAGAGCCCGGTGTTTCACTGTAGTGCTGCCCAAAGTCAGTTCAATTGGAAGTTCACCATACACAGTTGCCAGCTCTCCTGTTGCTGTGCGTAGCTTCCAATTCGACGATTCGATTCTTGCCGGTGTTTTGGCAAATGTAGGTCCAAGGATTGTCCTAGTCGCACCCGTATTAAGGAGCATGGTGCGAGGCTCGTTGTTAATGAGACCGTCTACGAAGACTCCTTTGTCTTGTCTTTGTAGTACAGCGACATATGCATTATTAACTGGGGCTTGTTGGATATGGGCTGACGATTGCTCCTTCTTGACCTTCATCGTTGATGTCGATTTTTTCAATGTCGGACATTTGCTACGCACGTGCCCAAGTTCTCTAAAATTTCGGCATCGTATCAGTCTTCTCTCAGGCACAACTTCCTTCAGCACTTTTCGCATCACAGCTTCCATATTAATAGGCTCCTGTCGGTCTTCCTCGATCATCCGGACTCTGCTCTGGCTTTTGCAGGATTGCTTTGCTGCTTCGAATTCCAGAGCGCGTGCCAATGCATCCACGAGATGTGCAAAAATGCCTGGAACGCTAGTCACTCGATTACATTTTCCGGTGTAGCTGGGTACGCAAGACGAACCAAGCGTGCAATATCTGCTTCAAATTCTTGCAACGATTCGCTTGATTTCTGGCATCGGTTCTTCAGCTGTGAGTGATATACGTGTTCAAGGTGGGCTTGACCATAGCGAAGTTCCAAGTGTTTTACCAGCTGTTCATAGTCTTCCTGTTGTTGGGCGGTGAGCGTTTGTAAAATATTTGTTGCTTCGCCACGCAATGCCAGTGTCAATGCTAAAGCTTTTTCCCCAGCATTCCATCCATTTGCTTTGGCAGCAGCTTCGAATTGTCGATGGTAGTTTGACCATGGAGTATTTCCGTCGAACTGAGGCGGTTTCAATGAGAGCTTTCCTGGTTCCGTACTGACCTTGAAATCTTTGATGTCTTTTTGAACTTCCTCCACGTTAGTACTCAGTTCCGGCATTGTTCTGTTGAAAATTTCTTGGATGTGCACAGAATCCATTCGCTTTTCTAACTCACTAAATTTTTCCTTTATTTCATCGTGGAGCGTTTCCTTAATTTTTTTATTTCTTCCTCCATGCCATCCTTGATCTTCTCCATCTCTGCTTCAACAGTTCCCATTCGATTCGATACACCACAAAGTTCTCTTTTCAAGCCTTCTGAGTTTTCTAAGAGCTTCTCTTCTAGGTTTCTCGAATTTTCCTGAAGTTTTTCTTCCAGGCTCTTCGCATTCTCTTGAAGTTCCTCTTTTAGACTATTAGAATTTTCGAGAAGTTCTTCTTTTATATTTTTCAGGCTAACCGAGTTTTCTAGAAGCTTTTCCTCCAAACTCTTTGGATTTTGAAGAAATTTATCTTTCAGACTCACCGAATTTTGTTGGAGCTTATCTTCCAGACTCAACGAATTCTGTTGAAGTTTCTCCTCCAATGATTTCATGTTTTCGTCGAGTTTGTTCATTATAGAGCTCAAATCTATTCCAGAAACTTCGAACAAAAATGTTTCAGGGTCTTCTCCTTCTTCAATGAGTCCATCTGAAAGTATTTCTGGAGTACGGCCTTCTTTCCAGTTGTTTCTAACTCACGCTCCTCTAACTCTTGCTTTAATTCACTAATTTAAGGTTAACTAGGTGAACTCTTCTCGGAAACATTTTGTCTCTTATTGTCTTTACCGAGATATCAGGCTATTATTTATTTTACACACAGTTTTCAGTTTATTGTCCCGCGACGCGCAAAACTGTCCATTTTCCACTCAAATGTTCAACGGGTCACTAACTGTCTATTAGGCGCGATAAACGTCTATCAGTTTTTAAACGGCGAACACTTTAACACTTATTTATTTTAAACATCCCACTTCTGACACCAAATGTAGTGAAACTGCACTAACTAATTTTCCTAATTTAGATAAAACACTATTTACAACAATTATTCACTAAACTATTTACTTCAATAACTATTTCAATTTATTTCTACTGTGGCTATCTATCAGCGAACTCTGGAACTGTAACTAACTCTGAATTCTGACTATCCTCCAGCGGTTATATACTCCCAAGCAGATTCCATCCACGACTCTGGATTATTCAGGAGTATAGAACATTTCATCTAGATGGCTCTTCGAATAGTATCGAACAATCGAGTTATTCCATCTTGTTCTCGGCTCTTCAAATAGTATCGAGCGATCGATTTATTCCAGCTTGTTCTCGGCGATCCGTACGCCAGCAGATATGCTGTTGTAGTTGAACGAGGGTGCATAATTAATTAGATCAGGGCCGGTCTCGGGGCCGGACTCGAAATCGTTACAATATCGACTTGCTCACTAGACATCGGTATTTGATAATAGCCGTTGGCAAGATTGAGATTTGTGAAGTATTGACAGCCTTTCAGACGTTCTAAATGGTTGGCGTAAAGGATTTCAATGTCTTAAAAAGTTTTTGAATTTTATGTCACACACATTCTATATTCATCAATCTTTGTCTTCACCAGAAGAATTGGCAAGGTGTATGATGATTTGTATTCTTCGATGATTACATGTCAAGCAGATCGTTTACTTAACTCCTGACAGTTTCCCGGTCGCTCATTTACACAATACGGCCTATACAAAACAAGCTAATTATAATAAAGATGGATTTTCATCTCAGTCGCTCGAGCATTTCGTAATTTGCTCAAATTTTCGGCAAAGCGATTTCGATACGTGTTCAGTAGAGTCAAAAGTTCGTTCTTCTTACCCTCGCTCATATTATAATTGCAGTTTAATTTTGAAATGTGAAACATTCATTTGTTGGAGTGGTTGGTGGATCAGCGGTCTAATGCACAGGCCGTTCGAAACTCTAGCGTAGCGATAGTCGGTTCGAGCCAGATGTAGGTAAAAGAGAATTTTTCTCAACTTCTTTATATCGGATCGATAGGCGACCGCATGGCTTGTTGAAAAGCAAGTGTATTGTGGGTTGTCTAGATGCCAATCTCGTCTGGTGCTAGCTTGGAGTGCACACTGACCACCCGAGATCACCCCTTCTCTATTGGAGACTTTCTTCCAGCAGAGTACTCTTCTGCTTATTGGATCTTGAATATGGATACATTATTAAAAATTCAATAAATATCACGAAATGAACCTTAATATAAAACAGTCCAAAATATGTGGGATGGTGAAAGTCGTAAGGACTTCTCTAGATCTCCCTGCCACTTATTGCGACTTCGCTGGTTGACTGGGACATACATGAGATGTTATCTCCTCTCCCCGCACAGGCTATGCCTTTGGGTATACACTCTACGAGTGTTTATGAGGAAGTATTATTATTATTTGGTGGACTATTGCCGAACATTTATGGAAGTAGCTGATGGACGTCTATCGGATGTCCATAAGATCCATACAGTACATCCACTGTACGCATACATCAGATGTACATGTGCTCATTGGACGTTTGTTTAAGTATACGTCCATTGGACGTTTGTTAAGTTCGTCCATTGGATATCCACAGCGTACGCACATAAGATGTTATATCCAGTGTATCTGGACATTCGATATACTTTCACCGGACATTTATGGATGTAACTGGACGTCCAGTGGACGTACATTAGATCCATGCTGTCCATCCATTGGACATGCAAACATTAGACGTTCATTTGCTATTTGGGTATAATAAAATTGTTGGAATCTATTACGGCAAAACTATGAAATAAAGGGTCTTAAATCTACACTTTATAATATCCATTCATCCAGTTGGTGAATATATCGGAACAAAACGAATAATAATTCAAACAGAAACATAAAAATATAATAAAAAGGTTCACCCGCTGTATAGTTAATAAAATATACTGTTGTGAGTTTGCCTATATAACCCACCTAATGCTTCATTACGGAGTTGAACATCAGTTCCGTACCGACAAAAAAACAACGAAGTATTTCAGAATACGTTTTCTTGCTAATTTCAGTTCGCGAGCCGATTCAATTAAACACCAACAGATTTGGAAATAACAATAGGGAGATTTTAAGCCACCTATTTGTACAACAATAAGGTACCAGCGCCAAATAAGACCCTTATTTTTTTAGAACACTGGCAACATGGCGAAACGGTTTCCATACCGAAAATTGTTTTTTTGTTAGTGCACAATCAGGCAACAGTGAATGTTAGAATAGCGCACCGCGTTGTTGGTCAGTTACAGTTAAACCTTTGGGTCGTGTGTGTGGTTGCTCATTTGTTAAATAGGCTATTTCACTGTTTCGCCGATCAAAATCTTAAAAGTAAGTATGAAAGTTAAACTTTTTTATGGATTATAATCAATGATAAGTAGGCTTCAGTTCAGCATACTCTTATTGTTTGAAAATGTGTTCTGTTTTTTTTAACTTTAAAGAGTAACGTAAAGCGTTCTTTAAAAAGACTGTATCCAAATAAGGCCCTCGACTTTGGATCCAAATAAGGCCCACATTTTGGTGGTGGTATCTCAAATAACTTTTTTCTGTTGCAGAATGAATTCAAAAGCTACAAGAAAATCACCTGTACGCAGAGGCCGTTGGACTGAGGATCAGTTAAGAGAAGCTCTAAGGATGGTATGAGTAGGAATGGCTGTGAGAAGGGCTGCTGATGTTTATTCGATCCCACGAAGAACATTGAGGAACCATTTGAAAATTGGTGTAGAAATAAAGAAAATTGGACGAAATTCAATACTTACTAGCGCACAAGAAAATGAACTCTGCAATCGCATATTTAGGCTAGCCAGTATTGGCTATCCCCTTACTGGAAAATTAATAAGAAGATCTGTATTTGTTTTTTGACAGGAAAACAACATAAATAACCCATTTCCTGAGGGAAAAGGAATTGCAGGCAAGAAATGATTAATCCTCTTCCAAAAACGTCATCCAAATCTCACCAAGCGCAAAGCACAGCATATGAACCAGGCCAGAGATGCAAAATTGAATAAATTCATTGTCACAGATCATTTTGACAAGCTGAGAAGAATAATGACTGAGGTGAATATTTTAGCAAACCCTCATCATCTTTATATATATATATATATATATATATATATATATATATATATATATATATATATATATATATATATATATATATATATATATATATATATATATATATAATATGGACGAGAAGGGGTGTCAACTCTCCCTACATAAACAGCCACTGGTGTTTGCTAAAAAGGGCTTTAAAGATGTTATAATAGCCAATGAGCATGCCGAAAATGTGACAATCGGGCAAACAATTCCACCAATGATCCTATTTAAAGGAAAGAGGGAAAAAGAGGAGTGGAAGGAAAATTTGCCTAATGGATCATGCATCCAAATGACAAAAAAGGGGAGCATGACAACCGAAACATTTGTAAAATGGATTCAACATTTCGCAAAATTCAAGTGTGATGAAAAAGTTTTGCTTATTTTTGATGGAGCCTCGAGTCATTTAGATTTCACAATTGTAGATGAAGCGGAGAAGCACAATATTCTATATTGCTTACCAAGCAACACAACACATTATCTGCAACCTATGGATAGGTCAGTTTTTGGTCCGTTTGAAACCTACTGGGATAACGAAGTTATGTTATTCTGGACCAATAGACCTCATCATAAAATTACAAAATTTAATTTCGGTTCGATTTTTAGCAAAGCATGGGCCCAAGCTGCAACACCAGTCAATGCGTGAGCTCTGGATTTCAAGCAACTGGGATATATCCGTTTAACTCCAATGCTATTCCTGATAATGCATTCGCCCCTTCGGAAGTGACATTTAGAAAGGCTTCTTTGGAAAACAATGAGAATGTTGCACCAAATTTGATCGTAGCTGAGATTGCAGGTGAAACTGAGCCGCAACCTGGTCCAAGTGGCTTAAATCTTTAAAATAAAAGAAGTTGTATCACACGGAAAAGCCAAAATTCAAGTTCATCTGACATCTCAACTGACAGTCTTTCTGTACACGATTCAGACTCGTGTTTAGGGGAAATAGACAACCATGATGATCAAAATCAATCAGAACATCAAACGCCAGAGAAAACAGAAAGTGAATCCCAAAACAATTACATTATTCCTGAAGACAATGTGAGCCTTACGAGGAAGAAAAAGGTAATTTTTTTCAAAAAATTTCTTCCCACTCCCGACGTTGAAGAAAAGAGAGTCACACCCAGAAGAAAATCTTTAAATTACAGGGCACAGCAAGTTAATAAAGATTTATTTAAAGAAAAAGATGAAAAAAAGGACTCAAAGGAAAGCAAACAAAATAAAAATAAAAAAGTCATAGAAAAGTGGTACTGTCATTTGTGTCAGGAGGATAGGGTGACATGCGGCTGTGCAATATGTGCCTTCGTTATGTACATGAGGAATGTGTAGGATTAACTTCCAGGGATAAAGAACCTACGTTCCTATGTCCTTCATGCACATCTAAGTACCTTTTTTGTTGGATTGTCCAAGTTTAAACACATGTATCTACCTTATTGATGTGTAGAAAAAAGTTTTTTATGTTTTGAAGATGTTTTATGTTTGTTTTTTAAGTTTTAACATGGGCGGTAGATTAAAGTACCTACTTTCATATAATGTTTTTATATGTAGTTTTATACATGTATTATGTAAAAATAAATTTGAAAAAAAAAAATTCACGCAATATTTTTGGATTTGTTTTTTTTTTTTAATTTACCTTGGTTTTTGGTTATGGGCCTTATATGGGGTACGGGGTGGGCCTTATTCGGAACATATGGTCTTAATAAAGCCCAGTGGAAGGTTCTTTTAAAACCAATATTTTTTATAAATCAGACTTTTTTAAAAGAATCTATTCACCGTGGTTTATTATTCAAGGTTTCTACTACGTACTCAACTTAAAAATTGAAGAAAAAAATTCCAAGCAGTGGGACATTTTGCGCTTCAAAATTAGGTGGGCCTCATTTGGCGCCGATACCTTATACATCATCCCTTATACATCGCATGCGCAATAGCACTGAAATAAGGGACAACGTTAACAACCGATATTGCTTTACGATATTAGAGTTGAAATAATGTTCCCCTAAAAAAGGATAATGATTTTGCCATGGTGCCGCATGTTAGACATTTATATTTAAGTTTGATCGTAAACTCCAAAGTCTATGATAAATACATATACAAATTTAGAATATTCGAGTAAATCTATAGTTTTCACAATTTTAACCAGTTTTTGTTAGTATGAAATGGAAAACATTCCGTAATAATAAATGTTATGGCAACATCGGTTCATATCAATCTACCCCACCTAAACACTCTGGGGTAAGTCTTGTTTGGCAAAACGAAAATTCAGTTCAGCTTCTTTCCTACCATACTCATTTGAATTAAAGATTGGCTTAACAACCACGTCCCCATCAACGGGAAATATGTTCTGAAGGATTATCCCTCTTATCACATTGTGATTTACACCTCCAGGATCTCTTTTCATAATGATGTTGTAAATCATTTGTTCCATAGTACATTTGAAAGACAAATTAATAGGGCAGTTAAAATTTGAAACAAATCGTAAATGATTATTGAACTATCACAACCACAACGGGATGGGGATAGGGTTATCATTAATGTATATAACTGTTACTGACATCTGCATGTCACGTAAATAACGAAAGAATGGGATGACTTGAAAACTTATTTTTGAAACAAGTTAATTAACGTCCTGTATTTACTTTAATAGCGGATAAAGGGATATAACGTATGCTGCTGAAGTTGTGGCTTAAAATCTCTCTAATTTCAGAATTCTTTAACGCACGATTCAATCAAAACAAAAACCCGTTACCATCAGTTTCACTATCTCAACAAAAATTAAAAAACAAACTCCAACTCGTATACTTATTCGCGCCTTAAGTCTAGTTCATTCCCTCGCGAATTTTGCATTTTTTCTGCGAATAAAATGGCTCCCAGTTATGCCGGACCAATCGTTGATGCAGAACCATGTCGGCAGCCATTTTATTCGCAGAAAAATTGCGATATTGCGAAGTTCGCGAGGGTATGAACTAGACTTTAGGTACCTATTTTATGAGCTGATCAAAGCGATTTTAACCCTTTGCGTTCGTAAAAATGGGGAACTGATGTGGACCGTAAGGCCGGATTCACACCTGATCGGTCCGATCACAATCGTCCAGATTTCGATCGCGCGATGAAGATCGTGCACATGATTGCAAACGCGTACGTGTTCACTGACACGATTTTAGTCGTGACCGATTTCAGTCGGGTGACATTGGTCGTGCACGACGCAGATTGCAACGTGCTGTTTGGTGCACTATTTGTTAATTTGTGCGATGGAAGAACATCAAGTAAACATAAACTTGTGTTTGGAAGTAGAGAAATATTCCTGATTGTATGACGTCACTCAAGCTGACCACTCCAAACGGTCAGATTAGAAAAACATGTTTTACATATTTTTGTAAACTTCTTGAATAATGAAAGATGTATCAATACATAGAAAAGAGTGAATCAAAAATATGTTTAAAATAAGTAAGTTCTGAATAAAAATTCGGACTGCTTTAGAACAAAATGTGAAGAATGCTCTGTCATAAAAGCAGAAAACATCGAAATAAAATCCTCTAGGTATTCCTGTAAAAAAAGCGGTAAATTTTGTCATGTATGATCTACAACTAGTTGATATTTGTGGTGTCATGTCACACATGGAATCTATAAACGCAAAAATAGACAATACTATCCCATGTTTTTTTTGACCGCAACTATACTATCAGTATATATAGAGGTTAATGAAGTATAATTCTCAACATGTATGTATTACCGCTACTTACCATCATTTTCGCATATATAGATTGTCAATTTTCAGATTCAGGTAATCATCTTATCATTCAAAAGTGGTTGGAGATAAGATCGGAAATAGTATATTACAAACCGGCGAGGTGGAAAGAGATTCCATTCCTGTCGTGAGATCAGTTTAGTTAACCGAGACGCAATATTTTCACTTTGTGAAAATGTATGGAGGAAGGGGTATTTCAGACCGTATTTTGAATTATTTCTTTTCATTTAAAATGAAGTAGAGTAAACAAAATTAAGTTATTTATTCTCTATCGAATATATAGATTTTAATATAATTCTGTTGTACCAGTAAATAATTTTATGTTGAATATCGTTTGATCCATATTTTAAAAAATTTCATACTTTCAAGCGCATTATTTTTATGTTAGTCTTTTAATGATAAAGATTTATAGCAATGGCATATTTCAGCATATCTACGATTTTACATATTTTTGCACTTTCTTAAAATCAGTTTGGGGTTTCTTATAAGGTGTTTTTAATGTGAACATATGAAATCGTGTTGAAAAATGTCAGTAATCTGAACCGAAAATGACAGGTGGCATCACTGAATTCGCATACAGGGTTATTAATATAAGAACCCTGCTGAGCATCAAACAAATATTGGAAATTTCATTTCCAAATCTTTGGCAACACTGAGCGTCACTGGTTTAAGAGAGTTCTGTCCAAGGTTCTGTCAGTTTCGTGTGGCTCTGTTTCAAAAATAAAAATGTGAAAGTGACATGTGAAGTGTAAACAAATAAGGTGAAGTTTTAAAGTCAACAGGTGATTGATGTTGGATGTTGGTATAATTATAATATTTAACAAAACTAGTGTGTCGAATCGACTGGCAGGTTTTGTTTACGTTCTCTATGGTTTTTCATTATAAAGAAGTGAGTTTCTACTTCAAATATTTAACAAATACTAAGTAGTTGAATACGGAATGTTGGCAATAGGTCACTGAAGTAGTGCTATTTGGAGATAAATCTTTAATTCTATGTGCAATAACATCGATTAGTGTTGTTTCTGTGGCATTGAATAAGTTCTCACCGTAGAGGAAACTGGTTCCAAATTAAGCTATACACTTGGTTTCACAGTAAATGTACATATTTACCTTTATTTCATTCCGTGAAATTAATTTAGGATATGTGTTGGTAGAAGACTCCAGTACCTGCATCTGTTTTCAAATCTGAAATATCTCGGTGGGGTTGATCAAGAAAACAAGAGGGTTGCTTGTAGGGGTGCAGGCGGACACTGGTTGAAACAAATTTTAAAACAAATATTCAGAATACAGTTCAAAAATGGAAAGTGTACAGCATGTTCATACATTTTTTAATATGTTATGGTTGTTAATTGTTAGAACACTATCAACTGAATGAAGTGAGGTCTTTTTGAATGTTGTTACAATTTTATGAGCACTTAGCAGACAAAATCTTGATATATTCTGCACATAGTTAGAAACTGGAATACTCAAATATGTCTTTGATATTTTCTACAAACATTCTAAACAAAAATGATTCCTAGTAGCTACCTTGCAGTATTCCAGATGTTACAAATAATTTCAGCAGGAACAAAACCATTCATTGTGATATATTGGGGTTTTCTCTAAAAATACCTCAATATCCATTCAAGAAGACCCCACTAATACCAGGTATTTTAACATTTTCAACAGAAATATATGATTCAGACAGAGAGAGATTTATTAATATAAAATTACAGGAATTTTACAGTCGCTACTACATTTTTGAAATTGAATAAATATATAGATAAGATAAAGACACCAGACAAGAAAAATTGTGATTAAATTTAAAATTACAATTTCATATCTAACTCTCATGTACAGGAGGGCAAGTGTAGGAGAAACTCCTCAACTGTATAGAAACAATGCTTAACGATATTTTTAATGTAATAAATAATAATAATATATTTATTCCTTCAATTGAAATGCATAAAATAACATAGAAAAAGTCAAAAGGCTCACAATTTTAAAAGAAAAACTCATCAAGAGTATAATATGTTTTTTCAAGCAAATACACTTTCAGTTTGGCTTTGAATATACCAACATTAGGAGCACATTGTAATTCAGAGCTAAATTTATTAAAAACCGTTCATCCCTTATTATAAACATTTTTTTGAGAAAAAGAAGTTCAATGTGATATATAGATCGGGTAGGATAGATATGAGCTGTGATATTATTTAGGAAATGTTGCCTTGTTTTTATAAATATATTGGCCTACTGATGTTGATATTTTCAAGTCCTTAAAAGCTAATCTACTGGATTCAGACCATTTCATATTTTGTAAAATTCTGATTGCATACTTCTGAAAATACGTTTTGCATCAGGACTTGTTCCCCAGCATAGTATCTCATATCTAATATGACATGACAATTGACCTTATTAGTTTAGGGCAATGTTGGATGCGACGCTATGGTTGCCAACTACCAAAGAAAATAATTAAAGGCGGGAATTTCAAAATTCCATGATAGTAATAAAATTTGCTTTAATTTAAATTCACAATGAGATATTTGATGTTGGATTATTCTTATCAACCGTTTATTTTCTTCATTATTTGTGGTTTAACTTATAGAATCCGTTTGCAATAAGATACCATGATTAAAAAACATAGGGGTGAAATAAAATGCCCTGTAGAAAACAATACAATCATACTAGATACTTAAAAGATAAAACGATTTTGTGAACTTCACAATCCAAGAACAAGAATAGAATAAACATTCGTGTCTTCTGAAAGAATCCTAGAAGAGACCTTTTTCTACAAACGTCAAAAAAGACAAGGTTCAGGCATTGACAACAATGTGCGAATTGACTCTTTTTTTCATATTCCTTCGTTACCATCACACCGTGCGCGAAGTAGTGTGCGAAATACTTACTTCGCACACTGCATGTAAACTATATGAGATTTTTATATTTTAACCTTTATGTTCCTCAATCAAGCAAAAATCCAATTGTCAACAAATACCATTTTATTTCCATAGTTACAGTAATTACTTGATTTGGAAAAACAGTTTAAGCCAGTTCAATACTATTTTTCATATTAAGCTAAGCATATTACTTATTTTAGAACAATATTTTTGACGTTTGTAGAAAAAATTTTGTTCGCATCTCATGCGCGAAATACTTTGGTGATCTCGAATTTTTTTTTAACTCGGCTGCGCCTCGTTAAAAAAAATCAGTTCTTGATCACCTAAGTATACAGATATAAGTATTTAAAAAAAGCTCCCAGTCCTCCGAGAGAAGGATCCATATTCAGTAAAAAGAATTGAAACAAATGAAAGGATAATACTTATGCGTTATTTTTTATTAAATCGTTATGTAAAGTACAATTCGTTTAAATATTAACTCTTCTAACTTTTTTAGATACAAAATCGTTTAAAACATCTTGAAAGTCAACCTTTTTCGATACTTCATTTTCATTTGCCATTATCGCTAATAATAATAATATAATAGTAATACTCCCTCATAAACACTCGTAGAGTGTACCCAAAGGCATAGTCTGTGCGGGTAGAGGACGGATATTATTATTATTTGCCGTGGCGCTCCGGAGCGACTTACTGATGTTTTCGGTGGTGTTTTCACTTTTCAGCTGTAGAAAACTCCGGAAAACCTACAGTACCATCCCGGTGAATTCAAACAATTGAGACATTGATGAACGAAGACAATTTTTGATTTGTTTAAATTTCGAAAAGTGACTATCATCCGTGGCTTTTGTAGTCATCAGTATCTCATATTCTTACAGTGCTATCATTACATTCGGAAAAGTTAAATGTGCCATACCTAGTACCAAAATATCAAAAATCATTTCATTTTCATAATCGTAAGGTGAAGAACTGAACTACACTATTTCTTCTATAAACGCAGGCTCAATGATCTCTAAACATAGCAATAGATTGCAAGCTTTCTGGAAACTATTGTATCCTTTTGACGAAGCCTCGACCTCATAGTCCCTTGCATATCATCTTGTGTTAGAATCACTTTTAAGAACTGACGATGAGTATTGCTTGCATTCATGCCCATTTCAAAATGATGAGCATAATTGCCCAGTGAGGAGTTAATGTCAAAAAAAAGTTGGGTAGTGACTGTACAAATCTGAAGAACGAGATTGTTCTAGTTCAGTTTAAAAAAAAATTGTTTTTCCGTTAACCAGCTGTCATCCCCCTACGAACGACAGTCCTCAGAAGTCGAAACTTGTGCGAGCTAAGGATTACCGGGGTCTTACCTTTTAACGTGCGATTCCGCAGCACATACTCCAACCAAATCAACCAAATTCTCTGAGTGAACTGCACTTCAAGTGTAGTTTGCGAGGTGATTTTGTTTTAATATGCGCCTGTAGACCATTGTAATAATCCGAGCGTTTGAAAGGCTGTCATCATTTGAACTTTTATACAGGATTCTTTGTCCAATGTCCATTTCACTAACTAAAAAGGTACTTACATTGGTATTTCAAAAAGTCAATAAGCAGACTAGACTTAAGTACTTTGATTTCATGTTTTGCATCTCTGAGAATAATACTGATTTTGAGAATCAAAGAAATAAATATTCGAAAACAGCATTTTTTACCATTTCTAATTCCTTTTCTAGTTGAGACTAAAATTCCCTAAAAATTTTATTTTTATGTTGTTGGCAACCATAGCGTCGCATTCAACATGGCCCTAAACTAATAAGGTCAATAGAGGACTTCGGATAAGGATTCAATCATGCCACCACACAACATTTGGCTTTAAATCTATTGACACGTTTTTCGACAATTTTTCTTCTTCTGAAGTCTCTAGTGTTTTGTATTTTATGGAAAATCTTAATATTTCCACTGTTATGGACAATTTCAATCCTAGTACGAGGTTCCTGAGGATGCCTCGAACCTCGACATGAAAAAAAAAAAAATATCGAAAAACGTGTCAGTACTTTTAAACCCAAAAGTTTTGTGGTGGCATGACTGAATCCTTATCCGAAGTCCTCTATTCAAACTTGCAGAGTACTGGGTTAGGAGTACATTTTTACTACAGTGGTTAGAGATAAATTTCAGTGCATAATAACTCTTAGAGAGCTTTCACAGAGTTCATTTATATGGGCTTCCCACATCAGCCTGTAATCAATAATAATTGAATATACCCAACATCTTCACACAGTCAACGGAAGAAATCATCTTATCACTGAGGATTCAATACTGAATTTCAATAACACAATACATCTTATCAATATTTAGGCTCAGTTGATTATTTTCTGACTCACTATAATGATTAATTACTATGGCCTCTGACGAGAATATTATTATCATCTTCATATAAAATAGTAAATTAAAGATAGTGGGGGTTAACCCTTTCTATCTGTGTTAGGTTAGGTTTCAATGCTGATGGCCTTTTGTAGCTTGGCGGTGTGGTAATACACTAGCTTTGTTCTGGTTCTGAAAATTATTAGTCCTGGGACGTCAGGATTATGCGCAGTTGAGAAAAAGTGAGCGACTATGAACCTTAAGAGCACACTTCTCGTCAACTGCGCATGATCCTGACGTCCCAGGACTGATAATTTTCAGAACCAAAACAAACCTACTGTGTCAATATCTTGGAAATATTCATTCATTTATTAATTTATTTTATTTGACAAAATCAACTGTATTACTTAAAATAAATATTTTCAAGGCTGTTCAAATTTTTTTTAGCAAATTAGTAGACAGCAGTCAATAGTAGACCAATCAAAATGATTTCTCCATTTCGATGTTGAGATTTTGAAAATTTTAATTTTATTCTTCAAGACATAAATGAAATTAGTTATAATTAGAGGATACTAACTACTTTCTAACATGAAATTCAGATTGAATTAGAGACAAAAAGAAATATATGCATTAGAATTTGAAAAGACAAGATGACAACAATTTATATTACCTAAATTCTTACAGATTTCAAAAGGGAGAGTGTGAGAAAACAAAAATGTAATACTGTTGTGTAAATACATTCTTAAGTAATCATTTCAAGGAGGACGAGGTGATACATTTTCTTTGTTTTTAATAGATAATTATGTATTTATGGTACTGAGGGCATTGATGTCAGGGCTATTCAAATTTGATTCTATGCATTGGTTTCTCGGTAACGGTAAAATATAAAGGGGTGATCAAATGGGGGCAAAGTTGTGTATTTCAAAGGTCAATTAAGTGAAACAACAAAGTCTGATCTTTAGTTCTGGAATTGAAAATTTTGAAATTCTTTTGCCTAAATCTTTTCATTTTGTAAAGATTTTTTTTAATTTTTGGCATTTTGTCATAGCAACTTTTTTATAGACTATCCAAATAAGAGAATAAAAACTATATACATATATATTCGAATAATATAAAAGAGAATTTGGAAGTTGAAATTTCATTCTTCCTATGAGATTATCAATTAGATAGTTCCAGAGTGTATATTAGGAAATTTTCAGATAAAAACTGGAAATTACCAAGTAATAAATGGAAATTTCCAAATAACAACTTGAAATTTCCAGATAGCAACTGAAAATTTCCAGATAATAACTGTAAATTTCCAGATAATAATTGAAAATTTCCAAATATTAACTGGAAATTTCCAGATAGTAACTGGAAATTTCCAAATAGTAACTGGAAATTTCCAGATAATGATTGGAAATTTCTTAATAGTAATTGGAAATTTCCAGATAGTAACTGGAAAGTTCCAGATAGTAACTGGAAATTTCCAAATAGTAACTGGAAATTTCTAGATAGTAATTGGAATTTTCCTATGATTATCTAAAAATAAACGAAAATTTTAATATTTCATTGGCCCTTGAGTGCCATCGTAGTTGAGTCATATAAAGAAAGTTTGATAAAATATAAAAATTTAGAAAGTACTTTTAGAGAGCAAAGTTTATATGTACTTGAATGTAACAGTAATGCCATGCTTGAAACTGCTTTTGAAGATGTCAGCTAAATTCAAACAGATTTTGATATAGAAAATCTTAAAAAATATTTATAACTTGGATATTGAAGAAAGCTTTCAACATATTTTTTAGAAAGCGGTTAAATTTTTTTTTGATGGGCGAGCAAACCACAAGCAGTCAAAAAAAGAATCAGACAACTTAACAATTAATACATTCACCGTTATCATGGATGTAACTAGTGAAATCAATGAACACCATATTTGCAAATAATATGGATTTATGCAAAGATTTTGCAGTATTGGACTCACATAACTTTGACCAAGTTACATCTACTGACTATGACAAATTTCTTTCAAAGCTACATGCGAAAAACTTGACAGCAATCATTATTAAACATAATAATCCCTCTGATACTCCTGAAAATTGAAAACACTTTTTTTTAAATTATTCTAACAACTGGGACTGATTCAAAATAAACATCGCAGATACAGGTGCCCATAAAAATAAACTAGATATTAGCCACCTAGAAAATAATGAGGACGAAAGATGACAAAATTGCGCAAATCTACAAATATTGTAAAAATTGTCTGGTCTGTCTATGATGTTTGAAAATATAATATAGTTTCTCTTTTTTCTACTTATCGATATCTCTTGATGCTGCCCATTTTTCAAGTTAGGTGTGAAAGAGCATTTTCCCCTCTAAAATGTATAAAGGATGGGTTAAGAACTTCATTGGTCAATGACAAACTGACTTATTTATGCAGATAAATATTATAATATCTCAGTATTAAACCCCAATGGAAAAGAGGAAGTGGTTTTTTTAAGAAGTCACTTTGATATTAATCACCGACAATGGTCTACTTTAAAATAATTATATGTTAAAAAAAAAATCTATCCAATACCAATGACCAGGACCAGATACTAGTTGTCATTAGTTTTCAATTATACTGGGTACATATTATGTATTATTACCGGTGCCGATTCGGTTTCAGTGTATATTAGAACCACTTCATTCAGTTGCTCTGATTTGTTGATTGTCTAACGCCCAGTGACAGTGAAAAATAAAAATTCCAGTTAAATGAGTCTATTGAGAGATGAAAACGATTTCTAAGGAATATGTTTTGTAAGGTGATGTTCACTTTATAGTACAGTTGATAGTACAATGATAGCATAGTAGTCTACTATCACTTTTGTATGATGTGATTCTGTCGTTGACTAATCTTTCTGTCTGGCTCATATATTTTTTGTTGGCAGTAACGACAAGGAATAATGTAAATATTTGAAAGTGATAAAATAGGAATTTTATCTTTTACTTTTGAGTAGATTTGTTGAAATAAGTGTTCAATTAGCAATCGGTATATATTGGATGTGGTATTCTATGAAGTTCTGGTAATGTAGCATAAAAAATTTAACCTTGATTCGTATCTGTAATACTATCATTTTTATTACAGATGTGCTAGACAAATTTTCTTACAACAGTTGTTGGATACGAATTCTCTGTGAAAAGGTCCTGAAGAACTTTAATAATTGTTGTATTCAAAAAGATTTATCAGAAGATTCTATATTTCATTTGTTTCAACAAGTTAACTTTCTTCGAAAATTTGTGATAAGAAAATGAATTCAGATGCCTTCTCCTGGTTTCCACTCTTATCGAATTTTTTCATCCTTACCTTGTTTCTCCTCTATACTGAATCGAAATTTTCATTTGTTTAGATTCTGCAATGGAATCGTTCAATCATAGGATACAAAAAGTTTTGGACAAGTTAGTTGACCCAAATTTCAAACTGAAAGATGACACATACCTTACCTCACTTTTGACTCATCTAACTGCCGAGGACACAGGTAAGAAAATCGTCTGCTTTTTTATCTTCTCGAAAACTGTAGATGTCGATGAAAGCAATTTTCTCTGCTATAACCTCAGTAGTTTGAAAATTTTATATTACACACTGATTTCATTTCAAATGCAGGTGTTATTGGAGAAAATATATTTTAAAGTGTTAGTATTCAACACTTTGACTTATTTTATAATTATTGAGAATTTAAGATTTGAACTGGAAGATGTAAAGTTAAAAATCCAACGTATTAGAAAATATCAACTTAGTTGATCCAGACTCTTAAAAGGCAGCAAAGGAAATATGGAAAAGAAAATAAACATTGAAACGCATAGAATAGAATACTTTATTTGACTATATTATTATACACAATCGCATATTAACAGCACGTCACAAAAAAATTTTGTATATAATTAGAATTTAGAATACAAATAACAATGCACACAGTAATTATAGTAAAGTCAGAATAAATAAAAACAATTAAAATAGTCAACACATTAAAAATATTTGGGTTTAGTGAGAGTGATAAGTCAAACCACCTTCTTCAACACATTTCAGATATTTCTCTAAGTAGTAGAAAGAATTGTACAATAGAAATGATTTTATAGCTTTCTTGAAGCAGTACATGGTTAACTTCTTCAATGTTTCAGGTAGAAAATTGTAGAGATGGCAATTCAAAGAATTATTCATGGACTTTGTGAGTCTATATCTAGGTACCTACTCTGATTTTATGTGATCCTCTTGTATCTTGCTCATGAATATCAGATTGAATAATTATGTTTGGTAAATTCTTATGGATCTCAAGTATAGTACCTACTCAAAATAAACAAAGATGGGAGGGTCATAATTTTCAGCTTTTTAAACAATGGTCTGCAAATATCACGATATTTGGCATTTGCCAGGATTCTAATAGCCTTCTTTTGTTTCCTGAATACAGTTGGGGCTTCCGAGAAGTTACCCCAGAGTAGTATACCGTAATCAAGATGGGACTGGAATAGAGAAAAGTAAACAGTTCTCAGAGTACTTGCATTTGTACTATGCGTCAACTGGCGAATGCCGAATAGTGAGCTAGATAATTTCTGATTCAAGATTTCAATATGACTAGACCAGTTGAGTTTATGATCAATAGTTAGACCTAAAAGTTTTACATTAAGATTTTCTTGGGTAGATGTATTGGTGGTAAATATCAATTTTTGTGTTTTATCATTATTTAATTTGAGTCGATTGGCAATAAACCAGTTCTCAGCTTTATGCTCCATGCAGCCATCAAGATTAAGGAATCATAGTTATTATGAGAATATATGAGGGTGGTATCGTCAGCGAACAGAACACTATCATGAGGAGTTAAAATTGGCGTCAAACAGAACCTTGGGGTACTCCGAATTCTACTTCTCTGAAATTAGACAAACCATTGTTATAAAATTCTGTTTAGAATCGATTTGTTAGGTAGGATTTAATGAGGTTAAGAGTAACTCCCCTGATAGCATAGAAATTCCGTTTTTCGAGGAGGATATTGTGAGAAACACAATCAAAAGCTTTAGACAGGTCACATAGAGTTATACCCATATGGTATCCCTGTTCAAGTCCCTGGATCAGTCTCTCCACAACGTATGATACTGCACCAATGGTGGAACGATTTGACCTAAAGCCAAATTGTGAATTATTAAAAAAGAATTTGTCTTCAAAGCACCTTGTAAGTCTGTGTTTCATTATTAGTTCAATTATCTTCGAAAAAATGCAGATGATTGAAATTGGTCTGTAATTTCCAGTGTCATTCCTGTCGCCTTTTTTAAATATGGGAATGATTTTAGAAAATTTAAAACTATCTGGGAATATTCCTGTCAAGAGGATTAGGTTAATCAGGTCGGTTAAAGGTTCAGTAATATTGTCACTTACTGCTTTTATTATTTTACTATTGCAGTCATAGATATCTGGACAAGAGGAGTTTTACAGTGAAGCAATTGCATCTGCAACTTCACTTGGCTCAACGGGTTTCATGAAAAAAGAGGATGAAGGAATAGGAAAGTACTTGAAGTTCAATAATTGTGTGTTCGTCGCTGACGGTAATGATTTGATGATATTTTCCGCCACATTGTTGAAATATTCAATGAACTGATCAGAAGATAAGTCATCGGTTGGGTTTACACATTTAGTTTTGAGATGATTCTGTTCATGGTTGACTAATTGCCAAACTGCTTTCGATTTATTTTCAGAAGCAAGAAGATAATTGTCATGAGCTGTTTTTTTAGTTGATACTAGTTGTTTTTCATGATATTTTTTGTAGTCCTTGTATGTTTTCATATCCACTGGGTCTTTGGTTGAGTCACAGATAGTTTTAATAGACATTAGAATTTTTCTCTGTGATCTGAGCTCATCATTGAACCAAACTACAGGTTGGGTTTTCTTTGTGTTGTCGGTTGATTTCAATGGAAATGTATTTTCTATCAAATCAGAAAAAGAAGTTATTATGAAGGAAGCTAGAAAGTTGACATCTGTGTTGGATTTGAATACCTACCAGTCTAATTGAGATAGTTTTTCATTGAAAATATTCAAATTGTGATTTGTAATTTTTCTGTAAGTATTTTTAACTATTTCTGTGTGTTTAGTATCAATTACTATATACTGATTTGCAAGTAGTTGGGTTCAAATTTGTGATGATATTGTCTAAACAACTAGATTTCTCTAAAGATATTCTAGTAAAATCGTCTATTGTTACAGAGAGACCATAAGAACTCATCAAACCCAAAAAATCGCAAAGTAACGACGAGTTTACTTTAAAATCGATATTAAAATCGCCCAATAATATGAGCTTCTTATCACATTTTGAGTATTTTTCAAGGATAGCTTCTAAATTCTTGAACAAAATATTGAAATTACCATTGCTACTGGATATATAAACGGTTATTAACATTCAGCCCTATGCTGTATCACTTCCGTTAAAAATAACGTCACCGTTATTCGCCATTTCCGTTATTTTGCTATTACCAAGCAATAGCAATATAACGGAAATGGCGATACAGCATAGGGCTGATTGTTTTTAATTTGATAAGTTCAATACCACAGAATTCAGCATGGATTTCGTCACAGTACACATTCAATGGTATACGTTTGAAGCGGATTCTGTCATTCAAAAAAATTGCAACACCTCCATGTACTCTTTGACTTCTACAGAAGTAATTAGCCAATTTGTAGGCAGGGATATTAATAAGTTTTGGGTTTTCTTCCTTTTGCCAGTGTTCGGAGAGACATAAGACATTGAACTGGTAGTCATTTAAAAATGATTCAAATCTTTTCAGTTCGTTTGATAAACATTGGGTGTTGATGCGGAATATACTCACTGAATTATCATAACTGATGAGTTTTAATAAACTTGCTTCGTTCAACTTTCTAAATTCAACTGTATTTACGTCACTGTTTTCTTGGGATTTGTCAACTCTGAAAAAGGGGTAGGTTGACAACTACTTTCGGAGACGTTACACTCTTTTTTGAAGGCATATCTTCTGTAGCCGACTCCTCTTGGCCAGAACAAAGACTTGTAGAAATCTTCTTTTAATTTAAAATCAGCAGCTATCATGGAGGATTTCAAGTTGTTGTCGGTTTTTATATATTTAACAATGAAGTTTTCCTTGGATTGTCCAGTTTTTCCATTTAAAAATGTTTTGATATCTTCTTCCTCGACTTCTTCTTCGACGCGATAAATGTACATCCATACTTTAGGCTTGGCTCCTTTGAATTTACCTCCGTCATCGTCCGATACGACGCGTGTAAGTTTTTTTTCCTTTGGACAGTTTGCCAGTCAGAATTGCTATTGTAGTTTTGGTGTTTGGAGTAGGGAACCTCATTGGAAGATGTAGTAGCTCCTGCGTCATATTTATTGTTGGTCTCTAAATTCACTATTTCATGGAGTTTTTGTTGAGTTTGTATTCTCATAATTTCGTTAGTCACCATCTTTGAATTAAATGGTGACCCACTTTGTATATTTGAAATGTTTGTTACGGTTGTGCCCCCTGTAGAATGGAGTTCCCTATGTTTGTTTTCCTTGTACCTGCTTCTGATAAGCCATTAATTGTTTGTTGTGGTTTTTGGTAGTTTCAGTTTTATTGGAGGTTACACTTTTTGTTTGTTTGTCTGAAGGTGTTTTACACTGTATGTAATTTTCTTGTGCAATAATTGGGTCAACTCCTCTTTGTCGGCAATTCTTTTGTTTTTGTCAGCCAGCATTTGTTGGAGAAGTTGATTTCTTCTTTAAGGTATGTTTTTTCGGCGATGTTTATGTCACCCATACCATGATTAGTTTCATGCTTACATCCTGCGTTTTTTTGTTCACTGGATTGTTTCAAACATGCTGGATGGATGTCACATTTATGACACTTCACTTTTGTCACCACTTTTTTTTTGATAATGTTTACACGTGTAATTTTCAATTTCTTTGAGAGCGACGGTTAGCGAATCTGCAGCGGCCGCCATGTTCGATTATTCATAAAGAAATATCTTTGGAGATTAAACTGAAGCTTTAAGGAAAAATTATAAGAAAATAAAGAAAAGGAAGACAATAAAATATATTACTTACGTAATAGTATTTTTCATTAGTAGTTATGTGACAAATTCATGCTAGCACGGAAACAACTATTTCTGGTCGTGTAATGAACGAAGTGCCAACAAAAATTTTGATGATTTCTTAATACTCGACACATTTAACGTAACATAAGACGTGTTTGTTTTAGGTGAATGTTTAAAAATGTATCTATGAGCACCCTCAATATACGGGTGTATACAACATTATATAATGATGGTGATTTCAATAGAAATGATGAAGTTTTGAATTTGATATGTGACGTCTCATTATGTATCATGAATTCAATACTCAATAATGCATCATGTAGAATCATTACATTCATAGGCCTAATCCACCTAAATCCAGTCGAAGTTGCCAACTTAAAAAAATCGCCAGGAAGCTCTGCCTCTCCAATTTCAATTATTTTATAATGGTTGCATTGACAATCAAACATTGTATATAGTTTTTATATTAGATGTGTCAATCATAGATATTTTGTCAAAAAATCTGAACAGTTAATATCACAAATCTGTGATATGGCCAATCGGAAAGGATTCACACGCCGTAAAAGTTTTTAAAAGTTTTTTTAACATGATGATTATAAATTATGAGCTTATTTATATAATTTAAAATCGATAAATAAAACTATACTATTTGTACGCAGGAGTTAAATCATGGTACAGAACATAACAAAAAAAAAACTGATTGCTTAGAGAATAAAATCTTCAGCACCTGGAAGATATTTTTTTACTTAGAACTAAAATACGAGTGTCGAATTTCAAACGGAGGTCAACATTTAAACCTAGAAATTTTTCCCTTTGAATAGAGCAATCATCTAAACAGACATCTCTTGATGATATCTTTGAGGAAAATCATATTGGTTTTATCAAAGTTAATTCTTGAATAGTTTATATCACACCATGCTTTAATGACTGGTAGATCTGCTTCAGTTGCCGTGTGTAGAGCACGCACATCTTTATTGTGCCATGTAATAGTAGCAGTAAGTAACTATACATAGTCAAATGTTTATGTGAGGTAAGTCAGGTTATATTGGTGGATTGGCTTCAACTTGGTTTGTATGGAGCTGTCTTGTCAATGTTGTCATTTGAACTTCCCATTATTACCAATTAAAATGCAATAACCCAGATTGCTATGGGTACCAACACAAAGTGCCCTATAAATATTTGAAATAAAGAAATTATAAATGCTTCATGACTCAAAGTAAATGGTCCAACATATTCAATTTTTGATTCTCTACGTAACCGTCATGAAACAATTGAATTTTTTAGGTTGACAACTTGGGTGGATCTCCCCTATTAGTTTTTCAGACGGGAATCGATTGTGGCACTGCTAATATATTCTTTCTGAAATCAGTTGAACATGTTTACTTTTTTTTGTTGCCTTTCATTTGAGAAGGAATATAAATAACTTATATGTTAGCGACAACAGTATGCAGTATCGGAAAAATATATCTTTGGAATAGACAAATCTAGAAGAGTAACAAGGAACGCAATTATATTATAATACCACATAATCAAGACAGACGCAATGCTGTTCTTCCCTCCTGTTACCCCACTCGATTCTTCAACAGACTATGTCACTATGCCAGTTCGGACTGCTATTGGATGTCGCTTCGAGCTATTCGAGGAGAAATTGTAATGCTCTCTCAACATTTAGCAAGCTATTCTTTACGCTCTCATTAAATCATAATACTCGAGATAAATTCTTTCCGATACTGTATATTATTGAATATTTATTATTTTGTGTAGATTGAAAGTTTTATTTCCTCTATATTTTTCAATCGAGATGAAGTTACCTGTATTAGATGCCTACACTGTACAGCATATATACAGCGCCGGATTTAGACTTCGGCGGCCCATAGGCAGAACATGTGGTGGAGGCCCTCAAATACATGATTTATCTACTTACCTCACCTCTAGGGCAGTCTAGGGGATCTTCAAAATATAAACCAAAGAAAACGTGCAAAAGTTAAATTCATACCGCGCTCTTAGAAACCAGACGCAACTTCATTTTCAACGATTAACATCAAAAATCAACAATAACATAAATTTTAGGGATTACTAGAGAGATTTTAAGCCACAACTTCAGCAGCATACGTTATATCCCTTTATCCGCTATTAAAGTAAATACAGGACGTTAATTAACTTGTTTCAAAAATAAGTTTTCAAGCCATCCCATTCTTTCGTTATTTACGTGACATGCAGATGTCAGTAACAGTTATACACATTAATGATAACCCTCTCCCCAGCCCGTTGTGGTTGTGATAGTTTAATAATCATTTACGATTTGTTTCAAATTTTAACTGCCCTATTAATTTGTCTTTCATATGTACTATGGAACAAATGATTGACAACATCATTATGAGAAGAGATCCTGGAGGTGTAAATCACAATGTGATAAGAGGGATAATCCTTCAGAACATATTCCCCGTTGATGGGGACGTGGTTGTTAAGCCAATCTTTAATTCAAATGAGTATGGTAGGAAAGAAGCTCAACTGAATTTTCGTTTTGCCAAACAAGACTTACCCAGAGTGTTTAGGTGGGGTAGTTTGGTATATGAACCGATGTTGCCATAACATTTATTATTACGGAATGTTTTCCATTTCATACTAACAAAAACTGGTTAAAATTGTGAAAATTATAGATTTACTCGAATATTCTAAATTTGTATACTTATGTATTTATCATAGACTTTGGAGTTTACGATAAAACTTAAATATAAATGTCTAACATGCGGCACCATGGCAAAATCATTATCCTTTATTAGGGGAACATTATTTCAACTCTAACAACGTAAAGCAATATCGGTTGTTAAAGTTGTCCCTTATTTCAGCGCTATTGGGCATGCGATGTATAAGGGATAATGTATATTGTTGTACAAATAGGTGGCTTAAAATCTCCCTAATATTTACACATTCATTACCTACTAACAAAAAAGAAACGAGTTTGTTTAATTACTTAATTAATACAGCTGTTGACGTTTGATACTCAACTGTCTATACAAAAAAACAGTTTATTCAAGTCTAGCGAGGTGTATAAGTACGCGCGCATGCGCCCTTGGGCGGGTGGCGGCGTGACTTTTTCGATAGAGAGAGCGAGACGCCGCTCTATAGCTTCATAAACGCCTCTCACTCGCTTTCTCTTGATCTCGCAGAATTTTAAATGTTAACTTTTCCCGCTCAAAGATAAAAATAAGTTTTTCGTCTAACTATTTGTAATATAACTCAGTATTTTTGTATTTTTTTGTTTCTACTAAGCCTTTTTTGATTTTTTTTTTGTATCTTGTATTATCTCGTTGATTTGATATGTATGCTATTTAGTCGCTAGTTATCTATTTGAAACCCTAAAAGTCCAATTTTTCTAATAAAATCTGCCGTGAAACAGTGTTATAAGATCTACAATCACTGCTAACCTTTGCCATGATGAAGAATTGATTATAGCGCTTGAAGCTTCGTTGATGATTTCTTTCTTTATCCAATTTTTCTAATAAAATCTGCCGTGAAACAGTGTTATAAGATCTACAATCACTGCTAACCTTTGCCATGATGAAGAATTGATTATAGCGCTTGAAGCTTCGTTGATGATTTCTTTCTTTATAATTATTTTCATATTTCCGAATGGTTGGGGCTGAGTAGGAGATCAGAAAACACTTTCCATTTTTCGTCTATGAAAAATGGAAACGGACTATGAACTCCGCCCTTTCCATATTAATTATTGTTTCATTTCTTCCTGCTGATTCATACTTCTTAATTTTGAATAGTTCTTTCAATTCCTCGGTGTTAACTATATTTAGTTCTATCTTATAATTTAAAATGGCTGTTTCTATCTTCTCATTTACAATATCATCATTGTATATTTCTTTATTGTGTTTCTTTAATTTTGTTAAATGACGCTTTCATCACAGGAAACATTTTCTCAAAGTAGTCATGTGATGTATTCAAATATACAGGTTTTTCAAACAAATTAGATGTTTGTGGAGAGCGAACAGAGATACATCGACTAGTAACTGATATCAACTTTATATTTTGAAATGGAATACTCCGTATATTATATCCTATAACCTCTAATCTATATAATAATAATAATAATAGCGTCTTTATTTACCATTTCAATAAGTCACAAACATTTTTTCTGTAAAGTAAGTATAACTTCTTGGCATAATAGGCGAAGTTCAGCTCATTATTTCTCAACCGAAACAAGATAAATAATTTGTTTAATTTAGCTGCTCTTCCACTTAACCTATAAACGTACCATATAATAGAAGTAACATGAAAATTAAACATATATTATAAATGAATATAAAAAAAAAGAAAATAAGGAATGATTTATTTCATAAGAGCGTCGGGGTGGGGTTTTGTATAGTTAACAAAAGTTTTTTGTTTTGTCTTTTGAAGTCACTGTGTTTCATCTCTTTCAAGCTATTTGGAATTTCATTATAAATCTTAGAAATTTGATACCGGTAGGAGCGTTTCAATTGTTCAGTTCTATGAATAGGAGGCGTGAGCAGCCCTTTAAATCTCAAGTTCAATGTGTGCACGTCACTACGAAAAGTTATTTTATTATAAAGATACCCTGGTGTTTTATTAGTAATAATGTTGTGATATAAACAAGCATTGTGTAATTTTCTTTGACCATTCAAATTCAACCAGTTAAGAATTTGTAGAGTATGAGAAATGCGATCCCTTTTACGTATTCCAAAAATCAGCCGCAGGCATGAATTTTGTATTTTCTGAATTCTTTGTTTTTGAAGAACAGTGATGACTGGATCATATAGCCTGTCTGCAAAATTGAAAATTGATAGTACTAGGCTATCGCAGAGCATGACTTTTGTTTCTCTGGATAAAAATTTCCGGCTATTATAAATCAGCTTTAGGGAACAGAATGCTTTCTGAATTAGTGTATTAATGTGTTTCTCAAAACATAGATTTTCATCAAGAATGATTTCCAAGTTCTTTGCATATCCCACTACTTCTAATGTGTTCTGGCCAATTTTGACATCAACATAATTTTTAACATAATACCTACTATGTTACGGACCAAAAACCAACACATTAGATTTATTTGCATTTATTTGGAGTTGATGATCTGACGATAATTCTACAAATGTATTAATAACGCTATTTATGCGCTCACACGCATTGCCAACCTCTTCAGGATCAAACGAGAGATACAATTGTGTATCATCTGCATAGAGATGTATGCGACAGTGTTTGACTTGTTTTAAAATTTGACTTGTATAGAGAGTGAAAAGAATTGGTCCGAGAATGGACCTTTGGGGTACCCCAGATTCTGAAACAAGTCAGAGTAAATTTCTTCAATGCGAACCAATTGTTTTCTGTTTGTTAAGTAAGATTCGAAAAGCGAAACTGCGTTCTCGTTCAGACCCAAGTGAAGTAATATTGACAGTAAAATTGTATGACTGATCGTGTCGAAAGCACGACTAAAATCCAACATAACTAGAATAGTGCATTCACCCTTATCCGTGGCTGCCATAATATCATCCACTACATGAAGTAACGCCGTTGTACAACTGTGTCCTTTTCTGAAGCCTGATTGAGTCAAGGGAAGAAGGCTCATTTCATTGAGATATTCTTTTAATTGGTTTTCTATAATCTTCTCAATTATTTTTACAACGTTGGTAGAATGCTTATCCCGCGCAAATCTTTCAATTCTTTAGGGTTATTGTTTTTTGGCAATACTGTTACAACAGCACACCTCCAGGCAGATGGAAATATATTACTAGAGAAACAATAGTTGATAATATGTGTGATGTAGGAAACAATATGGGGACAGCGTAACTTTATCATCTTCAAATTCAGTCCGTCACACCCTGTAGCATTTGTTCGAATTGAGTTAATTGTTTTTGAAACGACTAAATCATTAACGGATTTGAATTTGAAATATGAATTTACTAGTTTATTAGTAGCATAGTTTTGTGAAATCATTTCACAGTCACTTGAAACAGGCACGGAGTTGATTAGAAAATTGTTGATGTCATGAGGATCTTTGAGGTGATGAGGTAAATCCATATTTTTTTTTATTCAGCATATTGTTATTTCTTAAAATTTTACAATTTTCTTTAGATGATTGATTTAATTTGAAATTGAAGAAAGCTTTTTTCTCTCTAACGATTGCCTGATTCGTGAAGTTCCTGATATTTTTGTAATAAATATTCATCATAATTCTGATATTTTCCGTTAGCCATGGAGCCGGAGCTTTAGTGAATCTTTTTTTAATTAAAGGGGTGAACATGAAATAAACCAATGATACAATTTGTCAGGAATGAAACTTTTTCATCAACATCATCTAGGTATAAAATTTGGAAAAATGGAATTCTTAGCAGGTCATGTGGGAATGACTCATAGCAAAAATGTTTATAATTTCTATAAGTTACCATTTTGACATCTGAAACGTCTATGTCGGTTTTCACAACTACATAGATCATGTCATGGTCTGACAGGTTGTCGTCGATTACACCCTTATCCAGGATACACTCCTTGTCCGAAACAATAATCAAATCCAACAACGTAGCACTGTTGTCGGTAATGCGTGTGGGAGTATCTATAATTTGAGTTAAATCAAATTGTTCTAGAAGAAAAATGAATGTTTGAACTACCCTATTTTCTAAATTCAGCATATTTATATTGAAATCTCCCGTACATATCATTTGATCGACAGTGGGAAGCATAGAGGATAAAGTGTCTTCCAGTTCTGCAAAGAAAACATTTGAGTCAAGAGTTGGAGGTTTATAGAGAGCCCCTACAGCAAAATTCTTTTTTTTATGTTTAGATTTATCCAGATTTGTTCTGTGAAGTGATTGATATTAGGAATCAGTGACACAGAAAATATTTTCTTCACAAAAATGCAGACACCTCCACCTCTAGACCCTCTGTCATTTCTGTATAAGTCAAAACCGTCGATATGGAGTAATTCATCTGTTATATCAGCATGTAGCCAAGTTTCAGTTACAATATCCAAGGATAAGTTTGTTACTGCATTTCTTATATCTGTTAGGGAGCTCACTATTGATATTATATTTTATTGACCCTTCATTCATTGAACTCGAGCTAGGAAAAAGAGACTATACTTGAAAGAGATACTTTTAAAATATAAACATACCTTTGAAGGTGATTAAAATAACTTTTTTGGTGTGACAATAGGTGTTGATCTAGCTAACAAAATTTTATTTTGTGAAATTCAGATGACTATTGCAAGACAACTACGAAAAACAATAACAATAGATACAAAACCCTTTTTGAATTCAACAGATTGAAGAAACGAAAACAGAAAAAGATAAAAAAAATGGAGAAAAAAAAAATTAAAAGAAAAAGTAAAAGTTAATACGGATCGAAATAAATGAATACCTTAATCTTACAAAAAAATTTACTAAGCGTTTTTATCAAAAACGAGTACAAGAAAGAAAACCATTCTGGTGCTCTCTTTTTGCGACTTGGGACTGTATGATAAACAAATAATATACTACCTGAACCTGAAAACATATTATCAATAGTAGATTACGGAAACAGGTACACATTTTCCAACTATCAAAACATATTTTTAATGTCCTCGATACTATCAACTCGAACAATTGTATCTCCTTTAATAGCAAACACATTTCCTCTGTTGGTCCATATTTTACCATTTTTTCCTAGTTTTGTTTTAGTGAGCTTCAGTATTTCCAGTTTCTCCTTGGTTAACTCCTCCCTCACAACAATACCTGTTCCTTTCAGTTTCCTTTTTACGTTGTAGATTTCGTATTTTAAATCCAGTTGAATGAATTCGACCAATATTGGACGTATTTTGCTGCCTTCTTGTTTCCCGACTCTGTGACAGTAATCGATTTGATATTTATCAATTTTAACTCCCATTTTATTGACAAAAATATATAAAATCATCTCACAGCATTTTTCATTTTTGACTTCCTGGACTCCAAATAACGTTAGCGACATTTTTGTGGTCAAATTCCATGATTTTATTGAAGGCTTGCATTTCAACACATGTCTTCTTTAACTTTCCAATTTTTTCCTTCAGCATATATCCTTAGTCTTACCGTTTCTTGGATAGTACTCATTTTGTGATTTTTCTGCTAGCAAAAAGAAATCAACCTGAAGTCAAATACCTTCCTATCCGTCACACATGCAGGACTTAATTTCACTATCATCTAGAAAATATAAAGTAATTTCGGTAACAGAATCAGTTTAGTCATCACAAAAATGTACAAATGAATTCAGACAATGCATATTCATCGGACTAGTCAGAAAATATAAATATACAATACAATTAAAATCCATATTAAGACATATTACATATATATTTTTCATATTGTCAATACATCTGAACTCATTATAAAGTTCAAAAGTTTATAGTCGTGAGTAGCTCTTGAATATTTCCTTTCTTTCGTGTATCGTGTGAGTGCAAGTCCTCGTTTTTCTTGAAGCTGTATTCATTTTCTTCGATATATATATATATATATATATATAATGATTTGAAAGATGTATAGGCTGGGTAATATTTGTATTTGTGATATTTTAACTAAGTCTTCACAAGTGGACATAGGATGTACTGAGCATAGCTCTTTAAAGTTTTTTTATGTCATACTAGTTCATTATTGTATTTTTATTGCCCGTGCGGGCATAAAGTTCACTTTATGGCCCGCGCGAGCATAAAAAGAAAGAAACATATAAAAATTATTGTGATTTTATGACATACGTTTGTCAACATTCACCTAGCAACGATAGTGTCTACTATGATAAAATGGCAATGTTATTAATTCAAACCGGATTTTTTAAAATACTGATTTGTATTGAGATGGGATTGCAATAACGAATTAGTATGACATAAAAGTTTGTATTGTATGTGCCGCGGGCATAAACAGATGTGTATACCCTCGGGCTACTTACAAACACTCAGGCCAGAGGCCCTCGGGTTCGTAAAACGTCGCCCTCAGCGCATAAACATCTATTTATACGCTTGGTACATAAATAACTATTCTGTGCTCTGAAGGCCATCAACATGTGAAGATGATTCCAAGAAGACTAGCTAGAATATATTGTAAGACTGACTGAACCCAAAATATAGTAGTTTCAGTACAGTATGCCTCATCTTATAATCATGTGCTTAATCTGGAGCAGATAGTTTCTACATGAGTCATGTCAATTTTTGATCAAGAGTAATAGTTAGAAGTTTTATAGTTTCTGTGGATTTCATTTCTTTGCTGTTGACATGCAGGTAAAGATTTCAATCAGGTGTAACATTCCTTGGTATAAACCTCATATAATAAGTTTCTTGTAACATTCAATTGCAGACCATTTTGGATGCAATATTCATGAAACTCGTTAGAAGCTTCTGGGCTACACCATTGCATTTGATCCCCAAGAAAGACGAAGATGTGAAGATTATCGCAGGTTCAAAGCCAGAACGACTCCATACTGCTATCCAATTCGAAACATCGAAAACTTTTCAGTGTCTTCAAGGCAAAAGCAACTTTTCCACTATGGACCTAGTGCGCGCCTTTCATCAAATTCCGGTCACCAAGGAAGACATCCTTAAACCACTATTACAACTCCATTCAGACTTTTCTAATACCGATTCATGAGTTTTGGTCTCCGGAATGCAGCACATAAGTTTCAGTGTTTCATCAACGGAGTCCTACACGGATTAGACTTCTGCTTCGTGTACATAGATGACACCCTAGTTCGAGCAACTGGCAAAATACGGCGAAGTTATTAATTCCGCTAAATGCGTCTTCGGATTAGCAGAGGTAGTAGTTCTTGGCTACCGAGTATCAGAGGCGAGTACACGCCCCACACCCCCTGCCTGGATGAAGTCAACGCAATTTGCATCTTTCTGCGACCAGATACCGTGAAATAAGTAAGTCAATGTCTAGGTATGATAAACTTGTACCGTCGATTTGTACCTAGAGCTGCCACCACGCAAGCCCCGCTCAACATCCTGCTAGAGAACAACGTGAAGGATAAAATACCAGTAAATTGGACACCGACAGCAATCACAGCTTTCGAGACCTGCATAGAGCAACTGGCGCAGGCGACGTTGTTTGCCCACTCGAAGTTGGACTCCAACTTTGCCATCTTCAGCGACGCTTCGGAATTTTCAGTAGGTTCCTCCTGACAGCAGTAGCTCACGCGTTAAAATATCTCGATCATTTATCGGCTTCATTAATACACTAGTTGATCAATAGTATATTATTCAACAAGCGTATAATAGCCATTATGCCCGTATTGAATACTGGACTTCATCCACAACGTTATTTAATACCCAATACATTTATGTTTATTTACTTTCATAATAATTATTATTAGTTACAAAATTCATGCCAGGGATAACTTGTCAGTCACTCCGATCTAGTAACACAACCTAGATGAGTAATACTCAAATAGTACTGAAGGTAACATCTTTCCATAATGTTATCCCTCAAATCATGACATTGATGTCATGTCACAATTTTTAAGGATAAAATAAGCACATCGGCTATATTTTGATTTATGTCGGGTATATTCATGGCAACGAAAACTCAAAAATACTGTCTTGGATAGAATATATAACAATAAGAAAGCAATTGAAACGTTCATTGCATATAAGAACGATAGTATTTCCATTGCCGAACGGATATTCTTAGTTGTCGATATAGTCTGGTCAGTACGGCAACACTGCATTTGATATTTGACAGAACAACAAAAAAACATTTCCGTTTGTTTTGGTCTTCAGCTTATTGGAGTGTTTTTTCGTTAATAAAGGGCAAATTCTGAATTAATTTGCGACTATCGTTAGTTTTTATTATGGAGCACTGGTGAAGCATGGTATGTGAAATGTGTAAAAGACCATTTGAAGCTGAAAATCAAAATATGTAATTTCTTAGGTGAGCTACCAGTGTTGTAAATATCAAGGAAGGGCAACGGAAACATGTCAATTAGGACATCGGCTGTTTTCAAAGTCCTGTGGAGATTATTCCATATTGGGTTACCATTATTTCTGTTTTATTGAACCTCTGTAAACTACGCACGACACTGCCGGTGAGGGAAGATGTCATTTACAAACGAAATTAAAGGCGTGTGCGGCGAGTTACTTATCTAGGTTGTGTTATTTGATCGGAGGTCAGTCATCTGAGTCTGATTGAAAATCATGCGATTTGGACTGGCACTAGAGCTAGTACAAGGTTTTTCATTGTAATTAGAGCTAGTATAATGTTTTACCAACCTTTAGAATGTTTCTTCTTCGAAAAGGGATATGGTGTAAGAAATACGCTGTCCAATGTTATAAAAGTATATCGTTTTTCCATTAACTTTTAAAATAACCGTATCGGGCAAACATCTTCCTCGAAAATATTAGGCGTAATCCCTTTTCTGTCATATAATTTATTGTTACCGCCTCGTCTCGTTTTCGAAAATTGAGGATTATACTCGATACGTCCAGTTTCTTTTCCATTATTTTCAATTTCAGATACGAAATAAGTGGTTTTGCAGTAAGCTGCTTCTCCTCTGCGCCAAGCTAATTCAAACGCCGAAATGTGAAGTACTTCCGGTTCATTTTCGTCATATAATCTGGCAATTGCAAATACTTCAAATTCATCAAGAGGCTGATGCACTAGATTTTTTCTTTTCTGGTAGTGCTTGTAGGATTTTACGTTCAAGAGTACGTGAATTGAACTGAACATCGGTAAAAGGGTTAAATACGATATCGTATTCGTTATAATTTTTACTTTGTAGCATTTTATCGGTGGTGTTCCAAATTGTTTTAACTACCGCTCCTTTGTAGTCTTCTCCGTAACTTTTTTCGCATATTAAATGCCCAATCTTGCAATATTTTATCCAATTTCCGATGGAAGTATCTGGCTAAATTTATATCTTCTTGCATAGCAATTTGTAGCAAATTGTGGCCAGATTGATGATTGCGTCGCAACTGTATTAATAGGCACACAGATATTAACAATTTGACTAATTTTGGCGTTCGTAGACTCACTGAATCGACTCATTGTTAGTGCTTAGAAATTCAATAATTTGTTAACAAATATGTCAAACTATTTATTTTGGTAACCAACACCGCATTAATTGACAAACAAATGAGTAATTGAAAAAAAAACACTAGTGCATTTGACACTGTAAAAGTTGCAGCTAACTTTTGCCGCTGTCAAAGTGACAATTGCACTGTGGCATACGCGATTTTTTATACATGAGTTGAATTTTCAAAAATAAACTTACATGGGGATATTTTAAATTTGTTGTATTTCCACGGGGCTTGCCAAAGAATTGTCTCAAGAACATGTAGAATTTTGCTAATGTTAAATCGCCAAGATGTCAAACGCAACCGATAACTGGAGATGAAAAAAATTATAGAAACGTCTTAATGTATTTACAGGCCTACCCTCATACCTCAATCTTCGCAAATCGGTGGATAAGGACTTGGGTTTCACACCTTTGGCCGCCGCCGCCTTCAATTTTTTACCCTTCTGGATTTTAATCTTTTGGAAAAAATCTGACATGTTTTTTATGAAATATAAATTAAAGAGAGGAATTGCAGCAAAGAGTGATATGTGCTTTCAAAGTAATTCGGTCAACCATGTAGTGACATCGATTTACGAATGATTACAGTTAAATCGTCAACACTCTAATAATTACTGAATGACTAATACGGGTTCGATTTGTGTTTCTGTAACATGAAATTGAGTTTCAATCAAAAAGTTGACTCATGATGGAATAGAAAACATTCAACTTCCAAGGGTCACTATTCTGTCATAATTCTGACAATATCTCAGATTTAGCAAAAACAAAAAATTTAACTTAAAAATTATATGATTTATCGTTACCATATATAAAATCAATATGAAATAGGTATAGGGCATGCTTGGAAAAAGTTGTTCGTTTTTGCCTGTAGGATCTGAAAATGAAATAAAATACAGGATGCCCTAATGTCCAATATGAACATATTTTTCAGACACCAAAATTAATTCATATTTTATGGATGATGTTGAATTAGAGTCCTGCATATGTGATAGATCAGAAGGTATTTGACTTTAGTTTGGAATGATTTTTTTGCAAAAAATTACAAAGTGAATATTCCAGAAACGGCAAGGTATAAAACATGTTAGGAGAAACTTATCCAGATTCATCAGTAGAGTAAAAAAAATATAATTCACCGAATGTTCCATTGGAAATAACAAAGTTAATATCAGTTACTGGTAGATGGCAACACTGGAATTAATAAATTATTTTTACGAACTAGGTTGCCGTCTCCTATTCAGAAACGTCGAATAAATCACCCACACCCTTTTATTAGAAATCGCCTAGTATTAAAAATAGCCTCTCCATTTTCGCCAGATAAGAAAATATTATAGGTTTTTCATTTTTTGAACTCAATTTAAAACTTATATTCTTTGTTAGTGAATGAGACAACTTCTCTATTATCGGATCGATGAAATTATTTGAACTTGGGAACAAAGAAATTGATGGAAAGTTATCAATGCATGAGTGGCATCTGTTCGGGGCATTTTTTTGTGCAGCTAAACCAGGGATCGAACACATTTTATTGACTTCCCTGAATATTGTGGAATTACCATTGAAATTTATAATTATGTCTCCTTTAAAAAAATCTGAAAACTATCTTGAAGGTGTTTTTTAAAGATTACTTGATAAATTGCCTGATAAATTTCCATACAAAACTAATAACAGTAAAAATACATTATAATATAGTCTCAAATTTTTGCATGCGTTCCGAATATTATTCACACCTTTTACGATTTTATTTTCACAGATGAAGATGATGATGAAGTCAACAGCCAAAATATGGTGAACAAGCATCTTTTAATAGATTGGGTAGTAGATGGTATTACCAAATGGGCAAAAACAAAGAATTTTCCCAAACCACACATTTTAGCATTCATGATAAATTTGCTAAAAAGTTTTTGTGTCAATGAAGAAATCTTCATCAAACTGAAGAGTGAAAATGTTTTAGAATATTTGTTGGAAATATCAAATTATACCATGTCACCTTCCACACATCCTATTGTTGAACTGGCACTTTTGAAGTTATTTTATTCATTCATGGATTACGAAGCAGGCTTGGAGTGGATGATATCTGAAAACCATTGGAAAGTTGTCCTGAATTTGGCGTTAAATTCCCACACTGTGTATATTTCCAAAGAAGGGTGTAAATGTATTGCAAGATTACTTGTAGCAACAACTCCCAGACAAAGTACCTTTTGTAAAATTATCATGCAATTGATTTTAACACCTCTGATTGTAGCTTCTGATAAGGTGGCTGCAGGAGATGTGGTCTTACCAGCAATTGATAATACCTTCTATAAAAGCCTATCTTCTACTTTGCAACTCATAACCGAAATATTACTCAGGTCGCTAGAAAATCAAGTATCTTCTAATGAGAAGGAAGTAATTTTGATGGTTACAGAACAAAACAACTTGGAAATGTGTGTGCAAAAATTAATATTAACAATAGACGATGAGGATTTTCTTCATGACCTATACAAAATACTAATTGTTTTGTGTTTTTTCGACATGCATTTCAAGTCTTACAATAAAAAAGTGATCCGATCAGGTCAGTTAGACAGGATAGTAAAACTGTTTGATGTTCTCTATGATGCTGTTTCCAAAGGACCTGTAACACTTATGTTGAAAATTATCTTCTCCGTTCTTGACTATTGGGAAATTATGGAAAAAACTTGCCCCGTTTGGGTATCTCCGAAACGTATTGCTTTATCATTCAAAAATCAATTGATGGTTTTACAGTTAGTTCCGGTCCAGCCGTTTTGTATCCAAAAAATGTGTTCCGACTTGAGACAAAGTGATGAGGATGATTTTCGTTCTTGTTTCAAGCAGAAGATAATAGACCAAATTATTCCTAGAACATTTAGAATTTGTTATAAATGGAAGCCCCATTTATCTCAAAATTGTTCCCTTTCTTATGGAACCATAGCACTGAAATATTTTTTAAACTCGCAAAAGTATTACAAACGTGAAAATGCAATCTTGGCCTTCCAAGCCTTAACATACGTGTTGATAGACATCACTAGTACCCTGGATACACAACCTGATTTGAAAATCACCCATATGATTCAACCTGAATACTTTGCTCTCCTGCTGGAGTCTATTACTGTGACAATTGAAGAATTCGCTATCACTTGGAAGGATACTACAGAGACATTTTGTGTCTGGGAAACTGTGCTGAATTTTATTAATAGGTTTACTTGGCCATCAAGGGTGAGTAATATCATTAAATGAAAGGACACAGTTTATTTTATAGTGAGAATTGAATGAATGGCTTAATGGGGGTTTCCAGTAATTTTCAGAAAAAATATATACAGAACAGAAATATTCTAGGTACCTTGGCTTCAAATCAAGTTTTACTTTGCCACTTTCGTTCATCCCCTCCGCACTTTCAGATCCCGTAAAAATCAGAAAATGTACGATGAGTCACTATCTACAATTTAGGAACTAGACTATAGTGCATTCATAAGTACCTTGTGTTCAGTTTTCGAAATTTTTTTCATCGATTTATCGAGATAAAAATTATTGAAAACACCAAAATTACCAACCGAATTCAAACGACTAGAAGAGGCGGGAACGTAACGTACTTACGCGAGAGATTTTGATTGGTTATACTCGTGATGTTCGCCTTGCAGATAAAATAATGTGCCTGACAGCGTTGCCATATCGCAAAAATATGATTTACCAGAATATATTTTTTCACTTTCTTAATAATATCATTGGTATATATGTACCTACCTGTCCCTCTGTTCGAAGTTTTGAAATATAAGCTTGGTCATATTGGATCATTTATTTTTGATTCTTGTTCATGGAAAATAGTATTTTCATTTATACTCCAAAATCTTTGGGGAACTTTAATTGCTCATAAAAAACGCAATTTAGTATTTTTGACAGGATTTCGATTTTTCTAGCATTAGACGGGTCAATTGGAATAAATGGGAATCATCATGGCACACTTAAATGTTGACGTTTGAAAAGTCACTCACGTGACGTTGGATTCGTAAAATTATGCAGATTTCAGAAATGTAATAATTTACAGGGTGTTCCATTAAAAAATCGAGAGTTGGTCACTTCCGGCGAAACTGGAAGTGATAATAAAAATCATTCCTAATTTAAGAAGTGCCGCTCATTATGAATATGGGATATCCCAAATTTCAATCAATTACCTTTAAAACTAACGGAGATAAGGGGTTGTTCCATAATCCTGTTACACCTGGTGTGCATATATGAATAGATAGACAATTACGAATAAACTGTGACACGGTTTCTCAATAGTATAGTTATACCTATTAAATAAATGAAGATTGGAAAAACCATATAACACCAAAACAACGTCGGAATCACTCGACGCGCGTTTCGCTAACGAAGTTGGTATCCTCAGGAGAATGAAACTACTAAAAACTATCGAAATATAATTTATACCATGCATCTAAGGGCTAATTGCACTAATTCCTAACACTATACCTGACTAAATTAACCTGCTACAATTATTAGTACAGTCTACTCAGTTTTGAGACGAGGGTCGGTTGTAACATCACCAAATTTGGCTTGCTAGTAGTTGATACCATTTCAAATAGGAACATTTTTTTTTTTCAAATTTGGGGGTAGAAACAAAAAAAAATTTGATTTGAAAAAAAAATTGTTTTATTATCGGTTTTATATTGGAAAAAATTGAGTTAAAAAAAATATGGTTTGAATAGGGTTGAAGATCATTCAATTCTTTACAAGAATGATCCTCAGTAATTCCCTATAAAATGAGCCTGTATTCTCAGAAAACGTGCTTGAACGCCGACATCAAATTTCAGGCTTGTGTTAGCCCGCCGCTGCAAGTTCCGGCGGTGCCAAACGTTAAATGTGTCATAACTTTGCTAAAAATTATCAAAAAATTAAAAATAAAAGTGTATTTTGGTCGTGAAGACTTCTACTTTTCAAGCAAATATAACTTGGATATCTGAGTACCTAAGTGGTTGTTTTTACCACGTTACACAATCTAACTGCGTTTTTTACTAAGGATGCAGAAATCATAGATATTTCAGTTTATCCGGAATAATTGCAGTGAAGCAGGAACCATTACTCTCTTTAGACACTGGGCAATGATTTAAGAGTAGTGAGACAGGTCTCACTTACACACGCCAAAAAAAAACTGGGTTTTACTCCCGGGCCATTTTCAACTTCCTCAAAATTCCGATATCTTAGCCAGTAAATGTTGAAAATAATCGCTCATACACAACCTGCATGAAAAATAAAGTATGCAATTTCAAGCTGGAGGTTTGCACTTCACATTTCTGTTATTGAACTCACAAAAACAACTCCAAAATGTGTTATAATTTAAAAAAATTCAGAGGCTGTCCAAAAACTTATTCTTTTTAAACGATAGATAATTTTGTCGAACCACGGGATTTTCCGAAACCCCTGACCATCCGAACCGAAAGAAGATGAATTTATCTGTTCATTCCATATATACAATAACATAGTCCAGGATCATCGAGTCATATCTAAGCCAACAATGGCCACACTTTTGGAGCAGTTTTATCAGTATGTCAGTTCAGGTCATGAGCTGCGAGCGTAGTATCTCGAGTCCGGTTTCCGGCTGATTTAGGACATGTCAAACCCTAGTGTCTTTTTTGTTCTTGCTGTGAAAATTTGAGTTTATTATTGAGAAATTTCGTGGTAAAAGACACTAATTGAGATTATAATAGATCCAGCTGCGATTGTCCACCTGAAAGTGAGTAGAAATTCATTTCAGAGCAAACAATATATCAAAAATTCTTAGAGTGGATTGCAGTTATATTGAATGCTGTGGTACCTATGAAATTATTATTGCTTATCTTTTACAAAAAGTAGGGTGGAAATGTGACAGGATATTGAATTATTCTGGAAAAGAACAACAGTGGTGTCAAGTGCATATATTATATATTCTATTTGAATTTGTTATGTAGAAGTTTTTCCTAAAGGAATTATTTGAGTTGATAACTAAGTCATACGAATATTCTCTCCCAGGGGTATTTGAAGTAAAAATAATGGAATCTTATATATTATCATGCACTGATCTTTTCTAAAGTAAACGCAAGTATATTAGCTGTGTGCCAACAAATCTGTTTTCAGGATTAAGAAATTTGTATATGCAGAATTGAGAATACGAACACAAATCATAGGGATTTTTCTGTCCCAGGACAATTATATGAATAAATACGTTTTCAATATCGTCGGATAAGAGTTGTGAACCTGCTAAGTCCACTTTTGACCAAAACTGAAATTTTTTATCAGTTCTTTCGATTATGACTAAGTACTGCGATATATTTGAAAATCAGCTTGCTCCTTTAAAAAACCAAAATAAGATTATTATGTCCCCACAAATATCTGCTATCTGCAAACGCAGTTTTAATTACTCTGCATGTGTTTTTCGAGAAGCCTATAAAATCACTCGCACACTCAGGGCTTCAAGCTCTAAGAAGTTCAAGTATGGCAATGAATAATTTCATAGCCCTGACCCTCGAATTGGTTCATATTCTCCAATGGAATCCAAACTCGGAAACAGTTCAGAAAGCTTCAATTCATCGCATTGCTGTTTGATCTGTGTCCAAAAATGTGTACAAGAATGAAATCGACCGCTCAGGGCAGTTTCTGAAGCACCAAACGAATCTATTAAAAAAGTGGCCTATTTCTTGCCAAAAGAGGATTTCTATTTGATTTTGCATAAGTAAATAGAATATCAGTCCTTTCGTCATTCGAATACATCTTTAATATGTAACCGAGTGTTTAAATGTCTGACAGTTCTTAACAGATATCAACAACTCATTTGTTTTTCCTGCCATAGAAATCAAGCAAAGCCTACGTGTTTAAATATGGTAAAAGAAGTGAGATGCTATTTAATTGTACCAAATTAGACAACATTTGTATTTTGATCAAAAACTGATATTTTCATTACTTCCAGGGTTAAGAATTATGAAAATAATCCGTGTAAAAATTGATACAGGAGAAATCAGCCTTGAATCAAGGATTACTGTAATACAAAAATCCCCAAAAAGGAAAAATACGAATGTTCGTTGTGTTGGGGTATCTTCCTATCGAAAGTATTGGGTAATGACTGAAGTATTCTAATAGTTGAATGAGTTTTGAAGGTATCAAAACAATTTACAAAAGAACTATCGACAGGACCGTAATTAAAAATTGTTGTCACTGATGATGCCAGTTATTTTATATGAAACGCTATAAAAATGTCAAGTGTAATATACCACTGATTTGTGATTTCATCGCTTTATCAATATTTGTGATGAAATAGACAGGTCCGTATTTGAAAAAAATAGTTGATGGTGGCCGTGTTGACACGAAACGTTTAATTAAAAATTTATCATTACGTAGTTCTAGTACATTTTGAATACAATAAAACCTTCCTCTTTCATATTTTTATATTTTCTGAAATAACCATTCTATTCGCAAAAAACCGAAAACAGCATTTTTAGTTTCCCTTTATAAGCCGGGAAGGGCGAGAGTCCCCGTAGATTTTCTCTGACCTACTGCTCACCACAATAGTTACATTTTTTCCCATTTAATCGTCTTTGTATCTATTATGGTTTAGAATATAGCAATTTTACCACATGATAAAAGAAACGGCCTGTATATCCGAAACTACTCATAGGATCTTTTTGTGTCTGTGGTGACTTTTGTTCGGGATGCCGAGAACTTCATTTTCCCAAAGTTACAGCAAATTCGACAGAGGGCCAGATTCCCATGAGGTCTGTGTGGGGTTCTTTATAAAGATTAGTGAAGTTATGTATTGGTAACAATTTATCAGAGAAAGAGAGAGAGAGAGAGACTGTGTGTGAAAAGATGAAAAATCCTCGAGGGATAATTTCAACAGAAATAATATTTTTCAGATACTAGTGAAAGCTTTGAAACTTGCCAATATAGCTATAGCCAGGTATATGAGTCCCAATATGGCATTGCTAATCGATACTATTGATAGCTCTAATGCCGTTCCTTTTACTAGAATGATTCTTGAAAAAGTTAATCATGAAGAATGGGAAGTTCGAGACACTACTATTAAACTAGTATGTACAGTGGCTAGTGCTGCAAAGACAGGTGAGTTTTTTCATTGCTTTATGAAACAACTGTTGTTTGATAAGATAAAATACCTTTATTCATGATATGTAAACATAATACATGTATGACAAGCCACATATTACAAAAGTCTACAGATGAACTGGAAATTACGACATGAATCTATTCATTACCTGCATAAGTATAATAAAAGCAAGTATTATCAGTAGTAATACTATAATAATTAATTTAATTTGAATTATCAATTAATATGAGCCATGTAAGTCTGGCTTGGACTCTCATAAGCACAGGCCAAGTTCGTTTTCTAGATCATCTGGCCGAGCCGAAAACGCTCGTGTATTTTAAATGGATACGAGAAGCCATTGTGGAGCTACACCATATTTTATGACGGACCATCATTTGGGTCTAGGTCGGCTTCACGCGGCCCATATACCATCTTTTTGTGTGATTTCCGCGTTGGCCTCACGTGGCACTTCAGCTGTTAAACTCAAGTTTCATTTTTGCCAGAAAATGTTGTTCTTTCTCGTACGACTGCATTGTACCTCGCTGATATGCATAAAGAATAAATCCGTCGCTGTCAACTCGCGCCGCGAACATGAATTATCAAGTCAGTCGAGACGCCACATTGGACTCACAATGGCAATCCCGTGATGAAAGTTTTGCTGGTGGCCTTGAAACTTCAACCTGGACTCGCATAAATAAACACATTTTTTGGTCTAAAAATCGGACATGAGGATGTAATACATTAATACAAATAGAAATATAGAAAGGAAATTTGATAAAAAAAAGTGATCGACCAATGGGGACGTTAAATTTTTAACGTGTTACTTATTACGTTTTTCCCGCTGCTTGTTGACATTTCTCAAAATTTGCCTGGATTGAAGTTTGTTTTCTTACCCTTCCTTCATGATTATTCGTTCCGCTATTTCATTCTGAATTGCTTGTGCGCGTAACTAAGTTACCAAATGAATAGTCGACAATAATATTCAAAAGGTCTCATAACCTAAAAATTGATATGAATGAAGCTGAAAGTATTACTTGTCAAAGTCAAAGTCATTATTACCCTAGGCATGTAAACGACACTATTTACATTCCGTTGTCAAGGTGTAATGCAGTATGACGAAAATTCTTGAATCTATAAAAATCACCGTTTCCTTGAACGTGATATCGGAAATATTTTAATATTTCACAAAGGATTTCGAAGAATTGTGAATATTAACATTCTGTATAATTCAGACCATGTGCAAAAAAAGAAACAAGAAAGTATCGAAAAAACTATAACCAAAGTCAAATTGGAATAGAAAACTGAATTAATATATAACAATTACTTTGAAGAATAGCAAAAAAGATAATATTGGAACGGACTCACCACCTTTCTTTCATACCAGCCATCAAAAAATCATCAAGTCTTTAGCTATCGATAGCGAGCTGTCCGACGAGAGAAAGAAAGCCAAAAATCTATCGTAGCCCTCTCGAACGACAATTCGTGTTTTTGTAGAAATTTCATTTCTGTCGCGCAAGGTTAGATTGTTCAGGCGACCGATCAACACAACGATGTATACGAGGGTCTCTCCAAGAGTAATATAAGTGGATTTTACGAAAATTAATTATTATTCATAACGAAGTACAAAGTACTCGTTACAAAGGTGAATTAGTAAACGAATGATATAGGCCATTTACCTGTTTTGTTGCTAAGCATGTATGGACTATTTACAGTGTCGGCAGCGGGAAAATGTTCTTATCTCACATTAGGGGAGATATAAGAAGCTGAAAAACTGATAATTAAATTAATTCAACGGATAGCTTCCGTTCGTATCCATGATGATAGACTTTCTTCTTTACTGCCCTGTTAATGAATATCAGATCTTGTAGAAAATACTGAACTTTTATTCTCTGAAGACAACTAATAAAGTTTTTACAATTTTTCTAACGTCAATCGGACAAATGTAATTAAACGACAGAAAATATACTACAGTGTTTTTTTCACTTTGGCATAACATTCTCTCCCTCGGTGCTAACTTCCTTGTTAGCACAAAAGTGGTCTACTATTCTGCCGTCCTTAGCAAAAAATGCCGTATCTGCATCCGCTATCTTGATTACAATTCTGTAAATCCGACCTTCATACGAAGAAAATTCTCAAACTTTTGTACATACGGCAAAATGATTTATTAATTTTGGCTATAAACCTGGAGTATCATTTTTGCTTGGTAAAACGCAAAATTTGTAGGTTTTCAAACCTAAAGAATCCAATATCTCAATATTTATATTTGTTGTAGATACGGCATTTTAGCTAAGCACGGCAGTAATTATAATGTATTCTGCCTCACTGAACAATGTTTGTAATATTTCTTCAGCTGGGTGACGACTTTTCATGATAGCCATGAGAGCCCTTTTGAAAGAACCCATAAGGCGCTCCCAACAGCCACCCATATTTGGACTAAGTGGCGGTAGAAATTTTCACTTTATGCCTCTATTTGTCATGTCAACTATCACCAACTTGATTTGAAGTTCATCCAAGGCTTCAAGAAGTTCGCGACTTGCTTCCCTCAAGTTAGTACCATTATCGGACCAAAAACCTTTACTGATCCTTGTCTGCATATAATTCGTCTGATGGCCATTATACAAGAATCCGTCGTTAATGAATGAGCATCTCCACATGAACAGCTCTTATCGTTAAACAGATAAAGAGCATTCCATAGCGTTTTTTAGTTTTTCTTCCTATTTTTACTGAAAATGGGCCGAAAAAATCGATACCTCTGGCTGAAAATGGTTTTTCATATTTCAAAAGTCGCTCTGGAGGTAACAAACCCATCTTGGGTTGTAATTGTTGTGCTGTAAAGCGTCTACAGTACCCACATTGACGAATCATCTTTTTCACGATCGTTCTGAGATGTGGTATCCAAAATTTTCTTTTCAACTCGTTGATAACAGTCTCAGTTCCTTGATGAGCATTATTTTTATGAACATCAAATATCATTTTCTGTGTCTATAGGTGCTTTCCATCCAAAATTATAGGTTCCTTCTCAAGTATAGAAACATCATCCATATTAACGATTCTGCTCGATACTCTCATAATTACAACTGCCATCAAGAAGTAGAGACATATTGTGTCATCTCCCATTTTTGTTTGTATTTCTTTGTTTCAAATTGGACAAATCCACAGGAAAACAAGAAGCCTGAACACATTTCCACCATTGTCTCTGACTCCACTCTAATTCTTCAGGTGTCAACAAAATATGTAATTTACGGTCATTTCCAGAAGTTCTTGTATTCGTGATGAACTGATTTATCCTTGCTGTTATTCCGAGTAGTTTGATCCAAGAATAATGTGATTTTATTTCGGGTAATGATTTTGACATGTCTTCAATTACTAAATTCACTAGTACCTCACTTTGGTTTTCATCCATGTTTTCACTCTTAATGAAAGACTGTTGTGGAATTTCAGGCCAGTCATTTTCATTTTTGTAAAGGAATTCCGGACCTCTAAACCAACGACTCTCAACCTTCAATATATTTTTTGAGGCATCTCGAGTGCAATCATCTGCAACATTGTCTGACGTAGACACCCAGTTCCATTCATGAATGTTGCTGTTTTCTAGAATCTCACCCACTCTGTCAGCTACATATGTTTGCAGTTTTCTTTCGGTTTTGAGCCATTGAATGACTGTTCTTGAATCGCACCTGAAATATTTTGCAGATATATTCAATTTCAATTGTTTCGTTACTTCAGCACATAGCCTTATTCCCATCACTGCAGCGAGAAGTACCAATTTGGGAATGGTGAGTATTTTGAGCGGGGCAACTCGTGCTTTTGAAGCAATGAGACTTACTCTAAAGTAGGTGCTAAATTTCAGCTGAGAATACGTATTCACTAGCATCCGAGAATGTATGGAGTTCTATGCTTTCACTATTTTTCAACTGTGGAGAATAACATCTTGGTATTTCGATGGCCATTGCACTCTTCAATTCTTTAAGACAGACCAACCATTTGCCAAACATTTTTTCGGTTATTGAATCATCCCAACCAATGCCAGAACGCCATATTTCTTGCAGTAATATCCTAACTTTGATTGTTATTGGTGAGAGCAAACCTTTCGGATCATATACTGACATGGCAGTTTTTAAAACTTGTCTTTTGGTAGGAATTTTAGTGCCACTGAATATCTCTTCGGACACTTTATGGAATTTCAAATTGAATGTGAAACAATCTTTTTCTGAATTCCATAGCATACCCAAAATTTTTTCTTCACTTGTCCTATCTACTTCAAATTTGGTTTGATGAGCAAGAAGATTCTTTGGAATTTGTGCCAGTACTTCAGGAGAGTTTGATACGAAATTTCTTATTTCAAAACCACCTCTACTATGGACATATGATATTTTTAATGAGTTGAACTGCTTCGTCCTCATTTTCGGTCCCATCCAAATAATCGTCTACATAATGATGTTGGATGATTGCTTCAGCCGCTTTACCGAAAGTATGACTATGTTGATGTGCGTTATAATTTTTGACAAACTGTGCCAAAAATGGCGAAGAAGTTGTACCAAATAACATATCTGTCAATGGAAAATTGGCCACTTCAAATAAGATGAACCATCAAACGTCATAACTGATTACCTACTGTCTGACGAGAAAGCATATTGTTGATGGATTTTGTGAGACCTTCAATATCGTGTTTTCGTGACAATTCTATTTCATCAAATGTATCACAGTTATTATTGATATTATTCGCCCACTCTTGACCATATGAAGTTGCTCTACTACTTCTGGACATGTCCTCCGAAGGAACTTTCTCCAAATTTGACTCCGTTTCTTCTTCGAATAACTCTTCATATTTGCAAAGTGCATTTTCTTTATTTTTCAATCTAGCTTCACATATCTTGAAAAGTTTCTGCTTTTTGTCGAGTTCTCTTTGCTTGGATTCAATTTCTTGGATAGATTTGTCAAAACTCTTCATTTCTTCTATTTCGGATTCTTTAAAAGCAAATTTTCTTGAATCGAATCAATTTCGTTCTGTATTTCAAACAATTTTGATTTGTGGAGTTTTCTTGTTGATTGACTAGTTGTTAAAGACGTTCCTCCTGTTCTTACTGACATGAAAATACTTGTACTTTCTGCTGAGCCATTTGACTGACAAACTTTTGCAGTTTGAAAATTTTCCATTACAGATTTAAGAAATATTTTTGTCAAATAATTCGCACTTGTAGTATTTGAGTACGTGCAGTCGAAGAAATCACAATTGTACTAAAGTACGGATGCTCAGTGATTCACTCAATAACTCAAAATGCTGAGTATATTCTGGAGATTTGGCGCAGAACTGGAATCCAGAAAACGATAAAATTTGTCTTTTGGCAGATTTTCCTTTCGCTTCTTCTTCATACAACGCAAAATGAATATTCTTCAATAAGATTTTATCACCAGCAACAGTTTTTAGTTTTGCTTGAACATCGGGCATATTTTGAAATACCAACTTTTTTGAAGACATATTACTAGCTGAAGACATATTACTGGCTGTATACACAGAACTGAAACCATCCGGCTCGAAGGACCACTACTTTGTTAATGAATATCAGATCTTGTAGAAAATACTGAACTTTTATTCTCCGAAGACAACTAATAAAGTTTTTACAATTTTTCTAACGTCAACCTGACAAATGTAATTAAACGACAGAAAATGTACTACAGTGTCTTTTTGACTTTGGCATAACATACTCTATGAAGACGAAGATGGCCTTTACACATATAAAACGAAGATTGCTGATCGTGCTGATCTCCAGAATATTCAAAACCCTACTATTCTATCATCAGATCACCCGGTTGTTGCCAGAATAATTTACGATTGTCATGTTGGGAACTGTCACGTTGGCACTCAAGGTCCACTTTTCATAAAAAATAATGAAAAGGTATGGATAACCGTCTTCACCTGTGCAAAATATATAGAGCAGTGCATTTTGAAGTTGTTTCGAGTTTGTCAACAGAGAATTTTCTACAAGGATTTCGAAAGTTTACCAGTAGATGAGGACGACCGTCCATATAGTATACAGTGATAATGGCAAGAATTTTGTGGGATCAGAAAATTTATTCGCAAAATTCGACTGGGACAGAGTATCTCAATACTGCGTTGAGAAAATAATTTTATGGAAATTCAACCGCCGCTACTGCAGCTTAGTGGGGTGGTTAGTGGGAACGGCTGATTCGACTGATGAAACAACTTTTACGAAAGACACTGGGAAGAGTCTCACTGACGTATGAAGAATTATCAACAGTTTTCTGTGGATGCGAGGACATTATGAATTCTCGACTGCTAACTTACAAGATTGTCAAGATTTGACACCTTTAACGCCTTCGATGTTTCTTCAAGACATGAAACAAATTAGTGTTTCTGATATCGATGAAATTGATGCTAAATCTTTGAACAGGAATGTACGATTTAGAGGGAAATTGAAAGAAGACTTCAGGAAGCGATTCCGAATCGAATATTTGAGCCAGTTGATAATGCAACCCAAGAAATGTCATTCACGTGACATAAAAGTTGAAAATGTCGTGCTGATTGGGAACGATGGTTCAAAACGTTTCGATTGGCCATTGGGTATAGTTGAAGAGGTTTTTCCGGGTAAAGATGGCATAATTCGTGTGGTTCGTTTGAAAACTAGTTCTGGTCATCTAATGAAAACGGTTCAGAGCTCCGAACAAATAACACAACTTAGATGAGTAACTCACCGCTCAGGCCTTTAAATTTTTGTAAGGGACATCTTCCCTCACCGGCAGTGTCGTCGGCAGGTTCAATAAAATAGAAATAATGGAAACCCAATATGGAATGGAAACCTGGAATTATGATGGAAGAATTTCCACATGATACTGGTAGCTTACCTTCCAGCTTCAAATGGTCTATAACACATTTCACAATGCTTCACCATTGCTTAATATCAAAAACTAACGATTGGTTTACACAAATCAACGCAGAAATTGCCCTTTATTCACGAAAAAACACTCCAATAAGCCAAATTCGAAAACAAACAGAAATGTTTTATTGTTGTTTTGTCAAATATCATATGCAGCGTTGCCGTATCCTTGAAAAATTGCGACATGGCAACAATGTCATGATTTGAGGGATTACATTATGAAAAGATGTTAAATTCAGTACTATTTGAGTATCACTCATCTAGGTTGTGTTACTTGATCGGAGGTTCAGAGGTTGTTTCCATTGGAAGTCAGTGCAAAACAAGAAGTAAGTTGAAAGTTCTAATATATTCTTCAGACATTTTAATCTACCAAGACAGTGCCATGTGTTGCATAATACTTTGTTTTTCATTGGGAAATAATAATAAGAAACTTTGTCTGTTGTACCATTGATAATGCATTTAGCATTGGGACACTGATCGTATACGCCTAGTAATAGAACTTTTCACTTCTGCTGCCATTTCAAGTTAACTTATTATGCAACTATGAACACTGGACAATATTATCAAACTCAATTTTTTGTCTAAAAATCGATTAATAATGCGTAAACTGTTGAAGTAGATGCACTACAGCTTTAGGCACGAAAGACCTGATCTACTTAATACGAGTTCAACCAAGTAATTGAAGATGTCGCACCATCCGCGCAGAAGTCGAAATATTTGATGAATTTTTGTTGTTGCTTTTATAGTTCAACTGGTAAATGAGAGATGTCGCAATGTAACCTGTGCAGCTAGGATCCCATTAGGAAGTATTAATGTGATTATTCTTGATATAAATCTTTTAATTTTTGTTTAGATACTGCATTGTTTTTCGACGAAATGACGTTGGGCATTGTGAGATCGTTTTGAGAAATTATTAAAAGTTAATAAAATCGACGGATGTTGTTTTGAAAGATGAAATGCATGACAATGAGGAGAAATCGAATGTTGTTGGTGAAAATCATGTCACTACTCTTTATGGAAGAAAAATCAAACTACCTTCAAGGCTTAATTTATAGTTATGTGTCAACTTCCATGAATATGACGCATAAGGTGGGAGGATGTTGCAGCTAATCATGTTTTCGTTGAGTTTCATGAATATTTTCAATTTTTTATCAACAGTTTATTTTATTGAAAAAAGTGCCGAATATATTATTTACTTACTGTCCTTTTCGATATCGAATAGTTACCAGGTAGGTGCTGTTCGTACAAAGATGTTTGTTCTTTGTAAGTCACCATCTAGAGATATAATATACTATTATAACCAGGCTAAAACTGCTTTTAAATGAATTACTCATTAATATTAATATGACGAGCTTTCAGTAAATACTCGGCTGCTAAAGAATATAGTATTATTCTTTGACTTTGTCACTTACGTTGAAAATGCAACTCGCCATTCCATTCACTCAGTGACTGTAGATGTCGCAAGTTAATTTTCATTTATACTGTTTTTTTTTCTCATAAAACCATCCTGACAAAACAGCTGTCGGCGGATGATGAGCTCTCAAAATTGAATCGACAACACTATTCACTTGAGATTAGGTTTTGCGGTCTTCTAAGATGTCTAAAAACCGTGGTGTGTCGAACGATTAGATTTACTTTAAATTTTTTTGAAGAAAGAACAAATGAATTCGCCTTCTGCCTCTGTAATCGGTACAGGGTGTTCGGTTCTTCTAGGCGGGTGTCAACTTTCTTTTTAAATAGTAACATGTATTTTTTATCAGTTTTTCGGTTTCTACATGAGAAATAAAAGATACTTTAGCAAGACAGCTTTTTTAAAATTTGTCACTCATTCCCATTGTTTCAGAATTTTATAATCTCGTTATTACTTTCGAAAATTCACTTTTTAAAAAGGGAACGAAAAATACTGTCTGTTTTTTTTTCACAACGCCAAGTCTCTAGGATAAACAAAGTACCTCCAAATTATCAATTATATACAAAGTATTCGAAAATAATCAACATATACCCCACCAAACTTTACGAATTTTCACCCTCTTGACTTCCACCACTCTAATCACTCCATCTTTTTCTGGAAAAGTTGCGACAATTTTTGCCAAGGGCCACGTGTTTCTAGGTTGGTTTTGGTCAACTACTACGAGAACATCACCCAGTTTGATGGGTTCTGTAGTTTTAGTCCATTTTCCTCTTTTGGTTAATGTGGGTACGTATTCTTTAATCCATCTCGCCCAGAAAATATTTACCATTCGTTGAGATCGTCACCATTGTTTTCTTAAATCTTCATCGTCCCGAAACGAAGAATCATCGCCAGGTGCACCTATCAGTAGATGGTTCGGTGTCAAGCATTCAGGATCATTCGGGTCCAATGAAACTTGGGTTAAAGGACTACTGTTGACTATATTTTCAATTTCTACAAAAACAGTTAACAAAACTTCATCTCTGGGTGCCTCTTCCTTCAGTATATTGAACAGAACTCTTTTTACTGTTCCAACTAGCCTTTCCCAACATCCACCCATATTTGGGCTAATGGGGGGAATTAAATGCCATTCAACCTGCTGCCCAGCTAGTTTGCAGATCATCTGTTCTAGATTGAAATTCTTGAAATATTTCTTTAACTCTTCACTAGCACCTTTGAAATTTGTGCCATTATCTGTATAAATAGCCTTTATAGGTCCCCGTCTTGCTATCACTCTTTGTATTGCCATAATGGTAACATCTGCCGAAAGTGAATGTGCTATTTCCAATTATATAGCTCTTACAGACATACATGTGAAGAGAACACCTCAACGTTTTTAACGACGTCTACCAACAGACATATAAAGGTCCAAAGTAATCTATTCCTGTAAATGTGAATGGTTTCACATCTTTGACAAGTCTTGCAGGTGGTAGTTGACCCATTTCTGGAGGAACAGGTTTGGTTTTGCGAATTTTGCAGAGCTGACAATTCTTGAATATCGTTTTCACAGCACTTCTTCCTTTAATAATCCAGAACCGTTGTCTCAAATCATTATTGAGAACTGTCTCAACCCCTTGATGGTGCCTTTTCTCATGATAATATTGAATGATCAATTTGGTAAATCTGGTTTCTGGATGTAAAATAATGGGTTTTTTCACATTATCATCTACGAATTCACAATAGTTGATTTGATTTTTCCTCTCATGCGTAAGAGTCCATGTTCGTCTATAAAAGGAGAAAATTGTAAAATTCTAGAATTCGACTCTAACGGCTTGTTGTGTTTGAGCAGTGCTATATCATATCCAAAACTTTAATTTTGGGATGCTCGAAGACAACTTTTTTTTCTACAGTTAATTCTTTCGGGCAGTTTTCTTCCTTCAGTTTTTTGCAGAATCGGTGGACCCAAGCAGTAGCTCGAACAAAACGTCTCCACTTCGAAAATATGGTCTCGTCAAGTAATCCTGAATGTTTGTCTATCGCCAAGGTGAAGAATATAGGGTTGATCTTCTCCTCAGAACCTTCTGTCGAAAACAACTGTGTGAAATCCTGTTTTGGACAACAATTTTCAGGATTTTGGAGGAACGGTGCACCATCAAACCATCGTGAGTTTGCACGCAGATCAGACTGGCAACTGAACCTCGTCACTCCATCTCCTACATTTTCATTTGTGGGCACATATTTCCATAAATCAAAAGATGTCAATTCTTGGATCTCTCCAACTCGACGAGCAATAAATTGTTTATAATTTCGTCCATGCATCGCATCGAATCCAGTAAAGTACGATTTTAGAATCAGTCCACAAGTATGAAGTTCGAATATCCAGGTGTATCTCATTTTTAAGTAGTCTGCTACCCATCGCCGCTGGAATAGTGGAATAGAAATCGGTCTAAGAGGTGCGACTCTAGCCCTCGCAGAAACTAAGACAACATGAATTCCTGCTTCGGATATTATTTACAGCAGAAAAGACCTCTTCACTGGCAAAGCAGAATACATGAATTTCAATTGATGAAGCTTCGGGAAGAATATGCGAATTACATCGTGGTATTCGTACATTTCAAATTTCTTTGAGTTCATTTAGCCAGGTGCTCCAATTTTGGAAAATTCTTTCAGGAATTGCATCATCCCAAGTAATACCATATGGTACAATCCGTCCTCTAATGGTTAAATTCTTGAGGAAACCAAGAGGATCAAATACAGACATTACCATCTTCAGAGCTTCTCTCTTGGTTGGCGTTTTTATCCCACATACTATTTCCGTTTCCACCTTGTGGAATGAAATATTGAATGTGAATTCGTCCTTGATCACATCCCACCAAATTCCGAGAATTCGATTATCTGCAAACTTGTTCAAATCTTTAGTCACAGTTTTGGAATCAGTTTATTTCTCAGTCACTTTTGGAGAATTAAATATCCAGCCTACTATTTCAAATCCGCCTTCGCGGTGAAAGTTGATCATGTTTTCTTGATAGCAGTCTCTTCATTTGAAGTGGATTCAAGGTAATCATCGACATAAAACTAATTTTTGATATCAAACGCTAGGTGTGAATATTCAGTTGATTCTCTTGCATCGAAGTTTTTTATGAATTGAGCAGAACATTGGGAACAAGTAACACCAAATGACATCACCTTCATTTCATACTCGTCCAGGTGTCTGTTGGGGTCTCCATTTCTCCAAAGGAATCTTTGAGCACAAGGATCTTCAGCTCGAATCTGTATTTGATGGAACATTTCGGAAATATCTACACAAAAACTCCATTTCCATCGTCTGAACCTCATTAGTGCTCCAGGAAAGGAACTCAAGTAGTCTGGGATTATTGTTGAGGCAGGTTCCACCAGATTAGGCTGCGGCATCGAAAACCCACCTCAACTTATTTAGTTTATTGGGGTTAACTACACCGAAATGAGGTAGATACCACACTCGTGAATTATTTAGGGTGCATACTTCTGAATAATCTAGTCGACGAATGTAATCTTTACGTAAATAATCATGAATTTTGTTACAATATTGATCAAAATATGATTGGTCTTTTGCCATCTTCCTCTTGACACAAAGAAGTCGCCTCAATGCATTTTTTTTCTGCTCTCTGGTAAAACAATCTTGTCTTTCTAACATAGTAGGCCGGTTTCATATCGTTTTTCATTCTCCAGTTTTGAAGTCGTATTTTCTAGGATTTCCAAAGCTCTCTGCTCTTCTTTATTGATTCTAGCATTTGTCAAAGTTACACCAAACGCTTCGCTTGACCAGGAATCCATGATGAGACGATTCAAATCTTCATTTTCATTTTATTGGCAACATATATGAAATGTAAAATGATTTCTCGCATCTGAAATATGCCCAACGTTCACATGAAGAACCCATCCCAAGTGCGTTTTCGTAGCAACAGGACAGAAGAGTTGGCTTGGCGTTTCTCATATCTTTTATTGGCAATCACTGAAGATGAACTTCGTTAAAATCGGACATCAACACCGTTTGACAAGGTAGCGCCAAGTTTTTGACAGTCCGGACATTTTTCACCTGGTAGATTTTTGCCTAGTTTTGGATTTCAGCGATTTTCAGATCAGTACATCGAGAGTCTTCATTGCTCTGGACAATTTCTTTGACCCATTTCATGCAAAATGGTTGGATTTCACCGTCAATTCCTAACTCCGTGACCATATTCTCATCAATTAATGAAACAGTTGATCGTTCATCGAAAAGAGAGAAAGTTTCAAAACAGCCATTTTTCCACATAATTTGATCGGTGCTATCCTTGATAAAACTGTTGAGGTACCCATATTGACTATATTTTTGTCCTCACCAACGACATCCTTGATTTCAGCATTATTTCGATTCTAAGCTAGGGTGGCTTTATGTAGAAGGAAGTGATGGCGTCTCTTACATCCATCAACTCCACAAAATTTTCGGGATTTACAATTTATTTTTCTGTGACTCCTACCCAAATAAGAAAAGCACACCTTTGCTTCTACTATCTTCTTCCAACGATCATCTACGGAGTATTTTTTCATTACACAGAATAAAATAAAAACATTGAAACCCATACGAAAAAAAACAAAGGATATATTTATTATAATTGAATTCATACATAAATTGAAACATATGAACATAACAGTAATTATATCAGGTCGTTCATAGGGCAAAATACAAAAACTCTACATTTGAAATAAACAAACATAAAAAATATTATAAAAGGAACAGAAAACCACATTGAAAGTAGAAATTAAAATAATAAAATAACCATTCAGAAACTTTTCTAGCCTTTCTATCGGAAAACTCTTTTATTAGGACATCAAAGTCTATGTTTTCTGTAATATAATTTTCTATTGACAAAGTTGTTAAGTTTGTTAATCTAGATTGTGATATAGTCGATCGAAGATAGGTTTTTATAAGCTTAAGCTTAGAAAAACTCCTTTCCCCACTAGCCACGGTTACTGGTATAGTGATCAATATTCGCAATGCTATCCATACATTTGGATACAGCTCTTGCAAGTTGTAATCTTTGATATAATTTAAAATAAAAACAGGATCACATTCTGATCAGGCAAAAAAGATTTGAGACTTTAGAGTTCATCGCACAACATACAACCATGTATATCTGATTTAGAGTCTACAGTTAATTTCAATTGCAGATCAGCACAGAGTTTGAGGAGGTTTGATTTGTCTGGAATTTTTTTTATATTGTACAAAAAAGACCAATATTCCGAGTATTCATTTAACTGTTCAAATCTTTCATTAAGTGAATGTATGGTGGTGTCCAAAAGACAGTTGAAGAATTTTTTTTGTTCTGGAGAAGTTATAGGCTCTTCGCGAGCTGTTTCACCAGCTTGGCCTTTAACACGTCGAATTCTTGTTGGCGCTCTGAACACAGGTTCAATTTCTAGTGCTTCAGCCATTTCCTTCACAGTTAAAATTGCGCTTTTGAAGCCTGTTTTTCTATATTCTTCCAAGAAAGCGCAGCTTTTTTCAACATTTCTGTGCATTTACCGAGATCCATGTCAATTGATTGTAAAGATTTACTGATTATATTTATTTGCAAAAGTATGTCGTACCAAACAACCAATGAAACTAAGAAGTGGAAATCTTTTAACTGTTCGGCTAGAGTAGTAGCCTCATGAGACACTTGAACATCAGTTTTCTGAGTTTCAATTGCCAAAGTAACTAAAGCGTCATGAATGGCACTAATTTGATGAACTGCTTCAACACTGCTCAATCTTGCTTCCCAACGTGTGTCACTGAGCTCTTTCAAAGTATACAGTCCGAAGTGATCGGTTAAAATTTTCCATCGGTGAACAGAAGCTGAAAACGATGTGAACAACCTCTGAAGTACCCCGAACAAAGTGACTGATTTTACGGACGACTTCGCGGTATCGCACAGTACAAGATTGTGGCTATGACAGCCACACGGTACATAAATAGTTAAGGGATTTAGGTCCAGAATTCTCCTTTGAACCCCAATATTTTTTCCTTTCATATTCGTTCCATTATCGCAACCCTGGCCCCTACAATTGTTTAATTCTAGTCCGTGTTTATTTAAAACATCAATAATGACTTCAGTAAGTCTTTCACCAGTCGACCCATCGACAGGTATAAATTCTATGAAATGTTCTTTTACTGATATTTTGTCTTCACCTGATGAGTCAACAAATCGTATTGTCAGAGAAAGTTGTTCGACATGACTAATGTCCGGGGTGCAGTCTGCTATAACTGAATAATATTTTGATAGTTTTGCGCGTGATATGATCTCCGAGTTTACTTTTTCACCCATCAGCTCTATCAGTTCATTTTGAATATCTTTTCCACAATAGTGGTCCGAAACGCCACCCTTTACAGCTATACGCAAGTGCTCCTGCATAACTAGATCGAATTTGCCCAGTAGTTGTACTAAGCCCAAGAACTTACCGTTATGTGGCGTATAAAGTTTATCAGAAATACCTCTGAACGCCATATTATTTTCAGCTAAATAAAGTGTTATATGCATCAATCTAGACAAAACATTATTCCATCTTGTGGTTTCTTTTTTAATCAAACTTTGTTCTTGGCAATCTACAGTTTTTCCTGTTTTTAATCGTAATTCAGTATCAATCCATGAATGGTAAAACTTTTTATGAGAAGTGCTATTTTCATGATTTTTTAACATCTCAGACAGGTGTTTCCAGTCGTTGTAACCTTCAGATACTAAATTCGACCTGGAACTACTATCAAATAGCCGGCAACAAAAACAATAAACGCGATCTTTAGAAACGGAATATATTAACCAGCGACGCTGAACTGTTTCATTGTTTGCAAGTTCTTTTAAGAAATGAACATTTGAGAAATGTCGCCCCATGTCATTCTTTGGATAATTATCAATGTGACTTTGCACTGGATCAGTAGCTATTATATGATCAATAGTTTTGCTATTGCGAGTGAGTGGCCAAGTAGCTGGATCCAATGTATTCGTGACAACAGTATTAACGTCATCTAGAACTTTTGCCTGTTGTATACCACCAATGAATGGGCCGCAGTGGTCATGATGGTAAAGCGCTAGTCATCAGTCAGAGGGACGTGGGTTCGATTCCCAGGATGGTCACTGGTCTCGTGCTAGGAATCGCACGTTAAAAGGTAAGACCTCGTTAATCCTTAGCTCGTACAAGTTTCGACGTCTGAGGGCTGTCGTTCGTACGGGGATTACAATTGGTTAACGGAAAAAAAAAACAAAAACAACAACAACAATGGCGTCGTCTTGAGCAACATCTGTAATTGTAGCACAACCTGCACAATTTATCTCATCACTTCGGGAAACTCCATCCACAATATCTTCAACAGCTATTTGATTTAACTTGTCAGACAGCTCCACTACCGATACACCCATTTGTATTCCAGATGTAGATGCCGCGTTCAGGTTTTGATTTTTTGTTGTAATATATTTTCATAAACTTTTTTGTATTTTGAAATTCCTTTTCCTTTTCGGATTTCCGTTTTCTATATTGTGACCCTGATGGTTTCTTTTTGATAGGATCACCCTGTTCAGACATTTTGTACTACTTAATAAATTAGTACAATTTTGTTTAAAGATCTGCAACAAATTAAATCTCTATAAGTCCTACCATTTCTAAAAATGAATAAATTACTGTGCCTAATGCTTCGTTATACATATAGAGTGCATATTATATCGACGTCAGGCTGGAATGGGGATATTATTATTGATTCGTGATCTTCCAAATTATCAAGGGATATTCTCAACACATTTTTATGAATTTGAAGTTTTATTTTAAAAATAATTGTCCAAAATAGTATAATGAACAAGTTTAGAAAAGCAAAGTTATACTATATGAGTATAGCCTTTCAGTACGAGCGAGAACAGCGAGCGAGTAACTTTAAAGCTGTACGAGTTTAGTAAAACTGCCTTTTTGACTATTTTTTCGCATTTTGTCTTAGTAATTATAATACGAATAATCATAGATATAAAAGTATTACAAAGTTATAAATTCAAGAAAATTCATGGGAGGTACCTGTGTAAAATTTTCGTAACCGAGTAACCTGACGCGGTTTGTTTATTTCCAATATCAAAAGAACAATTTTCTATCTACTGTGTTTTATTGACAGTGACATCACATTACTATGCAGTAAAGTGACAGTTCTATGTGGTAAAATGCCATTTTGAATTTGGTAAAACAGCACATTATTAGTCAAAATGCGAAAAAAACAATTACCTAGTTGATTTGAATTACCTAGTCAAGTCACTTTCACGGTTTTTCAGCCACTTAAAGCAACCGCTGCGAGCTGTTTCGGTCATCGCAGTGACTGAAAACCAAAAATTGGTTAACTACTTGTTTTTTTGGAGAATTTCTTTTTTTGACAAAACCTAAAATTTATAAAAATCTGTTGAGAATATCGCTATATAGCTCCATGGAAATTTTGGTAGATCACGGGTTCTAAATGTTTCCTTTTTATTATACTAAATATAGATAGTTGAATAATATAAAGTACTTACCTAATTAAATTATCCGGTGGTAAAAACAAATACCCACTTTTATACTACGTAAATTTTAAAAATAAATATAAATCTAATGTCATTCGGAAGTCGAAACGAAGAGTGAAGAATACCACCTCAACGGAGCGTGAGCCATGCAAAGGGTTACTTAATTAAATCTCAAGTGTTAAGTGCGTGCACCCGGTGCACCGATATAATGAATGAGCTGAATGTGTTCCTCTTCGTCAAAAATAACGCTGAAAGAGATGGATAATTTTTTTGTGGTCTATGCTATGGTCGGGGATTCTCGGTAAAATGAAAAGCAGTGTTCCAACCAAACTCTGAATTTCATTCTAGTGTTGCCATCATAACGACTTTGTATCTAGATTTAGGAAATTTAAGTAAGTAAGACTTGCTCAATGAACAAGCCGATATGAAGGGGCGCCTGTGGCGCCCCTTCATATCTGGCGCTCCTGGGCGGTCGCCCAATCGCGCCCTACCCTAACGCCGCTACTGCCTATAGCTTTTTCAAACACAACTGGTATTCAAACAATACTAAAATCGTTGCAATAAAAACAGCGTGATTCTGATTCATCTTTTTGGATCTTGGTATGTAAGAGTTTTTCGTGAGATCGACCAAAAGTGTTTCTGCTACTGCCACTCGGGATGTTAGCTTGTTAGTATTTTTGTGTAACAACACAACAAGCTGCTGATGCAATAGAACCAGCCCATTCAGCAAAGTCTTTCAAAGTTGCACCTTTTTCTTCTTTCTGTTTTTTCATGACAACTTTCTGACCCCATTGAATCTTCAGGTCATTGGGAACTTTCTCCAAAAGCTTTTTCAACAAATAAGGATTGTCTAAGTAGTTTCCTGCTTCTAACTGTTCCAATGTAGCAACTAGATTATTAACTTGGCAGGAAAATTTGATGAATATATCATAATCACCATCTTTCAGCACAGGGAAAGTTTGAATATTATCAATGATATACTCACTCTAACAAAACGCATTTCTAAAGTCGAGATGATGAGATCAACATTTTTTGGTTGAAGCATCATTCCTCGTACACTGTCTAGAGCTTCTCCTTTCAGGCACTTCTGTAATTTAGGCATTTTCTCATCGTCAGAATATTGACAAACCTGCACACGTCTGTTGAATTGTGTGATAAATAATGGCCAATCTTCAAGCTGTTTTCTTCTCTATTTCAATTATTTCTAAACTCTACTGGTTCGGGGTTGGAATTTGTAATTGGATGATGATAATTGAAAAGGAACCAAGCGCCAAATTGCAAAAACTGAGATAAAGGTTCCAATCCAAGGTTTGGCATTCATTCATTATGTATAAATGTATTGAGTACTTTCTAGAATTCTGGCGACATCGATTTACTAATGATCCAAGCGACTTTGAAGAGAGACGCAGTTTACTATTATAGAAAAATATCCAACATTACGATACCGTTCATAGAATATGATGAAAGTCGCTTGGTTCCTTTTCAATTATCATCATCCAATTGATATCGCGTTTTGGGTTACCCAGTTTTGAATATCTTTATATTTTTTTTGCTGCTCCTTATACATTCCACTTTCATCTTGAGAATCATTTTCACTATCTTCTAGCTGAGCTTCAGCAAATTCTTTCTCCAGTTCTACTATTTTTAGCTGAGACTCTATTTCTAGTTTATTTTTCAACAAATCTGCTTTGGCCCTTTCTGCACCTAACTCCAACCTTTTCTTCTCCACATCATGTTTAGTTAATAGTGAGGAAACCTGCGATCTTTCCTTCGTTTGTCGAGTTCTCACAGTCCCCTCCTTCTTGGAATATTCTGCCACCTCCAACCTGGAAACCTGTTCGGTCGATCAACGTTTTTCCTTCATAACTTCTGAATGTTCAGAGATTTCATTTCCACTGAAACTGTGTGGAGCACGATGACCTACTGTTGTGGACGGTACAGCATTACTTTGGTTTTCAGTAGTCGTTACAGGATTTGGCCACACAAAGTTTGAATCCAAATTTGTATTTTTCCGAAATTTTTCTTTGCAGACATTCTTGATTTTTCTGACTTTTTTTTTTGTCAAAAATGTCACTCACCTTTTAGATATATTTTCGAAGCTAGATTTTCTTCAGTTCTGAACTTCTTTCGTATTTCCACCTTAGTTCTTGTTCGGCTCAAAGACCATGTTTCAGAATTTTATAACGTCGTTGATACTGCAATACGAGCTATGTCCCAAACATAGAATGTATTGTACGAAACAAATCAGCACGATTTAACATAGATCCTATTGCCAGATAGTATAATCTATATTTTCGGTATTGAGTACTGACATAAAACATATTGCTATGCATGGAGCGCAGTTGGTTGCATACTTACATACAATAAAGTAAATTGCTGAATATTGTGACATAGCACGTCTTGCAGTATCAACGACGATAATCTCGTTATTACTGTCGAAAAATTCACTTTTCAAAAAAGAAACGAAAAATTCTGTCTGTTTTTTTAATTTTGTTTTCACAACCCCAAGTCACTAGGATACACAAAGTACCTCCAAATTATCAACTATATACAAAGTATTCAAAATTAACACCCAGTAAAATTCATTTATGGACGAATATTGTACGTTGGTGACTCTCTCAAACGATATATTTAAAATCGACCTGTGATATACAGGGTTCGATATCTACACAAGAAGGTGAAAAACCATTTTTTGTAAATCTCTAGTCATATTCGTGTTCAATTTTGGTAGTAACAGTTCTTCAGGTCGCTGTATTGATTCGGAAGATAAAAGAAGGATACAAGTGGTACAAAATAACTGCCTTCGTTTGATTCGGGGTATTAATAGACGGAGATTTCCGTCAGATCACATGAGAAAAATTGGCTGAATGTGTTGAAACGAAAATCACTATATAACACGTGTCTTCATCGCAGAAATACCTTAGAGAAGACTCGATTTCTGTAAAAAAAATCCCATCGGTCCGATCTACGTAACATCAATTTTCGATTCAGAGAAAGCTTTTTGCCACCTGCCCAACGATACAATAGTTTAAATAGTCCTCATATAAAATAACGCGATTCTACAATTAATGAAAGTCTATGTCTGATGTAAAGTTTAAAAAAATTCCTAAAGACTTTTGGAGGTATGATTAAAGAACAGCAAGGTATTTATTTATGTATTGTCAATAAATAACATCATTACAATCATTGAGACAATATTTTTCGTATTAACTTGTTTAATTTGTTTACAACACTTCATTGTCAGTTGATTTGAAAGTTATCATTACTATTTTTATTTTTTGATTGAGCTTAAAATGAAAAACAGATGTCTTGCAGGACACAGCCAGCAAATTTTCGGCGTTTTTCCTCATATGTATCAGTATAATTAATTAGAAAATAAAGACTCAATATTATTATTCTTATTAATTTATTTTTTTAGATTTCTCTTCATTTCGAAAACCATTAGTAGAAAACGATTTTCCATATGTGATTCTGAATAAAGCTTCAGTAGATGGAAGTTCTTTTGTTAGAGCCACTGCCTTCAAGTGTTTACAAGAAATGGTCCAAATGGGTGAATGTTGGTATATTTTATCAACCCAAGGCAATATCTTGGTGAGTATCTGAGTCTTTTCATTTCAATTGGAACAAGGCAATAAAAATGATTTTTAATTCTTTCTTTGTTATCTCGTCAGTATCAACATGAGTTGATAAGCAGATAGTACAATCGGGTAGCTTCGTGAAAAGTTTTTTAGGAGTTTTGAATATGGGTAATTTTATAGATGTTTTATGTGCTCGCGCCGTCATATCGAAAAAATGGCGTTTAAAAGCAGTTTTCTTGACAATATCTCCTTATCGACACTGCAAACACCTACCCATTGTTAGCTACTTCTAACTTTTCTGTTGTCGATTAGCTGCCTGAAGGTGACATATACTTCGACTCAACGTTCCATCTACACCACATTTCATAGCAAGCAATAGGCCTTAAGGATGAATCTCACATTCTGAGGTCGAAAACAGGTTTCCATGGTAGAGAATCAGCGTTTGTGTTGATTATTTTTTTTCTTTTCAATATCACAAATATGCACATCAGAACGATTTCATTATCAAAAGTATCAATCACAGAATGGGAATCTCCAAGCGCATCTGCTTCTCGCTGCTCTATAACAATAAGGAATTAAACTGTGAGAAAAATTAACGTTTGAATTGTAAAAAATTATTTCGTCTGTATACATGAAGCACGTAGAATCACTTCACGAACCTTATTTATTTCATATCGACTACAACCCACTTCAAAACTGTTCCGAATTGAGAACAATTCAAACGCCATTTTATCGCGGACTGATGTCACTTCTATCGTACTACAAACGTTTGTTCTGTGAGTACTTTGTACAAGTAAAATTTGTTTTCATTTTGAATCAGAGTGTACACTGGAAATTAAGGAGACTTTGACATCACTTGAATTTGAACAATGAAATATCGGTAATCTTTGGCGCGAATTTGGGCTAGTGTTTGAACACATCTATAATGCTTTGTTTTCTGGATCAAATATAATCGCCAATAAAAAAATTACCCAGTTTGACTTGAAAACGTTTGAAAAAAAATAAAATAAAAAATGACCAGTGTATTGACTGTTCCTCCTTTCAAAATCTAAAGTAGGTAATCATTTTTCCAGATAGCCAACTGTCTCTCTTATTCAATTCTTTTCGCCTCTGTCCTGTCGCCATGTCTATGTTCGTGAACGAAAGTATGGGGATCGAACAGTGAATCCGTTACTAATCTCAAACTAAATCTAAAGCGAAGATGGAATATTCGGTTCCTTCAGGCACAAACATAATCGCGCGGCTATTAAATTCATAGGGAGAATAGTGAGCTCACTACCAGATAGTTACAACTGAATTGTAGTCTCATGTCGGAATATTTGGTCATTTTACACAAAACACGGCTTCAACAAAAACACACCTACACACACACACTATATACGATCCACCGGACACCTCTAATTTTTGTCGATTCACCTCCAATAAGCCTTCTGTGAGAAAGCATGTAAAGAAGCCATAACAAAAGAACGCCACAAAAAAGAATAAACAAATATAGTAGACGGCGGATGCCTGAAGAATCTGACAGAAAAACAGGCGGAACATACTAACATACAAGAAAAATGAAGACAAAAAAATATAATTAAGAAATCGAAGAGATAAATAATCCAACAATAAAGACGAGCGACAACACATGGAACCAAACAGAATCTGAAACACAAGAAGTCTTTATGGATTTCAATAAATAAGCAAAACATACCAGAACACAGCAACATCATAACAGAAACACAACAAACACGAGACATAGAAGAATATGACAGACTTCGTAACAGAAGAAATTTGACAAATAGCACGAGTACCCAAACCAAGTAAAGCAGCGGCGAGGGACAGTATCATAAAAGAAGCAGCCAAGCATATAACAAAGACACTAGAAAATAACATATACCTACGAAAAATACCAAACCTTATCTGGATCCCAAAAAAGGAATTGAAAGGTTTTGCCTCTCGTCAGTGCTAGGGTAGGTCGGACACTATAATTGTCCTGTCCTTGCCTAATGAATAACTGTTTAACTAATCTTTCCTCACAAATGAAGCCGCGACCTACAACTAAGTCGGTCGCAGAACCACAGCAAATCCTCTGAAGTTATCAAATATCCATTTTCATAACAAACTGAGATTTTAAAATAATCACATTTACTTTCTTTAGGAGCTTCAAGACTGCGAACAATAAATTTGAACAATCGAACCAGCTACAATCTATACTTTGTACCCTGGATTCTCCCTGTACTCACACGTCCCAAGCTAGATATCTAAAATAGATAATAGACACAAATTAAATGTACAAGGTGTTGAACAAAATTTCAAGAAGAAATAATCGGAAACAACTGAAATTAAACCAACAATAGAAGCTTGTGAAACAAGACTCTTACTCAAGACAGAAGAACTAAGAAACACCGTATATGAGTTAGAAAAAGAAAATTCTGAACTTAAAACGGAAGTAGAAAATTTACCAAACCCTAAGACAGACTCAATACTCGATCACTCAGATCATAACGAACTAAATAATAACGAATTGAAAATCCACAAAGCCGTAGGAACGGAGGGAATCAAAACGGAAATCTTGAAAACCATTATATCACATATAACTATATTTTTAATATGTGTATGGAAAAAGGTATATGACACAAAGCTTTCAAAGACTCTGTTATTGTTCCAATATATAAAAAAGGCGTAAGAAAACTAGCGGATAACTATAGACCTATTTCCCTCACCTTTCATTTATCAAAAATCTTTGAAAAGTTGTTGAAAACTAGTCTACAAAATTTCATGAAAAAATATTAAATTCTCTCTGAACGACAGTTTGGATTCCAACAAAAAACTTCTACACAAGATGCTATCCTATCCCTAATTAAAAAAATACACATCTCTTCAAAGGAAAGTAAGTCATCTTTGTGTGTATCTATAGGTCTGTCGAAAGCTTTTGATGCCGTTATTCATGAATTACTACTAAAAACTTTAGAGGATATAGGTATCAGAAATGGCTTGAGAGCAGATTATTGACAATAAACTTCTAGAAAACGAACTACGTACCATTTAGTTGTAACAAAACAAATTTTCCCTGCTTCACACACATTCAAATATCTGACGGAGAAAGTGAATTAATAATTTTAGGCACAACTAATATCAAGTATTTGGAAGTCAAGATAGACTACCACATTAAATGGGACATACAAATAAATTACCTATTCCAAAAATCACAATGTATTCTTCATAAACTGAAATACTTGAAAAAAATCTTATCAACATAAGGTAAGTTCGGGTAAGTGTGACCGTGATTTTCATTAGTTCGCATTGAATTTAGTACATCTGATGAACCTGAACTAATATAACCATGAACTTTTGCAGGTATTTACTTCGAAGGTCAGTCTTTGTAATACGCCACAGAAAACTGTTGAAAAACGTATTCTATGAATTTTATTTATATATTCAGATATACATCTCCATAGGTCACACTTCCCCGGAAATTTGGGGCAAGTGTGATTCTGGCCAAATTTAAAGATATTAATGCACGTAAATCTCTCTTTGGGGCAGGTGTGAGTAAACAGTAAAGGAACTTTCACCACAATTTATTTGTTTCGAGATATCTTTATTCAAAACATAGTTAGGAACTTTTTAATATTGAATTTGAAATTCCCCATTGGAAAAAAACAAAAAATAATCGTGGAAGTGAACATTTGTTGAAAAGAAAAATTTACAGGTAGAAATCTGAAAAATAGAATGAGAATTTCATTGATCCCCATCTTCTGACGAGTGGTGATGGAAGCACAGTTGTTATTTCATCCTCAGAAAGTGTATCAATGTCTTCCACATCTGGCCAGGTATATTGTTTGGCTCTCTGAGATTTCCGTATATAATTTCGTACTATAACTGAAAAAATATTACTGTTTAGATTGGCCAAATGTACCAGGTTCCCACTTACCCCGACAGATAGGTCACACTATCCCCAATTACATTTAATTTCGGGGTAAGTGTGACATGCAATGGAAAAATGTAAAAAAACACAACTTCATGAAAAAACGGCAATCTATAGTCAGATTCATTGTTTAGGCAGAAGAAAAGTGTATAAAATGAATACTTACCTTAGATTTTAACAATACACTCAAAGCTTGAAATAAACTCGTTATACTCGTTCGGGTTGATGAATTGTAGATTAGAAAATTGGGGAAAATATTTGGATTTCACAAAATCTCTTTTGTATTTTGTATGATTGTTATGGATTCATTATGAGTGTAGGCTATTCGTCATTAGATGGCATTGGGCTGTCGCCCGGTTTAGCGAAGATAGCGAGCAAACTCACACTTGCCCCAAATTCAAAAAAAAGGAAGTACCATTCGTATTAATTCCCATTAGTCAGATGACGATCACAGAAGGAATGATTTTTGCAAATTCAAATTAATCAAAATTCAGGGATACGGACATTTTTTACAAAAATTGATTTGGACAGATAAGGCAAATTTTATAAAAAATGGAATGTTCAGCCGCCATAACTCACATTACTGAAGTCATACTAATCCACGCGTATTTCGAGAAAGTCACTTTCAAGGTTGCTGGAGTTTGAATGTTCCTGTACTTATGGTGTATTTTTATGATGAAAATTTGAATAGTTAGCTTATTGGTGATCGAAGGTTGATATAAAAAAATACTTTTCGTTTTCAGGTCAATAATACCTCAAAATATTAAAAAATTAATTACATCCATTAGATTTGAATTTGAATCAGCTGTAGAATCAAGATGACGGAGCCTTATAATATTGCACCTGTGAATAACTTTTCAGACAGTAATTTTGAAGATCGTTGGATAGCGAGTAATGAACCTCATCGATGGCCTCCTCGGCCACGCGATATCACTCTATAAGATTTTTTTATTTGAGATCGTATAACAATTATTGGCTAGGCTGCGTCCCTAACAACAAATGAAGATTGCCAGGAGAGAGTTATAAATGCGTGTTTTACAATTGTGGATGATCCGCGCTTCTATTTTTTACGACAGGTTTAATTTTGTTTTGCTTTTTGACCCCGTGTATTTTACATTTGTGAATGATCTGCGTCATGGTGTCATGCTTTGGTCTATTGGATATCTTGGAGGAAAGGATTCACAGACTCTTTCAATAACCATCTCAAATTCTCCATAAACGATTAAGAAATTAAAGTAATGTTCATTTTTGAATTCTAAACGGGACATAATATAAAAGGACATGGCACTGGATACATGTATTCCTGGGGCTCGATAGATTTTTTTGATTTTTGGATATATCATTCTACAGGTCAAAACAAGCAACTTTCTTCATTAGACTTTTTTCTGGCTCTACAGCGTGAGCTACAAAAATTGATTGATTGTCTAACGCTAATTATGGAAAATATTTTCTGCAAATGGATTTTTCTTGATTTTTGAGTATATGATGTGAAAAATATCAATTTCCTTTGATTATACCAATTATGGTGTACATTACTACAGGACGAGGCAGAAAACGCGATTTTTCTGAAACTCGTTTATTGACGCTACAGGGTGACTCCAAAAGGACGAATTCTCAAATACCTATGTTTAAATGAAATTATGGGAGAATACTTATTTCTTTCTGTTGATATAATAATAATAATAATTATTATTATTATGAAATATGAAAGCTGTGAAAACATTAATTGGACTTACCTAATCTGATAACTAATCTAGATATTACCTGCATTTTTTCGAGGAGTAATTGATCGACGGATATCTGATATTGAGCACATATTATATAGCAACGAACCATGACTTTTCAATGAAGAGGAACTATTATCAATTTTGACAGATTATGTAGTCACCATAACAACAATCATTTTGTTTCATAGTTGCAAAAGCTGGTTTCCAAAGTGAGTTTCATTTTTTAAACTTGTATATATAGGTACAAACATGTAAAAAACAAAATTGCTAACACGAGCAACTTCGGGAGAACTTTTGGTTCCGAGAAATTCAACGAAAAGCCCACAATTGGGCGAGAAGTCAATAAACTAGTTTCAGAAAAATCGCGTTTCCTGCCTCGTCCTAATCAAAGGAAAATGATATTTTTCACATGATATTAGACACTCAAAAAATATTTTCCATAATTAGTGTTAGACAATCTACCCATTTTTGTAGCTCACGCTGTAGAGCCAGAAAAAAAGTATAATGAAGAAAGTGGCTTGTTTTGACCTGTAGAATGATATATCCAAAAATCAAAAAATCTATTGAGCCCCAGGAGTACACGTTTCCAGTGCCATGTCCTTTCACTAGGCTTAAACGAAAATTATTAGTAAATATTGTTTGTTGACACTTCAGCATTTGTTTTTTTTCGATTATTCAAAAAAAGCCTACTGATAAATCAGGTATCTCTAATAATCACACGGAAATTTTAGTTTTCCCAAGCTTTTAAAAATCGTATAATTCACATATAGAGTTATAAGCACAAACTCTCTCTATTTAAGATAAGAACCCTTCAGACATACGATTTTTCGAATGAAATTATATTTAAATTCATCATAGATTCCAAAACCGCAATTAAAAACAGCGTGTTTCCTTTAAAAAAGTAAAGTTGGGGTTAATATAATATATAAATATTGACTCAGCTCTCGTCGTATACCTTGTACAAACACGAAATTAACCATGATCGAAAGCCGGGGCATGGCGCAGTGGTGAAGCGTCCATCTCCGGGCATAAAGGTCCCAGGTTCGAGGCCCAATCGGAGGTGGGATTTTTTCAATTTGATTAACTTAGGTGAGTCCTGCACGATTCACTGTTGCATTCAAATTAAGTGCGCTGCTACTAAGATGGCGTATTGCGTTAATATCAAATACTACCCAAAACCCATAGTGACTAATGATCACTATAAACACCAAATAAAAAAATTAAAATTAGAAAAGAGGAATCTCTGAAGTTTAACAAATCATGGAGCCCTGAAAAACTCAAAAATAAAACCACCAAACCTTTGGAACTATAGACCACCATACAACCATTTCGGAATACCACAGCTGGTAAGATGGGACAGTCAGGTCAAAGCAAGTCTGATTTTTTCAAATTAAACTCTACCCCGAGTTACTTTGGAGTGCTTTCTGAGGTTTTCTAGAGGTGGCGCTGCGACTGTCCACTTCAGAGAATCATTTCAGGTATCAGTGAATTGCATGGCATGACCAAGGACGTCGACGACTGCAAATGTTGTCGGACCTCCCTTGCACTGAAGAGAGGCAATACACCTCGAAACCGGTATGTAAGTGGTCAAGTCTTTGATCATGTCGGGCAGGATTCTGCTACTTGATACAGAATGCATTTGTGGCATTTGTTGTCTCCCAGATTCTAGGGAGAATGCTGCACAGATATCTGTCAGATTTAATTCAACGTCCGTCGTGGTATTAGCCAGGGAAGTAGTTGTTTTCCGTCAGATATCTGCCTAAAATTGAGGAGAGAATAAGGGGTTTCTCTGCTGATGCTATAACAACTATAGTTGTTGCAATTTCCTTTAAATAATTTACATGAAACAATACACTGCAGAAATAAGTTCAGAAACTTCTTTTTGTCTAGTGGAAAAGAATTATTGCATGTGTTATATTTTTATTTTTTGAGAGTAATTTGGATTGATATCAAGATGAAAAGTTGATTACTTGATACTTTCACAAAAAAGTTTGTTAAAAGTTTCACTCATCTCATTATTAAGCCACTCAATAGGTACTTGAACATGGTTTAAAAGCCGAAACCGCGGTCGTAGTAAATGAGTGATGTTATCGTTGTAACTTTTCTTTGAATGAACTATATTTTTTCGTGTTTTTGTTTTGAAAAAGTTATTACACTTTAAATCCTTATTTTGAGATCTACAGTTTTATCTAACAAACTTGTCCTCTTTAATTGTTGGGATATCCAATTTTTTTCCTTATAGGAATTTTATTTGGTGCAAGTGGAAAAACCATGTCGAAAAGTTGTTGAAAGTCAGTTTATTAAAAATGTCAACATATTGTTGGAAGAATCGTTTGTCTTTGTTTGAACCAAACGTTATTAAAGTCTTTGTGTTTCAATTTCTAAATGCAATATTTCTTTATTGACGGTTTAATTTGTTCCAGGAAAAGTGTTTGGAAGGTTTGTATACTGAACCAGAAGGGATTGTTAGGACTGAAGTTACCATTCTGATCCATTATATATTCCGTTTTCAAGATATCCCCGAAATTATCTTGGACAAATTCTACGATGTGATGACTCATGCTGTTGTTGCAGATTTACATCGAGAAGTACGATTAAAAGCATTGAATTTCTGGAAATCGTCTATAGAACATCATTTGACCCAACAAGGCATGATAGATGGAATATTTCCTTCCTTCACGTTTTCAAAAGAACATAGAAAAATAATAAACTTGAAAGAAGATCAGATTAAAAAAAATTTGATCAAAGTTTTGCATCAACTTTCACTGAATGGTTGTTTGGCAGTGTTTCATAGTGCTTCACTAGATCAATCTGACATAGAAGTTAGTAAATATGCAATGAATGCCATTAGCGATTTTGTTACTCTGCTCAAAAAATATAAGGTTACATCATCAGAGGTGGCTTCTGATAATTCTCATCAAAAATATGTTTTTGATATATCGCCTAGTTCTTGTTCATTGTCAGAAATGAGTAATCATTCAATGGAGACTATGTTACCAAATGAAATATCCATCAATGATGATGGGGATCTGGAAGATATTCTGGAAGAAATCCTAGATTCACAAGATAATAATTTATTTCAGTCCGTTATCAACTCTCTTGATCAACCAGTGCTTGACCATGTTCAAATTAAAGGTCGTACGGTTTTGGCACCAACGGAGTTCGTGGACTTTGTTTATTCCAACTCTGAATGTTACACAAATGGGAAGGAGAAGCGAGTTGAAAGAATTGACGATTTCAATTCACTGTTGGATGACATCTTGAAAGAGTATGATGTAGATAATATCAATAATATGGACTGTTATTAAATACGACAAAAATTCGTGGTTAAGTTTTCACCTATAAACGCAAGTATTAAGTTGTTATAAGTGTTATATAGTACTTATTTTATATTTTTCTATGTTTGTGATTAGCAGTGGTTGTCAACCAGAGAAAAAAATAATTGATCAAAATTATTGGCAAATGTCCTGAAACACACTATGGCTCTCATGTGACTGTAATTAATATTTTTCTCAATAATAATTTTATCTGTAAAATCAAGTGTTGGGGAAGGGGTTTTAGTTGTTTTGTCAGGAGCATTCATAGAAATAAAACAATCTCTCACTAATTTAAATCTTTAGTGATTCCTATTACAATTTTGATACAGAAGATGAATCAAAAGAGATTTGTTTGTTTGAAAAACTGGAGAATATAACCCAAGTGAGAGAATTGATCTGAATCGGAGAGGCAATAGTTGTGAATATCTGCACAGTAAAGGTTGTAAAAAAGGGGTGAAAGTGGTGATCCTTGGGGCAAGCCTTGCTGCTGAGAGAATATGAACAGATGTTCAACCATTTCACTCTTCTTTAGGTTGCATATTATGTAAAGATGCTTTGCTAAAATCCATCGAACAACCAGTAATGAATTCAAAAACGCTTTGATACTGATGAACACTGATGAATTTAAGAGTTTGCCTATTCCAAACGTTATATTGTTCTTTCCCTGGAATATTGGAAATTAGTAATTGAAGATTCAATTATTTAATGGCAAGTTGAATATGTAATAAACACATCTCCTGAAGCAAAAACTGTGGCACAACATTAATCCATCATTATTCAAACATGTTAGTTATAATTTAAAACTAAAATACAATCCCCACATAGCTGTTGTATTCAACATGGTGGGTTACTTCTCAATGATGGCATAAAATGATTAATGTGCAATACTTCATACTATAGACAAAACCAAAACTCGTCTCCACAGAATACCTGACTTTACTTGCCTTAATATTATTAAGAATGACCGGAATACCTGAAGTTTGGTTGAAATATTCGGTAACGGCAAAACTAGTATGATGGTCATAGTATATAAAAAAAAATGTTATTTTGCCTTGCCTTTGAGATTCGTGTACCTGATGGATGGAATTTGGCTTGACTTCTTGATTTCGATGGACACGGCACCAACGTACGTTAATACGATGCTTCAATTTATTAAAAAGGCGCTATTATCAAAATATACCAATTTTTCTAAGAGTGACTCCACTAATTCACGTTTAAATATAGACCAGTGCCAATAATGTTTCTTAGCAGTTTATGGATGGTTGTAAAATTGAGTATGTAGTAAAGAAGAAAAAAAAAATCTATTGGATCGCAACAAATACCTGGAAGTGGTGAAACGTGGTTTTGTACGATTTCTGGCAATAGTAGCGAAAAAAGTTAGGAGTAAAAGTTGAAAATGATTGAAAGTCTACAACTTTTATTGGAACTAATTTTTTACATAATGTCAAGAATATTAATTTACATCTTCTACGAAAATTATTTGATTTTGATGTTTGGTGAAAATGTATATTTTTATGTCTTGAAGGAGCTTTGAATTTTTCAAAGTAAAGTTTAAATTTTTTGATGTTTTGCCAAGTTAATATGAAAAAAGGTTAATTTTCAATAAAAAGGTAGTTTATTTACAATTAATTTTTTTTCGTTGAAGGTTCTGCTTTGAAATCGCGTAAGAAATTATACTGATAATCTGGAAAAACATCAAAAAAGGAAAAAACAAAAAGAAAATGCCTTTTTCTTAATCGATTTTTCCGTAAAAGTCACTAATTTTTCATTGTTCTTTAATTGAATTGTTGAACATTTCTAATATATTTGATTTATTGTTGATTTTATAAAAAAAGTTTAATAAAAAAATATATATAAATAATTTTGAATGTGCTGTTTCAATTCGATAATTTCCAAATTTTCAGTTGCAAAATATGTGACGTCACACCAGTAAATGGAGTGGTCCCACAAATGTGACTACCCGTGACTAAAACGGAGAGGCTCCATAAATCATGAAATTCGTGTGTTGTAATTTATAGATGGCTCCTCATAATATTTTTGAGAGTCAGTCTAGCATGTAACCATACATACCATCTAATTGAATGGCTACTACGGTGATTTATATTCCTAAGGTTGGCCGAATAGACCCACATCCAAAATCGCTCAGACTGACACCCTTTCTGTTGAAAAGAATGGGAAAAATACTGGATAGGCACATAAGGTGTGGTTGGTTTACAACATAACAACCCCTTGATGAAAAAAGTGAAACATTCTCGAATGAAATTTGAAAGTTTTTTTTTGGAAAATACCAATGACGAAAATTATGATTTTTTTTTTGTAATATCTTGAACAGTGTATCTTTCACTCGCAGATGAATCCACCTCTGACTTTATTTTCATTGAAATCTAAACGCCCGTGATGTTCAACAGTGTGCCTACCTGGCTGGCAGATCAAGAGATGTCCCCAACAACATTCTTTCTAGATTAAGCAATACCCTGGAACACACTTTATGTTCCTGGACATAGGAGCATCAAGGCACTAGGGAGTTTGTGGAGTGTGGTTTTACGGAATGCTTATAGACAGATTATACGATATAGAAACTGTCATGTGTCGCAGTGCTTGCACAAGAAGTTTCACCTTAGGCTTGCAAAAGTACTTGACCTCACCATTTCATTTACCAGCAAATTTAAAAATAGCGTGCTCCAGTTTCAATAATTTAGGTATATTACTGATTATTTCCAACGAGGACAATGATCCACAAACTATAGAACATAGAACTCAGCTTTCATCTGTCATGTCATTTATAAATAGGCTTTTGATTTTTCCGCTATTCCACTCACTTCTTACATGAGGCCATACTCTCTAGAGGAATCGAACCAATGCTATGTGACTGGATGAAAATTGTGTGGTTGCAACACAAATAGTTATTTATGTACCAAGGGTATAAATAGATGTTTATGCCCTGAGGGCGACGTTTTACGAACCCGAGGGCCTCTGGCCTGAGGGTTTGTAAGTCGCCCGAGGGTATGTATACACATCTGTTTATGCCCGCGGTACATACAAATTTTTATGACATACTAGTTCGTTATTGCATTCCAATCTCAATATGAATCAGTATTTAAAAAAATCCGGTTTGAATTAATAACATTGCCATTTTATCATAGTAGACACTATCGTTGCTAGGTGAATGTTGACAAACGTAAATGTCATAAAATCACAATAATTTTCATGTTTCAAAGTTATAAGTCAAAATGAACGAAGATTTTGGAATTCCTAACGAAATTATTGAAAAAGCAAATCAATATTATTGCTATATTCCGTTTTTAATTTCATTAATAAAGGTTATTAAATAAGTTAAACAAAAAATCATTTCTCTTTATGCCCGCACGGGCATAAAGTACGACATTAGATAGTTGGTAACTAAGCAATAAAAACACAATAATGAACTAGGATGACATAAATAAATAAAACGCGACCATTAACAACTGGAACAAGACTACCTTATTTCTACAGAAAAAGGAAATGACATTCATTGGTGTCCGGTTATCAGATCAACGAACAGTTGTACCAACCTAATTAAGAAATGGAACACATAAGAATGAAGAGGGTGGTAACACTGGTTACAATGAATATTAAATAATCAAACTGAAATATCAACACCCCTACTAGTTTGAACTATTTACATATTCAACATTCCCAAACTAGTAATAAATTTATAATGCTTATTTGAGCAAAGGGCTTTAGTAAGAACATCGGCAGGCATTTCATCAGTTTGAATATATTTAAGGGTAACTAAATCATTAGCTATGGCTTCTCTGATGAAATGGTGCCTCACGTCGATAGAAATATAATAATACTTATATAATATATACCTATTTCTATACTTGCGTCTATATGTTTCGTCCTTTTATGAGAAATCGGGTTGTGGGCTATTTTCTGAGCACTCTGACTATTGTTATGTAAGGTTATACTATAAAATATTTCAAGAAGCTCGCCCAATATATTTCTCAAGTTTAAAAAAAAATGTTCAAAATTGTTTTTTCCGTTAACCAGCTGTCATCCCCCTACGAACGACAGCCCTCCGAAGTCGAGGTCTTACCTTTTAACGTGCGATTCCTATGGCATAATGGCATCTTGTGTGAGCGTAACTGAGAGGAATGAAACCATACTGGAGGCTCACTTGGATGGAGGTGCGAGCAGTGGAAACGTGGTGATGTTCGAGCCCAAGCTACATAGTGGAAAAATTGGACGAGGAAGTGCACTAGGAAATACCTTGTTGCGTATTGATAAAGGACCCTGCACGGTTCCAATGGAAAAAGAGTCCCAGTCGAACTGGCAGAAAATTTGGTATAATGTAGTTTATGAAGTCCTGATCAAATGTCTCTCTGGGCACAACGAGATCTGATAGACACTTTTCTTGTTGAACATGCAGAGGCAGGATTTTCAGTCACCTATAAAATCAATAATGGGGATGTTATTTTGTCACAAAAAGTTGATAGCGATAACTATCCTAATATTTTCGAAACAAGTTGCAATGAAGAGTTCTAAGACTCCGTGAACAGGGTGAATCTTTTTCTAGTAGTCAATGTTGAGATTTTCATGTATTCGCTGATCAAATTCTGTGAAAAGTCAGAGTAGACTTGCAAATTAAGTTAATATCGTAATAATAATAATGTTTCAACAGGCACGGTATGAACTAGTAAAATGCACCTATTTGGAGCTGAAATGCTGCCAGACTTTCTTTTGATAGATATTACACAAATATATTTAATGCAGTATTCCCCCATTTTATTGCTCATCATGCATTTGGCAAGAATCCGTACAAAATATAACAAATAGACATGAGCCATGAAATATTGATCATATTAAAGTTAGTTTTCTAATTTGTTTTATAAATGTCCCTAAAAAAATTAATATACCTATATTCAACTAATAAACACAATCCTGAGTGACCTTGTATAATAGTAACCTCAGATTGCCCAATATCAAAATCAAATGATATCAACTTGATTTGCAAGTCTTCGGGCTTTAGCTTTTAACTAAGTTTGTTAAAATAATTACATTTAAATCTCAACATTGAGTAGTAGGAGAAGAATAACCTTGTATACGGAGTCTACATTGCAACCAGTGTCGAAAATATTGGTTTGTAATCGCTATTCTTAACTTTTTGTAACAAAATAGTCGTGCGATTTTAGAGTGTAACGATTTCGCGACCGGCCCTGATCGCCTCATTAGTTATGTACCCTCGGTTAACAACATTCGCATATCTGCTGGCCAACGGATCAACAACTATGACTCATCGCCGAGAACAAGCTCGAATAAAATCGGTCGCTTCTACCCGCTTCTCGAGTCATCTGTATGAGTCGTTCTATAGTCCCGATAAATCGAGAACTGTAAATAGAATCTGCTTGCGGGTATATAGGGCGCTCGACAGCAGAGGGTAGGGATAGTCACAGAGAGTTGAAGATATAGTTCCAGAATCCGCAGACAGACAGCGACAGTGAAAATAAATTTCAAATAGTTGGTGAAGTCAATGTTGTAGTTGAATAAGTAGCGTTTTAAATAAATTAGCAGAATTAGTTTAGTGTATTGTCACTACATTTGGTGTCATAAGTCGGATGTTTAAATAAATAAGTGTAAAGTGTAGATAATAGACTGATATCTCGGTTGAAGACAATAAAAGACAAAATGTTTCCAAGGAGAGTTCACCTAGTTGACCTTAACGTTAGTAAATTGAAGCAAGAATCAGAGGAGCGTGAGTTAGAAACAACTGGAAAGAAGGCCGTACTCCAGAAAAGACTTTCAGATGGACTGATTGAAGAAGTTTCCTCAATGACATATCCTCAAAAACTGGAATGAATACAATTTATCAACTCAAACATACAAGGAGGGAGAGAAAACTCAAGCGAAATTGATTACGGTATACCACAGCATTTGTGAATCGCCTTGTATGATTCAGACATGGGATGATATTACATGAAGCGACAACAAGATAAAATGTGATAATTTTCATCCTGCAAGTGTTTCCAAACCATATAGCATCAATATTTCGAAATTCGAAAAATCGCAAGAGTATGAATTGAAATCACCCTGTAATGGAAAAGAGTTATTGAGGTTTTTTTGGGGAGGATAGTTGCCAAAGGATATTTTCAAAATACTGCATTCAAAAAATTCAAATATATTGATTATCTCCAGAGATACAAGATGGGGAAAAGTCGTCATTTCCCAACTTTAACACCCTTTCGAAAACTAGTCATAGGATCGAGTTGGGCCCGGACATATTTCTTAAAAAGACCGACTCCTACAAGATACCAAAAATTTAGAACATTTGACAGAACGCCATTTTATATAGCAAAAAGTGCGGGGTCCGTTTTGGAAAATTCAAATAGTTTGAATGAGGAACCTCTGCAAAATTCCGTGAGTCTGGAAGATAAATTTCTTCAAAATTCAAAAAGTCTGGAAAATAAATTTCTACAAAATTCGAAGAACCTGGAAGAAAAACTTCTAGAAAATTTGGTCAGCTTGAAAGAAGAACTTCAGCAGAGCTCGAATAGTCTGAAAGAAGAACTTCTGGAAAATTCGAATAGTCTAAAAGAAGAACATTAAGAAAGTGTGAAGAGCCTCGAAAAAAACTTCGAAGCTTCGAGAAAATTCGCAAAATCTGGAAGTGAAGCTTCTAGGCTTCTGAAGGCTTAAAAAGAGAACTTCGTGGTGTGGCTAATCGGTTGTAAGAAAGAATGGGAAATGTTGAAACATAGATTGAGAAAATCAAAGATGAGATGGAGACAGCAATCGGCAGAATAAAGAAAAAATTCAGTGAATTAGAAAAGTGAATAGATTCTGCGCATACCCCAGAAACTTCCAACAAAAACTCAATGCTGGACCTGAGTATGAACTTGGAGGAAGTTCAGAAGGACATCAAAAATTTCAAGATCAGTGCCGAACCTGGAAAGCTCTCATTGAAACCGCCTCAGTTAGATGGAAATACTCCATGGGCAAGCTACCGCCGACAATTCGAGGCTGTTGCCAAAGCAAACGGATGGAATGCTGGGGAAAAAGCTATAGCATTAACACTGGCATTGCGTGGCGAAGCTACAAACATTTTACAGACTCTCACCGCCCAACAACAAGAGGAGTATTAACAGCTTATAAAACATCTAGAACTACGGTATGGCCAGGCCCATCTAGAACACGTGTACCATTCACAGCTGAAGGATCGATGCCAGAAATCAAGCGAATCCTTGCAATAATTTGAAGCCGATATTGCATGCTTCGTTCGTCTTGCGTACCAAGCTACAACGGAAAATGTAATGGAGCGGCTAGCAGTTCAGGGATTTTTAAATGGGCTTCGTGACAAAGAAACGACGCAAGCATTATTACATCTCGTAGATGCATTGGCACGCGCTCTGGAATTCGAAGCAGCAAAGCAATCCTGCAAAAGCCAGAGTAGAGTCCGGATGATCGAGGAAGACTCACAAGAGCCTACTAATATAATAATAATACAATAATAATAATAATACTTCCTCATAAACACTCGTTGAGTGTACCCAAAGGCATAGCCTGTGCGGGTAGAGGACGGCTATTATTATTATTTTGCCGTGGCGCTCCGGGGCGACTTACTGATGTTTCAGGTGATGTACTCACTTTTCAGCTGTAGGAAAACCCGGAAAACCTACAGCCCCACTTCGGGTGCTGTATTGCGAAAAGTGATGAAGGAAGTTGTGCCTGAGAAAAGACCGATTAGATGCTGGAATTGCGGAAAAGTTGGTCATGTGCGTAGCAAATGTCCAACATTCAAAGAAGCGACACCGACACAGGAAAACTAAAGAAGGTCGAAGAGGAGGGGCAGTCGCCGGCCTGTATTCAGCAAGACCCAATTAACAATGCATATGTCGCTGTTCTTGAATGACAGAACAAATAAGGTGTCATCGTAGACGGTCTTATCAACAACGAGCCTCGTACCATGCTACAGGTGCGACTAGGATAATCCTTGGGCCTACTTTTATCAAAACACCAACAAGAATTGTACCGTCAAATTGAAAGCTGCGCACAGCAACAGGAAAGCCGGCAACTGTGTATGGTGAACTCCCAATTGAACTGACTTTAGGGAGCACCAAAGTGAAACATCGGGCTCTAATAGCGGATATCGAGGATGATGCAATCATAGGGATGGACATCATGAACTCCAGAGGGTTCGAGTTGAATTTCAGAGACGGCGTCCTACGAGTGAATGGAGAAGAGTTGGTGCTTCACGGAAGAAATGAAGAAATGATTCGTGTTCTGCTGGCTGAAGATGTGAGCGTCCCAGAGAGGACTGAAACAATTTTGGAGGCTCGCCTGAATGGGGATGCGAGCAATAGAAACGTAGTGATGTTCGAGCCCAAGCTCCATGATGAGAATATTGGACGAGGAATCGCACTAGGGAAGACCTTATTGCGAGTTGATAAATTTGTGCCGGTAAAGGTGATGAATGTCAATTATTACCCGGTGACTTTGAAGAAAGGAACAATTTTGGGGCACTGCCCGTCAATTTCCTCTGTGATTATAAGTGTACGCGGCACTGTTATCTAATCCCGTAACTTGTCAGCAGGATTGGTTGGTTGCCATATCGTCCAAGGACATGGTTCCCGCACAGCAGCCCAAAATGAATTAGTCAGGCAGTGTCAGGACATTTTCGATAGCGGAGTAGGCAGAGGCGGTAGAACAAAGGTGGTTCAGCACAAGATAGACACTGGGAATGCTCGACCTATTCGCCAATCAGCTAGGAGACTTTCACTTGCCAAGAAGGAAGAGGCTGATAAAATAGTTTGCGATATGGAAAAAGAAGGCGTTATTGAATCATCTGATTGTCCCTGGTCCCCTCCAGTCGTATTCGTGAAGAAGAAAGATGGATCAACACGATTTTGCATTGATTATCGTCAACTCAACAACGTGACGAATACGGACAGTTACCCTCTACCAAGAATAGACGACACGTTAGGCACGCTGGCTGGATCTACGATTTTCTCGACTATAGCTTTCAAGAGCGGATACTGGCAGGTAGAACTGGACCAGGATGATCGAGAAAAGACGGCATTCACCATCCGCTCAGGATGAAAGGATTATCATGGAAGACGTGTCTGGTGTATTTCGACGACATTATTGTAGTCGACAGATCGTTCAACGACCACGTGAAAAACTTGTAGGAGGTATTCCAACCACTGAGAACCTCCGGAATAAAACTGAGCCCCAAGAAATGTCATCTGTTCCAAAAAGAAGTACGATATCTCGGCCACGTTGTCTCTGGGAAAGGAGTGGCAGTAGATCAGCAGAAGATCAAAGCTGTTAAGGAATGGCCCATTCCAAAAGACATACACCAACTTCGAAGTTTTCTTGGCCTGTGCACTTACTATCGCCGATATGTGCTGGGGTTCGCCAACATCGCCAAACCGCTGACCAGGCTAACAGAAGGGCAAACAAAGCTCCAGGGGTCTGAAGAATGCGAAGACTCTTTCAGGAAGCTGAAAGGAGCCTTGATCTACTCACCAATTCTGAGCTATCCCCTTCCGGACGGAAAATTCATTTTGGACACGGACGCCAGTAACGTGGGACTTGGACCTGTCCTGTCTCAGATCCAAGAAGGACTGGAGAAGGTCATCGGTTACTTCAGCAAGATCCTCAGTAAACCGGAGTGAAATTACTGTGTCACCAGGCGGGAGCTGTTGGCTGATGTCAAAGGATGTTGGCTGTTGTCAAAGGAGTAGAACACTTCGACAAGTACGTGTATGATAGAAAATTCCTACTGAGAACTGACCATGCAGCTCTCAAATGGCTCCTACAGTTCAGGAATACCGAGGGTCAAGTGGCACGCTCGATTGAGAGGGTCCAGGAATTCGACTTCGAAATCGAACATCGAGCGGGGACCAGCATAAGAATGCAGATGCCCTATCATGAAGACCATGCCCAGATGACTGTTCGCACTGCCGACGAGCAGAGGAGAAGAAGTCGACACTGCCGAACTACGGCGGTCGATGATAACTGGAATGACAACAACATCCAGAAAGACCAAGAGAAAGTTCTTGTCTCGTAGATTCGGTGATCCATTGGAGCTACATTCGGATCAAGGCAGTAATTTTGAGTCAAACCTGTTCCAGGGGATGTGTCAGTTACCTCAGTTGTTCCTAATGGCCTATCATTCCGCAGTACACGAGTCAACCTGTCAAACTTCTGCTAGTATCATTATCGGTTGAGAGCTGCACCTTCCCTGTGGCCAGAAGTTTTGGATGTCACCAGGACAAGACACTGCGGGTCTGGAAATAACGCAGAGAATGGACGACTTCGTTTGAACATTCAATGTGCAATCGACAGAATGAAGAAGATGAATGACATCAAGGCTGATGCTGAAGGATTTAAGGCAGGTGATCTAGTTTTGCAGTACAACCCCAAACGTCGACGTGGACTATCACCGAAGTTTTAGAACTCTCGTGGGAAGGTCCGTATAAGATCGTGAAAAGGATAAACGACCTCATTTACTGAATATATAAGCCAACATAAGGGATAACAATGGTCGTTCATTTCAAAAGGCTGTCCCCTTATGCTGGAAACCACGACCGCGTTCGCATCCTCAGACTACCGGAGGATGAGATGACGTTTTAAAAAATATTTATATACTCGATCGGACAGAAAGTTATACACGAGGTTACTCGAGAAAAGCCACGAAACCTATTCAAGGTACCTGTCGATTACGTTCTAGCTCACAGTGTGGCAGAGGTTCATCGAATGTCGTGGTATTCTTCAAAACGGTTGTTCGACTCCAAGAACTACGGCAACAAAACCCAGAAGTTGGAGGTATGGTGCAATTGAGGAAGGTTCAGAGGAACATCTACTATCTGGTTACCAAGAAGCATTTTCGAGATGACCCGCCCTATGGATACAAGATTGATAGATTCTGCAACCACTTTTCACGACCACGAGTGTTACTTCCACATTCCAAGGATGAAATTTTGCGTCTTTAAGACGGATAATTACGATCATCTCACACGCATGACTTCACTGCTCGTTAACGATACATACATAACTCATCACATCCAAGAAGAAAACGAAAATCATGTTAGAAAGACCTAGACGAGTCGCCGAGCAGCGGTGACATCTCTCGGTGACTTCTGGAAATTTCAAGCGGCTCACATACTCAGTGGCAGATATACAGCCCTATGCTGTATCACTTCCGTTAAAAATAACGTCACCGATATTCGACATTTCCGTTATTTTGCTATTACCAATCATAGCAAAATAACGGAAATGGCGAATTACGTTGACGTTATTTTTAACGGAAGTGATACAGCATAGGGCTGATAGTTAGTTCCAGAGTTGAAATAAATTAGCGAATTATAGTTGAGTGCATTTTTATTACAATTTCGAAATCAACACAATAAAAATTACACACAGAAAAAAATAATAATCATATACAATCAGTCAATGAAACTAAAAGTGAAATGAAAAAATTGTTCGAAGTAGTTCCTGAAGTGAACAATACTGATAACGACAAAAATAGTAATACGATGATGACGGCTAAGTATTGCAACGAGTATTTTAATGAAATTGATTTAAAATGGTTGAAAAAAAAACAAAAATCCCAATTACTCTTCGAACAAGGTTCATATATCCAACAACTAAACCTACAAAAGTAATACATTCAAATACTACATCTCCACTCTTCACCAAAATATTCGAAACAAGTATAGTCCCAGATAAATTCAAAACCAATAATAACCCCAATTAATAAAAATGGTAATACTACAGATATTTCGAATTATAGATCCATCAGCGTAATGAGTAATCTTTCCCAAACTTTCGAAAAATGTATGAAAACTAGACTTTATGATCTCATCTGAATCGGCATCAATTATTGCACAAAAATTAATTTGGCTTCGGGGAAAGTAGGGTTACGTCGCTCTTCGAGAAGAAAGCGCCTCCACGGAGGTGGCATTAAAGCCTGGAAACCATTCTTCTCAATAATAGGTACCTTCGGCCATGAGAGCCTTCATTCTATGATCAAAGTAAAAGCACCTCTGACGCAATATTCGAATGGATGACTCAATAGGGGATATCTTGAAAAAAAAAATAACAAATGTATTGCAGTTTAGATTAAGCAAAGGCTTTCGACACGGTCCCACCAAATGGACTCCTTGAGGTTTTGGAACATTGAGGGGTTCGTGGAACGCTGTTCAACATCTTCAAGAACTATCTCAATAATAGAAAACAATTTGTAAAATTTTGAGATTCATCAAATGAACCCTCAAATACTCAACTAGTTATCCCTCAGGGCACCGTATTGGGGCCTTTACTCTTCATGATATAAATTCACTAATATGTCCGAATAAAAGTAAATCTATAATCTCGTATTCAGGTGACTCTGTGCTGATTTTTGAAGACGTCTCTTGGGAAGGTATTGAAGAAAAAGCCATTGAAGATATCCAAAATGTGAAAAGAGGCTTGATTTTAATAAGCTTTCAGTTAATATAAATAAATACATGGCATTTTCTATCACATATAAGTAACAGACCTAATTATAATATTCTGAATTTTGACAACTTTACTGAACATGTAACATAATGTGACAATATCAAATCAAACTAGTTGAAAAAAAAGCATTTACCAAATGTACCATATCCGTGAAAAATTATAACACCTTACATCAACTAAATGTAGTTCAAAAATATATACTAAAATTTATGTTCAAGAGAAATAAGTACTTCCAAACCAGTTTCATGTATAATGAAAATATTTTAAATGTCAGACGTCTTTATTTTCTCACAATTCCAACATGCTACTTTAAAAATAAATCATTATCTTTAACAAATATCTTATATGCACGAACAAAAAAATATTATACTAATAACGTTACAAGATAATGTTGAAGACGATATGGAATCATCTTCTCGAAATACTGAAACAGAGTATTCACTCAACGAGAAACGTAGTACTACGTATATTGAGACAATTTGGAATACTGCAGGTGGGACTACTAGTAGGTCGAATGTGGTTGCAAACTTTTATCGCACAACAGACCAATCATAGATACTTAGTTATCAGGCCATGCCAGAAATACTATATTTCATAATCGAAAATGTTATAAGAAATGTATTTTTTTCTTACCAATTCACTTGATTTAGTCGGAATTTTAAGCATTTTCCTGTTGCATTGATGTTATTATTTTAATATAATTTTTATGGATTATATCACTTATTTATGTACAGATAAAAAATAATAATATATCGATTAAAAAAAATCAGGTGCTTCAAACATCTACATTTTGGTCAACGAGGACGTGGATATGAAGTATAAGTATAGATTGAACGACTTACCTGTAAGGAAGTTCAATCTTAATTATACGAAGAACCACGTCCGAGTAGACCAACCCAATTACTATCATTGCTAACTATCAATACTATATACCAATTTTTCATCCTGTTATTCGTAATAAGTAATCAACCGATAGGATGGGTTGAGAAAAGCATAGGTTTGTTTTTTGCAGCTTCAAAAAAGTGATTCGAGTTCCACCAGAAGCGTAACTATATTTTGGTCTACTCGGACGTGGTTCTTCGTATAATTTAGATTGAACTTCCTTACAGGTAAGTTGTTCAATCTATACTTATACTTCATATCCACGTCCTCGTTGACCAAAATGTAGATGTTTGAAGCACCTGTATTTTTTTAATCGATATATTATTATTTTTTATCTGTACATAAATAAGTGATATAATCCATAAAAATTATATTAAAATAATAACATCAATGCAACAGGAAAATGCTTAAAATTCCGACTAAATCAAGTGAATTGGTAAAAAAAAAAATACATTTCTTATAACCTTTTCGATTATGAAATATAGTATTTCTGGCATGGACTGAACTAAGTATCTATGATTGGTCTGTTGTTCCATGCAGAATCATGCACACCTTCAAATTATTTCTTATCATTAAGGAACACTCTATATATCCGTTGATTCGTACACAACGAATGTTATATCCTATATACTAGGTACCAAAATATAAACATGTAGAACACATTTGTTTTTTTTTCTTCTAATGGAGTAGGGCCTGCCACGAGAAAAATTACAACTATATGATATCCATATTAGTTTCACTTCCAAGATTATTTTCATTCAAGAGTTCATTCAGAAGTGAATCAAAATCGTCCCATTTTTCTCTTTTCTCCGTATTCTTGTGAGAAACAGAAGAAATATATTCTATAAATTCTGCAGCTGTCACAGTTTTCAATTTTGCAAAGTTATTTGGAATCCTATGAAAATGGGATTCATATAAAATGGCATTACATTCATCCAGAATAGTAAAATCCATACGAACATAATTTCCATTAGATGGAACATGTGCTGTGGTTCTTGAACTCAAATCAACGATACGGGTCTCAGGAGATGTTGGAAATATTGCATTCAACTCCAAGGGCAAATCTGCCGAGGTTACTTTATAAAGTGTTAGCATCGTTACAAAGTCATTGATGTAGTTCCTTGCATATTCATTGAAATCTGGTTCAGAAACATCGTGTAGAGCAGCATGGAATACCGATAAACAACCATTCGCAGCAAGATTATGCAAGACCTCAATGAGGATTTTCTTTATTTCTTTTCCGCTCAAATTCACAATCTTGTGAAGTTTTTCACAGAAAATTACCGATGGAAAAGTGCCATCTATCATACCATGTTTAGTTAAGTGTGTATCAATAACGCTTTTCCAGAAGTGTAGCGATTTGATTCTCACTTCCATTTCAGAATCCTTCACTGCCACGTGACTCATCAATTTAAACAAAACAGTCAAAGTATCTTCGGGAAGTTTTCGATGTTGATAGATGAAGTTCAACAACAGGGATGCTTCGGCTCGAACAATACCATCCCGAGCTGTCCTCAGAATATATATGGTTGTCCGCTGAAATAAATATATCAACAGAGAATTTGAAAATGGACAAGACAATAAATAGGAATGATTTATGTAATAGTAACTAGAGTGTGAATGGTAGACTGCATATGGAATAATATGTGAACATTTTGAATTATGATTGAAAGTAAAGAACTGATGACATTTGAATTCAGGGCCGGCGTTAGGGTAATTGGGGCCTGAAACATTTTTTTCGCGGCCCCAATGTTCGAAACAAAATGGCAGAAATAATTTATAATAAATATGAAAAAAATATTTCGTAAAACCAAAAATTACCTTTCTCTCCACACAATTCCACAAAGTTGATATTAAGGCAAAAATCTGACAGAAAACAACTATTTTCCCCTACGGACATTGAATTATATCTGTCGTCCATATATGCAACGTTCCTCACGGACACATAGTTACAAGTGTTTATTGTTATGAAGCTAGTAAATATTATCCTTCATTTTGTTAGAAATGGTCACCTGCGTTACCTGCGTACATGCATTTTTCGAAGTATTTACCTTTCATTAGTGCAGGGATAGGTCAAACAACAATATAGTCGTCTTGTGAATAATATGAATGATGACATTCAAAAGCCCTACAGTATTCATCTACGAATGGAGCTGCGACTTACAATAAAGTCAGTCGCAGCGCCATCCGCAAACAGATCAAGAAACACTCCTTGTAGCATCGTCTCCAGGCATAGGCTAAAATGCCAATAAAACAAAGATCGTGTGTGTATATTGGAAAGTCCAATTCAATGAAACAAATCTTTCGTTACATCGAAAAATACCTGTCTCCCCACACAATTCCATATAGTGGAAATTATATCTGACAGAAAACCACTACTTCCCCTCACGAACTTATAATTGCAAGTGCTAATTCTTACAAAGCCATTGAATATTATCCTTCATTTTGTTGGAAATGACCACCTGCAGACATGCATGTTTCGAGGTTTTTCCCTCTCATCAGTGCAAGGATCGGTCAGACAACAATATAGTCGTCTTGTTCCACAATAGAATGAATAATTCTAGGGTGATCCCAAAGTCCGCACCTTTTCTCAGTAAAATGATTATTTCAGGAATTATACAATTTACCCATAAATCAATCATGATTTTCTCAAAATGTCTCTGATATATTCTGAGAATTTGCTTAGAATAATCCAAAGTAAGATTGGATTATTCCAATGAATTAAGGGTGATTCTAAAGTCCCCATCTGAGAATATCTCAGGAATTTTCATCAGATTTTTTTATGGGAAGACAAACCTTCCAGAATGAATAAAATATGTTTCGATAAATTTTAATGATACATCTGGTTTGCCATATAATAAAAGAACAAAATCAACTCAAAATAAACACAAGTCTCTTCAGAGAATTACAAAAAATACATAAGATTTCAGCAACAAATTCAATGTACTTTTTGAACTATATGGATCTCACAGTTGGTAATACGAATTATTCATGAAATAATCATATCATAATCTCTAATACAAATTAAGAATTTGCTTGGAATACTCTACATTAATTTTGAGTGATGCCATGATTACCTATTTCAATTAATCATGGCTACCCACATATCTCTTGATCTGGGTGGATTACGAAATACAATCATTAGTTTCTGTTTACTTACCAAAATATCATATTCATTGAACAGGACATCCGAAAATTCTTTGATTTGAGTCATTTCTTGCAAACATTTCAAAGCTACGGCTCTCACATGGGGACTGCCATCGACTATAGCTACTTTAAGGACTAAACATGGGAAATCATATTCCATCAATAGTTTTCTGGAAGAAGGGTACTCTGGAAAATTTGAAGAGGGATAAGTACCCACTCAAGATCATTCAACTTTTGAATGTTATACAGTGAAAAATTGCTTATTCGGACTAGCCAAGATTCAATTTGGATTTCAATAAATGTTAGAAAGAAAAATTGTTTCTATTTCAGTTCTACAAATATGTTCCAATTCTGATACTTTGACAGAGTTGATTTTATAGAACGGGAGATGGTGACACAAAATATTAGGTTATTTGTACCAGTACGGCGGTTCTTCAGGGGTCTAATTACGGAATGACAAAAAAGAAAATGATGGTCATAGCGCTGGTACCGGCGACCCAATCGCATGGGCGTTAATCGAACGTGTCGGATAAATAACGAGTGTCGAACGATTTGTTCCACAAATGCTTGTATTTTCCGATAGTCGATAAAAAAGGAAGTAGGTGGTAGCATAATGCCATACTTCTCCGGTGTGACTTACAGCCCGCCATACCAACACGAATACATTAATTAAAAAAAAAAAACAATACAACCATTTGTACCAGGCTAATTTTACCTTGCCATACGTTCCCGACGGTTCCCAATGGCCGCCATACCGCAAGGGAGTAATTTTTTTTGCTAAACGATTTGTACCAGCCTAAAACTTTTTTTAACAGTTCTCTGTATGATCATGATTAGATGTCTGATCATGCCATACCTGTGGGAGGTGGCGAATATGTACAATATTATTTCAAAATTCTAAGATTTTATTCGTAATTCGAAGATTTGTACCAGTATGGCACTAATTTTTTCTGTAAGTTTGAGGTTTAACGAATATAAATACAAATTTTCAAACACCTAGGTGGCGGCAATCTTGTCTTATAACCAGATGTTATGTCGTTTATATCTCTCCATGAAATCGTACAGCATGTCCCACACCGAGCAGGATTTCATGAAAAATGTAAAGAACGTTGACGCCTCTTTACTTCCACCGTGCAAAGTCGAGTTGCGTCAACACTTGATGAGGGTCTTGTACATAAACACTATCTGGTGTAATGCTCACCTCAAATACCCATCTGCTGTAAGCCCAGAGGATTGCGGGTGGAAGCTAGTCGACCCAGACCGCTATGATTTTCATTGGTTCGACGGCGACGCCATGCGGCACCATAAGCGAAATCGTTATGTACGCAGCAAACGATGAAAAAGAGCAAAATGAAGAAGAAAAAGATGAGCAAGAGAAAGATGAAGACGAAGGTAAATATCGAGGAAAATAATTTTATGTTGACGATTTGCGATTGTGTATTGCACTTGTGTGAAGAAATTAAATGATTTATAGATACGAATGCAGTAAGCAGTGACGATACCAGCGCTATGACCATCATTTTCTTTTTTGTCATTCCGTAATTAGACCCCTGAAGAACCGTCATAATGGTACAAATGACCTAATATTTTGTGTCACCAACTCCCGGTCTATCACCACTACCTCAATCATAAGCACTGATTTCACTGTGTGCTTGAGAAAACCGATTCATATTTCTTTTGACAAACTCTGTTCATCATTACTTCGAAAAAATGTTATTTTTGACAGGTGTGTAACTATGTCCAAGTAGACCATTTTTAATTTTTTTCATGCATAACTCAACGTCCAAGTCTAATTTCGTAACGAATTATCATAAAAAAACTTCCTATAACCAACTTTTTGAAGGGCACTGATATCGCTTTATGGTTTTTCACAGGAAGGAGACTACAAATTCTATTTTGGATCAATGGCACAGTTATCAAAATACAGGTTATGGAACGGCTCATACGATAATAATAATAGTCTGCTAGGATGGTGACTTCAACACCCTGGTATATCAAAGTCATGCGATGGGTATATAGATCCATACAGCATATGTAAATACAATGGACGACCAATGGACGTTAAATATGGAAGTACAAGACACCCGATGGATGTCCAGAATTAATCCAATGTACATTCAATGGATGGCCAGAACACCACTGTGGACGTACAATTGAAGTCTAGAAAACGTCCAATGTATGTACATTTTATATATTTTGGGTGTAATTGTATGTCTATATTTGGTAAAATAGATGTCCAGAATATATTAAAATAGCAAACACTATGGATATTTCCTGAACGTTCAAAATACATCCATCGTATGTCCGAAATTAATCCAGAGAATACATATTATTTTCACGATATTAATCAACCCAACTGATCGAAATCTCTGTCAAGATCTATTCGAACCCATCGAAATTGAACCGATAGAAGCGTTTGAGATAAATAGTTTTGATGAACCAGGAGTACAAATGAATGAAAACAACTATGAAAACCTTCGAAATGAAAACTTGAAGATCATACGATTGGAGCACATGAATCCTGCTGTGTGTGTTATTGTTGTTGTTGTTATTTCCGTCAACCAGCTGCACACCCTTACGAGTACAACCCTCAAAACTCTTCGAAAGACTTGTCCGAGCTAGGGAAGACGCAGTATTTACCTTTTAACGTGTGATGCCATGCACGAGACCGATGACCATGCTGGGAATCGAACCCATGACCCTTAGGTTAAGAGACAAGCGCTCTACCATCATGACCATCACGGCATATTTTACTGCGAACAAATTGCTCTCACTTTCAATAACCAAATCAAGCACAGTATAAAATTGACAGACGATAAGTACCCCAATATGTAACAAATCTTACAGATCCCCTCAAATACACCAGCAAGAAGTCCGATCTCAAATCAAGTATATGTTACAACAAGGAATCATACGAATATCTACGTCAACATGGATCCCAGCTATATGGAAAACATCACGGAAAAACTGGACAAACTTGGGAGAAGCCAATATATCACGACCCATGATCTTGCTGCAGGCTTTCATCAAGTACAAATGGAAGAACGTGACATCGAAAAGACGGCTTTCAGCACAAAAAATGGTCACTATGAATACCAACGCATGCCATTCGGGTTGAAAAATGCCCCAGCAACGTTTCAATGCGTTATGGACAACGTATCTTACGAGGCATACATAATGAGAGGTATTTGGTATATCTAGACGACACTGTAGTTTTTTTTGACAACTCTACAAGAACACATAAAACGCCTGAGAGAAGTCTTCGAAAGATTGAGGTAATTAAACTCCGGATTCTAGATAAAAGTCAATTTCTAAGGAAAGAGGTGGCCTAATGAGATGAAAGGATTCCAAGGCTTACTTGGCTTCTATAGAAGATTTATAAAATATTTCGCTAAACTCAAAGACATTGATCATGTGCATAAAAAAAATGCCAAGGTGGGTGGTCGGTGGTCCAGTGGCTAAGGTATCTAGCAGTGGAACTTCTGGCTCGCATCAGACAGACGTTCGAGGCACCGGTACGGAATCTTTTTTCTCAAGTACACAGGTCTCTTTAGGTTGCCACATACCTTGTTGTAAATCAAGTGTGATGTGAGTTGCCTAGATGCCAATCCCGACGTCTGGTGCTAGCTTGAAGTGCGCACCAACCACCCGGGATGGTGCTGTAGGTTTTCCGGGTTTTCCTACAGCTGAAAAGTGAATAAACCACCGAAAACATCAGTAAGTCGTCCCGAAGCGCCATGGCAAATAATAATAATAGCCGTCCTCTACCCGCACAGGCTATGCCTTTGGGTACACTCTATGAGTATTTATGAGGGAGTATTATTATTATATATTATTATTATTCATTCATCGGAATTCATTGGAAGCTTCGAAAATTGCAAGAAAATTACATTCAATTATCCAATATTACAGTTTCCAGATTTCTCAATGCCATTCATAATGACTACTGATGCCAGTAAAGTTTCCCTCAGAGCCGTATTATCACAAGGTGAAGAACAGAAGAGACAAACCAGTCCCCTATGCATTAAGGACATGAAGCGATATCCAACAGAAATTTTTGACAATTGACAAGGAATTACTTGCCATAATTGGGGCCACAAATAAATTCCGCCCTTAGTCATATGGAAGGAAATTCACCATCTACATGGACCACCGTCCACTTCAGTGGCTTTTATCTTTGAAAGAACCCAATATGAAACTAGCCAGATGAAGAGTATGCCACGGCAAATAATAATAATAGCCCCCCTTTACCCGCACAGTACTCTATGAGTGTTTATGAGGGAGTATTATTATTGTTATTATATATAGATTGTGGTATATAAAAAGGATCAATACAAATGCCGATGCCCCTTCCTAATACAAATCAATCCCATGGACATCGATGTCAGATCAGCACAGGTTGAGAAAGATCCCGAACTAGATCAATTACCCGACGATTTAGGTTACCAATGGATCTTGATAATCAAGAAAAAAATCATGAATTAGTCAATTCACCACCTGAACTTCCAAATTCCAATACTACCGGAACCTACACTCGAAAATAAGGAAATCACTGTGAATTCCAGACAAGAATCAGACTCACCAGACAGAATATTGATTATTCAAGATGCGATCGATAAAAAAGAAAAGCAGTTCATCATCACCACTGTTCCACAACAGCTCAAAATCATTCAACGAAGAAGACAAGTCACCATTCATGTCCAAATATCGCAAGACAACTATAAAGGTGAAATAATTTTTTTTTGATTCAATATTGTGAACCTCGGAAAAAAAGATTTCTGTTTTTTTCCTGAGGAAAAACTGTATAAAACTCACTTTGATAAGGTACATGAATATATCCATCATCCATGATATACGCCGATATCGGCTACAACAACTCTATACATTCCGCAACAGGATATGCCCTTTGGAACTTTTATATGAACATACCGCTGCAAGGGACCAACTATACTACGAACAATACTAAAGTCAAAGGAAAACCACAAAAGGAAAACCACAAAACGAAAAGATCAAGACCATAACAAATCGAAACCAGAAACAAACAAACCAAAACATTTTTGAAGTTGGAAATGAGGTATTTGAGAAGACCCCAGAAAGTGTGGGAAACAAATCAAAAAACCGCTATTTAGGACCAAGCAGAATGATTCAAATTATTGAAGACAACACCTGTATCATATCGAATTTCGAAAATCAAACACGGAGAGTACCTTTCGACAATCTAAACACCACCTCTCGGATCAGCCGAACGAAGTGGAGTAATAACAACGAAATTCACAGAAAACCCAGGACTGCTGCCCCAAAAGCTTGGCATAGCCCGCAATATCGTCAACTACTGGAATTTCATCAAGAATACGTTAGAATACAAAACATAACCAATCATACGAAAGTCACTTACCAATTTGGAAAAAATGGGGCCAACCACCACAGAGAGTTAAGTCACATCCACATAATGGACAATATCTCCAACGAAATTCAAAGAAAACTGACACATATATTTTCAACAACAATACACCGCAAAAAAGTGGTTTGATCAATATTATGGAAAATGTTGTTAAAGCGATAACAGGAAATGTGGAAGCAGAAGATAGACAAACATTCTAAGAAGCTATCCAAACACTTCAAAAACAACAAACGAAACAAAGAATTCTATCAGAGGAAAAAATTTCACTGACTACAAAGGCGATTGAAAAATTCAATTCATCAATACGCATGATCGCGACAAACCAAGTGAATATTCAAACTGAAATTTCTGCAAATTGAAAGAGCCATTAGAAAACAGTTCCTTCCAAATTCTGATACACACGAACTGTTGAACTCAAATACTGTGTTCATGTAAATGATAGCCACAGATGTTATCCTAAGGATACTGGAAGACTCAGGAAGTCCCAATAAGAGAACCCTATCGTCACTATTACTGTCACCTCTACTACCCCCTTCTCATCGAAACAAAATGTATCCTTTTCGAAATTATAGTACTTGAAATTATTTTGTCTCAATGAGGATCACTACTAATTCTTGAATGAACCATGCCATGAAATCATTCCCGGAGAAGCCTTTTGCACCCTACCAGAATGGAATCTAATGGAACTCCAGACGTCATGTGAAGTACAACTCATTTGTTCTACCAAAGACTATGAGAGTTGCAATCCAGAACATATCAAACTCCAATACCAGAGAATTCAGAAGATAAGTCCCAGAAGAAAACGTCGAAAAGAACCTTCAAGAAATGCCGCCAATTCATCTCGAATCACTGAACCTTGACGACTTGGAAACTATCCGAGACCGACTGGACAACTTCAAGGAAAAACTTCAAGAATGATGAGCCTTTCATTTCTTTATCTTAACAATATTTATAATGAAGTACAAGGGGATGAATGTCTCCCCAAGTTCCACTAGTGCATTGGAATCATCAATTGTTCCATACCATTAGAAGACCTGAGGATTAGAAATCAGGATCGATAAGTTAATCCCAATTTCCAAACAATGGGGGGAGGTGTTATGTAACGTTTCCCGGAATTGTTGAGATAACCAAAGCCACATCTCGGAATGCATTCACATCGGAGATCATTGCGCTAGACACTTAGAATCCGCTGGATGTTGCATTTTATGCGAGATAACATGAACTTATAAATATATACTTTTTCCATTTTTTAGTTAAGCAGTTATAATTGAACCATTGGCTTTGACATTACTAATAAAAATAAGTTGTGAATGATAATTCTGGTTTTTGAGTTATTAAAAGTAATTTTTATTTCTTTCTTATTAATTTCGGAGGCTCCCAAACTTTATTCGGGAAAAGGAAATTATATCAGGAATGGGAATCAGAGAACCGAGACTCCGAATGTGACGTCAAATTTTGATCCCATAAAACATCGGATTATCGGAGTCCCACTGCAGAGTTGATACGTTTGTGTTTAACTTGGCATAATTTTTACCGGGCTGACTCTTGAGTTTTTTCAACCTATCAATTGTCTAGTTGAGGTATCTGAATAGAAGAGAGCGCGTTGACCAATTGACCAGCGAGTACAATATTATTTTCCTGTTTTGCAACGAAACACATTGACGTCACTTACTTGTAATTGCGTTCTTCGAAATCGTTCCAATTAGACTGACAGAACACTTTCTAATCTTCCAGTCGGGATTATTCAAATTTGCAGAAAGCATGGGCGCGAAAGGTTTGACAGAATAATCATCTACATCAATCAGTAGAGCCATTTGTGGGCTCATATTCCTAGAAATTGCCATTTCAACTAGCTCTAGGCCCTTCACAACAATCTGAAATGAAATGAAAAAAATTGATCAAGTGGACCACAATACGTTCATATTCTATTCTTTAAATAAGGAAAACATTTGATATAAAAGCAACAAGGCAACATAATAAAAAAATAAAGAATGTGACTGTCTAACAGCCAATAACTAAGGAACCCAGTTAGCCTTCCAATCCAAAGATTAGTGTCACCAATTCTACAATATTTAGTTAAACTCATACGACCTTGTGGTTCTTCAAATCAAATACTATTTCTTCAAGACAGCCAATAAGTTCCGTGACCACCACAGAGGAAAGTCTTTCAACAGAATTCATTGATATATTCCAACACTAACGGATACAAAATCAGGTGTTTCATTTCAAAAAAACATTCCGCCAAAATCTTCACCCACTTTTATCTATAGAGAAATCGCATCATGATAAAGACTGTACCAAAAAAATATCAGGATATCATCAATAGTCTCCAGCTGAGATAACCGAAGAAAACTACTACTGCCCAGAAAATGGTCCCGAAATGACGCAGAAGCAAAACATTTCATAAGAATGATAACAAGAAGATCCAGATACCTTCGAAATGATGAATTTTATCAGAAATCACCAAATTAATTATGGTCTGTTATTCCAACCTTTTCGGCTAGTACCTATATCGAATGTAATGGGCAATGCCACTATATTTCATCATGAAGGTATAGCTTTTCCAAAAATTAGGGATACGTAATTAGTATATTATATTTTTTTCATGATATTTGTTAAAAAAGCGAAAAATAAAATTGCGACGTCATATGTAGTAAAACCACATTTGGCAACGTCGCATGCCGAAAAGATGTATTCCATCAGTTTTGACACCATAATTCTTGTTGCGTGGTCGCTGACGAGTGACACTTACCGCATGTCTGTGTTACTACCCTCTGACAGCTGTCCAAATCAAAAGATTGATTATGTTATACGCGTACGCGAACGAACCCGAACCGCAAATTCAGTAGGCACCGTTGCCATATTGACTTTGTGATCAAATGACGTCACATGCAGTAAAAATTGTTTATTGTATATAATGAAGCATCGCCTGAAGAGAATAATTCAGTGGTGTCATTATTTTAATGTCTTCTTCCAATATATTCAATTTCCAAAAAACTTTTATCAAACGTGGCAGTCCCCATTGGAATGCACCAAAACAACAGTCGGTATGTGTTTTTCATATTTTTACACGTTCTATTTCATGAAGTTTTAAGCCTTGTCGTCAATCCCCAAATTACTAAACATACAAATTTTTGCGATCTCCAAATGTAACAATTTTTCATCATTACTTAGGAGAGCCTGTTTAAAGCAACCTATAGTATATCCAACAAATAGAAGTAAAATTTCAATGACAGGAATGAGTCATGCACTTTAGTTGCCCACGAAGCTGCTATATTTTTTTGAGGATATGGAATTTTGGGGAAAGCCACGCTTAGGCCTAGGAAAAACTTCTTACTCGGTGTCCAATCAGAAAACAGTTCGCTGTAAACTCAAATGTAAAAACTGTCAGATGAACGAGGTAGTTATGGTAAAAGTAACCAATACCACCAAATTCGTACCTCTCAAAGATAAAATAGTCGATTCAAGTTTCACCACTGTCAGAAATTCTAGGACAGCACGTTATACTCAGAAATCTGCTCGAAACTAGCGGAATTAAGCTCACTTTCTATCTCACCTTCCAATACCTTCTTAAATCAATTCGAGAATTATTGGAATTTAATCAAAAATCTGTCGAGACCATTCTCATATCGAATTATTTAAAATGTTTCTATCCATCCATCCAAATGAATACCAGGGACCGTATGTTTGAGTTCACGCGAAATCATTTTCATGCGTTTGAAGTGACATAGAGCGATACAAACACCGCGCATTGAAGAGAGATATAAAATTGATGTCACGCGTTAAAATTCAAACATACGGCTCCGATCTCGTTGCTCAAAGCACTCAGGTCTTCCAGAGTACATACTGAACTCCTACAAAAAGTAAAAATCCTATGAGTACCGTTCAAGTTTTCAAGTAGTAGTGTTATTCACATTCGCTGTTCAGTACGCAGTTTTTCCAGACTCAACTTCATGCGATAGTTCTTTGGAAATGATCGTCATAGAGATACTTTTGTATTTTTGAGAGCTAAGTCAACAATCTTCTAATTTAAAAAAATGTAATTCCAAACTTCGATCCCAATCATATAGTTGGAAGGAAACACAAAACCAAACTACTTTTAAATGAACTCGTGAAAGATTATCACATGTAAATAACAGCTAGGGCCCACGGGTCACTACTCCCGTTGGCTGCAATGCAATGGTGTTAAATACTGCGTTAGACTTCCAGTAGAAAAAAACACGGCCTCGACCGCTATTGATGCAATTAAAATCTAGGAAAGACAAAGATGAAGTCTATCGCCTCAAAAGCAAACGTAAACGAAAATAGTAGTGAAAGAAGACCTTACACCTAAATGGTAGGTATAAACTTATGATGACTGCCATGGAGGAGTTTGGGAGAACAGATGTATGGAGTATGAGGGGATAAATGAAGGCAAAGGTCAGTGGAAAAATAACAAATATCAAAAACATTCAAGATGTGCAGAAACTCAAAGAAAATTGACTAATCACGTCAATGAACTGCATCGAGCATACCTACACCATATCTACCCAGAGGAACGAGACTACGCAAAATATTAAAACAAAATCAAAAAAATCTGTAAGTTGCCGGAGAGCGCCATGGAAAATAATAGTATTTAGCCGTCTCCTTCCCACACACGAGTGTATATGAATTACTCCTAATATTCCCAAGAGTATGCCGATGATTTGGTTATCCTCATTAGGAAAAATCAGGACTTATGCAACGAGCTCTGGAAATTGTGGGAGATTTATGGAATAAGAAGATCCTTATGGTGGAAGTTAATGAAACAACGCTGATCCCCCTAACAAAACTCCAGAAGTTCGATAATTTGAAATCGCCAAAAGTTTTCTGATTGCAACTGCAAATACATCAGGTGGCAAAGTATTTAGGAATATCCCTAGATACAAAACTAACCCGAAACAAACATTTGCAGAACATCAAATGGAAAACGAGAAATTTCGATAGCTTCCAAAATGAATTTTGACCAATTCCGTACTCACCGAAATCTTCATACAATTAACCCACCTCATGAAATTCCGAAAGTTTGATGATTTGTAACTTCTCTGGTTACAACTGCAAATGGCCCAGGCGGTTAAATATCTGGGAATAACTAGGTACAAAACTGATCTGAAACATACATTTTCAAAATATCAAATGAAAAACAAGAAATTTCAATAGTTCCCAAACTGAATTTTTGCCAATTCCTCATTACTCATCAAAATTGCCATAAAATTAACCTACCTCAAGGAAATCCAAGATTTTGATGATATGAGATGGCCAGTTTTTCTGGTTATAGCTGCAAATGAATCAGGAGGTAAAATATCTGAGAATAACCCTAGATGCAAAACTAACCGAGAACTCACATTTGCAGAATATCAAATGAACAAAAATGATGGCTTTCAAACTAGAAATTGGCCAATTTCTCACTCATCAAATTCTTCATGAAACACTATGTTATGCAATAGCTCTTGAGGTCAACTTGCCGAGTACCCAAGCATCTTGCCACTTTATTCGATGAAATTTGAAATTATCTGTTGAAATAGTTCTTCCACACTTTAAATTCACTTACGTTTCATTCAAAATTCAAGCAAGACAGTTGTTTGTTAGTCCGAGGATACTATTCATTACAAAATAAAAAAATACTCGTTAGGCATTATTAGGTTGTCTTTTTCAAATTAGGCAATTTTTTGAAAAGGCATTTAAAAAAAATATGATCGATTACTTACATTTGTAGGCCAGTCCAGATAGCTCAAAAAATCATATATGTATTCTAAAATGTAGAGCGCTTCCACAGATTCATTCCAAGAAATAGAGAAGTATTCAATTAGTTCAGTTATACATTGCAAAAGTAGAGCTATATATTCTGGTTGTTTCAAAAATGATGCAACCAGATCCCTCCTCCTCTTCATAACGTGATTGGTTTCTTTGATATTCTCAACTAGAAAATGAAATAAACAAACTCCTTCGAAGTGATCGTAATGACGTAGTGAGTTCAGAAGATGTTGCAAGGTTAGGATTCCTGGAGAGAGACAAATGTTCATAGTCGAATCGCCTCGCCATATGGGAAATGTTCTGAATGTTTCCGGAAGAAGAAATTTCAATATGTTTCGAGCATAATAGCTACGAATGTCACCCTGTTCCCCAACTTCACTAAATATCGATTTGAACGTTCCGAATACATAAATCGTTGCTGGAAATGCTAGTAGAGATGCTAATTGATTTCCCAGAGCCAATTTTAACCATGATGGCATTTCCGGTTTCAAGAGTTTCCAGTAGCCAATAATTGTATTTAGTAAATTCAGGAAATTTTTCAATGATAAATTATTGGCAGCATCACATAATATTTCAAATATTTCTGTTGGAAAATCCACCTCTCCTTGACAATTCACTGTGTTAGTGATCAGTTTGACATATATTTTAGAGAACGATAAAATTACCAGTATTTTATATAGGTTATAAAGAAAAACATCATTGCTACTTGCACTCATTGAAGTATGTACACATTTCTCTAGGTCGTGCTTATCAGTGAATAACTTAAAAATTTCGTTTTTCGTAGCTATCTGATATTCCATTAAATCATGTAAAACTTCGCCGAAGAGATTATATCCATTAACTATATTTATTGATATATGAACTGCCGTTACTTCTTTCGAAGCTCCAATCAAATTCCTCAAGATAGTTTGGACTACAATTTCACAAGAAACATCGTTGAACGCTGCAGATCTTTTTATGAGTTTGGCAATAAATTGGCCTACCGCATTCGAATTGTCTCGAGTCTGGTAATTAATTTCTTTTATCATGACACTCTCCCAGTATTTTGACTTCAGTATCCATTGCAAGCCCGAATGATGATCTATTATTGAAGATAATAACTTCACAATTTCATCATCCATCTGTGTTGAAACTGGGTCCTCAGTTTTAGATGCGATAGAAATGAGGCGGACAGGTAAATTATTGCTTGTTAATATTTTGAACATTTCTTCTTGCTGACAAACCCATGTGAGTATATTAAATGTGAATTTCAGTACTTGTGGGTCGGGTACTTTCTCAATATGTTCCCATTTTATGATTGCTTCTTCGAACCAAGCCATCCAAAGTTGTTCCTTTCGAGACAAAACAGGCCCGTCATCTGAAAATAGGAAAGTACGACAGTTGTTAGCTGTTAAGTTGTACATCATAACATCGAATACTCATTATATCTCATATTTCAGAAACAAACTGAAATATCAAAGGTTGCTAAAAACAGTATAGTGTTTAACGATATTTACTAAATAATACGCCGAGCACACTACTAAACTGTTTTTATTAACTTCGCTATAAACTTACAACTACTATACTGACTGATAAAACACTTAGATCTGCTTCAACTAGCTAAATAATCCAAACACTTATAAACTTCTTAAAAAAAAATACTTGTTAACTCCCTAATCTAACTCCTTATATACTCAATTCGTCTAGACTAGATTCTTCGGGATTCCGTTCTCTGGATTACTCAGTACAGAAATCCATCCAAACCATTCTAGTAACTAATCGAGGAAATGCCTACGGCGTCGGCTCATTTGTTATGCAAATGAGTTACGTTTTATGGTTTGGCACTCGACAGTGGCGTAGCTAGGGGATTTTTATCAATCTCATAAAGGAATAAGGATTTTCACGGCTGGCGTCAATGTTCTGATTGGTCTTCAAGTTTTGCCATGGTCTTCTTTAGTGGAGTCTGTTGACTTATTTGGATCGTACAACAGCGTTAATATTTTTCCTTGATGAGTTTTCCATAGAGGGTTTTACTAGTTGCGCTCGTTCACATGTGGTTTTCGTATTGTTGTGTATCAGTAGTGCGTATTGATTGGTATTATTAGTTTTTGTAGTGGAATCGATTGGTTTTAATTATGATAAGGTGGATGTGCTTAGTGCTATGACGTAAAAATGAAGGAAATATTCCTGAAATCCATTATTAGTGAGTGATTTGATTATGAATCGATGATTGCGAATATGATAACTGAACAGAGCATAAATAAATCATCATGCCTTCTTGTCTATGTAATGAAGCATATTTTTTACACCCTGCCTGGGGTGATTTTACCAGTTTTATTATTCGAATTACACATAAGGCCTTCAGCTGATGATGCTTCGTTGGGCCACCCTGTGGCTTTCCAAGACATGTTTGCTATAGGGCTTCACCTTCAAGATCATTTACTGAAATTTCTATTTTCTTTTAAGCTAGAAAAGTTCGTTATCGGAGTAACAAGTTCTGAGATAGTTATCCGGGTACATCCCTAACCTCACTATCTATTCCCGGTTTGGTTACACCCGTTCATTAATTCCTTTCTTTATTTGGGATGGTAAATATCCTGCCTTGCTTTGCCACGACGTATCGGTTTTGCGGGTCATTAGTTTTTACTAGAAGAATATTTACTTTTGTATTAGTTTCCAGCTCAAATGTCTAAGGCAGCCAGCACAGTGAGCACCCATGATCGACCGTACATGATCCCTTTCAATTTTTGGTTGTTGCTGGACAGTGGCGGGTGGTAGGTCCTGTTCGATCAGCTAAGGGTCATGTTTTTGGACTGTTGAAAAGTCAGAGCAAACTTTTTTCCGTTTTTCATTCATTTTGATACGCCGCGTTACGTAGGCCACCGGTTTATAATAAATACATCTACTCCTCTTCGGGAGGGGTCTTGGCGCATTTGATTTTGTTCGAGTGATAACCTGTTGTTTTTTTTATTCTTGTTTGAAATGAATAGTTGAATTTTGATTTTGTTATAAATTCCTCGGTTAGAAGTTTCCATTTCAAATTCTGTGAATTTCGTCCTGTACTGAAAGCCGTATTTCAGTGGATAACAACCGTAAGCACTCTGAACATTATTTTATGTTTAATTCTGACCGTTTGAGGTATACTACGTGTTTCAATCAGGAATGATAAAAGATATCGGGTAGTTGATCATATTTGGGGTATCTGTGCATTCCTAACAAATCCCTATGAGTGACATCAGAATAGATTGCTCTAACCATCGTCTTCAATAGAACTCTCCATCTCCTCCCGAAGGCGTTTGTTTCTCCGTTGGCAGGAAGAGGTGGTAATTGAGTATTGTTCTCTTCAGTATCCCTTAAGGAGTTTGTTTGTCTGTTGGCGGAAGACTAACCGCGAAAATTTTCGAAAATGGTGGAGAAATTATTCGGTTCGGGATCTACATTACTGAATAGTTTTCATGTAGGAACTCCCAACTGATCCTCAATCTCGCTGTGCATCTCTAGTATCCTAAAGGAGTAATCTTTCACTGGCGGGATCCGGTTTCGCTTAAAGAAAGAAAGCTTTGTATAGTGTTCCTAAGGCGTTTATTTGTCTGTTGGCAGAACACTCGTGAATCCGTAGAATTGGTAAGTCCTCCAGTTCACCCGTCACGTTGCTTTTTATGCTAGATTTCGTGAACTCCAAGTATCCTGGAGACTGAATTTTTCAGTTTATCCGGAACTTGTCGCCGTGTCCAACGTGCCGTAAGCCGTAAATTAAATTATTTGTATACTGTGTATTTGTTAAATTGGCTAATCCGAGCACATTCCTCCCAGTTACAGAGATACTCTGAACTAAAAGAGATGTACCGTGTGTTTGCTAAGTGCATTAAATCTCTTCGGGTACAAATCATCCTGATCGGAACACCCGTGCAACCTCTCCGAAAGGCCTATAAATTTCGAACCGTGCCCAAAACCCGCTTACCTTGCAGAAATTGTTCCCCCGACCGATATTTAAATTTATATTATTGTAATTATCAGTGCCTATCTCTTGCTCGTTAAGTAATAATAATCTTTATTGACCCAAGAAACATAAATGTTTATAATAAGGTTCTAATTCTCTAATTAAAACAATAAATAACAAAATTCAAAGAAATGATTGCAACAGAAAAAAGGAAGGGTTGTCAAAAGCATCATTGTAATAAATGTTTCTTCAAATGTTTTTTGAGAAGATTGTTTTCTATGATATTTTTCAAATTTTTCGGTATTTCATTGAATATCAAAATTCCATTATATAAAATTGATTTTTTTCCAAAGGTTGTATTTATTCTGTGTGTGACGAGACTATTGGATTGTCTAGTTTGGTGATTATGAATAGTATTGATTGAATGGAATTGCAGAGATGAATGTTTCCTGTTATTTATAACATAATGTATGAATACACATATTTTCAATTTGTACAAAGGGATGTTGATTCAAGGAATGGTAATTTGAAAATACATTTAATATTTTTGTTTTGCAAAGATTTAAGTGGGCGTAAAATAGTAGAATTGGCAGTTCCCCATACTGAAATTAAATATTGTGATTTTGAATAAAATAAATTTAGATATTTTAGAATGTAATATCGAATTTTTAACAAAATAACAATTATAGGAGATATTTTTGTTCGAAGATTTCCAATATGGCTTTTATAAGAGAGTTGTTCATTAATATATAATCCCAAAAATTTTGTTGTTACAGAATATTTTATATTTTTAAATCAGCTTAAACATTTTCGATTATTTCATTGTTATCATTCTCAAAATAAATTAATGTCATGTCATCTGCAACTAATTTGAGGTCACCATGCTGGTCAAAATTTGATATTGAATTTATGTATATGAGAAATAATACAGGTCTAAGAATTGAACCTTGTGGTACACCACATGTTATATTCCCCATCAAACTTTTTTCATTCCCCATAAAAACATATTGTTTCCTCCCTGATAAATAATTTTGAAACAGTTTATGTACAGGACCTCTAATTCCAATATTTAATAACTTGCTCAATAAAATTTCATGATCCACTGTATCAAATGCTTTTGATAGATCCAGTGACACTAAACAACACTGGAAATTTTCATCTAGCTTTATTTGAATTTTTGTGATTAAATCCAATACAGCAGACTCAGTGTTGCTGGATTTTCGAAAACAAAGAATTTATTTCATCAAGGTAATCCACTACTCTTTGATTTACAATGTTTTCAAAAATTTTTGATAAAATTGGTAATACTGATATTGGTCGATAATTACTCAAAATTTCTTTTTTGGCACTTTTAAAAATAGGTGTAAGTGCATTTCAGTTGAATGTCTAGAACAAGACCGCAACAATAAATGCCTTTCTTCGATTTATTATCTTTACATCATTTTACTACTTAAAGTCTGAGAATTTGCGAAGCAGCCGATATTTCAGAAACGTCAAGGGTTGCAATTGAAGCCTGCAATATCTTGCCAACTTTATTCTCGAGTCATCATATCTCTCCTTCTGAAGCTGCCTTCCGAAGTAGTATTGAGAGAGTGGAGCACTTCAAATAACTGGCTCCGAGGCACTTGTTGGGTTTTGAGTTGTTCTCGTTAGAGATAATAATACAAGCCCAATAGTGACGTCCGCCTTTTTGCCCAGCCAAGAAAAAAAAAACTTTACATCTGACTTGAATACATTATTTCAGGTTGATTCATAATTTATAACATTTGGGTGAGACCATTGGGAAGAGGTTCTACTACATAAATCTCAAAACAATATATACAGTACTCGTACAAACTTCAAAGGGTAAATCTTTGACTAATTTTATTAAGTTCATGTTAATGTATCGTTTCGGAGATACAGGCTGTTGAAGTTGAAATTTTATTTTCAATTATTTTGGATAACTTTTGCACGTTTTTATTTGAAGTGAGAAATCAAAATTTGGTAATAATCTTTATGTAAAACTTACAGGGTGCTGCGCCTAAGTGACCCATCTAACTTGCGATAAAAACTTTGCAAATTTCTCAAAAACGGTTGCTCCTAGCGTTATTGATCACGTAATCCATTTTTACTCAGTAAAGGTGTAGGAAAAAGATTTGAATATAAAAACAATCCCAAAAGTTCACCTTCCAAAAGAAAGGGCAAATTAAAATAAACAAGTGCTACATAAAGATTAATACCAAATTTTGATTTCTCACTTAGAAAAAAACCCCATCGATTAAATTTGGTGCAAAAATGTATTCTTCGCAAAAGGCATTCAAAATAATTGAAAATAAAACGTCAACTGCAACACATACTCATATAAACTTTTCATCTAGAAAATAGTTAAAGATTTGACCTTTAATGTTTTTACAAGTACTTAATAAATACCCTGTATGTATGAGTATAGTCAAACTTCCGGGACCAAATGCAGTTCCAAGTCTTCTTTACGAAAAAATTATGAAGTTTCAACTCAAGAAGATACTCTCCAATCTTGATTGTGCCAAAAAAACTAGATACAAATGGCGAGATGTCATTGAGTAAAGACAATTGAATGATAAAACAGTGGATAATGAATATTCATTGCCCAACATAACTGATCTCTTGGACAAGCTTGATAGGTCCCAAGACTTTTCGACACTCGATCGGACTTCACCGCCAACGAAGAAACAGAAAATACGGTATTTAATTACCGGGAATATGAGTTCCTACGTATGTATGCCTTTGGTATAAAGAATGCATCAGCTCCATTCCAATGAGATGTAACTGTGGGAACTGTACTTAATGTATTGTTTGGGTCCTTTTTATACAAAAAAATGTATGTTGGGTTGAGTAGGATTTCAAGTCGAAGGGATTCATAACTCGGTTTGGGAAAACTTGATACTGACCGCGTATTCAGCCCAGCCAAACAAAATAATTATGAAAGTATGAACGCTTTGTGTACAAAAAGATTATCTTCCTCTTTCTGATATTGCTTATGCAGGTATCAAGTGTATTGAGGGCTAACAAGAGTAAAATTAAGAATTAAGATTTCAATTCGGATAGAGATTTGTTAGACAAAGGCATGTTGGTGAATGGCTTACTTCTAGAAATATTTTATATAGAAGTAGAACAACCAAGCTTTAATTTTCTTTATCAGAGGGTGACAATTCAAAAACATTTACGCTTATTTGCTAATACTGAGTGTATCAATTCTTTCAATAAAATGTACAATATGGTTAATTTTCTTCGCGAAGATTTATTTTTTGTTGCAAATATTTCACACATTTATGATATTCATCGTAACACCACCTTGAAATGGAAATCATAAATTTTCATTCACCTTCTTGTTGAGTCATTGGTAAATTATATTATGATTTCTTATACTTGAAATCTTCATCTTGCAAAGTGTACATGAATTCCAGCCATTTCCGTTTGCATCAATATTAAAAAAAATCGCATATTTACCTAACACACCTAAATGTAGATCGTTCAGTCCCATTGTTACAAGTATGCTAAACAATTTATCACATTGTTAGCTCTGGCACACGTGTTAAGACCTCATAGTGCAGTAGGCATAAATGAGTTTGAAAAAATGTATTCCAATAATTAATTTCAATTTGTTAATAAAAATATTCTAACTGAAATTATTAGCCTGTACGAAATGCTTTTCTCGATAGTTCAAAAAATTACTAAAAAATCAATAACCGTGGAAACTTACCACAGAAAATGTAGTATTATTGGAGAAATTGTTGAAAATCGAATGATATAATGACAATAATACTCCATCATTAACACTCGTAATGTCTATCCGAAGGCATGGCCTGTGCGGGTAGGGGACGGCTATTATTATTTGCCATAACGCTCCTTGCTAACTTACTGATTGTTGGTGGTAATTTCACTTATCAGCTGTAGAAATACCCGGAAAAATTACAGCACCACCCCGGGTGATCGGTGCGCACTCCAAGCAAGTCGTAACGTAAGGATTAGCATCCAGGCAATTCACATCATCTTTATTTTCCAACAAGGCTTATATCAATTCCGATACAAAATCTCTCGCACTACGGTCTCGAACAGAGTCCAGCGCTAGCAGGAGTTACAACGGCCAACACAGGCCACCAGCAACGTAAATATTAATATGGAACTTCATCAAGTATCGGAAGTTATTGTTGAATCAGACATGGAATCATCTATGACAGAAAGACAAACTGATTTCATGAATATCCTCTTCATATTTTCATAAAAATCAAAATGCCATGTCCATGACAGGTTTGTCCTAAAAACAATTCAGCATACGATGTAGATGTACATGAGAAGGATGGAGGGTTTGAGCATTTTCATTAAAAAAATAATTGTTGATTTTTTTCCGTTTTCGAAAAATCATATTTTTTTAAATTTTCATTAGAGGATGTTCGTTCTCCTTTGCAAGTAGTAATTGTATTTATCGACGATGTGATCAGTAGAGAGGCGGTTAGATGCCGACCTTTAAAACTTCTGCTTGCATTTGGCCAAGTTCGAATCCTGGATATAAAAAATATTTCCCAATTTCATCGATAGGCGATGTGAATTGTCTTAATGCCAATCCCGACGTGCACACCGACCACCCGGGGTCTAGGATTTCCTACAACTTGAAAAGTGAATACGCCACTAAAAATCAGTAAGTCACCCAAGAGCACCACAGCAAATAATAATAATAGCCGTCCTCTACCCGAACAGGCTATGCCTTTGGGTACACTCTATGTAGGTTTATGGGGAAGTATTATTATTGTTATATTATCGACCAAGGTTCTTCAGCCGATCCTTCAGTATGATTTGTTTCTAACTGTATACGACATCTTAAGAGCAGTACTGTAAGTTTGAACCCAACAGTGAATGATGTACCATTCGCCCTAGTCAGTTTACAGAATTATTCATTCTACTAGGTACTATAATTGGATGAATTATTCTGTCCTCAGCCAGGATTCGATCAATGGACTTTCGGATCATGAGTCGGATGCATGACTACAGCACCACGCCGCCACATATAAATGAATGATTATTGACAATTCTTCGATTTGTTTTCCTTTGGTGTTTGTTTCAACACTCAATTACCTGAATCCGTAGTCAAAAACATCAGTAACGAGTTGAGTTGGGCTTCAGTTTTTGGTTTGAAATTCGGCCGTAGCAATATCTTTAGTACTCTTTCAATCCTTGTGTTGAATCTTCTATCCATTGTCGACTCTGAAAAAAACACAATTTTCTCTTTGATCAAGGGTACTTAATTATCTTTCTAAACGTACAAAACCTTTTAATTAGTATAGAAGTCACAGCTTTTGTATCAGGAATATAATCGAGTTCGTTCCTAAATATCTGTACCAGATGTCACGAGATCTTTACTCTCCCGTATATGAATATGAATAAGACCGTTTGCAGAAGATGGCTTACAAGTCGACCTATTTTTATGAGCAGGTACAGATTTCAACGCACTTAAGTACGAGTCTTCAAACGTTGAATAGTACTTTGATGTCGTATTGATGTGGTCGGATCAACCCCAAGGCGAATCCATACTTGCGAAAAATTACACTTTACATTTCATACTGCACTTAGTAATAACTGATAAACTTTGGTGAATATGAACGTAGCACTGATATACTATTCGATTCTTGCAACCAAATTCGATTTCCAGCAATTTCCACCCAAGTGGGCGAGTCACGCTACAAGCGGGCTCACAATGACTATTTCACTCATCTTAAAATTCTCACATAATCTGACTACGGTTCCTAACTGCAAGTGGCGATTGGTTTGGTCATTTTAGGAAGAAAAGTTCCTATTAACATATGTCCGGAGTTGCTTCGTTTCTGAGATACAGAGCGTTGAAATTAAAGAAAAAAAATGGTAATTAATATGGCGCTCATTTAGCCCTAACTAAATTGAAATTATTATTATATTGTAAAAAAAAATATGCCACTGACATTTTTTTCGTAGATTTTCATTTTGTTAGATTGAACAACTCAAAATACAACTTTTTGGTCTTCTGTATTTTCTTCATATCCAGCTTCGTTTTCGAGAAAAAAAATTTAAGCCACTCTATTGCATATCATGAACACATATTTCAATTCAAATTGAAAAAGTTAATCCGTAATAATTTAATTGCGATAGGCGTACCTGCATACGATAATGAATAATGGCCCTAAAATGCAGGCAACGTCGCTTTGACAACATTATTGTCATAGCAGTAAAATTCAGAGTTGTCAGTTAGCAGCGATTCCATCATGAGTAATTATACTAACAATGAAATGGCTGACATGCACTAGATTGAAATTATTATGGCCAGTGGCGTCTCAGTGGGCACCACAGCCAACAATATTGTAAAAAAAGTACGCCACCGACTATTTTTTCGTAGATTTTTATTTTATTAGATTAAACAACTCAAAATACAACTTTTTGGTTTCTTGTATTTTCATCATATCTAGCTTCGTTTTCGAGAAAAAACAAAAACATAAAATAAAGACCAAAAATAAAAATATTAACAATTGCGATATTACAGTAAATGAGCAAAATGTCCACCTTCTGGTAAAATACACGACCGCATTCGATTTGCCATTGATTGTCTGATACGTTAAAAATTCCTGGAGTAGTCTTTATTACATTGTAATTGTCAATTATTCGGTTTTATTAACAAGAGCCTTCAGATGACCCCATAAATAGAAATCTAGAGGATTATTATAAGGACTGCGAGCTGGCCAATGTTGAGGTCCTGCACGTCCAATCCAGCGATTAGGGTAGGTGATGTCGAGATGCTGATGAGAAAGAACACTAAAATGAGCTGGAGCCCCGTCGTGCATAAACCACAGGTTGCCTCTTACAACTATGGGTACTTCTTCTAACAAAATGGGTAAATGATCTCGCAAAAACTCCGTGTAGGATTCACCTGTTAATCTTTCTGTTAAAAAAAAATGGGCCAATTAGGTAGTCACCAATAATTCCTACCCAAACGTTCAGCGAAAATTGATGCTGAAAATGATTTTCTCTAATAGCGTGGGGATTTTCGTCGGCCTAAAAATGGTTATTGTGAAAGTTCATAATAGCATTTCGTGAAAAATTTGCTTCGTCCTTAAATAAAATATTTGGTAAAAAATTGTTTTGTTCCATCATATGAATTAACCACCTGCAAAACATTAATCCTGGATGAAAATCCCGAGGCAGTAGAGCTTGGACCCGATGTATGTGGTATGGGTATAGGAGGTTTCTTTTTAGAACTTTCCAAATGGTTTTTCCGCTGACTTCAAGATGCAGTGCAATCTTCCTGGTACTTTTTGAAGGACCTTCTTCTATAGCATCAAGCATAGCTTCTTCTAGTTCAGGTGCTGTTACCGTTTCTGGTCTTCCACCACCTGCATTTTTATTGAAACTCCCAGTTTCATATAATCTTGCATGTAGCGTTCTAAATATTTTAGCGCAAGGAAATACTCTGTTAGGATATCTGTCTTGGTAAACTTCTCGTGCTTCTCCTGAATTTCCATTTGCTAATCCATAAATAAGGTGCATGTCAGCCATTTCATTGTTAGTATAATTATTCATGATGGAATCGCTGCTAATTGACAACTTTAAATTTTACTGTCAATGTCTATGTTGTCAAAGCGACCTTACCTGCATTTAAAGGCCATTATTCATTATCGTATGCAGGTATGCCTATCGCAATTAAATTATTACGGATGGTGAACAAATAACAACCAATAATCCAAACCAAAAATTCTTTTTCAATTTGAAATGAAATATGTGTATGAAAAACCCTACTATCAATGTCAGCTGGTCTCCAATATAGGTGTTCATGATATGCAATAGAGTGGCTTTAATTTTTTTTCTTGAAAACGAAGCTGGATATGAAGAAAATATAGGAGACCAAAAAGTTGTATTTTGAGTTGTTGTAACAATTTCAATCTAGTTAGGGCTAAATGAGCGCCTTAATAGTTCAAATAAATGTACCAAATTTCAACCAAATCGGTTTCAGGATATTCATGATATTTTATAATTACCATTTTTTTTTTCTTTAATTTCAACGCCCTGTATCTCAGAAACGAAGCAACTCCGGACATATGTTAATAGGAACTTTTCTTCCTAAAATGACCTAACCAATCACCACATGCAGTTAGGAAACACCTTTATATAACTCATGTTAGTCTCCCCTTATCAATTTTTTTTTTCAACCACGTATCAATATGTTAGAATGCATTGGAAGAAAATAACATAAATGTTTCTTTTAACAGGCTCACACAAGAAATAAAGCAGAAAATAAAGATCCAACTCTCAAGATGATAAAAATAATGGAATAGCCGTGAGATCAAGAACAAAAAAAAATTGATCATATATTCAGAAGCATTGCCTGGCTAAAATGAATTTTCGGTTGTTTTTGATAAAATATGGACTGGACTGTTTTTATTGTCAAAACGATTCTTCAGTTGTTCCATACTAGATATACAGAAGAATGTCAAATATCTCAAAAACGTCTGCTCAGTCTATCCTTCTCCGCACATGTCTCTCTCCCACTCACTGGCGCCTCTCAACTGCAACTTTTAACGCCACCACGTCACCAGCACCATCTAGTGGTGGTTTTTGTACTTGTGAGCTAGAAGACCCCTTACAGTTCGACTGTTTTATCTTTACCCATGCTTCATCAATTTATGATCGAAGAAATCACACATCCTCTATCGAACATCTCTTTCTAACAACCGCTCTGAGCAAATCATAATTCATTTACATTTGTCTGCTAAGCTAAGAATTATGGTATTGTGATGATGACGCATGGGTAAAGATAGAATAATCGAACTGTACTCAACTACTAAAATATCAAGTTTGATAAATCATTTTAATGAAAATTTCAGTTCAAAAATTATAGATCCCATCCCAAAAACTACTCGTAGCGCGAAACCTTGCCACTTTTCTAAAAAAATCGAGCATCGCCAATTTTTATTTATCTTTTCGGGTAGTACCTTAAAGCCGCCAAAAGTGCCTGATTCGAATCATCTTGTACCAATATCCATGCCCGTACGGCGATGATTATATCGATTGATCGCTATTCTTCTCCTTCTATTAAACATAATTCTCATTGAGAAATTTAGCGAGAGATAGGACATAATTCTACCAGCAAATTTTGCAAAAAAATAACGGATATTCAGTTTGAAAAAGCGTTACTATCATGAAAAATTGGGTGAATAATCACACTAGTAATTTTATTGAGAAATAAACAATTTTTATTGGATATGATAAGTTTTTAGTCGTTGACAATTTGGAAATGAGAACACTGAACAGATTCATCATGTTCAAATCATGACGAAGCAATACATGGAACAAAATAGTTTGTGTGAATTGTTAATTTTATTTCCTCTCCATTTTTTAATCAAGATGAATTTACAATAAACAACGTGACGAAGCAGATTGAAAAATTGTTATTTACGTTTATAAATTGAAAGGCGACGTCGTGTAACATGTTCGGATAAGGATACACTGATTATAATGTTTGGAAATCTGAATCATTTATATGAAGGAATATACAAATATCGGAGTTTTCCAGTAGCAGCAATTATCGAAGATAAATTATTTCAAGCCTAGGGAAAATAAGTGTGTTCTGCACTGTACTTCAACAGAATGTGACCCAATCCTGATTTTCAAGGAATTCAAAATCAAATCATTTACATTTTTACAAAACTCGAATTCACAGTACGCGTATGAAGATATTGAACATAAAATTTTTGACTTTCCGATGAAATTTTCGAAAAATGCTCGTACATGTTGACTGGGATGGTCTACGCAAGTTTTCCTCAGCCTTTCCTTGGAAAAAGTGTGTTTTTATTCAAAAGATCCACCACTATGCACCGATTTCTAAGATCATAAGCTGGGGATGCAAACATTTGTTCTATCCATCAATCGGCCGCACTCTTACGAGCAACCTTCAAAAGTCTCCGAAAGACTTGTGCGAGCTAGGAAAGACAACATGTGATGCTATGCACGGACGAGAATTAAAACCATTCATGATCGTTTAAGTACGTCGGGTACTTATCCAAATCGATGGCCAAAGCACACATTATAGAAACTTACCTAGGAAAAAATTAATTAAATACTTTTTTGTTAATTCAATGACATAAAATACTCGCATTCTTCCCAGGAACAGTCATTAGAAAAAGCAAAGGGTTGGATTTTTACATGTATTTAACAGATTGATGTTTGTGTTTTCTCGTGATATTTCTAGTAATATGTGAACTGTTTAGTCATAATATGTAGTTTTGCCTGCCTGGCACACACCGCGTTTCACATAACGTGTAGGCCTGCCTTAAATAGAAGAGAACTAAAATAAAAATCTCCTTAAGTTCAGGGTGGAAAAGCATAAGCCAAAGACTGCATAGCTAGTGGATAGACTAGTTGTCATTTATGGAAAATCTTGATTCCTCATGTTAGCTATATGACTGCAATCATCCCGTATAACGGTGTAACACAGAGTATGAGTGTACGAACGTTACACAAAGGATGACATGATGTATTGCTGTGAGGGGTTTGGATTCATTCGATGCTAATATATTGTCAGTGTGATTGATGATTGTAATTGTCGAATATATTGGTGTCAGTACGCGAGTGTTGTTATTTAGTGCCCAGGGTCCTAACACTCAGAATCTGGTACCTCTTGTACCACACAAATTGCAGACAGAAACAAGAAGCAGACCGGAAAGGCTGCCAAAAATGATTGGTAATCTGCAATAACAGAGCACCCACACAGCACATGTACGTACAATGGATGAACAATGGACGTTCAATATGGAAGTTCAAGACATCCAGTGGATGTCCAGAATTAGTACAATGGACATCCAATGAACGTTCAATGGACGTCCAGGACACCACTATGGACGTATAATTAAAGTCCATAAAACTTCCAATGGATGTACATTGTACGTATTTTGGGCGTCCATTGTATGTCCATATTTTGTGAAATGGATGTACAGAATATATCCAAATAACAACCACTGTGGATATTTTTTGGACATCCAGTGTACCTCCATTCAATATCCAAAATTAATCCAGAAATTATCGATTATACAAGGTGTTCTGCAAATAATTGGCAGTACTTAGGTAGATATTATAAAAGTAAAAATTATATAATTTCCCATATGAACATTATTTGTAATTGAATTGATAATTACAAAATCTTCTTACTGGAGTTATCACTAAAATACGGTGAAACAATAATTGAAAGGGAAGAAGCACTTGGTGTCAACTTTTTACCCATACCATTACCATTGTATATTAGCCTGAACTGAACTGAAACACAAAACACAACACTGCAGTCATATCTAACCTCACATATTCTTCTTCTGCTTCAGCTGATTATTCTTTTATCGTCACCAATCGGTATTTTGGTTCTGTGTCATCGATCATTATTTTATTACACCAAAGAATATCTAGAATTACCAATATTCAAAATCCATAACTATTTAATGCATTTGCATGAATTGAACGTCCAATGTTTACGATTGGACGTCCAATGGATGTTTACGACTGGACTTTCAAGTAATGTCCACTTAATGTCCTCTCAATGTCCAGATATTGTCTGACAAAGTGCGTTTTATCTAAGTATTACATTTCCATTAGGGATGAAGACAAAATAGCATAAACAGGATAATTATTCATATGTATCAAAAATTAATTTTTTTTGTACATCATATGTACGTACAATGGATGTACATTTTCGAATATCCACTGTACATCCGTTTCCTGTACGTACAATGGATGTCCATTAAACATCCATGGACGTTTGGACTAGAGCTGGACGTAAAACGGACATCCATTGGATGTCGTGTGCTGTGTGGGCAGCTCCCAACCAAAGACAAAAATATTGCTCGGTCCTCTTGTCGGCGGAGCTAGGAGGAGGGGAGGAGACCAAAAGCCTCTCCCAAACCACCGACAAAATGAGCGAAAAGCTCAACTACCTTTTAATAAACCCCCAACATTCAAAGGAGGTCTGTGCGGGTAGAGGACGGCTATTATTATTATTTGCCGTGGCGCTCCGGAGTGACTTACTAATTTTGATGGCGTATTCACTTTTAAGCTGTAGGAAAACCCGAAAAACTTACAGCACTACCTTGGGTCATCGGTACAAACTCCAAGCAAGCACCTTACGTCGGGATTGGCATCTAGACAAATTACATTGCCTAACTATGAAATATGGAAAAAAATTCCCATTCCCAGGATTCCAACCTGGCCAAATGCAAGCGGAAGTTTCAAAGGCCGGCATCTAACCGCCTCGCTACCGATAGCAACCATAATTGAAGGCAATTCACACATAGGGGCACTTCAAGAGCCCTGGATGAATGGAGGACGGATACAAAGACTCAACATCAAATCGTGTAAGTCACTTTATTGCACTTCTCACGAAAAACCACGAGGAGCTTCATTGCTCGCACTTAATATTAACTTTATTCCTGTTCCAGAGTACATCAATGGAGATTTGGCAAGTGCGAACTGAAGCAGTCAAGAGGTAGGTCGTCATCGCCTCGGTCTAATTCCCAGAGGACTCGCCAACACACCCCTCACCAGAGGAAGTCAAAAGCCTCATCAGATGGTGTTAAAAAGGTAACAGCCACTACATTCTGTGCTACGATGCGAACGCCCATCACCTGACATGGGGAAGCACAGATACCAATGCACGGAGTACCTTTAAGAATATTTGTCGGCCACCAATATCGACATTATCATTAGAGGAAAAAATCTACCTTCAAAAATGCGATCAGCAAAGAGGTTCTTGACCTAACCCTTGCTGATCCATTCATAACTAATTATATTCACAACTGGCCAGACCAGAATTAACCAACTGAGATGTTTACCAAGAACATCTCGGGGACATGGAGCACCACAAAGCATATGAATTCAGCTGTCCTGAAAAACAAAAGGCAACACTAGAGACGTGCCCTGGTGAAATAAGGAATTAGAAAAACTTCGAACAGAAGTCAAAAGACTTCTCAATAGAGCTGAGAGTCTGCGATATTGGAAAGACTACAAAACAGCTATTTCTGATTACAATGAAGAACTCAGAAAATCGAAGAGGAGAATACGAATACAAATGTACGAGGGGATCACACAAGGAAAGGTGAGGTGTACTCTTGCATATGCACTTTCCTGATTCTAGAAGGACATGGACAATGAGTAGTAAAGTGCTGGTTGTCCACAAACCCAATAAAGCCAGTAGAAGCCTAGCTGGGAAAATCTTCCAAACCAAAAAATAAATTGGGCTATCAATGGTTTTGAACCATTCAAGTCACCAGGAATGGATGAAATATTTCCAGCCTTAATGCAACAGAGTCTTGAAATAATAGATCCCTTCCTGTGAAGGCTATACAATGTCAACCTTATCTTCGACTATATAGCGCAGATCTGGAGAGAGGCAATGTTGACGTTTGTACCAATGACTGAAAGACACCCAATGTACGAACCAAAGTCTTACTACCCCATCAGTCTCATCTATTTCCTCCTTAAAGCAATGGAGAAAATGATAGACTCAGAAGCAGGTAAATCCACGATTAATGCTCCACAATACCTGATTGAAAGCATTCAAGAGATATACGTGGCAAATAAATGGCTTTTTGTGCCTTCATCGACAGGGTGTATTCGATAACACCTCACATGCCTCCATAACCAGATCACCAGAGAAGAGGAATATCAATGCCTCATTAATCAGATAGATACAAGCAATTCTGGAAAGCAGCATCATTGAAGGGACCCTGGGGAAGGAGACAGTCAGGATGACAGCGGAAAAAGGTTGCCCTCAAGGGACAGTTTTATCGCCTTCACTGTGGTCACTAGTTGTCGACGACCTGCTAGTGAAACAACTAGAATCTGGGTTCATGACTCAGCTCTAGAGGCAATGGTGAACCTTCTGCCATTGCACCCATGTGTAATGAAAGAAGCCGCAAATAGTGCGTTCAGACTGTAACAGACAAAAAACTTAAAAGCAGGAAATCTGATCGGACACTTAAAGATTTTGGAACACCAGAAGCCACGTATAAACCAACAGATATCATGCCGATCAGGTACGACTTCGAAGTTCATCTTGAAGTGGTCATAAACAACTACCAGATTCACACAGGTAATAGATGCTATACAGATTTGTTTCCAGGAATGCCTTGAAATGGGCATCCGAAGGCCAAGTAGCACTAAAAGCTCTGAAGTCACACACTTGTAAGTCTAAGCTGACTGACTGAAATTAACCCTGAGACAACTGGCAAAAAACAATCAGAGATAACCCTGATGTGGATGCCAGATCACAAGGGCATCAAACACAATGAGGAAGCCCACCTAAAAGAAGAGTTTCCACGCTGAGAATTCGATTAACTGAAATCTCACTGAAATAAAGTGTCAGGACAAAGACAAGCGAAAAGGCTAGTGAGCCTATCGCCGAAAAAAGCTGAGAGAACATTTATCTCCATGTCTTCAGAAACAATATTATGCCCAGTACCAACATCAGGCTTCTTCTGGACTGCTCTTCAAGACGCTTGAAATAATTTCGAGCCGGACATTGTCGTTCGTGGTATCTTTCCGACTATATGTGTTAAGCAACAACTGGATTTTGCCGACATTCCCCATACACTGATAGAATATCCACTTTTTCGTTTCTGTTATAAACTGGTGGCATTCTTAACTTATTTCTATTATTAATCCGATCAATTCAATAATGTATTCAGTGACTTACTGACAATTACAGATTATCGAAACTTTAAATTGTGTTCCATAGCCACCTTGATAAATTATTGTTATTGAACCGAGAAGATACTTAAACTTGTCTAAACTCCATTATCGTGTTCGTATTGGTAATACAGAAAAAAGTTAATATGGATTGATACCCCATCGATGGTATTTTCGAATGACGTCAGAGTACCATTATGGTACCATTTGAGTAAAAAAGGGTTTTGGTTTACTTTGTTGGCATGTATTTCGAACCACGATATTTTTTAAATCGAAATTACGATAGTGTAGCATTATATTGATTATTTGGAATAATTTTAGGGAGTTCATGGCTCTCTACATCGAAAACTAAAATGTGTGTTCTGACGAATGAAACATCAACTATGAGATATCATTGGACTCAGAAAATCATGCAAAAATGTAATAATATACAGGGTGGTCCATTCGAAAATCGAAAGTTGATGTCATTTCCGAAAAAACCAGAAGTTGGATGTAAAAAAGTGCCCTATAGTGAGTATATTTAATGTTCCAAACAATGGAGAAAAGGGCGTGTATCATGAGTCTGTGTCACACGGAATATATGATATTGTATTTCATTCCTTTGTTAAGAAACTATTGCTTTTACGGAAACAACACAGGAGTCGGAAAAGTTTTGCAATACACCTTTTTCTTTTCAACGAATATTTCTGAATTGTGAAATTTTGTGTTGAAAAAATATTAATATGTAGCCTTTTTATTGGTTAAACACGTCCACAAAATTCTATTTCTGTAAACAAAATTTGATCCATTTTTGGAAACGTGTAACTTTTCAAGGACAGATCTTTTGTTTACACGAAAGACCCCCTTTCATTTTCGACAAGAAATCACTCCTTGAAAACTTTCGCATTCCTTTGGAAACACCCTGTAAGTAAACATAGAAATGGTTTGTACAAACACCATATAGAAAATAAGAAATTCTCCCAGCTTACGGTCCCATTATTTTTTTACCGCAGTAGGTTCTCTAGGAAACAAATTTTTATAGTCTAACAAATATTTTGTTGTTAAAGCACATTATTGGATACAATCTGGTAAGTTATTATGGCAGACCAACCCTTCGTGGTGGAGGCAGTGCTATATGGGCTAGGAAAGATATTGACACAGAGCCCATTGATGTAAGCGAACTCAATATAGAACAGGACTTTGAGGCATGTTGCGTGAAATGGGTGTTAGGTCGAATAAAGCACGTAATCATCAATATATATATAGATCACCGACAGGCAACTTCGAGAGATTTATTGACAGATTGGAGGCGATATTGAATATCTGCTTCTCAGTTGATGCATATATCTGGGTTACTGGAGACTTCAATATGAATTTTAATACTTCCACTCTGGAAGTAAATAAAGTTGTGAATGTTATGTCACAGTTCGGACTCAATGAATTAGTCTTTGAGAACACCAGAATCACAGCGGTCAGTAGTACTCGAATTGACAACATTTTCGGGAATGTAGATGCGGAGGTGCTCCTAAATGACACTTTCCTCTCAGATCATAGGTCGATGAGGGTATTGATCAGCGCAAAAATAATACACCAAACAAATGAGGTTGCACATATAAATAGTAGACTCTTTAATGAAAGAAATAAGTTGAAATTCTCAGATTATTTAAAAGTTGAAACTTGGATTGAAATCTACCGAACTAATGATGTTGAAGTAATGTTTGATTAATTCTTTGATAAATTTTCACAAATTTTTGATCTGTGCTTTCCACTAACTTCCAGGAAACATAATAGTTATAACAAAAGGGGTTGGGTGACAGATGAATTAAAAGAATCAAGTAGAAAGCTGAAAGATCTCCATGTTCTACAAAGACAACATGTCGAACTGAGAACACTTTACAAAACTATGGAAAGAAAACACAAAAATCTGGTCGAAGGGTGCAAAAAACATTATTTCAGCAACTTAGTCCAAATATCAGAAAACAAAAATAAAACATCATGGAAAATAATCAACTCACTGAGAAATAAAGAAATGAAAAAATCCAATATGAAAATTATACACAACTCTGAAGAAATGACAGATCCCGTTTTAGTTGCAAATACTTTCAACAACTTTTTCATAGAAGCCCCCAAAAAAATCATAGAATTTATCACCATAAATAACAATTTCAATTTCACTGGTAAAAGTAATCCAAACTCAATTATTCTTATGTCGTTCACGGATGACGAGATGGCAACAGTTATAAAAAAACTAAAAAATAAAATATCAACTGGTCCCGATTGAATTCCCACCAACATTGTGAGAGAGTATGGCAAAGAATTGGCTAGGCCTCGTGCGCACATATAAAATCAGTCCTTTGTATCTGGAATTTTTCCCAGCCACATGAAGTCAGCGAAAATTACTCCAATATATAAAAAAAAGAGAAATCATGTATTGAAAATTATAGACCAGTATCTGGAATATCTGCCTTTGCTAAAGTTTTTGAGTACTGTATGCTTGATGGGCTCACTAGCTTCATTGACAGGTATAAATTAGTACCGAATGAGCAGCATGGTTTCAGAAAAGGAAAATCCACTACAACAGCGACACTCGAGTTTTACGATAATATACTCAATGGAATCGACAATGGCCGGTCACCAATAGGTGTATTCTGTGATCTTAGTCGAGCATTTGACTGTGTGCCTCATGAAGCTTTGCTCAAAAAGCTGTGGCTATGTGGCATCAGAGGCCCAGCTTTAAAATGGTTCAGATCGTACCTACTGAACAGATATCAGTTTGTACAGTTACTTCACAATGAAGCAGATGGGTCAGTCAGCAAACATTGCTCAGAAAGAGCAGTGGTGGAAGTAGGCGTCCCTCAGGGAACTGTTCTGGCTCCTACTCTCTTTTCATTATATATTGCAGACCTGGTGGAGTATCTGCCAGGATATAATATAACACTATACGCAGATGACTCTGCATTTTTAGTTGATAGCAAATGCTGTGAAGCTAATGAAGAGGACTGCAATTTATTAATGAGAAAACTTCAGGAGTGGTTTTCAGCAAATCAGTTATTTTCAAACACAGATAAAACTGACTACATGATTTCCATACCAGACAGAGAACTACCAACAATTTAGTTTCAATTAAATCTGACACTATGGATATAGACAGAACTGTATCTGTGAAGTTCCTGGGTCTTACTCTGAATGACACATTACAGTGGCAGGAACATACAAATAACATCATTAAAAAGTTAAATACAAAAATCTATCAAATCCGCTGTATCCGAAATGTTGTCGATAGACACTGCTTAAGAGACTTCTACTTTGCTGAAATTCAGTCTACTTTATTGTATGGCATACTATTATGGGGTGCCACTCCAGCAGCACAAGATGTATTCTTAGCTCAAATAAAAGCATTAAGAGCCATAACAAATAAAGGGCAGAGTTTCTCCTGCAAACCAATCTTAGCCGAGTTGAATATCCTTCCACTGATCTGTCTGTATCTGCTCGAAGCTGCCTGTCATATTTACAGGAAAAGAAACACTCTTCCTAAATACCATGACATCCACCCGCATCATACTAGATCAAACAATTTGATATATCCAAGACATAACAATCTCGATCTTGTGTCAAGAGGACCAATGTTCATGGGCATAAAAGTCTACAATGAGTTGCCAGACACCATTAAAAACGAGATTACACACTCTAGATTTCGAAATGCAACCACAACATTTTTAAAAGCTAACCTATTCTATGACTTGACTGAATTTTTCAGTAAATACTAATCTTGATTCTATCAATGTGCATTTTTATATATATGTAAAGCTATCGTGGCTAGTCCTTTTATATCTATGTATAAGAACTATGTTTTATCTATGTACTATCTATTTTTATTTTTTATATTTTGTGTTATGACATGTTCTATATCCAACTGGGTCCTCGAATGAAATAAACGATTCTGATTCTGATTCTGATTCTGATATTCAAATGAAAAATTCAATTTACATAGTACCGCCCGGAACTGACAGTATAGTGCTAAAAGTTATTAGTTCATTCTGAATATAATTCATGCTGATTCACTTGACACCTTCAAAAGTTACGATTGTCTTGAAGTCCATAATCAATATCTCTGGGACGGACTTGAATCACTTGCTGACCAGAATATCTTCAATGGAACATAAATAAATGAACTCACCGCTTCCTTGCTTTCGCTGAGTGAAGAATGTTCAATTTTAATCAAAACACTTGGAACGTATGAAAATACAATACGTCTGTCTACATAATTATTCACGCAGAGCTATCATACTTATCTCCTTTTGAAATGATAATATACTCTTATCATATTCGTGATAACTCGCAATTTTTTGGCAATTAATAGTACAAACAAATTAACAATTTTGCAGACATAAATCATAAATGAATAATTATCTGGTGAATCATAGTTTATGGAAAGTATTTTGAAAATTAAATAGTTACCACCTATAGCTGAAACAAAAATCCTCATTTTTTTTCAAAAAAAAAACAGTGAATTATTTTGTTAATCTATTTGTCAATTTTTTATGCCGGGTATTTAAAATTCTAGGGACACCATTGGGATTTCGGAAACTATAAGAGATTCAAAGATGGTTGAATTGGGGCCAATTTGCGCATTTATGTGACGAACAATATGCTGTTGTAAAAGTTTCGAAGTATTTCCCTAGATATCCGGAAAAAATCAAAATTTTTAAAACCTTTTTCTATTTTTCTCTGGCGTTAGTTGATGAAGGATATCAAAATAAACAGCACATTTACATTCCCATTTTGTCCCCGCTATACGACGGTACTTTCAGATTTATCATCCGACGTTTCGTTTCTTGGCCACCATTATCAACTTAATTTTTTTTAACGGCCTCATATTTTGAAATGATACAAATTGAAATAGATTTTTTCATTCTGATTCAAACGATGTATAGTATGTGATACTGTGTTATGTCACAACTTCGCATAACATTAAAAGAAAGTTTTAGTTGACTTCGATTTCATGAAATAAAACTTGTCAAACTGATTGATTTTATTTTGATTTATTTTTACTTGATTATCTATCACGTTTGCTATTATTATCAAAGTATCAATTACGTAGAATGATTTTTTCATTTACAAGAAACGAGATATAATCTGATTAAACTATAGTTTTAAAAGAACTTTTTTGGAAATATCTGTCTTTAACTACAAATGAACGAACGAAATAACACAACACTAACAGAGGAAAATCTGAAATATCGAAGCAACTGCTCAAAATTTCTGCCTTCTTCCTGAATACATAGACGTGCTCGCTGCACAGAGGAGTATTTGTGGCAAAATTATGGCCAAAAAAATTTTCAATGTGTTTTTAAGTTAAATGGATTACTGTTGACTTTGGTCTTGAAAATACTTAATACCGACACTGTTCAATTATGCTTCTCCTAAGATCCTCAACATTATTGAATTCTTGTTGGCCATAAACCCGATTTTTTAATGTGCCCCACAAAAAAGTGTCAAGTACGGTGAAGTCAGGCGACCTTGCTGGCCATTTCTCATGGCCATTATTTCCAATCTACCTATCTAGGAATCTTGATTTGGGTATTCACATACTGCTCTGGTATCATGTGGAGGAGCAGAGGAGTCTAGATGATCCTCAAAAGAGCATCGGAGAAACTCCAGATTTTTCCATTGAGTGTTCCAATAAAAAATTCAAGGACTAAGGATTTGATCTCCACAAATTCCAGCCCATACGTTCAAACTGAACTTCCTTACTGCTCTAAACTCTCTGCGATTGTTCTGACTCCAGATGGGCACATTATTTCTTTTGAACATACCAAAATTAGTGAAAGTGCTCTCATCCGTCCAAATGACCTTTGAGAGAAATTGGGTAAGATCATTTCTATTCATTAGCCAATTACAGTAGGCCAACCTCCGTTCAGGATCACCTGGGCATAACTTTTGGTAATTATGAATTTTGTAGCGTTTTAGACCATTTCTTCTAAGCTCCCTCCGAACACTTGTTTGTGGTGCACTTGTGTTCAAAGCAACTTCATCTGTTGAAACTGACGGATTCATATTTATCTAAAAAACAGAAATGTTTTTTTTTTATATTTTAGTAAAAAGGTAGAAATTTATTACTGCATTTTGAATATTGTTTCTCGTATTTTCATCATATCGATTTCCAAATTCATTCCTCGTTTTTTTTTAAACTTCCGTACTCGGTAAGGTTTCCATCTAATTTTTTGAACAATGTTCTTGCTGGTTGTATTCTTCCTGGGTATAGTTGGAGATACATCACTGCAGTTCTCTCAGTTTTACTGTCTGATTTATAAAACAGTTTCATCAGATCTCGTTTTTTCTTGGTTTGAAACAACTATTTTACGTTTATTATCACTTTGAAATTGTGACAGCAGGCTTGATTACGTGAGATAATAGCGTAACAATGAATCAACTCATTTGTGAAATATAAAAGGTTGTGACATAACAAAGTATCACATATTAATTATTTATTATCTATTTTAATTCGTAACACTTAAATATGACGCTTGTAAGAAAAAATTAAGTTGATGATGGTGGCCAAGAGATGAAACGTCGGATGGTAAATCTGAAAATACCGTCGTATAGCGGGGACAAAATGGCAAAGTAAATGAGCTGTCCATTTTGATGTCCTTCATCAATTAATGTCAGATAAAAATAAAAATAATTTTTCAAATTTTCGTTTTTTTTTGGAAATCTCCGCATATATTGAAACTTTCTTAACGGCATATAGCTAGTCACATAATTTCCCTCAATTCAACCGTCTTCGTATCTATTATTATAGTTTCCGAAATCCCAATGGTGGCCCCCGACTTTGATTTACCCGATTACACAATTTAAATGAAAATACCGGCAAAAATTTTATTCTTTTAAAAACTGCTCAAGCAAGAGTGACCATGATATAAAAAAGAATAAGGTATAACGTCCGCTTAAATTAATTCTAGTAGATAATATGGAAAAAAAGAAGATGGCAATAATCTGTATACTACTTTTTCATATTCCAAACAAAATTAAAACATCCTCATGCTCTCAATTGTCTTTGACCATGATGTAAAATATCCATCTAGCAATGTAGATGAAACTGAAATTATAAGGTGCCCAAGTTTATTAGGATTTCGGCATCTTATCAGTCTATTCTCAGGCAGCACTTCCTTTATTACTTTTATTATGAAAGATTCAGTATAACCAGACTCCTGTGGATCTCCCTCAAGCATTCTGATTTCACTCTGGCTTTTGCAGGATTGATATTCTTGTTTGAAAAAACTGTTTTAAAATTGTTTTTTCCGTTAACCAGCTGTCATCCCTCTGCGAACGACAGCCCTCAGAAGTCGAAACTTGTGCGAGGTCATACCTTTTAACGTGCGATTCCTAGCAGCATCAAACTCCAGAGCCCGTCTAGGTGAGCCTGACCATACCGTAGTTTTAGATGTTTCATCAGCTGCTCATAGTCCTCCTGTTTTTGGGCGGTGAGGGTTTGTCAAATGACTGTTGCTTCGCCACGTAATGTCAGTGTCGATTCTACTGCTTTTGCCTATATTCTACACGTTTGCTTCAGCCGCAGTTTTAAGTTGTTGGCATAATTTGCCTATCGAGTTTTTCCGTCGAACTGAGTAGGCTTCGACGAAATCTTTCCTGGTTCCGCACTGACCTTGAAACCTTGTATGTCCTCTTGAATTTCATCCAAGTTCCTTCATTTAGCTGATTTTTACCAAGATTCCTCTTTTAAGTTTTCCTACATTCGCCAAACAATTGAATTTTCCACAAGCTTCCTTCTTAAACTCCTCTAAAATTTTCCTGAAAGTCTTTCAAGCCTTCTGAATTTTCTAAAAGTCTCTCTTCCAAAGTCTTCTGAAAGACTCTTGACTTTTGTTAGAGTTCCTCCTTCAAAATCTTCGAGTTTTCTAGAAACTTATCTTCCAGACTCGCAGAATTTTGTCAGACAAACTTTCCTCGAAAACATTTCGATTTTAGTGTCTTCAACCGAGATATATATTGCACACAAAAAGTTTATCAGTTTGTTTTCCCGTGATGCGCAAAACTGTCCACTTCGCGAATACTTTAACGGGTCACTAGTTTCTTTTTGCAAAAAAGTCTCTTAGTTTTTTAACAAGGAGACTGTTAACTGTGCGAACACATATTTATTTAAAAAATCCTCTTTCTGACACCACTGCATCGAAAATGCACTTAACTGTAATCTACCAATTTATTTTGACTCGTTAACTATAACTTCTAATTTATTCCGGCAAAATACAGTCACTATAATGATAATAATAATACTCCCTCTTGAACACTCATAGAGTGTACTCAAAAGCATAGCCTGTGCGGGTAGAGGACGGCTATTATTATTATACAGGAGGTTAGGTCCAAAAATAATAATAGATTAGATTTCCTCGAAGATTTACATATAAGTAAATACTCAAGTCAATTTAAACAGAGCTCATGTACCCCTTCATAAGCGTTTGAAATAATAATATCTTTAAACTTTTTCAAATTAATTCTTTTCAGTTCAAACATTTTTCAATTTTTCATTAATTCTTTCTCTCTGATGATATTACTTGAACCTATTTAGCAGTTTATCCATTCTCTCCGGCCTTTTCAATTCTGAGAACACGAACTTAATTTTCACCTTTTGGTTTTTTATTGGTAACTATGTAGTTGTGTACAACTTCTAACTTTGATCAGCGGGTATAATGTGATGAGTTCTCATTAGACTTTTTCTCATTCCCTTAGCTTTCCTTGTTGGGGTTGGATAGAACTGCATAGAGGCCTCATATTGATCAACTGCTTGAAGGTTTCTTCATTTCTTCACGTTTGTGCTACCCAAATTGCCTAATCTTGGACTAAGATAGTTCTCATTAGACTTTTCACATGTCCTTAAGCCCAATTCTGGGTGCTCAAACATTGGAGCTAACTCACTTAACTTGGGTCACCTCTTAGGTTCAGTTTGTCTTCACAATATGCAGGTATATTGAGTGAAGTTCTCATTAGACTTCTCCTCAGTGTCTCAGCAATACTTGGTTGAGGATGGACAGAGCCATAGAGAACCCCCCTCCCTACTTCCTTTCTGATTATTTCTCACTCATTACTAAATTTGATAATTTATTCTTTTCTACTAGGTGCTCTCCTCTTCGAATCACCAAAATTGCCTCTTCTGGGAATGAGAAAGTTCTCATTAGACTTCTTCCCAGAAAATCTTGATAGAGTTTTCTCTGGTAGTGTATTTCTGGAAAACGAAAGGTTCCCATTAGACTGATCCTTTTCAGATCTACGTTCCTTTTTGAACTCATGTCTGGATTAGTTCATTTTCTATTTGTGTTCTGTCATTCTATGTCACATATGTCAGTGGTCACTGTCACTTGTCAATAGTGTCATTGGCACACTTTGTCAATTTAAGTTTCATTTCCACTTCCGCTTCAACATTCAGACAGATTTGTAGGTAGTATCCCATATCTTTATCTTTAATAATCCTTGAACAGGATGAACATTTTTCAATTTTAAATATGTTTTATATTTTGTAACATTTTAATTTGGTCCATGGACATGATGTTTTTATATGGCTTCTTGTACTCCTGACGAGTAAGTAACCTCACTTTCATAACTTTCAAATTTCAAAAATATTCATTTTATCAAATTCAATTTCAATCATTACTTACTTGCAGGTACGCATTGATGATGAATTAACAGTCGAAAGCGCTCTGCAATAATTTTTAAAATGAAAATATTTTGCACGAAATACAAATTTTCTTCCTTCAAGTATTATTATTATTAGCCCTGGCGCTCCGGGGCGACTTACTGATTTTAGGTGGCGTATTCACTTTTCAGCTGTAGGAGAACCCGGAAAACCTATAGCACCTCCCCGGGTGGTCGGCGAGAACTCCAAGCAAGCATCAGACGTCGGGATTGGCATCTAGACAACTTACATTGCCTATCGACTCCTATGAAATTGGGAAAATTTTTCTCGTTTTCCAGGATTGGAACCTGGCCGAAAGCAAGCGGATATTTAGAATGCCGGCATCTAACTAACCGCTTAGCTACCGACTCACTATGCTATTCAAATATTTAATCAGAATAGTTGATTTAGAGGGAATTCGGTCGGGATGTTGAAGAAAACCAAATTTTGAATTGTTGACGTTTCGAAACTATATTGTTTCATCTTCAGGATTCTGAAGTATAGGAACAAAAACATTTATATTAAAATGGAATTCGTAAATAGAGGTAAAAAAATGAATTATGTGGGATTACAATCTTAAAAAAAACTAACAATGACGTATGTCAATGCATTTCAGAATCCGCAGCTCTCTAACTATGTCAAGAGGAAGATTACTTTAGTGGTGAATATTTCAACTTTATTCCTTGATTTCCTGAAAATTCATAACCGGAGAAAAATCAGTTCGTTATAGATGATCACAAAATAGCTCAGAGTTGGGATACCGAAATATGTGATTGGATGGGGTTTTGAGTTTCATAAATTCGCAATAAGACCATGATCAGATATTATAGAACAATCATCAACTATGCTCATCTCGTCTGTCGATAATGTCGAGCAGTGTATTTGAAGTAGCCATTCATCGCGTTGATTCTTCAATTATTTATTGTAGATTATACATGTCAAATATATTATTAATCTTTCTCATATTATGACTGGCAAAATTAAAAATATCAATGTTCCAATCCTGTACAGATAATTTGATCAAATATAGGTGCGACTGCACTAAGATAATTATCGAAGTCATCCAAAAAGCCATCCACAGCCTTATCAGGGGGTCTATACAAACAATTCAGTGCGACATTTTTTTATGCAGCGATATGGAGTCGCCGATATGAATGTTCTTATGGACAGTGTTTTTTGTTTTGGATGTAAAAAGCCAAAAGCCTTGCTTCTTACTTCTATTGCGTCGAGAAATATTATACTCACCAAGTAACATGATTAGGTACCAAGGAAAAGTAGTCTGATCCATGATTTGGTTACAGTTAACACATCAAATTTATTGTGAACAGCATTTTTCAACATGGTAACCTATCACTAATTATTCAATCTATCAATAAATATAATATTAATCATTCAGCACTTACAAAAACATAGAAAGATCTATAAGATGATATAAAACAAAAAAGTACCCAGTAGACACAAGCATTCAAGAAAAACAACATTAAAATGCAAAATTCGAAGAATCTCGAAATAACTGACCTGCAGTATTTGGTTTATTGTTACGAGTGATTATCTGCAACGTCTCATCGTCCACAAAAAGTAGAGTTATTTCAGTTTATGCTCTTCTTCACTTCTCCACCTTTGAAACAGGGGTCTGGGATTGAGTGCTACTATAAATATCAAAGTCGTGATTGAAATCTTCAACACTATAATATCATAATAATTTGATTATACAGCAGCTTCAGATCGTCTCTATCAGGTTACTTGGTCTTGTGTATAATCCCATTCACTTGAGCTTGGTTCAGTTATATATGATTGTTTGCTTACTCAAGTAGCTCCGTTATTCACTTTTGATGTGAGTTATTTCATCGAGGGTTTTTATTTTATCAAATAAAACTTTTATTTTGAACGAGAACTTGATGCTTTGAGAATTGACGAGAGCAAATAACATGATACAAATTATTTCTGAATAAATTCGGGTCCACTATGAAATTTAGTTTACACCAATGTGCATATTTTTATACCATTCCTTGTCATTTTCATTTTTCCAAAACGAATTCGGTGACAAAGTCATATATAGGAGAGACATCATGATATAAATAGGTACTCGACAAACTTTTTCGATCACCATTCCAAGAAGTAGCTAGGAAATTTTGAAACGAAGTTGTTACCTTCATTTATCCCTGCTATGGAGGGAGCTGAAGTGGGGTAACAAAAAGATGTTGGACGAGAAAAATGTCCGGTTAGTTCAGGGGTAGATTGGGCGAGGAATAATACAGCCAAATATATATAGTAAAATATATACTGTAATATAAATAGGTTGAGTGTAAGAGCAGTCAATGACTGAACTCCACCTTAAATAAAGACACTTTATTATTATTATTATTATTATTATAACCTTTCATCCCTCCTTCGTGAGTTATAGCGTGTCTTACTACGCTCATAGGCCTGTAGTAAACGCTTAGACACGTCTTCAACATTTTTTTTGAAGGCTTCTGATCGAGCCTCGGCCTTAAATTCTCCTGGACCAACTGTACTCGTCATAGGATGCTGGTCTTGTCCTGATAACAGAATATCACGACCAAATACAACAAAATTTGGTGATAGTTGTGTAGTTTCGTGCCTTGCTGATCTCATCGCACATGCAACTTCCGGCAAGTTATTTCGTTCAAAATACGCAGTTTTGGTCGTGCCTATTGCTCCGCCTCTCCGGATATTAATGCACATTGTTTGAACACTGGTTTTCACAGTTCCATTCCTTCTCGCGTAGGTAATATTCCGAATATCACTTCATTCGTGACAAAATAACCTGTGTTGTGCTCGAAGATTCTGCATGAACTTGAGATCGGGTAAGTTAGTGGAAAAAACCTCTACGATGCCTGACAACAACGAAGTGCCTGTTCAACAAATCCTCATGACAACAGAGATGCTGCAAAGTCTCATACAGGGTATGCAAAATATACAGAGTCAACCTAATAGAGAGCAGAATGTAATTAATAATATTGCCAATTTTTCCGCATGCAAATCTCGCTTTGATGGAAGTCCAAATATGGATGTGGAAGCTTTCATTGACTCAATCTCGACATATAAAGACTGTCTTAGTATATCGGATGCACATGCAGTCAAAGGGTTGAGCATGTTATTATTCAACGATGCTGCCACATGGTGGCAGGGCATAAAATCGTCAGTTAGTACATTTGCCGAAGCCGTGGATGCTTTACGTCACGCATATGGTTTCTCAAAGCCAGCACACCAGATATACAGGGAACTTTTCTCCAGTGATCAAGGTGATGAAAAAACAGACATTTTCATTAGCAAAAAACGTGCGCTGTTGTCTCGCTTATCCGGAAGCTCGTCAATATCTGAACATGCTCAGTTAGATATGGTTTATGGGTTGCTAAATCTGCGTATCAAAGACAAAGTATCGCGTGACAAAGCTAAAACGTTCAAAGAACTCATAGAAGCTGCTTGTACTGCTGAACAGTCGTTGTTTGAAAACAATCTTTCGCAAAAAACAAACGCGCAAACTTCTCAAGTCGCGACTGGTTCCACAATCCGAAAATCAAAAATCCAATGCTCTTTCTGTAGAAACTACGGACATCTAAAGGACGAATGCCGAAAGTTAGCTTTGCGAACGAACTCAGATAATAAAAATAAAACGAATTTGACTTCTAATAGTTCATCTCATGCCAGTACATCTAATGACGGCAAAACTGTGGTATGCTACGGCTGTAGGACACCTGGCTACGTAAGAAGCAACTGTCCAAAGTGTTCTAAACCCCCAGAAACACCACGTTCATCTGTTTCAACATCAGCTGAGTTTATGTGTAACTCAATCTCGTTGACCTCCAATAAAAGGCGACCTTTAATTATGGTCAACACTGGAGGTCACCAAGGTTTAACATATCTTGACTCCGGTGCACAATCTAGTATCGCTGGAGCAAAACTACGAGACATTTTATTACAAGATGGAGTTTCTTTCTCTTCGAAGGTCATGGAAATGACCCTCGCCGATGGTAATACGACTACTGTCGCCGTGGAAATATTTGAAGTCAACCTAATTCTTGAAAATAGGAAACATTCCGTAACTCTTATATCTGTTCCTAACCACACCAGCAGCAGGACACTTTTGGGTTCTGACTTTTTCAAAACAGCAAACGTTGTTCTTGATGTTCCACGTGGTTCATGGTTCTATGGAGATGCTCCCGACATGCCTTACAGTTTCGTCGACAAACCGGAAAACAAGTATGCACATTGAATGCTGTCGATGTGATCGAAGTCAAGCTTAGGGAAAATGAAGGCGCTAGCCTATGCGATGAAGAAAGAGGAGTACTCGACGATCTTCTGAGGAAAAATCAAGATATTTTCAAAACAAGTACTGAGCCTACCCCTTTTGCTGAACATACCATTTGTCTCACGGATGACACCCCTATCTCTGTCCCTCGTTATCGTCTATCAGAATCGGAAAAACAACTTCTTCAAAAAGAAATTGATAAACTCTTATCACTGGGTATAATAGAGGAGTGTGAATCTCCTTACGCAGCTCCGGTATCCCCTCCCTCGTATAGACGATATCCTCCAAGCCACTTCATCAAGATCTCACGATGAGATTTTGATAAAGAAACTCGGGGTTTGATAGTCCTGAGAGGAATCTGAATCATCCTTGAAATGTCACTCATCGGAAAAGAGATCTGGGACAATAGCCATCTTCAGCCAAAAGTCCATCCCAAGGATAAGGCAGTGGGGTAGAGAAGGGACTATCAAAACCTCTATAATCTTGACCCGGTCACGTAACTGAAAAAGAAGACTTACAGATCCCAAAACCTCACAATTTTGACCATTCGCCACGGTGCACACGGACACAGAAGAAGACTTCATAGCACATGGATGCTTCAAAATACTCTCCACTATCTAACAAACCTAAGAATTCCCTGCCAAAAAGCTCAACTCTCAAATATGAACGGACATCATCTTTAGCATGAGCAATTACAAAATCTAATAAAATTTTATTTTCAACAACATACTTGGTGAGTCAGCCGGTATGTTTGAGTTAGAGACAACTAGTTGGCTACCTAGCGTCTCGTTTGGGCGTTTTTTGGTCTACATGTAGGACAAGAGGAAGCGATGGCATTCTCTTGACCGCAACGGAAACAGAAAATCTGTCTAGGTTTGGTACATTTTTAAAAACTATGTCCAACTTCTCGATATTTCCAGCAAAGTGGTTGACTGTTTTGCACATAAGGAATTGGGGTAGCATTCAAAGAAGTAACTTCAAAACTATTACATAACATCGATTGTCACTATCAGGGCCTTAACTGACACGAGATGAGATAGCAGAGACAGGCTGAGAAATATTTTGTTTTCGGTAGGCAAGTTCAGGTTCCACGAGGGATCGGTAATTCGTTGGAGGTGGTACAAATTGTGGAACCCGTAGTTTGGTTCAATTGCTCGATAACCCTAGCCAAACCCACTAATTCAGAAACGGTACTAATGTGTTGAAGAGATAATGGAGTTTGCAAATATGGCAATAAATTTCGCCTAATCAACGCAACTCGAGAAGTTTCTGATGGTCGTTCGTGTCCTAATTTATTGAACAAGCTTTCCGTTGCAGCCACATAACACACTATTTTCCCTAGCTCCTTACGTTCGTCTTCTTATCTCTCCCCAAAGGCGATTAGTAATCGTATGGCATGAATGCCTCTTTCAATTTATAAACCAACTCATCCCAAGAAGTAAATGTATGAGTCCTAAACCACATCAACGCATCTTTTGTGAAGAGCTCAGGAGCGTAACGTAAAAGCTGTACTTTAGAGGTGCCCCGAGAAACTCTAATTTCCTCAATATGCTCTAAGAACACTAGTGTCACCATCATACTTGATGTTCCATTTCCCTACCTCGAGATATCGATAACCAGAATCATGCGAAAAATATTGCGTGTGCGAAGGAGGGTTCTGTATTTCTTCTTCACGTAAAGTTGATTGTAGGTTATGCCTAGACTGCCCTGCGGTAAAGGATCTTCAAACCTAACTCCGCATAATCGTTGTTCAAAAGATCTGTTTCCAGATGAGCACTCATCAGAAAACTACTTGGAGTATTCCTATTCAGATTCTCACCCCTACTAGAACTACTAATGGCCGGAACCGGTTTTCAGAAATTAGAGAGGTTATAGCGTAGCGAAACACCGGTTGATCTATTCTCTCAGAGATGGCGTAGCTTGCGGTTAATATACTTAAATAAATTCTCATGTCTCCATTAAATTTTTTCTCATTTCTGTCTCACCACCTGATAATACTTAAATGAAAGGCTCACATTAAAATTTATCGCCAGTATTAGGTATCACGAAAATAATATGATTCCGCCTTCAAATGGTTTGAATAAATCGAGGAAGGAACAAACAAATGAACGATCAATGAGTCCAAACCAGACGATTCGATTTGTTCAACTAGAAGTTAGCACCACCTAAGAGCTAACAGAGCAAGTTTCTACCAGACTGGTATATTATACGCAAAAATTTCTGCTAGATTTCGATTCTGACCGTTTTCAGTCTGACACATTTTGTTTCCAAGGATTTTATGTTACTACAGATTAATTTTCAGATAATTTGTTGGATTAACGTTTTTAGATACGATTATATGTTGTTTTGATGGAATTACATTTCTATTTTTTTTTCTATGGCCCACCGAAACGAATGGAAATGGAACAGAATTATAAAATAAATTGGGATTATTTGCTGAAAATCATATCACCTGAAACGAATCAAACTCTCATCATCACAGCCCCACGTTGGGCACCAAATTGTTACCTTCATTTATCCCTGCTATGGAGGGAGCTAAAGTGGGGTAAGAAAAAGATGTTGGACGGGTAAAAAGTCCTGTTAGTTCAGGGATTGATTGGGCGTGGAATAATACAGCCAAATCAGGTGAAGCTGGTGATATAATTGTTTCTATGAGGAGAGAGTTTCTTTATACAGAACAGGTATCACTATCTTTTGGAAAATACATGCAGAAGCAGTTGGTCAGTTAGGTGCTCAAGCTTAGCTACGATACAGTATACTTTCATCTGCCCGAATGTATATATACATAAGTGGAGTTCAAAGAGTAGGTCTCGTTATTTAGTCCGTTTTCCCTCCTATTTTCGGACAATGTTCGTATCGCCAGGAGCTGAAGAATCAATAACGAAAATGGTCTTACTTTGATGGTCGAGGAGTACTACATCAGGCTCATTGGCTTGTATTTCCCTGGCGGTGGGGAATGAGTAGTTCCAATAGATTCGGCACTTCTCCAAAACAAACTCAATATCCCCCAGAGCATAAGGCAACACCAGTGTCTCGCCTATACCGTACGAGTGTCGTAGGTGGTAGTACATCACTCGTAGGTCCGCGTTATGCCTGTGGATAAAGGCTGAGACCGCATAATCTGGACAAGCTGACAGCAAATGCATTATGGTCTCAGCTGCCTTACGACACGCTTTGCATCTAGTGTCAGGTACCTCTACACCCATCACGCGACTACGGTAGACAAGGGTGTTGAAGAAGGGTTTCCGACTTCAGCCCACTTGACCTGAGGAAAGCGAAGGTGAGGTTTTTGGATAAGCCAAGGTCTTCAATGTTCTTGAAGAAGAAAGACATCATGCATTGGCTTATCCTTATGTAGCTGTAGGAGCCTCTCACACTCCGCAGCTTTCACGTGAGATTTTTGCTTAAACGGTTCCAACTCGGTGACAGAGTTTGGGTTCGTCCGTTCATTGTCGAATACGAGACCGAGTTCATCGGCTGCACGGGTTGCTGCCTTGAAAATAAATGCTCCATGAGCAAAAAAGGAGATCTGAACTCCTGAAGACTTTACATTCTGTCATGTAGACACTCAAAAGTCCACGGCCTCCCTGTTGTCTGGGGAAGTATGACAGTGGAGCAGACGATTTAGGGTGCAAGCTCCTATGAAGATGCATCATTTTGCGAGTTTTTACGTGGAGTTGTCGCAGCTCTTCCTGAGTCTATTTCATTACTCCAAAGGAGTAAAGTAGAATCGGAACGGCAAGCATATTAGTTGCAGCAACTTTGTTCTTCTTGGACAGCTCTGATGACCAGATCTATCGGAGTTTGTGCTGATACTTGCCGCGGAGAGAGCTTTTAACAGTAGCTACCTCTTGGGTGTGGTGTTGTTCCACCCCTAGGTATATATCTCTCCGTCATCCAGATGTTGTGGGATGCTTCCATCCACGAGCTGAACATCCTCTCCGCATTCCTCGCATCGTCCTCTTTTGAGATGAACCGTGGCACATTTGTCGATACCAAACTCCATGCCGATAGTATGCGTGTACTCTTGCACCACCCTTAAGGACTTTCTCCCCAAGAAGGTCGTTTTCTCCGGAGGCATAAAGTTTGAGGTCATCCATGTAAAACAGATGGGTAACCTTATGCCTCCGGTTGCTGAGGGTGCCGCAGCTGTATCCGCGAGTTTTTCGTAGCGCAACGGTCAATGGCAGTAGTGAGGGCTAAAGGAGTCTCCTTGAAACACGCCCCTTCTAAAGATAACCTGCTTTGTTTGGACTCTGACTTGAACAGATGAAGCGAGTCCTCCAGAGCGGCATCAGCTGTTCAATTTGATTGGGTACCGCAAGGCATCTCAGCAAATGCATGATGAGCTCATGCGGTGTTGTATCAAATGCCTTGCGATAATCGATCCAGGCGATGAAAGGTTACGCTTATACTGCACGGAGTCCTGCATGCATCTGTCGATTAGCAGGTTCTCTTTGCAGCCAGCGACCCTCTTCTTTGACCCTCCTTGCTTATATATCCGTTCATACACCGGCTCAACTGCGGAGTATTCGCATGTATAAGATGCGTGTAAACATCTTATAACATGCGTTCAAGCATGTTATTGTTCTGTAGTTCTTCGGATCAGACAAATCTTTGTTTTTGGGGAATAGATAACTTGGATATAATTATTCTGTCAGAAACTTTCCTTATAGAAGACATAAAATAAAAAATATATTGATATACACTATGACAAATTCAGAGAACTTTTCGACTAATGTCCTCTCTGCCTCAATTGCATCCTCAGGATCTGTTATACCTGAATATTCTGTTATTATTACTATGATAATATAGTTACTGTAGATATCCTGGGATGCTCACAACATAAGCTTGGCTTAGGTGACATCCTATGGATACAATTATCTTATTACGAAACCACACCACCTGAATAAAGCTATGTCTATGTCTATGTCTATGTCTATATATTTTTCTTGCACAATTTTGGCTACAGTATTTCACATCGTTTTAACTACGTACTCCCTGTAATCATTTGCGCCTGATTTCTTCATATTATACGCCCAATCTGCCAATATGTTTGATATTTCTGGCTGCAACGTTGAAGGTAATAGTTCATACCCCTTTTCTCGACAAAATAATTCAAACTGCCTCCAAATTGATGATTTGGTTTTCTGGTGTTCTTTAAAGAGGTGTTGCCTATTGCAGAATTAATTATTATTTAAGTAGTTGCACTACCAAATTCACCGTGATCGTTCATTTTAAATCAAAAACAACACTTTTTAACAAAAAGAAGGAAAATTTGTTGATATTTGGCGTTGTTGATAGCGACGCATAGTCGGATCCATATTGAGAAGTCAGTGATGCAAGACAGGATATACAATCTTCTGTGAAATAAATACCCTTTTTCAATAAGCCATTTTTTAAATTGACTTGTAGTGGTCAGTCCATCGTTTTCTCGGAAATATTTGAAAAACTTTTTAGATGATAAAGCCGTAATGTTATTATACCAATCATATACAAAGTATGTACATTTTGAAAATTCCTTCAATCCAGAAAATAGATAGGACCTGACTGGGAAACTCTTGACTGATCAAAAACAAAATTTATAAATTCAAGACCTGTTTGTGTTGATATGTCTCCAAATGTATTGAATAGGTGTCAATGATTCAAAATATCTTTTTTCTTTCATGAATTACTTATCTGTGAATTCAGTTGTATTCGTTGGCAAACTATTATAAATTTTGATTCACGTACTAGTAAAAAACAGCACGTTTCTTTAGACATTTATCACACAAAGCATACCATATATATGCTGTATTTAAACCCAATGAATTCGTAGGTAGTTCAAAACAAGATTTTATTAACTGTAAATCACCTATACGTATAGGAACTGATACAAAGATTTGTAGAGAGAAATACTATTGAGAGAAATGTCATTTTTTCAGTTTTCTTGGTGGTATTATATGGATATCAAGTAACAAGAGTTGGATTCTATTGTCGCTATTGAGCTCATCACTGCTGGATGAAGATATAAGGTCATATCTTTTGAAATGATGTAACCATTGTGAGGCCACTCCGGGTCAGCAATCGTTACTAATCCACATCGTGATTTTGGAGGTAAGTTTTGATAAAGTGCTCGAACATTCTGAAAACAAAAACACCCATCTCAATACAGTAAACAGAAAAAAGGTAAATATATTGTTTTTAACAAGAAAGCTATCGGATGATGATAAAGCGATCTATTTTACTCGATCTGGGTGAAAACATTTCTCATGTGAAACTGGGAGTACTTGACGGAAGGTCATAAATCCCAAAATAAAATTTGAATATAAAAATAGTATTAGACAGTAGAACAGATAATTTTTTGTTTTGTTGATGTCACGTAATGAGGAATTTACATAGTAAAAGTTTCAGGTATCACTATCTGATGAATTATTCAATTCTTGAATTTTGATATTAACTCATTATTTTTGATTCCGTTAATCTTTGAGTATCAACTCTCAATAAGAATTAATTATTAGCAGAAAACTGAAAAACATTTTTTGAGGTTTTTGTATCATGAACCCGACAAAATATTCTACTAGCACTCAACAAATGGTGCTTTCAAAATCTAGTAATATTGTGCCAACCACTATGGAGAACTGAATGACGATGCAATTTACTGAAAACAGAAAACTGCGCAATGAAACTCAGGCCCCCAAGATTAGAGTCAGAGGTCCGAAATTAAAGTCGGAACCCTGAGATAAAAGTCACACCCCCGAGATTGAAGTCGGACCCCCCGAGATTAGAGTCGGAAGTCTGAGATTAAAGTCGGACCTACGAGATAAAAGTCGCACCCCCGAGATTGAAGTCGGACCCTCGAGATTAAAATCGGAAGTACGAGATTAAAGTTATACCACCGAGATTAAATTCGGACCCCCGGAGATTAAAATCGGAAGTTCGAGATTAAAGTCGGACGATCGAGATTTAAGTCGGATCCAGAAGATAAAAGTCGAACTTCCGAGATTAAAGTCGAAATCCCGAGATTGAGGTCCGATTTGATAATTGACTTAAAGTGTCATTTAGTTTAAATATTTGTCAGACTGAGAGAAGCTGCTAATTGCAACTCGATTTTTTTTTATTTATTTATACTGCATACAAACAGATAAAACTCTTACATGTATACAGTTTGGATATATAAATATAAATATTGTAAATAATATGACATAATTTAAATTTAAATAGGGTCAACTTATAAAACTAGACATAAGTAATACAATTAGATTTTAAACAACACTGGAATATAGATTATAGTTCTCAAAAAAATATCTCATTTCATAATCAAGTAGAAATTTATATAAATAAATGACTAGTCTCTTAAAATTGCTAGTATTTGAGTTTTCTTCATATTGAAGAAATCTATGTCATTATAGCTGTTTTGCATCAACTTATTTGCAGCTATCATGCAGTATTCAATTGGTGAACCTATCTTAAATATTTTAAAAGTGGTTTCTCTACGTCGCAGTCTTATGTCGTACGTTAATATTAATTTTGTTTAGGAGATCAGGTATAGAAATTTCACCTTGTAAAACATTGGAGATAAAAATAATTTGTGCATTTTCTCTTCGTCTGCTCAGACAGGACATGCTAAAGTCCTTCCTTTGTTTTTCATATGAAACTTTAAATGGATACACACCGTATTTTTTAAAATGCATTGATCTCAGAAACTTTTTTTGTACGCGTTCGATTGTTTCAGAATGTATTACAGTTTGTGGATTCCATATGACACTGGCGTATTCCAATTTGGAACGAAGGTATGTGTTATATAATGTAATACAAGTTTCCCAGGTGAACTCGTGCCCTATTCGTAATATAAAACCGAGAGTTCTATTACACTGGCATACTAGCGTCTTTATATGTTCAGCAAATTGAAAGTTTTTCGAAAATATCACCCCAAGATCTTTCATTTCCTTAACTACCTCTATTGCAACTCCATTTATGGAGTAATCTGGGAGTAAGTAATCCCTTCTCCTCGTAAGAGACATTGCTTTACATTTTGATTCGTTTAGTGTGAGATCGTTCGCTTTGCAGTATTTAGTAACAGAAGCAATATCACTTTTGAACTTATTCATGTCTTCTTTAGAGCTAATCTTCATGTACATTTTTAGGTCATCTGCATACAATAAAAAGTTGGCATGCTTGATGTGATCAGATATATCATTTACAAACACTAATGGATCCAGTATGGACCCTTGTGGTACCCCTGAATTATTGACAAAAGGATTTGACTGGGAATTGATGAATTTGACTACATTTGTACGATTTGTGAGATAGGATTCCAGAAATCGGATGATATTTTCTTGAAATGAGTATGATTTTAATTTTTGTAATAGGACATAGTGGTTAACTCTGTCAAACGCCTTAGCCATATCAGTATACACAGTGTGAACTTCAGACTCTTGAATTGCATTTGCTACATAGTTACTGAAAATAGACAGATTCGTAACTGTAGATTTATGTCTGATAAAACCATGTTGTTCGTTAATTAAGACTGGCTCTACATGGGTAATGATTCTATTGTATATTGTTTTTTCAAATATTTTAGATGAAGATGAGAGGACAGTTATAGCACGATAGTTTTATATTTGACTGGTATTACCAGATTTATGAATCGCTGTGATTTATCCATTTTTGAATTGGTCTGGAAAAACTCTTTTTTTTTTAAGATATATTGAAAATAATTTGCAGATGTGTACAAAGTATTTCTGAATATGCTTTGAAAAGGTAGGTAGGTAGTCCATCAAATCCGATTGAAGCTTTTGGTTTCAAGGATTTAATTGCTTCTATTATCTCCTGTTTAGTGAAACTTATAATATCAAAAGTATTCAGATTGTAGTATTTGTGTTCAAAATTGTTCTTTGGTTGATTACTGTTACTGTAGACAGATTCAAAATAGGTTGCAAAAACGTTAGCTATATCTTTTTCATTTACATATGACTCATCATCATATTCATATCTGTTGGCTATACTGGAATTACACCTCTTACTTTTGACATAATCCCAGAATTTTTTTGGATCATTATTTATTTATTTATTTATATATATATATATATATATATATATATTTATTTATATTTTATATAGTTTGTATGACAGGTCTTCATTCAATCTTTAGTTTCTCTACTTAGTTCACAGAATCTGTTCTTGTAAATTGTATTTTTTTTGATTTTTCGAAGTATTTATGTTTTAATTTAATTGTTTTTTGATCAGCTCCCCACTGAACCATATAGGATACTGATACACGCACTTCCTCTTTTGAGGTATACACTGATCTAATGTATTATACAGCCCAGTGAGAAATTGATCAGTTGCCTCGTTGGGATCATTTGAAGAAATAGTGTCTTCCCAACTGCACTGTTTCAACAAGTGATACATTCTGATATAATCTCCTTTCCGTAAGTCATAATTGTGTATGTTCTCACTGTGATCACTATTATCCCTGGCGTTTGAGGAAATTACTGCAAATTCAATTTCTAAGGGGGGATGATAATGATTAATATTTACTGAAGAGATATCTGAGGAAATTACACTAGCTTCTGTTACATTTGTCAATACTAGATCCATTGTTTTACCATGGATGAATGTTATTTATTGAATACAAATCATATTGACTCAATATTTCATTGATTACCCTTGCTTTGGAAGTACCGTCTGTAAGACTATGACCTGGACCTTCTATCTCTGACAGTCTAACAGCTATTTGAATTGAATACATTGAATACTACTTTAAGTTCATTATGTCATCGGACCTAAAGTCGGAAGTCCGAGATTAAAGTTGGACCCCCAAGATAAAAGTTGCACTCCTGAGATTAAAGTCGAAATCACGATGAGGTCCGATTTCATAATGGACTTGAAGTGTCATTTAGTTTGAATAATTGCAAGACTGAGAGAAGCTGCCAATTGCAACTTTGCAAATAAATTAAGTTATTATTTAAGAGGAGTTTAAAATAAAGTAGCAAAATTAGTTTAGTGTATTTTCATTACAATAGTTTTGGAGATATTGGCACTTTTATGAATTTCGAGTGTGGCAGGTACAAAACTCAATATTTTGAGTTGAAAGTTTTCTTTTACAACCCTGAATGAATCTTCTATTGATTGTAATCCAAAGTGAAATTATTGTGAAAAAAACATATTTGTTGGATTTACGAGTTAATTATACAAATGAGGTAGCATATGATATACTGCCAAAGAAATATCAATGCACATCAAATAGAGTCGCTGCAAACCACTCAAACTAATTATTGAAACCATTTCAAAATAGGCTTCTATTGCAGTGAACTAGCAAGATCTTTCTTTCTCAAGTGAAAGATAATAGTAGACGCGCATATGTATTTTCGTGGGCTTGGAATGAATGAAGCAAATGACATATTTTCACTGATAGTACTCATTGTATAGGATGTCACACCACTTCTTGGCCACCCTAAATACGCTTCGTTTACCCCCTACAACCCCTCAAAGAGTGAAATTTTCAAATGACCGTATCTCGATAACTATTCGAGCTAGCGAGTTCGTTCTGACGCTGAAATGTTTAGTTTTTGAATGTGAATAATAGTTTTTTCAACTTTATTTACCGTTTTTTCAAAATGTGTCGAGATATTTTGAATAAATGAATATTTTCATTTCAACCCTATAGATTTTAATCAAATAACTTCAAAACAATAGTTTTTTCGAAAAAATTCCTGAAGTAAAACTGTTTGTTCATACTCTCAGCTTCATTTTGATATCAACATAAGTATACTTCCTATCATCTAAACTCGTATTAAATGCGGTGAAATCGTAGTAACGCATGTTCTCGGACATGATCAAGTAATTTCGACATGTAAGGCTGTGTATACAACTGGGTAAATTGTTCAGAAGTTTTTTCAATAATATTATCAAGTGAACAATAAAGCCCAATTATATTAAACAAGGATTCGTTCTCAGGATTGAACTTTGCTTTGTGCATTATTTGTCAAACTAACAATGTAGGTTTTTTCTACTATGTTGATGAAGTGTATGAAATTAAGAATTAACATGGATCCTGACTATATTCATATGAAGCAATTATTGTCTACAATTACAACGCTTGATATGAGGAGTAATTCTGGATCATGACATTCAGAATGCTACAGTAAAGTACCCCGTAAGAAAAGTTTAGAGCGTTTACACAAATAGCATGCTTTGACCCCATCAACCTCCGGTTCTGAAAGTGTTTTAAAATCGAATGTTCCCAAACTCAATGATTTTTGTTTCTTTTGCAACAAGAAAGACAAGAAAAAATATCCTTTACATATACGTTCGTAACTGATGAAGCTGGGATGAGATTGAGAGATGCAGTTCATGGGAGGCAATGACGAATTCAGAGTTAAATTATCTGGATTTATTTCGGAAATAGATATCCGTACATATGAAGTGAAATATCATCGACCATGTTGGACGACAAATGTGGTAAATGTTCTCAGAAAATTCAGCAAAATACGAGAAAGTCATCTTGAGAATAATGTAGCTCATCGGAAGTAGAATTGTTGAGTAAATTGTGAAGTGTTCTGTACGCTGGTACTATAATAAATATGCAGGAAGTTGAAGAGCTATATTTGAAAATATGTAATTCTCAAAATTTTTCCCAAAGTTGAAAGCATCTATAATAGATGAATTTCAGGATGATGTTTATTTTTCAAATTCGAAAAACCCTCCCAAACCCCAAAATGTATTTATAAAAAGTGTGAAAGATCATACTATTAGAACTTTTATGGAAAAAAATTTGAACGAAGAATTGAATATTCTTCATGAGACTTTTGTGATTTTGAGACGAAATGCAGCAAAAGCTGATTTGTGGAATTTCAATGGATCTCTAATAACGCCAGAAAGTATAAAAGTCATCCCTGAAAACATGATACAATTTATCAAGTGGTGTATCAAAGGTATGCCAGTGAAAATTAACAACTGGCAAGGATTAACGATGCAGCTTTAGAGTATCTCAGGTTTCATTGTTTTAAATGTTATCAGATAGTACGAATCTAATATCGAAAGAAAATCTGTAGACTATTCATAACAAACAGCAGTTGAGATCTTTGCGTTTCATTCAACAAGAAGCCAGTTCTTGTAAAATTCTTGAATAACAACCCAGTTAAGTTATGATAAAATGCTACGAATAGAAACTCAAATCGCATTATTAGTTTATGAATTTCATTACTCAATTTTTCAGGTAAACTGACGTTTCGGAAAATATTCAAACAAGCTGATGACAAAATTCTCAATGCACTCACTGATTTCTCTTGGGTATAGGCACGCTGATTTGAATGTGTTAACAGATATTTTGGAGGAATTCATTTTTAAAATGTATGCACCGACATCAAACACTAGTTCTTTAGACAAGTTGAAGTGGTGCAGTTTTTCCCAAATGCATCAGCAAAGTGATCAAATATCACCTACTAAAGGCAGTGTTTATCCAGCTCTGCAAAAACCAAGATTACAACTGTTAATTTGGACCAGCTCACACAAATCTAAAAGCGAATTATTGAACCTTACGGATTATGGATGGCAAAGTAGTGAGACAGGACGACTGATACCTGTTTTCTCTATTGAGAATTGCGCACCACCAGAAATATTGAACTCAGTTCAGCAGAAAAAATAAATTCAATACAAAATACTGCAAATGCGTATTCAACCAATTTGTAACGAAATGTAAAACATTGCGTAACCATTTTTTCGGTTTGTTGAATTTTATGTTGGTAACACCATCTCATTGAGCTGTTCCAATTTATTCAATTGTGCTATGCGATTGGTAACACTGACGATAGACAGAGTGAGAGAGATTGACTTCCTCCCTTGGAGAACTTCTATCGCCCCTTTCTGAAGTGAGCATTCGAAGCGGTGGTTTGTTTTCTCAAAATATCGTATATATTATTATCTTTAAAATGATTAACTTCTATCTGATTCGTTAATCGAATCGATATAAAAATCGATATTCTTTTGGCACGTTTTATTTTAAATTTAAAATTCATTTTTGCTACTTTCTAACATGAATGCAAAATGGCCGTATGTGCGTCATTCATGATTATCTTTGAAATCTCCAAATCTTTGAATAATTAACTTAAACACAATTCGTCATATTGTAACATAATTAACTTTTATCTATTTCCGCAGTGGTCATGATGGTAGAGCGCTAGTCTATCAATCAGAGGGACGTGGGTTCGATTCCCAGCATGGTCACTGGTCTTGTGCTAGGAATCGCACGTTGAAAGGTAAGACCTCGTTAATCCTTAGCTCGCACAAGTTTCGACTTCTGAGGGCTGACGTTCGTAGGGGGGTGACAGCTGGTTAACGGAAAAAACAATTTTGAAAACAACAACATCAATTTTTGAAACAATTTCACTGATCGAATCGATATACAAATCGATATTCTTTTGGCACGTTTAATTTGAACTTTGAAAATTCAATTTTGATGCATTGTAAAATGGCCGTATGTGCGTCACTCTGTCACTCATGAATTTCATGATTAATTTGGAAATCTTCAAAGTTTGAGTACTATGCGTGATCATTATCGAATATCATTTTGTACTCGTACCCTCTTTTGACGAGTCGGTCCTGAATCCTGAAATGTCACAGCTGAAATAAATTCTAACCTGTGAAAGTCAAGACAAAGTGTGGGATTTTTCGACTCCTGTGTAAACAGGAGTCATGTTAGGTTATGTTTTGTAAATGTCTGCCGTATTAACGTGCATTGCAAAATTTCCATTTTATGTTAAATATCAATTTATTTGTGTAGTTCAAGCACTTATTATGTAATTGTCTTGATCTCTACGCCGGTTAGAGGTCGGATGACAACGGATTTGTCGGATCAAGAGGGTTTTTTTAGTATTGAAGATATTGCCGTTCAACGTGCATCGCATCGAATAACTTATTATATATTGTACATTTACTTGTGGTGAAAGGATTCCGGGCATCGTGTTATCACTTCGAGTGAGACTTCCACTTTGCCCACTGAAGGGGGGCCCAAATTTGAGGTTAGGGTTCACGGTCCACGTGGCCGCCTCACAAATAGGCCTCCGAGGCTGGCGAACTAGCCTAGTAGCTAACGCCAAATACGGAGAGACGAGACGAGAGACGAAGACAAAGTGTGGAGATAATTTTCATTAATTCTATCAATCTTGAAGTTAAAAGATTATGAATTAGATCTGTTTCTGTTCGTGCTTTATGGTTTTCAGTGATAGAAGTGTTTCCACAAGTTTTTCCTGAATGTTCAGAAGTTATCAATCTGCTTAAAAGGCAAGAACAGTGAACTAGGATCTAAATTCCTGAACTTGTGAGAGGGTCTGATCTGGCAGCTTGGAGAACAGGATTCATGGGTGAGTAAATGCTTTAAATTCCTCATTTTTTTATCTTAATCAGAAAAAGCTACACTCACTCATGAAGCTTTGAGCTCTTGGTAAGATCTTTCGCTCTCTTCTACATCACTACCCATGTTTAGATGCCTAGCCAGAAGAAGTTCGATATATTTTGATAACCTTTCATTTTCAGTAGTTTTAGACACAAATAAAGCCATCTGCTTTCTTTGTGACATTATAAGAAAGCATTATCTCAACTTTCTTGCTTTCTCTCTCTCTCTGTTTCTCCTCAGTCAGGAGATACACATTTCCTTTTCATCCTTGATGAGATAGATCAAGTTTCTTATCATTATTTTACTTGTCAGTTCCACTGAACGTTGGAAATTGACTATTAAATTGAAAAATAATAGAAAACAATATCTTTATGAAAATCTTTTTCTTATGCTCGCTTGAGATAGAACTCTTCTCTAACATTGCTTGAGAAATTACTAAATTTGAGCTTCATTGTAAAATTGAATTCTTTCTATACCTATTGAATATTTCAATAATTGTTTAACTCAAATCTTACATTTATTGTAAATTTGAATTCTTTATCTCATTCATATATTCCGTGAATAATCTATTTATTGTAAATTTAAACTCTTTCATTTCATCAACATTTATTTTGATAATCTATGAGTAAATCTAGATTAGATTTGTACAATCATGGTCATATCTCTCATATATTGTCTCGAGAGACCATACAAGGCTCCTACATTCTTCGTTAAAGTAGAGCTCTGGAGTAAGTCTTTCTCATCGCAAGAACTGATCATAAAATGTGAATAAACCAACCAGTCATTTCAAGGCCAATATTGAGAGACCAGAATCCTTTGTAACTTTAAAATAACAAATTTGATTGTAACTTTGTCACTTCATTAGAATCTTGTCACACATGTTTTGTCACATGGGACTTTTGTGAATATAGTGTTTTCTGAACTTTGTTTTTTTTATTGTTGAGAAGCACAAAGATCATCCTTTGACAAATCAGTGTTTTTGGTATTTTCATTTAATAAAAAAAGAACCTGGTGCCCATGCATACCTAATATCTTTTATCTTTATACCTTACATTTGTCAAAGGATATATCTGTCGTACTAGCAGATAACGATACCCACGACCTCCTGTAACAATCTGAGCAGCTCATAGGCATTGCTGTAAAAAAAGACCAAGCAAATAAGGATAAGTGTTTATCTTTAGTTGCAAATTGAAATGTACAGAAATGTGCGAGAGTCCTCGTAGATTTTCTCTGACCAATGTACTGCTCACCACAATAGTTACATTTTTTTGTATCTATTACGGTTTAGAATATAGCAATGTTGACACATGATAAAAGAAACGGCCTGTATATCCGAACAAATGCATATTTTTTCAAGGACTGTTTGTTTTGAAGTTATTTGATAATGTTTGAAAGGGTTGCTCTTAGATTATTGGTTTTTACGAAATATCTCGCTAAATATTGAACATTCGGTATATATTGATATGTTATTTATCTTCAAAATGCGGATTTTTCAGCGCTTGAACGAACCCGCTAACTGAAATAGTGAGCGAGATATCGTCATTTGAATATTTCACCCTTTGAGGGGTTGTAGGGGGTGAATGAAGCGTATCTCGGGTGGCCAAGAAGTGGTGTGACGTCATAAACTATTGAAAAAAGTCGTTTGCTTCAATCATCTCAAGCTCACGACTGTCCTTTTTTGAAAATAAGCGCGTCCACTATAAAGGATTTTATACCATATCAAAAACTACACTGAATATGCAATTTCCTAATATAACGTGCCAGGTTATCGTGGTGATTTTGTTTACAGTATAAAAAGTCTAAGTAAGCTAATGGAATGAATTAACTCGTGAATCTGGAAAATATGTTTTTTTTATCCAAAGGCATGTCATCAATAATTTAATTTCAGGGTTTCATAACAAAAATTTCAAACTTAATTATGAAATTTTGTGCCTGCGGCACTCGAAATACTGATCATATTTTGATTTTCATGAAATTCATAAAGGTGTCAATATCTCCAAAACTATCGATATTTCACTGAGGTTATATTTTTATAATCTGGACAGTCATGAGCTGGACTATCATCCTTCCAAAGGATGACGTTGAGTTTTGGGACACCCAGTATACAGATCACTAACTTTCTTTAAATTACTGCAATACTTCAATCTTGAATTCAAAGCAACTTCAAACAAACTACACAATATTGCAACAAATTGATAAGCGCTTCAGGTGGCTTACTGGAATGTAGTGGCGCATTTGCTCTCAAAGCTTCTGGGACATCTTATTGTCTAAGGTTTGGCAATCCCTTGCACATTGTCTGCCAATGACTACTGAGTTATATTGTGTGGATTACTGAAAGATATCGAAATACAAACCTCAGGTACGGATAGAAAATCATTCAGTCCCATAATGAGAACCACTGGTACCCGTATTTTCGAAAAATCATAACGAGGTGGATATATGCTTCCATATTCAATTAAATTTCCTGCAGGACCACGATCGTAGTTCTGGAACTGATTGCATTCAAAAATTTGTTGGTAATGATCCACCACCCACTCTGACATAACGTCTGTATGTTGTTGGCTGGTTACGGGCAGGTAAGGCTTCAAACAAAAATTATTACTGATAAACAAAGTGTTCGTTATAGTTTTGGTTTCTTACCGGATCTAACATGGAGTAGTGCGGTCCAAATAGCATGGCATTCAATGTGGAACATGCAATCAAACCCCACAAGCTCTCAGAACAGAATTTATTTGTTTGTTCGTCAATCGGGAAAAGTTTTCCATGCCACATTTGGTTGGCAAGAGGCTAGAATTTAATGGTATTTTATTCATTTTTCAACTGGTGGTAGATCTCTAGAACATACAGGGAATTCAATAATGGACCACTCATCATACTTATGGAAAATATATTTTTTTGTAAACTGTGTTCGTTGGCATAAAAAGTTGTCCGACTAGTTTTCAAAATACAGAATGTCAAATAAGCCCAAGAATTGACAAAACAGGTGTATTAGTGCGGTACTCTATATACGTAGTTTGAAAGCTCTATTTCCAAAGAAACTATTGAAAATTTGAATGTTTCAGGAGCAAATAACCCTTGGGACTAATTCTTCATTGCTCGAAAGCTAATTTAATTCAGATGGAGAAATGTTTCTACAAAATAGGAAATATTTCCCAATTTTGCCTACGAAAACCTAGATGGGATACAATCAACAAATGAACGGTGAAGGTATTATGCTTCCCAAAATTCTACAAGAGAGTCCGCGGTAGTATGTATCTACGTTTTGTGGACATTAATTCCATTTGAATATATTCCACATACAAAATAAGAAGAAATATAACTAAAAAACTTTCGGATGACAGGCATTTATTAAATTGTACTAATAAGGAAAACAATGTGTTCAGGGGTATCGCAAAATTCTATCAGTTTGTATACAAATATGAATTCTTGAGCGACAGGCTTTTGAATCTGTTACTCACAGAATAACGTGTGAAAGATTTTCATTTTATTGCAGCAAATATAGAATGGTAGAGCAGTAGTTGAAGTGAGGAAGTGTCAGTGTAAATTGTATATAATAGTTTTTGACCATTTCGATAGGAAACTGGAGCATCTCAATAAATAATTAATTTTGAGGAAATTATATAATTCGCATGATTTTTGAATTTTAATTCTCGATCGATAATGATTCCTTGATATTTGAAAGTACCCACCACTTCAATTGAGTTACCGTTTACTTTAATTTCACAATCATTTTCTTCAAACTCATTTTATTCCCTGTTACTAATCTACTCCGGATATGTTTCAAAATGAAAAATCGCTCGAAAATAGCACATTTTGGTCTCCGATGGAGTATATGGGGTATCAATAAAATCCGAACATTTGAAAGTATGACGCCGACAAACGAGTCCGAAGACCAATGTTGATATTGATATCAACTTCTCAGACTCCTCAAACCGTACATTACATCAAAGTTTCATGGTATTCATTGAAAAAAAACTGCATTATAGTATTATTGTCATTTCTGGCAATAGTTAAAAATTTTTAGCGGAATGTATCACTTTTCAATTTAGACACCCTCTCGAGAACTAGTCGGCCGATTTTTTTGTGCAATGGAAGCTTTTGTCAAGGAAGTCAAAATCTTTCACATGCAAAAATTCAGGGACTTTAACCGAAGGCCATTTTTCATAAGGATGGTGCGGTGTCTTTTGTTCAATAGGTACAATACAAATTTGTTCAATAATTTTAAAACGAATTTTGAAATTGATATTTAATCGAGAATTTTGAATTTGTTTTGCATGTACTTTCATTTTATAACAAGGTATGGAATGAATATTCCGTAATCGAACTAATCGACATAGTTGCCGTGGATCACAAAACTGTCAGTGACTGATGCAAATAACGTCGTGATAATTATTTTTAGAAAAGCTTCAATTTAAATAAAATGATGAGTGAAAAATCGATTCATACTTTCTGGTCGTGGAGAAAATATAGTCTGTTACTCAGTTAGAATGAAAAAATTCTATACTCGTGGTTCCTCAAGATCGCTGACGCACGCATTCGGAATTTTCCAATCGTACCGAGTTTTTCAATGCAATTCAATGTAAACTATACACACCTTCAACACAGGCCACCATGGGGATAAATACCGAACAAAAGACTTCATACCAGTCAAATTTGCTATAGGAGCCATTTCTATAATTCCTAGTAATCTTTTCTCTGACTCTTCAGGATACGTGATAGCAAATATATTAGCAATTGAGGTTCCCATGGAGAAACTGAGAAGAATAGCCTTTTTACCGTTGCATTTGTTCGCGACCAAATCCAGTGCTGCAGGTAGATCATAAATAGCCATATGGTGGAAGCTAAAATTTTTATTCAGGTAACAATTTATTGTAGTCAAACACGTTTTCGGAGTGATTTAGTACTGGTCATAGTCTACCTGAACTTCCAGTAAGCTTCATCATCTTGTGTTAGATTTTTGTGGGCGGTACTATATCTGGTGCCTCGAAAATTAATGAAAAATAAGGTACGTCCTAATTGTAGTAGATGATATGCTGGAATAAGAGACGTTATTTAGTTCATGTGCAATTATTTTACCTGATGTTTTGGAAGACCAAGTCAAAACGACATAATATCTAGTAGTGAGTTTGTGAACCAAATACCTGTTAATAAAACAACTGTTTTCTACAAACGTCAAAAAATTACAATGTTCGCGCATTGACAACAATATGCGAAGTGACTCTTTTTTTCATTTTCCTTCGTTACCATTACACCGTGCGCGAAGTAGTGTGCTAAATACTTACGCACACTGCATGTAAACTATATGGAATTTTTATATTTTAACCTTTATGTTCCTCAATCAAGCAAAAATCCAAGAAATGATTTATTCATTATGGTATAACAATAATTGTGAGAAAATTTTACACTACCTAAATTTATTTATTATTTAAAATGTTAACATTAATGGTGCAGCAGAACAATATTCTTGAAGTTTGTAGAAAAAATTTTGTTTGCTTCTCATGCGCGAAATACTTTGGTGATCTCGACTGTTTTCTTGTGAACAAGAAAGGCTAACCGGACTGGCCTTAATGGCAATTCATAGAGACGTCATCATTCCAACTGATGATGTCATAACCGAATTTGAAAAAAGTCCAGAAGGGTTGATTTTGTGTTATGAATTCACTGGATTGGAATTTTACGATTCTTTAACTTTGAAAACGACTATGTTTGTTCAGTATGGATGTAAGGATAATATAATTGAATTTGAATCAACGGGTATTTTTTGAGCCCCCCTAACAAAAAATTCTAGGCACGGTATTGATTCGAGTAGTTCAAGAGGTGCCTTCAGTCTAGGCATCCCAACGTTACACCACCTTCATGTGGAAAAACTGTCTCCGATAGGAGCCGCTTCGGATCAGATACAGTGGCCGGTGATGAGATCATCAGCGGCCACTGCAACGTTCGGCTGAGAACCAGCCCTGCCAGGACTTTCATGAGGATGCAGTTTGAAGGAAGTTGCTTCCTTGATAAGCACTAACGTACAACACAACACACACACACACAACATTGAAAATCCATTTAGAGAACGAGCAGGTGAGATATCCACCTAAAATCTCTTCTTCTAATACACGAATATTATTGAATCCATCTGATCTAGATAATATTACCTACTACTTACCTGCACTGGGACTCCGATGATTAGAAATGTTTCATAGCATCGAAATGTGTCGAGAATTGGGAAGCAATGGAAGCATAGTACCGATATTTCGAATATGACGTCACATTTCGATTCTTTAAAACATTTCTAATCATCGGAGTCCAGGGGATGGAAGCATATCTGTTCTTCAGAGATAGGCGCCATTATTTCGAACCTTTGACGTGAATACGATGTACCGACTACACACCTTGATGTATGCTGTGATGCCGGCATCGACTCTTATGTTTCATCACTCAAGTAGCAGTGTGTGTAGTACTGAATCACTTCTTTGGCATCAATTGCGGCTTGCAGCTATGCAGAGTCTGAAATCGCATTTTGGTCGGTGATGCTGATGCAAGTTTCAGCGTGTTTAGTATTGCGTCGATGCTAGGAAGATATTTATTTTCCCGCGTTATTGTGGAGGTGTTTTTGTTGGTTGCTTGTGTGTGCAAAATCTATGATCTTCCAATTAATTCGCATTTGAATAATGTTTTCTTTGAGCATAGAATGTTTTCTTTCTTTAAACCATCTTTTGGGCCATTTTCTTTTTTTTTTATTGAGTATAAAGAGTGCCCCAACTACTGCTGATAAAAGTGGTGTTGGCAATCTATTCGTCAAGCAAATAATAACGCACTAGGTAGTTTTGAAAACTTCACCCTACTGTTCTTGTGTTGCATGAAACATCGAGTCGATTCAGGTATCGCAACAGGTTTCGATTCGAGTAGGTACTTATGCAACTGACGCAAGTTTCATGAAACGTTGAGTCGATTCAAGCATCGCAACATACAACAAGGTGTGTAAGCCGCTGAGTGAACAAGGAGCAAAATTACGTTCATATTGCAGCACTTCCGTTCGACGAAACTGAATAAGTTGGAAAATATAGTATGGTAATTTTTCGGTAGTTTTCAGGATTTTTCTTTACCCACTCAGGAATGAATCATCAAAATTGAACTTTTTGATAAGCACCGTTTGAAACTTCAACTAGATGGAAGTTATTTTCGTTGCTCAAAATATTCGGTGGTTTTGCCAAACGATACTGAGTACGAGAGCTCTACCGCTACAAGGTTTACTTACTCCGACAAACTCAATACTATCACCCAGGTCATCAACAATGAACTAAACCAAATCATAGCCAACTACTCTTGTTACACAAAAATTTAACTGACGTCCCCAATACTAATGAATGTGCAATTGTAACAACATCCGGATCTTTTTCCTATAAGCTTTCCTCAATGACCAGCATATATTCACTGCAGAAGTCTATGCCATTTATCATGCGCCGGTCTATATTAATGCGACATGTGGGGAGAAATATGTTATTTCAACAGATTCATTTAGCTCCATTAACAAACTTCATCATTAACATTTAACCTTCATCCCAAAAAACCTACAATCGAACAGAAAGTAGAGGAAGAACTCTGTATGATCCAGCAAGGCGAAAAAAAAAACTGTTTTATTTGGATTCCATCACACATTGGAACTCAGTACAATGAAAAATCCGACGAATGTGCTCGTAGTGCCGAACCCGAAACAGTAATGACTAGTATCTACATACATTAAATCAATGGCGAAAAGGCAAAATCAGTAGCAACAAAGAACCGGAAAAGTAGAAGGGACAAGCAGATAACAACAAGTAATCCTCTCAAGATCACGTATTGGACATACCAAACCGACACTCTAACACCCTACGAAAGAAAAACACAGCAAATGCGAAATAACTTTTTGGAATGCTCAAGTCCTTTTTTAAAAAAATTATTTTAATTACAAAACTCGTAAAATAACTAAACTGATATACATGAAAATACATGTGAATTGTACCAGTGCTCAACTACAACTGATTCTAACAAAAAGAATTATGTTAACATCTCGTTGGTAAGGCGATACTGCTGCGGCAGCATAATCAGCATATTTCTTGGGAAAGACGACGAACTCGGTGAGATATTTCCTCCCCTCGAAGATTCAAATCCACAGAGTTAGCGAGGATTTGAACATCTGAAAGATTTAGTGGTGGTTGTTCGTTTTCTTTCTTCTTGTTGCTGCACCATTTGGTTCTCTTGTATCCGATGAACCCAATCAATATAATTCCAAATCCATACAAAAGCATTGCCCATATGCTAGGGGTATGTGATATTACGCTGAAGGACAAATTCGGTTGATTTTCAGCTATCATCCTCTTAATATTGTGTAGATCATCCAACTCTATGTCTTCTAAAGAAATCTTGAGGTTTACTTTCGGAATTTCGTTTTCATTAGTGTTGATTTTTGGAAATAATATGGCTTGTTCTGGATGGGTGAAATGTTCCTGGTTACAGATGTTGCGGAACGATGTAGTTATTCGGCATCCCACTGGAATCTCGAATAGGTTTGTACCCTTGATTGAGACGATATCTTCTTGGTTGTAGCAGTTGATTTTTATTTTTTCTTCCTTTGGCAGCATGGTTACCCATTAGTTGGATTCTCCAAGTCTTTGGAATATAGGGTGATTCACAAGAACGTACGTTTGCTGACATGTAGAGGTGTTTTTCAGGCTCAGAAGTTGGACCTCACAGGGGTTCTCTTCTCGAAGTTCTTGGGGTTTCATTTCATCACACAGGTATGATTCAGGCTTTCTTGCAGCGGTCGTTCGAATATGCGTAGTACAATTTATTGATAGCCAAAAATTTGTTTTTTGATACGATAACCTTGAATTGACTCTTTTCAGGAATAGGAGTGGAATACAAGTGGAATAAATCGAATTCGAATGGAAAAGTGATTGGTATATTCAAAATATATATAATTCTGTTATTGAGTGTATAGCTTTCTATTTTCACAATTTTCCCCAATAGAAGTACATTTTCTGGGTTAACTTCTAGAGGTAGTTGGTTTCTATTGAGTTTGTTTTGTAAATACACAAGTTCGGAGAAAAATTCAGTTTTTATTATACTAGGTGCATTATGCCTAATCTCGAAAACATGATAGAGTTTTCAATGTCTTGCATAATTGAGAAAATCATTTCATAAAAGCTAATTATTTCAATAAAAACATTTTTTATATACATTGAATTTTCTCGATATACTTGACCTTCAACAATTTTAGCAATTTGGTTCATTTTGGATTCAATGAGTTTTTCGTTGTAACTTATTTTCTGAACGGTGTTATTAAATTTATTGATTACTTCAATAGAGAGGGAATTTCTCATTTTGATATTCAATGCTAATTCTTTTTGATTATTTTCGAGCTGTTCAATCAGTTTTTCGTATCGTTCTCCATCGTTTGCATCTAAATTTCCTGAAATAGCTTTGAAAATTGATCCCAATCCATCTATTAGGCCGCGTTTGATTCTATTGGGATGGGGTAAAACTTCAGTTAATTTGTATGCCACTTTTTCTTTTACGAAATTCAGGATTTTGACATAATTTGAGGAGTCATTCAGGTACAGGGCATTTTTATTCATCGTTAGTAATAATTTGTGAGCCTGGTTATCCAACAAATTTACTTCTGAAACTATGGGTTGTAGATTATAGTAGTGAATTAGTTTGTAGGAGCTTTCTTGAATTTTTGCTGTCCCTAGTTGGAGTGGGGTTATACCAGGGTTCGCATCTAAATTTCTTATTTTTATTTCCGGCGATCCGAGGATGCCTGGTGAGCTGAAAAATATGAATTGATAGTCAATTATTAAATCTGAAAGTCTTTTTCAGGGGACGTTTCAAATTATCCATGTGGATTTTTTCTTGATTATTAGTAGCTACTGTTTTTTGTTGAATATTTACTGACTTTAATTTGGTGGATTTCTTGAACTTATTAGCTGTCTTTTGCCTTTTACGGATTTTTTGAAGTACTTTTTGGTTTGGTTGGTATATTTCGGGATTGTCACGAGTCTTATTGACATTTTCGATGTGCTTTTCTTTTTCTTTCATTAGGTCTTCGTTAATTTTAGAGTAGATCAATTTTGATTTTTCTTTATGGTCGTTTATATAGTCATTGATTAAATTTTTTTCAATTTCTGAATTAAATGGGTCATTGCTGCTGATATGACCATTAATAACGTCAATCGGTTTCCGATTCTTAACAGAGTGTATCGAATGATTGTAGGCGAGGATCGCGTACACCATTTTCATTTTAACCGGAGTTTTCAGGAAACCTCTGGTGTTGAGAATTCTTATGTGTTCAATTATGGTCGAGTGGAAACGTTCAATAGCTCCATTCGATTGGGGGTGATTTGGTGAACAAAAGTATATTTTGATTTCATGCAGGCCGAGTAGTTCTGTGATTACAGAATTTTTAAATTCAGTGCCGTTGTCGACAATAATTTGCTCGGGGACACCGTGATGTGAGAAGAACTGGATCAGATGATCGACTATTTCTGTACTTGATAAAGAGTTGAGGTGATATGCTTGAGCATATTTCGAAAAACTATCAATAATTGTCAAGAATTTATTTTGTTCTATAGTGAAGGTATCCATATGTATCATTTTGAAAGGTTTCGTGGAAGTGGGAGTGACATTCATTTTGATGTTTACAGGATCTCTTTCGTATTTGCTTTGTTGGCAAACTTCCCAATCGTTTATGAAGGTTTGTATCGAATTTTTCATGAATGGCCAATAATATTTTTCTTTAATGTCTATTCCTCTGTTAGTAACGTCAATGAGTTTTTTCGTACACTTTTTCAATTTCAAAGAAGAAAATTCAAAGTATTGTTGAAGGACTCTTGAGAAAGTTTCGTAGAGTTCGGGGTTTTCGAAATAGAGGTAATATTGAGTGTCAGGATTAATATAACTTTTTACAAAATCAATTACATCTTTTTCGAAGTTGTTTTTCTAAAGTTGAAGGAGAATACGTTTTCTTTTTCCGAAGAGAATTTTGATTCTCGGTTTACAAGGTGAATGCAACACTGAACTGATTATTATTTGATTCAATCCATAGTTAACTGCTGTTTCTATTATTGGTATTTCGAAAACTGGATTATCTTCAGCATTAGAGTGAATAGTCTGGTCATTGTCATCTATATTTCTGTTGGGGTCGTCTTGGTGTTCTCTCTCAGTATGGCTAGTTGTTTGTAATTGTTCTAAGTCATTTGAGGGTTCAGTGTTTCTGGAAAGTTCTGGATCTGGTTGAACTTGGGTCGAAACGTTGTCTTCGTCATTTCTGGTGTTTTCTGTATTTTCTGCGTTTTCTATGTTTTCTAATTCTTCTGGTGGTGATTGGATAGTTTCTAGAAAGGTTCTGGAAAGTTCTGGATCTGGCTGAACTTGGGTCGAAACGTTGTCTTCGTCAGTTCTGGTGTTTTCTGATTCTTCTGGTGGTAAATGTAAAGTTTCGCTATAGAGATCTACTGGAGAGTTATCATGGTTGGGATTGTTGGAGTTTTGGAATAAGGCTCTTTGATTGTCGTTGTAGTCATCCGTCTCTCTTAAAATTTCGTCTATTTGATTCCAGAAAGGGTCTGTTTCTTTGGTGTGTATTTCAATTCTAGAAAGGGCGTCTGCATTGGTATTTAGCATTCCTTTCTTGTAAATGATATTGTAGTCATATTCGTCTAGTTTTATACGCCAGCGGGTTAACTTTGAGCTGGGATCTTTCAGCGAAAAAAGCCATTGTAATGGTTTGTGATCCGTGATGATGTTAAACTTTCTGCCATATAAATAGGGTCTAAAGTACTTAGTCGCCCAGACTATAGATAGTAGCTCTTTTTCTGTGACAGAGAATCTCTGTTCGGTATCATTAAGGGTGCGAGATGCATAAGCTATTGGTAAGTCGCTCCCAATAGGTCCTTGCGAGAGTATGGCGCCTAAGGCTACATTACTCGCATCGGTGGTCAAGATAAATGGTTTTGATAGGTCGGGGTACTGCAGGATTGGTTCATTTATCTATAAATTCTTACAAGTTTCGAAACAAGTAATGAACTCTTGATCATGGGTTATTTTGGCACCTTTCTTCAAGATTTGGTCATAGGTTTGGTTATTTTCGTAAAATTATTGATGAATTTGCGATAGTAACCTAGAAGGCCTAGGAATCCTTTAATCTGCTTTGGTGTTTTTGGTATGGGGAACTGTTTGATGGCTTTGATCTTGTCTGGGTTGGGTTCTACCCCCTGAGGAGTCACTACATGACCTAGGTAGGCAACCTCCTTTCTCAAAAACTCAGATCTATCCATTTGGATTTTGAAGTTCGATTCTCTGAGTCTCTGAAATACGTTCCTCAGACGTTCAATATGTTCCTGGAGAGATGTAGAGAATATAATGATATCGTCGAGGTAGACAAGACATTGCTCGTTTTGAATACCTCTGAGGATATTGTCCATCACTCTTTGGAACGATGCCGGAGCGTTTTTCAGCCCGAACGGCATGCGCAGGAATTCATAGTACCTATTCTCGGTAGTAAATGCTGTTTTTTCTATATCTTCCTTGGCCATCTCAATTTGGTGAAAACTACTCGCCAAATCGAGAGTTGAAAAATATTGGCACCTACCAAGCTTGTCCAACAGGTCAGTTATGTTGGGCAAAGGGTACTTATCGTCTACTGTTTTATTATTTAGTTGTCTATAATCGATAACTACCCGCCATTTCTGCTTACCAGAAGCATCCAGCTTCTTTGGCACCACCCAAATTGGGGAGGACCAAGGTGAGCTACTGGGCTGAATTATTTTGGAATCCAGCATTTTTTTAATTTGCTTTTCGACTTCCTCTCTATAAATGAAAGGATATCGATATGGTCTAGAATAAACGGGAATTTCATCAGTTGTCTTTATTTGATGTTTTATCCTATTGGTGAAGGTTAGGGGCATGTCCTCATTGTAAAATATATCGGAATATTCATTGCAAAGATTTAGTATTGACATCCTTTCTTCATCATTGAGATGATCGGTTCTAATATTTTGGAGATAAAAATTTTGTTGTGGACTGTCATCAATACAATTCAAATCAAAACTTTGAATCTCTTCTCTATCGAATTGTTCAACTAATATCGGGTCTAGGGTCACTCGTGTAGTAGTATTGTTCAATATTGTTGTGAAAGCTTCACCATTTTTTGCAATAGTGAGACTTTCGGGTATTTCACAATTGTGGATTTTTTGATGAGGAATTATAATTTCTCCATTTGGTATAGAAGTTCTAATTTTGATAACTTGTTGGGTTCTAGGGTTCACAGAAATGAGATTAAGCTCCTTTTTTGTTGGTTGAGACAGAAGTTGAATTTTAAAATCAATACTAGCTTGTAAATATTTCAAGTTATCGAGCCCGATGAGTCCATCGAACACATCATGAAATTTAAAAAGATAAAATTTGAGTTATTTGTTTTCAGGCAATTTGAAAATTTTTGAGGCAGGTATCAAAGCACTAAATTGATGCGCAGATTTTTGAAAAACTGTCGAGACTATAAAAGGTTCATTTTTCACTAAATTTGGAAAGAATTTAAAAGCTATTTCTGGGTCAATGAACGATTTTGTTGATCCAGAATCTATCAAAATTTTTACATTGAATTCAGGATATATAACATATGATAACTCACTCGAATCGGTGGTATTGAAAGAAATTATTTGGGGTTCTATGTATTGTGGTGGTCTTGAGGCATTTCTAAAAAAATTTGGTCAGAATTGTCAGCGTTCACATCAACATCTTGTACTTCTTCGAATCTCTCAAAATTTTGATCACTGTTTTCGTAAAAATACTGATAGATATTTATTTGATTAGGTAATTGATCTGTTTGATAATGATTGATATTGTCTTGATCAATTTCAGTATTGAATAGTTCTTCCGATATGAAATTTCTTTGGGGTTTCACAAAATTATTAGTATTTTTTGTTGAAACACTCATAGGCGTAGGCCTAAATTACTGATTTTGATGTTGATATGAAGTTGATGGTCTAGCAAAATTTGCAGTATTTCTAGTTGTGACACTCATAGGTGTTGGTTTAGGAAAGGTCTGGTTAGAGTTAGGTTTGAACACATTTTTGTTTCCAGGCTGTTTGAAAACTTGGGCGTTCGTAAAAAACCGTTGTGGTTGGTTGATCGGCCTTGTTTGAATGTTGATTGGCTGTGAAGGAAATGTGTTTTGTCTAAATTGGTTGTTTTGTGTTTGAAAGTTGAAAGGTGTAGACTGTACATTATTAGATCTTTGTTGTGCTACTTAAAACCTCTGAATTTGTGGTGATTGAGCCTTTGGATAGCTTCTATTAGAGAAACTCTGAAAATATTGAATATTGTCTTCACTAGTGACAAATTGTAAAGCTTCACTCAAACTGCATGGTTTCATGCAACGTATAGTTGTACCTAGGGGCTCTTTTAGCCCTGCTGAAAATGTTTTTAATGCTATATCTTGGTATAGGTTTCGTTTTAAAATTTTCGCCTCTGCCGTACTTTCGTGTACATCGGCGTAACTGCATAAAAGATTGAGAATATTCAGACATTTGTCGAAAAATTCTTGGGGTTTTTCATTGGGAGCTTGTCTCAACATTACTAAATCTCTATTGAGGCAGGCTTCGTCCCTTTGATCTGCAAAATTTCGAATCAATGTGGACTTCAGTTCGTCCCAAGAAGCGATATTTTGAATATTTATTACTAATTTAGCATTTCTTTTCAATTTAGAGATAATGGAATTTAACAAAAAAGTATTTTGAAAATTAGTTGGGTTTATTTTATCAAAAAAATGTGCGATTAAAGATTCACTTGTTGAAATATATCTATTCAATTCGTTGGGATTTCCATCGAATTCGGGGACACACTGTAGGTACTCTGGTTTGAAGTTTGGAGTGGTCATGATGGGTGTAGAAGTTGGATTTGAAAAAGGTAATTGGGAAAGAGAGTCAGCTAAAGGATTGCTAATATTCAAATTTTCAAAACTAGTCAATAAGTCCTGCCTAACTATGAAGATGACCGACAGATCTGCAATTTTTGTCTTCACTGTGTAAGTCCTCTCCGTGAATTTGGGCAATTTGGGTCCCAAATTCCGATGCTTCGCTGATGATGGGTTGGAATTGGTATCTGCGATAGATCCGGTTTCTTGATTTTTGAAGAGCCGCCAATACAACACCTCCACACAACGAATCACCAAAGTTCGAAATATCCAGTCAATCGTTGAAACGAAAAGTTCACGTTCGATGCGCGGAACTCCGGATAATCCTGCTATCGACTGCGCCAAATAACTTTTTTGAATGCTCAAGTCCTTTTTTAAAAAATTAATTTCAATTACAAACTCCTAAAACAACTAAACTGATATACATGAAAATAAATGTGAATTGTACCAGTGCTCAACTACAACTGATTCTAACAAAAAGAATTATGTTAACATCTCGTTGGTAAGGCGATACTGCTGCGGCAGCATAATCAGCATATTTCTTGGGAAACACAAGTGATTTTTATATTTTTTCTCAAAAATAACATAATACGAAAAAAATTCTGGTTATAAAAAAGTTGTAATTTCAGTAGCTCAATGTGAAACAAAGAAAAAAATTGCAAAAAATCAGTACCTAGCGCACATTTTTTTGTCAAAAATTTTGGTTACGATGCCTTCCGAAACGTCAATCGACATTTCAATAAAATCTGTTGAAGGATTTTAAGATATTTAGGAAAAAACCGATTTCTTTCAAAAATGTTGATACCCTGTATCTTGTAAACGAAGCATTACCGGACCTATGTTTATATGAACTTTCAATCTTAGAATCATTCAATGAATCACTCCTTCAAGTTTGGCCACGTACTTGAATAACACCCTGTATAAGTACCAACATGTAATTACTGTCCCACCACTAATAGGTATCTACAAATGGTATATTTTAAATAAAAAAAAAGAACCGAAAACATTTATTAAGTGTTCAGCAATCGGCTACTAATTAAACCTACTAACCATTCCGAGGAACCAATATGCGACATATGTGAAACAAAATTGAGTGTTGAAAATATTTTTACCGAATGTCCGGAATACTGGGTTCAGCGAAAAAACTTAACTTTCTACCAGATATCCTCAGCATTATTGGTAGAAACTGTAATATTTCAATTATTGTCGATTTTCTAAAACATGCTGATATTTCAACAAACATTGTCAGAGGTGAGAAGAATATTCGTTGAAAATGTATTTGTATTCTTGTTACTCAATCAATGGGTGGTTAGTTTTCTGTTAAATATATTAGAAACGCGGTTTCCTATCCTTTGATTCAATTCATCTGACATTCGACTTCTGAGCTCATGCAAATTTCCAGATCAAAACTGGTATAAATGTTTTTTTTTCAATTGATATATCCATTATTGGAATTGAATATTATTTACCGATTGTTTTATTAAACATAGTGACAAATCCAAGACTATTCATTCGAATACCATGTGCCATCACTATGGGTGTCGTATTCGTCGTAGGCCCCATCACAGCTTGAACAACAAGAATATAGTAACCATCCTGTGTTAGTAATAGGTGTTCTTCTGTTGTACATCCCCATCTTTGAAGGATTTGAGTCTAAAAAAAATTAGAAAAGATGCTAATAACTTTTAGAACCATAGTTCAGCAAGTAATTCAATCTGAGAAATACGAATCAATAATAGGGATTGCTACCACTTTTTTCCTGCTCTACATTTATGACCTTCCTGACTTCAAAAGGTTAATGTTATGCAGATGATACAAGAATATTAGTGACAGGCTCATCGCTGAGTGTTCTAAATGCAAAAGTAACCTCTGCAGTAGACCAGTTCTATGCATGGTGTACGAGAAACCACCTAGTAGTGAACCTACAAAATAGTTATTTAACTCTAACAAGTGGGTAAAGTAGTACTTTTCCGCATGCGACGGCAGTTGCACGAACGACGTGGAGTGGAGTTCGGGCAAGCCGTCCAGGGTAGAAAAGACATTTTCCGCAAGAGATAGGTACAATGTTTTTCCAACGAGTGTTTTTGTACATCTTATTTATGAAAAAAAAAAGTTTTTTAATACACAATATTTTATAATAATACTACAAAATCACACATAAGACAAAATAGTTACATAGATCATTTAGTTATTCCTATAAATACACTTATTGTCAACAATACAAAAATCGTGCGGAAAAGTAACTTTTCCGCACGGTTTTTTTATGCACTGAAAATAATGAAACATAATTTTTTTTATCGATATAATAGGAAACTTATTTGAAGAATATTCAAATAACAATTAATGATGGTAAATATTGAACTTGACAGTTTGTGTTTGTTGCATGCCGCAATATAGCAGATGCCGCAACATCTTGAACAACGTTGTTGCTTATTTGAATTTGATTGGTTAGTGTTTGGCCCACTACAGAAATGCCTTGATCATTTTGCTGTTGAGAATTACTAGTATAGTGAATGGAGGAAGGAAGATTGGTCTGTACAGGTTGTAACACATTACAAGATCCCTCTTCCTTCTGCGCTTCCGGTAGCATCGGTACAGCAACGGGCTCACTTGTTGAAAATGCAACTTGTGTGCTGGTGGACGGTTTTTCAAATGGAAATGATTGTGAACAGGAAGATTCTTGCATCTTAGACGTCACTACTGCATTTGAAGGCGTTTTTAAAATATTCGGCAACACTGGCTGATTTCCATCCACCGTGTCTTTCAATGTTCGTTATATTGCAGCCAGTGTTTGGCAAAAGGGTTACCGATGACCTTCGGAAGCAGTGCCCGTTGTATAACTCTGGATTTTTCAATCCAAGATAACTCGAAATTTTGCAAGGCATTTTACCGAAAGTATTGATTCCAACGCTTTGGCTTGTACACTTCCCGTTTTTTTATGATATAAAAAAATTCTCTTATTTTGGACAGTTCTTTATATTTTTGATACAAGTAATGTAGCTTGGTTTGTTCTCTCCCGGATCGCAAATAACAAATTTTCGGGGTTTGTTGGTTTTTGCACAAGGTATTGTAACTATTAGAATGTTGCCATTGTCTTCTATATCATCGGTGGTAATCTTCATTAGCTCCTCACGATGACAAGCTTCAGCTAATCCAAAGATAGTGGCTACTTTGGTCATTAAATATATGTTATCTGGAGCATTAAAGATGACATTTTCGGCGTCTTTTTGATCTAAAACCATGGATGTTTTCAGTTTGTATCCATCGTTGATTCGCTTTAAGTAAGATGTTAATTTATAATATTTACTGATGTAGATATCCATCTCCAGTTTTATGACAAGCTTTAGCATAGAATATTTGGACCATAAAGTCGATGGAGCGTATGTTTTTGATAATTTGTGGAAATACGCTAATATTACCTTTTCTTTTATGGTGGATACTTTTGTTTGGTTGCACCAATCCTCGAATACTCGAAATTATTTTTTGTACCTCTCTTCTGACTTCTGCGGAACTAAGGTATTGGTCGCCTCTCTAACTGCATCAATTATCTCCAAGGGAAGATCTTCAAAGTTTTCTGAGTTGTCAATTTTTCATTGGAATTATGTACACAAAAAAAGGACGCTTGAAATGCTTTTTTGTTGACTGTCAGTTTATAACGGCTGTTGCTATGGGTAAGTTTCAGTGCCAACAATTGTCTCCTGTTGAGCCCATTATTATTGTCAATGTATTTGAAGGATTTTTAGTAGAGTGCCTGAATTCTAAGTTTAATGGTTGAGGTTATGAATTTTCGAAGTACCTAGTAGTAAGTATAATAAATTTAAATATACAGATCTAGGTTTTCTGAATGGAAAATAGTACCTTTAGATAGTAATTTGATTTGAAGTAAACATTAGTATATCTTGAATTTAAATATTGTGTCTTAAAGAGAAAATCGTGCGTAGAAGTAAAAATCGTGCGGAAAAGTAAAAATCGTGCGGAAGAGTAAAAATCTTAGAGAAAAGTAAAATCGTACGGAAAAGTACAACTTTCGAAACGAAAAATCGATCGTGCAGAAAAGTTACTTTTCCGAACTCTCGTAGAAAAAACAATGTTCATCCAATTCAGCTCTTTGCGTAGCAACAAACCACACTTGGTTAACCTGAACATCAATAACACTCAACACGAAATATCAAACAAAATTGTCTTAAACCTAGTCTGTTATCGGACTCACATCTGTTGATTAGAAATAAATAGGTAAATAAATAATAGTTAATCATTGTATGAGTGTTTTAGATGGCATTTTATTCGCGCAAGATTGTTCAATCGAATAAAATGTATCTAAAACATGAAAGCAATAGAACGTTTTAATCACAATCACATTCATTTTGAATCAGAAACGCCGAAATTTTCTATCAAAAAATTATTTGCCATTTTGCTCTGACAGCGGCTGTCACCTTAAAAGTCATTGAAAATACATATAAAAATAGCGGGGGATGTGATGGTTGCTATTCATTTTCAGTTATTTATCGACTTCATTTGTAAAGTTGGTGAAAAATGCAAGAAAATCATTCTGTTCCAGATATAAGTAATCCTTGAGGAAGCTGAAGAAGCAATACGCCAATTATTGCCTGCCCAAACCAGAAAATGTTATAAAAATGTATTGTTCGAATTGAATGAATGATAAGAAAAAACTGAGGGTATTAACAATAAATGAGAAAGTCCTACTATCGCACTTCTTGAATTTGGAGAAGAAGTGTGCAATTTCATCCATGTGATCGAAGTACTCGATGCTGAAGGCCGCTATAAAGGTCTATAAAAACCTAGACATTGGGAAGTATAATAAGCTCACTGCGTATCTGAAGAATGAGTCGAGAAGATACAAGGCGAAGAAAGCTGCAGTAAGTATTGAAAAGAGCACGCGTGGAAGAATTTTTGACGAGAGCTTGCGATGAAGAATATTTGCTGATCAAGGTAATAATATCTCGTAACCTTTTTTAGACAATTTAGAAAATAAACTTTGAAATATTCAGGTTGAAGAATTTGAAAATAAGTGTTGTACAAGACAAGGGCGCAAACTGCTTGTTTCTACACCAGATACGAAGAACGACATTTTACGAAAATTCACAATAATTATAGAAGCAGTATATTCTATTAATACTGTGAAGACGTGTAGAGAATACATGTCCTTATGTCCGAAGATGTTATACATCGACAGATTCTTTTTACGATACGCTAATCAGAAATGTACTTCACAACCTGTTGGGATCAATACTTCGTCGAAAGTTCCTTCAAAAGTTGCTTCATTTTTGAACCAGGCAAATGTAGAAACTTATTGTGGCCATTATATTTCAACCACCTGACTGGCTAATAAAGATGCTGATCTTACAGCAATTGAACGACATGGTGGGTGTACACTGAAAAAACAGTTTATTCATAGTTAACGAAATTAATTAACTTCTAATAAATCATTTATTCCAATATTGCGGAATAAACGTTTATTTATTAGAAACAAATAATGCATTTAAATTATTCCAATATTCCTCATTAATAGTTAATTCAAATCAATTTCCAATATACTATAGATTTATCAACTGTAAATAAAACATTATTTATAAACAATAAAGAATATTTATTAATGATCAATATTTAATTGCCTTTCAATAAACACATATTCATTATTGATGTTTTATTTATTACAAATAAACGTTTGTACATAACAAACCTCACTCTTCACAAAATTACCTTTACAAATATATATCAAATCAACAAAACTGTTATCATTCAGGAACTTTTCTAGCTCCTGAACCTGATCCATTCTTATGGCGCGAGACCGTCATGAACTGCGTTATTAAGTAGGTACTTGTGATTTTTCCAACAGATGTCCAAGATGGTATTGTAGATTAGATGCACAAACCACGCATATAACTATTATAAGTGTGATGGTCTTCTAGTCTTTTTAGTTACACTTTAAATCAGATTAAAATAACACGCGACCTATAACCTACAGAACATTCACAAATGACACCACACACCACACGACTTGAAGACAAACAACGAGACCGAGACATACGATGTGACACGTGGCCCATCATAGCGAAGCCACCATGGCACCTATCGCGGAGATTTTATAATATTGGCAGCGCAGTATTTTCAATGAATAATTAATTTATTATCAATTAATAAGACTTTGAATAAAGTTATAATTATTTATGATTACAATTTAAGTAATATCACCCAACAAATGATTTCATTAGGAATAAATTTATATTGTTAATTAGAAACATATCGACCTCAAACAAACTATTTATTTTTTATTAATATATCATATTATCGCATTTACTAATATTAAATAAAATCACCTTGTACGAAATAAAATATTCTTTTCCTCATTCATTGTAAATAAAAGGCACCCAAACAAATATTTATTAACTATAATCCCTATAATTTTTTTCAGTGTAGAAGATCAGGTGTAGCAGAAAGTTATATCGAGGATCCTTTATCTGATAAGCTTGATATATCAATAAGAATCCAGGGTTCTCCTGGTACTAATTTTTCACAAGAGGAGACATTTATTGATTCTAGAGATTTATCAAAAACTTCGACAGGCACTATGCGTTCGGAAACAGATGACAACTACAAGCTTGTTATCAATGGAAACGAAGTGAGATATGATAAAACAAAAAACTAAATGTCTATTAATATGAATGTTAATGATAATGTTAATATTAATAATAAGTAAATAAGTAAAATGGGATTGATTCAAGATTGTATTTTCCATTATTCCACTAGTGAAATAAAGTAATTTCATTATTCCACCAGTGGATAAAGTGGTACTTTATATGATTCATGAGTGTGGATGAAACTTCAATTATAAAGTAAAGTAAGGATGAAAGATGTTAGTTTTGTATGTCTTAGAATTGTTTCCGAAACACAATTTCCAAAATGTATTTGTGGTTATATCTGAATATTGATATTCTATACCCAATTTTGTAAAACAATTTGTTCAATAGATGAACAGAATCTCACCACATTGGAAGGTTCACCATCTGGATTATCATGACAGTTACCACTCAATGGGTTAGGATAATCCGGCCATGTTCCACAAACCCTTACACCGGTACTCTGGGAAATACCTGTCGATAATAATAACAAAACTTTCACAGACACTGATGGGGCCATGTTGGAAAAGTTCTGATGAGACAATTTCGAGGATGGGCTTTTATGGAAGTTTTTATGGATATGTGTCTAGACTCTTATCTTCATTTCTATTCGCTTGGTTGTTTGACTTAGATATGGTTATTCAATTTCGACAGACCTTCACATCCTTATCATGAAAACCATTCGTCAAAATAACAGTTTAAGGATAACAAATCATTATTTTGGTAAAATTGGTAAATGTTTTATGTTAATATAGGATTAAATATCGTTTGAAATATGTGATTATACTAGAGAAACACTGGAATTTTATTAATTAAGAATGTTTTCTTTCCGTCAACCGACTAACTGTGAGATCATCTCTCAGAAGTCCCATAGAGAAACATGTGCAAGACATTGCCTTTCACCGTATGATGGGACCAGTAATCGTGCTGGAATTTGAATCCACGCAAGTCAACTCGTATTTATTGCCAAAGAACCCTATGCACTTCACTGGATTCTATTTACTGACTCGTCGAACTTGTCTTCTATAAAACGTTATGTTCAACTTTCATCTTTTGAGTGAAATTGTTCTGGACTTCTATTGCCTACATTAGAGAAAAATTGATTATCTACGGCTTGTTTCTACAATCGTTCTCAAATGAATGTGAACTGCTGCCTGACTAATACCATGATGGGTGTTGAAATATATCGATATTCCTCACTGTGGAAAACTATTGTAAATGCTCCCTGTAACCAACTATCACAATTTGTTTTGATTTGTTTTCACCTCATTGCTAGATGGGGAGTAAGATTCTGGATTGGTTTGTCTAGCAACGAACCATCCTCATTCTCAAAAAACAGATATTTATCTGATCCAAAGAACTGCAGACCGATAATATGTTCACCTGCATCTTATATATGCGTATACTCACCGCATTTGACCCTGTGTATGAACCGATATATGAGCAAAGATTGTCAAAGAATGGGGTTGCTGGCTGCAAGAAGAACCTGTTCATCGACAGATATATCACGCAGTGGTCCGTGCTGTATAAGCGTAATTTTTTGATGACCTGGATCGACTAGCGCAAGGCGTTTGATGAAACGTCGTATGAACATTTGCTCAGATGCCTTGTGGTACCCAATCAAGCAGAGAGGATTGGATAGCTGATGTCGCTCTGGACAACTCGTTTTACCATAAGATCTGGTCTAGTCAGAGTCCAAACAGAACAGGTTATAAAAGGCGTGTTTTGGTGAGACTCCCTCATTCCCCTTCCTCTCTGCATCACCCTATTGCCATTGAACGTTGCACTTAGGAAACACATGCGGCACAAACAGCAAACGGAGGCATAACGTTACCCATTTGTTATACATGGATGACCTCAGGAAAAAATGATCAATTATTTGGAGATAGACGTCAATGTAACAGAAAACGGAAATGATATAGAAGATGAATAATAAATCTATTGACTTCTAAGAAGGTTTTCGTATCATTTGGTGAAGGAAGAACTATGGTGAATCTTTTTTTTCTCAAATTTTTTTCTCTATTGGAAGTTGAAGAAAATTGTGCGCACCTTGAGAACAAATGCATACAATTACTCACCCAAGAGTTGAATAAACCCGATTCTAATCCTAATAAATATTCACGTTAAACACAAACAAATTGAAAAAGACCAAAGAGTGCAAATCAGACTCTGTTCAATTTTGAGGCCTGATATTCTGGAACCTTGCTAACGATTCTACATTCAGAATGAATTGAAATTCATCTATAGTATGGAATATTTGACCACTGCTTCCATTTTAGTTTCTTGTATCGGCACTATGGTTTGTGTATTTGTTCCGTACAATATTCATTTAATTCGTCTTTTCATATTGGCTCAAGTAATACTTAGATTCTCAGCAGATCCTTTAATCAGTCCTTGAGTATGATTCTGGAATGGAATTTGGCATCGACAAATATGTTACGGTTCGTCTCAAAAGGGGATGATGCTAGGAACTCGCAACATGACGCCTCATTGGAGCTTGCACCGTAAATCTTCTGTTCCACGGGAAAGCCGCAAACTTTAAAATTTGGAGTATATACATGACAGAATGGTATTGTATGGGGCATGTAAATACTCTTCCATCATGAGAAAGCAGTAAACGGACTTGGTTTCGTATTCGACATTAAGCGAGGTTCAGTAAAAAGCTCAAATCAGAGCTGCGGAAACTGATGTACTGCTGCAGCTACACAAGGATAAGCCATTTCATAAAATCTTCATCAAGAACAATAAAGACCTTGACTTATCCATTTGAACTTCTGAAATCTCAAGTCAAGTGACCTGAAGTCAGAGACCAAGTGATTCATAATGGCCTGCCAGGATGGTGTCTACAACACCCTGATCTACCGAAGTCGCGTAATAGAAGTCCCGGACAATGGATGCGAAGCTTATGCGATCGCAGCCATCGTCTTAAAAGAGGAGGAAAAACGGACTAAATATCGAGATTTACTCTTTAAACTCTGTTGGCTTCACCAAAAAATATCATACCAGATTGCCGTAATGTGGCAGAAATCCTAACCCCAAGAATGCATAAGGCTATTATTCTTGATTGACTCCGTCTACTCAGGGTACACGATTCTCGGACCCAGTCATCAATCATCCTTTAGACGTGGGGAGTGACAATCATGGTAAATGACACCAGCGTTCCCTCCGATGTATCAGGGCTCCAAAGACTGATACATTTCTAACAACTGAGTTAAATTCACTCAGACGCAGGGACCGAATCTGGTCCAGCTCTAGCAAAAGTTGCAACCTAACCGCTGAACTACTAACCACCCTTGCTTATCAATTGTCTGCACCTAGGACGCTTAGGGTTCTCAATGGAATTATTTGGAGTTATGTCGTATGATGATTGTATCTACACATGCAGTCAAAAACTGTACCTACTACGACCATAGTTGATTTTCTTCAACTCTACACTTAGGTACAGAAAGAGTGACATCACTGCAGGTTCGCATGAGTACGAAAGCTTGACTGTGTTCACACAAATTCAACACATTTCCATAAAGGTTGGTATATAAAAAAATCATCACGGAGAGCTCTTAAATTTTACAGGTGCTTTCGCACCTAACATGCGAGTGCTCCATTTATATTTTGGTAGGTAGTTCACCCTGCATATATTGGTAATTCGTAAAGGCATGTCCTCTTCAGTAAGCCTGTGTTGTAGCTAACAAACAAAAACAAAATATCAAAAAACATGTTAATAAACATATAATGTGAATTGAATATGGGGGGGGGGTGGAAGAGAAAATGGAAACAGGTAAATGGAGTTGAAGAAAGAAAGAGAAAAAAGACATAATGAATAATGCATGAAACAGTAATTGATCATTTCCGTGCTGAATGATCATTTGGATCATTTATATCAAGCATCTTCAGTAACATTGAATATACAGGGATGTTTGGATGATTTCTCAGAATATTTCTTAAACAGATTTGTATTTTTTTTCAGTTGTGGTATATATGCAAAGTATACATGAAAAAAATCAGCAAAAACGTTTTTTTTTTATTTAATTTTATCATTGGCGTTTCTGTTAATACATTGATTTGCTTCCCTATATGACTCATTCTCCTACTCTTAATGAACGCATTTTGTTTTTTGAATCGAAAATCGTCCGTCGGATGCAAAAAAGTCGGAGAACCATTTTTATGGAAGGATCGACATCATCTGGATGCTGGAGAGACGTATACCTACCTAGGGTTGCAAAGCCACATTCAAGAGGTAGCTACCATTAAAAACTCTCTCCGCGGCAAGTATCAGCACAAACTCAGAAAGATCTAGTCATCAGAACTGTTGGGGAAGAACAGAGTTGCTGCAACTAATATGCTTGCCGTTCCGATTCTACTTTACTCCTTCGGAGTAATTAAACGAACTCAGGAAGAGCTGCGACAACTCGACGTAAAAACTCGCAAAATGATGCATCTTTATAGGAGCTTGCATCCTAAATCGTCTGTTCCACGTTTTTACTTCCCTAGACAACGGGAAGGCCGTGGACTTTTGAGATTGGAAGGTCTACATACAGAATGGTACTGGATGGAGCCTGTAAAGTCATCAGGAAATCATATTCCCTTCTCTGCTTAGTATGCAGCCAATGAACTCGGCCTCGTATTCGACTCTGTCACCGAGTTGGAACTCGTTCAGCAAAAAGCCCACGTCAAAGCTGCGGAGTGTGAGAGGCTCCTACAGCTACATAAGGATCCGTAAGAGAGACTTGATTGAAACTTTTTTTAATATCTTCACTGGAAATCGCTAATCAGCAAAGTTTTTCGAAAAATTGCGAGTGTAAACTACCCTTAAGAGGGACCAGATTAAAATTTTCTATAGTGGCTTGAAATGTATATTTTGGACCATAATTAATAGTCTACTGTTCCGTAGAAATATCTTCACTAGAAACCCCCGGTCAGTAAACTCACTCTTCTTTTATGAACCACAAATATCAAATCTAGACAGAATGTGAGATAGTGTGATCCGGGGTGTTGGTTGTTTAAAATAATTCTGGGATTTAACCTTTACAGGATGGAGGAAAGTACTTAACAAGTAGGTAAAGTATACACCAATCGTACAAAGAGGACCTAGCAGACTTGCAAGAACAGCAGAGAAGTCTAGCCCGATAAGGGATAGAACGCTATACGTTACGCATCCTCAGGATAGGATCCACATTCTGGATGGTAATATCAGTCTCTAGGCATTACATAGATTCCCTTCAGAGAACTAGAAGGAGAAGTTCATTACTTTGTAACTGGTGATACGGAAGTTTGACTTTACGGATACCTGGGACATCAGTGATGAACTGAGTACACAGATTATACTTCTGTAGTGGTAGTAGATACTTTCCTCCATAAACTGTTCAGGACAAAAGGAAGCACAAAAGGGATTTTTCCAAAGACTTGTCCTAAGCGTCACATGTCAACAAACGGAATTTCGCAACTTTCATGGTGGCTTTGTGAGTGAAGTAGACATCCCGCTGGTGAAGGGGCTGTCCTTAAGGAAAGAAAATGTATTTTCAGAAGTTGTGATATAATATTTATACTTTTTCCGCATTTAATTTCTCTTCAGTTGTGCATAACTTTGTACCCTAGAAGAACTAGAAAAAATCACAACAAGAATTGGAAAGGGGCTCTCCTTCATAAGGCTGTGCGGCTGAAAAACAAAAGAGGGGCTTCTTTGTGAAACTAGGCTACATATTTACGTCATACTTATTTCTCACCAGAGCAGCAGGAGAGTCAGACGATCAACAACAGTATTTTAGACGATCAGATAAGGCAGGGTTGCGTTCGGTCTCAAATTATTAGTGAATTTTATTTATTACTTGTTAATTAGACAAAAAAGTGAATGAATAATTTTTTGATCATGTTTAAGTTAAATGTCTCGAAAAGTGGCCGTGCAAATGAGCAAATATCGATGTTACTAACCTGACATGAATAAATTCAGTATATACTTTGCGTAGAATTGTTGTTTTGATAGATTGAATTTTCGAATAAATAATGCCATTTATAATGAACAAAAAAAAGTGTCAAACGGGTGAAATTAGGATGCGTACAATGTGCTAGTGTAAAGAAAGAAGAATTTTGAGTGTTTTTTTTTGCGGTAGAAATGTATTCTAATAAGTAATCACTCAAAAATAGTCCCACATCTCCGAAATAACTTGAGACCGCCAAATATTTTATTTGAATTAGTTGTTCAGTAGACGAAAATACGTAAGTTCCAAAACATTTTTTTGATAGCTTGTGGCTATTAGTTTTTCGTAAACTTTATAAGTATAAACTACCACTACGGCGGGGCTGATCTAATTTTTTTCTATGGTGCTATGGTTTCGAGCAATCATAAGGTACTATTTCAAAGAAATATCTCCACTAGAAATCTCCGGTCAGCAAAGTTTTTAAAAAAATTACAAGCATAAACTACTCCCAAATAGGGGCGGATCTGAATTTTGAATAAAGTGACAAAGTTTCCCTCCATAAATATCTCTTTTGCATTATGATTTTGAAATTCGCAGCACAAGCTTGAAATCAACGAAATGGTAATTTCTGGTTAGCAAAGTATTTTTTCCAGACAAGTGGAATCTGGAAGAACTGGGAAAAGGATGGTTTCAATCCAAATCTTCATTACCTGTAATAATACAGAATTTTTACCTTTTATAAATTAATACCGATACTCACATTCATAATAATCAAATATTGAATAATCATGAAATAATTTTTTCATGAATTATGGATTCTTCTGCAAATTTGTCGGAAATATGGGCATATCTGATATAAAGTCTTGGCGAAGAGACTTCATTTCATGTATTGAATAGTTGTCAAGCAACAAACTGTTAGGGAATATTTCTGAACGAATTGCGGAAAATGCCACGTAAAAAATAGTATATTTGTCAACAAGAGATGAAAAACTGTTTTTGTCGTGGGACGACAGTTTGTCCACGAGCGAAGAGGAGCAGAGCAAGAGTGGCAATCTCACGAACGAAAAAAACGTATTTCATATCGAATAAAATGCTATTTTTTCTACGATAGGTGTTTATAAAATACTGAAATTTCGCTATCAGAGTCCATATGAATTATAGTTATAGAGAGAAGTTTGTAAATTGTCAAACGAAGTGGCGATCCTTTGCTAGTTTGCTTAAGTACCTATCAAGTAGTGAGATTACCTGTCATTAGTGTCAAAAATTCATCGAATTGTTTTTAGTATATTCTCATCGGGTCACATGATAGATAATGTTCATTGGCGTTATTTTCATCTCTAGATTGAAAAACTATCACTTTCATGTAGGGCATCAGGTTGAAAAATGATCATTTTCATAGACTTCAATTACTCTTCTATCACGTTTTTCGAAAATATCAGGTTCTCTACTATGTAGATACAGATACAATCTTTTATTCTACGTTACATTAACGGTTAAAAATTTAATAATAATCAAATACATTGTTTCAATAATTTTTTAATTTAATTAACCTCTCTTTTTTTGTTTTGTGTTGGAAAAACAGAGGGTAAAAGCATTATTTAATTGGGGATTTGTGAATAATAGCTTTGGCCTTTTATTAGGAACAGTTGTTCAGGGTTGTTGCGTACCTATAAGACATAATTTCCTCAGTTAGAATTGGTCCGAAATGGAAGTTATATAGTATACCTATCTTAACCAATAGATACTCTTATTTTATCTCAACCAATATTCAACCGAACTTTAACTGAAGATACACTTATCGTACGTATTGAATAAAAAAGATAATCATTCACGGTTCGCAAAGCGCACAAGCCCATGCACGGGGGCAGCAGACTGCAGTACTTCCTCTTGCTCCTACAACGGCCCATGCATGAGTGATTTTTAGTCATAGGGGTAGTCGATATGGTTATGTAACGTGTTATCCGAATACACCTGGTGCCGGTGCATTTCACCTGGCCGAAGAGTTTATTATTGCTATTTCTTTGTCATGGATCAAGGGCATGTGGGCACTTCACTGTTACACATTGATTATTGTTTGAAATTATCGAATGGAATATCATTTTTCGTTTATTCAACTTATGATACTCATCCAGGTATCAATACTGCCCATGATTATGTATGATTGATTACATACTTAGCAATAATAATGAACGTAGCTCAAGATATTATGTAGACATTAATCGCTATTGTTTTCTTCAGTAGATAATCTTGTTCGGAGAATAAATAGAACATGATTTCAAAATTCTGTTCTTTTAGCACAGCGAAATAACCACATCGAACTGACATCAAAATGGTGGGCTCAACATGAATCCCAGTACTTTCATGAAGAAAAACCATTTGAAAACTTATAAAAGTCCTAAAATTTTTTTGTTCTATCTGTCAACCGACTGCACCCATACGAGCAACCCTCAGAAGTATTCGAGAGATTTGTGCGAGCTAGAGAAGACAGGGCACTTACCTTTTAAGGTGTGATGCCATGCTCGGAGGAGAATTCAAACTATTTAAGACCGTCCAGATATGGCGATCATCCATCCAAACCGATGGCCACAGTCACCGTTCCTTGGCTTCAGTTATCGACACTACCGCGACTCATCCGTTACAGCTGTTAAGAATTCGATAAGAACTTTTCCCAGTAGATTTCCAACAGAATCTGATGAATTTTCTTCACTGGTGAACAAGTATGAATCGCTACTTTTTGATCCAAAACAACGGCAGTGTGTCTCACTTCTCATTGAACACCCCCATAACTTCCATAATCATTTAAGTAGAATTGTGAAATTTGCAGAATCGATAGAGAAATCAATAATGAACCAAATAAACAAGAACTGCACGCCAGAAGCGATGAAACAACTGATGTTTCCGAAAATTTGTATTAGTAGGCAAAATATGTCGAAAATGTCTTTGGATTCGTATTCAGAAGAATCATCAAACTGCTAGTTCATTTTGATTCTGGAAAAAAAAATCTCTCGTAACTTTCGTAATTTTTTATTTAGAATTGTGAAATTTGTAGAATAGCGCACGCGCTATGCGCTTGTGTGGTTTTCAAGCAACATGAGTTTCTTTGAAGAAAAGAAGGATTTTTTTTTATATTCATCAATGAAACGAGTTGTATTTGTTGTTGGGGTTATTTGACGATTGAAATGAAATAATCACCGAAGACGGCTATTATTATTATTATTATTATTTGCCGTGGCGCTCCGGGGCAACTTACTGATTTTTTGTGGCGTATTCACTTTTCATTTGTAGGAAAACCCGGAAAACCCACAGCACCACCCCGGGTGGTCGGTGCGCACCAGACGTCGGGAGTGACATCTAGACAAATTACATTGCTCATCAACTCCTATAGAATAGAGAAAAATTTTACCATTCCCAGGATTCGAACCTGGCCAAGTTTTTAAAGGCCGACGACCTATGTTATTCTTAAGAATTAACAGGATCAGTAGTGACATAAATGTAAAAAAACTAAAAAAAGCTGTAATTCAAATGACTTTAAAAGAAGAAGAAAATAGACTTGGACGTAAATCGAACCCAATTTTATATGATGTAAAAGCTTGTTGCGAGAAGAACTTATTAATTCTTATAAATCAAATTTCAAATATCCTTGTCTTCTCTTTAGTGCATTTAAATTTTTCTGCATTAATTTTCTGTTCGACGTTCGCCGACACCCTATTGTATAGGGAATAAGCGAAAGGTTCGATTATTTTTAATCAATATTCATTTGGTGAATTTATTGCCTTACATCAAGTACACACAATTCCACATGAAAAATATTTGAATATTTTTCATGATGAAATAAGTTTCTTTGGCTTTAAACGAAGTCAGTGTACGTATCGTTAGTACTTTCTTCGGTTCCTATAGAGGACTCTGATGCACACTTTCGCAGTAGATACTGGAGTCGTAGGGCTAGTTGACACAACCAAGTAGAAATCGTTTGCATCTTATGTCCGGTTCTGCACTGGTGATCGAGTGAACCGTAAAACTGGGATGTAGATAGTCACATCTGTTTTTGATTATCATTTGGTAGTTGTTACTGGAACCATTGCGGAATATATTCTTGTAGAAAAACTTTGCCAGGCGTTGGAGTGATTAGAATTTGTTTAATTATTTGTCTCAGTATTTGCATCAGGTGCCCAGCTTCTCGTCACGTACCCTTTCTTATTGGATCCGTAAAGTTATGGAAATTAGGTATTTGACGAATTGATGTTTTTCAACAATTTGATGGAATTTTTTGAATTCAATTTTCCAGAGTTTTCGCAACTTTTTTCGAATTTCCACGCGTCCTCTATCTAGTCTTCAGGAGAACAGGCTGATAATTTCTTTCAATTATTCAACCATCCTATGTCTTTGACTATTCTTACAGATTATTCAGATTTTATTTTGATGGGTTCCGTCAACTTTTTTCGAGAAGGAGGGGGATCTATGCCCTCGACAAACATGTTTTTTCCACGTTTGAAACTGTTAAATGTAGACATAAATATTCGTATTCAAACTTAACCTTATTTTCGGTACTGACTCGAATGGAATTATAAAATAGAAGAGTTTCCAATGAAAAAAATTTGACCTTCAATCCTTTTTTCAATCGCATCCATATCATTGTCTGACGATCACCCTCTTTAACTCTTATCGAATTCATATTAGAATTCTATGAATACACCGATACACATTCAAAAGTAAATAATGCTGTACAGAATTTAAAAAATATATTTCGATCTGCATACGAAATTTTTTAACAACTTCACATTTTCATGTTTGGTGAGAGACGTTCACACACTATAAACAAAGTTTAAAATGAACAAATATTACCTAGGTTCATAAAATACAAATACATACACATACGTACATATAATATTCGAATTCGAGTCTATGCCTAGGGATCTTGGCAACGGTAAAAGATGATATATAAGGGTGGTTAATCGCAGGCAAAGTTGCGTATTTCATAGGTCAATTGCGTGAAAAAAATATCTCATCTACCTTCTTTAGTTACTATAGAAAAATAGAAAATTTCGAATTTTTATTTTGTCAGTATTTTTTCATTTTTTAAAGATTTTTTGAAATTTTTGGCACCTTCAACTTTTTGTAGATTATCCAATTATGTAGAAAAAAATAATATACAAAGTATCGTACAAACCGTGCCACCCTCAACTTTTATATTCAACTACGAATCTGAATTTTTTTATTGATATCTTTCTAAAGCATAGTATAAGAAATATTGAACTCCTTGGGGTGAAATTTCAAAAATTTTACTGCGTTTCTACCAAGGATAGAAGGCACTAAATTTATGGATTTCCTTGATTTTCCTTGCGGATGGCGCTGCGATCAACTTAGTTGTGGGTCGTAGTTTCATCTGTGGAGAAATATTAGTTAAACGGTTCATTTGGCAGGGAGAGGACAATTATAATGTTGTCCGACCTAAACTGGCACTGATAATAGGCAATACCTCGAAACATGCATGTCTGCAGGTGGTCATTCCCAGCCAAATGAAGGATAATCTTCTGTTTAATTACAAGACGCAGTTAGGTCTTCTTGGAAGAACATTGCACAAATATCTGTCAGATGTAGTTCAATGTCCGTAGTGGTATTAGTCAGGGAAGTAGTTGTTTTCTGACAGATGTTTGGCTTTATTTTTTCACTTAATGGAAACGCTTGGAGACAGGGGTACTCCGTATTCATTTCACTTTGTTGATACCTCTCCGGCACAAAAATTTTGAACTTGTTCGAAATATTAATAGAACTAATTATACTAAAACCATGAATTCTTTATTTTATAAAGGACTTTTGAAATATAACAAGCTTCCGAATAACATAGAAGAATGTTCAACACCAAATCGATTAAAATCAATGCTACTTGCATATATTATATTGTTGAAAATTGTTGTTATTGTTACAATTGTTATTTCCGTCAACCAGGTGCACACCCTTAAGAGTACAACCCTCAAAAGGCTTCGAAAGACTTGTCCGAGCTAGGGAAGACGCAGTCTTTACCTTTTAACGTGTGATGCCATGCACGAGACCGATGACCATGCTGGGAATCGAACCCATGACCCTTAGGTTAAGAGACAAGCGCTCTACCAACATGACCATTCGAAATAATATTGATTGACCAACAAAATGGAAACTTTTATATAAATATAATATAATCAGTGGCATTTAAAAAGAGGATGTGTAAGATAGTGAAGGATGTGTGTTTTCTTATTACGTTAGATTAGATATATATATATATATATATATATATATATATATATATATATATATATATATATATATATATATATATATATATATATTCGTATATTAATTTAATGAAGATTTTCAATAGTGTAACAAATTCGAGACCGGCCTCGAGACCGGCCCTGAACATCCAATTACATTCCACACTCGAAATGTAAACAAGTTCTCTTCTGACAAACACATGACTCATCCGTGGAAGAGACGCGAACGCCCTAACCGAACATTCTAGGAACCTCTAAGAAGTCGCCGAACAGACTGGAAAGATCGAAAACTGTAAATACTACTATATATAGCCGCTGTATAGCAGATGGCGGGACAGTCAGAATTCAGAGTTAGTTACAGTTCCAGAGTTCGCAGATAGAGACTGACACGGTAGAAATAAATGTTTTAGTGAATAATTGTTGTAAATAGTGTTTTAAATAAATTAGGAAAATTAGTTAGTGCAGTTTTACTACATTTGGCGTCAGAAGTGTGGATGTTTAAAATAAATAAGTGTTAAAGTGTTCGCCGTTTAAAAACTGATAGACGTTTATCGCGCCTAATGTCTATTTACTGTCTAGTTAGTGACCCGTTGAACATTTGAGTGCAAAGTGGACAGTTTTGCGCGTCGCGGAACAATAAACTGAAAACTGTGTGTGAAATAAATAATAGACTGATATCTCGGTAAAGACAATAAGAGACAAAATGTTTCCGAAAAGAGTTCACCTAGTTGACCTTAAAGTTAGTGAATTAAAGCAAGAGTTAGAGGAGCAAGAGTTAGAAACAACTGGAAAGAAGGCCGTACTCCAGAAAAAACTTTCAGATGGACTGATTGAAGAAGGAGAAGACCCCGAAACATTTTTGTTCGAAGTTTCTGGAATAGATTTGAGCTCTATTATGGATAAACTCGAAGAAACTACTAAGTCTCTGAAAGACGAACTCCAACAAACTTCGATAATCTTGGAAGATAAATTTCTGGAAAATTCGAATAGTTTGAAGGAAGAACTTCAACAAAATTCCGTGAGTTTGAAAGAACTTCAACAAAATTCGGTGAGTCTGGAAGATAAATTTCTTCAAAATTCGAAAAATCTAGAAGAAATGCTTGAAGAAAATTCGAAAAGTTCAGAAGTGAAACTTCAAGATAAGCTTCAAGAGAATTCGAAGAATCTAGAAGAAAAACTTCTAGAAAATTCTGTCAGCATAAAAGAAGAGCTTCTCGAAAATTCTAATAGTCTAAAAGAGGAACTTCAAGAGAATGTGAAGAGCCTGGAAGAAAGACTTCACGAAAATTCGAGAAACCAAGAATAGAAGCTTCTAGAAAACTCAGAAGGCTTGAGATGAGAACTTTGTGTTGTAACGAATCGATGAAATAAAAGGCGGAATCGAGACAGAAATCGGCAGAATAAAGGAAAAATTCAGTGAATTGGAAAAGCGAATGGATTCTGCGCATACCCCAGAAACTTACAACAAAAACTCAATGCTGGACACGAGTATGAACTTGGAGGAAGTTCAGGAGGACATCAAAAATTTCAGGTCAGTGCTGAACCTGGAAAGCTCTTATTAAAACCGCCTCGGTTTGACGGAAATACTCCATGGGCAAACTACCGACGACAATTCGAAGCTGCTGCGAAGGCAAACGGATCGAATGCTGGGGAAAGAGCTTTAGCATTGACACCGGCATTGCGTGGTGAAGCAACAAACATTTTACAGACCCTCACCACCCAACAACAGGAGGACTATGAACAGCTAGTAAAACATCTGGAACTTCACTATGATCAAGCCCACCTTGAACACGTATATCACTCGCAGCTGAAAAACCGATGCCAAAAATCAAGCGAATCATTACAAGAATTCGAAGCAGACATTGCACGCTTGATTCGCCTTGCATATCCAGCTACACCAGAAAAAGTAATGGAACGACTAGCGGTTCAGGCATTTTTGGATGGGCTTCGCGACCAAGAAACCCGGCAAGCATTAACATTAGCTCGTCCTTTACATCTCGTAGACGCATTGGCGCGGGCTTTGGAATTTGAGGCTGCAAAACAATCCTGCAAAAGCCAGGGTAGAGTCAGGATGATCGAGGAAGACCCGCAGGAGCCTACTAACATGGAAGCTGTGATGCGAAAAGTGATAAAGGAAGTTATGCCTGAAAGAAAACTGATATGATGCCGAAATTGTAGAGAACTTAGGCACGTGCGTAGCAAATGTCCAACATTGAAAAAATCGACATCAACGATGAAGGCCAAGAAGGAGCAACCGTCAGTCCGTATCCAACAAGCCCCAGTTAACAATTCATATGTCGCTGTACTTCAAAGACAAGACAAAGGGGTCTTTGTAGACGGTCTCATTACCAACGAGCCTCGCACCATGCTCCTTGATACGGGTGCGACTAGGACAATCCTTGGGCCTACTTTTGCCAAAACACCGGCAAGAATTGAATCGTCGAATTGGAAGCTACGCACAGCAACTGGAGAGCCGGCAACTGTGTATGGTGAACTTCCGATTGAACTGACTTTGGACAGCACTACAGTGAAACACCGGGCTCTAGTAGCAGACATCGAGAACGATGCAATTATTGGAATGGACATAATGAATTCCAGAGGGTTCGAGTTGAACTTCAAAGACGGCGTCCAACGTGTCAACGGAGAAGAGCTGGTACTTCACGGGAGAAGCAAAGAAATGATCCGGGTTGTGTTGGCTGAAGACATGAGCATTCCCGAGAGAGCTGAAACCATTCTGGAGGCTCGTATGGTTGGCGGAGTGAGCAACGGGAGCGTGGTGATGTTCGAGCCCGAGCTTCATGATGAAAAAATCGGACGAGGAATTGCCCTTGGGAAGACCTTACTGCGCGCCGATAAATTTATACCAGTAAGGGTCATGAACGTCAATTACCATTCAGTGACGTTGAAGAAAGGAACAACTTTGGGCCACTGCTCGCCAATTTCATCTGTGGTCAGGAATGTACGCGGTACCATTAACCAAGCCAACAATCTACCCGCAGAATTAGAAAAGCTAGTTGCCATATCATCGAGAGGCATAAAACCGGCACAGCAGCCCAGATTGAAAGATTTAGTGAGGAGATACCAAGACGTCTTTGACACCGGACAGAGAAAAGGGGGTAGAACGAAGGTAGTCCAACACAGAATTGATACTGGAGATGCCCGAACAATCCGTCAATCAGCGAGGAGACTCCCTCTTGCCAAGAAGGAAGAGGCAGACAAGATAGTCAGCGATATGGGGAAAGAAGGAGTAATTGAACCATCTGACAGCCCCTGGTCATCTCCAGTTGTACTAGTAAAGAAGAAAGACGGATCGACAAGATTCTGCGTAGACTACCGACAACTGAATAACGTGACAAAGAAAGACAGCTACCCACTATCTAGAATAGATGACACTTTGGACACGCTCGCCAGCTCTACAATCTTCTCCACCTTAGAACTGGCTCCAGAAGATCGAGAGAAGACAGCTTTCACCATCGGCTCAGGGCTGTGGCAATTTACCGTTATGCCATTCGGACTTTGTAATACTCCAGCCACTTTTGAGAGATTAATGGAGACTGTGTTGAAGGGACTCTCCTGGAAGACTTGCTTGGTATACCGATGACAATCGTAGTTGGCAGAACATTCGAAGACCACGTGAAAAATCTGGAGGAGGTATTTCTGCGTCTGAGGAACTCTGGATTGAAATTGAGCCCTAAAAAATGTCACCTGTTTCAGAAAGAAGTCCACTATCTTGGCCACATTGTCTCTGTGGAAGGAGTAGCAGTAGATGACCAGAAGATTAAAGCTGTTAGATACTGGCCCATCTCCAAAGATATCCATCAGCTTCGGAGTTTTCTTGGCCTATATGCCTACTATCGTCGGTACGTGCTAGGGTTTGCTAACATCGCCAAACCATTGACCAGGCTCACGGTAGGACAGACAAAGTTACAGTGGTCCGAGGAATGCCAAGATTCGTTCAGGAAGCTGAAGAGGGCATTAATCAACGCTCCAATTCTAAGTTATCCTCTTCCGAACGGAAAATTCTCCCGACGGGAGCTGCTGGCTGTGGTCAAAGGAGTGGAGCACTTTTACAATCATGTGTATGGCAGGAGATTCCTGCTGAGAACTGACCACGCCGCCCTCAAATGGCTCCTACAGTTTAAGAATCCCGAGGGTCAAGTGGCACGCTGGATTGAGAGGCTCCAGGAGTTCAACTTTGAGATCGAACATCGGGCAGGGACCAACCATAGGAATACAGATGCCTTATCGCGAAGGCCATGTCCAGATGACTGCTCACATTGCCGACGAGCAGAGAAGAAAGAGGCGACAGTTTGTAGAACAACGGCGGTAGATGATAACTGGAATGACAGCAAGCTCCAGAAAGACCAAGAGAAAGATCCAGATCTTGGCTTAGTTAACGGCTGGAAGAGGAGTAACCGAAGACCGACATGGCAGGAAGTAGCAGGATATTCGCCAGCCATCAAGTCCTACTGGGCTCAATGGAACTCCCTTACTCTCGACAACGGAGTTCTGAAGCGTGTGTTGGAGTCCGAGGATGGTGGAGAAGAAAGACGTCAGACAGTTGTACCCAGAAGCAGAAGACCGGAAGTGCTTCGAGACATTCATGATGGGGTCGCCGGAGGACATCTGGGAGTAACGAAGACTCTCCAGAAAGTGAGACAACGGTTCTACTGGGCCAATTGTTAGGCAGACGTTCAAGACTGGTGCAGAAAGTACGCTGTATGAGCCGGAAGTAATGGACCTCGAACGCGACCTAAGGCACCAATGCGTCAGTACAACGTTGGCAGCCCATTTGAAAGAATCGCTATTGATATTGCTGGACCGTTTCCACAATCTGACCACGAGAACAAATACATCCTCGTGGCAATGGACTACTTCAGCAAGTGGGCTGAAGCCTATGCCCTGCCCAACCAGGAAGCCATAACCGTCGCCGACGTCCTGCTAAAGGAGTGGATTTGTCGATTTGGTGTCCCACTTGAACTGCATTCAGACCAAGGCAGAAATTTCGAGTCCAACTTGTTCCAGGAATTGTGTCGAATGCTGAACATCCGGAAGACGCGAACTACGGCTTTACATCCGCAGTCTGATGGAATAGTGGAGCGGATGAACAGGACAATGAACCGCCACTTATCCAAGGTAGTCTCTGACCACCAAAGAGACTGGGACCAGTATCTCCATTTGTTCCTGATGGCCTATCGTTCTGCAGTACATGAGTCGACCGGCCAAACCCCTGCTAGTATTATTATGGGCCGAGAGCTGCGACTACCATGTGACCTGACGTTTGGGACGCCACCAGGACATGACACTGCAGGAGAGGACTATGTCAGCAAACTTCGGCAGAGAATGGAAGACATCCACGAAAGAGTCCGTTTGAACATCCAGAGTGCCAGCGACCGGATGAAGGAGACCTATGACATCAAGGCCGATGCCGGAGGATTTAAGGTTGGTGACCTGGTTTGGCTGTACAACCCCAAACGTCGAGGCCTATCACCAAAGTTGCGGAACTCATGGGAAGGCCCTTATGAGATCTTGAAGAGGATAAATGACGTGGTCTACTGAATTAAAAAACCACCTAGAGGAAAACCCAGAGTCGTCCATTTCAATAGGTTGGCCCCTTACGCTGGAAACCACGACCAAGTCCGCACCCTCAGACCACCGGAGGATGCGATGACGTTCCAGAAATTCATGTCCTTGTACTCAAACGGACAGAAAGTTTGACATGGGGTGACTCGAGAAGAACCACGAGACCTTTTTAAGGTGCCTGCGGATTACGCGCTAGCCCACTGTGTAGCAGAAGACCTTCAAATGTCCAGAGGCATCGCTGTGGTGTTCTCCAAGAAGTACGGTCGTCTCCATGAACTACGGCAACAAAACCCGGAAGTTAGAGGGGTGCTACAGTTGCGGAAAGGCCAGAGAAGCATCTTCTATCTAGTCACCAAGAAGCAGTCTCGAGACAAACCGTCCTATGAAGATGTATGGAACAGCCTTGAGAAATTAAGGGACATGATGATGGAGCAGAATCTCGTGGACCTGGCAATCCCAAAATTGTCCTGCGGGCTCGACGGACTGGACTGGAGAGTCATATGGAGCATGTTGGAGACGATATTCCAATCCACCGGCGTCAAGATCTTGGTATGCTGTAATCATCGTCCACAACCAAACCTGAAGACCAAGAGATCAAACAGCAAGGTGCAGATATGGAGAATCATGCAAATATCTCCATACTCCATAAATGACATTTCGGGACGAAAAGTCTTTAAGAAGGGGGCAATGTAACAATTTCGGGACCGGCCTCGAGACCGGCCCCGAATATCCCATTACACTCCACACTCGAAATGTAAACAAGTTCTCTTCTGACAAACACATGACTCATCCGTGGAAGAGACGCGAACGCCCTAACCGAACATTCTAGGAACCTCTAAGAAGTCGCCGAACAGACTGGAAAGATCGAAAACTGTAAATACTACTATATATAGCCGCTGTATAGCAGATGGCGGGACAGTCAGAATTCAGAGTTAGTTACAGTTCCAGAGTTCGCAGATAGAGACTGACACCGTAGAAATAAATGTTTTAGTGAATAATTGTCGTAAATAGTGTTTTAAATAAATTAGGAAAATTAGTTAGTGCAGTTTCACTACAATAGCAACTGTCACGGCTCTATTGTTTTGTTGACTGGATACTTCAAAATTCGGAATCAGCTAATTCTGAGATATCCAATCGGAATTCTGACTTAACTTCTCGGAATCCTGACTCAACGTCTCGGAATCAGCCAATTGTTAAATACCAAGTCTGAATTCTGACCTAACATCTCAGAATTGGCTATTTCCGAAATACCAAGTCGGAATTCTGACTTAGTATCTCGGAATTATCAAAAATAAAAATTTTAATAATAATGGCCCTTCTACGCCTTCTTATTTTTGCAGTCGTCTGGACTCTGGACTGATACACTTCATCACCTATCGCATTATTTAAGGCGCCATTATACGTGGCGTTTGGAGAGCGGAGTGCTGTACGGATGCGTACCTGGACGCTAGCGATCTCACGGCCTGTTGCTTGACAAGTCGGGTGTGGTTTGCGCCATTTGAAAATGTCCAGGCATCGAGAACGGATTCTCAGTTGCGTTTGTTAAGTGAAAATTTTTGACAAAAGAGAAATCAGAATTTCTGTCTCTGCTGCCGTCAAACGTGGGGTCTCAATTGGTTCTTGTTCATATAAATTCAAAAATTCCAATATCGCTTAATTCAACCACGACATGTTGACATCGCAAAGCGAAATTGACTACTGAACATTTTCAACCGGAATTGACGGTATATTTCAGGCCCTTTTACAAAAAGGGCAAACGGAACTACTGACATTTATTATTAAAGCAACCAGATTCAGTCTGGCGCTCGGGTACATACCTTAAAATCCTTAAATTCCTCAAGGAATTGGGGCTTGAGGGGCTGCTGTAAACGAGAACACCTTGAAATAGCAGAAGAAAATGGGGCACAATAGATCTAACTAGGTCGCAGCGCATCAGTCACCATCCATATTTACCATTACCATTACTGAACATTTTACAACAGAAAAGTTTCGCCACTCCGTGCGCTGCGAATTTTCTTTGAAATTTTAAGTTTCAAGATTTCAGACACTATATTTTACTGAACATTCCATAAATATAATGCCATTAATTACAGTAGCCTTTTAATAATTTCCATATTTCGATATCACTTCCCCTACTAGTTTTTTTATGCAATTGGCTCTCATGAACTAGTTTACCAAACTTGACCAATTTAGTCCGTTGATAAGTAAAGAAATCGAACCTTGGTTGGCCAAGTGGTGTAGGTATTAGCCATTTGAATTTCAGCTAGCCTTGGATTCGATTGCTTTATGTCAAGTCAAGGGAGTGTGAAGTGGTTCAATTCTTCCGTCTTAAATGTGCTTGGGATACGCACCGACTAATCGGGAGCATCTTTTCAATCGGTTCCATTTAATAACAATCAGATACTGTGATTACCAAAAAATCCTCATCACAAGTTTCCATTAGAAAAATGCTTACTTACCAGAATACTCCAATATTTTTCGAATAAATGTTTTAGGTTTTTTTTTTGGGTGGCGAAGCTTCTACAAAGTATTTACAAAATATTTTCCAATCTCGAATATCAGGAATTCATCTTTCAAACCAATGCTTCGCCCAATCTAACAGAAGTTGATCTTCCAACTAAAGTTCGAATATAAGACCAACAGAATTAATTACTCACACATAGTTTCAACATCACTCACCCATCTGCTAGATTCATATATTTCAGCCCGGAAATACGAAAATATTATACCTGTTCTTTGTGATGTTTAATATCCTTACCAGATCCTCCAGAATGGTCTGAACACATTCGTTTGCCATTTTTTTCACACAAACTGTATGACTCACAAATACAAAACGAAAAACACTGTACTTGGCTTTCGCTTACGTCTTCGATATTTTCTTCTGGGCATCTTCACAATAGACTTGTAATATAGCAAAAGATGAAGACAGCAAAAATAGTTATTTAATGACTTAGTGAATCATTAATCGCATTTTGATAATAATTAATAATTGATTAGAGTTGATTACAATGTTTTTCTGTCGACCTCTCTTGTTGAAGTAAAGGAATTCATGATTTGCAAATACTCAATAAGGGAAATGAACATACGTACAAACTATATTGAACATTTTTAAAAATTGTTGTTGTTGTTGTTGTTTATATTATATATATATATATATATAAAGTGAATAGAGTATTTTCGTTTCAATTCCGAGAGCTCACGATCCGTGGACAGCGCTGTTTCGTTGTTACCAACTCATCAGCACGGCTTTATGAGGTCTCTCGAAGTTGAAACGACTGCACTCTGAATTAGTACCATAAGGCAAAGAGAGTATAAATGAATAGTAACTTGTGACATCTACAGTCACTAGTTTGAAACTTAATTCGACACGAGCCATGGAATCCAAAGGTAGATGTTTACCTACAACATTGACAGGCAGACAAATGTTTATTTGTTCTGTCCAACCCAAGACTCAATCAAGTTTCTCGTGCGTTATGAGGAACGCAAGCAGAATCTAAAGTGAATAGAGTATTTTCGTTTCAATTCCGAGAGCTCACGATCCGTGGACAGCGCTGTTTCGTTGTTACCAACTCATCAGCACGGCTTTATGAGGTCTCTCGAAGTTGAAACGACTGCACTCTGAATTAGTACCATAAGGCAAAGAGAGTATAAATGAATAGTAACTTGTGACATCTACAGTCACTAGTTTGAAACTTAATTCGACACGAGCCATGGAATCCAAAGGTAGATGTTTACCTACAACATTGACAGGCAGACAAATGTTTATTTGTTCTGTCCAACCCAAGACTCAATCAAGTTTCTCGTGCGTTATGAGGAACGCAAGCAGAATCTAAAGTGAATAGAGTATTTTCGTTTCAATTCCGAGAGCTCACGATCCGTGGACAGCGCTGTTTCGTTGTTACCAACTCATCAGCACGGCTTTATGAGGTCTCTCGAAGTTGAAACGACTGCACTCTGAATTAGTACCATAAGGCAAAGAGAGTATAAATGAATAGTAACTTGTGACATCTACAGTCACTAGTTTGAAACTTAATTCGACACGAGCCATGGAATCCAAAGGTAGATGTTTACCTACAACATTGACAGGCAGACAAATGTTTATTTGTTCTGTCCAACCCAAGACTCAATCAAGTTTCTCGTGCGTTATGAGGAACGCAAGCAGAATCTAAAGTGAATAGAGTATTTTCGTTTCAACTTCGAGAGACCTCATAAAGCCGTGCTGATGAGTTGGTAACAACGAAACAGCGCTGTCCACGGATCGTGAGCTCTCGGAATTGAAACGAAAATACTCTATTCACTTTAGATTCTGCTTGCGTTCCTCATAACGCACGAGAAACTTGATTGAGTCTTGGGTTGGACAGAACAAATAAACATTTGTCTGCCTGTCAATGTTGTAGGTAAACATCTACCTTTGGATTCCATGGCTCGTGTCGAATTAAGTTTCAAACTAGTGACTGTAGATGTCACAAGTTACTATTCATTTATACTCTCTTTGCCTTATGGTACTAATTCAGAGTGCAGTCGTTTCAACTTCGAGAGACCTCATAAAGCCGTGCTGATGAGTTGGTAACAACGAAACAGCGCTGTCCACGGATCGTGAGCTCTCGGAATTGAAACGAAAATACTCTATTCACTTTAGATTCTGCTTGCGTTCCTCATAACGCACGAGAAACTTGATTGAGTCTTGGGTTGGACAGAACAAATAAACATTTGTCTGCCTGTCAATGTTGTAGGTAAACATCTACCTTTGGATTCCATGGCTCGTGTCGAATTAAGTTTCAAACTAGTGACTGTAGATGTCACAAGTTACTATTTATATATATATATATATATATATATATATATATATAGAGAAAAGGGTAGTCTTGTTTGCTGACTAGTTAGGAAATGAGTTTTTTAATATTTGGGATATGCAGCAGGCCAATAAGGGTACTCTTATACACTTGTTCCAAGCTTTCAATAACTTTTTATTATCATCTTCAGGGAAAACTGTTTCGAGGTTACATGGCGTATATGTTAAAAATAATCATGAAATATGGACAGCACTGGGAGTAAAACATCATTGATAACAACCAAGAGTAACGTGGATGCACACTCATTACTGATGATACATTATGACATGGATTTTAAAAAATTGTTAAAATTCTATAAAAGCACGTGTTGTCCTTGAAGAGGCAAACAACCGCGGCGAGTAATTTTATTCGACATCTGTCATTTGTCAGTGGTCTTGGCTAGTCAGTCGAATAAAATTACTCGCCGCGGTTGTTTGCCTCTTCAAGGACAACACGTGCTTTTATAGAATTTTAACAATTTTTTAAAATCCATGTCATAATGTATCATCAGTAATGAGTGTGCATCCACGTTACTCTTGGTTGTTATCAATGATGTTTTACTCCCAGTGCTGTCCATATTTCATGATTATTTTTAACATATACGCCATGTAACCTCGAAACAGTTTTCCCTGAAGATGATAATAAAAAGTTATTGAAAGCTTGGAACAAGTGTATAAGAGTACCCTTATTGGCCTGCTGCATATCCCAAATATATATATATATATATATATATGACTGTAGATGTCACAAGTTACTATTCATTTATATATATATATATATATATATATATATATATATATATATATATATATATTTATATATATATATATATATATATATATATATATATATATATATATATATATATATATATATATATATAAATGAATAGTAACTTGTGACATCTACAGTCATATATATATATATATATATATATATATATATATATATATATATATATATATATATATATATATATATATTGGGATATGCAGCAGGCCAATAAGGGTACTCTTATACACTTGTTCCAAGCTTTCAATAACTTTTTATTATCATCTTCAGGGAAAACTGTTTCGAGGTTACATGGCGTATATGTTAAAAATAATCATGAAATATGGACAGCACTGGGAGTAAAACATCATTGATAACAACCAAGAGTAACGTGGATGCACACTCATTACTGATGATACATTATGACATGGATTTTAAAAAATTGTTAAAATTCTATAAAAGCACGTGTTGTCCTTGAAGAGGCAAACAACCGCGGCGAGTAATTTTATTCGACTGACTAGCCAAGACCACTGACAAATGACAGATGTCGAATAAAATTACTCGCCGCGGTTGTTTGCCTCTTCAAGGACAACACGTGCTTTTATAGAATTTTAACAATTTTTTAAAATCCATGTCATAATGTATCATCAGTAATGAGTGTGCATCCACGTTACTCTTGGTTGTTATCAATGATGTTTTACTCCCAGTGCTGTCCATATTTCATGATTATTTTTAACATATACGCCATGTAACCTCGAAACAGTTTTCCCTGAAGATGATAATAAAAAGTTATTGAAAGCTTGGAACAAGTGTATAAGAGTACCCTTATTGGCCTGCTGCATATCCCAAATATTAAAAAACTCATTTCCTAACTAGTCAGCAAACAAGACTACCCTTTTCTCTATATATATATATATATATATATATATATATATATATATATATATATATATATATATATATATATATATATATATATATATAATAGTAACTTGTGACATCTACAGTCACTAGTTTGAAACTTAATTCGACACGAGCCATGGAATCCAAAGGTAGATGTTTACCTACAACATTGACAGGCAGACAAATGTTTATTTGTTCTGTCCAACCCAAGACTCAATCAAGTTTCTCGTGCGTTATGAGGAACGCAAGCAGAATCTAAAGTGAATAGAGTATTTTCGTTTCAATTCCGAGAGCTCACGATCCGTGGACAGCGCTGTTTCGTTGTTACCAACTCATCAGCACGGCTTTATGAGGTCTCTCGAAGTTGAAACGACTGCACTCTGAATTAGTACCATAAGGCAAAGAGAGTATAAATGAATAGTAACTTGTGACATCTACAGTCACTAGTTTGAAACTTAATTCGACACGAGCCATGGAATCCAAAGGTAGATGTTTACCTACAACATTGACAGGCAGACAAATGTTTATTTGTTCTGTCCAACCCAAGACTCAATCAAGTTTCTCGTGCGTTATGAGGAACGCAAGCAGAATCTAAAGTGAATAGAGTATTTTCGTTTCAATTCCGAGAGCTCACGATCCGTGGACAGCGCTGTTTCGTTGTTACCAACTCATCAGCACGGCTTTATGAGGTCTCTCGAAGTTGAAACGAAAATACTCTATTCACTTTAGATTCTGCTTGCGTTCCTCATAACGCACGAGAAACTTGATTGAGTCTTGGGTTGGACAGAACAAATAAACATTTGTCTGCCTGTCAATGTTGTAGGTAAACATCTACCTTTGGATTCCATGGCTCGTGTCGAATTAAGTTTCAAACTAGTGACTGTAGATGTCACAAGTTACTATTCATTTATACTCTCTTTGCCTTATGGTACTAATTCAGAGTGCAGTCGTTTCAACTTCGAGAGACCTCATAAAGCCGTGCTGATGAGTTGGTAACAACGAAACAGCGCTGTCCACGGATCGTGAGCTCTCGGAATTGAAACGAAAATACTCTATTCACTTTAGATTCTGTTTGCGTTCCTCATAACGCACGAGAAACTTGATTGAGTCTTGGGTTGGACAGAACAAATAAACATTTGTCTGCCTGTCAATGTTGTAGGTAAACATCTACCTTTGGATTCCATGGCTCGTGTCGAATTAAGTTTCAAACTAGTGACTGTAGATGTCACAAGTTACTATTCATTTATACTCTCTTTGCCTTATGGTACTAATTCAGAGTGCATTCGTTTCAACTTCGAGAGACCTCATAAAGCCGTGCTGATGAGTTGGTAACAACGAAACAGCGCTGTCCACGGATCGTGAGCTCTCGGAATTGAAACGAAAATACTCTATTCACTTTATATATATATATATATATATATATATATATATATATATATATATATATATATATATATATATATATATATATATGTATATATATATATTGGTACCCTCTTACAGTTTATCAAATTCTACCACTACAAACGTATATATATATATATATATATATATATATATATATATATATATATATATAAATATATATATATATATATATAACAAGAAGGAACATTTTATTGGACTAAGCCCTCTAGTAAAAATGCAACCGTAGACACGTGTTTCGATCTTAGGGATCTCATCAGTACGGTGAAAGCAAGTGTAAGGATGTGCAACACTTGATTGCAGATGAAACAACAAATGAACGGAGTCAACAAACAGGAAGCCAACCGCACATTTGTGGCTTCAGTCGGAACACCTCGTGTTTACAAGGCAAGGAACGACGTCGCCACGGAGGCAGCTATACCGTTCATTTGTTGTTTCATCTGCAATCAAGTGTTGCACATCCTTACACTTGCTTTCACCGTACTCATGAGATCCCTAAGATCGAAACACGTGTCTACGGTTGCATTTTTACTAGAGGGCTTAGTCCAATAAAATGTTCCTTCTTGTTATTCACAATTTCCCTCGAGAGCATATCCCTGTTTCATATATATATATATATATATATATATATATATATATATATATATATATATATATATATATATATATATATATATATATATATATATATATATATATATATATATATATATATATATATATATATATATATATACGTTTGTAGTGGTAGAATTTGATAAACTGTAAGAGGGTACCAAAAAAGTGCATCAGTACCTACACTTGCATTTTAATCAGCTAAAATCTATACTCAATATTAAGAAAAATATGATGGAAAATGTTATGGCATTTTATTTCAATTATTTATTTTTCATATGGTAGGTTTTTAATTTTTGTTCATTCAACATCGAAAATACATTTTTCAAATTCAATATTGCAGTTTCACAGTTTACAACAAATAGGCGTATGTTGTGGTCCATACCTCCTGCTATTGAAGATAAAAAAAAATTGTCATTCTCAGCTAAACTTGGCAACGATTTTTTATTTTATATAAATCATCCTGTATATTGATGCATACCTATTTGAATTTTAGGTTAAATATTTTATTAATATTCTATACCTATCTTCCCTAAAATAATGACAGGTGAAAAGTGAGATGTTGCAATTTTCTACATCCTATTACCGCAGCTAAAAATGCCACATAGAAGATAGATAACATATTTATTTATTGAAAAATATAGATACAGATTAGCACAAGTCAGAATGAAATAAATTAAAAATTCAGAATTCAGGCAAATAATAAGTACACAAAGGTAGATGTAGGAACAAAAACATAGTAATAATGTAATTTTTTTTTACCTTTCGGGAAAATTATTCAAAAAGTCCTCGACTCTGGCATCTGGCACATTTTATGATATCTCGGTATTAATGTCAATTAAACCAAATGCAGAATAATTAAAGCTAAGAACTCATAATAATATTAACTAAGATATTTGAGATATAACCACTACAGTGTAGGTACTAATAATGTTATTATTATGAAAATGTTTTTCATTATAGATTATAGTAGTTTATTTATTCAATCATTTCTTATAGTTGATTTGCTCAGAACTTCGATTCTGAATGCCACGTGACTAGATATTAGAGCAAATTTATGAAACATATTGAATAAACAAACTATTACTATTATCATTATTACCAACCTATGTGCTGTGTGGGTCCAATCAGATCTTCATTTAGGATTTCTTAAAAATTATATTCTTATGGTGAAATGAGGAATTTATTTCGCTTACTTTACCCGTAAAAATTGACAATTGTTAAAGACTGAGAAATAGAAAATACCTATTATATTCATATAAACTGTTGGACAATTGAATTGAAAAATTCAAATTTCAACACGCATTTTAATCTAAGACCAAGACTATCAAGACAAAGACGACCAAGTCCAAGACTGAGCCAGTCTCGTCTTGCTCTTGAAACATCAAGACCAAGATCAAGACTAGGTACATTTATTTTTCGAGACGAAGACCAATACCGATCAGTTATTAATAGAGGTATGAATAATATTCTTCTGAATTCAATTAATGTTTCTACTTATCTTTTCCCTATCATCATAATAAGTCAACTTTTCGTGTGAAGTGAGAAAAATGTCTTGCGAAATATCTTGTCTAACACCAGGAAATAATTTAAAAAACAGTTCCTATACTAATTTGGAGCTATTTATCATCTGAGTGTTTTCCTAAAGTAAAAAATCAGGTACATGCAAGAAACACCTAAAATATTCATACAAATCGATAAATATCCAGTTCATTTCCGAGAAAAGCGGATCAATTTTTCTTCATAGTCCATTCACCAATTTCAAAAGTCTTTTTGTTATATTGAAGTGAACCAATTAAATTTTCTTCAGCTGATGTTATTGAATTCGTTACTGACACCGGTGTCGCAGTTTGTTGAACACGGTTGCTCCACCGTGCTTTCATGCTTTTCAGGTGTTTCAGTCCGCTTCAGGGTTCACTCAGACGCGTTTCGCATACGGTCTTGTCGATACAGTGCCTTAACCTAATCAACAACTGAATCATCATAGTTGTTTTTTACTCCTTTATTTTTTGTGCCATTATATCAAATGTTCAATAGTGGATATTGTTCTCAATTTATAAAGCTGTGGAATATATGACAGTGGCAAAATAATGTGATTCAGGAAAGTGATATGAATTATAGAGGCTGTATTTGTTTTTCAGGTGAGTAAAGCTACAGTTCTGATTCATTAAATCTGTAATGTCATTGCAGAAATGTTTAATATTGGAATTTTCCGTTTTTAATTTCTATATTGTCCTTTTAGGTTGTACCGAAAGTAAATAGGTTTAATGAGTTATTTTGAAATAACTCCACCTATAGTGAACGATCTTTGGCAAATTTGTAATTCTGAATAAGAAGTATATATTTTGTCATTTTGAATTCAAGTACTTTAAAACTTCTAAAGAAACTTTTTTGGTGCAGAGTTGTTTAGTGTTACCTACTACTGTAAACGAGCCAACTGATGAATGCATACTGACAATCTATTGAATCTCCATGCAGGGTAAGGAAATAGACACATCTAATTCAGTGAGAACCAGCTTTATTTGTTATTTATCAACAGCAAGTTATCCAATTTTTTTATTTTTTCCTTCAATCTTAAAATAAATAAATTATTGTAGATTAGTAATTCATAAATCAAAATTGAACATTGGAGAGAATTTTATCGAAATTATCAGACATGAAAAATATTGTTTTATGTGAAATCTTAGATTTTTATTTTATATTTTCTGTTCATTTAGAAAAACTCTACCTTTTTGTTAACTCCAGGACCTTGAGAAGTAATCACATTTTTTCATTCGGGTTACGATTCTATAGGACTAACTATGGGACAATGGCATTTAGTTGCAGACTTCAAAAACACTTTAATGCGTATTTTTTAGAAATTGATCTGTTTCATCTATCACATCTAAAATTAAAAAAATAGCAATTAAACAACTCAATCCCGCCTTTGTTTACAAGACTCCTGAATAGTAATTGTTTATTTATAAGTTACCTCTAGTGTTTGGATATGTTTTTTTTATTGAAACTTCTTTAGTGTACCATTTGGGATTCTATTGAATGTTCCTTATTGTACCATTTCTGACTTTATTACAATAGGGAATTATACTGTTAGAAAAGATAATGTTTTAATTGTGAAAAATGATTTTATGTGTGTACATGATGCATGTAGAATCACTCCAAGAACCTATTTATTCATTACATATCGACTACAACTATTTGTGCAATGAAATACCGGTGATAGTTGACGTGAATTTGAGCTAGTGTTTCAATTTATCTCTAATCCTTTCGTTTCCAGGATCGAAAATAATCGAAAAAAAAATATTGAAAAATCGTTTTTACCCAGTTTGACTTGTAAACCTTCGAAACAAAATATAAAAAATTAGCAGTTCGCTATTCTCTAGTGTATTTTTGAAAATTTCTTGATGTACCATTCGGTATTTCATCACTACAAGTTTCTAGTGTTCTTGACTAATAAAAATAAATAAATAAATAAATAAATAAATGAACCATTGAATCTTTTTTGATCTACCATTTGGAATTTTATTACAATTCTGTAGTGTGTTTGACTTATCAATAAATAAATGAATAAAAAATATAAATTAACATAAGTTTTAAATAATATTCGTGCAGAAATAAATATGAATGACACTTTACAAATTTTGTTTACTCAAAAACAAAGTTATCCAAGAATGTTTACAGATGTTTCGTCATTCTTTATTCGAATTCTCTTTCATATATGTATATGGAATAGTCTCTTGAGAAAGGAGTCATATAAATACTGTCGAAATAACAACTTAGATTTCAAATAGTATATTGTTTATCTAGTAGTAAAAGCAATACATTCCCGGACTACAATGTGAATTGTTGGCCGAGGCGATAAGCCGAGGTCAACAAGCATTGAAGTCTGGGAATGTGCTTTTACTACGAGGTACACATACCATTTTTTCTGCAATCGCAATCAGCATTATCATAAATTAAGGAATTATACTTATTGTTTACGTGCATTCATTTACTGTCTAAAATGTATACAAGCCGTCAAAAATATTCCCGGATCGTTTACGATACGGGAAAGTACTTTCCCGTACAGTATATATATACCGGGTGTCCTACATTTTATGTGACAGGCAATATCTGATTTGTCGGAGGAGATATACAAAAATGTTTTATACAAAAGTTTTATGAGTTCATGAGAGCTATATTTTGATATAATTTTCAAATATACAGGGTGTTTGGTGTAGGTGCTATAGACCAAAATGCCATTTTTTAAAATAGAACGCACTGTATATCATTACATATTCAGATTTTACGCTTAATTCTGATATCATTTCATGTTTAGTTTTTGAAATTCGGTTACGGCGTTGTTGAGTTATTGCACTTAAAATAAGGTTTAATATAAGGTATCAAAAAATCTTTAACGCGTACACAAATCCTGTCTATATCTTTTATTAAATTGAACTAGAATCCTACTGAATAATAGCTATTAATGTAACGAGATTATTATGCGATTTATGATAATCGAGGACGTGCAACTTCTGAGATTTATTCAAATTACATATTAATCAAGTTACATTCACAGCTTTATCAAATCATTGACAACGATGATGTGAAAATAAAAACATCAACTTTGGTTATTGTCACATTATTGTCATTTTAGCGTGCCATTTGGTATGATTTGATCCAGTTGATGGAAGATATTCCCATAGCAGAACGACAAAGAATTTGGTGGCAACAAGATGGTGCTCCTCCTCACAATTCACAGGTTGTTACTGAATATCTGGATAGAACGCACCCAAATAGATGGATTGGTAATAAGTGTCCAATTCGGTGGCCGGCTCGTTCCCCAGATTTATCACCGCTTGAAATTTTCGTATGGGGTTATTTAAATGATATTATTTTCACCACTCCCCTTTTGAATGTGGATGATCTGAAAATGAAAATTCGACTAGCGTGCAGTGATATTACGCCTGATATAAGAGCGACTTATTCGAGAGAAGTGATTCGACGTTTCGAAGCCTGCATAATATCTAATGGGCGTCACTTTGAACATTTTTTATTAAATATCTAGGTACTATTCTTATGAAATGATTCATCAAGTTATATTACATTGTTATTGACGATTTGTTCCTGAATACACCTCTTTCAATTTCGCAATTGTTTCATATTCAAAATGATTCCTGACTGAATTCCACAACTCAAAATTGAAACCATAACTACGATCACCCATAATTTTGACTATTTTTCATGTGATCTGATGCAGAGAGAATAGTTATTGTATGAGATATTTTTTAAAATAATATTCGTTCTCAAGACTTTACATTTTAAGCAATAACTCAACAACGCCGTAACCAAATTTCAAAAACTAAACGTGAAATGATATCAGAATTAAGCGTAGAATCTGAATATGTAATGATATACAGTGCGTTCTATTTTAAAAAATGGCATTTTGGTCTGTAGCACCTACACCAAACACCCTGTATATTTGAAAATTATATCAAAATATAGCTCTCATGAACTCATAAAACTTTTGTATGAAACATTTTTGTATATCTCCTCCGACAAATCAGATATTGCCTGTCACATAAAATGTGGGACACCCGGTATATACAGTTTCATCCCCAAAGTACGTACATATGGAAAACTTTTTTATTATGCACCAAAAAAATAGCATACTAGTCATTTTCATACTTTTTCTATTCGTTCAATGAATTCAAATAAATTCTCCTTTACAATAAAACGAAAGGCTGAGATACGAAAGTGTCACCTAAAGTTGGATGATTTTCTGATTCCTACTTCTTTTGACTGACTGAATGAATTGAAGAGTTTCAGCTAGAGATCCTGTGTCTGGATTTAAAATAACAGGCACTTGCTAAAAACTAAATATTTGGGTCATTCAAGAAAAAGAACGCAAATCACCAACCCCAATAATAATATAAAGGATTCTGTATTACTTTTTCAACTATACCCAAATTCAATTTGATGTACTCGACGAGCTCTTTTGATAGATGATGACGGATATGGATTATTTTTAATTGGAAGGAATACTATGCTCTGCTAAATGAGACGAAATTTCGAGAAAGCAATTTTTCTCCAAAAAAGTGGATAGCCTAATCGATTAGGACATATTTCAAACACCTATATACCAACTTTCAGTCCAATATCTCATATACGCTGTTAGTTATATGATGACATATTTCCAAATTCATGCTTGTTTGACTGACCCTGTATGAAAGTCTTTGATGAACAGGTAAGAAGTTCCATGGTTGTAATCGTTTCATAGAGCTGTCTCTAGTTCAATCAAAATCAACAAATCGAAACTGGAATGAATGGAACAGTTTCCTCAGATATTGGTGTTTTCAATATATCTTCCTTCACGCTCTATACATTTTTCATAACGCTATTATTTCAGCATACTTCTGCTTCTCCTTTAATTCATTCGCATTTTGTGATATGTAATTATAAATGTTACTCTTCTTCGGGTTTGTTGGCCGTCGTGATATGGAATTGCTTCCTAACGTTTCGCCCGCACGAGTGGCTGGCTTCTTCTGAGGTTCCATCTTGAAAGATTTCCGATGACTGGTTGGTTCGGGATCTAAGCGCATATTTATATGTCCGGCTGGTACCTGCAATTATTACGTTCTTATCGTCCGTTCCTGGAATTAAATTATCTCTCAGTATTGGGGTTGCAGGTATATTCCTTTCGGCTGTTCTTTTCCTAGCTTGACTAAGTAATGGATTCCAAATTCGGTTGAGGGTCAGTGTCTCTTCTTTTCTATTGAAATTATCCGTATGTTTATGGATTTCAATTGCTTCTCGTATAAGCCGATTGTGATATCCCTGGTCAGGAGCAAGAAGTTTAACGTCTTCAAACAGTATCTTGTGGTCCCCTTCACTCAGCGCGTGTTCTGCAACAGCTGACTTGTCCGTCTGACCTAATCTACAGTTTCTCCTGTGTTCATGTAGTCTTGTTCCCATGGATCTTTTCGTGGTTCCGATATAGACTTTCCCGCAAGTGCACGGTATACGATATACCCCAGCAGCTGACAGCGGGTCCCTCTTATCTTTTCCTGATCTAAGGCTTTGTTGTATTTTCCTGGTGGGCCTAAATACTGTTTTAATATTGTGCTTTCCAAGGAGTTTTCCTATTCTGTCCGTAACCTTAGGGATGTACGGTAGATAAGCGCGCGCGACTGTTTGAGCTTCCTCTCTATTTCGGGACGTTGACTTCTTTGGTTTCATGGCTCTGTTGATCTCGGTATCACTATATCCATTCGATCTGAAGGCCACTTGAAGGTGTTTTAATTCTTCTTGTAGATGTTCTGGCTCACATATTCTTCGAGCACGTTCTGTCAGTGTGGAGATGACGCCTCGCTTTTGACTCGGGTGGTGGTTTGATAGTGCATGAAGATATCTATCCGTATGTGTCGGTTTTCGGTATACTTTGTGGGTTAGATTTGTGCCACATCTTTCTATGAGTACGTCTAAGAAGGCTATCTGTTGTTCTTGTTCGGTTTCCATGGTAAATTTGATGCTAGGATATTGAGAATTGAGGTGATCCAGGAAAAGATTCAGTCTCGCTCTCCCATGTCTCCAAATGACAAAGGTGTCATCTACGTATCGTAACCACATGGTCGGTTTAAACTCGAAAGATTCGATTGCCTTCTTTTCAAATTGTTCCATGAAAAAATTGGCTATTACTGGGCTAAGCGGGCTTCCCATCGCCACACCATCTAATTGCTCATAGAAGTCTCCCTTCCATTGAAAGTAACTTCCGGTGAGACACGCCTTGAAAAGTCCGACAATGTCATTTGGGAACATATTGGCTATTTCCCTCAGGGAATCTTCTAGTGGGACGTTGGTGAACAAGGATACAACGTCGAAACTGACAAGAATGTCACTTGCCTCCAAGGTTACGTTCTTGATTTTTCTCACGAAGTCTGTCGAGTCTTTGACGAAAGAGGGAGTTTTTCCCACATGGGGCTGGAGCAGCGAGGCTAAATGTTTTGCCAGATGATACGTTGGCGAACCTGGGGCACTAACTATCGGTCTTAGTGGGACATCTGGTTTGTGAATTTTTGGAAGACCGTAAAGCCTTGGTGGAACGGCTTCCGTTCTGAGAATTACCTTCCTAACGGTTTCGGGTAGTGACGATGATTTAATTAGACCGTTTGTGGTTCGCAACCTTGATTGCGTCGGGTCTCTTTTTAGCTTGCGATAGCTGGACGGATCGAGGAGTTCATCAATCTTGCTGATATATTCTTCCGTTTTTAGGAGAACCGTAGCATTCCCTTTGTCAGCTGGTAGAATCGTAATCCCCTCATCTGAGTTCAGGGTCCTCAAAGCTGCAATTTCTCTCCTTGGAATATTGCATTTTGGAGGTCGTGCCTTACGTAGAATATTTGCTGCTTCGATCCGGATTTCTTCCGCTTCATCAGCCGGTAGACTTCTAATTGCCGCTTCCGTGTTTGCTATGATTTCCTCATTTGGTACCCACCGCGGCATGATCGCAAAGTTACCCCCTCTTGCTAGTACTGCTTTCTCGTCTTCCGTGAGGACACGGTCTGTTCGGTTTACGACTACTCTGGACATGTCTAAGCAGGGTGGTTCTGGTTTTTGGATCTTATGAAATTTCTCATATTTATCTTTGTGGTTCTTTCTTACTTTGTCCCGGTCATTTCTCATCTTAGAGAAGGATATGCCGTCTAACTTGCTCCAGTCTTCCGGTTCCATTCTGTTGCTGAGTTCCAGGTGTATTTTGTATAAGGTAGTGTCCACTTCCGCTAGCTGGCTCCGTGTGTTGTGGATTCGTTCGCGAAGGAGGGCTCTCTCACTTCTCGAAAATATCCGATTTGCCTGAGCTGATTTGAAGATACGTCTCAGCTTCAAAAATGCTGGTATGATGTTAGTGTCACGGCAGCGGCATAGGAATGTTAATGTTTCCAGTAAATGCGCTTTTCGTTTCCTAATTTTATCCAACTGATGGTATTGTTTTAGTGTTTCCTCCCCGTAGAGGCGTTTGATATATTGATTGAGGCTTTCGCGGCCGGGATTTTTGATAATGTTACTCTTCTTCGGGTTTGTTGGCCGTCGTGATATGGAATTGCTTCCTAACGTTTCGCCCGCACGAGTGGCTGGCTTCTTCTGAGGTTCCATCTTGAAAGATTTCCGATGACTGGTTGGTTCGGGATCTAAGCGCATATTTATATGTCCGGCTGGTACCTGCAATTATTACGTTCTTATCGTCCGTTCCTGGAATTAAATTATCTCTCAGTATTGGGGTTGCAGGTATATTCCTTTCGGCTGTTCTTTTCCTAGCTTGACTAAGTAATGGATTCCAAATTCGGTTGAGGGTCAGTGTCTCTTCTTTTCTATTGAAATTATCCGTATGTTTATGGATTTCAATTGCTTCTCGTATAAGCCGATTGTGATATCCCTGGTCAGGAGCAAGAAGTTTAACGTCTTCAAACAGTATCTTGTGGTCCCCTTCACTCAGCGCGTGTTCTGCAACAGCTGACTTGTCCGTCTGACCTAATCTACAGTTTCTCCTGTGTTCATGTAGTCTTGTTCCCATGGATCTTTTCGTGGTTCCGATATAGACTTTCCCGCAAGTGCACGGTATACGATATACCCCAGCAGCTGACAGCGGGTCCCTCTTATCTTTTCCTGATCTAAGGCTTTGTTGTATTTTCCTGGTGGGCCTAAATACTGTTTTAATATTGTGCTTTCCAAGGAGTTTTCCTATTCTGTCCGTAACCTTAGGGATGTACGGTAGATAAGCGCGCGCGACTGTTTGAGCTTCCTCTCTATTTCGGGACGTTGACTTCTTTGGTTTCATGGCTCTGTTGATCTCGGTATCACTATATCCATTCGATCTGAAGGCCACTTGAAGGTGTTTTAATTCTTCTTGTAGATGTTCTGGCTCACATATTCTTCGAGCACGTTCTGTCAGTGTGGAGATGACGCCTCGCTTTTGACTCGGGTGGTGGTTTGATAGTGCATGAAGATATCTATCCGTATGTGTCGGTTTTCGGTATACTTTGTGGGTTAGATTTGTGCCACATCTTTCTATGAGTACGTCTAAGAAGGCTATCTGTTGTTCTTGTTCGGTTTCCATGGTAAATTTGATGCTAGGATATTGAGAATTGAGGTGATCCAGGAAAAGATTCAGTCTCGCTCTCCCATGTCTCCAAATGACAAAGGTGTCATCTACGTATCGTAACCACATGGTCGGTTTAAACTCGAAAGATTCGATTGCCTTCTTTTCAAATTGTTCCATGAAAAAATTGGCTATTACTGGGCTAAGCGGGCTTCCCATCGCCACACCATCTAATTGCTCATAGAAGTCTCCCTTCCATTGAAAGTAACTTCCGGTGAGACACGCCTTGAAAAGTCCGACAATACGTAGATGACACCTTTGTCATTTGGAGACATGGGAGAGCGAGACTGAATCTTTTCCTGGATCACCTCAATTCTCAATATCCTAGCATCAAATTTACCATGGAAACCGAACAAGAACAACAGATAGCCTTCTTAGACGTACTCATAGAAAGATGTGGCACAAATCTAACCCACAAAGTATACCGAAAACCGACACATACGGATAGATATCTTCATGCACTATCAAACCACCACCCGAGTCAAAAGCGAGGCGTCATCTCCACACTGACAGAACGTGCTCGAAGAATATGTGAGCCAGAACATCTACAAGAAGAATTAAAACACCTTCAAGTGGCCTTCAGATCGAATGGATATAGTGATACCGAGATCAACAGAGCCATGAAACCAAAGAAGTCAACGTCCCGAAATAGAGAGGAAGCTCAAACAGTCGCGCGCGCTTATCTACCGTACATCCCTAAGGTTACGGACAGAATAGGAAAACTCCTTGGAAAGCACAATATTAAAACAGTATTTAGGCCCACCAGGAAAATACAACAAAGCCTTAGATCAGGAAAAGATAAGAGGGACCCGCTGTCAGCTGCTGGGGTATATCGTATACCGTGCACTTGCGGGAAAGTCTATATCGGAACCACGAAAAGATCCATGGGAACAAGACTACATGAACACAGGAGAAACTGTAGATTAGGTCAGACGGACAAGTCAGCTGTTGCAGAACACGCGCTGAGTGAAGGGGACCACAAGATACTGTTTGAAGACGTTAAACTTCTTGCTCCTGACCAGGGATATCACAATCGGCTTATACGAGAAGCAATTGAAATCCATAAACATACGGATAATTTCAATAGAAAAGAAGAGACACTGACCCTCAACCGAATTTGGAATCCATTACTTAGTCAAGCTAGGAAAAGAACAGCCGAAAGGAATATACCTGCAACCCCAATACTGAGAGATAATTTAATTCCAGGAACGGACGATAAGAACGTAATAATTGCAGGTACCAGCCGGACATATAAATATGCGCTTAGATCCCGAACCAACCAGTCATCGGAAATCTTTCAAGATGGAACCTCAGAAGAAGCCAGCCACTCGTGCGGGCGAAACGTTAGGAAGCAATTCCATATCACGACGGCCAACAAACCCGAAGAAGAGTAACATTATCAAAAATCCCGGCCGCGAAAGCCTCAATCAATATATGTTATTATAAACACTTTCTTTCGAATATCCCCACAGAAAAAATCATTATGGAGTCAGGTCTGGTGGTCGAGGGGCTAACAAATAAAAGATCTGTTCCTCCTGAATTTTCATGGCTACTTCAGCTTTTCTTCAAAATAAACAGTTTTTAATATGGGGCAGTAAAAAAAGCATGAATTTGTGAATTTGTCATCATCTGACTAACATCTTATATGAGATATTGGGCTAAAACTTTTTTGAAAAAAAAAATGCTCAATTGTCCTTTTCGTAATTTCGACCCATTTAGCATTTAGTAGGTCTCGAAAATAAGATTAATTCATATTTGTCAATATCTGTGAATAGAGCTCGTCTAGAACGATAACTTGAAATTTTCATTTTTTAATTGGTTCCGAAAGAACGGGGTGTTTCGATTTCAAATCTCACACACTGCATAAATATGTTCTAGGAAATAACTCAAAAAAAAAGAAAATTCCTTCAAATTAAACTGAAAAGTATAGTTCCCCACGGTTCTACGCAAAATTCCAAAATCTAAAAACTTCTAGAATTATGTCAACCCTAAAATGTTTTATGAAGGACACCAGCGCTAGTCGTGGCTTCATATGAATATTTACTAAGTGAACATCGTTTGTATTTATCTGATGGCAAAAACAATAATTACATAATGCTTGCAGTGCGTTCGAGATACATGCTAATAATCTCCGAGATTAGTAAGTGTATCTAAATGATTTGACTCTTTTTGATTATACCACTGTTTCTTATTCTGTATCCAACCCAGCGTGATACAGGAAAATCTAATCAATACTGATTGATAACAAATAAAAGTTGGGGTAAGAGGGCATGTAACCCATATATTAAATCGTTACTAGTGTTATTCTAAATCCAATATTCTAATATGAATACAGAGTATGAACTATAAGTTGACTGGGATTTACAAATGCTGAACTCGCGTATCCAAATGAAGGTCATAGACGAACAAAATCATTTACAGAGATTCCTATTTCTTTGGATTTATTCACATCCTAAATACGCCCTTCAATTTCCTAGATTTATAGTTGACCAAAATTTGCTAGAATTCACATACCTGTCGAATTTGGCACAATTTTACACATGAATCTTCCAAAGATAACAAATCTGAATTTTCGAATTTCTGAAACCATTAATTAGAGTATCAGAATCAGTTGCTCTGTTTTTCAGTAGTAGAAACGATATCGTTGTTACAATACGGTGTTATGATTTTCATTCAAAATAACCCATACAATAACTATTTGACCTGTATATGAGTCTAAAAAATTGTAACGATCAGTTGATGATAGTCCAAAGGCCATATTATTTGAATTGAAATATACGTATATGAAAATATACATAGGATGATCATCTTGCAATCATAGTAACTTCTGGTCAGGTGTTCAATATACGATAAATTCCGAAAAATACCAAAGTTTTAGTCATTCTAACTGAAGGATTTCACACAACAAGTATTCTCTATCAAGATAAAATAGTGTGTGTCATATTTTTGTTAGAGACAATTCCAAAGAAACTTTAACATCTCAAATATAAGTGTGAGAAAAATCAAATACCGACTCTGGTCGTTTTCTGCAAAATGTATTTGATTAAAGACAGCCACAGTAAAAATCAATACACCAAGCAAATGAGTTTCTACTGAGAAAAATTCACCAAAAATATCAATTAATGCAATACTTCTCATTCTAAGAGTTCCAAATTTCTCCATCGCGTTTCCCATGGTCAATTTAAACCAGTCAATTGAACATGGGGTGGATATCATTATTGGGCAATTTGAAAAAATGCTGAAACCCTATTTCACCCTTCAATGTTTCGCACCTGTTCCATTTCCCAGCACCACCTGACTGATGCCACAGAATGCAACTACTAAATAATGAAATTAGGTAAATCTTGCATACAGGTCTGTCCTAGCCTAGCAGAGAATGATCAATAATATGAAGGGTGATATTTCTTCTATATACAGGGTGGCACCGTACCATCAGCTCTATTCTAAGGTAGTATCAAAAGTAGCTCAAACTCGATTCGGGAATATCGAGGGAATACCTAATCAATGTAACATCCTAGACACCTCCGCGTACCGTTTTACTTGCCAAGCCGAACCCAGGCTTATTTTGCTACGTGGAGGCCTAAACATTTGATCTAGTTTTCTCTCATTTTGAGATGAATTATTCAAAACACTCAATTTACTTAAGTCATACTTTTGGTCATGGAAGGGGCCAGGTCCTCCGCCCCCTTACTTGTAAGATGACAAGAAATCGGTAAAAGTTACTTATCCATTTTCACACAGTTCGATAGTTTGCAATAGATGAGAAATGAAATTTTACTTCCAGCTCATTTCCCTCCCCCCCAGCCAAGGAAGATAGCACATTAGCGATGTTTGCTGCAAAATCTATCCTGGATTCATTGGGGAAAAATTCACAAAATATCACCGCAATTGATAGTCATATGCCTGAGATTCTCTTCCACTAAGGAACCATCAGACGCATAATGATGGCAAAATATTGTTAGGTCGTACCACCAACAAAACTAGTGAATCTGACAGAATTCTGCCAATCGTTCTCATGCTCCCGAACTAACACCAGTTCTTTGCAAGTAATTCAACGTTTCCTATAATTTGGAGTAATTTCCGTACCATTGGAAAGTTTCTGAATATAACTAGCCACCAAAATTCTAGCTACTACTTCCATTTAAAACTGTCTGGAATTGCGAACGATCGATAATAAGATGGTGCTTGCTCATACATCATGGACTACTCGCCAAGGTTCCATTTTATGGCTTGCCTCCTAGTAGTGTTCCTCGCCATCTTGCTTTCTCTCAGACAGATCACATAGAAGTGGTGGTTGATGGAGTTTCATCTCATACTACAGCTCACAGCTATGTGTAAAAAACTAGCTTCTGGATGCTATGCCATCAGAATCATCACCACCGAACTAGGATATGCCTTTGCCAGGTCAGCATATTTTGTTGTACTTCAATCCCACCTAAGATATGGAATAGCTTTCTGGGGGGCATGCAGTAACCAGTTATTTCAAAGGAGTTTCTTTTTGCAAAAACGAGCCCTGAGATATTTGTGAATAGCAAAATCTAGAACTTCCTGTCGAGATTTATTTAAGAATTGTAGAATACTAACGGTAGTTTGTATATTCTCTGATCCACAAAAATGAAAATGCATTGCAGCTAGTCTCGACAAAGTTCAATACAAGGCAAAGCGGCCAGGTCAAATTGATAATACCCCGTACCACTATGATCAAGAACTCAATTATTTACAATGGAATAAAAATATATAATCATTTACCAAGTGTAATTAAAAGTATCTCATGTGTTCAAAAGTTCCGTACCAAGGTGTAAGCTTTACTTATCCTAAATCCCTTATATAACCTGGAGGAATATTTATCTCAGGAATTCTGAATTCCTAATTCTGAAATTCGCCTTGTAAATGGTTCATATTTATATATTTCAACTATGGCTCTATACAGGCCTATATTATTGGTTACACCTTTATACCATGTTGACAATAACTGTTTTATAGTCTCGAACATTGTATGCATTGAGTGTGTTTCTATTATTTATTCATATGTTGTATTATTTATTTATATGTTTGTATGGTTATTTATACATATATTTATCTATGTTGTATAGTTATGTTTATTTATGTGACAAGCTTTGTCAACAAGTGTTATATACTTAGTTTAGATATAAAGCATATTTTGAATTGAATTGAAATTGAATTCACCTATGAATGCTGGCATCAATTATAGCACCAACACCGTTTATTTTTCACATTAATGACTTGCTGAGTGCTACATCATACCCAGTGCACACCTTTGCTTCATATCCCAATCTGAGGGCGTCGGTTGTGAGGATCCAATTTAAAGAACTCAGTAAGTGGGTTTACGGGGATTTTAGCCCAGTAAATTCACGGCCAGCACCAGAGGAAAACCTGCCATTTCCCTTCTTGATGCTCATGAGCTGCCAGTCCGATTTTGCATTATTTGCTCGGATAGGTGATCTCGTGAGTACACCAAGGCCTCGGATGTTGGTTGGCCTCTCTGCTTATTAAAATCATTATCATTAACATTATTTCATTCCGGAATTGTCTCCGGGACCACGATACATCCAGAGAGCGCGCTGGTGTGTCATCAATCCCAATAAAAGGAGTTAAAAACTCTAAGACGAAAATCGTTGTACTTTGATGGTTGAGGAAAACTACATCAGGCTTATTGGCTTCTATTTGCCTGAAGGTTTAGAATGAGTAGTTTCAATAGATTCGGCAGTTCTCATTTTCCACAACGGACCTAATATCCTCCGGAACATAAGGCCACACCAGTGTCCTATAGCACCGCGATATGCCTGTAAATAAAGGCTTAGCTTAAAAAGGCTTATTGTAAATGCATTATGGTCTCAGAAGCACCCTCTACATCTAACAAACCTATATACCCATAACGCCACTGCGGTAGGCGATTATGAATTCCTCGGTTTCCGACTTCAGCCCATTTGACCTGTGAAGAACAAAGATCAAATTTTTGGATATAAGTGGAGACAACTTGGAGTGAGCTTTTAACTGAACGAGTTCCAACTTGGTGATAGAGTTTTGATCAACTTGTTCAGGGTCAAATACGACACCAAGTTCATCGGCTGCACGGGATGCTGCCTTGAGGAGAAATGCTCCGATCTCTGCTTTTTCATAGTTGCAGACTAAGCAGACAATGGAATTTGAACTCTTGCTGACTTTATAGGCTTCATACGATACTATTCTGTTTGGTAGATATCCCAAACATGAAAGTCCATGGCCTCCCCGTTATCTGGGGGAGTATAACCGTGGATCAGACGATTCGTGATGCAAGCTCCTAAGAAGATGCATAATTTTGCGAGTTTATACGTCGAATTATCGCAGCATCACGATTTGTGATGCAAGCTCTTACGAAGATGCATAATAACAAAGTTTTTATGTCGAATTATTGCTGATCCTCTTGAGTCCATTTCATTACTCCAAAGGAGTAGAATGGAATTATTATCAGATCAGATATAGTTTTAGATATTCCTTTTAGGTAATTTTGTATTCAAAGTTGATTCTACTTGACATTTACTTTTTTCCCCGTTCAGTTTAGAACTAACTCACTGTATTGATTTCCCCTCTTGCTTGTACATGAATAACATTGACACGACAGACTGAATCAACATCACCCATTTCCAATTGTCCATTATTTTGTTGGTTATCGCACGTGATATTAGGAATGATGAAGTGCAGTAATCAAAAGACCCTTGAAAGAAATTGCAAGTAAATATTTGGAATTCACTTATATCGCCCCCCATAAATCGAGAGTGTTGACCTGTATCGTTTATCGTTCATATGGAAACCAAATTGAAGTTGAATTGTAGGCATTAGGCATTTGTATTTAGTGTTAAAAAAATCGTTCAAACTCAACAGTCCATTTCAAAAATCCGTAGTTCCCACATATTATTAGCTTACAAGTCATAACGAGTTTGCATCTTCTATCTCTCGCCATTGTCTTCCAAGCTGTTTATTTTTATTATAATTTGAAGGATGGGGATAATATCAAAAGTGAAGAATTCTTCAAATTCGAATCCAAATAGTGATTTACTATTTGATTTTTGTTATTTCAGCTAGGTTGGGTTTCTGTTCCTGCAAAATCTGCAACCAGTCTTTTTATTCTGGTGTTTCTTCTTTTTGTTCTTGCGGAACTTCCAGAAGCAGGTCCTTTTCATCTTTATTTTCTTCAACACATTGAAATCAGAAGTTTTGTCTTTCATGAAGGGGCCTCCCATCTAAAATGTGATTTCATCTTGTAACAACCACAAATAACTCTGTAAAGTTTATTTTTCTTGAAAAAAATATGGTTGTTTAGGCAGCAGGCACACTGAGCAACCATGACCGACCGCCCGCGACCGTCCAACTACGACCAAAATTTCCAAAACGTGTATTCTTATCGGATAACTCACACTGAATAATCGTCTTCAACCGGATTTCGAAGACCATGTTTAAAATTGCAATCTGCTGAAAATATTGGTCGATTATTGTGAGTCTGAAAGTTTTTATTGATCCCTTTCAATTTTTGGTCGATGCTGGTTGGTCAGTGTGATTCCTAGCTGAAAATACCACACCACACATTTGTTCTAAAAGAATGTTGATCTCGGCATTCTGGCACTTGCTTTGGGTTTTCTTATGCCTACCACCTACAGTTTTGTAAACTGACTACCACATTCTCGGTTCATAAAATTTTTTGAGAAAATTTTATATTTTTTTGGTTTCGTCACTGAAACCAAAAAAAATATTCGGTCGTGTTGAAATCTCGCTCTTTGGAAATATTCACAAAGTTTATTCAAAATGGTAACATTTATGCTTGGTTTATGAAGTCCGTTGATCTGAACTTTGATATTCGTGCTCACAGTATACTGTTCGATATTTCTTTTAGGATGTTGTGCATAAAACATATCATCAATGAGTCTCATACTTTCATAGAAACTGTCAAAGACTTCATTTCAGATTCCATGACTTTCAATTCTTTGGTTTCTATTATTTATTTCTAATTTGAGAATTTAGAGTTATGGCGCTCAATTGTAATGCCTAATTGTATTGTGATAATAGATAATTTTCTCGTTCCATTTTTGTCTTGTTTCAATATGGAATATTGTGAAAAGAATTACTTTGCACCAGGAAAGGTATGACATAATATGATTAGCATATTTGTTTTTTTAATTATCTAATAAGAATTCTTTCAATAGAATACAAAATACAAACATGTATTTTTCCGACAATTCGATCTCACAGTACCAAGCGTAATCATTTGCACCCGTACGAGCAACCCTCAGAAGTCATCGGACAACTTGTGCGAGCAAGAAATTACAAAAAACTTACCTGTTAATGTGCCATACCATGTGATATAAAAAAATTCCACTTAAAATATTATGTGAAAGTTTGCCAGTCACCCATCACGCCCACAGATGCTTCGATTTTGGATCGAAACTATCCAAACCAAACTCAAAACAACTTCATTTTAAAATTATCATAGAGTTTAGAGCAGATACGAATGTATACATAACAAAAATATTTGCCGAAAATTGGATAGTAGACGCCTGTGCTGTTACTCAATGGGAACAAATAGTATTCACCCTTTTACCACACAAGTACTTTCACTCTTCGATGCGCATTTCGATAACTCTCTTAGTTATCTTTATCAGTCTCTGCTACAGTTTGATATGCTCACGGGTGAAGCTGCTAATGACGTTTCATACGATAATAAAAAACTCCCAATGAAATTTTTATAATCAAGTTGAGCGACAAAATATATTCAGGCTATTACGATGAATACGTGTCAGACAACTAATTTCCTGGCTATTACCACGACGGTCATTGAATTAGATCAAACAGTTACTTGTCCAATATATCCTATTATAGAAGACATAATTACAACTGCTCGCTGTAACCAACTAGACCATTTTTTTATTGTTGTTTTAAAAAAAAAATTGTTGTTAATTCGACGAATCGAATTAACGATTATTTTGATTTACATTCCCAAGTTTATATCGACGAAGTATTAGCAAATATTATGAACTAGATATTGGAAGCTGCTACAGGTAATTTTTTCAATACAAGTATACAAGATTTTTTTTTCTAATTTGGCCACTGCCCAATTCATTTTCAATATCTGCCACGCATCTTTTAGTTTATTTCTGATTTTGTGATCCGAATGTTGTTACTCCCAAAGGCAACGTTCACGTTGGTAATATTCCAGAAATTGTATGACTTTTTCAAGTCCACTACATGGTTCACTTCAATTGAAATGTTTGATTTCACTGATATTTCTACAAACATGTACATATATATGATAAAAAATTTCAACATTCGTATACACAACTCTTGACACGACCACGAATAGGAGTGACCATTCAAGTTCTTTTATATGTTCTGTTTTACCGCCTCGAGACCAAGATTATTATTTTATAGCGAGTGCGAACGCCAAAGATTTTCTGGCGAATACGAAAATTCTACACACACCACACACTTGTGCTTTATCGGCCGGCCACTCTGGTCTCGCACTGATGGAATGTGGTAGGTCGCATCACGTTGCGGGCACAGCAAGAAGCTCTCAGAGTCTTCGAGTTTGAAGACAAATCTCAGAATTCTGTTAAGAGATCGTTGAGTAACGATAGTCGTTACCGACCGATGTTTCCCCCTTTCCACATCAATGGCAAATACCTGTCAGAAACAACCAGTCCGCTGGCCAATATCACGATTGGTATTAGATTATATCCAACAGATTCTTGTAAATACAATGTTCCTCAATACAAAGGACGTTGTTGAAACTGTTCCCTGTAATCAACAGAAAGATCACCTGGACAACCTGGAGGCTAGTTTCGAGATTCAGCCTCTCATCGATCTCAACTCGGAGACTTGGAATTCTTCTTGCTCTGTTTACAAGGTGGAGAGGTCCATACCCCGCTTCTTCGGCGAGAGACAAGAGTAGCCAAATGTGATGATTCGGATGGGGAGCAGATGACCTCGAAGCTGTCTGTATTGACCTACCCTTGCGCTGATATTTTTTTTTGTTTTGTTTTTTCTTCCGTTAACCAGCTGTCACCCCCCTACGAACGACAGCCCTCAGAAGTCGAAACTTGTGCGAGCTAAGGATTAACGAGGTCTTACCTTTTAACGTGCGATTCCTAGCACGAGACCAGTGACCATGCTGGGAATCGAACCCACGTCCCTCTGATTGATAGACAAGCGCTCTACCATCATGACCACTGCGGCCCATGATGGCAAAACCTCGAAACTAGCCTGCAGGTGGTCCCCCTGTCCAAAAAAAAAATCTGCTAGTTGGTTAGAGAGAGCATTTGCAATAGTGTGTCTTCTGCAATGAAGAACTTTGCACGAGTATCTGTTTAACATAAATCATTACCCATCGTGTTATTTATTTATTTATTTATATTTATTAGGTAATACATACAACAAAGTGAAACGTACAATTTCAGAAGTATATAATAAATGCTACACAATTAACTAGGACTAAATCAATGTTAGAACTATTTCTTAAATTGAAAGGGGAAGTTTTTTGTCTAAAGTGTGCGCTTTCGACTTTCGTCATCTTTAGTACTTCTTGTCAGGTAACTAGAAGTTTTTACAATAAAAGTCATAGACAGAAAAAAATGTTTCATTCAAATAACTGAAATTCTAACGAAAAGGCATCTTGGAATTTCAGTTATTTACATTTAAATTGTTTTTCTGTCAATGACTTCTATTGTAAAAACTTCCTGTTACCTGACATGAAGCACTGAAGATGACGAAAGTCACAAACGGTTTGAATTAATAAGAATCATAGTGCTTAATTCAATCGCTTAGGTTCAAACCGCAGCACGGTCACCGGTCTCGTGCATGGCATCATACGTTTAAAAAGGCAAGGGCTACGTCTTCCCTAGCTCGCATACGTCTCTCAGAGACTTCTGATGGTTGCTCGTAAGGGTGAAGCCGGTTGACGAATATAACAATTTTTAACAACAATTTCAACAATACACTTTATACAAAAACCTTCCCCTTTGAATTTACTTAGGTGTATTCAGCTTCTCACATTCTATTTCAAAAATATCCGTGGACAAATTAAAAGATAATCAAGAACAAAATGTTTTCATGTCATTATTTTAGTTTGATATGAGACTATGAAGAGTTTGTCTGAAGTGAGTGAACTTGAAAAGCAAATATGTAATAATATTAATGGTAAATTATTGAAACAGCATGTGTATCAGTTTCATAATTATTACCATTTTAAAAGTGGTGCTGTAAATTGAATGCATTGATATGAAACGTAAGGCTGGAGTAGAGACCGAACGAGGTACATTGAAATTCAGTAGTGACAAAAAGTTGAAATATCCTTTGTGAATGAAGATGAGAGCGGCAATTTCACGAAGTTTTCCTTAAGACACGATACTGAAATAATTGAAGAGTAGATTATAATCACTGGATACTCGAATTACGTTCAATATTTTCAATTTTTCCGAGTATTAACCAGAAATTAGTGGTTTTTTAAAAGTGGTTGTCATAATAATCTACATTGTAAGTGGCTGGTAATGAAAACGGTAACAGATTAGTTAGCCACAACTATCGTTACTTAACGATTTCCAAAAAGATTCTGTTCAGCTGTCTTAGAGGTTGTTCAATTTCCTTTCGACATCATCGATTCTTTCAATAATTATGACAGTTCTCTAAGTACAGGAATTTGCTCGCATAAGCTCTTAGATGATCATTTGGGGAAACGTAATAACAAATATTTAATAAAAAAATAAAAAAAACTGCCCAGTAGTGAAGAACTCCGTTGGAATTTTCACTTGATGAATTCCACCATACACATTTTTTTTTTATTTATTTTGCTGAAACAATTTCACATAAATTCCTCGGAAAAAACGTATTCGCACAAAATTGAGATAAAGCTGAAGATAATATGAATTTATTGCATTTAAACAAAATTTCCTGTACTCATTAGAATACGTGAAAGGGTGATTAGCAATTGAGATAACCTATCTATGTCCAATTGTTCCCATCAAAAGGGGAATGATGAAAGACACCCTTTTCCAGTTCGTGGAAAACTATCGATCGCAGACAGCTCTGGTCATTTGATGACGTCACATCGTCCGAAATCGACCGATTTTCCCGTCCAACAGCCAGCTACAGCTCTAGCAGATCGAAATTGGAGTTAGAATTGTCCTTTGTGAAGGAAGAGTGCGTTTTCACACAAGTCCCTTGGGAATATGTGTAGTTTAACATTTCGCTGAAGTCTGATTTGATAGAATGGGGGTAGACTTGTTGCCTAGATACAGTGTGTTGAAAGGTATGAGCATGCAATTCAATTTATGACAAGTATTATTGTAGTATGACGAAGGAATATACGCACTACAAATCAGAAAACTATGATTTTGCCTATGTGCCTAACTCACATGTTTTGGTTGAAAAAGGTAATATCAGGCATCAAAATGGATGACTTCATTAGCAGGTAGGTACGATTACTCGTGACATGAAGACGCTGAGCACTGTGAGATAGGGTTTTCTATTAACTCCACATATATATTCCAATGATTGGAAAACTGTTCTGGGAACTAGCACAGCATATTTGAAAAATTCATATACTTGGTAAATATTTTTAATTTTCAGCATTTGAATATTAAATATGTCACCTTCTATACCTGCTAAATTTCATTTGAGTATGGTTGTTGGCAATGTCCGCTTGAATTTTGATGTGAGTCAGTTCTTAATTCCTTACCCCTTCATGACTATTAGATTTCAATGCAGAAGTTACAGAGCCCATTACCCCTGCTCACATTCTGACCGTAAAACGAGTAACAGGAATATCATAACCTCTTTATACTAGAATGTCTGAATATCACATTGAAACAGAAAATTATGCAAGTATACAGTGAGTGTCAAATATTTTGCGACCTATGGGACACATTTATGTTATTCATTTGTCAGAAAATTTTGTTCTTCGGAAAAGTGTGTATTGCGAAGAACTTTCATTACAGGCATCAGATTTCTATATTCTCAAACGGTATACACAGGAAAACAAAAATGAATGTTGATTTTGGTTAAACTTTTATTTCCGATAATATCGATATTTTGTTGAATCTGTAGTTCTTTATACAGTGTGACCCACTTGAAAGCGGGACACCTTCCTAAAATTTGCATCTTTTCTCCGATTTCGAAGAACTTTTTTTAATTGTAGAGCTCGAAAAACTGTAATTTGGGATAGAATATTATTTTCTTTTTACAAAAACCAAGACCTGCTGCGTATATTTGTAAAGGTGAAAATTCAAGAAATCGTATTAGCGATTTTTCTAAAGAATATTTCAAATCACCATTGGATTGGGCACCCTCTCAAATGGTGGGGTACCAAATTTCTTCAAAAAATTTTCTATAATAATAATTCTGTGGTCGAATCAAAGAAGATTTTATTATGAAATAATTCAAGTATCTGATGAACTGAAAAGTAAAATAAATATCGAGTGGCAAATTAAATAAACGAATGAACTTATTCATGCTGAACATTTAACCATGGAACAAATTAAACAATTGAAAAAAAATATTAAACAAATTTTTGTAGACAGAAACAGGAATGAACGTTCATCAAATTTTCGTTGTTTCAACCAATCCGCCATTCATTGCAATGCACTTGTCATACCTTCTTTTAATATTCAACATAACTTTTCTCAGTTGTTCTGTTGTAATTTCTGCACAAGCTGCAGATATTCTGATGCGTAGTTCTTCTACTGACTGCGGTCTGAACTTGTAAACTTTTTGCTTAACAACACCCCACAGAAAAAAATCGAGGGGTGTCAGGTCCGGTGATCTTGGCGGCTACTCAATGTAAGGACTATTTCGACCTATCCATCGATTTCCATAATTGTTATTCAGCCATTCTCTTACAATAACTGCATTATGTACAGAGGACCCATCTAATTGATTCAAATTCAGGCGATCCTGGACTGGTAGGTTATGTATTGCGTCAAAAAACTCATTTCTCAAAAAGTCTAGAAATACATTTCCATTCAGATTACTTTCAAAGAAAAATGGACCGATAATTTTATTATGGACTATTCCACACCACACATTCATTTTATGGGAATATTGTCTTTTTGCGTTTATAACCCAATTAGGATTATCCGCAGACCAGTACCTTGAATTTTGGGACGAGACTACTCCATTTGTAGTGAACGTAGCTTCATCAGTGAACAAAATTTTTTTGAAGAAGTTTATATCATTCAAATATTCTCCTTGAGCCCACAAACAGAATTCTAACCTTCTTTCTTCATCTCCCGGTTCCAGAGTGTGTAACATTTTTGGCTCGAATGGTTTAATTTTATTTTTTTCAAGGCATCTGATATTTTCTCTAGGGATATTTAAGTTCAAACTAGCCATTGGCAAGCTTGAATGAGGATTATTACGAAAATATTGCAATATTCGCACACCATTTCTATTCTCACGATGTGGATTGTTTCTGTTTTTGAGCATATGCCTCGATACACAACCTGTTTCGTTAAAAACAGAATTTATACGATTTACCGTACTGCTGCTCACTGGAAGTTTATCAGGATGTCTGTTATGAAATTCTCTGGCAGCTTCTCTTTCCGAAAGAGCATTATCTCCGACAAGGGGCACAAGTTGAATTTTATCTCGCACATCTAATTCTCCCATGATAAATCACTAATTTCTACTGCTTTACTAACTAGTTTTCTTAATTATCGGGCATAATTTGACAATATTGTTTCAATACAGTTTTTGACAACAGCACTAATAATCAACAATAGTCTTTTGTTTCCAGTGCCAAATGCGTGATTTGTATATTTCTCGGCCAACTCACCAAGATTTAAAAACCATTTAAGAGGTGTGCAGTTAAGATTCTATCATGATGAAATGTGAATGTTGATTTGGCCACAGAATTATTAATATTGAATATTTTTTGATGAAATTTAGTACCCCAACATTTGAGAGGGTGCCCAATCCAATGGTGATTTGAAATATTCTCTAAAAAAATCGCTATTACGATTTCTTGAATTTTAACCTTTAAAAATATACGCAGCAGGCCTTGTTTTTTGTAAAAATGAAATAATATTCAGTCCCAAAGTACAGTTTTTTGAGCTCTACAATTCAAGAAAAAGTTCTTCGAAATCGGAGAAAAGATGCAAATTTTAGGAAGGTGTCCCGCTTTCAAGTGGGTCACACTTTATACGTATGATGAAATTCTGGTACTTGAAATATATGATGAATATCCTGTTTTTCTGATAATGTACATGAAAGTGGTTTGACTTTTGCCACTTTTGAATCGTCATGCAGTAATGGTCAGTATTTATACTATCCATAATTTTGTATCGTGTTTGATACTAGATCTTAAAGCAGGATGCTCAATTATACTTGAAAGAAGATTCACCAATACGGGCTTCCCTGGGCATACTATGTATTATGTAGCTTGTGAAGATGAACTATGGCCGTATAATTTTGTAACAAAAGAGATGAACTTTGCTATAGGTACCTCGATTTTCGCATGAGTGGGACTTTCCAAGTGTTGTATAATTTTTGCATACTACTTATCTTCATATTGGTGCCGTATTTTCAGTGCACCAAACACATTTTACACACACTTTTATCAACTAATTCCTCTTCATCCAATGGAGGCGATCCATCACATATACTGGTGGTGAGATACAACTGGGTAGGTAAGAAACTTTCAGTCTAACTCCATCAAAAATGTATCTTAAATTAGTATTGAATGTAGTCTGAAGACCTACATCATCTCAGACAGGTTTCAAAGGATTAGTCACCAGCAATAGGGTTTAGTTACAACATCTACAGAAAAGTCAATTATTACAAAATAATGCAGAATAGCAATATTATACATATAACATACCGGGTGTAACAGTATCTCCGTTCGTTTTAAAGGTAATTGATTGAAATTTGAAATATTCCGGTTTCGTCGGAAGTGATACCTTCTTTCGATTTTTAAATGGTACCCCATGTATATTATTACATTTCTGAAATTTGCATAATTTTCTGAATCCAATAATAGCATATAAGTAAGTGACATTTCAAACTTCAACATTTTTGATAATTTGATTTTCAGTTTTCCATTTGAGTGTGTCATGATGGTTTTGATTTATTCCAATTGACCCGTCTAATGCTAGAAAAATCGAAATCCCTTCAAAAATACTAAATTGCGTTTTTTATGAGCGAATAAAGTTCATCGTAAACGATTTTGAGGTAGAACTCCATTTTTCCAAATGGGAGTGGTACCGTGGTATCATTTATTAATATTATTAATAAGAAATCTATTCATACCTGGTAATGAAATATGCGATAAATACAATCAAAATTACAGCTAAAAGAAAATAGAAAAAAGTAATTATTTTGTTCTAATTTAATACTAAGAAGTTACTGAGGTGGCTTTGAAATACAAAAAATTAACAAAAAACATTACATCAATTGTTCAGAATGCTGTCCATTAACGTCAGTGTACTTCTGAACTCGCATAGCTGTTTCTTGAGAACGTTCGCTAATTACTGGGCCGTTATATTATTAATTGCGCGTCTTACTCGCAACTCCAGGTCTTCGCGGGTTGTAACGGTAGTTACCTAGATAATGTTTTTCAAATGGCCCCAAACAAAGAAATCTAGGGGTGTCGAATCAGGTGACCATCGAGGCCTTCGAATGCCTGTTGAAGGTAATCAATTACTATTCTCAAATTCCATCTTGTTGGAAATACGTTCCCTGTCGTAAATGGACGAGTTATCCAGTTAACCTGTCCTCCAGTCATGGGTCTTTCAAATATTTTTGGACCAATGATTCTACGACCGAGTATTTCAAGCCAAACATTGAAACCTAACCGCACTTGAAAGTTACCCTACCGCAATGAATTTTGATTTTTTTGTGACCAATACCTTGTATTTTGTCGGTTAAATATTCCTATATTTCTAAACCTAGACTCGTCCGAAAATAGAATCCTTTCTGTATTTGTTGACATTTGGATTTTTGCTTGATTGAGGAATATAAAGGTTAAAATATAAAAATCCCATACTGTTTACATGCAGTGTGCGAAGTAAGTATTTCGCACACTACTTCGCGCACGGTGTCATGGAAACGAAGGAAAATGAAAAAAAGGGTCACTTCGCATATTGTTGTCAATGCGCGAACCTTGTCATTTTTTGACGTTTGTAGAAAAATATTTTTTTTTTGACAGTTTAGTAGGAGTTCATTTTGCTTTGATTACTATGACATGACTTATAATTACGCTTTGATTGACAAGTTTGAAAATTGTACCTTGAAAATTTTTTTTGTGATTATTTCACGAAAACTTATAGCCAAAGTTGAGCATTTTGCAAAAGAAACAGACCATCGAGAGTAATTTCACAGAAAGGACTGAATATAATCCGGTTTTTACAAAAACTGCTCAAGCGGGACCAAAAAACTCACAAACAGTACGTGACTTATAAGATATATGAGCATCCTGAACGAGTGTCCATTAAGATTGTTTGAAAAGTACATGGAAAAAAATGGCAATCTCCAAGTAGATCGATTATTTATTACTCCAAATCCGAACTGGAATGAGCAGTTTTCGAAAAGATGGTACTTACAAAATGTCTCATCGGCAAAATACACTAACTTCTTCGTTGAAAGAATCTGCCTCCAAAATTGTAATTAACAATAAAAAACTGAAGTGACAAACAGTTTTAGAGCCACGGCGGTATCAATTTTGGCTGAAAATGGAGTGCAAGAAGATTATCTCATTAAGATTACTGGTCACAGCGATACAAATGGATGCTGGGCATCACCAAAATATAATTATTGAATCTATGTGAAGTGATAATTCCACTGTAAATAACCAAAATACCCCCCAAATAATGAATTCTTCTCTCCAAAAATAATCTGCAATGCATCCTGGTAGTAATATTGTTTACAATAACTGTGTTTTTAATATTATCAATTATCAGATTGTTAGCTACTGAGTAAATTCCTTTCATTTGAATAAAGTATTTAAGGACAAATTGTTGTTATTTTAATTTATTTTTTAAAGAAAGACTTAAAAAGTTGACAAAAAGGAGCGATACCGATATGACTAGGCGCAACTCACTGGCGCTTATCTATCTTTTTTTTGTAAAATAAGATGTATATTTTTTTACTGAGTTGATTTTATTCTAATAGAATCACACAATATTACAGTACTAGAGGATAGGGAAAAACTGTAAGTCTTTGTTTTATTGTGGCTATATACGATTACTTATCTTTTTTTTTTCTTTCATTTCCTTGTACTGTAATAGAATAAGGTTTGGTTCTCTGAATAAAGTTGATTATATTCTATTAAAATCACACAATAAACTAGTACTCAAGGTTAGGAAGAAAATGTAAGTCCATGTTATAATGGATGACTTCCTTTATTAATACACATCCCTTTACCTTACTTTGTTTTTTTTACTATTCCCTTGCCCAAGTTAAACAAGTAGCAATCAGAGTCTTAAATAAATACGTTTCTTCATATTACAAATAATGTTATACTAATAGAAAGGAAAATTAATAACGACCCATGCAAAATCAAAGACCGTTTTACGTGGCAACATAAAATCTGTGAAGTTGGCTGTGACTGCATCAGTTTGGTGGAATGATGTTTCATAATATTCGCCACATAAGAATTAGAGTTGCAAAAAAATATCATAAAATGAATGGAAAATCGAACAATTTTTGTTATTTCTCTACGAAATCTGCGCATGACATGTCGACATGTCACACGCACCCATGCCCCTCAAACGGTTGACGTGTGAACACGTCTAGTGTAGCTTTGAAAATGAAACGTCCGCCCCTGTACTAATAATCATAAATTATATACGCAATTAACGTGTTAAATCCCGAACAAGAAGATCTATTCAAAGGTGTGAGAAATATTCTTCGTGAAATTATACCATATTCCATCCATAAATCGTCTCGAAGTATTACTTTTATTTCATGATACATACACATTTAGTTGAGAAAACCCAGAACTCTTTACTTCATTCGCCATTGACGAAAAAATAAGAGGAAAATTAATATCATAAACACTTGCAATTAATAATTGATATTGTGAATAATAAAAAACATGTACTTATTTTCGAATTCAAAATGAATATTTGTCAGAAATAATCTACGCTTCTGTTATTCTGGCATCTGCCCGTGACAGCTGTCAAGCCAGGAAAACAATCACATATTAATTTTGCAGTTAGGTCACATAACCCAAAAAAATTTTGGAAAATGGATGGGAGCTTCGTGCTTTGGTCGCTAGATGAAGTGGCGACTAGCTGAAAGTGAACACCGCTTCATTAACTCGTCAACCAATTAATCAAACAACCAAAGACTTGGTTGAACTACAAGTCTGAATTTGAAGGCAATGTCCCAAAGTGCAACACAGAGTTAACAAGTTAACATTACAATGACTAATTGCCACAGAACGGTATCACCGTAAATACATTTTTATTTCTGGATTTATTGGTTGTTGATACCTACCATTGATGGGAGTGACTAGTGATTTCATATATAATTTTCTTTGTTTCAGAATGAAATGAATATGGAATAGGATATGGGGATGAAAACAAAATGACAAAATAAAATCATGTGATAAAAAAATCCGCCCAACAATACGTTTTGCTCACAATCGCTCAAAATGACTTTGGAAATATGTAACATAATGGACAAGTTAGGAAATAATTGTGATGCTGAATTTTTCACTTTTACGTTCCCTGCTATGGAAACGGATGCCGAAACAGAAATAGCTACAAAAAATCTCCAAAACATCAATAAAGAATTATTAAAATTCGATACGAACCAATTAGATAGTAACTCATTGAGTATTCTTGATAGTATCCGTACTCAAAGTAAGGCAGAATATATGCCCTTAGAGGTTCAAAATTGTATAGAAGTTGAATCAACGAATGTTATAAGTATTCCAGAATCTCAAATAGTAGAAATACAATTTCAAAATGGAAATGGAATCATTAATACTGAATTCATCGTTGATAATGACTTACTCCGAGGTCAACTAGGAAATGATAACTCAAAATCGAGTTTTATAGATCTCAAGGAAGGAATCTATGAGGAAATAATCCCCTATCAAATGTATGAAGAATCGACAGAAAGTTTTGAAATATTTCAAAAACTCGATGAAAATGATTCCGAATGCAATGAAAATACCGATAATACCATTCAAGACACCATAAACTCCTCAATGCTCAGCCCTCGAAGTGAAAATGATGAACAGACAGAAACAGACCTAACCAGTTTGAACTGGTTGCATAATATCACCAACATTATGGCAGTTCCAAACATACCAACCCCTCCAGTATCGCCGTGCCCAAAACCAAAAAGGAAATCATCTACTAGTCGAGAAGATTTGACGATAAACATAAACTATTACAAGAAGAATGGAGACAAGAAACCACCATTTTCGTATGCCACCTTAATCTGCATGGCGATGGGAAAGAATGGAAATAAAATGACGTTGTCAGCAATTTACCACTGGATCAGGGAAAATTTTTTGTACTATAGGAAAGCACACCCCAGTTGGCAGGTACGTCAAAATATGATAACGCAGAGTTAAGTATTATTCAATATCAAACAATAAAATTGAAGTTATTTGGAACTTGATGAATAAAAAAATTCAGGTAATTTTCTTCTTTGGGGAGACCAACAAACACCCAATTGCTTTGGTTAGTTAGGGCACCACGTATCCACTGTTAACTAGTAACCCGTAGTAAGTGTCATACTTTGTTTCGAAAGGTCATGAAAATAGTTATTCCACCTAAAGTAGATACATGGCCTAAAAAGTACAGAATTTTAAAATGAAATACGCACTAAAAACTTGATTGAAAACTTAGTTGGTCAGAACAACAAAACTGTTGGCTGTCTGTCAATGAGTGGATAATCATATGACTTTGGATTCCATGGTTCTTTTCAAATTGAGTGTCAACCAGTGACTCTAGATCTCACGGATCACTTTTCTTTTATATTCATGGCTTTTCAAATTCAAGTCAATGCATTGGGATCTCCGTAACGGTTGAAGACAGAGGGGTAGTTGAATGGGGGCAAAGTAGTGTATTTCAGAGGTCAATCATGTAAATAAAAAAATCTGATCTAGCTTCTTTGGATCTGAGTTAATATAAGTATTCAGGAAAAATTGAAAAGGTCGAAATTCTTCTTTTGCCTTTACCTATTTTGTGTAGAATTTTTAAACTGTTGGCACTTCCTCATAAAAACTTTTTTTAAACTATACATATATGTGAACTATACAAATATGCCAATAAACATTTTATTCAAAGTGTCAAAAGAATTGGGACATCCTCGACTTGTCATTTTCAAATATGGAGCTGTATTTCTTTGCGTTTTTTTTTTGGATGCCAAGAGTCATGATTCATAATGGCCTACTATTTTTATCTGAACTGTTACAGTATTCCTATATGATTTCTGCATCTACTAAGGAATATTCTGGAAACGCTCTGAAGTATTCCAAGACTGTAACGTCTTTCTCTCCATTATCTACAATAGGTTTACTATTTCTTGCTTTTTCACAAATTTCCGAGGTGTTTTGCAATTGTGAATGAGCCGTTCACAATTCATTGAACTATCCGGGTATCGCGAACGTAAGGTTTCACGGGCTCTTTTACCAACCTTGTCACCTTCCCCGTGAATTATTTATAAATTGAAATAATCTTCGTTACTAAATCCTAGACGGGACGTGAATAATGCTCCTGATATAATAATGCTCCTGATATAATAATGCTTCACCATCAAATTTTTAGCAAATATGGTTTGTTGACACTTCAGCACTTGTTTCTTGTAGATTTTTCCGAAAAAGACTATTCATTATTCTGATCACCACACAGATATTTTAGCTTTTCCAATTTTCTACAAGAACTGTTAAATCAGACTTAGGGAGTAAGCATGAACTGCCCCAATTTGTTTGCGAAGTATCTACTGGCGTTGCCAAAAATGGGGTTGTCAATTGAAAAAAATTAATTAAGTAGGTACACAGTTTTCGAGATTACTGAATTTGGCGCCAATTTATGAGCAGCCCTTGGCATTTTTCTGAAAATATTCAGGAAGCTTCAGGTCTTATTCAGGAAAATTCTGTCAATTTTTGACCTAGCTCTATTTGTTTCCAAAAAAAATATTCAATTTGTTAAGGGAATCGTCAAAATTTTCAGAAAAAATTCAAATAACTGAAAGCTGGAGCCCTAAACATATGATGTGTAGAATAAAGTTCCACTGAAATTCATTTTAGGTTCTCAGAATGTTATGAAAAAACAGGATGTTTCATTCAAAGAAACAAATTTGGGGCCCACTTGCGGTATAACCGGGAGTCGTAGAGACTACTAAAAATTTCAACTGAAACGAACTCCTCGGAACACTCCCGTATTCAAGTTTTCAGAAAAATGCTCCCAGTAGTTCCCCATATACATATAGACTCAGCTCATGTACCATGTACTTGTCCTATGAAAGGGACCGGAGGTTGACATGTTTGCATTTTGGTCTATATTATCGTAACGCTCAATTACAAAGACAAAGACAGTAGACATAAATTTGAAATAGTGAAGTAATGTTTTAGTGAATAATTGTTGTAAATCGTGTTTTAAATAAATTAGGAAAATTAGTTAGTGCAGTTTTACTACATTTGGTGTCAGAAGTGGGATGTTTAAAATAAACAAGTGTTAAAGTGTTCGTCGCGTTGAAAAACTGATAGACATTTATCGCGCCTAGTAGACAGTTAGTGACCCGTTGAATATTTGAGTGCAAAGTGAACAGTTTTGCGCGTCGCGGGACAATAAACTGAAAACTTTTTGTGTGAAATAAATTATAGACTGATATTCCGGTTAAAAACGATAAAAGACAAAATGTTTCCGAGGAGAGTTCACCTGGTTGAGCTAAAAGTAAGTGAATTGAAGCAAGAGTTAGAGGAGCGGGAGTTAGAAACAACTGGAAAAAAAGCCGTACTCCAAAAAAGACTTGCAGATGGACTGATTGAAGAAGGAGAAGACCCCGAAACGTTCTTATTCGAAGTTTCTGGAATTGATTTGAGTTCCATAATGAATAAACTCGAAGAAACTACTAAGTCTCTGAAAGACGAAATCCAACAAACTTCGATAAACTTGGAAGATAAATTTCTGGAAAATTCGAATAGATTGGAGGATAAACTTCAACAAAATTCTGTGAGTTTGAAGGAGGAACTTCAACAAAATTCGGTGAGTCTGGAAGATAAATTTCTTCAAAATTCAAAGAGTCTGGAGGAAAAGCTTCTAGAAAATTCTGTCAGCCTGAAAGAAGAACTTCTAGAAAATTCGAATACTCTGAAAGAAAAACTTTCGAAAAATCTAGAAGAAAAGCTTCACGAAAATTCGAAAAATTTAGAAGTGAAGCTTCTAGAAACCTCGGAGAATTTGAGAGAAGAGCTTCTAGAAAATTCGAGAAGCTTGAAAAAAGAAGTTTGCAGTGTGGCGAATCGGTTGAAAGAAAGAATGGGAACTGTTGAAACAGAGATGGAGAAAATCATGGATGAAATGGAAGAAGAAATGAAAAAAATTAAGGAAACGCTCCACGATGAGATAAAGGAAAAATTTAGTGAGCTAGAAAAGCGAATGGATTCTGTGCACATTCCAGAAATTTCCAACAGAAATTCAATGCCGGATCTGAGTACCAACTTGGAAGAAGTTCAAAAAGACATCAAAGATTTCAAGGTCAGTTCGGAACCAGGAAAGCTCTCATTGAAACCGCCTCAGTTCGACGCAAATACTCCATGGTCAAACTACCACCGACAATTCGAAGCTGCTGCCGAAGCAAATGGATGGAATGCTGGGGAAAAAGCTTTAGCATTGAAACTGGCATTGCGTGGCGAAGCAACAAATATTTTACAAACGCTCACCGCTCAACAACAGGAAGACTATGAACAGCTGGTAAAACACTTGGAACTTCGCTATGGCCAAACCCACCTTGAACACGTATATCACTCACAGCTGAAGAATCGATGCCAGAAATCAAGTGAATCGTTGCAAGAATTTGAAGCAGATATTGCACGCTTGGTTCGTCTTGCGTACCCAGCTACACCGGAAAATGTAATGGAGCGACTAGCGGTCCAGGCATTTTTGGATGGACTTCGTGACCAGGAAACCCGGCAAGCCCTAACACTAGCTCGCCCCGCACATCTCGTGGATGCATTGGCACGCGCTCTGGAATTCGAAGCAGCAAAACAATCCTGCAAAAGCCAGAGTAGAGTACGGATGATTGAGGAAGATCCACAGCCACAGGAGCCCGCTAATATCGAAGCTGTGATGCGAAAATTGCTGAAGAAAGTTGTGCCTGAGAGAAGACTGATACGATGCCGAAACTGTAGAGAACTTGGGCACGTGCGTAGCAAATGTCCAACATTGAAAAAATCGACATCAACGATGAAGGTCAAGAAGGAGCAATCGTCAGCCCGTATCCAACAAGCCCCAGTTAACAATGCATATGTCGCTGTACTTCAAAGACAAGACAAAGGTGTCTTCGTAGACGGTCTCATTAACAACGAGCCTCGCACCATGCTCCTTGATACGGGTGCGACTAGGACAATCCTTGGACCTACTTTTGCCAAAACACCGGCAAGAATTGAATCGTCGAATTGGAAGCTACGCACAGCAACAGGAGAGCCGGCAACTGTGTATGGTGAACTTCCAATTGAACTGACTTTGGGCAGCACTACAGTGAAACACCGGGCTCTAGTAGCGGATATCGAGGACGAGGTAATAATTGGAATGGACATCATGAATTCTAGAGGATTCGAGCTGAATTTTAAAGACGGCGTCCTTCGTGTGAACGGAGAAGAGCTGGTACTTCATGGGAGAAATGAAGAAATGGTTCGAGTTCTGCTGGCTGAAGACGTAAGCGTACCGGAGAGGGCTGAAACCATTTTGGAGGCTCACCTGGATGGAGGTGCGAGCAGTGGAAACGTGGTGATGGTCGAGCCCAAGCTACATGATGAGAAAATTGGACGAGGAATTGCACTAGGAAAAACCTTGTTGCGTGCTGATAATTTTGTGCCAGTAAGGGTAATTAATGTCAATTATTACCCGGTGACCTTGAAGAAGGAAATGATTTTGGGGCACTACTCGTCAATTTCCTCTGTAATCAGGAGTGTACGTGGCACTGTTAGCCAAGCCAGTAACATGCCAGCAGAATTGGAGAAGTTGGTTGCTATCTCGTCCAAGGACATGGGGCCAGCACAGAAGCCTAAACTGAGAGAACTAGTCAGGAAGTATCAGGACATCTTCGATACCGGAGTAGGCAGAGGCGGTAGAACAAAGGTGGTTCAGCACAAGATAGATACTGGAAATGCCCGACCAATCAGGCAATCAGCCAGAAGACTTCCTCTCGCCAAAAAGGAGGAGGCTGACAAAATTGTCTGCGACATGGAGAAAGACGGAGTCATCGAGCCATCCGACAGTCCCTGGTCCTCTCCAGTCGTGTTGGTGAAGAAGAAAGATGGATCAACACGGTTTTGCGTAGACTACCGTCAACTAAACAACGTGACGAAAAAGGACAGCTACCCTCTCCCAAGGATAGACGACACGCTAGACACGCTGGCTGGATCTACGATTTTCTCGACCTTAGATTTGAAGAGCGGATACTGGTAGGTAGAACTGGCCCAGGAAGATCGAGAAAAGACAGCTTTTACCATCGGCTCCGGATTATGGCAGTTTACAGTTATGCCATTCGGCCTCTGCAATGCTCCAGCCACGTTCGAAAGATTGATGGAGACGGTTTTGAAAGGACTATCATGGAAAACGTGTCTGGTGTATCTCGACGACATTATTGTGGTTGGCAGATCGTTCGAGGACCATGTAAAAAACTTGGAAGAGGTATTTCAGCGACTGAGAAGCTTCGGACTGAAACTGAGCCCTAAGAAATGTCATCTGTTTCAAAAAGGAGTACGTTATCTCGGCCACGTTGTCTCTGGGGAAGGAGTGGCAGTAGATGAGCAGAAGATCAAAGCTGTTAAGGAATGGCCCGTTCCGAAAGACATTCACCAGCTTCGAAGTTTTCTTGGCTTGTGCACTTACTATCGCCGATACGTGCTGGGATTTGCTAACATCGCAAAACCACTGACCAGGCTCACGGAAGGACAAACAAAGTTCCAGTGGTCAGATGAATGCCAAGATTCATTCAGGAAGTTGAAAGGAGCTTTGATCAACGCACCAATCCTGAGCTACCCCCTTCCAGATGAGAAATTCATTTTGGACACGGACGCCAGTAACGTGGGACTTGGAGCTGTCCTGTCTCAGATCCAAGAAGGACACGAGAAGGTCATCGGTTACTTCAGCAAGACCTTCAGTAAACCGGAGCGGAATTACTATGTCACCAGGCGGGAACTGTTGGCTGTTGTCAAGGGAGTTGAGCACTTCTACAAAGTACGTGTATGGACGAAGATTCCTACTGAGAACTGACCATGTAGCTCTCAAAGGGCTCCTACAGTTTGAGAATCCCGATGGTCAAGTGGCACGCTGGATTGAGAGGCTCCAGGAATCCGACTTTGAGATCGAACATCGGGCGGGGACCAGCCATAAGAATGCGGATGCCCTATCGCGAAGACCATGTACAGACGACTGTTCACACTGCCGACGAACAGAGGAAAAGGAGTCGACACTCTGCAGAACCACGGCGGTCGATGATAACTGGAATGACCACAAGATCCAGAAAGACCAAGAGAAAGATCCAGATCTTGGTTTAGTCATCGGCTGGAAGAAGAGTGATCGAAGACCGTCGTGGCAGGAAATAGCCAGTTGTTCTTCAGTCGTTAAAACTTACTGGGCCCAATGGAACTCTTTCACCTTAGACAATGGAGTCTTGAAGCGTGTGTTGGAGTCGGAGGATGGCGGGGAAATAAGACGTCAGGTAGTAGTTCCCAGGAGCAGAAGACAGGAAGTGCTCCGAGAAATCCATGATGGAGTCACCGGAGGACATCTGGGAGTGACGAAGACCCTCCAGAAAGTTAGGCAACGGTTTCACTGGGCCAATTGTCAAGCTGACGTCAAGGACTGGTGCAGAAAATGTGCTGTATGCGCTGCCAGTAATGGGCCTCGAACAAGACCTAAGGCCCCGATGCGCCAGTACAATGTGGGCAGCCCATTCGAAAGGATCGCCATTGACATCGCTGGCCCGTTTCCACAATCTGAACACGGGAACAAGTACATTCTTGTGGCGATGGATTACTTCAGCAAGTGGACCGAAGCCTATGACCTGCCCAACCAAGAAGCCATCACCGTTGCCGACGTCTTGGTGAAGGAGTGGATTTTTCGATTCGGTGTCCCGTTAGAACTGCATTCGGATCCAGGCAGGAATTTCGAGTCAAACCTGTTCCAGGAGATGTGTCAGATGCTGAACATCTGGAAAACGAGGACCACAGCTCTACATCCGCAGTCCGATGGAATGGTGGAGCGGATGAATAAGACGATAAACCGCCACCTGTCCAAGGTAGTCTCTGACCACCAGAAGGATTGGGACCAGTACCTCCATCTGTTCCTGATGGCGTATCGTTCCGCAGTTCATGAGTCAACCGGCCAAACCCCTGCTAGTGTTATAATGGGCCGAGAGCTGCGACTTCCATGTGACTTGAAGTTTGGGACGCCACCAGGACAAGACACTGCGGGAGATGACTACGTCAGCAAACTGCGACAGAGAATGGACGACATCCATGAACGGGTCCGTTTGAACATCCAGAGTGCCAGCGACAGAATGAAGGAGACCTACGACATCAAGGCGGATGCTGGTGGATATCAGACAGGTGACCTTGTCTGGCTATACAACCCTAAACGTCGCCGTGAACTATCACCGAAACTTCGGAACTCGTGGGAAGGTCCATATAAGATCATGAAAAGGATAAACGACCTCGTCTACCGCATATATAAGCCACCACGAGGAAAACCTAGAGTAGTCCACTTCAATAGGTTGTCCCCTTACGCCGGAAACCACGATCAAGTCCGCACCGTCAGATCACCGGAGGACGAAATGACGTTTCAGAGGTTCATGTCCCTGTACTCGAACGGACAGAAAGTTCAATATGGGGTAACCCGAGAGGAGTCACGACATCTTTTCAAGGTGCCTGCCAATTACGCGTTAGCTCACTGTGTGGCAGAAGATCTCCAAATGTCCAGAGGCATTGCAGTAGTTTTCTCCAAGAAGTTCGGTCGAATCCAGGAACTGAGAGAACAGAACCCGGAAGTTGGAGGGGTGTTACAGCTGATGAAAGGCCAGAGAAACATCTACTATCTGGTTACCAAGAAGCGTTCTCGTGATAAGCCGTCTTAAGAAGATGTTTGGAAGAGCCTTACGAGATTGAGAGACACGATGCTGGACCAGAATATTGTAGACCTGGCAATTCCAAAATTGGCCTGTGGGCTTGATCGGCTGGACTGGAGAGTTATAAGAAGCATGTTGGAGACAATATTCAGATCCAGCGGCATCAACATTCTGGTGTGCTCCAACCATCTTCCTCGACCCAAATTGAAGACTGTGGAGTGCTACTTCCATCGAACGTCCAGGTGCAGATATGGAGAATCTTGCAGATATCTTCACACTCCAAGAATGACGCTTCGGGGCGAAACGTCTTTAAGAAGGGGGCAATGTAACGATTTCGAGACCGGCCCAGAGACCGGCCCTGATCTAAATAATTATGCACCCTCGTTCAACTACAACTGCATATCTGCTGGCGTACGGATCGCCGAGAACAAGCTGGAATAAATCGATTGTTCGATACTATTCGAAGAGCCATCTAGATGAAATGTTCTATAGTCCTGAATATTCGAGAGCCGTGAATGGAAACTGCTTGGGAGTATATAAGCGGGACAGGCAGAATAGAGAGTTAGTTACAGTTCCAGAGTTCGTCGATAGAGATAGCCACAGTAGACATAAATTTGAAATAGTGAAGTAATGTTTTAGTGAATAATTGTTGTAAATCGTGTTTTAAATAAATTAGGAAAATTAGTTAGTGCAGTTTTACTACAATATTATATGAGATCAAAAGCCGAAAACAGCTTTTCCTCTGTTTTGTTATTTTTTATTATTGCCAAAAATTGAAAGTTTCATATAAACTTCAAGCAGGGTTTCTTTGTCAGTTCTGAGTCTCAATACCACTTGGTTTTCGAGACTGTATATTCAGACCAATCAATAGGCCTTTTCATTAGGATGATTTTTTAAGGCGCATGCACTTGTTTTGAGATCCAAATTCTGATTGGATATTGGGAAAGTGAATAGCCATTGGTTAGTTTTCAAATAACAATTTGAGATTGGCTCAGTTCAAAATTAGCGGTGTTTTCACATTATGTCAACTTCATGACAAATGCTGTATATATTGTCGTTTGTAACTCAATACATTACCTTTACATCCTTGTTTTTTTCTGTATTTTTATGAGTTATACCTTTTTTTGGTGATGATTATAGTGATTCGACAAAAATGACTCAATTTACTAGCTCAATTTATGTAAACTCTCCATGGGAATACTCCAAAAGATTAATTTTGATCCTTCAAAAACATTCGCCGTGTCTGCCGTTGGGTCCGACAGGTAAACAAAGTTAATCATTTGTCATCTAAATGAAAAGGCCTATTGTGAAAGATTGACGGATGATTGAATAACACCTTCATTGCCTTCGGAAGTGGCTCATTCCACCATAGCAAGTAGTTCACAAGGATCATATTCTTGTTGGGATTCATAATCTAACTCATCTTTGTGACATTTTGCGTAACACGCAATACAGCAAGTGTATCTTCATCTTGAACATCTAAACCAGCTTGGCGTGGCATTACCAGCAACTTCATCATACAAACAAAAATACCCTCTGCCGGACATGCTTGTTGTAATATAATGCAGGAATCCTCTGTACTAAACTTGAAGTGGGTATGTTGGAATTTTCACACTGATCTTTTCATTCCTTCAAGTTTTTTCAATGCATCTCACTCATTTTGCAAAAAAACTATTTCTTCGCATGTTATTATGCATCAGGCACCTTGCATTGTATTTTGTGCCCAGAGCAAGCATAGCCCCATGCATCACTGAAGGGGCGTCTTAGGCAGCAGGCACACCATGACCGACCGTCCAACTACGACCAAAATTTCCAAAACGTGTATTCTTATCGGATAACTCACACTGAATGATCGTCTTCAACCGGTTTTCAAAGACCATGTTTAATTTGCTGAAAATATTGGTCGATTAGTGTGAGTCTGAAAGATTTTATTGATCCCTTTCAATTGTTGGTCGTTGCTGGACGGTCGCGGACGGTCGATGCTGGTCGGTCAGTGTGATTCCTAGCTAAACGAGCAATATTTTCACTACAATATGCGGTTTTTCCGGCTATCACAAAATCATATAAATTCAGTTAATATTTCCATGCCATATAATATCTCGGCATCATGTCTGAGTCTCATATAATTGTCTTCTACATGGGCTAGCAAATATCTGACGAAATCATTCGCGCCCCAGCAGCTCGTATTATTTTTGAAGAAAATGAAAATCCAAAGAAAGAACTTATGGTCTAAATACAATTCATTATTAGTCAATAATTATTTCATTAGACCAAGTATTCAGTCATTTTAACCATAACATTCTGAATTTGCAAAAACGTCTGTCTGGCCTGTCAAAATAACAAGGCCCTCCCCTTTTTGAACAATTAAAATCTGAATTCATTAGAGTACATTCCACTGCCCATTAACATATTGAAAAAATGTTATTGATAGATAGGATATTTGATTCGATATAAGTTAAGTTCTGAATATTGATCATGTCGTATTCTGAGGGTTAATATAATTGTTTCCATTTCAATATGAGTTGTTAGTTCAAAAATAAAAAGTATTAGTTCAAGTAGATGGTTGTTCTAAATACAGTAGCACAAAGAAGGTGAGTATAATAAATTAGGCATCGCTAATTCAACATCATATCTATATTTTTATACACACATGTTCGTAATAATTATACTGTTTATGCTTACACCGTCAGTATACCTGTATTACCTATGTGGAGCTTGATTTAAGAAAATAATTCAGCAGATACTTTTTTGTTTTGTTAAACCAGTGACAATATACATTGTGCTTAGAATTTGACTCTGTCTTGACCGCATCCAGAAATGAAATGTTAATTGTTACTAGGTCTTGAAATATAATAACTCTGAGACACGCCTCCTCTCATTTTCAGTTTTTTTTAACTACATAATCAACAAAGGGCATATTTCCATCACAATCTGCAGTTTTTAGATGATATGTAGCACTCCCACTTTTATGTGCTATACTGAACCTCTGTTTCTGAATACAGGAAATAATATGTTACTAATGAAAAATCTTTCGTCTGCAAGTATTCAACAGAAAACAACGACTGCCTGCTACCACTATTGAATTGAGTATGTGTAACAAATTTTGAACTATGACCAGAGCCACTTCTTTCTGGTCCTTTCGAAAGCCTAGCCCTGGGATAGCTTTCCTTTTCATAATATCATAGTCATGAGTAGCTTCAAATTTTGGAATTTGCATAAAATACTTCTTTTTTCTCTCTTTATGAAACTGAAAGCATGCTATCGTTGTACAATTCCTCATTTTTCTTTTAGAACTCAATAAGGCACAACTTGTCATTGAACAAATGTTTCGTGAAACATCCGAGATCGAAGGATGAACCTGGCAAAGGAGGATTTTGGAAATTGGATTTGGAACGACTAGAAGAGTCAAGACGATCCAAAAGAAGATCTAGTCTTACTGTTAGAGCGCCAAGGAATCGGGTTCCTGAAGAGGTCTCGAAGCCTCCTAAAAAAATCAAAAGGTAATCATTGTGATATCTAGAAATGAATTCATCTCCAGACTGGAATTCATATTCCATTGAAATTCACGACATATACATACCCTACATTACATTAAAAATTCAATACTCAGTAAAATTCAGTCAAAATGGTCGAACACAATTTTGTTTTATATTATTTCTCCTACTTCTCTATGTGTTTCTCAATTTTCTGGTTCATACGAAAATGACAATCCTGAATTATTCAGAGAACATCGTGAAAACTAAGTTTTTTTTCTCAAATACGGCTTAAAACATTCCATCCTTCAACCTTCAACTTGAAACCTTGGCATAACTTTGTATGAGAACCGTAAAATTTTGTCTTCTATAACTTCGCGACAAAAAAGAGTTTCGATTTTTTGAGTGACAGGCCAAGAATGATTTTGCTCAGGCTAAAATATTCCAATTCAATCTAATCGTTCTTAGACATTTCCTGAAAAGTTATTAAAGTTGGACAATCGTGTAGAAGTGAGGATAGCAATAACCGCAAACAATATGTAATATTTTTTGCATTAAAATAAAAAAATCATTAATACATCCTCAAAAAATGAAGACCAACCGAGAGTCCACCAGCGAGGTAACGCCAACAAACAAAGCCATATTCAGGAAAATTCCTGAATAGGATATATACAATTCAAATCATTACCAACCAAAGGAAAGCTTTTGACTACAGGAGCTTCCAAAATATGACACAGAACAGATCAAATCAACCTGAAAACTAAACCACACTCTTTCTCATCTATTGTCGGTTTACCTCAACCTCCAGCTTTTCCGACAAGTCACTTTCACATAATACCAAACTTATTATATTTTTGCTCGCCGTTCAATAATAGGGCCATCAGTTTTGAAAATGGTGTAATAACCGAAACTAGTCAACAAATATAAAATTATCGTGGAAAATAGACAAAATTGTTTTTAGTGTATCCTTAGTGAACATGTATTTCCACAAAATAAACCAGTCATCAATCAAAGAATTGAAAATCAAAGAAGCCATCAAATATACTATTCTCCTCGCGAATAGTCAAAACGGTCTTAACGTGCGGGTGAGTGAGACTTTATTCAACTGTTTATTCCAATAACATTGCACAAACGATTTCCCTGTTACACACACATGATACCTACTGTGAAAACATACCTTGATAAATACAAAACATTTTGATAACCACTAGGTTTTTCGATTTTTCATATGCTTGCTTGACTATATCTGGTATTATGATTACATCTTTATATGCTTCTGGTAATGTCTGTAAGGGGAAGTAGATGTTTTCTATCCAATATTTTCCTCATACTTTCCGCTTTGTGGGAATGTGGGTAGATAATGGTAGTTCAACTTCGTCGAAGTTATTCGATTCATTTATTTGAAATTCTCCAGCACACTTCTCGATTTTTTTTTTTTCAAATTGATCTTGTAGTCATATTACTGATGGATATTGCCAGTAGTGGGTATTTCTGAGTGAGCATGAAGCCCATTCAGATTCCTCTGTATTATAGACTTGAATGTGTTAAGAACGTTTCTTGGGAAGAGTTTAGTGATGACACTCTGAATTTTCGGTAATTTTCACCTGTTTCATTAAATTTAGTGGATCTTTTCTGTGAGAATGTTCAATATATACCAAAATCGTCTGAAGTGTAAATTTTGGATACACTAAGAAGATCGATAGAGCCATACACATTTTCAATTAGAGATTTTATATTTTCGTAGGATTGCCGAAATTAGGTGCCGAAGTTTATCTATCCAGTTCTCTTTCTGACTACGACTGGATTATTATAGTATGTTCCAGTATACTTTGATGCAACATGGCCTCATTCTCAACATTAGAAGCTGGATTGGTTTTCTGGGAATTGAAAAATGCGGTATGGTGTGATAGGAGCAATGATTTGGCTAATGGTGTTGGAGGTGGGCAAATTTAGACTTTCCAACATGTGTTGTAGAAAGCGTTGAAAGAGTTTTTTTGGTTATTGAGAATAACATTTTGATTCCTTGTTTTCTTCTCTATTGCATCATGTGATATAGTGAGACGCACATTGGATAGTATATACAATTCTTTCACTTGGTATTTCGAATAGGCGAGTTTGAAAGCGTTCCTTGTTGACCAGTTCTTACTGAGAAATTTATCCACGATATTCTTGCAGAAGCGTATAAAGATGTAATCATAATACTAGATATTCTAGGGGATACTCCAGGTCCAGATATATTTAGTTATCAATACTCAATACTCAGGCATGTATTTGATCTAGAAATGCTGATCTTATACAGTGGCCAGCCTGATTGTCAGAAGTAATCATACCAATAAAGTCTTTCATGTCAATGCTTGTTATCACCAACAGTCTCTCAAAAACTTGATTTTCTAATCACAAACTGAAACTTTCAGATTGTCTGAAAAAGATCGATTCGTCTCGTCCGTAATGCTTCGCTTACAAGCTCTCACCTTTCTCTGGAACACCGCAGAGAGGTTGATGATGTACCTCTATTTCATAGATAATTTCAAAGGATGCTCTTCTGAAATACCAAGTATTATATCACCGTTAGCGGTCCCATCGAGACTGACCTGTCAGGAACAGTACCCACATCACTTCGTCATCACTTCGTCATCACTTTGAAGACATGTCAAACATCCTTTCTTCTTGACCTTGAAAGCAAAATCTAACAAACAGCAAAGCTTTAGAACACACTGCTTCGAGAGAGGTGTTCACTGGGGCATTCAGCCTGCTTTCTATACTTTCTCTCAGAAATCTCCAAACGAATTTAAAAATAACGGATAATGATCTGACCTACCGTCACTAATTCATTTTCTGTTTTTATCGTCACTCCTTTTCTTCTTTTTCCTTTTCCTCCTCTTTCGATTCCTTCTTGGTAACTGTAATGCACATTAAATTTCCCTAAGTTATATGAAGAATGTTTAAGAAATAATGAAACAATCAATATAAATGACGCAAAATACCATGAATATTTTGATACCTGAAAAGAAATTATATGTAATACCCCTGTACATGCATACCACGAATTCAAATAAGAATTTTGATTAAAGACCGACGCGAGTAATATATCTCTTGGATCCATATTTGCACAAAACGGTAGACATCTCATTTCACTCCTGAACACTTGAAACAGCTGAAAAATATTAAGCGGTTATCAAAAAAAGGTTACTTGCCATTGTCGATTCCAGGAAACATTTCCGCCCATATCAGTTTGATAAAAAGTTCGCCGATGCTCCTAGTGGGGTAGAAATCATCGTACTTATGCAAAAAAAAGGATTAAAAGTTGAACTTTGAGAACGACAATTCACTTTTCTTTCTTTTCCATATAGAATCAGAAATTTATTGAAATATGATTTTTTTTTATTACGCCAACTCTTATGATGATCAATAATCAATGATGCTGACAAAATTTTACACAAAGTTCATCTGGAAAATTCTTATTCATGTTTCATGTTTCATTGCCATAGAAAACACTCGAGCTGCGCTGACATGTTGCCTTTCTGTCATGTTTAATATGGCTAATAAAACACTCATACAATAAACAACTCTCATCCACGGAAATTCAACCTGAGAAAAAAACGACGGTGGCGATACACAAAAGTTTCATGTGACATTTGAAGACCTCTTTAATTTGTTATCTCGTTATAAAATTAGCTAATGTCTCATGTTTGATCTCACGGCTTCTCAAGTATAAGTCGCTATACACATTGGACATTGGGTATAAATAAAAGCTAGCAAATGCTTCTACTATAGGTTTGTCCTTCTATTAACTAAACACAATGAATAAGTCGGTTTCAAGAAATCAGAGTAGAAGCATTTTCTCCAAGTTTATTCATACCACCTATTATTTTCAATATGAAACTGACAAACTTTTGACCAAATTTTTACTTTATATAAAAAAACCTTAATTTTTCAAGGTACCGCACGACTCAAAAAACTGGAGAGAGAAAGCATAATATTCTCTCAAATATTTCGATTTGCGGTGAGACCGATATCGAGAACTTCGAAGAAATGAAGAAGAAGGAGAAGAAGGCGGATAAGAAAGTACCAAAATTAACGGAAGCAAAAACCGAGAATGTCACAGAAGATTCGAATGATAACAATAACATTACAGATGATTTCATTCCAGATTCCATGCCAAATCAGTCGGTAATAACAGAACCTGTTAACCAAATGCTCGGGGAAGACGAACTCACAGGTTTGTTGTTGGCTACTAAAGGTTGGGATGACTGCCAACTCGAACTTTTGGACTCTCTCTTGGACTCTCTTTAATCATCGGGTATAAGAGTAAATCATGTGTGTCATGAATTTGTAAGTTTATTAGTACTTTTATTAGGGGTTTCACTCCTCGGTGATTTTTTGGGACTGGAAAAAAATGTTCCACACTAGCACTTCTTGTAACCGTGAAATTAACGAAAATAACTGATGAAAAAATTACAGATGATGATTTGTCTGCCTTATTGATCATTGTTTACATATAGAGAATATTTGATTTCTTCCGTGACAAACCAAACTTACATTTCCTTGGATGAATCAAAACACATTTCAATTTTTTTGGTGTCTTCCCTAAATTTTCAGAGAAACTTCGTATAAGTATTCTGAGATCGATCAATGCATTCGAAGATTATAGGGGTATTTCTAGTTCATGACCAATATACGCCTGGTATGGTGTAACAATTCCAGGAATTTCTGTTATATATTCTAAATAAAAATGTAACCATATAATCGAGCTTGGAATACTCCCTTATAGATGAACAGTCTATCGATTTCTAATTGAACATATTGGAGCTCATGATTCTGCTTACTGAATTAAATGAATTATGAGAACAAAGAAAGAGGTTTCCCCTTCACCACACTAGTAATTTCATTCCTAGATGCGCATATCGTTGACCAAGTTAACTTCATCAGTAGGCTTACTAAACTCAGTAGTGGTTTACGAAATGCGCATCTAGGAATGAAATTACTAGTGTGGTGAAGGGGAAAACTTTTTTTTATTCTCATTGAGTGACACCACACCAATACTCCATTTTCTAAGTGAATTATATTTTGAAAACAGCTGATCCATTTCTTGATACATCAATCGTGTTATCAAAATGGAGGTTTGAGAATATCATCTCGATAATAGCCCCAGTATTGATGGAAAGTTATGGAAAATATTCGTTTCAAAACATTAGAAAAACCTCTAATTCAGTTGCCAGCACGACTTCCGGGAGTTTTATTAGGAATTTGAGGAAAACAGGGACCCCACCTTTTGACGGGAGTTCCCGAACATCGTATAGGTCTAGAAAAATTAATTTAAATTATTCAGCGGTGGTGGGATTTCAGTCCACGCCACTTATCTACCACTAAACTACGTTCCCTATTATTGTTTCAAATCTGGAGAAAATCACAAAATAATAATTATTCGAATATGATTTACACGAGACAGTGTTTCAATATGTCAAAAATAACTCACAACGAAATATAATTGTAATTCACCTCGATTTTCGCGAAAAGGAAAAGATTCCCATCCATCAATAAAAGTGCACCAAGGAACTACCCACTTTATGATCTCAAATTTGAATTACTTTGTGATCCACAAACAGAAACCCCTATGGAATTCTGTAAGAGTGCCAATCGGGTTGGGATAATTTTCGATAGGAAAAAAGTTTTTCCATAGCTGGACTCAAAACAGAGATCTCTCTGTAGCCAAATCAAATCAAGAAGTTCGCGTCTTACTTCACATTTTTTATTAATTAGTGAACGCTACTTCAGAATGTATGAACAGTTCGATCTTTGAAAATATTTCTCGATGCCATTGACAATTTTTCTTATCTGGCCCTGTCAAACTTAACATATTTTCAAATAGATCTCAAAATTTTTGGTTATTCATTTAAATTTCAATTGTCTCTTCTTTAATTCTCTACCCACGTACAAAATTTGAAGAATATTTGACAATATACTTTGAATTTTTGATAGTCTCAAGAAACCGGTCAAAATGTAACATAGTCATTCATCTACGGTAAGCGAGTTTTTCTCTTTGAAAATGTTTCTAACTGAATTTTTTCAAACAATCGAATGAAGTATGCTAATAAAATGACCTACTCTATTTGCAGAGTTGGGATTCAAAATTTCATAGCGAAACATTTTAGGGATTCTGAAAGATATTTTAATAATTTCTTCCATTCAGAATAATGTAAGTTTGGTATGCCATGGTTTTATGGAATATTCAATACAAAAAAATATTTTTGAAATATGCTCACTAGCCCTTACCGTCATAAAGGGACAATTATGCCATAAAGTTCTTGACATAAATATTAAAAATTTGGCTACAATGAAAGGTTTTTCATCACATGTAGCAAATTTTAAACTTGGGTAACCAAAAGGACTATAGATATTCTAGAGGGTAATGTCACCTTGTTGCTCGACTTTTGACACCATTCTAGACCTTCACCTGGCAGTGTTGTTCCAAGTGATCACAAGTGTTATCGTTGCTATTTTTCTCAGTCCCTTTCTTAACTCAATTTCACAATAAATAATACATTTTGAATATATGCGAGTATCTATAGGTTTTGTTAAACCATTTGGAGAAAGATGATTTCGGCACAGATTGCTCAATTTCGGCTCAAATATTTCTAATAAATGAAACATTATTTTAACATTGTACGATTTTATGAAAAGAAAGTACATTTGTATTATGAGATGGAGGGTACTGTAGGTGGTGTAATGAAAAGGAAATGGTACAACATGCAATCACTTAGCTATTTTTTTGAAAGTGCCAAAGTGCATGAAGTCTAAGTGTTACAAGAAAGCAATGAATGAGATTTTGGGGAAGAATAATTTTTTCCTCTATCTTCCCCATTTCTCCTATGGAATACAGTAATATTTAGTTGTTCGTAGAAGTGCGATAGAATATGAGCAAATTAATCAAAATAACGAAAATCGCGATTTGTTATCGCATTTGGAACGTTAAGAATTACGTAACTCACTTAAATTCTTTTTGGATATTTAAGAGAATTGTTGATAAAAAAATAATTCATTCAAATTGAAAAAAGAAGTAGGTAAATTAACTGAGTTAAGAAATACACAGTGTGTTTTGTGCCTTTTGTGAACACGTGTGACTTCTCTGTGAGTTCATTTCGGAATTATTGTAAATAGAGAAAAATAAATTGTTTATTGTTGTTGGGAATCGGATGAAATTGAATCTGTATAATTTGAATTCTTTGTACGAAATACAAATTGTTTCATGATCAATTCTGAAATATCAACTTACAATGGGTGCTTTTTCAATATTTGCCCAAATCACTGAATTTACTTATTCAAGGCGAAGGCTAAAGACTCTTTAAATTATTATTGCTGATTCTTAGAACAAAAGTGTATTTACTTTGTTATCAGTATATGATCAGATTGTTACCAATAAGTAGAAATGTTTCTAATCGAATTCACTTCTTGGAGTGTTGATAGAATTTGGTGACATTTCGTACATCCATCATATACTTTGATGTTTCTGTGCACAAATGTTCATCGCTCTCATTCTTGGTGGCTGGGAATGAACCCTTATAATTACCCAAATAATGGCCAGCGTCGACATGAGACAACAAGTGATGAGATCTTTCCTCAATACAATATGATCAGTATCATCCGATGACCTCAAGATTTTTGTATATAAAATGTGAGCTCTAAACTCTTCCGTCCAAAATACTGAGATAGTTTACTGAAATGCATAGGTATAATCTATATCTCAATTTTTATCAACTGCATATATGGTAAAAGTGCATGCCAGTTAAAAACGCTTCTAGCTATAGGATTTCAACATTGTTTTAAACCAAAGTTTGTGTTTTGCATACCTTCAAAGCGTCTATTATCATCATCGAATGTTGATGGGTTTAGTCTTTGCATATTGAATAGAATTGTCATTTCACTTCTAGATATCGAGTTGATTGAATCAAACAAAATATTATTATGACTTAGTTTTTGATAAATTCTTTGTGGATTAAAGCAGATTGCGGAACTGAACAAATTTGATGTGAATGGCTTTTTGAAGTTTACAAAATTACAGCCATTATTAAAAAAAACTTCATGTAGACTCAATGCAAAGTTGAAGTGATAAACTATTATGATTATTTGAGAGGGCCTATAATTATTATCATATTATTCCGATATTTTGAAGAATAGCGTTTTCACCAGTACTGTTCATTTAGTTGATCAATGCTCCTATTAAGGATGCTAACATAGACCACAAAATTGATTCGCGTACTCTACGAGGTAGATGAAGATGTAAAGATGCAAAATTTGGTTCAATTATTGCTTAGCCCGTGTTCTAATGTAGTGAATATTCTAAGAGTGTCCTAAAATCTAGTTTTCTGGCAACATAACCTGTAATAATATTGATTTTAATTCACACTTGAATATCTCAGTATTATGCTGTCTGAACGATTACGAAATATACTTAATGAGAACCAAACTGTTTACTGATTAAAAAATATGCAAATAGTTAGGAACTCATAGCCTTGATCGTATGGTCAACTTGGTCAACAGTTTGGTTTTCAATCCAATCCGAATTACCTCTTCAAGTTTGGATTAAAAAAATTATCAATTCGAAGTTGTGTTGCTAGAAAAAAAGATATTAGGTCCCTCTCAATACAATAGAACGCAGACGTAGGACTGAGCAAGGATTCATACCAAATTCATTTACTGAAAAGTCACGGCAGTTTACATAATATTGGTCATCTAACTATTTTGGATCTAGTACGCAACAATTTTTGGTACCAAACCAAGCTGCTAACTTGAACAAGTATACTATATGTATGCACCAAAATGGCCTTAGACACAAATCTGCAAATCAAAACACTTCTCTTAGCTTTGTTTCAGTGATAGGACAAGAGGCAATTTCCGAACAACTCTTTTATCCAAATGTCACAACCGTTAGTTATTCATGCTTTTTAAAACGTGGTTTACACCATCCCCGAAATGTCAGTGTGTGGAGGTATATAAACCGTCGTTTTTGTAAGACAAAAACACTTTGTGAGTACTATTGCTTCACTCCAGAATGGAATACCGTAACGCAAGATGACGTACTCTACCAAGATGTCATTTACCGTCTTCGTGATTCTAGTTCATTTGAAACTATTCTCACAGCATAACAGCCAGATGACATTCGTCATTCAAGTTTTTCACACTGTCATTGGATTTAAGATCATTGTCACTATGTAGCACTAGCTCAATTAGGGGAGAGTTATTTATATTGTACCGCTTTTCTTTAAAATCAAATATTTCCTCCGATCAAGTTACACAACCTAGATGAGTAATACTTAAATAGAACTGAAGGGAACATATTTTCATAATGTGACATTATTGCCATGTCGCAATTTTTTAAGGATACAATAAGCACGTCAGCTAGATTTTGATATCTGTAGGGTACATTCATGGCAACGAAAACCCTAAAATACTGTCTTGGATGGAAAATATAATAGGAAGGCAATTGAAGCTTGTTGGGAGCATGTAAAAACGATAGTATTTCCATCGCCGAACGGAGATTCTTCTTTGTCGATATAGTCTTGTCAGTACGACAACGCTGCATTTGATATTTGACAGAACAATCATTTGAAGCTACCAGTGTCGTAACTATCGAGAAAGGGAAACCAAATTGGAAAAGACAAAAATTAGAGCATCGGCTGTTCTCAAGATCCTGTGGAGATTATTTCATCATAATTTCAGGTTTCCATTCCATATTGGGTTTTCATTATTTCTATTTTATTGAACCTCAATTTTTCTGTTAACAACGCACGATACTGCCGTTGGGGGTAGATGTCCCTTACACACAAATCCTAATGCGTGTGCGGCGAGTTACTCATCTAGTTTATGTTATTTGATCGGAGAATATTTCAGACTGTTGATGTCTTTTAATAAAGGAAAAAATCACAGAACATCATTGCATACAAGGAACACAAAACCAACATCAAAAATTCTCAAAACTACAGAGTTTGAATGATTCATAATTCTGCTACGAATTAAGAAACCAGTTGCCTAAATTGTACCAATAAGTTTCCTAAATTGTACCATATTTTTATGTTTGTTAAACATTGGAGCTCGATGACGATTGAACTGCATCATGGCCAACTTTGTTTTGATCTAGATAATGTGGGTTTAGGTGTCTTGCCATTTACCGTATTGGTATAACTTTGGAATCTGCGAAGTAAGAATAAATATGAATGTCCTAAGTTGTACCGGTGGTGAAGTATGTAATACTTTTTATCAATGTCTCTAATTAATTATTGAATATGGAACTATCAACAGTTTATTTGAAATAAATTAACTTAACCGCTAACCAAAATCCAAGTGCTTACCTTTTAAAAGAAAGGTGTACTACGAATTTAAATTACGTAAAAATTAGTACTGCTTGGTACGAAATAGTTATTTATGCAACAAGTGCAAAAAGTAAGTGTTTATTGCACTTGACGTGAAATTTTCGTCGAGTGGAATATACATTTTTTGCATGAGTTGTATACAACATTTTTTCTACGTTCATACAAAAAGCAAAAAATTATTTATTTAGGCGCGGCACTAGGTGAAGAAAAATGAAATACGCAATTATAATTATATAATTATAACTATCGATTTCATCACCATCATCTAGTTTTCCATCAATATTACTCATTTTAAAACTTTCAGTCCTGTAATTGTTAGAATTAAATTTTGATTGACATTTATATAACCACAGTTGCATTATAAAAATCAAAATCATAGTAGCCATGAGCGCGTATGTTATCACGAGGTGTGGTCATAATACAGACAGTTTGGTCTATGCAGGTAGACGGTTTAGAACATAGCGGATCGGTTTTGATTATTCTCGAGAAGGCATTGTTTGTTCAACTCTGACTGCTAACATTAATACAAAATAATATAAAATATGTAGCTGTTTAAAACGTATGGCCAATCTCACAGAATATCTGCTAAATATGTAGTGGGTTTGAACGTTTATGTTTATCATGATGACAGCACGTTGAAATAAATGACAGATGAGTGCAATGAAAACTTTATTGCACTAGTGGAATAAAGAGCTTCTTTTTCCACTGAATATAGTTCAATAAAGTGTAGCTTTTTGCATGAATGTAGAAAAATGTGTTTTTAGCAATATCTCTTCCTACCCTCTCGGAAGTCATAACTGCGAATCTTCTGCAACTCCAATATCATTGTTCCAAGTATATAGGTCACATAACAGTGAAAATATTGTATCATTGGTGTTCTCATTGCACTGAAATCCTAATTGGACCGATTGCGTTCGGTAGTATTCCTCCAAGTTGCGGCAGTTGGGGCTATCTTTCTTCTACCCCCATAAGTGATAGGTGTTTGCCTTATTTGTTATAATTGAGAAGACGTAGTGCTTGGCGATTTCTGCTTGAAAGCCATGCCGTCCTTCACTTGCTGGAGCAGGCCACTGAGTTCTTCGAGTTCCTGCAGTCGGTAGTATCCCTCCAAAGTTCATTCAGTTTTTTTTTTTCACCCTATCATTGACGGCTGCAGATATTTGGCCTCTAGCAATGCATAATACAGGCTCTGGCCTACAGAATGGCAACGCGGAACCGGTTCTGGATAGTTACTTGCCATCTCGTTTCCGTGGCCCCCTCTGTGACCTGGAACTCACACCAGCTGAATTTCTCTCGTTTCAGCTAGTTTCTCAAGAGCATCTCCGCATTCCAGTACGAATGCTGAGTTTGGTTTAGGCGCAGCTTGACTATCTGTACAGATATACATTCTCTGCTCGGGTCTTTCTCTCACCTTGCCTCGTAGCTACAGTTACGATCACGAATACTTTATCTTGGAAAACTGTTGTGTATCTTGTCGAAGCCTGTCTTCCTCGTGGAAATCTTCCTTACTGGTAGATGCCTGTACCCGAAGCATGTTTGTCATTGTCAGTCAGACGTAAACCATCCGTATAACATAGTAGGCTCCCTGTACGGAATTCCATAGTAAGAATAAACTTTTTATTCTATATAAGTATGCCTTGGGCGCTTTTTACCTGTTCCACCTACTTCCGCATCACCTGTCATTGCTCCTTCGTTTACCCAGTCTCCCAAGTTCCGTATCATCAAGTGTACTGCCATTGCGTCCTTCTTGAACCAGACTGCGGTTGGAGCAGTTCTCATTGCGCTCCGTTATTACTAAACAGGCCAACCTCTGGACCTTACCAAGCTTTTGGCTATTATGTTGCTCTGCGCGCCTGGCCACTATGCAGCTGCCCCATATAAGATCTTTGGTCTTACGACTGCCGTGTAAAGCCAGCGCATAATCTCTGGGTTGGTTTCCCAGCTACTTCGAAAGATTCTCTTGAGTTGCTGTAGAATTGCTATCGACTTCTGAATAATCGTTTCTACATATGGCGTCCATGAAAGTTGGGTGTCCAGAACACCCCCAGGTGCTTCGCCGCACCGTCTTTCGATCATTCTGCTGGCGGCCTGCATACGGTTGCAGGAAATCGTCTGCTAACTAGGATAACTTCTTCGTCCGCGTATGCTTTTGCTTCTAAACATTATTATGTGAATTCGTCCATGACTTAGTATCAGAGATGAAGAGATAGGCAGCTTTCCTGAAAATCTCTTAATTTTCAAAGAACATCTGGAGACCCAAAGGCAATAAAGTATGATTCATCTAATTTTAAGAGTTTGTTGCAATATACTCTTCCCAGAAACAGTTAACAAACATGCGAAAAACTATCTACATAGTTTGCTGGATTGAGCAGGAACTAATTGAGAAGCATTACATGAATTATCACTTGGAGTGGTACACTGAAGAAACACTTGAACAATTAAGAGGCCGTTTAGAGGCAGTCCAGCACTGCAGATACTGCGAGATGTTAACCACAACATACTTTATGAAATTAGTGGATAGTAAAAGGCAAGACATATTCCGGGAGAAAAAAATTTTACCCAAAGTTCCACATACCATACCGCCAATTGAAATGTACCAACTAATTCAGGATATAGGAATAAACGGTTGGGTGGAAAGTGAGTGACTAGGGAAACAGTGGTCCTGGAATCGTTTTAAAAAACGGGCCTCATGTGAGCATTGAGAAGATAGCCTCATCCTTCAAGCACCATTTGCACAAAGCGAAGTGGCCATGGTGCCAGAGCTTTCGCCTCTTCCCTGACGACACGGGTTCTGCTACAGAGTCGGAATCTACTCTTATATAAGTGGGTCCCAGATCTTCCTTATTCGCATTGGCTCTTATATGAGCTTACGAGGGGTTTATTCGGAATCCTTCAATTCGTGAGAAGAAATGTATTGAAAAACTATATACAGTGGTTATGGTGTTAGAGCATTTGCCTCCCACCCATGCATGTTTTCTCCAAAAGCTTGGGTCATAACACAAAATTCAACTTTTTGATATACTTACATATATGTTCTGATGGATGAAGATTTTCTTTATGGTGAATCGCATCTTGATGTTTTTTAAAGTATTAGTCCTCTTGTAGCCAAGTTTCACTGAGTGTCCGCGGAGGCTGATTTTGTTGATCTGGATAATATTTTTCCACCTTGATAGCTTGCTGATGTTCTCATAAGCGCATGAAAAAACGCATATATCACCAAGCGCATAATAATGGTAATTCTTGGGGCCGTACTTACAATACACCAAGCCATGACATCAAGAGTCCTCGACTTATTTGTATCTATATCTAGCTGAGACTGGCACGTTTACAAATACATGTGTTGAAAGATTCGAATTCTGTGTGTTCGTAATGGGGAATGCCACGATCGTAAAATTTTTTCTGGAAATTGAATATTTCTGAAGAAGGCATTAACATAATGACACTACTGAATTATTTTCTCCAGGCGATGCTTCGGTATTAAACAATAAACAATGTTTACTACGCGTGACGTCATTTGTTCACAAAGTCAACATGGCAACGATGCCTACTGAATTTGCGGTTCGGGTTCGTTCGCGCACGCGCATAGCATAATTAATCTTTCGAATTGGACAGCTGTCAGAGCGAATTAAACACAATTTGTGTTGAATTTGTAATAGTTTCTATTCGTTTTTGGGTAAAAGTTGCAAATGTTAATGTTATTAGCCGATTTCAATGAAATTTGCACAGTTTGTGTAATAGAACATCATAAAATTGCTATATCAATCGAAATTTTTCCGCGGAAACATCTATGAGATAATTGTTTTGACGAAAATGTTTCCGAGTGGTCACTTCATCACTTCACTAATACCTAGGTATTCCCGACGATTCATGGAGTTATCCACTCATTTGGCAATCTAAATACCTGGTAATTAACTATAAAAGAATAAAGGCACCCATGAAACTACGAAGGATTTAAAATTTTCAACTGAACATTCTTATATTTGACAAATAAAATGACAGCTCTCGTCAAGCCAAATTAAGGTTACATTTTCAGTGAAGTAACACAGAGACACGTATGTTAGTGTCACTCGTCAGCGATCATGGAGCAAGAATTATGGTGTCAAAACTGACGGAATACACCTTTTTGGCATGCGACGTTGCCAAATGTGGGTTTACCACATATGAAGTCACAATTTGATTTTTTGCTTTTTTTAACAAAGATGAAAAAAATTATATAATACAAAATACGTATCCCTTATTTTTGAAAAAGCTATAAATTCATGTTGATATCGAAAAGTAGCGGCATTGCCCATTTATATTTGCGGAACAATATTTTAAAATACAGTGATACAAATATTTAGATTAGCAGATTCGTGTTCAAGACATTTTAAGCACTGAAGTAGCAAAATTATGTGAATACTTCACGCATACTTATCTTTGAAAAATATTCAATTTCTACTGCTGAACGGCGAATGGATTAAACAAGTGGTATTTAATTTATATGATTATTCAACCTCATGGAGAATAAATACACTGTGCTGTGGTTTTTTGGTTGATATGTGTGTGTTGATGACCAAAAATGTAGGCACTTATTTGAAATAAAAATACTTCTTGTGTTCGATAGGTGGGTATCGTTGAATAATCTTAAAAAATACAACACGTGTATTCAGTTATATTACATTATATATTCTTTGAAGATTACACGAGCACTGCTCAGAATCGCAGTAATCAACAATCACTAATACACATGTTGTATTAGCTACGAAAACAACGTCAAGACTCTCAATGAATGTGCTACCGTTTCAAAAATTATCATGCAGTTCCATACGCATGCAATATATCAATGATCAATGTTCAATAAAAAAGACGAAGAAACATTGTTTTCTACTCAACAACGAGATTTCAACTACTGTTTTCACGTGAATGATATTATTATATTAAATTTGCCAAAAATGTACAAAAACAAAGTTCAGGATGTAACGATGTATCTATGAAAATCAGAAAATTAGAGGAATTTTGCTGTTGTAACAAAGTAGGAGTGAAAAAACTAAGTAATATCCATCTGAATCATTTGAACTGCCATCAAGTAAGGATAAAACATGTTTTGGGAATTGCAATTATATCAAGTTGTGATACATTTTTATATCAATGAAGCTTGAAGAGCAATACCTACTCCCCTTTATAAAAAAAACAATAGGGGGATCAATCTTTATACACAAAAGAGTAAATTTGTAAATTTAGGGAAAAAGACGATGATGAGGTAAGCGATGTTACTCTTTGCGAGTAATTGACCCCCTATTGTTAAATATTCCATTAGAAAAGTAAATACTTACGTTACTTTCAACTTCACTAAGATTGGTTTCTTCACATTTTTCAAATATTTTCTACACCACTCTTAAATCTCAAAATAGAGCTTTTTATATCATTATGTTGAATTTTTCAACTGATTTCAGTCACTTCAACATAATAATTTTCAATTTAAAGCACATTGTGCTTTGTAATTTTCTTCCAGACTCAATTGCAACTGAAGATGTTAATTTGCATATTGCCGAAACATAATTTGTTCGGATTTGATGTCAGATCAAATTGTTTAAATAGACATGACTCATATTTTCCCACCCCTATATTATTGATTCTATTATTCAACAATTTATCTTTGGGACTACTTCCTACATTTGCTTTAGAGAGTTTCTGTTATTTTCCCTCAAGTATTATACTATTATATAAAATACAATATTCTTACGAAATTTTTGTAATTTTCTGGTATTCTCTTTGAGGTTGTCCAAGTATGACTTTCTCCAATATAACACCATGTATTTTTCAATTGGAATATCCCTCAAGATTATATCATCATATATCATCAAAAACTGAATTAGGTTTCAGAAAAAGTTAATTTTTCGAGATTATCCGAAATACTGATTTGAAAACCCATGAACATTCTGAAATAATAGGAGGCCAAGGTAACAAAAAATAATACCAATAATTAAGTGTATTTTAGCTCAAACAAAAGAATAATCCTTTTTATGAGACATTCGTAGGTTACCCAGTCATTTCGTATTGATTGGAAATGAAACAGTGAAAATATTTCTGTTTTATGAATCTATTGAAGTGGCTTATTGAATGTTTATCTGAAAAATCCGACTAGTCAGAGGATTTGTCAAATTAGAGTAGAAAATTTATTTTTTGTATTTTACTAAAATAAAACTGAACAAAGTATAAAAAGTGTATTCTAGTCTTTTGCAATATTTGTATTTATACACAGTTTGCTCAAATTGTGCTACATATATAGCAATATTATTTACAAATGTAAAATGGAATTCTTTCTTATTATGAAATAGAAGTGATATATATATATACCCTTGTTTTCTTGTTCCTTGTCTCAAAAAAATATCTTTAATAACATAACAACTCAATTATTCAATGATATAAGCAGGTAGGTAAAGTCATAAAGTGAAACTCTTTATATTTTACTTGACAAACACTCAATTGCAGCTAATACAGGACATACAGATCAATTTAATCATTCTCCAGAAAATTGTTACTTGGTGAGTGAAACATGTCTAGATGTTATAAACAGCAGTTTGGGATGAAACTCCAGTATATTCATTACGTACTGCATTAAATGTTCCGCACAGTACAGTGTAAGTATAATTCATTTTATTTCGAAAGCAGTGTGACGAATGTTTTCAAAAATATAATTTTTGTGAATATATTTCCTTCTTGAGGTACGGGTGTGCGCGTATTGTATTTGTATAGTAATGATAATAGTCCTACCCACAAAGGCTATGCCTTGGGGTACAGTCTATTATTATTATTTTTTTTCAGTAGGAATTGAAATTCCGCTGATTTATTCCTTGACCGATACACTTGTTTAATTGCAGGATATTTCATTGAATTCATGGTAAAATATCATTTATTTGGTAAAATTATAAACTGCTCTGAATAATTCAAAAGTCCCTGATAAAATATATCAACTCATAATGAATGCTAAAAATATATACGCTTTACAAATAGTACTGAATGTTCAAGAAAAAATAGTCACTCGATAAAACTGTTGAACGTGCAATAAGATTAATGACAGTCTGGCAAAATAATACTTGATAAAGATGAAGATATTAATGTATAATGCAATAGATGTTCAAAATAGTTTGTTGTTTTTGGAAAGTAACAGATAATCATTGAATTTATTTTCAACACTCTTCCATAATATTCTCTGGATTTTGACAATAATTGAAGACTTGCTTCTTGTCATTCCTCAAGAATGACAGAATGAACACAATCACTTTCTTGCATATTTCAAAATTTCACATTTTTGTAATTAACTAACAACGCACCTTAACAACCAGTAAGTATGACACAACCTGCTACGTTACCTAAATACAAATAATATTTTTCAATACAATTTTAAGTAATTCCATTCTATTCTATCGAGGATTTTGGATGAAATATTGTATTGTATGCGTGTTTTAAATGCATTTCAAACTTGAGAAAATAAAATACTCGTAGAGACGTTCTAGCGATTGAACATTCTCAAGAGGATAAAATGGTAGAGCTTGTGGATTTTCTTATGGGCTATGACTCATTCCGTAGCAGAGGACACATTTACGTATCGGCAATGAGTGTGAGTGAGAGATATATTCAACGTCATAGCCCATCAGAAAATCCACAAGCTCTATCTAAAACACTTCATACAATGAATAACTTTTACTCCAAACTATGAATCTAACAAGTTTTTAACACAATTCATTTTTTCATTAACGTAAATGATAATTCCTTTTATTTCAGCGTGGATGCAGTGGAAGTATTCTATTCTATTCTTTTATATTTTATTCAGATCAGGGTGTCAATACAGTGCAAACTAAAAGGTCTATTATGTTTTTTTTTCTACTGCCTAGTCGTTTCAGATGTTTCAACAACTACAGCAGTTCTTCCAGTGCTATAGCTTTTGAAAAGTTCAGGATGTCGGATGGCTTCAGATTAGGTAGATCTTCCTCTTCTATTCGATGTTCTCCGGGGTAATTCACCCTCGGATTTTGCAGGGTGATGCATTCTGAGATAATGTGGATAGAGAATTCGTCGTCTTCGTCTCAAAATCTACATTTTTCTTCTCTGTACTACTAAACTACTTTACTAATCCCTTCCAACTGACAGTGCCCAGTTAGAATTCCGTTGTTGTGTTCTGAATTTGTTTTTACTCTTACTGGTGCAGTCATTTGATCTCTTCTGGTTGTAGTTTCCCAGTAGTATCTTAGCCTACCTCATTTCTTATTAATCTATCCAGTATTGGGTTCTTTTGTTATATACTTCTTTTTCAAGTTCATCAAGTATTGTGCTGGTAGTTATTCCACAGAATAGTTCAGGTCCCGGAAATGATTTTCAGTTCCTTTTTTTATGTCTGCTATTCCATCAACCTCCACTCCAGTGTGTCCCGAGACTTATAAGATGATAACAGTGTTATTCTTGGCTAGTTTATTTAGTTTCTCCAAGCACTTCCAAACTATCTTGAAGTTGTTTAGATAGGAATTCAGGGCATTAATGGCTGCCTGGTTGTCTGACATGATGATAATCCCTTGTCTATGAAAATGTCTTTCTATATTGAACTGGAGAAATTTTCCGTTAGCGTAGACTTCTTGGAAAATGCTCAAGGATTGGCATTGACTTTCGAAAAATTCGGCTCCAGGCTCATATATTTCTATTCCAGTTCCTTCTGTTGTTCTGGATCCATCAATGGCACTTCTTTTGAGTCTTAGGATGGTGACTTCATCCCATTTACTTTAGCTACATAGCTTTGTATTGAATTCTTCTACAAAGCTGAACTTTTTTCGTCATCTCCTATATCCTAGGTTCAGTGATTTCCTAGGAGGAGCGAAAAATGGATTTAGTGGTTCCATTTCTGGTGATTTCGTATGTTTTTCCTATCTTACTCTTCAATACTATGGGGAGGGATATGACACTTAGGATTACCTCCATAGCGGCTCTCAGGCACGTTCCTATTGCACCTGGTATGTTTCTTTTCCTTGTAAAGGCTACTACGATAGTCTTAGTGAGGTTGACGACATTGATTGACACCATTCATTAGTGTAGTCCAGACTTCTTTTTCTCTGTCCTTTAGTACTCTTTTGAGGCAGCTTCGTGTGGTATACTGTCAAAAGCCCCTTGTACGTCTAAGAAGTACACACTACAGTTTCTTCACTTTCCAGTGCATCCTGGATTTCTTCTGTCTGTTGCACAAATGCGGTATCTGTGGATTTGCCCGTTTGGTATGCAAGCTGGTAGCAGGTGCAAGGGACTGATTTGATATGGATATTAGTTGCTTTATCCACCATTGTCAGAAATCAAGTTACCCTTCAATAATTTCATGTACTTTTTCCCGTTTAGAATCGATTTCTTAGTAGGATTTCTTCTTGCCAGCGCTGGAGTAGGGAAGGAAATATTCCATCAACTTCTGCTGATTTGAACTTTTGGAAGGTGGTAATGGCCCATCTCATCCGTCGTCCGCTGTAAATGTGTCTGTGTCTTCTCTGGTAGGTCTTCTGTACCGTCCTGGGGTGTGAGCAAAGAAATACATTCGTTTCTAGGGAAGTGAATGTTCAGTAAGAGTTGGGCTCTTTCTTTTTCACTTTCGGTGTAGCTATCATCTGACTTTTTTAGTACCACTCCGTTATCGACTAATAGTAGTAGTAGTAGGGGTGGCCACTACTGTAGCCAAGAAAGTAGTCCCCAATGGCCCTTTTTGCCATCCCCTTGTCTCCTCATCCGTGACATTCTCTTTGAACAACCTTCTTCTCCTCAAAATGAATCCTTATTCATTGGCGACTAGTTATCCAGTTCTCACCACGAGTTCCTTCCATCTGTTTCTTCGTGAAAGTCCTGGTAGGACTGGTTCTAGATCGGGTGGTGCGGCGGCCGCGGGCGATTCATTTACTGGCTACCAGTCCCACAGTACCCAATTGAAGGCCCCTCCTTGGCTCCAAATTTCAGAGTTCCCGCAGCAAGTTCCTTCGATTCTCCTCCTCTTGAAAAACCTGGTAGGGCTAGTTCTCAACCGGGCAGAGCGGCGGCCGTGGATGATCTATCACCGGCTACCAGTCCCGCAACACCCAATCCAAGGCCCCTCCTCAGCTTCCACTGAAGACAGATTTTCAAGTTCTCGCATCGTTCTGTAATGTGTGTGAGTGTGTGTGTTAAGTGTCGGGGGAGCATTTGTGTTTTTGACGTCGGTGTACGGTAAGCTAGGGCCCACGAGCCGCTACTCCCGTTACCTGCAACGCCTCAGCCACCCTTGGGGAGCGTTATCGACTATAGTTTTTACCTCTATAATACCTGAATATACTGGAGTATACTCATCCAGTATATTCATTACTACACCAAAGGTTCCAAACAGTACAGTGCAAGTCTATAATAACTGACACTGACTATACTATCTGACACTTCTTCCCTTACAATATGCTCCACTTGAGCCGTTAATTTCGGCTGTACAAGTTTTGCGAAAGAAAAGAAACTGAAGTTCACTGTAATCGATACACCCGATAATTCCAATTTTATTTATTGTTCAACCAACTAAATCAGCCGAGAGCATTACATGTGTTACAGACAATGAAGTATTTGACAAATATTTGGTTAAAATGCTAACCGTATGAAATGCATCCGCATTCAATTGAAAATTCACCTTCTTGGCCTTCGAATCCTGTATCAACAAAATTTCCAGTTTCATTTGCTGAATATAAATATTTGGTATCCTTTTGCGATTCTTCTGCTTTTATCTCTGTCATCACTCGTAAGTTCTCTTCAAATAGTTTTAAAACATTTACTTCCTTATAATTTTCATTCATTTACTGCTGCAAATCCAGAAAGGAACTGTGCCTATCTCAATAAAAGTCTTGAAATATTACTGTCAATGATTTATTATCGATAATCAGTTTAAATTTTCGACCACAACAGTATTGAAAGAATTTATGCAATGCCCAAAAAATTGTCGTTGCCTCTTCATCTAGTTGGCTGTACTTTTGTTCTGCTTTGGTTTAAGTACGTGATGCCAAAGCAATTGATTGACCTCTATCTACATCCAGTTTTGCGATATAAAATTGCTGATACTCTGGTGATACTTCCGTAGCCAACACAAATAGAAGATTTAGATCATAGTGCACCAAAACATTGTCTTTTATCAAATCTCGTTTGATTTTGTTGAAAGCTATTTCGTAAGGGCTCGTCCATATGAATTTTTCTGCTTTCTGTAATAAATCATTCAGTGGATTGAATTTAAATCCGGTATGAAATTATTATAAAAAATTACCATTTCCAGACACTGTCGAATATTGTATTTGCGAAAATCTGAGGTGACTGCAATAGTTGTATCAACATTCACATTCTCTGAAATGTCTGAAATTCGTGAGTTCGAAGTATACTAGACGACACTGTTAAATAGTTACCTAAGTACTTATTTGAATTGAACTGACTATTTGTGTAATATTCTTCAATGACAATCAATGAATTGTAACATGATATATCTTAACATTGTGAACCAAGTAATTTCAGACAGGACAAATACAGCACTACCTACTCAATCAGTAATAGCACTTCTTCAGAAAGTTAGTTCTGATAGTGTCATATTCTATACTATAGATTAGTGTTCAGTCTACAAATCACCTCAAAATAATTCAGTTCACAAGGGTTAACTCTTTCGGGAGTCTTATGGATGTAAGGGGACTTAGTCGTTTTGGATTCTCAAGAAGAAATTTCCCATTGAATAATATTTATTCGGCAGAAATGTGGACATATTTTTATATTAATTTGTCATTATTTAGTTGATGGCTTTTTGTTAAGCAAGTCAAAATACTCTTCCTATAGATGATAGGGAGTCAAAATCCCTATTCGGTTAGTTGTTTTTCTATTGGTACAAGGTTCACGCAAGACTCATCTTCTACAACAACTGATATTCAAGAGCTTTCGAAAAGATATATTACTCAAAATCATAAATGGACATTTTTCTTTCCTCGTTTCTATGTGTTGACGGCCTTCTGCTACTTTCACTCCGTACAGACGATTTTCTCCTCTCTGCAAGCGACGGTTTTCTTATGTCATTGTTTGCTCCATTCATCAATGGATCATTTTCTCTCTCGCCTCCTTCCACGATTATTTCTGGAATTGAATCTGAACTGTGACACAATTCCAAATATTCCTTGTCTGTGACTTTCTCCAAAGTTTTAAGAAGTTCCGATGAAAAATTAATCATAACAAGCTTTCTGTTATTGTCATTGTAGGTCTTCAGAATCACCTCCAATGTCTGTAACATAATGGGAAATTTAAGTTATATAACTCACATGAGACATTCTTTAGTTTTTAATTAATCTCTCAAATATAATGTGCATTTAAAATGAAAAATTATATTGGTATCTTGAAATATATGACAGGTAGACAGAATAATCGAAGGCCCTGTGAATGATATTTGACAATTATGAAGACAAAATATCGAAACTATCCTTTACTCGAAATTAAATTAGGTGCGCCCCACCAATTTTCCTTTGGTTTTGAAGATACACGTTTAAAATTTGGTATGTCACTATAGTAGAATCAAAATATTTTGTCGCTACATCTGAGAATTTACCACTTCTGGATTCACCGGAAGTGACCCCCAAACTTTTTTTCAGAAACCACGAGTATTACTCTGCTATAGCAGAACGTTTTGCTGTGCTTCTGTAAAAAGTGACATGCTATAAGGAGACAGTTAAAATTACAGTATTTACTGCGATACAGCATGAAGTTCAACTGTACCATGGTAAACAATGTATTCACATCATTCGGAATAATGCTTCAGATCTACTGGCGCGTAGGAACTAGGTACTCTGTATGTGTAAGTTCTGTTTTTACCACTAGTTCTCGATTGGGCAGTGAAGTGTTTGCCAAGCAGTGCTTTGCTACAATATCACTTGTCCTGTGGGAAAAACATCTGATTGACATGGGTGAGTAGGCACTATTTTTGCAAAAGGTGATGATGCTGTATTATCGTACTCAAATATATCTGGAGTTTGGAATACCAACTATGAAAGCTATAGAATGCTTGCGCAATATTCTTAGTTTATATTGGTTTCGAACACACTTAAGATGCGAAATGGAAATCGCTCAGAAACAAAACATGTGAAAAAACGGACTGGCACCTAAGAAGGTTGAAACATTCTTGCACAAAATACAATATATATCCCATCATTCAATATTAGAACCTCAAGGCGTTTCCCAAAAAATAAGGTTATTTTATTATTATTATTTTAATATGTATATTTTGTTATTGTTTTTATGTATTCTAAATGTGATCAATTATCCATTTTATTATTTTATTTTCTTTGTATGTATATATTATAATTATTCAGTATTCTTATATATTATGATAAATAATTAATTCTCTTAATTAATTTCATATAATCATGGACAAGTTTTTAACTTATTTGGTCATGTTTCCCTGATTTATAACTTTTTATTATATTTGAAACATTGTATTTGTCATTTTCAAATAAATAATTCTTATCTAAACACAGAGAATTTCCTGGCGTCCCTAGCAACAATTTTGGTGCCAATCACAACAATTTTGGCTGATAATTTTTTCATTGATATCGAACTGGATACATCTGGAAAGAGTATTCTCATGGTGACTATTGTATTGTTTCAATGTTCATACCATGTATCATTTCATCATGAGCCTATATAAAAGGATATTCCGAAATATTAAAAATGTTGAATAGAAATAATTGAATTTCCGCATGCGTAGATTCAAATTGAGTACTCTATAAAATGGCATCAAAAGTACTGAAGTCGTTTGTGCTTGTACTTACTTTGGCTGCAGCATAATCCAGTCTGATGATGTTAGAACAATCGAAGATAATAGGTAGTGTTGGATTTTGACGACTACTTTTCTTAATATACTCCGATACATAATCAGAACTAGAATAAAACATACCTAGCTCTGGTTTTATAAAAATGTACTGCTGTCCTTTTCCATCAACATTTTTCTAAAAAAAAACGAACTTGAATCAGAAATAATCGCAGGGTACTATTAATAAGTTTGGAGATGATATGTATGAATAGAAAATGGGGTATTGGATGCCTCTGGTGTCACTCGAGGAGAACACCAAATGTTTTTCCTCTTCACCACACTGGTAATTCCTTCCTAGATGCGCATTTCGTTAGCCAAGTTAACTTCATCAGTAGGATTACTGAACCAAACGATAGGATTACTAAACTAAACATAAGGATTACTAAACTAAACTAAACAGTTTAATAATCCTACTGATGGAGTTAACTTGGGTAACGAAATGCGTATTTGAGAATGAAATTACTAGTGCAAGCAAATGCTTCACCTTATCCTCGTAAACAGCGGTGTCCAATTCAGAGCGTTTATAATTTTTTTGTCATCGGCTATAGTAGGTAATGGAAAACTGCAGGTAGGTATTGCTGTATATGCAGGTAACTAATACTTACAATTCGAGTTTCCACCAATATTCTCGGTCTGAACCAGATTTTGAGAAGAACTATGAGGTTACACACACACCCAATGATCAAAGCCATTTCGACTCCGAATAATGAGCCAAGAACAAAAGTCATGAGAGTCAGGAAAAAGTCGATTTCTGAAAAAAAAAATAATGGGAAGCAACGAATCTCACTGCATTATTTGGATGAGAGATTATTTCTGTCTTCTCTGAAGCAAAATAATAGCCTCATGCATGTCTACTTCTTTGACGTTTCGATCCTTTCTGTTCATAGTGACAAAAAAAATCGTAACATCTCTGATCTTTTTAAATCACTTCTCTCCAATAATCCTACATTTGGGGACCTCAGACAATTTCCTGGCTAATAAGGCGACAGACTTTGAATTTAATTTAACATAATATACTTGCTCCTTGTAATCGAACAGCAAAGATTTGTATCATTTGTATTCATAAGTTGGCCGGTTTCTGGTTCCCAGCGTGTGAAATTAGACAACATTAGCTGAGCTGGTAGAATGGGTTTTGTGGTCAGATATCCGATGACAATTTTAGCTTCTATACTACACCCAGATTCACCAAGGCTCTGGTATTCGATTTCTTAGTTTTGGAGCAATGCAGCGGTCTCCATTGTGAAAAAAATCGCAGTTCCATTTGCGAGCAAAACAATAAACACTTTCCTGACACAAATTCTCAAGGTAGAATAGTCAGAGCCCTGCATTTTTTTTTTTTTCATTTTGACAGAAAATAAGAAACTGGTCATCATTCGGAACCCGTGTCAAACACAAAGTTCTGTTGAACGATGAGAAGAAAGAATGACAATAGTGTCCTTATTCTTTTTCTCATTCAGATATTTCCCTTTTCTATTTTCTGGTTCAGAAAACATAGTGAGAGCCGAGATGAAGCAGGCAGAATTTAATGTTTAGGCGCCACTTCTCGAGGTAATTAGATTTAGTTGCCGTTAGTTGGAAAAACGAGCTCTGGGAAGAAGCTATTTGGCATGTATCCAGAGTAATGGCAAATAGATGTGACTGGTCAGTGACGATCGTTCATAAAAATATCTATAAAACAGAGTCAGATTGACAACGTTGTAGAGGAGTAGTAAACAAAGCCTCACCGACGAGATGAATCACCTGTTTTTAAGCAGAATAAAAAAGTTTCAGTGTATGATTAGGAGCTGCACGGGAACAGTTTTTTCCAGGAAAAGTTGAATCTGTGCCATATAAATCCAGTTCCGATATCTGGTGCTTACTTGACTCCGGGTGGTGCTGTAGGGTTTCCAGGTTTTCCTACAGCTGAAAAGTGAATACGCCATCAAAAATCAGTGAGTTGCCCAGCTTGACAAACTTGATTGCATGGGTTTCAGTAATGATCTTTTGAGGAGGTTATCAAGTTTTTTATCAGGGAGAACTCAGAGAGTCAAAATAGGTTTTAGTAAGTCTGACAATATTGAAGTTCTATCAGTTGTCCCTCAAGGGTCACATTGTGCACCTTTACTCTTTATTTTATTCATAAATGATATTGGAAGTTATATAAAAAACTATGAATATATATTGTTTGCGGATGACCTCAAAATATTTAAGAGCATAAAGTCAGCAGATGATCTGTTATTACTACAAGAAGATTTGAACAATCTGATCGTTTGGGGTTATGAGAATAAACTTCACTTCAACCCAGACAAATGCTCATGTATTAGCTTCTTCAAAGCAACAAAAAAATTTGACAGTTCTTACATAGAGGGAAATATACAAAATTTTGTTGAATCTATAAAAGATCTTGGAGTTGTGTTCGACTCTCATCTGAATTTCACAAATCATATCCAAGCTGTGGTCCCAAAGGCTTCAAAATATTGGGATTTGTATTGCGAAATTGTCAAGACATCTCTGTGACTACAACAAAAAAGGTATATATGTCATTAGTAGCATCCGTAATGGAATATGCTTCAATTGTGTGGTCGCCCTTTTATATAGTTCACAATATAAGAATTGAAAGAGTCCAGAATAAGTTTTTACGATACTGTGCCTTCAAATTACAAATCCCCTCTCAAGATCATGATTATTCAAATTAATAATGAAAGTATTTGAACCGTGTTCACTTTTATGATTCTTAGATCTTCATTTCGAGTGTTTAATGATTCGCAGTAACGTAAGTGTTGCTTGACTTTTATAAAGACCTTTACATTATGGGCAAGGTGTAGGTTTGCTTATGTCATTAATGTATTTTCCAACACTTTCTGAATCACCAGAAATGAATTCTATTTTATATGTTGTCAAAATTGGATCAACATTATCAATTCACTCATGAGCTTTTTGAATTACTCCACGGTTTATTACGATCTACACATACCTGATCTTTTTCTTGAAAATGTTTTTAGCACAGCAGGGCAAGACAAAGATAACATGAACTGAAAACTTCTGATTTGCAATTCTTCACTTCAAAATAGGTGATATTGATGGCCATTGCTCAATCAGCTGGAGACATAGGAATAGCTGGACCATTGCTGAGTTTGAATTGGAGACAAATGGCTTCATTTTCGTCTGTGATGACGTACCTCCTACCCTATAGACCGGAAGATGGTGACACAAAATATTAGGTCATTCGTACCAGTATGGCGGTTCTTCAGGGGTCTAAATACGGAATGACAAAAAAGAAAATGATGGTCATAGCGCTGGCACCGGCGGCCCAATCACGTAGGCGTTAACCGAACGTGTCGGATAAATAACGAGAGTCGGACGATTTGTTTCACAAAAATGCTTGTATTTTCCGATAGTCGATAAAAAAGGAAGTAGGCAGTAGCATAATGCCATACTTCTCCGGTGTGACTTACAGCCCGCCATACCGACACGAATGCATTAATCTAAAAAAAAGAAACAATTCAACCATTTGTACCAAATTCAAAAAGTGATTAATGCGGCCGAGGCCAAGTCAACTCAGTGACCCTCAGGGCTCCTAGCATCTGCCTGTTCAGATGATCCCGAAGCCAAGGGGCAATTCTGGCCGACCTAATTTGAATTCGTCAAATCAGCGCGCCGTGGGCTACCATTTAATGTCAGTACCCAAGCAGGTGGTACGCTGCTCACCCGCCCATAGAGCAGGAACCACGGAAGCCTCTACAGTAGCACTGTGTTGTTTTTGCTATCCTGCAAAACCGCGCCCCCTGGAGGCCAAACCCATGTGGAGGGGCATCAAGTGTCCTTGATGGGGCCAGTCCCCCTACCCCCACGTACTCATGTCAGTCAGATTCCTCCGACTACGTTTGATGAGTAACCGTCTGTAGTCGTTTTTACACATACTACATACCCATGTTAGAGTAGATCCCTCTACCCAACTTTGGATGTGTATCCATTCGTGACCTGCTACGGAGACTACCATGTTCACTTGGGCGAAGACTCAACTGGCTTTTTATCAGGCGGATATACTGTACTGGAGTCCCCGCGAGCCCCTTCGCCCGACGCCGAGGGCACATGGTGGACCTCCGGCCCACCAATAATAATAATAATAAGGGGTGTGTGCGGCCGAGGCCAAGCCAATTGGCGGCACCCACGACTCTGGGTACTTATCTCGCGACTTACCCCGGTAGCCGCAGGCTAACCGACTGGCCTAATTTGGATACGCCGAATCAGCGCGCCAGAGGCTACCAATTTATTGTTCATTGGTGGGGCCGTATGATTTCACATACTCCTGGCTCTGTAGTGTCAGTGCCCGAGCAGATTTACTTCTGCTTACCCGCCGAAGCCCCAAGAGAACCAAACACTGAGCCCATAGAGCAGAAAACCACGCCCCCTGGAGGCCAAACCCATGAGGAGAGGCAACAAGATACCTTGTTGGGGGCCGGTTCCCCTCCCCCCAGGTACTCATGTCAGTCAGATTCCTACAACTCCGTTTGATGAGTAACCATCTGTAGTCGTTTTCACACATACTACATACCCATGTAAGATCAGATAGATAACTCCAATCAACGTTGGATGGGTAACCGTTCGTGACCAGTTACGGACACTCCCATGATAATTGGGCGATGACTCAACAGGCTTTTAACCAGGCGGCATGTGCCGCCTGGAGTCACCGCGAGACTCCCCGCCCGACGCCGAGGGCACATGGTGAACCCTCGGCTTCCACCATTTGTACCAGGCTAATTTTTACGCAGCTACTCATCGTCGAGTAGGCATTCACAGAAATTACCTTGCCATACGTTCCCGACGGTCCCCAATGGCCTCCATACCACCGCAAGGGATTAATTTTTTTTTGATAAATGATTTGTACCATCCCAAAACTTTTTTTAACAGTTCTGTGTATGATCATAAATAGAAGTCTGGTCATGCCATACCTGTGGGAGGTGGCGAATATGTAAAATTTTTTCCAAATTCTAAGATTTTATTCGTAATTCGAACGATTTGTACCAGTATGGCACTAATTTTTCCTGTGAGTTTGAGGTTTAAAGAATATAAATACAAAATTTCAAACACCTAGGTGGCGGCAATCTTGTCTTATAACCAGATGTTATGTCGTATAATATTGTACGGCTACCGACGCTCGAAAGATTTCTAGAATTGTAGAGGTCTTGGCTCATCGTGTTCGTAGACATAATGATGGGAACCCATCACGATATTACAGGTGGGTTATTTCGATAAATGGTTTCAAGATTGTATTGATTGTCGACATATCAGAGAGAGTATGGCAGCTCCCCTGGTCAACACCATAATAAATATTTAGAAAATTATTTTTTCGATGCACCACTTACCACTTTGCCACTTCGCCATAAGTACAGTGTGATTCTCCCAAAGCATAGTTTTTTCCAAGTTTGGAAAATTTTAAATGCCATACTGTTACAATTTATTCCAATTTTCGTTTCATATCTTGCTCGCGTGTAACATACTTCCGCCCCATAGTTACAGTATGGGATAATTTTTTTCAGGTTGAATTTTATCCAAACGAACCGAATACGATGATGCCATACAGTACCAAATGATTTTATGTCTTGTACCTTGAAAACGTGTTGAAAATTCAAGTTTTTCAAGTATGGCGCCACCTTTTTCCTCTACAAGAATTATGGCAAATATTGTAATGGTCACACTGTATCATATAATATCGAAAAATCCAAATGGCATACTGGTAAAAATCGTAATTTTTTTTAACTTCTTTGCTTAAGTCGACTGTCGTCCACCCCATGGTTAAAATCTGGAATAATTTTTTTAGATAGAATTACATCCAAACGAACAGAATACAATGATTTCATGATGTAAAAATGATTTTACGTATTTTACAGTCGTATTTTCAAATCGAATAAATAAGTTTTTCAAGTATGGCAGCACTTTTTCCCTCTACTAGACGTATGGAAAATATAATAACGGTCACATTTTATCAAATACTTTTCAAAAATTCAAATGCAATACTGGGAAATCATTTAGCAAAAAAAAAAATTACTCCGATTTTCGTGAATGGCTACTCGATGATTAGCTGCGCAAAAATTAGCCTGGTACAGATGGTTGAATTGTTTTGTTTAGATTAATGTATTCGTGTCGGTATGGCGGGCTGTAAGTACTTCTTTTTTTATCGACTGTAGGAAAATACAAGCATTTTTGTGAAACAAATCGTTCGACTCTCGTTATTTATCCGACACGTTCGGTTAACGCCGGTACCAGCGCTATGACCATCATTTTCTTTTTTGTCATTCCGTTATCAGACTCTTGAAGAACCGCCATACTGGTACAGATGACCTAATATTTTGTGTCACCATCTACCGGTCTACAAGTAAAGATGCAAGGCAAAATTTCGAAAAAATCGATTCTCAGATTAGATTACAAAAAGCGATTGCAATATAAACACTCAAAGAGTTTACCCAAAGGCATAGTCTGTGCGGGTAGAGGACGGCTATTATTATTATTTGGCGTGGCCGTGGTACAATAGTATACTGAGCAACATTGCTTCTATATCTGTCAGCTGTAATAAAATGTTAGAAGTCATATCAGCCCAGAAAATCAGTTGATGTGTGTCTGATATTTGCCTAATTCCTATACCTTATACGATTATTGGAGATTCGACGTGCATCGTAGAAATTATCAGATTCACTAATGAGTAAATATCTGATATTCTGAGAAAAAAAAGCTTACTATTGGTTCTCCACAGTATTGGGAATATCTCATAGTCCAATAGAGAGCTAGCTGCTGTCATCAATACTGCGGCCAGAGTTGATTTAGGAATGTAACAGAAGTAAGGAGCTAAGAAACTGAGTGCCATTACGATTACAGAACCTGCAATAAATTTACTTTTCATAGTCGTGTAAATTAAAAATTAAAATATATCTTCATAGAGCGGTTGGATTAATTCACCTCTCTAAAAAAATCCAGACATAAGGCAACTGGTCCAAAAATGATATTTCTTGTGGAACATTGAAACTCTGATAAAATCTTAAAACAAAAATTAACTGCTTTCTACGAGGGCAATGAAAATGTTCGAATATATGAAAGCCTTCATACACTTTCTCTTTGAAAACTTCGTTTTGCTGTTTATTTTGTTCATCAATACTGTATTTTTTAGTAGCCACACGTCTCATATTTGTTTAAAATTAAATCACTTTCGATATGATAGCGAATCATAAGCAAATCATCTCGTACATATTTTTCAATAACTCTTGATCTTGGTGAAATTTCAAAAAATTGCTCAAATATTGATCCAAATGAAAACCTAATATCAAATGAAATTCTAAATTTTTTGAACAATATAGGTACCTGGATACGGAACTGTACTTATCACCAGCTTGAAATTCAGCTCGCATATGAAATGAGTTCGAGTCGGGTGTTTTGGGTAGGAGTATTATTAGTAAACACAGTGTATGGTAGAACTAATAACATAACTATTTTTGAAAAAGAGTTTTGTTTACTATAATGTATTGCTGAAATTGTTCTTTGACCTGGTAATTGGACGTAAGATAAAGTTTTTTTGTATAAAATCTATTACAAGAATGTAAACATAGTGTGTATTAAATATTTGAACAACATGATTATGAAATACTCTAATATCCCATCTATAAAAGTAAAATTTACTATTTCAGAGTTGATATTTGATATTTACTAAAACAGCTAGTAAACATCCTAGATTGATTAACGATATGTTTATGTTTTTGTAACTAGGTAAATCAACATATTTCCGTATCTAAATATATCTTTATTCGTAGAATCCAAACAACATAAGTCTAATTGCGAGTTTACCAAGAAGTGATAAAAGATTAACATTTCATTTGCAATATCTGAAAAATATCGCAAATTGTCGATGATTTGCCTAGCATAACACTTCATCGAATTGAAGCAATGGAAATTCGAACTCACATCAGTCTCATGGCCTTTAGAAATATCAATATGAAGAATTCGAAATCTCTTTCCTCCACAAATTCACACAAAATATGAAATGCCAGACAAGCACCTGTCAGAAAACAACTACTCAACCTTAAAGAATTGAATTAAATCTGATAGCTATTTGTGCAACGTTCCGCAAGTAGTGCTAATTCTAAACAAGCATTGACTAATGAATAATGAACTACATATTAGATTGTACTCACCAGAGTATACTCCTTGGAGAGGCGTTCGTACATCGCTGCTGCTCGCTACTGCAGATCTAGTGAACGCTCCACAACTCGGCATGGCTTTGACAAAGGACCCAAAAATATTACACAAGCCTAAAGATATCATTTCTTGAGAAGCGTCAACGATTACATCACCACCTGCAAAAAATATTGACGTCCAGTATAAACTTGGCAATGACCCAACTTACGAACTGAAGGAAAAATTACTTCTGATCAGATGACCAGAGTGACAAATAATCGATTCATCGCAGAAATGTCAGTAATAATCACTTTGATGAAATGAATGAAAGAACACTTTCGTCTAATTTCCACTGGACATTTTATTTATACAACCGGTTTCGGGTTTTATCCCATTATCAAGTATAAAACTAATTAGTTTAATTAACAATTAGTTTTATACTTGATAATGGGATAAAACCCGAAACCGGTCGTATAAATAAAATACCCAGTGGAAATGAGACAAAAGTGTTTTTACATTCATTTCATCAAAGTGATCATGAATTTTCACAAAATAAATAGGTCATCAATTACCCATATCAGTAATAATCGGTAGAGCCTATGGTAGTCGTGATAGTAGAATGTTCGTTTCTCAACCACAAGGATGTGGGTTCAAACCCCAGCATGGTCACTGGCCTTGTGCATGGTTAGCTCAGAAGAGAAAAAGTCCTGGGTGCGCTAGTGCTGTTGCCAAGAAAGATTATTATTTCTAATGATTATTCTCATACATCCATCTTCTCTATCCCTGTATTGATTGTGATTTGTAGGACTGAAGGTCTAGGATTCTCCTGTTCATATTCACATTCATACATTAAGACATTATATGGTACTTCCGGTTTAACCGAAAGTAGCCAATTTTCGTTAATGGAGTCAAAATATGCGTATTTGAGTAATATATTGACGTACCAAATTTGAAACCTGTATCTTAAAAACTAGAGAAAAATTGGGGGCTCACCTCGTTGTCACCCCTTTATATCACATCCGTTGCATCCTGGAATACTGGATATATATATATACTAGTTTTCATCTCAGGCATTCCAAGATCGAACCAAAATTATTTTTCGATTCAATCGGGTGAGCTTAGCCTTCGCTGTTGATTGGCAATAACCATGAAACTTATAGTATGTATTTCTTGTAGAAAACTTCGCAAAGAATGGTCGTATGGGCAAATGGCAAAGCTGAAAACATCGACCCGAAAGACATTTATTCTATCTCGAAATTATTCATGTCAGAAACATACTGAATGAGGTTACGATGAAGGGGGCATGAAAAGAAGCTCCTAGAAGCAGGGAAGAGCCCATAAAAGCACATCCACAATCTGAGCTGAGGAAGAAACCAATGCAAGAAGATGTTTTCTGCAAAGACGCCCTTGCCTCAGTCAAAGTTGCTGTGGTAGACGATGGGTTTCCAGAAATAAAATTGAGTCCAAAAAGGCTACCCAAAGTCCATAACCCAATTTCTGAGACCCATGACAAAATCTCTCCTGAGGGCTATCTGGTCACGACTGAGAGATGCCATCCCAACCATGAAGCCCGAAGAAGGGGCAACCACAAGAGTCTTGGAAAGAGAGGACCTTCCAGAAGTAATAGCTTGCACTACCTATAATCTGGATGAAAAAAGCCAAATGCCGGAAGCGGAAATAATTCAGCGATGTCTTCCTACTCCTACTGCCGTGGTGGCGTACGGGTTAGGCGCTCGCTTCTTACTTCAAGCACTTATTGGTTCTCGAGCATGGCATCACACATTTTGAAACGTAAGGGATACGTCTTCCCTAGCTCACAGTTCTGATAATTGCTCGTAATGGTGCAGCCGGTTGACGGATATAACAACCTAGGGAGAATGAAACTCATAATTATTGGAAAACACGGCCCAAAACAGGACACTAGTACGGAAGGAGTTGCAGTTTCCACTTCGAAGATCGTAGAGCTTCAGGAAGAAGGAACAGAAAATCATCAGAAGGTACGCAGCACGTGAGAGCGGTACGCCCATGACAATTGGAGAAGGTAGAAGAGCGTTTGATTCACAGAACTGAGTGCAGGAGTCAGGGTTCTGCAAGTGAACCTTCTTCATGCTGAGGAGGTTCGACAAGTTGGGGCTTGTATCGTACATAGCAACAGGATACATTGCGTACTGATCCCGGTGCTGAGGAGGTTCGACAAGGGGGGGCTTGTATCGTACATAGCAACAGGATACATTGCGTTCTGATCCCGGTGCTCTGCACCGCTGATATTGTTACAGCTATCCTGATCACTCCAACGGAGGAAGGAGCGAACAGCTGGTTAGTAAATTCCACATCATATTTCCCAGGCGAGTAGGCTTGCCCACCATCATACCATACCTACTAACAAAAAGGTTAATGTTAGCTGATGTAGGAAACAAACCAACCTTTGTCACTGCAACAAGAAAAGACGTTTTCGACATAACAATGGCCAGATCAGATTCAGTCCCTTACCGGAAATTTCAGTCCCTTACCGGAACCCGAGGAATTCAAACTGCGATAGATACCTATTGTCACTCAGCGATGCTCAAGAAGGGGACATGATTGAAAAAGAGGATGACGAAAGCCTTGACAGGTCGGTAAACCTAGTAAGCATGACAATATTTGCAGCTTACGAGGAGAGCTGCAAAGCAATTCGCAAAGCAAGCCAAAAGGACCATATACCTCGTACTGGAAAATAGACTAAGAGGATGAAATATGCCCTATTCTACTCCAATTAGGGAGTTATCTATGTAGAATATATAAGGCTTTATAGCCAGATATGATACTTGCTCACTGAGTGGTAAAAAGAAAGAGTCATTCATATACTCAAGGTGGAGAGACTTAACGATACATGACGCCCAAGTCATACCGTCTAATCAGTCCTGTGTTTTCTGCTTAGATACATACATTGGAAATGAAGTTAAATTAGCAAATCCCCTTAACGAGCGCCAATATGCTTATCACCCAGGCAAGGCAACAGATTCAGTACTGGATGATCTCAACAAGCTACTGACAGAAACCTTAAAGGACAAAGATATAGCCACGGCGATATTTGTACACATTGAGGGTGAATACAACAATGCAGCTACAAGGTCAATCACCAAAGCTCAATAGATATAAGTAGTTTCACCCCTCCTGTGTCGGTGGATGAACGCCAACCCTGCGAAAAGGGTAATCATATCATCTGTTGGCGAAACCACAGTCACAGCTAGAGCAGAGGGGCTGTTCGCAAGGAGGGGAGTTATTGAAGAGGCTAACATCCAATGACATACTTTGCTTGGAACATACAGAAACTGCTCTAGAATATCTGAAAGCTGTTTGTTTATTCTGACTACACGAAATTTTGGCAGATGTATTCGAAAGGTTTCCTGTCAGTTTGTGTTTATTTTCAATCCGGCTCCATTGAAGTTCCGATCTACTAGATCTTCTGCCAAATTTTTGTGTAGTCTTGTGTTTCAAAAGCTCTCCGCAGACTATTCTCTATGAATTTATCTTGGCTTCACTTATCTCTTACGTGAAACTTCAACTAATAATGACTTTCACAAATTATGGGTTCACAAAACTATGGCAATTGTTTCGCCATACAATGGCTTCTTTGAGTGGAAAAGATGTAATAGAAATAGAATAGTGTACAACCAAAAACTATGAGGTTACTGAAACTGAAACTGATAGAGTTACATATGAATGTTAATTAGGTAATTCTTGGGTGAATATACGAAACTCTTGTGTTTTTATTGATAAACAATCAGTATGCAAAAATTGTAAATGGTCAGTATTTTGCACACAGAATAAGTGAACATCCATTATTATTCTCCAAATATATTGACATAGAAAGTGTTATGATTCTTGTTTATTCAATTTCAATTATGGAACAGTGTACTTATTTAAATATCCAAAAAAGGAAACTGATGATGATAATGATTACGGTCGATAAATTAGTATATAGGATGTAGATAAAACTTTTATCTAATAGATACTTGAAAACGGTGTAAACTGCGGTCGTATTAGATGAAATCTTAGTGGAAATCAGAAAACAGTTTCATTTTCATCTTTATTCAACATCAATTTCCACAAATTAAATAGGTCATCAATCGAACGGGGTTCAATAAATTAGTATTCGATTAGGAAGGCTTTTCAAATAAAACTCTGTTCAGTGAAAGTACAGATATAAAAAAATTACAGGATTTTGTGGAAACCAGAAGATGTAAAAATAGAATAGGAGCAAAAAATCATTTGATTACTCACTGTATGCTTTGGCTATGGCGACGTTAGCTAATACAGCCACCACTGGTACAACAATAACTCCTGATCCTAACGAAACGATCATGTCCTTGAAGCCGACTGTTTCATTACCAAAATTGGCAGAGAGGGAAGGAAAACCGAAATCAGGAAGTCCTTTTGGCACTTCTCCTGTTATTAGGAAAGGCACCCCGCCATTGTTATCTAGATAGACAGCTACCAGCGAACCAATCAAAACTATCAATGCATTTTTTGATATGGCCAGGAACCACAATAGTCTCTTCAAAGAAGGATTTTTCACTTTAATTTTCGGAAGTTGCTGAAATTTTTCTCGAATTAGTATGACGACGAAAATTATTGGTTCAAAATATTAATAGTTTAAAATTATCGACAAGGGATGGGCTGAAATGTTTGTAGTGTAGTAAACCTGCACTAACTAACTTTCCTAATTTATTTAAAACACTATTTACAACAATTATTCACTAAACGTTTACTATTTCAATTTATTTCTACTGTGGCTATCTATCAGCGAACTCTGGAACTGTAACTAACTCTCCATTCTGCCTGTGCCGCTTATATACTCCCAAGCAGTTTCCATTCACGGCTCTCGAATATTCAGGAGTATAGAACATTTCATCTAGATGGCTCTTCGAATAGTATCGAACAATCGATTTATTCCAGCTTGTTCTCGGCGATGCGTACGCCAGCAAATATGCAGTTGTAGTTGAACGAGGGTGCATAATTAATAAGATCAGGGCCGGTCTCGAAATCGTTACAATAGTAATAGCAGTAGTAATGGTTGTATTCATTAATATATCTCGAATGACTACCGACCTAGGTCCTTCAGATGAAAGTGTTCTTGTATGCTTTGTTACTAACAACATACGCCACCTTAGGAGCTGCAGTGTTAGTTTTAACCAAACAGTGAATGGTGTACAACTCTTCCTGGCCAGTATACACAATTTTTAAATAAATCTACTACCATACTTAAATGAAAAATGTTTGCCCCAGCCAGGAATCGATCCACGGACCCTTGGCCTATGAGTCGGATACTAAATAAGTGAATAAATAAAGGTTTATTGTTTCAGAGTTATCGTTAAGTTCTACACTATCATTGATATATTCATTACTCCAGTACACTGAAGCTCAATACTTTACCTGTGGAGGGATCAGAAGAGAAGAGGTCCGGGACGGCAAGCCGCTCCGATAAAATAACATAACCTAGATTAGTAACTCGCCGCATACGCATTAAGATTTGTGTGTTGTTGTTAACAGGAATATTAAGGTTCAATAAAATAGAAATAATGGAAACCCAATATTGAATGGAAACCTGAAATAATGATGAAATAATCTCCACAGGATTTTGAGAACAGCCGATGCTCTAATTGACATGTTTTTTTCATAATTCATACATTTTTCTCTTTTCCAATTTGGACTATATTGACAACTAAGAATCTCCGTTCGGCGATGGAAATACTATCGTTTTTACATGCTCCCAACAAGCTGCAAGGAACGTTTCAATTTCCTTCTTATTGTCATATATATTTCATCCAAGACAGTATTTCTGGATTTTCGTTGCCATGAATATACCCGACAGATATCAAAATCTAGCTGACGTGCTTATTGTATCCTTAAAAAATTGCGACATGGCAAGCCGCCTTACCCCTCCTCCAGCCATTTCTGGCTAGACGAGGGGAGGAGCCAAGGGTACCCAGGGTCCCGGCGAAAGGGCGCTGGTATCCGCCTCCGCCGATGTTGGCAGTAGGTTGAACATTTCAACACATAGTGGTGGTAGTACGAATAAGCCATATCTCCTGCAGAGCTCATGCATGTCGTTCATTTGCATTCAATGTATATACGCTTCGTCTAAATTTTGTTCAGAGGTGGTTGTTTCATGATAACCCCGGAAAAAGCTATAGCAAAAAAACGAGTCGATGTACTTCGCGCCCTATCTATAGACAACTAGGTTTCCTATGGAACCGGTTCTTCCCATCTTTCTTGAAAGATGGTCAACGATTGATATATCAACCCGCCGTGTTTGCGGGGCTGATTATCATGTATTTTGAGCCTGGTAAGGTCTCTGGTTAGCGAACTTTTGGGGAGATGGAACATGTAGAATTTGTCTGACAGGTTTCTAACATATGTCTGGATGGAGTTGACGTCAGCAAGAACGCGCAGCGCATCCAGATGAATGTATCTGTCACTATTAGTGATGATACGAAGTACCTTGTTCTGCATTCTGTCCAGTCTCATAAACGGGGTCTTGGGTAGGCTGCAGAACGCTGGGCAAGCGTACAACATCGTCGGCCGAATGATTTTTTTGTAGACCATCATCTTGGCCTCATGCTGCATAGCACCACGCTACCACATGAAATGATGATAAATTTATGTGTCCTCGTTTTGAATGGTTTTTGTATGTTAAGTGAAAAGTTGAAAAATAATGAATGAGAAGAAAAAAGCATCGAAGGTATATCTGATGTTTTGCTTATACGTTAAGTCGTTTTTTAATATTAATACAAATATCAGATCAGTATTGAAAGATCAAAGTTTATAAAATTCGATTTTCAAGTAATGAATTCTAAAATATCTCACCTTGAAACCAATCAAAAAAACAAAGCATGAAATAGACATTATGGTGTCGGCCCATTTGATTTCATCAATTTTTTGAAAGAATTCCATTGTTATATCGATAAAACTGTGACTCTTGATTTTCAAACCGAATAGGAATTTCAACTGTGCCATTACGATAATAAGTGTTGTAGCAGAGGTGAAACCAGATGTCAAACATGGAGAAATAAAATCCACTAAAAATCCTGCGAAATAAAAACCATAATCATTAAACGACTCACCTATAAGGAAGTTCAATGTAAATTATCGAAGAATCACGCCCGAGTTGACCAAGATGTAGTTTCATCTCTGGTGGAATACGAATCACTATTTCAAAGCTGCAAAAAACAAAAACGTATTCCTTGCTCTACCCCACCATAATGGTTGATTACTCATTACGTTTGACAGTGCCCAGAAAAAAAACGAAACATAATATGGGTAGTTAGTAATGGGTAAGATGGGTCTACTCGGACATGGTTCTTCGTTACTTACAGGCGAATCGTTTAATGTATAATTATATTTATTACCACGTTGAACAAAATTTACATCCGAAGAATTGTAATAATATAATAGCACTAATACAACAGGAATATTCTTGAAATTTCGCTTAAATAAACTAAATTTGCAACGAAACAAACAGACAAACAATTATGGAATATAGTATTTCTGGCATAAACTGAACTAGGTATTTATGACTGGTTTAATGTGTAATAAAATTTTGCGAACACATTCGACCTAGTGGTCCAACAAGCAGTGTTCCAAATTGTCTCAATATGAAACCTGGAACCTGCAGATGAGGAAGCATTCAGCGTGTTATCACCTCTTAAAAACCAGTGCCACTTATATTCAGTACAGTGTCAGTTAAGTCACTGATGAGATTTGCTTCAAGTCTGAAAATGGACAATATAAAATCCGTTTTTTTATGAATTTCAGCTATTTTATAAACGTACACAACACTTGAATATTCAACATGACCCGTGTCTCACTGAAAAACGTTATAAGTAATCAACCAATATGATAGGTTCAATGAGCAAGTAATAGGTTTTTGTTTATTGCAGCTTCAAAATAGTGATTCGTGTTCCACCAGGGGCGTAACTACATTTTCGTCTAGGAGAACGTGGTTGTGAAGTATAATTCAGTTTTGGATCAGAGGAAGAATAAAGTCCCCGATATTGCTCATTTCAATAGACGCCAATGCCAACTACGTTTGTTTCCTTACCAAATTTCAATAATCCCATGAGTAACTCAACAGTTCCAGCTATCAATGATAATAATATTACACATTCAACTGGTTTTCCTAGTGTGTACGAAAATGTTAAAATTGACATCAAACTTGTTGGTCCTATAGATACCTGAAAAGTAAACATTACTCAGTTGCAAACGTTTGTTGAAAATGTACTCATCCCCAATATCATGTAGGGCAGACTCTTTAGAAAGATTGTCAAATATTGTAGTCATTTATTCTGCATTCGATATGACCTTTTTTAACCCATTCAATGAATGAATTCAGATATCATTTGGTAGTATCTGAACATGTGACGCATTTCTAATTGAAGTAGAACCCGTTTCCGTTATATAATACGATTTAAATAATTATTTATGCTTCAACACATTCTTTACTCACTTTCCGATTATAAATTGATACTAGATATGATACCTGGCTTGTCAATTCAGATAATTTCCAAGAATACTTATCAGTCATCTACGTTAACTTCGATGTGTTTGAATATTTTCATACATTCAGGTAGGTAATAGGTTTCAAGCATCTAGTGAATTTATCTGCATATACCGGATGCAGCAATCCTTGAATTTCAAATTTTTCGTACATAATGAATGTAGTTAATTCAACTGAATAAAATTGTTATGTTTGGAATTCATATTGATTTTTTATTGTGGTACCAAAAAATCTGGAGTAGGGTGAGAACTACTCATTTCCCAACCTCAGGCAAAAAGAAGCCAGTAAGATAATTAAAATCATACCGGCAAGAATCAAAACTGTACATTCTCGGTTCATTGCATCTGCGCAGGACACACGGTTCCCGGCTTATCCTATAGTGTAGGAAGCATTTTTGGGAGTAATAATAAGGCCTCATACGAATGTGTTGGAGTTTCAAAGAAGGGACTTTACTAACAAATTTAAGTTAAAAATATTATCAATGAACAACATCAAATAATAAGATGCATTGGAGCTGATGCCGCTCTAGAGGACTCATTCAACCATGAGATCCGGTCAAATCAGAGTCCAAATAGAGCAGGTGATCTTTGGAAGATGCGTTTTTCAGAAATACTCGGCTCTCTTCTTCTCTGCATCTCCCTATTGCCATTGTCTGTTTGTTCGTTGCACTTAGGAAAATCCGTGGATATATTTGCGGCACCCCCATTGACCGAAATGGGAGATCCATTCATTTCACATGTCCGCGTTATCGCTATACTTGGTGAAAGTGATATTTTTTCTCCGTCTGACCCGTTTCCTCTTTGCTATATCTGGAATAATGAAATGACTGTCGTATCCACTTAAATTAGAGAAAATTATTTGCACCACTGAAAACTTCTCGTAGTATATCTGTGTTCAAATTTGGATAATATTCGCCTTCAATTAGGAAATGTTTCTTTGTCCGCTGTCTACGTTTACAATTCCAAACTCAGTACTTGTGAGTGATGCAAATATGATATTTTTCTGTAACTTGGATTTTTAACGGAATACAAAATTGAAACGACTGCACAAGGAAAATACGCTTCGTGTCAATTCTTCGCTTTTATGCAAGCTACCTTTTTGGCTACCAGCCTTAGGTAGCTAGATGAAAGACAAGCATTTCCCGCTTTTGATTTATTTGTATTAACTTCCAAACCCACAATTCTACAATATTCAACCGCTATCTTTTTCAGCAAAATCGGAAAGTCTGTTTCAAATTTCATCTATTATATATTATTTACGTTACGTTACGTAGGCTTCTATCAATTTCAACGTTCTCTGTGCTGAGATATTTGATTTCAAATTTCAATCAAATTATCAATATTGTCTCTCCACTTCACTCATTATGAAATTTTTCATCTTAATTGACAGTTCGACAGTGTTAGTACTTTTTCGTAATCCCATACTGTTATTTTGATTTAACGGTAATCAGATTATAATTGAAAAGTTAATGTTAACAGCCTCCGTATCCGTTAAGAAATCACTTGTGCCCAATATTTCTAAAGAAATTTGATTTTGTTCCTCAATTTCTACAATTTTATCTGTCGGCGGCCGTTAAGAAATCACTTGTTCAAATATTTTAACACGATGTTGAGATTTTTCTGTAGAATTACGAGGTACGTGGTTTGTTCATTCCTCGGAATTAAAATGAAATCTTTCAGCTGGATTACGAAAAGTCTTGAACGACACACGGCCGATACGCAAAAGGATTCGGTTGTTATAATATCACAATATTCAACCTCATCGGTTAATTGCTACATATCGGCATTGTAACGTTTATAACTATTGCGGATGTTACAGCATTTGACAAAAAAAAAATTTGATCTGACTGCTCTTCAGAACGAAGTTTTAATGAAGTGGATTAACCCAAAATGATTCTGATTCGTAAATAGGTAGAATGAAATATTCCACTTTTCAATTTGAAGTAGAAAGGCGTACGATTCCTTGCCCCAATTTGGTAAGCGATACTCCTCCACCTTTTTTGTAATAAAATGTAATGTTAATGTTCTTCTTGTTGTTCAAATGATGACCTAAATACTAATGAGCATATCACCCAACCTTGATTTGAAAAATTTCAATAAACCGCATCAAAAGTCATAGATTTTAGAATTTTTATCTTATGATGACATATACGGTGAGTGCTTAAGTTGGCTACATATGGGAAACTTTTTTATTATTGATTTTATGAAATAAAGTTATTCTTCATAAAAAGTTATGCATAGCCTTAAACCCAATCCGCCAAAACGTCATGTTTTGTGTACTCTGGTAGCCACTGCAGAATATGTAGGCGTTTGCGAAAAACTTTCTTTGCCTTTGAAGAAAACGTTTCTTGGGGTAAATTGAATTTGAACAAGAACTCAAACGAAATAATTCCGACTACGACCGAAAATACCCTTCCCCCCATACATTTCCACCAGGTGGAAAAATGAGGCGAATATCTGACAGAAAACAACTACTTACTCCTACGGACATTGAATTCCATCTGTTATCTATTTGTGCAATGTTCCTCAAGGAGGGCAGTATTTGCAAGTGCTGATTGTAATAGAGCCCCATAGTGTTTCCCTACGAATGAAGCAGTAACTTACAGTTAAAGTCAGTCACAGCGGTTGGGTACATTGCACAAATGGATGACAGATGTAATTCAATGTCCGTAAGGGGAAGTAGTTGTCTTCCGTCAGTTATTCTACTCATTTTTCCGCTTTGTGGAAATGTATGGAGATAAGGGTATATACGGTGAGTGCTTAAGTTGGCTACATATGGGAAACTTTTTTATTATTGATTTTATGAAAAAAAGTTATTCTTCATAAAAAGTTATGCATAGCCTTAAACCCAATCCGCCAAAACGTCATGTTTTGTGTACTTTGGTAGCCACTGCAGAATATGTAGGCGTTTGCGAAAAACTTTCTTTGCCTTTGAAGAAAACGTTTCTTGGGGTGTATGGACCCGTCATGCTGTTGACCCACTGAAATACATAAAATAACTAAAGTTATACGATTATAGTGAATTGAATTTGAACAAGAACTCAAACGAAATAATTCCGACTACGGCCGAAAATACCCTTCTCCCCAAACATTTCCACCAGGTGGAAAAATGAGGCGAATATCTGACAGAAAACAACTACTTACCCCTACGGACATTGAATTCCATCTGTTATCTATTTGTGCAATGTTCCTCAAGGAGGGCAGTATTTGCAAGTGCTGATTGTAATAGAGCCCCATAGTGTTTCCCTACGAATGAAGCAGTAACTTACAGTTAAAGTCAGTCACAGCGGTTGGGTACATTGCACAAATGGATGACAGATGTAATTCAATGTCCGTAAGGGGAAGTAGTTGTCTTCCGTCAGTTATTTTACTCATTTTTCCGCTTTGTGGAAATGTATGGAGATAAGGATATATACGGTGAGTGCTTAAGTTGGCTACATATGGGAAACTTTTTTATTATTGATTTTATGAAAAAAAGTTATTCTTCATAAAAAGTTATGCATAGCCTTAAACCCAAGATGCAATCATCAGATATTAAATTTCATCAATATTATATTAGGTATGTCAAAAAATATGAAATTTTCTCAAGAGTAAAGTAACTTTATATTTCACAACATCGAAAAGTTTCATCATAAAAAGTTAGTTGGAATTGAAAACTATGTTTCAATATGCAATTACATCCTTCTAATTGGAAAAATAATTTTTTTACAAATTTTTCTCAAATTATGAATACTGAACATTTATCATTTATAATTTATTACAAACATGTTAACCTTTCCGGTCTGTTTAGAAATGAATAAGCAAATTTTCATAAAACTAAATTCAAATGTAATATTGATAATTTCAAAAATAATTGTAAATTTTTTTTTACAACTGGAAGGATGTAATTGCATATTAAAACAGTTTTCAATTTCGAACAACTCTTCATAATAACAATTTTCAATATTGTGAAATATAAAGTTACTTTACTCTTAGGTAAACTTCATATCTTTTGACATACCTCGTACAAGATTGATAAAATTAAATATCTGATGGTTGCATCATGGGTTTTAGACCATGCAGAACTTTTAATGAGAACAACTTTGTTTCGTAAAATCAATAATAAAATTGTTTCCCATATGTAGCTTAAGCAGACTCACTGTATATTGTATAACAATATAAATTATTTTTCTTCAAATCAAGTATAGTGACGGTTTGACCACTTTGTATTACGACATTTATAGTGATCAAAGGATGAAGGAAGCCAGTAGTGCTAATTGAAATTGATGAAAATACTAATTACCATGATCTTTATTGAAATCTCGTGAGTGTTACCGTTGCATCATAGATATTGAACGTCCAGGCGTTATACGTTATCACTCGCTACTATGGCATTTGGCAAATTCTGATTTTTTTTTCCCAATCTTTCATATACTTGTCTTTTAAACGGACCACCCTGTTTTTTTATTGTATTTTCAGAATCTATGATAAATTTCAATATAACTATTCGAAACATCATAAGTACGTCTGAAGGGCACCACTTTTCAGTAATTTAAATATTTTTGAAATTTTTGACAGATATACAGCCCTTCACAAAAAAATAATAAGACCTGAAGCTTCCCATATATTTGGAAACGTTTTAAACAAATTATACGAGATGCTCAGAGATAGCGCCGAATTTGGCTGTCTCGAAAATTGTAAGATTGATCCTGCCAGTAGACATATGCTTGTAGGAAAAATTAAGCCATGCATGTCTCAGTACAAGCTAAATTAAGTAAGGTGAAACCACGAAAGGCTCATTAAATCAGCTATGGTTCCTTCGATCGTACTCAAATTTACTTGGATAACTGTGGTAATTCTAGAGCTAATAACATGGCAACCCTATTTTTTCTCAATGCCAGTGGATTCTACGCTAAATAATAGGGGGAGTATATCTTAATGAAATGGTTTTTGTAAAAACTTGGGAAAACTAAAATTTCCGTGTGGTTATTAGAGATACGTATCTGAATTATCAGTAGGCTTTTATGGAACAATTGATAAGAAACAAAGGCTGAAGTGCCAACAAACAATATTTGCTGTAGATTCTAAAAATGCAATAAAAAACAGGGTGTTTCATTTAAAAATACAAAGTTGAGTTCCACGTCCAATATAACCGGAAATCGTAGACTCCCATGAAAATTTCAGAAGAATAGTACCAGTAGTTTCCCATATACACATCGACTCAGTTTATCGTGGAATACCCTGTATACTGACTGTGGTAGAAATTTGAAAGATTCGCTATTGAAACTTTTGAAGATATGCATCGGTAGAGCTTACTAATGCAAACTCAAAATTTTTCACAAAATTCGGTATAACGCTATACGAACATATTGAACTAATTGTTTCAAAATAACATGGAGATTGCAAAAATACTTCAAAATACACGGTGTCTCTTGTTCAATAAGACAGTTTGTATCCCTTTCCGGATCAACACATGAATGCAAAAAAACTGGAACAAAACATTGGCATATTCACTCTCTTCATTCAATTTTAATGATTTGAATGTCTTACAGAGGGACGATCGGCATTCTCTTGAAAACAAGAAGAACTTTGTAACTACTGAAATATTCCATAGTTTCGTGAATAACTTCGTGGATTATTGACATTAAAGATTTTGGATATTGCCATATTGATGAAGGAATGTAAACATGTTAAAACGCCAATCGGTTTATTTCCGAAAGAAAATATCAACTATGTCGGCCCAGATATAAAAAGAACCATTTCATTCAACTGTTCGCTCACCCTGTATTTTCATACTTCACCTCTTTCACTGTTCCGAAAAAAACGTATGTGAATGAACCGATGAACGCAGTATATAATCCATATTGAGGAGCTAGTCCTGCCAGGCCAGCATAAGCGATTGATTGAGGCATCATCGTCAGTCCAACTGTCAAACCGGATATAAAATCCGCCAAAACGTCATGTTTTGTGTACTTTGGTAGCCACTGTAGAATATGTAGGCGTTTGCGAAAAACTTTCTTTGCCTTTGAAGAAAACGTTTCCTTGGGGTGCATGGACCCGTCATGCTGTTGACCCACTAAAATACATAAAATAACTAAAGTTATACGATTATAGTGAATTGAATTTGAACAAGAACTCAAACGAAATAATTCCGACTACGGCCGAAAATACCCTTCCCCCCATACATTTCCACCAGGTGGAAAAATAAGGCGAATGTCTGACAGAAAACAACTACTTACCCCTACGGACATTGAATTCCATCTGTTATCTATTTGTGCAATGTTCCTCAAGGAGGGCAGTATTTGCAAGTGCTGATTGTAATAGAGCCCCATAGTGTTTCCCTACGAATGAAGCAGTAACTTACAGTTAAAGTCAGTCACAGCGGTTGGGTACATTGCACAAATGGATGACAGATGTAATTCAATGTCCGTAAGGGGAAGTAGTTGTCTTCCGTCAGTTATTCTACTCATTTTTCCGCTTTGTGGAAATGTATGGAGATAAGGGTATTTTGAGCCGTAATCGTTTTTTTTTATTTATATGATACTTTACACACTTTTCGAACTTTGTTCGATTTATTAAACAAGAACTAGTTAACAAACGCCATGTACGTACTTCTGAAATGTTTTGATCATTCTGCAAGCAAACTACAAACTGAAAAAAATTATATTCGCATCTTTCTTCTGATCATTTTGATAACAATCTCTAAATAGTATGAAACAAAGTCGCTATCTGTCTTTGTCCTCATAACTTTTCATATCACCCAATACATTTTGATACGGTTTTTGATGTCACAGAAATTCAGTATGTACAATAAAAACAATAAATAAATTCAATGTATTGTAATAAAGTCGTCGGGCGCTTACATGACCTACGCCAGCTAAATTTCAAGATTTACAGTAAAATAATGTCCAAAAAAATAGTAGTTCTTCAAAAAGTCTAGTGAAAAGTCCTTAATAGTATATATCAATCTCCCAAGGTTAACCCGCAGTAACCATTAAACTATTCGGTTATTTGCAAAGCTATTATCTTCAATTTAGTTTTAATAAAATATGTCAGTTATAGTTCAAGTAAATGGAGTACAGAATTCTTAGCGGCACTCTCAAAAGTTCAAAAATAATCCCTAGAAGTGAACCATCTAATCGACGTGGACTGTCGAATAGGACTGTGTAGGTCACAAATTGTAATAACTTAGCTCCCGTACTATTTTCAAATGCGAACTGTTTGAAGATTACATATAATCCATAAAAACGGTAAAATATAGATCTGAAATAGACTATGATTTAAAACTATCGAACCAACAAAGTTCAGTAACGATTTTATGGAGAATCGAACTAGACAGGATATAATTTCACAGAAATGGAAAAGAATTGAAAAATAACTTTTTAAAACCAAAACATTACAATAACCAATTTTCATCAAAAATTAATTATCCCAGGATCAGAAATGATCACATCAGACTTATGAAGAACCAAAATTTGATGAACTGAAAAATCACAAGAAGGTATATATACGTTATACCATAAAATGAGAATAAACTCAAATGTGAAGACGGATATTCGATCAAACCATCAAATTACAGAAACAATATCTCATAAAAATAATGAAAAATGATAACAGATTATTGTCATAATCGAAAGTCAAAGGAATTATAATCGTCAAATCAGTAAACCACAAGACCTAAAATGGCATATCAAAAATCATCAAATGAATAAATGCTAATACCGAAAAGTGAAGAACCGAAAGTTTTCAGAAATTAGAGAGGTTATACATGGCGTAGCATGCTATTAATATACTTAAATACATTCTCATGTCCCCATTAAATTCCTTCTCATTTCTGTCTCACCACCTGGTATTACTAAAATGCTAAGGCTCACATTAAATTTTATCACCAGTTTCAGGTATCACGAAAATAATATGATTCCGCCTCCAAGTATTTTGTGGATTGACAAGCTACATCCTCCGAAAGCGTCCTTATGGTAGGTGGTAGTAGGTAGTATTTTGCCGATATATCAATATCTGAGATCTGACGTATTGCTAAGGTTGATCGTAGCATGATGGGATTATGAGTTCAGTGAAATTCTATGAATAACATTGTCTGTTTTTTCGATATTCTTGAAAATCACCACCCAGCATTCGAATTCTCGAATAAATCGAGGAAGGAACAGACAAATGAACGATCAATATGAGTCCGAACCAGACGATTCGATTTGTTCGATTAGAAGTTAGCACCATCTAAGAGCTAATAGAGCAAGTTTCTACCAGACTGGTATATTATTCCCTAAAATTTCTGCTGGATTTCTATTCTGATCATTTTATATCTTACAATTACGTTCCATAAATTTCACGATATTACATATTTTTTTTGGATAATTTGTTGGTTTTACGTTTTTAGATAATATTACATGATGTTTCGATGAAATTATGTTTCGTTAGTTTTTTAGTTTGACGGTTTTATGATATGAATAGCTTAATGTTTGAGATTTGCGATTACTCAGTTTTATCATTTCAGTCACTTTCGTTACTAAACTAATTCAGATCTATGAAAAATAATTCTTATCGTTTTCGCGTATGATGCTTTATCGGTTCTCATACAAATGCATTAGATGATTTTTTTTCGGATTGTAAATCAGTTCTTTACATTTCATTCTGCTATATTTAAGTCTTATAAAAAGTTATTCTATAATAATCAATTCTCCATTTTATTGGTTTTATGTATTAACAGTTTTTTCATTTATTGCTATTAAGAAAGAAACTACTATTCTTTGTCCCACCTCTTGCACTAAGTGTTACTGTAGAACTATGTCGTGACATTTGATTTCGAACATTCAACAAATCACAAAAAAATCATAAGATTATGAATCATTTTTAGTTGTTATACTACTGGAACATGTTATGGGAGGGAAAACCCCTTCAATCCATCGACAGCAAAACTAACTAATAGTAATAAAATTTGAACAATCACACCAAAACGTGTTGACGCTGTTTGATAGAATATGAAAAAAGATAACTTTGGACGAGCTATGGGGAAAATGGAGGGTTATGAATGAGTCGCACCAGAGTATCATGGGGGGTATCGGAATATCGTGAACGGAATCTTTGGCGAAATATTTCAATAATTTGATGTTTTTTTTTTTGTTCATTTGTGCGTGGCTTGCGAAGATTTATTATTCAAAATATTCGATAAAATTTCAGTTGACATTCATTTCCGGTATAACTGAAAGTTATAGAAAACTGAAAATATTTCAACTGACCAGTATTTCGGAAAACTCTCGTAAACAAATTTTCGAAAAACCATGGTTTACCACGCGGAGAAGCAATTTAAGAACATTATGGAAACCAAGCATGAAAGAAAAACGAAGAATAATTTTTGAATGTTGAGAGGTTCTAAGATTAGACCTGGAAACAAATCGGTTGATATCACTGAAACGGCTAAGAGAAGAACCACGGATGATTATATTTCCAAAGAGCGTAAAAAATATTAATAGAAATGTCTGTGAAAGGGAGTTGTAACGATTTTTTTTGCGATAATTCGTGAAGTGAAATATTCCGTATGGATGTTCTAGTTACGAAACAAAGTGCTTTTTTCTTAGTACAATCCCAAAGCTTCAGCGTATGTTTTGACTTTGAACTAAAAAATATGGAACAATATTCGCAAACAGATTGAACCTGTATATTATAAATCATGTTAAGCTAACAAAATGTGAAGTAGCTTTTGGAACAGCAAGAGGCTCGAATAGAACTGTTACTGTAAAAAATACTAAGCATCATTATAAGACAAGAAGATAAAAGTTAAACTCATATAATGATACGGCAAAAAATTGTTAGGGTGTCGTTCTCGTTCAAAAGTTATTGAACCTTAATTCTAGATTCAGAGCCAGATTATTTCCTTTATTCGAACATTTCAGTTTTACATGAAAAATTATAATTAAACTTACTTGTAGCGCGAGATGTTACAAATATGTCACCTCTGAAAACACAAAGGAAAAAGCGAATTTTATTAGCAAACCTAACAAGTAGGTAGGTATTAATGAGATTAAACATTCAAACATTTTGATTTATACTCCATTTTCTATCCAAGGATTGTTTGAATGTGAGTATTTATCAGTACCGGTGGAAGATTAAAAATAAGTACATAACAACCGATTTGGTCAAATTGTTATTCTTAGTTAAACCTAAAAAATATATCTTTTTTTATTTCTGTTTCTCCATTGCATATTATATCGAACACTAGCGTATACTCAAGTGATAGTTTGGCATAGTGAATAAAATCAAAGTACCCATTCAAGTGATGTTGAACAGATAGTCTTCGTTTCTAGATGTTATTCCAAATTGTTATTAAAAATTTCATCAAAGAAAGTGGTAAAGGTTGCGTTTTGGCATCAACTTCGCTCTATCATCTCCTCACGTTCCTCAGACATTTGAATACCAGTGACTCCTCATCCTGATATTTTCATATCGTGAGAAATTATGCAAATTTAGCTGACCACTCAGAATTCTTCAAATCATGAGATCTGGTCGAGATTAAGTCCGAACAGACTAGGTAATACACCGGGGGACCACGAGGTGAGGTTCGCCCCTCAATTTTTCTATAGTTTTGAAGATACAGGTTTCAAATTTAGTACGTCAATTTATTACTCAAATACGCATATTTTGACTCCATTACCAAAAATTCACCACTTCCGGTTTAATTTATAATTAATTGCAGCAACCATATTTTCCAACATCTATCAAAAATTTCCTAGAAACGGAGTGAGTAGTACCCATAAAGAAATGCTCACAACTGCCATTTCTCAAATTGCAACCTACTCTTTTCATATTGTCGTATTAAAAAGTTATGAATTATCCAAATGACCGTGTTAAAAGTTTCGGAGAATTCTGAAAGGAATCGAAGATAAGGGATGTTTCATTGTGAGTATTCTCAAAATTGAATATTCTTAAACAGAGGCTCGAGGAATCTGATAATTCATTAATTTTCCAATTTTCAATACGACAATGTGAAAAGAGTATATTGCCATTTGAAAAATGGCAGTTGTGAGCATATCTTCATGGGTACTACTCTGTTTTGAGGAAATTTTTGATAATTGTTGGAAAATATGGTTGTTGCAATTACATGAGAAGCTCAATTTTCAGCTGTATCTCACCTAGAACCTTCCTCTCGTGAGTGTTGACGTCGTTCGTCAGTTGTGATGATTTGAGTTTGATGTTCATGGCAAACTTTGTTCGATTGACAATCAACTGTATCTCCGCCATTTTTTAACCAATTTTCAATTTTGAAGAACAGTTTTATCACAAATTGCGTGTTCTTCCAGATAATGAAAAAAGTGTACAGGGTGTCATTTGAAAAAAAAAGTTTAGGGTCACTTCCGGAATTGGCGAATTTTTGGTAATGGAGACAAAATATCCGTATTTGAGTAATATATCGACGTACCAAATTTGTATCTTTGCATATTTCTATTGTTATTATGTGTTGCACTCTGAAAAACCCGTAAACACAACTGCGGAACACCCAGCAACCAGAGGCATAAGGTCACCCAATCATTCTACATATATGACATCAAACTTTATGCCTCGGAAGACGAGGATCTCAAGGGTGTTGGAATAGTACACGCATGCTATCGGTATAGAATTTGGAGCATCGATCAGTATACCACAGTCCATTTCAAAAAAAGACAATGCGATCAATCCGGAGAGGATGTCGAGGTCGTAGACGGAAGCATCCTCATCATCTCAATGCCACTCGCAGTTGAAAACTTTCTCTTCGTGGTAACTATCAGCACAAAATCGAGAGTATCTTCTGATAGAAGTGTAAAATCTTGATGTATAACATCAGGGGGCAGTGCCCAGTCAGCAGTCGAACCACCTTCCTGAGAGAGTTCTGGCTCAATTTTCCGTGAGTATTGTTTAAAGGATTATCTCCTGTTCTGTGCTCCAAGATCGTTGAGGTTTTGGTGAGTCTTCCGAACTAATTCATTGCTAGCTGACTATGGGTTAGTTTCAGAGAATCTCTGTCGTGCAAACGAAAAAAGCCATCACATCAGCTTGGAATGTTGAGGTTTGACTATCCAGACTTGGACATGTATTCTGCCTCAGCCTCTCCCCGTATATTCCAGTCCATATCCTATAACTTGTCTTAGAGCCATCCGTATAACAGATCCCTCTTGTCAATGCCTTTGGCCTTTGATGGGACTTCCCCATTTTGTGTAATGGTGATGTATGTTCCATCAGAGGAGTAAGTTGAAGTCATTTTGTCTGACGGCATCTCAGATGTGGCAATCCTAGGTACTTCAGTCTGGGTGCTTTTATCCTCGCCTCCGGTGCAATATGCAATCGTAGAGGAGGAAGCACCAGTAACTCCGAACACGACCAGTATTTGCAAACTAGCCAGTCTCTCTATGGTTGTCACTTGTTTCATTTCAGGCCACCATAGCAGAGCACCATACGTTATCGCTACCTATAACCAAAGGGATTGTTTGGGTCCAGGACCCCATGTTTTGCCAAAAGAATGCAGCTTTTTCCAAATGTTTGTTCCAGGTGAGCTTTGATTCCAGGTTCAACCCTGAGTAGTTCGTCTCTACATGCTTTCAACAAAGATTCTAAGAGCTCTATTGGTCTCTAGGTTCATTTTCCTGGTGAAAGGAGCAATCGTGGATTTTTGGGAGTTGACCTTGAGGTTTTCCCTCAATGCATCACGTGTGTACGTTTATGATTGCTGATTGCATCAGATCCACACAGACCCCCATAAACTTCTTGGTAATAATTACGAAAATATCACCAGCACAACTCTGGGCATGCGTCCAAGTATGCCATTATGCCCTTCTATAATTTAACCGCACCACCGGCACCGGTTTGCTTGACTTCCTGATCAACATTACCCGACTTATCCACTCAGTTGAATTCTAGACAACAATGACTTTTCCATAATAATCACGATTATATTTCACTAGATACCACTGATGTTCGTAACTTGAACCATTGATGTCATTCTGAGTAACACTCACATTACCTTGCCGTTTCGAATCAGGAATTGTATCAGTACTAGCTAAGTTGATTATTTCGTTACATTTCATCCTAGTCTGTAGATTCGATAATTCGGTTACTAAGTGTTTTTGTTTATTTGGGAATTCCCTTCTTTTCTACTATCTAATGACTCCTACAGAACGTCTTGTTTATATGACTTCTTGAACTCGTCGACGGTATCTCTTCTCTCTTCAGGCTTTTTTATTTCCTAGTGAATAATTATCAGTGGGATTGTTCTGAAGGCTGATTTGGGTATTCAATAATACAATTTCCATTCATTGCTAAACTGTTCAGTGATTCCTACTGATGAAGAAAACATGGTTATCGAAATGCGCATCTAAATCTAAGTTACTTGTGTGGTAAAGGGGAAAACACTTTTAATTCTCAAAACCTTAGGAAGAAAACTCGAAAAGGAAGCAACCAACAAAAATACTCTGTTACAAAAGGTTCAAGAAAAAACTAGCAGCACTATTATAAAAAGAAGGAAAACCATAAGAAAAATATGTAACCAAATGAAAAGTTAAAAAAATGCTAGGATGAGAAATTACAAACCCATAAGTTCAATAAAGGTACTACAAGACGAAAAAACCTAAAGAAAACTATTGAAAACCCGTATAGTAAGGACACCAGTTCGGGAGAGGATGAGAATAGAAAAGTAAGGAAAAAAGATACCCACAGTTAGGAATTATTTGCCTAATAAAATAATCAAATCTGGTTGGAATTGTTAATTGAAAGGAACATAACTAGTTAACAAATATTTTTTCATAGAGTAGAAACTGTTTGTTTTGAAATTTTTTTCCGTACTTGTTAGGAAATAATATCTATAACGTTTCTCTTAAAAATATCAAACAAAGGTTTTACAGGAAGAGCATTAAATAAAAGTATGTAGTGGTAATTTGGGGATGATTTGAAAGTAGAGGATTTGTTTTTCGGTATTTTTAACATTTTATTTAGATTGCGGAATCAGATAAATGTTCCTCGTGAAAGTAACGCATTGCAAAATATAAATAGATGCAAGGGTGAATGAATATTTGCCTCTAAAAATTTTTCGACAACTTTGGCGACAGCTGAGGTTGAAAATGGGATATAAATACTATGTTTGCACAGAGCCCCAAGCCCTTATGTTGTATAACATACGACTTTAAAAGAAAAAATTTAGACTAATCCTAATACTTGTGAAAAATTTTGCTTATGGCATGCTTATGTTTGTACCCTTTACCACATAGCTCTCAGCACGAGGTACACTAATTCGTTCAAAAACTTTGGTAAAAACTTGTTCTTTCCTTCAACCGACTGCATTTCAACGAGCAACCCTCAGAAGTATTAGAGAGACTTGCGCGAGCTAGGGAAGACAAGGCCCTTACCTTTTAACGAGAATTGTAACTATTCAAGATCGTCCTACGTCGTTTGCCAATGTTTTCCAGTATTTCCACAGATATTTTCCGATTTTATTTTGGTATGTTTTTATATTTTTTTATAAGGAGTTTATCGACCAACATAATTTTTTCACCGTATGTTTCTACATTCTAAACATTCGGAAATTTTTCGGAATTCCTACTTGCCTTCAGGAGGTCGGAAGAGGGTGGAAAGGAAAACTGTTTGTTCTCGATTCTTAATGCGTGTGAAAAATTTCAGATTGATCAGAGACCAGCAAGTTTGAACCGGAAAAACAGATACGAAAAAGCAAGTTAAATAAAAGCATTTAATGAAACTAGACTGGCCCAAGCGTTTATTCATAAAGTAGCAATTTAAATGAGATATTGTGCTGGTTTCTACTGCAATATATGGATTTGTCAATTTGAAAAATCAATGAATAATACCAGGTTCACCACAAAATCACTTCGATTCTAATATCCAACAAGAATGTCATCTATTATTGTCGAGATAATTATTTCCCCAAATACCAAAAATATCACACTCACCTGAAACTTCACTATCAATTTCAAATGGGACGTTTTTCATTTCTCAAATTTACTCAATATCAACTGTACTGAATTATTGAAAAACTAAATGCCTAACTACTTGTAACATCATGACGGATGATAAGAAAAGAAGTATTAGAGTTACAGGTAATTTTGTTTTGGAATCCAAGTACACAATAATTAGAAGTATATTAAGAATGATTTAACTATGTAAATGGCTGTGTCAATCTCTGTGCAAACTCTTTTGCTATCAGTGAAAGGAAGAGCTTATTGAGAATCACTAAAGTTCTACATCATGAAAAAATTATACTTATCATATACCTGCGATTATTTCAATCACACATGGGTACACTTATCAAATTTTATGATCGAAGTCAAATGATGTGTGATATGAGCGGCTATTTAGGTAAACGAGCGACTGTTCATGTAAATAAAGAAATATGTTGAACCGTATATGAACGAGTAGGTATATGAATAATTTTATGCTGTTCATGAAATAATCTTCTTGAATATCAATATGACAAATATTATTTTCTTGATTTCATCTCGAGTACTTATATTTTTAGACAATTCAATTCGACCATATACGAACATCAATAATCAAAGAATACTTAACTAAGTACCTCGAGCTGAAGCTCTCGGGAGGTAAGGTAATTGTCCCAATTACTAACACTTTAAGAGTAATTGTACGTAATATTTTGTCAAAAAATGGAAATTTATGGATAAAACGCATACGTTTTGTAATAAAAATAAATAAAAGTCGTTCAATTCTGATACAAATACTGAATATGACGTAAATTTGTCGTAATTATCATTGTATGAACACCAATTTCTGACACAGAAAATCTCTATGCCCTATTCAGTGAATCTGTTTCGTACCTATTTATGACAGTCTAGCAATTATTTGGAGAATAAAACTACTATTGCAAACTGATCAAAATTGTTCTTTGCTTGAGTGAAATAAGGAATATTCGTTCATGTCATTAATATTGTAAAGCCCTCTTTTATTAACAGGAGTAGGCTTTTTGATGATTTTGAGTATGTCTGACGAATAATACCACACAATATCATCAGGCTTTGGCAACTTCCAAGTAAATATTCCACTTTGATACAAAACTTTGACTCTAGCTTCCTTCTATTCCAATTCAGTTTCTAATAGCTCTCCTAGATACTTCTGTCCATTATACTTAACTATCACAAAATCATTCTCGCGTAATTTCAGAAACATTTCCTCGTCCTCATCCTCAATACTGACGTCAATTCCATATTTTTATCTTCAGCTTCATTTTCACTTTTTTTGCTAGTTGTGGATTTCTTTTGAATTTATTTATTTTTTCTATTAATTACTCTCTGTCTTTTGCGGTTTTCTTTCTCTTCTTCTTGCTGTTTTTCATTTCCTCTTTTCTTAACCGGTAGTCCCTCCAAGCCACTGAAGTAGCAACACTAGGTACTCTTTAGATTTCTGCTTCGTATTCTCATCCGTTTTCTGTGGCCAGAAGAATGACTTCTTGAAGGGAGTGGGTTTTTATCACTTTTTGGGTTATTTTCACAAATATCTTCTGGCAATTGGTTGATTTCTTCAGTCTGCACCCTATTCTCTTCAGCCTCGAACATTTTTATTGTTTCGACAATTTCTTGTAATAAATTATCATCAGTTGAATGATGCTAACTCAAATTTATGGGCAGTTCCGGGATTTTCGTACTCGGAATTAAGGTCCCGTCTTAACCAACTTCATAATCAATTTCAGTTATTCCATTCGTTCTGTTTCTCTTTCATCTTTTATTTCAATCTCTTCGCTATTTCCAATACAAATTCCTTTCCAAAAACTGAATAAGAGAATAAGAGAGGCCCTTTGACAAACATTATTATGAGGAGGATGATATTATGGTCAAGAAACCAGAGATAAAAAATATTTATCTACTCCTATTAATTATACATTAATTATTCAACTGCTTTTGAGCAATTAATAGTGTCTATGAACAAACAGCGTGAGTTATAATTACTCACTGCTATAACTCACGCTAATAAATCGGAAAATTTCATTTAGCCAATCAAAAAATTCGTTCTTGTTTAGATGCTATGGCAACCCAAAAATCTTCCGGAAATTTTTATCCTCCCAGGGACCCTCAGCGAAATTAATATAAGTGGAAATTTTTCTGTCAAATATTTGACGTGGCCGGGTCACCGATATATGAGGTCAAGCAACGTTGGGCGAGGTTGGGCTTCCCATAGTTATTATGAATTGTTGGATGATTTTCATTTCTTGGTGTGAAATTTTCTTACCAAATCTAGTGTAATTTTCGCGACTCGTGTAATTTTCAAAAAATTCATGTACTCGAAAAATTTCCGGCAATAATTCAAGCACTAGAGATATTATAAGTGAAAACATTCTTGGAATTATTTACGAACCGAATATCAAGAGGTGGCTTGTACTTCTGTACAAGCCGGTTGGTCGAAATGGAACAGTCTATTACCTATTGATATTGAGGGGAGTAATGTCACTTTAAAAATTTTGACGTTTTCAAATTAAATTAATAATATTGTGAATTTTCTACTGAAAAAGATTAATTCAGATATACTTGAGTTCGGAAATTGTAGAAAGTCGCTCATCGTCGGTTCGCGGGGTTTCAGAGTGCGGATTGCCTAGGAAACTCCGTAAACTGACGATGAGTCACTATTTACAATTTCCGAACTTGAGATAGTGAAGATGAATTAATATATACACCTCCATCAGAAATAAGACAAGTAGCTAATGTTACCATACTTGCATAATTCAGTCCCACATATTCAGTTTACTGGTTGTTCAAACTTTACAGTTGATTTTATTAATAAACAAAATGAGTAATTACAATTAACATTTTTATAGCATTGTTATAGGTAACTATTAAGATTTGTGAATACAGTTCTTTCTCTGTACTTGTATCTTAGTATTTATTGTTATAGTCGTAGATAAAGTATAGTATTCTACTTACGGTAATGGTCATATATACCGCTCATTGAATAATATACTATTGATATATATTCAAAAAAAGTTTCCCCAGTCAACTATCCGCTATCGGATCTTCCAACACCCCAACTTGCTGATACATCTTTGAAAACATAAAATGGTATTCTTTGTGGGTGGTAGAAAATTTCCAGGAGCATTCGCCATAATCAGAGTGGTAGATAATACACTCTTTCTCGTCATCATCAATGACGTTATAAACTGCCTTCTCCCCTTTTCCTTTGGAATTAAAAAGAAGGCAGTTTCATCACAATTGAATATTCGTGCTACAACATCGAGTACATGAGTTCTTCTTCTTCAAATGACTGGTTACCTAATCTAACCATTTTCGTATAGCCTCTTGGGTTACAGATGATCGAGCTTTTGTTAGATGTTGAGACACCCGTTAGGATAATTCAGGATGCCTTCTCATGAACCTATCAAAACAATGTCGGCCATGTCGATTATTCGTAAGTGACGTTTCTCTCTTCAAATTTTTTAATAGTACAAGTTTCTCTTTAGTAACTGGGAATACATTTTCTCCTACATGCACTATCCATTTCTTCAAGTTTTTCTCTTCCTCTTCAGAAAGAACAGTTGGCTGACCTACCCCTTTTATCGACAGGATATACACATTTGTGATCGTAGAGCAATGTGATTTTAGGTATACTATATGCCCGGCTAGGTGTTAGGTCCTAAGTAATGATGCTTAGAAAAACAGGAAATTTGCCACTTACCCAGATGTATCTCTACATTCGAATATTCCACGTGATTTTTGAACACCTTACAGCAAATATTTCTACAACTTCCAGTAAAAATCTATGTAATAAAATCAAATATACGAAAAAACACAGGATTAACAACTTTAGCGAGCTCCTATATATCTTAAAATACTAAAAAAATATATTACAGGGTCAGTTATTAGGGCAGGGTCAGAAATTGGTGCATTTACCTTATTCAGATTACTAATGTTCATATGGTCTCATCAAATTGATAAAAAACAAGGTACTCTCGAAAGAAGTATGAAGAATTTATTAGTCGGCTATTTGTCATGGTTCGGCTGGAGTATCTACGTTGAGTGGTTGCGGATACTCATAGATATTCTTCCACTCAATTAGCCACCGGCTATTAAGAACACGCGGAAACTCTTGTTTTTCTCGCCCACCTCACTAGTGACTCCTTTGCAGCCACAGCTCGCCTCGACTCAATGATTGGTGGGCTCACCTTGATTTTGCGGAAATTTAAAAAGAAAATACATTTATTGTCCAAACAGGCACCAGGCCCAATTATAAGACACAATATACAATTTTGAAATGAAAGTGTGAAGTATAGGAAATTTATATACATTCATGGAATATTAAAAAATATATAAAAAATCTAATCAATCAAAATTTTTTCAAGTGGAAAATTATTTAATGAATAGTTTGGTCAATACTGATATGCTTGTTACAAAAGGTTGAGTGTTTACATTTACTCAAGTTAAGAGGCAAATTATTGTTTGATATACATCAGCGAGCTAATTTAGTCAAATCATTTTGTAGTATTACACTGTCATTTAGTGACTCTATTACACGAAAAACCTACAGGTCATCAGCAAATAATATGATTTCACTGTCTTTACTCATTCCTATGTTATTTATAAACAGGGAAAATAGAAGGGGATCCAGGATGCTTCCCTGTGAAGCGCCATTGGTGGCATTGTATTCCTCAGATTTGTGTCCCCTATATTCAACAAACTAAGACCGATTCGTAAGGTAGGAATGGAAGAATTGTAAAGGACTCGAATCAAAACCAATTTTCATTGTTTGTGTAAATGTTATTTCTTCTTCTTAGATCTTCTTGCTATATGGCCATGTTGTTCAGGCATTATGATATTTTGTACATTAGGAGATATTCTATTATACAGTGTGGCTTTTAATAGCCCCCCCTGTTGGGTTTTGAACGGTTTGACGTAGAAACATAAAAAAACCGTTTGGGTAGTATCATCGATACTACTTTTTAAAATAAAACACATTGTGATTGCTCGATAGATGGCGCGGGGGAGTACATCAACTAAATAATTTTAAATGGCATGGGGTGTCATGTGTCACATCGCTGAAAAGATAATTCAATTCTCTTTTCAACCATCTGAATTTTTTAGAATTTCTTTCTATTCAAAAAATTTTCTGTTCGTTATTTCAAATCAAACCATTCAAAAGTTATCGAGGTCAGGTAAGGTAAGGAGTTCAGATCCGCCAGATCCGCACTTATTCTGACATTTCAAATGCATACTGTGAAAGAACGTAAAAACGAAATTCAAAAGTTAACAGTGGGGGGACTATTAAAAGCCGGACTGTATATACACATCTCAAAGCCCTTCGCAAAATTACACAGCAATTTGATTGGTCGAAAGTTCATCATGTCATTTATCTCACCTGTTTTAAAAATTGGAAAATTGGAAAATTGGAATACTTTTCTTCCAAACGTGTGGAATGGTGTTTGTTTTTTGTGCAGTATTGAAGATTTGAAGTGGTTTAGATAGAATGTGAGGGCAATCTTTGACTAAAAAGCTGGGAATTTTGTCATAACCACTGGTTAACTTATCCTTCAACTTTTTTAAAGCTTTTATAACTTCGCTTTTATTCAGGGAATTGAGATTAATCACCAGTCTTTTGCAAACAACTATTTTATTCATATCGAAGTGTGTATCAGAGGCCGTGTATACGCTGTAGAATTCTGAGAATCCGAGAGTGGCCTCTTTTATTCTCTATAAAAGACCAGAATATTGAAGGATCTGTTATAATAAAGTTTTCCAAATTCTGTATATATTGCTTGTATGCAATTTTTATATCCGTTTTGATCTGTTTTCGTAAGGAGCAAAATTGGATTTAATGAATATCTAAATTGGTTTTATTCATTTTCTGGAATACCTTATTTTTTCTTTAATTTTACGAATGACATTGGCGTGATACCATGGTGGGTATTTTCTTTTAAACTTGGGTTGACACAGAGTAAAAAGAATCTAATGCTGCATTTACATCTGAAATATTTTGTAGGAAACTCCAATCGATATCCATTAAATTTGAATATAACTCAGGAAAATTAGCTTTTTTGAAGTTATAAGTAAGTAATTGAATGTTTCTGTGTTGTATGCGACATCAGAGTGACGATATTCGTTCAGGAGCCGAAAACTCTATGACAAAAATTATCCTACTTTAATGGTCGAAGAGGAATACATCAGGCTCATATTGCCTGAGGGTGGGGAATGGGTAGTACCAATAGATTCGCCACTCATTCTCTACAACGAATTCAATATCCCCCAGGGCATAAGGCAAAACCGGTGTCTATACCATACAAGTGTCGAAGATGGTAGTAAAACACTCGTGGCACCGTGTTATGCCTGTGGATATAGGCTTAGACCTTAAAAGGCTGACAGCAAATGCATTATGGTCTCGACTGTCCCACGACAAGCTCTGCATCTAATGTCAGCGACCTCTACAGCCATCACGCGACTATGGTAGACGGGGTGTTGAAGACACTATACTGGCAGGCCATGAATGAATCCTTCAACCCACTTGACCTGAGAAATCCGAAGGTCAGGTTTCTGGATAAGCCAAGTTCTTCGATTTCCTTGAAGAATACTCCATGCATCGGCATATCCTTATGTAGCTTTAGAAGACTCTCACTCTCCGCATCTTTGACATGGGGTGAGTTTGGGTTCGTCCGTTCAGTGTCGAATACGAGACTGAGCTCATCGGCCGCACGGGGTGCTGCCTTGGAAAGAAATGCTCGAATCCCTGCTTTTTCACGGTCGCAGACCATGCAGAGGAGGATATCTGAACTCTTTGATGACTTGACATGCTCTATCCAGAATCATTCAGTTATGTAGACACTCCAAGCTTAAAATTCCACGGCCTCCTCCTGTCTGGGAAAATATGACCATGTGGAACGGATGATTTGGGATGCAAGCTCCTATAAATATGTATCATTTTGCGAGTTTTCAAGCCGAGTTGTCGCAACTTCTCTTAAATCCATTTCATAACTCCAAAGGGGTAAAGATGAATCGGAACTGCATGCAAATCAGTTGCAGCAACTTTGTTCTTCTCCGACAATTCTGATGTCCAGATCTGTTGGAGTTAGTGCTGATACTTGCCGCGGAGAAAGTTTTTAACAATGGTTACTTCTTAGGTAAGTATACGTCTGAGATGAGATGAACCGTGGCACATTTGTCGATACCAAACTCCATTCCGATAGCATGCGTGTACTCTTGCACCATCCTTAAGGTCCTTTTTTCCAGAAGCATATAGTTTAAGGTTATTCATGTGAAATAGATGGGTGACTTTATGCCTCCGGTTACTGGGAGTGTCACAGTTGGCAATAGAGAGATGCAGAAGAGAAGAGGACTGAGGAAGTCTCCCTGAAACACACTCCTTCTAAGGATAATTTGCTTTGTTTGAACTCGACCAGATGTTATGGTGAAGTGGGTCTCCCAGAGTGGCATCAGCTGTTCAATGCTTCTCACTCTTTCTTCGGGTACCGCAAGGTTCTGAGCAAATGCATAATAAGCTCATTTGAGTGAATCTTTGCATCCATCCGTGAGAGTTGTGGCGTCAGGGGCTTGGTGTTATGAAGCGTCCTGCAGGGTCTGATTCCTTCCGTTGGCAGTATGAAGCAGGCCTCCTCTACAGCTAGACCGACGCATGGCTTATCTGCCACTTCGTTAACCGGCTGAGGAGGACTCTGAAATAATCTTGGCCTTGAAGATGAGATACATATACCTTAGATTTTAGGTGGAAAAGCAGCCTCTGGGTGTATCTCATACCACAGAGCATGCATTCTTGCCAAGTATCCTCCCCTATTTCGAGGAGGTCGGTTGTGAGGGCCTCTTCCTCGTCGATTTGGAACCGAGTAGTTTGGTATCCCGGAAGGATAGCCTAGTCCACCCACGGCCGACATTAAAGCTGATGAGCATTGATACTTAGACTTTAATCCTTGGGCTAGTAGTTGGTGTAGCTGCAACACAAGCCACTCAGGCTTAGGCGGCTACCCTAAAATACCCCTCCCAAACTGACTTGACTTCCACTATCAAGTATCATTGCTGAATAAAAAAATAATTTAAAAAAATGCATAAATTTGATAAAAATTAATTTAATTTCCTCTAAGGTGCGCCTTGGCTGCTAGTTTGGTTTTGCATATGTTGCTCAGTAAAGTGGTGTCGCAACTTACCAAGGCATTGGATGTTAGTTTGCCCTCCTGCTTTAGTAGTAGTAGTAGCTGAGTGTTCATTAATATTATCACATTCGATCCGTCTGTTAGGTAGACCTGTCCATATTTCGAGAACGCCTCTCTGATTGAAATATTCGTCCTTCAACTCAGAATGTATCGATGTGAATTATTTCGAGTGGTTTCCTTGGCGTTGGAGTTACCCTAAACTCAGATTTGGGGGCAATTCTATTAGTTTATATGGCAAGTTTCGCAGAGGTCAAGATACTCTTGAATGTCATTTTTCAAATAGAGGCAGTAGTCATGAGTGATCATGATGGTAGAGCGCTAGTCTATAAGTCAGAGGGACGTGGGTTCGATTCCCAGCATGGTCACTGGTCTCGTGCTAGGTATCGCACGTTAAAAGGTAAGACCTCGTTAATCCTTAGCTCGCACAAGTTTCGACTTCTGAGGGCTGTCGTTCGTAGGAGGATGACAGCTGGTTAACGGAAAAAACAATTTCAAACAACAACAATAACATTTCCTTATTCCAATTTCAGTTTCGTTGATCCCACGAAGGTTGGTTTTTCCCTCAAAAGTTTTTTATGACTTGCTGTTGATTTTCATCTCCCAAAATGTGACTGCATTGACTATGTCATATGCGGTGTTTTTAAAGGTTATTTGCAATAAATCACATGTGGGTTAATGATTTCTGGGAGAAATAAAACAGAACTTCTTGAAGAAATTAAATAAATTTCCTGTGACGTTGCTTTTTACTAAGGAAGGCCTATTGAATTGAAACGTTGGCTGGATTATAATTCATAACAGAATTGATGAATGGAGTTTGAATTTCACCAACAAGATTGTTTATGAGGCGTTATCAGAATGATAATGGCTATGATAGTTTCGCGTTAAAAAAAATATCCAAAATTACGAAACTTAAAACTAAAAACATTAAACTTCCATTGTGTTTCAGCCTTTTACAGTTGCGGTTTACGGTGCATTATCATCTCGTTCTGCGGAATCAGTTTGCTCATCTGCTGTATCTGTGGATACTTCATTGTGTGTTGTCTAAGTTCGGGTAGGTCAGGTTTTTTGTAGGTCGTTCCTTTATCCGATGTTTCGCCATCTGATATATTGTTATACATTGATACATCGTCATCATTTTTATTCGAAATCTGTGTTGAAATCCTCTATGTAGTTTTCAAGTCTAAAAGTTTCTTTTGTGTTTATTTCTACTCTGAATAGGGCATCCATGGTCATATTTTGTAGATGACTTCATAGTCAAATTCTTCCAACTTGAGTTGCCATCTCACAAGTTTGAAGTTGGCATCTTTGAACGAAAATAGCCTCTGGAGTGTTCGGTAATCATAAATAATTTTGAAGGTTTTTCCGAACATGCATGGCCTGAAATATTTTGTGGCCTACACTATGGCATTTCTATTTCGATAGTCGAATAATTTTGCTCGGAGTCGTTGGGAGTGCGTAATGCAAATGCGGTTATAGTCATTTACAATCGGCACTAAGGACAGTATCCTATCGCGAAGTTACTCGCATTTGTCGTTAAATTGAATGACATGGTGAAATAGAAGTCCAAGGAATCCTTTCATTCCTTTCATCGTTCGTGGGATCGGAAATTGTGTGATTGCATTGATTTTGTCTGAGTTTGGTTTTATTTCTTCCAGGATAAATGCAACTTCTTAAAAAAAAATGATTTGTCCAGTTGTATTCTTGAGATCGTCTTTGGAATACTTTGGTGGGGCTGATCATGTGTTCCTAGAGTGATATCGATTGAATAGTTATGTCATCCAAATACACATACAGATATGACCCTGTAGTCCCGTCAAGACCTAATCCATAACCCGTTGGAACGTTGCTGAAGCATTCTTAAGTCCGAACGAGGTCCATGGGTACTTGCAGTGCCCATGTTCCACATTGAAAGCTGTCCTCTTCGGCCATTTCTATTTGGCCTGATGTTGTTTTGCCCAAGTATCGATGTTATCTGCTTCTGTACTTCGGCTTTTTGCACATGAGGATACTTGTACGAGTTTATATGTAGGTTGAAATTTTGTCTTTGGTTTATAATCGATATTTGACTTGAATGGTGAAGGGTAGAGGCGTATTAGGCTAATGAAATATTTTGAAATGGTCTTCGATTTTGGGCTGATTGAACTGTGTTCCTTGTTCATATACAAATGGGAGTTGGTTTTGGTTGCTTCGAGGGTCCTGAACTATTTTAATTACTTTAACCTATCCAGACAATTCGAAGTTTTCCAAAAAATTGTTGGTTCGTAAAAAAACGCTATATTGCTAGATTCAGTCTGGGTGTGACGTTGATTGGTCCTTGTGGAAACAGACTTTCGAAAGTTCTCTTCCTGAATGTATTGGATGGCTATAGACAAATATATTGGATGGCCGTAAATAAATCTGCAAGTCTCATTGTCCTAATTATTGTTGCACTAAGTGGTTTCTTAGTGCAACTGGTCTAACAGGCCTACTCACAGGCCACTGTTGTTTGAATCATCACATGACAATACTAAAACTGTTGGAGGACTCGAGATGTCGTCTCTATCTTGAAGATGATGAAACAGCACAGCACATACTTTGTGCTTGTCCCGCTGCGGACCGAATCAGGTTTTCAATGTTTGGCAGATTTTCACTCTCTCCCTCGGACCTGACAGATCATACATCAAAATTAACTAATCGGCTTCGTCAAGAAACTGCATTTATTTGGTGAAACGTAACCTAACCTAACCTAAGTGATTTCTTCAGTCCTTCTAAGAAGGTGGTCAGCGTCTGTTACTGGAAAAAATATGTCTTGCTTGCTTCCAAAATTGGAATGACGGTGAGAAGATTGATGTAGTTGGATATCGTGCTGAGAAGTTCCTTCCTTTTTTCGTCGTATTGGATGGCTAATTCATTCGGAAGCTACTCTATTTTGACTAAATAACGAGTGGGGGAGTTTGTCCGTTGATCACCAAAATTTTCGTATTTTCTATACTATTTCATGTTTCTCATCCGAATATGGAAATTACTTATTCGGTTCGCACGGTGAGTTTGCTGATTGTTCCTTACGAAGGAATGACAATCGAATTGCATCCCGTATTGGGGAGGGGGTTGCATAGTAGTAGCGATTAGGAAAGGATGATTGCCACTCTGATGAAATTATGGATGTCGTTTAGGTATATATCAAACTTTGGTGGAATACATAAATTGTTGACATCAAAAGATGCCTAACACTGCACTAATCTAGCTACTTTCCATTCAATGCTTTCGTTCTCTGGGGTGTCCAGTTATGGTTGGCTTCGATGCTGCACCCCCGAAATGAGGTGTTCTTCTTTGCAAGATCGCGAATAAACAATAGAAAGCAACGAGGATCTTTATACTAGACTCTTTCGTGATCATACCAACTGTGCCAGTAACATTTTTGAAAGGATTCATCTCACGTTGAAAATAACAAATTCATTTAATGGACTGGCAACATATCCAAAAGCTTCCAAAAGAACGGAAAAAGTATTAGTTGATTCTTCTATTTAGTATTGGATGGTTTTGGAAGAATTTCGTGATTGTTTCTTGATTTGATTATTTTGTGCTTCGTCTCTATATCGCAATATAGAAATTTTTACTATGACATTATTTGATCTTTCTTTAATTCTCATGGTAACTGTATACTTTTTATTATTATTTTTTTGTTTTTGCTTTCAATTAAAAATTGGTATTTGTTTTACAATTTTTCTTTTGTAAACTGAAACGACATGCTTTTATATTCTGTTATACATTCTTCGATTTCTGTGCAAGTTGGTTTCACATATGATGGTAAGTGAGTGAAATGTTGACTAATTTGGAGATCGTTCTCAAACAATATTTCTGGAAGTAACATCCTAGCAGAGATATTATGATAAAAACCAGAAACATATCAATTCTGAAGGGACGGAAGGGGATCAAATGGGTGCTGATTCGGGTACTCTGCTTTTGATACCAAAATTGGTATCAGATATGGAGTACTATTATTGATAGTTTTTTTTTTCTGGAGTCGATCCGGATGACGTCGGATGACATTGGTAAGAGTGATTTTATTATCGATTTCATCAAGATCAACACACTTCAATGCATAAATTCTTTGCAGAGGTCTAAGTAACTGGCCTTTTGCGATTGTCACTCGCACTACACGTACTCGTTGGTCGTTACCAGAAATCAGCCCAAGCGGCCAATTCATAAGTTTTTCGTTATCGTTACCAATTAGGACAATATCACGAACTGAAACGAGTTTAAGTGACATATTCTTCTTCTGCGCCATTTTCAGCTTAGCTGAATATTCATTACGGAATCTTCTGCGCAAATGTTCTCTTACTTTCTGTTTGTGACGTATCTTACGACAGAGAGATTATCTGTCGACTGTGTCTCAATTGAGCATGCCATATTTTGCGTGATTTCGTAAAAACATAAAGGGATCACTCGATTTATAAGTGACAGTACGGGTACTGAAGATTGAATCAAATTCGCATTTTAGAGTCAAAATTTCTCCGTAATATAGCAAAGCAAAAGTCCTTTCAAAATACTGATAAATCTCTCCCAAAATCCAGCCACCATGTAGCCATAGGAGGATTGAAATGCCATTCAGTCCTTTGCACTGAACTATATTCGGTTATCTTATCCAAATTCAGTTCATTGAACGCGTATTCGGTTCCAATAAAGTTTGTTCCGTTGTCACTATACAGAGGGTTAACATTCTTAAACCCGTTTTCGGATTACCTGTTTGAGTAAACTATCTTAAGTATTTGTTGCCATTTATCAATAAGGGAAGTATGAACTATGTTCCGAAGTATTTGCGAGTCGTTTCCTGTCATCAACCCTTTTTCATTACTGAGTACATTGTTCGACCACTTCTGTTGTTAAACAGAACTTCAAGGTGAGAGGTATCAGACTTGTTCACGACGCCATCCCTTTTCTTTGCAGATTCGCGCATGACACCTTTCCTTTCGTTTAAAAACCTGCGCACAACGTTTCTCCTTGCGGGGCAATGGCGCCTTGGCACCATTTACCTTTTTACAAAATATTGCCATTTTGTTATACTTATGTTGTGAGGGTTTTTTCTAGAGACGAGAATTGTTTCACTGGTGGTCTTCTACTTCGGATGACGACGACGGAGGGTGTAGAGTAAGTGAAGATCGTAGGGGCATCTAGAGATCTGGCAAGTCACGTTTTGTATTAGAGACCAACGGTATATTTCCTCTTCCACAAGTAAAGGTGGGATAATCAAAGATACTGCCACAATATTATTCCAGATACATTTAGAAGATTTCAATAGAGGATTGGAATGGCACGAGGTTTGATATTAGTAATATTGATACAGATTACTTAGACTTGCCTAGTGTTCTTAGACTTATAACGTTAAAATTTATATTTTTTTTCTTCGTGTCATGATGTCATATAAAGAGATAAAATTACTCATGAATTGTTAATTCGTGGGGAGAATTTGGGAAAGAGGCAGGTTTTGATTCGTGAGCATGAGGGTTATGTTAGCTCAGCTACTATGAGTTGTGATCCAACTAATGGAACAGTTCGTAGTTATGAATTGGAATGATTAGTAGGTAGAATTCGAGACATTCTTGAAAATTTAGGAAATAATTACAAACGTGATAGGACCCAACTCACATTTAGGGTCGACTGATTGGAATTAAGCCTCATACTACAGATATTGAAATTGAAAAATGTTAGTTACTGGCAGTTGTTGAGGAAATGCGACATGTTTTGGAAGAGGTGTATGCTAGGAATATCACCTCCCTACTTGATGATCCTGATATTTTCATACCTTATTCTTTGACAGCACACAGTGGGGCTGACCAGATCTCAGCAAATAAAGTTCGGTTAAAAACTAAGAAGGCAAGGCCATTCAGGCGTCTACAGGGTAGGGCACCGAGAACGAAACAGATCGAATATCTTCAAAACACATGTATTGTGAAGAAAATGCAAAAACACGTCGATTTTTAATCCAAGGGGGACATCTTCTTATCATAACCTCAACTGGCATACCTCTCCCCCCACCCCTTGGTCACTATCACCAAACAATTTGAATAGAGAAAGTAGTAAGTGTGACACATCATTAGATAATTTGATAAGGAATTTAGCCATGTCAATTTTTGCTACCTTACTTTCTATTTTGGCGCCCTCTTGCGGGAAAAACAGCTGATCCGTATTCCAAATTATGATATTTCATTTGCAAGCTAATTTGACATAAATTCGGTGACAATGCATTATGGAATTTTTCTAAGGAAAAAAACAAAATGGCGGACAAAATATAAAATTATTGTCCGATTTGATAAGTGGTGGTTATCAGGGTCGAAAGTTATAAATTTTTTGTCAATGCAAAAAAAACAAGATGGTGATTCCAAGATAGCGGACGAAATTTGTAATTATGGTCCGATTCGAATCAAATTTAGTATGTGGGGATTTTCAGAGTCAGAAATTATGATTTTTTTGTCGATACAAAAAACAAGATGGCGGGCGAAACGTACCATAATTACAAATTTCGTCCTCCATCTTGGAGCCACCATCCTGTTTTTTTACATTGACAAACAATTTATAATGTCCGACCCTAAAAACCACCATTTTTCAAGTTTGAATCAAATCTGACCATAATTTTAAATTTTGTCCGCCATTTTGGAGCCGCCATATTGTTTTTTTCCTTAGAAAATTTCCATAATGCATTGTCATCGAATTCATGTCAAATTAGCTTTCAAATGAAATATCATAATTTGGAATACGGATCAGTTGTTTTTCCCGCAAGAGGGCGCCAAAATAGAAAGTTAGGTAGCAAAAATTTGACATGGCTGAATTCTTTATGATCTCTCTCTGCGGGGATATACAGGGTTATGATAAAGTAATGCACAAAATTCATAAAACGTACAACGATCACTTTTGAAAAAAATGCAAAAACACGTCAAACTGTTCTTTTTATTCCGCATCTTTTGACATAAGTTACAAAAATAACACGTCAAAGTTGTCAAAGTTATGACGTCATCAACAAATTTTTTTTATGGGAAGCTAAGATTTTTATCACATTATGTGATAGAGCTTGTGTTTGTACACAAGGGAAAAATAGTTGCAGTAGGGCTCACATGAAAAAAAACGAGAAAATGAATAAAAAACGAAATAAACGTAACTTTCATAATAACTTTTCAATTAACTAAACAGTCCATTAAACCATTCTAAATTGTCTGGCCGGTTAATGTAGACCCGACTTTTCAAATGTCCCCACAGAAAAAAATCAAGGGGGGTTAAATCAGTTGACCTAGGTGGCCACTCCATTGGTCCACGTCTTCCAATCCACCGTCCTTCAAACTGGTTATCCAGAAACCTTCGAACAGTATGACCATAATGTGGTGGTGCGCCATCTTGTTGGAACCAAATACTGGGATCCAAGTTGTCCCCATTATTTGGATCCGGAAATGCCGCAAGTAGGTCCGGAAGCACTGCCATACGAAGATGTTCCAAATATCGTTCAGCTGTTAAATTCCCGCGAAAGTAATAAGAACCAATAAATCTTCCCCGGACGATTCCTACCCAAACATTAATGTTTTGGGGACGCTGGGTGTGTTTTGTCTGCATCCAGTGGGGATTTTCCCGAGCCCAGTAGCGAGAATTGTGTCGATTTACAGAACCACTTAGACAAAACGTTGCCTCAACGGAAAATACTACACTATTAAGAAAATTTGGATTTTCGTCACAATGCCGCATGAAGATTTCACAAAATTCCAAACGTCTGTCCGGATCATCTTCTGAGAGTTCGTGAACAAGATGAACTTTGTATGGGTGTAGTTTTTCTTTTTTTAACATCTTTACTAAAAACGACTGACTAACATTTTCTTGTAAGGCAATTTCTGTTGTAGTTGCGTGAGGGTGTTCTTCTACTGACAGCAAAATATCTAACTTCACATCGTCGCTTATTCCTGGTCGTCCAGATTTACCCTCACGCTTCCCGTTGCATCAAATTTTGCAACAATTCTGCTTACTGTGCTTCTAGCAATTGGAGGTCTTTCAAAATGTGTTGCGTTAAATAAAGCACATGCTTCTTCATGACTTCGAAGGCGATCGCCGTAACCTACCATCATTAGAATTTCTATCCTTTCTCTTTCGGTTAAACGAGCCATAATAATAAAACTGTGGTGACACTAATTGTACGACTGACACTGACAAACCGTTGTAAAAACACAAGCTCTATCACATAATGTAATAAAACTCTTAGCTTCCCATTAAAAAAATTTGTTGATGACGTCATAACTTTGACAACTTTGACGTGTTATTTTTGTAACTTATGTCAAAAGATGCGGAATAAAAAAACAGTTTGAGGTGTTTTTGCATTTTTTTCAAAAGTGATCGTGGTACGTTTTATGAATTTTGTGCATTACTTTATCATAACTCTGTATGAAGCCGCATATAGATTTGCGAGCTGAGCTGCTCATGAGCTGCTTGCGGAAGAAATGAATGCCCAAGCCTCCGTTCGAGCACTATGTGAGCTAACAGTGCTAGCGAACAAATTCTCAGCTCAAATTCAGAATATGAGTAAAGATGTCAGATGTTATTTTCAAGAAAATTCAAGAAATATAGTGCGATAAAATCAACGATTTCTTTCATTTACTGACGAAAACCTACCTTTGACAGTAGTGCAACTTTTCTTTTCCTTACTTCTTTTTCTCCGATACAAAGCAATAATTTTCGTTTCTCATTTTGCCACGGGCCTGCCCATTGCTGTACCAATCTCTCGCCAAACATCTTCTTTCACATTTTTTTTTCAAGTGATTCTCATTCTTCGGGTACGATAAAACCGAATATGACGGATACAATTCTATAAACGCGAGTACTCCTTCATCCGTCTAGGCCGCCATGATCACTAACCCGTACACACTTGCGAGCACGTCTTAAGTATTAAATACAGTTTCTTTTTGTTTTGTTTTTTTATACATTATACATTCATGAAACACTACGATTACTTATTCATAATAAATTAGGTTTATACACGGTGATCTTCAATACTCTCCCTTGAACCTAATTTTCTAACACCAAGGAGGGTAGCATGGAAAATCGAATTTTCGGTAGAGGTTTGGTAAGGATATCCGAAATCTGATTTTCTCCACTGACATGGACGACATCAAAAATTCCATCGGCGACTTTCTCTAGTATGAAATGATAACGAACGTCTATATGTTTTGACCTTCTGTAGAACTCAGGTTTTTTTATAAGCTTTATAACACTTGCGTTATCCATTTGTAGAATGGGAAGTGGCAATTATTGGCTTAGAACTTCGTCAAACAGTCGTGCCAGCCAAACAACTTCTTTAGCTGCTTCGTTACCGGATATGTATTCAGCTTCAGTTGTGGATAATGAAACTGACCGTTGGTTCTGACTTATCCAAGAAATAGCCCCATTTGCAAATTTACTCACAATTCCACTGGTAGATCTTCTGGAAAGACAATCTCCAGCATAATCGGCATTACTGAATACTTCTAGAGATATATCTGATTTTTCGTAAAATATTCCGTGGTCAATTGTACCAATCGGATATTTCATAATGCGGTTTACGGCTTTCCAATAATTTTTCATTGGTTTTCCATTGCTTGGGTCACAAAATTAACAGGAAAAGCAATGTCTGGTCTACTTCCCAATGCTAAATTAATGAGACTGCCTACTGCTGACCTGAAAGATATATTTTCTTCAAGTGGACCATCACTTTCTTCCTCAAAGACACTCTTCTTTTCCATAGGACTCGAAACTGCAACTGCTTCAGACATTCGAAACTCCTCTAGTATTCGTCTGGTATATGGAGCCTGATGAATGAATATATTTCCAATTGTGTCCCTTTGTATTTGAACACCGAGAAAATTGAAGCATTCACCATACGTTATTTGAAATTTGGCCTCGAGTTTCACTCTGAATTCTCTCATCGTTATTTCATCTTCCCCAGCAATTATACCATCATCAACAGAAACGACTACCAATAGCTTCTTTAAATGCTTTCTTGTGAAAAGACATGGTTGTTGTAAATCATTTTCAAACATAAAATCTGTGAGACACTGATTCCAACATCTTGGAGATTGTTTTAATCCATAAAGGCTTCTATTCAATCTACACACTCGACTCGAGCCATCACTATAACCTTCCCGTTGTTCCATACATATTTCTTTGCTCAAATATCCATTTAAAAAAACTGTTTTGACATCGAACTGCATAATATGTAGATTTTCGGTCACTGCGACAGCCAAGACCACCCTGATTGTATCGAAACGAGCGACAGGAGTGAAAGTTTCTCCAAAATCAATACCAGGTGTTTGAGAAAATTCTTTTGCAACCAACCTTGCCTTGTACCTGGAAATACTTCCATCCGGATTTTCTTTTAGTCTAAACACCCATCTATTCAGAATAACCTTTTTATTTATTGGCAAGGGTACACGCTTCCATGTACCATTCTCGATTAATGATTGCATTTCTTCATCCATAACTGTCTTCCAGTTATGTGCCTCACTTGATTCCATCGCTTCTTTGTACGAATTTGATTCAATATTTTCCGCAATCATAGCAAACTCTTTGTTGAAACAGTTAGTATCGATCCATCACAATTTTTTTTAATCACTTTCGTAAGCAGACTGGTCATATTAAACAGGTTCAATGTTTACCTGTTCAATATGTTCAGATTTTGATTCAGTATCTTGGCTTTTTTCTAGTCTATAGAAAGTGAGATGTTCTTCAATAGCACGCTCTTCCTTGAAAATAACATCTCTACTCCGAATAACATTTTCTTTTTAGGAACCCAAACTCTGTAACCATCTTTTTCATCGCAATAACCAACCAGATGTCCTTTAATACTTTTTCTGTCCCATTTTCGTCTCTTCTGTTTTGGAATATGGATAAAACATTCAGTTCCGAAAATTTTCAGTTGACTTATGAAAAGGATTTTTTTCTCCATAATTCGATCGGAACTCTCCCTGGAACTGGAGTTGGACCTGAGCGATTTAAAATATAAGCAGCAGTGTTAACTGTTTCGGCAAATAAATTTTCTGGAAAATTTCTAGAATGCAACAACGTTCTAGCAGCTTCCACTATGGTACGATTTTCCCGCTCAGCAGCATCATTCTGTTCAGGGGTATACGGCATGACAAAACGATGATGTAAACCAAATCTTTGAATGATATTTCTGACTGTCTGATTATCAAACTCTTTTCCGTTATCTGATATTAGTTGTCTTACCCTGTGGCCCAAAACTTTGGCTTGAGTTAAGAAAATTTCCAGTTTCTTGGCAACTTCTCTTTTCTCTTTCAGAAAATATATTGTTCTGAACTTCGAGAAATTGTCTTTGAAGACAACGTAGTATCTAGCACCGCCTAGAGAGTTCTTTGGCATTAGACCACAAACGTCAGCATGAATTACTTCACCTGGACTATGACCTCTGACGGAACGTTGTCCAAAACTTAATCGATGTTGTTTTCCGTATACGCAGGCTTCACAAAACTCAGTGTTCACGACAGACGTCACATTGATTCCTCGTTCTTTCAAAAAGTTCTGGACATAACGTTTATTTTGATGAGCTAAACGTTCATGCCATATTTGCCAACTATCTTCTTTTGCCAAATTCACTTCTTCGTCTATGGTTTCTGGTGATTTGACTCTCAAGAGCAAAAAGTACAGACCGTTTCTCCTCACTCCTCTTGCAACAGTTTTGGCATTTTTTATTATCAGACATTCATTACTGTCTAAATTTGATGTCATGCCTCTGTCCAAGGTGGTGGTGATTGAAAATAAATTTTTACCAGCTCATGGTAAATACCAAACATCCTTCAGGAAATTTTGGACCCATTTTCCATCTAGAAACATTTCAACGTCGATGTTTCCTTTTCCTATTGCACTCATGTACTGTTTATTGCCAACAAGATCATGTTGTGTTGAAAAACTTTCAAATGTAGAAAACCAATCTCTTCTACTAGTCATATGTTGGGTTGCTCCATAATCGACAATCCACATATTTTTTTCGGGCAGATGAGAAATGATATTTGAATATCCAATGAAAGCAGCCCCCGCTATAGAGGTTTCTTTGGACTTCCTATTTGGACAATTTTGTTTTAGATGCCCTTTAAGACCACAGCCATAACAGGTGAATATACGCATAGACTGGCTCTTTTGCTTGGTATCATTGAATTTTGAAGATTTCGATCTGGATTTGGAAAAAGAGGCTGTCTTTTTCAAAAATTCATACTGTTTGGCCACAAAAGCTGCCTTCTTTGAAATTTCATCCTGGTCTCAATTTCTTTCTTACAGTCTCAGCTCTACCATGCATAGTCTTTCTCGTAGCAATGTTTAGTTCTGCTGTTCTTTTGACTCTCAACCATTAGTGAACTCGAAATACTCATCAGGCAAAGTGTTGAGGATTCTATTGATGAAGAGAGATTCTGGTAGTTAAACTTTTTCTTCCCTCCACATTTCATCTTGCACCTCAACTCACAATTTTTCCAGCTTGGAAATATGTTTGGCAATACTATCATTGCAATCCTTTTCATGAATACCAAAAAAATGATTAAACAGACGATCTTGACGCTGCTCAGTACTTTGTTCATACACACTGTGTAATTTTTCCAACATGTTTTGTGCTGAACTACACATGTTGATCAATTTCCGAACTTGGTAACTCAGACTGGATACGAAGTTCTGTGCTGTATATTCCGATTTGTTCACCACTGCGTAACTTTTAGCGTATTCTGTCTTTTGTGCTTCCGTTACATCCTCTGGTTACTCCTTTGGGTAGGTAAGATGTTTTTCTACTGCCTGCATAACGCCATGACTTTGCAATAGAATTCTGATCTGGAATTTCCAGTCCACCCAGTTGGACTGCCCTTCAAGTTTATCCTCTGAAACCTCTGCAAATATCTGCGGAAGCTATTGGGAGAAAAATATACATCAGAAACTATAATGAAACCTAATGCTAATGACAAGGAATTGATATACACAGCTCGTCACAATTCAGTACACCTGAACATGAATGACATGGTCATACTCTGGCCAAATGAAAGTACAGGCAACTTGGTGGATGAGTTCTTAATTCCTTCTAAAAATAGTCGGCGCATCATAATCACTGAGCCATACTACTGCAACTACTCCAGAAGGAATAATATTACATACCAAAAGAATCTCGAGTTATTCAAGAGAGCATATCAGGCAAATCTCGGAGGATATCTACTGGATTGCAACAACTATTTAAGGAAAAATAATTACGTCAGTGGAAACAACCTGAATGAAACTGGCAAGTGGTTTTTGTGCAAGGCTATAAAAACGCGTATTTTGAATACACAGTTAAATACAACATCAGCACAAGTAAAGAATAAAACGTTGGATCATGAAAATTTGAGACCAAAATTGTACCAAATAGGAAAACAGCGAAGATCATTGGAAGATGAGACGAATAAGGAGACCATTCAATCTGTACAAACCAAAGACCATGAAATTATATCACAAAATCTGAAGACTACCCAAGAGGAATCGGCGAGTAAACCTTATTTTTTAAGAGCAAAAGATCGGTCAGTAATGAAAACATAATTTCAGTTTTTTCCCTCAACATTCAATCCATCCGTAATAAAACAAATGAACTATTCATCTTGTTAGAATCTAGCAACTTTCCAAAAATTTTATCGTTGACTGAACACTGGCTGAAACCAGAGGAGTTACTATGTATACCTGCTTATCATGTTGTTTCAAAGTACTGTAGGAGCACATTCTCACATGGTGGCACTGCCATCTTAATTCATGACACTTTGTCACATCTTGCATTTAGTACGGTTGATGGGTATTCTGATATTGTTGAAGAGAAACAATTTGAAATGTCAATAGTTTTTTCAAAAAAGGTCAATCTTTACGTTTTGTGTATTTATAGGGCACCTATATCTGATGTGAATGTATTTCTTAATAAGTTAGAGCAAACTCTTTCACGTATCCCATCACACTCAAATATTCTGTTTACTGGTGATCTCAATATAAACTTTAATGATAAACACTCAATCAACACCCAGAGGCTCTCTGATATCTTCAATTCATACAATTTAGTTATGCATGTCGAAACACCTACTAGAACATCCCAATTTTCATCAACTACAATTGATTATTTTTGTACAAACCTGGACCAAGACTGTATTTCCTGCTCAGTCTTACAATCAAATTTATCAGATCATGATCCCATATACAGCTATATATATTTAAATGAACAGACAAAAACCAAAAAACACCGCTATGGCCGCCTCTACAGTTCTGCAAACTATAATAAGTTTTCTCAGTTATGCGCTGAGACCAACTGGGATTCAATATATAGAAAAGAACCTTTTGAATCTTTCTATAAGTGTCTAGTTGAAAACTTTGAGAGTGCCTTTCCCAAGCAAAAAATTAACTTGAAAAAACTAAAACCTTGGATTACGAATGGAATTAGAATCTCCTCCAAAAACATAAGATCTCTTCATTATATAAGAAAATTTACAACAAACATTTTCTTTTACAATTATTACAACTTGTACAGAAAAACATATAGAAAAATAATCAGAGCCGCGAAGGATATGTATTACAACAACAGAATTGCAAAGGCAAAAAACAAAGTAAAAGAAAGCTGGACTATAGTAAATGAGCTCAGGGGTAAACCACGAATTTCGAAACCTATAGATACCCTCCTCGAACCTAATCTCGTCAATAAGTATTATAGTACAGTGGCTGAAAAACTTACTGAAAATATATTTCCGAAATATGATCCATTAGACTACCTGAGGGACATCCACGTTGATGGAAATCTAATACTCTATGCTACTAATGCATATGAATTGAAAGAAGTTATTTTTTCTATAAAAAATAAGAACGCGGCTGGTTCAGATGATATCTCTATAAAGATATTTGAAAACCTTCCAGAAAGGGCGCTCGACGCTCTTGCACAAGTCATATATACCTCATTTGAAACTGGAAATTTTCCGACATTCCTGAAAACATCTATTATAATTCCTCTTCATAAAGGAGGTGACAGGGAAGATCCCTCCAACTTCAGACCGATATCTTTAATTCCCACACTTGCAAAAATAATAGAAAAACTAGTAAAGAAAAGAATTATGGAATTTTTGACGAGTAACAAACTACTGAGTGCAGAGCAGTTTGGTTTTCAGAATTCAAAAAGCACAAATGATGCCATGCATAGATTAATGTCAATGATTTATAGAAGCATAAATGGTAAAGAAGCTGTCGCGGCGGTGCTGTGTGATCTTGCAAAAGCATTTGATTGTGTAGATCATGACATTTTGCTGCAGAAGCTTAATCGATATGGCTTTGGTGGAGTCACTCTGAACTGGTTTAGATCATATCTCTCAGACAGAAAGCAGTGTGTAAAATTATTCACTACTTCAGATACAATTGGCATAAGGTGTGGAGTGCCCCAGGGCTCTGTACTGGGTCCTATACTCTTTCTTTTATTTATAAATGACCTTACAATTCTACCAATTTCGGGAAATTTAACATTATTTGCAGATGATACAACCATATTATGGCACCATAAAGATAAGGATAGACTCCACGAAATAATGTGTAGTGACATGGTCTTAATCAAAGACTGGTGTGATTCTAATTTACTGTCACTGAATACTAAAAAGACAAGTGCCATTTCCTTCAAAACTGTAATACCGAATGTGAATATAGGTAGCCAAATATTAGAAAACAGGGATACAGCAAAATTTTTGGGAATTTACTTGGACACAAATCTGAAATTTGAAGAGCAAATAAGAAACTTAAATAAAAAATTGGCATCTGGTTGTTATGTTTTGAGGGTGGTGTCTAATGAAATGGGATTTGCTGCTGCAAAATCAGTTTATTACGCACTTGTGGAGTCCCATTTGCGTTATGGTATATCTTTTTGGGGAGTCTGTAACAACCAATTGTTTCAGTCAGTGTTTATACTACAGAAGCGAGCAATTAGATACCTTTGTAAATTAAAATTTAGGGACTCCTGTAAACCTATGTTTATTGAACATGGGATCCTGACCCTAGTTTCAATTTTTATATTAGAAACAGTTTCATTAATCCACAAAAATAGATTAGATTACGGAGTAAATGATGTCACCTATTATACTCGTCAAAACGAAAATAGTTTAAAGATCCCCATTCCCGTAACAAATCTAATAAAAGATTCTCTGATCTATAATGGGGTGAAAATGTATAATAAATTACCTTGGGAAATTAAGGAAAAAAGGTACAATATTTTTAGAAATATGACAAAAAAACTTCTTAGTGATAAGGCATATTATAATTTATCGGAGTTTTATGACGATACATTTTAATGTTTACATTTATAATTGTGAAACAATGAACTTTATATTTGACATATTTCATGCTTGCTATTATTTTGCTATGTTTTAAATTGTAAGAGTTTGTATATACATGTTTTTTTTTATATTTTTACCTGTGTTTGTCGACAAGAATTTATTCTTATGTACAATAAACATATATTCATCATCATCATCATCATCATCGATTACTATCTTCGAAAACTCCATTTCACCAGAACAAAATATCATCAACAATACAAATCGACTATTTCAAGCAGCAATACTATAAACTCCTGAATTACGTAACTGGCGTTAAATTGGGCCCATAACCTTTTGAATTAGATTCGTATTTTAGAAATGTAAATGAGAATATGAAACTTTATTTCTGTATCAAATACAGTTGACATCAGATAAAAAACTTTTGTTTTTTTATACATAACATGTAACATTCATGAAACACTACGATCACTTATTCATAATGAATTAGGTTTATACACGGTGATCTTCAATACTTTTGAAACAGAACACATGTCAAGCCATTGCTTTGTGCTTTCCGAAAAAACCGACTTCAGGCGGCTCACAGTAAAAAGCTCAAGATCGGCTCGAAGTACGCTCAGAACGCCGTCCACACTGGCGACAATTCTCATAGAGGCTCATGAGCCGCTCGACTCGCAAGTATGTTTAAGGAAACCCAAATAGATTAACGGGCATAGTTTGCAAATATTCAATACAGAGTTGGCTTAGCGGTACTGACATAATTCACTATACACGGTTGGTTGACCTAAATTAGAAAAGTCATATTTCAGAAGTCTAAATTAGTCTATTGCAGTTGAATTCCTTCTTGTTACATTTCAAAACACATTTTTTGGAGGTAACCAACTAGTTTACTTGTTTTATTTTTACCCACGAATATTTAAGTTTTGCTAATGATTAGTGATTCTCTTTCTCTGTATGATAAGTAAGTATTTTGGTAAGCAAATACTATGCCATGAAAATGAACATTTTGAAATTTCAATTATCAGATTGACTATTATTGCAATAAATAAAAAAAAATATCAGGAATACTACTCAGAAAGCAGCAGAGAGTTTGTTGCTATCAGAATATGAATATGAAATATGAGAAAAATAAATGAAAACTGACAACAATGACAATTGAAGAATACGGTAGCGAGGCGGTTAGATGCCGGCCTTCTAAACTTCCGCTCGCATTTGGCCAGTTTCCAATCCTGGAAAACGAGAAAAATGTTCTCAATTTCATAGAAGTCGATAGGCAATGTAAATTGTCTAGGTGCTTGGATTTCGCGCCGACCACCCGGGGTGGTGCTGTAGGTTTTCCGGGTTTTCCTACAGCTGAAAAGTGGAAACGCCACCAAAGATCAGTAAGTCGCCTCGGAGCGCCACGGCAAATAATAATAATAGCCGTCATCTACCCGCACAGGCTATGCCTTTGGGTACACCCTATGAGTGTTTATGAGGGAGTATTATTATTATTACTAGGTACCAGGACCTTATTGAAGAGTATAATGGATCAAGCCCCCATTGTTAGGAAAATTTTAGCATATCTCATATCGTTGGCGCTATAAATAAATTCTAACGAAGTGAAATAAAAGTACAAACGATCGGCTGAAAGTTATAAATCAACATATATTCATTCATACTTCTGATACTACATGAATTCCATCATGTAAAGTAGTTGTGATAATAAAAATGATCAGTAGAAAATAATTTATGTAACTTTCTATTCACCCTATATGTCCAACCAGAATTAAAACATGAAAAATTTGATTCAGATTTCTATAAAGGTTTTCAATGTATACGAGTACCTAATGAAAGACTCATAAAATGAAAGATCTATTGTTATCATGGTAAAACAATACTGAAATCATAAGTGCATAGCTTGTAGATTATAATATAAAAAGATTTGTTCGTTATTTGATACTTTAGAATATGAACAAAATAACGTCATTGGGAGCTCTATTTAATTCTTTCAATAATATAATGTGGTGGCAAAGAATATAAAGAAACAACGTCATTAGGAGCTCTAACTCTTTAATCGTTTCAATATTACAATGGTATGTCAAAAAAAATAACCGAAATTTCATACTTTAGTAAATCAGTGCCTCCTTCGATAAAAAAAGATAGGTGGTATGCCTCCAAACCCCCCGAATCCTCCTCTGAATCCGCCAAATCCACCTCGAAATCCGCCGTGACCTCCTCCAAGGCCTCCACGACCTCCTCCAAATCCTCCGTGGCCTCCTCCGAATCCTCCGTGGCCTCCTCCGAATCCTCCGTGGCCACCACCTCCATGGCCTCCACCTCCGTGGCCTCCACCTCCATGGCCTCCACCTCCTCCGCGACCTGGTTCAGGCTTAGCCTGGTAGACGATCATAATTATGAGTAGAATTGAAAGTATCTGAGAGCAAAAAAATAGATATCACAATTTATCTCAAATTTCAGGTGGACAGATAAATTAAAAAATTATTTTTTTCCGCCTGTTTTGCAGAAGCTATAACGTCATCGACCTTTCTTTTTCGTACCCCCTTTTTACAGATTGGAATATATTATGAAATTCTGATTTCGACAATATGCACGTGTACCTATACCGTTTGGACTGAAGGTTTTTTTGTTTTTCAATTTCATGACAATTATTTTTTGTTTCTTGGCAGTATGCAATTAAGCCTATCCGAAAACTTCCTGAAAACATATTGGATGACTTCCACACTATTTAAACTACTTTACTCACGAATTTGATTTCTCCCAAATTGTTGTGGTCTGTTGCTGCAGACTTTTTATTTGAGGTAGCCCCATTAGTAAGATTATGACACTGAAGCCGGACTTCACCTCTTTTCCTCCACCTCTCACCGTTTTCTTGTCGTTCTCCGAAACAGTGAACTGAGTCACCATCGCAGTTCGCAGAACCAAGGATTCCCATTGCTTCTCAGTGCGTCGATATTGACGAGACTGGAAGAACTATCTAGACTGGTCTAGCCGATGATCTTCGAGGAGATATAAGGAAACCCGTGTACAGCTAAACGGAGGAGTTTTGTGGGAGACAATACAGAGTTGCCTTAACGGTACACAATATTGACAAATATGTGGTTGAAATAAATGATAGGTTATATTTTTCAATTATAAATGAATTGGTAAAACAAAGTTGAATGTATTTTTTTTATTATTACAACTAGCGTTAGAGGTGAGGTTTGTAAAATAGACTAGTGATTAAACAAATAAGTGTTTGCGAACTGGACAGTTCTGTACGAAAGTGTTGAACGGACATGCTGAAAAAAAAAATTATAATTGCCACCTCAAACTGGACATTATACATAATTGTCAGTTCAAAGTGACAATTATACATAATTGTCAGTTCAAACTGGCAATTATACATAATTGCCAGTTCAAAGTGGCAATTATACATAACTTCTCTAATGCTCCATTCCACAAACTCAATACTTTTTCATCACTGTATCCATCTGTGCCAATATGTTTGTTGTAGTATGTCTTACAATCAGCCCAAATTATTGATAAAGCATTAAAGTCTGTGTGATAAGGTGGTAATCTTAATACTTCATGCCCATATTCTCGTACCAGTTCATCTATAATATAATGAATGTTCTCCTTTCGGTTCACCTTAGTCAATTACAATAACTATATGGTTTTGTTAATTTCTCATCATAATCAATATTATTTTCCTGTAGGCAACTAACAATTTCCGATTTTCTTCCAAACTGGGAATCAACTGTGAAATGATCCACTTGGTGAACATTGTACTATTCATTTCTCCATGATAATCTAGTCAAAGATTTCAAACAGAACAATAAACTGGTTTCTGGAACAAACCCTTTCGTAAAACCAGCATGCACAACAATAAATCGTTTACCATCATATCCTTCGGGTTTGCGTACACTTTTGATATTATTATCCTGCCAAGACTTTGTTTTATTTCCTCTAGAATAAATCCATGTTCCATCTAAAAATACAAATTCAAGTAAATATAGGTACATTTCAAAATTCATGCGATAAGTTGATGGAATGGGAACAGATGAAAGTGGTAAAAAAGGTCCACTATTCGCTCTTTCCCTTTCAACAAAAATTATTGTGCTTGCGAATTAGTTCCAGGCATAATCTAAAAAAGAGTTTAACGATATTGTGAATGTTCTGGACTTGTATTTATAGATTTGGGTAATGTTATTTTTTCTCTATAAGGTTTTCACACTATGAATAACTGTTGTGTGAATATCCCAACAGTATGGGATTATAGTCACAAATGTCAATTGTGAGGTTAGAAATTTTAAGAGTATTTATGAATAAAACACATTGTATTGTACTTACTTTGGAAGTAATGATTCCAAGAGACGTTTAGATTTGAAAAAAACAGTTTTTATAATATATTCGACTGCAAAACAAAGTAAAACTGACGACAAACAAACCCCAATGCCAGAAAACAATGACGCAATTGATGGTACTACGCTAGTCGATACAATTTTTGGCAAGTTTAGTTGAAATGTAAAACACTGTCGGTTTTATGGCTATCTCTTTTCACTGTTTTAAGTTTTAATCGATCATCACAATACCATAATTCTTAGCTTAGAATACAAATGTTAACGAATTTTGATTTGCTCATAGCGGTTGTTGGAAAGAGATGTTCGATAGAGGGTGTGTGATTTCTTCGATCATAAATTGATGACGCATGGGTAAAGATAAAATAATCGAACTGTAGGTAATTTTTCATATTTTTCAAATCACTACTCAACGTCCAAGTCGAATTTTAAATTAAATTACGAATACAAGTTGAAGGACATTGTATACGGGAAGATCCTATACATAATATGTCATAAAATAATGCAAATCACATAGTAGAGTAACACATATAGCATATATTCAATGTAATAAAGAGATAATTTCTGATCTAATAGTATTGTATAAATCAATCGCTACCATAGAGTCTGATGATGAAGTATGTTGAATAATTTTCATAAAGCACAATTGAATAAGGGATTTGTCTAGTTGAGATCCTGAGAAAAAACCATCATCTTTCAATGTACCAAAAATATTTAACCAAAATCGAGCGTGATGTTTTCACATAATAGCCCACCAAGTCTCAATTCTTTGATTTTCCTGGCTAGTACCTTATAAAAATGCTGGTATTCTATATTGCGCATATCAAAAAATACTTTGGTTCCTCAAAAACATTGTATTTCCTCGACAATGACATTCTTTGTGCCCATATCAGCTCTCAGGCTACGTGGGCAGCCACCCAAGGCTCTTACAGAATCCAAATAGTAATTTGCAATAATTCTTGGATTGTTCGTGTTGTTTACCGCTTTCCACCATATAATACGTCTCGAAAATCCATAAATACACCCACTGATGCATATTCCAAAAGATTTGAGTTTATCATAACAATCCATGTGTCATAAGTGATTTGGGCCTTGTTCTCATATTGTCTTCTGCGAAGTCTGCCTCTCGAACGTTTTTCAACCCCTTCAGGATCAAGTATGTGGAGTAAAAGCCTGATGTATTCTTGCGTGATCGTAAAATTATTTTGCAAGCATTGCAGATGCATCCATTGTATCCATGTTATTGCCATAATTCTTCAAATTTTCATCTAGAAACTTTACAACAGTCATTATATCGGTGAAGTTTTTTCTTCTGAATAAATTAAGATTTCTGAGTTTCCTTCTCAAATGTCTCTAACTAATGATAAAATTGTAATTCAGTGCTAGACAGGAAACTATTTCTACCTATTGAAGACCAAGTGTGAAATAGAATTTTATGAGTTCATTCATATTTCTAAACAATTAACACTAAACACCATCAACTTCAACACTCAACTTCACTGCAAAAGTGCAAATCGTCGAACTGGCCACTCACAGGAAGTATATCTGTATAATTGCCAGTTTGAACTGACAATTATGTGTAATTGCCAGTTTGATCTAGCAATTATGTATAATTGCCACTTTTAACTAGCAATTATGTACAATTGCCACTTTTAACTAGCAATTATGTACAATTGCCAGTTTGAACTAACAATTATGTATAATTGCCACTTTGGAGTGGCAATTATGTATAAATGCCCGTTTGAACTATCAATTATGTATAATTGCCAGTTTGAAGTGGCAATTATAATATTTTTTACAGCATGTCTGTTCAGCGCTTTCGTAGTTTTGAGTACTACGGGAAAAATAAACTGATGAACTGTTTTTGTAAAATAGACTGATGTCTTGGTCAAAGTCACTAAAAGTTCACCTGGTATATTTGAAGGTCGTGAAATCGAAGTAAGAGTTGAAGGAGAGGGAATTAGGTCTCCAGGGAAGACTCTCGGAAACATTTATTCAATTTCATTCACAGTTTCTGGTTCCGATTTGATTCAGATAATGAATAAACTCGACGAAACTAACAAATGTATAGGGCTTCTAGGAATCCTACTCGGGTTGATAAGATCACTAACCAGAGTAACCAAAGCGCATTTGGAAACTTCAGTGTTCCTCACTCGATCACTAACCCAGGTTCATAAATCGTAACCCATCGCAAATGCAGGCACGTATCTGACCCGTTCGTAAACTATAGAATTCGGGTTGGTAATCTGTGTGATCCGTCACGTGATCTCTTTGAATCGGATTAGTAACCCAAAGTAAGTTTCCGAAAAGTCGTCTTGAAAGATAAACACAACAAAATTCGATGAGCATGAAAGAAGAACTTATACAAAAGTGGAAGAGTTTGAAAGATAAACATCTACAAAATTCGAATACTTTGAAAAAAGTACTTCAAGAGAAACTTCAATAAAATTCGAATAGATTGGAAGACAAATTACAAGAAATAAGTAGGAGGAATATGAAACTTCTAGAAAATTCGGAGAGATTGAGAGAAGAGTTTCTAAAAATGCAAATGGATTCAACAAGGAAACGGATAAAATGAAGTAAACAATAGTGAGTTGAAAAAACGAATGGATACTGGGCAGACCACAGAAAATGAAAATTCAATGCTGGACCTGAGGTTGAACTTAGAGGAAGTTCGAAAGGGGATAAAAGATGTCAGGGTTAGTTCTGAACCAGGGAAGCTTTCCATGAAGCCTAATCGGTTCGACGGAATAACTACATGGGCAAATTAAGGGCAAACGGATTGAATGCAAAGGAAAAAAGAAGTAGCACTAGCACTGGCAGTGGGCGGAGAAGAAACAAATATTTTACATACCCTCACCGCCCAAGCACAGAAGAACAGTTGCTAAAACATCTAGAACTACGGTATGGCCAGCCCACCTAGAACACGTATACCATTCACAGCTGATAAACCGCTGCTGCCAGAACTCTTGGTTCGTCTTGCATATCCATGTAATGGAGCTACTAGCGGTTCAGGTATTCTTGAATGGATTTTGCGACAAAGAAATCGAGCAAGCATTGACATAAGCTCATTCAACATATCTCGTAGATGCACTGGCACGTGCTTTGGAATTCGAAGCCCCTTAAAAATCCTGTAAGAGACAAAGTAAAGTTTAAATATGCTTGTGAAAGATCACAGGAGCCTACTATTATCGAAGTTGTCATAAGAAAAATAGTAAAGGAAGTGTCGCCTGGGAAAAGAGAAAATACAGATGAGAAGCTGGAATTGTAAAACCAGGACATGTGTATAGAAATTTTCCTTCATTCAAAGGATTGAAACCAACTCAGGAAAACTAAAGAAGGTCGATGAGGAGGGGCTATCGTCATATCTGGATGAACAAAAATCACTCAATTCTTCATTTTATCTATACTTACTTTCTTAAACATGATACAGTTTCCCCAAATTTACTGAAGATATCAAGTATAAAGTTGGCAGATCCCAATAACTTTCCGAACTTCGTACTGTTGATGGATATAGTAGGTTGTTAATTCAGAAAATCAGTTCGTACGATGAAGCACCTACCCTCGGTGAAACCACTTATATATTCAAAAACCTATTTATTATTTTGCAAATCGATCACTCGCTTGGTAGGAAATAAATATCACTGAAAATTAGCACTCAGTAAAGATGAGCTGTACATGAGTAAATGAAAAATAAACAATATTTATGTAAAAGTTTCGCGAATGGGTGTTAATATAAAAAAACAAGCTAGTAATGATTCATACTACGTTGCTGGGTTCTTGAATAAGTGGCACATACATAAATGAAGATAGAGATAGTTTCAACGGATGATTGGTTGAATTCGAACCGAAAAAAAATGTTTAACACAGTGGCCCTAAACCATCCATCCAAATAATCAAGGAATTTTAAATAATATGGCCACATTTCTTTGGTTAAAAGCAAAGCGACTCAGTGTTCGCGAAAAAAAAATAACAATAATTTCTATGATAGTCAAACTCTACATGAAAATTCTGTACTTACTCACTGAAAAATGGTTTGCATTAATAACCCATCAAGAATATGGTCACAAGAATTGTTGAAAATATCGAACATATTCACTCCAACAAGAGCTTTAGGTAGTGTTATATTTTACTTGTTCATCACTTTGTATTTTCATTTTTGAAGATGATGACATATCTCTGATATTAGTGATATAAAAAAATATATGATGATGTCAGAAAAATAAACAGTTTTTTGAACTTCTTTGAGCTTGGACTTGGATATGAGTAAATATAACCAATTAAAGGTGAAAAAGTGGTCATTGTAGCGAACCTGGGGGAGAGACAGCTGGACATGCTGCAGAGTCTTCGGTAAGACATGGGGTCTGAAACCAAAAATGATTTATTGGTCATAACAACCGATCATCAAACCTATGGTCACCTACGCCTCACTGGTATGGTGGTTAAAAATGCAACAAATTTCAGCACAAGTCAAGCTACAGGAAGTGCAGCGGCTAGTTCTAGACAAAAAACTTAGAAGCAGGAAATCTAATCGGACATCTAAAGATTTTAGAACACATCTCCCTTGAAGACATGTCTAAACCGACAGAGTTCATGCCAATCAGGTACGACTTCGAACTGAATTTTGAAGTGGTCTAAAACATTCACCAGATTTAAACAAAGAACGGTCCTCAATTGGCAATAGATGCCTCAGTGTGGTACACAACAGATGGATCCAAGATGGCCGAAAGGGTTTGATTGGGCGTTGCAGGGTCAAATTTCAGGCTCTCAAAACCCCAATCATCTTTCAAGCAGAAGAACGTGCATAGAGATCTGTGTCCAAGAATACCTTGGAAGGGGTGCCCGAAAGGCAGAAATCTATACTATCAGATAGCCAAGCAACACTAAAAGTTCTGAATCCACACACTTGTGAGTCTAAGTTGACTTAAGACTGTAAACAAACTCTGAGACAACTGGCAGAAAACAATCAGGTAACCCTGATGTAGGTGCCAAGTCACAGAGGCATCAAAGGCAAGGAGGAAGCAGACTGCATTGCCAAAGAAGGGGCAAACACACCATTAACTGGATTTCACAAAGCACACTTGAAAGAAGAGTTCGACGTTGGGAATTTGATGAGATGAAATCCCACTGGAATGAAGTGCCAGAACAAAGACAAGCGAAAAGGCTAGTGAGGCCTAAGAGCGGCTTTACATTATGCAATTTTCATGCAATTTTTGTGCAATGCAAGACTAAATTTTACATTGCGCTTGTGCCCATGCAAGTTTCGTGCAAGCCCAAAAAATTTCGACTGGTTGAAATTTTCGCGCAATTCGTGAGCAATTCTAGTGAGTTTTCTGGTGAGAAATTCAATGCCAATAGCACACTAAAGTACCTGTAGATATTGTTTTTCGAATGATCTCCTAACCTTCAACACCAACTTAAAAAAGAAATAGAAAATTTGTCACAAGCGTTAGTGATAGGTGGAATGTCATTTTTCGAATTTCAGTTAAGTACAAACCAACAAAATATCAAAATATTTTATTGAGGTTAGATTTTCTCGAAATATATTATGTTGGTATAAACTGCTGGCAATACAACAATAATTGCATAAATGTAAGACACAATTTCTACATTGCCTTGCAATACCTGTCTTGCATTGCAAATGCATTGCATAAATGTAAAGCCGCTCTAACCAGCTCCTAGAGTTGGAGAAAAAAGACTTGAAATTGGTAAAGGGACTACTCACTGGGAACTGCCCTCTAGAGTATCACCTTAAGAAGATGGGAAAATCAGAGAATGATGAGTAATTGCTGCTACTATGAGAACTTCGCGGTAACTGCAGAACATCTCCTTTGCGAATGCCCAGCGCTCTTTTGTAAGAGGCTCAAATTCCTGGAAGGGGCATTCGTATCGCCCTTCGTTATCAGGAACTTAGCTCCTAAGAAACTGATATACTTCGCACGAAGTCTTAGAATCCCGGGTCTTGAATAGATAAGGGGTCAAGCACAACTTGCTTGGATTAAGTGATTTTCCCCTTCTTATTTCATGTCTGATCCACAAAAAAGCGAACAAAGCAAGCATTGATTCAGTTTTCTATTACATTTTTTCAATTTATTTCTAAAATTGTTATTAATTGAAAGGGGAGTTATTTAGTCATATTTGAATATTCGGCGGTGCAAATTCCAAGTGACAAACTTAACCCGATAATGAAAATTACACTGAAAAGTAGGTTACCTATGTATGTTTGTAGTTATAAGGTACCTAAATGTTTTGTGAAATACGGTGTTTTTGGTGCTTGAAATTGTGAAATTAGGTAGATTAGAGCCTGAAAAAAGTGTCTACAAAAAAGGATGCATTTCGTGTTATTTTCAATCGAAAAATTAGGCTTCATCAATTTTAACCATTCAGAAGGGCATCACTAAAAAAGTAATTGAAACCCCTTCGAATTTTCTTCGGATTCTTGTTCAGAAGACAAAGCTACGTAAGTTAAACCCCTTTTTTTTTCAAGATTGAGCCCGATAAACTCAGCTCTACCTCAGCATACAGTCTAAAGAAAATAATGGTTTAATAAACTAAAATATCGATGATTTTCTAATCACTACAAACAGTGCAAAATAGTTATGTGAAGTGGGACAAAAACCAATTTAGGTCAGATTCCAATTTCAATGAGAAGGTGGAACTCTTCAAGAACGGAATACCTTTTTTACTTTTCCTTCCCTGGTAATTTTGAGCAAAGTTTTGACAAATCTAATGTTTGGTACCGCCGGAACTTGCAGTGGCGGGTGAACCCGACCGAGAAATTTGATATCGACGTTCGATTATGGAGAAAACGGTCACAATTTGTGAGATATTACCAAGAATCATCCTTGTTAGAAATTAATTATCTTCCACCCTGTTGTAACTGTTTTTTGGTCAAATATATATGTTTCAAGATGACAAAAATAATTGTTGTGTTCCATATCTGAATATTTTGCTTCTAACTACTAGCATGCCAAATTTGGTGTGATCCCCGTCTCAAAACTTGATTGAACTGGATTACAAATCTAGAAAAGTACCATACCGTACCTAATGAAGTGATATGTTGATCTTTATTGAGTTAGGTGATATTTCATCATTCTTAAGTATTCATTTTCAAAGTCCTCGCATAGCTTTATCAATTTTGTAATCACCAGCATGTTCATGAATCAGGGGAGGAGACAGGACACAGGTCAGGTGGGCGCAAATTGTATGGATCACAAAGTATAAATAAAAACAAATAATTTCCTTAAGGAGGACACTATGAGGCTTTTGAATGGTATCTCTGTTTCGTGGAATAAGATTACTCTATTATCGTCTGACCTATCATAGCACTCATAAGAGAAAAAACCTTGAAACATGCCTACGAACGACAGCCTTCAGAAGTCGAAACTTGTGCGAGTCAAGGGTTAACGAGGTCTTACCTTTTAACGTGCGATTCCTAGCACTTTTTCAGAAAAATAAATTGAAATCGCTTGTCTTTGAACCCACGACCGGCAAACCAGAATGATTGAAAAGCATCAATTCTAACCACTCGGCTACCTGACCAGTATTTGCAATCATTGATTGGTTTTCCAGTGGGTGGAGTTCTATTCTGAAAAGGGCATCTGCAACAGAATTGGTTTTCCCTTTCTTGTATACAATATTGTAATTGTACTCTTCCAGCTTTAAGCGTCGTCTAACCAATCTTGAGCTGGGGTCTTTGAGGTTGAAAAGCCATTGCAAGGGTTTATGATCTGTCACCATCCTAAACTGATTTCCAAGTAAAAGAGGCCTGAAATAGTATATGGAATTTATCATCGATAACAGTTCCTTGTCTATTGTGAAATAATTTTGTTCGGATGTGTTCAGTTTCTTCGACTCGTACGCGACAGATTTATCTTTTTCTTTGACACCCTGCTATGAAACGGCTCCAATGGCCACATTGGATGCGTCAGTATGAATGGTTTCTCAAAGTCGGGATACTGGAGTAGGGGTTCATTTGTGAGTAGGTACTTGTTTACATTTCTCGAAAGTTTTCAAAAATTCTAAGGTACGAGTAATTTTTTGGTCTTTTTTCAGATACCGCGAGTTACGTACCGGTCACTGTCCGCTCCGTACATTCAACCATCCAGGAATCACCGACTCAGCAGAATCATATACCTTGTATTTTATTAATTTGTCAACGTAATAGTTTTTACCTTGAGAATGAAAATGAGAATTTATTCAGTCTTGATGTAATTGCTGAACTATAAAATTGTCTGATAAATTATTTTTCGTGTGTTTTAAAACATTATTCGTTATTTGAAATACATATTTGGCGCAGTCATTGTAGGATCTCGGGCATCTATCGCTTAGATATCCTTGAGTTTCAACTCTTCATCGAGAAGAACCGGCAGAAAAAGTTCGGAAACGAGAAAAATTTAGTTAAAAAACTGTGAATGTACCATTATTGGATTAGCCGCAGTTGGAAGGCAGATTGCAGAGTATCAACTCCAGGAATCAGCACCACCAGATGATGAAAAGGATTTTTTGTGAGTTACCATTTTTTTCCTTTTTCATTTTCATATGTCAGCCTCCTCAATTTCTCCACATTCCTTGAGTGATATTGGCGCAAAAATTGAGATAGATTTAATTGAATCATTAGAAGCTCTCAGCTCAAATAGTAATAAAACAAAAGAATTAGAAAAAATAGTAGAATCAATAATGGCAACTCCAGCATCTCAAGTATTTGATCTGAAACTTTTACAAATTGTACCGGAATTTGATGGTAACCCATGCAGAATATTTACATTTGTTTCAACATCAACTGTTTTATTGAATACATATTGGGGGACCCGGCAAATGTAAATTGTGCACAGAATAAACTCATACTAAACGGAATATTTTCCAAGTTGATTGGACCAGCTGAGGAAGTATTTTCGCTTAGTGGTAGTAACGATTTCAATACCATAAAAAATTTATTGATTGATCATTTTGGTGATCAAAGAAATGAAATCAGTTTATTATCCGATCTTGGCTCTTTGAGACAAGGTTCAAATGAAAATTCGTTGAATTTTTTTTCAAGGGTGGTTTCTACTCTCAATTTACTTCACAATTTCGTTACTTTACATGAAGTTAATAATCAAATTAAAGAAAGCAAAAAATCACTTTATGATTCTCATGCATTTGTTGGTTTAAGAGAACCTCAAAGTTCTATGATAAGGTCAATGAAACCCAATAATTTGGCTGAAGCGCAAAAATACATTATTGAAGATAACAATATTAGATACCTACAAAAATCTCAGTTGAATAATTTTTAAAAAGTTCCAAACTTTATAAGACCCCAGATTGAACATTTTAGACAACAACACACCCAAAACAACCACTTTAGTAGACCTCAATTTCAACAGAATAATCGACAATTCCAGAGTCACCAAAATTTCTCAAGTCAACCTCAATTTCCTAGAGAACCAATTCATATTCAACCACGCCAAAGTACTACACCACAAAGATATTTCAGTAGCAACGAAGTATTTGGTGCACCGCGAAACGTGTGGAAACCTCAAAATGGGCCATCCACTTCGAAACCTACCCCTATGAGTATTGTTACTAGAACACAAAATCTTCAAAATAATGCCAGCAGACCCTCTTATCAACAACAACCCCTAAACTATTTCCAATCTAACCCACAGAGACGTATCTTCGTCTCCGAAGAACTTTATAATATAGAATATGACCAAAATTACGAAACATTTGACGAACCTTACCCAGAAGAAACAGAACAATTTGATTACCATAGGAGACAGGACAAAATTTTCACGAGATGAAGGCCTACCAAGAAGAAACATAATTGAACTGAATTCTATTTACGACAAAAATGAACTCCCATACATACAAATTGAAAATCCACCCATCAAACTTTTGATAGACACAGGAGTAACCAAATCTTTTCTAAACCCCGAAATCGCAAAAAAAATTTACCCCAAAAGTATTTTTAAAGAACCTTTCACAGTCACATCAATTTTTCAACAATCACAGCGTGATTACTGTGCAAACATTCCATCTTTTGAAGAGTTTAATTTTCAAAAAGTTCTAAAATTTCATTTGTTCAAATTTCACCAGTACTTTGATGGATTAATAGGACTAGATATACTCAAACAATTAAACGCTCAAATTGATTTTTCTAATTCAATTTTGTATACCCCACCTTCGCAGAATTACATTCAATACTACGAAACGAAGAAAAGACTATTATTTTATGTCGAACTAGAGTCCAATACACTAACAAAAATTAAAATGCCTGTAAGTCAATCGACGGGTGATATTATTGTGCCCCCAATAAAGATAAACGATTTTTTGATAAAAGAAACACTAACTACAGCTAATAATGGATACGCGTTGGTGGAGTTAGTAAAGACGAATGATTATAATTGTGAAATTCAACTCTTTGAACCTCTTATAACACAACCATTTTCAACTCAAAACTTTGAACTTTACCATGCGGACATGGACGTCTTACCCAAAAATAACAACCACGATATTCGTAAGCTCATTCGTACAGAGCATATGAATCAAGAAGAACAGACACGCATAATGAACTTATGCCAAAAACACTCTGACATTTTTCACTATGAAGGATAAAAACTGACATTTACCAATCAAGTTAAACAAACACACAATCAAGACAAGAGATGGGCCGCGGTGGTATGCGAGTTGAGTCCTCGCCTCATAAGCCAGAGAGCGTGAGTTCGAATCACAGCATTGCCACCGGTTCTCGTACATGGCATCACACGTATTAAAAGGTATGGGCTACGTCTTCCCCTAGCTCGCACAAGTCTCTGACTTTTGAGGGTTGCACGTAGGGGTGCAACCGGTTGACGGATATTACAATTTTAACATTTTTTTTTTTTAACTAAAGACGAAATCCCTGTTTATTCTAAATCATACAGGTATCCCTTCATTCATAAAGCGGAAGTAGCCAAACAAATAAATTCCATGCTAGAGAAAAACATCATCCACCCCAGTAGTTCGCCCTGGTCATCACCTATATGGGTGGTACCAAAAAAAGCAGATGCCAGTGGAAAGAAAAAATGGAGGATCGTTGTTAATTACCGTAAGGTGAACGAAAAAACCATCGACGATCGCTATCCCGTGCCAAACATTAATGACATCCTAGATAAGCTAGGGAGCTGCCAATATTTTTCTACCCTAGATTTGGCTAGCGGTTTCCATCAGATAGAGATGGCTCCTGAAGACGTTCCAAAAACGGCCTTCAATGTCGAAAATGGTCACTATGAGTACCTCAGGGTTCCATTCGGCTTGAAAAATGCTCCATCTACCCTAAGTAGGGTTATGGATGACGTTTTGAAAGGGCTGCAAAATGAAATATGCCTGGTATACATGGTTGTTATCATTGTAGGGGAGACCGGGTACAAAAGTAACAGCGGGTCGATAGTAGCAAACGCTCTGTAGGTTCATCCGATAGGGACAACGCTGCTCCGCTAGTGTAAAAAGATAGCCGTCAACGCCCTCCCCGTTTGTACTAAATCGCCGCTCGAGCATCACGGTGTAAGGTTATGTTAGAGGACGCCATGTGGTTTTACGACCCAAAAGTAAGTTTTTTTACATTTATTCATTTAGTGTTTACGTAGTGTTAAAATAATGATATCAATGTGATTTTTGGCAGAGTAATTCTTGATGAAATTATGTACACAGTGTTTCAATTGGTTTTTGTGTAGCACGTCCTGGTTTTAGGTAGGAATTCATAAATTGATAAAAAAGTGGTTAGGTACAAAAGTAACATAGCACTATGGGAACAAAAGTAACATGTTACTTTTGTCCCTATAATGTGACGAGTATGATTCACTTACGAATTCTTTTATTCATGGTACTGTAACAAATCATTTCATTATCTCAAGAAAATGTCCCTATAGCGAGTAAGGAAGACGGCCCGAGGAACCACTGACATGGAAGTATACAGAAAAACAGCTGACGAACATTTTGAGTAAAGTGAAAAAATTAGAGCATTCGGCAAAAAAATACAATGTTTGCTATGTGACATTGTACAGGTATACACAACTGGAATAAAATTATCGGAATATCGGTCCAGTAGACCAATACAAAATATAACAGACGCAATGGATAATCAAGTATTCAACTAGACTACTCTGGTGTATAGTGGTTCAGTCAAATACTTGATCTTCCATTGCATGTATCTGGTATATTTTGTACTAGTGGACTGGACCGATATTCCGATAATTTTATTCCATTTCTGTATAAAAGAAGGCAGGAGATAGTTCACTACCATTGCGTCAACTGTGTGTTTACTATTGATGAAGAAAAACAAATACAGGACTATTCAATTTGGTGCTCTGGAGATTATTTTGGATTGGCCTCATCTGGAGTATGTAAGCTGGCGTATGAGTTAGCGATTGAAAATGGTAAATATTTCCACAAAAATTGCAGAATGGCTGACTGGTTTTTTAAAACGACATATGACCCTGTTTTTGAGATTTCCTCAAGCAACTAGAAGTACTAGTTGAATGTTAAAAGTTACAAATGTTTATTTGTGTTAGAAATTCATATTTTTCCAATAAATAAATAATTGATTAGATCTTGATTTATATATTTATTTCATAGACCTTTATCATGTTACTTTCGATCCACACTATGTTAATTTCGCCCTGACCTCGGGGTCGAAAGCAACAATCAGCAATTTTTTTTGTTCTCTGATATTTCATAAAAAACTAGGAATAATGGGGTGAGTTTCCATACAAATTTGTAGAGCATAAACGAAATTTATATATGGCTATATTTATTTAATAAAAAATACGATAGCTAGCCAGAAACCACTGCTCAAGTACAAAGTGTTACTTTTGTACCCGATCTCCCCTATACTCAACAACTTTACAGGAACACATTGTCAATCTGAAAAGAGTGTTCCAAAGGCTCCGCGAAACAAATTTGAAAATTCAGATTGATAAATCAGAATTTCTCAAGAAGGAAGTTGCTTTTCTCGGACATATCGTAACACCAGATGGCGTTAAACCAAACCCAGACAAAATTAAAGTAATAATGCAATATCCTATTCCAAAAACTACAAAACAGATAAAGGGATTTCTGGGAGTTTTAGGGTACTATCGAAAATGTATCAAAGACTTCGCGAAAATGACGAAACCATTCACAAACTGTCTGAAAAAAGGCGCTGAAATAAAACACGATTCCACCTTTCTTAAAGCTTTTGACCACTGCAAAGCCTTACTGACAAATGACTCGATATTGCAATACCCATACTTCAACAAACTATTTAAGTTGACTACGGACGCTTCAAACTCGGCAATTGGATCTATTTTATCACAAGGACCTATTGGCTCTGACCGCCCTATTGCCTATGCATCGAGAACGTTAAACGATGCAGAACAAAATTATAGTACTATCGAAAAAGAGCTCTTAGCGATAGTATGGGCAACAAAATATTTTCGACCGTATCTATTCGGTAGAAAATTCATTATTTTGATAGATCACAAACCACTACAATGGTTGATGTCCCTAAAGGAGCCAACCTCGAGACTAGTCCGATGGAAGCTGAAATTAGAAAAATTCGACTATGAGATTCGATATAAAAATGGTAAGCAAAACACCAATGCGGACGCCCTATCGAGAATTGAAATCCATGCCAATGAAGTAGAGCCACAATCAAACACTTCGAAGGCCAGCTCAGAAGACATAGAAGAAACCTCGCCGTTCCTTCAATATATGAAGAAGTTCAACGTAAAACAAACTCGTACACTAGACCCTGACACCTTATCATTATTCAATAATCTCGACGAAACCCCAAATGAAGACGAAATCGAATTGGAAACTGAAACATCAAGTTCAAGCGAGGAAGAAGCAGCTCTTCAAAAAATCGTGTCAACCCCAAACGAAGGAAATAATGAAGAAGAAGCAGTAGTTCAAGAAATCACTTCAACCCCAAACGAAGAAGGAGCAGAAGTTCAAAAAAAAACATGCCAACCCCAAACGAAGAAAATAACGAAACAGTGCACACGAATGCCGAGGACTCTGTACAAGAAATAAATGCTAGTGAATCTCCGATCAACGTATTTCAAAATCAAATTCACACATAAAAATCAGCATTGCCAAGAAAAACTACCAGAAAATGGGAACCAAACAAGAAAAATTTATGGAAAATTTACATAGTAGACAATGACCTTTCCCCAATTATAACATTTTTCAAAGGCTTTGAACAACCCAAAAAGACAGTCGCATTTTTTTCAATGACGACGACTCAAATAATCTGAACGAAAATCTCAGTAACCTCATGATGCAAACTTTCAAAAATTCATCGTTCAAATTGATAAAATGCATTTGTAAACTTGAAGACATCACAGACCTATACAGACATAAAGAACTTTTAGAATACAATCACGAGACTAAAACAAATCATCGAGGCATTCAGGAAACCTTGCAACAAATCAAACGAAAATATCATTGGCCAAATTGTGCCAGCGATGTTAAAAATTACATAAATAAGTGTGATATCTGCCAAAGAACAAAATATGATAGAAGTCCACCAAAAATTAATTTTCAAATGACACCCAACACCTAGAAAACCCTTTGAAGTAGTACATATAGATGTTTTCCAGGCCAACAACCAAAAATTTTTAACTATCATTGACACTTTCTCAAAATACGCTCAGGCTCTTCCTCTAACAGCGGCAAATGCCATCTCTATTGTAGAAAATGTTATCATTTTCATGTCGTTTCATGGACTACCCCTGAAAATCGTAGCTGACAGTGGAACAGAATTCAAAAACTCTACATTAACAGACAGACAAAATTGACCTTCACCTTGTAAACCCAAAAAATTCCACTAGCAATGCCCCTGTAGAAAGGCTTCATTCAACTTTACTCGAGCATCTGAGGGTTTTAAAACTCGAAAGCCCCCGTGCAGAAGTAACCAGACTAATGCCCTATATGCTACTTTTGGATACAATCACTCTATACACTCCTTGACGAAACAAAAACCAATCGATATTGTGGGTGGACACCTCGATACAAAAGACCCTTTCGACTTAGACATACAATAAGAAATTTTGAACAATTATATACAAGAACATAAACAAAAAACACTTAAGATTTTCGACCACATAAACGAAATTTCTAAGAGACGGAAAGAAAAGAATATTGAAAAACAAAATCTGAATCGTGAAGACCCAGCAAATTACTCTGAAAACGATACAGTTTATCGACACGATGTCAAAACACGCGGAAAAAATGGAACCCTCCATTTATTAAAGAAACTGTCGTAATCGATGAGGGACTGAAATTAAAAACCAATCGTAATACCTACCACAAAAACATTTTCAAGAATCCTCGAACTGCAATCACAAAACAAAATTTATTACAGGACCCTCCTGGTCCTGACGATAATCCATCTGACGATTTCCAAGAACGTACGAATAACTAATTCAAAAGACAACCCAGGAATCTTGTCCTTTCGGTTGGGAACAGCAAAAATTAAAGTAGCCATCTATACGTTTTTACACTATATTGACTTCAAACCAATATCAGATGAAATCGAAACATTAGCCCAAAATTATAATATTCTAAAATCATCTTTGACAAGTCATTACCTCAGTTCTTCGTATTTATCTTCTCTACACGAATATACCGAACAACACATTGATTATCAGATGAAATCAGTAAAAGAAAAATTTTGATCAGTCTATCCCTTAACGAATAGAAAAAAAAGAGGACTAGTTAATGGTTTGGGTAATATTATTAAGTACATTTCTGGTAACTTAGATCAACAAGATGCTGAATAACGGTATGATGCAGCTATTGAAAAATTGCAAGACAATCAAGAACAAGTTGTTAATTCCCTATATCAACAAATATCATTGACACACGAAATTTTGAAGAATAGTAATGAAACATTTTCACTAATGGTTCATAATCAAAATGTCATAAAGGAAAGTATAGAAGAACTAAATAACAATAGTACATATTTTCTCACAATTGTAGACACATACACGCAAATAAAATACAATTTGTATAAACTGCTTTCAATTCTCACAAGTATTGAAAATGCCATATCATTTGCTAAACTTGGTACCTTACATCATAGCATAATATCTATCGATGACATGAAATCAATATTCAATACGCTTCTGGAACATCACTCTAAAGATCAGTTAGTTTACTCAGATACTAGAGATACTTATAAACAATTTGATATAACTCCAGTAGATGCATATTTTTCAAATGACAAACTAGTTTTTGCGCTGCATGTCCCCTTAGTTCATCCTGATATTTTCACCCACTACCACCTCTATTCAATACCCACACAGACCTCCACAACATTTATTCCCAAAAATACCTTTTTCACAATGAGTAACGACCTGTTCCAATACGACTCCAGACCATGTCGTTACCTGAATCCAAACTACCTATGTCAGAAAAACTACCTGTTTGATGGTATCCAAGAAAGTGATTGCATTTTCTCAATTCTTCAAGTAAAATAAAACAAAGCCGAATGCAAAATGGCTAGCATTGTTGTAAATAAGCCCCTAATTGAGGAAGTTAGCGAATCGCGTTATATCGAAATTTTTCCCCACGAAGAGAAAGTTCAAACCCGCTGTGACGATACTGATGCTCAACGGTTCATTTCTCATCGAAATCCCGTACCAGTGCAGCATCTTAACCACCGGTCAGGGATACATGCACTAACGAAAACGGGAAATCCACAGGAGAGCCACTGTTCCTTCCTGATATCAAAATACACAAGCGGATCATGGAAAAAAGCCAACTACAATTGGATGACATTTCACTGGATCGACTACACGATGTGCAACTACAAGGAAGCAGACTTCAACCGCTGGTGATTGATAACCCAAAGTATTCCAACCATCACCCTTGGACGATCTCATTATACGTAATCATCATCATAGGGACCATGGTATTCAGCCTGAAAAAGTTCAGGAAATCCAAAGGAAGGACCAAAGAAGCCACACAACCCTTGCAGTCTTCAGAAGTTTTGTTTATCCCAACCAAAACTTCATCTTAGGAGGGTGGAGTTACGTACCGGTCACCGTTCGCTCCATACATTCAACCATCCAGGAAGCACCGACTCAGCAGAATCATATACCTTGCATTTTATTAATTGTCAACGTAATAGTTTTTACCTTGAGAATGAAAATGAGAATTTATTCAGTCTTGATTTAATTGCTGAACTATAAAAAATTATTTTTCGTGTTTTTAAAAACGTTATTCGTTATTTGAAATACATATTTCGCGTGAATGGTTTGGTAAGCTATGCAAATTATTTTATAAACTTCCGATATTATCCCAATGAGCCATGAAAAAATTTAATTTCTCTAGCAGTAGTACTAATTTTGAATTGCCTTTATTGTATTAGGGTTGGGTTTGATGTCATCGGGAGTGACAACATGACCTAGAAATTCGACATTTTGGTTTAAGAACTCACATTTGTCTAATTGTATTTTGAATTTAGCTTCACGCAAAGGTTCAAAGACTTTTTCTAAATTGGCTACGTGTTCTTGCAGGTGCATTCTTCAACCCGAATGGCATACGAACATATTCGAAATGCCCGTCCTCCATGTTGTAGGCAGTTTTTTCGACAAACTTTTCTTCCATTTCGATATGGTGAAACCCGGATGCTAGGTTGAGAGTGGTAAAGTAATTGCATTTTCTCAATTTTTCTAGGATGCCGTCTATATTCGGGTATCGGTCGACGATTGTTATTTCATTCAACTTCCATTTATTTTTTCCTGATGCGTCGGTCTTCTCCAGCACAATCCAAAGGGAGGATGATGGTCGAATGATTCCATCGGTGAGGATCTTCTGAATTTGCGTTTGGACTTTCTTTTTATGACAATGAGGGAAGCGATAAGAAATCGTATGTATTGGTATCTCTCTTTATTTCGTGAATGATTTTATTAGTAAATGAGCGTTTGTCATGTTCATTAAGGAATATATTTGGACCAAACTTTCGAATGGCGGTATTTCGAAAATGAAGGAAGTCTCGTGAAGTTGTCTATGAAAGAATGGTATTGGTACAAGGTCATTGCGTAGTAGCTGATTGGTAAAATCGATAGTCAGAACTAAATTTTTCAATTCTTTCAATCCTAGAATACCATCAAAACATTCATGGAATTGAAATAAAATTTACTCATTCTCATAAAAATGCTGAAATTTTTCAAATACGTTTTGCCTAGAGAAGTTTTTATATATCGGATTGTATTGTAAATTTCAACTTGTTAGTTCATTTACTTCATTTATTATTAGGCGATTGTTTCATATTTAAATCATTTCTCATTTTTTTCGATACAAGAGTGTTACACACCTATTGATCAGTTTGGAATTTTCCAGTCAGGCGCTGTCTCCGATGCTTCGACACTTCCGGAGGGTGCGCTGGATCATTTGCCCCAATAAACCACTCCCCACGCCGCGGGATAAGTGACTATCGGGTCCGAAAATCATATGCCCTGAGCTGGCGAAGAGAACCAAGGATGGCGACCTTTTGCATTCGTTCGGCTTAAGATTTCTGTCATATTACGGTAAGCCGGTATGATTTCTAAGTTTGAGAGCAGAGTGTCCATCTTTTCACCAGAGATCCCTATTTCAAATAGATAGTTTGGGTGAAGCCTGCGGAGCTCAAAGAGTAGATTACGATATTTGATCCGATTTTTCTCCTTTTTTGGCACGATGGTCATTTCGCCAGAAGCTGAAAACTCAATGACGAAAATCGTCTTAGTCTGTTGGCCGAGGAGGACTACATCAGGTTTATTGACTTATATTTGCCTGAGGGTGGGGAATGAATAAATTCGGCACTTCCCATTGTCCACAACGGAGTCAGTATACCCCGGAGCATTGGGCAACACCAGTGTATTGTCCATACCGTGTACGAGTGTCGTAGATGATAGTACAACACTCGTAGCGCCGCGTTATGACTATGTATACAGGCTGAGACCGCATAAGCTGAACAGGCTGAGAGCAAATGCATTATTGTCTCAGCTGCCCCACGATACGCTCTGCATATAGTGTCATTGACCTCTATACTCATGACGCGACTACAGTAGACAAGAGCGTTGACTTTGACCCACTTGACCCACTGAGAAATGCGAAGGTCAGCTTTCACGCGACTACGGTAGACGAGGGTATTGAAGACACCATCCTGGCAGGCCATTATAAATCCCTCGGTTTCCGACTTCAGCCCACTTGACCTGAGAAAAGCGAAGGTGAGGTTTCTGATAAGCCAAGGTCTTCAATGTTCTTGAAGAAGACCCCATGCATTGGCCTATCCTTATGTAGCTGTTGGAGACTCTCACTATCTGCAGCTTTGACGTGGGCTTTCTGCTGAACGGGTTCTAACTCGGTGATTGAGTTTGGACTCCATCCAGTACCATTCTGTTATGTAGACACTCCGATCTCAAAAGTCCACGGCATCCCCGTTGTCTGGGAAAGTTCAACCGTGGAACAGAGACGATTTAGGATGCAATCTCCTATGAAAATGCATCATTTTGCGAGTTTTTACGTCGAGTGGTCACAGCTCTTCTCGAGTCCGTTTCAAAGTAGAATCAGAACGGAAAGCATATTAGTTGCAACTTTGTTCTTCCCTGACAGTTCTGATGACCATATCGGCCGGAGTCTATGCTGATACTTGCCGCGGAGAGAATTTTCAAGATTGGTTTCTTGGGTGTGGCGTTTTTCCACCCCAGGGTAAGTATTCGTCTCTCTGGCATTCAGAAAATGTAGGGATGCTTACGTCTCCGTATTTCTCGCATCGTCCTCTTTTGAAATGAATCTTGGCACATTCGTCGATCCCAAACTCCATTTCGATTCCGATTGCATGCGTATACCTTGCACCCCCCTCCTAAGAACTGATGAAGATCTTTTTCTCCGGAGGCATATAGTTAATCCATGTAGAACAGATGGGTGACCTTATGTCTCCGGTTGCTAGGGGTGCCGCAGTTATATCAGCGGGTTTTCCGTAGTGCGATGAACAATGGCAATAGGGAGATGCGAACTAAAAAGGTCACCCTGAAACACGCCTCTTCTGAAGATAACCTGCTCTGTTTGGACTTTTGATTTGACCAGATGTTACGGTAAATTGAGTTCTTCAGAACGGTATCAGCTCTTCAATGCATCTCACTATTTGATAGTGTACCGCAAGGCATCTGAGCAAATGCATGATAAGGTCGATCATACGATGTTGTAAATGCCTTGCGATAATCGATCCAGGCCATTGAAATGTTACGCTTATACTGCATGGCACCCTGCATGGTACAAAGATCAGCAGGTTCTCCTTGCAGCCAGCGACCCCCCTTCTTTGACCCTTTTTGCTCATATAGCCGTTCATACACCTGCTCAACTGCGGAGAGTATTCGCTTGTATAAGATGCGGTTTAACGTCTTATAACCTGCGTTCAAACATGTAATCGGTCTGTAGTTCTTCAGATCAGATCAGGATCGTTTTTGGGGATTAGCATGGTTCGCCCGTCGACAAACCAATCAGTAATCTGCTACTCCCCATGAAGCAATGAGTTGAAAACTCTTACTAGGTGGTGGTGGGTACGTGGCAAATTTTTCCACAAATAGTTATTTAGCCCATCAGGGCATGGAGCAGAAAAGTTCTTCGGACCTTTGAGGACCCGTCGAACTTCTTTCGGAGTTCATTGAGCTCAGGCAAACAAAGCCTCCTGCAGAAACCTTCGAACTGCACTATAAATTTTTTTTTTTTCGATTGCGTATTATCATTATTATAATGTATATCTTCATTTTGTCTGTTAGACTATGACAAATTTGTTGTTTTTTGCTTACCTTGACAAAGTGTGCTCGTGTTGGTAATTCGCTAGCTTAAAATCCTCAATTGCTTCACTTTTAAGTGGAAAACATTACAATAATCTCATATTTTACTGAACAATCAGAGCTACAGTAGAACTCATAGCGAATAGGACTTTGCAACCCCTGTGAAAATTGGTACGGAAGAAAACTGGATCGACTCCAGGTAAGCACCAAACCATTGCCTTTTTTGACAGACTGAGGAAGACACCTTACCTCATTCAAAACTTATAGATTGTCAACCATATGAGTGATCCGCAATAGGCCATGGGGGGTTGTGTTGACATGCTTTGAGGCTAACCTAAGGCTCCAGAACGCATATACCAAAGCAATACCATAAAGAAAAGAAAACTTCGTTTCAACGATACGATTAATAAAGATTATTCAAAAAAAAATAATAAAACTAGGTCAAAGTCATAACATTTTATATGTACAATAATGAAACAAAACTAATGAAACAAAAAATTAAAAAAGTTCATCATGAATTTTTCACTATACTGTACCCAAAAAATATATTTAAATCATTAGAAGATTATACTTCAAAATACAATTACAAAAAGGTATTGTACTATTTACACAGTTATGTAATATATAATACAATTGCAAAAATATAATCTTCTCTTTGTAAAATTTGTGGCACTAACATCAAGTCTACATTAAAAATCAGTGCTTACAGCTCCACTCAAATATTCAGATTACATACAACTACTGTATTAAAATGAGAGGCAGTTCAAAGGTACCTTTTGGTTTTGCAGTTATTCGAACATTGCCCTATTTTATGGATAAAAAAATTAATGAGTTGAAATATCTAAGATAAATAAATAAGAGTAAAAACCAAATTAATCCAAACGAGAGTAAACATTTGTTTTGAACTGCCTTATATTTCTGTGCAAACCAGACAAACTATAATGGTGTTGCTGTAGATTATTTGTTGTTTGTATTGTTCTAAGTCCTATTATTGATCACATGCCCTACATTTGCCAAACAGTCTGAATATTGAAATATACCTAAGAAATTTTATAAATAAAAAAAAATTTACAATGAAAAAATATTCTTCAAGAATTAAACATCCTTGAACTGAACTTAATTAAATATAATTTCAAATGAAGAAACCAGTTTTCTTGGAAAAATACATCTATATCATTCAAAATTACTCACATAGTTTTGTTAGAAATCCAAATAAATGCCGCTTTGTAATTCTTAATTGAAAAAATAATTTCAACTTCAAAAATGAAACATCAAAGTATTGTCCGAAGAGTCCCTAGGACTATTTCTTCTGGCTTTGCACAAATGCAGTGAATGTGATGAATCAATCATTTTTGTGTAAATAACACAAAAATTGAAATCGTCAAAAACACAAAATTAAATTTATAGTTAAGAGACTGTACTTGCATTCATGATATGTCTCTCAATGAATTCTTAAACTGCAAGTAGATAAAACCTAGCCTATTTTGAGACAATCACACAGTTATACCCTGTTCTAAAAAAAGCACAACTAATTCAATGTTTATCAATTCATCAAATTCATCGAGTCCATTGAATCACGGCATTATTGAAGTTCACAAACATTGTTGGGAAAGAAAAAAGTGTTGTGACAATAATATTTTGAATATTTCATCAAGAAACTATAAAACCAAAACGAATCATACCTTTGATTGATATGATGTATGATGCGTTGTTCATGTTATGGTTCTGCCAAACAAAAGTACAATAAAAATAATGATGAACATAATCAACATACATTAAAATGCAAAATAAAATTAGGTAGGTACATACTAAACTTCCATCCATTCAATAAGCAATAACTAATGTAATGACAAAAAAATTATGCAGTATGAATACAAATTCATATATCCAATAGAGAAAATATTTGCATGCACCACAGATATTCTTGAAGTTACACCAAATACAACAGATTCAGAAGTTTACTAAGTACAAACTGTCATTGATAATTATTGTAATCGATACTATGCTTATGAGGTTTACATATCTTCATCATCTGTTTCAAGAATCAGGTTGGCTTTTAGTTGGCATCATCAATTTTTGAAAATCATACATATATTGAGCAAAAGACATATTTTCAATCTGAAACGAAAAACAATAACCAAATATTTTTCTTCAAATGAAGTATTTTGAAAAAAGAATAAAAAATTTCATTTCTTGGTTCAATATTTTCTACCAACTCTTAGCTCCCATTAGCTTAACAATTTCTTCGTATGTTAACCAAAAAGTCAATGACCAAGGCGCCATTCTCATCCAAATTGGTATAAAACCTTTGTATATGGCACCCAAACCTTCTTGCTTGATCGTTTTACGCAGACAGTCTATAGATGAGGTGTATAAAAGGCCCCTACAAAAAATTAACATAATTAAAGGCAAACAAGGATATCGAAAATAAAAAGTACTTTTATTTGGAAATATAATATAGGAAATTGGCCATGGAACATTGTGAAACAGTGTCTTCTATAGCAACGTTCTACAGAGTGGCACCGCTTCCTCATAACTATATGCTACAAAAATATTAATATTGTTAAGTCATAATGTTCTGAACTATTCAAATTTTCTTTCCTCTATAAACATTTGAAAAAAAATGTTTTTTATTAATTATCATCCTTCGGACAAAGTTTCTTATCAATTAACTGTAGACGTTCAAGTAGACTATTAAGTACTGAATATTTTCATATCTAATCTTTAAAATCTTGACAAATAAACATTTCAAAACCTTTTCAATGATCCAGTTTCAATACTATTTCTTTATTCTACATGATTCTTTCGAATGTATATGCAGGGTGTTTCCGAAATTGGAGCAATAAACGAAATGGGTAATACAAAACGAAAAATTAAAGCGAAATGAAAATAAATTTTCCTCGAAAAAACGTTATTTTGAAAAATATTGGACTTTGAAGTTTTCAGAAAACTCTTACAAACTTTTGGGAACCTCTGGCCAGAGACCAACGGCCCACCTAGATGTAAACGCGGTGACAAAAAAGGCCGGCGCGTAATAAATAACTTTGACAATGTTGTCGACGTTAAATGTTAAAAGATGGTATGATAAAGTAAACGATATCCTTTCTTCGAACTGTTCCCCTTAAAGGGCAAAGCTTTCGAGCTAATCGATTTAGAGTCGTAAATTGTTTGTTGTGGTATTCTTCGATCATATTGCTTCTTGCATTCATCAGGATATTTGTGACTATTTTACGTGCATATCAAAGATGAATTTTGGTCAAATCGTTTGACGAATCCATAAGTTTTATGTAGGTAGGTACCTAGATTCTTGTTGTGTTTCTGTATTCGACTGCATTCGTATTTTCTTTACCTACATTTCTGTTTTTCAAAATTCCTACAATCCCTATTAATTGTCACCACTATAGAAAATGTCAGTGTTGTTAGGTATTACGCACACGTTATTTTCAATCGCGGTACTTTTCCAGGAATTCGATATTTCAATCGGATAATAGAAGAAAATTTCGAAGCGAACAATCGTGAGTAAATGAGTCTATTTTTGGGAGATTTTCAAGTGCTTAAGAAAAAAAGGTGAATTATTTTTATTGTGTCATTATGTCTCATAAAACTCCCCATTTTATTTATTGCTCCAATTTTGGAAACACCCTGTATAATATTCATCTGATTATTTGCTTTTTTTGTAATCGAAAAAATTGAATACCAAATTTCAAAACGTAGTTCCACAATACAGTCTTGCCACAATAATCTTACCCTGCGATAATCCGGATACTTCTATAATCTCTACAGTCCGGATTTAAAAATATTTTCGCCTTGGTTAAACAATCATAAGTTGATTATGAGTATTGATAAATCTTCCTTCATGTTTTTGCCACAATCAACACATATCGGAAATTATTTAGTTTTCAATGGAAAAAATATAAAATATTCCGAAACAACAAAATTTTTGGGATTGTACATTGATGAACAACTTTCTTGGAAGAGCCATATTGGAACTCTTCGAAAAATTATATCGTCTATAATTGGTATTTTATTCAAAATTCGAAATTGCATTCCATTGAAATATCTAAAAATAATATATTTCAGCGGTGGCATGCGGGTTGAGTTCTCGCTTCATAAGCCAAAGAGCACGAGTTCGAATCTCAGCATTGCTACCGGTCTCGTGCATGGCATCACGTGTATTAATAGGTAAGGGCTACGGCGTCTTCCCCTAGCTCGCACAAGCCTCTGAGTTTTGAGTGTTGGACGTAGGGATGCAACCGGTTGACGGATATAACAATTAAAAACTTTTTTTCATTTATTCCAAATTAGGACATTTAATCTGAGTATAGGAAACTGCCAATTCTACTATTTCACGTCCACTTGAATCTGTACAAAACAAAAGTATAAAGTATTAATTGTATCTTCAAACTACCATTCCTTGAATCAACATCCCTTTTAAATGTTCCAAATAATCTTTTATCTTCTGTTATCGATAATAGGAAAAATTCATCTCTAGAATTTCATTCAATCAATACCATTCACAATCACCAAACTTGAAAATCCAATAGACTCATCACACAGAAAAAATAAAAACATTGATATCCAATAAAATACCCAATAAAAAAGATCATAGAAAAAAATCGTTTTAAATCACATTTAAAAAAATATTGATTGCAATGATGCTGTAATGAAGCATATTTTTTATACCCTGCCTGGGGTGATTTTACCATTGTTATTATTCGAATCACACATAAGGCCTTCAGCTGACAATGTTTCGTTGGACCACCCTGTATCTTTCCAAGGCATGTTTGCTTTATAGCTTCACCGTCAGAATCAATTAATGAAAAAAGTTTGTTATCAGGGTAACAATTTCTGAGATAGTTATCCCTAACCTCACTATCTACTCTCGGTTTGGTTACACCCGTTCATTAATTCCCTTCTTTATTTGGGATGGTAAATATCCTGCCTTGCTTTACCACGACGTATCGTTTTAGCCTATGAATTTCGAACCGTGCCCAAAACCCGCTTACCGTACAGGACTTGTTTCCCCGACCGATATTTAAATTCACAGTATTGTAATTATCAGTGTCTATCCCTTGCTAGATACGTTGAGTGCATTTTAGTTGAATGTTCAGGACAAGACCGCAACAATAAATGCCAAACTTGTAACCGTATTCTTTAGTTTTATTTACATTATTTTGCTACATACTTGAAGTCTGAGAGTAAGCAAAGCAGCTGGTATTTCAAAAACGTCAAATTCTGTTCCGATCTCGACAGTTAATTAGCCAATTAGTCAAATTAGGAACCATATTGAGATATTTTTAAACACTAGCAAAAATATTTAAGCCCAGTCTACATGTATACTTATAATCCTTATAAGAACAGAAAGAGTATCTTTCCACATGTGACCCGAACGACGCAAAGCAGAGTTCGGGTAGCACTCTTGAACAAAATTTTCTGATAGTGATTCAGTTTAATTGTGTCATTTCCCTTTTTGATTATGCTCACCTTCCTTTTTCGTCGAATGGTTGGTTCATAACCCTCGTTTTTATGACATCGGCTGGTGTTCCCATTGAGGCGGCGACAAATCCAGCACAACTACTTGCCAAAATATGCAATATATGGTTGTCAGGCAGGTCAGTGTGTCTCATGATGACTCTCTTCGCTGTATCGTATGTTGTTAAATCTCCCAAATTAACCAAAGCTGCTCTTTGGACATTCGGAACAGATCCTGTAGATAAAAACATAGATGAATTATTTAGTTTTATCGATGAAGGAGGGTGAAACATCATCCTTCAATTCTTAGATGAAACTAAAAAGAAAAAACAATACGTTGCAATTCGGGACTCGAATACATCTTTTTATTTTTGTACATTGGTTCACTCCGGCTGTATGAACCATTGGAATATACCACTGTAATGAATCTGAGGCCAGACCTGACCACGTCTGTTCAGATATTCACACTAAGCCTGCTCGGGTGATCTCATCTCCGCTCGTTAATGGCTCACCCATGACTCATCGTTCTATCCCAATCGAGAATGTACGGGAGCCATCTGAACGAGTTACCGTATAGTCGCGACAGCTCGAGAATGGCAAAGGATTCTCCCTACCGGTATATAAAAGACATTCAACATCAGATGGCAGGCAGAGTCGCAGAGTTGCAGTTGCAGACTCAGTTCGAGAGTTCGCAAATATACAGAGCAAGGACAGTGACTGTGAAATCAATGTTTTGAATAAATTATTGTTCAGAAGAGTTTTGAATAGATTAGAGAAATTAGTTAAGTGTATTTTCACTACATTGAGTGTCAGAAATCGGTTGTTTGAAATAAATAAGTGTTCAGTGTTAAATGAAACTGATAGATATTTATCACGCCTAACAGACTAGTGACCCGTTGATCAAATAAATGTTCGCATAGTGGACAGTTCTGCGCATTACCAGACAATAAACTGAAAACTTTTTGTGTGAAATAAATAGACTGATCTCGGTTGATTTGAAGGTCAATGAACTGAAGCAAGAACTAGAGGAGAGAGAATTATAAACAACCGGAAATAAGGTCGTACTTCAGAAAAGACTAACAGATGGACTGATTGAAGAAGCAGACCCCAAAACGTTTTTATTCGAAATTCCTAGGATTGATTTGACCTCGATTATGAATGAACTCAGAAGGCTTAAAAAGAGTACTTTGTGGTGTGGAGAATCGATTAGAAGAATAGAAGCCATTGATTATTGAGACATAGATGGATAAAATCAAAGATGACATCGAGAACGAAATTAAAAAAATGAAGGAAACGCTCTACGATGAAATAAAAGGTGGATTCGAGACAGAAATCGGCAATATAAAGGAACCAATCAGTAAGTTCAAAACGGTCAACAAAAATTCAATACTCGACTTGAGTTTAGACTTAGAAGAAGTCCAAAGAGACAAACAAGATTTCAAGGTCATTACGGAACCAGGAAAGCTCTCATTGAAACCGCCTCAGTTCGACGGAAAAACTCCATGGGCAAACTACCGCCGACAATTTGAAGCTGCTGCCAAAGCAAACGGATGGAATGCTGTGGAAAAAGCTATAGTATTGCCACTGGCATTGCGTGGATGAGAAACAAACATTTTACAAACCTTCCCCGCCCAACATCAGGAGGTCTATGAACAGCTGATTAAAATCTAAAACAACGGTATGGTCAAGCCCACCTAGAACACGTATACCATTCACAGCTAAAAAACCGCTACAGAATTCAAGCGAATCCTTGCAAGAATTTGAAGCTTGGTTCACCTTGCATATCTAGACACGCCAAAAAATGTTATGGAGCATTTTTAGACGGACTTCGTGACCCAGAAACCCAGCAAGCCTTAACACTAGCTCGCCCACACATCTCGTAGATGCACTGGCACGCGTTTTGTAATTCGAAGCTGCAAATCAATCCTGTATAAGCCAGAGTAGAGTCAGGATGATTGACGAAGACCCACAGGAGCCTGCTAATATGGAAGCTGTCATGCGAAAATTGATGAAGGAAGTTATGCCTGAGCAAAGACCGATAAGATGCTGGAATTGCGAAAAAGATGGGCAAACAATCTACACCGACGCAGGAAAACTAAAGAAGGTCGATGAGGGGGGAAATTCGTCGGCCTGTATTCAGCAAGCACAGGTTAACAACAATACTTATGTTGATATTCTCCAACGACAAAACAAAGGGGTCTTCGTAGATGGTCTCATCAACAACGAGCCTTTCACTATGCTGCTAGATACAGGTGTGACTAGGATGATCCTTGGGCCTGCTTTTGCTAAAAAAACAGCAAGAATTGAACCGTTATCATGGAAATTACGCACAGCAACAGGGGAGCCAGCCGCAAGATATGACGAGCTATGAATTGAACTGATTTTAAGCAGCACCAAAGTGAAACACACCGAGGTTCAGTAGCGGGTATCGGGGATGATGCAATCATTGGAATGGTGATCATGAATTCCAGAGGGTTCGAATTAAATTTCAAGGACGGTGTCCTACGTGTGAACGGAGAAGAGCTGGTGCTTCATGGGAGAAGTGAAGAAATAATTTGTGTCCTGCCCAAGCTCCATGATGAGAAAATTGAACGAGGAATCACACTAGGGAAGACCTTGTTGCGAGTTGATAAATTTGTGCCGGTATGGGTAATTAATGTCAATTTTATTATTACCCGGTGACTTTGAAGAAAGGAACAATTTCCTCTGTGATTAGGATTGTACGCTGTTAGCCAAGCCAGTAAACTTGCCAGCAGAATTGGAAAAGTTGGTTGCCATCTCGTCCAAGGACATGGACCGAGCATAGCAGCCCAAAACTAAGAGAATTAGTCAGGCAGTATCAGGACATCTTCGATACCGGAATAAGCAGAGGCGGTAGAACAAAGGTGGTTCAGCACAAAATTGACACTGGGAATGCCTGATCAATCTGGCAATCAGCTAGAAAACTTCCCCTCGCCAAGAAGGAAGAGGCTGACAACATAGTAAATGATATGGAAAATGGAGTCATCGAGCCATCCGACATCCCCTGGTCCTCTCCAGTAGTACTAGTGAAGAAGAAAAAAGAAAAAGACAGTTATCCTCTCCCAAGAATAGACGACACCTCAGACACTTTGGCTGGTTCTACGAATCTTGAAGAGCGGATATTGGCAGGTAGAACTGGCTCCAGAAGATCGAGAAAAAACAGCCTTCATTGTAGGCTCATGACTGTGGCAGTTCACGATTGTGGCAGTACACGATTGTGGCAGTACACGATTGTGGCAATTCACGATTATGCCATTCGGGCTTTATAATGCTCCAGCTACTATTGAAAGATTAATGGAGACGGTTCTGAAGGGACTTTCATGGAAGACGCGTCTGGTATACCTCGACGACATACTCGTCGTTGGCAGAACGTTCGAGGATCATGTATAAAACTTGGAAGAGTATTCCAGGGACTGAGAATCTCCGGACTGAAACTGAGGCCCAAAAAATGACATTTGTTCCAGAATGAAATACAGAATGATCGGAAACAAGTACAACGTTGAGAAATACTTTCAATCCGGCAGTACCACCTAGACGAAACCAAAAAAAAAACAGAATCCAGCAAAAAACTACATTTACAAGGTCCCATGTGAATGTTGGGATTCTAAGCTCGGAGAGACCAAGATATTGTTATCCGTGAGAATATCCGAACACAAAAACTGAACTCAACAGGGGGAGACATTTAAATCGGGAATTGCTAACCATGCCTGGACTGAGCACCATCGAATTCTTTGGGACGAGGATAGCGTTCTTCATAGAAAGGAACATTGGTTCAAACGAAAAATTGATAGAAACCGCGTATATCGAAGCCAATGGCGCTTTCAGACCGCCGACGTGCAAATCAAAACCGCTCATCGGCCACTTTGTAGGGAAGAAGAAGGCGCGAAGTTACACGTAAGTAAGTATGTCAGTAATTAAACGTTTATTCCTTAAAGACAGCTATAAAAATGTATAGAAAAAAGTCAATACAAGTACAAATATAAAAATACAAAGAGTACAACACCTCCATAATCACACCTTAATTACACCACATCAACAGACCTTTATAAGACCTCGTAGCTCGTCGCATCTAAACTTGCCAGTATTCACCTGAAGGCGATTGCGGGTACAAGCAATTGAAACGTTTTGGGAAAGTGAAAGAAGTCAAACATTTTTTAAACCATCAAGACGATGGACGTCCGAAACCCAAGTATCAAATTATGCTTTATTGTTCAAGAATTATGATTTTCTACATGGCTTTGAGAAATATACACTATGATTAAAAACAATTAAAAATATTCAAAAATCAAAACCGATAAAAACACTCAAAATGGTCGTTGAACTACGAAAATGTACGATACCTCGGCCACGTTGTCTCTGAGAAAGGAGTAGCAGTAGATGAGCAAAAGATCAAAGCTTTCAAGGAATGGCCCATTCCAAATGACTACACCATCTTCGAAGTTTTCTTGGCTTGTGCACCTACTATCGCCGATACGTGCTAGGATTTGCTAACATCGCTGGACCAAACTCACGGAAGTGCAAACAAAGTCCCAGTAGTCTGAAGAATGCCAAAATTCATTTAGGAATCTGGAAATGGCCTTGAACAGCGCACCCGTTCTGAGCTATCCCCTTCCAAATGGAAAATTCATATTGGATGCACAAGCAATGTGGGAATTGGAGCTGTCCTGTCAAAGATCCAGGAAGGAAAGGAGAAGTCCTTCAGTAAGCCGGAGCGTAATTATTGTGTCACAAGGCGGAAACTCGTGGCTATTATCAAAGGAGTAGAGCATTTCTACAAGTACGTGTAAGGAATAAAAATCTGTTAAGAACTGACCATGCAGCTCTCAAATGGCTTCTACAGTTCAAATATCCCGAGGCACGTTGGATCGAGAGGTTCCAAGAAATTGACTATGAGATCGAACATCGACCGGGGACCAGCCATAAGAATGCGGATGCCCTATCGCAAAGACCATGCCCAGATGATTGTTTGCACTGCCGACGAGCAGAGGAGAAGGAGTCGACACTCTGTAGAACCACGGCAGTGGATGATAATTCGAACGACAACAAGATCCAGAAAGATCCAAATCTTGGTTAAGTCATCGGCTGAAAGAAGAGTAATCAAAGACCGTCGTGGCAGGAAATAGCCAATTATTCACAAGCAGTTTAATCTTACTGGCCCTAATGGAACTCCCTTACCCTGGAAAATGGTGTCCTGAAGCGTGTCTGACCTATTGTTCAATCCTTTTTCTTCACAACTCAATGTGATATAGAGTTTATGCAAGGTGAATTAAAATATTAAACATGTAGCAATTTTCTTCGGGACAACAATTGAAAATATTTCCCTTACCTTTCCACAATCCTCTGATACCACCGGTTGACCAGACTTTCTTGAAGGCGTCTGCCATCCCATTAACTCGGGGAGGTAGTCCCATAAGCCTACGTTTGCCTTCCATCTGGAGCTGCACTTTGAGCAAATCCGTGGGACTGGCTAGATACTGGGCAAATGCACCGGCAGATACCCCACCTTCAAAACACATCGTCGGTTTGATGCAGAATCTCTCACATCTTAGTTTTCACATACAAATTCATGCAAAAATTGAACGATCTTATGGTCTTCTGCATCAAAATCGGATAAAATTCTCAAAGCTGTAAGACAGTTCCCTCAAATTAATAATCGGTACGAAAAATTAAACGAGATCATTTCATCGTTAGCTTTTTTAATTCTCTATTCGAATATGTTTTACTTATTTTCAAGAATCCTCTTGCATTAATTTCCAGAGGAATCAGTAACATTTATACAAATCAAGCATTTTAGAAAAATAATATAAATTTTCCGCTAAAATCTGCAACGCAAATTATACATATTTATGTGAAGTGACCCATTTAAAAATGGGACATCTATCTGAAATTTTTGATTTCGTGCCGATTTTCAGCCGAAATTATAGGGCATCGCTTGCTCTAAATGATTAATTTACTGCCAAAAGAAATTGGTAATTTTTTTAAAGAAATTAGACTGCACCCTTGGATTAGCAATACTTTCAAAGAGCTGTTTGATATAAAATATTGATTCCTAACAGAAAGTTAGCATAATTATAATTCAAATGATTGAAATATTTCGGATAATTTTCTTGTAAGTGAATCACTGCTAAAATTTATAACCATAATATTGTTGTTGTCTATTAAACATGCCTCAGATACAGATCAATTTTTCAAAAAAGTTCATTTTACTGCAAGTACATACAAGAATAAAAAAGTATTGCTTATAATAACAAAGTTTGATTATTATTTTTTCGAGTATTTTATATCACACCAATTTTTTAGTTTTGCAAATCAGGTGGAAGGGTCAAATTTCATTTGAAAAAATATCTAACGGGTTTTTGTGGTATTTTGGCTCTGAAAAAATATGAAGAGGGCCTTGACATTTTGAATAAAAGTTATGACAGTGTAATGGAGTTAATCATAAGAAAAAAACATTTAACTGGACAATAAATGAAAATTCCACAAGATATCAACTTTCTTCAACTTTTGGATAACAAGTGCAGCAGCACTTATCGCTTGCGAATATTATTCATTTTATGTTTTGTAACATACACGTTGCAGTAGTGTAGTTGATAAAGGTTTTTATTATTATTATTGAATATGATAAAATGGGAAACTATTCTTCACAATAATCAGTTTCAATAGTCATAAAAATAGTTTAGAAGTTGTACCCGTCCTAACTGAACGGATTTCATTGAGTTCATGAAAAGCACTTTTTCAAGAAGATATGATTCAACGGGTGTAATGGGCAGTGTAAGTTGGAATGAGATATGTTTGAAGAGAATACAAATTGATACACATCTCTGTTCATGTTATACTAAAAGACTATTGAAACAATTATGCGATTGCCTGAAATTAGTTTTTTTTTCAACATTAAAAACACCAACGCTTTCTTTCATCGAAATAATTTTGACAATCAATAATTTTAGGAAAAAAAAACGGAAATGAAAAAATTACGATACCGTAGGTTGAGCAGTTTTGTCTAATGTCAGTTTACCAAGTAAATCACTGATTGAAAAAAATTCTTGTTGAAATAAATTTGTCCAATAAAATTAAAGTTCGAGTTCGATCCCCTAAACTTGAAAACCATCTCGCCAACTTATACAGCAAAGTAGACATTTTCCAAGGTGTTGATCAGTATATGTGGAGGAAGGGGACTTTTAATGAAAACTGAGATTTAAAAGCAGAAATTGACCCGTCTGAGAGAATGTTTTCAGATTTATTTGACAATTTTACACTATCTGAAATTAATAAATTAAAGATATAATTCCATAGTTCCCAAAAGTGTTTCAAATTCAAATTCATAGGGAAGATTCCTCTTGGAATGGTTGACATAATGATTGATGTGACATCTTACGAATTTATACTTGTTATTTAAAAATTGTTGTATAAAATTCATAAAAATATATCTCTGCATAATCTCGAACTATCATTGATATAGACCGTTACATTCAGACTACCCATCTATCATACACTATTCCCATTCAGATTTCAGTTAGAACTGATCATATGTCTGTGATAGGGTGTGGTACCCCATCCTTCAAAATATTCCCTGAATTAAAGTCTGGAACAGCCTATATGTGTACAGGACTTGTATCAATTTTTACATCGACCTCGTGTTAACATGTCTGTTTCATGTTCTTCAACGCAAATTAAATCGACCATTAATAAACCCTATTTAATGTAATTAACGGATGATTTTTCGAAATCGACCATTACTGACACCTATTAATGTTCGATTTCGTAGCGCAGCCGTAAAATGCGAGTGACACATGGACTTTTTCTGTGCCATATTTCTGTTTATCTAATTCATTCTATTGTTGTTCGAGAATTTTCCAGAGTGCCTCTTCTCGTTCTTTCTTTTTCTCGTTTTTTCTTTTCATCCAACCGTCGCATTTTCTCTTCCTGTTTTTCCTTTTCTCGTTCTTTCTTTTCATCCAACCGTCGCATTTCCTCTTCTCGTTTTTCATTTTCGCGTTATTTCTCTTCATCCAACCGTCGCATTTCCTCTTCTCGTTTTTCTTTGTCTCGTTCCTGTTTTTCATCTTCTAGATCTTTTCTCTTCTCTTCGAGAATTTTCTGGAGTGCCTCTTCTCGTTCTTGTTTTTCTTTCTGGCGGTGCTTTTCCTCTTCTTGTTTTTTCTCCTGGCGCCTTCTTTCCAAATCAGCAAATTGATTTTGAATAAATTTTACAATGTCCTACATCGTATCGTAAGATGTACTCCTCGTATTCACCATAAAGTTTATAAATAGATTGTTTTTCACTAATATCCCGCTTCCGACACCACTATTATGATATCACTGGTCTGCAAAAAAAATTTTTTTTTTCTCCTTCTTGCTTTCATGCATGAATTCATCATATTTTGTGCTCTAAACACGGAATCTGACATACAATTAAGTACCACACGTAGATTTCCAATATAATATTTATTTAATTAACAAACAATATTATTAAAATACCAATTATCATAACGAAATGAAAAAATATTACGGTCTAAGTTTTACAGTGAAAAATCCTAAATTATAGTCACAAAATGAATATATATCGGTCAGTTATCTCATTATATGGTGAGAAAATTTGTTATTTTGTGGTTTTTTTCCTTTTCATCGTTTCTATTGGTGTTTCTCGGCGAATTGACCAACAGAAATCAGCAAGCATTGCTGCTGACCATTTCCCACTGTAGCGTTTTTCAATCTGCATTATATCCTGATGAAACCTTTCACCATGCTCATCTGATACGGCTCCCAGATTTTCAGGAAAGAAATCTAAATGAGAGTCCAAAAAATGAATCTTGAGTGACATATTGCATCCTAAAGCTTTATAAGCAGAAAGAAGCTTCCGAATGATTTGTCGGTAATTCTCACTTTTTGTATTCCCAAGAAAATTATGACAAACTTCTTTAAAAGCCACCCAAGCTTTTTTTTCTGCTTCGCTCAACTTCGAATCAAAAGCTTCATCTTTCATTAGCTCACGTATCTGCGGACCTACAAAAATTCCTTCCTTCAATTTTGCGTCACTGATTCGAGGAAATTTTGTTTTAAGATATTGAAAACCTGCACCATCTTTATTCATAGCTTTCACAAAGTTTTTCATGAGTCCCAACTTTATATGAAGTGGTGGCAGAAAAATTTTCTCACTTGGCACTAAAGGTTTCTGAGACACATTTTTAAGCCCAGGAGTTAAACTTTTTCTTAGTGGCCAAGTTTTTATTTTGTAATGTTTTTCTCTTGCGCGACTGTCCCACTCACAAAGAAAACAGCAAAACTTTGTGTATCCTCCTTGTAATCCAGTGAGTATAGCGACGACTTTCAAATCAGCACAAATATTCCATAAGTATTGGGAATATTCAATTTTTTCGAGTAATACCTCTAGGTTTACATAATTTTCCTTCATGTTTGTAGCATGTGCAACGGGCACAGATGGGTATTTATTACCATTATGGAGTAGAACGGCTTTTAAGCTTATTTTTGAAGCATCAATAAAAAGTCTCCATTCACTAGAATCTTCTGGAAAACTCAGTTCTTGAAGAAGCCCTGCAGCATCATTACAATATACCAAATCATCTTCTTTGGAAAAATAACTCGTAAAATCTTCTTGCCTCGTACGAAAATATGAAACTCTGGTACTTTTATCCAATAGATTCCACTGTTTTAATCTTGATCCAAGTAATTGCGCCTTAGATTTTGAAAGTCCCAAGTCTCTAACAAGATCATTTAAGTCACCTTGCTTAAGTAAATGAGGTTCTTTAGATGGACTGGAAGATCCAGACAAAGTGTATGAAGATGAAGATGTACCGGCAGAAAGAAAACTCGATTGAGATTGAAGACCAGAAATATTTTTATTTTCCACCTTCTCATTAATTGGTGGAATTGGAGGTAAAGTACCTTCACCACGAGGAATTGGTCTCTTTGCAGATGGGACGTTCGGGTATACAATCTTATTTTTATTTTTTTTCGAGAATCCTCGTGTTGATGTCATGCAAAAATAACAATCATTTTCATGATTCTGAGGCTCACTCCAAATCATTGGCATTGTAAACGGCATGGATTTGTGGCTTCCTTCAAGCCAACCTCTCAACGTTCTTGAGCAGCTATTGCAACATACTTTTGGCAACCAACTCTTATCTCGCTCATCGATAGAAAATCCAAAATATAGCTTATAAGCTGTTTTAACAAGATCTGTCATGACATTTCGCTGTGTTTTTAGTACGAATTCCCCACAAATGTAGCAAAAACAGTCGGTAGAATTTTTACAAGTTCGAGGCATTTTATAACCTAAAATTACATAAAATTTTATTGAAATAATTTTCAAACATCTATTTTATATTTATTGGCTCTGCTCATAAAAAAATACATAAACTACAAATAAAATACTCAAAACCAATATAAAATATTTGATACAAAATGTAAACAATTGAGAGACAAGTTTTCACTCAACTGTTGTGAAGTCACAGCGAATACTGCGCATGTGCGTTTGTAGCACCATTAAAATCACCTTCGGCACTTCCCTTCTTTCTCTTACAACTCGCTAAAACTTATTTTGTACATACACTATTTGTATATACACTGTTTATAACATTGACGCGCAAAAAAAATTAAAAAAAAACCCAAATTTTTTAAATTTAAAAAAATATTCATAGCAAAAAATCTAGACGTGATGGAAAAAATCGGCCAACGGGGATAGATTCAGAACATTTGAATCGTCATGTTTATGACAAAATTTTTTAAAGGAGGATTTCATTGCAGACCAGTGTATTTGCTAAATAATACGCCGAGCACACTACTAAACTGTTTTTATTAACTTCGCTATAAATATACAACTACTCACACTGACTAATAAAACATTAGATCTCTTCAACTAGCTTAATATTCCAAACACTCATTAACATCTTCAAAAACTTCTTAACTTCCTTATCACTTCTTCATAAAAACTTTCCTCCGAGTGGAATGTGTCGCCTTCTATACTCATTTCGTTCAGACGAGACTTTTTGCGATCATTTAGAGATTACTCAATACAGAAAATCATCTACATACTTTCAGGAACTAATATTCGGCGAAAGTTAAATGCTTGCGACGTCAGCTCAATTGTTATGCAAATGAGTTACGATTTTTATGGTTCGGCACTCAGCGGCATACCTAGGGGATTTTTATCAATCCCGTAACCATATTTAATTTTGTTGATTAAATATCTTCACTAAACGGAAAGAAATAATTCCAATTAAGGTCGAAAATTCCCGTCTCTACACACATTTCCACAAAGTGGAAAAAATTAGGGAAAATATCTGACAGAAATAAACTACTTTCCCCTAAGGCCAGTGAATTACATCTGTCATCCATTTGTGCAATGGTCCCCAAGAAGGACACTATTTGCAAGTGCTGATTGTAATAAAGCCATTGAATATAATTATTTTGTTGGAAATGACCGCATGTTTACACGCATATTTCGAGGTTATTTCCTCTCATCAGTGCAAAGATAGGTCTGACCTATCCTTTATTTGACCCCTCTCCGAACACACTTTTCGAACTTTGTTCGATTTATTATTAAATATCTTCAAATAAAGAATTTCTTTATTTCAACAACAAGAGTGAGATCAACGGAAAAAAATTGTAATCAACTCGTATATTAAAATGCGATTAATGATCTCGAACATTAATCGCCTTCATTAATAAAATAGTAGATTACATAAATATTTCAGTCAACAATGGCAACATTTTCATTTCATAAAGAAACATATTATTCGAGGCCGCAAAGTCACAAAGAATTAAATAACATCGACACTCACATAATGCTGACTGCCATATAGGAAAATATTTTTGTTCAGGATTTCTTTTTATAAAAGCATCTTTCAAGGCCTTGTAGGTTATGATCCTGGTACCGGAATAAATTATATGTCTGGCAAATGCTGCGTGAACACCTTGCCAAAGTTTTCTCAGACCCTCTTCTCTCGTGATACCAAGTGCTGTTTTGACCATGCCTCGGTAAGGTGCCTATAAAAACAAAAAACAAGTTATATCAGTCAGTCAAATACTTTCTTTGGGGAATATTACTATACATATGTAAAACAATAAAAATCGAATCACTGGAAGAAACATCATCAAAACTTCTAGATTTTCACAAACTTTCTAAACGGACGTCCATTTCGATATTATTATTTTATCGTATGAATTTGAAAGAACGGCCACCTTTTCGATATCATGATTTCATCGTGTGAATTTGGCTCCGAGTAGGGAGATGAGTTCTAAAGAACAAGTTCTTATTAAAACTGTAATATTTTAACGAATAATAAAGGGGATCACAAATTGAGAAAAAATCCTAGATAATTAAAAATCTGTGAAAAATTATTCGGTTTTTTATGGAAAGATATAATTTTTGTAATTTATGGTACCTCTACTTTAATCAAAAATGGGTTTCGTTTTATCAGGTTTCTTTACATAACTCTTTTAGAGGTTTTCTTTCAGTTGTATCAGTCATGGTGAAAACTCTCCTGAAGTTATGCATAATGGAAACTGTCTCTTAAGAACCGTGAAACGCTGATTTGAAATCAACAAACACATACCCAATGAATCAAAAACAATTTTATTTCGATGAAAACAATTATTGTAGTCTCCACTATCAAAATTGATGACTTGAACAGAGAAATAACCCAGACTTGGAGGATTTTGGGCATAAATTATTTTCTAAACTGGTCTAGGCTCATGTACTAGGGAAGTAGTTGGAAATATTTGTAACTGAAGGAAGATCGATTTGAATAATTCCCAACATGTTTTACAGAGAATCATATAGGGGATTTATCCATTTCAATTAATATTCTTAGAATTAGTACTATGTTTATATACGATTATATACAAAAACAAGTTTCCAATCTGGTTTAGTAGTGAAATTAAAAGTATGTTAAAGGAAATCAATCGTTGTAGAAAAATCGGATTGGACTCGGATTAAAACAATGAAAAATATAAAGAATTACGTAAATTGTCCACGAACTTGATTAGGAGAGAAGAAAAACAATACATAAATAACTTAGAGCAGAATATCACGAAAGATATCAATCATTTCTGGAACTTCGTGAATAGTAAAAGAGGCAATAACGTAAATTTAAATAAATACACCTTATCTGGAACGCCTGTGAAAAACGGAAAAACTACAATTTATTGCAATTTCTTTTTCATCGGTCTATTCTCAAGAAGAAGCAGTCTATAATATGAATTTTATTAGTAATGATGTGAATGTGAACAATATTTTTCAGATAGAATCAATTAATGAAACTGATTATAACGATGTGTATTTGTTTATATATATATATATATATATATATATATATATATAGAACAGAGAACAGTTCTCTCGAAGGAGTAGGCAGATTGAGACCTTAGAGAGAACCAGTGACGAGACATGGGGAGTAGGCAGATTGAGACCCCGACGTCAAGTCACAAAAACCTGACGTAATTATACCTGAGGAGTAGGCAGATTGAGACCTCAGCGTAGAATTACGTATTATCCTTTCATTAATTTTCTTTCTACTTCAGTTCTTGAAAATGGCTCCAAAATCGGAGCCGAAACGTCGAATTTCAACAAATTCTAGAGGCAGTTCAACCCGAACTTTTAGTTTTCAAATATCTGACCGCGGAAACCTATCTGAACATATATATATATATATATATATATATATATATATATATATATATATATATATATATATATATATATATATATATATATATATATATATATATATATATATATATATATATATATATACATACAGATATGACCGCCGTTGTCAGACCAGTACAGCATGGCAGGCGACCTCAGACCCCCTAGAAATACTGATGATTTTAACAAAATTTCTGGTGTTCTATATCTATTTCAACCTAATAAAACAAGGGCAACCGAGAGGGGTAATAAAAGGCGAAAAAAAATTATATTTCGTATTATACATCAGACGTTCACACACCCATCATATTTCACCGCTTTTCCAAGCCATCATATACATTTTCCGACATTTTGCCAACGTTTACAGACCCGGCGGTGTTGCCACGCTTTTTGCATGGATATATCCAAAACATTGGGAACGTCGTGTAGGAAAATCTTTGTCGAAATTGTGTCAGCTTCGTACTCTTCCAACTTTTAAAAAGCGTTGTTTTTCGATTTTTTTCATTCACTTGAGTTCTCGTTATGTTGTGCGTAATTATAAGAATCTACAGTGATATATTTTTTCAGAGGTAAAGCCCTGTTTCGCCCCATAAACTTTATTGTGACAGATTCTGAAATACGATATGAATTTTTTGTTTTAATAATGACATTTTTTGTCTTGTGTAATTTTTACACATCTGCACCCGATATATCGAGAAAAGAGTTTTGATAATATTTTGTATTTCGCTACATTCAATAAAAATTAAACAAAAAGTGGGAACCTATTATCACAATGAAAACAAATTAATTTGGTTTTTAATCTAAATTGCGAGTTTTTGTTAACAATACCCAAAAATAAAATAAACCTAACGAACCTTGACCTCTTTATATCTTCTTCTCATAGACTGCCGCACACGTTCTTGAGATTTTCACGGTTTTTAGGGCTTCCATAATTCGTTCAGTGGAAACTTTGATGGAAGACACTGGTTCTACGCCATAAACTAGGCCCTTTACATGTCCCCATAAAAAAAGTCCAGCGTGTTGAAGTCCAAGCAATTGGATTTTCTCTGCCAATCCTCCGATTGGGAACACTGTATATGAATAATATGTGCAACCATTCATAATTCGCGGTGAAATTAAAGGTTCAATTCAAGTATCTCCCCACTATTCCTGCCCATATGTTTACGCTAAACTGTTCTTGGTGTCCAGATTGTCTGATCATGTTTGGATAAAAATTCAGCTACCCTACTTGGTGCAGTATCCGTCTGAAAAACTGCAAGCGCAGTGGAAAATCTCGAGAAAGCAAACCTCTGGATATAATATGGGTATAACGTGTTTCCAGACAGTTGAATGGGAAACATCCAAATCTTTTGCTACTTGTCATTCAAAATCTCTTCTTCCATTACTGGATTACATGCTTATGGCGGTCTGCCAGCATTGTGCCTTGGAGTCTGGAATCTACCGTATTTCCGAACGTGATGATGGGAATTTACAAGAGTTCTCTGGTTGGGAAACTGGCGATTAGGAAACAAACACGATCAGACACAAACCAACTTTCAAATAATGTCAAATGCTTCCAAAGAAACCTAAACATCAAAATGAAGATAGCAGTCAAAGCCCACTAAGTTAAGTTTATTTTTCATTGTTTCGTTGAAGAATTTCAATTATTATGGTCGTAGATGCATATAAATTACGAAAGAAAAATATGTGTGAAGAAAACAAAAAATTCATTTTATGTATAAGAATACACCAGCAAAGCATTACTAAAACGCTTGACCCCTGAAAAAGTATCTTCCTTGGCATGTTGGATGATGTTAGCCCTGAAACGTAATCTATGTTTCAAATTTGATCTCAATATCTTAAAAACTGAGAGAGGTATCAAACAAATAAATAAATCTTAAAATTTCAACTCTCTGTACATTTGTAACGAAGTGTTTGCGGATACATGTTAATGTAACTTAGTTTGACCTGAAAAAAACCCGCCCATAAAATCTTGATTCTAAATTTTGAAACTCCCTCTATGGAGTCCCTTAACACTCACTGAATCTTTTAGATTCAGTCCATAACAAAGACATTCGTCTTGTCGGCAATGCTTTTTCCACAAGCTCGCTTACTTCTCTGGAACACTTTAGAAAGGATTTTGATCTGTCTTTAGTTCAGATATATTCATGGAGACGATGCTATTCTGGTTAGATACAGTAGGTCAATGATTTTTTGTTCAATGAGTGTGGCATCGACTTAGTACTGACAAAAATCAATTGAAATAAATTTCTATCCTAAATGCTGAAATACATCAATTCTGTATCAAAAAAAATTCCAACGCTTTTCTTTCTAAGTAAAATGTACTTTTTCATTACTCAGTGATTAAAAGTTAGTAGCATGATGAAGCTAGTGGTACAAAACGCTTTTCTCGAATTTACATTTTTTTATGTAAGAGAAGTCGTAGATAATATTAAATAAATGCAAAAAACTAAAAGTTGCAATGGAACGGTCGAATTAAGGACGTATGTTGAACCTGAATAGAAATAACTCTCTTTAATAATTTTTGAAATTAAAGAAAATAAGTCCATTCTAAGGGATTAATTAAAAAAAAAATATTCATGTAGAAGTTGCTAAAGTCGCATGCCCCCATCGGAGTATGCCTTTTTTCATCTCCTTCAATAAGTGTAATGGAATGTTTTCCTGACACCAAACTGCTATTTCATAACCTCGACACGTGTTTCATTCACCAAGTGACCATCTTCCGGCGAGAAAGATTCAAACCGAAACACGTGTGGAGTCGGAAAAATAGCGTTTTGGTGTCGGGGTACATTGATTACTACACCAAAGGTTCCAAAGAATGCAATGCAAGTACATAATCTTTTTCAAAGCAAAATTTTATGAAAATGAGAAAAATTAAGACGCCCAAAACAGATCCCTAAAAAACATCAAGAGAAGTTTTTGCATATACTCGAAAAGTATGTTGCGAATTCGTCAGCCACTTCCTTTTTAATAATTTTTTGCGGATCATCACACTTTTTGAGTATATTGTTATTCAAGTTTCAATCACCTAATTAATCATTTCCCATATGATTTCATTAGAAGCATAGTTCATTCTTTTGCTTGAGAGCTGTTTTTTTAATGGGATTCTATTATTCTTTGCTCTTAAATGATTGTACTACCGGGCCCAATACCGAGAAAATAGCATGTTATCCAATATAATATTAATATAATGATAATAACAATACTCCCTCATGAATACTCACAGAGTCTACCCAAAGGCATAGACTGTATGGTAGAGGACGGCTATTATTATTTGCCGTGTCGCTCTGGGGCGACTTACCGATTTTTTTAAGGAGTGTTCACTTTTCAGATCTAGGAAAACCCAGAAAACCTACAGCACCTCCACGGGTGGTCGGTGCGCATTTAAAGGAAGCACCAGACGTAGAGATTGGCATCTAGACAATTCAAATCGCCTATCGACTCCGATGAAATTGGAAAACATTCTCTCTCAGGATTCTCACCTGGCCAAGCGCCAATAGAAGTTTCAACGGCCGACATCTGGCCACTTCGCTACCTACCAACAGATATGGAGAATAGATAGGAAGTCTCAACGTTCAGGTCGTAATTTTTTCCACGGTATTGGGCCCGAGAACCTTCTTTTTACCATTTTATAATTAACAAATACGCATGTTTGGTACATATCGAAAGTATTACCTTATAATTTGAAAATCACTTGCGTGATACACCTACCAATATTTGAGATTTGTTGTGTATCGAGTGATGTAAGTGGAAAAGTTCCCAAGACGAAAAATATTATCAAATATTCAATAACTTACTGACATGAAAAAATGGCGTTCTCTATCTTTTGATTGCATATGAGTATTGGAAGATGTTTACAGAAATGTTTTCTCAAATATCAGTATGTGTTCGAAAGTCGTTCGAATCATATCCTGTCAATTCAAAATAAAATTTTCACGAAAATTTTGCATGTATTATACTTTTCAAAGTTTTGTATTTTATCAAGTATCCAATAACTTATTGACATAAAAGATGGTTTTCTCTATCTTTTGATTAGGTATTGCATATGAGTAACTGACGATGAAGTTAAATATTTTTTTTTTCTCATCCTGTTAATTCAAAAATGAACTGAAATATAAAAAAATCATTTTTGATAATAGATGATTGTTCGACTTGTATTAGTAGAAACATATTCCTGAATGAATTGGGCAAAATGTAACAATCTGCTTCTTCTACATATTTCCATTGATTTATAGATATCCTCAAAACATATAAAATTACAATATTTCAACAGTAGGGTCCAAATTCGACGCTTAAATGGCCTTACTTCTCAATCGGCGCGGTTGCCAAATCTTGGGTTGGTATTAGTCGGTGAAATGCAATGCATTATATACCATATACACGATCCAAAGAAGCGCCCCCTACACGGTCGATGATGGAATTAAATCTGTATAAAAATCATGATTTTACCGCCTTTTTGGACCCTCCCAAAATTTCGTCCCATGAGCCTCCTGACCGTCCTTGACAGTTCAACATAGCTAAACGTTGTCAAGCCCGAAGGCGGGTCTGAGTACCTACGAACCCAGGCCAAATACTGATATTTGAGAAAATATTTCTGTAAACATCTTCCAATACTCATATGCAATCAAAAGATAGAGAACGCCATTTTTTCATGTCAGTAAGTTATTGAATATTTGATAATATTTTTCGTCTTGGGAACTTTTCCACTTACATCACTCGATACACAACAAATCTCAAATATTGGTAGGTGTATCACGCAAGTGATTTTCAAATTATAAGGTAATACTTTCGATATGTACCAAACATGCGTATTTGTTAATTATAAAATGGTAAAAAGAAGGTTCTCGGGCCCAATACCGTGGAAAAAATTACGACCTGAACGTTGAGACTTCCTATCTATTCTCCATATCTGTTGGTAGGTAGCGAAGTGGCCAGATGTGAGCCGTTGAAACTTCTATTGGCGCTTGGCCAGGTGAGAATCCTGAGTGAGAGAGAATGTTTTCCAATTTCATCGGAGTCGATAGGCGATTTGAATTGTCTAGATGCCAATCTCTACGTCTGGTGCTTCCTTTAAATGCGCACCGACCACCCGTGGAGGTGCTGTAGGTTTTCTGGGTTTTCCTAGAGCTGAAAAGTGAATACGCCTTAAAAAAGTCGCCCCAGAGCGACACGGCAAATAATAATAGCCGTCCTCTACCATACAGTCTATGCCTTTGGGTAGACTCTGTGAGTATTCATGAGGGAGTATTGTTATTATCATTATATTAATATTATATTGGATAACATGCTATTTTCTCGGTATTGGGCCCGGTAGTACAATCATTTAAGAGCAAAGAATAATAGAATCCCTTTAAAAAAACAGCTCTCAAGCAAAAGAATAAACTATGCTTCTAATGAAATCATATGGGAAATGATTAATTAGGTGATTGAAACTTGAATAACAATATACTCAAAAAGTGTGATGATCCGCAAAAAATTATTAAAAAGGAAGTGGCTGACGAATTCGCAACATACTTTTCGAGTATATGCAAAAACTTCTCTTGATGTTTTTTAGGGATCTGTTTTGGGCGTCTTAATTTTTCTCATTTTCATAAAATTTTGCTTTGAAGAAGATTATGTACTTGCATTGCATTCTTTGGAACCTTTGGTGTAGTAATCAATGTACCCCGACACCAAAACGCTATTTTTCCGACTCCACACGTGTTTCGGTTTGAATCTTTCTCGCCGGAAGATGGTCACTTGGTGAATGAAACACGTGTCGAGGTTATGAAATAGCAGTTTGGTGTCAGGAAAACATTCCAGTACACTTATTGAAGGAGATGAAAAAAGGCATACTCCGATGGGGGCATGCGACTTTAGCAACTTCTACATGAACATTTTTTTTTTAATTAATCCCTTAGAATGGACTTATTTTCTTTAATTTCAAAAATTATTAAAGAGAGTTATTTCTATTCAGGTTCAACATACGTCCTTAATTCGACCGTTCCATTGCAACTTTTAGTTTTTTGCATTTATTTAATATTATCTACGACTTCTCTTACATAAAAAAATGTAAATTCGAGAAAAGCGTTTTGTACCACTAGCTTCATCATGCTACTAACTTTTAATCACTGAGTAATGAAAAAGTACATTTTACTTAGAAAGAAAAGCGTTTGAATTTTTTTGATACAGAATTGATGTATTTCAGCATTTACGATAGAAATTTATTTCAATTGATTTTTGTCAGTACTAAATCGATGCCACACTCATTGAACAAAAATCATTGACCTACTGTATCTAACCAGAAGAGCATCGTCTCCATGAAAATATCTGAACTAAAGACAGATCAACATCCTTTCTAAAGTGTTCCAGAGAAGTAAGCGAGCTTGTGGAAAAAGCATTGCCGACAAGACGAATGTCTCTGTTATGGACTGAATCTAAATGATTCAGTGAGTGTTGAGGGACTCCATAGAGGGAGTTTCAAAATTCAGAATCAAGATTTTATGGGCGGTTTTTTTTTCAGGTCAAACTAAGTTACATTAACATGTATCCGCAAACAGTTCGTTACAAATGTACAGAGAGTTGAAATTTTAAGATTTATTTATTTGTTTGATACCTCTCTCAGTTTTTAAGATATTGAGATCAAATTTGAAACATAGATTACGTTTCAGGGCTAACATCATCCAACATGCCAAGGAAGATATTTTTTCAGGGGTCAAGCGTTTTAGTAATGCTTTGCTGGTGTATTCTTATACATAAAATGAATTTTTTGTTTTCTTCACACATTGTTTTCTTTCGTAATTTATATGCATCTACGACCATAATAATTGAAATTCTTCAACGAAACAATGAAAAATAAATTTAACTTAGTGGGCTTTGACTGCTATTTTCATTTTGATGTATAGGTTTCTTTGGAAGCATTTGACATTATTTGAAAGTTGGTTTGTGTCTGATCGTGTTTGTTTCCTAATCGCCAGTTTCCCAACCAGAGAACTCTTGTAAATTCCCATCATCACGTTCGGAAATACGGTAGATTCCAGACTCCAAGGCACAATGCTGGCAGACCGCCATAAGCATGTAATCCAGTAATGGAAGAAGAGATTTTGAATGACAAGTAGCAAAAGATTTGGATGTTTCCCATTCAACTGTCTGGAAACACGTTATACCCATATTATATCCAGAGGTTTGATTTCTCGAGATTTTCCACTGCGCTTGCAGTTTTTCAGACGGATACTGCACCAAGTAGGGTAGCTGAATTTTTATCCAAACATGATCAGACAATCTGGACACCAAGAACAGTTTAGCGTAAACATATGGGCAGGAATAGTGGGGAGATACTTGAATTGAACCTTTAATTTCACCGCGAATTATGAATGGTTGCACATATTATTCATATACAGTGTTCCCAATCGGAGGATTGGCAGAGAAAATCCAATTGCTTGGACTTCAACACGCTGGACTTTTTTTATGGGGACATGTAAAGGGCCTAGTTTATGGCGTAGAACCAGTGTCTTCCATCAAAGTTTCCACTGAACGAATTATGGAAGCCCTAAAAACCGTGAAAATCTCAAGAACGTGTGCGGCAGTCTATGAGAAGAAGATATAAAGAGGTCAAGGTTCGTTAGGTTTATTTTATTTTTGGGTATTGTTAACAAAAACTCGCAATTTAGATTAAAAACCAAATTAATTTGTTTTCATTGTGATAATAGGTTCCCACTTTTTGTTTAATTTTAATTGAATGTAGCGAAATACAAAATATTATCAAAACTCTTTTCTCGATATATCGGGTGCAGATGTGTAAAAATTACATAAGACAAAAAATGTCATTATTTAAACAAAAAATTCATATCGTATTTCAGAATCTGTCACATTAAAGTTTATGGGGCGAAACAGGGCTTTACCTCTGATAAAATATCTCACTGTAGATTCTTATAATTACGCACAAGATAAGGAGAACTCAAGTGAATGAAAAAAATCGAAAAACAACACTTTTTAAAAGTTGGAAGAGTACGAAGCTGACACAATTTCGACAAAGATTTTCCTACACGACGTTCCCAATGTTTTGGATATATCCATGCAAAAAGCGTGGCAACACCGCCGGGTCTGTAAACGTTGGCAAAATGTCGGAAAATGTATATGATGGCTTGGAAAAGCGGTGAAATATGATGGGTGTGTGAACGTCTGATGTATAATACGAAATAATTTTTTTTTGCCTTTTATTATCCCTCTCGGTTGCCCTTGTTTTATTAGGTTGAAATAGATATAGAACTCCAGAAATTTTGTTGAAATCATCAGTATTTCTAGGGGGTCTGAGGTCGCCTGCCATGCTGTACTGGTCTGATATATATATATATATATATATATATATATATATATATATATATATATATATATATATATATATATATTACATTTTTATGTAAATTCGATTACCTACCGTATTTTCATGCGGAAGCATCCACATCTAACTGACTCTTTCTTATACAATGTATGTTGTCTCAAAGAAATGAAGTGATTTGATTTGATTTTTTTGATGCTGTTAGGAGATTGAAACCAAAAAAGTCTTCAGGAATAGATGGTATACCTCTTTACATTTTGAAAGGATGCCATGAATGGCTCATCAAACCATTACTACATATTTATAATCTGATAATTACAATAAATATCTTCCCAGAATTTTGGAAAACTTCCCTTACTTCACCGATCCACAAGGCTGGTAGTGTAGTAGAAATGGAAAATTATAGAGGAATATCAATTATCTGCGCTCCATCCAAGTTATTTGAGCAAATTATTATTCCAAATCATATAGTTCGATGTGTTTAGAGTACGAGCAGCACGGATTCATGACACAGCGGTCGATAAACACAAATTTACTAATTTTCAGCAACAATGTATTTCAAATATTACAAAACAGATCCCAATTAGATATAATATTTACAGATTTCCGTAAAGTTAATCACGATAATCTTTTAGAAAAAATCAGTAGGTTTGGACTTTCAGAAAATTTCTTACAATTAATAAAAAATAATTTACAAAATAGACACTTTATTGTTAGTCATACTTCTGACTTGGGACCTCTACTATTCATATTATTTATTAATGATCTTCCATTGGTACTGAATTATTCACAATGCTTACTCCTTGCGGATGACTTGAAATTTTTCAAAAATATTCCAAACAGTACGGGACTGTGTATTACTTCAAAAAGACACTAATAGCCATTATAAAGTGGAGTCGTGATAACAAATTATTTTTTAATATTAAAAAATGCGCTGTTTTAACAATACCCCGCTCAAAAGATAAAGTAGTTTTTGATTATTTAATGAATGAAGAGGCTCTAGAAAGAAAAACTGAAACAAAAGACTTGGGAGTTACATATAATGATACTTTCTCTTTTCAAAAGTCATATTACAAGTGTAGTGAGATCTGCCAATCGTATGTCAGGGTACGTAATGAGTCAATCACGATTTTTTAATGAAGCAAATACAATCAAACTTCTGTATTATACATTGGTTAGACCTAAATTAGAGTTCGCAGAATTTGTTTCAACTTTAGAACATTTGGAAAAAGTTTAAAACAAATTTCTTCGTTACTTGTATCTCAAAAAATATAGAAGATGGCCTGATTATACTACTATACGTTCAACTCATTTGAAATAGAATTCAAAATCTTAGCGCTGGATCAAAGAATTCAATCAGCTTTAATATTTTTGCATAAGTTGATTAATAACAAGGTAGGTTCAGTGACACTTCTAGACCTACTCCCTTTTCATGTACCCTCACGCCGTACTCGAGACTCGCTACTATTCAATATTTCTGTCGCGACCTCCACACCTAGAACACCTCTTACAGCTTTGCTAAAATTGGCGAATCAATTCAATCAATTAATTGATATCGAATGGACAATACCTCAGCATTTTATAAAAAAAAATTAAATCACATACTGACCTCATCATTTTTTCTGAAATTCTTATGAATCCAATAGATACCTCTACAGTTCTGAATTTTTTTTTCTTGTTGTTTTGACATTTACTGCTATGGTCATTAGCCGTGTGTTCTGGATAGGCCTTGTTACTCTCCATACGCCATTCCCAGCCAGTTTTGATTATTATTATAATTACTATTATTATTTTCTTTTGGTTAACATGGTTAACAAATATGTATTTTCCGGAAGGAAGCTAATTAAGCTTGTATGGATTTAATAAATAAATAAATAAATGATTCTTATGCTCATAAAAAATTTCTCAGCACAGAAATGTAAGATAAGAACTACAGTGAATATCAACTAGCCAATTCACATACTTACTATAACAAAAAACAGTCTACATCGTTAATGTATTAAAATTTTCAATAAATTACGCAATAAAATAATTATTGATCCAAGAAACATACATGTTTTTTTTATAATAGGGTTCTAATTCTCTAATAACAAAAAAATAGGAGTATTAAAAGCATCATTGCATCAATGTTTTTTCAAATGTAGTTTCCCCATACTGAAATTGAATATCCTAATTTTGAATAAACTGAAATATAATCATATAACCTGCAAATAATTTGAAGTCACCATGCAAATCAAGATTTGATATTGAATTTATGTATATAAGAAACAATACAGATCCAAGAATTGAACCTTGTGGTACACCACAAGTACTATTTCCCATCAAACTTTTTCATTCCCGATACAAACATATTGTTTCCTCCCTGAAAAATAATTATGAAACCATTCATGCACAGGACCTCTAATTCCAATATCCAATAACTTAATTAATAAAATTTTGTGATCTACCGTATCAAATGCATTTGATAGATTCAGTGACACTAAACAACACTGAAAATTTTCATCTAGATTTATTTGAATTTTTGTAATTTAAGAGAGATGCAAAAAAGCTACCAGCAACTGAATCTTACTACCTTACTAATTATATTTTTGGAAACTCCAACCGAACAGATTTTATATACAGATCTGGTGAAATGTTATCGGCATATAGCATTCCCAATACGTTTGGTTGCCAGATTTATACTCGTCTCATGGAAAAGGAATTCCCTTTGGTCGCATAATGTACTATGATCAGTAGGATATGACTATTTGTGCTGTGTGTACTTGACGAAAGGCAATTAATTCACAAAAAAAATGGTCAAATATAATCGAGCCTTTCGCTTTCCCTATACAAAAATCAGTTTCACATGAGAAATATTTGAATATTTTTCATGATGATATGATGTTTCGTTGGCTTCAAACGAAGTATGTGTACCTAGTCGGAGTGCTTTCTGTGGTTCCTATAGATGGCTCTGGTGCTTATTTCTTGGCAAGTACTTGGGTTGTCGTAGAGCCAGTTGACAAAACCACAAATGGAAATCATTTACATGTTGTGTCCGGGTCTGCACTGATGAGCGGGTGAACCGTGAAACTAGTATGTAGATAGACACACTTGTTTTTGATTATCATTAGGTAGTATAGTCTTCTGAATAAAATTTGCCAGGCGTTAAATCAATTTTCATTTCGTGAAAGTATTGCCTTTCGTCAATACATTCCCACATGAAAATTATTTGAATATTTTTCATGATGATATGGTTTAATATAATAGTTCAATGTTAATTACAAGGATTAATGATGTGTCGTGTAGTAAGCGAATATACAGTGAGTCTGCTAAGTTGGCTATGGGAAACTTTTTTATTATTGATTTTACGAAAAAAAGTTATTCTTCATAAAAAGTTTTGCATGGTCTAAAACCATCAGATATTGATCATTAATCTTATACGAGGTATGTCAAAAGATATGAATTTTACCCAGGAGTAAAGTAAGTTTATATTTCACAATATCGAAAATCGTTATTATGAAAAGTTGTTCGGAATTGAAAACTATGTTTGAATATGCAATTACATTCTTTCAATTGGAAAAATATTTTTTTACAATTTTTTTTGAAATTATCAATATTACATTTAAATTTAGTTTTATGAAAATTTGCTTATTAATTTCTAAACAGACCGGAAAGGTTAACATGTTTGTAATAAATGATAAATGTTCGGTATTGACAATTTGAGAAAAATTTGTAAAAAAAATATTTTTCCAATTAGAAGGATGTAATTGCATATTAAAACATAGTTTTTAATTCCAACTAACTTTTTGAAATGAAAATTTTTGATGTGAAATATAAAGTTACTTTACGCTTGAGAAAATTTCATATTTTTTGACATACCTTGTATAAGATTGATGAAATTTGATATCTGATGATTGCATCTTGGGTTTTAGACTAGGCAGAACTTTTAATGAAGAATAATTTTTTTTCATAAAATCGATAATAAAAGTTTCCCATATGTAGCCCACTTAACATGATACATAACAAAAATATTTTCCAGATATAACTTTTGTGCAATTTTGTGATATTGGCAAACAACATTATATTAATGTCATCTTGACGTTTCCAACACAGTGTTTTCAACTATATGTGTATGTAACATCAAAATAATGTAACCAATAATATTCATTAGATAATACATATAATGTTGATTATATGTTGCCCAGATATGTCTTAGACAGAGTAGTTATGGTATTTGTTCGATATTTTTGTCTAACCTTCTCAAAACATGACTGACATGCCTTGAAATTAATATTATCTTAAAGGTTTCTTAAATGTAATTTTTGGGTAATGACCTAAAACCTAACCTCCTAACCATATAACAACATATATCGTAAATGACGACAAAAACTCAAAATCTACGTAACTTAAAAAAATGATATCTACGTTCAAACAATATTACCCAGTAAATATGAAATAAATATATCACTGACGCCATCGTTCATTTCATCCTAATAATCATGGCGGTCATGGTAGGAGTTTTGAGTTCATAGTATTAAAATATGATTCAAACTACTTAAAAGTGATTGGAATTAATCGGATTGCAAAACTCATAATTTTCATGGTAAGATTATGATTTTCCACTACTCCATCCACTAATTGTTATTTTAGAGAGTATCTACATATGATGCTATGAATAGTAGAAAAGCTATCAGTTGTGGTTCCTGCTAATCAGATATTGGACAGTATGGAAATGGTTGCTGACATCTGGAGCGGTGTCAAATTATTTTGAACCGATTGATCAAGGAATTTTTGGAACTGAAACCAATGAATTTAGCTTGCTAAAACAACAATATTGGAGCTGCTTAATTTGTAAGTGAACTCAAAATTATATATTTTATACAGAGTGTTCTGATCTTTCTTAATTTCATTAATCTATGATAATATTAACGTTTCTTTAGATTGTAGAGAAATCACTTGAATTGTTTAATACAAATTATCAATAAACTAACTGCATTTTCTCTTTCTTTTCAGTTTGGTAGTGTCCTTTCACATTACTCTATCAGTTTTGATGTACAAACTGGTACTTATTGAATGATCAGATTACAAAAACTTAAATAGCAATTGTTGTTTCCGAACTAATCGAAGATGAGCCGTTCTGGACTGGGCAAAGAAAAAATTCCAAAAGTTTTGAATTGATAATTATGGACATACTGAAACGCAAGTAATTATTTTTCTTTTACCTCTAGGGGCAACATAGAATTATTAATAATTATTGGATGGTCGATTTCTTATATCATAAAGATTAATATGAGTTTTCAGTGACTGTAATGACTATATTTTCAGAATATAATATGTAAAAGATGTTTGCAGTTCAATCACAGATGAAAAGTTTGACTCATATAGTGATGGATTGGATGACATTAGCAGAGCAGAAACTAAAAAGAAAGGAGAAATGACCGAGACAACAACCATATAATTATTGATTCAGTGATATCTGTTTTTATTCTTCAAAAGAAATAGGTTTTCATTTAATATTATTCTTCTAATAACACTTAACTTGGATAGATCTATCAATAAATTTTTCATCTGATTCAGGTGGTAAGTCATATTATTAGGTACTTTGGTCTGTTCATAGTGATTCAAGATTATATTTTTCATACTGCTAATTTTAATTTAATTGTTAATGATGTAACTGTCTTGTTTTATAACGCTTTATCCATGAGATTGTAATCATGGACATTAAAGTTTTTTGATTGATTGGTATGTTTTACATCATTACCCCCTTATATACATATTTTATTTCTTAGTATACAGGGTGGAGCTTATACCTTATTTTTCTACACTTAAAGTTGTATTTCTGGAATTTCAATCGCCCCTCTTTGGTAGATGAATAACTTTGTTAATTGCTATTGTTGTTATTCATCTACTAAAAAGTGACTACTGAAATTCCAGAAAAAAGTGTTGGTAAACCATGAGTATATGCTCCACCCTGATGTTACATTTTACAAATGTTGCATAGATGTTTTGAGTAACATTATATTTATGTAATAAAGTCACATTAAAGTTACGCAAAATATGATACATTTATGTAATGATAAGTAATTAATATTACATTGTAATATTTAAAAGAGGCACAAAGGCATATGGACGCAACGTATCTGTAACATCAAGCATATCTCTGAATAATATCACAAAGTCACAATGTGATATAACAGTTATGTTTAAGTTATGTTTTTATGTTTACTGGGAGCCAATAACTTAAGCAGACTCACTGTATACTTTTAAATTTATAAATTTGTATTGACTTTCAATATAAATGTGTATAATTTTGACGCACCATTTACTTCCAATTTTGCTAACGCTAAAATTTGATGCTACATTTGACGCATGAAAATTCACCTTAAATGTAGTATCGTTTGATACACTAATGAAATCAAATGAAAATTATAAAATGGGATTGCCGCGATATAATGTTGAAAACACTTATATTGGTAGGGTATAGGGAGCAGAATCAAACCATAAATTATCTGGAAAAATCCGAAGAGTAACAATATGTGAAAAACGGTCATTTCGAGCAAGAATTAGGTAGTAAAAGTTACTTGTTTCGGGTTGGGGGATTCCAGTCAATTTCAGAAAAAATATATTTTGATATAGTACATTTATAAGTACCTTGTGTTCAGTTTTCGAATTTTTTTCCATCGATTGATCGAGATAAAAATTATTGAAAACGCCAAAATTAACCATCGGATTCAAACGCCCAGAAGAGGCGGGAACGTGACGTACTTACGCGAGAGATTTTGATTGATTATACCTACTCGGGATGTTCGGCTTGCAAATAATAGTTATTTATGTACCAAAGGGTATAAATAGATGTTTATGCCCTGAGGGCGACGTTTTACGAACCCGAGTGCCTGAGGGTTTGTAAGTCGCCCGAGGGTATACACATCCCTCGGTACATACAAACTTTCATGTCATACTAGTTCGTTATTGCAATCCAACCTCAATACAAATCAGATATTTATCATAGTAGACACGATCGTTGCTAAGGGAATGTTGACAAACGTAAATGTCATAAAATCGCAATAATTTTTATGTGTCAAAGTAAGAAGTCAAAATGAACGAAGATTTTGGAATTCCTAACGAAATAATTATTAAAAAAAGCAAAGCAAGAATATTACTATATTCCATTTGTAATTTAATTAATAAAGGTTATTAAATAAGTTAAACAAAAAATTATTTCTGTTTATGCCCGCGCGAGCCATAAAGTACGACATTAGATAGTTGGTAACTAACAATAATGAACTAGTATGACATAAAATAAATAATGTACCTGACAGCGTTGCCATATCGCAAACAATATGATTTACCAGAATATACTATTTCACTTTCTTAATAATATCATTGGTATATATGTACCTACCTGTCCCTTTGTTCGAAGTCTTGAAATATTAGCTTGGTAATTTTGGATAATTTATTTTTGATTCGTGTTCATGGAAAATAGTATATTTTCATTTATACTCCAAAAAGCTATGTATGTACCTACTGTAACGCCTATAAAAACACCTCATTTGGATTCAGGGTGTTCAGGGAACCCTAATCTGTGGTTCAGGTAAGCAGCTATTACAATGATACAATATATCTAAGCAAGTGAGAAACCGATTCAAATACTAATAATCCCTTGTCAAATTGAATCTAATTGCTGTGGCTATTATTATAAATTTGTATGTATGAACCAGTATTTCTAGTTCAAGAAGAATTAATAATTACTAAAATTTTCAGTGAAAAGTGCAAATAGTGGTGCGACTAATTAACTTGACGACAGTGCATACTTCAACCTGTCGTTACACGTCATTACTTTCTAGATTTTACAAAGACTTGGCAACTGCAGCGTCCCTCTTTCACTCTTGGCTTGTCCGCGCAATCCCAAACTTCAGCCAATCGTATTACATGAAGACAATGTCGTCACAGCTGAGGAGCGTTTGAATTTATGCATACTGAAATCACGCATTCAATATTGAATAGTAAATCAGTTTTTCAAAATTTAGAGTGAACAAATGGTTAGGACTATGTTATAAACTGCCCTACATTACGTCAAGTGAAAAAAAGGGCATATTTTAAGATACTGGAAACCCCCATTGTTTCGGGTTACAGACTTATTTCTACTATTGAGATAGGTTGCTATACCACCTCAACTGCGCCTAACTGTCTTCGGTAAAAAAAATGGCATTCGGGTAGTAATGAGAACCAAATATCAACGTTTCAGTAGAAACTTTACTGAAGCAACTAAGATCCGCGGTACATCTCGATTATTGTTAACTAAAAACTACCAAAATTATGTCCGATGATAACAAAAATGTGATTTTGATTGAAAATAACTTCGAAAAAGTGTCGACAACAGAAAAAAGTTATCGGCAGTTATATGATAGTGTGTAGCAATGTCTTTGCCGTAATATATATATTTTTTTTAAATGAAACTGGGTCCATGCACCCTACGGTTTCCTTAATATTTTTTAATTCGGAATATATAAATTCTACCTTATCAGTAAATTGGAATGTTTTCTGATTCATTCCAATATTTTACCTGGCCAAGTTTCCCATTTTTCGATTGTTCTCCTTGTATTTGGAGCCTAGTCTTGACTAAATCCAAAGGGTAGGTAACTGAAAAGAGAGAAAATGCGGATAACAAAATTATGTCATCCAGTCTAACTGCAATATGATTTATTAAGTTGATGACAGAAAAAACAGATAAATTATTTATTATAATCTGAAAAAAGTAACTTTTCTCCGTATAGCGAGGAATGATTACAAAAGAGAGAAACAAAAATTTTACCGCTCTATTGTTTGGCATTTTCCGTGCTTTCAGTAAATATAGTTTCAGTTTCAACATTGAATTTGGGTTTATTTAGAAAAAGTATTGTACAATGTGAGTTGCACTTCTAGTCTGACACATGCTCATAGAGAAAGATAATATACTACGATCAGCAGGAAATGAAAAGTTGAATGAATTACTAGTGACTCAAGACTATTTTATGAAAAGGGATGAAATGTACAACTAAATAAAATAAACTAAGTAACGTCAGGACCGATTTCATAATGAACTGAAAGTATCGTTTAGTTCAAATAATTTTTAGGCTGTGACAAGCCTGTCAATTTCAACTCAATTCTGGTAGTCACAGTCTAACAGCTACTTAAAATGAAAACTACTTTATGCTCATTATGAAATCGCACCCCAGTACGACAAAACAGTCTGACTGGTCTGAGTATATATACTATTGTATACTGTCAAAAATATCAAACTTTAGATGGAAATGTCACATCCCACGTTACAGTACATAAAATCCTCGCAGTCTATTCTCTGATAAGTTTTATTTACTATATGGTGTAAAATTTGACATGGCATTTGTGGTACCATGGTATGTGGAGTTGAGGTAAACAGTTCATTTGCTGATCAATTTTTTTATTTTTGATTACGAATTTTGACTAATAATACGTAATAATTATTATGAAACACAAAAACACAATATGCTTCCTAGAGATTTTTATTTATAACAGAAAAAACATACATTGAGGAACACGAAATCACAGTTTTCAACGTTCCTCCTGAATTTAATTTAATTTATTTATTGCTGGCATTCTGGATGTTAAAACGAACCCGTTAATAAAAGTCATACATTCTTGTCTTGTCCAGGTGGCGTCCGAAACCATAGGTCACAAAGGAATCGCAACTCTTGGCCTATTCGGATACTAGCAGGGGTTTGGCTGGTTGACTCATGCACTGCTGACCGATAGTCTATCAGGAACAAATGGGGGTCTATTTGGTGGCAAATGACTACCATAGATAAGTGGCAATTTATTGTCTTGTTCTCGTCTTTCGGATTTTCAGTATTTTACACATTTCCTGGAACAGATTAGGCCTGAAATGTTTGACTTGGCCCATTCTCTGAAGTAATTCAATAGTACAAGGATGCATACATTTCCATGGCAGATTTGGGAAATAAGCAAGCGATATCAATGATGATTCTCTAATATGGGCTGCCTACGTTGTACTGATGCTTGGGGGCTCTTGGTCGTATTGAGGTCTGTTGCAGGCAGGCGCTTACAGCACACTTTCTGCACGATTTTATTTGACGTAAGCTCAAGAATTGGCACAGTAAAACCTCTGGGCGGTCATCGTCACTGCCAGGGGTCCTTTGGTATAGATTTCTCGGATCACCTCCTGTCTTCTGCGTTTCGGAATCACTTCCTCAGGTGCCTGTCTTCCCCACCATCCTCGGAATACATCATACGCTTGAGGGCGCTTAGGAAGGCAATGATTGATTAAACAATGTATAAATGTTAAGTTATTTAATTCTATTAATTCATCACTGCTTAGGGTGTCCCAGTTTTCATAAACGTAGACGTGTAGCTTTTTAAAATTTGTTTGAATCGATAAACGAACATTTCCGGATCCTCCACCGAACTCGAACCAAAAAAATGCAAGCGGTACTTTGACTAGTGCAAAGTCAACTAATAATAGTAACTTATATTAGTTTTCATTATTTGAAATATAAATAGAATCATTACGAAAACTATAATTGAAAATGATGAGAACAAGGAACATGCATTTTCAGAATACACAGGCAAAGCTGCAGTAAATAATTGAGTCATTAGCTGGTGTGAAGAGAGTAGCCAAAAAATCAGGCTACCCAAGGAAATACGTTAGTACCAGTGGTATACCGATAAAATCTGATAAACATAATTAGTTGATCATTCTCATCATTTGGAAAAAAAATCTTTTGGAAGTGTATTGACTTTTTGAATGAGTTTACTGATCACTGGGTTGAAAGTGGGTGAAAATGTACCCCTTATATTAGAATTCTTAATGTAGGCATGTAGTTCATTAAAAGTGGTTACTTTGATACTTATTTTGAAAAACTCAAATTCTCACAGAAACTTCGATTGAAAAATCGGCCCCTGAATCCCAAATGAAATCGTAATCGACAATTTTCTTGTATGTATATGATATATGTATAATATGTATGGTATATGATGAAATATGTTCTTTCAGAAAATAATAATAAAAATGTAATGGCTGGGAAAACCGCCCCAGGATGTCAAGGGAAGTTGAAGAGTCTCAGAGTGAAAACAACAATACTAGTGAATACTTTGTGGGGTCCAAGTGAAAATAATTAAGAGAAATTTTAATTCAAGAAATGAATGTGTGTATGGAAGTGTTATAATATAAAAAAATAATGGTAACAAAAATAGCACTAGATATTGCCAGGCCGTGGTCATTATCCGTTGATCATAAAACTGTGCAGTGTACTAAACCTAAATATGATTTTAGAATATTACCGCATTCAAAAACTCCAGAGAATTACTAAAAACTCGAGGAATAATGCTAACGTGCATCACGAATACACCCAGAGTCTGCAGGTTATGATTTATGAAGTAAAACGAATTGCAACGAACCGATTAAAATGTGCGAATACCGCACAGTTTGTAGTCAGCCCAATCTTTATCACATTTTAGCTGCCATATTATCGATCCTGAAAAAAATATTTTCCTGTATAATGCCTAATAGGGCATATTATTTGGAATAAATATGCCGAATGTCCGATCCCGGATGTACGGGATATCATAACAAAATACTGATTTCACGTCCAATAAAGATGCTCTCTTCAGCAACAAACCCTTGGGAAATATTAGACTGTCGTGTTCTCAGAATCAGTATTGGGTTTTGTTCCTATTTTGACTAGCCAAACCTGATTATTAGGTGGTTACATACCCAGACGGCACCCAATATACCAGGAATATGCCTACAATATCCTATTTTCCAACAGATATTGCAATATTCCTGGAATATTCCATGAATATTTATTTGATCTTATACACATTGAGAATATTCCTGGAATATATTTTCACGCATATCCATGAGATATTCTCCTTGAATATTGCTGGTATATTCAAAAGGATCAAGCAGAAACGTAAGTTTTTGAATATTCTGGGAATATTCAAAAGGTATGTCAATTTGTAGAAACGTTTTGTTAGAAAAATATCAAAAGTTTCTCGAATATGTATTTAATAAAAACTGAAAAACCGCATGCATTTATAAAAACTTTTTAAGTTTCGTAGCCAAAATGACCCTTTAGCTAGGTTGGAGGAAATGGAAGGAAAAAATTATCTAATCTAGAATTTGAATTAAAATTTACCTTCACCTAATTTATACCATGTACTCAGTTTAACATATTAAAAAAAATGTTTTTTCTCAATGTTGACCAACTGTTCTCGAATATTTAATATTTTTTTCGGTATTTCCATAATCTGCATTCCTATATGTAATAAGAGATATCTAATATATAAAATTCTCGTGTCACGGTGTTCGAACTTGAACTCCTCCGAAACGGCTCGACCGATTTTGATGAAATTTTTTGTGCTTATCCGGTATCTATGAGAATCGGCCAACATCTATTTTTCATCCCCCTAAATGTTAGGGGTAGTCCACCCCTAAATTTTTTATTTTATTTTTTAGACAAAATTTTTAATTTCTATTTTTTTATGATACAACATTCAAAAATACATACAATCCTCAATTTTCACCCTTCTACGATCAACCCTTATTTTTTAATAGCCATTTTAGTAATTTAATCATTTTTCCTCTCCGGTCGAAAACTGATCAATCATCATTTAATTAGTTATCCCCTCCAGATGTCTACAGGTGTCACTTCTGACCCAGTAAACAGCACGGAGTAGGGATGAGAACGAAGCCGGTCTCCTTTCTTTCTCACTCCCTACACAGTTGTCGGCCATCAAAATTATTTATATGGCAAAACAACGTTTGTCGGGTCAGCTAGTTGTATATAAAAATTAGAGGCTTGGTCATTACTTCAATTTAATTAAATTTTAGACTAACCTTACCATAGTGTTTTTACAAAATTTTAATGTCAAATATTATGTATTTACTTACATTATTTTCATGTATTCCCCCTTTATAAAATGTTGCAAATATCAAGATGCTTAGTTATCAATATAAATATAATTCATCAATTCTTTTCGATAATATATTGATGGTATTTTTAGGGGTATGTAAGAAAATCCCACTCGCATAGCAATTTACTGAGAAGTTGAAGAAAAACATGCTATTTTCCTGCTCTAAGCTACTGAGAGTTGCAATAGAACACTGTAAGTAAATTATTGTACAATGAGGCTTATTTTCTTCTAATTGTTTTTTTAGGATCAAGAAAAACAAAGAAAGATCCTGAAGAACTGAAAAGTGCAATGAGACCGATTTGAGTAATTTGTGTTAGTGAACTGAATTTCCAAAGGTCTTGATAATTGCCAAGAGAGTGTATTATTAGAATACATATGTATGCTGTTTTTGTCGTTTTTGCAATAAATACTTTTTTCTGTATTTAATTTTTTATTCTTATTCATCATTGAACCTCATATTTAATATATCAAGGGTAGTTTATTCCATTTATAAACTAGACACCCTGGAATATGTTCTGAATTAATCTTCAAGAAGCATACAGAATATATTTCGAGCATGATTTTATGGTAAGAAAACATATATATAGCATGTGCCATGAATGAGTTTTAGGATATTCCTGGAATATGTTTGGAATATTCCTGGAATATACGTGTCACATATTTTAGAGGATATGGAATATTCCTGGCATATGCCAATATGACGGTGGAAGATGTATGGAATATTCCTGGCATATATTTCATGGTGACCTTGAATATCTATGGAATATGCATAGCACATGTTTTGGAGGATATTGCATATCCCTAGAATATGCCAATATTCCGGTGGAATATGCCTAGGATATTCATGCAATATGATTGTGCCGTCTGGGTACTCTACATAAAGTAACCCCTTCCCCTGTTAACTTTCAAAAACGAATTTACATTTTAATAGCCTGAGTTTTGACTAATGAAAAATGTCAATTTTTCAAAATGGCTTCGCGCCGCCATTTTGGAAGATTTTTCTGAATGGCATTGGGGGTCGCGTGATATCTCAGTCGAAATTTTTTATTAATACTCTATAAGAGCAAAATTTCAGATAAAAACATTATTTGAAACAAAATGGCGGAAATTAAAAGTAGAACTCTCATATGAGGATCATTTGGATATACATTTTTTATTATAGCGAAAGAGCAGATTATTAACTAACATTTAAAAAAAATCAAACTAAAATGTCAATCCATTCAAAAGTTAACAGGAGGGGGTACTTTATGACAGATATACGTATATATACGTATATATATATATATATATATATATATATATATATATATATATATATATATATATATATATATATATATATATATATATATATATATATATATATATATATATATATATATATATATATATATATATATATATATATATATATATATATATATATATATATATATATATATATATATATATATATATATATATATATATATATATATATATATATATATATATATATATATATATATATATATATATATATATATATATATATATATATATATATATATATATATTTACGTACGGACTTACTATATGTATAAGATATACATACAGTATCATTTCGATACTGTATTATAAAACCACACAATCAAGGGAGACGCACTGCTGTTCTCCCCTCCTGTTACCCCACCCGACTCTCCAACTGACTACATTAACACAGAAATATACTAAAATGTTCTTTAGTATTATTTTGTGACGTTACAAAAAAGACAATTCAATATTCCTTCTTCGCGGTATTCGAGGAGAAATTGTAATCCTCTCTCAATTTATAGCAAGCTACTCTTTACGCTCTCATTAAACCTTAATACCCATGATATATTCTTTCCGAAACTGTATAAGATAAATTTGAGTAGTTAGAATCATTGACAAAATATTTTTTTGTTCTCTGGTTATTATCTAGTTTAAAGAAGCCTAGTCAATTCAAGATACAATTTTTCAATGTGATCAGTATTCACCAATGGTAAAACGTTTTGGAAACACGTAAAATACGCATAGATATATCAGTTTTTGAATTGCTGCAAAATCTTAACAAATACTGCAAGTTTTTTCCACCACAGAAACTGCTCAGTATTCATTTCAAATTAATGGAACATCTTGCGCCTAAATCAATCATAGAATAGAGTTGGAGCAATGTTAAGTTTTCATCGGGACATCACATGAAACTTTCACCAGAATCGACAGAAAACCCTTTCGAATAACATGTAGGTTTATATTTCTTCACAAAATAACTTTGAACTCTGATGAACCAACCTACCTTTGCTTGGCCGTGAAAGGTCCGTTTATTTTCTTCTTCTTTTCATATTCATTGTCAGAATTAGAAATCTATTAAATTTTTATTATTCTATTACAATGCCGCCAAGTCAAAAATAAAGTTTCTGTTCGTAAATACTGATTGCTGCAAGGCAAAAATCTTGGCATTCGTTACCATCGCATTTACCGATACTGAATAATCGATAAAAAAGTTCAGGGAATATTTTCGCAAAGTCTAACTAATACATCCTTTGAAATGATCTTTTCCAGAGATAGTCGATTCTGTGACATTTCTACGCCCTCGTTCGTTTTCTGGCTTTATTCTTACTACTTGGATTTCATCGCTGACCAAACCAACAATTGGTTTGTGTTTTTTATCCGACAAATAAAACAGTTGAAATGTTCACGTAAACTTTCATGAAACAATTAAAACTGTATTAACCAACATCCTGTATGATGTAACTGGTTGTTACTCACCAAATTCTGCATTGAAAGCTGCTCCCACCGAAACTATGTATACACACCATAATGAATCAACAAATTTGGGAAACTCGATCTTTTGAGGTGGTACAGGAGGCATTTTTAACTAAAGCTCCTGAAATATAAAAATTTTATGATAAAACATCGAATTGGGATTTTTTTTACACAACTGAACTAAAATTAAGTTCATCTGGTTGGTGGTACACACAGTACCCAATATTTACACTACCCAATATTTCCACGCCTAACAGTGGAAATTTACAATTCTAGAATGTCCACTGACGCAAACTTAGTCTACTTATATCAAAAAATTTCAAATACCCACACCGAGTACCTATATTGTTATCATATTCTCAACATTCCATAACAATAATGAAATAACTGCAATCCTTTCCTTTTGGGTTCTTCAACTATCCTTACCAATCATAATATCCACATTCAAAGGAAGTGATAATTCAAAAGTGGGACAAATTTACGACCAATTTCACTCACATCTCTTTCCTAAATTATTCGAGAAGATAATCATAAAGAGACTTATGGAATACCTTAACCTTCACGGATTCAGGAAAAACCGTAGTACTCATCAGGATGCCCTAGCATACCTCACTTCTGTTCGAAAAGCTTGAACATCTAGGCATAATATTTCGAACAAAGTTCGAAGATTTGTGCGTGCCTGAGAGTATCAACAAAGTGAAACGAATAAAATCAAAGTACCTTTCTCTACACACGTTTCGACCCAGTGGAAAAATGAGACAGAAATATGATAGAAAACAACTACATCTGACAGATATTTTGTGCAACGTTCTTGCAAGTGCTTATCTTGTAATTAAACAGTGGATTATCCTTCATTTGGCTGGGGATGACCACCTGCAGGCATGCATGTTTCGAGGTTTTCCTCTCGTCAATGTCAGGGTAGGTTGGACAACATTATAATAATAATTGGACTGTCTCTGCCCAATGAATATATAATAATCAACTGTTTAACTGATATTTTCTCACAAATGAAACTATCACCCACAAATAAGTTGGTCGCACCGCCATCCGTACGGAAAATCAAAAACAAACACTCCCCAGACAGCACAAACTCAAGGTAGAGTGTCCAATTTCCTTCCCAAGTCGGCGCCCATGATTGCTCCAGGTGAACATTGCGACGTAAAAACAAAATTGCATTGACGATGTCAAAAAAATAATAAATAAGTTGAGTTGTCAAATTTTCACATTTTGTAATTTACATTCATTAAAAGAAGAGAATTGCAACCAGCGCGTTCATTCTTCAACTACATTCATTCATTGGTCCTTCAACCGGATATTCCAGTAAGAAGATTCAGAAATTCTTGAAAATTTCGGAATCAAACCCGAAGTCACTGGCAAACAGTCGATAACGTCGAAGTCCGTTTTCCACACGTGGTTTGAGTTTACAATTTTGCAGCATCGAATTTCTACTCTACAGAACTAATTTGCGGTCTCCCAGGTAATTAAATATGTAGCTTTCACTTGCACTTGCATATACAGTGTCTTTCAAAAGTATCGGAACGGTCTAATATTTCAGAAACGACCGAGAGAAAATTTACGAAAATTTCGACAGGATGGTTTTTGATGATGCCCGATTCAACGGTGATATCGGCAATGTTGCCAAATCAACAGTTTTTCAGATATTGAGGGTAACTCAATTTTTTCAAATGGAAAACCATATTTATTTTCATTACAATCAATTGAGCTCCCCGTCATCACTTATGTCTCCAAATATCAGATTTTGAATTTATGTGGTTCATCAAAAACCGTCTTGTATAAGATTTCACGAATTTTTCTTCAACCGTATTGAAAATATTGGAACGTTCCCAGACTTTTGAACGAAAAAGCCATGTTGTCATATTTCGAAAACTGCAATCATTTGAAATTTGATATTTGGAGCCATAAGTAATGAGGGGTCACTGAATTGATTGCAATGAAAAGAAATATGGTAAACCATTTGAAAAAAATTAGTTACCCCCAATATCTGAAAAACTGTTGATTTGGCAACATTGCCGATATCACCATTAAATCGGGCATCGCCAAAAACCACCTTGTCGAAATTTTCATAAATTTTCTCTGGGCCGTTCCTGAAATGTGAGACTGTTCCGATACTTTTGAAATTATTAAAAATTATTCCACAGATCATATTTCATATTTTCATACTATTGAACAGTTCAGTAAATAGTTCATGTTTCATTTATCTTAAAGAATATATAAAGCAGAGTTTCTCTTTTCGTGGTGAATTTGACAGAAGCCGAAATGAAAATTATTCTTGACAAGTTGAGAAAAAGGCGAGCATCTATAAAATCAAAGCTTACAATGTTCAAAAACTACATAAATAATCTCGAAAATGATTTAGCTACTCCAGAGTTCATTTTTCCTGAAAACGAATTAAAATTGAGGTTATCAAAGGTCTGCGAACTTCTTATGAATCAATTCGAAGAAACTGAAATCGATTGTCAGGTGAATTGGCTCAAAGAGAACAATTTGAAAATGATTATAGCTACTTCCGAATTCTTCTAGGAGCTTGATAACTGTGCTGATAACTGATTTAAAAATGACACTGGAACTTTCAATTTCATCAGTAATGAGGATTAAACATTTGCTCTGTGGAAGGCAAATATTACTCCCTGTATATTGAAGATACCCACAGAAGTAAATATTTGCTCACATTTAAAGGACCCCGCACCGCATCAATGGGAAATTGTCTTTCGGTGAATTAGCTTGATTTTTTTATTAGTTATAGACCTCATGATGCTGATCAAATGTCTCCATTACGCTAACGTTCTAAATTCAATAGGTTCGATCATACAGAGTGCTGAAGTTCACTTTTCCAAAATTTCAAATGACCATTGTGACGATACTATTTCGAATATATCAACCAAACAAATACGCATCGTTTTTCGATAAGCCGACTCGGATCCACTATGAAATAAATCAATTCCTACTGGGACTCAGGATATACAGGGTGAGTCCAAAGTTAGCCAGTTTTGTAGTGATTTCTGAAAAATTGAGCGGTGGAATTTTATTCATTTTCAAATATTTGGTAGGATATCAATATCAATTCCAACTCATGATGTCAGCATCTCCTGAATCCGAATGACATACTATATACAAGATGTTCTATTTCTCATGAAACTGCACCCGTTTCTATTATTGCTTGAAATTCTGGACCGCAGTGGTCATGATGGTAGAGCGCTAGTCTATCAATCAGAGGGACGTGGGTTCGATTCTCAGCATGGTCACTGGTCTCGTGCTAGGAATCGCACGTTAAAAGGTAAGACCTCGTTAATCCTTAGCTCGCACAAGTTTCGACTTCTGAGGGCTGTCGTTCGTAGGAGGATGACAACTGGTTAACGAAAAGAAACAAAGCAAATCAAAAACTCGATGAATAACTGGGTTGTTCACTATGAGTACCTAAATTGCAGATACGTTGTATTACGGAGTGATTCCAAAAATAGTGTCATTCGCTGATATTTTTCAAAGTATTGTTTCTCAAGTTCATGTTATAGATGAATTTCCATAACCACATACTATTTGACACAAACCTTCTGAAATATTTACTGTGGGATATTCTAAATGATATGTTTCAACCCATATCTAGTATGAACAGTAGCACATTCGCGTTACAATAAACAAGTTCTTCGTTCAATCCTTATATTAAAAATTCGAATTCTGCGAGAAATCGTCGCCGGAGCATAAACAAATTTTGTCAAAATGTTGCAATTCACTTTTTCTTTACTCTCCGATAAAAAAAATCGACTTCCCGAGGGAGCCAGGGAGTCATTTATCAACCCATATATTTAAAAATTCGAATTCTGCGAGAAATCATCGCCGGAGCATGAACAAATTTTGCCAAAATGTTGCAAATCACTTCTTCTTTAACTTCCGATAAAAAAATTCGACTTCCCGAGAGAGACAGGGGGTAAACAGAAGTCCAAATTTGCGTCGACATCCCCCATCGAATTTTACCTAGGGCTCCACCAAAAAAAATTATGCCGGCGGCCGATGTCGGCGGCCTCGAAAGGCTGTTTATTTTTAATTTTTCTTCGGCAACAGTCGGCCGGTTGAGCCGGCGGGTTAAGCCGGCGGCACGTACCGCCGGGCTAGCCCAGTTTGGTAGAGCCCCGCCTTAAGGGTTGTTAAATGACCCCCTGGCTCCCTCGGGAAGTCGAATTTTTTTATCAGAGAGTAAAGAAAAAGTGAATTCCAACATTTTGACAAAATTTGCTTATGCTCCGGAGACGATTTATCGCAGAATTCGAATTTTTAAATATAAGGGTTGGTAAACGACCCCCTGGCTCCCTCGGGAAGACAAATTTTTTTATCGCAGAGTAAAGGCAAAGTGAATTGCAACATTGTTTATGCTCCGGCGACGATTTCTTGCAGAATTCGAATTTTTAAATATAAGGGTTGGTAAACGACCCCCTGGCTCTCTCAGGAAGTCGAGTTTTTTTATCGGAGAGTAAAGAAAAAGTGAATTCCAACATTTTGACAAAATTTGCTTGTGCTCCGGAGACGATTTATCACAGAATTCGAATTTTTTAATATTATAAGGGTTGGTAAACGACCCCCTGGCTCCTTCGGAAAGTCGAATTTTTTTATCGGAGAGTAAAGAAAAAGTGAATTGCAACATTTTGACAAAATTTTCAAAACATCCCTTAGGTAGTGTTCATAACGTGCATAGCAAAGGTACCAGATAACACTGAGTTAGGTCTCATTAAAAAATGTTGAGGAGGTTGACAAATATTCCAATATGTTGTGAGAAATTAGTGTTATGAGATTATTTTACAGATGAAATGATTTTGCTACTCATATCTTCAGTTTTTCTCAATTTTCTCATAAATCTTTACTTTTAGGCACATGGAATGTTATGGCTTTCAAGTTGAGTATCGATGAGCCTAACTGATGTGAAACGCTCACTTGTCCATTCACTTGTCTAAAGAAAATATCAAGGAAAATATTTCCACATACCAACGTAACTACGCCACTGGTTTACGAAAATTAAGAATTATAACTTCAAATTATCACGTTGATAAACTAGTGTACCAAGTTTGATATTTTTTGCTTCAGGAATTTTGGAGACAAAAAATTAAATCTATTTTTTTGTACATTTGACACCCTGTATCTCAGAGGGGATGCGTTTTAGGACATACCTTGATGGGAACTTTTCACCTCGAAATGTGGTGAGGAATCTGTAGTCGAAGTTTGTCGGTCTTATTCTGACTCACCCTGTATATAATAGATTGACACATACTTATAATTAAGAATATCTCACGGTGAATCGTTCATTATATTTCAGGGGGTTTGTGTCGAATAGTATGTGATTATGGAAATTCATCTATATCATGAATTTAAAAAAAAAAAACTACTTTGAAAAATATCAGCACGATACTAATTTTTGGAATCACCCCGTAATTCAATGTACTCATAATGAACAACCCAGTTATTCATCGAATTGTCCAGAAATTCAAGCAATATGAGATATGTATATAATATATATGTATGTATATGTATATAATATTATCAGTCGGATTCAGGAGATACTGATATCATGAATTGGAATTGATATTGTTATCCTACAAAATATCTAAAAATGAATACAATCCCACCGCTCAATTTTCCAGAAATCACCCTGTATATCATGAGTCCGTGTGGGAATTGATGTACTTCATAGTGGATCCGAGTCGGTCTATCGAACAAACGATGCGTGATTGATTTGGTTGATATTTTCGAAATAGTATCGTCACAAAATGGCCCGTTTGAAATTTTGGAAAATTGAACTCCAGCACTCTGTATGATTGAACCTATTGAATTTAGAACGTTAGTGCAATGGAAACATTTAATCATCATCATGAGGTCTTCAACATATAAAAAAATCAAGGAAATTCACCGAAAGCCAATTTCCCATTGATGCGGTGCGGGGTCCTTTGAATAGTCGGCTGAGCATATTCCAAGTGACTCCGGCGTGTCCCTTTCTTCTGATTCTCCATATTTTCGGCCATGGGGCCCAAGAACGTAAAAGAAGAGGACACTACCTAACCTAACCTAACTAACGTAGCTATCCAAGTTGCTGGCAATCCGATCACTACCTACCCTGTTAGTATGAAAAAGTCATACCATAGAGCAGAGCAGATGCTCGCTGCGCTCGCATTCCATAAATTGCCCGAAGAAAATTAAACAATTGAACATATAAATTAACAGAAAGTAAAAATTTTGTCGGCCGCGCATATTCCAAGTGACCAATTTACAGTGAAAATGAAAATAAGTAAGATTGTGATTATGAAAGGTTGTTTTTGGTGCTTGTAATTGTGAAATTAGGTAGATTTGCTTCTGAAAGGGGTCTTCAAAAAGAAGATGAAATTTTATGTGATTTTTATCGAAAAATTTCAGTTGAAAATGGGTAATTTTCATGATTTAGAAGGGCATAACTCTAAAAGTAGGAGAACATAAAAAAAGTTGCAACTTACGTAGTTTGGTCTCCTGACTATTTTCGAAGATATTGGCCCATTTTGTTGTGAAACTGCACCATTTGACAGATTGAATTTCAATAATTGAAAATACACAAAATTTGTTTTTCTTTCATTCAAAACACCACACACGCCCTTATTTACAATGTTGCAGCATTTTTTAGTTGAAAAAACAAATCATAAAAATTTCATTGTTGATCACTGAATGTTGGTATTTTTTGTTTTAGCGACGAGATTGGGCAGCAAAAAACATTAAAAACACTCAAAATTATTCCTTCTTATCACTAGCAGAATGTAAACAACCTAATTGACCTGTTTTTCCTGACCTGACTTTTTCTTCATTGAAAACGGTACTTTTTAGGAAAAAACTTATCCTTCTTTTATGACCACATAACCAACAAATCTACGCAAAATGGTTAATGGATATTATTCATGTCAAGTTGGTAACTGGAAAAAAAAAGTGAGTGAATAATATCCTATTCATGTCGAAATTAAATGGATCGAAATTTTGGCTGTGCAAATATGCAAGTTTAAAGTTTCCAACACTTGACATGAATAAATTAAACATTTTACATACATTTTTGTTTTGATGTTTTTAAAAAAAGGTTGAATTTTTTTATAACCAATGCAGTTTTTAATTAAAAAAATAGTGTAAAACGGGAGAATTTGGGTGTGTACATTGTGTTAGTTTGAAGAAGGATTTTGAATTTTTTTCGCGGTAAAAATGTGTCTCCTAAAAAATGCCAGTTATCACTCAAAAATAGGCCCATATCTCCGAAATTACTTAAGACCGCCAAAAATGTTATTTGGATTTTTTGTTCAGGAGGCCAAACCACGGAAGTTCCAAAATTTTGTTGATAGCTTGTGGCTATTAGTTTTTCACTAAAAAGTGCTGAATCCAAGTAATGGTGTATATCAAGATGCATAGAAACCCTGGTGTGATCTCTTATACCTGTGATACCGACATACAAAAGGGCATGTTTTTATATTCACCAAATTGGTGAGGTGGATTGCAAACACGCCCTTTGATTTGTCAATTTGAAATTTACAGTGTTACTATTGGTCGAATGGAATCCACCACACCAATTTGGTGAATATAAAAACATGCCCAAAGTATTGATGTGGGGCCTACTTGATTCATGTTATTTTTATTGCATCGGTACCGTTTCACTTCTTTAGCACAGATAGCGGCAAAATTACAGATTAATGTTGTCATTGACGATTGACGGTTGGACAAGCGACAAGTGTCATGTCAACATTCAAAAACAATCAAATGACAAATCAAGGCACCGTGGAATGTTGGAAACTCGGCTATTTTCGACTTCTGCGCCATCCATCGACGAATGAAGCCAACGGTATCAATGCAATTACAGTATCAACAACTTTGGTAGAAACAAAATCGAATCTGAGATCGCACCAGGGTTTCTATGCATCTTAGTGAATATGGTGCCCCTAGGACATTTCATTACTTAATGATCCCTTGCAAAAGGACTGAATCCGATTTTTCAGTCGTCTCGTGTTGATATTTACATCCATACAATGTTCTTAGTGATCTACTATTGACTGTTGATGTCTTTGAAAACGTCATTTCGGATTAGATTTTTTGCTAATACTACAGCATAAGTCAGCACAACTCTTTCCTTCCAGACCCATTTCAATTAGAAAACTAGGTATGAGTTGTGTTGACCAGTTATCCATTATTCATGTCAGTGCATTCGTTTTTTTTATTGTGCCAAAATGACTGTCACCTTACCATTTGTAAACATGAAATAATTTCAAAATTAGCAACTATAACATCAATATCAATACATTTTCTGTATGAAATAAAGAAGAAAGGTTTGTATTTAAAATTTTTGAAGAATTTACTGAAGGTCTAGGCTTCACAGCATATCTTATACCTAGCAAAGATAATCAATTGACGCCACCAGAATTGTTTACTTATTCAGCTTAGGATCTGTTTCGGAGTATGCATCATTTGTCTGGTCTCCTCATTATAAAGTAGGTAAGTACAAATAATTAACATTGAAGCAGTGTAAAATAGGTTTCTGACATGTTACCTTCAAATCAGACCTCACATATTATTCAGATATTTTTGATATTATGAATCTTAAAGAATGGACTAGACTACTAGATATGATACCATCAAATAAAAAACACTTCAGATACATTTATTTAGGGATAGAAACTTGATAAACTCTGTAGTCAACTTTCTTCGTGACCATACTATTCACATCAACAAATTGATGCCTATTAAAATTCCTCTATTTTTAGTTTGGGAATACAAATGAACAAATTGATACTTAGATCTTCTCGTCTATTTTCAGTTTGGAAATACACTGTTAAATGTGATTCAGTCTCTTTTTATTGTCAGTGTTTATGGTTACAGAATGAAGAAAAGCCAGTTTCGGTTTTACGAAATATTTGTTTCATCGAAAAAGTATATTCACACTGATCAACAGTGTTACATACAAACATTGAACTGACTAGATTCATCACTGAACAGGAAGATCAATAAAAGACTACCCAAAAGTTGGAAATAGAGAATAGTAATGCTAATTCATAATACAATAAAATACAGTATGGTTGGAAAGATTACAAGTGAATAATTCAACACCTTTAAGTACTTGACCAGAGCATTTTCATTCTTTTTTTTTAATATGAACCGATACTTATTAGAAACATCAAATATTCCACTTTAATAACAAACCAATTAACCTCTCATATTAATAGAATAATAGACATACTCAGACCTATTTCTATGGTTAGTTGAAAAGTAGATAAAAATGAGTTAAAACGGCACTAAAACTCACCATAAAAAAAATTTTTTGAACTACTATTTTGCAATAACCCAGGGTCTTCAGGTCAAGTCGAAGTCAGTCAAATAGATCTAACTTGGACTTAGACCACCTTAGAACATTTTTATCGTGTTATGTGATCAAATAACAATGAATATTGCGTTTGCATAACTACCAATATTACCAATACAAAATACAAACCACATGACATGACACTTGAAAGTTTAGACTCTATGCTCTATGGTCTATGGGTCTTGACTTGCAACATGAAAACATTAACGACATATGACATGTGACATGGTACATACATACCAAAGTCGCGGTCGACTTATGATATCTGACAGCTCGATTATTTTTCTTTTTTTACGAATTATCCAGGTTTCCAGAGAGAAACCCCTCAGAAGCTTCTAAGAGCTTGTTCGATTAAGGAAAAGATCCGGAAACGGTGATCGTGCTGGGATTTGAACCCACGCACTTCTGATTGAGAAACGAACGCTCTACCATCACGACCACCACGGCCCATTTATTGAATCTGAAAGCAACATAACGCCATCCTTTGAAGGCTAGTTCATACCCTCACGAATATTCGCAATTTTTTTGCGATTCGCAAATCGCAAGAATATCGCCGCATGAACGTTCATACCCATGCGGCAAAAAAATTGTGGTAAATGATGAATCATAACATGTCACTTTTCGGTATTTGGGGTTAGGAATTGTTTGTTTTTTTTAACAACAATGTAGTTACAGTAAAACTAATATCAAAAGGATCTGTGGTCAGAGGATTCAGCAGATTGAGTGTTTAATAGTGTCCTTAAAAAGTCAGATGCAAAGAGTTTTACACCCCGCTTCAACAGTAACGTCCAGCAAGATGCTCAGGAGTTGTTAAGATACATACTAGGTAGTCTGCATTAAGATGTTATCAGAACATTGCAGAAGCGAGATTTAATTTCAACAAAAAAATTTGAAAATGCTACAGAATCGTGTGGTGTCGCAATTGTGGATAATTTTGTTTCCCAACTCAAATCTACTTTGAAATGTACACGTTGTGCTCACTGTTCAGTTACCGCAAAATACAAGTCAAATAATATTTTCCTAGTGTTTGATTTTTCAAAATGGCATTAATGTTGAATGGGAGAATATATAGTATGTAAATTCTATACAATGAATAACTCAGACACAGCCAGAGCATTTCTTGCAGAATGTAATGGTTCCAAACCTGAAGACACCCTCTTCAGTTTCGTCCCCACTATGAACGACAGTTCGTCACCCGAAAGCCGAAAGTAAATAAAATATTTATTGGAATCATACATCCACATCTCCCTGTATTAATCTTTCTGAACATGAAAAATTTGACAAACTTTACAGATCTTCCATAATTGATTGTGAAATCTTATAAATGAAAATGATTTAAATGAAATATTTTTGCAATCAAATTAAAAGATTCAACATCCAAAGATATATATCTTCCAAGTTAGTTGAATCAATAGTGATATTTTGGCGACGAACTGATTTCATGCTTATTGAACTCAAATCACTGGTCTGACGTCATTATTTTAATGAAACCAAGTTTCTCACCAAAATAAAGTTTTTTCGTGATTCCATTTTGAGAAAGTAAATGAAGTAATCCTAATTCAAAACATAACCTCAATTTCTAAAATAATGGAGAGAAGCGAGCGTATACATTTTTCATTGATGAAATAATGTTTGAAAATGTACTTGATGTACTTCAGCAAGTTTTTGCCTTTACTTATTCTGTCGTTTTTCTGGCACTCTGATATCAATGGTCTCTTTCTAATAACCAGTCCATATTATTATAATGTCTATGGATATTATTACTTATGAATTTTTTCGTGGATGCTTGCCTTCTTCAGATGGTAAACAAACAAAATGATCAAAATTAACCGGCTTGCATGCTGGAGGGGGTGGCCCCTCCAGCATGCTGCTCAGACAACGATATTTGACGAAGCTAGTCGAACACCACTTAACATCTTCCGAACTACTACCCACAACTTTGAACACTCACTCCTCCAGAGGAGCTTCCATCGCTTTCCACGAACCGCGTTCCAAATATGAAATCATGACGTAATGTGACGTCATGAGTTCGTCGCCAAAGCGGAGTATTCCATCATCCTTTGGAAGTAGTTTGTCGCCAAAATATCACTAATATGGCGAAGGCAGAAGTCATAGAATAATTTTTTATGAACAGGGTTGCCATCTCTTCAGGAGCTAACTATCGTACCAGCTACTCTAAATTATCAGATTTTGGCTGACATTATCATACGTGTTTAAGTTTCGCCTATGCTGAATATGATTCTTCTCTCTATGACTTGAGCTACCTATGCATATTCACTGAATGAGTAAACTGGACAAAGTGTTTATAGTTACAGCTAGAGTTGAGAAATCTAGTGTTTTGTAAGTTGCATAATTGGCAAAACTCGTAATAGAGATTTCTAATGGCTTTGGACACCCTAATAAATAGAGACGAAAGATCTTAATTTTTCCGTCCTTGTTGACAGGGAATGTAATCTGTGATTGGTTACTATAAGGTCAGAGAGTATAAATGTCATTTTCAACTGTGGCTGTCATGACATTTAAACTCCCCGCCATAATGGTAACCAATCACAGAGCGCGCCCCTGGCAACAAGGATGGAAAAATTAAGAACTTTCGTCTCTTTTTATTTGGATGTCCAGAGCCATTAGAAATCTTTATTTAAGTCAGCTGGAGAAGACACAGATTACGGAAAGACTTGCATCGTTTTCTAATTTTTCTATCATGTGATGTGCATTTTCCAATTTTGAAACTGGATTTTTATGCCAAATGTGTATTTTTTAGTCTCAAATTGAATATTTTTACTTTCTTGTAGTTGACGGCCTCGTCGGACAATTTCACGTCGAGTGCAATAAACACTTACTTTTTGCACTTGTTGCATAACTATTATAGCATCCCACAGGTATGCGCAGTGATAAATTTCTTACAGCAAAGTTGCAGAGTAGGTAAGTATATGAAAGTTGTAACAAACTTGCACTTATTTAATACATTTGCAATTTCAGTACAATACCTCTCCTCTTGTTAATCTTGTTTAGATTCAAGGAAACCTTATTAGGTACCTACCTATACAAGGTAGAATTAAGCGCGAAAACAAACATTCAAGAAATGAATTTTCTTCACAGAATAAAATGTTTAATCAATACTCTGGACTCCTTCAACTAATAATGTAAATTTAAAATCACAAAAAACTAGCAGATAGAATAAAAAATATTGAGAATATCGAGATAAGGCGGTTTAATTCATCATCTTACCGTTCCATGTTGATTTTATTGTGTTGAGTGATCGAGTACCGAAATCACCCGACGATTTTATTGGGAATCAATTATTACAGTCGAATCGTCCAAGAATGTCATTCAGGTAGATATTTACAGGAAATTTCCAATCAAACCAATAGGTCCCGAGTTCGAATCCCGGTTGGTCCACATTTTTTTAATTAACTTTTCACTAATTTTCATCTTCCCGTTTGCCATGCCAAAAACTTATCTTCGATTTTAAATTCAATTACAGACGATAATGCTACTTAATTTTTTCATTTCTTTTTATTTTCTACGATCTACGATCATGTTACCTACATTTTCATCAAGTACCGAGAACACCCGACGATTACTTCTTGTCGTCTGAAGTTCGAATCGTTGATCGTTCATTCGTATTCGTGTACGAATCGAAAGTCGGAATCCCAGGGTGACCGTGACCCCCCAGCGCGGAGGGGGATATTTGAGCTGTTTTTTGGAGTACCACTTTTTTTTAAATTATTTGATCCGTTTTAAAAATTTTGCGTTTTAGCGTTGAAACATTGACGTCATAGACGGAATTTTTAAACCTAATGCAATACTCTGACACAGTCAAATCTATGAATTATTGAATGCGGTTCAACGCCAAAAAATAGCTTTGTGTTGTTGATCCTTGTCACTGTAGGAACATGAACCATGAAACAAATAATTTTTCTGTGGTCAGCTGCCACCTGCCTGGTGAATCGTGATATTCGTGATCGTGAATCTGTAAAATGGAGAAGTATCGCATATCGTATCATTCGCATCAGTACGTGATCAGTCAGATCAGTACCACGTACAGCCGATAGAGGTTACTGCAAAAATATCATCACTCATCAAAAACTTTCGTTTTATTTTTATTCTGAATTCCGAAATTCCTATGGTTAAAGTTAAGTTTATATTCGCCGTCGCCGGTAATTTTGTTCGCCTCTGTAAATTTTCCTGAAGTTATGACCAGTGGGAGTGGGTGTTCAGTTTTGGAGAGTAGAGTTTGTTCTGTGAAATTTTGATAAGAAAAACCATCCTTTCTTGATAACTACACATTCCGCCATTGCTGCAATTATTTTCTGCCAGTGTTGAATTTCACTGGAAGAAGGGGAGTGTTCATTTTACATTTTGAAAGACAAATATTTGGAGACGTACCAAATACTGACATTCCAAAAATCATTTCACTGTGTAATATGAAGTGTTTGAGAAACTGGAAAAATTTAAGTGAAGTGAATGAATGACCTTTTGTTTTGTTGAGATTTTTCTCTAGGGCGAACAGTCTTGGATTATTTTTATTTCGAGTTTTTTGTGATAGGACTTTGAATTAGCAATTATGGAGGCCGTTGCCAAACATGAATTCAATGCCACCGCCGATGATGAACTGAGTTTTAGGAAATCACAAGTTTTGAAAGTAAGTTGACTTGAAATAATAATAAATAAAATGAACACTTGCAAATTTTTCCAGATTTTGAATATGGAAGATGATATGAATTGGTATAGGGCTGAATTGGATGGAAGAGAAGGCCTAATTCCAAGTAATTATATCGAAATGAAGCCACATGAGTAAGTATTGTATTTTAGGTTTGATGGTACATTTTTATTAAACATTTACTTAGTTCAGTAATTTCTTAATATTGTAGGTTGTTTAATTTTTCCCAATAACAATTGTGGGAATAGGAGAAAAGATTCTGACTGGTCCTGAGATCTTACGTTTCTTATTTTATATTTAAAATATCTAGAATTTTGTAAAATTCATGGACATCACACATTGAGCTTCATTGGTTGAAGACTGGAGCATAAAATGCGCTTTCTTGGCACATCTTGTGACTTATTCAGTCATCTCTTATTTTGAAGAAAGTTAGGAATGGCTTTCAATGGTAGAGTTCATACTACACACTTAACCTTTACTTTTTCTTCAACCCTGACAATTGTTCATAACATACACATATTGAACAATTAACCAATCATATTATTACCTAAATAGCCTTAGAAAAATGCAATGTGTTGTTATTTCAAATGTCTATTCCAGTTTGATTTATATGGTTCTGTAACCAATAATGCAATGATACCATAGAATTAATACGGTTCCTAAGGTTCACCTAAAAACACATCATTTTTTTAATTAATGTTGACAAACTGCAAAATATTATCAGAACACCACAAATTTATTATTAAGGCACAAGCATAATTTTTTCAACAACAGTGTACAATACAGTTGATAGTCTTAATGTGGGGGTTCTGATTGATGGTGACTTTGGAGTAGATGAGCAGGTAGATAGATATTCATCAAATCTCTTTATGATATTTGTTTTATGGTTTTATGTTACTGGAATACAAAATATTGATAATGTGGTCGATATTTTTTAAATTTTATTTGAAATACCTATTTAATCTTTTTTCCAAGTTAACTTGAGAGTATTGTGTTGCAAGATAATTTAGTTATTTAAAGAGACAGATAGATATATATATTTTGATAAAAACATTTTCAGCTGGTATTATGGCCGAATAACTAGAGCTGATGCTGAGAAACTGTTACTGAATAAACATGAAGGGGCCTTTTTAATTAGGATTAGTGAGACCAGTCCTGGAGATTTTTCATTATCAGTCAAGTAAGTAAAATTTGTAGACCTATTTACTTAAGTTGCATGTTTTTTATTGTCTAATACTTGCATGTATAAATTTGCTTTATTGACACTTGATAATACCTGATATGTAATTGTAGAAATTGTATATGAAGGAACGATCCATTAACTGTTTCGTAAAAAATTCAAATTTAGATTTTACCATAATTCTTGTTGATAGACATCTCAAAAAAAATCTCTTCCTTTGTCTGAGATATGATTTTTTCAGGTGTTCAGATGGTGTGCAACATTTCAAAGTTTTACGTGATGCAGCAGGTAAATTCTTTTTGTGGGTGGTTAAATTTGGATCTCTAAATGAATTGGTTGAGTACCATAGAACAGCAACGGTCTCACGTTCACAAGATGTCAAGTTGAGAGATATGGTTGCTGAAGAAGTAAGTAGATAAGATATACCTTAGTTGTCATTTATTTGAGTTTGCTACAGATGATTGATGCTGATTTATTCTAATCAAAGTTGTTTCACTACAGATGTCAAAGTATCTTAACTTCGTGGACCTGAGAAAATTCAAGTAATCATTATTATAAGTATAGGTATAATCATCCAACAATTGGCATTGTTGACATTGTTGACATTGTTTAACTTCAGCCATTAAAGCTACCCAACTAAGCCACTAATGTCGTTTTTATGACTGCTTATTAATTCTTCAATAATTTTGGCTGAAGTTGGTAAAGGGTAAAGACAATATAGGTATCAAATTATTATTATAAGTATAGGTATAATCATCCAACAATTGGCATTGTTGACATTGTTTAACTTCAGCCATTAAAGCTACCCAACTAAGCCACTAATGTCGTTTTTATGACTGCTTATTAATTCTTCAATAATTTTGGCTGAAGTTGGTAAAGGGTAAAGACAATATAGGTATCAAATTTGTTGGAATCCAGAACTTCTTAATGTATACAGAGTATTTATTTACAAAGTAAAACTGGTTTTCAATAAATTTACAAATAACTATTTGTATCTAAATGTTACACATTCTTTGTTCCTAAGTGTATAAACACTAGTGTTATAAAATTGTATAGAATTATACCACTAATGTGCTGCATATCAAACATCAAAACTGTGTCAGTTTCACTTGACTAGCCTTTCGTCAACAATGATAGCATCAGCAGCAGCTGTAGGCTTATAGCCCCTGTTTGGTATTCGGAAAGAGTTCTACGTCCCGGAAATTTTCCAATGTTCCAAAAATTCATGTATATAATAGGCTTATTGTGGATGTAGTAGTCAATAGGGTGGCCGTAACTCAAAGAGCTATCTTTGGTATGTTTTTCGCTAGGTATTTTTTATTTTTTACTGTGACAACTTTTTAGATATCTTAAACTCATATTTTATAATAATCTTTGTTTCCAAAACTACTTATTTCCCACCCTCAGATAAACACAAGCCCATAAGCCTGATGTGAGTAGTCCTCGACCATCAAAGTAGGACGATTTTCTTCATAGAGTTTTCGGCTCCTGACCAAACGAACATCGTCCGAAAAGAGGAGGAAAAATAGACTAAATATTGAGATCCACTCTTTGAACTCCGCGGGCTTCATCCAAACCATTTTGTTGAAATGGTGGTGATGATAATAGGGGTCCTTGGTGGAATGATGGACGCACTGCTCTCGAACCTAAAAAGCTTGCCATAATATTGCAGAAATCTTTGCTGAACGAAGCAGATGGCCGTTATCCTTGGTTCACTCCGCCTGCTCAGGGCACATCTCTCTCGGGCCAAATGGTCACTTACCCCACGGCGTGGGAAGTGGTTATTGGGGCAAACGTTCCAGCGCCTGACTACGAAATTCCTAAGGAGAAAAAAAATCTAAATGGATATCCTTATATACGAAAGTATTTTCAAAATTGGATGGACAAAATCACAGTCCAACTCCATAGCAATAAAATATGTATGCTTGGAATAATCCAAGCATTCAAAGATGGAGAAGAAGAATTAAAAAATAACAACTATGATATTATAATGTTAATGTGGATATTGTATTTTCATTTTGAATGTTCTAAAAGATTAAGTTTGTTTTATCTCATGCGGAAGGATATTGTAGTCCAATAGCCCCTCAGCAGCTATGGAAATCCTACTAGACATACCTTCTTTCCATATCTTCCTAGAGAGAGGGTAGATAGACGACCTACAGAATCATGCATATTGCCAATTACATGCAACAGATTTATACAGAGCGTAGCAGACTGATAATTGACACTGAAACAGCATTCTGGGAATGACCTCTGATATAATGCCTCCAACATTAAATTTTGACCTGCCTTATACCGTTCTAATTCCGAAGAGAGAAGACTGAGTCCTCCAGGAAGAGGAACTACATAGAGCAGATGACTGTTGATTCACAGATGGTTCAAAAAGACCCTCAGGTTCTGGTGCAGGTGTATACAGTCGTACACCTAGAACAGAAATATCAACCTGTCTAGGATTATATGCGACACTATTCCAGGCGGAAATACACGCCATTGATATATGTGTAGAGAGACCGGAAGAAACCAACCTCACATAAATTTCAATCAAAATTTTCTCGGACAGTAAAGCTTGAAAGCACTTGGCTCGTATCGATCAACGTCTACGCTGGTGTCAAACTGCCAGAGAAGACTCTCCTCAATAGGAAGACTATCCCTTATAGAATAAGGAGTTCATGGATTGTGTATAGTTCAGACGCGGCACATATAAATTAGTATTCCCACTAGTGGGGTGATTATGAATTTGGTGATGAAAAACTATGAATTGATCAAAATATGAGGGTGCATACCGGACAGTATTTTGAAGATGAATACCATGTTAAAATAAAACAGAATGTCTTTCACACAAAGTCAATCCAGATCATCCAACATTGTTGTAGTTGGCATATATCTATTACTTCTTAAAAAGGCACACGCCTCTATTCTGTAACTTTTGCAATGTGGACAAACAATTTGCATCACATTATGATAGTAAAGAAGCACAGTAATCGAAATGAGGTTGGATGATTGATTTGAAAACTGTAATGGAAGTCTGAAACGGTAAGCAACTGGTTACACGGCCAAAGAAAAATATTTTTTTAGAAATTTTATTGTGAGTATAATTGTAATGTTTTTTCATATCCAGTGTTTGATCCATGACAGTGGCGCACACAGAATGATATTTTGGGGGAGCACACGGATTTTTATCTTGATTACATAGATTCAGTGCATCAAGTGCATTTTTTTGTCTTTATGGATGACAGGGCTTTATTAAATTTCTGTTAACAGACACAGTTCTGCCTCCAGAATATTCCTGCTGACGTCCTGGTTATCATGACTATAAAACTCAGCAATTCCTTATTTTTTGATTCAGAAGGAAAACTTTCTGCATGAATTTTTAAAGAAGTTACTCATGTTGGGTGAATCGATCTTGCAAGCCAAATAAAAATGAATCAACCCATGGTATGTAAACTGATTTTCGATAATAATCCATAGCACTTTCAGCAGGTACTTTAGCTCGATTTGTTTGCTTCGAGGCCAATCTTAGGATTTTGATTTCAATTTCAATTCAATTTTTATCGTGGATTCCACGATAAACCCCAAATATTTTAATTCCTTGACAATTTCAATTTTCTGATTATAGATATTTATACCTATAGATATTTTGTCAATTGACATTGAGCTTATTGTTGTTGAGGAATTCATATACCTATTCTGATCAATACATCATTAGTTTTATTGATTATTCTTATTCCTATTCAATGTTTCCTCAAATACTCAATCATCCAAAATCAACACGTTTTTTTAATTTCATAGGAGTCATTCTTCATCCAATACAACCATGAAACAGAAATATTCTTCTATACAGTGCGAATATGTGAAAAGAACACAGGCGGCCAAATCAAAGGGCTGCAAAACAAATCAGGATAGAAGAAAAATAATTACTTTCGGGGACTGGGCTTCAATAAAATGCATTTTACCATTAGCGGTAAGCCGTGAGCGGTGGCGGTGAGCGGTAATATTCAAAAACAAATAATTAAGTAGTTAATTTTTATCGGAATCCGCACAAACAAAGAATAATTCTATTCCACTTGGTTTTGAAGGAAAAGGGTCATTTCATATTAGGTCCTCAAACATATCAGTGAGATTCAGTTCATATTCCTATGGATTTTATTACTTTGGTTACAGGCGCGTATATAAGGGGGGTAATGGGGGTAAACACCCCCTTACAATCGAAGAAAATTCAGTGTTTTAATCAAAATTAAAATTTACCTATATATGTTAAAGTAAAATGTATTTAGTTTCATCTGTTAATATCGTTAAATACTTTTTTCATGAAAAACTTCCTAGAACCGCCAGTGGTTCACACTGTAATCAGAGGGTCATCTGCAAATAGGTTGATGAATTCACATCCATCAATGAAGTTGAGGTCATTAATGTATACTACAAATAGAAGAGTGTTCAAGACACTACCTTGAGGAACACCATTGACGCCTTTTTTGTTTGAGTATGTCCCGTTAATTTAAGTATGTTAAGGTCGACCAGAAAGGTAGCTTCCAAACCATTCAAGTACTGAACCAGAAATATCATAACATTTGAGTTTATAATCAGCTTATTACTTTCAATGTAATCAATCAATTGTTCATATACTGCCGTCTCAATCATTTTTTCAAAGGGACATAAAGTATTTATCAGACGAAAGTTGATGGCTTCATTAGTATTATTGATTTTTGGCACAGGAATGAATCACTGTACTATTTTTAAGATTTTGCAGTACTTTACCAGTACTCAACCAAATTTAATGATACTCCACCTATGGCCTCAAAAAACTTTTAGGTACTCTGTTGTTTATAAAATTGGAGTTACATTTATTATCAAAGCTTCTGATAATAGTCCAAAGTTATGGAATGGATAATAATCTGAATTCAGATATCTCACAATTATTAAGATTGGTTATGAACTTTATTTGCATCAAATCACTATTCTCAAAAATGTCAATACAAATTGTTGTTTCAATCACAAATGAATCAAACGATTCTGGAAGTAGAGGCAATAAATATTAATAACTAAGAAAATTTCTTGGGTAGTTGTTATAATTTTCCTTAAACTTTTTTCCATTGATATTTTCCAAACTCCATTTATTTGTTGTTTATTAAGTCTCTAGTTAACGATAACACAAGCTGATAACAAGTCAAAATAACTTCAATAATGAGAGAATCGTTCTTTGAAATGATTTAATTCCATTCCACATTCAACTGATGATTTCAAAAAACTCAACGTATCTTTTATTGTGGTTAAGAATATGTTTTGTTATCAACTCTCACGGGATTCGTTAACCACAAAGGATAATGATTATTTTTCAGACTAGATTCCTGATTATTATAAAATATTGAGTGGGATTCCAAATAGAGGGGACTGTTTTTCCCACCATAATTCTTGGAGCGAATTGAAAAAAGTATTTATTAATTTATTTGGTATAAATGGGATATCCCATATCGAATCCTCATCATTATGTAGAATAATAATAATATTGGTAATGAATACTTGAAACTAAAATGAAAGATTACAACATAAATTATAATACTAACGTGAAAATACATGGCTTATGGCAGAACGTTTAAATGCCTCAAAGGAGTCATTAAAAAAAAACAAACCCTGGTCCACTACCTATTCTTAACATTCTTGGCATTGAGTTATTGAATCCATGTTTAGTAAGATGTGACCTCTCCAGAAAAACAGTTTTATCTCTCCTTGTTCAACTTTGTTTGACTCTCAGAGTCTCAGATTAACCTGAAAGGGGACTTCTGGGCAATTTATTTATATTATATAAAATTATATGAAGTTTCATAACACCTGTGACTTGAGTTGGAGTGTACAGGGTCCTTCACAAAAATGACTTGTATGTGAAACATCTTCGGATGAGTACTATGTTCACCTTCAAGAAATATAATCTACCAAAAACACCAAACACCAAAACAACGTCAATTTCACTCGACAAGCGTTTCGCCAACAAAGTTGGCATCCTCAGGATCTCAAAAAAGCGTATTCTTTTTTGTCAGTACACTTTTTTTATCAATTCAGTTATTATTGATTAATATGTTGGATTTATTTATTTACTCAAGTGATCTCGTTTATATTTGGTAAATTTGGGTAAAAGATCAGTATTGTCAGCATAATTAATGATTTGGCACCCTTTATTTTTATTATTCACCATTCCACTTTCCAGAATATAACTCGTGAAGATTATGAATGAATAGGACAAGATATATTACCATAAGGAACACCTTTACACTAGTTCTTAACCATTTTTGTCTACTTCACACGCGAAATTAGCTGGTTTGTTAAAAGTGTATGGATTTGAGAGTGTAAATAGTTAGACTTTACTGTTCTTAATCGTTATATGAACGTTTCTTCTGCAATTGTCCATGATTCATGTCAAGGAGCAACATATTAGGGGAATTTTGCATTTTGTTATTCCATGGGCAAGAGCTCGGCGATAGTTAATTGACCTTATTTATTTTCTCCTATTCTCGAGGAGCTGTGAGAACTTCTTTATTATTTATTCTTATAGCAGACTTGAATGTTTGTAGTTGAATATTTTTATATTTGGTTGATTTTCTGATCAGTATGATTTGAACCAATCAAATACTTTTCACCGAATTTCATAAATTTAAAGATTTTTCAATACATTTGATTCATATACCTTCGATAAAACCGAAAATATTTCTGAGAGTATTTGTTTTTCTCAGAAGAGCTGACAATTGTTCCTGTGAACTGCATAGTTACTGTTTACACTAACCTTCCTTTGATATAGTCATGATGAACAGAATTCAAGAGATTATAATGTTTCATGAAACTCATGTTGCTATTACACTATCAGCTTTTTTTGAGTGGGTATTATTAAAGCAAATTTGTGTTGTTGGGGTAAAGTAACATATTTAAATGAATTATTTATAGCAAATAATGCTAGTGATTAAATCTATGAATAATTTCATAATGATTATTGGTACCCCATCGGCACCACAATTGGATAATGTTATGCAATAATCCGCTAAGCCACTCAGGTCTCAAATCGAGATGATACACTTCAAAGTTTATTTATGTTTTATAATTTTGTGGGATACCTCAACACATTTCATACTATAGCAAGTGAATAATATGAGTTGAAACATTTTCGCTAATTTATTGGTAGTAATTATATTTTGTTACTATTGGACCAAAACTATCTTCAGTGATTAATACACAAAACAAATCAATTAGGGATAAATCGAGTGTTCTGTCAATGTTTTTAACATCAGTAGGTATTAATGAAATTGAAGAAATCATTGATAATTTGGATATTCATAAATATTCTGAATTTGACGAAATTAGTGCTCGAATTGTGAAAATTGTTAAGAATGAACACTCTCCCATTTTACTTGATTTAATATCGAAGTCATTGAAAACTGGCTGTGTCCCAGAAAAAATTAAGATTGCTAAAGTTTCACTAAGATTCAAAAGTGGTAAAAAAGATGACATCAATAATTACCATCCTATTTCAGTTTTACCAGTGTTTTCCAAAATTTTAGAAAAAATAATAAATGTCAGGATTTTTAATTTTTTTGAGAAAAATAGTTTACTAAATCAGAGTCAATACGGTTTTCGTAGGTTAAGAAACACAGAGGCAGCAGTCTTGGATGTTGATTCAGATTCAAATTGACAACAACCAGAAATGCGGTCTTTTGCTTCTTGATTTATGCAAGGCATTTGATACTGTCGACCACAAAATTTTATTGGCTAAATTTTATTCCTTGGAATTAGAGAAAACATTTATGAATAGTTTCAAAATTACCCTATGAATAGAAAGCAATATGTATCAATTAATGGTATTAGCAGTTCACTAATGGAAATAAAGTGTGGAGTACCATAAGGATCGATTTTGGGACCAGTTTTATTTTTAATTTATATCAACTCTGTCATAAATTTGGAACTGAAAGGAAAAATTAAACTATTTGCGGATGGCATCACGTTAATATATTTGGCAAACGATCTCGATGAGATACGTGAAAATATGAAGAGTGATCTTATAGAGATTTCAATTTGGTTGCAAGTTGTGAAACTCACTTTGAATTTTAGTAAAACCTCATTTATGTATATTTCGAAAAAAATCATGAAAATCCCATTGGTCCACTATTATTTGGAACTGACTCTATTAAATATACCGAAGTTACCAAATTATTAGGTCTTTATATAGATGAAAAACTGATATGGAATAAACACTGAAAAATATATTCAGTAATTAGTGTTTTGTTCAAGATTAGGAAATTCGTTCCTTTCAAAACTTGAAAAATATTTACTACTGTCTTATTTACTCAAACCTACAGTATTTGATTTCCATTTGGAGAACCACTAATATTTCAGTCTTAAGACCTCTTGAAAAACTCCAAAACAAATCATTAAAATATATTTATAACTATAACCATTTTTAGAACCCACCGCCAACTTGTATAAGCCAAAGAGTTTACTGGATTCGAAATCTCTATATAACGTGGAAATTTGTTCATTCATTCCATTCGAATCAAACAGAAAGTTTCTAATCTAAATTTCACGGAAGTAAATAATATACACGATCATAAAACAAGAAGAGCAAACTGTCTAAGCCTGGGAAAATTCAGAAGTAACTTTGGCAAAAAATCAATATATCATGATGGTATAGTAATTTACAATTCACTTCCAAATGAAATAAAAAACATAAAAAAAGTGACGATTTTCAAGATCAAAATCAAGAAATATTTTCTTCGTTGAATTTCAATTCAATTCATTGATCATAAATACCAAAGAATTTTCATTATATTGATTTCAACATCAGCTTTTTCCATTTACTAATGTCTCTTAGCTGTCAGTCCTATACTGAATCATTATTTATATTTTTATTAGTTATGAATATACTTCTATTAATTTTATGTATTACTGTCAAATAAGTTTGGATAATTAATTTTGTAATTGTTTTTTATATCCCTATTATAAACAAAATTGTTTCTTGGGATAATAATAAAGTACTACTAATATTTCCCACTCATGTTCTACACTATATTTCACAAGATTTTATATTATTTTATCAATTATTCCATTTTCATTGCTTGAAGTTGGGAAGTGATTTTGATCAACTACATGAAATTACTAAAAAAAGACATTTGAAGATTCAATACCAACAAAATATGAATCATTTTACCAGCTCAAACCCTTTTTTTGCAGTGTTTGGTACAGGCTTTGTACGATTTCACACCTCAAGAAGTGGGAGAACTTGAATTCAAGAGAGGGGATGTTATTACAGTAACAGATAGTTCTGATCAGCATTGGTGGCAAGGAGAAATTGGACATCGCAAGGGACTCTTTCCTGCTACTTATGTTACACCTTACCATTCATAAATCTAAGTATACGATGAAATTTTCACCCATATTTTTGAAGGCGTTAAATTTTATTGAATTTGATTCAAAAGAGTTACCTTAAAAAATTACGTGACTTTGTTTTTAAACTGAATATTTGGTGCGAAAAGATAACTAATGTTACGAATTGAGTCTGAGATTAACACTAATTTATTTTTCTGCTGTTTCGACAAAAGGGACTATTTTTTGATTCAATATACTCTTGCTTATGCAAACAAAATTAGATATAGTTTTTTTTATAACACATTCACCCAAAATGTGAATGATCGTGCTTTGACAAAATTCCTGCCTTTATGGGTAAAATTTTTCATATCCCAAATATTTTGTGATGTTTTTCTGAATGGGTACGAAAACAAGTATCTTTTGATAGTTTTCTTATATTCAGATTAATGTGATAATCCAAATACATTTTGAAATAAGTTACTTGGTTGATGTACATTTTTAAAAGATGTGGTTACTTTTAGATGATGTCATTAAAGTTCATACCATTATTGACTGGATTGTGAGTTACAATCATAATGAGTTCTGAAGATCACAATTACTTTAAGGTGTTTTTATTATAATTTGGAACACCATTGACTAGATTGGAGAGAACAATAGTGTTGAGTTTTGCAGATCGTATCATTCTATTACCAAGCTGTTCTGATGTAAGAAAACTTTCAAGAGTCACTTCATGGTGTACCTTAAATAATCGCTCATATTAACGAGAGTAATAGTGTGACTATTGTAATTAAATTTGAAAAAATGTTACATTATTCCGTTTTATCTGATTTAATTATAGTTTTAAGTTATTCCTACTATTTTAAATATTTTTCTAATGAATATGTATATTGGAAGAGACACAATTTCAACTTGATTATCTTGATAAGTATATAAAATATTTCAAAATGCAATATGTACTATTAAGTAATATCCATTGTGATAATATTTCAGTCTTCATGAATGGAAAATGTGTCCACATTCATAGTTTTTAGTTTGCTCGATCTTACAATACCTAAATAGTAAATATAGTGTGCTTTATATATGAAAGAACTTTATAAAGTAGCTTCACAGAACAAATTTTTAGACCGTAATATACTTATACAATGAAAAAATATGGGAAATAGTTTTTTATTGTAATTTTGTTTCATCTGTGTATTAGTTACTCTGTTCGACAAGATGCCATTTTAGATTTTCTTTATTATTATTACTGTTTATTATAGTTGATATAGTACGCATATTTTATTATGAATCTTCATTTCTGTATATAATATTTAAATTCTGCCAAAGCTGGGTCAATTGAATATTTTCTTGTATATTCTGGCATTAGCTAGCTTGGTCAGTTTTTTTCATGTAAATACTAACTTAGTTTTAGTAAATATATGTTATATAAATATATTTGATTGAATTTTTTATGAATTTCAAAAACCTATTAATAATGCTTTGCTGAATGATGGATTTCAACTTACATTTTGTCTTTCCTACTAACATTGCCATCTCGGAAATGTATAATGGGTACCACTGCACTGCTTGGGACCTCTGCTGTAGGAATGAATGGTGTTTTATACCAATACCATTCCACTATTATTAACACCTTGTTCAGTCACCAAGTGACAATCTTCTGGAGAAATATTAAGCTAAACTAAGTGACAGAATTTGCCTCAATACTAGTCCAGTACCAAAGTCCTAATTTCTTTTATATCACATTACATACAATTTCGCCTTAATTTACTTGTCAGGTATCTAATGTTTACCAAAAAGTTAAATTAAGTATTTGTACTAATCACATCTGTGGTAACTGATGACCAGTTATTTAAACAAACTGTAAAATAAACTGTTGGATATGGGTTGAATATAGTTTAAAATTAAAATTAATGATAGTTTCAATGAGGAGATGATCACTTGGTGATTTAGGCATGTGACAAGATATTAAAAATGGTGGTTTGGTGTTGGGATAAAACTCCACTGTACTTATAATTGGTACGAAAAAGAATTTTGAATTACGAGGACCCAAAAAATTTAGGTATTCAAAAAACTGACCCGTTATTTTTGCATTATGCGATACCATGCAAATGTATGTTTCAGTATTTTCAAAAATGAAGTAAAATACCAAAATTAACAATTGGCATTTTTGTTTCAAATACTTTTAAAACTGCTGAATACCTTGATTTCCATTTTGAAGGTGTTAACATTCTATTTTCCTCACTCCACTTCTCTCTCACCTTCAAGTTTTCCGTTAAGTATGGTATTATCACAAGATCAATGGAACAGCCTTTATAGCCTTGAAATGACTATTTTCTGTCATCATACTGGGGGGAAATCTCCCTAAGAATATTCTGTTGGAGAAACCTTGCAGACCGTATTAATTCTGTATGAAACTATAAGGTGTTGATACACTGTGTGTACAGTTTTTCGGGCGGCAATTAAAATACGTGTTTCTGTAATCTGTAAGGGTACCATTGTTTGAACAGAAATAGATAGTCAATGCCTATTGAATAAAATCAGTATTGAAAATGTGTAATATAGCTTTTTCAGATATCAAACATAAAAACTTTTATTCTGTACTGATGCGTCATCGTTAACAAATGACGATAAAATAAAATCATCTTTTTCGATATTTTAGCACATTTCACTAGCAAGACAGAACTATGTGAAGTGGAAGCAGAGTTGGAATCATGGAGTTTTGAGAATATTGTTGATAATGCACTCCCTAGCAATGTAAATAGAAAGCTCGGTACAGTTCAGCAGAATAGCTGTACCTGGGACTGCACAGAGCTTTCATGTACCTTCTGGAAAGAGCCTCTGGTGATACTCTTATTTGTTCTCTTCCCTTTTCTGGAAAATAATCAATATTTGAAGCGTCAGCATAAGAAATTATCTTATAGATAGAAATAGAGTAATTTGATTGAATTTAAACTGGAAATTTGGGATCTCAAACATACTTAGCTGAAGTTTTTATTTACTTTGTTAGAAAAAATTGTAACATACCTTTTCTCATTCAACTTAGTATCGATCCCTTTTATTTTGTAAGGTGAACTGTAAAAATTCTACTGAATAATAATTCAAACTATAGTAGGGTATTACAGCCGGTTCTTGATCTCCTCCCACCACTTGTCATCATTGACCTCGTTGGGTCTGTCTGGTGCATAGGTGCCACCGTGTGGCTATTACTTTGAGTTGTCCTTGGAGGACTTTGAAACTTTGGTTGTTCGATCTTGAAGACTCCAGTAAACATTTTTCTATTTCAGAAATATTTCTGGATCATAATCTGTAAGCTTGAAACATTCCAACTTATGTTGCCTTATCGTTTCAGGAATATTTTGAAAAATGAAGATGTCCGCCCTCAGAAACGTTTCAAGGAAACATTTCATTATTAATATTTCATAATTATTTCAGGAACATTCAAGAGACATCTCAAGTTACTTAATGACGCAACAATAACCATTTCAGATATTTTATTGTTTTGTGTTTCAGAATAATTTTGAAAAATAAAGATGTCCGCCCTCAGAGACGTTTCAAGGAAACGTTTCATTACTGATGTTTCTTCATTATTTCAGGAACATTCAAGAGACATCTCAAATTACTTATTAATTCTTGATACATTTCTGATTTGTTTGCGAAACTAATTTTTGTGTTACATTTCAGAAATATTCATTAGAACGTTTCAGATGTATTTGAGAAGAAAAGTACCAATGTATTTCGGTGAAGAGTTTCAGAAATGTTTCAAACATATAAATAGAAACATCTTGGGAATATTTCAGAAAGAATGTCAAGTGTTTCAGAAATGTTTCACTCACATATACCGGGTGGCTACGGAAGTATTGCCTACGGAATATCTCAGTTATTGTATGAAGTAGGTTTGTTAAATTTGGAGCGTCGATATAATGACATAAGAGCTAGAATTTGAGCATATTGACATGTCGAAGTTAACTTCCGGTCTGACCGGAAGTAACATCAACTTTCTTATTTTAAATGGAAACCCTATTTTTTTTTCTTTTCGCTTTATTCAGCATTCAATTCCCTTTCTAATGACATCACAAGTTGGTATCTAACCAGAAACTAGATCAGAAAAAAATTATTATTGAAATTCACCGAGTAGGCCGTGGAAGCAAAATGAAAGCCAAAAATTGAAAAGTTGGCTATGGAAACCATACGTCACTTGATAACAGTTGCTACTACTGTGATATTTTATTTTCATTCGTCGGTGTTATAAAAAGCCGCCAAAAAAATATTGGAAAAATTGGGAAAAAACCAATACTCTGTAGGTCCATAACTCAAATAGGAACATACAACTTTTGCATAACCATTCCTTTCTAATGATATAATAGAAAGTAATTTTTTGAAATGAAATACCAAAAAATCCAATTATTATTATTCAAATAACAAAAAAACAGATTTATCGAAAAAAAAAAATTCAAATTGATAGGATTAAAGGTAAAATAAATTCAAAACAAATGTTCGAAATGCATTCCCTCTGCGTCAATACATTTATTGACTCTGGTGATATTTTCATGTAAAAAGTTTCTCAACTTTTGGGGCGTGATATCTTGGAAAGCTCTACGAATTTTTACTTCCAGCTCATGTAGAGTTGTAGGCTGTGTGGAATACACCCTATTTTTAAGATGCCCCCATAGAAAAAAGTCGCACGGAGTAAGATCAGGTGACCTTGGTGGCCACCTGACTGGACCATGGGTTGTTATAAGTCTCTCTTGAAAGCGATTTTGAAGATAATTTCTCGCTATTCTTGAATTATGCGGAGGGGCGCCATCTTGCTGGAAGTACATTCTCTCAGTTATTTCCGCTGGTGGGTTGTTAATGAATTCCGAAATTTCATTCGTTAAAAAATTAAAGTATCTCTCTCCGGTTAGTTGGCCTTGAAAAAGAATGGGGCCAACAATATGAGTTCCAACTATTCCTGCCCAAAAATTCACACTAAATCTCTCCTGAAAGCCACCTTGTCGAAACCGGTGCTCGTTTTCTATCGCCCAGTACCTGAAACAAAAGACCGTTCACACTTTTAGCACTTTACACTTCGACTATCGACAATAATCCAAATAAAGTATAGTACCTACCTTGTATTATTCCTGTTAAATAATCCATTGTTGGTAATTCTTGACTCGTCCGTAAACAAGATATAATAGTTAAATAGGTGATTCTCAGCATTTTGTCGAAGAAACCAATTACAATATTCCAGGCGCCTTTCACCGTCATTTTCATACAAATGTTGATGCAACTGATACTTGAAGGATTTAAATCGATGTTTTTTCAAAATTTTCCTAGCAGAGTCCTTACTTATAGCTAATTCGGCGCCAATCTGTCTTGAGGAAATTGTGCTATCATATTGTACTAAAGCTAATACATTAATTTCAGTTTCCTCATTAATAACAAATGCTTCTTGGTCTTCGTGAACATCAGGCTCAGTTCTTAATTTTTCTTCAAGCCACTGGAAATACCTTCTTGACGGTTGCTGCCTCCCTGGATAGGTATCGCTCTAAATACAATCGTTCAGCGGCATAAGAATTTTTTAAACATTCACCATAAAGAAGCATGTCAATTTGTTCGGTTCGTGAATAACGGGGCATTTTTTGAATATTCCACTAACTGATTTCGATTTCCAAACCCTTTTAAAATGGCAGAATCAAAAACACTTCTTCGAACGTCAAAATAATATGGATAGCAGCGTTCGTGACAGCTCTCGTTTCTTTTTTGTTTCATTCCAAAATACATCTTAATCAGCCTACTTGTTAATATTTTGGTTCGAATGATTTGTAGTAAAACTGCGCTAACTAATTTTCCTAATTTATTTAAAACACTATTTACAACAATTATTCACTAACATTACTTCACTATTTTATTTCTACGGTGTCAGTCTCTATCTGCGAACTCTGGAACTGTAACTCCTCTCTATTCTGCCTGTCCCGCTTATATACTCCCAAGCAGTTTCCATTCACGGCTCTCGAATATTCAGGAGTATAGAACATTTCATCTAGATGGCTCTTCGAATAATATCGAACAATCGATTTATTCCAGCTTGTTCTCGGCGATCCGTACGACAGCAGATATGCAGTTGTAGTTGAACGAGGGTGCATAATTAATTAGATCTGGGCCGGTCTCGAAATCGTTACATTGCCCCCTTCTTAAAGACGTTTCGCCCCGAAGCGTCATTCTTGGAGTGTGAAGATATCTGCAAGATTCTCCATATCTGCACCTGGACGTTCGATGGAAGTAGCACTCCACAGTCTTCAATTTGGGTCGAGGAAGATGGTTGGAGCACACCAGAATGTTGATGCCGCTGGATCTGAATATTGTCTCCTACATGCTTCTTATAACTCTCCAGTCCAGCCGATCAAGCCCACAGGCCAATTTTGGGATTGCCAGGTCTACAATATTCTGGTCCAGCATCGTGTCTCTCAATCTCGTAAGGCTCTTCCAAACATCTTCATAAGACGGCTTATCACGAGAACGCTTCTTGGTAACCAGATAGTAGATGTTTCTCTGGCCTTTCCTCAGCTGTAACACCCCTCCAACTTCCTGGTTCTGTTCTCTCAGTTCCTGGATTCGACCGAACTTCTTGGAGAAAACTACTGCAATGCCTCTGGACATTTGGAGATCTTCTGCCACACAGTGAGCTAACGCGTAATTGGCAGGCACCTTGAAAAGATCTCGTGACTCCTCTCGGGTTACCCCATATTGAACTTTCTGTCCGTTCGAGTACAGGGACATGAACCTCTGAAACGTCATTTCGTCCTCCGGTGATCTGACGGTGCGGACTTGATCGTGGTTTCCGGCGTAAGGGGACAACCTATTGAAGTGGACTACCCTAGGTTTTCCTCGTGGTGGCTTATATATGCGGTAGACGAGGTCGTTTATCCTTTTCATGATCTTATATGGACCTTCCCACGAGTTCCGAAGTTTCGGTGATAGTCCACGGCGACGTTTAAGGTTGTATAGCCAGACAAGGTCACCTGTCTGATATCCACCAGCATCCGACTTGATGTCGTAGGTCTCCTTCATTCTGTCGCTGGCACTCTGGATGTTCAAACGGACCCGTTCATGGATGTCGTCCATTCTCTGTCGCAGTTTGCTGACGTAGTCATCTCCCGCAGTGTCTTGTCCTGGTGGCGTCCCAAACTTCAAGTCACATGGAAGTCGCAGCTCTCGGCCCATTTTAACACTAGCAGGGGTTTGGCCGGTTGACTCATGAACTGCGGAACGATACGCCATCAGGAACAGATGGAGGTACTGGTCCCAATCCTTCTGGTGGTCAGAGACTACCTTGGACAGGTGGCGGTTTATCGTCTTATTCATCCGCTCCACCATTCCATCGGACTGCGGATGTAGAGCTGTGGTCCTCGTTTTCCGGATGTTCAGCATCTGACACATCTCCTGGAACAGGTTTGACTCGAAATTCCTGCCTTGATCCGAATGCAGTTCTAACGGGACACCGAATCGACAAATCCACTCCTTCACCAAGACGTCGGCAACGGTGATGGCTTCTTGGTTGGGCAGGGCATAGGCTTCGGTCCACTTGCTGAAGTAATCCATCGCCACAAGGATGTACTTGTTCCCGTGTTCAGATTGTGGGAACGGGCCAGCGATGTCAATGGCGATCCTTTCGAATGGGCTGCCCACATTGTACTGGCGCATCGGGGCCTTAGGTCTTGTTCGAGGCCCATTACTGGCAGCGCATACAGCACATTTTCTGCACCAGTCCTTGACGTCAGCTTGACAATTGGCCCAGTAGAACCGTTGCCTAACTTTCTGGAGGGTCTTCGTCACTCCCAGATGTCCTCCGGTGACCCCATCATGGATTTCTCGGAGCACTTCCTGTCTTCTGCTCCTGGGAACTACTACCTGACGTCTTTCTTCCCCGCTATCCTCCGACTCCAATACTCGCTTCAAGACTCCATTGTCTAGGTGAAAGGGTTCCATTGGGCCCAGTAAGTTTTAACGACTGGAGAACAACTGGCTATTTCCTGCCACGACGGTCTTCGATCACTCTTCTTCTAGCCGATGACTAAACCAAGATCTGGATCTTTCTCTTGGTCTTTCTGGATCTTGTGGTCATTCCAGTTATCATCGACCGCCGTGGTTCTGCAGAGTGTCGACTCCTTTTCCTCTGTTCGTCGGCAGTGCGAACAGTCGTCTGGACATGGTCTTCGCGATAGGGCATCCGCATTCTTATGGCTGGTCCCCGCCCGATGTTCGATCTCAAAGTCGAATTCCTGGAGCCTCTCAATCCAGCGTGCCACTTGACCCTCGGGATTCTTAAACTGTAGGAGCCATTTGAGAGCTGCATGGTCAGTTCTCAGTAGGAATCTTCGTCCATACACGTACTTGTAGAAGTGCTCAACTCCCTTGACAACAGCCAACAGTTCCCGCCTGGTGACACAGTAATTCCGCTCCGGTTTACTGAGGGTCTTGTTGAAGTAACCGATGACCTTCTCTTGTCCTTCTTGGATCTGAGACAGGACAGCTCCAAGTCCCACGTTACTGGCGTCCGTGTCCAAAATGAATTTCCCGTCTGGAAGGGGGTAGCTCAGGATTGGTGCGTTGATCAAAGCTCCTTTCAACTTCCTGAATGAATCTTGGCATTCATCCGACCACTGGAACTTTGTTTGTCCTTCCGTGAGCCTGGTCAGTGGTTTTGCGATGTTAGCAAATCCCAGCACGTATCGGCGATAGTAAGTGCACAAGCCAAGAAAACTTCGAAGCTGGTGAATGTCTTTCGGAACGGGCCATTCCTTAACAGCTTTGATCTTCTGCTCATCTACTGCCACTCCTTTCCCCGAGACAACGTGGCCGAGATAACGTACTTCTTTTTGAACTTCCTCCAAGTTAGTACTCAGATCCGGCATTGAATTTCTGTTGTAAATTTCTGGAATGTGCACAGAATCCATTCGCTTTTCTAGCTCACTAAATTTTTCCTTTATCTCATCGTGGAGCGTTTCCTTAATTTTTTTTCATTTCTTCTTCCATTTCATCTTTGATTTTCTCCATCTCTGTTTCAACAGTTCCCATTCTTTCTTCCAACCGATTCGCCACACTGCAAACTTCTTCTTTCAAGCTTCTCGAATTTTCTAGAAGCTCTTCTCTCAAATTCTTCGAGCTTTCTAGAAGCTTCACTTCTAAATTTTTCGAATTTTCGTAAAGCTTTTCTTCCAGGCTCTTCACATTTTCTTGAAGTTCCTCTTTTAGACAATTCGAATTTTCTAGAAGTTCTTCTTTCAGGCTGACCGAGTTTTCTAGAAGCTTTTCCTCCAGACTCTTTGAATTTTGTAGAAATTTATCTTCAAGACTCACCGAATTTTGTTGAAGTTCCTCCTTCAAACTCACAGAATTTTGTTGAAGTTCCTCCTTCAAACTCACAGTATTTTGAAGTTCCTCCTTCAAACTATTCGAATTTTCCAGAATTTTCCAGAATATTTCGGATATGTTTGGAAGGTATATATTCCAATGTTTCTCAATGGGCATTCATGGATATTTCATAAATATCTGCGATGAGATGATATGAATGTTTCAGATGCAAATATAGAAACATTCTGGAATTGTTTCAGAAAGACGTATTCAGAAATAAGAATACATTTAAACTGTTGAAAGGATATATTTTAATTACAAAAACATTTCGAACACAAAATATAAAAAATAAACATTTAATCGTACCTAATATCATAAATTTTATTTCACACATATATACCTATAACAACTGTATATTCGGTTTCAAACACAAACAAAAAAAAATACAATTCTTGCTTCACAAAAAACGAAAGGGTATTTTATACTTATCATGATAACTAATATTTAGGCAGGAATCCCCATTGGCTGAAGTATCTGGCAAAGACTCATTTCTTGCAGGCAAGTCAGGAAAATCAATGTTTTGAAGTCCATCTCCTGAATCTTGATCATTTTTCTGATTTCTTAGAATGATTGGATCTTCACAGTGACTGCGACTCTTTCTTTCCTGATTATATTTTTAAATAATCTACGAATATGTCTCCTGGCATTGAAAGGTTTTGTTCCAATTTGCTTTCCACACTTCATTATATAAAGTCATAAAATATTGTAGTAAAAACGCACTAAACTAATTTGTTGATTTATTTAAAACACTACTTGAAACAATTATTCACTAAAATATTTACTTCACTATTTTATTTCTACGGTGTCTATCTGCGAACTCTGGAACTGTTACTAACTCTGAATTCTGACTGTCCCGCCATCTGCTATACAGCGGCTATATATAGTAGCATTTACAGTTTTCGATCTTTCCAGTCTGTACGGCGACTTCTTAGAGGCCCCTAGAAACTTCGGTTAGAACGTTCGCGTCTCTTCCAAGGATGAGTCATGTGTTTGTCAGAAGAGAACTTGTTTACATTTCGAGTGTGGAGTGTAATTGGATGATCAGGGCCGATCTCGAGGCCGGTCTCGAAATCGTTACATTCTTCTTAAGGACTTTTCGTCCCGAAATGTCATTTTTGGAGTATGGAGATATTTGCATGATTCTCCATATCTGCACCTTGCTGTTTGATGGAAGTATAGCACTCTAAATACGGTCTTCAGGTTTGGTTGTGGACGATGATTACAGCATACCAAGATCTTGACGCCGGTGGATTGGAATATCATCTCCAACATGCTCCTTATGACTCTCCAGTCCAGTCCGTCGAGCAATTTTGGGATTGCGAGGTCCACGAGATTCTGCTCTACCATCATGTCCCTTAATTTCTCAAGGCTGTTTCATACGTCTTCATAGGACGGTTTGTCTCGAGACTGCTTCTTGGTGACTAGATAGAAGATGCTTCTCTGGCCTTTCCGCAACTGTAGCACCCCTCCAACTTCCGGGTTTTGTTGGAGACGACCGTACTTCTTGGAGAACACCAAAGCGATGCCTCTGGACATTTGAAGGTCTTCTGCTACACAGCGGGCTAGCGCGTAATCCGCAGGCACCTTAAAATGGTCTCGTGGTTCTTCTCGAGTCACCACATGTCGAACTTTCTGTCCGTTTGAGTACAAGGGCATGCATTTCTGGAACGTCATAGCATCCTCTGGTGGTCTGAGGGTGCGGACTTGGTCGTGGTTTCCAGCGTAAGTGGCCAACCTATTGAAGTGGACGACTCTGGGTTTTCCTCTAGGTGGTTTTTTAATTCGGTAGACCACGTCATTTATCCTCTTCAAGATCTTATAAGGGCCTTCCCATGAGTTCCGCAACTTTGGTGATAGGCCACGACGACGTTTGGGGTTGTACAGCCAAACCAGGTCACCAACCTTAAATCCTCCGGCATCGGCCTTGATGTCATAGGTCTCCTTCATTCGATCGCTGGCACTCTGGATGTTCAAACGGACTCTTTCGTGGATGTCTTCCATTCTCTGCCGAAGTTTGCTGACATAGTCCTCTCCCGCAGTGTCTTGTCCTGGTGGCGTCCCAAACTTCAGGTCACATGGTAGTCGCAGCTCTCGGCCCATAATAATACTAGCAGGGGTTTGGCCGGTCGACTCGTGTACTGCAGAACGATAGGCCATCAGGAACAAATGGAGATACTGGTCCCAGTCTCTTTGGTGGTCAGAGACTACCTTGGATAAGTGGCGGTTCATCGTCCTGTTCATCCGCTCCACCATTCCATCAGACTGCGGATGTAAAGCCGTAGTTCGCGTCTTCCGGATGTTCAGCCTTGGTCTGAATGCAGTTCAAGTGGGACACCAAATCGACAAATCCACTCCTTTAGCAGGACGTCGGCGATGGTTATGGCTTCCTGGTTGGGCAGGGCATAGGCTTCAGCCCACTTGCTGAAGTAGTCCATATCGATGGCGATTCTTTCAAATGGGCTGCCAACGTTGTACTGACGCATTGGTGCCTTAGGTCGCGTTCGAGGTCAATAACTTGCGGCGCATACAGCGCACTTTCTGCACCAGTCTTGAACGTCTGCCTGACAATTGGCCCAGTAAAACCGTTGCCTCACTTTCTGGAGAGTCTTCGTCACTCCCAGATGTCCTCCGGTGACCCCATCATGAATTTCTCGAAGCACTTCCGGTCTTCTGCTTCTGGGTACAACTGTGTGACGTCTGTCTTCTCCACCATCCTCGGACTCCAACACACGCTTCAGAACTCCGTTGTCCAGAGTAAGGGAGTTCCATTGAGCCCAGTAGGACTTGATGGCTGGCGAATATCCTGCTACTTCCTGCCATGTCGGTCTTCGGTTACTCCTCTTCCAGCCGATAACTAAGCCAAGATCTGGATCTTTCTCTTGGTCTTTCTGGAGCTTGCTGTCATTCCAGTTATCATCTACCGCCGTTGTTCTACAAACTGTCGCCTCTTTCTCCTCTGCTTGTCGGCAATGTAAGCAGTCATCTGGACATGGTCTTCGCGACAAGGCATCTGTATTCCTATGGTTGGTCCCTGTTCGATGTTCTATGTCGAAGTCGAATTCTTGTAGTCTCTCAATCCAACGTGCCACCTGACCCTCAGGATTTTTGAACTGTAGAAGCCACTTGAGGGCGGCGTGGTCAGTTCTCAGCAGGAATCTCCTGCCATACACATACTTGTAAAAGTGCTCTACTCCTTTGACCACAGCCAGCAGCTCCCGTCGGGTGACACAGTAATTTCGCTCCGGTTTACTGAGGGTCTTGCTGAAGTACCCGATGACTTTTTCCTGTCCATCCTGGATCTGAGACAGGACAGCTCCAAGTCCCACGTTGCTGGCGTCCGCGTCCAGAATGAATTTTCCGTTCGGAAGACGATAACTTAGAATTGGAGCGTTGATTAATGCCCCCTTCAGCTTCCTGAACGAATCTTGGCATTCCTTGGACCACTGTAACTTTGTCTGTCCTTCCGTAAGCCTGGTCAATGGTTTGGCGATGTTAGCAAACCCTAGCACGTACCGACGATAGTAGGTACATAGGCCCAGGAAACTCCGAAGCTGATGGATATCTTTGGGGATGGACCAGTCTCTATCAGCTTTAATTTTCTGGTCATCTACTGCTACTCCTTCCCCAGAGACAATGTGGCCAAGATAGTGGACTTCTTTCTGAAATAGGTGACATTTTTTAGGGCTCAATTTCAATCCAGAGTTCCTCAGACGCAGAAATACCTCCTCCAGATTTTTCACGTGGTCTTCGAATGTTCTGCCAACTACGACTATGTCATCAAGGTATACCAAGCAAGTCTTCCAGGAGAGTCCCTTCAACACAATCTGCATTAATCTCTCAAAAGTGGCTGGAGCGTTACAAAGTCCGAATGGCATAACGGTAAATTGCCACAGCCCTGAGCCAATGGTGAAAGCTGCCTTCTCTCGATCTTCAGGAGCCAGTTCTACCTGCCAATATCCGCTCTTCAGGTCTAAGGTGGAGAAGATTGTAGAGCCGGCGAGCGTGTTCAAGGTGTCATCTATTCTAGGTAGTGGGTAGCTGTCTTTCTTTGTCACGTTATTCAGTTGTCGGTAATCTACGCAGAATCTTGTCGATCCGTCTTTCTTCTTTACTAGTACAACTGGAGATGACCAGGGGCTGTCAGATGGTTCAATTACTCCTTCTTTCCCCACATTTCGAGTGTAGAGTGTAATTGGATGATCAGGGCCGGTCTCGAGGCCGGTCATCTCGAAATCGTTACAATATAATATAGGTAAGTTATATGCAACAAAGAAATCTCATCTAGATTCTTTTTTCTGAATTTCAACAAAAAAAATCTTTTTTCTACTAACGTCCACTCATCCGCACTCATTTCAGTTTTTAAAGTATCACTTTTCCACACTGGTGCGGAAAAGTAAATTTATTGTTTAGTTTTCGTGGAGTATAATATGTCAATAAAAATTCATTTGTTGATATGTATTTGACAATGAATGTTTTTTATATGATTTTAGTATATACCCATCGGATCGCATGATAATATTCATTTGTTTCATTTTCATCTCTAGAATAAAAATCTATCACTTTCATGTAGGGTATCCAGTTGAAAATAAGTAGAAAAAATACGAGTATACCTAACAAGCGCGGTAAGAAACTTTTCCGCGCTTGATTGTGGCATCTGCAATGGCGCGCGGAAAAGTATCACTTTCCGCACTTGTTAAATAAACTACTATCTAATTTCTACTAGCGTGCGGAGAAATCCACTTTTGGCATCTCTAAAGGTTTATTCGTTTGATACGAGGTGTAATGTAGAGTAGTATAATTTACATCACATATTGAAATCGAATTACAGTTATGATGAGTGCAGTTACATAAAGGAATGTCAATCAATCAATCAATCAATCAAACTTTTATTGAAAAAGTGATTTTTCACAATAAATATCAGAAAAAATAACCATAACATCATTGCAAAATACTAGCTAATTCAACAGGTAAAACATCGGAATATGCGAATATATATATATATATATATATATATATATATATATATATATATATATATGAAAACTAAAAGATCGGGTTGAACCGCGTCTAGAATTTGTTGAAATTCGACGTTTCGGCTCCGATTTTGGAGCCATTTTCAAGAACTGAAAAAGAAAGAAAATTAATGAAAGGTTAAAACGTAATTCTACGCTGAGGTCTCAATCTGCCTACTCCTCAGGTATAATTACGTTCGGTTTTTGTGACTTGACGTCGGGGTCTCAATCTGCCTACTCCCCATGTCTCGTCACTGGTTCTCTCTAAGGTCTCAATCTGCCTACTCCTTCGAGAGAACTGAGGAATTGTGGGTTGAGGAACTGTATTTATAGTGGACGTGGCTGCAATGGCCGTGTGTAATGTATTGGCGCGAGGTGAACTATGGGCGGGAACTGAGTTGGCGCTAGATGAGCTGTGTGCGGGAACTTGGTTGGCGCTAAGTGAGCTATGTGCGGGAACTGGGTTGGTGGGAAATGAGTTGATGCGTGCAATGAGAGGCTTCCAGGTATTGGGAAGTCTACGTCCGTCGTCGCGAGTGTTGAGGCAATTGGGGCGCTTCTCTATCTCGAGGGCTTCTCGGATGATCCTGGTTTGCAGAGTTTTCTCGGTGGAAATTGTTTTTGTGTTTTTGAAGTCTATTTTGTGACCTGTGTCTTCTCGATGTTTATAAAGTGCGGAAGTGGAAGATGCCTGACGCACAGCAAGTTCGTGTTCGTAGACTCTGGAAGTTACTCGTCTGTTAGTCTGGCCAATATAACTTCTCGGGCAGTCTGAACATGGTATTTCATATATACCTTGAGAATCGTTTGGTATTGTGTCCTTGGGAGATCTGAGAAATTTGGATATTTGGTTGTTGGCCGTGAATATTGTTTTTATCTCGTGTTTTCTCAAGATATTACTGATTTTGTCTGTCACACCTTTGATGTATGGTAGGAAAGCTTTGTGTGGCTGGATACTCTCTAGTAAATCATTTGTTTTTGGAGGACGGGTCAGTTGATGGCGGATAGACTTGTCGATTAGCGAATTGTTGTAACCATTCTGAAGTAAGGCTGATTTCAGTTTTTCCAGCTCTTGTGGTCTATTCTGGTTGTCGGTAATCCGCCATCAACTGACCCGTCCTCCAAAAACAAATGATTTACTAGAGAGTATCCAGCCACACAAAGCTTTCCTACCATACATCAAAGGTGTGACAGACAAAATCAGTAATATCTTGAGAAAACACGAGATAAAAACAATATTCACGGCCAACAACCAAATATCCAAATTTCTCAGATCTCCCAAGGACACAATACCAAACGATTCTCAAGGTATATATGAAATACCATGTTCAGACTGCCCGAGAAGTTATATTGGCCAGACTAACAGACGAGTAACTTCCAGAGTCTACGAACACGAACTTGCTGTGCGTCAGGCATCTTCCACTTCCGCACTTTATAAACATCGAGAAGACACAGGTCACAAAATAGACTTCAAAAACACAAAAACAATTTCCACCGAGAAAACTCTGCAAACCAGGATCATCCGAGAAGCCCTCGAGATAGAGAAGCGCCCCAATTGCCTCAACACTCGCGACGACGGACGTAGACTTCCCAATACCTGGAAGCCTCTCATTGCACGCATCAACTCATTTCCCACCAACCCAGTTCCCGCACATAGCTCACTTAGCGCCAACCAAGTTCCCGCACACAGCTCATCTAGCGCCAACTCAGTTCCCGCCCATAGTTCACCTCGCGCCAATACATTACACACGGCCATTGCAGCCACGTCCACTATAAATACAGTTCCTCAACCCACAATTCCTCAGTTCTCTCGAAGGAGTAGGCAGATTGAGACCTTAGAGAGAACCAGTGACGAGACATGGGGAGTAGGCAGATTGAGACCCCGACGTCAAGTCACAAAAACCGAACGTAATTATACCTGAGGAGTAGGCAGATTGAGACCTCAGCGTAGAATTACGTTTTAACCTTTCATTAATTTTCTTTCTTTTTCAGTTCTTGAAAATGGCTCCAAAATCGGAGCCGAAACGTCGAATTTCAACAAATTCTAGACGCGGTTCAACCCGATCTTTTAGTTTTCAAATATCTGACCGCGGAAACCTATCTGAACATATATATATATATATATAGATATGACCGCCGTTGTCAGACCAGTACAGCATGGCAGGCGACCTCAGACCCACTAGAAATACTGATGATTTCAACAAAATTTCTGGTGTTCTATATCTATTTCAACCTAATAAAACAAGGGCAACCGAGAGGGGTAATAAAAGGCGAAAAAAAATTATTTCGTATTATACATCAGACGTTCACACACCCATCATATTTCACCGCTTTTCCAAGCCATCATATACATTTTCCGACATTTTGCCAACGTTTACAGACCCGGCGGTGTTGCCACGCTTTTTGCATGGATATATCCAAAACATTGGGAACGTCGTGTAGGAAAATCTTTGTCGAAATTGTGTCAGCTTCGTACTTTTCCAACTTTTTATCTTGTGCGTAATTATAAGAATCTACAGTGAGATATTTTTTCAGAGGTAAAGCCCTGTTTCGCCCCATAAACTTTAATATGACAGATTCTGAAATACGATATGAATTTTTTGTTTTAATAATGACATTTTTTGTCTTGTGTAATTTTTACACATCTGCTCCCGATATATCGAGAAAAGAGTTTTGATAATATTTTGTATTTCGCTACATTCAATTAAAATTAAACAAAAAGTGGGAACCTATTATCACAATGAAAACAAATTAATTTGGTTTTTAATCTTAATTGCGAGTTTTTGTTAACAATACCCAAAAATAAAAAAAAGCTAACGAACCTTGACCTCTTTATATCTTCTTCTCATAGACTGCCGCACACGTTCTTGAGATTTTCACGGTTTTTAAGGCTTCCATAATTCGTTCAGTGGAAACTTTGATGGAAGACACTGGTTCTACGCCATAAACTAGGCCCTTTACATGTCCCCATAAAAAAAGTCCAGCGTGTTGAAGTCCAAGCAATTGGATTTGCTCTGCCAATCCTCCGATTGGGAAACACTGTATATGAATAATATGTGCAACCATTCATAATTCGCGGTGTGAAATTAAAGGTTCAATTCAAGTATCTCCCCACTATTCCTGCCCATATGTTTACGCTAAACTGTTCTTGATGTCCAGATTGTCTGAACATGTTTGGATAAAAATTCAGGTACCCTCCTTGGTGCAGTATCCGTCTGAAAAACTGCAAGCGCAGTGGAAAATCTCGAGAAAGCAAACCTCTGGATATAATATGGGTATAACGTGTTTCCAGACAGTTGAATGGGAAACATCCAAATCTTTTGCTACTTGTCATTCAAAATCTCTTCTTCCATTACTGGATTACATGCTTATGGCGGTCTGCCAGCATTGTGCCTTGGAGTCTGGAATTTACCGTATTTCCGAACGTGATGATGGGAATTTACAAGAGTTCTCTGGTTGGGAAACTGGCGATTAGGAAACAAACACGATCAGACACAAACCAACTTTCAAATAATGTCAAATGCTTCCAAAGAAACCTAAACATCAAAATGAAGATAGCAGTCAAAGCCCACTAAGTTAAATTTATTTTTCATTGTTTTGTTGAAGAATTTAAATTATTATGGTCGTAGATGCATATAAATTACGAAAGAAAAAAATGTGTGAAGAAAACAAAAAATTCATTTTATGTATAAGAATACACCAGCAAAGCATTACTAAAACGCTTGACCCCTGAAAAAATATCTTCCTTGGCATGTTGGATGATGTTAGCCCTGAAACGTAATCTATGTTTCAAATTTGATCTCAATATCTTAAAAACTAAGAGAGGTATCAAACAAATAAATAAATCTTAAAATTTCAACTCTCTGAACATTTGTAACGAAGTGTTTGCGGATACATGTTAATGTAACTTAGTTTGACCTGAAAAAAACCCGCTCATAAAATCTTGATTCTGAATTTTGAAACTCCCTCTATGGAGTCCCTTAACACTCACTGAATCTTTTAGATTCAGTCCATAACAGAGACATTCGTCTTGTCGGCAATGCTTTTTCCACAAGCTCGCTTACTTCTCTGGAACACTTTAGAAAGGATGTTGATCTGTCTTTAGTTCAGATATTTCCATGGAGACGATGCTCTTCTGGTCAGATTTTTTGTTCAATGAGTGTGGCATCGATTTAGTACTGACAAAAATCAATTGAAATAAATTTCTTTCCTAAATGCTGAAATACATCAATTCTGTATCAAAAAAAATTCAAACGCTTTTCTTTCTAAGTAAAATGTACTTTTTCATTACTCAGTGATTAAAAGTTAGTAGCATGATGAAGCTAGTGGTACAAAACGCTTTTCTCGAATTTACATTTTTTTATGTAAGAGAAGTTTCGTAGATAATATTAAATAAATGCAAAAATCTAAAAGTTGCAATGGAACGGTCGAATTAAGGACGTATGTTGAACCTGAACAGAAATAACTCTCTTTAATAATTTTTGAAATTAAAGAAAATAAGTCCATTCTAAGGGATTAATTAAAAAAAAAAAATGTTCATGTAGAAGTTGCTAATGTCGCGTGCCCCCATCGGAGTATACGTTTTTTCATCTCCTTCAATAAGTGTACTGGAATGTTTTCCTGATACCAAACTGCTATTTCATAACCTCGACACGTGTTTCATTCACCAAGTGACCATCTTCCGGCGAGAAAGATTCAAACCGAAACACGTGTGGAGTCGGAAAAATAGCGTTTTGGTGTCGGGATACATTGATTACTACACCAAAGGTTCCAAAGAATGCAATGCAAGTACATAATCTTCTTCAAAGCAAAATTTTATGAAAATGAGAAGAATTAAGACGCCCAAAACAGATCCCTAAAAAACATCAAGAGAAGTTTTTGCATATACTCGAAAAGTATGTTGCGAATTCGTCAGCCACTTCCTTTTTAAAAATTTTTTGCGGATCATCACACTTTTTGAATATATTGTTATTCAAGTTTCAATCACCTAATCAATCATTTACCATATGATTTCATTAGAAGCATAGTTTATTCTTTTGCTTGAGAGCTTTTTTTTTATAATGGGATTCTATTATTCTTTGCTCTTAAATGATTGTACTACCGGGCCCAATACCGAGAAAATAGCATGTTATCCAATATAATATTAATATAATGATAATAACAATACTCCCTCATGAATACTCACAGAGTCTACCCAAAGGCATAGACTGTATGGTAGAGGACGGCTATTATTATTTGCCGTGTCGCTCTGGGGCGACTTACTGATTTTTTTAAGGCGTATTCACTTTTCAGCTCTAGGAAAACCCAGAAAACCTACAGCACCTCCAGGGGTGGTCGGTGCGCATTTAAAGGAAGCACCAGACGTAGAGATTGGCATCTAGACAATTCAAATCGACTCCGATGAAATTGGAAAACATTCTCTCTCACTCAGGATTCTCACCTGGCCAAGCGCCAATAGAAGTTTCAACGGCCGACATCTGGCCACTTCGCTACCTACCAACAGATATGGAGAATAGATAGGAAGTCTCAACGTTCAGGTCATAATTTTTTCCACGGTATTGGGCCCGAGAACCTTCTTTTTACCATTTTATAATTAACAAATACGCATGTTTGGTACATATCGAAAGTATTACCTTATAATTTGAAAATCACTTGCGTGATACACCTACCAATATTTGAGATTTGTTGTGTATCGAGTGATGTAAGTGGAAAAGTTCCCAAGACGAAAAATATTATCAAATATTCAATAACATACTGACATGAAAAAATGGCGTTCTCTATCTTTTGATGGCATATGAGTATTGGAAGATGTTTACAGAAATGTTTTCTCAAATATCAGTATGTGTTCGAAAGTCGTTCGAATCATATCCTGTCAATTCAAAATAAAATTTTCACGAAAATTTTGCATGTACTATACTTTTCAAAGTTTTGTATTTTATCAAGTATCCAATAACTTATTGACATAAAAAATGGATTTCTCTATCTTTTGATTAGGTATTGCATATGAATAACTGACGATGAAGTTAAATATTTTTTTTTCTCATCCTGTTAATTCAAAAATGAACTGAAATATAAAAAAATCATTTTTGATAATAGATTATTGTTCGACTTGTATTAGTAGAAACATATTCCTGAATGAATTGGGCAAAATGTAACAATCTGCTTCTTCTACATATTTCCATTGAACTATAGATATCCTCAAAACATATAAAATTACAATATTTTAACAGTAGGGTCCAAATTCGACGCTTAAATGGCCTTACTACTCAATCGGCGCGGTTGCCAAATCTTGGGTTGGTATTAGTCGGTGAAATGCAATGCATTATATACCATATACACGATCCACAGAAGCGCCCCCTACACAGTCTATGATGGAATTAAATCTGTATAAAAAATCATGATTTTACCGCATTTTTGGACCCTCCCAAAATTTCGTCCCATGAGCCTCCTGACCGTCCTTGACAGTTTAACATAGCTAAACGTTGTCAAGCCCGAAGGCGGGTCTGAGTTGGTGGGATTTGGCCTGGGTTCGTAGGTAGTATGCATGAAAGTGATGTAGTTGAAAAGATTTTCTGGTGAAATGTTCATGAATTTGTTCATTTTTTGGTATACTTGAAATATTATTCCTGATACAGTGGCGCAGCCAGGATTTCAGTTTGGGGGGGGGCTGCCCGCTGAACAAGACATGGATCATATAATAACAACTCTCACTTTCACTATTTCATTATTCATTTCTAAGTCAGATGAGGTAGTTCAGTAAATATGCAATAAAGTAACACATGTTTTTCGAAAAACTTTTGTATAATATAATATAAACTTACGTACCTACAAAAACAGGACAAGCAACACAAAAAGTGATTCTGTGTCAAATCTATTCATACCTACCGTCTCGTTTGAGCTCCGGTACTCTTCTACCGCTAATCGCTTACTATTAAAAACATTTTGAGAGAAAGAACACGGCATCGGCGTTACTCATGTTGGCGGTAAGCGGCAAATATTCTACTCATCAAAAGCTCAAAGGCGATAGCCGACAGCGGCAGCAATAAAAGGAATACGAAAACAGTAATAGTTTTATTGAATGCGAATGTGGAAATTAGATTTTAATGGACCTTGAAATATTTTTTTTTATATATAGGTATATTTCAGATGGTAAATGTTTCGAGGTTGTTTGATTGTTTTGCTTTCACATTCTGGAAAGAAGCAACGGGTCAATAGATTTTTAACGATAATGGTGACTTTGGTGAATTGCGTGGGGGAGGCTGCAGCCCCAAAGCCCCCCCTCCCCTGGCTGCGCCACTGTCTTGATATAAGTATATTAAAGTTTGGTAAATATACAAACTATAGGTATTGTCAATATATTAAAATGTTTGAATAATGGCCTGCAATGATCTCTAGAGGATATACATCTGCCATAATTGTGTTTGCCTTCTTTTGTACAACAAATACTTCGTGGGCTTTAGCAGATAATCCCCATTGTTATAGACCATAAGCTATAAAACAGGCTGGATCAAACATATCTCTATACACACCCACTTTCATACATACTACCTACGAACCCAGGCCAAATCCCACCAACTCAGACCCGCCTTCGGGCTTGACAACGTTTAGCTATGTTAAACTGTCAAGGACGGTCAGGAGGCTCATGGGACGAAATTTTGGGAGGGTCCAAAAAGGCGGTAAAATCATGATTTTTATACAGATTTAATTCCATCATCGACTGTGTAGGGGGCGCTTCTGTGGATCGTGTATATGGTATATAATGCATTGCATTTCACCGACTAATAACAACCCAAGATTTGGCAACCGCGCCGATTGAGTAGTAAGGCCATTTAAGCGTCGAATTTGGACCCTACTGTTAAAATATTGCAATTTTATATGTTTTGAGGATATCTATAGTTAAATGGAAATATGTAGAAGAAGCAGATTGTTACATTTTGCCCAATTCATTCAGGAATATGTTTCTACTATTACAAGTCGAACAATAATCTATTATCAAAAATGATTTTTTTATATTTCAGTTCATTTTTGAATTAACAGGATGAGAAAAAAAAAATATTTAACTTCATCGTCAGTTACTCATATGCAATACCTAATCAAAAGATAGAGAAAACCATTTTTTATGTCAATAAGTTATTGGATACTTGATAAAATACAAAACTTTGAAAAGTATAGTACATGCAAAATTTTTGTGAAAATTTTATTTTGAATTGACAGGATATGATTCGAACGACTTTCGAACACATACTGATATTTGAGAAAACATTTCTTTAAACATCTTCCAATACTCATATGCAATCAAAAGATAGAGAACGCCATTTTTTCATATCAGTAAGTTATTGAATATTTGATAATATTTTTCGCCTTGGGAACTTTTCCACTTACATCACTCGATACACAACAAATCTCAAATATTGGTAGGTGTATCACGCAAGTGATTTTCAAATTATAAGGTAATACTTTCGATATGTACCAAACATGCGTATTTGTTAATTATAAAATGGTAAAAATAAGGTTCTCGGGCCCAATACCGTGGAAAAAATTATGACCTGAACGTTGAGACTTCCTATCTATTCTCCATATCTGTTGGTAGGTAGCGAAGTGGCCAGATGTCGGCCGTTGAAACTTCTATTGGCGCTTGGCCAGGTGAGAATCCTGAGTGAGAGAGAATGTTTTCCAATTTCATCGGAGTCGATTTGAATTGTCTAGATGCCAATCTCTACGTCTGGTGCTTCCTTTAAATGCGCACCGACCACCCGTGGAGGTGCTATAGGTTTTCTGGGTTTTCCAAGAGCTGAAAAGTGAATACGCCTTAAAAAAATCGGTAAGTCGCCCCAGAGCAACACGGCAAATAATAATAGCCGTCCTCTACCATACAGTCTATGCCTTTGGGTAGACTCTGTGAGTATTCATGAGGGAGTATTGTTATTATCATTATATTAATATTATATTGGATAACATGCTATTTTCTCGGTATTGGGCCCGGTAGTACAATCATTTAAGAGCAAAGAATAATATAATCCCATTAAAAAAACAGCTCTCAAGCAAAAGAATAAACTATGCTTCTAATGAAATCATATGGGAAATGATTAATTAGGTGATTGAAACTTGAATAACAATATACTCAAAAAGTGTGATGATGCGCAAAAAATTATTAAAAAGGAAGTGGCTGACGAATTCGCAACATACTTTTCGAGTATATGCAAAAACTTCTCTTGATGTTTTTTAGGGATCTGTTTTGGGCGTCTTAATTTTTCTCATTTTCATAAAATTTTGCTTTGAAGAAGATTATGTACTTGCATTGCATTCTTTGGAACCATTGGTGTAGTAATCAATGTACCCCGACACCAAAACGCTATTTTTCCGACTCCACACATGTTTCGGTTTGAATCTTTCTCGCCGGAAGATGGTCACTTGGTGAATGAAACACGTGTCGAGGTTATGAAATAGCAGTTTGGTGTCAAGAAAACATTCCAGTACACTTATTGAAGGAGATGAAAAAAGGCATACTCCGATGGGGGCACGCGACTTTAGCAACTTCTACATGGACATTTTTTTTCAAATTAATCCCTTAGAATGGACTTATTTTCTTTAATTTCAAAAATTATTAAAGATAGTTATTTCTATTCAGGTTCAACATACGTCCTTAATTCGACCGTTCCATTGCAACTTTTAGTTTTTTGCATTTATTTAATATTATCTACGAAACTTCTCTTACATAAAAAAATGTAAATTCGAGAAAAGCGTTTTGTACCACTAGCTTCATCATGCTACTAACTTTTAATCACTGAGTAATGAAAAAGTACATTTTACTTAGAAAGAAAAGCGTTTGAATTTTTTTTTATACAGAATTGATGTATTTCAGCATTTAGGATAGAAATTTATTTCAATTGATTTTTGTCAGTACTAAATCGATGCCACACTCATTGAACAAAAAATCATTGACCTACTGTATCTAACCAGAAGAGCATCGTCTCCATGAAAATATCTGAACTAAAGACAGATCAACATCCTTTCTAAAGTGTTCCAGAGAAGTAAGCGAGCTTGTGGAAAAAGCATTGCCGACAAGACGAATGTCTCTGTTATGGACTGAATCTAAAAGATTCAGTGAGTGTTAAGGGACTCCATAGAGGGAGTTTCAAAATTCATAATCAAGATTTTATGGGCGGGTTTTTTTCAGGTCAAACTAAGTTACATTAACATGTATCCGCAAACACTTCGTTACAAATGTACAGAGCGTTGAAATTTTAAGATTTATTTGTTTGATACCTCTCTCAGTTTTTAAGATATTGAGATCAAATTTGAAACATAGATTACGTTTCAGGGCTAACATCATCCAACATGCCAAGGAAGATATTTTTTCAGGGGTCAAGCGTTTTAGTAATGCTTTGCTGGTGTATTCTTATACATAAAATGAATTTTTTGTCTTCTTCACACATTTTTTTCTTTCGTAATTTATATGCATCTACGACCATAATAATTGAAATTCTTCAACGAAACAATGAAAAATAAATTTAACTTAGTGGGCTTTGACTGCTATCTTCATTTTGATGTGTAGGTTTTTTTGGAAGCATTTGACATTATTTGAAAGTTGGTTTGTGTCTGATCGTGTTTGTTTCCTAATCGCCAGTTTCCCAACCAGAGAACTCTTGTAAATTCCCATCATCACGTTCGGAAATACGGTAGATTCCAGACTCCAAGGCACAATGCTGGCAGACCGCCATAAGCATGTAATCCAGTAATGGAAGAAGAGATTTTGAATGACAAGTAGCAAAAGATTTGGATGTTTCCCATTCAACTGTCTGGAAACACGTTATACCCATATTATATCCAGAGGTTTGATTTCTCGAGATTTTCCACTGCGCTTGCAGTTTTTCAGACGGATACTGCACCAAGTAGGGTACCTGAATTTTTATCCAAACATGATCAGACAATCTGGACACCAAGAACAGTTTAGCGTAAACATATGGGCAGGAATAGTGGGGAGATACTTGAATTGAACCTTTAATTTCACCGCGAATTATGAATGGTTGCACATATTATTCATATACAGTGTTTCCCAATCGGAGGATTGGCAGAGCAAATCCAATTGTTTGGACTTCAACACGCTGGACTTTTTTTATGAGGACATGTAAAGGGCCTAGTTTATGGCGTAGAACCAGTGTCTTCCATCAAAGTTTCCGCTGAACGAATTATGGAAGCCCTAAAAACCGTGAAAATCTCAAGAACGTGTGCGGCAGTCTATGAGAAGAAGATATAAAGAGGTCAAGGTTCGTTAGCTTTTTTTTATTTTTGGGTATTGTTAACAAAAACTCGCAATTTAGATTAAAAAACAAATTAATTTGTTTTCATTGTGATAATAGGTTCCCACTTTTTGTTTAATTTTAATTGAATGTAGCGAAATACAAAATATTATCAAAACTCTTTTCTCGATATATCGGGTGCAGATGTGTAAAAATTACACAAGACAAAAAATGTCATTATTAAAACAAAAAATTCATATCGTATTTCAGAATCTGTCACAATAAAGTTTATGGGGCGAAACAGGGCTTTACCTCTGAAAAAATATCTCACTGTAGATTCTTATAATTACGCGCAAGATAAGGAGAACTCAAGTGAATGAAAAAAATCGAAAAACAACGCTTTTTAAAAGTTGGAAGAGTACGAAGCTGACACAATTTCGACAAAGATTTTCCTACACGACGTTCTCAATGTTTTGGATATATCCATGCAAAAAGCGTGGCAACACCGCCGGGTCTGTAAACGTTGGCAAAATGTCGGAAAATGTATATGATGGCTTGGAAAAGCGGTGAAATATGATGGGTGTGTGAACGTCTGATGTATAATACGAAATAATTTTTTTTCGCCTTTTATTACCCCTCTCGGTTGCCCTTGTTTTATTAGGTTGAAATAGATATAGAACACCAGAAATTTTGTTAAAATTATCAGTATTTCTAGGGGGTCTGAGGTCGCCTGCCATGCTGTACTGGTCTGACAACGGCGGTCATATCTGTATATATTTATATATATATATATATATATATATATATATATATATATATATATATATATATATATATATATATATATATATATATATATATATATATATATATATATATATATATATATATATATATATATATATATATGTTATTTACTGAGTTTTAATTTAACACTGATGATATGATCATTCCAGGTTAGCTTATTATCAATAGTGATCCCTAAAGATTTTGTGAAATTCATTTGTATCGGGTCATGATTTATTTTAATCAAATAACTTTTATCTATTGCCCAGACGGCACCCAATATTCCTGGAATATGCCTACAACATCTCATTTTCCAACAGATATTGCAATGTTCCTGGAATATTCCATGAATATTTATTTGATCTTATACACATTGAGAATATTCCTGGAATATATTTCCACTCATATCCATAAAATATTCTCCTTGAATATTGCTGGTATATTCAAAAGGCATATCAAGCAGAAACGTAAGTTTTTGAATATTCTGGGAATATTCCAAAGGCATTTCAATTTGAAGGAACTTTTTGTTAGAAAAATATCAAATGTTTCTCGAATATGTATTTAATTAATAAAAACTGAAAAATCACATGCATTTAAAAAAAAATTTAAGTTTCGTAGCCAAATAAAGCATTTAATTAGTTAGTTTATGAAGTAGTACATTTGAAGTGGAATTTCAACCAATCAAATGTTTCGGTTTTCTGCGCTCGAAGCGAGACTGACAAATCAAAGCTGATTGGCACGCAAGAATTCCTATTCACAACACTCTATTTCAATTGCGCCTTGTGGTGTGCAATGTAATTTTAGGTTATGTTGAGGATCAACTTGGATATCAAGGTCCACTTTGGTTAAATTAGATCATGTTCCCTTCTTTTATGGCTTAAAAATGAATGAAAATGACCTAACCTAACCAAACTACCTTGCTAACCAAGTTGAATACTTAGCATCGATTCAAATATACTGCCTTGGCCAGGATAGTTCTGATTGGTTCATGCGAATTGCCTATTAGGAAGTGTTGTGGAAAGGAATTCTTGCGATTGGCACTGCGATCAGTTTATGGATATTTGACATTGTCATTTGTCAATCGTCAAGTATCAACATCGTATATGAAATTTGTTTAAATAATGTTTTTAGTGAAAGTGAAATCCCTCGTATTGGTGGAAGTGTTGTAGTGCTGTTGAGAGTATTACTACATATTACAGAATAAGTTGCTAGAAAATATCCGCAGTTGAAATCACCAACGACTCCTGGTAAGATAATTCGGAATTTAACTCATTCTCCGAATCTCTTTATCAAAAGTTCCAAAATCTTTTCTGTTTTTAGTTTTCATTCGTTAGTATAACAAATAATATATTTTTCCAGGTATTAATTTGCAACTAGCCAGCTCGTCTCAGTTTGTAACAGTATCAGAGAGGACTAAGAAAAGGAAGTGAACAGTATTTCGGATCTGTTGAACTCAAGAATCTATTTCACCACAGCAAAACAAAAATGTTTATCCTGTAAAAGTAAGTAAATCTCTAAAAAGTATATTTATACATTTTTTCATTGCACTTTTCTTTGTCTTCAGAGATTCTACTGAAAGTCCTATGAGACTTCTGAATATTTTTAAAGGAAGGGCCACACAAAATGCATAAATGATAAGGACTAAAAAATTCTAAGAAAGGAAATAATATCCAAGATATCTCAGTCTTACACAATAGAGTTGATGAAGTTGGATGGAAAACTTACTGACAAAAACATAGTATTTGTTACTTCCTTCACAATTACTTTGATGAGTGCTTGTTGTTAAATTGTTGTTATTAGTGCACTATAACTGAGAAGATGTAATAATTTTATTTATAGATGACAAAGCTTCTTCATGTTGGACGCATCAGTGTATTAGGAGATATATGCCTCAGTTAGTTGACGATGATGTTTTAAGACACCTTTAGCTAGGTTGGAGGAAATGGAAGGAAAAAATTATCTAATGTAGACATGGCTACTTTGATAAAAGGTAAAAATATACCACAGAGATGACGTCAATTTGAATTAAAATTTACCTTTACTTAATTTATACTATGTAGTTTAACATATTCAAAAAACGTTTTTTCTCAATGTTGACCAACTGTTCTAGAATATTTAATATTTTTTGTAATAAGAGACAATGTATATAAAAATTAGACACTTGGTCATTACTTCAATTTAATTAAATTTTAGACTAACCTTACCATAGTGTTTTAACAATATTTAAATGTCAAATTCATCTATTCACTTACATCATTTTCAACTATTCCCCCTTTATAAAATATGACTTCTATTCAATATATATTTTGCAAATATCAATCAACATGCTTAATTATCAAAATAAATATAATTCATCAATTTTTTTCTACACTATATTAATAGTATTTTTAGGGGTATGTATGTATATCCCACTCACATAGCAATTTACTGAGAAGTCGAAGAAGAACATACCATTTTCCTGATCTAAGTAAGTTACTGAGAGTTGCAATAGAACACTAAGTAAATTATTGTACAACGAGGTTCATTTTCTCCTGATTGTTTTTTTTTAGGATTAAGAAAAACAAAGATTCTGAAGAACTGAAAAGTGTAATGAGACCGATTTGAGTAATTTGTGTTAGTGTCAGTGCAGATCTGAATTTCCAAAGGTCTTGATAATTGCCAAGATAGTGTATCAGAATACATATGTATGTTGTATTTGTCGTTTTTGCAATAAATAATTTTTTTTGTATTTAATTTTTTATTCTTACTCAAAAAAATAATACATTGGACCTCATATTCGATATATCAAGGGTAGTTTATTCCATATATAAACTAGACACCCTGGATATGTTCTGCATTCATCTTCAAGAAGCATACAAAAATATATTTCGGGCATACTTTTTTGGTAAGAAAACATATATTATATAGCATGTGCCATGAATATGTTTTAGGATATTCCTGGAATATGCATATCACATGCTTTGCAGGATATGGAATATTCCTGGCATATGCAGTGGAAGATTATGGCATATTCCTGGAACATATTTCATGGTGACCTTGAATATCCATGGAATATGCATAGCACATGTTTTGGAGGATATAGCATATCTCTGGAATATGCCAATATTCCGGTGAAATATGCCTAGGATATTCATGCAATATGATTGTGCCGTCTGGGTGAAGTGTTTTTTGTAACAAAGTTGAGCATTTGAGATGTGACAGTGTTTAGCAACGCCATATTAAGAAGGCACCACTCAGAAAGTTGTGCTCTGTAACTTCTTGAGCTCTATTAACTACTTATCAGAACTATTACCAGCAGATACCAAAATATTTAGTATCATCAGCAAAGACCACAGTGATAGAGGCTTCCGTGCAGAATTTAGGAAGATCATTAATGAAAACTAAAAACAAAAGTGGTCCCAAAATGGATCCTTGCGGAACTCCAATTGATACACTTTTTAAACTCAAATTTGTCCCATTCACACTAACCAGCTGACTACGACAATGTGTCAATCCAATCAGAAAACGAATCTCAAATCGGGTGTAAATTAAACGGAGTGTTGGAAAGGTCTTAACATCGATGCAAACGAATGAACCTTTTATCTTTTTTGGTCCGAGCTGATCTATATCCTTCACGAAGGGCATTGCGTGAAACATGCACTGCTGCTGCATATTGGCAGTATGCCCTGACAACATAAAGCCAATAACTGTAGAAGTGGAAAATAAATATATTATGACATACTTCAAACTTCAAGTTCAAAATTCAAACTTTTGGTAATATTTAAAATGTCAATAAATAACATGAACAGAAATCAAGAATTTGAATAAGGATAAGAACTATCTGCATCTGCCATAAGTAAGAGTGATATTTAGTTGTTGGTGATTATTCTTCATAAACTTATAATTTCTTTACATCATGACTCTCTCTTTATAGGTTATGCCAACTCATAACTGGAAAATATGATGTCCTATTCAAACGATATAAAATATAAAGTTATCCAAGATTTGAATGAAAAATACGGAAAGACATTATTGGATGTTCAAGTATGCACTGAATTACGGAATGATTTTATCAAAGAAAAAATTTCAATTCAAAAACAGGTAGGATATATGAATTATTGATGATTAAAATTACCAAACTTTTTTACTAAATATTCTAATGAAAGAATACCGACATTTATTCAGCACAAATAAAATCATTTGAACACACACTTCAATTCTGAATAATAAATTTCTGGAAGTGGTTCTGTCAATTATTACAATAGAATTACATTAATCAGCTATGTTAATTACTAAATATCATGATCTTTTGATAAGATCATGTTGCCAAGTGAAGTGACCCTAGTGCCATAGTTTGTGAGACAATCTAGGGTTACTGTAAATTCTGCCACTGAATTTTGAGTGGCTTCAACCTCTTTTCACAAATAGCTGTAGGTTCTGGAATTCTTAGAGTGCACAAACTCTTAAATGAGTTTGTGGTCTTTCTCTGGGTGCCAAGGAAATTAAAAAAAAATATTACACAACTAGAACTAGAAGGAAACGGAGAGACCTGGCACTACTTTTCAATATCATTTACGGCACTTGCAGTTGTGCTGAACTCCTAGAAAAAATTTATCTCCATGTTCAAAATCGCCCAACTCGACAGCAACAAATATTTTATGTACCATTTTATCGTTTAAACCACACATTTAACAGCTGCATTCCAAGAACTTTACGATTAGGCAATAGTATCATTGATCTTGAGATGTTTAACACCTCCCAGAATTCATTTTGAAATTCAATTATGGAATACTGAGCTTTAATGTTGTAGTGTTTCAAAGTTTTAGTGTATAGCATACGTTTTATTGACGCTTATTGTCTTGTGGTTTTTAAATTCTAAATCAACCCGTTTAAATTTAAACTTATTATTAGATTTAATTTGTACTTCAGCGCCTTAAATAATCTAAAATTGTAATTTATACTTTAAATGAGCTTGCCCGTAAATAAATAAATAAGACTTACCCTCACATCTTCCCCTATGTTCTTTTGCGAGCGTTTTCCATGTTGTCATAGTATAATATGTATTGTGTAAACATTTTCACGTATTTAGAATGGCTTTGAAAACGACAAATTATGTTTCAATGATGGTTACCCCTCATATCTTCTTCCATATTATTTAGCTAGGGTTTTCTCGTTGGCCATAATTTTATTTGCTAATGCAGTGCCGGTTTATCCTATAAGCTATAAGCGGAGTAAGCTGCCACGCAGGGCCCCAGCTCGGAAGGGAAGGAGCCCCGTTATGGCATACATTTAGAGAGGCTATTCTTCAATACATAATCGCATAAATAATCCATATTTCATATCGCACTGAAACAACATTTTAAAGTTAAGCGCTAAGCATAAGCTCCTAAAACCGGCTCTGTGCTAGTGGTGATGTATTTCCAAATTCTGAAGTTGTTGACTTGGTGCTGAATTACTGAGTATCCTTATTTATTTTAGGGTATGTACGCTTTTATCATGTTTTATAGATTTTTCCAAGTATTTTAATTTTTTTTTTGTAGGATGGTATGAAGACATTTTTCAGTTTTACAAATTTCTGTATCCTACCCAACGAGTTCTTATCAATAGAGGGAGAAGTAAGCAAACCAAAGTGGCCCTTAAAAAATGCAAATTTATGCAGAGTTATTCAGATTTTTCCTACGCAAGTAACACAGCCCATTGGCTGATACGAAAATTATGCTAATTATTCCTACACAAATAACACAACCAAATTGTTTTTCAACAGTGGCGGTTCGTGAAGGTTCTGTTACCGTAGTTGCGCAGATCGCAGGATGGCGAGAAATATTGGGCTTGAGTGATTCGCCGATAAACATCTAGGCAGAATTAGCAGCAGTAGTGCAGTGAATTTTGTGAACAGTGGTTATTGCGTATCATTCCTTTTCAAGTAACCGCCACTGGTGGTGTCATGAGCACACTCTGTGACCATGAACTAGTGTGCTGGTGTTCCCTAGTTCCATAGGAAAACTGTCAATTGTTTGCGTTATTATTGAGCCAAACAAAGCTTTCACGTATAGACGGAAATACTTTATCTAGTATATATGAAATCGGTGATTGCGATAAAATGATTTTAAAATTAAAATCCCGATGAACGCCACTGGGTGTTCGGCTATCTCCGCCAAATTGGCAGCTGTTCACATCATGAAGTAGTAGTAGTAATCATGGGGAGGCCGCTGCCACAGCCAGGCAAGTAGGCCCCAATGGGCCCTTTTTGCTCTCCCCGCTCTCCACATAACTACCTTGCCTCTCCTAGTCTTCCTTTCCGAAACTTTGTGACCTTCTGATGAAGGTCAGTATGTTCGTCCACTTTAATTCGATGAGTTCTTCTTGTTGGAGTTTTTCAACAACAAAGATTTCGAATCTTAGCCTTCTGTACGCCTCACACTCGCCAAGGAAGTGAGACGATGTTTCTTCGTCTTCTTCACACATATGGCAGGTGGGGCTGTCTTTTATACCCATTAGTGACAGGTGTCTGCCTAGTTTATTATGGCATATTAGTATTCCTACAAGAAGGCGTAGTGTTTGGCGATCTCTGCCTAGGAGCCACACCATCCTTGACTTGCTAGAGCCGGCTACAAAGTCTTTTGACTGTCTGCATCCGGCAGTGTTCCTCCAGAGTTCGTTTAGTTCTCTTTTCCCCCAGTCATTCATGGCAGAAGAGATTTGACTCCTTGCGATGCCTAGTACTGGCTCCGGCCCACAGAACGGCACCGCGGAACCGGTTCTGGCAAGTTCGTCAGCAACCTCGATTCCCAGCACCCCTCTGTGACCAGGATCCCATACCAGCTCGACTTCCTTTGTTTTAGCTAATTTCTTCAGAGCGTCTCCGCATTCCTGTACCAGGACTGAACTTGGCTTAGGATGGCAGATGGCTCTGAGCGCTGCCTGGCTATCCGAACAGATATAAATTCTCTGCTCGGGTCCTTCTATCACCTCTTGCCTCATAGCTACGGTTAGAATGTCAAACACTTCAGCTTGGAAAACTGTTGTATATCTTCCCAGAGCATAGCTTTCTCCTATACCTCTTTCTTCCAAGAAGATGCCTGCGCCCGAAGCCTATTTGTCGGTCAGACGCGAACCGTCCGTGTAACATAATAGGCTTCCTGGTCGGAATTCCACTGTATTTCCTTCCCATTGCTCTCTGCTCGGAATAGTAAGAGCAACCTTCCTATTCCATTGCAGTCTGTCTTGTGCGCTTTTCACTCTGAGGGCGGAAATAGGAATGTCCTGCTCCGCCCACTTTGCGATGTTTGCATGCCCTATCATCTCTCCTTCGTTTACCCAGACCTCCGAGTCTCGCATTCCCAAATGGGCTGCCATTGCCTCCTTCTTGATCCAGACTGGAAGGGGTGGTAGCCTCAACAGCACCTCCAATACCGCGGTTGGGGTCGTTCTCATTGCACCCGTTATTAATAAACGGGCCAACCTCTGGACCTTACTGAGCTTTCGACCTATTGTGCTACTTTGTGCCCCTGGCCACCATACATCTGACCCATATTGGATCTTTGGTCTTACGACCGCCGTGTATAGCCAGCGCATAATCTGGATTGGTTCCCCAATTTTTCCCTACAACTCTCCTCAGTTGCCATAGGAATGCTACCGACTTTTGAATAACCCTATCGACGTGCGGCCTCCATGAAAGTTTGGAGTCCAAAACCACCCCCAGGTATTTGACCTGTTCACGGTATGAATGTTTTTCGGGAAGTTTTCAATGGTTTTGAAACGTGACAAAGGTTAGTCAGGTCAGGTTAGATTGGCTAATAATTTACGCACATTCAACTAACAATAATTGTAACTTTTCTGCCAGTAAACGCAAGTTTTCCGGGTGATATTACCCTTCTTTCATCAATATTTCACCAACCCAGCTCCATCACAACTGTTCTGAATTCTACTTACAGGGTTATAGGTCGCTAATGTGAATTCTGGTTAAAAAAATTATTTCGTTTTCACGATAGAGCACACTGCACAGTCCTCATAAAAGGTCTATCGAAGACAGTATAAATAATCGCTCTTATGTGATTGGTCACTGACATGGCGGGAAGTTAAACTGAGTAGAGAATGCATAAATTATTACTATTATCAGTGATGCAAAATGCAGTTCTGAATTATTATACTTAAATTACTGCAGATATCTACTACTTGTAATTTGGTGGAGGTTTTTGCTAAGTTCAAAAGTTATTTTCAACGTTTTTTTCATGAAAATAACCAATTTTTGAATAAATATTTGGTAAAGGTAAAAGTGACGTAACTCACGTAGTTTTTTCTCCTGAACAAGAATCAGCAAAAAATGGAAAATGGCCCATTTTCAATCACAAATTTATTGATGAAAAATCACTCAAAATGCATTCTTTTTGATAACCCTTTTTTTTGAAAGCTATTCTACCTAATTTCACAATTACAATAACCAAAAACAACCGTTTTACACAAAAATTCGACCTTTTATAATCACATAAATAACTTCGTTTTTATTAGATATTTCCATTGTTAATTTATATGTTCAATTGTTTAATTTTTGCTATTGTTACGATTAATAACAGTTTTAAAAATGAAAACATAAATTAAGGGAAAGCAGATGCTCGCTGCGCTCGTATTTTATAAATTACCAAAGGAATAAGAAACACGCCTTCGGCACTTTTGACTACCTACGTTTTTGGCTATGGACTATAGACATAACCTTAAACTAGACTGCTAGTGGTCATATTTTCTCTACTCGAAAAATTCATCCCAATTGAATTAACGAAAACGTATCTGCGCAATGCGCAGAAGGCTCAAAACTGTCATTCGAGACGTTGTTTCATGGCTACGGACATTTTCATTGGTTGGGACTCCGCAACTCCGAAATTTCGTAAATGGATGAATTTTTCGTATATGGGATTAGCGGTCTAGTTTAAGGTTATGTCGATGCTATGGACCGATTTTTCAACGTAAAAGAAGGGGACCAACCAAACCTAACGAACCTAGCTATCCAAGTTGCTGATAATCCAATCACTAATCAGAATGAAAAAGTGAAATCAAAGCATATGCTCGCTGCGCTCGCATTTTATAATTTACCAGAAAAAAGCTTCTGGCTGCCCACGTTTTCGGCACAAATGAACATATAAGTTAAGGGGAAGTGAATATTTTTTATATTTAAATTTGTATAGTGATCAATTTACTGTTACAATGAAAATATAACTAAGAAAACGGAGGTTATGTTTGTGATTATATGAGGTCGAATTTTTGTGTGAAACGATTTTTTTCATGGTGGTTGTAATTGTGAAATTAGATAAATTAGCTTATAAAAAAAGTGTCGCACGAAAACACATGTAAAATTGGATCTCGGTCAAATAAGCTGAAATTTTCTTATGTTACAGTGGGATGGGTAATTAGGAAAATGCGCAAGTTTAAATGATGTTGTGTGTGTCGTTTCTGAGATATAAGCAGCCAAAGTTCGAAAAAACGTCGGAGTTGGGTAGGGTTGACAAAGGGTTTTGTCAGTCGTAATAAGACAAATTCAAGATGAAAATGTATTAATTGGAACTCGTTAACAGGTCCAATTATAACGTTATTAATGAAAGTACATTAGGGTGTATACATGGCATAGTCAAAACAATCGTTTTTCAGATTGTTTGTCCAACACTACTCCTGTAACAACAATTTATATTTTGATAGAATATCATAGTTGCAGTCTATTCTAGGCGATAAAAACATGTTTTGTTTCTTGAAGATTCTCTCTGTTTGAAATATGAATTTTTAATATTTTGTATTATACCATTATCCTGAAATGCATTATAATTATTGTTCTTGAGTTTGCGCATATTTTTTAATTCAATCTTGATGCTTATAGTATCAAACAATTCTTTAAGTTATGTAAGTAATACAATTTAATTTATAATAAGTCCCCCTTATATACCGTAAACTTTAAAAATGCATATCTTAGAAACGCAACATAAGAAGTTGAACAAACTTACATATTTAATAGTCAATACTTTCATAATAGTGAAGTAAAATTTGGTCCAAATTGACGGAACATCAGTTTTTGATATATTGAGTAAAAACATTGTAAGTGTCCTAAAAAAAATTAAACGTTTCCTGTATCTAAATAATAATAATAATAATACTCCCTCATAAACACTCGTTGAGTGTACCCAAAGGCATAGCCTATGTGGGCAGAGGACGGATATTATTATTATTTGCCGTGGCGCTCCGGGCCGACTTACTGATGTTTTAGGTGATGTATTCACTTTTCAGCTGTAGGAAAATCCGGAAAACCTACAGCACCACCTCGGGTGGTCGGTGTGCACTCCGTAGACGAGATTGGCATCTAGAGAACTCACAATACACTTGCTTTTCAACAAGGCATGCGGTCGCCTATCGATCCGATATAAAGTGGTTGAGAAAAATTCTCTTGTACCTACATCGGGCTCAAATCGACTATCGCTATGCTGGAGTATCGAACGGCCTGTGCATAGAATCAGAAATATTCTTTTATGCCTTGCGAATATGTGAAAAGAACACAGGCGGCTAAATCAAAGGGCGGCAAAACAGATGGCGATAGAAGAATAATAATTACTTTCGGGAACTGGGTGGGCATCAATAAAATGCATTTTACCTTTAGAAGCCTTGGGCGGTGACGGTGGCGATTAAGTAGTTGTTTTTTTATCGGAAACCGCACAAACAAAGAATAATTCTATTCCAGTTGGTTTTGAAGGAAAAGGGTCATTTCACATTAGGTCCCCAAACATATCAGTGAAATTTCAGTTCATATTCCTAAGGATTTTATTACTTTGGTTACAGGCGCGTAAATAAGGGGAGGTAATAGGGATAAACACGCCCCCCACAATCGAAGAAAATTCAGTGTTTCAATCAAAATAAACATTTACCTATATATGTTAAATTAAATGTATTTAGTTTCAGAATGCATCTGTTAATATCGTTGAATTATTTTTTCATTTTTCATATTAAATAATGAAACAAACTGAATTTGACGTCCTTTTTTTCCCACCTTTATGATACCCCGCTGACAAATCTAACTATCAATTTGAAGGCATTTGACCTTGAACAAAAAAAAATTCTCCTGCGGCGCTTTTCTATTTTCTGTCACTTCCGCGCTACGAATTACCCCCTCCCCCCATGGAACAAAGCTGTATACGCACCTGTTTGGTTAAAAAAATTATCAACTCATGCCCCCCCCCTGAGAAACTCCCTAGATCCGCCAGTGACCAAATTCCGACGATTTTTCGAACTTTGGCCACAGATAAAGTACCAGATGCCCACCGCCTTTGATCTTTCTGGAAGCGTGGTAGTGACCTCGGACATTTAAATTGGAGTGCGAATTCAACGGCCGGCTTTTCAATGTCCGTGCTACGGCCTATATATTTTTGGAATGAAAGTAAAGACAAATATTACATAAAGGTTTTATTATAAAATAGTACATATTGTTTAGTTCTTCAAAAATTTCTCACATGAATTTTCAAATTCGGGCTGCGATATGTCCCGCGCTTCCTGTTGTTTACGCATTTCAGATACCTGTCTCTTTAAGGCTTCATTTTCTTCCTCCAAGTAGCAGATTTTTTGCCTCAAAATATTTTTTCTGAGACTTTTTGCTGATAGGAGCTGCATTGTCTGTGTTTGAACATGATGTGCCTCCTCCGTCTCTTGTGAATGTATATCGTGACAAGGGAAAACTGCAAAAGTAAAATTATATCTAGTGTGGTTGAGTTATTAAAAAATGTACTACCTACCTATGCAAATATCAGACAGTAAATAATTTTTTTTTCGTCGGATTGTAATGTATTGCTTCATATGGTGGATCATTCTCCCTGCTTCTTTTAACACCGCCAGAAGTAGATGGTGTTTTGAACGTGTTAGTGTGAATATATTCTCTGGTTATATTATTAATTCAGAGGGAATATGATGAATAAATGAAACTTTTACAACTCTCAGAAATTTGGCTGTATTTTTTTAAGTATAATAATACAATGGAACATTTCATCGCATAGATAAATGACCATATTACCCTATGAAATTTTGAGGATACAAGAAATATTGATTTATAATTTCACTATATATTATTTAAGTTGTTCTTGTTTATTATTTCATGAAGAAATATCATACATGAAAACTAAACTTTTTCAATAAACGAGTTTCTTTGTTATTCACTTCCTTATGAAGAGAATGTGATGTTAGTTCATGAATGCATATCGTATTTCTTTAATTTATATGTATGAAAGGTTGTTTTGCGTTTATTAGATAAGTATTCTCAAATTCCACAACACTAATGGTTTGCAGTAAAAAAGGCATTGATTTAATGTGCCTCGTAATCAAAGTTCTATTTGCAATAGGAAAACAGAATGATTGCAAATGCAATGCATTTTATGGAATGAACAATTAGTCTCATCAATCTGAAAAATCTGAGAGAAAGAATGATTCAGAAAATTTAAACTGTTTTGCCCCTTTCAAGCATCATTGATTTAAAATAAAATGAACACCTTTCGAGGCCACAGATATGAAATATTTCGGATAATTTATAAATGGTACATTGACTTAATGATTTCCATCAGAAGCCATTTAGTATTTGCCAATGAATCATTAATTTAATATGGCAATAGTTGATCTGCCTCAAAATTAAACCGTATTATTTTCATCTCTTATGCGACTTGAAATGAACTTTCAGAGCTCAATTATCCACACACAACTCGGCGAAACGCGAGTCGTAAGAGTATTTTCAGTTTGTGTAATTGACCCCTGTTCAAAAGAATCCACCTTCATACCAAAGGTTACAATCATACCTATGACTGACATCGATATTTTGTGGAAAAGACCAATTAAAAATTAAACAACTGAAAGTTTGAGACATATTTTATTTCTATATTTTCACTATATTGCTATATCACTTCTACATATCGTAAGTTGTCATTCAGGAAGAAGATCGAGAAAAAGGTAGAGAAAGGGATTCCTATCACACCTGTAAGTAAATGACAGTATTTATGACATTACTCAATGCTATTAGATGAGATATGACAAATGAATAATTTCAACATGCAATTTTGGGTTTTCATAAAATGAAAATATCAATTCTCATTAATTCTCACCTTGCTTCCAAAATTTAACTAATAATAATATTACATATAATATACTTCTTGTTTGGTTACAACCAATCTGAGGAATTATGCTATGGAAGTTACAGAAATGAGATAAAAAGCAAAAGTTAAATAAGAACACACCTGATAAGAGAGGTTCAGATGGCTTGAGCAAGATGCACATCAAAACAATCAATATTGCGAAATTTAAAGAAAAAATAAAAATAAAAAATACTACTAGAAATATTTTGGTTCTTCGTTCTTCGACCACGCCACTGAAGATGACTGCCGCAGTTGCAGTCGAAACGTTTGGAGATTTAAACCAAAGAAGACCACGGCAAAATCCGGAAACCAAACAAAATATTGACGCCAGCCGTGAAAGTTTACATTCCTACACTACTAGAAATGTTTAACAATATTTAATTGCAGTAAATTAAACTTTATTATTTTGGTTCTTCACTGTTCTCAATTGAAGAATTTCAGAGTTAGAAAAAAATCCCAATCTGATAAATAAAGAAAAGTAAATAACAATTCTCATAAATTCTCACATTGCCTCCAAAATTCAACAGATACTTAATATCAGATAAATTGTAGAATAAATTAGTTTTCAGAGACATTTCAACAAACACAAAATACAATCTTTGGCCTGTTCAGTCAACATAATGATTTCAATTTCAACACAGAAAACAAAAAGTCACTGAAATCTGGACTAATATCCCATTTGTTGGTAACTCGAGATAGTGTACTTATTGAGGGTAATCGAAATATTTTAGACAAGAATTTGTAAACTTTTGGACTCAAGAAATATACTGTTAAAACAAACCGTTTATAATCGGAGGAATACCTAGAGCCTTTTGGCGATTTATTTGTCAGATCTGCGTTTTCATGAAGTTGTTAACTTTTTCATATAAATGTTCTTTCAAAAATACAGAAACATCATCAAAGGCAATTTTTTTTCGGACTTGGTGTTGGTGCAGGAGGTGGAGACAAAATCTTTTTTCTCAATCCTCAAATCCTTTTTCGTAGCTCTTCTTTTCAGGGAGTGTTGCTCGTCTAGTTTTGAGATGTCTGGGTCATTGCATCTAGAAAATATAATAATAATAATAATTGGTTTTGAATAGAGCAACACAATTAGAAAATGATTTTGAATAAATCATGCCGAGTATGAAATCAGACATTTTGAGAGTATCATTTGGATGTTTATAATTAGTTATTGTTATCTGTGAAAGAGTGAAATGTCCATATTTATATATTTTTCATCAACATGAGTTAATTAGTAGTCACACACACAATAGACCTTTTAGGTGGAAGTGCTAGTGGTGATGCACGGCCTTTACGACCCCCTCTACAATCTATAATAATAATACTTCCTCATAAACACTCGTTGAGTGTACCCAAAGGCATAGCCTGTGCGGGTAGAGGACGGCTATTATTATTATTTGCCGTGGCGCTCCGGGGCGACTTACTGATGTTTTAGGTGATGTATTCACTTGTCAGCTGTAGGAAAACCCGGAAAACCTACAGCACCACCTCGGGTGGTCGGTGTGCACTCCAAGCTAGCACTAGACGAGATTGGCATCTAGACAACTCACAATACACTTGCTTTTCAACAAGGCATGCGGCCGCCTATCGAATCCGATATAAAGTAGTTGAGAAAAATTCTCGTACCTACATCGGATTCGAACCGACTATCGCTATGCTGGAGTTTCGAACGGCCTGTGCATTAGACCGCTGATCCATCGACCACCTATCTATATTTAATCTAATTAGTTCTCACCAATAGGCTGCTGACTGTCTGAAAAACTGGTAGTCATGGCTGATATACTCGAACAACCTGGTTTGGCAATAGCTTCATTATCAGGCGAATGAATCCTGGCGGTGGAGGACTTTCATTAGCATCTTCATAAAAAACAACTGAAATTTGTTATGAATAAATGAGACACAGAGTAGGCTTGAATTGTTCATAAATTCTTTCTCATGCAGAAATATTTCTTCTCATTTCTGTCTAAGAAAGCTACTGACTGTTAGGCTCATAATGCATCAAGGTGGATCAATCGAAGACTGTCATAAACAGCAAATAAGATTTCATTATGTTTCCATACCCTCTCTGCAAATGAAATCCTATAGTTGTTTACGATCGTCTCCGCCCGGCTCTGCTTTGGTGGATCATGGTCTTTGAATAAACACACAAAGTAATTTTGCTACTGTACCGTATAGGTTTTTTTATGTTGTTTTTATCTTGTATCTACCCGATACAATACATCAACATGATCACAAAAGTTTCATAAAGGTATAACTTTAGATGAATGTAAATATAGACTATCTGAAGGTTTGTGTAAATCATTTAACAGTTATATTGAATTGTCACAAGAAATAATCATGTTTGTGCAGAAAATCGTCTCTTGCCCACACAATGTTCTGCCATCTGGGTGTAGAAGTGTTTTAATAAGGAAAAATATAAAGTTAAAAAAAAAATATTCATTTTAAAAGAAAGACTCCCCTCTTTATCTGTGACATCTTAATGTCAAGGATTTCAAAAAAAAAAAACCTGCGACTCGAAATTCTCATATTCCGGTATCAGAAATATTCTTTGGCAATAAATAGGTACTGTCAACATAAAACCTGATCATATAATTTGATACCAATCGCAAAGCAAATACTATCTAATCAACATTCTACTTGTAAGGCTGACATTGTCTCAGATCTTCGTGTGAAATGAAAACTTACCGAGTTGAATATCTCCTGGAAGGTTGAAAGTTTCTGTTGAAGTACTTGGATCAAGCACAACAGGTAATGAATCAGTTGAAACGTGTTCATCCACTGTTTCTTTCACATTTTGTGAAAGCACACCTCCAGCGATTCACATTGCAACAACTTTTTCAATGTAAAAGTTTGTTATGTGAATCAAGTATAAATAAAATGGAATATTAATAATGTAACATAACCTGTTCATGAACCCGAGATGGTATCAGTGAAAGTACTTACCTTTCTTGTTCTCTTGGGAATCTGAAGAAATTTACAAGAGTCGTCCTTAGAGTTCTTTCCACAAATCAGGCATCGGATTATTGACTTTTTCGTAAAGTGCTTCCTGAGACTCGTTTTGAACTGTCCACGCCACAAAGAACAATTTCAATCAATATAGCAGACAACACAAAACAACAATAAAAACAGCTTCAGCACAAACGATATCACTCAAATTTTGATTTGAATCAATTGATTACATTAACAATATAATACAACGTCAAAGTCCAAGTAGGTGTTATTTTTATTTATTATGATTCTTCCATTCTTCATTCTTCGAGCTTCTCAAATAATAATTTCCATTGCACTGTTGCCAAATGTCAAACTGATTTGTCTTATGATAAAGTGCAAACTGGTGATTCAATCACTCTCGTTCGTAGACTTCTTATTTTTGGCCAGATTGCAGAATTCCGGCAACTCCGAACGGTTTACTGCGCATCTTGAGGAGCTGACTGCGCTCATGCCACGCCCCAAAATGCAAAAAATGAAACTTTGACCACGATTTGCGTAGGAGTGAAAATACTGGTTCTTTTGGCATTATACTGTGCTTTGGGAGCTTATATCTCAGAAACGACACATACAAAATCATTCAAACTCGCACATTTTCCTAATTACTATAACATAATAAAATTTTAGCCAATTTGACCGAGAGCCAATTTTATATGTGTTTTCTTCGTGCGGTGTCCTTTGTGTTTGAAAATGGGCCATTTTCAAGAGTCAGAAGGGCATAACTGGAAAAGTACTTGAGACCTCGAATTTTCTTCGGATTCGTCTTCAGAAGACAAAGCTAAGTAATTTTTTTTATTTCAAGGCGGAGCTCGTTAAACTTACCTTTACCAAATATTTTGTAGTACTATGCTCCTTGCTGTCACGGACAAGCACAAGGCTTTCATGAGTGATTCCATGGCTTGATAGTGACCAGTAATTGCTGCTCATTTAATACATTACAAATCATAATAATTCCAGTTAGATATATCCAGTACTGAATGTACGATTGGGAAAAGTATTAAAGAAGCTGAGAAAGTTGTTAAAAATGCTGAAGATATTATCAATAAATCGAAGGAAGTCATGTTGCTCATTAAGGAAGATTTGGATGCCGTTGAAGAAGTTAGAAGAAACATTAACAAATATTTTGAAAAACTCAATAGATTACAATGTACTTTACAATATATGAGAGTTGTACAACACATCGAAGGTCTAAGGTAAGATATTCGAGAGTTTATTGGTTGAGGCGAAATACAAATTGTTATGTAATTTTTTCCAAATATTGGCAAAAAATGTCAATTTTAATAAAAAAAAATTCATGGTGATCACCTATCACTTTGTTCTTACCACTATCCGACTGCACTCCTACAAAACACCCTCAGAAAAATTGTGTGAGCTGGGAATGACAAGAGTCTCAACTTTTTACGTGTGATCCCAAGCTACATTCATCAATTCAATAATGATATTATTTCTTGTTATTTCATTTTCATCCTAATTCAAAACGGTAGTGGATGATTAATCCATCTGGATTAAAAGCATAGTTCATTTACCACTATTAAATATTTTAAAAAGTCATGGTCCACAGTGATTACCAGATAAGTCATCAATCACTTGAGAGAGATATGAGATAATCCAGATTGAACCTTACCTACTTTCCTAGATTTTACACAGTACTAATAATTACATCTCATGACTAAAATGCGCTTCATGTATCGTCAGCTACTCTTGAACCAATCATGGGCTTCCGCAAAGGGGGCAAGTAAACACAGGTCATTCCTCGTAGCTGTAAAAGAAATGAGTAGTATCGCTCACTAGTTTCGTTTGTAAAAAGTACTGGTTGACTGTGTGACTCTACAAGAGTCCATACTCAGCCCCAGAATAGATATCTTGGGGTAGTTCACAATTTTCGCAGAGATGACACCTGCCGCCACAATTTCCACAGGATTTTGAGAACAGCCGATGTTCTAATTGACATGTTTTTTCATAATTCATGATAGTTACGACACTGGTAGCTTACCAATGAAATGACATATTTTGATTTCCAGCCTCAAATTGTCTTTTACACATTTCACAATGCTTCACCATTGCTTAATAATCAAAATTAACGATAGTTTTTTCTTAAATTAACTCAGAATTTGCCCTTTCTTCACGAAAAAACACTTCAATAAGCTAAAGACGAAAACAAACAGAAATGTTTTGTTTTCTGTCAAATATCAAATGCAGCGTTGCCGTACTGACCAGACTATATCGACAACGAAGAATCTCTGTTCGGCGATGGAAATACTATCGTTTTCACATGCTCCCAACAAGCTGCAATGAACGTTTCAATTGCCTTCTTATTGCTGTATATTTCATCCAAGACAGTATTTTTGGGTTTTCGTTGCTATGAATATACCCGACAGAAATCAAAATCTAGCTGACGTGCTTATTGTATCTCAAAAATTGTGACATGGCAACACTGATATGATTGAGGGATTATATTATGAAAACAGGTTACCTTAAGAGAGTCATAGTTTAGACCGCACCGGCGGGGGGGGGGGCGGTCAGGCCCCACCAGCTTCACCCAGGCTCCCATGCAGGATGGGTAGGCTTACGCTGATGTGATCTAGCGAGCCACGACCCCCATTGTGCCCTAGCTATAATCGCGAACGATTTCGGTGCGGAAACCGAGGGAATTCCCTTTACATGGTGGGCGCCATGGGGACAGCTACCGGCCAGCGGACAATCCCGCACCTCTCTAACTCACCGCTAACATAGCTTTCAGTACAACTCTGACTTTCACCTCTGAATCTTGCCGGAGATGTCTCAGCATCGTTTACCTAAGGATCATGCGCGACAACATGAATGGGTCCCCCAGATCCCCGCAGTCCTCCTAGCGGACCACTTGCCCCTGAGAGACCAACACCAGCCGGAGGAGCGAGCTAGCCGATACTCGGGGTTCCCCTCCGCCCTCAGTACCATTAACCATGAACCTCCGATCATGACGAGAATGGTCGCCGTTCGGCCCAGCTTTCGCTGTGTCAGCCTTCCACATATCTGCTGAAGCCGTGGTAGCACGTTACCCAGACAGCTGGGATGGTGTATACCAACGACAACTTTTAATGGTAAACGCCATGTGGTCTACACCGTTTACCCGTGAAAAAGGGCTTTTCAAAAAAACATCAAAAATTTATTCAATACGGCTAGGGCCGCTATCCTACGCACAAGTAAGACAGTATTAACTTACCCAGACCAAACACTACATTGGCGAAGGACTATTATTTACAATTGTTGCAAAATGTTCAATTAATTACCTGTCTTATACAAGAGAGGTTAACACCATAGATTATGTAATAAAAATGCACTTAACTCTGTCTGATGAAGTAGTTTATATCTACACAGAATACTCAGCTAATTTCAAAATTGACTACTATACAACTCAATACTTACATCAAGCTTAACAATGACTTCTCTAACTTCACTTCCCTATCGCGTCAAATGTATTTCGCACAAGTAAGACAGTTATTAACTCACCCTTACCAAACACTACATTGGTGAAGGACCATTATTTATAACGGCTGCAAAATGTTAAATTAGTTTCCTGACTATATAAGAGAAATCAACACGAAAGATTATGTAATAACACTTAACTCTGTCTGATGAAGTAATTTATTTCTACACAGAATGCTCAGCTATTTTATTTTCAAAATTGACTATTATACAATTCAATAATTACATCAAGCTTAACAATAACTTGTCTAACTTCACGTCCCTTTCGCGTCAAATTTATATCGATGCAGACTTCTTTACAAAGACTCTCGTTAATTTTTTTCAGCACGTCTTATAACTATCCAATCCAACCCATCAATTTCACACGAGAATTTTGGTATTGCCAAGTCCACAAGATGCTAGTCCAGCATCGTGTCTCTTAATTCTGGTAAGGATCTTCCAGACGTCTTCATACGAGATTGGTTCTTGTTGACCAGGTAGAGGATGTTTCTCTGACCCTTCTTCAACTGTAGCACCCCTCCAACTTCTGGTTTCTGTTCACGTACTTCCTGGAGTCGGCCGAACTTCTTGGAAAATACCACAGCGAAGCCTCGGGACATTTGAAAATATTCTGCCACACAGCGAGCTAGTGCGTAATCGGCAGGTACCTTGAAAAGGTCTAGTGACTCTTCTCGAGAAACCCAATGCAGAACTTTCTGTCCATTTAAGTACAAAAACAGGAACTTCTGGAACGTCATCTCATCCTCCGGTGGTCTGTGGTTGCGAACTTGGTCGTGCTTTCTAGCGTAAGAGGACAATCTATTGAAATGCACGACTTTTAAGTTTCCTCCGGGGTGGATTATAGATTCGGTAGAGGAGGTCGATTATCTTCTTCGTGGTCTTGTACGGACCTTCCCACGAGTTTCGCAACTTTGGTGACAGGCCACGGCGACGCTCAGGATGATATAGCCAAACTAGGTAGGTTGACCCGTGTACTGTTCATCGATAGGCGATCAGGAACAAGGGAAGGTTTTGGATAAGTTTCGGTTCATAGTCTTGTTCATCCGCTCTACCAATCCATCGGAGGGAGGATGTAGAGCCGTGGTTCTTGTCTTCCGGATGTTCAGCATCTGCAACATTTCCTGGAACAAATTAGACTCGAAGTTCTTCCCACCATTCTTGAACCCTATTTCTTGCCATGTTGGTTATTGATTACTCTTCTTCCAGCCGATAACTTTCTTCCTCCTCGTCTTTCTGGATCTTGTTATCATTACAGTTATCATCTACTGCCGTGGTTCTACAAATTGTCGATTCATCTTTTCTTCTGCTCGTCGGTAATGTGAGCAGTCGTCCTAGTCACACCTGTATCTAGGGCATGGTGTAGGGCTCGTTATTAATGAGACCGTCTACAAACACATCTTTGTTTTGTCGTTGAAGGACAGTGACATATGCGTTATTAACCGGAGCTTGCTATATACAGGTTGACAATTACTCCTTCTCGATCATCTACGTCGGTGTCGATTTTTTAAATGTTGGACTTACTACGCACGTTCCCAAGTTTGCTACAATTTCGGAATTTTATTGTAATTATTTTCCTTTTGGTAACTTCAATATTATCAGGCTCCTGTGGATGTTCCTCGAGCATTCTGACTTTACTCTGGCTTTTGCAGGATTGTTTGGCGGCCTCAAATTCTAATCCTGCAATTCAATGCCTGCCTTGTTTCTTGGTCACGGCACCCATCCACGAATGCCTGAACCGCTAATCGCTTCATCACATTTTCCGGCGTGGCTGGATATGCAAAACGAACCAAGCGCGCAATGTTGGCTACGAATTCCTGTAGAGATTCGCTTGATTTCTGGGAGCGGTTTTTCAGCTAGAGCTTGCGCAGACTCCATTTGTTTTTATGACTCACTAATTGTTTCCTTCATTTTGTCCATTTCTGCGTCGATTCCATCTCTGATTTTTTCTGCATCCGTGTGCATTATGTCTATTTAAACGATTCGCTCTCTACACCACAAAGTTCTCTTTTCAATCCATGTGAGTTTTCTATAAGCTCTCCTTGAAGTACTTCTTTCAAACTTCGAATTTTCTTGAAGCTTTTTTCCCAATATATTCAAATTTGCTTGAAGTTCTTCTTTCAGACTCTTCGATTTTACTAGAAACTTATCTTGCAGATTTTTCGATTTTTGTTGAAGTTCTTCTTTCAAGCTCACCGAATTTTCTAGAAGCTTTTCCTCCAGACCCTTTGAATTGTGTAGAAATTTATTTTTTATTTTGTTGAAGTTATTCTTCCAATCTATTCGAATTTTCTAGTAGTTCATCTTACAAGCATTCAGTAGTTTCGTCAAGTTTATAGTTTATTCTTTACAGAGCTTAAATCAATTCGAGAAACTTTGAATAAAAATATTTCGAGATCTTCAATCAGTCTTTAACATAAATTAGTCTGTTTCATACAAAAGTTTATAATTTTTTTTAACGTTGGTATTACGCAAACTGTCCACTTCGCGAACACTTATTTGTTTAACGGGTCACTGATCTATTTCGCGTGAAAAAGGTCTATCAGTTCTCTTTTTTCGCCTCCATAGTAGTCATTCCTTCAATTTGAGCAAAATTGAAACAGTTTCTCACGTTGTGTTCAAATGACTTCAAAGTATGTATGACTCTTAGGCAATTCAGGATTTCTATTTTTCAGCCAAGATCTACAAAGAGAAGTAGGAAAAGGCGATGATGAAAGATGTGCAACACTCTTTGCAAACTTAACGGAAATAAGTAGAAACTTGACAGATTTTGTTGGTGTTCATTTGCGAGATTATCTGAAAGAAACGATACATCATTGGCATAACATTCTAAAAGAAAAACTAGCTAAGTAAGTGTTCTATAATATAAAATTGCAGGTTGTTGAAAGAATGCATTCCTGATTTTTTTATTCGTAGAACATCAGATATTCTTTATCAAGAAAATGCCATTATTGATTTCTGCAGCATGATTAAAAAACTTAAGAAGCTTCAGGAATTTTTAACCTAATAGTTCAAATATGATAAATTAATTAATTTCAGAGATTTTGGAGAGATTCTGGTGGCAATAAAGTGGCCATTTGTAAGCACGAATTTTTCTTTAGTTGTTCCTCTGCCAAATCATATTCAAAAGTTACAGACATTAACAGAATATTTACTGCAAATAGAATTACCTAGTGAAAGTAGTGTTCCGATTGTGACGTCCGCTTTACTATCAGATTTTCCACCGTTATGCTTACCAATACAACTGTTGATTCAGCCATTGAGGAAGAGATTCATTTATCATTTTTATGGTGCGAGGCAAACTAACAGGTTGGATAAGCCAGAATGGTAATATCAAAATTGTTTATCCCGGAAATGTCCAATAACTAGTGTGTTTTTTTGTAGGTATTTTACCCAGATCTTGACATGGGTTAGAGATCATAGAGACTTTGTTGATAAATATGTACAACCTGTCATAGAGAAGCTAGGTTTACATCATACTAATGCCAAGGTAAATATTAACATTTGATTCGTTCATACAATACAAACGAACACACTTCATATATGGCATGCACATTCAAAGTGAAGAAACTCCCTTCGTAAGGTATTCAATATATCCAGCTAGAATATTTACAATTTTTTCTATAATTCATTTCTAGTAGTTAAGCAGTTCCTTCATATCTATACAGAAAAATTTGCTTCAAAAAGAAAAAGCATGATTCCTGATGATCTCATTTATGTTCTAATGATTATTTAGAAGATAGGAAGTTTTTCTTCTTCTTGTTCTTTCTTCTTCTTGTTTCGTTTGTGTGTGTGTGGTGTTGAATTTTACCTGAATTATAACTTTTATAGTGTAGTAAAACTGCACTAACTAATTTTCCTAATTTATTTAAAACACTATTTACAACAATTATTCACTAAAACATTTACTTCAATAACTATTTCAATTTATTTCTACTGTGGCTATCTATCAGCGAACTCTGGAACTGTAACTAACTCTCCTCTCTGACTGTCCCCCAGCGGTTATATAGTCGCAAGCAGGTTCCATCCACGACCCTCGATTATTCAGGAGTATCTCTTCGGTGATCCGTACGCCAGCAGATATGCTGTTGTAGTTGAACGAGGGTGCATAATTAATTAGATCAGGGCCGGTCTCGAAATCGTTACATTGCCCCCTTCTTAAAGACGTTTCGCCCCGAAACGTCATTCTTGGAGTGTGAAGATATCTGCAAGATTCTCCATATCTGCACCTGGACGTTCGATGGAAGTAGCACTCCACAGTTTTCAAGTTGGGTCGAGGAAGATGGTTGCAGCACACCAGAATGTTGATGCCGCTGGATCTGAATATTGTCTCCAACATGCTTCTTATAAACCCAGCCCATCAAGCCCACAGGCCAATTTTGGGATTGCCAGGTCTACAATATTCTGGTCCAGCATCGTGTCTCTCAATCACGTAAGACTCTTCCAAACATCTTCATAAGACGGCTTATCTCGAGAACGCTTCTTGGTAATCAGATAGTAGATGTTTCTCTGGCCTTTCCTCAGCTGTAACACCCCTCCAACTTCCGGGTTCTGTTCTCTCAGTTCCTGGATTCGACCGAACTTCTTGGAGAAAACTACTGCAATGCCTCTGGACATTTGGAGATCTTCTGCCACACAGAGAGCTAACGCGAAATTGTCAGGCACCTTGAAAAGATCTCGTGACTCCTCTTGGGTTACCCCATATTGAACTTTCTGACCGTTCGAGTACAGGGACATGAACCTCTGAAACGCCATTTCGTCCTCCGGTGATCTGACGGTGAGGACTTGATCGTGGTTTCCGGCGTAAGGGGACAACCTATTGAAGTGGACTACCCTAGGTTTTCCTCGTGGTGGCTTATATATGCGGTAGACGAGATCGTTTATCCTTTTCATGATCTTATATGGACCTTCCCACGAGTTCCGAAGTTTCGGTGATAGTCCACAGCGACGTTTAGGGTTGTATAGCCAGACAAGGTCACCTGTCTGATATCCACCAGCATCCGCCTTGATGTCGTAGGTCTCCTTCATTCTGTCGCTGGCACTCTGGATGTTCAAACGGACCCGTTCATGGATGTCGTCCATTCTCTGTCGCAGTTTGCTGACGTAGTCATCTCCCGCAGTGTCTTGTCCTGGTGGCGTCCCAAACTTCAGGTCACATGGAAGTCGCAGCTCTCGGCCCATAATAACACTTGCAGGGGTTTGGCCGGTTGACTCATGAACTGCGGAACGATACGCCATCAGGAACAGATGGAGGTACTGGTCCCAATCCTTCTGGTGGTCAGAGACTACCTTGGACAGGTGGCGGTTTATCGTCTTATTCATCCGCTCCACCATTCCATCGGACTGCGGATGTAGAGCTGTGGTCCTCGTTTTCCGGATGTTCAGCATCTGACACATCTCCTGGAACAGGTTTGACTCGAAATTCCTGGCTTGATCCGAATGCATCTCTAACGGGACACCGAATCGACAAATCCACTCCTTCACCAAGACGTCGGCAACGGTGATGGCTTCTTGGTTGGGCAAGGCAGAGGCTTCGGCCCACTTGCTGAAGTAATCCATCGCCACAAGGATGTACTTGTTCCCGTGTTCAGATTGTGGGAACGGGCCAGCGATGTCAATGGCGATCCTTTCGAATGGGCTGCCCACATTGTACTGGCGCATCGGGGCCTTAGTTCTTGTTCGAGGCCCATTACTGGCAGCGCATACAGCACATTTTCTGCACCACTCCTTGACGTCAGCTTGACAATTGGCCCAGTAGAACCGTTGCCTAACTTTCTGGAGGGTCTTCGTCACTCCCAGATGTCCTCCGGTGACCCCATCATGGATTTCTCGGAGCACTTCCTGTCTTCTGCCCCTGGGAACTACTACCTGACGTCTTTCTTCCCCGCCATCCTCCGACTCCAACACACGCTTCAAGACTCCATTGTCTAAGGTGAAAGAGTTCCATTGGGCCCAGTGAGTTTTGACGACTGGAGAACAACTGGCTATTTCCTGCCACGACGGTCTTCGCTCACTCTTCTTCCAGCCGATGACTAAACCAAGATCTGGATCTTTCTCTTGGTCTTTCTGGATCTTGTGGTCATTCCAGTTATCATCGACCGCCGTGGTTCTGCAGAGTGTCGACTCCTTTTCCTCTGTTCGTCGGCAATGCGAACAGTCGTCTGGACATGGTCTTCGCGATAGGGCATCCGCATTCTTATGGCTGGTCCCCGCCCGATGTTCGATCTCAAAGTCGAATTCCTGGAGCCTCTCAATCCAGCGTGCCACTTGACCCTCGGGATTCTTAAACTGTAGGAGCCATTTGAGAGCTGCATGGTCAGTTCTCAGTAGGAATCTTCGTCCATACACGTACTTGTAGAAGTAAGTGCTCAACTCCCTTGACAACAGCCAACAGTTCCCGCCTGGTGACACAGTAATTCCGCTCCGGTTTACTGAGGGTCTTGCTGAAGTAACCGATGACCTTCTCTTGTCCTTCTTGGATCTGAGACAGGACAGCTCCAAATCCCACGTTACTGGCGTCCGTGTCCAAAATGAATTTCCCGTCTGGAAGGGGGTAGCTCAGGATTGGTACGTTGATCAAAGCTCCTTTCAACTTCTTGAATGAATCTTGGCATTCATCTGACCACTGGAACTTTGTTTGTCCTTCCGTGAGCCTGGTCAGTGGTTTTGCGATGTTAGCAAATCCCAGCACGTATCGGCGATAGTAAGTGCACAAGCCAAGAAAACTTCGAAGCTGGTGAATGTCTTTCGGAACGGGCCATTCCTTAACAGCTTTGATCTTCTGCTCATCTACTGCCACTCCTTTCCCAGAGACAACGTGGCCGAGATAACGTACTTCTTTTTGAAACAGATGACATTTCTTAGGGCTCAGTTTCAGTCCGGAGCTTCTCAGTCGCTGAAATACCTCTTCCAAGTTTTTTACATGGTCCTCGAACGATCTGCCAACCACAATAATGTCGTCGTCGAGATACACCAGACACGTCTTCCATGATAGTCCTTTCAAAACCGTCTCCATCAATCTTTCGAACGTGGCTGGAGCATTGCAGAGGCCGAATGGCATAACTGTAAACTGCCATAATCCGGAGCCGATGGTAAAAGCTGTCTTTTCTCGATCTTCCTGAGCCAGTTCTACCTGCCAGTATCCGCTCTTCAAATCTAAGGTCGAGAAAATCGTAGATCCAGCCAGCGTGTCTAGCGTGTCGTCTATCCTTGGGAGAGGGTAGCTGTATTTTTTCGTCACGTTGTTTAGTTGACGGTAGTCTACGCAAAACCGTGTTGATCCATCTTTCTTCTTCACCAACACGACTGGAGAGGACCAGGGACTGTCGGATGGCTCGATGACTCCGTCTTTCTCCATGTCGCAGACAATTTTGTCAGCCTCCTCCTTTTTGGCGAGAGGAAGTCTTCTGGCTGATTGCCTGATTGGTCGGGCATTTCCAGTATCTATCTTGTGCTGAACCACTTTGTTCTACCGCCTCTGCTTACTCCGGTATCGAAGATGTCCTGATACTTCCTGACTAGTTCTCTCAGTTTAGGCTTCTGTGCTGGCCCCATGTCCTTGGACGAGATAGCAACCAACTTCTCCAATTCTGCTGGCATGTTACTGGCTCACAGCTTCCATATTAGTAGGCTCCTGTCGGTCTTCCTCAGCCATTCGGATGTTGTTCTGGCTTTTGCAGTATTGTTTCGCACCCTCAAATTCCAAAGCGCGTGTCAGTGCGTCTACGAGATCAATTGGACGTGCTAATATCAATGCTTGCCTGATTTCTTGATCGCGAAGTCCATCCAAGAATGCATAAACCGCTAATCGCTCCATTACGTTATTCGGTGTGGCTGGGTATGCCAGGCGAACTAAGCGTGCAATATCAGCTTCGAATTCCTGTAAGAATTCGCCCTCCTTCTGGTTTCGATTTTTCAACTGTACACGTATTCCAGGCGAATCTGTCCATACCGTAATTCCAGATGTTTCACCAGCTTATTATAGTCCTCTAGGTCTCTGTGAGGGTTTGTAAGATATTCGCTGCTTCACCACGTAATGCCAGTATTAGTGCAACAGCTTTTTCCCCTGCATTCCAACCATTTGCTTTGGCCACTGCTTCAAACTGTCGGTGGTAATTTTCCCAAGGTATTTCTCCGTCGAACTGGGGCGGCTTCACGTAAAACTTCCGTATTTCAGAACTCGGCACCCTCGTTTCTTCCATTTTGTTGTTCAGTGTCTTTTTCACCAAGATATCAGTCTATTATTTATTTCACACAAAAAGTTTTCAGTTTATTGTCCCGCGACGCGCAAAACTGTCCACTTTGCAAGCACTCAAATGTTCAACGGGTCACTTAACTGTCTATTAGGCGCGATAAACGTATCAGTTTTTAAACGGCGAACACTTTAACATTTATTTATTTTAAACATCCGACTTCTGACGCCAAATGTAGTAAAACTGCACTAACTAATTTTCCTAATTTATTTAAAACACTATTTACAACAATTATTCACTAAAACATTTACTTCAATAACTATTTCAATTTATTTCTACTGTGGCTATCTATCAGCGAACTCTGGAACTGTAACTAACTCTCCTCTCTGACTGTCCCACAGCGGTTATATAGTCGCAAGCAGGTTCCATCCACGACTCTCGATTATTCAGGAGTATCTCTTCGAATGGTATCGAGCGATCGATTTATTCCAGCTTGTTCTCGGCGATCCGTACGCCAGCAGATATGCTGTTGTAGTTGAACGAGGGTGCATAATTAATTAGATCAGGGCCGGTCTCGAAATCGTTACAATAGTTATATTTCTATTTTTTTAAGTATTGATTGTTTTCATTACTTTATTGTCAAGAAAATGTATTATTTCTAACCGCGATATTAAAAGCTTATATAATCATGGTTACACTATCATTAAAGAGGGTTATAAATCTCTTGGAATATTAAAGACAACAAAGGTCTGTTTGCATTGCATTCTAAAAATAACGAAATTTTATTAAACTCCATTGGAAATAAAATTATCTATGTACCATGGGAATTAATGGGCCTTAATTACCTCAGGCCCTCAAAATTATCTTTATACATAAATAACTATTCTGGTTTCTATTTTACGCATTTTAGCACTTTTATATAACAAGATGGAAAATGCAATAACTCACTCAATCTATAAACTGGTGACAGGTGTCTATTTGGCCAGTTATGAAAAAAAGAAGGGTTCGAAAATACCATGATGTTTATACAGATATCGTACGTATCATATGATATATATCGGAAAATCTAATTATTCGATTAAAAACATCATTGTTTTCTTGTACAAACTATTTTCTGAACAACAAAACCGTTTCTTCTAACTCTTATTGAAAAAGAGAAAACAAAAATGTGTTGTTTCAGAGCTTGGCGGGGCATATTTTTTGGTGTGATGAAATATGTTTTTACATTCGCGATGACATACCCTGCATCTCCTTTGAGCAATCTCGATATTTTGCCCATTTTCAAGTATTGCTTTTGTTTTCAATTATACAGTCAATATAGCGCCAAACAGAATGCTTTGGTTTTGGCATATTGAATAAAAATCACAACTAACTTAACAGTCAACCCAGAGGGAAAACACACAAACACAGAAAGAGCGATTATTTGGGAAAGCAGAAAAAATAACAAAACAAATTGTCACGAAGCTGGAAATTCCGAAATCGGCGTGGCGAATAAACAAACGAGTATTATATTTTAAGATATTTTTGGATGTTTGCAATGGTGAAAATCATTTTTGATTTAATGAATAAAATTATCGAAGTTATCGGATATATATCAAGTTATATATCGTGATGTATATCACTATTTAATGAGAGCTTTAAGTATAGCTTGCTAAATGCTGAGAGAGCATTACAACGTCTCCCCGAATAGCTCGAAGCGATATCCAATAGCCGTCCGAACTGGCATAGTGACGTAGTCAGTTGAAGAATTGAGTGGGGTAACAGGAGGGGACAACAGCATTGCGTCTCTCTGGATTATGTGTTACTCTTCTAGATTTGCCTATACCCATTCGCTATTTTCCTATACTGTATATTCTCCGAACCCTGAAAAAAGGCCAGGTATTAAAATGTTGGATCTTGCAGGAATCCTATAGTTACAATTTATTTTCTATATTTTTTCAGTTAGAGTTAATGAGAGGTCTTGTACAAATAGCAGTAGAAAAATTACATTCCGATTTGCCCAACTTACAATTTGATGATTTCGCATTTTCCCATTCAATAGATGAAGCTCTCGGTTTTGACAGAGAATTAAGAGAAACATATGAGTATCCCCCAAACCAACCTAGTGTACTTGCTGTTCTTACTCAGGCGCAAGTGTTTATCAAATGGATTGCCATGGAAAAAAAATGTGAGTGAACTGATTAAGCTTAAAACTTCCAAAACCATTACCAATTTATTCATATTTATCTTATTTCCGTCCGCAGCTTTGGTTTTCACGATGTTCTTTGAATAAGAATTTAAACAAAGTAAACTTCATTATCTCTCTCAGTGAGGATTCTGTTTTTCGGGAATGTATAGTGAAAGCAAAATACAAAATGAATTGATAGGGGTAGGAATAAGGAAATTCAGAGTCACCTCCAGGCTAATTGATTCTGAACCTATCAAAATCATCGACTTCTAAGGAAAACTCTTGCTAAGAATTCTGTAGGAAGTTTTATGTTTGAAATCTTGATTGAACATAGGAACCATGTTCAGCAACTGAATTGTTTTAGATGCAATTGATAAAATGGATGCCATGCTCCCCCCACATTCCTTGGATGCTTTCGAGCCGCTCACATCCGATGTAGAAGATTTGAAAATAACGACTTGTGCCGATGCCGTCATAACTTTACTACAAACTATAACAGAAAGATATGAATCCTTATCTCAACCAGGTCATCGGTTGCAATTTTTAGAGCTGCAATTGGAACTTTTGGACGATTTCAGAGTTAGATTGCTACAACTAGTCAATGCAGAAGAGGGCAACATTATTGAATCTAAGATACCGACTATTGCAAATAGCATTTATTATATCGAGAATGTGTTGATTGATTGGGGATCTATGTTGGTGAGTATTGACTGTACAAGAACTTGCCTTGAATTTCCTCAAGATTACATTATCCAAACATTGTTTATTTGATTTCCTTCATAAAATGTTATCAATGGCAGTATTGACTGGTCCGAAATTGTTGTGCTCTCTTCATCTTCTGTGAATGGTGAATGTTATAAGAAACAGAAGGAGCGACATTTTCAAGATTCTTTTTTTAGAACAAATTATGGCCGAAATGAATCGCTCAATAGAATAATGAAATCTGCAAAATCCATTAGAAAGGCAGTGAATAGTTATGTATGCAACAAGTGAGTAAAGTGGTACTTTTTTTACAAGTAGTAAATATTGACGTACGACGCCGTAGGCGGAGTGCAGCAAATCCTACGAGTAAAAAAACACTTCAGTCAAGTGTTGCATTCAATATTTTTTCTACAACTGTCAGAACATAGGACAACCAATTTTTATAGTTGATGATCTACTCAACCCAACCTCACCCAATTTATGGTGCAAACTAGTAACAAATTGATAATACAACTGTCAAAAAAAGTGTACTTTTTTTGTATTTTGTGTGCCGAAAGTATGTAATTTTTCAATATCAAAATACTGTTTCATTATTTTACGGAAAATTTTGAAAAAAAAACACTTTTTTGACAGTTTTAGATGAAAACTATTATAATATGTCTTTTTTCTTTAATGATCTGTCATCTGTTCGAATTTACATTTGTGTTTCTGTCTTTGTAAATATATAATTGGCTTGTCCGGTGAATAACTTGTTTAAAATTGTTTTTTCCGTTAACCAGCTGTCATCCCCCTACGAACGACAGCCCTCAGAAGTCGAAATTTGTGCGAGCTAAGGATTAACGAGGTCTTACCTTTTAACGTGCGATTCCTATATGAATAAATCATGAAAATTCCTTCCTAAAAAATCTGTTTTGTTTTTATTTGAAAAATAATAATTGAATTTTTCGGTATGTTATTTCAAAAAAGTACTTTGTATTATATCATTAGAAAAAAAATGGTTGTGCTGAATAGTACAGACAAGAAAAAGTTGTTACTATTTTACTTGATATTATCCCAATTCTTCCAATCTTTTTTATGGGGCTCTTTATAACGCTGGCGCATGAAAATAAAATATTACAGTAGTAGCAACTGATATCAAATGACGTATGGTTTCCATAGCCAACTTTTCAGTCTTTGGGTTTCATTTTGCTTCCACGGCCTACTAAGTAAATTTCAATAATTATTTTTTTCTGATCTCGTTTTTAATTAGATACCAACTTTTGATATGTTATTAGACAGGGAATAGACCAGTTTAGTGTAACGTCACGCCGCATGAGTGTCACGGACCATTATCCAAACAAACTGTATTTACCATTGAAAGAATGTGTATGTGGTATATTTTTTGTGTTTTTGTCGAGATTTGTGCAGAGAAATTAGTGAAATAATCAAAAACATTCCATTCTCTACCATTTTCAACCTACAAATGAAAGTTATATAAAAATATATTATTATTAAATTTTACTGTTGGTACTTTGTTAGAGTATTATTTACACATAATATAATTACGGTTATTCGCTTTGAAACCCTTTAATAAATCAAATATCCACAAAAATCCAACAGCATATACAGTGTGTCCCAGCTAAAACTTGTCACCCCCCTAATATCCGAACTCATGAAAAAAATGGAAAATCGCTCAGACCCGTCGATTTGTATTTCAAGGGGGAACACTTTCACCAAATACACCATCATTGTGTTGTCAACCCCCTCAACCCCAGCACCCCCTACTTCAGAATTTTCAATGGGACTACTATACTTGTGATACATCATTTTGAAGGGAATTCAATCCCAAATACATCGGTGTACTGAAATTGAGGATCGATCAAGTGTTGTTGAAGTTTTCATGAAAACTAATTTTTTCCAGATATTTTTATTTTTCATCACCTAACATGTTATCATCGTATGAAAGGTTCAAAATGTGAACCATTCAGTTCCATACAGAAGTATAAGCGATCTTCGAAATTTCTTCGCACATTGCTCAACATTTCTGGAGTCACTGCACGACACTCCACAACAATTCTCCTGCGTAGATCATCAAGAGAAGTTGGCTGGGTAATATAAACTTTGGATTTCAAAGTCTAATGGTGATAAATCAGGAGATCTAGCCGGCCATTCTATTGGTCCTCGCCTTCCAATCCATCGCCCTGTGAAATTGTCATCTAAAAATTGACGTAGAGGTGCAACAAAATGTGGAGGAGCTCCATCTTGTTGAAAGGTGAGCTGACCGTCAAGTAACCTATCATCGTCTTCAAGTAACTGAGTGATTCTGGGGTTCACAGTTGTATCAAGAAGTTCAAGATACGTTTGTCCGTTGAGGTTACCATCAATAAAATATGGACCTACAATATGGTCTCCCAGAATACCAGCCCAAACATTCAATTTCTGGGGAGTTTGTGAATGAGTTTCCCTGTACCAATGGGGATTTACGTAACTCCAGTATCTGCAGTTGTGCCTGTTCACATGTCCATTTAAATAAAAAGAAGATTCGTCAGAAAAGCACACATTGTAGAGGTAATTATTATCACCAATCAATAATTGACTCATGATTTCACAAAACTCTATACGTCTGTCAGGATCATCTTCATTTAATTCTTGTACATTCTGCATTTTATAAGGATGGAATTTTGCGTCTTTCAGAATTCGATGTACGCTGCTTTTCGAAACTCCAGAAATAGTCTCAAGTTGTCTTAACGATTGAATGTTGTCCATCACTGCATGTCCTACAACTGCAACAGCGACCCCTTCATTTCTCATAGGCTTCTCTCGTTCATGTTTTTTATTCAGCACTGATCCCGATTCCAAGAACTTATTCATCAATTGAAGCACGTACTGATATGATGTGGTGTTTCTGGATGACTTTCATTGAAACTTCGAGCCGTAGCTCTAGCACATCGTCCATTTTCAAAATACGCAGCTACAATGGATATTCTCTCTTGTACAGTATAAACCATTTTCGAATGTTTTCAAATTGTTGAATGCAGTGACTCGAATACATCAATTACCAAGGCGTAAACAAAGATATGCGTATACAAAAACACATGAGGGCATTTTTTTTTTTTTTCATAAAAACGTCTGTCTCACCTTCGAAACTATTATTTCTGACAGCATATTATTTTTCAATACAGTGGCGTACCCACAGTGAACCTTTCTTACGACGCTAACATTTGAGGTGATTAAAAGTTAAAATATCTGGATGAAACTTAGTTTTCATGAAAACTTCAACAACACTTGATCGATCCTCAATTTCAGTACACCGATGTATTTGGGATTGAATTCCCTTCAAAATGATGTATCACAAGTAAAGTAGTCCCATTGAAAATTCTGAAGTAGGGGGTGCTGGGGTTGAAGGGGTTGACAACACAATGATGGTGTATTTGGTGAAAGTGTTCCCCCTTGAAATAAAAATCGACGGGTGTGAGCGATTTTCAATTTTTTTCATGAGATCGGATATTAGGGGGGTGACAAGTTTTAGCTGGGACACACTGTATAGAAATCAAACACAAGACAAGTTTGTTTGGATAATGCATATGAAATAACTCAACAAAATTGACAGCTCTGACGTCAGCACTAAAATGGTGTATTGAATGCTGAATAACGCGAAAAAAAAACAAAATGGGTTGCCTTGTAAAACAAGAAAGTTGATATTATTCCTGGTCAGACCGGAAGTTGAATTCGTCGTGTTAATATGCTCATATTCTAGCTCTTATGTCATTATATCGATACCCAAATTTCACAAACCTACCTCATACAATAACAGATATTCCGTAGGCAACAATTCCGTAGCCACCCGGTATATACAATATCTCTTCATTTAGCCCTGAATGTTTTTATGAGTGCCATAGAATCTACTAAAGATTCACACTTCTGTTTCATGAAGTTCTCATAGAATATATCTAGTTCAATATTAAGTACTACTGATGATTTTGTACAATAAAAGAATGCAATTGTGGTATAAAGTGATGTGAGAAGACATAATTGTTGTTTGTTACAGCATTATTTGAATCTTTATTATTACAAGAGCCAATTGGAAACAGCACAACCCACTAGTCCCGCCTTAGCCGACTTTGAAGAGACTAATATTACAGATATAGACAAAGATACAGTATTCGCAGAGACTCTTTCTCTCTATAGGCATATGCGAAAGGATCTTCTCCATACATTAGCTGAAACTGTTATTGCTGAAGTTAAAAGTAGGAGTAAAGGCTACCGTAGAGAAAGGTGAGAGAGGGCTTTTCAAAACCGTAAAAATAAACAATGTGTGTACTTTTATGTGAAATTTTTCTGAATTTCATGTAATTTTAAAAGTAAAAAAAAGTTATTTTGACTGTAAAGGTGGCCATTGACTAGCGTATTTGTACGTCATACACGCTCAGATGTTGGTGTTTACTAGTGTGTAAGCGAGTGCTATTGTGTGTGTGTCACTTCATATGCTACATTTCGTTATTTTGTGAACTCATAATGTATGAAAATCATTACATATACGTCTCACGTATGATGGACATGTGCGCTGTCTTATGTCCACCTTAAAGATCGTCAAGAGTATTATTGGGATATGATGAGTAATATAATATTGTTTATCTTGCGTCTCTAAATTTCAGGTGGTCTATCATTAAGCTGGAGAAAGAGTTTCGAAGTCTGTCTCTAACACCCACAGCATGTCCGATGTTCGAAATTTTGTCGAAGCGTCTCCATCAGCTACAAAAAAGTTTACAAAGCAAACTATTCACATTTGTTTGGCGTTCAATAGCCCAACAACTAGACACCTTTTTATTTGAGGAGTTGGTGCTTGACAATAGGTTTAGCGAAGGGGGCTCCTTACAGTTCAAATTTGACATCATTAGGAATTTGATTCCACTATTCTCGCAGTTTAGTGAGAGACCCCATAATTATTTCACACAGTAAGTTTTCAGCAATTGCTAATTTAGTTAAATAGTAATGTTCAACAACACACAGTCTAGAAATGATTCACCTAATGAAACAAAAAGTAAGGCACACTCATAGATCAAAAGGGAAATAAATGTATAAGACACTGCTCAAACATCAGTAGGGGTGTATTATTTCTTGGGAAATTAATATAGATATATTTGGTACTGCGAGATTTAGTTTACTTTTTTCATAGAGGTCATATGACTTATTCAAGATTGTCATTCGACCTCCATTCAAAAGTGGGGATATCATTTTTCCAAAAATTATAGTTCTCCATATAGTTAGTGAATAAAGATTTCACATAGTTTTTTCCCAAAATAAATAATATCAAACTTTCACGACCGCTAATCTCTATTCTCTGAATTTTCGGTGGTTTTCGGGTTAGTAAGTCGTGGTCTCAAGATAATTTTTCCTGGTGTTTCTCTACATCTGCGGTAGACATTTTCAAAGGCGAAGCGTTCGTTTAAGCCTAACTGATTTGGTGTCTGTGCTTATTTCTTCTTTTTTTGTGCTCACCCCACTAAAGGGCGGGAATTCATTAATCCTTGATTCCGTTAATTTACTGAATTCCTATACCAGTTACTGTTTCAATTCAATTTTTTTTGTGTATTTTTTCTATGTTGTTTATAATTATTGAGTATTGAAAATTTAGAGGTAATTTTAGTTGGGGATATTTTCACTTTTTCAATAGCTTCTTTATTTTGTAATCATATTTATAATTTGCAGTATAATACCCTGTTTCACTGATAAATTTTTATATTTTAGGATTATCGAATCATGCAATTTATTGAATCTTAGTAAAGGCAGTGCCTTATTACTCAGAGAAACAATTCTAGCTTTGGAAGGGGCAACTGGAGTTGAAGATACCAGAGGCAAAGCTCTGAAGGAGGTAGGAGTCAACTATTTTACACCCAAGATGGCTGTACGGATATTGAACCAAAGAGCTGACATCACTATTAATAGGGTTTTAATTGATTAATAACCCAGCAATTTTTCATGGAAGCAGTATTAAAAATGCAGCTTCATAATCATTCCAACAAATGAATCAGCGGTTTTCGGTTTGAATGAGAAGGGGTAATTTGTTGCAGACTAATGAGAACGGGTTACTTGTTGCAGACTGAATGGGAATTGATTATTATAGAAAATGTAACAAGAAATATTAATTTTCCACGGATATACTAGTTAACAGGGATAATAGGGGATGATAGGTATTTGTTACCATTATCAGTAAGGTTGTTTTTTACATAGAAATATATTTGTTGTTGCCTGAAGTTCTGAAGTTTAATTCTACTTCCGAACTATAATATATAATTAATACCTTTCGCCCACAAGTTAGCATTATTTTCTAATTTATTTGATTTTTTTTGAATTGTCTGTTTCTTCGTTATTTGGCAGAGGGAAAGAAAAAAATTGAATCCTGCAATGGGACTCTGTAATTATTGAGCGCTAGCGTGCGTTAACGCAGATTTTTTCTATTTTGGTACTTTATAGGGCGCTTCGGAAGTGATTGGAAAAGCTACGAAAACGAAGTGAACTTTTTGGCGTTTATTAGACCTCCAATCTAATTTCACTGTTTTAGCGTGTAACCTTCCCATAATATTGAATATTATGAATAGAGATACTCCTTACTTCTGTGACTCTCATCATAAGTAAACTGAAGTAGATTCACTCCCAGTCGGCGCCTTTGATGTATCGGGTTCAGATTTTATTTTTTTCTGGCATGTGGTGGGGTAAGAGGGGTCACCTGAGAGTTGTCCTGTCTCACTTGGTCTCACGTACGGCATTCTATCTCAGATCCATTTTAGTCGCGCGCAAGATGCATAGAAATCCTGGTGCGATCACAGATTCGATTTTGTTTCTACCAAAGTTGTTGATACTGTAATTGCATTGATACCGTTGGCTTCATTCGTCGATGGATGGCGCAGAAGTCGAAAATAGCCAAGTTTTCAACATTCCACGGTGCCTTGATTTGTCATTTGATTGTTTCTGAATGTTGACATGACGCTTGTTGCTTGTCCAACCGTCAATCGTCAATGATAACATTAATCTGTAATTTTGCCGCCATCTGTGCTAAAGAAGTGAAACGGTACCAATGCAATAAAAATAACATGAATCAAGTAGGCCGTACATCAACACTTTTGTATGTCGGTATCTCGGGGTGGGGATGTAGACACAAATATGGCGGCGCGTGACCCTACTTCGGTTTACTTATTACGGTGCTCTCATCAACGTTTTAATTTAATCAAAACTTGAACTGAATTGGAAAGGAGAGTCAAAATTCATCCGAACTATTAATCTGCTTTATGAGATTTAACAGAAATTAATACAATTTACTTCCAAAGAAAGTTGAAAAACCTTTGCAAATATGTCAAACAGCATGGGTAACCAACACAAATCTAAAGATGAATGCCAAAAAGTAAAAAACTTTCACAATTGATTAGGTATTTATAAAACGGCAATCAGTGGACAAAGACGGCAGTTAGTTGAAAAGAGGGCAGTTAGTTGAAAAGAGTTTAGTTAAGCGCCTTTTCATCATAGTGGTGTTAAAAATAGGGTTTTGAAAATAAACATGTGTTCGGGTATTAAACAGTCTCCGCGATATAAAAACTGATACCTTTTTCGCGCGAAATAGACTAGTGACCCGTAAATAAGTGTTCGCGTAGTGGACAGTCTACGTGTTACAAAAAAAAAAACAAAATAAATTTTACGCGAAATGACTAGTGAACACTGAACGAAGAAGAGTTCCAGATAATTAACAGATTGTGCGATGAATTCGCCGTATTCTACAAAGTTGACCAACCATTCACAGCGACTACAAAAATTCAAACAACTGACAGCCAACCAGTTTACTAGAAAGCTTACTGCTACCCACCACAACATTGGGAGGAAATTCCAAAACCGGTTAGAAAGATGTCACATCAAGCCATCATTAGATCTAGTCATTCTCCTTGGAATGCACCAATTGGTAGTCCTTCCTAAAAAGGATGATGCCTCTGGTTTAACTAAATGGAGAATTTGTATACATTTTCGTTGTTTGACCGATAAAACCCTGATGATAAGTATCCCATCGAAAATGTACATATTGAAAATCATATACAATATAAATATGAAACAAACAATAAAACAGATGACTGGATTGCTGGATATCAACTGAAAAGTTCTGTACAACTTTGATGCAACAACATGCCATTTATATAGGTAAAAAGATTTATAATAAATTACCAGTTTTTTTAAAAAATAATAGTTATTCTGGATTTAAAAATAAAATCAAATACTGGTTGATTGAGAATTCTGAAAATTTGGAAAACCATTTATATGTGAAAATATATTATTATTATTATTTTAATTTTTTGTCAATGTTTTTATACATAACAGTAAAGTGAGTTCCTAAGAAAAGAAATAGATTTTCTAGGATAATGTGATCACAATCGAAGGGGTTAAACCGAACCCCAAGAAAATATATATAAATATATGCTGAGAATGGACTACTTCCTTCATAATATATGCTATTGATAATTATTCAATACCTATCACTTTCACTCGAAATAAAGGATTTTTAGAATTTCTTGGATACTACCTGAAGTTGATTAAGGATTAAGGATTTCTGCGGAAAAACCGTAAGTTGAAAAAATACGTTACCTGAAGATTGCATCTTAGTATGAATATCTAATATGTTCCAATGTTTCTTTCAGAAAACTTTTTGAAAAATATGAAAGACGATGTATTCTAGTATACCATAAATCTGTATCACACAGTACCTATAAACCTGTATTGGAAGTCTTGGATAGCTATTTAGAAGAGAGGTGATCTTCGATGTCTCTAGAATATCGTGAAAAAGTTGATATTCATAGATATTTCCATAATCGGTGTTTATCGAAAATAGCTTCAGTCCGTTCATTTAATTTTCCACTGAACGGCGAAGCATTGGAGTATTGGAGTTTATTTCCAAAGATGTTCTCTAGAGACCTACATCATCTAGAACTTTGACAACAATTCCAACACACCTACCTCCTGCCTTTTTATATCCCTATTTCACACCATTATCGATGAACATTACAGGATTTCCTTTCGTATTGTCAAAACTCTCTCGCACAAATATGAATTTTGACAATGCAAACATCGGATAATTTGTTGATTAATATTCTCATTTTCATTGACGAAACTATGTTTTTCGACTTTTGAAATTTTGATAATGATTAACTTTTCATTTCCATCGGCAACTAATACAAGCGCCTTTGGTATTTTTATAAATATGAGATATCAATTATTTCAGATTAAACAAAGAATTCCACTTCATAAAAAGGACTGAAAAGTACCATTGAAAAAAGTCAACTGGCATGAGTTCACATCTTTATTAACTTACTTGTCTGATCGACTCGGTCGTTACTTGATGAAGATCAATAGTAATTGTACAAACTAATACAGGAAAAAGGATTCGATGATGTTCACAAACTCTATTTCAAATATCACGACATGTTTCGCTTACACAAGTGAAAAATTGTTTTACGTAGAGTTTGTAAAATTTTTCAACTTGGACTATTCAGAGTCTTTTTGGTATATGTCCATCAACCTAACAGAGTCCTAGTCGAATCAGCTGAAAATTTGGTATACTGTAGCAGAGCATATTTTAAGAAAGTTTGACTGGTCGGCACTCCAGCTTGAAGAATTTTTCAAACTTTTTATTGACTTATTAGCGGTTTGACAATACAACCAAGAAAAGAATAACGAAAAATAAAAATAGACACTTTTTAAGAACATAATATTGATAAAATAATTTTCAAATTCTGATAACAGAATAATATATTAATATATATATATATATATATATATATATATATATATGTTCTTAAAAAGTGTCTATATATATATATATATATATATATATATATATATATATATATATATATAAAATAAAGTAGTTATTTTGTGGGGTTGCAGCTGCTTTTCAATCAAACTCTTTTCTACTTTATTGTGAGAGCTTTCGAAATTATTTAATTTCTTCTTCAGTCACTCTAAAAGAATAGGTATAACTGCTAATGAACATATCAAATAAAGGTACTTACAGTATATGAGTATAAGATAAAATAACATTCAGAAAAATAAATGGTTTCAAGACATAAAAGTGAAAAGTCAATCTGAAGTTTATGAAAGATGGATATAGGGTGTATAGAATTGGTATAAATTTTATTGTAAAAGGTCGATTTAAGTTATTGATGAAATAGATACTCTATGATTTTTATTGTTGCTTAATTTTATTTCAATATCTAAAATATTAGAATAAATTATATTTAAATTTTGAAAATCGGTCTTCTTATTCATTGAATCTTTTTCATTCTTTATGTAAACCATTTCTAAAAGACATCTTTTGAATAAATTATTTTCTTTAGTTAGAATTGAAACCAATTCTATACACCCTATATCCATCTTTCATAAACTTCAGATTGACTTTTCACTTTTATGTCTTGAAACCATTTATTTTTCTGAATGTTATTTTATCTTATACTCATATACTGTAAGTACCTTTATTTGATATGTTCATTAGCAGTTATACCTATTCTTTTAGAGTGACTGAAGAAGAAATTAAATAATTTCGAAAGCTCTCACAATAAAGTAGAAAAGAGTTTGATTGAAAAGCAGCTGCAACCCCACAAAATAACTACTTTATTTTGAAATAAATTCAGCTACAAACATAAATCGTTATATATATATATATATATATATATATATATATATATATATATATATATATATATATATATGTCTTCTCGGGCAGTCTGAACATGGTATTTCATATATACCTTGAGAATCGTTTGGTATTGTGTCCTTGGGAGATCTGAGAAATTTGGATATTTGGTTGTTGGCCGTGAATATTGTTTTTATCTCGTGTTTTCTCAAGATATTACTGATTTTGTCTGTCACACCTTTGATGTATGGTAGGAAAGCTTTGTGTGGCTGGATACTCTCTAGTGGATCATTTGTTTTTGGAGGACGGGTCAGTTGATGGCGGATAGACTTGTCGATTAGCGAATTGTTGTAACCATTCTGAAGTAAGGCTGATTTCAGTTTGTCCAGCTCTTGTGGTCTATTCTGGTTGTCGGTAAGCTGAAGTGATCTGTATATCAGGGAGTTCAATACGGAGTTTGTTTGTGCTGGATGGTGATGAGAGTTTGCGTGTAGGTATCGGTTGGTGTGGGTCTGTTTCGTGTACTGTGTGCGTGAAAGAGATATTGGATTTCGTAATGAGAACGTCCAGGAAAGCTAGGGAGTTGTTCATTTCGGTCTCCATTGTAAATTTCATGTTGGGATGGATATCGTTTAGGTGATCTAAGAACGTGTTTAAGATTTCGTAACCATGAGGCCATATGACGAAAATGTCGTCAACGTATCTGAACCAGCAAGTAGGCTTGTGGTCGAATGCTTCTACAGCCCTGGTTTCGAAGTCTTCCATGAAAAGGTTTGCAAGGACTGGAGAAAGGGGGAACCCATGGGAGCACCTTTCACTTGTTTGTAGTAATTTCCTTGGAAGAGGAAGTACGTGTTGTTCATACAGTGACTGATGAGGTCCAGGGTGTCTTTTGGAATTCCGAGAAGCCCTTGAGATAGAGAAGCGCCCCAATTGCCTCAACACTCGCGACGACGGAGACGACGGACGTAGACTTCCCAATACCTGGAAGCCTCTCATTGCACGCATCAACTCATTTCCCACTAACCCAGTTCCCGTACACAGCTTACTTAGCGCCAACCAAGTTCCCGCACACAGCTCATCTAGCGCCAACTCAGTTCCCGCCCATAGTTCACCTCGCGCCAATACATTGCACACGGCCATTACAGCCACGTCCACTATAAATACAGTTCCTCAACCCACAATTCCTCAGTTCTCTCGAAGGAGTAGGCAGATTGAGACCTTAGAGAGAACCAGTGACGAGACATGGGGAGTAGGCAGATTGAGACCCCGACGTCAAGTCACAAAACCCTAACGTAATTATACCTGAGGAGTAGGCAGATTGAGACCTCAGCGTAGAATTACGTTTCAACCTTTTATTAATTTTCTATCTTTTTCAGTTCTTGAAAATGGCTCCAAAATCGGAGCCGAAACGTAGAATTTCAACAAATTCCAGTTTTCATATATATATATATAGTTCTCTCGAAGGAGTAGGCAGATTGAGACCTTAGAGAGAACCAGTGACGAGACATGGGGAGTAGGCAGATTGAGACCCCGACGTCAAGTCACAAAAACCTAACGTAATTATACCTGAGGAGTAGGCAGATTGAGACCTCAGCGTAGAATTACGTTTCAAAATCGGAGCCGAAACGTCGAATTTCAACAAATTCTAGACGCGGTTCAACCCGAACTTATAGTTTTCAAATATCTGACCGCGGAAACCTATCTGAACATATATATATATATATAAAAAATCATTCTATACTCTGGTGCTCTGGTGTCTTTCGCTGTCAACAACACTTTTGTCGACTTGTCTAAACATCCAAAACAGTAATTTTCACACTACTGCCGACTTTGTTGTTCAGTGGGTTTAGGATGTTCCCGATCATGCCCCTAGGCATAAAGTAGCATTATGGTTGTCCTGACCACGTTTATGTCGCTTATTGTTAACTACCGTCATCCGTCATATTATTCCCCAGGATTCATTTGTTTTCAAATTATGGATATGGAACAATGAAACTGCCGAAGGCACAACCACATTTCACTAGGCGGCACAAACAAGCCATTAGGCGGCACTAGTGCCGCGTACTTTATATGTTATTTTATGCTCTGTACTGTAGTTTATGATATCCTGATCAAATGGCTCCCTCCATGGGTTTATTTTGTTACAGAAAGTTGAGGATAGCGATTACAATCTCAATATATATTCCACACGAGTTGCAAGGAAGAGTTCTAAGACTCCTTATACAGGGTGATTCTTTTTCTACTAGTCAATAGGTGATATGAATAAACTTTGAGTAAATACTTTTGCTCAGAATCCTTGAGATAGACGTATTCATTTTGTTGAGTTAGGAGCGAGACAGACCTACAGTATAAGCATTTGCTAGCTGTTATTCATACCACTCAATGTTCAGATTAGTATGTAATTCTTTGAACAAACTCGGTCAAAAGCTAATGCTCGCAGACTTTCAAATAAATTAAATATCATTTGATTTCGATATCGGATGATCTGTGGTTACTTTTGTACATGGTGACTCAGGATTGTATTTTTTAGTTGTATTTATATAACATTTTTTCAAGAACATATATAACCCAGCATCCCAGAGATGTTGAAAGTACGAGTTTTTAGGACATCAAACCTCCACTGCGATGTTCTGTTCATACATGAATAGAACGTGTACGTATAGCCAAATGTCCGCCGCACGCGCTATTTTTAGGATGTTCCTGGGACATCTCGCTCTTTTCAAAGACTCGCGATAACATTTTCAAAGCTGTTTGCCTACATTAAATCACTGTATGTAAAACATTTCCAAAGATGTCCCTGGGACATCACAAAATGTTTTTTCAAGCCGATATTTAAAAAAAGTCTATGAATTAACAATAGTCAAAATATGCAGAAATAAACTTACTTTAATAGTAACTCAAAAAATCACTAAGGAACACACATACAAATCAAACTCAAAATATAAAATGAATAATTTTTCAAAAATATGAATACACATACACACCCTAGGTAAAAATACAAAAACTAAACTTTATATTCCGTATACAAAAAATTATTGCATTAAAAGATCGAATTATAATTTTTGGAAATATGTCCAATTAGCCCTCATCAAGAATCATCCTGTATCACAAAGAATATACTATCTGAAAACATAAAAATTAAACTAGAAATATATTCTGTCTAAAAAGTTAATTATATTTTTTCTGGTCTTCATTTCCGGCTTTCTTTTCTTACTTGTTATGCTTGATTTTCTACTCACAGCTAAAGAGTAGAATTACAGCATCTACAACAAATTGATAATGTGCTATTATGACAAATCTACTATTGAAATAAGAATTAAAGAAAAGAATGAAGATTGTTCTTTTCTATGAACAATCTTCAGAAAAAACAAATTTTAATCTTTGTGAAAATTATTCACTTTGCTTTGTTTCCAAAAGTAATTTTGATTCCAAATTTGCATTGAAACCAACAGTCTAATTATATTGTGAGTCATCATTAGAAGACGAGCAAGGTGAATTTTCAGTAGAGTTAAAATTTGCTTTCTGAATAGTTCAACATGAGATGGGACTGGTAAATTGAATGAAATTTCATCACAGGTGACAGGTGTGAATGAGATTAGTCTGAAGCGTTGTCTGGTTCAACATAATTTAAATAGAACTTTGTTACTGATACACCCTCAGTAATAATCTGCTTTTTCTACATTTACATAAATTATAAATATGATGATGATTTTACAAGTGAAAATTTTCGGTATGAGTTTTTCAGGTTATATATTTCGGAATGACGACCATTCAATACTTACTTTGAGGTCCGTGATCAACTTGATGGTTATTAAATCTAATATATTGTCTTGACTTAACTCTTCCTCTTCACTCTAAAAACACTACTCATTACTTTTGCGAGAATCAAAATGGGGTAAATTGAATTTAAGTGGATACAAACTAAAAACCACACCCTTCATCAACAAGACCAGCGATCAGCATTGAGATCACATTTGCGCTTGCGCGACCGGTAGATATACTCTCAGTGAACATCTCAAGGATGAACTATGTTATGCCAAGTGAAAACGTCCACACATTCATATTTTGTGCACCTAACCGATACATTCCTAAAGGCATTTAAAAAAACGCCACAAAAGAACGAAGACAAAACATTGAATATCCTCGGAGACCTCTTTGGGAAGTACACATTACGTCTCAAAGAAACATCGACATGCCCACGTTTTCGAAAGATCTCAAAACCTCCCAGGGATATTTGTGCTTGCTGGGAATGGGAGACTACTCGAATCAAATGAGAGACTACTGCATTGAAGATGTTTCCAGCTCCAAATTGGTGTATTTTACGTTCATACCATGTCTGTTGGGATATTATTGTAATTACGATTATGTAAGGATTCTATTTGGTAATGGCTTGCATACCCCAAAGTGCCCAAAGAACATACGACATTAGCGTAATGTGTAAGGTACCGACCCTTCAAGTACCAAATTCAATAGTGGAGTTATATAACGATCTAGAGCACCTTCTTCATTAAGCATTTATATGTGTATAACCATCCAAATTCATTGTTACTCATACTACTCTTGTAAGATTTCTTGCTATATCTTTGTAACAATGATAGTATTTCTCATCGTATGATCGGTGAATGTAACGAAATTTAGTAATTATTATCTCGTAAAAGGTTTTGAAATATATCCTTGCCCATGCGAATGATGTGCACATGGTTTGACCTTCTTGGGAATATACCAACATTTTGTGAAATTGAAACATGGACTCCATATATTCGGCAGATAATTAAGAGGATCGCTGGTACATACCATGTAAGTCACGAATTATTAGGCATTTTGAATATTTGCACCATCTTGAACAGCATTCAGTCTTGTACCAATACTTGACCCAATCCCAAGCCTTTCAGCAGTTTCAATCTTAGTATCTATTATTATTCTAATTTGTAACTTCAAGAGTTTGTTTTAAAATTTTATTTGTCATCTAATTGTGAACCACACTGTATGTGTGAACTAAAAAATTATTTAATTTTTATTTATTGAGTTTGAAGGGTTTTAATTATTTGATTGAACTCTTTTCTGATAATAAAGCCGCTCTTCACTTTTAATGAATTATACTCTGTATGTTATATCGAATCAATGTATCGCCGATGTTCAGCTTCAGTCCAATACCCGATACAAAAATTGAAAATATGAAACGCACGGTGTTACTAGGTACGGTGTTACTACATACGATTAAATCAAAGATACCCTCGAAAATAATATTTTTGACAGTTAAAAACTTTCATTCACAATTACGAAATTCAGGATCTGTACAAGATGCAACGAATAGACGAGAGCCACAATCATATTCATATTATCATTTTATATTCAGTTTTCCACTTTGAATTATGTTCCTAAAAAAATTATACAAATATATCTAAAAAAAATCAATCCCGCACGCTTTTGAGTCACTTCAATGGAAAGGTACTCTCCCGCACTCGACTGCTTACCCGAACATGCACATAATAACTATATCATGTCACTGTATATTGCATATTAGATGAAAATGTCATTTCCATTGGAAATAATATACTGAAAGGATATTTCCCATCAGATGTATTCTGTTATTTATGCAATACCCTTCTAAGTAGACTAATTTCGGATGATGACTTCTCCCCTGCCTTCTTTTTTCACGACACATGCTCATTAAATATGTTTCATATACATTTCAAAAACAATTAAATGAAATGAAAATATAATATTCTATAACATTTATTTCAATTTGGTATACTTATAATAATACAATTTATGCTAGGTTAATAAATATTCCTTTTCCGAGATTTTGATAGACTTTGTGTTGATGAGGTTGCATATTTGTTCATTTTCAATATTTCACTATTAACATTAAAATTCAATTACAGAATATACCTTGGTATAGCGGTTGTCATCAGTTCAAAATATTTAAGAAATGACTCCTAAAAATCACAACGTCCTAATGCATCTTGTCTTTCATGGAACTCAAAGCGAACATGTGAAATCTGAAAATAAAAAAAAATTTCATTTTTGATAGTCCAGAACATACAAACATTAAGCTAAGTATATATACTAATATATCATCAAGCATTAGTCCCAAAACCCATAAAAGTTAATTTCGCCCTATTTTTTCAAAAACTTCCGATATGAAAAAAAATTATGTATTAATATATATCTTCTTCCTATTTTTTTGATATCCATTTATTATTGGGCTCAGTTTAGTATTGAAACGATTTCGAGACCGGCCCTGATCATCTAATTAATAATGCACACTCGATAAGTAAACAAGTTCTCCGCTGACAAACACATGAGTCCCGCCTAGAAGAAACGCGAACGAAGTTTCGAGAGAGAGCCATCTAGACGAATCGTTCTATAGTCGCGATCAATCGAGAACCGTGAATGGAATGGTGTATAGGGTGGATAGCAGAGGGCGATAGGGATAGTCAGAGATAGTCACAGAAAGTTATAAATACAGTTCGAGAGTTCGCAGATAGATAGCCACAGTAGAAATAAATGTTTTAGTCGAATAATTGGTTTAAGTAGTGCACTAAACTAATTTTTCTAATTTATTTAAACACTTCTAAAAACAATTATTCGACTAAAACATAGACTTCACTATTTCAATTTATTACTACTGTGGCTATCTATCTGCGAACTCTCGAACTGTATTTGTAACTCTCTGTGACTGTCTCTGACTATCCCTATCGCGCTCTGCTATCCAGCCTTAATTTATACTCGCAAGCAGATTCAATTCACGGTTCTCGATTGATCGCGACTATAGAACGATTCATCCAGATGGCTCTTTCTCGACACTTCGGTTTCTTAGAGCGTTCGCGTTTCTTCTACGCGGGACTCATGTGTTTGTCAGCGGATAACTTATTTACTTGTCGAGTGTGCATTATTAATTAGATGATCAGGGCCGGTCTCGAAACAACATTTTCCTGATGAAGTAAGAGATTGCTTCACTAGAGAAAATGAACTTCGCCCTTTATTTTCCCATTCTCTCAAAAATATTATTAAGTTTTATGTACTTTATGTGGAAAATAATAAATACGTATTATTATTTTTATTATTATTAAATCGTTACATTGCTCCCTTCTTGAAGAGGTTTCGTCCCGAAATGTCATTCTTGGAGTGTGAAGATATCTGCAAGATTGACGTTACCATTTCTATTAATTTTGTAAATATCAAAAATAGGACTGACAATAATCGTGAAATAAAAATTTCACAGTACCTTCTTCTCGTGTGTTTCTTATCAAGTCCATCTCAATTTGAATGTGATTGAAATAAAACACAAATTGAGATATATATATATATATATATATATATATATATATATATATATATATATATATATATATATATATATATATATATATATATATATATATATATATATAATAGACCAAATATTACATTTTTGGGTATCGTAATAGATAGACATTTGAAATGGTATTAACAAGTGAGCGGAGTATTGAATACACTGGAGTTTTATTCCAACACCAAAGCACTCTTCAGGAGCTCAAAGCTTACCCCTGAAGATGTCAACTTTTTTGGCGAAACGCGCGTCCAGTGAAATTGACGTAGTTTTGGTGTTTTGGGTAGCTTTTATTTCTTGAACTTTATTCACGCCAAACGGTCCAAATATTCACTTATATCACGACAGGTGTTTCAGTCACTTATGGGTTTGATGACCGCGTACGGTTTACCTACATGTATGTTACTGTTTTTTCTGTAGTAAGACAAGAATTTTGCAATCAATTTCATTTCATAAAAGTTGCAAAGTGGTCCTCGATATTAATTTTTTTCAGTTAAATATCGAACGTGTTGAGTAGGTCTATCAGTCGTAGTTTTTTGGTGGTGCATGTGAAAAACAGATTCATTCAATATCCCTTTGGATCAGATTGTTGTTTACGCGGATTCAGAAAGGGTGTAGATATGAACTTCTTGGTAATGTTTGTTCTGCCGGATAAATGTATCTTGAAATATTTTCTCATCGTCCTATTTCCAGTTAACAAATAATGTTTGATTATATTCACTCCGGTCTTCCTGAAACGGATGATTTCAAGAGTTCTACTGTTCTTATCGAAATACCCAGAATAGTTAGACAGTTCAGCTATGGAAAAAGCTGTCATTAATGAAATTCAGCGAAATCCAGACACTAGCACAATGAAAAATCCGGCACAGTTGAACATACAACGTGTTCAAGCTTTTTTGCCAAATTATTTTCCGAAGAGACTAGCTTTATGCATTTGCATTTTAAATAAATTAGTGAGAAATGTTTAGATTTTTTTCACCTGCGTATTGGGAAGAATCCAGACGCCGCGATTGAAAAAAAATTCAAGAAAGGTTTTATGTGAACGTTTAGGTTGGAATTGCAGATTTTTTTAAGGGGCCTTATTTTTTGCCACCTGAACTCAATAGTGACCATCAAAAATACTTTACTCAATTTATCTCACCTGGGCTCCTAGAAGAGATCCCACTGGGGGAAAAAAATAAATTTCACTTCAGAATGATTGTCCACCAAGGTCACCCGATATGAACACACTCGATTTTTCATCTTGGGTACCGAACGACTCTAGTTCAAAGCGAAGAAAACCTAAGGAATCACATACAGGAGTCGCATTAATTATTAGAAACACTCTTAGTATTTTTAAGCGTTTCCCGAGTCAATGACGAGGCGCATAATACCATGCATTGAAGTCGGTGAAGGCCATGTCCTGCAGTCGACCTACTTGTCAATTTCAATAATGAAAAATCAAACAACACTGCACCACAAACTCTACATTACTTTTTCAGAATCTATTGGTAATGGCACAACAAATTTTCAATATTTAAACAAGGCATGAATCTGAAGAAAGCCCTGTTGGTTGCTTGACAAATGAACGATTTTGTTTCGTGTTCTATTGAATGGATTATACCTGCCGAAATTGAAATGGTTATTGTCAAAAATGTCGCCCGCAAGAAATTTCGAAAAAAAGATTCTGATAACCTTGTATGTCTAAATACCAAGCCGTTTGGAAAATATGTTCATATTATTTTTTCATCCTAAAATCTCGAATAAAATATCCTCTCGAAGTTTGTTCGCGTATTTAATCAGCACCCTGTACAGTAGAGTTAGAAAATACTAGTTTGAGTTAGGTTAACAAGGGATGTAAAATGATGCAAAATCCAACTTTTGATATTGATTTCGAAGTTGAATTCACCCAAAATGAAAGAACTCTGCCCACACTGGAGCAACAATTTGATAGAGTGTGGTGACAGATCAAAGATATTATTTCAAAATTTCAAGTCGTTTCTCAGTATTATTTGGATATCATAATATCGATAGATGAAAAATTTTAGCAGATACAAATCTCAATAAATGTCTGTATTGTGCTCGTCCTTTCTATTTTATGAAATGCAGGTAGTGGGGCATATATGATCGATAATAAAACTAACTAAATTTCTGCCGACCTTCCGTCAATATACAGTGTCTTTCAAAGAGTTGGTATCATAAACTGGAAAAACTTTCAAAAATAATTTATTTAGAAAAGTTGAAAGACATGAAAAATTGTCTACTCGGAGAGGATCATGTGACTTTCGCTATCTGTCAAAAGTTAATTTGTTCCGAAGTATTCGCTTGAACTATGATATGTTCGAATTCCAAAAAAAAAATTGAAAAAAAGTTGTTTCCATTCCAAATTTTACACAACTGTACCAAATTTGAAAGTTCTATTAAAACTTATAATTCCTGACATTTATTAAACATTTTTGAAATTTCTGCAAAATCTCTATAGCTTCATCATACCACAAGTTGGTAATCACTGAACAGGTATCGATGAAAACATGTTTTTCCTTTGAGAAAATGACAACCGTTTCAAATTTTTGTTGTGTTTGATTCAAATTCAATGTGTCATTGAGCATTTCAGATAGAAATATATTTTAATTGATTTTTCTCAGGGTACCAAAATGATGCCAAACACATTAATAACAACTACATCGAACTACTACAAAATTTTATGGCCGTCTAAACAACAAATTTCTATCCATTATTTTGAAACTACAAAATATTGCCAACTAGAGATTTTTGCTCGTTTTTTCCAGCTGTTAGGGTGTTTGTCAAAATGGGTATTTTGTAAAGTATGTTTCAAAGTTAGTGTTTGAATGTCAGAGGCAAAAACCGCGATTGCGCTGAAAATTTGAAAATATATCGACGAAACATTTGTTGTCCAATTATTTCATTGGACAGTTTAACAAAAATGAATAGCGAAAAAATAGGAAATATTTGAGCTCATTGTTCATTATATACGGAGGAAATGGTAAGCAATTGAACAAATTATTTTAATAGAATGAAAGAGATATGTATTGAAGAAAAATATGTTATCTTGTACATCTTACCTTGGCTTATTTTTCATGGACGAATTCAACAATACTTGCCCAATCAAGTAAATGCCCAGTATGACTTGTACTGCATTTGTCCATGAGTTGAGACCCAGGTTTTGTTTCAAATGCCCATAGCTTTCCTGGGAAGAATGAAGGCCAATAGATTTTTCTCGAAGCTCTGCAGATCCTGGAGAAATATCATTGTTTGGTAAATATCGTACTGAATATGAGTTCGACATTTTCAGTTGTGGTACATTTGCAGATTTGTCAAAACGTTCATCAACTGTTGGGACACTACGTTTTACTGGAATGACTCTTCTTACTTGAGTTGCACAAGTGTTTCTCAAATTTTGCCTGCTTGATTTTCGAGAAATATTTTCCCTGCGATGTTCGTTTCTATTTCTGGAATTTATGCCAAACTCACTTGTGGCATAATCGAATGTTGGCAAATTTCTTATGGAACTGTTGCTGTTAGATACTCTGGCAAGCCGGTTCCTGGTAAAGTCTCGTCTGATCTCTTGAGGTAATCTACTTGCAAAGGTATTTCTAATTTGATCAATTTCTGGCGTGCGTATACTCATATCAGATCTGGTCCGTTTATTTCTCTCTTGGCGATGGTACGGTGTTTGGTTGATTACATATCGACTGTCTATGTTTTCTCTTCTATCGAATATTCGTGTATTTTCACGTAAATGTGTGGCAGAGTCTGATGTTCTCGATATTTCATTCATAATGCGGTTGTTACGAGATAAAAGAACTCGAGCATCTCGTTTATCTTCTCTTTCAAAATGTATTCGAGCATTTTGTATCTGTCTAGTGGAGTCACTTCTAGACGAAAATGCTATGGATTGCTTGCCCACAAAAGGGGTTACTCTATTTATTCTCCTATCAACAGCAATTTGTCTACGGTTTTCAAAATCGCGTATGGTCGCAGCTCTTTCATTCCTAGAAGCGTATCTACGAGTTACTCGATTGAGATCAATTCTGTTCATATCTTTTCTATTGTCAACAATGCGATTTCTCGAGTTTTCTACGTTCCTATTCTGATCAATTGAGAAGCGTTGCCTGTTGATAACGCTTGCTTTATTGTCATTCCTTTCAGCAAAAGCACTTTTTACTTTTCTCCAGTTGTTACTCGAGAATCCTAGTATTCGCCTTTCAGCTGATTCACTTCTTTCTGAGGTCCCTGTTCGGAAACTTCGCCTGTCATACAAGTTTTCGTAAATTCGGTCTTTTTCGTCAAATTTATGGACCATATTTCGGATATTCAGATTTTTTCCAAGTTGTCTTCTCTCTGGGAAGTTGCGATTTTCACGATCATTACTTCTTCTAGTTGTCTCACGTTGATCATTTTGCAGAAAGCAATGAGTCGTCGTTGTTAAAAAGATTAAAAATAGTAGAACGGATTTATTGGTTGTTATTTTTTTGAACTGTATCATGTTGGATAAAAACAAAAATCTTTCGTCAATATTGGTGGCTTGTATGGTTGATATGGTTTACAATGAGAATGTTAGTTGATAATACTTCGCGACTGTCTGGGGTGTATCCTTCGGTAACTTCGTATTTATACCTTCTTGTCGAGTTTAATTTCATGGCCGGTTAAGCTTTAGCTCGTTTAAAACCAATTTGTACCAAACTATGTGTGGTTTGATTCGATTTTGAGGGTGAGAGATAGGTAAGATTTACTGCAGTTGGTGCACACATCGTTACACTGTTAGGGCAGATTTCAGTATTGAACATATTTTTCAATGAAAAGAAAGTACCTACTTATATAGAAGCGAGTTGATAAATAATTTCCACTTTTCCAGTACATTTTCTGTTCTATATCGTGATTAAGTAAAAATAAAATATTTCAAAATATCCACAATAGACAGCATTCAAATAATATAATAATATCAAAGTCAGGATAGAAACGGGCGATCCTCATTAAATATTTATTAATGAACTTTATAAGAAAAAAATGCAAGTACCTAATATCAAACATTTGATTCAAAATGCAAATTAAAAATTGTCCAAATCGGAAGGAAACTGTCATCAGAATCACCCATTTTTTAAGATTTCATTACAAACCCAACTGACAGCAGTGTGTGTTTCACAGGGAATGAATAATTTGCTATTGCATTGTCAACGAAATGGTAAAGGCACAGCATGCTCACTATTGTTCATAATGGATACCTCGAATGTATCTGTAGTTTCAAATATTAAATTTAGAATTTGAAAATTACGTGTAGATTTATTGATGCCGGCAGAAAGTCTTCTATGTAATTCGGATCATAACAGATCATTATGATGCATGCGGAATTTGTCGGGCTCGGCTCATCGCCTCGCCTGGTAATATTCACGGCTACTACCATAATGATCGTCATAACTGTTACATCCTATATACAGTTTCACTTCTCATGGAAACACCCCCTTATCTTCCGTAATTTTCGACGTAGAACCCTGACATTTTCGAAATAGATAAATACCCCAAAAATGAACCCACTTACGTGATATACACTGCGCGCCAATAACGATGGAACCACCCATTTTTCCAGAAAGTTATATTGGGGGCAAAATTGTTCCGAAATTTCTTCGGATTCGTGTTCAAGATCCCCAAATTACTCCTGAAAAATTTTCAGTCCCGAAAAATTCTAATTTGTTTCACTTCTTATGGAAACAGCCCCGTATCTTCCGTAATTTTTGACGTAGAACCGTGAAATTTTCAGGATAGATAGAGACACCAAAATTGAACTAACTGCACCAAAAAATTAGAATTTTTCAGAACTGAATTTTTTGCCCCCTAAAACAACTTTACGGAAAAATGGGTGGTTTCATCGCTGCTGGCGGGCAGTGTATATCACGTGGGATGACCCCTTTCGTGCAGAGAGTTCATCTCTAGTGTATCTATCGATCCTGAAAATTTTATGATTTTTCGTCAAAAATTACATAAGATAAGAGTGAGTTTCTATGAGAAGTGAAACACTATACAGTGTGGGCCATAACGATTGCAGCATATGGAAAAAATGTTTATTATCAGAATTACAAAAAATACTTAAGGCCCATGCAGGGTTTTAGAAGCACGGGCGATTTGAACGCATTTTACTCACTTTCCTATCACAAGAACATATTTTATTTAGTTCTGTAATAATTCTGTTGATGCTAGAGTAATGCTATTTGAGTTTTTCAAATAGTCTCGATATATTTTTTTCACTGTATCTTTTATGTCATGCAGAATGGGCACACATGTGTCTGAATCGGCCTCAAAGGCAGTGAAATACATCGAGATTATTTGAAAAATTCAATATACTCCAGCATTCACAAAATTATTACAGAACTAAATAGAATATTTTCTTGTGATAGAAACGTGAATAAGAGGCGTTCAAACTGCCCGTGCTTCAAAAACCCTGCATGGGCACGCATATATCTGAATCGGCCTTTATAGGGGATCGTTTCTGCATTTCGAAAAACCTAATAATCGATCGATTTGTCATCGATATGTCACGTGACTACCAATATGGCGGCAATCAGGAAAAATTAATTACGAATTGGCAAAAGTGGAGTTATTTGGAAAGATAGCAAAAAAAGTTATTTGAGAAAGTTGTTTATAATTTATTTTAGGCCCACATGCGGAATTTGTTTTAAAACTTGAAGAGTCAACATAGAACACTTTTCTCGACCATAATCAAGTTTTGTGGAAAAAGAAGGAAAAACATATATTCCGCAGTTCAACGTAGAAACTTAGGAACTAACATGAAAGGTAAAAAGGAGCACGATATTCATCTATCAGACTGCTGAGGGCTAGAATCCTACGCTATATAATTATCAAATCATAATCATTGTAATAATAATAATAATAATAATAATAACCTCGGAAGAAGTTCGACGGGCCCTAAAAGGCTCTAAGAACTTTGCTGCTCCAGGCCCCGATGGCCTAAATAACTATTGGTGGAAAAAATTTCCATGTACCCACCACCATCTAGCAAGAGTTTTCAACTCATGGCTAGATGGGGAGCAGCAGATTCCGGATTGGTTTGTCGAAGGGCGAACCGTGCTAATCCCCAAAAACGGAGATTTGTCCGATCCGAAAAACTACAGACCGATAACATGCTTGAACGCATGTTATAAGATGTTTACACGCATCTTATACATGCACATCCTTACACTTGCTTCACCGTACTGATGAGATCCCTAAGATCGAAACACGTATCTACGGTTGCATTTTTCATTTTTACTAGAGGGCTTAGTCCAATAAAATGTTCCTTCTTGTTATATATATATATATATATATATATATATATATATATATATATATATATATATATATATATATATATATATATATATATATATATATATATATATATATATATATATATATATATATATAATAATATTTTTAGAATCTTCTCATTTTTATTATACATTGATGCCAATAGTTGAGATATTTTTGACGATATTTTCACGATTTTTGACATGTCAAATAATCATGAAATCGATGGAATCATCAAATAACATTAGAAATATCATTAGTTCATGTACTGAAAATAATGAAAATAATGCTGGTTACTGGAATTAGGACTGACATTCGTACATAGATGGACGGAGTATTACCTTAACAACAATGACAAAAGTTGAAAGTTTCACAGATTTGATCAGAGCAGAAGTGTTTGTTTTGCATTTTGTGTATTTGATATTTTGGTTACTTCGATAGATTTTATTGGATACGAGATTATTGAGCAACTATAAAGAGAGTGGACAATCTCATCTCATTCAGTTAAGCATTGTTAAGTCCAGCTATAATTATTATTTTTGTCAAAATGTTGAAACATCGTTCACATGGATTGTGTTCGTCAGAAAGCGATATCCTGAAGATGGTATATTCTTTATTCGATTTCCAAAGCCGTGGATTGATTTGCCAAAATGCAAGCGATGGCTATCATTCTGTAGGAGGCAAAATTTCGGAATGAATAAGAATATTAGTAATAAGTACCTAAGTACATATATTTGATCCCTTCATTTTATTGGAGAAAATGGACAAACTGTAGAAAATCCAGATCCTGTTCCAAAAGTAAGTCACTGATTTATTTTTGATACATTATTCTCTCATCTACCTTTAAATTTAAGAAGTCTCAAGAGTCTTTTGAGAAATCATCTCTAAAGAGAAGAATACAGCCATATTAACACCAATGAAACTTCCGAACCATCATGTTCGAAATAGGTACCTGAGAAGTGAAAATGTCCTCATGGTTTGTCGAAGGGCGAACCGTGCTAATCCCCAAAAACTGAGATTTGTCTGATCCGAAGAACTACAGACCGATAACATGCTTGAACGCATGTTATAAGATGTTTACACGCATCTTGTACATGCGAATACTATCCGCAGTTGAGCCGGTGTATGAACGGATATATGAGCAAAGAGGGTCAAAGAAGGGGGTCGCTGGCTGCAAGGAGAACCTGATGATCGACAGATGCGTCACGCAGGACTCCGTGCAGTATAAGCGTAACCTTTCAATGGCCTGGATCGACTATTCGATGAGCTCATCATGCATTTGCTCAGATGCCTTGCGGTACCAGATCAAATAGCGAGATGCATTGAACAGCTGATGCCGCTCTGGATGACTCGCTTTACCATAACATCTCATCAAGTCAGAGTCCAAACAGAGCAGGTTATCTTTAGAAGGGGCGTGTTTCAGGGAGACTCCCTCAGCCCTCTTCTCTTCTGCATGTCACTACTGCCATTGTCCGTTGCACTACGGAAAACCCGCGGATACAATTGCGGCACCCCCAGCAACCGGAGGCATAAGGTCACCTATCTGTTTTACATGGACGACCTTAAACTATATGCCTCTGGGGAAAAGGATCTACATCAGTCCTTATAGGTGGTGCAAGAGTACACGCATGCTATCGGAATGGAGTTCGGGATCGACAAATGTGCCACGGTTCATCTCAAAAGAGGATGATGCGAGGAATACGGAGAGGACGTTCAGCTCGTAGACGGAAGCATCCTACATCATCTGAATGCCGGAGAGACGTATACTTACCTAGGAGTGGAACAACGCCACTCCCAAGAGGTAAACACTGTTATAAACTCTCTCCGCGGCAAGTATCAGCATAAACTCCGACAGATCTGGTCATCAGAATTGTCAGGGAAGAACTTAGTTGCTGCAACTAATATGCTTGCCGTTCCGATTCTACTTTACTCCTTTGGAGTAATGAAATGGACTCAGGAGGAGCTGCGACAACTCGATGTTAAAACTCGCAAAATGATGCATCTGCATAGGAGTTTGCATCCTAAATCGTCCGTTCCACGGTTATACTTCCCTAGACAACGGGGAGGCCGTGGACTTTTGAGTTTGGAGTGTCTGCATAACAGAATGGTACTGGATGGAGCCTGTAAAGTCATCAGGAGTTCAGATCCCCTTCTCTGCTTGGTATGTGATCATGAAAAAGCAGGGATTGGAGCATTTCTTTTCAAGGTAGCAACCCGTGCAGTCGATGAACTCGGTCTCGTATTCGACACTGAACGGACAAACCCAAACTCTATCACCAAGTTGGAACCCGTTCAGCAAAAAGCTCACGTAAAAGCTGCGGAGTGTGAGAGGCTCCTGCAGCTACATAAGGATAAGCCGATGCATGGGGTCTTCTTCAAGAACATTGAAAACCTAGGCTTATCGAGAGACCTGACCTTCTCGTTTCTCAGGTCAAGTGGGCTGAAGTCGGAGACCGAGGGATTCATAATGGCCTGCCAGGATGGTGTCTTTAACACTCTCGTCTACCACAGTCGCGTGATGGGTATAGAGGTCCCTGACACTAGATGCAGAGCGTGTCGTGGGGCAGCTGAGACCATAATGCATTTGCTGTCAGCTTGTCCAGCTTATGCAGACATAACGCGGCCCTACGAGTGTTGTACTACCATCTACGACACTCGTACGGTGTAGACGAGACACCGGTGTTGCCTTATGCTCCGAGGGATATCGAGATCTTCTCTTTGATATTGAGTCCGTGGTGGAGAATGAGAAGTGCCGAATCTATTGGAACTATTCATTTCTCACCCTCAGGCAAATACAAGCAAATAAGCCTGATGTAGTACTCCTCGACCATCAAAGTAGGACGATTTTCGTCATTGAGTTTTCAGCTCCTGGCGAAACGAACATCGTCCGAAAAGAGGAGGAAAAACGGACTAAATATCGATATCTTCTCTTTGAACTCCGCAGGCTTTGCCTAAACCATTCTGTCAAGATGGTGGTTCTGATAATAGGGGTCCTTGGTGGAATGATGGACACACTACTCTCAAACTTAAAAATCATACCGGCTTGCCGTGACATGGTAGAAATCCTAGCCGGGCGAATGCAGAAGGCCGTAATTCTTGGTTCACTCCGCCTACTCAGGGCACATGATTCTCGGACCCAGTAATCACTTACCCCATGGACGTGGGGAGTGTTAACTGGGGTTATTGACACACCAGCGCGCCCTCCGGAAGTGTCGGGGCTCCGGAGACAGTGCCTGACTGGGAAATTCCTAACGGATAAAAAAAAAATAATAATAATAATACTTCCTCATAAACACTCGTTGAGTGTACCCAAAGGCATAGCCTGTGCGGGTAGAGGACGGCTATTATTATTATTTGCCGTGTCGCTCCGGGGTGATTTACTGATGTTTCAGGTGATGTATTAACTTTTCAGCTGTAGGAAAACCCGGAAAACCTACAGCACTACCTCGGGTGGTCGGTGTGCACTCCAAGCTAGCACTAGACGAGATTGGCATCTAGACAACTCACCATACACTTGCTTTTCAACAAGGCATGCGGTCGCTTATCGATCCGATATAGAGTAGTTGAAAAAAATTCTCGTACCTACATCGGACTCGAACCGACTATCGCTATGCTGGAGTTTCGAACGGCCTGTGCCTTAGATCGCTGATCCACCGATTATAATCTCTAATTGACTATTGAACAATAATATCATTTAAATTCCATATACATGTACATCTTCTCACTCCATTGAACAGAGATACAGTCAAATTAGCCTTGAAATAAACAATATTGCTCGACTGGTTTGTGAATATCAAAATAAAATTTGTCTTGGTTTGAGTCAAATAGTAGTAAAGAGTTTGTGATTGTTCTACTTACAAGAGGTAAACAGTAAGAACATTTAAATATTTTTCAAAATGCCACTTACACTTACAAAACAAGATAAGATTGAATTGATTTTGATATGCCGGGAACACTACAAAAGTAGTAGAGAAGATGCCGAAATATTTAATCAGATGCATCCAGACAAGAATGTTTACAGTTCTACTGTTTCAAGAGTTTTGAGGAAATTCAACGAAAGTGGTACTTCCCCATGAATAGACCGTTGCCAATGAAGAAAACACTTTGAATAAATAATTAGCAGTTGCCGAAAATCCGAAAACCTCAACAAAGCAACTTGCTGTTGAAACCGGCGTTGCTAGAACGTATATTAGGCGAATTCTGAAGAAGAAAATATTCTACCCTTATTGACCAAGATTACGATTTTAGGTTTGATTTCTGTGCCTGGCTTTAAGGTTCAATTGAAGATGATCGAAATTTTCTTAAAAATGTTTCATTCACGGATGGAGCCACTTTTACTTCAAATGGACAAACTACCTTCCAAAATTGTCGGTGGTGGACAACTGAAAATCCCTATTTCATCGTGCAATGTAAAGAGCAATATTTTTTTAAAGTTAATGCTTGGTGCGGGTCGAAAAACATTGGGCAATTTTTTTTTTGTAGTCAAAATCCCAATTCCCGAAGATATTTAATTTTTTTTAAAACTGAATTGTCGGTGTTCTCAGATAATATTCCACTGTCTCAGCGAATGAAACTGTATTTTCAACAGGATGGTACTTCAATCCACTCAACATCAGAACTCAGGGAATGGTTGGATAGTGAATTTAGTGAAAAATGGATTGGGCGATATTCAGTTAACCCTTTTCCAGCTAGGTCACCAGATCTCACCCCCCTAGATTTTTTTCGAGGAGATATTTCAAGTTCAGGTCCTTCAGAGACACACACCATTTGGAACAGTGTATAAGAGATTGCGTAGTGTTAATTACCCCCTTCTATCCCCCTTCTATCTTGCAAAATATTCGGAGAGAAATGTCGTCTAGGACACTGTTATGCATGGAGCGCAAAGGACCTGTGGAATTTAAGTGATATTTTTGTTGATGGATACTCATTTTCAACAGGTGGTGTCTGTTTTCGCGACTAGTGAAACATTTTTTTGAAGCACGGAGAATGGAACCGGAAATCTATTAAGCAAATTAATATCAGAGGTACAGCATATACGTGACCCTCTAGATCCTCTTCATCCAGATCGTCATCGTCACGCGGAAGAAATTCGATAGGGGGCCAGGAGTGGAGAGTCAGGAGGCAACAGCAATTCAGCAGGGGCAGTTTTGGAAGTGTTTCTCCAAATGTCAGATGTACCGTTTGCGGTCGGAAGAACCATACAAAATTTCAATCAAAAACAGTTAAATACAACTGACAAGGTTATTTCGTTATCAAGGTATAAAAAATTATGATTGCTATTTTTATTTTTGAAAATGGTGGTCTACCTCTAATTAATTTATTTTTTCAATATTTGTGATTTTTATGTAGATTTGCGACGATCTATAGTTTTTGGACTTGGAAATTTCAATAAGGAGTTATTTCAAATATCATTGTTTTTTTGTTTTACACATTTCTTCATTTATTATTTTCCAGCATGTTTTGTTACTATTACATGAGCGACGTATACAAATCATATGGAGGAAGTAATAGGCGTTTCACAATGAAATTGGCACTGTCTTGATGGAACACAAATACAAAAAGCACGCGGAGTTTATTCCAAGTACCTACATCCATATGTGTTGGAGATAATCCAACCTCCGCAGTAAAATTCTTTTGGTATGATATATATAAGAATACGGTAGATACGAACATTTCCAACCATTCTTGACCATTCGCAATCTTCAAGTACACATTACTATTGCGAACGGCCAAGAATAGCAGCCCTGCGCCTTCTGATAAGCCCTGAACATATTCGATGAGCAACTGAAATCCGAAGAACGTTGGTGCTTCAAGCCTAGATGAGTGAGTAATCAACTACTGGTGGAAAAAATTCCCAGTAGCTACCATTATCATGGCTAAATAGAAAGCAACAGATTACGGCTCGAGAAAAATAATGCACTGCGGAACAGTTCAACAATTCATTTAATAATACCTTCACAATGAACATAGTAACTATGAATGACACGTTAGTCACCCTTTTATTTATGCATGTATAAAATAGAAAGCGTACCTGCCCTATCCTCTTGAAATGAACATATGTACAGGGTGCTTCCATACATCCCTGCAGATTATAATAACCGTAATAACTAACGGTAATAATTACAATAATAACAATAACGGTTACAGTAATATGAACGGATCTATCATCGAAGAGGGTCAAAAAAGGGGGTCGTTGGCTGCAAGGAGAACCTGCTCATCTACAGATGTATCACGCAGCACTCCGTGCAGTATAAGCGCAACCTGTCAATGGCCTGTATCGATTATCGCATGACGTTTAACAGAACATCGCATGAGCTCATCATGCATGCTCAGATGCCTTGCAGTACCCGATCAAATAGTGAGATGCATTGAACAGCTGATGTCGCTCTGGAGCTTCACCATAACATCTGATCAAGTCAGAGTCCAAACCGAGCAGGTTATCTTCAGAAGGGGGTGTTTCAGGGAGACTCCCTCAGCCACTGTCAGTTGCACTACGGAAAACTCGCGGATACAGCTGCAGCACTCCCAGCATTCGGAGGAATAAAGTCACCCATCTGTTTCACATGGATGACCTCAAACTATACGCCTCGGAAGAAAAGGATCTTCTTCAGTCCTTAAGAGTGGTGCAAAGAGTACACGCATGCTATCGGAATAGAGTTTGGGACCGACAACCCCAATAAGGGTAACTGAGGCACCACAGCCAACGGAAGTAGCGACCCACAGGCCGAAGCTTACCGTACACCGACGTTAAAAACACACATGGTCCCCCGATACTTAACACATACTCACTCACACATCACACATTTAACATCTCTGTCTTCAGGTGGGAGACAAAGAGGGGCCTCGGATCAAGTGCTGCGGAACTGGTGGCCGGTTAATGAGTCGCGCGCGGCCGCCGAACCACCCGATCGAGAACCAGCTCTGTCAGGACTCTCAGGAGGAGGCGGACGGAAGGAACTCATACCGAGAACTAGTCTCCAATGGAAGCCAAGGAGGAGCCCCGGATCGAATACTGCGGGTCTGACTGAGAACCAGCCCTACCAGGGCTTGAGGAGGAGGATTGAAGGAACTCGCTCCTTCGACAAGCAACTACACACACAACACACAATTTGAGAAGAGCAGGTCGAATCCAAAGGTATGCAGAACACCATGCTCGAGAAAAGCAGTGGATGGAAAGAAGGGTCCATGGGGGTCTACTTACTTGTCTATGACAACAGCCTCCACATAAATACTACTACTTGGTATTGACAAATGTGCCACTGTACATCTTAAAAGAGGTCGATGCGAAGAATACGGAGAGGACGTTCAGCTTCTAGATGGAAGCATCCTATATCATCTTAATGCCAGAGAGACGTATACCTATCTTGGGTTGGAGAAACGCCGTTCCCCAGATGTAACCACTGTTAAAAACCCTCTCTGCGGCAAGTATAAGCATAATCTCCGATAGATCTGGTCATAATCCGAATAAGCGTTATAAACTTATTGTCGGTTGAAGATGCTTCTTATTTTTTTCATAACTTTTTCGATATAATATCTCCCTAATTCGTCGCATTTTCGTTCCCTTCATTATCTGTTGGAGATTCGGACTGAGGTTGTTTGGTTGTTTGGGATGTTTGAAGAATTTCCGTTCCATATGGCCCGTTGAATGACGATTTTGTTGTTTTCGTGAAACATCACTGCATTCACTTTCACGTTTTTTGTCTTCTTTAAACTACGTGTAGGGAAAAAATCACCACTGAGATATAACGGCTCGAAAAAAATAATGCACCAAACAGTTCAACAATTCATTTAATAATATCTTCACGATGAGCCTAGTCACTCAAGCCATGAATAACACCTCATTTATATATTTATGCATGTGAAAACTAGAAAGTGTACCTGCCAGTTCCCTATCCTCTCGAAATGAACATGTACAGGGTGCTTCCATATATCCCTGCAGATGATAATGACAAAATAATACTACTAATACTAACGGTAATAATTACAATAATCATAATCATCAGAACTGTCGGGAAGAACAAAGTTGCTACAACTAATATGATTGCCGTTCCAAGTCTTACTTCACTCATTTGGAGTAATGAAATGGACTCAGGAAGAGCTACGACCGCTCGACGTAAAAACTCGCAAAATGATGCATCTTCCTTGCAACCTAAAATAGTCTCAGACAACGGGGAGACCGTGGATTTTTGAGCTTGTAGTGTCTACTTATCAGAATGGTACTGGATGAAGCCTGTAGTCATTAAGAGTTCAGACCCCCTTCTCGGCTTAGTCTGCGACCATGAAAAAGCAGGCATTTCTTTTCAAGGCATTGGAGCATTTATTTTCAAGGCAGCGACCAATGAACTCGGTCTCGTATTCGACAATGAACAGACGAACCTAAATTCTGTCACCAAGTTAGAACCCGTTCAGCAAAAAGCCCAAGTCAAAGCTGCGGAGAGTGAGAGTCTCCTACAGCTACATAAGGATGCGCCAATGCATGGGGTCTTCTTCAAGAACATTGAAGACCTTTTGGCTTATCCACACACCTGGCCTTCGCATTTCTCAGATGAAGTCGGAAACCGAGGGATTCATAATGGCCTGCCTGGATGGTGTCTTCAACTTCAGCACCCCCGACCACAGTAGTCGCGTGATGGCGATAGAGGTCCCTGACACTAGATGCAGAGCGTGTTGTGGGACAGCTGAGAACATATTGCATTTGCTGTCAGCCTGTCCTGCTTATGTGGTCTTAGCCTATATATTTGGAGTGGTCGGTGGATCAGCGGTCTTATGCATAGGCCGTTCGAAACTCCAGCATAGCGATAGTCGGTTCGAGCTCGATGTAGGTACAAGAGAATTTTTCTCATCTACTTTATATCGGATCGATAGGCGACCACATGCCTTGTTGAAAAGCAAGTGTATTGTGAGTTGTCTAGATGCCAATCTCGTCTGGTGCTAGCTTGGAGTGCACACCGACCACCCGAGGTGGTGCTGTAGGTTTTCCGGTTTTTTCTACAGCTAAAAAGTGAATACGCCACCAAAAATCAGTAAGTCGCCCCAGAGCGCCACGGCAAATAATAATAATGATAGCCGTCCTCTACCCGCACAGGCTATGCCTTTGGGTACACTCAACAAGTGTTTATGAGTGAGTATTATTATTATTATATTATTATCCACAGGCATAACGCAGCGCTACGAGTGTTATGTTACCAACTGGTTAACGGAAAAAACAATTTTTTTTAACTACGACCCTGGTACGCTATAGAGGGGACACCGGTGTTGCCTTATGCTCCGGGGGATATTGACTCCGTTATGGAAAATGAGAAATGCCGAATCTATTGGAACAACTCATTTCCCACCCTCAGGCAAATACAAGTCAATAAGCCTAATGAAGTCCTCCTCGAACAGACTAAGGCGATTTTCTTAACTGAGTTTTCGGCTTCTAGCGAAACGAACATATCGTTCGAAAAGAGGAGGAAAAACGGTCTAAATATCAAAATCTTCTCTTTGACCGCAGGCTTTACCCAAACCATTCTGTTTAAATGGTTGTTCTGATAACAGGGGTCCTTCGTGGAATCATGGACACACTGCTCTTGAACTTAAAAATAATCCGGCTTGCCGTAATATGGCAGAAATCATAGCCGGACGAATGCCGTCATCCTTGGTTCACTCCGCCTGCTTAGGGCACATGATTCTCTTCTCAGACCCAATAGTCACTTACCCCACGGCGTGGAGAATGGTTATTGGAGCAAATGATCCAGAGCGACCTCCGGAAGTATCGAAGCTTCGGAGACAGGACTTGACTGGAAAATTCCTAATAGATAAAAAAAATAATAACGATCCAACCAGAAAGAGATATCATAATAGGTAAGTATATAGTATATATGGTAAGTATGTGGCATAAGGGGCTTATTTCTATCAATATAATTGAAAGAAGAAACTAAATTTCTCCACAGAATACAAAGTCTCTATCTTCAATTAAAAAAACTGCAGACCGATAACGTGCTGAATGTTCACAGTTATTTAATTTTTGTGTGCTCTTGTCGTAATATGTCCATCAACAGTTACAAATTAGTAGGGAATCTGGATGAAACTTCTAGAAAAAAAACTTGTACCAAATTTTTAGCGGATTGAACTCTAATTATAACTTTTTTCAAACATGTCCTATTATCACCCGAAATCAAATTAATTATTAATTAATTTTGAATTTTTTAAGAATCGTTAAGAATATCCCAGTCGGCCCTGTGACTTTTTTGCAGCCACCAGCATTCGTGTCCTATTGCTGTTTAATGGTAAACGGCACGCCTTGATTTAGTGTGTGGTGAGCTCGTCTTAATTTTGCTGTAATTCGCCGCACTGCCGGCGTGAAGGGCGTATTGGCCGCCATGCACTGGATACAAGACACGTGTTGTTTTTCGCCGACTTGATCTTAGCTTTCATTTTGTGGATGTGCCACTCATGCCGCCCAATCCCCCTCCTGTCCGATTGGGACAGAGTCTGAGCAGCGTCATTCACGGCAGAGTTGATCTGCCAGATGTCAGCCTCTTCTGACAGGACGTCGTGAATCTCCGCATCCACACGTGCCAGTTGTTGTGGCTTCACGGGCTTGGTGTTATGCAGCGCCCTGCGGATTCTGATGCATTCCCTTGGTGGTATGATCTGGACCTCCTCTACAGTCAGACGACATGTGTCATATCTGCCACTTCTGCTACTTCGTCAACCGGCTGAGGAGAGGCTCTGACAGCCTCGTCTCCGAAGATGAGATACATTGTCCCTAAGATTCTATGCGGAAAAGGCGGCATGCTCTGGGTGTATCTCACACCACAGAGCATGCATTCTTTCCATGTATCCCCTTCGGGCGGGCTTGCTGCTCTCAGAGCAATGCAGAAGACCGTAATTGCGGTCGTTATAAGGTGGTCCATCGTTTCAAGCCCCACCACCTTTCCTATGACCCCTATTCTGAGGGGGTCGGTTGTTGGGGCCTCTTCCTCGTGCGTCCTGAACTGAGTAGTAGGGTGGTATACCGGAGGGTTAGCTTATGTATACTCACGGCCGACATCAGAGGGAATGAGCATTCCCTCCAGGGTAGGCCTTGGTAGCCGGTTCGGTTTCGCACCGGTTGCTCAAAAAGTAGTGTCGCAACTCACCAAGGCCTAGGATGGTGGTTGGTCTCCCTGCTCCCATTATTATTATAATCATTACTATTATCTGCAGATCTACTAAGAGTTTTCTTGGTTGATTTTTTTAGTAAACCATTACATCGAATACAAATTACTATATCAGTTTGGCATGCTTTTTTGTACATCTCATAAAGGATTGATGATAATTGTCATTTCAACAATGATTAGCAAACCAAATATAATCTCAAGAAAAAGCCGAAATCTCAAGAAGCAGGATTAGAGAAAACGATCGGCCTTTTTATTACTTCCACGGAAAATGAAAATTCCCTGTATCGTCTCCAGAAGGAGTGTCTATACGCCTACACATTCACAATTCGATTTGAACTCAATTTGTGAGTCTGAAAAGGGATCCATTCATCATTCATAAAATGGGAATTGAGTATCGGACGTTGCATGTGGGAATCAGTAATTCAATAATAAACAGCCCTTATCAGCAACTCACCATGCAGCTGCTAACAAATTACTTATTGGTACACTGTTAAAATCATTTAGTAGGAAGCATCAGAAAATGCGGTTTCAAGAGAATCTGAGCGCTGCTCAAAAACTTAATTTATCTACTAACATTTTTCAAAACTATTATATCGAGCAAAATATTATATTATGATATAAGTGTACAGGGTATATATACCACGATGAGCCGATGTATATGGGAAATAAAGGGCTTCAGTTTTCAATTGTTTACATTTACAATTTTGACAGATGCAGCCCTTCACAAAAAAAAATTTTTAGGAAACAACGAGAGTTAGGTTGAAATTTGCCAGAACTTGCCTGAATAATACCTGAATATTTGGAAAATTTTGGAAAAAACTATACAAGGTGCTCAAAAATCGACGCAGAATTCTCGAAAGTTGTGTAAAATATTTTTTTTTCCAATTGGCATCCCCATTTTTTCTCAACGTCAGTGGATTCTCACCAAAAAAATAGGGTAGGTTTATGCTTACAACCCTATATTTAAAATAAACGGTTTTTGTAGAAACTTGGAAAAACTAAAATTACTGTATGCATGGTTATTAGAGATATCTGAATTATCAATAGGTTTTTTTTGGAAGAATCAAAGAAACAAATGCTGAATTGTCAACAAACAATGTTTGTTTAGGCGTTGTGAAATTTTAAATCATGTCCAGTTTAGAATTTAAAAATGAGCATTCATTTGTTTCACGATATCTTCTTTATTTTTAGGTTTATTTTTCTGTCCGTTTTCGCATTCATATTACAAAATTCACATGTCGTACTGTAATAATAATTATTGAAGGTGTTACCTACCGTGAAGAGAACAATGGAAAGCAGAAAACAAGCCACACGCGCTTAGTCTACGAACCATTTGTCTTCGAACGGTTCAATTTGAATTTAAATTGTATTACCTTTTCGAGTTGAAATTAACTGAAAGCTGTTAACGTTTAAAAACTGTATAAAAAACTGTTCAATCATTTATGGATAATTTGACATGGTTATTGAAATAGTCTGTGAAAGCCCCCCTCTGCGATACACCCCTAGACCAAAGCACACTAATGACAGCATGACGAAGAGTAGTTTGTTATGTTTGTTATTAATGCAAAACAAAAATAAACCTGTCGTAGACTATAGACGCAGATCATCCACCTTTGTGATACACACACAGGTTCCAACTTCGAAACATATATGAATTCTTCTTAAAATTCGGCATGCGTGGCACTCTGCATTTCTTGAGGCAAAAGAGATCGAAATGAATTCCTAACTCTCTCCTGGCAATCATATTTTGTTATTATCGGTGAAGCATAGACAATATTTTTTATACAACCCCAAGCAAAAATGTCATTTTTATTGCAGGAAAAACATTGAAACTCCAATTACCTTGAAACAGTCTTTCTCAAAATTCGAGTGGATTTGTATCACTCTAGTAATTCGAGTTATGATGGTTGATATTCCATTTTTCATAAATTTTGCCTCATCCATCCAAACCAATTTTTGAAAAAAATGTGTTTGTCTTCCTGAATTTTGTGAAATGAATACGGAGTACCCTTCTCTATAAGCGTTTCCAGCAAGTGGAAAAATAAAGGCAAACATCTGTCAGAAAACAACTACTTCCCTGGCTAATACCACGACGGACATTGAACTACATTTGACAGATATTTGTGCAACGTTCTTCCAAGAAGACCCAATTGCAAGTGCTTGTCTTCTAGTTGAACAGAAGATTATCCTTCATTTGGCTGGGAATGACCACCTGCAGACATGCATGTTTCGAGGTTTATTGCCTCTCATCAGTGACAGGGTAGGTCGGACAACATTATAATTGTCCTGTCTCTGCCAAATGAATAAATAATAATCAATCGTTTGACTAATATTTCTCCACGGATGACACTACGACCCACAACTAAGTTGATCGCAGCGCCATCCGCACGGGAAATCAAGAACAAGACAAAACAATCCGAAGCGGGAAGAGAAAACTGTGATATTTCTAAACAAGTTCGAAATTATGTGCCAGAGAGGTAGCAACAATGTGAAATGAATACGGAGTACCCTTCTCTCTAAGCGTTTTTACCAAGTGGAAAAATAAAGGCAAACATTTGTCAGAAAACAACTAATTCTCTGGATAATACGACGACGGACATTGAACCATATCTGACAGATTTCTGTTAGATATTTGTCTGCAGGTGGTCATTCCCAGCCGAATGAAGGATAAACTTCTGTTTAACTACAAGACAAGCGGCACTTGCAATTGGGTCTTCTTATTGGAAGAACGTTGCACAAATATCTGTCAGATATAGTTCAATGTCCGTCATAGTATTAGTCTTTATTTTTCCACTTGGTGGAAACGCTTAGAGAAAAGGGTACTCCGTATTCATTTAACATTGTTGATACCTCTCTGGCGCATTATTTTAGAACTTGTTTAGAAATAATCCTGAATTTTGATAGCAAATTCGCAAAAAGCCTTCATTCTTTGATCGTCACCTGGTCTCATAATAATTTTGAACTAATTAGAATGAATACAGATGGTTCTTATGTTTTTTAGAATCCTCTGAATAGTTATAACATCCAGGTATTCTCACATCTCTTTCTGCATCTATTAAAGATTTTTCTGAATATGCTCTGAAGTATGCCAAGATTGTAACTTCATTCTCTCAATTATCTATGGCAGGTTAACTTTTTTTGCCTTTTCACAAACTGCCCGTGTGTTTTGCAATTGTGAATGAGCCATGGTAGATTCTTCCAAAGAAGCCTACTGATAATCAGATATATCAAATATCGACACGGAAATTTTAGTTTAGTTTCTAAAAAAAATCATTTAATTTAGATATAGGGTTGTAAGCATAAACTCCCCCTATTTTTTAGCGTAGAATCCCACTGGAGTTGAGAATAAAATGAGGTTGCCATTTGAAAAAAAATCGATTCACTATTTTAGAGATGGTGTACCCTTACTGATGAGCCTTCAACGAGTTTGATGGCACGTCGCGGAGCGGAGCGGTGTGTAAACGCAATTTTTTACTAGATAAACCAGCATCGTAACTTCAAAATCATTGCTGGAAATTAATCTTAGATGAGGACATTATATTACAGCGGTGGTCGTGATGGTAGAGCGTTCGCCTCTCCACCACAGGGGCGTGGGTTCGATTCCCAGCATGGTCACTGGTCTCGTGCATGCCATCTCACGTTGAGAGGTAAGGGCTACATCTTCCCTAACTATGATAATAAAAATAATACTCCCTCATAAACACTCATAGAGTGTACCCAAAGGCATAGCCTGTGCGGGTAGAGGACGGCTATTATTATCATTTGCCGTGGTGCTCCGGGGCAACTTACTGATTTTTGGTGGTGTATTCACTTTTCAGCTGTAGGAAAACCCGGAAAACCTACAGCACCACCTTGGGTGGTCGGCGCGAACTCCAAAAAAGCACCAGACGTCGGGAATGGCATCTAGACAGCTTATAAATTTCCAGGATTCGAACCTGGCCAAATGCAAGCGGAAGTTTAGAAGGGCGGCATCTAACCGCCTCGCTACCGAGCACAAGTCTCTCGAAGACTTCTGAGGGTTGTGCTCGTAAGGGTGTGTAGCCGGTTGACGGAAATAACAGATGTATAACTGTAGGTGGATAAGAGTAAAAATGGCAAAAACATCGGTCGGCACGATCCAGATAAAGTGATCTTTGTTCTGTGTCTTACTGTACCTCTGAAACTCTGAGACTCTTAATGCTTCTTGCTCTGTTCGTAAGGTCGATCGGCCTAGATCTCGTTTCATCGTGCGAGACCTGAGTGAACAAAGAGCCAGGGTGATGTGATGATTCAGACTGGGAACAGATGGCCTCAAAGTTGTCTTATTGACCTACCCTTACACTAATGAGAGGCAAAACCTCGAAATCACTTTACACCCAGTCAACCAGCGAAGTCGCAGTAAGTAGCAGGGAATTAAAATTAATGTCTCTATATGGATCAACGATTTCGCTTTGCGGACAACGATATGCAATAAATATTAACCTTGTGATTTCGCAAAATACCATTCAAAAGCAGATAAAATCAATGCGATCTAGAGAAGTCCTTACGACTTTCACAATGTTACCACCATGCCACATATTTTTGACTGTTTTATATTAACGTTCATTTCGTGACATTTATTGAATTTTCAATAATATATTACTTGAGTTCCATGGATTATGATCGGGCGAGTTTTTTGAGAAGTGAACAGCGCCTCTTTCGACACTAGCGGCAGAGGATATCAACTGGCAACGGCCGGCCCTTGTAGCGCTATTGTTTGTTTAGTTTTCGAATTGTAAGTTGCTAACGAAACTCAATTATTGTATCGGTACTTTATAAAGTTGTGTATTTTGTAGGTATTCGTGCATAGTTCATGCCCTTGGTGTATAAAACTTGCAAATTTTCTAAAGGTAAGTGAAACTTTTTGACTTTTTTCGTAAAATAAACAAAATTATAAACATATTCGATGAAAAATTACGCGATTCATCTTCAAGTGAAAGGTGAGGTGGCAGCAGAGAAAATATATACTGAAAACAACTATAAATAACTGAAATTAATTATGATTAGGTTAGATCAGGTGGTTCCGCTGTCCGAATTAAAACCAAATTCTGCTAGTTGGTTAAAGGGACCTTCCGCAGTAGTACCATCAGCAATGAGGAACATTGCATTATTATCTGTTGGATATTGTATTGATTATACACTTAATTATGTTCCACAAATTTATTTAGAATTATAATTTATTTCCACCAAATACAGGAATTTTCACTATCGCTGAACGAACTCTGTATTGTCTATTTGCTAAAATGTTGAACTCATCAGACTGCAACTGTATCTGCTGCCTTTGCTGAGGTTCCTGCATTTATATTCGCAGTTAAGAAAATTCGGTGTCTCGTCTGGATGAACTTTTCGAAAGTGTCTAGAACGATGATCATATATTTACGAATCGAGTACGTTACGAAATGTAGCAATGTAGCGGTGACTTATACGTTGTTTACGAAGAGCTATGAAAAAGCAAGCGGTCAGGTCCGGCCACAGAATCGTTACATTATAATTCAATACCTATCTTGGTATTAGCCAGGGAAGGAATTGTTTTTTAACAGGTATCTGACATTATGACATGCACTGCAGGTGAATGAGAGTAAAAAGGGGTAAAACATCGGTCGATATTTGCAAAATATTTCAAACAAAACTATAGTAGGTAGGTGCGATTGTGAAAAAAAAATTAATACCATAAAAAAAAATTGAAAAACTGATATCGGCGGATCCGTTCTCAAGTTATTAGTGGTTTTATGACTGAAATATAAAAACGTATTGCATGGACATACCCTGGTTATTTTAGTATTTTTCGTCGTCAACAACTTTCGACATTAAAGGACATGGCACGGATTATATGTGTTGCTGGTGAATTCTGTTCAATCTTTGATAAGAGTGAGATATAGGATATGGGTGATGATTGAAGTTACTATTGGAACGCATCGATAAGAACGTCACAAAAGGTATCAGCAGAAAATGGCTCAATAGAAAATATCAATTTTGAATCGTACTCAGATTTCACAAATTGAAACAAAGTTTTCTCGGGTGTCTGGTAATCTTTGTAACGATGTGCAATCACAAAAATTCATGGAGTGTACTGGGTGTTCGACAATTAATGAAAAATCACCAATTCCTACATTTCATTGAGTGCGTAGATTTCCTTGTTGATTTTATCGGAATTATTTGTTCCATTCTTATAACACGAAAACAGAAAACATAGTTTAAATAGTATATACACCTGATATGACCTGTTCTATCTACATAATGTAGCACAAACGATCAATATATCTAAGAAAGGCATGTGCATTCGAGGAAAACTTTGAAAAACAGGAAGACCTCTAAGGCTCTCGTCAGTATACCAACGAGTTCTTATGAATATAGGGACCAAAGTGGCCCCTAAACAATGCAAATTTATGCAAAGTTTTTCAGATTTTTCCTAGGCAAATAACGCAGCCCATTGGCTGAAATTATGTTAATTATTCCTACACAAATAACGCAACCAATTTGTTTTCCAACAGTGGCGGTTCGTGGGGGTGTTGTTACCGTAGTTGCACAGTTCGCAGGATGGCGAGAATATTGGGCTTGAGTGATTCGCCGATAAACATCTAAGCGGGAAACATGAAGGAAATGTAAAAACTATACGATTTGTTATCAGCAGTAGTGCAGTGAATTTTGTGAACAGTGGTTATTGCTTATCATTTCTTTTCAAGTAACCGCCACTGGTGGGGTCAGGAGCACACTTTGTGACCAAGAGCTAGTGGGCTGGTGTTCTCTAGTTGCGTAGGAAAACTGTCAATTGTTTGCGTTATTATTGAGCCAAACAAAGCTTTCACGTATAGATGGGAATGCTTTATCTAGTATATATGAAATCGGTGGTCAGTATAGGTACCGTGAAAACAAATGTAAGGAAGTCAAAGAATGTGCAACACTAACTTGATCGCAGGTGAAACAACAAACAAGGGAGTCAATAAACAGGAAACCAATCGCACTTTTGTGGCTCCAATCGGAGCGTTTAGTCCAATAAAATTCCCCGTTCTGTTATATATCTATGTATATAGGGGAAGTTCGTGGAATATGGACCATTGTGTAAATATTGGGCTTAATACTACTCGGAAGTTCAAGAAATTGCCACTAGATGGTGAGGACATTCAAATGGCGGGGTTATAATTCTCATAAGCACAACATGTAAACATATACAAGCACTGAATTTGAAATTATATAATGAATATGCAGATATCCAGAAATTATCGAATTCCACATCATGAACAATATATATATATATATATATATATATATATATATATATATATATATATATATATATATATATATATATATATATATATATATATATATATATATATATAAAGTGAATAGAGTATTTTCGTTTCAACTCCGAGAGCTCACGATCCGTGGACAGCGCTGTTACTATTCATTTATATATATATATATATATATATATATATGGAACTAGTAAATAGTGGGGTTATGCAGCAAAATCAAAAAAGAGTACTCTTTTAAGTTTGTCCAAGCTTTCGGAAATTTAATTAATCGTTTCCATCATCAGGGATAATCTTAGTTGAGGGTGTTTGACGCGATGTTATTCAACAAAAGGGGGCACATTGTACAAGATGAATTTCAATATAAAACAGGTAAAATTAGAAAGATGTCATAAAAGTTTTGTTAAAATACGTTACATTTTGATCACATCAACATAGATGACTTCCAAAAATACACAAGCCTGATATCCCACTCCGACCTATTGTCAGTGCCTTTGGATCACCAACCCAGAACCTGGCCAAGTATCTGGCGAGTACTCTTCAGCCACGAGCAGAAGAAGCTTCATCCTACGTGAAAAATTCATTCCACTTCTTAGACCTTCTCAAATCCTATAGAATCCAGAACACCGATATCCTAGTGAGCTTCGATGTTGTCTCCCTCTTCACAAACATTCCCCTAACGGACACGCTAAAAATCCTTGAAACTAAACACAGAATTCCAAAAGACACCCTGGACCTCATCAGTCACTGTATGAACAACACGTACTTCCTCTTCCAAGGAACTTACTACAAACAAGTGAAAGGTGCTCCCATGGGTTCCCCCCTTTCTCCAGTCCTTGCAAACCTTTTCATGGAAGACTTCGAAACTAGGGCTGTAGAAGAATTTGACCACAAGCCTACTTGCTGGTTCAGATACGTTGACGACATTTTCGTCATATGGCCTCATGGTTACGAAATCTTAAACACGTTCTTAGATCACCTAAACGATATCCATCCCAACATGAAATTCACAATGGAGACCGAAATGAACAACTCCCTAGCTTTCCTGGACGTTCTCATCACGAAATCCAACAACTCTTTCACCCACACAGTACACAGGAAACAGAGCCACACCAACCGATACCTACACGCAAACTCTCATCACCATCCAGCACAAACAAACTCCGTATTGAACTCCCTGATATACAGATCAATTCAGCTTACCGACAACCAGAATAGACCACAAGAGCTGGACAAACTGAAATCAGCCTTACTCCAAAATGGTTACAACAATTCGCTAATCGACAAGTCTATCCGCCATCAACTGACCCGTCCTCCAAAAACGAACGATCCACTAGAGAGTATTCAGCCACACAAAGCTTTCCTACCATACATCAAAGGTGTGACAGACAAAATCAGTAGTATCTTGAGAAAACACGAGATAAAAACAATATTCACGGCCAACAACCAAATATCCAAATTCCTCAGATCTCCCAAGGACACAATACCAAACGATTCTCAAGGTATATATGAAATACCATGTTCAGACTGCCCGAGAACTTATATTGGCCAGACTAATAGACGAGTAACTTCCAGAGTCTACGAACACGAACTTGCTGTGCGTCAGGCATCTTCCACTTCCGCACTTTATAAACATCGAGAAGACACAGGTCACAAAATAGACTTCAAGAACACAAAAACAATTTCCACCGAGAAAAATCTGCAAACCAGGATCATCCGAGAAGCCCTTGAGATAGAGAAGCGCCCCAATTGCCTCAACACTCGCGACGACGGACGTAGACTTCCCAATACCTGGAAGCCTCTCATTGCAAGAATAAACTCATTTCCCACCAACCCAGTTCCCGCACACAGCTCACTTAGCGCCAACCAAGTTCCCGCACACAGCTCATCTAGCGCCAATTCAGTTCCCGCCCATAGTTCACCTCGCGCCAATACATTGCACACGGCCATTACAGCCACATCCACTATAAATACAGTTCCTCAACCCACAATTCCTCAGTTCTCTCGAAGGAGTAGGCAGATTGAGACCTTAGAGAGAACCAGTGACGAGACATGGGGAGTAGGCAGATTGAGACCCCGACGTCAAGTCACAAAAACCTAACGTAATTATACCTGAGGAGTAGGCAGATTGAGACCTCAGCGTAGAATTACGTTTTAACCTTTCATTAATTTTCTTTCTATTTCAGTTCTTGAAAATGGCTCCAAAATCGGAGCCGAAACGTCGAATTTCAACAAATTCTAGACAATTTCCCTCGAGAGCATATCCCTGTTTCATTTATATTCCTGGACTCGGATGTCACGCAGGTAGCTATAGCTGCCTCCGTGGCGACGTCGTTCCTTGCCTTGTAAACACGAGGTGTTCCGACTGAAGCCACAAATGTGCGGTTGGCTTCCTGTTTGTTGACTCCGTTCATTTGTTGTTTCACCTGCAATCAAGTGTTGCACATCCTTACACTTGCTTCACCGTACTGATGAGATCCCTAAGATCGAAACACGTGTCTACGGTTGCATTTTTACTAGAGGGCTTAGTCCAATAAAATGTTCCTTCTTGTTATTCACAATTTCCCTCGAGAGCATATCCCTGTTTCATTTATATTCCTGGACTCGGATGTCACGCAGGTAGCTATAGCTGCCTCCGTGGCGACGTCGTTCCTTGCCTTGTAAACACGAGGTGTTCCGACTGAAGCCACAAATGTGCGGTTGGCTTCCTGTTTGTTGACTCCGTTCATTTGTTGTTTCACCTGCAATCAAGTGTTGCACATCCTTACACTTGCTTCACCGTACTGATGAGATCCCTAAGATCGAAACACGTATCTACGGTTGCATTTTTACTAGAGGGCTTAGTCCAATAAAATGTTCCTTCTTGTTATATATATATATATATATATATATATATATATATATATATATATATATATATATATATATATAAATATATATATATATATATATATATATATATATATATATATATATATATATATATAATAATAATAATAATATTTTTAGAATCTTCTCATTTTTATTATACATTGATGCCAATAGTTGAGATATTTTTGACGATATTTTCACGATTTTTGACATGTCAAATAATCATGAAATCGATGGAATCATCAAATAACATTAGAAATATCATTAGTTCATGTACTGAAATTAATGAAAATAATGCTGGTTACTGGAATTAGGACTGACATTCGTACATAGATGGACGGAGTATTACCTTAACAACAATGACAAAAGTTGAAAGTTTCACAGATTTGATCAGAGCAGAAGTGTTTGTTTTGCATTTTGTGTATTTGATATTTTGGTTACTTCGATAGATTTTATTGGATACGAGATTATTGAGCAACTATAAAGAGAGTGGACAATCTCATCTCATTCAGTTAAGCATTGTTAAGTCCAGCTATAATTATTATTTTTGTCAAAATGTTGAAACATCGTTCACATGGATTGTGTTCGTCAGAAAGCGATATCCTGAAGATGGTATATTCTTTATTCGATTTCCAAAGCCGTGGATTGATTTGCCAAAATGCAAGCGATGGTTATCATTCTGTAGGAGGCAAAATTTCGGAATGAATAAGAATATTAGTAATAAGTACCTAAGTACATATATTTGATCCCTTCATTTTATTGGAGAAAATGGACCAACTGTAGAAAATCCAGATCCTGTTCCAAAAGTAAGTCACTGATTTATTTTTGATACATTATTCTCTCATCTACCTTTAAATTTAAGAAGTCTCAAGAGTCTTTTGAGAAATCATCTCTAAAGAGAAGAATACAGCCATATTAACACCAATGAAACTTCCGAACCATCATGTTCGAAATAGGTACCTGAGAAGTGAAAATGTCCTCATGGTTTGTCGAAGGGCGAACCGTGCTAATCCCCAAAAACTGAGATTTGTCTGATCCGAAGAACTACAGACCGATAACATGCTTGAACGCATGTAATAAGATGTTTACACGCATCTTGTACATGCGAATACTATCCGCAGTTGAGCCGGTGTATGAACGGATATATGAGCAAAGAGGGTCAAAAAAGGGGGTCGCTGGCTGCAAGGAGAACCTGCTGATCGACAGATGCATCACGCAGGACTCCGTGCAGTTTAAGCGTAACCTTTCAATGGCCTGGATCGATTATCGCAAGACATTTGATACAACATCACATGAACTCATCATGCATTTGCTCAGATGCCTTGCGGTACCCGATCAAATAGTGAGATGCATTGAACAGCTGATGCCGCTCTGGAGGACTCGATTTACCATAACATCTGGTCAAGTCAGAGTCCAAACAGAGCAGGTTATCTTTAGAAGGGGCGTGTTTCAGGGAGACTCCCTCAGCCCTCTTCTCTTCTGCATCTCACTACTGCCATTGTCCGTTGCACTACGGAAAACCCGCGGATACAACTACGGCACCGCCAGCAACCGGAGGCATAAGGTCACCCATCTGTTTTACATGGATGACCTTAAACTTTATGCCTCCGGAGAAAAGGACCTTCACCAGTCGTTAAGGGTGGTGCAAGAGTACACGCATGCTATCGGAATGGAGTTTGGGATAGACAAATGTGCCACGGTTCATCTCAAAAGAGGACGATGCGAGGAATACGGAGAGGACGTTCAGCTCGTAGACGGAAGCATCCTACATCATCTGGATGCCGGAGAGACGTATACCTACCTAGGGGTGGAACAACGCCACACCCAAGAGGTAGCTAATGTCAAAAGCTTTCTCCGCGGCAAGTATCAGCACAAACTCCGACAGATCTGGTCTTCAGAACTGTCGGGGAAGGACAAAGTTGCTGCAACTAATATGCTTGCCGTTCCGATTCTACTTTACTCCTTTGGAGTAATGAAATGGACTCAGGAAGAGCTGCGACAACTCGACGTAAAACCTCGCAAAATGATGCATCTTCATAGAAACTTGCATCCTAAATCGTCTGTTCCACGGTTATACTTCCCCAGACAACGGGGAGGCCGTGGACTTTTGAGTTTGGAGTGTCTACATAACAGAATGGCAGGATGGTGTGTTCAACACTCTCGTCTACCGCAGTCGCGTGATGGGTATAGAGGTCCCTGACACTAGATGCAGAGCGTGTCGTGGGGCAGCTGAGATCATAATGCATTTGCTGTCAGCTTGTCCAGCTTATGCGGTCTCAGCCTATATCCACAGACATAACGCGGCCCTACGAGTGTTGTACTACCATCTACGACACTCGTACGGTGTAGACGAGACACCGGTGTTGCCTTATGCTCCGGGGGATATTGAGTCCGTGGTGGAGAATGAGAAGTGCCGAATCTATTGGAACTATTCATTCCCCACCCTCAGGCAAATACAAGCCAATAAGCCTGATGTAGTACTCCTCGACCATCAAAGTAGGACGATTTTCGTCATTGAGTTTTCAGCTCCTGGCGAAACGAACATCGTCCGAAAAGAGGAGGAAAAACGGACTAAATATCGAGATCTTCTCTTTGAACTCCGCAGGCTTTACCCAAACCATTCTGTCAAGATGGTGGTTCTGATAATAGGGGTCCTTGGTGGAATGATGGACACACTGCTCTCAAACTTAAAAATCATAGCGGCTTGCCGTGACTTGGCAGAAATCCTAGCCGGGCGAATGCAGAAGGCCGTAATTCTTGGTTCACTCCGCCTACTCAGGGCACATGATTCTCTGACCCAGTAATCACTTACCCCATGGACGTGGGGAGTGTTTACTGGGGTTAATGACACACCAGCGCGCCCTCCGGAAGTGTCGGGCTCCGAAGACAGGGCCTGACTGGGTAATTCCTAACGGAAAAATATATATATATATATATATATAATAAGCCTGATGTAGTACTCCTCGAACATCAAAGTAGGGCGATTTTCGTCATTGAGTTTTCAGCTCCTGGCGAAACGAACATCGTCCGAAAAGAGGAGGAAAAACGGACTAAATATCGAGATCTCCTCTTTGAACTCCGCAGGCTTTACCCAAAACATTCTGTCAAGATGGTGGTTCTGATAATAGGGGTCCTTGGTGTTTACTGGGGTTAATGACACACCAGCGCGCCCTCCGGATGTGTCGGGGCTCCGGAGACAGGGCCTGACTGGGTAATTCTTAACGGAAAAAAAATATAATAATAATGCTCCCTCATAAACACTCGTAGATTGTACCCAAAAAGACATAGCCTGTGCGGGTAGAGGACGGCTATTATCATTATTTGCCGTGGCGCTCTGGGGCGACTAACTGATATTGTCGGTGGTGTATTCACTTTTCAGCTGTAGGAAAACCCGAAAAACCTACAGCACCACCCCGGTTGGTCGGTGCGCACTTCAAGCTTACGAACTGCAGCCTTCAGGTGTTTTCCAATTATTACGAATCCAGTGACAACAGGTTTGATAGAATAATAAAACATGGAGGCAGTGAGTTTACTAGAAACTTTTGACCTCCGTACTGTGTATTCTAATTTCAGTCACAGTCATATAAGGAAGTTGTTTAATCCATACTTCCGCAGCCGTTTGACAAAAATCAGCTATTGTTGTTTTGTTATTATATTTTATATTTATATATTTATATACCGGGTGAGTGAAATTCGAGTAGATGCATGGGGATCTCGGAAACGGTAAGAGCTACAGAGAGGGTTAAATGGAGGCAAAGATGCGTATTATGGAGCTCACTACAACGATGTTGAAAAATGTTAGCTAACCCTCTCACTTTCAGAGATATACAGGAAAAAACGAAAAATTTGATTTTTGTTTTTCACTTATATCTACTTTAATACAATAGATTTCCAGAATCTGTTTGTACTTTATCGTTGCAACTTTCAATGTGCTATGAAAATATTGGAACAAAAGTGTTCTACATCGTGTTGTTTTCCTAACTATGAAACTTTGAATATGGACCTGAATTTTTTATCACTTTTTTTAAGGCTTCAATAGTCATATTTTATAATGATTGTGAAAACCACTTGAAATTTTCAGTCGTTTCGATGGTGTCTGGTCATCATCAGTGAAAATTGGATGATTTGAAAATTCATTTTGCCTCTTATTTAAATGATATCGACTCATTGTATTGAGTGCATTATTTTTTCAAATAAAAAAGTACTCTCAAGTGTTTGGAATATTTACATCTGAATATGTGTATCATTCTATGTTCAACATTTTCGTTTTATTATAGAAAATCGTAAAAATGTACAAATCTCTTTTTCATCTTGCTATGATGCTTCCAGTTAATCAAAATCTAACGCTCATTAGTTTGAGATAAAATTGAATGATACATTCTTGGTTTTCTTCGAAATCCATATCGATACCTCGATTACTTGCACCGACCTGAGGATTTCTTACAGTAGGCCATGACGATGGTTTATTTGACAACTGTCATAAATTCATCAACTATCGTTTCTGTTTCCGACTGAAAATGCCTTTCACAAGTTTTGAGAAACGTGATATGATTATGGTTTATTACAAATCAAATAGAAATTGTGATTTAGCAAAAATTAAGTACTATGAATTATATCCGGAAAGACAGCAGCCGTGCAGAAGTATGTTCAGAAAATTAGATAAAAATCTATGTGAGTTTGGCAGGTTTGAGAAACCTAGAAGAAAATACGGGAATAGAATTTCCAATCAAATGAAAGAAAATGTTCTGGGACAGGTATTATACAATTTTTGTTTTCATTGTTTTGAGAAAACTATTGAATACTTTTTCAGATCAGAGTTTATCCTTCCAAATCAACGCGGCAAATTGCTTTAGAACTAGAAATACCTCAGTCTGCAGTAATGAGCGTATTCAAAGGTGATAAATTGAAGTGTTTTCGGATACATTGTACCCAGAAACTTCATCCTAATGATCCGCATCGACGGTTGGTATGGTGTCAGTGGTTATCCAACAGCATCGAAGACGATCCAAATTTTTTAAATAATATCATTTGGACAGATGAAAGCAACTTCACAAATTGCGGAATTTTCAACAGAAACAATTCTCATATTTGGAGCCACAAAAATCCCAGAGCCTTCAGGGAGGTTCGACCTCAGGTGCGATTCAGTTTTAATGTTTGGGCAGGCATGTATCGCAATCAATTATTAGGCCCTTTTATCTATAATTATAATTTGAATTGCGAACGTTACCTAACATTTTGGAAACCACCCTTATGGGATATTTGGAGAATATTCCATTAGCGCAGGTCCAAAATATGTGGTTTCACCATGATGGAGCACCACCTCATAACAAAGCAATTGTATGTGATTTTCTGAATACACATTTTCCTCACAAATGCATTGGAAATCAAGGAGTAGCTCAATGGCCTGCAAGGTCGCCGGATCTAACTCCACTTGACTTCTTCCTCTGGGGTACTCTTAAAGATCGTGTCTATAAAAATGATTATCATGACATCGACAATTTAAGGAATTCTGTGATTCACGAATTTTCCAAAATAACTACCAGGGAAGTAACACGCTCCATCAATAATATTAAAAGAAGAATTCGTTTATGTATCGAACAAGAGGGCCGCCAGTTTGAACATCTTTTATAAATGGAAAAATTAATGTATGTGGTTAGTGATAATAATTGTTCTTGTTGATTAAATGTTTTTTTAACCTAATGTTTTTTGTGTATTATTGAAACAATAATCCATTAAACATCATGCAAAAAGCACTTCAGCATTGCATAACAAAGTTGATAATGAATCAATATTAATCTGGCCATGTAACAGATAATAACGGAGACGTCTTACTCATGAACTGAATACAATATTATTTCAACAAGAGATGACCCGAAACACATCCAATTCTCAAAACATCCAATTTTCATTGTTGACGAAACGACTAAAATTTTAAGTGGTAATCTAATCATGATAAAATATGACTATTGAAGACTAAAAAAAAAGTGATAAAAAATCCAGGTCCGTATTTAAAATTTCATAGTTAGGGGGGGGGCAAGGAAAACGACACCCTGTAGAACCCTTTCGTTTACATATTATTACAGCTGATTGAAAGTTGTAATGACAAAGTGCAAACTCTATGGAGTAGGCAGATTGAGACCTTAGAGAGAACCAGTGACGAGACATGGGGAGTAGGCAGATTGAGACCCCGACGTCAAGTCACAAAAACCTAACGTAATTATACCTGAGGAGTAGGCAGATTGAGACCTCAGCGTAGAATTACGTTTCAACCTTTCATTAATTTTCTTTCTTTTTCAGTTCTTGAAAATGGCTCCAAATTGGGATGTATATGTATATATATCTGCCGACTTGCCAGACCAAAATTGACGTTCTCAGACCCGCCTTCGAGTCTGACAACGTTTAACTATGTTGTAGAGTCGGTAGGGGACAGGGGTGCATTTTAACTGAAAATTAGCAGGGCTCAAAAAGTATGTAGAACGTGCTCTTTTATATGGATTTAGTTCCGGCATTTGCAGCAAAGGGGGTATCAGTGTTTTATACAAACCTCGTTTATACGCGCTCCTCTTATAAGCGGATGTATCCGACGTTAACGAACCCAGAGGAATTCAGCTCATTGTGATTATTGACTCACCTACAATTGACCAAAACATAGCTTTCATATGCATCTGGTTCAAAGGAAAGGGCGATTATAAATATGTTTGCTTTGCCTGAATACAGTCTGAGTGGTGGATGAGGGGCTCTGTCCAAATGAGTCCTGCGGCAACATACTTTCAACTTGACGTTACTGAATAATATTCATTCGATGTAAAAATACATTTTTTTCTTTCAGAGTTAGTAGAAAAGTATAACACCTTAAGAAGTGTATTATTAATTAAGTGATTTCGCAAACACTACTCAAAATAAGGCAATTCCTAACACGTTACGTAGATAACTCGTATCTCTTGAATGCATTAATAAATAGCGCAGGGGCGTATCCAGAAAATTGTTTAAGGCGGGGGGACACAAGAGAAAAAATCTGTATATGTCAGATATTTTTCTTCAAATATGAATTTATTTCATCATGATATCTAGTGTAATCTTCATCGGTCTAGGGGGGGCACGTGCAGATACTTGAAATAATTGATTTTGCAAAAAGATGATTATGAGAATATCTGCATTTCTTGAAAATAAATCTAATTTTATTGCTTATTTGAAAACTGAGAAAATGATTCATATTCAGTAGCTTTTGATAAATTGATAAAAAGATTGAAAATGTATAAGGGATAAAGGGCGCCAAACGAAAACAAAAAAAATTGTCTCTTGCTCAAATTGGCTGGCTGAAATTTTATAATGTTGTAGTGTTGTAGTGCTTCCAAGATATAAGCGGCCAAAGTTCGTAAAAACGCCGCAGTTGGGTAATATTGACAAAGAAAAATACCATTTTGTTAGTCGAAATAAGACAAATTCTCATATACACGTCCAATTATAATCTTATTGATGATAGTACATGGGGTGTATAAGGGGCATAGTCAAATTAATCGATTTTCGTTTTTTTTTCTAAAACTATTCTAGAACCAACAAGTTGTGATTTGGTATTTTAGGTTATACAAAAGTGTTTTGTTTTTTGACGAATTTCTCTGAAATATGAATATTTCAAATTTTGGATTATACCCTCTATACTGATAAGATTTGATGGATAATTTTTGACTACGGAAAAGTAGTTCATAGCTACTGTTGGTTGAAAATAAGATTTCTGATGAATATTACCTTTCATTTAGATACAGGGTGCGTTACCTTTCTTTTTAGGCCATTTGCAATGATTTCATTGAATATCTCAAAAATTGTTCCAATAATTTAGAACTGATTTCACTCACACTATTTTGAAAATTCTGATTATTATACAGGCCGTTTCTTTTACCATATGGTAACATTGCTATATTCTAAACCGTAATAGATACAAAGAAGATTAAATGGGAAAAACGGTAACTATTGTGGTGAGCAGTCCCCGTAGATTTTCTCTGACCAATTTGTGAATGTATGGAAGTTTTTATATATTATATTTTTCTACCCCTCAATGGTTGCTATGTTTACTTATGCTAATTATGCAATATTTATTTATTTATTTATTTATTTATTTATTTATTTATTTATTTATTTATTTATTTATTTATTTATTTATTTATTTATTTATTTATTTATTTATTTATTTATTTATTTATTTATTTATTTATTTATTTATTTATTTATTTATTTATTTATTTATTTATTTATTTATTTATTTATTTATTTATTTATTTATTTATTTATTTATTTATTTATTTATTTATTTATTTATTTATTTATTTATTTATTTATTTATTTATTTATTTATTTATTTATTTATTTATTTATTTATTTATTTATTTATTTATTTATTTATTTATTTATTTATTTATTTATTTATTTATTTATTTATTTATTTATTTATTTATTTATTTATTTATTTATACACGGGTTATCCCCTTTTTAGATATGAAATATAATACAATACATACTTATATTAAATATACACAAAAATGAACAATGAACAATTTTAGTAGTACTACAGTGATAAAAGGAAACTTATTCCACTAATCTTCTTACACTGGTTTTGAATGCAGTTGATGTTACTCCAGTAAATTATAATCCTCTATTGCAATATTCGTTACCTAATCTGACAAAACGTGACAGGGTACTATGATAACCATAGTTTGTGCGATGGAAGGGAACTTGGAATAAATCGGAGTTACGAGTAGGTCTGTTTGGAACTTTAAAGTTAATCGAATGGAGCAATGGAGGACAATCTATCTCCCCTGATATTATTTTATAGAGAGTAATCAAGTCAGATCTTGTTCTACTACCTTCCAAGCTGGCAATATTCAAATTTTGCATAACTTGCCTATAATCGTAATCACCATGTTGCAGATTCATTTTAAATGCTATACACCTCAAAAATTTTCTATGCACTTTTTCTAGTTGATCGATGTGAGTTTGATAGTATGGTGACCATACTGGTGAGGCGTATTGAATAACTGAATATACTAATGATAGATATATCGTTCTAAAAGCCATAACAGATAATTTTTTAGTATTTCTAGAAATGAAACCTAATAATTGAAAAGACTTACTGACTACGGAGTTCATATGATTTGTAAAATTTAATTGATGATCAAATATGACTCCTAAATCACGAATTTCACAAACCCGTTTAAGGTTGTTCTCAATTTGATAATCGAATTGGATAGGATTATTGGACCTAGAAAAAGAAATACAATAGCACTTGTCAACATTTAATGACATTCCATTATTTTGAGACCAATTGATCAATATGTTCAAATCAGATTGAAGGTTTTCACAGTCTTTGTCGGAGTTTATTGGCAAATAGATTTTAAGGTCATCAGCAAAGAGAAGGTACTTACAGAAACGAAAGTTAAGAGCTATGTCATCAATGAATATATTGAAGAGAAGTGGGCTCAAGTGTGACCCCTGCGGAACACCAGATGTAACATGAATATCACTGGAAATGTGGTTTTGAATTTTTACCAACTGTTTTCTATCAGATAAATAACTATTAAACCAACTTGTTAACCATGCTGGAAAACCGGTTTCTTGTAATTTATTGATTAATAAGTTGTGGTTTACCCTATCAAAGGCCTTACTGAAATCAGTATATATTGTATCAATTTGAAGACCTTTTTCAAGGGCCCTGACAATATCCTGTTGATATACTAATAGATTTGATGTTGTTGATTTACCTGTGGCAAATCCATGTTGATTATCATTTAGCAAATTCTTGCAATGCCACGAAATGTAGTGCACAAGTAAAAATTCAAAAAGCTTGTACTGTTTACACTACTCAAGCTTTGTTATTTCTAGTGGGCTGTGGTTGTCTATTCGATATACTGGGTCTGGCATCGACGGTTGAATCTATATATAAATATATATATATATATATATATACCGGGTGGCTACGGAAGTATTGCCTACGGAATATCTCAGTTATTGTATGAAGTAGGTTTGTGAAATTTGGAGCGTCGATATAATACCATTACTTTTAATGTTATTTTTGCGTATGGCGATAATCTGTTTTGTTATTTGAAGAATAATAATTGGATTTTTTGGTATTTCATTTCAAAAAATTACTTTCTATTATATCATTAGAAAGGAATGGTTATGCTGAATAGTACAGGCAAGAAAAAGTTGTATGTTCCTATTTAAGTTATGGACCTACAGAGTATTGTTTTTTTCCCAATTTTTCCAATATTTTTTTTGGCGGCTTTTTATAACGCCGACGAATGAAAATAAAATATCACAGTAGTAGCAACTGTTATAAAGTGACGTATGGTTTCCATTGCCAACTTTTCAATTTTTGGCTTTCATTTTGCTTCCACGGCCTACTCGGTGAATTTCAATAATAATTTTTTTCTGATCTAGTTTCTGGTTAGATACCAACTTGTGATATGTCATTAGAAAGGGAATTGAATGCTGAATAAAGCGAAAAGAAAAAAAAATAGGGTTTCCATTTAAAATAAGAAAGTTGATATTACTTCCGGTCAGACCGGAAGTTAACTTCGACATGTCAATATGCTCAAATTCTAGCTCTTATGTCATTATATCGACGCTCCAAATTTCACAAACCTACTTCATACAATAACTGAGATATTCCGTAGACAATACTTCCGTAGCCACCCGGTATATATATATATATATATATATATATATATATATATATATATATATATATATATATATATATATATATATATATATATATATATATATATATATATATATATATATATATATATATATATATATATATATATATATATATATATATATATATTTACAAACTACGACAGTAGAAACTCCTTTATCGTGTAGAAGTGGTAGTTTGAGAGATATTCTTGCAAGGATTTTTTGATCATTGTTGGCGGCTCAATGTATTTTCTGGATCTACTAGAGGTAGGTCTTTTCAGTGATCTGTTGAGGTTATTTTGAGACGTAAATAAGAAGAGATTCTACCTTGAGTTATTATAGCAGAAAATTTCTAGAATATACAAGCAGGACAGATAACTATTTTTTATAGTGATACGTGATACTTGAGGACCCTTTTTCATTATTGCAAATAGGTAATAATTTTTTTCTGAAGGATAAATAGATGTTGTACTGCAGAAATCATGCCGCAAAGTAGGATATTTCAGTATATGGTGGAACTATAAGGTGATGTAAGTTTATGCTCTTGGCGCCAGAGTGCAGTAAATGCAAAATTGTATCATCGTTGGTTCAGTAGCCACTGATTACTCACCTGGGGATATGGAGATTTGTTGTATAAAAGGCTTGTTCAAAAACCCTCTCACTGCCTACACTACCACAATGACACTTCTTGCCAGGGTATAGAAGATGGGTATTATTATATCCAAATATCTACTGAACGAATTATAACTCTATAACAATTATGTCAACATGGTTTTATCAACAAACGTTCTACAATAACAAATCTTATTTGTTTTTCACAAGATGTCAACATTGTCTTAGATAAACAGCTACAGATTGATACAATTTATACTTCTCAAAGGCCTCTGATAAACTGAATCATTCAATTTTAATAAATAAACTGAATTCTTTAGGCTTTTGTTACTCCACTGTTGAATTTATTATAATCATACTTCAGAATTGTACTCTGCTTGTAGAATACAAAGGACACAAATCACTTGAATTCACTCCAACTAGTGATGCTACCTCCCCAAGGAAGTAATCTAGCTTCTCTTCTATTATTATCATTGAGATTATAAGTACAGTTACATTTATTTTTAGGTTAAAAGAGTCTGGTAAAAGTTGGCGCTGTTGAAAGCTAGCAGTGATTATAATTTTTAACAATGTTTTTTTAAACATACGTAAAAATCAAAAGAATGTTGCTAAATATATTCTCCTTTTATTTTTAGAAAACAAAAGAACATATGCTTGATTTTCATATACAAATTGATTCATAATTTGATAGACTGCCCTGAATTGTTATCTCAATTAGATTTTCCTGTCCCGATATCAAATAGTAGAAACTATGCTTCCATCAGCCTCGACCCAGAATCAATATTTTAGCGAATTCCCCAGGTTATATCATCTGAAAAATGTTTAATAGTTTCTATTCAAAGTGTGATATTTTAGTTATTCCATTTGGACATTTCAAGAATATAATTCGAAACAACTCAAGGAATAAGCAGGTGTAATTACAACAACCTAAGTACAATTCTCTGCACTGTTTTCTGTGTGTTACTCAAATGATATAATAAGTATGTATTATTTTATTATTGTATCACTCAATTTATTGTAAGTATTCAATTATACTAACATTGTAACATACTAAGGTAACACTTCAGATGAGCTTAAAAAATCAGACAATAATGAACATGACATTAAAACTTAGGAAGTTACAGACAGTATTCATAAATAGAAAAATTTGAAATAATTACAATGAATAACTAACACTACTAAACGAGACATTTCATTCAGCATTCTACTTGATTATTTTACTTCCTCCTTAATTTTTCTTCTTACCTACTGCATGAAACTTTTCGTTTGGGAAACACCACATTGAAAAGTGACATAAATTGGTTATGAAAAAAAAAAACTTCTTTTAAACAAGATATGTCAGAAAGTTCAGACCAATCAACTGCTGAGAGTGAGATTCTGAATGTTTCAAAGTTTCAACTATTCTTACTAAAGCATCTTTTCATTACATTTGCATTCTTGTTGTAGAAAGAGTTGCTATCTGTTATGTGTGATACGACAGGGAGGTAAGTATTATCTCATTGTATAATGGAGCTATAGCAAAAAAACTATAAATACATGTTGCAGAATCATCCTCAACATGAGAAGGTTCAAAAGGGCAATATGTATATTCAAAAAGCGAGTTCTACCACACAATATAAATGTATACCAGTAAAAAAGCTTTTCAGTCATTCACATATAAATACTGTTGGCCAATTGCAGGTGCGAACTTGAAATATTTTAATTCTCATCCCAATTTTCATATTCCAGGTTGAAGTTTCTTATGTTGTCAATATGGTAACATGTATCTTGTTTGAGTTCCTCTTTCAATTCTGCAAGAATCTTTTTTGATTCGCATTTCAGCATATGTTCATGTAACAAAGTTTTGTCTCTGAATCTATGCATTGCATTATAAGGACACACAACATAATTAGGATAATTTACCATGCAGCGAATAATATGGCGTTGAAGAGAACTATGAGTTAGTATATGTTGTGGGTTGAAGGGGCATTTCACCAACTTTTCAATATTTTCAGACCTAAAACAAAAATTGTTGCTTCACCAATTACCCTCAACATGTAGGATTGAATTAAATCTAGAATTTTGTGAATTTTGTGAACTTACATTATTTATAAAAATATCCAAAAATAAATACCACCTCAACTTCGTAAACAAAACACCCCATGTGTTTTGTGTTTGTGGAGAAAACAAAGAACAGACACAACAATTACAAGGGTGAGTTCCCGTGTGACGGAGACCATAGAACAAGAATAACAAAACACAGATCACCATAGAACTTCAGAACATAGTTCTGTGTTCATAACACACCCTGTTAACAATGCTATGATATCGACACGGACACAGTAAAGCATATACAGTAGTCCGACTCAGCGTCGGAACCTTTGATGTTGGTGTCCAGGAGTTTCGTTTTTTATAATGCTGACGTCAATGACACTAATGACATTTCTCCCTACTGCAATCTCCGAGCAATGAAAATACAACAGATTATATGTCAGCAACTCGTCCTCAAGATCACTTGATTTTTACTATGTAGTACCGCCCCTTAGGTGCTGGTTGATGCCACACTATCCAAAGAGAAGAAGAAAATACCCTACAGTGACCTACTTTATCGATCTACTCACGACCGCCATTACGCTTTTTTGTGTGCTCGTTGGTTCTACAACTTTTACCCTTGGAAACAAATATTGTGTTTTGTCTTCTCATTTAATCTTAAATCACTTATTTTTCAGATGGGGAAACATAGATCCAGATCGAACTCAAGAAGGTCGAGTAAAAAACGAAAACACTCCCGATCCCATTCAAGGGATAGCAGAGACAAGCAAATAAGACGTCTCTCTAAGGGAGTTGGCCTGGATAAAGGCCAAAATTAAGAAAAATCAAGCCAGCAGGACGTCACATAGTCGTGATCCTAGTTCCGAAAGCTCTGAGAGTTCTCAATCAGATGAAAGAGGTGGAATACCACCATCTTGTTCATTTGGCGGAATACCGCCAAAAATTGGCAGAGATGGAATACCATCATCTACACCACCGTTATTGACGACGGGTGGAATACCACCTGGCCCTCCTGAAGCAATTCCTGAAGACGTTATTATAATAAATAATGACGAAAATTTGGATGAAGAAATAATGCTTGCATTGGGGGAAAACCCCCATTCTGAAAAAGGAAACTCTTATGAACTGCATAATGTGGTCCAGAAACGATGGAAAACCATCCTTACTCAGGGACTGGATAAAGAAGAGAGGGCTCAGCTCATAGAAAAGCATGTGCCCCCTAATAACCTGTCATTATTGAAAAGCCCAGAAATAAACCCAGAAATTCTGAAGGCTATACCATCCACTTCATATAAAAAGGATAAATACCAAAAGGCAAATCAAAATCAGTTAGGAAGGGGCCTTGCGGCTTTAGGTGCCAGCTTAAAAATCCTTTTGAATGAATATGACAATAAAGAGAACAAAACCGTTCTTCTAGGCATTCTTAGTGAATCAGGAAAATTACTAACAGATGTACACTTCAACATGTCATTGACTCGACGTGCCTTGATTACCCCCACTTTGAGTAAAACGGTTAAAGAATTAACAGACGCTGCACCCATTGAGGAATTGTTATTTGGAGCAAACTTAAGCGAAAGAATTAAGACAGCAAAAGCTGTGGAAAGGTCTGTAATTGACTTAAAACCGAAGATGGATACTTTTAAGAAGCCCAATATTCCACAGCCTAGTACTCCAGGAAGTAGTGGCGCTAAAAAAGAGCCTTTAAACTGGAGGGGCCAGTCGGGGTACAGGAGAGACTCCAGACAAAAAAGGCCTTATCTCCAACAAACCAAGAGGGCCCAGCCATCCAATTGGAAGTGAATGCAAAGGTAAACATTTTCGCTGGAAGTCTTAAAAATTTCAAGGAACAGTGGGAAAACTTACTGTTTTCACATTCAACGATTCTGTCCTGGATAATGTTGGAAATTACTATGCTTTGGAATAATTACAGGATAGAAAAACTCTTTTTATATTGGAACTTGACAAGTACAAGACAGTTAAAAACAGAAACACATATATTGTATGAATAACATCATAAATATAATAAGCAGTATTGTATGTCTTGATGATTTGACTTCTAACATTCCCCCTCAATTGAAAGACCTACAGTGTTAAACCCAGTTGTTTAGCAAACTTATAGTGCTTTACTCGACACAGACATTTCGTAAAGATATCTGCAGGCATATCTTCTGTCGGGATATACTTCAAATCAACAAGTTTCCTTTCAACAGCTTCACGCACAAAATGGTGTTTAACATCTATGTGTTTAGTGCGATTATGAAAAACGGGATTGTAAGATAACTTAAGAGCACTCTGATTATCAGAATACACAACGATACTGTCTCGTGCCAAATATCTCTTCCATTATTCGTTTCAGTTAAATAGCTTCCTTACATGCTTCTGTTAAACCCATGTACTCGGCTTCCGTTGATGAAAGTGCTATGGTGGGCTGTTTTTTACTTTCCCAATTTATCGCTCCATGAGCTAATTTGAAAACAAATCCTGTGTAAGATTTTCTGTCAAACTCATCGTTTGCCCAATCAGCATCAACATATCCCTCTATATTAGCACCTGTTGGTTTGTAGTGCAAACAGCAATCCTTAGTACTTTTTAAATATCTTAGGACCCGTTTCACATACTTCCAGTGTTCCTCTGTGTAGCAGTTATTGAACTGACTCAGAATACTACTCACATGGGCTATATCTGGGCGTGTGTTGATAGCAATATACATTAAACATCCAATTAGATTTCTATACGGAACATCTGGATTATTCTTTTCAGTGTCATCTGATGGATATTTAAGTTGCAAATTCGATTCCATGGGAGTGAAAATTGGTTTAGCATCTGTTAGACCAAACTTTTCTATTATGTCTTCGATATATCTTCCTTGGTCAAGGAAAATCTCACCATCTTTTCTTATTCTTATTCCCAAAATTTCCTTTGCTTTTCCCAAATCTTTAATAGTAAATTGAGATTCCAAAGCAGTCTTCAAACATTGTTTGTCATTTAGATTATTTGATAATACCAAAAAATCATCCACATACAAGGCAACAATGATAACATTACCGCTCCAAAACATGAAAAATACACATGGTTCGTTTTCAGACTTCTTGTATCCCATTTCGCTTAGAAATGTGGTAACCTTCAAATTCCATGTTCTTGACACCTGTTTCAATCCATATATGGCCTTTCTCAGTAAACAAACTTTGTGTTCTTTTCCTTCTACCATATATCCTTCGGGTTGATCCATATACACTTCTTCTTTCAGTTCTCCATTCAGAAAAGCAGTACATACATCGAAATGATACATTTCCAGCTCATATTCAGCTGCTAGTGCAAACAGTAAGCGTACTGTAGATCGTCTTACAACAGGAGAGAAAGTTTCGAAGTAATCAACTCCATATACTTGCGTGAAACCTCTTGCTACCAGTCTGGCTTTATATTTATTTCCATGGGTACCTGATTTTAATTTATAAACCCATTTGCAGCTAACTGTTTTCTTGTCAACGGGAAGATCAACCAAATCCCAAGTTTGATTAGCGAGAAGACTCTGATATTCTTCGTTCATAGCAGCTTCCCAGTATTTTTTATCTGCACAAGATAAAGCATGTCGAAAACTTTCAGGTTCACTGGCAATTTTTTCAGGACATCGTATTGTACAGAACATGATCAGGAAATTCTTTTTTATGTCTATTCTTTTCAGGATATCTTCTACTGGATGCCTCATTCGTTGGTTCCAAAACACCTTCCTTCAGAATTTGTTCTGATTGGTTGAACATTTCTGTTTCGATGTTTTCAGCAGTTTCTTTCGGTTCATTTTCAGAATCAATTTCCTCAAAATTTTGAATGGAATCAGAAATATCAGTCACATTATGTATATTAGAGCCAGAAATCATTGGATCTACATTTTCATGCGACTTCTCATCGAAACAATTTTTCTTGGATATTTAGGATCGAAAAGTCTATAGCCCATGCCATTTTCACAATAACCAACGAAAAATAAAGGCTTACTTTTGTGCTATCAAGCTTCTTTCGTTTTTTGTTTGGTATATGACTAGGCTATACAACCAAATACTCTCAGATGACTGAGATCAACCTTTTCGCCCGTCCATTTTTCTTCTGGAATCATCCCTGGTACAGATTTATGTGGAGATCTATTTTTCAAATACACAGCAGTATTTGTAGCTTCTGCCCACATTTGTCTAACGCAACCAGCTTGTTGCATCATACATCTCACTTTTTCCATGATAGTCCTGTTGGTACTTTCTGCAACACCATTTTGTTGAGGATTGTGTGGTATAGTGGTTTGATGTATGATTCCATGTAATTTCAGATGATTAGCGAAAGAATTATCGATAAATTCTCCACCGTTATCGGTTCTCAATTTTTGTATTTTAAACCGGTTTGGTTTTCCACCATCACTTGAAACTCTTCGAAAATCGATTTAACTTCATTCTTTGTTTTCAAGAAGTAAACGAAAATTTTTCGAGTATAATCATCAATAATGGTGAACATGTATTTTGCATCACTCCAAGACGGTACAGACATCGGGCCGCATAAATCAGCATGCAAAAGTTCTAGCTTCTCTTCTGCTCGTTTGCATCCAGAAGTTTTGAAAGGCTTTTTGCATTGTTTTCCTTCTATGCAAGGAACACACTGTACTTTTTCAGCTTCATTTGAGAAATTGACAACCGTAACCATGCCATCTCTCAAAAGTTTCATGCTAATACGGTTCAAATGCCCCAAACGCATTGTCAGGAGTGACAGCATTTGCAATTTCATGACAAATGGTATTTTTCAAAACAACAAAATTTCCTTCAGCGGTATCAAGACGATAGATACCTCCAATATTTGTTGCAGTAGCTATAACTGAATCATTTTCATCATTGTCCAATAATTTGAATCCATTTTTATCGAAAACAGCAACATATCCTCTGGATACCAACTTGCTTACAGAAAGCAAATTTGTTTTCAAGCCAGGAACTAACATGACATCACGAATAGTTGTGGAAAGTTCATCATCTTTTAGTTTTACTTGAATATTTCCAACACCTTCACATCGGAGTTTTTCATCATTAGCCACAGTAACCTCCAACACTGACTCTGTTTCTGTCATATTATAGCAGAACCAGTCTTCATGAAAAGTCATGTGAGTTGAAGCACCCGAATCAATGTACCAACTATTACTGTCAGTGTACGCACCTAACGCAGTTAGCAATGCTTTTTCTGAATTAGGTTTCCTCGCATTCTTGTGATCAGTTTTCTTTGACACAAAATCTTTCGATGAGCTATCATTCAAAGATTTTTTAGGGCATGCTGGACGTAGATGGCCAACTTCGCCACACCGCCAGCATTTCAAATTTCCAGTATTCTTTTTCTTAGACTTAACAAACAAGCCAGAATCTTGGGAATTTTGATGCTTATTTTCCCACCTTGTATCTTGCAACAGTTTGGTTTTCACAAAATCACTGGTAATTTCAGCTCCAGAACTTTCCATCACCATAATCATGGGTTCATACTCAGAGGAAAGACCTGCTAGCATAGCAGCGCCTAGAAATTCATCTTCCACTGCTTTATTCATACCGGACAGTGCCATTTGCAGAGACATGAATTGATTAACATACGTTTCCATCGAACTAAAGTTATCCAGTCTCAATGAACACATAGTACGTAAAAGTTGAATTCTTCTGTTCAAACCTTTATCTTCAAAGGCTTTTTCCAAATTCATCCACATTTCTTTAGGCGTAGCACAGTTGCGTATATGTGGATAACAACAGGGTGCAACCATCAATCCAATTTTTGTGAGAGCTTTTTGATCATATTTCTTCTTGGTAGCATCATCAGTTTTATCATCCGTGGGATAACCAATTATAGCATGCCACAAGTTCAGAACTCGCAAATACAGTTCCATTCCAAATTTCCAGTCTTGATAATTCTCTCGTCCCGCCAATTTCATGAAAGGAGGATACGACGTGTTATGCTCCAAATTATCTGACATCTTCAGCAGCAAAACTTTTTGTATATATTATGCGCAAATACAATTCCACAAAGCAAAATACAGTTATTCAGGGTCTGGGCCCATAACCTGTTGGAAATTACAATGCTTTGGAATAATTACAGGAATGAAAAACTCTTTTTATATTGGAACTTGACGTTATCAATATAATTTATTCTTGACAAGTACAAGACAGTTAAAAACAGAAACACATATACTGTATGAATAACATCATAAAATATAATAAGCATTATTGTAGGTCTTGATGATTGGACTTCTAACAGATAACTGGGTACAAAATTCCTTTCAAACAAAAGCCAAAGCCTTCAGGGCCCATATATTATAAAAACAAAACAAACGATAATGAACTGAGGGTGGAAGTGAACCACCTTATAGAACTGGGAGCTGTTAGCAAATGTAATTATTCCAAGTCTCAATTCATCTCCACATGTTTTCTGATAAAGAAACCTAATGGAAAAGGGAGGTTTATTTTGAATCTAAAAAAGCTCAACAAGTTCATTGAACCTCCACATTTCAAAATGGAAGACAGCCGCACCGTTCTAAAACTAATTAAAATAGACTGTTATATGGCAACCTTGGATCTCAAGGATGCTTATCTCCAGATTCCCGTTCATAAAAAATTTAGGAAATATTTGCAATTCAAAGTTGAATCAAAACTGTATGAATTTACTTGCCTTCCGTAGGGTTTGTCAATTGCCCCATATGTTTTCACAAAACTAATTAAGCCCATTGTAAAACATCTGAGAACTAGGTATTTTATGTATAGTTTACCTCGATGATTTCCTTATAATAGGTTCATCTGAGAAAACTTGCAGGAAAAATGTTGAAATAACTTCAAATCTTCTAACTTCGTTAGGTTTTACAATAAATCATGAAAAGAGTAAATTCGATCCTAGCACTAGATGCAAATTTTTAGGTTTTATTTTCGACAGTAACTCTATGACTATAGAAGTGCCTGAAGAAAAACGAATAAAAATCCTAGAAAAAATTCTAGATATCAAGTCTGGAAAAATGTAGAATAAGACATTTCGCTCAGTTTGTAGGCTCCCTAATATCTGTTTGCCCAGCAATCAAGTATGGTAAGCTTTACACAAAAATGTTCGAAAGAGATAAATTTTTGGCACTCAAGAAATCAAAGCAGAATTATAACAAAACCATGACATTATCTGATAGAAGCAGAGATGACCTTGATTGGTGGGAAAACAGATTAAAGAGGGAATTAATAATATCCGGGAGGACAATTATACCTTCAGACGCCTCAAGTACAGGATGGGCCAGTTGTGCCAATGGAAAATCTGCCCATGGTTGGTGGAGTAAGGACGATAAAAGAAAACATATAAATTTTTTAGAACTAAAAGCCACATTGTTGGGGCTGAAATGTTTTGCAAGCGAATTAAGGTCTTGCAACATCCTTATTCGAGTGGACAATACAACAGCTCTATCTTATATAAATAGAATGGGCAGTGTTCAACATCTAGACCTTTGCATACTGGCTAAAGGAATTTGGCAGTGGTGCGAGAATCGAGACTTGTGGATATTTGCAAGTTATGTAAATACCAGAGAAAACATAGCAGATAAAAATTCTAGGGCCGTATCCCTGGAAACAGAATGGGAACTGGCAGAGTATGCTTTTAAAATCATTCTCAAACGTTTCGGACAACCAGATATAGACCTATTTGCATCCTATGCTAACAAAAAGGTCGAAAGGTATGTTTCATGGCATAGTGACCCAGAATCTGTGGCAGTGGATGCATTTACAATATCATGGAAAAATTTATTTTTCTATGCCTTCCCACCATTTTCACTAATTTTGAGAATGTTGAATAAAATCATTGTTGATAAAGCAGAGGGAATAGTGGTTATACTATTCTGGCCCTCGCAACCTTGGTACCCACTGTTTGTGAGGCTACTAGCCTCAGACCCAGTAATACTCGAACTCAATCTCAATTTACTCTCTTCTCCTTTCAGAGAAAAACACCCACATATGCCACGCTTTCCCTGGCAGCAGGGAAATTATCCGGCAAGCATTTTCAAGAAAAGGACACCCAGACGAAACCATTGATGCATTGATGCAGTCTATATCCGAATCAACAATAAAATAGTACAGCTCTTCTTTTGAGGCCTGGTGGGCTTTCTGCCGGGAGAAAAACCTTGATCCATTTGAGGGAGAAATACATGAAGTATTGGCCTTCATGCAACATGAGTTGATTAAAACAAAAGCAAAATATGGTACCTTTAACCAACATAGGTCAGCTCTATCACTATTATTCCATAATGAAATAGGAAAACATATCCTCATTGGAAGATTTCTCAAGGGCGTATTGAGAATGCGTCCCCCTGCTCCAAGATATGAGATAATATGGGATCCACAAATAGTACTGAACCACATAGCCTTATTGGAGGATAATGAAAACTTGTCCATTCTAGAACTATCTAAAAAACTGGTCATTCTGTTAGCACTTGCAACAGGACAAAGAATTCAGACCCTACATCTGATTAGGGTGGTAAATGTGACCTTTCACCAAGATGGGGCTCGCATATTTATTCCTGATAAAATCAAAATGACTGGGTTGAACTCCAGTCAACCGTGCCTAGAGTTACCGTTTTTTGAAGAAGAGAAACTATGTGTCGCAGCAACTCTTCTGGCCTATATCGAAAGAACCTCAAGGATTCAAGCAGAAGAAGCTTTCTTATTTCTGTCCACAAAGAAGCCCTACACAAGAGCATCAAAAGCTACACTGGCAAGGTGGATAAAACTAGTATTAATAGCAGCGGGGATAAACACAAAAATGTTCTCTGCATACTCAACAAGACACGCTGCGACTTCAGCCGCTTCTCGACAGGGGTTATCATGGGATGTTTTAAGAAGAGCTGCAGGGTGGTCCAAGAATTCTCTCACCTTTGCCAAATTTTACAACAGGCCACTGAAAGACACTCGGACTTTTGCAGAAGTGACTTTGAGGAACAGGAAAACCTAATTCACCATTTGGTAATCGGACAACTTGTACTCAATGTCAGGCACTTATGCCAAGAAACGTTTTCTAAGCTTTAATCAACCTGCAAAGGAAATATATATTTAAAACGGTTAACAATGTTTTTTAGTGAACTTCGAACATCTACATAGTAAAAATCAAGTGATCTTGAGGACGAGGTGCTGACATATAATTTAACGATCAAACGAACTTACCTGTGAAGTTCGATCGAAATTATATTAAGCACCTCGTCCGAAAAGATCACTCCCACCCAGCATATACAGGTATTCATATGATTCCATTCCCGAATCGAACTTAAAAAACATTGCAGTAACTTAAAAATAGTAATGGCGGTCGTGAGTAGATCGATAAAGTAGGTCACTGTAGGGTATTTTCTTCTTCTCTTTGGATAGTGTGGCATCAACCAGCACCTAAGGGGCGGTACTACATAGTAAAAATCAAGTGATCTTTTCGGACGAGGTGCTTAATATAATTTCGATCGAACTTCACAGGTAAGTTCGTTTGATCGTTAAATCAAATCCAGGAACAAAAAAAGCTGACAACATCGCCAAAGCACAGATAAACAATGAGGAAACACAAACCATACATCCAAGCAAAAAAGAACTAAGGGCCAATTGCACCAACTCCACTTAGTGCTTCAAGTGACGCTTTGATTTATGAACCCGATAGAATGTGTTCAATTATATGTCAAATATATCAGTGATTTCACATTCTGCCGGATTCATAAATTTATGCGTCACTTAAAGCACTAAGCGGAGTTGGTGCAATCGGCCCTAAACGTCATAAAACAAAAACAAGAAACAATAAGATGGCAGATACACTGGGAACAAGCAAAGACAGGAAGAACTACATATATGAAATATTCCCAACAATAGGAAATTAAAGAATCAACACAACACACATCATCAACCAATGCACACTTACACAAAGAGAACAAGCACGACACCAACTCAGAGACACACTAGCCACACTAAACATGACATACCCACCAAATATTACAAACAGAACCACACTGAACAACATACTTACTGCACACATAAATAACTGGGGAGAACAAATGATCATGGATGATGGCGATGACATCTATTAACATTTTCATGTGAAATACAAGGCAAAATACCATTTCGAATGGTAAACACGCACGTACACCCTACAAAAATATGAACAAAAATAGAATTAGAACAATATACAGAAAAGATAAAACTTGAACCACTAATTTTTGGAGTGCGGAGATGGGATGGGTTCTCTTGGCAGAGGGTGAAGCTAAATAGATGATAGATTCTGGTCCAATACCGAAAGGTGGGCGGGCCATCTGGTATCACGTAAAGTGACCCAGAAAAACGAAATTGTCATGTCCAAGAAATTGGCTCACTCATCTTCCTGCCGTTCCGGTTGAGACTACGCCATAACCAAAGAATATAGAGATCTCACCTCAGAGTTGTGGAGGGTGGGTACACACACTTCAATTGATTTCTGCAATACACTTTTATTGCCAGTGCAAACCAAAACTTGTTTCTTCCAGGTGTTGTGATGAGGGAGCATATCATATTACACAAAGGGAGGTTCAAAGAACTGCTTCAGAATGGCTTCGCCATACCAAGCAATAAAGGTGGAACAGGTAAAATAAATGAATGTGTACATTAACTCCTTTTTAAAGTCGTTATAGAGTGTTTTTTATTTTTATGAAAATATTTTTGAAGCCGATAAAATTTGTTATTTATGGTCCAATAAGACTGAATTACTTTTTGATATAGTTTTCAAGAGCAAGTAATTTTTAGTGTTCATAAAGTGTTTTTTTGTGGAGTGTTTAATATTCGTTTTTCGATCATTGTGTTCTTATGGCTAGATTATATATTTATTCCAACAAGATTCGTTTTTTATTTTTCTAAGATGTACTCTGGATTTTATAAAAAGCTAAATCCCGGCGATCTCACTTTATGATGAACAGGAGACCTCTATCCGATTTTATCATAAGTATGACAAATTCACCGCTTGGCGAGGTCTCTGGTCCATCTATATGGGAGTTTAAATAAGAGGTCGCAGTCAGATTTTGACGTACTTGGTACATGTATGAGATGTAAAAATGTTAGCAGGGGCAGACCATAGGTGATCTGTGAAACAGAACACAACCTACTGAATGGCGAGCCAGTACGAAAGCTGTGCTTTCGTACCTATTTGTTGAATTTTGTTTAATGTTCTTCTTCAGATGCAGTGTACTGTGAATGACATGCTTCATGCTAATTATGCTTTATGGGGAGTTCACATGCTGGCTTTTCGCTTCATGGCTTATAGCGTATTGTGATCTCATTGGCCGAATAGTGTCCGAAATATCTGAAAGCGCTTATCAAGGTCATAAGCCAAAAAGTCGATTACAGTCCGACTTTTCGCGTAAAAAATCTACGAAAATTAATAGTTATAGCTTAGAAAGCAAAGCGATGTCATAAAATTGATGAAAAAAGTGTTCTGAATAAAATGCTTTGTGTTTATTTGGGACGTGTACAACAACGGAATTTCTCTTATAATCTCAGATACTCGTTATCGAAAGTTATATATACTATCTCCTGAATCGAGAAATCTTAGAAGGGATGCGAATAACATAGTTAAACCGAATATTTGAATATGAAAAAAACGTATTGCCTTAACGTAAGAGCTGCAAGTTTTAGTTTCTGGGGGAATTGCATTCCTCACAACATTTAATTTCTCTATAAACGGTTTGATGAGGCTAAGAATATATGTGAATTGAGTTATTTGGTCCATTTTGAAATAGTTCCTAAAGTTTTCTTGATTATATTCATCAATCTCATGTTCACTATATTGAGTTATCACCAAAACCTTGAGTTTTCTTACTATTCTCAAGAAGGATTGGGATCACCCAGATCCTTCGAATCTTTCTTATTCTATGTATTTTATAATTATAAAATAATACAATGCCCCAGATTGATTTTTTTTCTCAGAAAGAACACTTAATTCAAATCATGTAAACTATCTGAAATTTCTTCCAACTCCTCAGAAAACATATCTCTCCACAGACAGGATAGTAAGCATGGCCTTTGGATTTTTTAATATTGTTCATGTGAACAGTGCGCTCGTTTTTTGCGATGGGCGAAAGCTGTCATGTGAATGCGATTAGACTTCCCTGTCATCTGTCACTAGCGAGTGTCACTATTGTCATTGTCGTCACTAGTGTCACTGTCAATAGTGTCAAACGTCACAAACGTCAGAATAGTTCAAGATTGGATTGATAGACGTGGTTTATTTCGCGGCCTGCAGAATGTGCGACGTGTAAAATTAAAATTTTTCAAATGAAGGTATCAAAATGAAAACAGTACTATTTAAAAAATCAGGTAGAAGTGGTGGTTACCTGTAGTATGTATGCGTTGGTGCGGTTAATGTAGGAAAATCATGTTAGAGTAGAGAAAAACAATTCAATTGATTGTTTATATTTTAGGAATTGACATTTTCTTATTCAATTCTCCAAAATAAAAATCTGTGATAAATATATAAGAAAGCTATAATTTGTGATGTTTAGTAATTAAATAGATTTCAATAAAATGTTACATGGTAAGCTGAGAATACACACCTGCAGAGTGATACTTCTAACCTCTTTAGTTTGGTTTTTGGTTGATGTGATAGTTTTATCTTTCTACTCAGAATGTCTCGGTGGTTCATGCAAAACAGAACTGGACTCAGAAATTATAGCAGAGCCTCTAGTTGACAGTGATGGTGAATATGATCCAAGTGATCAAGTGGGTAATCCCAGAAGGTAAGAAACAGTTTTATTCATTGTGAATCATTCCTTAACTCTTGAGTTTGAATTGCCATTTTCTAATTGTAATCATAAGAATGTGGGTATTGCATCAGATATGGTTTCTTATGCTGAAAGCCATATTGATGTGCATTCAGAATTCTGTTGCTGTCCAAGAATTCCACAATTCCCATTTTACCAATTTTCAATAGTTTTGGCAAATGTGGCGGTCAGGAATATAATAGTATATAGTTCCTTAGTCTGTGTTTTGGGTTGATGGCACTCAAGTAAAACTATTGATGCTCTATCTATTTTGTTTATGTCAGTATACACATCATAAAGAAATCAAGATAATTCTGGGATCTTACCTTGTGAAGGAATGAATGAATGAATCCTAATGAACTCGAATTTGATGAGCAAGTTGTATTACAAAAGTTGAAAAAATAAAACTTCTCATTTGTATTTGTTACCAGAATTATTTAGTCAACTTTCCATTATATGAGGTAGCAATATGTTCGGTTTGGTGAAAGATGTTTTTTTATGACAGCCAATTTGTACTAATAATGTAAGTTAGTTTTTTCCGGATCTATTATATATAACCCCTGTTCATAAACTGTACTTTCACAATAAATCAGCATTCCTTTTAATTTCAGTGGTAGAGACATCTCAGGAGTACCACCTACATATAAACCAGGCAGTTTGCGGAGATGGCGGCCTGCTCCCTCAGTCCTTCCTGTGCCTGGAAGGGTTGGGGAACATGGCAAGGCTGTTCACATACCAGCTGAAAAAGAGGCACTCATGAAAGAAAAGTTCAAACTCAACCAATTTAATTTACTGGCTAGTGATATGATATCGCTAAATAGATCTTTGACTGATGTGAGGTTGGATGGGTAAGTAAGAATATAATTTTTTAGTACTGGTTACAAAGCAAGATGTCTTCAATTCACAATTTGGAACAGAGTATGAATCAATGCTATAAATACTCCTTGATTAAAAATATATATGGTATTATTCATATGAGTTTTTAAATGTTCTTGAAAATTTCTTTCATTTGGTTGGAATATATTTCTGATGATTCCTAGTAGCATTACAGTGGATATTTTATTATGCAAAATTAATATTGATTCGTTTTTGGATTCTATACATTTTGTCCTGGACAATTATTTCATCTATCAGCTCAAACCAAACTTTTGCTTCAAAACACTGTACTTCACTTGATAGTTCAAAAAACATATTTGGCACTTTAAATAATATAAATGTCTTAAACAATAACAATGCTTTAACTTTAACTAATTAACTTTTATAAACAAATTCCCATCATTTACTGTGAAATCTCCGATTGTATTTATTATATAGTGAAATATAAAGGACAATTTTTGCACTCTGCTGTCAACACTGTAGGTAAGAAATTTGAATTTTTCAAGTTACCCCACTATATTTCACTGAATCGTTTATACCTATGTTTATATCCTTCTTCGTTTATTTATATCAACCTATTATCATATAACATATTTTATTTATGTATACCTTATCTTCTACAAGAAAATATGAGTAATTTGCAACAATCACTTAATAGAGAGATATTGCAGTTCATATTAACGTCAGGCGGTATTAAAGATATTCTTATTTTGAAATGTATGCACTCGCAATGTGAATTTAGAATAAGGACAACTTTATTAGTTGACGATTAAGGCCAGAACTAAAGTTCCTTTATTTTCACTTCGGGCAAGATCGGGATACGACATAACTCATGCCTGATAATTATATCATATTTTTAACACAAATCAATATGGAAGTCCCCTTTGGCCATTTTAACATCACAATAATTGTGTCTTGGTCTAAAATAAATTATGTAGGAAGAAAAATCTGTGGAACTAGATTTGATTCTATTTGATTTGTAGGTTATGAATAATAAACGCCTGTGTAAATAAGGGAAGAACAGACAAAACTGCAATATATCTGTTTTTAATCACAGCCGGTCACTATTAAAATAAAGTTGCCTTCAATACTGCCTGGCGTTATTGTGATATCTCTTTAATATCTCAATTTTTTTTGTGGTTCTACATCATTATTGATAAGAATTGAAAATTCAAATTTGGAAAAGGAAATTTAATGAATGAACTGAAAGGCGATCTTGACAGTTTCAAAACTTTTATCCGAATGGTTGAACATACATTTCAAAAGTTACTTTACTAGTAGAGTTGCTTATCAAAAAACAAGATACACATCTTTGAAAATTCCTTCACTCAATTGTAGTGTTATTAATTTCATTATAAACTAATTGTAAGAATGTGAGTATTGCATCAGACATGTCTTTCTTATGCCTAAATGTGTGCATTCAGAATTGTGTTGCTGTCCAAGAATTCCACAATTCCCCATTTTACCAATTTTACCAATTTTCAATAAGTTTGGCTAATGTGGGGGTCAGGTATAGGTATAAGTTTATTTATTTATTCATCATAACCAATTCCATTCCTCCTGAGTACCTATAGAAGTAGTAGATGCGGGGTGGCCCTTTTTGCCATCCCCTTGTCTCCTGATCCATGACATGCTCTTAAATCAACCTAGCTTAGTATCCACATGGTCTCCTCAAATCAAATCCTTAAACTATGAGTGTGTGTGTGTGTGTGGGTGCTTGTCAAGGGAGTGGGTTCTTTAAATCTGCCTATTCCTGAAAGTCCTGGTAGGGCTGTTTCTCAGTCAGGCGGTGCGGCGGCCGCGGGTGATTCTTTCACCGGCTACCAGACCCGCAGTATCCGATCCGAGGCCCCTCCTCGGTTTCCATTGGAGACTAGTTCTCCAGTTCTCACTGCAGTTCTCGATCGGGTGGTGCAGCGGCCGCGGGCGATTCATTCACCGGCTACCGGTCCCGCAGCACCCGATCCGAGGCCCCTCCTCGGCTCCCACTAAAGATCAGGTTTTCCAGTTCCCGCTGCGAGTTCCTTTAAACGGCCTCCTAGTGAAAACCCTGGTGGGGCTGGTTCTCAAACGGGCGGAGCAGCGGCCGCGGCTGATTCATCACCGGCTACCAGTCCCACAACACCCAATCCGAGGCCCTTCCTTAGCTCCCACTGAGGGCAGATTTTCAAGTTCTCGCCTTCCTCTGTAATGTGTGAGTGTGTGCATGTTAAGTGTCGGGGAAACATGTGTGTTCTAAATGTCGGTGTACGGTAAGCTAGAGCCCACGGGTCGCTACTCCCGTTGGCTGCAACCCCACCCTTGGGGATGAATACCTATAACAAAATAAATGTTTCTGGATTTTATTATAAACTTGCTTCTGAATCTGACCCTCTAGAAATAATGAGCAGTTACTGCTATTATTTACAGTAAAATCTCCAATTGTATATCTTATATAGTGAAATATAAAGGACAACTTATACACTCTACTGTCGGTAAGAAATTCGAATTTTTCAAGTTTACCCCACCATATATTTCACTGAATCTTTTATATGTTCATATCCTTCTTGGTTTATTTATATCAACCTGTTATCGTATGAAATATTTTATTTATGTTTAACTCTGCTCCTGCAATAAAATACCTATTAGTAATTTGCATCAATCACTTATATATTTATCTTGAAAGTGGAAAAATGAGGCAAACATCTAACAGAAAACAACTAAATCTCTGGATAATGCCATGACGGACATTGAACAACATCTCACAGATATTTGTGCAACGTTCTTCCAAAAAGACCCAATTGCAAGTGCAGACATGCATGTTTCGAGGTTTTACCTTTTGTCATTGCTAGGGTAGGTCGGACAACATTAGAGTCTGTCCCTGCCCAATGAATAATAACCAATGGTTTAACTGATATTTCCTCATGAATATTACCCTCAGCCAAATAAAGGATAATCTACTGTTCAATTACAAGATAAGCACTTGCAATTGGGTCTTCCTTCATGGTATAAGACAGGGAAGTAGTTGTTCTCTGTCAGATGTTTGCCTCATTTTTCCACTTTGTGGAAACGTGTAGAAAGAAGGGTACTTCGACATAGTTGTATTTATACTCTTCTGCACAAATTTTCAAACTTTGAATTGATTGCATGTAACTTCGATGTTCATCAATTCTTCATGCAATCGAATCCATGACTTTTCCATAGTTGATAGATTCGTGGTATATTTCTTTGGGGTACCTAATTGGTTTCATGAGATACCGGTGTGAAGTTGGCAGTTAATTTTCAGCTGTAACTTTCGATCCAGAAGTAAAACCACCAGTGGAGCCAGTAAAAATATAATTTCCACTGATTCTGATTAAAATTGAATTAATAATTTACAATGAGAAGTTTTCACAAAATTCACGACCCGCATGAATTTCATCCAAACTAATTGAAATTGGCAAATGCATTCAGAAAAAACCTGCCAACTTTTAATTCACAGAATGAACATCCCATATAAATTTCATCCACTTGCAAAGGGGATGAAGGGTTGAAATTAACCCTCCAAAAATAATAATAATGATAATAATAACTGCCTTTATTCACCACAGCGTTCACAGGGGCTAACAAAATTATTCAGTTTATAATTATAATTTTGCGGAGTTCGGTTGAAGCTCCCAAGGGAAGCTTCACTCAACCCTTTGCATGGACAAATGCCTTCAAGAGAAACCTGCCAACATGAAATTCACAGGACATGTTTGTATACATGGAATGAACATTCCGTATCAATTTCATTCACTTGCAAAGGGGTGAAAAGTTGAAATCAATCCTTTAAAAATAATTGAAATGCGCAAATCCCCTCAGAAAAAAACTTGAAAACTTGAAATTCACAAGACACATTTGTTTACATAGAATGAACGTCTCGTATCAATTTCATCTACTTGCAAAATAATTAAAATTGGCAAATGCAAAAAAAACTGTTAAATTTTAATTCACAGGACGTGTTTGTATACATGGAATAAAATGGACAAATGCCTTCAGGAAAAACCTGCCAACTTGAAATTTCATTTCACAAATTAATTTTAAAATTGTTAAAATTGAAAAACTGGAAGATGGAACCCAAAACAGTCATGATTCATTAGTTCGTTGAAATCTGCCCATGATAGTGCTGTTCTCTGTGAACATTTCATATTCAAAATATTCACCTATGGTTCACAAGCACAATTAATTTATTGCAATTCCGTAATAATTTGCCACATTCACATCATTGATTAAGTTCCTATTGAAAATGATTTCCTAAATGGTACAGCCCTTTAGCCTGAGGTCAAATCATTACAGCACAACAAATTGAAGTTCATGTCAACACCAAAAGAAACCCAATTCAGCAAGTATTTCCTAAGTGAGATAGGATTCTCGAATAAGATAGTAGAATTTTTACCCACTCTGAAGCCAGTGATCTGTGAAAATATTCAAAAAGTCAATAGAAATTATATAGAAATATTTATTAATTATCGTAATTAATATTTTAAACAATCGGCACGCCACTGTTCGATCAGATATTTCCGGAGAATTAAAATTGCTTAAAATTGTTGTTTCCGTTAACCAGCTGTCATCCCCCTACGAACGACAGCCCTCAGAAGTCGAAACTTGTGCGAGCTAAGGATTAACGAGGTCTTACTTTTTAACGTGCCATTCCTAGCACGTCTGCTATCTTTGGCTGCTATTTTCAGACTGATGAAATACCACTTATAATATTATGATGAAAATGACACAAAATGACAAAAATGTATGTTTGACAATAAATAAATAATTTGCTGTTGCATTGTTAGCAAAATGGTTAGGCACAGCTTGCTCACTATTTTTCATAATGAATAACTCACTAGCTCCGATCAAGTAACTAAACCTAGATTAGTAATACTCAAATAGTACCTGAAGGTAACATCTTTTCATAATGTTATCCCTTAAATCATGACATTGTTGTCATGTCGCAATTTTTTAAGGATACAATAAGTACGTCAGATAGATTTTGATTTCTATCGGGTATATTCATCAATACTATCTTGGATGAAATATATAACAATAAGAAGACAATTGAAGCGTTCATTGCAGCTTGTTGGGAGAATGTAAAAACGATAGTATTTCCATCGCCGAATGGAGATTCTTCGTTGTCGATATAGTCTGTTCAGTACGGCAACGCTGCATTTGCTATTTGATAGAACAACAGAACATATCTGTTAATTTTAGTCTTTGGCTTATTGCAGTGATTTTTCGTGAATAAAGAGCAAATTCTGAGTTAATTTGTGTTAAACTATCGTTAATTTTTATTATTAAGCAATGGTGAAGCATTGTGAAATGTATAAAAGACCATTTGAAGCTTTAAATCAAAATATGTCATTTCATAGGTAAGCTACCAGTGTCGTAACTATCGAGAAAGGGAATCCGAATTGGAAAAGAGTAAAATAAATAAATTATGAAAAAACATGTAAATTAAAGCATCGGCTGGTCTCAAAATCCTGTGGAGATTCTTCCATCATAATTTCAGGTTTCAATTCCATATTGGGTTTTCATTATTTTATTGAACCTCAATATTTCTGTAAACAACGCACGACACTGACGGTGAGGAAAGATGTCCCTTAGAAACAATGTTTGAGGCGTGAGCGGCGAGTTACTCATCTAGGATGTGTTATTTGATCGGAGCTCACTAGTATTCACGACTTCTCCCATAATGAACGTCATTATGATCCTCATTACATAAATAACTATTACAGGATTCCTTTGTAGATATGTTATATTTGTAATCACTTTTTTTGTGCTGGAAAAACGTTACCTGTTGCTTCAGATGCTCCACAAAAATACATACAGTTCATACATTTTTTAGATACCATATAGAACATATATGTTGGAATAAGGAATATATAATTAGTAGATAGAATTTTGATACTATAAACACAAATTATGGCTTTTAAGATTGAAAAGCTAATTAGAAATTCAAATAAGTACGCTTTCTCGCATTAATTAAACCAGTAATTGTTGATTTAATAGTCGACTTTTCAAAGGAGTCATGTCACAGTGAAAGCACTACGTCTATGACACAACTTGTTGAAGTTAAAGGTCGTTTATAAGTACCAGCATGCAATGCACAGGCAAATAATCTCCGCAGAGTTACTCATTCATGAAGTACTGTTTGTGAATAGTAATTAATTATATCCGATTATCCGAGAAGTGAAAAATATTGGTGAATTCATTTTGTTATTCCAAGCAAGAGTTATTTTTACCTCATCTGTTTGATTTTGTAGGAAGATTTATGAAAATAAAATAAAAAATCCACGTATATATATGTCCAAGTGACTGTGAGACAGTCGATAACAATCCTTTAGGAAGTAACTATAACTTTGTATAGTATGTATGGCAAATGTCTGACAGAAACCGGTCTGTAGTTGGTTCTCCGTTTGAATCGGGTGAAGTCCTGCTGTTTGTTCAGAGAGCTCTTGCAAAGTTGTTCCTTCAAAGTAAGGATCTTTGCACATGTGTCTGACAGATATAATTCAATATCTGTCGCGGTATTAGCCAGAGAAGTAGTTGTTTTCTGTCAGACATTTGCCGTACATACTATACAAATTTATAGTTACTTCCTAAAGGATTGTTATCGACTGTTTCACAGTCACTTGGACATTATTATATAAAACATATATACATACTATACAAAGTTATAGTTACTTCCTAAAGGATTGTTATTGAGTGTTTTACAGTCACTTGGACATTATTTGCTCCTTGAAACAAGTATTTTACATATACCATTTCGTATCCGAAATGTCCTTATGGAGTGCTCTCTAATCTGTCGTCAAGGTGGATCCTGTAAGCAATTGCAGTATTTATCTCGGCGGACGGTGACGGGCAGCGAGACCTCGCGTGTATACAATTGTGATAACCTGGTCTGCACTGATGAGGGACAACATTCCGAAACCGGTCTGTAGTTGGTTCTCCGTTTGAATCAGGTGAAGTCCTGCTGTTTTTTCAGAGAGCTCTTGCAAAGTTGTTCCTTCAAAGTAGGGATCTTTGCACATGTGTCTGACAGATATAATTCAATATCTGTCACGGTATTAGTCAGAGAAGTAGTTGTTTTCTGTCAGACATATGCCATACATACTATACAAAGTTATAGTTACTTCCTAAAGGATTGTTATTGACTGTTTTACAGTCACTTGGACATATATGTATATATATATATATATATATATATATTATATATATATATAAGAAAAAACAAAAATATAATGCTTTCATTATAATTATAATTATAATTTTAATTCATTGTTAATTTGTATGCACAGTGCCGATGATAACCAAGAAGTTTGAAACAGCTGTCCACTGTTTACGTTTTTCGGTGAGTATGATTTGAAATTGAGAGCATTATATTTTTGTTTTTTCTTATATCTTACATGTCTTCGAGACGAGAACTCTAGTACTCTATATATATATGTGTTCAGATAGGTTTCCGCGGTCAGATATTTGAAAACTAAAAGTTCGGGTTGAACCGCGTCTAGAATTTGTTGAAATTCGACGTTTCGGCTCCGATTTTGGAGCCATTTTCAAGAACTGAAAAAGAAAGAAAATAAGAAAATTAATAAATGGTTGAAACCTAATTCTACGCTGGGGTCTCAGTCTGCCTACTCCTCAGGTATAATTACGTTAGGTTTTTGTGACTTGACGTCGGGGTCTCAATCTGCCTACTCCCCATGTCTCGTCACTGGTTCTCTCTAAGGTCTCAATCTGCCTACTCCTTCGAGAGAACAGTTCTCTGGGTTAGGTTAGGTTCGGTGAGGTTAATGCTTCATATTTGAAGCATATCCGTCTTTTCGAGCCCTGGAAACAGTGTTAATTGTCCTAAAATTGCGATTAGGAATAGCTACCATTGTAGACGAAAGGTGAGAATATTTTTTGAGATTATGGATAAACCTTACATGTCATTCATGAAAATTATGAGAATTATGAGAATGGCAAATATCTCTTATGATATTTTGCAAAAACCGCTACTAACTATACATGGGCTCTTCATAACTGCTTCCAAAACTTGATCCTAACTACTGGTAGTTGTCACTTTTTTAATAGTTTCGTTTGGTGCTTCAGAAACTGTCCTGAGCGGTCGATTTCATTCTTGTACACATTCTTGGACACAGATCAAACAGCAATGCAAGCAATCGAAGCTTTCTGAACTGTTCCTGAGTTTGGATTCCATTGGAGAATATGAACCAATTCGAGGGTCAGTGCTATGAAATTTTTCATTGCCATACTTGAACTTCTTAGAGCTTGTAGCCCTGAGTGTGTATACCTGTCGAAATTTTTCATTTACTTTGACGTCCGCCAGTTCATCAAGATTTCTGTATGAGAACCCCCTTTCTCTACTCACAGAAATCAATATTTCCATCCCTGCTGGAGTGAAAAGACAACAATCCTGGCAAAATTTATCTGTATTGCAAATAAAACAAATCCCTTTCTTTTGTGACATCCTACAAACGCATTTTTTAAGATTCAACTATTTAAATCTCCCCCTATGTTCCCTCTTATCCGACCGACATTTATTTCTCTAACAACTCAAAAAAAATTATATTATTATTATTCATGAAAATATATTGAAAACGTATTTATTCATATAATTGTCCTGGGACGGAAAAATCCCTATGATTTGTGTAGATACGTACTCTCAGTTCTGTACAAATTTCAAAATCCTGAAAATAGATTTTTGGCACACAGTTAATATACTTGCGTTTATTTCAGAAAAGATCAGTGCATGATATATGAGATTCCATTATTTCTACTTCAAATACCCCTGGGGAGAGAACATTCGTATGACTTATCAACTCAAATATTTCCTGTAGGAAAAACTTGTACATAACAAATTCAAATGGAATATCACTTCTTTAGGAGATAGAAAATTGTGGTATATGCATTTGAAAAAACTCTTGTTTTTTGCCAGAATTATTCAATACCCTGACACATTTCTTTGTAAAAGATAAGCAATAATAATTTCATAGGTACCACAGCATTCAATACAACTCCAATCCACTCTAAGAATTTCTGATGCTCTAAAATAAATTTGTACTAACTTTCAGACGGACAATCGCAGCTGGATCTATTATAATTTCAATTAGTGCCTTTTACCATGAAATGTCTCAATAATAAACTCAAATTTTCACAGCAAGAACAAAAAACTTCGCATGACAGTAAGGTTTGACATGTCTATAATAAGCCGGAAACCGGACTCTCTCGCATATCATGAGCTGAACTAACATCATACCGAGAAAACTGCTCCAAAAGTGTGGCCATTGTTGGCTTAGATATTATGGCTCGATGATCCTGGACTATGTTGTATATATGGAATGAACAGATATATTCATCTTCTTTCGTTTCGGATGGTCAGGGGTTTCTAAAAGTTCCGTGGTTCGACAAAATTATCTATCATTTATCATTTAAAACGAATGAGTTTTTGGACAGCCTCTGAGTTTTTAAAAATTATAACACATTTTGGAGTTTTTTTTATGAGTTCAATAACAGAAATGTGAAGTGCAAACCTCCAGTTTGAAATTGCATACTTTATTTTTCAAGTTGTGTGTAAGCGATTATTTTCATCATTTACTGGCTAATATGTCGGAATTTTGAGGGAGTTGAAAATGAGGCAGGAGTAGAACCCAGTTTTTTTTGGCGTGTGTAAGTGAGACCTGTCTCACTACTCTTAAATCATTGCATACTGTCTAAACAGGGTAATGGTTCCTGCTTCACTGCAATTATTCCGGATTAACTGAAATATCTATGATTTCTGCATCCTCCGTAAAAAAAACGCAGTTGGATTATGTAACTTGGTAAAAAGAACCACTTGGGTACTCAGATACCCACATGTTATATTTGCATTAAATAGTAAATAGTAAGTCTTCACGATCAAAATGCACTTTCATTTTTAATTATTTGATCATTTTTAGCAAAGTTATGATACATTTAACGTTCGGCACCGCCGGAACTTGCAGCGGCGGGTTAACACGAGCCTGAAATTTGATGTTGGCATTCAAGCACGTTTTCTGAGAATACGAGCTCATTTTATAGGGAATTACTAATTGAATGATCTTCAACACTATTCAAACCATATTTTTTTTAAACTCAATTTTTTTCAAGATGAAACAAAAAAAAAACAATTTTTTTTTTCAAATCAATTTTTTTTTGGGTTCCACCCCCGGAATTTTGGTAAACAGTTTTTTTCTTTGCATGCCAAATTTGGTGGTGTTACAACCGATCCTCGTCTCAAAACTGAGTAGACTGTACTATTATAAGTATGTGCGCATTATAGTTTTTAGGACATAACAATTATCTACGACCTTAAAGGTACTTAGTAGAAAAAACTATATTAAACATACTTCAGGAGGAAAAGCATTATTTTCCTTCTTTGTTATGTAAATAGCAATAATTTTGGCAGCAAATAAGATTGAATTTGAAGAGACAACATTCACTTCAGCAGTAGGAAAACCCAGAAAACCTACTGCACCATCCCCAAGCTCCAGAATAGGGAATAAAAGATTATGGGAACATTTTTTATTATCACAATTACAGAAAATTCCTGAATTTAAATTTTGAAAAATTAATTTCGAATGTGCAAAAAGTTATTTAAAATTCAATTTTAGGCACGTATAAAAAATTTGGAATATCTATTTGAAATAAATGAATAAATAATAATAATAATACTCCCTCATAAACACTCGTTGAGTGTACCCAAAGGCATAGCCTGTGCGGGTAGAGGATGACTATTATTATTATTTGCTGTGGCGCTCCGGGGCGACTTACTGATGTTTTAGGTGATCTATTAACTTTTCAGCTGTAGGATAACCTACAGCACCACCTCGGGTAGTCGGTGTGCACTCCAAGCTAGCACTAGACGAGATTGGCATCTAGACAACTCACAATACATTTGCTTTTCAACAAGGCATGCGTTCGCCTATCGATCCGATATAAAGTATTTGAGAAAAAATCTCTTGTACCTACATCGGGCTCGAACCGACTATTGCTATGCTGGAGTTTCGAATGGCCTATGCATTAGACCGCTGAACCACCGGCCATAATGAAATGATAGATCAAAATTATCAAAATAATCTAGAAGGGAGCAATTTAACTGATATACACTGTACATCAGGCGAGGTAACCACCGACCTTTCCGAAAACTTAGTGGCAAAAGAGGTCGAAAATTTTTCCGGATTCGTAATCATAATCATTTTACTACATTTTCCCCTTTCTTTGGGTTGTCTATAAAAATGGCATATTCCACAATTCTGCATCAAAAATTACGGAGGATACAGAAATAAATAACAAAACTGTAGATGAAGAGAAATGTATTACTCTCTTTGGTGTCCAATTGAAATAACTTTATTGTTCAATACTGTGTACTGTGAAGCACTATCTAAATCATTGAACACTAAATGTTTTCAATTATGATCCCTTGTTTAATCTTCTCAATAATGAAATTTCATACTCTGAACTATTGAGGTTATTGAACTTCAGAATACGGAATACCTGCAGTACTGATCTTTTTAGCATATCTTCATAATACAAACTATAGCTTCAACAATTTATTAACACAACTAATGAGATTAGGCCATGGTTATTGTAATCTATTGTTGAATATTTTTTTCTACATTCATGCAAAAAGCAAAACTTTATTGAACTATATTCAGTGGAAAAAGAAGCTCTTTATTGCACTAGTACAATAAAGTATTTATTGCACTCATCTGTCATTCTACTTCAACGTGCTGCCATCATGATAAACATAAACGTTCAAACCCACTACATATTTAGCAGATATTCTGTGAGATTGGCCATACGTTTTAAACAGCTACATATTTTATATTATTTTGTATTAATGTTAGCAGTCAGAGTTGAACAAACAACGCCTTCCCGAGAATAACTCCATAATCAAAACAAATCTGCTATGTTCTAAACCGTCTACCTGTATAGAGCAAACTGTCCGTACTATGACCACACCTCGTGATAACATATGTGCTCATGGCTACTATGATTTTGATTTTTATAATGCAACTGCGGTTATATAAACGTCAGTCAAAATTTAATTCTGACAATTACAGAACTGAGAGTTTTTAAATGAGTAATACTAATGGAAAACTAGATGATGGTGATGAAATCGATAGTAATAATTATTTATTTAAATTGCGTATTTCATTTTCCTTCACCTAGTGCCGCACATAAATAAATAATTATTTGCTTTTTGCATGAACGTAGAAAAAATGTTGTATGCAACTCGTGCAAAAATGTTTATTGCACTCGACAATTTCACGTCGAGTGCAATAAACACTTACTTTTTGCACTTGTTGCATACATAACTATTAATTTATCCAAAAACAAATTTTAAATCGCTCTGAAAAAGATTCTATTGAACCGTGTAATATCAACTAATAGTTTTGTCAATCATTAATTCCATAACTAGTATTCTTTATCTTATTAGTTAGTACATATAGTTTTACTGTTATTGAGTTTAATGTATTTAAATTATATCAATGTATTTTAATTAATTAATTAATCTATTGTAAAAAAGGAGAATTCATAATAATATATAATAAATAAATATACCTATTGTACAGATTCAAGCCATGACTGGATTACTTAATTCATTTTTCCATATTTTTTAATGATCTATCACTAAGTAGTGTGAATTTCCCCTTGTTTTTTAGGATTTTTATTTGTTTGCATAATATATTTACAGCAGTGAGGATTCACTTTTTTATACAAATATAAAGTTGATTACATTATTTGACAGCTTATTCAAGAAGATATTTGGGTTATGTTGCAGTTGCAAGGATAAAAAGTACCCAAACCTTCTACCTACAACTTCAATTGTGATAGTTTTCCACAACGAAGCTTGGTCTACCCTGCTTAGGACTGTGTGGAGCGTAATAAATAGATCGCCAAGGCCTCTTTTGAAGGAAGTCATACTTGTTGATGATGCAAGTGAAAGAGGTAGAGTAAAAACGTTATATTCCTCATGGTGGTGTAGTTGGGGTATTTTCTATTAATTTGATCAATTAAATGCAAATAAAAAAATACAGCAGTTCTCAAAGCGAGCAGAACATGGTTGAATAAAAATATTAGAGCAACTGAGAATTGTCTGGCAATGTGCCAGATATAGCTTTACAGAGTTATCTGCTCATATACGAAATTTGTTGGTTCGAGAAAATTGTACGAGTTACTAGCCGAAATAGTTTCATCGATGGTTCCCGTCATTCATCGATGGTTCTCGACAAACGGTGGGGCTACCTGACAGGTGACAAGCAAAATATTATTGGATTCTGCTTATTACTATTTATTGAGGGGATTTTGAGCTGTAGTTGATTGACCTTTTATATTATCTCTTATGTTCCGTTTTTCGTAAGATCATCTGTACAATACAGTATTACTTGAGAAGCAGCTCCAAAATAAACAGGATTGAATATAATATTCCTGAATGAAAATATATACAGAGTTAAAGCGGAAACCACTGTAGTTTTTTCCCCGATTCAAACTTTTTTCAATGGCTCTATTATATCGCCATGACTTTGAAATAAAATTGTAAATAAGGCATTCTTCGAATTTTTTTCAAAACTAAAAATACAAAATATTATTAACACATTTTTTTAAATAAAATTTTACTAGCTCAGATAACATGAAAAATATAATAGGTATATCATTCTTCTTCATTACTGTACTTGCACTATTTGACCATTCTTGTCTTTTGTTATACTGACTCAATCATCTGTAATGAAGGAATATGACTTTTGAAATCAGCTATTAATTTTTTTTTTTAATATTAATCTGTATCTGGGGCGTGCTTAAAGGAAACAATGATTCGCAATAATATGATATTCTCCATGATTTTCATATTCAACCTTTTATTTATCTGGCGAAACACCTGCTTACATTTTCTATGGAAATTCATGATTGGTAAATACGGTCTTGTTTGGTGAGGATATCCTAGGAAGTTTCGATTGAGTATTTCAAATGAGAATACCAAATATGAATAGTTTTGAACAGTGTTAACATTTGGAGGTATTATTGTACTTACTACATTAATCACATCTATTTGTCTTTATATGTATATTGATTTATTTGTGAATTTATTTTTTGTTTATAGAGAGACAAACCATACTAAGCAATTTACTTATTTTATATGTATACAGGGTGTTCCAAATCAAGTCGGCACCATTGCCAAATCCGTTATTATTGATGCTACGAATTCGGTTGAAAGGGCAAACTAGTAGCATTTTTAATGGCCTTCTCCATGACGAAAACAAAAAAAAAATCATAGAATGATATTTCTTTCATTGGTACACCCTATATTTTTTCATGCATTTCGATTCGTAATGACATTCTCAACAAAAAAGCTCATATCACCTTTCTTCCTAAAGTGGAAAATGAGCGACTTATGTGGAAATATTTATTTCTTTCACTAGTACAAAAAATTTCTTTGTTTTGGCGAAAAAAACCTCATGATTGTCCAAACACCAAATTTTACACGATACGATTGACAATATTTTGTTACTAATAGCAAAATAAGACAGTAAAAAGAAAAAAATTATCTGGGATGTGAAATCGTGAAACCCGTGATCATCATGTCTCACCACTCAATTATCACCACTGGTATTAATGTACAAAACGATTTTTTGTGAATCAAAATATGTCTGCTTTAATGATAACTTTGAAGCCATTTTTATACAGAACAGAAAATACTGGAGGGTCATACGAATGTGGTTGGAAAAAATGTGATTGATTCGATAAAACATAATTATTATGAGCAATCAAGTTGCCTTGAAACTTTGTTGAAATATATCATGACAATGTCATAAATTAGTTTTTCTACATTCATGCAAAAAGCAAAACTTTATTGAACTATATTCAGTAGAAAAAGAAGCTCTTCATTGCACTAGTGCAATAAAGATTTTATTGCACTCATCTGTCATTCTACTTCAACGTGCTGTCATCATGATTAACATAAACGTTCAAACCCACTACATATTTATCAGATATTCTGTGAGATTGGCCATACGTTTTGAACAGCTACATATTTTATATTATTTTGTATGTTAGCAGTCAGAGTTGAACAAACAATGCCTTCCCAAAAATTCATCCATAATCAAAACCGATCCGCTATGTTCTAAACCGTCTACCTGCATAGAGCAAACTGTCTGTACTATGACCACACCTCGTGATAACATACGCGCTCATGGCTACTATGATTTTGATTTTTATAATGCAACTGTGGTTATATAAACGTCAGTCAAAATTTAATTCTGACAATTACAGAACTGAAAGTTTTAAAATGAGTAATATTAATGGAAAACTAGATAATTTTTGCTTTTTGCATGAACGTAGAAAAAATGTTGCATGCAACTCGTGCAAAACATGTTTATTGAACTCGACGTGTTGTCCAACTCGGCCTAACGGCCTCGTCGGACAGTTTCACGTCGAGTGCAATAAACACTTACTTTTTGCACTTGTTGCATAAATAACTATCAACTGTCAACTACTGTTCGAATATTTTTCGAAATGCCGTTTTCCCATCAAGAAAAATGTGATATGTTAGAATCCTACTTGGTTCGTCAGAAAAATAGCGTAAGAGCACTCCAACACTACAGCAATTCGTTCTCCGATCGTGAATTACCTATTCGGCGTTTTTTGCTGTGCTTCATCGTCGATGCAGGAACAATGAAAAAGTTTTTGTGAAGAGGAGAACTAAAAAACGTTTTGTAATATCTGAGGATACAGAAATTGACGTTTTTTCCTACTTTGAGGTATATCCAAATAATTCCATCAGAGATTTATCTAGAGAAATAGCTGTTCCACTGTCTGGTATTCAACGAATTCTGAAGAAACATAAGGTTTCTTCTTATAAGTTAAAACCAGTGCAAACACTGGAACCTGGTGATTCTGAGAGACGATTGGGGTTTTGTCGGTGGTTTATGAATAAATGCAGACAAGATCCAAACTCCTATAGAAATATTATATGGAGCAATGAGGCTAGTTTTTCAAATCGTGGGATGTATAATAGAAAGAATTTTCATTATTGGAGTAGACATAATCCATTTCTAGTCCATCCCCACAATCCGCAAAGACGATCAAGTATTAATGTTTGGTGTGGTCTATTTAGAGGCAGAATTATTGGTCCATTTTTGTACCATGGTTCTTTGAACGGACCCCGTTACATTAATTTATTAACAAGAGTGTTGTAAGAATTTTTCGATGATCTTGATCTGGAGGCTCGTCAGATGATCTATTTCTAGCAGGATGGAGCACCAGCACATAATGTCATTGGCGTAAAAAGAATGCTGCGAGGCTGTTTTGGAAACAGATGGATTGCTACAAATGGTCCTGTTAAGTGGCCCCCTCGTTCACCAGACGTGACATCTCTATATTTTTATTTTTGGGGATTTCTGAAAAATGAGGTGTACAAAATGAAACATAATGATGTAGATGAACTGAAAAATTATATTGCAAATTTTTCCTTTCCGCGTTTTTTATATTCAAGTTTTTCGACAATTCGATTACGAATTATGAATAATTAGTAAAAACTACAAATAAGGTTCTCATAAATTGCTGTAGGATGATATTCCGCTTTAAATAAAATACTGTTTGATGAAAATCTCAAAAATATCAGATAATGAAGTTATTTTTACTGGTGAAGATCCGAAACAATAAGAAATACGCTGAAAATAATTGACATTCACATTTTAATGGTAAGTCTTCAAAATGCTCTCATTCACAATATGGGAAGAAAATGCCTCCTTCGGGTTTCACACGCCTATGGTTAGGATTGGATTTGACATATTTCATTAGGAATTAATAATCCTCACTAATATTGAATCATTTACCGACTTTTATATTCTGAGATAATGAATGGTGATCAGTTGATGGGGGCCACTTTCGAAGGGTTGTAGGAAGCATTTGCGGACCTATTTTTTTCATATTTTTTTATATAGAATCAGTACCTAAAGTTTGTTAGTCTATTTCAGAAACGCTCTCTATCTAAGAAATGTTTTTCACAGAGAAAAAAATGTTGATACTTTCACATATGGTTTGAACAATATTTTTCAATTTTTTGGGATTGAATGTATCTGATAAAACTCTCAATGCTGAATTATTCTAGGAAACAAAGAAGCGAAGGGTAGTCTTGACTGACTATCTAAGGAAAACCTCAGAATTATCTCTCTCTCTCTTTCGGTCAAAACCCTCACAGAGCATGTGCCCCACTCGGTACCAAAGAAAAGTTTTATCAAATAAAATTTCAAATTATTTTTAGTAATTTTCAAATCGGATTTGGATATTTTCCATAATGATAATGATAATTCATGTTTCACTTTTACGTTTCGACTTTTAGTACAAATCTCACGATGAAATGTCTTGGATAAAGGTTATAAACATTCTCGAAAGCTCGAACAAATTGCAAAGAGTATTCTTCAAATAACCAGCCCAGCATTTTTGACTGCATCCTCGAAATCATTCCGAGTTTAAGGTTTGCTGCAATTACCAACATGTACATATAGCAACCTCATTGATGCTCTGTTTATAGATTTTTCTTTTGTCCCAGATCATTTAGGCAAAAAATTAGAAGAGTATGTAAAAACACTTCCAGTTCCTGTTTACGTTCTAAGGACAGAAAAACGGTCAGGCCTGATAAGGGCTCGTCTTCTGGGTGCTAAACATGTAAAAGGTCAGGTGATTACTTTCCTGGATGCTCACTGTGAGTGCACTGAGGGATGGTTGGAACCCCTACTGGCTAGAATAGTTGAAGATAGGAAGACGGTAGTTTGTCCTATAATCGACGTGATATCGGACGAAACTTTCGAGTATATAACTGCTTCAGATATGACTTGGGGAGGATTCAATTGGAAATTGAACTTCAGATGGTGAGTTTATTATTATTTTGACATCATAATTTCTCTGGGGAGTAAAGTTGGTACTTCAAGATCCGTACTGTTATATTTCTGGAGTGGGAGTCTTACACGGAATAACTGGCTTCTGAAATTAATTGTTCACTTATTGTACTAATAATGAAATATGGTGGATTACATAATCCAATCTTCCGCAATAAAACCTATACAATAGGTAAAGTCGTCGGCAAGTATTCAACAAAAAACAACTACTGCCCCCTACGACCATTGAATTATATTTGTTTAACACTTGGCAAAGTTTTCTACAAGAACCACTTTGCAATGCATTTCAAATATCAAAGCTGAAATTATTTTTCGATTTAATTGGGGAAACACCTCCGTACCGGTTTCATGGTCATTGCCAATCATCAGCGAAGGCTAGTTCGACCCAATTGAATCGAAAAATCCTTTCATCCTAATTGGAAATCCCTGAGACAAACACTGAGGTATGAATTCAGCGCCATCTCTGGGTTCCAGTTTAAAATGCACTCCGACTACGTGTCGACTTCAACATGAAGCCAGAAACATCATGAAAGAGGGGCGACACCACTTGACGGAAGACCATAAAACTAATAATGAAATATGGTGGATTACATAATCCAATCTTCCGCAATAAAACCTATACAATAGGTAAAGTCGTCGGCAAGTATTCAACAAAAAACAACTACTGCCCCCTACGACCATTGAATTATATTTGTTTAATACTTGGCAAAGTTTTCTACAAGAACCACTTTGCAATGCATTTCAAATATCAAAGCTGAAATTATTTTTCATGATGTTCACTTATTGGTTGATTTGCTTTGGATGATAAATGTAACGTAAATAACTCCTGTTCATTATCTTTTACAAACATTATCATTTCAGTAATATATAAACTTGGCAAAGTTCTTGGAGTTTATCCTCCAAGTAACTGATTGTGATGTCAGCCGCAGATGGTCTATACTATTTTCGGTTTCATTTACAGGTATCGGGTGCCTCAAAGAGAAATGGATAGGCGGAATGGTGACAGAACTGCGCCATTGAGAACTCCAACAATGGCTGGAGGACTTTTCTCCATTGATAGGGATTACTTTTATGAACTTGGTTCTTATGATGAAGGAATGGATATTTGGGGAGGAGAAAATTTGGAAATGAGTTTCAGGGTAAGAGTTGAGGTTGATTTTAAACAATATTACATATAATATTCATCTATATTGAATATACATTGATTGGGTATAGCATCCTGAAACATTGAATACTATTACTGTTTAACAACTGTCATGGATTTCATAGCTTTTAGCTGGATACGTCCGCAGATCTTAGATCCAACAGAAAATACTTTCTCTTGTTGTTTAATGAGTAGGTATTTTTATTATACGTTGGAGAAGTCTTCCAATAGTAGCTATAAAATATTCATTTCGGATACTGAGTGAAATCTGATATTGTTCAAATTTTTTTAATAAAAATGGCATTCTATCCATTTTTATCTGATTGAAGATATCCCAAAAAACAACTTTGTTTATTCCAGAACTTGTGTGACTTCCTAGGACCAGACATCTACTTTGTAGGAAAAAATTATGTGAATATAACTAAATTAAAATCATATATAACTTCAGAATGTTAAAACTAATCAGTGTGTCGTCATTCATTTTCAAACCATGTCGCTGAACTTCAGTTACATGGATTTAAGGAACTCATTATCAACTAACTCATAGTAAAAGCGTGATAGAGAGTTTCATTATAATTGAAAGAAATAAAAATCTATAAGTTATAAACAAATGGTCTGATAAGTGTTGTGAACAAATATGTTCGTTACATTAACTTTTCTACAATTTTCTATATTTTGATTTTATATTTGTTTATTTCAAGATTTTCAAAAATTATTAGTATCAGCAATTTTCTTTCAAGTTATTTGAAGGTGTTATTCGGATAGTAAATTCCATTCAGAGGTTATTAAAATCAATATAAACTCAGTGGCAGGTAGTGATTGAATAAACACACCAATTCTTGTGACACAAATTAATAATGCATTTGAAAGTGGTGTATATATACAGATATCGTCAAAGTATCTAGAGTCGTACCAATTTGTTTTGTTTATTCACATTCTTGTATTGGTAAATAATAATAATGATTATTATTTTTATTATTATAATTCATGAGTCGGTTCCACAAAATGAAACGAAAAATTATAGACCAATCATTGTCATAAGCGTCATATCGAAAATAATTTCAATAAATTAGCAAGAGAATAATAAAATAAAATAGGTGATGTCAGACAAATATCAATTTGGATTCCAACCCAAAAGTACTACACAAAGTACTTCAGTAGACCTTGCCAATATATTGAAATATTTTATATTATGTAAAGTTCTTACAATTAATAGGAAATCAATGACTCTAAAACAGTTAACCATATTTTCGTGTAGCTTTTATGACATAATTTCAACAAAAAATATCTTCTCTCCTGGTTAATAATTCGACTGATTAAATTATGTCAGCATTATGTGCAAAATTCCCTAATTTAAATAAACAACTTTTAAGCCAAATAGAAAGATCTTCTTGATTCAAAGGACCAACTAACTGCAAACTGATTTTGGAAAAAAATTTGTTCCTCATCATTGCAGCCTAGGTCACTACAGTTGTATATATGAAGACTGCAGATCACTACGACGAGTTATTAGCCAGAGAAGTTGAATTTTGAAAGCTATGTTTCAAAATCTGAAACTTTGTGTGGTTATTATTTTTAAATTCAGAATATTCTATAAAAAATTAAAACGTCAACTTGACCTACACCTATTATAATGAAACTCTTTCATCACCACCCTGTGTCTTTTCAATTTCGTTTTCCTGAAAGGATTTTTCTTAATTTATAATGATACCTAATGTTTAACTTATACCAGTAGTTTTATGTAATAATAATATCAATCTTATATCTTACCCAAGGGTACAAAAACACTTTTCACAAGAGGTAACCTTAGTTGAGCATCAACACAAACTACGACAGAACTGCCAAAGAACAAAGTTGCTAACATGTCTACTATGACTACAGATGCTAACCATTCCGATTTTTCTCAGAGTCTCTACATAAAAACTCGCAAAGTAATGCATAGGCATTTTTTACATCATATATTCATCATTGGTCATTGGTCAATCTCCGCTGTACTTGCATGTTGGAGCCACCAACTAACTAACAATTGAATCATGATTTGATTGTTATTAGCAAATATTGAACAAATGAAAGAAAATATATGGAAAAGTATTGGAATCATTGCTTCCAGATCTTGGAGTAGGACTAGTGGAAGCAGTTGATGTGATGAGATCGAATGAAGATTTTCAACTGTTCATGAATTTCACTTGAAATTTCAATAACTTCTGACGCTGTCTATATTTTGTTATCGTATTCTAGATTTATTTCTATTGTTTTATCCATTTCTTTAATTTTTAGCTTTTAGAATCCATTATGCATTGGCAGTCAGCATGTCCGGCATATGTTTTCTCTTCATATATTTACAGACAACGCGGTTATATATTCTATAATCTCTGACACTCCTACAGTATAGACAAGACACCTGTGTTGTCTAACTCTCGGGTGGATATTGAGTGCTTCGAGGAGAATGAGAATCACATAATTTATTGGAACTATTCGTTTCTCATCCTCAGGCAAATACTAACAAATAAGCCTGGTCAAATTAATCCTCATTGACCATCAGAATAATAATATATCGAGATCTACTCTGCAGACTCTACCCAAACCACTCTGTTAAAAAGGTTCTCGGTGTTGTGAGGAATTCGCTACTCTCAAACCTTAAAATTGTGCTGGTATGCTGTTAGATCCTAGATGAACAAATACAGAAGGTACTTATTCTAGTTAGGGCATATCATTTTAGATCCCAATGACCACATATGTGGGAAGTGGCTGGTTGGGTAAATGATAGTAATGACACCAGATCAGCCTCTAAATGGTTTGGAGCTTCAGGGACAGGCCTGACTGAAATATCCCTAAGAGGAAAATGATAAAAATTCTTGTTTCAACATTTGCTGCATGTTTACTTTTATTCGGGGTAGCCAGTGGCTCAGCGGTTAGGTGTCGGACGTTGAAACTTTGTACTGGACCCGGTTCGATTCCGGAATGCGAGATATTTTTTCTCTGGTGCTGTAGGTTTCCCGGGTTACAGCTAAAAGTGAATACCCCACCAAAAATCAGTAGGTCGCCAAGGCCAATACTTAGCCGTCCTCTACCCGTACAGGCTATGCCTTTAGGTGTTTATGGGGGAGTGTTATTATTATTTTTATCATTATTCATGATAATTTTATTCAGCCCTAGAACAAAGGATCTGTATGAACAACAATAAATTTCACATATTTTTAAATTGAATATTAATACAACTTATATAGTGTGAATAGAATTGAATCAAATGAGTCCCATAATTCCGATGATATGACATTGTGATAAGGCACTGTTGGATTCTTATGTGTAACTTCATCATTTATATCTTATTCATCTTCAATGACAAATGTCTAGGTATGGCAGTGCGGTGGAATACTGGAAATTATCCCTTGTTCCCATGTAGGGCACGTTTTCAGAGATAAATCTCCGTACACTTTCCCAGGCGGTGTGTCTAAAATTGTGCTACATAATGCTGCCAGAGTAGCTGAAGTTTGGATGGACGAATGGGGAGAATTTTATTACGCAATGAACCCAGGTTTGATATGTTACAGCTTTGGAGAGTATTGAGGGTGGAAATTATTATGTTAACAGTCATTAACATTATTATTTGACAATTTGTTACTAACAGTACTTCAAATGCTTATGTTCAATACAGTTAAAATGAGATATTTTTTAAACAAAGTTCCCGTTAATTTTTCCATATTTTGTTAGGGATTATTAATGTAAATCCATCAATGAACAGGCACTAGAATTTATGTGTGTGTGTGAATAGTAATCTTGTAGAGCTTTTTTCAATAATTTTTTCATTATATTGTATATCGGTGATTTTTCGCAATATACCAATTATTTATTTACACTCTATGGAAAATAATAGAAAATTATACCTTTTTGATTTGAGTGTTTTCCAAAATGAGGAAAGGTTTTTATAAACAAAGATATTTATACATTATACACACTGTACCTTTGAAAATTTAAAATAATTGATTTCAATGAACAATCCACTGTAAATTGCACAATCTTGAAAAGTTTACCATCTTCCAAAAGAAACACCATTCTAGCTTTCACACGCACACTAATATTTTTTTATTTTTCGAAAAATATATACTTTATAAAGCCTCTGCATCCCATCATACTCATCACACCATCCAAATTTAGATATTTTCCTTCTGTAAATGAAAAAAATTAAAAATATCAAAATAGCTCAAGAGTAACATACCTATTTTTTAATTAAAAATGTTATTTGACAATGAAACTTAGAATGGAGGAATAAAAAATTAAGTCAAGCCCACCTATTCCAAAAATGATTTGTTCTTGTAGATTTATTCTAGTCCCTCTATCATGGTAAACGACTTTTGTTGAAGCTCTGCTCATTGATTATCATGGATAGATGTAGGTGAATTTATTGTTATCTGGGTAATTATAAAATTGGGTTATCCGAAAAAATTTCTGGAGTAAATATAAAAATATGGGGTTTCAATGAATCAATCAACTTCATGTTGATATTTGATATTTCTTATTTATCAGCCAACCAAGATAACAAACCAAGTGCTTTCTGAAACAAAAGCTATTGAGATCTTGATGTCAATGAAACAAATGAAACCACAAACTTAGTAACCTAAATTTATATAAAAAAAATTAGGAGTATGGCATAAAGTGAATGAATTAAATGGTTATACTAAGCATCATTTCGTTCTTGACCGATTGTAAGTTCCTTTGTAACATTAGTTGTTAATTTCTTGTGAAATTATCTGAATCTCTTCTGATATTCTTGCTGTTGATGCTTGCAAAATGTTTGGTCTCCCAAAATAAGCTTTAGACATAGAAAATTGTACAGAGTAAAGTAAGTATAAGATGAATTATAAAACGAACTAAGTAATATTCATAAGCTCTCGATGGATTCTTCTTTCCTTAGATAACGTTTTACCGCGAAGTGGTCATACTGTTAGAGCGTTTGTCTTTCACCCAGGCGGTCCGGGTTAAATCCCCACCGTCTGCCACTGAGCTAAAGTGGTTCGGAACCCACTTGTACGTCAGCTGTAGGTCCCGGATCTCCCTTGCTCGCATGAGCTCTGCTTTTGAGATTTTTTTCTCCCGAAAAACTGGGATATTCATAAAAACAAGGTTTTACAAATCTTACAAAAATGTTTACAGATTCAGTTCAGTCTGCAATTTAATAAGTATTTGTTTTATTGAAGCTCATGAATCATATTTTTTTTGTTGCATTCAGCTTGGTTCATTATGTTCTCAACATATTATGCTCAATTTGTTGGGAATTCTGTTACTGTTACTGTTACTGTTATTAACGGCAGACAACTCTGACACAGAATGAGGCCTCACTTCCACGTGACATCCGCTGTATCCATGAAGACGGACGAAAAATTCTGTCCTATCTCTGCCACAGAGTTGGTTAGGTTGTCTAAAAACTGATTTTGTATCAGAAGATGATCATTCCAGTTTCAGCATTTATGTGTAGTTGATATTATTTTCATTTATAATAAGTTTTGTGATCCTTTCACAGCAGCTTAGGTGAAACACGGAATTGCATTTTATGCAGACGAAGATTCTTCATTTTCTGTACAACACTTGGGAGACAACTTGTTATTAGTTTCTCTTTGAAAATTTTCTCATAATTGTTAGTACTTACCACATCTCCACTCTCCGTCATCTTACTAGTGTCCGCCCTGCTGAAATTATTTGTCACAGTCCATCTTCTTCCAACTTGTATTCTGAATAAAAAGACACTACAAATCTCTTATTTTAAATACTAAAACACCACAGTTATCGCAAAATTAGTATGGTTGCATATCTATCACTGCACAAGAGTAATATGAAATCAATGGGTGTTATTGAACAAGACATTTCATATTGACAGACATAAAATATTACCAACTGCTATATGATTATCATTAGAAGCAATAAAGATATTGATTGATTGACAGACATTACTCACCAAAGAAGTTATTCAAAATAATTACCAAAATCTGTTTATGTGAATTTTTGTATGCAACCTTCATATTCATTTTGAACTCTGAGTAACTCGATGTTCGGGGGAAATAACAAATATATATGTAAAGGGATTTCTCTGTAAAAAGCGAGTTTTAAAGAGTTTTTGTTTTAAATCTGTGAATAATATAATACATAATAATTAATATAATTAATGATAGATTTGAAATGAGAGGACCTCAGATATTTTTCCAGAGCTTGGGTTAAATATGTGGAAGATGTGTTCATTGTTTTTCACACGGAACAGCATTCAGTCACAACTAAAGGCCAATTTTCAACTATCTTATTCATGTAGACAGTGGCCATGTTAAAATTATTAATAATTAGAAATGACAAACAGTTTTTGAATTAGTCTCGACGAAATAATTATTATTTACCGTTTTTTTTGCACTACAAAGGGTATTTTTTTCAGCTTTTTTCATTGAGTACGTGTTCTTTTAACAGTGGGGATAAAAAATAAGGTTTATGCCAACTTTATTAATTTTAATCAAAATTTTCTACTTCTAATTTGATAGTTAATAAAGTAAAAGAAAATGTATAAAACCAATCAAAACATATTCATGGAATATGGAATGGGTGAATGTGACTTTTTATTTGATACCTTCATTAAATTATAAATCACTTTCTCAAATTTTTGTGTATCAACAATAATAGGTATATACTCATGACCAGTTTGCATACTTTTCAAGATTATGAAATTAAATTTGTATGATGCATTTTATATTCATGACTTTGATGAAGTGTAATACTCTTTGAGAAATTTTATGTTGAAATGTTTTCTGTATTTGCATTTAGAAATATTCCCAATCCTATATAACATAAATTAATGAATGGCATAACGTTGAAATTGTAGATATTTTCAATTCTCATTCAAAACTGTACATGAATGAAAGAATCATCAGACACAGGGTAAAACATTTAATGAAATCTCTCACAACCAACCCATTAAATAATTTCAGGCATGATGCGCTTGTTGTGCTTTTCCTCAAACGGCCATTAATTTTTTCTGTTACTTGAAGTGCTAATAAATCAGTTGACTAATAAGGCGCATGTTATGTTTTTCGTCGTGGTGCCTGTAGGTATGGATGTGCGGTGGTCAGCTGGAAATAGCAACTTGTTCTCATGTGGGACATGTATTTAGAAAATCTACTCCGTACTCGTTCCCCGGCGGAACAAGTAAGATCGTCAACCATAACAATGCTCGCCTGGCAGAGGTCTGGTTGGATCAATGGAAGGAATTCTACTATAATATTAACCCAGGTCATTTCTTATAACAGCATGATTGTTTGTCTTTTGCTTGGTGTGGTTCTCTGACTTGCATGCTATACCTGTTTCTGAACGTCTGATGGGTAGTATCCCAATATACACTTTGGATCATAGCAATCGCTGTTGTCAAATGGATAGAAAAGGGTTATTTTCGTTTTATTGTTATTTGATACTTAATAAAACAGAAGTTATCTTTGCTTTTGTTTTGAATTTTTTTAAAGATTGAGAAAAACATTTAGGGCCAGTTCCACAGGTTACACTAAACGTTTTAATAAGTGTCACTTGCAGTTAACGATCCGATAGAATATTTTAAATGGTACGGCAAATAATAATAATAGCCGTCCTCTACTCGCACAGGCTATGCCATTGGGTACACTCTATGAGTGTTTATGAGGGAGTATTATTATTATATCAAATATATCAGTACTATCACATTCTAACTGATTCATTAATTTTAGCGTCGCTCAAAGCACTAATCGGAAGTAATGGAATCGGCCCTCAATGTGTCTGCACTGATTTCAAATGAAAGGTTACATAATATCTAAATAGAATTTTCTTGTTGCATTCAATAATGAAATTATTGATAAAAATAATACTGTAAATAGTCCATACATGCTTAGCAACAAAACAGGTAACGTTTACTAATTCATCTTGACAACGGAATGTAAATAGTGTCATTTACATGCCTAGGGTAATTTTGACTTTGACAAGTAATACCTTCAGCTTGATTTATATAAATTTTTAGTTTATGAGACTTTTTGAATATTATTGTTGTCTTTTTATTCGCTGACTTAGTTACGCGCACAAGCAACATAGAATGAAACAGCAGAACGAATAATCATGAAGGAAGGGTAAGAAAACAAACTTCAATCCAGGCAAATTTTGAGAAATGTCAACAAGCAGCGGGAAAAACGTAATAAGTACACGGAATGTATTGATTGTTAACATCCTCGGCAAGCGACAAGTGTCGGCTTTGCCTCGGCTCGTACTCGCTCACCTCGAATGTTAGCACGTCTTTACATTCCTTGTCACTTAAATAACTATTTACTGATTATTAAACTGGGCAGATACTTTCACTTTGAAGAAGCTATTGTTACAGCAAATCGTACCGTGATTTTCAGAAATCAATCAGTAAAATTTAATATAATAGTTTATTTTTCATTTCTTCGTTATAATCTATTATGACCCATTCAATCAAATAAAAAAATGTATGAATGTTGAGAGAGCCAAAAAAGCAAAAATAAAAATGTCCCCAGTGAGATTACCAAAATCACACATCTTGAGGATGAGAATATAGAAGTATAAAATGGTTGCTTTAATTTAAACAACTAATTTCCGAAATATAGGATGAAAACGTCCAAGCCTAACCGATCCAAAATATGCTTTATTATCGAAATAATGTTAATAGTTTAAAAATTATTATAAATATGCAATAAGTAATAATATAAAAAAAATCATAATTAGTCCTACAAACTTTAAAATCAATGAAAAATTCATATTATTTTTTTTAATTTGTGTGTTAACATAAACACGTGAGTATACAAAACAGTCACACAATTTAAAACAAATTACTTATATCATAAAGTCTGGTGCTTTAATTAATTATGAATGCAACAAGAGAATTGGAAGTGCATCTACGTTTCATTAAAAGTGTATTCAGGCACCTGTTAAGAAATATAATGTTGATTATAATTAGAAAGAATGTACTAACTTTGAGTATATGTCGATAAAACGATTATTTTGTTAGATGTCTTGAAGAAACACTAATGTGTATTTCATTAATATATACTTCCTATTTTAAATTTCATGAATTCATCTCCAGAGTTTTAAAATTAATATTTTTTATGTTATTGATTACCTGAAATTATTTCAAAATACTTCCACATGCACTTATAGAATAGAATTTCCAAGAAACTAATTTTCCCAAGTCACATTATTTTCATTGCATTTGAATATAACAATACTGTTTAATCTCTGTATATACCAACACTTAGCACCTTGTTTCTTTGACAACAGCACCAGTCAAAATCAGTAAATAATAAACCAGATTTTTTCAACCATTTTGGTTATATCCGAAAATTGCACGCTTCCTTAATTTAATATAAACAAAGTAATAAAGTACCTTGTCTGTTCTTAGGTGCAAGAAATGTACCTGTGGGAGACATTTCTTCAAGAAGAGAACTAAGGGACAAACTAAAATGTAAAAGTTTCAGATGGTACCTGGAAAATGTTTATCCTGAATCCCAAATGCCACTGGATTACTACTATCTGGGAGATGTAAGTAACAAATCATTCACTATGATTTCGTATATATTTGCTGGTTAGACATAAATTGTTCCCACAAGGTATTATTTTGAATTTGAAGTTACTGAATAGTCCAAATGAGATGCCTAAATGCTTATGGTTTCGTCCATCCACAAAATATATTCTATCTATCCACTGCAGTTTCAAAATAATCAGAATTCCATGTTTTATAAGTCATATCAAGTGACAAGGGGAAGGAGATAGAGAGGGGGAATGGGTTATTTTTGGCTAGTTTCTTCAGAGGAGTTTCCTCCATTTATGATGTTGGTAGTAAACATCTTAAGGATTTCTATAATTTACTATGTGACAGTATAGCTTTAATATCAAAATGCACATCTATGAATATGTATAAAAAGTTTGTGGTAAAGAAGAAACATATGTTTGTTCCTTTTATGCGACACCAACGTCCAATATCCCATTTTTGTCCCCACCTATTTTGTTAAGTCGCCTCAGAGTACTGGTGCTCCCTTTCATCTAGACTGATATAGAGATGATAGGAACTAGAACCATTATAATTTATAATTTAATTTTAATATATCTATGAGTTCAATACTTCTGATTTTACATTTCAATTTTGACTAGAGATTAATGATTATAACTACTTACCAATTTTCATTTTTTCAAAATTTGTCCATTTAAAATAAGTTTTGCAACAGGACTGTATTTTTTAGATACGTAACGTACAAACTAAGAACTGCTTGGATACAATGGGCAGGAAGTCTGGAGACAACTTGGGAATGACTTACTGTCATAATCTAGGTGGCAATCAGGTGTTTGCTTATACGAAGAGGCAGCAAATCATGTCAGATGATAATTGTCTTGATGCAAGCACCAGAACGGGGCCTGTCAAACTAGTAAGGTGCCATGGAATGGGTGGTAACCAAGCTTGGCTGTATGATGACGTGGTAAGTAGCATAACCTTTTTAAACCACCTAATTACCTAGCTACATTAGCTACATGGACCCAAAACACATAATTTGTTGGGTACAATTACAGTACACCTCAAGGACACCATGAGTAGTTTCAGAATCCCTGATTATTCATTGTTTACTGACGCTGACAATGAAATTTGTCCAAAGATTGGATTAAGTCTTATAAATGCATACTTCCTGTATGATGCGTACTCAACAAATTTCCTTGGCTAATCTCAACTAGTCAGCAAAGACTACCTGATTAAAAACATTGTTTGAGGCATCAAAATATTTCTTGTTTGATATCTGTCTTTTAATTTTTTTCCTCCATCGTAAATGTGAATTGGTTAATTCCAGGATAAGACCATTAAGCATGTTAATACTGGCAGCTGTTTGACCAAACCTGACAATAGCGATGTCAACCTTCCTCTGTTGAAAGCATGCAGTTTTGATGAGGGACAACAGTGGATAATGGAAAGCGATTTCAAGTGGCAAGCGCGAAACCACCATGAAGATAGATAGGGCAGAGGCGGTGTTGTAGAAATGAAATATTCGTCGGTTGTGTATAAAATTGGTCTAAATGACCTTAAAGAACGAACTTTTTTATAGCACTCAAATCATCTTCATCAAGGGTATTTATAGAGTAAATTTTTTTTAAAATGAGAATGAAGTTACAGTTTATCAATTACTGCTAAATTTTCGTTCTTGTTGGATGAATCTTTCTCATTTATCAAATATGTACTATACTGAGACTAACCGAATTTATTTTCAGCAATATTTATAGAAATTTTATTATATTTTTCTAATGTTTCATTATTTATTTAATTTTTATTGCATTCCATAAGTGCAGTAACTAGGCAGATGTAACAGAAGCGCAAGTGACCACAAAATCCATTCATATTATTATTTCTCAAAAAAAGGGAGTAAAATCTTGCAAATCACGTGAAAAGCTAGTTACATCTCTGTATTATATTCATTTAGCTAATCAAATTAGTAATACTTCCTGAAAAAAGACTTTTTTAACAATAAGAAAATGAACTTTTTCATACTGCCATTTGTATATATAAGATAATTGGTGACCAATAGTTGAAATCTGAATAATTTTAACTAGAAAATGAGCATTCAGAATGATATTGTTACAAACAATTTCGGAGCATTCTTATTTTATGACGGATGTATCACAATAGGAAGAACAAATGAGAATTATCATATCAAATTGTTGGATAAAGAGGTAAATATTCATAAAAATGTAATAATGAACGGTTGGTCGAATTTTGCAGAGCTATTTTTCTGTTATACACCATTAACAGAATTCATATCAAATGTGTGAATCTGATTTTCAAATATTAACAATAACTACCTGCTCTGGATTAATTAGCGGCTACAGATGAAAATGATCTTAACAAACGTGTTCTATCATTCATGAAGATGTCTTAAAAAGACTCAAATCATTCGTCATCAGGAATATATTATTTGAAGTCCAGGCATACTTTCAACCAAGCAAAAAAATCTAATTTTATTGGTATATTATCTGGTCTTCAACCTTATTAGAAGTGTACTTCTATACCAACATTGAGTGATGTTCAACTTTTTTCAAGTTTAATGAGGAAAAATCGGTTTGAGTTACTTCCGTTACTTCGAATATAATTTTATTCAGTAAATCTTCATTAATACTATCTATATATTTGAAGGTGAATCCTTTGCCTTCCCTAGCTCGCCCGTCTTTTGAATACTTCTAGTAAAAGCGCAGACAGTTGATTTTGCAATAAACATCGTCATTATTTTTAAGATCCATGCAGGTGCATAATATAAAAGGGAGTTTTTGTACCTACCCCATAAAAAAAACACGGAAATTAACATATTTTTTGGTTATCAAGTTATCGTCATTAACAATAACCCCTAGAAAATTCCGTAGAAGGAAAGGAAACATGGCCTATATTTTTTGAAGTTGTATATGAATGGCAATACTGATATAATAATAAAGGGACAGCCAGATATAGAATTCAGTCAAAATATAATTTTTTCTTAGAAGTTATAAAAATCTATAGACAAAGCTTCATTTACCTGATAATAATGTTGAATTGAATTGAATTAATTAATAATCATATACTCCATGATACTCCAATGATATTCCATTCCATCTACACATCAGTCCAGATGAGAGATAATGAAGGCAATATGTTCCAAGTATTTTTTATCATTATTTATGTGGGCAGACTATACTAGTAGTTGAGATACTGTTTGAACAAAGTAGGTATTACCATATACTTTTTATCAGCTTAGGAATGACAAAAGGTATTTGTTATTGCTTCTGTGCTCACATATCGGTACTATTAAAAAATAATAACGAAATTTTCGCAGATTGTTATAGCACTTGCAGATGCTTATGGATAGGAGATTTGCATGGGTTTCTGGGTATCGTAATCCAATGATCATCTAATGCAAGTCAGTTTTTATTTGATAAAATTTCTCATTGTATAAATTTTGTGAAGGCCTTGGTTATTATATCCATTTTTTATTTATATTTGACAGTTTTTTTATATATTGTAGTAAAATAAAGAAGAATTGAATATAATCAATTTTCATTATGTAGTTATTTGAATATACAAATTGTTCTGATCCCAATTTTGTTTACAAGTTTGAATAAAATCCTTCTGAATGATAACGAGAAATTTCATAAATTCATTAATTTAAGCAGAACTACTTCTTCAAGTGTAACTGATTAATAATATTCCTATTAACGCTATTTTTTATGAATCGAATAAAAATCCTTGAAAATAGCATTTTTCATGTGAAGAAAACCCATTTCAAATTTCAAATACAGAATCTATTTTGTTTGAGCTTAATAACTACTAATTTGTTTGATTATGATTATAATTTCCCTCATAAACACTCATAAGAGTGTACCTAAAGGCATAGCCTGTGCGGGTAATCAGCTCCTATTATTTTATGTAGTATCCAGGGCTGATTTAAGGCAGATTTGTGCACAACGCTTTTTCTTTAATTTTTATCTCTACTTTCACTAACCTCATGTATTTTCATGGCACCATTTATGAATCCAAATTATCTTTATCTTTCTTTGCCTATTCTTCAAGATAAATCCAACTTTTATATTTCTTTTAAGGATAAAAACCTTTGAAATATAATCAAATTCACCGATGTTACTGAGAAAGTTCCCAGTATGTTTTATTGTCACAAAAGGAGACACATAAATCCAAATTTGAGAATATATTAATGTCTAATAATCAAAGCAGAAGAGTTGAAATTAAACAAAGCGAGTGCATTCAAATCCACGTTTATACTCGCCGCTTTTCCATCAACCGTCACTAAACTTTATTTACTTTAAGAATGTTGATGCTTTTGAGCGCGCGGCTTATTTAATATCATTTCTTCTTTATGACTACTTTAACAAAAACATAACATCAAATTTGGACAATAAATCTTTCTGGGGCCTTGTTACATCGGTGAATTAATTCTATTATAATTTCCATAGACGACATTTGGAATGCACTAAAATGTTTGAAATCACAGGCTATGGGAATTGATAATATAAGTCTGAGAATGATCACCATTGTACTTCCATTTTGTGTCAATGAAGTGAAGCACATTTTCAATGAGTCTATCACAACAGGAACTTTTCCGCAATTATGGAAAATCGCAAACGTCATTCCAATTGCAAAAATTAACACTCCCACCAGTTTCAACGATTTACGCCCTATATGCATACTGCCTAACTTGTCCAAGCTGTATGAAAAAATTGTTTCATTACAAATCAAGGAACATTTGAAAACCTTCGAAATCCTACCAGAAGTACAATCAGGATTCCGTCTGAAACATGGCACACATACTGCTCTGCTCAAAGTAATGAATGACTTATGTTTGAATCTCGATAAATCTATACCATCAATAATAGTTCTTCTAGATCAGAGCAAAGCTTTCGAACTAGTAAACTTCCAGCTTCTTCTTGCAAAATTGAAATTTATCGGCTTCCACGAAACTGCCTTGAAGTTAATGATTAGTTACATTCGAGGAAGATCACGAAGAGACACTCAATGGTAACCGGTTATGCTCTAACATAAATGAGACTACTTCTGGAGTCCCTCAAGGCAGCATTCTGGGACCTCTATTATTCGCAATCATTTTTGATTTTCCATTTGCTTTAACCTTCTGTCAAGTTCATGTTTATGCAGATGATTTTCAAATATATACACCATGTGATATGTCAGATTTGGCAGGCTGTATAGAATATATCAATGCAGATCTTCAAAATACTACAACTTATTCTAAAAAACATGGTCTGCGCATTAATCCGAACAAAACAGTGGCACTTTGCATAGGTTCTCAGTGGCAGACGCCATATATAAGAGAATTTATTCTCGAAATGAACAACATTAGTATAGATTGGGTAGACTCATCAAAAAACCTTGGCTTGATTATCGACCAAAATCTGAGCTTTCATAATCATGTACAACTCGTCTTCAAAATAGCATTCTTTAAATTGAAATCACTACAAAATCAAATATCAACTTTCAACCGAAATTAAATTAAAACTAGTCAAATCACTCATTTATCCCTATTGCGCTTCAGTATACTACAATTTTCTACCCCAATATAACCGACTGAAACTTCAACGCATTCAGAACGCTTGTATGCGCTTCGTTTGCTGCGTACCCTGTAGAGAGCATATTACCCTCTTTCTCACAGGGCTCCACGAACAGAATATAAATTGCAGAATACAGTATCTGATAGCAATGTTTTTATTTAAACTCCTGAAAACTAAAACACTGAAATATTTATTTGATCTTTTATTACGCCGTTCCGAAAGACATAATGTCAACATAAGACTGACAGTTTCAGCATTCCACATCACATTACATCCAAATTTGAAGGATGCTTTTTTTATTTGGCACCATCTCATTTAAATAAGTTCATTTCCTATTATGACTTATCAATATTTCAAATGAAATCTCAACTGAAACGATTTTTGTTATCAAGTATTTCAGACTAGTTGCTAACTCATTTTAATTGTATTTTTTCATACTCATTCATTTGTATCTTCTTGTTTTCCTTATGTTTTAATCAACATTATATTTCTGAATAATGATACTTATGAATATTCTTGATATATATATAAAAATTGTCATTCACGCAAATTCAATTATTAATATTAATTGAATCTGAAGGAAGGGTGGAAGACAGCCTCAGGCTAACCCTTACCCTTTGTGTGTATCAACATGTATCACAATGTATCACTGTAATCACTGTTATGCACAATAAACGTTATTATTATTTCAAAGTATACAATAGAAATTGAAGAAGCAATATTAATTTTCATTTCCGTCGACCGTTTATTTACGATGTATTTTAACGAACTCAAAATCGTTGATTAATGACCCCTGTTAATGAATGATTTTCTATTAATCAACGATTTATTTATATGCAACCCAACGTACATTGCTCCAATACATATATTTATATAGTGACCTGTGGCGTATGCAACCAAACATATTTATACTTACCCGCTAAAACATTTATTTTGAAATCAAGTAGCTAGTACTATCTGTCATTATTTATTTCATTGTTGTAATTTCTTAAAATTCTACGTTTATTTTGAAATCAAAAGATGGATAGTGACGAAGTTCTGTAAAAAAAAAATCAGAAAACATCAAATATATCAGTAAAGTTGTCAGTAGCATTAATAGTTAGATAGTCACGCAGCCGGCTGGTAAAATGCTGGTTCAATCCCCTAGTGGTACCATTTTTTTTGAAAATTACCTTCAACGGAAAAGTTTTGTAACGAACTCGTGAATTAAAATGGCGATTAACAATCTCGAACATTAACGCGCTCGCTCTGCTCACGCAAAATATCTCAATTGTTAATCACCCTTAATACTTACTACACTTGTTCGTTAAATAAGCATTAATCGACAGCACAAATTAGCGCCTGCGCAATTTATATTTGTAGTTTCTTTTTCCGATAAAAGTTTGTTTTTCCCAAGAATGGGTAAAGAAAGAAGTTAATGTGGATGCATAAATGGTGCCATGAAAATACATAGTTTTAACATCTCAGGAAAAGAGGTTAATGAAAGTGGAGATTCAAATAAAGAAAAAGCGGTGCATGAATTCGCTAGCACGTCACATATGTATTGAATCAAATTTCAATAATCAACACTGTCATGTCCTCTACTAATTGATGTGTTGAAGAAAATCTTGAGAATGTTTTTTTCTATAGAAAGCCATCTTAAACAGATAAATGACATTATTTTATTGGACATCTTTCATCTACGAGGTAACCCATGAGACATATAGCAGCTGGTAGTTTTTCATTTGGAAAGACAAATTTCAAATTCACAGGAGGTATGCAAAAAAGTTTCTTTTTTCAAAAGACAGCATGTATATTTCTATAGCCTATGTTATGAGCATTATAATTCTCTGTTCGACAAAGTATCATTAATTGTAATTTGCTTCTTAATTACCTGTTGAATTGTTTTTTATAGAAAAACATCAAGTTGGCTGTGACACTTATTCAATGAGAGTTCGATGCTCGGTAGGCTTTTGAATCCAAAGATAACTAGTTGACCGATATTCTTCTTTGATTTAAGAAAAAACAGCAGAAAATAACTCACGATATTGAGAAATCTGAGATAGGAGGAACAATTTTGTTGGCTATGAAAGAACGATATGCATGCATTTTGCATGTATTCCATTCCAACACTTATTATCAAATGAATATTCTTAAACAGTCAGTTTACATAATATTCAGTTGGCCTGGACTGTCATCATAGTGACAGGATTTGAATCAGAGTGTCAAAATTATTTTTTTCTTACATTTTCATTTGATGATATTGAAAATTTTCGATAGTGGAGATGATGATCATAATCGGCATTTTTTTTATTAGTTACCAACTTTTATCACAAGATGGTCAGCTATTTTTGGCTACTAGTTCATTAGTATCATCTGTGTAGATTTTCGTTCTATCCGCCATGGTGCATGAACGGACTATGTATGCATAATACAAAGAAAAGTGAGCCAAAAATTGACCCTTGGGAACTCCTACAGTAATTTTTTGTTTTTTTTTTGTTATTACCAAGCAATAGCAAAATAACGGAAATGGCGAATAACGGTGACGTTATTTTTAACGAAAGTGATACAGCATAGAGCTGATTCGTTCAGGGTGGGTGGCATACTAGTAGGTACTATTACCAATACAGATATTGTGATATGGATTTTTTTTAGTTCTGGCATGAAAACAATTTTCCATGAGTTTTAATATTATTCCCATGAGCTAGTCTCTGGTCGACCAAATCCCAACTTATTCAATTCGATTCTTTTTCAACAGTTGAATCTTGCAAATCATTATTACTCATAAATAACTCCATATCACTAATTCGAAAGTTCACACTGATCTTTTTTCATTCTCAAGAGACTGAAGAGTACTCTTTACATTCTAAAGTATTTATGAATATTTACAAATTGAAGTCAGGAGTCACTTCAGTGAAAAACTTTTATATTATAAGAGTTCTTGTTAAGTTTTTATGTTCCTAATATGTAAGTTTTACTTTATATTTTTAACAAATTTCATTCAATTTAGTCACAGACTTCAAGTCAGTTGTGCGATTAGACTGGTATTGTCAATCTAATCATTACTTTAGCAAATTGATAGTAGTTGGTCGAATGTAACCGTGCTGAAAAGGTTTTTTTTATAGAATGTTGCTTCTTATTGAGAGGTAGGTATTGATTGAAAAAAATAGTCATATTCATCCAGTTGTTGATTTTTCTAATTCCATTTTATATTAATGTACGACATATTCAAGACGGCACTGCTTAAAATACTATAGATGAGTTTATTAGAATAGCTAGATACAATCATGTATAAGTTATAAACCTGGAAATTTATTTCTCATGATGGTAATTTGGATCTCCAACTCCTTTTCAACATGGTTATATAAATTCATGGCATAAATTATTCAACTATAGCTTCATTTGTTTACAGTTTGTATTTGGAACATATCTTACAATATAAAGCTTTAGTTAAGTTGAATTTCAAGTAGAAATTTTGTTTTTGTACATTCGAACATTTTATTGTACCTATTCAAATTTTATAGGCTAGGTGGTGGTGCAATCCTGCTTTCCAAATTAAAGTATACAAATATTTCTAAATAAATGATTATAATTTTGTTTCACGTATTATTCCTTTTAAGTATTGTACGTTGGTTATTGTGTGATTCATTATAATATAATATCCTTTAAGAATGTGAATAATCTACAAAGGTTTCGCTTACTATTTATGAAATAAGATTTTGAAACTTTGGAAATGTATGGAGAAGATCCAGTTCAGAAAATATACTTGATTGACAGAAGTCATAGAAACTTGTTGACAAAGCTTTATTCGCCTAATGATATTGCTAAAATTAATTGAATTGATCAATAATTATAAACTACAATGGTATTATTTTATCGTTTGTAAATAGCAGGTTCGAAATCAGGGAAAACTATAACAGAAACAGGTTGGCCAACCTGGTAAGTTGGCAACATGGTAATCTTCTGAGGCGTAGGTTGTGTTATGCTGTGGTATTGTTGTGAGCTTAGCGATATCTGATGTAGATATTTTTTGTGGAAGTGCATAGATAATTACTAGAACGGTAAATCTTTGGTTAGAGTGAGCTTCCGAATTTCAACTTTTTTGCAACATACGTAGTTTGGTCTGAACAAAAATCCAAATGAAATTTTTGGAGGTCACGACTTTCAGAAATATTCAGCCCTATGCTGTATCACCTCCGTCAAAAATAACGTCACCGTTATTCACCATTTCCGTTATTTTGCTATTACCAAGCAATAGCAAAGTAACGTGTGGTCGGTGGATCAGCGGTCTAAGGCACAGGCCGTTCGAAACTCCAGCATAGCGATAGTCGGTTCGAGTCCGATGTAGGTACGAGAATTTTTCTCAACTACTTTATATCGGATCGATAGGCGACCGCATGCCTTGTTGAAAAGCAAGTGTATTGTGAGTTGTCTAGATGCCAATCTCGTCTGGTGCTAGCTTGGAGTGCACACTGGCCACCCGAGGTGGTGCTGTAGGTTTTCCTACAGCTGAAAAGTGAATACATCACCTGAAACATCAGTAAGTCGCCCCGGAGCGCCACGGCAAATAATATTAATAGCCGTCCTCTACCCGCACAGGCTATGCCTTTGGGACACTCAACGAGTGTTTATGAGGGAGTATTATTATTTTTTTTTATTTATTTTTTTTCCTTACAGAATGTACCAGTCAGGCCCTGACCCCGGTGCTCCGATACTACCGGAGGGCGCGCTGGTGTATCATTAACCCCAGCAAACACTCCCCACGTCTGTGGGGTGAGTGATTACTGGGTCCGAGAATCATGTGCCCTGAGTAAACGGAGTGAACCAAGAATTACGGCCTTCTGCATTCTGCCGCATCACGGCATGCCGGTATGATTTTCAGATTTGAGAGCAGCGTGTCCATCATTCCACCAAGACCCCTATTATCAGAACCACCATCTTGACAGAATGGTTTGGATAACGCCTGCGGAGTTCAAAGAGAAGATCTCGATATCCCCCGGAGCATAAGGCAACACCGGTGTCTCGTCTACACCGTACGAGTGTCGTAGATAGTAGTACAACACTCGTATGGCCGCGTTATGCCTGTGGATATAGGCTGAGACCGCATAAGCTGGACAAGCTGACAGCAAATGCATTATGGTCTCAGCTGCCCCACGACACGCTCTGCATCTAGTGTCCGGGACCTCTATACCCATCACGCGACTACGGGAGACGAGGGTGTTGAAGACACCATCCTGGCAGGCCATTATGAATCCCTCGGTCTCCGACTTCAGCCCACTTGCCATGAGGAAAGCGAAGGTCAGGTTTCTGGATAAGCCAAGGTCTTCAATGTTCTTGAAGAAGATCCCATTCATTGACTTATCCTTATGTAGATGTAGGAGCCTGTCACACTCCGCAGCTTTGACGTGGGCTTTTTGCTGAACGGGATCCAACTCGGCGACAGAGTTTGGGTTCGTCCGTTCAGTGTCGAATACGAGACCGAGTTCATCGGCTGCACGGGTTGCTGCCTTGAAAAGAAATGCTCCAATCCCTGCTTTTTCATGATCGTATACCAAGCAGAGAAGGGGATCTGAACTCCTGATGACTTTACAAGCTCCATCCAGTACCATTCTGTTGTGTAGACACTCCAAACTCAAAAGTCCACGGCCTCCCCGCTGTCTGGGGAAGTATAACCGTGGAACAGACGATTTAGGATGCAAGCTCCTATGAAGATGCATCATTTTGCGAGTTTTTACGTCAAGTTGTCGCAGGTGTCCATTTCATTACTACAAAGGAGTAAAGTAGAATCGGAACGGCAAGCATATTAGTTGCAGCAACTTTGTTCTTCCCCGACAGTTCTGATGACCAGATCTGTCGGAGTTTGTGCTGATATTTGCCGCGGAGAGAGTTTTTGACAGTAGCTACCTCTTGGGTGTGGCGTTGTTCCACCCCTAGGTAGGTATACGTCTCTCCGGCATCCAGATGATGTAGGATGCTTCCGTACTTTTTTGAGATGAATCCGATAGCATGCGTGTACTCTTGCACCACCCTTAAAGACTGATGAAGGTCCTTTTCTCCAGAGGTATAAAGTTTAAGGTCATCCATGTAAAACAAATGGGCGACCTTATGCCTCCGGTTGCAGTTGTAACAGCGGGTTTTCCGTAGTGCAACGGACAATGGCAGTAGTGAGATGCAGAAGAGAAGAGGGCTGAGGGAGTCTCCCTGAAACATGCCCCTTCTAAAGATAATCTGCTTTGTTTGGACTCTGACTTGACCAGATGTTATGGTAAATCGAGTCCTCCAGAGCGGCATCAGCTGTTCAATGCATCTCACTATTTGATCGGGTACCGCAAGGCATCTGAGCAGATGCATGATGAGTTCATGCGATGTTGTATCAAATGCCTTGCGATAGTCGATCCAGGCCATTGAAAGGATACGCTTGTACTGCACGGAGTCCTGCGTGATGCATCTGTCGATCGGCAGGTTCTCCTTGCAGCAGCGACCCCCTTCTTTGACCCTCTTTGCTCATATATCCGTTCATACATCGGCTCAACTGTGGAGAGTATTCGCATGTATAGAATGCGGGTAAACATCTTATAACATGCGTTCAAGCATGTTATCGGTCTGTAGTTCTTCGGATCAGACAAATCTCCGTTTTTGGGGATTAGCACGGTTCGCCCCTCGACAAACCAATCCGGAATCTGTTGCTCCCCATCTAGCCATGAGTTGAAAACTCTTGCTAGATGGTGGTGGGTACTTGGAAAATTTTTCCACCAATAGTTATTAAGGCCATCAGGACCTGGAGCAGCAAAATTCTTCGAGCCTTTGAGGGCCCGTCGAACTTCTTCCGGGGCTATCGGATTGCGCAGTTCATTGAGCTCAGGCTGACGAAGCCTCCTGCAGAAAGCTTCGAACTGCGCTAGGGCTGGAGTATCTACGTTGAGTGGTTGCGGAAATTCGTAAATGCCCTTCCAAAAGGTTTCTAACCGATCAGCCGCCGGCGGGTTGTCCACAACACGTGGAGGCTCTTGGAATAGGTGAGAAGATTTATCGCGGAAATTCATGTTTTCCGCGATGCTTCTCGCCCGCCTTACTAGTGACTTTTTTGCAGCCACCAGCATTCGTATCCTATCAAGATAGTGCTGTTTGATGGTAAACAGCACGCCTTGATTTAGTGTGTGGTGAGCTGTTCTTTTTTCCATTAGGAATGTACCATTTAAGCCCTGTCCCCGGAGCTCCGATACTACCGGAGGGCGCGCTGGTGTATCATTAACCCCAGCAAACACTCCCCACGTCCGTGGGGTGAGTGATTACTGGGTCCGAGAATCATGTGCCCTGAGTAAACGGAGTGAACCAAGAATAACGGCCTTCTGCATTCTTCCGGCTAGGTTTTCTGCCGAATCACGGCATGCCGGTATGATTTTTAGATTCGAGAGCAGCGTGTCCATCATTCCACCAAGGACCCCTACTATCAGAACCACCATCTTGACAGAATGGTTTGGATAAAGCCTGCGGAGTTCAAAGAGTAGATCTCGATATTTAGTCCGTTTTTCCTCCTCTTTTCGGATGATATTCGTTTCGCCAGGAGCTGAAAACTCAATGACGAAAATCGTCCTACTTTGGTGGTCGAGAAGGACTATATCAGGCTTATTGGCTTGTATTTGCCTGAGGGTGGGGAATGAGTAGTTCCAATAGATTCGGCACTTCTCATTCTCCACAACGGACTCTATATTCCCCGGAGCATAAGGCAACACCGGTGTCTCGTCTACACCGTACGAGTGTCGTAGATGGTAGTATAACACTCATAGGGCCGCGTTATGCCTGTGGATATAGGCTGAGACCGCATAAGCTGGACATGCTGACAGCAAATGCATTATGGTCTCAGCTGCCCCACGACACGCTTTGCATCTGGTGTCAGGGACCTCTATACCCATCACGTGACTACGGTAGACGAGGGTGTTGAAGACACAATCCTGGCAGGCCATTATGAATCCCTCGGTTTCCGACTTCAGCCCACTTGACCTGAGAAAAGCGAAGCCAAGGTCTTCAATGTTCTTGAAGAACCCATGTATTGGCTTATCCTTATGTAGCTGTAGGAGCCTGTCACACTCCGCAGCTTTCACGTGGGCTTTTTGCTGAACGGGTTCCAACTCGGTGACAGAGTTTGGGTTCGTCCGTTCAGTGTCGAATATGAGACTGAGTTCATCGGCTGCACGGGTTGCTGCCTTGAAAAGAAATGCTCCAATCCCTGCTTTTTCATGATCACATACCAAGCAGAGAAGGGGACCTGAACTCCTGATGACTTTACAGGCTCCTTCCAGTACCATTCTGTTGTGTAGACACTCCAAACTCAAAAGTCCACGGTCTCCCCGTTGTCTGGGGAAGTATATCCGTGAAGCAGACGATTTAGGATTCAAGCTTCTATGAAGATGCATCATTTTGCGAGTTTTTACGTCGAGTTGTCGCAGCTCTTCCTCAGTCCATTTCATTACTCCAAAGGAGTAAAGTAGAATCGGAACGGCAAGCATATTAGTTGCAGACCAGATCTGTCGGAGATTGTGCTGATACTTGCCGCGGAGAGAGCTTTTGACAGTAGCTACCTCTTGGGTGTGGCATTGTTCCACCCCTAGGTAGGTATACGTCTCTCCGGCATCCAGATGGTGTAGGATGCTTCCGTCTACGAGCTGAATGTCCTCTCCGTATTCCTCGCATGGTCCTCTTTTGAGATGAACCGTGATACGGGAAAGTATTTTTTCTACAAGCGTGCGTGTTCCGCCCTATTCCCGCATGCAATTTAGTTTGAAAGGTGTCATATTCCCGCACTAGTGCGGGAAAAATTTTCCCGCACGCTAATGTCACTTCAAGTGAGTTTTTCCCGCACTAGTGCGGTAATAATTTTTCCCTCACGTGAAAGTTTGTTCAAGAGCATCACATAAGATGTTTCAATGCTCTTGTAGAAAAAATCTTGATCCTTACTCATACGGAAAGGTACTATCCCGCACTCGACTGCTTACCCGAACTCCGCTTTGCGTCGTTCGGGTAACGGCAGTCTCATGCGGGAATAGTACTCTTTCCGTACTTGTTAGGATAATAACTATTTCCTACAAGCGTGCGTGTTCCGCCCTATTCCCGCACGCAATTTAGTTTGAGAGGTGTCATTTTCCCGCACTAGTGCGGGAAAAATTTTCCTGCACGCTACTGTCACTTTAAGTGAGTTTTTCCCGCACTACTGCGGGAATCATTTTTCCCGCACGCAAAAGTTTGTTCAAGAGAGCAACACATAAGATGTTTCAATGCGCTTGTAGAAAAAATATTGATCCTTACTCATACGGAAAGGTACTCTCCCGCACTCGACTGCTTACCCGAACTCCGCTTTGCGTCGTTCGGGTAACGGCAGTCTCATGCGGGAATGGTACTCTTTCCGTACTTGTTAGGATAATAACTATTCCCGTACAGTTTAGTGCCGAAAACGGTCCGGGAAAGTTCGTTGCTTAGCAATGGACTAGAAATACTAGATTAGCGTATGTTGAGGCCTGAAGTTGCTCCGAGAAAGTGGGCATTCTTGAACGATTTCAGAAAAAGGAATGTGATTCTACATTTGAGGTCTCAATTTGCCTACTCCTCAGATTATCACGTTTGGAATTTGTGACTTGACGCCGGCGTCTTAATCTGCCTACTCCCCAGGTCTCATCACTGGTTCTCTCTGAGGTCTCAAACTATGCCTACCCCTTCGAGAGAAACGAGGGTTGGGCGGGAGCTGGATTGGTGCAAGATGAGCTCTGTGCAGGAACTGGGGAGACCAAAGAGGGAATAAGTCGACGTCCGTAGTCGCGGGTATTGAGGCAATTGGCGCAATTTTTATCTCAAGGGCTTTACGGATAATCCTTGCATGTTTGAAGGGTTTTCTTGGTCACAATTATCTTGGTGTTTTTAAAATCTATTTTGTGTCTTCACCATGTTTATAGAGTCATCAGGACTGCGAGTTCATGTTCGTAAACTCCTATAGAAGTTACTCACCTGTTAGTTTGGTCAATATATAACATCTCAGACACTCGGAACATGGTATTTCATGTATTCCTTGAGATTGATTTGGCATTGTGTCCTTGGGAGATCTGAGGAATTTGGATATTTGGTTGTTGATCGTGCCATATGTCGTCCTTGACTAGCTATGGCCGGTCACAAAGTCTTTCGACTACCTACAGCCGGTATTATCCCTCCGAAGTTCGTTCAGCTTTTCTTCTGACCAGTCATTATAAGGGCTGAAGAGGTTTGGCTTCTTGCGATGCCTAGTATATACAGGCTCCGACCCACAAAACGTCGTCACAGAAACGGTTTGTCTGCCGTTTCGCTCCCACGCACGGGACCCATACCAGCTGAACTTCCTTTATTTCAGCTAGTTTATTAATCAAGATCATCTCCGCATTTCTGTAAAAGTGCTGAACTTGGTTCAGGATGGCAGATGGCTCTGAGTCTGAGCGCTGCCTGACTATATGAATAGACATAAATTCTCACTTCAGCTTGAAAAACTGTTGAATATCTTCCCAAAGCGTAGCTTTCTCGTACACCTCTTCCTTCCAAGTAGATGCCTGTCCCCGAAGCCCGTTTGTCAGTCAAACGTGAACACTGTCCGTATACCACATTTTAGGCTTCCTGTGAGAAACTCTGGATCTCAGAGAATTATATACCGTTTGACATCCACAAGTATTCATTAATATAGGTAGAATAATTAGATTTTTGTTTATGTTGGCAAGTACGTTCTGAGTTTGAGGGGCCAGTAAACATTTCGCTCTTTCTAAGTTTGGTATCCAGGTATAGTATATAATTTAATGGAATATTTAATTTTGTTGAAATTGATTTTGTTTCCTGATCTTGATACCTCTCTGACGAGTCGCGCATGGTAAGAAGAATAAGTAGTTGCTAGGACTTGTGTTTTTCAAATTTCATGCGGAGGTCTGTATTTGTTGGTGTATGTAAAAGTCAAAATATACTTTATTGTAGGAAGTTATAAAAAACTTATGGACAAAGGTTTTTGGTTTTAGATTAATATTAAAATTGAATTCAATTAATTAATGATAAAAAGTATCCCCACCATCTGCATATCATCCCAGATGAAGGAACACCACTATATGCGCTCCGGGGCGACTTGAAAATTTGACTGCGCATTTGCTATTTCAACTGCAGGAAAAACCTACAGTGCCACCATTTAGTCCTTAGCGAATGAGCGAATGAAACAAAACATAATACATGCTCATCCATCATTACACAAGGACTTCATCTCTGCATCTCTCTGCAACTCCAGCTCGTGATCTCCACCTTATGAACAAATGGAGAGTATGTACATGATGTACATGAAAGCAGAAAAAAATGTTAATGAAATTGTGGATGATATAAAAACAATCAATAGCAAATTTACGCTTACTTACTATCCTCGATTCATCATATAAAAATTATGATTTTTAGATATTATCATCATAAAACTCTTGTATACTATAATAAGCTCCTTCTGATAATAAATTTTTCACGTCTTTTCTGAAACGATAAAGTGATGTGATACTTTTGATATTTATTGGAAGGTGATTGAACATATATCTTACCCCAGACAGCACTAGATATTCCATGAATAATCCTAGAACATTATTTTTGGCATATTGAAATAGTCTAGGAATATACTAGGATATTCTAGGATATTGGAGGAATAGTCCCTGAACTCCCTCAGATAATCGTAGAACATTCCCAAGAGAATATTGTAGTAAAACTGCACTTACTAATTGTTCTAATTTATTTAAAACACTACTTGAAACAATTATTCACTATAACATTTACTTCGCTAGATTCAAATTTATTTCTACTGTGTTAGTCTCTATCTGCGAACTCTGGAACTGTAACTAACTCTGAACTCTGCCTGTTCCGCCATCTGCTATACAGCGGCTATATATAGTAGCATTTACAGTTTTCGATCTTTCCAGTCTGTTCGGCGACTCCTTAGAGGCTCCTAGAATCTTCGGTTAGAGCGTTCGCGTCTCTTCCACGGATGAGTCATGTGTTTGTCAGAAGAGAACTTGTTTACATTGTAATGGTACTTGTTATCTTACTTACTGGTCGTGATGAATGGTGAAAAATAACAAATTCACGTCAAGCACCAAACTGAAGGTGTAGAGCAATAGGGGTGGAGTCGGCAATTGGCTTTTGGTTTTTTGCTGACCTTAAGCTGAAGGTGGGCACCACCTAGTTTTGAATTTTTATTTTCTTTTATGTAGAACAAAACAGGAAACGAACTAAACTCAAAGAAAAGGCAAAGGTAATTTCCTTCAGCTCTAGAGTACGACAAAATTTCTAATTTATTTTCAATGATATGTACAAAGGAACAGCAGAAGGCTGTTCTGTTCAAAATTGTATTAACAAGGTGATCCAGCTGAAGGCTTGGATGAAAAGAAAAAAATATGATACATATAACAAAATGGCTGAGGGCCAAGTTAATGAAATAACAGAACAAGTTATGAACGTTAAGAAAGCTGAAGCCTCAATCAAGTAAATAACTGATATTGATTGAAGAAGAAAATGTATGAAACTGTTTAAGTAACCCTAACAATAATAATGTGGTTTTGCAAAGGGTAAATGTTACCAGCTGATGTTGCAGTGCAGAGTACGTCGTTGAACTGGGGTTGGAGTTCCAAGTACCACCTCTGAATAGATGTTCTACCTTCTTAATATTGCATCGAAGCTCTGTACGTCAGGTTCTTCGTTTGGAGATACGGCGATTATTCAGTGGAATCTCTAGAAGAGCACCCTTAGGCTGTACTGAGCTGACTACTGAAGGTGATTAGGCCTGTGGTAGTAGACTGAGAAGGTGTACTGAACGAAAACCAGCTTCGATTTTGATCTTCACGGGAAGGCAAGACTCCATTGCATGCAAAACAATCGAATGTATAAGCCACGGATATTGACTACATTAAATGGTTATAAAAGGTACCTTTTGTAAACCTCGAAGGTTACTTAAACTTTTAAAAAAATTGGAAACCAGTGACCACAAAAAATCCTGTCGACTATTTGAAAATGCTAGATACTGTATTTAGAAAGAAAACAGAATATATTGGTCTCCCCTGGAATAACCCTTTGCTAATTACAAAAAAAAAATCCTGTGATACGATAAGGTAGATTTAGCAACGAATAAAATAATGTTCAAACGTTTAATTTCAATATTTCGTTACATCCTACAAATTGAACATCCCCGGTAATATATGTTAAAATTTAAGAAATAAATTTTTTATTTGCAATCACAAAAGATTTTGTGATTGCAAATAAAAAATTTGAGATACTTGACATTAATGAGACAGTAGAGGAACATGTGTAAAAAGAATAGAAGATCTAGAAGAGATAAAGGAAAGAATGTTGTACAAAACAGATGAAAAAAAAACTGATCGTAAGCAGCTTCAACAACATCAAGACCAAAATGATTAGCTGAGGAATCTAGAAAGTAGTGAGTTCAATACAATATTTTGTGCTGTAAATATAATCACAAAGAGATCTATTTGATAAAAACAAAAATTTAGCATCACTGACGTTTTTCACAAAAATTACTTTCGCAACACTGGAATTCAGACAGGCATGTGTACTCCTATGACAGCAACTAGTGAATCAAATTGAGACAAAAAATCCAAAAGTTACTAGTCACAAGCAAATAAAAAAATCACACATACCTGTTCGAAATCCAACATTCCTGGAAAGATTCTCAGCGTCAAACTAACGTTCTCCAATGGAGTAAATGATCTCGCGCAGTGCTTATAGAATTTGGATTATATTGTAAAATGTACCTGGAAGTAAGATAAACAAGCGAAAAAATCACCGTTTCCTTGAACGTGATATCGGAAATATTTTAATATTTCTCAAAGGATTTCGAAGAATTGTGAATATTAACATTCTGTATAATTCAGGCCATGTGCAAAAAAAAGAAACAAGAAATTATCGAAAAAACTATAACCAAAGCCAAATTGGAATAGAAAACTAAATTAATATATAACAATTACTTTGAAGAATAGCACAAAAGATAATATTGGAACGGACTCACCACCTTTCTTTCATACCAGCCATCAAAAAATCATCAAGTCTTTAGCTATCGATAGCGAGCTGTCCGACGAGAGAAAGAAAGCCAAAAATCTATCGTAGCCCTCTCGAACGACAATTCCTGTTTTTGTAGAAATTCCATTTCTGTCGCGCAAGGTTGGATTGTTCAGGCGACCGATCAACACAACGATGTATACGAGGGTCTCTCCAAGAGTAATATAAGTGGATTTTACGAAAATTAATTATTATTCATAACGAAGTACAAAGTACTCGTTACAACATTTCGAGTGTGGAGTGTAATTGGATGATCAGGGCCGGTCTCGAAATCGTTACATTGCCCCATTCTTAAAGACTTTTCGTCCAGAAATGTCATTTTTGGAGTATGGAGATATTTGCATGATTCTCCATATCTGCACCTTGCTGTTTGATGGAAGTAGCACTCTACGGCCTTCAGGTTTGGTTGTGGACGATGATTACAGCATACCAAGATCTTGACGCCGGTGGATTGGAATATCGTCTCCAACATGCTCCTTATGACTGTCCAGTCCGTCGAGCCCGCAGAACAATTTTGAGATTGCCAGGTCCACGAGATTCTGCTCCACCATCATGTCCCTTAATTTCTTAAGGCTGTTCCATACGTCTTCATAGGACGGTTTGTTTCGAGACTGCTTCTTGGTGACTAGATAGAAGATGCTTCTCTGGCCTTTCCGCAACTGTAGCACCCCTCCAACTTCCGGGTTTTGTTGCCGTAGTTCATGGAGACGACCGTACTTCTTGGAGAACACCACAGCGATGCCTCTCGACATTTGAAGGTCTTCTGCTACACAGTGGGCTAGCGCGTAATCCGCAGGCACCTTAAAAAGGTCTCGTGGTTCCTCTCGAGTCACCCCATGTCGAACTTTCTGTCCGTTTGAGTACAAGGACATGAATTTCTGGAACGTCATCGCATCCTCCGGTGGTCTGAGGGTGCGGACTTGGTCGTGGTTTCCAGCGTCAGGGGCCAACCTATTGAAATGGACGACTCTGGGTTTTCCTCTAGGTGGTTTTTTAATTCGGTAGACCACGTCATTTATCATCTTCAAGATCTTATAAGGGCCTTCCCATGAGTTCCGCAACTTTGGTGATAGGCCACGACGACGTCTGGGGTTGTATAGCCAAACCAGATCACCAACCTTAAATCCTCCGGCATCGGCCTTGATGTCATAGGTCTCCTTCATTCGGTCGCTGGCACTCTGGATGTTCAAACGGACTCTTTCATGGATGTCTTCCATTCTCTGCCGAATTTTGCTGATATAGTCCTCTCCCGCAGTGTCTTGTCCTGGCGGCGTCCCAAACTTCAGGTCACATGGTAGTCGCAGCTCTCGGCCCATAATAATACTAGCAGGGGTTTGGCCAGTCGACTCGTGTACTGCAGAACGATAGGCCATCGGGAACAAATGGAGGTACTGGTCCCAGTCTCTATGGTGGTCAGAGACTACCTTGGATAAGTGGCGGTTCATCGTCCTGTTCATCCGCTCCACCAGTCCATCAGACTGCGGACGTAAAGCCGTAGTTCGCGTCTTCCGGATGTTTAGCATTCGACACAATTCCTGGAACAAGTTGGACTCGAAATTTCTGCCTTGGTCTGAATGCACTTCAAGTTGGACACCAAATCGACAAATCCACTCCTTTAGCAGGACGTCGGCGACGGTTATGGCTTCCTGGTTGGGCAGGGCATAGGCTTCAGCCCACTTGCTGAAGTAGTCCATTGCCACGAGGATGTATTTGTTCCCGTGGTCAGATTGTGGAAACGGCCCAGCAATATCGATGGCGATTCTTTCAAATGGGCTGCCAACGTTGTACTGACGCATTGGTGCCTTAGGTCGTGTTCGAGGTCCATTACTTGCGGCGCATACAGCGCACTTTCTGCACCAGTCTTGAACGTCTGCCTGACAATTGGCCCAGTAAAACCGTTGCCTCACTTTCTGGAGAGTCTTCGTCACTCCCAGATGTCCTCCGGCGACCCCATCATGAATTTCTCGAAGCACTTCCGGTCTTCTGCTTCTGGATACAACTGTCTGACGTCTGTCTTCTCTACCATCCTTGGACTCCAACACACGCTTCAGAACTCCGTTGTCCAGAGTAAGGGAGTTCTATTGAGCCCAGTTGGACTTGATGGCTGGCGAATATCCTGCTACTTCCTGCCATGTCGGTCTTCGGTTACTCCTCTTCCAGCCGATAACTAAGCCAAGATCTGGATCTTTCTCTTGGTCTTTCTTGAGCTTGCTGTCATTCCAGTTATCATCTACCGCCGTTGTTCTACAAACTGTCGCCTCTTCCTCCTCTGCTCGTCGGCAGTGCGAACAGTCGTCTGGACATGGTCTTCGCGATAGGGTATCCGCATTCTTATGGCTGGTCCCCGCCCGATGTTCGATCTCAAAGTCGAACTCCTGGAGCCTCTCAATCCAGCGTGCCACTTGACCCTCGGAATTCTTAAACTGTAGGAGCCATTTTAGGGCGTCTTGGTCAGTTCTCAGCAGGAATCTCCTGCCATACACATACTTTGTGAAAGTGCTCTACTCCTTTGACCGCAGCCAGCAGCTCCCGTCGGGTGACACAGTAATTTCGCTCCGGTTTACTGAGGGTCTTGCTGAAGTACCCGATGACTTTTTCCTGTACATCCTTCAGCTTCCTGAACGAATCTTGGCATTCCTCGGACCACTGGAACTTTGTCTGTCCTTCCGTAAGCCTGGTCAATGGTTTGGCGATGTTAGCAAACCCTAGCACGTACCGACGATAGTAGATACATAGGCCAAGAAAACTCCGAAGCTGATGGATATCTTTGGGGATGGGCCAGTCTCTAACAGCTTTAATTTTCTGGTCGTCTACTGCTACTGCTTCCCCATAGACAATGTGGCCAAGATAGTGGACTGCTTTCTGAAATAGGTGACATTTTTTAGGGCTCAATTTGAATCCAGAGTTCCTCAGACGCAGACTCAGAAATACCTCCTCCAGATTTTTCACGTGGTCTTCGAATGTTCTGCCAACTACGATTATGTCATCAAGGTATTCCAAGCAAGTCTTCCAGGAGAGTCCCTTCAACAAAGTCTCCATTAATCTCTCAAAAGTGGCTGGAGCGTTACAAAGTCCGAATGGCATAACGGTAAATTGCCACAGCCCTGAGCCGATGATGAAAGCTGTCTTCTCTCGATCTTCTGGAGCCAGTTCTACCTGCCAATATCCGCTTTTCAGGTCTAAGGTGGAGAAGATTGTAGAGCCGGCGAGCGTGTCCAAGGTGTCATCTATTCTAGGTAGTGGGTAGCTGTCTTTCTTTGTCACCTTATTCAGTTGTCGGTAATCTACGCAGAATCTTGTCGATCCGTCTATCTTCTTTACTAGTACAACTGGAGATGACCAGGGGCTGTCAGATGGTTCAATTACTCCTTCTTTCCCCATATCGCTGACTATTTTGTCTGCCTCTTCCTTCTTGGCAAGAGGGAGTCTCCTCGCTGATTGACGGATTGGTCGGGCATCTCCAGTATCAATTCTGTGTTGGACTACCTTCGTTCTACCCCCTTTTCTCTGTCCGGTGTCAAAGACGTCTTGGTATCTCCTCACTAAATCTTTTAATTTGGGCTGCTGTGCCGGTTTTATGCCTCTCAATGATATGGCAACTAGCTTTTATAATTCTGCGGGTAGATTGTTGGCTTGGTTAATGGTACCGCGTACATTCCTGACCACAGATGAAATTGGCGAGCAGTGGCCCAAAGTTGTTCCTTTCTTCAACGTCACTGAATGGTAATTGACGTTCATGACCCTTACTGGTATAAGTTTATCGGCGCGCAGTAAGGTCTTCCCAAGGGCAATTCCTCGTCCAATTTTTTCATCATGGAGCTCGGGCTCGAACATCACCACGCTCCCGTTGCTCACTCCGCCAACCATACGAGCCTCCAGAATGGTTTCAGCTCTCTCGGGAATGCTCATGTCTTCAGCCAACACAACCCGGATCATTTCTTCGCTTCTTCCGTGAAGTACCAGCTCTTCTCCGTTGACACGTAGGACGCCGTCTTTGAAGTTCAGCTCGAACCCTCTGGAATTCATTATGTCCATTCCAATGATTGCATCGTCCTCGATGTCCGCGACCAGTGCTCGGTTTCGTACTGCCTAAAGGAAGTTCACCATACACAGTTGCCGGCTCTCCTGTTGCTGTGCGTAGCTTCCAATTCGACGATTCAATTCTTGCCGGTGTTTTGGCAAAAGTAGGTCCAAGGATTGTCCTAGTCGCACCCGTATCAAGGAGCATGGTGCGAGGCTCATTGTTAATGAGACCGTCTACGAAGACCCCTTTCAAGTACAGCGACATATGCATTGTTAACTGGGGCTTGTTGGATACGGGCTGACGATTGCTCCTTCTTGACCTTCATCTTGTATGTCGATTTTTTCAATGTTGGACATTTGCTACGCACTTGCCCAAGTTCTCTACAATTTCGGCATCGTATAAGTCTTCTCTCAGGCACAACTTCCTTCAGCACTTTTCGCATCACAGCTTCCATGTAAGTAGGCTCCTGTCGGTCTTCCTCAGCCATTCGGATGTTGTTCTGTCTTTTGCAGTATTGTTTCGCACCCGCAAATTCCAAAGCGCGTGTCAGTGCGTCTACGATATCAATTGGACGTGCTAATATCAATGCTTGCCTGATTTCTTGATCGCGAAGTCCATCCAAGAATGCATAAACCGCTAATCGCTCCATTACGTTATTCGGTGTGGCTGGGTATGCCAGGCGAACTAAGCGTGCAATATCAGCTTCGAATTCCTGTAAGGATTCGCCCTCCTTCTGGTTTCGATTTTTCAACTGTAGATGGTACACGTATTCCAGGCGAATCTGGCCATACCGTAATTCCAGATGTTTCACTAGCTTATTATAGTCCTCTAGTTCTCGCTCGGTGAGGATTTGTAAGATATTCGCTGCTTCACCACGTAATGCCAGTATTAGTGCAGCAGCTTTTTCCCCTGCATTCCAACCATTTGCTTTGGCCGCTGCTTCAAACTGTCGGTGGTAATTTTCCCAAGGAATTTCTCCGTCGAACTGGGGCGGCTTCACGTGAAACTTCCGTATTTCAGGACTCGGCACCCTCGTTTCTTCCATTTTGTTGTTCAGTGTCTTTTTCACCAAGATATCAGTCTATTATTTATTTCACACAAAAAGTTTTCAGTTTATTTTCCCGCGACGCGCAAAACTGTCCACTTTGCAAACAGTCAAATGTTCAACGGGTCACTAACTGTCTATTAGGCGCGATAAACGTCTATCAGTTTTTAAACGGAGAACACTTTAACACTTATTTATTTTAAACATCACACTTCTGACGACAAATGTAGTAAAACTGCACTAACTAATTTTCCTAATTTATTTAAAACACTATTTACAACAATTATTCATCACTAAATCATTTATTTCTACGGTGTCAGTCTCTATCTGCGAACTCTGGAACTGTAACTAACTCTGAATTCTGACTGTCCCGCTATCTGTTATATAGCGGCTATATATAGTAGCATTTACAGTTTTCAATCTTTCCAGTCTGTTCGGCGACTTCTTAGAGGTTCCTAGAATGTTCGTTTAGGGCGTTCGCGTCTCTTCCACGGATGAGTCATGTGTTTGTCAGAAGAGAACTTGTTTACATTTCGAGTGTGGAGTGTAATTGGATGTTCAGGGCCGGTCTCGAAATTGTTACAGTACTCCGAAAAATCGCAAGTACAAACTACCCTTTAGAAGGGGTTGATTCGAATTTTTTCCATGGTGGCATAAGAATAAGTATATTATGGGCAATCCTGGTTTACAATTTCAACGAAATATCTCAACTGGAAACCGCCGGTCAGCAAAGTACCTATTCCGAAAAATTGCAAGTACAAACTACCCTTTAGAAGGGGTTGATTCGAATTATTTCCATGGTGGCATAAAAAGTATATTATGGGCAATCCTGGTTTACAATTTCAACGCGAAATATCTTTACTGGAAACCGCTGCGGTCAGCAAATAAGTCTTTCGAAAAATTACAAGTATAAACAATGGGGATGGATTTGAATTTTGAATATGGTGGCAAGAAGGTTTTAGTTTACAGCACTGGGACTCCGATGATTATAAATGTTGCATAGCATCGAAATGTGTCGAGAATGTGACGTCATATTCGAACGTTAGAAATGGGAAGCATAGTACCGATATTTCGAATATGACGTCACATTTCGATTCTATAAAACATTTCTAATCATCGGAGTCCGGGGCAAATATCGTTTTTGCAATATGATATCGATATTCGCAGCAGAAGTCTGAAATCAACAAAATATTATATGGTCAGCAAAGTATTTTCTCCCACCATTTAATTTTTGAGTCTGTGTGTTGAACTTTTATGAATTGTGCAATAAAATTACGCATATGCAATAAATTATGCATTATGAATCCAATAAATCCGCCCTTGTTTTACTCGCAGTTTTTCGATTTACATATATATTTAGAGGTATATAAGTATAAATACTATGTATATAGACATTAAAAAAATAGAGACAACCGTGAAAATATTCTCAATTCCTGTATTAAAGTGCACATTGTAATAATTATCATTATTGATATGTGGTTCTTCTAGGGAAACAATAAAATGGACTTAATAGGACATCATCAGTGTGCTTCCCGTATACAGATTTGTAGAAACAGAACTATTCAGTAAAAAAAACTAATGGTAATGAAACGAGAATCTGATAATGTTACCTCCGGGTTCCTTTCGGATCGTTGGATATCAATCATCTATTGCCAATAAAGCAAGATAGATATCAAGCCTTCTACAAAATCGAGATATATTTTGCTGTGAAAATTACCTTGCTATGATATCAATATTGATAATGAGAAACAGAATTGACCCGGTAATGTAGGTACAATGTACGTTCACACAGATGTGTGGTACGGTGCTACGACTGGATTTGGATTCCCACAGATCCGACGTCCGATAATACGATGATCCGATAGAGTTACCTCCGGATTTCAAATGATCAATCAATAGTAACATTTTCGGATCATCGTATGATCGGACTTCGGATCTGTGGAAATCCAACTTTAAGCTTTTAAGCCTTATTCATACTCTCTGGCGAATTTCGCAATTTTTCCTGCATGACTGGGAGCCATTTTATTCCCAGAAAAATTGCGAAAATCGCGAGGGTATCGCAAGAGTTCTTAAAGAACAAACACCGTACACCGACCTACAGTAGACAAAGTGTTCTGTGAACGAAACCATAGACAATGACAGACAAGACACAAAACTACAGAATAGTACTAAAGAACTTCTTCAATATTATTTATTCTGTGTTTTGTGACAAAATACTCAACCACAGAATATAGACCTACATAGGTCTATATTCTGTGACTCAACATTGATGCCATTGATGGTCCATTTCTACTTTCAACCATTTCGTTTTCATTCATCATTTATTCATTATTCCATTAACCTTAACCATTGAAGCAGTTCCAGTTTGAGCAAAACATTTTTTTTTTATCATCAATACTGGATTTATGCTGAAGTTTTGAGTCGGAAGTCGTAAGAATATTTGTCAATGATTGGTTGGAATGAACTGTTCAACCAATCATTGACGAATATTCTTACGACTTGCGACTTAAAACTTCATCATAAATTTCTCTTGGTGGTATCACAGTGTATAGCTAAATGAATCAGTTCGCTCACTCGCCGCCATCTTGTGTACAAGATAGAATAAGCGCAGGGGAAACAAATTCGGGTTGCGCAATAGATTTGCACAGAAACTTACATAGTTGTCAAGTGTACTAAAAGTATTCAGTTTCCAGAAGTATATAAATTTCGCGTGTTTTATTTTTAATTGAAACGATTTCTGGACATATTTGAGTAATTTGTAACGAAGTTACTAAATCTCCGTGGTAAGGCAGGTAGGTAAAAGCAATAGTTCATGGTACCTAATAATTTTCAATTAGTTATAAATAGCATCACGCTATATTTTTTTTATCCGTGATTGGCCCCTTTGTCGATATTACCCAGTATAGGTACACTTTAATTACTCAGGCATTTCCTATCGGCATACTTGCCAAGCTTGGTACGCGCGCGATCCCATCCCGGTAGGATTCTCGAAATCCAAGTCCAATTGAATTAAATTATTAAAGTCACACCACATCTATGAGTTTCCGATAACGCCGCTAGGAAGCGCGCCCAGCGCACTACCGAATTCTCGACATCCAATCCTAACTAGAGTCCACTGAAATAATACATAAAAGAGTTGTTCACTTTGAACCGCACTGCCTGCGAAGTGTAGTAAGAAGGAAGAAGTATACTAGTCTAGTCAACAAGTGCCATTTATACCAACTTTTTTCAGCAGTCTCCGAAAATTATGATTGAGGTGTCATTCGATTCGGAATGACATCCAGATGATTTTTGAAAAAAATGAAGTTCCGCATGAAAAAATTGTAAAAGTTATTAACAATTAACTAAAAAAAAAAGACGGCTTTAGTATTTTGTAAATATCTCAAAAACTAATTAAAATTTTTTAAATCTAAAAAAAGATTCAAAAAGAGGAGGAAATTTCCTAAAAAAAGCTCAATTCCCGGAATTGTAGCATCAATATTTATAATTTTCCCAGAGGGATGAAAATACGGCCGAAAACGGGTACTCTGGCTCGGGCAAGCCGCACCCACTTTGGACACTTTAACAATAAAAATTATTTTAAAATACTAAATATGAAAATAAAAAATTGGAAAAATTCAGGCACTAACTGAATAGATTAATGAACAATAATCCGCTTGAAAAAAATTTTTATCACAATTTTTCAATTAGTTAATCAATAGTTAATTAATAATTTTTTTCTGCTTGAACATGAACATTGCAAGTGTGATAATTGTTAAACTATAAATTTAAGATTTTTTTCCTCTTTTGGAGCAATTCTTGAAAGGCTTCAGAATAGAACCCCGTTGGAAAAATTAAAAAGTTTTTATTTTTCAGTTTTTTATTAACAATTTTCGTTGTTGCAAAATTAAATACTTAAATTAATCATTGAAAAAAAAATTTTTTTTTAAATATTATCAATAATCCGTTTTTATGTTATCAGGAAATACATAGAAATAATTTTTTTAAATTTTTATCTCTAATTGTTTAAAAAATTGTTATAAACAAATGCGTTGTTTATAAGATAATTGAAATTTTTTTTATGGAATTTCAATCTTTGATACAAATAATGACTTTTAAAAGAAAAATTGTTCCTTAAAAAAAATTTTATATTGCTTGAAAACGCATTTGTTAATTAACAATTATTTTCTCCCGCTTCTAATTAATATTAAGGAACCATTTTTTTTTTTAAATCATTATTTGTCTTTCTTTCTGATATAAAAAAAAAATCCATTTTATTTAATTTTTCATTGTTTATGCAATAAACAATTTGTTATAAACAAATAAATTTTTACCTTATATTTTTTTTTCTATTCTAATTTCTGTCACAAAAACAGACATGATTTTTTTTCTTTTTTAATTTTTTTTTTTATTATTTTTTATTTAATTTTTAAATATAAGTTCTCTCTAACTTCGTCATTCTTACCTGGTCTTCATCCTTAAAATTATTATAATTTACAAACTAAAACAAAAAAAAAATTTTTCCCTAAGTATTTTTCAACAACAATTGCTATAAATTCAATAAATAAATAAGTAACAACTAAACTTTTCTGCTAAATTTGTTTTTTATGTAATGGAGAATAAATAAGTCTTAAGTATTTTCATCGTATCTCCATTAGTTTCTAAATTATAATAATTTTAAGGATGAAGACCAGGTAAGAATGACGAAGTTAGAGAGAACTTATATTTAAAAATTAAATAAAAAATAATAAAAAAAATTTTAAAAAAGAAAAAAAATCATGTCTGTTTTTGTGACAGAAATTAGAATAGAAAAAAAAATATAAGGTAAAAATTTATTTGTTTATAACAAATTGTTTATTGCATAAACAATGAAAAATTAAATAAAATGGATTTTTTTTTTTTATATCAGAAAGAAAGACAAATAATGATTTAAAAAAAAATGGTTCCTTAATATTAATTAGAAGCGGGAGAAAATAATTGTTAATTAACAAATGCGTTTTCAAGCAATAAAAAAATTTTTTTAAGGAACAATTTTTCTTTTAAAAATCATTATTTGTATCAAAGATTGAAATTCCATAAAAAAATTTTCAATTATCTTATAAACAACGCATTTGTTTATAACAATTTTTTAAACAATTAGAGATAAAAATTTAAAAAAATTATTTCTATGTAGTTCCTGATAACATAAAAACGGATTATTGATAATATTTAAAAAAAAAAATTTTTTTCAATGATTAATTTAAGTATTTAATTTTGCAACAACGAAAATTGTTAATAAAAAACTGAAAAATAAAAACTTTTTAATTTTTCCAACGGGGTTCTATTCTGAAGCCTTTCAAGAATTGCTCCAAAAGAGGAAAAAAATCTTAAATTTATAGTTTAACAATTATCACACTTGCAATGTTCATGTTCAAGCAGAAAAAAATTATTAATTAACTATTGATTAACTAATTGAAAAATTGTGATAAAAATTTTTTTCAAGCGGATTATTGTTCATTAATCTATTCAGTTAGTGCCTGAATTTTTCCAATTTTTTATTTTCATATTTAGTATTTTAAAATAATTTTTATTGTTAAAATGTCCAAAGTGGGTGTGGCTTGCCCGAGCCAGAGTACCCGTTTTCGGCCGTATTTTCATCCCTCTGGGAAAATTATAAATATTGATGCTACAATTCCGGGAATTGAGCTTTTTTTTAGGAAATTTCCTCCTCTTTTTGAATCTTTTTTTAGATTTAAAAAATTTTAATTAGTTTTTGAGATATTTACAAAATACTAAAGCCATCTTTTTTTTTAGTTAATTGTTAATAACTCTTACAATTTTTTCATGCGGAACTTCATTTTTTTCAAAAATCATCTGGATGTCATTCCGAATCGAATGACACCTCAATCATAATTTTCGGAGACTGCTGAAAAAAGTTGGTCTACATGGCACTTGTTGACTAGACTATACAGGACAGTTTACATAGCGATACCGAGGATTATTGGAAAGCTTAATTTGAACAGATGATAAGGCACGTTCAGTTAATCACTTTTAACTATTTATTGGGGTCGTTGCTTTGGCACGCTTCAGTAATAGTTCTGTAGCTATGACAGTTGGTTGGACCGTCTGGAAGCTGGCTAGTTGGGTCGTTGCTATGGCACGCTTGACTGAGCAGATTTCCAGCTTAGTTGCACATCCGTCCGAAAAGATGGCTATTGAACAGTTGCTAGGACACGTTCGATAGACCACTTTTATAGTTAGTTGCCCGTTTGAGTACTTGTGCCTGATATAGAGCTTTGGCTGAACTTTCGAGTTTCCGTTTGCATCCCGCTTTTACCGCCTACCCGTTGCTTACCTAATACTGCATAAACCCTTGGTGTTTAGTAGGCTAAGATAGTAAGGTATAGGTGATTCACTAGATTTTCGATAATAAATGTGTTTAACATAATTAGCGTTTTATTTATCAAATGACTAATTGTTCATATAATAATTGCTTTTGAGTATTATTCCATCTAGCAGCCGGTACCCAGGATTCGAACCCAGGGAGGCAAGAAAAATATGCCTTTCTGTCTACCAAAGATTTGGTCCATACCATAAGTGACCCCTGGAGTATTTTGTCTCCACTGGAGCTGCCCGGAGCAAGTGGACCTACACACGTTAAACAGAGGTGGCGCCCGAGGCAATCCGTAACCTTGGACTCGGCGCCAAAGTGACCCGTAAAGCTCAAAGAGCTTTACAACTTCCTTATTCATGAAATACCATTATTTTTCCAGACGATTTTCAGAAAATGAGAGCAACATATGCAGCTCAAGTGTTCAGTGCCACTGTTTCTGCAGAAACAAATGCTTGTTTATCTTTCAAAAAACTCCCATTAGCAGACTTCAAGACAGTTGAATTCATAGAAAAAATTGATAATTTCTTTGATCTATTCAATTCATCAAAAGTCCACAAGGCATAATCATCAAATAGGACTTTCATGGGGACAGATACACAAATTCAATTTCTTAAAGATATGTTGGCGTTCTATGAATCACTTTGTTGTCTAACGAAACAGAAATATAACCAAAGGGATGAAATTTATTTTTGGGTGGGAATTGTTAATCTCGGCCTTTTTGTAAATGTGGGATGTTATAAAGGAAAACAAAATTCATACAAGAAGAATGAATCAGGCCTGTTTAGAATTTTTTTTCGCTAAAATCAGGCAGTAAAGTGGAAGTTGCGGAAATTCTGCACCCATACAATTTTAAAGGACATTTAAAAAAATGTTTGCAATTAGCTATTTGGAAACTGCCTTGATTTTGATTCAACAACCACGTCAATTGAATTCTCTCAAAGTAGAAGTAAACGACTACATCAACCTCAATATAACATAAAGAATGATTTCGTTTCGTTTAAAAAAAAACACAAGTAAAAAAAAAAAAATTTTCGAATCGAAATATGGCAAGAACAAGCTGACTCAAACAACGTACAGTTATGATTCATTTGGCAACTTAAAAATGCTTGATACTATTTTTTTTTTGTAATATATACATGCCCTTGAAAACTGTTCTTGTGAACTTTTTGAAAATTCGGCCACAAAAGAAGGTATTCTGTAAGCCTTGTCAAGACTTCTCAAAGTATTACTCATTGTCACTGTAAACGAGAGTTCGTATTTCTTGTACTATATTAAATTTCTATATTAGAATAAAGTCCACAGGGAATAAAAAAAAAACAATCATAAACTGGCAATTTTAAAACATAATTAGTTTATGTATATGAACACTCATTTATCTACATTCATTTATTTTTAATGTTTACGAATATTTCATTTACCCCAATATTTACGAACTGCTTATCTTTCTGGATCCGTAAAAGTACCATTTGGTTTACCACATTCAATAGGACTCTATAGTTTTAATTCAAGATCAAGATCCTGAAAAATATATCTTCTTCAGTGTTTCGAAGAAGTTGAAATAATTGTGAATGGAAAATTGAAATACTTTCTCCTATAAAATTACAATTACTAGAGTGTGGTAATCACTAATATTGGAATAAATCGTGTCATAAGAAATTTCTCATCTTGCTTAAATTCATTAACTTATATATGTTTTCAAAATTAGCTTCTGAATATTTAATTTCGATACGTCATCGTCAGCTAGTACACACTGATCGCAAAACTTTTCCGACATATTCAAATTAACAAAAAAATAAGTAATATTTCCATCACAAACTCCTACCCAATTTTGAAAGAAGTCATTACAATAACCACAAAACTTTGTTGCCCTTTAATGTTTTTATCACAAAACTTGGTATCTTCCTCAAAACTTCTAGATTTTCAGCAATTTTTTAATAGGGAGCCCATAATGCATACATTTTATAATAATAATAATAATAATAAATGCCTTTATATCCATCTGAATATCAACTCTTACAACAATTGATGATTAAAAGAGAGAGAAAAAAAAAGAAGGAAATCTCAAGGGGGAGTTCACTCTTAAGTGCTCTTCCACTCAACCCTTGTTATAATTAAATTTTATTATGTTAACATAGTGATACCTAGCCTAACGTAATCTAATTTAAAACTAGAAAAGAACATTATATCATTTTTGAGAGAACATTATGTCATTATTGAGAGAATGACACTCCTGAAAATCCCTCACTGATTTTTCATATATGATGTAATGGCTCGTTTGAATCTGAAAAACTTGTATTCCTTATAGTGAGAGGGCAGTGCATTATATAACTTATATATATTGAATTTGAAGCCTCTTTCAAAGAACTTAGTTCTATGAGGAGGACATGTGAGCAACCCTTTAGATCTTATGTTGATGTTATGAACGCTACTTCGGTAATTTATTTTATTTAATAAATAGGTAGGCTGTTTCTTTGTTATTATTTTGTGATATAGACAGAGGGATAGAACGTCTCGACGGCCCTTCATGTTCAGCCATCCTAGTTCCTTGAGTTTGTGTGTTATTCTGTCATATTTTCTGATCCCAGTAACGAATCTGACACATGAGTTTTGAACTCGTTGAATTCTGCTGACCGTGTCCTGGTCCAAACAAGGACTATAAATAGGCGCGCAAAAAGAGAGTTGTGAAAGTACTATAGGGTCTCGCACAGCATCTTTTTTGTATTCCTACACAAACTTTGCCTATGGGGATATAATAATCTTAATGCCGTATATGCTCTCTGTACACATTTGGTAATATGTTCCCTGAATCTCAATGATTTATCTATTATTAGACCAAGATTTTTCACAGAGTCAGCAACCTCCAAAGGAGCTCCGTTGATATTGATGTGTAGTGGTTGAGTTAATTGATCTGATTTTTTACCGAATAAAATAACCGTTGATTTACTTGGATTTAGTTTGAGAGAGTGGTCAGCTGAAATTTCGGATATTTTTTGAAGGTCACTGTTAATTTTGAACTCTGCTACTACATCATCACTAGGAGAAAATGAATGGTATGGCTGTGTATCATCAGGCATACATATGTATATTACAGTGATCTAGGAATTTTGGCAGTTGGCTTGTGTATATTGTGAAGAGTAGCGGGCCAAGGATTGATCCTTGTGGTACACCGCTACTGATTATTCTACTATCAGATAACTCGTCCTTGACTCTGACTACCTGTGTACGGCCTGTTAAATAGGAATTGAACAACTTCAAACCTTCTGTACATATGCCACAGGAGTTCAAAATTGACAGCAAAATGTCGTGTCTGATACTGTCAAAGACCTTATTGAAATCTAAAAGTACTAGAGCTGTACATTGTCCTTCATCGTTGGCTTGAACAATATCGTCGATTATGTGTGGTAATGCAGTTGTGCAGCTATGATTAGGTCGGAAACCGGATTGCGCGGTCGATAAAATATTGTTTGTATTCAAATATGCTCTCAGTTGGGTTTCAATAATTTTTTCCACCAGTTTGGACAGTCCTGAAAGTATACTTATGGGTCTTAGGTCATTTATTTCCTGTGGGCTGTTTATTTTAGGAATCGGTATAATTAAAGCTTTCTTCCAGCAGGTGGGAAAAATACCACTCAACAATATACTATTAATAATATTGATAAGGTATGGTAGAATATAGGGCATACATAGCTTTATGAACCCAATTGAGAGACCATCAGTACCAGGAGAGGTATTTTTTACCTTCAATAAATTTTCTACCACTTCCTCTTCTGATACGAGACTGAACCGAAATTCAGAGTTGGCAAATTTTATTCTGTAAATAGTAGTCTTTTATATTATCATTACCCATATTATACGGTATACTATCTATAAAGAAATTGTTAATCATATCAGGATTTTGAAGTGACTGAGGTAGTTCCTGTTTAACTTTATTATTTAAATTGAGTGATCTCAATTCTTTCCATAGCAGTTTCGAGTTTTTATTACGAGAAATTATACTGAAATATTCTTTTTTACTTTCCGATATCATTCGATTCACCTGATTTCGTAAATGCCTGTAGTTATTCCAGCTTACAGGTAAATTATTTTTTTTGTATATTGTCTTAGCTTTATCCCTCTCCAACATTATTCTTTTAGTTTCGTCATTTAGCCAGGGAGCTTTATTTTTGTTATTCTGACATTTCTCAAAGGAACATGCTTGTTAAATAAATGAAGTAGTTGTGTATTAAGAATAGACAGTTTCTCGTCAATAACGTTAGTGTAAAAGACTTGTTGGAGAGGAAGATTGTTAAAATCTGAATAAAATTTATCACTATCAAAGTTTTTATAATCTCGGAATTTATATATTTTTGGATCGGACTTCAGTTTAGTACAGTTCAGTTTGCAAGAAACAAGTTCGTGGTCAGATAGATCAAGTCCACCCACAGAGATTGATATTATCATGTTCGGATCATCACATATATGAGTAGGTCAATGAGTGATATTCCTGATGCCGTTACGCGAGTCGCGTCTTTTACCATTTGATGCATGTCAGTAAATTCCAACATGGATGATATGTACTTAGTACCTGGGGAATCAATATCAAACATATTAATGTTCAGATCTCCTAAACACACGATTTTATTTCTTTGTAACATGCAAACTGGGAATGTTTCTTCCAGTATATCGACAAATAATTTATAATTCGTGTGTGGTGGTCTATGAATGACTCCAACTGCATAAGCAACTCTATTGATCGAAAAGGATATCCACAATTGTTCGATATCTAAGGAAACATCTAATACTGCATATGTGAGTTTATTGTGGACGTATAATGCTACACCACCTCCTCTAGAATCTCTATCATGTCTCAATAATTGATATCCAGGTATTCTGATTGAATCATTACTAATAGAACTATTTAGCCAAGTTTCCGTCAATGCCATTACATCATATTTTTTCGATAGAATATAATTTCTGAGATCAACAAATTTAGGTACCAGTGATCTGATGTTCAGGTGAGCCATTTCTAATACATTCATTCTCTCAGAGTTCTCTTAAATATGGGAATATAAGAACAGTAGGATTATAGAATAAAAATAAGAATAAAGAAATTTTATTACAAAACTATTCATTTCAAAATACAGCCATAGAGAGAGTATCAGTATATAGAGAGTTTATTAACACCATTCGGACCTTTGGCAAAAATCTTTCCATTCACCGACCAGACATTTTTAAAACCAAATTTATCAGAAGCTTCTTTCATAATGCTCAGGCGATATGCCGTAAGATCTTCTTTAAGAATGATTCCAGTACCTTTGAGCACTCTTTTCTTGTTATACACTAATGTTTTGACAGCATTGTCTTTGAAAACAATTACAATGTGGCGCGGGCGATCTCCTGTGTTTTTACCAGCCCTGTATGTAGCGCCTATATCCGACTCCGAAATATTCAGCTTCATTTTGTTCTGCAATATATTGAGACATATTTCTAGAGTTTTTTCATGGTCAGTTTCTGGTATCTTCATCAGCCGTACTTTATTATTTTTTGTTTGTTGTTGTATGTTATCCAGTTTTTGTTCAATTTTTTTCTGGCCTACGAGAGTGTCACCCGATTGAATTGCAGCATTTGCAGACTTTAAGTTATCAATTTCGGATTCCAACTGTGCAATTCTATCATCGTATTCTTTGAATTTTCCGGCTAGGTTCGATGCAACCGATTTTATAATTATCTCAGTTATTGATTTGGAAACATTTTGGTTATTGAATGCTTCGATGAGAGCATTCTCAAAATCAGCCTGGGTTTGTCTTGTGGGCGGCATGATAAAATCGTAAATTTTATCTCAACAGGTCACAGATGATTATTACGATCGACTTGATCAACTGAATGATGTTAAAAAACAATAATCTGCAATAAAAAAACAGAACTTAACACGGTCAAAATATCCACAGTTTAGGTACCTATTTTTAGTTCCAGCAGTGTATCCATTTTTATGTTGAGCATTGTATGAATTGTAAGCGCCTGTATGCGCCAGGGATAAGGTTGCAGGTTGCGCAGTGCACAAACGTGCACAAAAAGATCAAAGTGCCGACGCCAAGTGAGCGAACTGATTCTTTTAGCTATAAACTGTGGTGTTATAGGTGTAGAGTAGACTGTGAACTTGCACATTGCACTGTATTGCACCATACTTCAAACAAAAAACATTAAAATTTTTCATTTATTTCTAAGGGAACAGAAAATAGAAGTAAAATATGTCTTGTTCTTGGGCTAAAATCGAGAAACCTGATCCGGTGAACTTCAGTGATATAATATCTGAAGAAGTAGCAAGAGATCTACAAGCGAAAGAAGAGAAAAAAGTAAAAGACGAAGTTAAGTTGCTATCAAAAAGGGATGTAGAAAATCCAGATATATCCTCGGATGCATTGAAAGCTATTTCCAATGAAGATTTTGAAAGTGATGAAACTATTGCTCGGATGCTTCAAATACAGTTTGATAAAGAATATGATGATCATTTGAAACGCACTGAAGATAAGTTCAATGGGGCCTCAAAAGTATCCATATCGTTTGACAATTATCGAAGAACACCCCTGAATGATGGTAAGTATACTAACCTAAGAAGTTTCTGTAACTCCTCGAACCTCTGTCTGATGCGAGGCAGAAGATCCACAGCCATTTAGGCTATTCAGACCATCAAAGATTAATTAAATAAATGATTAAATTCTTGTAGGCACTAATCCTGACATCCTCTCTTAGTCTGTGGAAAATAAAATTTCATAATCTTATGTCATATGCTCAACATTTTTATAAAAATGCCAAAAAATCAACAATCTACCTTACCTTTCTGCCTTACCTTATCCCTATGTACCTTCCGTTATCGTAAACTACAAAGGTTAAGGTCTAGATATTATGGATAATTTCTGGTTCAGTTTTCAAAATTCAAAATCCCTTCTATTGATACATACATTTTTTAATGATTGACTTTTTCCAGATTTTGAAAGTGACTCTGAAGAAGAAGAAGTTGTAGATATAAGAGACAGAAAAGATTGGGACAGATTTGATTCTCTACAAAGAGAAATTGCATCTATACCACAGTGTGGTTACAAAGTTCAAAAAAATGGGACAGTGGTTACAAAACACGATGTTGTATTGAATAGCAGAAAAAATGCTTGTAAATTACTTTCGTTTCCCCCAGAGTTCCAAACAGGAGATGGAGAAAATTTTGATTTGAAATTATCCAATAAAGTTTTCAATAGGTAAAAGAAATAAAAAATTGTTTGTTTCAGAAAATGTTATGAGTTTTGAATTTCTCAATTATTTATTTGTTCATACTCTTGATGTATGTTTGCTTATGAATGGTAATGGTTCTTATTTTTGTATTCCATGGAGAAATCCAGCCATAGTAACTCCACTCAACCAAATACCATCACAATACAGTCCTATTTAAAATTTGTTTCTGAAAAAATTGTTACTGAATACCTTTGAATATCCTTTACTTTCTAATTTGCACTATACCCCCCAAGTGCTCCCATTTTTTCCTCTCCTATTCAAAGTTTACAGTACTCCTTCCTGTCATATTTTTCCTGGTCTGTCTCTCATGTTCTTACTGGTACTTTTTGCTAACATTTTTCTTCGTTTTTACTCTATTTTATATCTAGTTTTGTTCTCTAATTTTTCTAGATATCACATCTCCATGGCCTCAAACTGGATTGAGCTTCTAGCCTAGCATATTTGTGTATTTTGACCAAGTTCAAAATATGTTTTTCTTATTTGCCACATTTCGACAAACTTGAAGTTTTGATTCAATTCTTAAATTCTAAAAATAAGGATTCATTCAGTAAAACCATCTTATTAATAAATGGGACAATCCTGTGTGTTACTGAACTATTCATAGATTCATACTTACTATCATCAGATACAATTTTATTTTCCAGCTTGAAAATGCATTCTAAACAAGAACAAACTAGAAGACATAAAATTCATGATAAAAAAGAAGATCAAGCTACTGCAGAATTTGGTCTAGATGAATTCACTACATTACTTCTTTATAAGATGGTCAACAATCAACTACTTGAAAGAGTGAATGGTGTTATAAGCATTGGTAAGTGGATTATAACGAGACAGACACTTACAAACATGTATAATGTATCTGGCAAAATTTTATTCCTGCTGAAAGTTAGTACATCGTTCAAATTAAGTTATCTGTAATTTATCAATAAGTGGAAAATTGCAAATACTTCAATATGGACCAGCACTAAACTACCTTGATATTTCAAAATACTGCAAATTTCTAAATGAAATAATTATAGGACAATATCTACCTAAATCTGATATTGATAAAAAATAGACAATGCTTATTTACATTTTCATATTTTAGTCACTGGCGGATCTAGGGAGTTTTTTAGGGGGGGGCGTAGGTTAGTCTTTAAAAATAATTATTTTCCCTCTATTGAAATCTGTTTTGCCGCCCTTCAATTTGGCCGCCTGTGTTATTTTCACATAAAAGCACTGCATTTTTTTACATGACTAGGGGTGCCATGCCCCCCTCGACTCGCCAGTGATTTCAGTGGCCTTATTTCAACAGAACATAAAAACAAACTGAAGAAAGACGTTAGAAATCTGAAAATTGAACATCCAAATAACCTTAAAACTGAAGTGCTATAAAAGTCCTAACTCTAGGATAATGGTGGTATACTCCTACAATGATCCACTTTTGATTTCCTAATTTGACCAAAACAAACTATCCAATAGTTTCTTTTCAATATAATTTGGTTTTAACTTTGTACTTTGATACCTCCTGTATGTCTACTATTGCTATCTCATCTGATCACTATGTAGTCTCCAATATTTATTTCAATTTCTTCTGTCTTTTGTTATTCTCGACTCCATTAATATAACACCTGATGGCATATAACTGAATATATTAACAATTTGATTTGTTTTTGCTAGAAAGCTTTGGAAGTTCACATATATTATATCCATACTCTAGGCAAGAATTCGTTCATCTTGATTATTTATTGATGTGTATATTAGGGGCATGTAGTTTCTTATTTTGGGTATCATTGTGGGAATATTGATTATTTAGCTTATTTTATTTGGAACTCCACCTTCCTCTAGTGTTTTCTTGACAGATATAGAATAGTCAATTTGCATTTTTGTTTGATCTGGAAATGCAACAACCTTTGATGCAAAATTTTTCTTTCATTTCTCAATATCTGCATTACAGTTTCCACGTTGTTAAGTGGTAATCACATGTCATCCAAATTGGATAATGACGCAAGTGTTCCACAGGGAAGCGTTCTGTGCCGCTATTATTTGTATTATATCTAAATGATATTGAATTTTTTGTGGATTCTGAATTCATTACCTATTTGTTGATGACACTTGCTTGTAATATCAACATTGAAATTGCTATTCAAAAAATAAACACCATACGGTGGGACAAATAAACTGATATTGAATGTAGCTAAAACACAGGCAATGATCTTAGGACCAATAGGACCCAATTGATATCGATAATGTCCACCTGAGTATCCACAAAGATCAACAAAGAAAGAAATCATGTTGTTTCAAAAGTTAAATACTTCCCGATAATTGTTTGAGTTTCAATGATCATTTCGATTATATGTATAAAAAAATTTCAAAGAGAACCTTTTTTATCACACTGATATCTCAACATCAATTGAATATAAAAATTCAATAATTCAGCCGCATTTTGATTATTGCTCATCGATTGTATACCTGGCCATAGTCGGAATTATTTCTTTTGATTGTATACCTGTTTAGTTTCAATAAAATAAATATGCTGCAAAATCGTGGAAAGGGGGTTATTTCGAAAATTAGTTTACTCACCCCTGTCAGATCAATGTTAATGAGCCTCCAGTGGTATTCAGTGGAAAGAAGACCTCTTTATTTTAGTATGATTTAAACATTTAAAATAATAACTACATGGCGTCTGAATATTTTCAGATATACATAAACATTTTGTTAAATTTCAAAAAAATTTGGTATAAATATCGGACATGAGGATGTAAAACATTACTTTGGAGTTGAAAAGAAATATAGACAGGCTATTTGATGAAAAAAAAGTGATCGGCCAATGGGGGGGACGTTAAGTTTTTAGATATTGCGGTACTTAACCTCTTAAAATAATTAACTACATGGAGTCCGAATATTTTCAGAAATATCTTGTAAAATTTTAAAGTGATTTGTCGTATATTTTCCTTTTTTCAAACTTGGTTCTATATGGTAATGTAACGTATGTTAGTATACTAAGAAAAATACTGCTTATGTGCTTTGATAATATATATACTATATCTCTCATATGTATATTAGGATTCCTATTTGAATAAAGAGGATACTATGTTAATATTTTCAGTTCCCAATTCGATAAAGGGTGCCATATTTGACATATTCTTGCCAAAACATGTAAGATTTCGCACAATAAAATTTGATATCATCTCGTGGGTATAAAAATCTTTTACTTTATTTTTAATGGAAAGCAGCTTTCTTTATTGAATGAAAATCGTAAAATTCTAATTTTACGTCTAGCAACACTTTTCGACAACACCATTCTACTTAGCTGTTGTTAGCAAAGCAAAATTTACATGTATATGTCATATGCACTTCCATACTTGATTCAATTTCGATTTGTTAGGTGCGAGGGTACGAGGGGCGACTGTAATGATCTACTTATTATGATTTTTATTTTGTTAATTATTGCCTTTCCATTAAAGTTTACGATAAAAATTGCGTGTTCAATGCCTGAGAAAAGTGAGTTTCTATCTTGTGGTCATTTGATTTACTAGCTACGCTCGTGAATAAAAATATTTCTACTCAACAGAAAACTATCACTTCTCTTTTCTCGTAGACGACGGAACGTGGAAGTCGTGTAGAAAGCCATAGATGCTGCTTTTGTAAAAACGCTACGCTAAATAAAATATTGAAATTCTGAAACTGCGGTGCAAATAAAAAAAGAAAAAGTGTTGTGAGAAACAAAATTAGTTGTATAAAATTCCAATCCTAAACCAAGAATAACTCGGGGATGGTGGTCGGTGGACCAGTGGCTAAGGTATCTCGCACTGGAAATTCTCAAGTGCATGAGTCTCTTTATAATAATATAATAATAATAATACTCCCTCATAAACACTCGTAGAGTTTACTCAAAGGCATAGCCTGTGCGGATAGAGGACGGCTATTATTATTATTTGCCGTGGGGCCCCGGGGCGACTTACTGATGTTTTCGGTGGTGTATTCACATTTCAGCTGTAGGAAAACCCGGAAAACCTACAGCACCACATGCCTTGTTGTGAATCAAGTGTGATGTGAGTTGACTAAATGCCAATCCTGACGTCTGGTGCTAGCTTGAAGTACGCACCGACCACCCGGGGTGGTGCTGTAGGTTTTCCGGGTTTTCCTACAGCTGAAAAGTGAATACACAACCAAAAACATCAATAAGTCGCCCGGAGCGCCACGGCAAATAATAATATCCGCCCTCTACCCGTACAAGCTATGCCTTTGGGTACACTCTATGAGTGTTTATGCGAGACTATTATTATTATTATGAAGATGACTTATTCGCTGAAAATTGGAAATAAACTCCTCGAAAAATGAATCGGAAAAAAACAAACTTCTAAGACGAAAATGATGGATCATATCTCTCAGAGAAAAGTTGTATTGTCAACATCACAAAACAGAGATACCAGATGCACAGATAAAAAAATCTGTGCAGATTTAATTCAAATAAGATTTTCAGTTCCTCTCAAGAGAAATAGAAACCATAAAAGCAAAACATTCCGAATTTGGAAAACGTGCTTCCTGAAAATCTAAAACTGATACGACAAATAACTACATGAACCAATTCCAATAAGAATCAAGAACATCAAGCACACAAAAGCCGATGAATTGAATGGGATAAATAATGCAAAATCTCGACACACTTTTAAAGGAATGAAAAACATACAAACAAAAATTATGCGAGATATCAGTAACCTAAGTACCTAAGAGACTATTCAAAACAAAACATTGAAGACTGATACTTGAAATATATGCTAGGTAGAGAAAGTATCGAAAATTTTCCAGTAGAGTCTGGAAGTACGTCTATAAAGTCACCCAAAATGTAATTAAAAATATTAATGTATTGAAAGAAAAAATTGGTAATTAATCAGATTTTACTGTAAACCTCTTAAGGCCTAGAGATGGTAAATTTAAAAGCTTTTTAGCAGCGAATTCCAAATACAAGGATACATCCGTTGACGTTGGCAATTATGTCTTCAACAGTATTGACGGCGGAGTAATTTATAGACCAGAAATTTTCAGAGGAAACCACAACTATCTTCCGACACTGCCTCACGACGGCGTATTTTCAATGGATTAGGAAATTCCACGAAAAAATCGACGGTGTTGAAATGGGAAGCCCTCTGAGTCCGGTTGTGGCTAATTCTTCATGGAGAATGTCAAACAAGAAGCACTGAACTCTGCGAAATGCAAGCCGTCGTATTGGTTTCGCTATGTGGACGACACTTTCATAATGTAGAGGCAAGGAGAACTAGAACTATTGAATTTTCACAACCACCTCAACTCCATAAATCCGAAGATCAAGTTCACAATGGAAACGGAAAAGAACAGACAGATTGCTTTTCTAGATGTTCTTGTTGAAAAGAAGTCGAATAGAAAACTGGGATACAGAATTTATAGAAACCCAACACGCATACCGCTCGATATTTGTACAAGGAGTATAATCACCATCCAAAGCATAAACGAGGAGTAATAAAAACACTGACGGACTGGGAATTGAAACAAATAATATTCGGTACAGTTGCAAAGGATATTCGTGAATAAACTCTCAGAGAAAGAGTGTAAAATATATTTGTGACATACAAGACTTTTCGTACATAAAACAACTGAACCCATTCAAAAATAAATAACGACGACATGGATATATATTAAAAAACTCATAAACACTTGAAGATGTTCATGTTTTATCTTCAATACTCCCCCTCAAACTTGAAACTCGTATATCCATGGTCAGGTCACTCCCAACTGCGATCGTAAAAGCTGAAATCTCAATTTGGGTATCGGCTTCGTGAAAATATCAGCAATTCGGTGTTTAGTTGGAATAAACTTCAATAAAAATATTTTTTCTCTGAACTTCTCTCTTATGAAGTGGTAGCAAATATCTATATGTTTGCTCCTCTTGTGGAATTCAGGATTCTTCACTAGTTTAATTGCACTCTGGTTATCAACGAACAATATGGGAGTACTCTGTAAATGTCCCATGTATTCCTCGAAAAGACGTTTTAGCCAAATGAGTTCTCTCGCTGCTAGACTTGCCGCTATGTATTCGGCTTCTGTTCTCGAAAGAGACACGGATTGCTGCTTCTGAGAACCCCAAGAGATTGGAGAATTTCCTAAATGGAAAACATAACCACTGATGGAGCGTCTTGTAGTTGTATCAGTACCATTTCTTCATTTATTTTATACTGGATTCCAAAATGCATTGTTCCTTTCAGATATTTCATTATTCTCTTCACCATATTCCAGTGATTTCGTTGGGATTCTCTAGGAACTGACTAACTTTCCCAATTGCGTATGCAATGTCTGGACAAGTACAAACTGATAAATAAATCAGACTCCCTACAGCTTGCCTATATGGTATTGATTGCATATCTGCAGCTTCCAGACTGAAATTCTGGTCAGACTCACTACTGGCAGGTACAGCAATTGGGGTAGAATCTATCATGTTGAATTTTTTCAATACTTTCCTTATGTGATTCGTCTGATGTATGGATATTGTCCCATTCGGCTCTTGTTGTACCTCTATACCAAGGAAAAATGACAATTCTGAAAATCTGATCGAAAATTCATTTTTTAAGTAACTCAGAAGAATATCAATGTCAAACTTGTCAGAGGCAGCTATCAATCCATCATCTACGTAGAGAGCCAGAAAAAGGATCGAATTTCCTTTCTTCCTCAAAAATGCACAAGGATCTGCATTCGTAGCAGTGAAGTGAAAATTCTTCAAAAACTTCGTGAATTTTGCATTCCAAACTCTGGGTGCTTGTTTTAGTCCATATAAACTTTTTGAAAGTTTGCAAACGTTTTCTGTTCCATCGGAATACCCTCAGGTTGAGCCATATATATATTTCTTCTTCCAATTCGCCATACAGAAAAGCTGTTTTGATATCAAACTGTTTCAGCTTCATACCATTTGCTGCGGCTAATGTTAAAATCATTCTAATTGTGTCAAATCTGACAACCGGGCTGAAGGTTTCTTCATAATCTCACAACTAATCGAGCTTTGTACCTCTCGATGTTTCCATCTATTCTTGTTTTCAGTGGATACACCCACCGATTACCCATAAATTTCTTATTCGTTGGTAACGTAACTAGTTCCCACGTCTTGTTTTGTATTAAAGAATGCATCTCATCATCCATCGCTTCTTTCCATTTCTCCGCCATTTCTGAATTCATAGCTTCTCTATAATTTCTGGGAATAAAAATATCTGCTACCATTGATAGGGCCATAAAATAATTCGTATATTTTGATGGTGCCAACAATTTCGATCTGTCCCTTAAAAGATATTTGGGAGTTTCATCATTATCTTCAGATTCATTCTTATCTGATTCAATGTCCTTATTTGTCACCTCTGTGGATGGGTTCAAAGGTCTTTGTTCAATATCTTCTTCTGAAATTTCTTCTATTATCTCATCATCTAAACTGACTTCTTGTGTACCGCTCACATTTACAGACCCATTTGCAGGAATTGTCAGTGATACTATTTGAAATTCTTTAGAATCATCTTGAATTTTTCTTTCTGCTATTGACAGTTCATCTTTGGAAATGACATCGCGACTAAATTCTATTTTTCTTTCATCAGGATACCATATTTTGAAACCCTTTACGTTTTCAGAATATCCAACAAAAATACCTTTTTTGGATTTTTGATCTAATTTGGAACGTTTTTCTTTGGGTATATGAGTGTAAACTTCACATCCAAATACTTTCAAATTGTCTATTTTTGGCAATTCCTTCGTCCACAATTCGTACGGGGTCTTTCCTTTGACTGTACTGGTTCATGTTCTATTCAAAATGTAAACGGCAGTATTCACCGCCTCCGCCCATAACTCCAGATGAAGAGCCTTTGCATGTATCAGTGTTCTGGCGGTTTCTACGATTGTTCGCATTTCTCTTTCGACTCCTCCGTTTTGCTCGGGGTTGTATGGTACAGTTCTTTGGTGTTGAATGCCATGATCTTCAAGGATTTTTCTCACATTCTGATTGACATACTCTGAACCATTATCTGATCTAATTTTTCTGACATTTATTCCATACTGGTTTTTGACAAATGCCAAATAAATTTTCAGTTTTTCTGCAACTTCACTTTTCTCTTTCAGGAAGCATACCACTTATAATGGGTGAAATCGTCTTTAAGAAGCAGAAAATATTTTGATCCACCAACTGAGACATTTTGCATGGGACCGCATAAGTCGGTATGAATGAGCTCGCCTGGGCTTCGACTTTTTGTTGAACTTTCTGGAAAAGGGGTTTGATGTTGCTTTCCCAACTGATAAGCATCACAAAATGGATCATCTTCATCGGAATTGTACTTTATTTTATTTTTGCTTAGGATATGTTTGATTTGTCTATTGTTCTGGTGACACAACCGTTCATGCCATAAACGTATATTTGCCAGTTCAGCAACATTTGCTCTACAACTCGGCGTTTTTATTATTGGTTGAATTACTCTGAACTGCATACAATATAGTTTCGATTGCCTGACTCCAACTGCAACAATCTGTTTATTTTTGGTGAATATGCATTTCTTGTCATCAGATGTCCGGAAGAAAATAAATTCAAAGCGATGTTAGGGATATACAAAACATCAACTAGCTGTTGAGGCTTCCAATCTTCATTAACTAAACTGTGTATTCTGATAACGCCTCTGCCTTGGGCATACATGTTTTCTCCATTCCCGATTCGTACTGGTTCGGGATGGTCAAAGCTTTTATATTCATGGAACCACTCAAATCTACTCGTCATATGTCCCAGTTACAAGCAATGATAATCAAAACCCAAAACAAAAACAGGTATCGGAATCAAGGTTTAATGATGAGCACAATAAAAGAAGGAATCAACAAAGACACCGAATCAGTCAGGTCAGGAAGAATTACCTTGGGACCACGACTAACAAGCTCGAAAACCACCGAAAGTTGAGACATTACCGGTCGTGAAAGTTTACCTCCTCAGACAAGGATACATTTTTTAACCATAAAGCATATATATACTCCAGAAGATTTGACTTTAAAAGATAATATGATACATATAAGATTAATTATGTTTCAAACGATTACCTAATGAGTTCGAATTACATAAATGAACACCTTAGTGAGGGTGGATATTATCTTGATCTGCAGTTGTTTGGAAATTACTTTTTCTAGGTCCGCTCGACAAACTTCCCTGTTTGGGTTTCCAGTGTTTCAGTAACTCTAGTTTGTTCTCACTATGCTAGCTCTCATTATCAGGCACAAGCCATTTCTCCACAAATTTGATAGAATCATAATTTCCAGTACTTCCTTCATGAGGACCTGTTATCGTTTTTCAGTATGTCCAAGTTATTGGTCATAATAGTGATTGTCCTTTAGTGTTGGTGTGCATAGTGGTTTTTTTATCTTTGAAACCTTTCTACGATTTTTTATAGGTAAGGAAGCTGTTATACTTCATGCTGACTCTGATCTTTCTTCTCCATTTGCTGAAGATTTACCAAAAGAATGCGTCATCAAAGTCTTTAAGACGACTCTTTCGGAATTTAAACAACGTAATAAATATATTAAAGATGACCATCGTTTCAAGGACAGAATCGGCAAACAAACTGCCAGAAAAACTGTTCATATTTGGGCTGAAAAAGAAATGGCTAATCTCATGAGACTTAGAAGAGCTGGGATTCTTTGCCCACAAGTAGTTACACTCAAAAAACATGTTCTGGTTATGTCTTTCATCGGAGAGAATTATACGCCAGCTCCAAAGTTGAAGGATGCTAAGATGAAGGAAACAGACTATATTGTTGCTTATGATGAGGTAATGGTACAATTTGCTTTACTGTTACTGTTATTATTCAATAGTTTTATGTAGAGTGTCTAGAATTATTTGTAATGTTTAAGTGCGTATTTTATTTTTCAGGTGATTGAAGCTATGAAAACATTGTTTGAGAAGGCAAATTTAATTCATGCAGATCTGTCAGAGTATAATATTTTATGGCACAACAAAGAATGTTTTTTTATCGACGTTAGTCAGTCTGTCGAACCCAGCCATGAGAATGCTTTCAATTTTCTTCACAGAGACTGCAATAACATCATCAATGTAAGTTGAACATCCATATTTGTTTCAATTCGGTCGGTAAGGGTTGTTAGTTTCGCTGATGATAAAGGTTAATTTTTGAAGGTGGAAACATCACATACTAAGGGCGGATTTATCGGATTCATAATGCACAATTTAATGCATATGCATAATTCTAAAGTACAATTTATAAACATTTCAATACTCAGATTCATATGAAACCATTTAGGAATTATAAATTATGAAACGGGTAAATGTTTTCATATGAAGCTGAGCAATGAAATGTTATAAATAGTACTTTAAAATTATGCATATGCATTAAATTGTGCATTATGAATCCGATAAATACGCCTTAACACAGCTGAATTTCACATATATCTTTATTCATTTCCCAAGGGACGAACAGAGAGAAAACTAAATATAACTCATTCATTGTTTAAAAAGTGATTCAAAGGTAAATCTCGAAAGAAAAAAACATGAAAATTATGAAATCAGAGTTCAGAGTAGTATTTTTTTAGATTATTTTTAAATCGCAATTAACCGTATGTTTTTAGATGATTTGTAAGTTCATTTTAAAGTTTAACACCATTGAAGTATATTGGTTTTTCACCAATATTCATTTTGGTAACATACATTTTCGGCATTTCGGGTCAGTTGATTGTGTTGATCATTGTTCGCTTGGAAAATCAAAGTAGAATGTCTTAGGATATTCTTAACAAGTTGAATAAACGTTGCAATGGTTCCTTAGTCTAGATAGTGTATAGAATGAAGACTTTGTATAAGAAAGATATTTTGACGGGGGTTGCCAGAGAAATGAAATAAATAAAGAAGGATAGAACTGAAGAGTTGTAGAAAGAGGTTCTAAAAAATATTCGATTTGGGATATTCATAGCTGAAATCAATCTTATAATATTCATATCTGAAATGTATCAAAATAGTTATCAATATTTCACTAGAAGAATATCACTCCATCCAATTTAGTTAATCAATATTTTTTACGGTAAAGGTAAGTTTATCGGATTCCTCCTTATAATAAAAAATAGTGACTTACTTACGTTACTTTTGTCTCTTGAACACGAACCCGAAGGAAAATCCAGGGGGTCTCAACTACATTCTCAGATACAAATTTTTCAATAAAATATCATTCAAAATGCCTTCTTCTTTTTGACAACACTTTTTTAGAAACTATTCTACATAATTTCACAATGACAACACCAAAAACAGCCGTTTAACACAAAAATTCGACATTTTATAAACACAAACATAACCTCTTTTCTCTTAGTTATTTTCATTGTCACGGTAGGTAGGTTGATCACTTGGAATATGCGCGGCCGACTATTCAAATTTATATATGCGCAAATATTTACTTTCCCTCAATTTATATGTTCAATTGTGCTGAAGCCGAAAATGTGGGCAGCCGGAACAAAGAGACACGCCGGCGCCGACACAATGGCGAAAATTAAACAATTGAACATATACATTAAGGGGAAGTTATAATAATAATAATGATAATATTAATAGGGTAGTGGTCTAACGCATTTGGTCAGAATCTAAAAGATCACAGTTTATTCACATTTTTCAAATTCATTCATTGTTAACTTTAGTAAGAACTTAAGAACTATCACTGATACACAATGGATAGGATAAGTATTTGTATGAAACTGTTATTGAATAGCGTTCTTATATTATAGATAAAATTGGTTCATGCAAATTCTGTACTTTTTCTGCAAACATTGTTTCGAAAATGTTAAAAAAATCATAAAACCATTATTAACATGTTATCTAATTAAGAATCATTTGTGCCAATTTTTAAATATCCTTACATCAAATTATGATTTCAACAGTTTCAGTGTTTTGACCTTAATATTACTCAATAATAATGATGAAAATTTTCATTTAGGCTTAATATGCAATATATATTTCCGGCAGGATATTTTTTTGTGAAAATTGTGTCCTAAAGTCAGAACAGCAATGTAAATTATGTGTATGAAATGATATTTTCTTCAATTTTAGAAAAATAATGCAAAGAAAAATAAGTCAACTTTCAATATGTGTTGAAAAACTTTGCCTTCCATTTCAAATAAAATAATATGGTGAACATCAGCCAATTAACTTTTTTTTTTCATCCTGAAGAAAAAGGGAGTAAGAAACGATTTTTTTATTGATGGAGGGTTGTATGAGTGAATAAAGATGAAAATAATTAAAAACATATTCTTCAAGTATTGAATGATTGAATGAAAATAGATTATAAATGATCCGGCCTTTCGCAATTTTCTAAACTATAGTTTTGTGGGCTAACATTGAACAAAAAATAAACCATCAGCCCCATGTAACTGCCAAATCACCTCTGCCCAACACTTGGCAAAGTTTTTCTTCAAGAACATACTTTGCAATACTTCTTGTAAAAACTATCAAATGTTAATCAAAACAGGAGACTATCTGCATACTAGTTTCACGGTTCTGCCGATCATCAGTGACCCGGTCTGAGCTCTAGTCGGAGTGCTTTTTGTGGTTCATATAAATGGCGCTTTGCCTACTTTCTTAGTTTGTACTGTAGATATTTGACAAAAGCAAGTAGGAATCAATTGCAGAATGATGGATTCGAGCGGGTCTGTACGGAGCAGAGTGTTCAATAATAAATCAGGTTCCAGTTTAATCGTTTTTTTTTCTTTCAGTTCTTCACAAAAAAAGGTGTTCCAGGAATATTCACACCTGATGAGTTATTCAAGCATATAACTGGCTGTGACTTTTGTGACACAGTGGCTCTTTTGGACTTACGAGAGTCTTTCAAATTAAAACCACATTTAATGGACAGACCTGATTTGGATTTGGCATATAATTTTGATAATGCTTGGGAAAAAGATGGACCCAGCGAGGTTCCACCAGCAACAGCTCTTTCAGAAACTGATTTGGATTTGGTTGAACCCACAAAGGCTTAATTTTTATGTGGAACAGAAGGTATATCTATCCAACGTGTCAGAGGAAAATTCATCATCTGGGATTTTTTTTTTATTTGATATATAATAATGAACATAGAAGTGTTATAAAGATCAGATATTTAACCTAGGAAATCTTCATTTTAATTGTGAGAATACAACAGTATATCTATCCGCCATGTCAAATAGGAAAATTCCTCTGGAGAAAAAAGTTGAAATTTGTAATATAATTATGTACATAGAAGAGTTATAGTTGTCAGATATTACACACCTGATTTTTCATGAACAGTATATTTTTAAAAAGTTGAATAAAAATATTATCAGTTTTTAATACCTGTGTAGGTTTGATTGAAGTTTATTTCCAGAAAAGTTCATGATCTAAATACTCTATCAGCCTTATTCAATTAATGCATAATTCCCAGTAAATGCAATACCTTCTACACAACCCTACAAATCGTCTCCTTTATGAACTAATCATTGTGATCCCTATTGAAGTTCGCCTAGACTATCTCTTCCATAAATTCTGTTCAAATCCTAAAAATTTGGAACAACTTCTGGAGGAATTTGCAATAAGAAGAGACCTAGAAGCACAACTCCTACATCATTACACTATCACCTAAAAAATAATCCAACAAGCGCAAAGCTAATTTTGTTTTTCCTCTAGTAATGTAATTCTGAATAATTTTTATTGTGAGTAATATTAAAAATTGTAACAGTAATAGGCTGAAGAACCTTGGTCAATAGTTCATTAAAGTTCAATTATTATCACTATTGCAAATCTAAAATTCATTAAAAAACGATAAGTGAATTGAATAGCATAGAAACAATGTTCAAAGGCTATTTGTGAACTACTTGAAGAGGCGTATCAAATAAATACCATATAAGTGATTCCAATAAATCGTTTTTGATGCAAATTCTGTAGAATCACACTTTATACGACATGATCACAACTTGATGCTTAGGTGGTGAAAGTATTGGAATTGACTATGGGTAAGTTTATGATGTTTTCCTTTTCGTTTCCTGCTTGCATTGATTAGATAACAATGATAAATGTCCTCTTCAAGGAACCTCTGATCTAGTAACTAACCCTAGATAAGTAGTACCTGAATATTCCTGTAATCTCATAAAATTTGCACTCAATTCAACAAATTGTTATGCTGCAATTATCACATCAGATTGATTCCTATTTATGTAATTTTTAAGACATTAAAAAACCTAAAAAATACTGACCTAGGACAATTGGAATGTCTATGAGTTATTTCAGCTTATTGGGAGAATGTAAAAATGAAAGTTTTTTGTACAGTGGATAATCTCATTGTCAATACTTTTTTGTCAGTGCGGCAAAGGTACATTCAACATTTTACAGAACATCACGGCAGCATTTTGTGTTTGTTTGTAGGGATGACCAGTGTCAGGTTTCGTCAATATGAAATATTGCTTAAAATATCTACTCAAAATGCTAAGCATGTTATTTATCAATTTTTGATGGATTGTGAAATTCATTTTAAAACTGAAACTTGATGGAGCAAAATCCTAGAAAAACAGATTTTCTGAGAATTATCGTATGTATAAGAAGCCTGGACTGTTTTATTATAATATATTACATTACGAGTGCGGAAAGTATCATTTGGGGGAAATATGTAGAACGGGGTGTAATGTACACCATTTTTCCTATGATCACGCGATAATTTCACCAACTAGTAACGATGTTGTTGACATGTGTTCAACAAAATAGAAGATAAAAGGCTGACTGAGAACCATTTTAACTAATTTCATCAATTCTGAATAATTATTTTGAAATGCTAAATATTTTCTTTGACATAATACCTATTATCAAAATCATAATTAGACACACTTTATAATTAATAATTACTACAAATATGAAATATTCCATAATAAGATTAGGTCTAATGATGTTGAACGTGGTCATTTAGCTTAGTTGGTAAAGCTATGTGACTTTGAACTTGCAATAATACGCGGGATCGAATCCCGCCGGTGTCAAGTCTAATTACTTGGTCAACGAGTGTTATAATTTTGAGGGTGCTCGATAGCGAGGCGGTTAGATGCTTGCTTTTGAAACTTTCGCATGTATTTGGCCAGGTTCGAATCCTGGAAATAGAATTTTTTTCTCTATTCCATAGGAGTCGCTAGCCAATGTAATTTGTCTAGATGCCAACCCCGACGTCTGGCGCTTGCTTGGAGTGCGCGCCAACCACCGGGGGTGGTGCTGTAGGTTTTGTAGATGGTCTGAGGTTTTCAGATGGTTTACAATCTTTTTCCGCTGACCTCACTCTTGTTGAATTGAAGGAATTCTTGATTAGAAGATATTCAATTAACAAAATGATCTTGATTAGAAGATATTCAATTAACAAAATGAACTGTAGATACAAACTTTTTAGTATTAATGAAAGTTTCAATTTATATGTATATAACTAACTGCATATAATGATTATAGACGTGGCTAATAATCTTAGCAATTGATGCCGCTATAAACACCCGACGAAAAATAATAATATTATAATTATAATAGGTTTATTGCTTCTAAAATCGGGATTACAGCAAGAAGTATGTGTGTGTGAGAATACAAAAATAAATAAGTATATACTTATACAAAAAAAAAAACTAAATCAAATAACAATGTGCTAACAGTGGATTGCACAATCATGAGAGTATAATAATAAAATAAACATCATTCAAAATAAAAGAGCGTAACTTGAGAATGTTCCAGATATATTCTAGGAGTTCATTAATCTCATTTGTTGTTCAAAACAAAGTCTTGGGTAACGATCACTCTCCGTTGTGAAAATATTGTACAGCCAATTTAGGGTAATTTTAAAGATATTATATGCAAGTTCAACTCGTCTTGATTCCAAACGAAATATTGCATCAGGGGTATTAATGGACACTAAAATAATTATTTTCAAGAAACTTATATGTACTCTTTCTAAAACTTCCAAATATCTGATGCCCCATGCCGTGACAGAGTTGATCATGATACTCATTGCTAATGACTCGAATAATTTTATTCCTGGATGCAGGTGTCAATGTTAGTTTTAGACAAAATAGGGATTACTGACCCAATAGCCTGTTTCCCTTAACTTTAGCAACTAATGACATTTCATGGTATAATCCTGAAGACGTGAAAGTTACTCCTAGATGAACATATTTATTTTTCTCCGACCACATAGAAATATGCCCATTTTATGCGCTTCATTGATAAAGGAAGTAGGCCGATTGTATACACTCTTTCATTTCTACATCGCGAGCTGTACTGTAATGATCATTTCAGTATAGGTATTGCTGAAATATAAAGCCCAACTAGAACAGTCCGGTAAGGTTTTGCACAGGATAATTTAAAATAGAATAAGGAATTCAATAGAAAATAGAGAAAATTTACCTTCAACTAAGGATTGGAAAAGTCAGGAAAATTCAACTACTGTGAAAATTGAAACTAATGGAAGTCCAAATATATCTGTCAGTCATTGTGGAAATATAACATTTAATATTGTGAATAATAAATAAACTAATGTTGAATAGTAACATATGATTTGAAAAATATAATCGAAGTTCATATTTTATAATAATTTTGTCATATAGTGTGAGGCTCGTGAGTACCGAAATGTCGCTATGGTCGTAGAAAAAGTCTAGCGTACAACGAGCATGGAATATCCATTTCTCACTCGTATGATTTACTGCACTCGCCTTCGGCTCGTACCGTAATTTTCATACTCGTGAGAACTGAGTGTCATTCCATGCTCGTTGCACAATATACTATAGCTACATCTAGTAATATTTCGAACGAAGTTCGAAAATATTGTGCCAGAGAGGTATTAACAATGTGAAATGAATGAGTACCCTTCTCTCTAAGCGTTTCCACCAAGTGAAAAATAATGTCCGACCTACCCTGTCACTGAGGCAATAAACCTCGAAACATGCATGTCTGCAAGTGGTCATTCCCAGCCAAATGAAGGATAATCTTCTGTTTAATTACAAGACAAGCACTTGCAATTGGGTCTTCTTGGAAGAACCTTGCACAAATATCTGTCAGCTGCAGTTCCATGTCCGTCGTGGTATTAGCCAGGGAAGTAGTTGTTTTCTGACAGATGTTTGCCTTTATTTTTCCACTTGGTGGAAACGCTTAGAGAGAAGGGTACCCCGTATTCATTTCACATCTACATCTAGAGGTTGTCCGTTAAAATAAAAAGCATAATTAGGTTTACAATATCGTCCTCGTGCAAATTGCATAATTTTAGTTTTTGGTAAATTAACGGACACATCATTACATGAAGTCTATTTTTGGAGAATCTTCAATTGTTTTGCAGCATCAATTTCTGAGTGGGCAAGAATCACCAGATCATCTGCATATAATATAGTGCCAATACGTCATTCCTATCGTCGATGTTCACACCCTGGGCATGGTTATCATAGAAGAATATTTTTATATCAGCTATAAATAGAGTGAATAGAAGGGGGCTCAGAGGTTCATCTTGAAAAAAACCCGGTTATTAAATCAAATATTCTAGAGAGGCCATCCGTACCTTTTATTTGAATAGTTGCATTAGCATACAATATTTATATTATACGAAGGATTTTAGCTGATATCCCTATACTGATTAATTTATCCCAGGGTAAGGTATGGTTAACCGAATCGAAAGTTTTTCTGAAATCAACAACAATAGCAAATAACTTTCGTTTTCTATGTTTTATATGGAAATTTATAACGGAGCTCTATACATCCTCGGCCTGAGCGAAACCCACACTGGCACTCTGGCAATGCTTTGCAATCATCGGCCCTCATCGAAAGTCTGATTAGTAAAAGGTTTGTGAACACTTTGAGACAACAGTTTACTAAGGCTTAGCCTCTATAATTTCCAGGATTATTTAATGGACCCCCTTTGTGTAACATAGTAATTAAAATATTATACCAGCTTTTAGGCATGGCTGATGATTCAAAAATGTTGTTAGCTAGGGAAGTTAAGTAAAGTATCCAGTTATGTGGTAAATTTCTATAAAACTCGAAGGTTATGCAGTCTGATCCTGGGAATTTATTATTTTCACTGTTGTAGTGTATAAATAGATAGATAGATAGATATTTCAATTCGAAGATTCTCATGGACGAAATATGTTGATCTGCTTTCTCGGGTTTCTCTCCGTGTTATGTGTTCTTGATCCTTAGGAGGACCATTTTCACGACGTTTCGGCAAAGTCTCATTTGCCATCTTCAGGTGATATTCAATGTTTGGAATTTCAAACTAGACTGAAATTCCAAACATTGAATATCACCTGAAGATGGCAAATGAGACTTTGCCGAAACGTCGTGAAAATGCCCCCCCTAAAGACCAAGAACACATAGCACGGAGAGAAACCCGAGAAGATCAACATAGATAGATATATTTGATCATGTTATGCAATAGATTAAATTTATGGCAAGTCACAGGAATAAATGGGTACACAATACTACTTAGTAAATAAGTGTAAAAATAAAAACTTACATCAATAAAATGAATTTAAGATCATTTTGTATATGTACAATTCATGAAGTCTTGGATCGAGTAAAAACAATTTTCTTGAAGATATTTTTTCACCCTCCTGAATACCTACATTAGTGCTTGAAAGCGCCAGATCAAGTGGTAAGTGATTATAGTTTGAAATCCAGCGAGTTACGCCTCGACATTTCGAGCATAACCTTTGGTTGCCGGAGTTCTCAAGCATTTCTTGTACGGTAATCATGGATGTCTGACTGAGTGGAGTATGAACTTTTATTCTTGTGAATATTTTCTACATTATCAATTACATTGTGTATTACTTCTACCACTGCATCAGATGTAGATCTTTTTTTTATGAAGCCATATTGGTGTTCATGAAGTAAATTATATTTATTGATGAAAATCAATAGGCGCTCCTTAACTATATGATCTCTATAATCTTTCCCAAAATAGGTGTGATTAAAATTGGCCTGTGGTTGTCAGGTGAATCCAGATCCCCTTTCTTGAAGATAGGCATTACTTTGCTCACCTTGAATACATCTGGGAATATCTCTTTGGAGAAACAACAATTTATTAAAATGGTTACTGGTTCAATTATATGTTTGAATGTTTCTTCGATAATTTGGCTATTTAGATTATTTCACGGGAAGACGATTTTTCGAGTTTTTTAATGGCAAGTGCTACATCTTGTGTTACGGGAATCATAAAAAAAGAGTCTCTTTGGTGTTGGGAGGCTTGAGAGGGAATCTAATGTATTGATATTGCGAGTTGACAGATCTTTGATGATGTTTTCTGCTATACTGGAGAAAAATGTGTTAAACTCATTAGGACTGATGTTTTTTCCCATTTAACTTACTAGCAGAGTTTCGCTCATAATTAACTAACTTCCAGATGTCTTTGGATTTTTTGTTGGAATTTTCTATGAATTTATTGCATGATTCTCTTTTAGCTATTGTTTTAGGTTTTTTATAACTATGTTTGTATTTTTTATAGACTTCTGTATCAACAGGATATACTTCATCTGTAGAGAAAGGGGCCTATCTAAATAAGGATGGCAAGCGTCTTGAAAATTGAGTGTTGAAATCGTTTTAGGAGGATAAATATTTTCGAAAAAGTTTTCCCATACTTCGACTGGTAAAGATTTAGAAACTATATTGAAACTGCTTCAAAGTCAACCAGAATTCTTTTTGATTTCTCACGTTTGTCAGCTTCGTAATAATTTCACACTCAAATTATTTTTTTAATTTTTATTATTTTCATATACTCGGATTTCAAGCCTGTATAGTTTTCTCTCAGATCCTCTTGGAAAATTATGTTTCTTACACTCAAAGTCAACCAGAATTCTTTTTGATTTTTCACGTTTGTCAGCTTCGTAATAATTTCACACTCAAAATCTTTTTTTAATTTTTATTATTTTCATATACTCGGATTTCAAGCATGTATAGTTTTCTCTCAGATCCTCTTGGAAAATTATGTTTCTTGCACTGTTTCAAAGCTATTTGCATTGTTTTTTTTAGCAGTGATACAGTCAATATCAAACCATGGTTTATTTTTATTCAATCTTCTGTTGAAAAAATAATAATTATAATCATATCTACCGCATGGGCTATACCTTTGGGGTACACTCTATAAGTGTTTTTGAAGGAGTATTTCTATTATTATTAACACTTTATTAATTTTAAATTGAAGAGCAGTGGTTATGCAAAGAATTATTGTTTGAAGTAAATTTATAACTTGAAATGAAAATGTATTCCTATATAATAGAAATAGAAATAATAGAAATATACAGTACTAAATGGTGAGTTTTCATTCAACCAGGATTAAAACCCAGAATATGAAATTTCTACACTGAGATAGGTATTCTGACTTTTGATAAATTTATGATTATCTAAGAAGTAAAAAACGCCAGTGAAAATTTATTTGCTCAGAAAATACTTGTTGCAGTTCTGTAATGCTTCACCCCACGTACTCAAGACATTTTCATCAGCGATTCCATTTTTGCCAATATAGTATGTCTTCAATCTGTCCAAATTAATTCGATAACATTAAAGTCTGGATGATAAGGTGGTAATGTTCTCGTAAGTGTTCATCTATAACGTACAGGGTGACTCAGAAAAAGACCGACAAATTCCGTACACAGATTCCTTTCCACATTTCGAGGTCAGAAGTTTCTATCAATGCATGTCCTAAAATGCATTCCCTCAGAAATAGAGGGTGTCAAAAGTCCGAAAAAAAATTGGATTCGTTTTTGTTCTTTAAAACTCCTGAAGGAAAAAAATTTAAACTTGGTACACTAATCTAGGTTTACCAATGTGATAATTTGAAGTGAAATGAATACGGGGTACCCTTCTCTCTAAGCGTTTCCACCAAGTGGAAAAATAAAGGCAAACATCTGCCAGAAAACAACTACTTCCCTGTCTAATACCACGGCGGACATTGAACTACATCTGGCAGATGATATCTGTGCAACGTTCTTCCAAGAAGACTCAATTGCAAGTTCTTGTCTTGTAATTAAAAAGAAGATTATCTTTCATTTGGCTGGGAATGACCACCTGCAGACATGCATTTTTCAAGGTTTATATATAATATAATGTTTTCCGACCTACTCTGTCACTGATGAGAGGCAATACACCTCGAAACATGCATGCCTGCATGTGTTGCACAAAAATTAGGTGTAATTTCGGTATTGAAAAAATAAAAGAGATAATATCGATACTTGCTTCCATTCAATTTTCAAAGAAGTGAAAGTTGTCTATAACAAATTGGACATTTCCTTCCTAGATAAAGTCAATGCAAGACAAATAAATACGGCAATGTTGTTATCAAAAATTCTGAAAAATATTACAGTATCAGCATATTCATCCCATTGTTAGATAATGTTTTACAGGATCTTAATTTTCGATTTGGTAATTTTTTTAATTTGCCATGGAAATTACTGGCCTTTTTATATTCTCTCATACTGAAGAGAAATCGAGCGGCTAATTTCCGCCATTATTGAAAGAGAGCAGAGAGTACATTTCCAATGAATTGCAGCCAGAGATTGAGTTATGAGTTGAAACAACCGAAGGGCCTCTTCAAGAAGTGGGGTGAATGTTTTGAAAATGTGTGGTAAGACACTTTTTCGTTCAATTTGATAACGGTCATGCCACAAGTGTGGCTGAACGTTCATTTCCTTCATTGAAATGCCTAAAAACTTACTTGAGATATGAGTCAAGAGAGGCGGTAGGCTCAACAGTTATTACGATGCCGTGCTGAAATAGATTTGATTCCCATAATATATTTTCATTTCAGTCAGTATATATAATTGTCAGGAGGAATATTTTCCTTGGGTGAATTACCACTATATTTGCAGAAAATAACTTTGCAAAAGAACTTTATTTCTTCATTTATTATTCAACAACTGAACTAAAAAACAGAATTATAATATCTCCATGTCAACATAAAGGATATGATATAAAGAGTTATAAAATATAAAATAAGTTTCAACAATAATAATATCCTATATATAATATAGTCTGTAATTTTCAATTACCCCTCCCAAAAAATACCTACAAACCCTTCCTTCAGCTGTACTGAACGTGCGCATGTAGAGTTTAAATTAAAAAAAGTGTAGAGAAGGTAATTCGTGATGTGAATAAAAAAAGTAAAAAAAGTAGAAAAAGTTATTGATACTTACTGGCCTTCAACTGAGACTTGCCCTGTTTGATACTGAGATGTTTGGGAGTAAATCAGCCCAATACTAAGGGCCGAAAATGATAACACAAGAAATGCAGAAAAATGCATCACTACACAAGTATAACATAACTATTTAAAGGAGAGTCATAAGAAAGACAGGAAAATTATTTTCTTGTGGATTATATTGTTTGAAAAAAATATTCTCTATCCCACAAAAAGTGTCGATCTATCGATAGTCGCCGGTATCCATATTTTTAGCAAGTACTACAAGTTTGAATATCTTCGATTATCAGTAGCTGATAGCATGCAACTAGAATTTCACAGTTAATAAAGACAAAATCACAGGGTGATCCATCGACTTTTGTAGTAACTGACTGATTCATAAATGAGTGCTAATTCATCTACCAGTAAGTAAAACATTTGATCTTCCATTTTATAAATAACCAGTATTGGATTTCATGGCATGATTTAGGTGATTCCAACGAGATAAAAAGGATAATATAAAAACGTTATTTGCAAAATACATTTATTTAAATAAAAATTCAAGCTATAAAATAATTCATAAAATCAATTTTTTTCGTGGAATGTGGATAAAGTTTGCAAAGCAACAGGTTTTTGATAAATAAAAGATGTACATGAAAGGATTATCAAGAGTGAAATATTTGATTACTTTTATTTGAGAGTGGCCTGAAAACTGGGTATATTCAAACTCATCGGTTTTTTGTTCATAGTATGGACAGTTTCAAAAAACGGTACTCACGTATAATGATAAAAAAATTACTGAACTAGAGTCTTTTACAATCATGAAATCTTCAAACCAGAGCTTATATCATTCCCCTAACAAATACAGCTAATAAATACAATCACCTTCTGAATATAACAAATATTGAATAAATAAAGCATGCTTCTCATCTGTAACCAGCGAGCACTTTAAAATTAAAACAGTTGTCCAAATCTATAGTTATTTATAAATGATTAAGTCTCGGTAAACTTTGGAAAAGGCACACAAATGTTATCAATACGGATGAAAATTACTACATTTCGATTGAAGTTAATTTTTGATACCTCCTGTTGAAATGAACATCATATAATTTTCTTTCATATTTCCTCATTACTATTAAGTCAAGAATGCTAAGAAACCACAATTTTCCAAAACTGTTTAAGAATAGGTATGCATTTTGTATCAAAATCACTAATTTTCAATATATTATTTACAAAACGAACTGAATTCACCAATGTTACCTCCATTTTAACAATGTAAGTCTTCTGGTACTTTCACCAGATATTTTGAGCACTACTGGTATGTACTGAGATGTTATTTTGCATGAGTGAGTAGAGCAAAAACGGTTATATCGGATTTAGACAGCTTGTATTTTCACAAAACAAATTCAAGTAATTTAAGCATTTTTTGACCCTGATTTGGTGCTGACTTCGAATTAAAAATTATTTATGGTAAGATGGCCTTGAAAAATGGACATTTTATTAACTTATATGAATCATAAGTACCAACATTTTATATAGTTTCGTATCTGCAGTCTCTGCTACTTTTCAGTAAACAAGAAATACTAAAGCGGCAGAGCCTTCAACGCAAGATATCAGTTAATGACAGTTTCTTGCAAAAGGCAATTTACAGACATTCTTATGTATTATATAATTGATAGATAAATTTGAAATAGAAGGAAGTGTCAGTCATATAGCTATAAACCCAAGACATAATGTTTACCCCCTAAAACCAAATTCGGTTATTAGCTCACAATGATGCAATGTTTGTGAAACTTTCAAAATATTGATACTTGTTATACAAAAATAGTTTTTAATGATGAGTTTTACATCAATCGATAAATTCACGTTTTGGTACTTCTTATGTCATTTTTTATTCTTGCCTGTTGCCAGGTTCAAAATCAAGTATTTTAGTCAAAGGTAAATATTCTTACTATATTTTGAAAGTTTGTTGGTAATCGTAGAAAATTTAGTATGCAACGATCACGACATAATACATTTTGCAATGGTACAAATTGAACTCTCATTCCAAATATATTCCGTAATTTTTGCATTTTCATTTTCATTAAAAAAAAAACGAATGAAATAAGGTAAGTACCTGTGATAGATAAATGCGATTATTCCCACTCAGAAACAATCTGCAGTCCTGGGAGGTAAAAAGTAATGATTAGTACAATAGCCAGTTTTGAGGCGATATTGTGAGATTAATATCCAAAATGTATTTTAAATAGTTCAGCCTACAGAATTCTTTGCTGATTGCAACTTTTATTTATATATAGTCTGACTATTAGGTGATTTTGGTTGAATGCACAAAAAATAATTTTGTTTCAAATACAAATCACCAGCCACAATACTGTTTTAACAAGATACAAAATATGGAGTTGAACTATGTTCAAACTTCTTCGAATACTCTGTTTTAATTTACTTAATTTTAACGGTTACCTTAAAAATTTCACTATAGCACTGATATGAAACATAGACATACATGTTTATAATCACACATCACATCAATACCGAAAGCTGTCTATATCACAACAGAACTTTTGAATGTACTAATCGACGTTATTATGTCACTGAACTTATAGCATCATAGCTATTGCGCGATGTGGATGGCAACAAAGGTGACACCACTGTTGATTCTTCTGGTCCATACAGATGTGGTTGGTGGACATATCGACGCCTTCTTTGCATCACGCCTGAAATACATGTTATATTTATAGATAGGACGTCTCGTATAATTGTTACAAGAGGGTATTCCTTATGTGACTTCATCTGCCCCTAATGTCTCGAAACTGTAAATTTGAATTAAACTGGAGATTAGTTATTGTATATCAATACATCCATTAATTTAACAAGGATTATTTCTATTAATAGTGACGTCATTTAGGGCTATATTTTACAATCAAATTACTTGGCAGATAAAAGCAACAACTATGGTATATAGGGTATACTAATAAATGTTAGTCTAGGACCCTGTGTAATTTCGAACTATTCGACAGTAAAATTCAAAATGGCCGACAAATAAAATGTTTGGAATCTTCAATCTTCATCAAATTAGATCTAATAATTTCGGAGAAAAGCCACGGACAGCGGCGGCGGAGACTAATTTTTTTTATGCAATTTCTGAATTCACTCATTCCTTGAAACGTAAAATTTCAACTTTTGATGGATGGGAGTTACATTTTTTCTTGTTAGATTAATTTTCTGAAAATAATAATAATGTCTTTGTAGTGTTTCTCACAGATTGAATTATAATTTCGATTAATCAATAGAAGTAGCCGTTACTACGTGGTAGAAAATCATGAAAAAACTGAGAAATAGAAATTTTCAACACCGCAAACATATTGTCGCCCATAAACAGTATCCACACCTTGAAAGGATATTCACTTAGAATGAATTAATAGTTTGATTACCATTAACATCAGTGTTCAAATATGAGTGGTATAAAAACAACTGAAGTTAAATTTCTCAACTTTTTCATAAGTTCTAATTGAATTACGTTTTTCCAGGATAATTCAACATGACATTAACAAAATGTCAAGTGGTGGAAAACAGATACCTAGACATTTCTAAAGAACGTACAACAGTTTCATCTCATGGAACAAATCTTTTTATCTAAGGTTCAATAATTCTAAGCTGGCATAGACAAACTAGAATTGATAAAAGGAAATGTAGAAATATTGTTGCTTCTTATGTGAAAAGGGTAAAGATGAAGGTCCACTCCATGAAGCTTCCTCCAGGATCACAATCTCAATGACACATACCTCATGATAAGAATAATTGGAGACCTTATAGCAATTGAGGCAAAATACCATCTAGCATCTTTGGTCCAGCTCAGAAATTGTTACAGAAGCCTTACTCATAAGGCAAGTCTAAATGAAGAGAACCCAGGTGTTAAAACGAAGTGCTGATTTTTCGTAGAACTTACCACTTATATTGATATTAGTACATCGGTGAAGTTTGGTCTTCTCCTTTTAAAAGTAACCAAAATTTACTCTATATAGAAATCGTTTTGAGACCCTGTGCATTAGGAAACAAATCAATAAGACAGGACTGACAATCAATTATTGCTAGAGCATCTCCCAGAAGCCCAAGAGCAGTTTGATGGGAGATCACTGTATTTATATTCAATGAAGGTAACAGAGATATGTTGAGGGGAGCTCTGAATATTTGAGACTTCAGAAGATACTGTTATCCTCGTTAAAGCAGCAGCAATAGCAAGAGCAAATGTCAGGAATGATATCGTGAGTCACCACAGTTTCAAATTTGGTGGATGCTTCCCAGCAGAATTCCTTGCCTGGGTACCGGTTTGACTGACAATTCCAGAGGTTTCCCAATCACGCAGGAAATTCATTAAATAATCCTGCAAAGGGAAATGTAATCCATTATAACTGGTGCATACTCAATTCCTTTGAATGTATAGAGCGATACATTTTTTTTGTTTTTTTTTTTTTATTTTCAATTAGCAGAGAAAAAATGTAACCCCTATCCCTCAAGATTTTTGTTTCAAGATACGCACCGAATCGAACTTGCTAAAATTTGGCCCAAACATCATCATCAAAGGATAATCCTAACAACTCATCTTCACCCATTTTTACGCAATATCGTTGCCGAAAAACAATATGTCAACGATGAATCCTTCAGATATATTTTATATCTGCCACAGGGTTCCAATCTAGAACCTCTTGTTTTTTGAGTTTTAATGACTTGGCGACCTCGTTAAATACTCTGTGTGCTATTTGCAGATGACCTGAAGTTATATTATACATGACAGTACCGATTGTCAACGTGTACAATCTGACCTAAAGTTATCTGAAAGTGTAGAGAGAAAGGTCGTAAAACATTTATGCCTAAAAGTCAATGAATAATACCCAGTAGGAGGCGTTGATCCTGATATATTGAAATGAGATGATTGAATTCCTAAACTTAACATTAATTGAACGTCAGTTTATCAATATACATTCCCAGAAATTTGGTCTGAATGGATCAAATTTGAATTTAAAAAGTATCAAATTACTTCTTTGTTTCAAAAAAGATGTGAAATGTTCATTGCTTTATTGTTGTGCATGCTTTTAATCTTGAATCAATTGCTCTTTGATAGTACTGTGGGTTTTTTCTGCAGTTGAAATAGCAAATGCGCCACCTATTTCATCAAGTAGCCCCGGGCTGAGGTGTAGATGGGAGGGGCTAAAACCATTGTATTGTTAATAGGTTGTGAAACTTCAGACAATAAAGTATATTTTGACTTTGACTATTAAAACCAACCCGTGACTGGAAATTGTTATTTAAAGGTACCGTCCAACATTTTTCTACCTGCTACCAATTGCTCATAGCACAATTGCACCTAACTGTGCCAAAATTGTGTTGAAATTCTTTGAAATGAGATTTGCATTGCCTTTTCATTCTTATTATTAAAAGAATTTAAATTTTGAAAAAAGTATATGAATATGAAACGTGGGTTACCTAGAAATTAAAGGAAAAATCCAGAAAAGTGCTTTCTGTCATCATTCTGATTTCATTCGAAAATAGAAATATAAGAGAAAATACTCATAAGGAATACCCTCGTGTGCTGAATAACAAAAAACTAAACCACTGTTAGTAACTAACCCACATGCTCAAAATAAAACAAAATGCAATAGCTTAAAAACATACTCACAAATCTTCAAATATATTATTTGAGAATTCGAATTGTAATTCCTCAGTAGAGTTGGCAATAAACATTCAATAGTAGTTCATTCAAAATATCTCTTTGGCTTTCAAGTAATTTATTTGCGGTTATTATACTACTATGATCCCAATTCTAAATGTTGAGCGGATTGAATTAACTAATTTCAGTTCAAAGACACAATATTCAGAATACAAGAATTTAGTTCCAATCACAACATATAACAATAGTTAAACATACCGTGCCAACTAAAGTCTAAATGGAAACAAAAAAAGCAGTAACCATAAATAATCATGAAGAGAAAGAAACAAATAGAATGTGATTAATTTAAATTATACAATTGATCTTACTCTGCCAAAATTGGTTTCCTGGTAATGTTCCCCGTTTAACTTCCTGTGTTTGGCCAATTTCTCTTTATTCATGGGCGACCCTGTATGACAGCAGAATAGTTATGAATCCACAAGTGAATGCTTGATTAATGTAAAACGATAAAACAGAAAAGCGCAACACACAATAACACATTTTACGGAAGCAAATTACAATTTTTCATGATGGAATTACCATTTCATTATGATTATCCTCATTGTATGTACAATAAAATTAGATAGAACTATAAAAGGTACAAGATAAAATATACAATGAGATGGCAGTTTGACTTTGATAACAAATGCCTTACTGTTAGGATTAAATCATTACTGTCTTATAGAAATGAAAATTCTTCTTCTTTTCCTGGTATCCAATAATGATAAATGGATACGAGTTACCTAATATTCTATAATAGAAATTAGCCAAGAAAACTCATGAAAGTTTCAATCACAACAGTTGGTTTTGGGAGTGCTCTTTGATTGACAGTAAAATGCTTTACTTATCTAAAAAGATTATATTCAGAGTTTACAACTACAGTTCGATTTAACATGAAATAACATACCTACTGTGCAAAAATGTAATGAGCAAACTGAACCAGTGGAGAAAACGTAAGCAAGCTGACAAAAAAACATCTGAACTGTAATATATTCTATGATTTTTCTGCATTCATTTGGAATACATGTTTTACCTTTGGGTTCATTTTGATAGCTTTCATAAGTCCTTGTTTACTGGTCAGAGTGTTGAATGATTTCCATGCCATAGTGGATTATTCATGGCGTATACAATAATCATGAGTATCTGCATTTGATTGAAAATTGAAGCGGAACGTTCACCAGTCTCAACAAAATAAATGAAATATTTAATTTGCATTAGAAACAGGGTTGTTGACTTTTTTATCTGTGAAGGTACAATGCATGGTGATCTATTCTAAGTTTATTCAATCAACTGAACTGAATACATTTTGAATATATTGGTTGAATGTCTGATTTCTGTCAGAAAGATACAATATTTCATGAAGAACCTAAGATACTAGTTGTTGATTTTTATTCATTTCTGAAGGTTATATGAATTGTAATTTATTTTAAGTTTCTTCGATTTTGAATAAACTTAACTGAATTGAATTGAATAATTTTTCAATGTCTGATTCCTGCCAGGAAGGTAAAATATTTCATGAGGAACCTAAGGTACCAAGGTACCTAAAGTAATGTGTTACAATTAAAATCTGACCAGCATTTGGTCATATCAAAGAATCATAACTAAAATTTTATTTACTTCATTTAAGGAAAGAGGAATATGTAAATGAAATAGAAAATATGCATCAATGATGGGTAATGATTTATGTTATATGCTGATATATTTTAAATTAGGATGTTATATATATTGGGGAAACCTATTTTTGAAAAAAATGTTCATCCAAACCAGAGTAATTTGTTTGTAATTTGAAAATATCTTCATCTTACCAGTGTTTATGTTAAAAATAAAAAAAGTAAAAAAAAAAATTATTTCAATGACTACAAAAGTACTCAGCAACATTTCAAAATTAAAGAAATTTTAGATATAAAAACGAAAACCTACACGACAATGGTACATATTTATTGCGAAAACACTGAGGAAGGAATCTGATTGGGGAAAGAATAAGAACAGAATAAATGTACGTTTTTTAGTTGAGATAAAATAGGTGGTAAAACACGATAATGTTCGTAAAGGCTTTGGCATTTGGCTAATTAAAAGGAAAAGGGCTATATTCAACCAATCTATGCCCTTTCTGGTATGTTTGGCAAATAATAATAATGGCCATCCTCTCCCCGCACAGGCTATGCCTTTGGGTACAATCAACGAGTGTTTATGAGGGAGCATTATTATTATTATTATTATATGTATCATTTCACTGTCAAATTGACCTATATGACAATTGGTAGTTTTCAAAGTTTTTTTGTAATTTATTTATCCAATTTTTTTTTGTTTTATTCTGGATTGGAAATTGAAAGTAGTCTTGCTTTTTAATTATTCATGCTGTCTATAGTTTTTTGATTCCACACAAAATTCAAAAACCATTCTGAAGACATCTAAGGGAAATGTAGTAAATTCAGAAAGTTTTTTTCTTATTGTTTTTGTAATGAAATTAACTGGTATAAACTCCCAAGAGAATCTTCAACATGGAACCTTTTAATATTTCACTAACCCATTTTCATCGTTCGTAAATTGGAGAAATTATAAAACAAACAATTGGTCTCACTTGCATTAACACCTGCGTTTTTATCGTAAAGAAATTTTAGGAGAAATTTCATTCTTCATTTTCAGGCATTTTGATCTATAAAATGATTTAAAAAAATTGTCAATTTATTTGTTTTAATTTTTATATATTTTTTTTATCAGTGGTCTTTATTATTAGACAGGGTTCTTCATCTTTTAAATTTTCTTCTGCGAATATTTATGAGGGAGTATTATTGTTTTTTTTCCGTTAGGAATATTCCAGTCGGGCCCTGGAGCTCTAATACATCCGATGGGCAGGTTGGTATAATTTACCCCGATAGTCACCCCTCACGTTCCCATTTAGAGTGATTTCTGGGTCCGAGAATCATGTGCCCTCAGTAGACAAAGTGAACCAAGAATGAAGGCCTTGTGCATTCGTCCAGCTAAGATTTCTGCCGCATCACGGCAATCCGGTATAATTTTCAGAGCAGCGTGTCCATCGTTCCACCAAGTACCCCTATAGCGATTATAGAAAATATGCATCATTATCCAGAATGACGTAGGAAGCTACTGAAGTTTATATTTAATTTTTTTGTATTCAAAATTCTCAGGTTTCCTGCATAATATTACTTGTCACCCCGGTAAAAACATACATATTTTCATTTGGTGATAAATAAATAAGTATATTACAATTATGACATTAAGGTAAACCCTTTATTAATATAACGTGATAATTGGTAAACAATGTACCTGAAAAAACTTATTGGTTTCTCATTTACAAAATAAATTCAACAAAGGAGCGCTATTAAAATCAATTTGGTCAAGTTGGTTACTTTCTTAATGAGTTACTAAGAAGTTTTTTCAGGTACAATGTTTACCAATATTCACATGTTTTCATTATATTGATAAACGGTGGTACCTACCTACAAGTAGTACCGATTACCTTATTTATGAAATGGGCATTTAAGCAAAGTATCAACTTAAATGATGTAAGAAAAAAATAATTAGTTCTGAAGTTATACAAGAACAATTGAAAACTTCGAAATTCTTTTATTTTGCGAATACTTTATAAAACTTTTGAGTTTTGGCACTTTCCTGTAGGAATTTTTTGTAAAGTATCCAAATATGTGGATGAAAAATAAGTACAAAGTATTATGTAAATAAGGCCACTACCAACTTTTTATTTTCAAATACGGACCTGTATTTTTTATTTATTTTTTCAAATGCTGAGTCATGTTTCACATAAGCGTAGTATTTTCATCTGAACCACAGTGTTTTAGAAATATTGAACTATTACTAGAAAAAAATTTAAATTAAACTCAATTCAATAACACCCGTAATTGAAAAATATCAGAGAATAAGAAGTAAATCAATGACAAGTTGACATTTTTCAATTACAGCTGTTATGGAAATTCAAAAAAAAATTGAAATTGTAGTTCAGATGAAACTACGACGCCAACATGAATCATACTTCTTGGCATTTGAAAAAATGCAATAAAAAATACAGGTTGGAATTTGAAAAAAAGGCGAGGATGGCCCAATTTGAACGATACTTTGTAGATAATTTTTCTTCACATATTTGGAAGGTCTACAATAAGTTGCTATGAACATCGTCTGAAAAAAGAAAGAAAACCAGAGACTTACTCTTTGAAATTCGTAGGCTTTACAAAAACATTCTGTTAAAATGTTAGTTCTGATCATAGGGGTACTTGATGGAATGATGGACACGCTGCTCCCGAATCTGAAAATTATATCTGCTTGCCGTGATGCGGATATATCAGGGCGAGGCGGGGCCCGACTGGGATATTCCTAACGAAAAGAAAATAATAATACTGCCTCATAAACACTGCTAGCCTGTGCGGATAGAGGACGGAAATTATTATTTTCCGTGGGGCTCCAGGCGACTAAATGACATTTGGTGGCATATTCACTTTCCAGCTGTATGAATTATTTCACTCACATATAATCTATCAATCTTTGGTCTTCCACTGAACCAGTTTGAAAATACTACTACTATTAATTTATTAATTGAAAATATATATTTAATAGTAACACTGCTTTGCAAGTGTGTTTGTCAAACTGCCAACAAAACTGAACTAATTAATTGAAAAAAGTATCTAAACCAAATCCATACACTAATTTACAAAGTATCTAAGATACATAATATTAAAGTAACTCATAATCATTTGTAAATTGAGAACCAATATATTTTAAATTAAAAAAAGTAATACGCAATTTTCAGACTCATTCTCTCATATTGCAAGCTTAAAAAACAAAGTTGGAATTAGTATAAGTACCAGCATCTGCATGCATTTAAAGAAATTCTTCCCAACTTACCTATAAAACTGAGCAGTACAGGTAACAAAATGAGCCCATGAGATGCTCCATACAATACAATCCCTAAGTACATCCTGAAGTAGAAAACTTGGAATATCTGAGATTTTGCAAAGCACAGAACAATGATCCCTCCAAATTTTGTAAGGGTGATTCCTGAAAATACTGAACTACCCATCTTAGTCAATGCATCTGCGGCCCTCTCTATTCTACTAGGCTTAATAGACATCGAAAAACTGTGAACCAAGTGAGAACAGAATTCCACAGATATTCCTACTGCCATGACTAGATTAACCAGTGATATTGCATTCAGAGGTATATTCCACCAGTACAAGAGACCACAGAGATTTATTATGATCATTGTTATGGTTATGACAACCACGAAACTTGAGAATATATCCAAGCCCATGAGTAGGAATGTCACGACGAATACACTTGCAAGACCAACCACTACGCTGAATATAGTGTCTCTCCACATTGTCAAGTACTGCTCGTAAAATACATAGTACACGGAGTATGGAAAAACTTCTACTCCAATGGTTTTGGAGATGTTTTCTGCTATTTTTCTTGTAGCTTTCATGCCCTCGTAAAAATCTTCAGACGTTCTTAGTACATCGTGGTAGGCCCTAAAATAGGATGCTTTTACTTTGGACAGTTCTGTCGTGGAATTGGTTTCGAAAGTAACTCCTTGACCATAGGCTGCATGACCTGCTTTTGGACATTCATCATCTGGGTTGTCAAGCACAAAGAAAGAAATATATCGTTCAAAGTCTTCTCGAGTTGGCCTATGGTTATCTTCTCGCATAGTGAGGTTACAATGAGCACACTGTGAATCTGAAAAATTTATAGATATTATTTTTGTACCCTGTCGAGTAAAATAAAGGAAAAAAAATCTGACATCAACTATACTCCTTTTATTAATATACAATTCAACTGCTTGAACGTTTAGGCAAAACCTTTCTTACTGCAATAAGTAATTACTTTTCTGGTATGGCATTAAAATGCAGTTTCTGATATTATAGTAATATGAAGCTAAAATCGATTCATAAAGAATGGACGACACTACTTGACAGTAGACCTTTACTAATAATAAAAAATTGATTATACAATTTTTTATTTTCAGTTAATGGATTATATCATTCTTCATAAATCCATTTTGGCTTCATATTGAAGTCGACACAATAGTGGGGTACTTTTACTAGAACCTAGAGATCTGTATATATTCTTCAGTAATTATTCCTAGTATTATCAACAAAATTTGCATGTATTTTTTTATTGGCTGAACTAGCATTCACTGACGATTCCTTCATGAATCACAGTGCATAAAATTTCGCTCCAAGGTGTGATAATATATCGGTACAAGAGTTGAAATAGCTAAACTGATCTTTACTAAACAATGTTTAAAACAGGACTAGTTCCAAAAGCTTTCAATTAAATCTGTAGAAATGTGGCCAAGCTATTTGAAAAATGTTTGAAAGAAAGGTTGATGAATTATCTCCATGTCAACAACTTATATTCCATGAATCAGTATGTAAAGTACATTTTTTAATCACACTACGTACAGGTACATTAATGGCAGGTTATTGTAAGAATATAAAACACAATTGATCTTAGGAAATTAAGTAGTGAAATTTTAGGTATATAAGGTTTCGGATGACTGAAATTTGTTTATAAAGCAGCAATAAATCGAATAAAATCAATGAATAAAATAAAAGTGAATGTTTGTTGTCGAATACCTGTAGACAGCAGTCAATAAATATTAGGTATATGCTTTAGTAATACATATGGACAAATACATTCAAGATAAATATGTGCTTGCTAAATTGATATAATCCGGTATACCGAAAAAATAATTTTCCAGGTAATTTTGAAAATTTTGGGTTCCAATGATTATATTGATTTGTCAAGAACTTTATGTAAGTTTGAATTCAAAGAATTTCTGGAGCTCTCAGCTAATCTATGTCGTTGAACATCGAACAAATCCGCCGATCTTGTTCTGTAATAGTGTATGTCACAGTTTTTAGGAAAAGTATCCCTATTTTTGTGAATTTCTATCAGATTTACGAATATATATAGGGCTGGAAGCGGCATAATTCTGAGCCAAACAAAATGTTGCTGATAGTGCTCTCTTATATCACATTTTAGACTATTCTCATGGCTTTTCTCTGATATTTGAAGACTGCTGTTGCGTTACTAGAGATCAAAAAATGAATATTGATTAAAAATAATCAAGCCTTTCGCTTTATATTACGGGCCGTGGTGGCGTGCGAGTTAATTCAATTACTCGTTGGTGCATGGGTTCGAATCAGCTCGATCACCGTTCTCGTGTATGGCATCACACGTTAAAAAAGGTAAGGGCTACGTCTTCCCTAGCTTCCACAAGTCTCCCAGAGACTTCTAAGAGTTGTGATCGCACAGATGCAGCCAGTTGATTGTATCTAACAATGTTAACAATTTTTTTAATAGTGTGTCCGTAAACTTCGTACAGAAAATAATTCAACAGCCCCATACGACTGCTGAATCATTTCACCCTAACGCCTGGTAAAGTTTTTTTACAAAAATATACTTTGCAATACTTCCGGTAACAACTACTGAATTATAATCGAAAATAGGTGTGTCTACTGAAAACTAGTGTCACGGTTCAACCCGCTCACAGCCCCGGACAGAACATGCAAACAATTTCCACTTGGTTTTGTCAACTGGCGCTACAAAAACCCAAGAACCCACTAATAAAGTGAGCACCAGAGGCATATACAGAAAGCACTCCGACCGGTATACAGACTTCGTTCGAAGCCAAAGAAACATCATTCCATCATGGAAAATATTCAAATATTTTTAATGTGAAACTGTTTGTATTTGACAAAAGGCAATAAATTCACAAAATGAAAAAAAATGTATCAAAAATAACCGAGCCTTTCGCTTATTCCCTATACAATAGGGTGTCGGCAAACGTCGAACAGAAAATGAATCAACAGCCCAAGAGGCTCTATGTTTGAGTTTGCACGATAAATTTCGAACGTGATATTTGCAATGTTCTGTATGGCTTTTGGGATGTGTATCCATTTTTCTTGGGTTTTGACGTTTCACCTACACGTACGGTAGGCTTCTTCAGAAAATTACGAGTGTAAGTATTCTACTATCACTGAAGTGGTACTCTGGGTCTCAGATTATATATACTTGATTTTTCATTAACGGATGAAGTAATTTTTTCCACAGGTACGTTTCCCGGTATAGTAAGTGATATTTGCATCCCGAAAAATGTGCATGCGATACTCTTCTCGTTCGAGACGCTATTCCCGAACCGAATGCGATACAGAGTTGGTCGGTTTTGAAGGATGTCAGGGAAGTCTTAGTTCAGGTTACCTATAGCTGAGATGTATTTAAATCACATGACGTAACGCGTCACGTCAACTTTTCTGCTATATTTCTTGTGGTGTGTTATTGAAGACTTCTAAAATCTTCATAAATATGTATTTTATGAACCATATACCGACCTATTTAAACCCTCGTCATTCAGAGCTGTAGCTATCTCCTAAAGACTTCAGAGGATTGCTCATAGGAGTGCAGCCAGATAATGGTTACACCAAAAAAAAACAAATCTTTCCTTACTATGAGAAACTGTGCGAAATGCTTTAGTTATTTATATCAAGGATGCTTTTTAATTATATGTTCAATAGAGTTGTGGTTGAAGTATTCACAAAACTTTTTTTGACAAATTCTTCAAATAGCTTTTCCAATTTACTGGTAAGTGGTAGAAAAACACTCATATCACTTGAGTTATTTATTACCTTTTGAAAATTGGTATGATTATTCAACATCATGGTCAGGAAAAATTTAAGTCACGTTAAACACCTGATTAAGAAGTTTCACAATATATTATTGACTAGTGAATCAGAAGTACTACTATTACAACTATTTTTTTTTAAATCAAATTCCTGCTACGTTTCTTGATAGATTGTTAAAGATTTTTCCAACAATTATGGAACCTCTCTAACTTATTTGATTGTTTCCATAAAACCCTCTCACTCCATATATAACTTGAGTATATATTTTTTTGTTTAGAAATTATTAGTGTTGATTTACTCACCAGGGCCACCATGTGGACAGAATCCATGATCTTTTTTCCGATATTTACAGCAATCTGGACTTGCACTCCAGTCAAAGTAGTCATCAATCCAGCTGTCACTGGGTCTGGTTATATAACTGGTTTTGGGTATTTTACTTGCAATGAATATTTGTGTCACCAAAGAATTTACATCACAAAACTGCCCTGCACATATTAAATTTTGTGTTTCTGGTAAGCTGTAATCTAACCCACCTTTAACAACAAAATATACCGGTGGTCCAATACTCAAGTAAGCCTTCAGAAATTGGAAATATTTTAGAACAAAGCTATCCAGTGGCACAGATAGTTCTTTGTCGAGGCCAACCTCCACATGCGGAACTACCGCAAACGAAGAGCAAAGCCAACCGAAAAATACCACAACTACAATACATCTCACTGATCTTTTCATGAGAAATGGTACGTATGCAGACTTGAAGAAAGTGTAGAGCAGACCTTCTTGGCCCACAAGTGTAGGTTCGCTCTTCTTTGTTCCTTGGATGAAGCAAAAAACATCATAGCGGTTGGCCTGCTGACGAACCGTGTCTAATGACAAAAGACTGACAAAACATGTAATCTGAAGCACAAAATCAATTAGAAGAGCCACACCAGCATATAAAGCAAAGGCTTTGACAGCTGGCATATCAGAAAGACCTCCAAGGAAAAAGCAACAACTTTCAGAGAGACTGGTAAGCAACATCGATGGTCCTACTTCTCCAAGGATTCGTCCGATATGCTGAGCATGTGTTTCGTTAGGCTTTCTAGTATCTCTTTGATGAGACTGGACTAGGATGAATATATTATCCACCCCTACGGCTAGAACCAAGAATGGTATTACCTCAACAATAATTAAGGTGGCAGGTACACCAATGAAAGAAAATATTCCGATGGAAGAAATTACTGACGACAGTACAATAATTATACCTCCTAGACCAAGAGTTATTTTACTATCTATCAACAATCTGGACCAGCTGTTCACTTGTCCCAATGCAATTGCTATGTATGCAAACATTATCAAATAAGATATGAGAATAGTCACAATATCAGATTGACCTTGGCGGTCTAGTTCATCTTCTAAAGATCGTTCTGAAGTGAAGCCAACGTCCATGAAATCAGGTTTGTCAGTGGCTGTCCAGTTTTTCATGAAAGCTATGAATTCTTTTTCCCATTCAAGTGCTGGCGATACCAAAGATTTATTGTGATGGTTGTTGACAAGGAAAGTTAGTATGATAACTGTGGCATTCTTATAATTTGGATTGTTGGCGAGACTATCTCCTGGTTGAAGAAACCCACCGAGCGCAATAGCTGGATCTACGGGACCTCCATATGGCGCCAAACAATCTTGAGGATCGTAGGGATTGCTGGAATAATATAAATATTATTCTATTATATAGTTGTGACGAGTAAATTGAAAATTAGACTGTTAACATTAATTTCAAACAATTTCAGGAAGTAGCTTGATGTAAATAATTTAAATTAATTGAATAATGCCGATACTAGATAATATTTTTTTCTTAGAAAGTCATGTTTGATGCATTTATTGTTAAAACAACTAATACTAAAGTTGGCGATATTAGTTTGTGAAAAATACATATCTCATCCAGAAATTTGTAGATTTGTTAGAAACATAACGAGGATGTTTCCTTTACTAATATTTTTGGTTAACTGTGAAGCTAATGAAAATTCGTCAAAGAAGTAGTAAATCAAATTAAAATATAATTTACTATTTCCGAAAAAAATTCGAGATGAATTTAAAAACAAATAAGAAAAAGATTGAATACATTTAATAAAATGTATGGGTAAGATAACAAAATTGTAGTAGCATTAATGAACTTTCTTTTTTATTTCGGCAACCACACTTTCTGTAGTTTTATCTACAAATGGGAGAGAAATGATCGGTTTGCCTTTCATGAAGATTGAGAAATTATCTCAAGGTGCATGAAAAGATATCTTTGGTCACCAGTGAAGTGATTATTGAACTGCAAGTTTGTCGTTTCCGTAACTTTTCTTTAATCTTTAATATTTGTTGCAGGGTATTCTATAGCTTAATATTTCAAGAAATTGATATCTTTGTTTACTTATAGTATGTGGAAGATGTAAAATTCTAAAATGGGAGTTACTGCGGCGGGGCAAAAATTAAGTATGCTGGCACGTACAATCGAGAAAATTATTTTCAATATCACTCAATCTTGTAGATTTATCCAATTCATTGGCAAATTAATCGGTTTACAATTCTATAATTCATTGTATTGAACAAAATCTGATCTGCTTATCACTGACTATAATGGAGGTTAGTTTCGAAATTTAAGAGTGGTTTCAAGCCATATTCAAGATATCTAAAAACCTTAGTCTATCAAAGTCCTCAAGCCCCGACTTTCGGTAAGCGATCCCCCACAAACTCATTTATTTCATTTAATGGCGTCCTACAAGAATTCCCCAAAAATTTTTACGTACAAGGTTACCACTTCATTTCAAATAGTTCTATTAAAAGATTCTGAATAAACAGCTCTGAAGGGCTGACGTCATAACTTTGTCATGTTTGGGGTGTCGCATATTTTTCGGTTCTTGAATTAAAAATCTTCAATATTCGCAAATGAAAAAGTTGATCGACTCGACATACAGACCAGACGTACAAAGTCTCAATATTAAGGACGAGCCCAACGGCTATTGTGCCTGCGGGAGCAAACGGGAGACATTCGGCAATATCAGCAGCTGACGTCACAATAATTTTTTTATGGTAGTGAATTGTGGCAGTATTGGACTAAAAGAGATAAAGTAGGATTTTATAGAGTTTTGTCAGTGTATGACAATCATAAATAAAAAAGGGATCCAACTAAGGAAAGAAAAAATTAATGGATCAAATTTTAGAGAACAACAGATTTGTCAAACACTAAAATCGAACTTCATATTTATCCTATTTATGCAATTTTTTCCATATATCTTTGAGCAAGCGATCAACGAATATACGTTTTCGTGAACGTTTATTTAGTCCTTGCTAATTATTCACGAGGTGGTCGGTAGCGAGGCCTCTAAAACTTTCGCTTTCATTTGGCCAGGTTCGAATCTTGGAAACGAGTTTTTTTTTTCATAGGAGTCGATACGTAATGTAATTTTTCTAGACGCCAATCCCGACGTCTGGTGAAAACGCTACCAAAAATCAGTGGGTCGCCCCGAAGCGCCACGGCCAATAATAATTATAGCCATTCTCTACCCGCACAGGCTATGCCATTGGGTACACTCTATGAGTGTTTATGAGGTAGTATTATTATTATAATTAAATAAATCGAGTGGTGTTGACTATTTACTAGAAACCCATCATAAGAATAACATTCAAAATTTAAAATTGGTGAAACCTGTTGATGATTATAGGAAATTAGATTGTTATAAAACTATTGCTATATCGTTGGCTAAGAGTGTAAACCTGTAAAGTCCAATTCTCTAGATTTTATAGGCTTCTCGAAAAACACATGTACAGTAATTAAAACTGCGTTTGCAAAGATATTTTGGTTTTATTAATGAAGCAAGCTGTTTTCCGAGTATAAAGTAGAACTTGGTCATAATCGAATGAACTGATCAAAAATCTAAGTTTTGGCCAATAATGGACTTAGCAGGTTTAGCCAACGATATACAAGAACGGTTCAAACAGGCCCTTGCTGGATGACGATAATGGTCCATTGAACTCAAAACTATTCGAGTTGATACCGAAAAATTGAATAACAACATATTATCCGTGTGGGTTGTTGCAATTATACCTGGTTGCAGGTATATTTACAATTAGGACACACCCATGTTACATATTATGTTAATTATAATAATTAATTGTATTAATATAAATACTACCGGTTAGGAACTTATTATTAGTTCAGTATATTGATAAAGTTAACTTGGTCAGCGAAATGCGCATCTAGAAATAAAATTACTTCTGTGGTAAAGGGAAAAAAATATTTTTTCTCGGCACATTTAAACTTGGAAAAGTCCTTTGAAATGGTTATTCTCCAAGCAAAGAGGACACGCCCACTTGGTCACGTGCCGCAGATGGTCTATTGCGATGAGTTTTTAGAATATTCCACGATTCTTGAGTGTTTAGTCAAGTTTGAGTATACAGTTATATACATTTTCATCTACACAAACTTATACAACGATTCGAATTTCATTAAGTTAATTATTATGCTATACACCTACATGTCTGTAAAAAAAAAATTGGATCTTAGACAATAAAATATCTTTATCCCATTATTTCTATTTACTACAAGTAGATATATGCTTTTGAGCCACAATAGGCCATGGGCCGCGGTGGAGAATCTAATATGGAACCACTCACATTTAATCCTGAACTAAATGCTTTTAATCATAAAATATGTTCATTGTTTTTTAAAGACCCAATCTTTTACTTAAACATCATACTCAGGAACTTCAAAATAATCTGAAAAATGCATGTTTCATCAAAAACGCGCTTCATACTAATTGTGAACTAGAATTTGTCCAGGTGGAATTTGAAAAATATATAAAAATATCAAAATATAACTTACGCTGCACATTTAACGAATCGATCCAGATAGTTGGTTTTATAATGGAGGGGATCTTCATCAGTTTCCTCGAAAATATCAATATCATTCTGGTAATATCCCCAAATACTTTGTACTGTACATTCATCTATAGACGTTTCTGTTTGTCCTGCTGCTCTCAAAGGAGCAAAACAAATTTTATCGAAGCTGTGCGATGTTCCCTCGCCAATTGATTCAATTTTTTGTTGCAGATCCAAGACAGCTTTGAGGAACGTATCATTGAATGCAGGACCAAACTTCAAAATGCCGTCAGAAGTGTTATGGTATATGTCTGGAAGTCCGACGGCTTTAATGATGATCTGTTCCATACGGAAGAATGGCTCGAAATGGCTATCAAAGAATTCCTTTTCCACTCGACTTCTGGATACTGGAGATGCCCATAATTCAACAGGATCTGTGGTAACCTTCATGGTGAAACAAATTGTTGATATCAAATGTTTATGCATTATTTAAGTGGAATAAATACCTGTAGATATGTTATGCCATACCCAAGGCCAGTTACAAGACAGACGCCTAAGAATAACATTAGCCATGGGTTCTCTGCACAAAATGTTCCCCATTTTTCAAACATTCTCTGAAGTACTGAATCAGTATTAGCGCCTAGTTTTTCGAATAAAGATGATGGATTGTCATAATCTGTTGTCTTATTTACAGATTGAGTATCCATTTCATGGCCATCTGATGTCACACCTAGGACACAAAATATTATTATGAGTTTTTTGTTTCTCCTGAATCAGCTATTTTGAAATATAAATGGGCAGATTGTTCACCTTTAGAATTCCTTGAATTATTAATTAATCTCATTAGTCTAAAATACAATGTTCACTTTAATGGTAGGAGTGAATCATGAGATGAGAGTGTAAAAAATTATCTTTAAAACATGTGAAAATTTACATTTTATTTTTACAACATGCTGCGTTATGTTACGTTCTTGTGCTGTTACTTGTTCATCCAAATACTGTTCACGTATTATTAAATGAGTGTTGTTAGGAGGTACTGAATTTCTTTAGTATTATCAGTTAACTACAACAGGTTTTGAGTTGAAATAGACCTCAATGTTAATTGACATTTTGTGCAGGAATTTAACTTTACTTTCATATTCGTTTCTGAAGTTCCTGAAAATTTTACAGGAATTCTAGTTGACTTGAGGTAATGCTTTTGATTATTAAATATCTCTTGTCAAGCACAGCATCAAGCCTGAAATTCACAGTGGAAGAATGCAACAGCATTTGGCAAAATAAGAAGGATATTATGCAGATTCATTTCTTAACTTGACAAGCTGTATAAACTGTGAGAAGCTTTGACATTTTTCTGATGTGTTTTGTATGTTGGTTTACTTAAATAGAAGGAAATTCACAAATTTCACTGATATTTTGCACAATTGATTTCCTAAAGAAATTCTTGAATTATTGATTCAATAATCAATTAGTGCATAAAGAAATATGATTTTGGACAATATTTGAAGCTATCAAAAGATGCAACTTTTTGTTGAAACATGCCATAACTCTTAATTGCTGTGTCTGGTACCGATTTAGAGAAATAAATTGACATGACTTTAAAATAATGATAAAAATGTCATGAACGACAGATAAATGACTGAATTATGTCAATTCATTTCTAAATGAGAAAGTGGTGTCATTATCATTGAAATATAAAGAGGCATTTTAGCCATATAAAATGAAATTTAATCTATATAAACAGAAACTTTAATATAGAAAGTAGCGTATCCTTATAATTTGTCATTTTATCAGTGACATTGTATCCTATAAAGTGGCATTTCATCAATTCAAAGCTGCATTTTATCCATATGAAGTGATATATCCATATTTAGTGGCATTTTATTTGTATAAAGTTTCAGTTTGTCTATATTAAGTGACGTTTCATCCTTAAAATATGGACTTTAATGCTATAAATTAGCCTTTTATTTTTTTAAAGGGAAGTTTCAATATATACAGTGGTATTTTATCCTTATAATTTGGCTTTTTATCTATATTAAGTGTAATTTTATTCACATAGAGGGAAAATTGATGAACTATCACAGGTAGATAGTCGAATTTTACAGGAGATTTCGGGGCTTAAGTTTCGTTCAGCTGAAATCAGTTATGGAAAAAGTGTTCTCCCAATAAAGTGGTATTTTCTGCTTATTAAGGCGCATTTTATCGCTTTAAACCTGCGTTTTATCGCTTTAAAGCTGCATTTTATCAATATGAAGTGTTTCATTTCATCTGTATAAGGTGGCTGTTTCTTTATATGAAGAGGCACTTTAGCCATATAAAATGACACTTTATCCTTACAATTTAACATTTTTTCCATGTAAAGTGAAATTTCAAATTCGAGCTACTCTGAACGAAAATATTTGAGTTTTGAAAAGGAACAGAAAAATATTGAAAAAAAAATGTACCTACATCATCAATTTTTTCGAATTATTGCTTGAAACACAAGTATAAAATTAAATTTAGTAGTTGAATGGAAAATTCTAGACAACTTTTTTTCAATTGGCCGCCATGCCAGTGATCACGTGACATGTGTCAAAATAGCTTTCAGATTGTCGAACATGCGCGATTGATCATCCCAAAATGTTTTTCTAATATTCTAATAATAATAATATTTTTCCCATATGTTACATACTTTATGACGGGCACTGTATATATTAGAAGAAAAATATTAAGCTCCAACAGAGTTAGAAATAATGGTTTATATGTAATGATGTTATATTTTTATACACCAATAACCAATATGTATCTATCATGCAACATTCAATCTAAAAGCTCCCCCCAAAAAAAAACATGCTTTTAAAAGAACATTTTCAAATAATATTCATACTTATTTGCATAGCCACCAAAAAAATTCAGTTTTATGATCTGTAATTTGTAATCATTTCTTATTATACCACAATCGTTCAGAGTACTCATTTAAATCAAATTTGTATTTTAGGACAGTTTTTACAATACTTTCAACAAAATTACGAAGGAATAATACTAAATATTCAGTAAGGAATCTATCAACTGGTCCAAACACTCTACTAATTATTTTTCCAAACCTAAAAAAACTCCTTGTTTTTTCAAACATTTCTACTACATTATAACAGGATTTTCATTTATTAACCACGTATTTCATCAAGTGGAGAAATAAAAAAGTATTTTAATGGAATTTTTGTGGTGGCTAAGCACTGAAGGAGCATTGAACATACTGGATCGTTTCGAAGACTGGAGAGGGCTCTCTTCACCCTCTCCTAGTGCCACTTGGGAAGAATGATGATCGGCAACAGCCAACCTACGGCCCAATGCAGTCCTCAACTCATCAGATCTTTGTCCATTGATCAAACCCACTGTAACCAACCATAACCCAAGTAATCTACCAAATGTCCACATAAAAAACAGGCAGGATTAAATATTATACAGATACATTCACATTCACCTTTGAGAAAATGAATTGACTACTAGTCCTTTACTCAGTACTAGAATTACCACTCTTTCTAGTTAGAAAACAAATTGTAGAACCCGAGAAATCATACGATTATAAGCATCCAGTGAAAGCAAATGTTGGCCAACAATTGAAATTAAAATTGGTTTCTGAAAAAGTTTTGCTATGTTTTTGTCACTTGACATTTCAGACTATGAAATCTTGTTTCTTTTTTGAACTACTATGTAGTTGGAAAAAAAATTTACATTTCAATCATACAAAATATGAGTTTTTGAGACTCATAAGATTGCCATTCTCTTCTTATTTGTGCCAGAAACAGTAATTTTCTGTACTAATAAAACAAATAACTATTTGTTGTAGCAGAGTGAAGTATAGCTTTTTCTCAATCATTCTGATTTATTTTCCAGCTTAGGTAAAAATGAAGAATTATAATTCTAATACTACATTTCTACTTTTTTGATATAAACTGTAAACTTGACGATGGCTCAATTAAGAATAGAACATTTATTGTATATTCTAATAAAACAAGAAATGCAATGCATATTTTTTATATTTTATTCATAGCTGAATACTTTTCCTAATTTCAGGGCTTCTTTGACGTTTATGACGGTTGCTGAGGTTAAACAGAAAAGGAGAGACTTGGATAAAACAACAAATAATTAATTCTCGATAACATGTCGGATCAATATAACTAATAATAATAATACTCCCTCATAAACACTCATACAGTGTACCTAAAGGCATAGCCTATGCGGGTAGAGGACGGCTATTATTATTATTTGCCGTGGCGCTCCGGGGCGAACCTACAGCATCACCCCGGGTGGTCGGTGCGCACTTCAAGCTAGCACCAAACGTCAGGATTGGCATCTAGGCAACTCACATCACACTTAATTCACAACAAGGCATGTGGCCACCTAGAGTGACCCGTGTACTTGAGAAAAAAGATTCCGTACCGGAGCCTCGAATGTCTGTCTGATGCGAGCCAGAAGTTCCACTGCTAGTTACCTTAGCCACTGGACCACCGACCACCAACTCATAAGACACTAGCGATTTTGATAATAAGGCACTAGTGTATTACTGACTTCATAAGACGTTTCTAAACAGATGCATTAGGACTTTTTTGAGATGCCAGCTGTGGATAAAAAATGAAACCGTTTGCTAGTAATCATTGATTATAAACGGATTGTGTGAGCACTCCTCGTCCGAATATCATAGTATTATTGTAAACAATTGGAACTTCCGCGTAAACATATAAAAGAGTTTGTTAGAGACCTGCAGACGAAAATACTCATATTATATAGGTTTATGCAGAAGTTCGGATTGTTTACATCTCATTTATCAGTAATAAGTAATCACTGATCATTATTATTCATTATATTATTATTTTTGTTCATATTGAGCGTTTTACCAGAATTGATTTATCTAATAAAATTCATTGTTCAAAGAAAAATAGGAAATTGGATAATGATAGGAGAATTTGAATGTATCCATATTTTGACAAAATATTCGAAAACAAATGACCATAAACACGATATAAAACAGTTCATGGTCACTTTTTCAAATATTGAAGAAACATCAATATATAAAATATCAGTTAGTAATGTTATTTTTTCTAAAAATAGAAGTGTACTCAAATTTTGTTAAAAAGATGTGCATTCATTTCATTACATACAAAAACTATCTGAGACCAGTATAGGTCTTGCATTCTATTCAAACCTAGTATAATCCACATTATGATTGAATTTGCTGTTCCTAAAGTCATTTCTCACCGCCAAGATCATCACAGGCATCCAATACCGATTTAAGAATTATTTTAGATTAGGATAAGGAATAATTAAACACAATGTATCTAATGATCAGTGGCGGCATGCATGGGGAGCTAAGCTCCAAGGGGTGACAGTCCATGCACGTGTTTAACCACTGTCACGCAATTTGATTAAGGAAAGGAAACAAACACAGGCAGCTTATGTGGATGATTCCCGAGCGACTGATGGCGTTCCTTCCATCCGTCTCCTCGTGGAAGTCTTGGTAGGGCTGTTTCTCGATCGGGTGGTAAAGCGGCCGCGGGCGATTCACCGGCTACCAGTCCCGCAGCATATAATCCGAGGCCCCACCTCGGCTCCCACGGAAGGCCAGGGTGATTCATCATCGGCTATCAGCCCCGCAGCACCCATTCTAAAGCCCCTCCTTGGCACCCACTACAAGCAAATTTTCAAGTTCTCTGTATTGTGTGAGTGGTTAAGTGTTGAGTGTCGGGGGAATATGTGTGTTTTTGACGTCGGTGTACGGTGAGCTAGGGCGCCTCAGCCACCCTTGGGGTCAAATCCCTTATAACTGAACTGTATAATTAAAAAAAAATTCATGAAATAATTCGCAACTATTGTTGGACGATATAGCATTGAGAATGAATGACAGGGGTGCTGCACGAGTGAGCACGACACAGGAAATTTTTGGATATCGGATTTATTCAAAAGTATGTTGTTCCTACAATATCTGAAAAGATACGATGGCATTATGTTTAGAATGCTGTGTGCATGTTGCCACTATCATTTTAGTTTAGGCAATTCATGTAGGTGGTGGAAACGAAATTAGGGCCAGCAATAATTTGATTGTAAGTGATATACCTGAAATGACCAATAATTTAAAAAGATGTCAAATTAATATATTTCGGAACTTCACTGACGAACTTATATGCAATGAGGCAATGCTCAGAAATCATTATTCATGCAGATGTTTAGTACATTAATCTTTAAAAAACACAGAATTCACATGATCAATTTGTAGAATTTTCAAATGAGATAAATAGAATTGATGTAATTAACTGATTCTGCATTTTTTTCATTGAATAAAATCCTTAGACTTCAAGTTTGAGTACCACTTCTAGACTTTAATCATTTTGCTTCATAAAAAGTACACTTCAGTTTACGAACCAACAACTCAAAATCATTTATTATAGTTGAAAAGGAAATATTTACTATCCTTTATACCCATGAAAATTTCCACACAGCATCTACTATTAAAAATAGTACAAATACTTTTTCACTTCAGATACAGGCTGGTAATCCATTCAAGAATGATTTGGATAGACTAGTATATAATATACTATAAATAAATCGAGTGGTAAAACAGTTTAAAATGAAAGTTGTATTTGTTAGTTATTTTTAAGTCTGACTCTATTATATTGTCAAGGAAAACCAGTCTGTATACTAAGACAATGATGAAAAGAACATTACACGACATAAGTGATAGACAAAAGCTGGCATCATTTTTATACCTTCGCGGTCCTCTGCTCTATTTTCTATTTCTTCGTGGAATTGTTCTCTCTCATAGTTGTACTTATTGCTTCCTGCGAAAAAATTACAAAACCACTCGGTTCAGCTACAGTGCGAACAAACACCAATGAAAAATATCACCAAAAACATAAAACCGTGCTCTATGTAAAAAACCAGTTTGATATGTACATTTACACAACCAATATTAACATGTTATTGTTATTTTTTCAAGCATTAAATAAGAAAGAATTCCTGACAGCATATACAATTTTGAATATCCTTTGAAATATCACCTCTCAATAAAATAATGAAAAATCGAAGAATTTAACTGACAAAACTTCAAAATATAGTATGATTTCCATAAAAAAATCATATTTCGGCTTCTATTTTACTTATTTCTGTTGAATCATTTTTCAATTTTTCCAAATTGATATAAATTCAGAAATGGTCTTCAATAAAAACGTATTCATTTCGAAATATAAGGATGAATAAAAATTTCTATTTTTGATAAAGATTTGTTCATCATACTCTTATACATATTGTTACGAGATTGATAAAAATCCCCTAGCTACGCCGGTATCGAGTGCATAACAAATAAATCACAGTTATTATTTCCTCTTCTTCGAATATTTAGCTAGCTGAAGCAGATCTAAGTGTTTTATTGTCAGTGTATTGTATTTTATAGCGAAGTTAATAAAAACAGTTTAGTAGTGTGCTCGGTGTATTATTTAGTAATACCGTAACAGTGGTGTCGGAAGTAGGATATTAGTGAAAAACAGAAACTATTTATAAACTTTATGGTGAATACGAGGAGTACATCGTACGATACGATGGAGGACATTGTATTATTTATCCAAAATCAATTTGCGGATTCGGAAAGAATGAGGAAGACGTCAAGAAAATTGACGATGGGCTCAATAAGAAAGTGGATACAGTGCGAGAGGAGGTTAAAGGACTAGAAAGACAGATAGCTCTCCTCAAGAACCAAGTTCGTCGAGACAGGGTTGCCACATTAGGAATTTCCGTAAAACCACCGACTTTTTATGGACAGTCCTCTTGGTCCATGTATCTGCGACAGTGGCTAATGGATGGGGCGAAGAAGAAAAAGCTACGGCATTTATAGTAGCTTTGAGAGGGCCAGCTTTGGGTATGTTGCAGACGATACCCATCGAACAGCAAAATAAATTTAAAGACCTTATTTCTGCATTAGAGTAACGGTACGGCGATCAACATCGAGAACAGCTGTATCGGGCTCAAATGAAAACGCGCACTCAAAAATCAGGTGAGAGTCTGCAAAAATTTGAAGAAGATGTGAGACGCCTAATTCAGCTGTCTTACCTAGAAGCACCGGGAGATTTCAAGAAACAGCTAGCGGCGCAGTTATTCATAGACGGACTGAGAAATACTGAAATCCAAAGTACTCAGAGACTAATACACTTCAAGAGGAGTAGAGATGCCGTGGTACATTATTTAGAAGTGGAGGTGGCCTTCAACACCTCAAGGCCGAAAGTACGAGCGGTATCAAGCGCAGTTACTAGTTCATTCGAGAAGGTTCTGGAAGAGATTAAATCTTTGATAAGTGGAATAAGCACTCAGAAGAACAGGGCGTCCTATAGATGTGGGAACTTGGGACATCTTATAAAAGACTGCAGGGTAAGAATGCCATCACATTCGCAATCACCTGTAAGAACAAGGTCATTCAGCAAGTCCTCAAATTGGCGGCATAAAAAACTAGAATCAGCCAACATATCGGGGTGCATGCCGGCTAGCAATGATGGAGCCCCCAGGATCATCCCTGTTAAGAGGATAAGAACAACCGAAGTGCCCAACAACGCAGATGCCTTGACCAGAAAACCTGCTTCCCATACTTATGAGTATTGTGAGCGAATTGAATGTCGCGAAGGAATCAACTAAGTGAAATTAATGGTTGGCGACAATTGGACCACAGCGAAAATGAGACAGGACCAAGAAGGTAATCCAAGCGTTGCGGATATTCTGAGATGGAAGGAATTTGGAGCAAAAAGACCCACCTGGAAGGAAATCTCCGTTCGATCACTAGCTTTCAAGGCATTGTGGGCACAATGGGGTTCCATGATTGTTGAGAATGGTCTATTGAAGAGAGCTTCGGAATCAGCCGACGGCAGAAAAGATATTTCTCAATTAGTTGTGCCAAGGCCGAGAATAAGTGATGTCTCAGAGGAGATTCATGGCGGCAAATCAGATGAACATTTTGGAGTGAATAAGGCCTCGGATAAAATATGGCAGAGGTTTTACTGGGTCCAATGTCGTGAAGATGTAGAAAGATGGTGCCAAAGATATCCGAAGTGTGAAGCAAGCAAAGGCCCCAGGACAAAATCGAGAGGAGAGATGAAACATGTAGGTACTTCCTTTGAACGAATCGCCATCGATGTTGCTGGACCGTTTTCAATGAACTGGGCCGCAGTGGTCATGATGGTAGAGCGCTAGTCTATCAGTAAGGGGGACGTGGGTTCGATTCCCAGCATGGTCACTGGTCTCGTGATAGGAATCACACGTTAAAAGGTAAGACCTCGTTACTCCTTAGCTCGCACAAGTTTCGACTCTTCTGAGGGCTGTCGTTCGTAGGGGGATAACAGCTGGTTAATGGAAAAAACAATTTTAAAACAATTTTTTTTTAGAATACATCTTCGTTGCCATGAATTACTTCAGCAAATGGGTTGAAGCTTATGCCTTGCCTAATCAAGAAGCGTCTACAGTTGCAAGAGCTCTGGTGGATGACATGTTTTCAAGGTTTGGAGTGCCAATGGAGCTACATTCCGATCAAGGAAGGAATTTTGAATCAAATTTATTCAAAGAAGTTTGTGAATTGAAGGGAATTAGCAAGACCAGAACAACTACCCTCCTCCCACAGTCTGAAGGCATGGTTGAAAGGCTCAACAGGACTATGGAAGAACATATTTCCAAAGTAGTAGAAGAGCACCAACATAATTGGGATCGACATCTTCCGCTATTCTTGATGGCTTATAAGGCATCTGTGCACGATTCCACAAAGCTCACCCCCAGCCAGCATTATCTTCGGGAGAGATCTTCGTTTGCCCCGTGACTTGGTGTTCGGGTCACCAAGTGCTGAAGAAAAAGAGGTGTGGGATTATGCAGACGAACTGCAAGATAGCTTGACTGGGATCCACGAATTTGAAAGAAAAAGATTGAAGATAACCAGTGACACAATGGAGGCTCGATACGATCTTAAGGCCAATACTGGTGAATTTAAAGAAGGAGATCGAGTATGGCTGTACAACCCTCGTCGTAAGAAAGGAGTGTCTCCCAAATTAACACCATCTTGGAAAGGACCCTATACGATATTGAAGAGAATAAACGACGTGGTCTATAGGATTCAACGCAGCCCAAAAGCGAAAATGAAGGTATTTTACCTAGAAAGACTCAAACGTTATAATGGAGACAACGACACATTGTTTGATCGGGATGATCAAAATTGAGAGGGAGATAACGATACATTTGCATGACAAATAAACTGGCGCCGACTACAGTTATTATTTCCTTTTCTCGGAACTGTTCATTGGGATGGTTTTCTGTACTGAATAATCTGGAGACCGGAAGAATCCCGAAAAATCTATTCTGGTCGAATTGAGTATATTAAATAAGTTATAAGGAAGTTTTTGAAGAAGTTCATGAGTGTTTGGAATATTTAGCTAGTTGAAGCAGATCTAAGTGTTTCATTATCAGTGTAGTAGTTGTACTGTTGTATTTTATAGCGAAGTTAATAAAAACAGTTTAGTAGTGTACTCGGCATATTATTTAGTAATATTGTAATAATATTTTACAGAAAAATTATCAAAGACCTAATAAATGATGTTTGTCGATTAACCTTATTTTTGTTTGAAGAATATCATGTAGATAATTGACAAATAGGTCTCATTAAATCATCAGAATATTGTTTGGGATAATAAAATAATTATGGCCGAAAAAAAATTAAATAAAGATGATGGTCACTTTCAGCTTCAACCCCCATATCTCAAAAACTAGTCATAGGATCATGTTGGACCAATGACTTTTTTTGAAAAGGTTACCGTATACTACAAACATATTAAAAATTGAACACATTCAAGTGAAGGCCACTATCCATAAAAGAAGTGTGGGGTATTCACCTGATGTTGGATGCAGTCTGAAGAAAGTAGAATCTCGCGTTGCAAAACATTGCGAAAAAATTGTAAAGAATAACTGGCTTAAAAACCTGAGAAAAGATAATTCTATTTTTAACACCATCCGCAAATCGTCGTCTTGGGCTATTTTGCTTGTTATATCTGTATTTGTATTCATTATAAGATTATATCGATTATTTGCTGGTATCTAGACGATTTTAACACAAATAAGCCAATGACCAGATTCGGAGGCAGTGAATCAAAAACTAAATTAGTTAAATTATCCACAATTTCCTATAATTTTATATTATTATGCTAGCTTTTTTGCATTCATTATTTACTCACAATGTGATGATGTGTATCAAACTAGTTCTTATTATGATTATGACAAAACCCCACACATTTAAAATGTGACAAAATTGAGCGAAACTGCAAATGAAACAATACAAAAATGCAGCTACAATAGACTTACCCAAGTCATTTCCTCCTCCCTTACAAGCAAACATTCCCAAAAGGAACATTCCGGATCCGAGAATGAAAATTAGGAACATTACAAAAGCATAACCTTCAAACCCTGCGACTCTAAATGGCTGGGGTGCTGGTGGTTGAGGTGGAGGAACGGGACAACTTTCTTCACAATCCACACAACTGCAAGCTGGTGACTTATCCTTGAAAAGAGAAATCATACAGTACTTGTGCATGACTACAGCAAATAAAAATTGAAAGAATCCACCAAATGACACAAACCCACAGTAGCCTCCTGTAGTTTTATCATTTTCTAAAGTAGATAGTTGACATTCCGCATTAAGAATCAATTTCAAAACTGCATATATTTGCAAAATATGTTGAGAAATGCATGAATGCTAATCTCCTGTCTAATAATATTTCCTCACACGACTTACAATGAATCAGTCGCAGCTCCAATCTTGAGGAAAATCAAGAAGTACTCCTCGAAAAGAAAGACTCCAGGCTGAGTAATTGCCTGAACTCAAAAAAAGTTTGAAATATTTTTACAGGAGACTATCAATTAAATTATACTTTTATCGGATGTCCAAATATTTTTAGTGTACTGAAAAACGTTTTGCAGAACTTCATTCATTTCTCTTTCTTGATTAATAACTATTTTCCTAATTGCATTATTTCTTCTTTCTCGTTGAAAAACTTTTTGCAGAACTCCATACTTTTTTTCCATGGTAGGTTTAAACCTGACATTTACGTATGTGTCAGCAAATTATGCAGTTCTTATTTCATGCATATGTGAAATCGATTAGCTGTGTAACCTGGAATACAGTTTAAATAAAAGAGGTTTACGGTCAATTTTTAAAGAGAAATGTCAAATTATATTATGAAATTAAGCTATTTCTCGAATTAATGCTAATACCTTTTTTCAAATTTTCAGCTTCTGACAGTTTCAGATCTGCAATCTTTCAATCGATGGAAAATACTATACGCCGCAATACTCAAATTACTGGCATCTGCTGGTATAACAATTTCATATTCTGGATTGTAATATATCAAAATCCGCGAGCACTCGTACAAAATCTAAAGTGAAAACCAGCAAGTTGTAACTTTGTATACTGTTTAATTATGCCGAGTCCGACAAGAATTCCTAGAGAAGAAACCTTGATTGACAATGGTAAGTTAAATTCAGGATAGTAATTAAATTCGATAAGGGTGTTACTCTGAATTATTCACCGACCAGTGTTTTTTACATAAAGTTATTGCTAACTGAATGAAAAAATATTGTTCCATAGCAAGTTTTTTATGTTTGTGCACTTCTCAGATTTATCAAAATTCAACAATGTTGCTTAAAAAATAAATAACCGGTGAATATAGTAATCACCTAACTCTATGAACTGACTTATGTTAAGCTTGAATCATTTTATTGAAAGTATGAAAATTTAAAAAGATTGTAATAAAACAATTTTCAGCTGATTGAGCTGTTTCTTAACACTAAATCAGAAATCACCCTATAAACGAAGCTTCCAGATCTAAATTCAGTAAAACCTAAAATTTATTCAAATATTTCTGGTCAGACGGTAGTTCGAGTTCAAATGACAGCATATGTATTAGATAAATGCATATATGTATCATAATGAAGTATAAGCTGACAAAAAGAATATAAAAATGGTGATTCAGTCCAGCATGATCATAGAAAGATTCAATAAAAATTTATTCGATCGAATGATTCAAGTTTTCATTTTAAATTTAGATTTGGAGTCAGTCCAGAATTTTCAGTAAATTGACGCACGAAACTACAAAAACATGTTTTTTTCATGAATGATATTGATTTCACAGAGAATGATATTGGGTTAAAAACAGAAACCATTACATCTTCTCGAACAGAATAGATAATGAAAAGAGCACCTAAAAAAAACTATTCAGTTCTTGATTAATGCATAATTCATTGTATCGCTTTATCAGGACATAAGAAATCGCAAAATTGTCCTGCTAACTTGTTATTTTATTCCTAACATCTGTTCATCCTAACAAGAGACAGAGGGTAGATTCAGATTTATATGAGGGAGACAAGAATGCGTTGAAGTTTCTCCTAGATCAAAAACAAAACCATCAGGCCCCCAACGTGAGGCGCCTGATGCAATGAATCTCGTTTTCTTGTGGTTTTAGTAGCAAATAAAACAGATCTGGATCCGATTGACTTGGCTAATTTATTTGAAGGGCTATTATCAGATGCTATACCAATAGTTTTAGTTGTGTCCAAAAGTATACATATTTGATATATCAAGAATCAGTGAATACGCCACCAAAAATCAGTAAGTCGCCCGGAGCGCAACAGCAAATAATAATAATAGCCGTCCTCTACCAGCACAAGCTATTCTTTTGGGTACACTCTATGAGTGTTTATGAGGGAGTATTATTATATTATTATTAAATCGCGTAATGTTCGCTTCAAAACTCCAAAGGATATTTTGGATAAAGAATCATCAGCATCTGTTTCAGCTTTGATTTTCTTTGAGGTTTGCATTTCATTTCTAAAGAAGAAAAAACATTGCACTTTCCTGCGAATTATGTATTTCATGTCATCATCTAGAATAATTTTCGTTCTACCTCTTGTTTCCTTTTTTTGCTTCTTGTTATAGTGATCTGAACACAATATTGTAAAACTCCCGTTTTACCATTGCATGTTCGCCCAATATTAAATGTCTTTTCACTTTTTATCAGAAGGGCCAAGACTTGTAGAAGCTTCTTCCTGTTCCATCACACAATACAAAAGCAAAGCAATACCCCAATAACGGCAGGCAATCTGAAAAGCTCGAAGTAGGTGGCGCTAGTTAGGCTGGAGTCCTTCAATTGTCATTTGTCAACTTATAAATATTCAAATATTGACGTTTGTCGTAACTCACAACACAACGGTACAACAGTGAACAGCGTCCTTACAGGCGCAGAAGAGTCTTTATTATTCTGTAGTTTTGATCTTAGAAGGTGTTTATTATAGCCAGAATGTTGTGTTGTGCCTTTGAGTCCCTCAAAAACCTCAGGACATAGGTTTCCAAAGGACGAAAAGTTGCGAAAAAAGTGGATTGTTGCCACAAGACGAGACAAACATAAACCAACAACAAATGTTAGTGTCTGCAAAAAACATTTTCTTCAATCAGACTATGTGTTGCCCCCAAGGAATCTGTTCTTGAGAATCGTAAGCATTATTGGATAGCAAATCCATTATTTTTATAGTAGTAACTTGCTTGGCCACATGATACACAGATAATTTTTAATTATATATTTTTTCATTTCACAGCCAAACTGTTATTGAAAATGGACGTCGTACCTAGCCAGTTTGAATGGACCAAAACACAATCTGTTCTAAAGAAGCAAAGAGAAGAACGTGCTGAGAAACGATCACTTTCCAAAAAATCTGAACGTCTCTCATGTGTGCCTAGTTCATCAAGAGAAAATGTACCAGAAGTGTCGAATGTGGTAGAAATTTCTACGATTGAAAATGAAAGTGATGACAATGAGCAATCTAACTGTGATGCTTCAACAATAACATGCACTTTCACGAAGGCTTTTCGCATTGAAGATTTTGAGCCTGAATCAAAGAAAGATGAACAGAAATTTTATACAGGTTTTGATAGTTATGAGCACTTCAATCTAATATTTACTATTTTGGGCCCTACAGTAAACCATCTCTTGTACTATCCAACCCAACGTTTTTGTATTATGCTTGCAAATTTTCGAAAAAACATTATGGATCGAAATGAAAATAAATAAAACAATCTTCTATGTAATTTGTCATTTATTTTTTCAATAAATATATACGTATCAATATTGACCTTTATTTCAGTTAATAATATTTTCATACAGGTTAGTAATAACAACTATGTGCGTTAGAACATAAATGAAATTGAACTGATAACATACCAGGGTTGACAAAAAACTAAAGACCAGACCAATATTCACTTTCAATCTTTTTTCTTGGGCATGTTCCATATTTGCTTCTCAGTGCAAGTGCTTCTTATAAATAACTTTCCATGCTCCTTGAAATGCAAACTACTGCAACATGTTTACATACCGCTCTATTGCCTTTTCCAGCAATACACTCGCAAGTAGCGCAAGTAGATTCTGCAATACTCCCATCCGGCACCAAAACTAGCTCAACAAAGTATGTCAATGATTTTTTCATTTCACTATTGACTTGAGCATGGTAGAAAATGTGGTCAGCAGTTTTAGACTCCAGTAGTGCTAATAGGAAGTTATTCTGCATCATGTTGAAGCCCTTCCTATGCACATACTCATTCTTTTTTCAACTTTGTACACTTTCAGGAAATGAGTGTTGATGTGCACAATATCTATTGAAGGCACAGTCGATGTCATCTGCCATAGTATCTGCGATACAGTAGTCTAATCACGTTTTTCAACTAATAAGCTGGTTTCAAAATTATCATTTCTGTCATAAGATGCCAGCCTGGAATCAAATTATATTCATTCATTAATCTAAGCTGATAGTGACATAAATTGAGGTATGACTGCTTACCTTTCTATCAAGTCTTCTTTTTTCCCAACAATCTTCGCATTCCTATTTCTCAACTGCTTTACAGTCCAACTACCATATTTATCACTCATTTTACCAAAAAAACTCTCAAAACCACCGAAAATAAACAAGACACTAGTAAACACAACAGTTGTCATATGAATAGCACAGGCTGTCAAATTCGAAAGGACTCCAACTACATCAGCGTCGCTATGCGGGAGCAATTTCGTACATGGGTGCTATTCCACAAGCACGACTATGCAAACAGGTATCGACAACGAGAATGCTGGAATCGATCGTTCAGTCGAAACATATCAGAGCGAAAATAACGGTCGTTCACCTAGAAAGACAAACGTTATAAGGGAGATAACGAGACAAAAATGAGAGGAGGATAATGTTACGAGATTGAAAAAATTCCCTAGCTCTGCTATACGGAGTGCCGACCATGAAACGTAACTCATTTGCATAACAAATAGACCGGCCGTTAGCTGAAAACAATTCCTCTACCTAGAGCATCTTTCGATGTTTTTCTATACTGATCATTCTGGAGAAAGGAAGGATCCCAAAAAATGTACTCTGCTCGAATTGAGTATATAAGGCGACACATTTCACTCGGAGAGTGAAATTTTGAAGTTGAAGTCAGTTGAGCAAGATCCAAGTGTTTTGAATTAACAGCCAGTGAAGTATTTGTATTTTCATTGCGAAGTTAATAAAAATAGTTTAGTATGCTCGGAGTACTATTTAGTAACAATATCAACTAAATTCCCGAGAACCGATATGGAGGAAAATATATATAAATACTTACGTTCAGAGCTTTCTTGCAGGATACTGTTGGTGGGTTCAAAGGAATGAAGCCATTATTGGGGCCAGTATCACTGAAATAGTTCATTTGAAAGGGCACTTGGGGAGTTTCGTTTCTGCCCATATAAGTGAACCATCTTGAAGCTGTGCATCTAGTGGAACCCCAACCCCCGCACATAATATCTAACGCTTTCATACCGGATGAAGGCATGCTAACTTGTTTACAAGAATTGAAAGTGCTCTCCATATAATCCGTTGAAAGATGGATATCGACAGCTGTGATGTATGTTGTATTCTTAACAGTTTCGGTGGCATTAACTTTCATGAAAGTCGACTGTATAGGCGAACAGGTAAGTTGACAAATATGTTCGACGAGATTGTGTATGCATGCCGGACACCTGCTCAGTAAACTTTCTGGAAGAGCTAAATTATGATCAAAATTTAATATCTGAGCACTATCACAACAAAGAGCCTCTGGTGATAATGAGGGGCATCTTCTTTTCATAATCTCTATTGCGGTGGCATTCGTCAAAGATTTAGGAGGTCCATTGTACGGACAGTTTTGCATGTATAGGCCCTTTTTGTAGCATTCTCCGTACCATATACACTGGCCACTTGTGGTGTCTGTACGATTGGTTGACTCATTGTTTATAGCTCCAATAACCTGTAACAAAATTTAATGTTTAATTAAAATATAAAAGTTCTTTATTGGCATATACAGGGAGTTATATATATATATATATATATATATATATATATATATATATATATATATATATATATATATATATATATATATATATATGAATGCAAACAAAAAATAAATGAAAAATCTTATTGAACCTGAGAATTAAAAAATCAACATAGTTCAAAAAGTTTACCAGAGAGTGGAAATATAATTCAAATTGTGTCGAAATATTTGCCTTCCCACTAACTTGAATGAAGACTTTTTTTACTTCATTTATCAAGTCCCAAAAATACTGTACAAATCAGAGAAGTACAATCTTATCTAGGGACCCCTCTGTTCATCACATTTCATGAAATAACGTACAGAATAAAAAAAAAAGAATTAGGAATGGTTATATAAACAAAACTGCACTAGCAGTTTCGTCTCAAGCTAACTAACTCAATTGCTATACATTAAAATCATTATAAAAAATTAACATTTTTGTGATTTTTCTTTATCAGAGCCCATGCGTGGAATGCAAGATATCATTGGAATCATGGATAGATAAAATTCCATTAAATTTGACTTTAACCTATTATCCTTTTTGACTAGTTTTATTTCTTTGGGGATATTATTATAATAATACGTAATTGGGGATAATTGGTCGTTGGTTTGCGAAAACTCTTGAATTTTTTCTTGTTGGGTAGTCATGTATTTCATTTACCTGTACCGATTCAATGATGGAACATACTAATTTGAAATTTGTAAATGGTTTCCATGAGAGTTACGTTATAATTTGGGTATAAACTTTTAGTGGGATATTTATGTGGGGCATCATCTCTAGGGGATGAATTGTATTTTTATTTGTAGATTTTATTAACCTTAATTTTTTTGCATCCAGAGAACGTTATAAAATTCTATGTAGATACATCCTATATCCTTACAATTAACATAAAAAAAATCATCAATCAACAGACGACGATATCACAATATTAAGAAAAAATTATAATAATAATATAAAAAACTAACAACTAAGTGTACTAAGCTATGGAAAGTAAAAGAAAAACATAGTAACATGAGACCAAGATCCAGATCAAGTTCAAATAATAAATGTATGAGTGAACAAGAACAAAAAATAGATATCTTTAATACACATTAGGTCCAGTGTAACTTATTCTTTTAAGGATCAGTATTTGATCAAAAACTTTCCTAATAACATGGTAACCATGCTTTGACCAAGATAGTTTGTCATCAGTTATCAAACAAAGGAATTTATTCGATTTGCAAAGCTTCAGTGACTTCTTATCGGGTGATTTTACTTCATTACTTCAGTTCAGTTCAGTTACAGTGGTATTAGATTTGCCTATGAATATAAAGAATGATTTATCTGTGTCCAGCGTTATCATGTGGTTGGTTTACCATTTTGTTAGTACTTCAAAGTCATCTTCGATAAGTTTCTTTATATTTTCAGCTGAGTCTGAGAAGTAAACAATAGAATCATTCGCATATAGTGGATCCTGCTGAAGAGAGTTGAGAATCTCGAGGGAGACCTTAAACTCATCTCGGATGAACAGTTCGGCTTCCGAAGAGGTCACACTACAACCTCCCAAATGGCAAAAATTGTTAATTCCTTTTTTTCAAATGATTTATTGATAAGGATTTGATATATCTAGAAATAGACATTCAAAGATTTTGGATCATTCGATTACCTCTTTCATTATCTACCATATGGGGTGCGCGATACCAGCGGTATTTGAAAAAAAATGGTAATATACAAGAAATTGATTTGTCGACTTTTAAACACCGACTCGTGGCAAAGTATTATGATCAAAATGTTAATTTGATTTAATGAACAACATGGCATCGAGAAGAAATGTTTCCTTTATGAAAAGTGAAGCAGAATTATTTTTATGTTCGAAAAATCACACTTTAATTCTTTATACTACATTGGCACATGCGCAACTTGCTGGTGTTTTATATTTACTGTGCATTCAGATTACACTATTCTGATGATGTAAAATAAAGGGGAAAAAAGATCCCAACAGCGGACTCGAAGTCAGTACCACAGGCTTGGGAAGCCGAAGCTTATGCCATTGCATCAATGAACATACTTAATAATAAGAGTCAAAATGATGATTAAATACCAATACCGTCGTAATTCTCAATTCATATACTACGAAAAATCTTGGCATAGCCATCTTCATAATCATGCAAGCTGATTTAAATCATCATTCGTAGTGCTAGGAAAGTAATTGTTCCGAAATTGTCCTTCACATGGTTATTATCCCAATAAAAACACTTAAATGATTGATGCTCAAAGAAATCAGATGGAGGTGCATACACACACATTACCAGTAGCTAAAAAGTGTTCAAAAAATTGACAACGGAATATCCTAATTGTACAGATTTGGTATTTGAGCCACTATGTAAAATAGTCCAGCTTTTGCCACATTCATGAGCAATGGGCAACACCACTACCGCCACCTGGTAGTAAATAATGTCCAAACTATCGTTTCTAAGATTGTCGCTACCAGAATGACAGTCATTACGTCTAATTGAAATGACTGATATTTTGGAGCTGATACTTTCCAAATCTCGCGTTAAATATTGAATGCAGGTATTGGCAAACTAGGAAGAACAGTTTTCAATGTTGTATACTAAAAAGTTATACGCAGCTTCTTTTCTAGGCTGAACCTAGCTAGACCTCAATACCCATTCCCAACTTTTATCTCTGCAATAATCCGATTTGTTTCAAGTTCAATTTTGAATTCACAAAACGATTATCTGCAAAAATGTGTCTGCATACACGCCGAACATCTCTTTACCAGCTGGTTCATTCTTCCAACGAACGGCTAAGCTTTATAATAATTAACTGCTTCGGGAGGTGTTTCCTGAAACATACCGGCTGCAGAAATTCGTGAACACCAATTCCTACCTACTTTTCCTCGACCCGCATAAGTTATGTGAATACTGCAGGATGTTCCTTTTCTTGAGAGAACATAAAAAATGTGGAACATTTTGGCGACTATCTGTCAGAAAACAACTGCTTCCCTGGCTCAAACGCGTGACATGTAATTAATGATTTAAAACAGATTTTTGTTCTAAAACTTGTTCTATCCGTCAACCGGCTGCACTCTTACAAGCAACCATCAGACTAGAAGTCTTCGAAAGACTAGGGTAATATGTCGGTCACACATCCATACCGATGACCACAGTCAACGATTATAGACTATAAGGATGGCCCAATTCGGTGATTTTACTGCCTTCCCCCCCGCTTGCCACCAGTTATGAGTGACGTCACCTGGCCTGCACTGATGTCGGTTTGCCATAAGAGCCCATGCATTTTTCTCGGTTTTCAAAACCTTTTATCTCAGTATTTATAAGGCAAACCTGTAAATTTTTTGCGTCTTTCTGGTTGGTGTGTTAATTTTCTTTTGCTTTATTGATCTTTTAGAACTCTAGATGCCCTAGTTTGCTGTAGATAAACCATAAATTGAACTGGTGCCAAGCGCGTTTTGAACGTCATTTCTTGATAAGGCACTTATCACAGATTTGAATCAAGAATCACTTCCTCAAGTAGTAGTTCCAGGTTTGGGCATACCAGTATACACCGCAAAATCTGGTCTACAGTGGAAAACTCAACCATTCGTTAGAACCAAAAGACGGATTAGAAATATTACAAATGCACGTCCAGGTCTCACCAAATATAGTGAAAAAGCAAGTACACACCTACAGTTTTTCAACTTGTTTTTCATAGCAGATATGAAAGACTCGATTTGTCGCTTTACTAATGGAGAAGCTGCAAGATATTACAATGAATGGAATAAAACATATCCAAACAAACCAAATAATTGGACTCTCCTCGAAGTGGATGAACTAGACTGTTTTATAGGTATTATTCTCAAAGCTGGAGCACTGAGGTGCAGGAAGCAATCTACTCGTGAAATGTGGACCACTGACACTTCAATTCGTCGATCATTTTTCACAGCTGCGATGTCCAGAAATAGGTTTGAGCAAATATCTTGCTTTCTGCATTTTGGCGACAAGCCTACTCGAGAAGAAAGAAAAAACTGGACAAAATGGCGGCCATTAGGGATATTTGGAACATGTTTGTGGAAAATTGCAAATAGGCTTTTGAACCGTACGAGAACATTACAACGAACAGTTAGTGTGTTTTAGGGGTAAGTGTCCCTTTAGACAATTCATGAAATCAAAACCAGGTCGGTACCCAATTAGCAAAATCTATTTTATAAGAGTTTTATAAACTGCTATACAAAAAATCTAATAAAACTACAAATATCCTATAACGCCCTTTACAGCTCTAATGCAGTACGTATACAACCAGAAAAAAGGCCCAAATTATAAAACATTTTGGTTTTTTAACATATAGCTTATATCCAATTATATCCTCTCAATAAAATGTACATATGTTATAGTTAAAAATTTATTTTATAAGTATGTTAGATTATTTATACAGCCTATCCAAATATGCGGTTCACAACCATTATACTTATATTTCTTAGGGATCCTATAAAGCGGTTTTAAACTATTTTGAGAATAGCTATAAGAGCATAAAAAAACTGTTTTATGAGAATGATATAACGCTGTCTGGTCAGCGGCCTATAAGTGAACAAAAGTGAAATTTTATACGATATTATTTCTTTAGAGACGCAATTTACAATGATTATATTGAATAAGGTTGACATAACGTGGTTGTCGAAAAGATGAAAGTAAAACAGTCGCCATGATAAAAAACGTGCATATATGAGATATCATTAGGTTTATAAAACTCCTGAAATTTGTTCAGCACCAAGAATTTCCCTACGCAGCGAAATTTTCTGAATGAATATATATATAATATATATATATATATATATATATATATATATATATATATATATATATATATATATATATATATATATATATTTGATATATCTAGAAATGATTGATAGACATTCAAAGATTTTGGATCATTCGATTACCTCTTTCATTATCTACCATATGGGGTGCGCGATACCAGCGGTATTTGAAAAAAAAAAGGTAATACAAGAAATTGATTTGTCGACTTTTAAACACCGACTCGTGGCAAAGTATTATGATCAAAATGTTAATTTGATTTAATGAACAACATGGCATCGAGAAGAAATGTTTCCTTTATGAAAAGTGAAGCAGAATTATTTTTATGTTCGAAAAATCACACTTTAATTCTTTATACTACATTGGCACATGCGCAACTTGCTGGTGTTTTATATTTACTGTGCATTCAGATTACACTATTCTGATGATGTAAAATAAAGGGGAAAAAAGATCCCAACAGCGGACTCGAAGTCAGTACCACAGGCTTGGGAAGCCGAAGCTTATGCCATTGCATCAATGAACATACTTAATAATAAGAGTCAAAATGATGATTAAATACCAATACCGTCGTAATTCTCAATTCATATACTACGAAAAATCTTGGCATAGCCATCTTCATAATCATGCAAGCTGATTTAAATCATCATTCGTAGTGCTAGGAAAGTAATTGTTCCGAAATTGTCCTTCACATGGTTATTATCCCAATAAAAACACTTAAATGATTGATGCTCAAAGAAATCAGATGGAGGTGCATACACACACATTACCAGTAGCTAAAAAGTGTTCAAAAAATTGACAACGGAATATCCTAATTGTACAGATTTGGTATTTGAGCCACTATGTAAAATAGTCCAGCTTTTGCCACATTCATGAGCAATGGGCAACACCACTACCGCCACCTGGTAGTAAATAATGTCCAAACTATCGTTTCTAAGATTGTCGCTACCAGAATGACAGTCATTACGTCTAATTGAAATGACTGATATTTTGGAGCTGATACTTTCCAAAGCTCGCGTTAAATATTGAATGCAGGTATTGGCAAACTAGGAAGAACAGTTTTCAATGTTGTATACTAAAAAGTTATACGCAGCTTCTTTTCTAGGCTGAACCTAGCTAGACCTCAATACCCATTCCCAACTTTTATCTCTGCAATAATCCGATTTGTTTCAAGTTCAATTTTGAATTCACAAAACGATTATCTGCAAAAATGTGTCTGCATACACGCCGAACATCTCTTTACCAGCTGGTTCATTCTTCCAACGAACGGCTAAGCTTTATAATAATTAACTGCTTCGGGAGGTGTTTCCTGAAACATACCGGCTGCAGAAATTCGTGAACACCAATTCCTACCTACTTTTCCTCGACCCGCATAAGTTATGTGAATACTGCAGGATGTTCCTTTTCTTGAGAACCAGAACATAAAAAATGTGGAACATTTTGGCGACTATCTGTCAGAAAACAACTGCTTCCCTGGCTCAAACGCGTGACATGTAATTAATGATTTAAAACAGATTTTTGTTCTAAAACTTGTTCTATCCGTCAACCGGCTGCACTCTTACAAGCAACCATCAGACTAGAAGTCTTCGAAAGACTAGGGTAATATGTCGGTCACACATCCATACCGATGACCACAGTCAACGATTATAGACTATAAGGATGGCCCAATTCGGTGATTTTACTGCCTTCCCCCCCGCTTCTCTCTAAGGTCTCAATCTGCATACTCCTTCGAGAGAACTAGTCCTTAGAGAGAACCAGTGACGAGACATGGGGAGTAGGCAGATTGAGACCCCGACGTCAAGTCACAAAAACAGAACGTAATTATACCTGAGGAGTAGGCAGATTGAGACCTCAGCGTAGAATTACGTTTCAACCATTTATAAATTTTCTTATTTTCTTTCTTTTTCAGTTCTTGAAAATGGCTCCAAAATCGGAGCCGAAACGTCGAATTTCAACAAATTCCAGACGCGGTTCAACCCGAACTTTTAGTTTTCAAATATCTGACCGCGGAAACCTATCTGAACATATATATAAATATATATATATATATATATATATATATATATATATATATATATATATATATATATATATATATATATATATATATATATATATATATATATATATATATATATAATAATATATATATATAATAACTAAGTATTCTCGACCGAACTCTATTAAAACTAAGTAGGAATTCTCGGGTAGCGGTCTGTTGAACAATGAAACTCATTCGATTTAAATCTTCAATATTTCGTCAACCTTTATTGACTTCTTCAGGAAGAGCTACAATTAATATATATATATATATATATATATATATATATATATATATATATATATATATATATATATATATATATATATATAATAACAAAGTATTCTCGACCGAACTCTATTAAAACTAAGTAGGAATTCTCGGGTAGCGGTCTGTTGAACAATGAAACTCATTCGATTCAAATCTTCAATATTTCGTCAACCTTTATTGACTTCTTCAGGAAGAGCTACAATTAAAAAGGAATATAAGTTGTTGAAGGACTACATAAAAATAACATGATGAACTTCCTCAAGTGGTAGGCAAAAAACGCGCTAGATGTTACGTCCACGTAAAATTGACAAGAAAGTCAACACAAAATGTGACACTTGTAAGAATTTTGTGTGTGAAATCCATAGAAAGAAAGATCAAAAGTTTGTGTGTGTGACGTGTTATGTAGAATTTTTATTTTTTTTTCTATTTAAGTGTGATACCTACATATTAGATTTGTTTTTGTCTGAATTTTTCGCAAGGAGCTGTGAGTTTGTTTTAAATATATTTGATACATCTTTGTTTAATAACCTTATGTAAAGTTATGTAAGGTTTTATTTGCCACGTTTATGTTTTTCATGATTTTAAAAAATAGTTGAATATAAGAACCCTTACTTTGTGTTTGATATATACTAAAATACTCTTAATGCATATCCACCTATTTATTTTCTATGGGGTCCCAGTTGGGCATGTACGTTGATTGCAGTAGGCTGGGTGTTAAGTAGTGTTTTAAATAAATTAGAAAAATTAGTTTAGTGCATTTTTACTACATTTGGTGTCATAAGAGTGGATGCTTGAAATAAATAAGTGTTAAACTGTACGCCGCGTTGAAAAACTGATAGACGTTTATCGCGCCTAATAGAATAGTGACCCGTCGAACATTTTGAAAACTTATTGTGTGAAATAAATAATAGACTGATATCTCGGTTAAAGATAAAAGACAAAATGTTTCCGAGGACAGTTCACCTAGTTGACCTTAAAGTAAGTAAATTGAAGCAAGAATTAGAGGATCGTGAGTTAGAAACATCTGGAAAGAAGGCCGTACTCAAGAAAAGACTTTCAGATGGACTGATTGAAGAAGGAGATGACCCGGAAACGTTCTTATTCGAAGTTTCAGGAATCGACTTGAGTTCGATTATGAATAAACTCGGAGAAAAAGCTTCTAGAAATTTTGAAAAATCTAGAAGAAAAGCTTGAAGAAAATTCGAAAAGTTTAGAAGTGAAACTTCAAGAAAAGCTTCAAGAGAATTCGAAGAATCTAGAAGAAAAGCTTGAAGAAAATTCGAAAAATCTAGAAGTGAAGCTTTTGGAAAACTCGGAGAATTCGATATAAGAGCTTCTGGAAAATTCAATTGGTCTGAGGGAGGAGTTTCTAGAAAATTCAAAGAGCTTGAAAGAAGAAACAATTAGTAAGTTGAAAAAGCAAATCAATACTGCTTACACCAGAGAAACGGGCAACAAAAATTCAATGCTGGACTTGAGTTTGGACTTAGACGAAGTCCAAAGAGAAATAAAAGATTTCAAGGTCAGTACGGAATCAGGAAAGATCTCATTGAAACCGCCTCAGTTCGACGGAAATACTCCATGGGCGAACTACCGTCGACAATTCGAAGCTGCTGCCAAAGGGAACGGATGGAATGCTGTGGATAAGGCTATAACATTGACACTGGCATTGTGTGGCAAAGGAACAAATATTTTACAAACTCTCACCGCCCAACAACAGGAGGACTATGAACAGCTGGTAAAACACTTGGATCTATGGCCAAGCTCACCTAAAACACGTATACCATTCGCAGCTGAAGAACCGATGCCAGAAATCAAGCGAATCCTTGCAAGAATTTGAAGCAGACATTGTACGCTCGGTTCGTCTTGCGAATAAGGTGCTGGAATTGCGAGGAAATTGGGCATGTGCGTAGCAAATGCCCAACATTCAAGGAAGCAACACCGACACAGGAAAACTAAAGAAGGTCGATGAGGAGGGGCAGCCGTCGGCCTGTATCCAGCAAGCCCCAAATAACAACGCATACGTCGCTGTCCTTCAACGACAGAACAAAGCTGTTTTTGTAGACGGTCTCATGCAGGTGCGACTAGGACAATCCTTGGGCCTACTTTTGCCAAAACACCGGCAAGAATTGAATCGTCAAATTGGAAGCTACGCACAGCAACAGGAGAGCCGGCAACTGTGTTTGGTGAACTCCCAATCGAACTGACTTTAGGCAGCACTAAAGTGAAACACCGGGCTCTAGTAGCGGATATCGAGGTAGAGGCAATAATTGGAATGGACATCATGAACTTCAGAGGGTTCCAGTTGAATTTCAGAGACGGTGTCCTACGCGTGAATGGAGAAGAGTTGGTGCTTCACGGGAGAAGTGAAGAAATGATTCGTGTTCTGCTGGCGGAAGATGTAAAGGTACCGGAGAGGGCAGAAACCATTTTGGAGGGTCGCCTGGATGGAGGTGCGAGCAGCGGAAACGTGGTGATGTTCGAGCACATGCAAGCTCCATGATGAGAAAATTGGACGAGGAAACGCACTAGGGAAGAATGTCAATTATTACCCTTAAAGAAAGGAACAGTTTTGGGGCACTGTTCGTCAATTTCCTCTGTGATAAGGAGTGTACGCATCACTGATAGCCAAGCCAGTATCTTGCCAGCAGGTTGGTTGCCATTTCGTCCAAGGACATGGGACCCGCACAGCAGCCCAAACTGAAAGAATTAGTCAGACAGTATCAGGACATCTTCGATACCGGAGTAGGCAGAGGCGGTAGAACAAAGGTGGTTCAGCACAAAATTGGCACTGGAAATGCCGGACCAATCCGGCAATCAGCTTGAAAACTTCCTCAAAAAGGAAGAGTCTGAAAACATAGTCAGTGATATGGAGAAAGACGGAGTCATCGAGCCATCCGACAGTCCTTGGTTTAACTCGGTTTTGCGTTGATTATCGTCAACTCAACAAGGTGACGAAAAAGGACAGTTACCCTCCACCAAGAATAGACGACACGGTAGACACGCTGGCTGGATCTACGATTTTTTCGACACGGTAGACACGCTGGCTGGATCTACGATTTTTTCGACCTTAGATTTGAAGAGTGGATACTGGCAGGTAGAACTGGCCCAGGAAGATAAAGAAAAGACAGCCTTTACTGTCGTTTCAGGTTTGTGGCAGTTCACAGTTATACCATTCCTACTGAGAACTGACCATGCAGCTCTAAAATGGCTCCTACAGTTTAAGAATCCCGAGGGTCAAGTGGCACGTTGGATCGAGAGGCTCTAAGAATTCGACTTTGAGATCGAACATCGAAAGGAGACCAGCCATAAGAATGCAAATGCCCTGTCGCGAAGACCCTGCCCAGAAGACTGTTCGCACTGCCGACGAGCAGAGGAGGAGTCGACACTCTGTAGAACTGCGGCGGTAGATGATAACTGGAATCACAACAAGATCCAGAAAAACCAAGAAAAAGATCCAGATCTTGGTTTAGTCATAGGCTGGAATAAAAGCAACTGAAGACCGTCGTGGCAGGAGATAGCCCATTATTCACCCGTCATCAAGTCTTATGATGATGGAGTCCTGAAACGTGTGTTGGAGTCTGAGGATGGTGGAGAAGACAAACGACAGATAGAAGTACCCGGGAGCAGGAGACAGGAAGTTCTCTAAGAAATTCATGATGGGGTCAGCGGAGGACATCTGGAAGTGACGAAGACCCTCCAGAAACTGAGGCAACGGTTTTACTGGGTCAATTGCCAAACTGACGTCAAAGACTGGTAAAGCTGTGTGCACTGCCAGAAATGGACCTCGAACAAGACCTAAGGCGCCATAAAAAGGAGAGAGCTTATTGTCTTGATCGGTATAGAGTTCACAAAAATTCTGAAAACTACCTAAAAATTACCAGAATAGATAAGTTTCGTCTATATTTTCTGAATTCTCATTTGAGAAATTATTTTTGCATGAATACTAATGAGCATAGTTTCAAACTTTCTCTTCCCCGAAAATCACTGCCATATTCAGTTTACTCAAACGAATGTAACACCGAAGGTGCTGCAGTATGAAGTTAATTTTGCTCCTTGTCCACTCTCAACGATAATCGTTATTTAATGATGTCCCAGAATAACTTTGATCCCAGTTCTCAGCTGTCTTTCAACAAAATTGTCATATTCGATTATATAGCCACCGTAGCGTACAGATATTTCGTTTTGATAGACAATTAAAAAATGATTTGACGGTAATGGCATTTCCGGATAATACTGAGTTTGTTTCATATTTGGCATTGAAAAGTTAATAATTGTCATGAATATTATAGTTGAAAAAATATATAACGATAATTACCGACATTTAATACTGTAATTCATCTGGATTATAATGGCAAGTCCATCAGTCAATAATGGAAATACTATATCACAGCGTTATCAATTCTCATATCAGTCATAGGTAATAAAAAAAGACGTTTACAACATTTTTACATGCCTTGTTTTCATTTGGGAACAAAGAGATTATTCATTGCAGGCTTTAATTGCTTTTTGATCTCCTGATTCCAATAAAAAAGAAAAACTTGCAACGTTCAGAGAACAACGCAAAAACGAAGGAAAGTACCTAGGTGAAAATTGAAACTTTTTGCCGTTCGTTGAAAGGGGTGTGAAGAGAAATTGGTTGGGTCAACTTCGAAACTGCTAACAGTGGAACAATGGATTATATAATTCAGAAAACCATTGGCCATGAAAACGTCTATAGAATAGAGACAGGTCTCAACTTCTTTGCGGTCTTTAAGAGAAGTGAGCGAGTTAGTGAGCGAAGCATCACCGCTGAGATCAATTGCCGTTTATTGAACATAATCCAACATATTTGGCGTTAGGTCGTCTTAGAGAAAATTCAGTATTTTGCAAGGCAACGGTTCGGTAATATATTTCACAATACTCCCTGAATGATCAAGATAACCACAAAGAAATGGGAAAATACATTTTCAAAGCGCCATATTTCGAAAACTGTCCATCATTGAGTTTCGTGGGTATATGCATTTTGATCCATCCTAACGGGAAAAAAATCATTCCAATAGGTTGAAAAAGGGTTATTTCATGAGGGTTTTTCCATTTTGAATCGGTCACACTGTATATTGGAAGGTACAGCTCAACGAGAACAGCTAGAACTATACTAAACCTTTCTTTCTTTCCGATGGAGAATGGTGGTTTATCTTTGTCCAACAATTACTCCCTTTGTTTATCGTTTGCGAATATCGGAGCCCAAGTTGGACTTGTTGCATAGCATTTTTTTAGTAGTCAAGTGGACGACACAAATGTCGCCTACTGGTGAAAATTAGTCGCTCAGTGAATGAAATTAAACATCAAATAATAACAGACTTTGACATGCAAATATTAAGGCTAAGGATCTTAGTTTCATACAGACAATTCAAAACAAAGTGTATTCAGAAGAAATATTATTATTTATTTCAAAATTCCTCTTCATATCACCTCAAAAATGTGTTACCTTTGTCAGTGATCTTGGCTTTAAAAATGCACTCCTAGTTGAACTATACATAATGTTCCGAAGTAAATATTTACAGAAAATGTAACAAATTCTTGTAAATTCACGATGATGCCATATAATTTTTAATACGATCTGTAGATTCATTTCGAGAATTGATGAAAATAATATTTTCGTGCGAGACAAAATTGTAAATACAGCCTGACAAGGTAATCTGTACAGCTAGACAAATATTTGTTGAAGAAAATTTATGTCTGAAAAAACCCTCATGAAATGGGACGCAGAAATATATAACTTGTAAGTAATTAATTCATTTGATGGGTTATTAACCTTTCAGATAAATACCGAAGAAATAACAAGGAGACCAATTTTGCGTACTTCTATGTATTGACAGAATTAATATTCTCTAATGTGTAACGAAACTCCGCTGTTCTATTAATAATAATAATAACTGTATTCATCATCATACCCTTGCAATCTTGGTTAGGTACCTATATAAGACTCCAATACTATCATATGATCCACAAGGAAATAAATCTGCGCGTGGTGTGGGATATTTGATTAAACATTATAAAATGAAACAACGAAGATGAACTGAAACAACATTAAAAAATAAATATTATTCAAATATGGTATCTGAAATCGAACAAGGGGGATGACATAACATGTGGAGAGAAGGGTACTTCGACATCGTCGATGTTGTTCGGTTCATTTAATTGATACTTTCGAATTTACCGCAATGACTCTTAGTATTTGCTTCCGGGAGTATTTCTTATTTTCCGTTCGGATAGCGCTGCGAATGACTCAGTGTAGGTGGCGGCTTCATTTGTTAGTTAATATTAGTTATACAGTGGATTATCATTCATTATGATGGCCGGTGGCTTAGCGGTTTAATGGCACAGGCCGTTTGAAACTCCAGCATAGCGATAGTTGGTTCGAGTCCAGTGTAGGTACAAGAGATTTTTTCTCAAATACTCTATATCGGATCGATAGGCGACCGCATGCCTTGTTGAAAAGCAAGTGTATTGTGAGTTGTCTAGATGCCAATCTCGTCTGGTGCTAGCTTGAAGTGCAGACCGACAACCCGAGGTGGTGCTGTAGGTTTTCCGGGATTCCTACAGCTGAAAAGTGAATACATCACCTAAAACATCAGCAAGTCGCCCTGAAGCGCCACGGCAAATAATAATAATAGCCGTCCTCTACCCGCACAGGCTATGCCTTGGGTACACTCAACGAGTGTTATTATTATTATTATTTGACAGGGACAGGATGCCACTATGTTGTCCGACCTACCCTAGCACTGACGAGAGGCAAAAACCAAAATACTCATATATCACTTTGAGTCTACAAACAGTCAAGACAAACACTTATCAAATATAAAATAAAAAGTGGCTTTGACGAAAACAGAAATTTACAAGGATTTTAATTTTAGCTTGAGTGCAGCAAGAGTTGTTCCAAACAGATTCAATTCACTAGTAAGCTGAGTCCTTCATCATCCTAGAAATTGGGTTATAAAACCCAGTTTCTTCTTAGATCATCATAATGATACTTGTCCCAAATCAAACTCAACCTAATATATGCACATACCCTTAGGAATTTATTTTGTATACAATTTGTTTAACGTGTAAAATGTAAAAAGGGTTCCAAATTATAGAACAATATTCTACTATAATAGTTCTTAGGAGGGAGAAATACAATATACCTAGTTTCAGAAGTGTGAAAAAATTTGTTGAAGAACGATTAGCCAAGTGTCTTGAGGGATTTGAAAATTATATTTTCTTTGTCATGTAGGTGTTCCACTTATTTCAAAGACAATTGAAATTCCGTCATGGACTCATGAAATAATAGAAATAACTTTCGATCAGGTAATTACAAAATCAAAACGCCCACCGAATTTAAATCAGCAACCTCAACACAAGTGTGAATTTAGACTGAGGTGGCACAATTTTTTTATCGATTTGCAATGTTAATATGTGGTCGAGAAATAAATGTAGTACAGGGGCGAAGATAGTTTGAGCGATCTGATATTACACTGTTTCTTATATCGAAAAATCAATGTGAAATTTCAATATAAATGATACAAGCGGATACAGCCCTCAGGAAGGTAAATGCAATAGTAGACACTAGTAGAAACTAATGAGCTAGGTATTGAAAACAAAATATCGATAGAATATTTCAATCTGGTACCTTTTTGATAACTACCTTGAATAGTTTAGAGCTGGGACATAACTGTTTCTCAAATCTGAAAGAAATTAATCAAGTCTTCAATGTCATTGTTCATTAAATAGGCTTTTCAGCTTTGTATTTGTTTGCAAAGCCGCCTTGTTCAATAATTCATAATGAAACTTTCTGGCATTTTCGATGGTTTTCAACAAATTCAAAAACTTTTGAAATTGTTTACGTAAATATTCTAATAGTTTATGATAAAACACATTTGTTTATGTAATGAGCTACTTCATTATTACAGTAATGGAGGAGAAAATCAAGATTTGAAATCCAGACTCTCCATTACCTACACAAACCCTAAGTTGATCTCGAAAATTACATATTGGAAATGACAGATGAAAATATAATTGAAAATTCATATAAAAAAAATAAATAAATAAAGTTCCACACACGTACAGGGTATACCACGAGGAGCTGTATATGGGAAACTACTGGGGTATTTTTCTGAAAATATGTATACGGGAGTTTTCAGAGGAGCTCGTTTCAGTTAAAATATTTTCGGAAGTGGACGCCACTTTTTTTATGAAAACACTGTATTTTTTAATTCCATTTTTAGAATCTACACTGAATTTCAATATAACTTTATTGGAAACATCATATCCAATTTTCAGTTATTTAAATTCTTTTGAAAATTTTGACAGATGCAGTCCTTCACAAAAAATACATCTTTTGGAAAAAAAGACAACCATGTCAAAAATTGTCAGAATTAGATCTGGAACTTCCTAAATTTCTGCAAACTTTCCAAAAAAACTATACGACTTACTCAGAAATTGGCTTCGAATTCGGCTAAGTATCTTGAAAATTGTGTAACTGATTTTTTTCAAATGGTAACCCCACTTTTACTCAACGACAGTGGATTCTTCTTTAAAAAATAGAGGGAGTTGGTGCTTACAACCCTATATCTAAATAAAATGTTGAAAACAAATATTTTGTAAAGCCGAAAAATACCTGTCTCTCCTTGAAACTTGTAAAAACTAAAATTTCCATGGGGTTATCAGAAAAATCTGAATTACCAGTAGGTTTTTTTTGGAATAATCGACAAGAAACAAATGCTGAAGTGTCAACAAACAATATCTGCTAATAATTTGCGTTTAAGCGTATTGAAATACAATTTATTGTAACGATTTCGAGACCGGCCCCCAGACCGGCCCTGATCTAATTAATTATGCACCCTCGTTCAACTACGACAGCATATCTGCTGGCCTACGAATCGCCGAGAACAAGCTGGATTAAAATCGATCACTTCGATACGGTTCGAAGAGCCATCTAGATGAAATGTTCTATACTCCCGAATAATCGAGAGCCATGGATGGAATCTGCTTGGGAGTATATAAGTCATAGTCAGAGACAGTCACGGGGAGTAACCAATATAGTACCAGAGTTCGCTGATAGATAGCCACAGTGGAAATAAATTGAAATAGTTATTGAAGTCTATGTTTTAGTGTAATAATTGTTATAAGTAGTGTTTTAAATAAATTAGGAAAAATAGTTAGTGCAGTTTTACTACATTTGTTGTCAGAAGTCGGATGTTTAAAATAAATAAGTGTTCGTCGCGTTGAAAAACTGATAGACATTTATCGCGCCTAATAGACATTTAGTGACCCGTTGAACATTTGAGTGTTTGCAAAGTGGACAGTTTTGCGCGTCGCGGGACAATAAACTGAAAACTTTTTGTGTGAAATAAATAATAGACTGATATTTCGATTAAAAACAATTAAAGTCAAAATGTTTCCGAGGAAAGTTCACCTAGTTGACCTTAAAGTTAGTGAATTGAAGCAGGAGTTAGAGGAGTGGGAGTTAGAAACAACTGGAAAGAAGGCCGTACTCCAGAAAAGACTTGCAGATGGACTGATTGAAGAAGGAGAATACCCCGAAACGTTCTTATTCGAAGTTTCTGGAATTGATTTGAGTTCCATAATGAATAAACTCGACGAGACCACGAAATCCTTGGAAGATAAATTTCTGTAAAATTCGAATAGTTTGAAGGAGGAACTTCAACAAAATTCTGTGAGTTTGAAGGAGGAACTTCAACAAAATTCTGTGAGTTTGAAGGAGGAACTTCAACAAAATTCTGTGAGTTTGAAGGAGGAACTTCAACAAAATTCGGTGAGTCTGGAAGATAAATTTCTTCAAAATTCAAAGAGTCTGGAGGAAAAGCTTCTAGAAAATTCTGTCAGCCTGAAAGAGGAACTTCTAGAAAATTCGAATTGTCTAAAAGAGGAACTTAAAGAAAATGTGAAGAGCCTGAAAGAAAAACTTCACGAAAATTCGAAAAATCTAGAAGAAAAGCTTAAAGAAAATTCGAAAAATTTAAAGTGAAGCTTCTAGAAAAACAAGAAGTTTGCAGTGTGGCGAATCGGTTGGAAGAAAGAATGGGAACTGTTGAAACAGAGATAGAGAAAATCAAAAATGACATGGAGGAAGAAATGAAAAAAATTAAGGAAAAGCTCCATGATGAAATAAAAGGCGAAGTCGAGACAGAAATCGGCAGAATAAAGGAAAAATTCAGTGAATTGGAAGAGAAAATGGATTTTGCGCATACCCCAGAAACTTACAACAAAAACCGAATGCTGGACCTGAGTATCAACCAGGAGGAAGTCCAGAAAGACAAAAAAAATTTCAAGATTAGTGCTGAACCTGGAAAACTCGCATTGAAACCGCCTCTGTTCGACGGAAATACTCCATGGTCAAACTACCGCCGACAATTCGAAGCTGCTGCCAAAGCAAATGGATGGAATGCTGGGTAAAAAGCTTTAGCATTGACACTGGCATTGCGTGGCGAAGCCCCAAATAACAACGCATATGTCGCTGTCCTTCAACGACAGAACAAAGGTGTTTTTGTAGACGGTCTCATCAACAACGAGCCTCGCACCATGCTGCTTGATACAGGTGCGACTAGGACAATCCTTGGGCCTACTTTTGCCAAAACACCGGCAAGAATTGAATCATCGAATTGGAAGCTACGCACAGCAACAGGAGAGCCGGCAAATGTGTATGGTGAACTTCCGATTGAATTGACTTTGGGCAGTAATAAACTGAAACACCGGGCTCTAGTTGCGGATATCGAGGATGATGCAATCATAGGGATGGACATCATGAACTCCAGAGGGTTCGAGCTGAATTTCAGAGACGGCGTCCTACGAGTGAATGGAGAAGAGTTGGTGCTTCACGGGAGAAATTAAGAAATGATTCGTGTTCTGCTGGCTGAAGATGTGAGCGTACCGGAGAGGGCTGAAACCATTTTGGAGGCTCGCCTGGATGGCGGTGCGAGCAATGGAAACGTGGTTCGAGCCCAAGCTCCATGAGAAAATTGGACCAGGAATTGCACTAGGGAAGACCTTGTTGCATGTTGATAAATTTGTGCCGGTAAGAGTAATGAATGTCAATTATTACCCTGTGACTTTGAAGAAAGGAACAATTCTAGGGAACTGCTCGTCAATTTCCTCTGTGATAAGGAGTGAACACGGCACTGTTAGTCAAGCCAGTAACTTGCCAGCAGAATTGGAGAAGTTGGTTGCCATCTCATCCCAAGACATGGGAACCGCACAGCAGCCCAAACTGAGAGAATTAGTCAGGCAGTATCAGGACATCTTCGATACCGGAGTGGGTAGAGGTGGTAGAACAAAGGTGGTTCAGCACAAAATTGACACTGAAAATGCCCGATCAATCCGGCAATCAGCCAGAAGACTTTCTCTCGCAAAAAAGGAAGAGGCTGACAACATAGTCTGCGACAAAGAGAAAGACGGAGTCATCGAGCCATCGGACAGTCCCTGGTCCTCTCCAGTCGTGTTGGTAAAGAAGAAAGACGGATCAACACGCTTTTGCGTAGACTATCGTCAACTGAACAACGTGACGAAGAAAGACAGTTACCCTCTACCAAGAATAGACGACACGTTAGACACGCTGGCTGGATCTACGATTTTCTCGACCTTAGATTTGAAGAGCGGATACTGGCAGGTAGAACTGGCCCAGGACGATCGAGAAAAGACAGCCTTCACCTTCGGTTCAGGTTTGTGGCAGTTCACAGTTATGCCATTCGGGCTCTGCAACGCTCCAGCCACATTTGAAAGATTTATGGAGACGGTTCTGAAGGGGCTCTCCTGGAAGACGTGTCTGGTGTATCTTGACGATATTATTGTGGTCGGCAAATCATTCGACGACCACGTGAAAAACTTGGAAGAGGTATTCCAGCGGCTGAGAAGCTCCGGACTAAAATTGAGCCACAAGAAGTGTCATCTGTTCCAAAAAGAAGTACGATGTCTTGGCCACATTGTCTCTGGGAAAGGAGTGGCAATAGATGAGCAGAAGATCAAAGCTGTTAAGGAATGGCCCGTTCCGAAAGACATACACCAGCTTCGAAGTTTTCTTGGTTTGTGCACTTACTATCGCCGATATGTGCTGGGGTTTGCTAAAATCGCTAAACCACTGACCAGGCTTACAGAAGGGCAAACAAAGTTCCAGTGGTCAGAGGAATGCCAAGATTTGTTCAGGAAGCTAAAAGGAGCCTTGATCAACGCACCAAATCTGAGCTATCCTCTTCCGGACGGAAAATTCATTTTGGACACGGACGCAAGCAATGTGGGACTTCGAGCTGTCCTGTCACAGATCCAGGAAGGACAGGAAAAAGTCATACTTTATTTCAGCAAGACCCTCAGCCCGGAGCGGAATTACTGTGTCACCAGGCGGGAGCTGTTGGCTGTTGTCAAAGGAGTAGAACACTTCTACAAGTACGTGTATGGGAGAAGATTCCTGCTGAGAACTGACCATGCAGCTCTCAAATGGCTCCTACAGTTCAAGAATCCCGAGGGCCAAGTGGCACGTTGGATTGAGAGGCTCCAAGAATTTGACTTTGAGATCGAATATCGAGCGGGCACCAGCAATAAGAATGCAGATGCCCTGTCACGAAGACCATGACTGTTCGCACTGCCGACGAGCAGAGGAGAAGGAGTCGATACTCTGCAGAACTACGGCGGTGGATGATATCTGGAATGACCACAGGATCCAGAAAGACCAAGAGAAAGATCCAAATCTTGGTTTAGTCATCGGCTGGAAGAAGAGTGATCGAAGACCGTCGTGGCAGGAAATAGCCAGTTGTTCTCCAGTCGTCAAATTTTATTGGTCCCAATGGAGCTCCCTTACCCTCGACAATGGAGTCCTGAAACGTGTGTTAGAGACTGAGGATGGTGGAGAAAACAGACGACAGATAGAAGTTCCCCGGAGCAGGGGACAGGATGTTCTCCGAGAAATTCATGATGGGGTCAGCGGAGGACATCTGGGAGTGACGAAGACCCTCCATAAACTGAGGCAACGGTTTTACTGGGTCAATTGCCAAACTGACGTCAAAGACTGGTGCAGAAAATGTGTTGTATGCGCTGCCAGCAATGAGCATCGAACAAGACCTAAGGCCCCGATGCGCCAGTACAATATGGGCAACTCATTTGAAAGGATTGCCATTGACATCGGTGGCCTGTTTCCCCAATCTGATCACAGGAATAAGTACATCCTTGTGGCGATGGACTACTTCAGCAAGTGGGCCGAAGCCTATGCCCTGCCCAACCAAGAAGCCATTACCGTTGCCGACGTCTTGCTGAAGGAGTGGATATGTCGATTCGGAGTTCCGTTGGAGCTGCATTCGGATCAAGGCAGAAATTTTGAGTCGAACCTGTTCCAGGAAATGTGCCAGATGCTAAATATCCGAAAGACGAGGACCACAGCTCTACATCCACAGTCCGATGGAATGGTGGAGCGGATGAATGAGACGATAAACCGCCACCTGTCCAAGATAGTCTCTGATCACCAGAAGGATTGGGACCAGTACCTTCATCTGTTCCTGATGGCATATCGTTCCGCAGTTCATGAGTCAACCGGCCAAACCCCTGCTAGTGTTATTATGAGCCGAGAGCTGCGACTTCTTTGAGAGCTGCGACTTCCTTGTGACCTGAAGTTTGGGACGCCACCAGGGCAAGACACCGCGGGAGATGACTACGTCAGTAAACTACGACAGCGAATGGATGACATCCATGAACGGGCCCGTTTGAACATCCAGAGTGACAGCAACAGAATGAAGGAGACCTACGACATCAAGGCTGATGCTGGTGGATATCAGACAGGTGACCTAGTCTGGCTGTACAACTCTAAACGTCGCCGCGGACTATCACCAAAGCTTCGGAACTCGTGGGAAGGTCCATATAAGATCATGAAAAGGATAAACGACCTCGTCTACCGCATATATAAGCCACCACGAGGAAAACCTAGGGTAGTCCACTTCAATAGGTTGTCCCCTTACGCCGGAAACCACGACCAAGTCCGCACCGTCAGACCACCAGAGGATGAAATGACGTTTCAGAAGTTCATGTCCCTGTACTCAAACGGACAGAGAGTTCAACATGGAGTAACCCGAGAGGAGCCACGAGACCTTTTCAAGGTGCCTGCCAACTACGCGTTAGCTCACTGTGTGGCAGAAGATCTCCAAATGTCCAGAGGCATTGCAGTAGTTTTCTCCAAGAAGTTCGGTCGACTCCAGGAACTGCGGGAACAGAACCCGGAAGTTGGAGGGGTGTTACAGCTGAGGAAAGGCCAGAGAAACATCTACTATCTGGTTACCAAGAAGCGTTCTCGAGATAAGCCGTCTTATGAAGATGTTTGGAAGAGCCTTACGAGATTAAAAGACACGATGCTGTACCAGAATATTGTGGACCTGGCAATCCCAAAATTGGCCTGTGGGCTTGATGGGCTGGACTGGAGAGTGATAAGAAGCATGTTGGAGACAATATTCAGATCCAGCGGCATCAATATTCTGGTGTGCTGCAACCATCTTCCTCGACCCAACTTGAAGACTGTGGAGTGCTACTTCCATCGAACGTCCAGGTGCAGATATGGAGAATCTTGCAGATATCTTCACACAGAAGGGGGCAATGTAACGATTTCGAGACCGGCCCCGAGACCGGCCCTGATCTAATTAATTATGCACCCTCGTTCAACTACGACAGCATATCTGCTGGCCTACGAATCGCCGAAACAAGCTGGAATAAAATCGATCACTTCGATACGGTTCGAAGAGCTATCTAGATGAAATGTTCTTACTCCCAAATAATCGAGAGCCGTGGATGGAATCTGCTTGGGAGTATATAAGTGATAGTCAGAGACAGTCACGGGGAGTAACCAATATAGTACCAGAGTTCGCTGATAGATAGCCACAGTAGAAATAAATTGAAATAGTTATTGAAGTGTATGTTTTAGTGTAATAATTGTTTTAAGTAGTGTTTTGAATAAATTAGGAAAATTAGTTAGTGCAGTTTTACTACATTATCTTAAATTCTTAAAATACAATAAAACAGGGTACTCCATTTATAAAAACAAAGTAGGTTTCCACTTCCGGTATGACGGGAGTAGTAAACATCGACTCAACTCATCGTGGTATACCCTGTATGTGTACTCAATTGTCAAACTGTAATTCCTTTTTTGAATCCCCAGAATGATCACAGTATGAAACTTATTTCCTCCACAAAATCAAACTTACAATCTTTACTTTCAGTTGCTTATTTTTTATTGAATATGGTATAATGTTGCATGGAATTTGCATCAAATTCTGAAAATATTTTTCCCAACAAATTGAAATATTTATAAAAAATGTTCTAGTTTGTGTGATCAAGTGACTCTTCAATCATTTCAAGCAGACTTTTCATAAGTAACTTTAATGTATGAGGTCTTGCCCTCTCACCGGTCCACTTAAATCGTAATAAATGAAGAGTCGAGTATTTAATTGAATCAATTGCCATTGATTCTGAAAATAATACTTGTGACCACGAAAGTCTCACGGTCATATTTGAATTAAAATAAGTGATACATGTCAAGATTTTTCCTTCAACTGATGGAATGCTGCTTTAGTATCAAAACAAAACAGCATAATATTGTGTTGTTTATTGGGAGCAAAAGTGCCGTATGAATGTGATTGAAAAGTCAGGCGGACTGCACACAAGTTACTTTTACTTTGAATATTAAACGTGAAGTGAAAGTGGTAATCACCATAGTTTTGAACATTGTGGACATATAGGTACTTAAACCAAAAATTCTAAAAAATATAAATGTTGCAAAATTTGTAATCGGTATGTCAACTACTACTAGCCAAATTAAAAAGGTATATCGCTCGTTTGGATACAATATTCGAAATATTAATTCAAATTGAGTTCGCTTTGTAGATTGGTTTTGAAAAAATAATCGAAACATCTGTGCCTATTTCCACATTTTTACTAGTAAACGAGATACAGAACATTGATGTAGTGCTTTCATTCTGAGGAGATCGAGCCTGTGACCAAATAAATAATAATTTCTTGCCGTTATGGACCAAATGGGAATAAGTAACTTGATTTTACCAAATTTTATTGTTTATTATAAAAAAAATAATAATAGTTGTCAGACATCTGACAACAATATGCTGTAAGATCGTTATATGTTAAGGAATAATATTCGTTATCGAACGAATTCTACCATTTCAACTACCATCCACCTACAGTGTACGCTTTTATACCATAGATTGGCTAATACCATGGTGGGCAATGAATTACATAAATCAGATACTTATACAATGTTCGTCATTATTGCTAGTACTTTCTGTAACTAACTAGCACAATTTTGTTTCGAATCGGACCAGGGGACCACCTGCAGACTAATTATAAAGAGTAATGAGATCCGATGGGAGACGACATGGACGAAAATCGAAATTTTTCCGTTTGTTGAGTTCGTTTTTCGAACGTTCATCTTGTCAATGGTTACGCCGTAATATATTATTGCCATCTTGTTTTTCCTAGTGTGATCTGTTTTTATTATTATGTTTTGGTTTTGGATTTTGACATGTTCTATTATTATTATTATGCGGCGGTGGAGTCTTGGTGTATCCCAATCATGTGCAAGTGTTTTCTCAGGTGGGAGTGTCCTGTTATTAGTCCTAAGGAAGGTGCTTAAGTAGTACAGTACCAGCTCATTTCAAGAAAAAGCCTTGATAGCCGGTCAGTTGGCCCCATCACCATCATTTTCCCGTGAGTCTTGCCTGAGGCGTCCTCCCAGAAAAATTGATGATGGTTCTTGACCTATTTCTTCGTGTCCTGATGAATGTCCCCAAATGGTTCTGGTCCAATAAGAGTTGTTGCTGCCCCTGTTCTTGCTAGGGCATCTGCGTTCTCATTCCCCTGGATGCCCTTGTGACCTGGTACCCATATAAGTTTCACCCTGTTCTAGGTCGTTGAGATTTTTGTGAGTCTCACAGATTTGGAAATAAATCAGCATGATCGCGAAGCCTTTATTGCCACCTGGCTCTCGGAGATAATGAGTATGGGTTGGTTTCTAGGATCCCTCCTTCGAATCTCTCTAGTGCAGATGGTAATAGCTGTAACCTCGGCTTGGAATAAGGAGGCTTGATTACCGAGGTTTAGACTGATGTCATATCTCGGTATCTGCCCGTTTATGCCGACTCCTACGCCATTGCTTGTCTTCGAGCCATCTGTGTACCAAATTTGCCCCCTTCACAGCATTGGTAGGGCCCTTGATGTGACTTCCCCATCTTGAATGATGATGGTGAATGTTTCATCAAAGGAGTAGGTTGGGGTCATTTTGTTCGATGACATCTCAGATGCGTCGATTCTTATGACCTTCATTATGTTGGAATGGTCTAAGTTGGCGCCCCTCCAATGGCCCATGCACTTTAGTCTGGAGGCTTCTATTTTAGCCTCCACTATAATGTGCAGATTCAGACGAGGAGGGTTCAGGATCACCTCCTGGTTAATCGTCGAGGTGCAGGACATTATACCAGTCTTTGCAAACTAGCCAACTTCCCTCTGGTTGTAACTTGTTCTGTCTTTGCCAACCACAGCAGGGCCCCATACGTTATCGAGGGCCTCAATGTCGCTGTGTATACCCAAAGCGATTATTTGGGTCCTGGTTCCCATGTTTTGCCAAAGGATCGCCTGGCCATCATTAATGATGTTCTTGCCTTTGCCAGCACTTTTCCCAGATGTTTGTTCCAGGTGAGCTTTGTTGACAAGTTCTAAGTCCAGTTTAGTTGAGCTTAAATATACTCTGCTTCCACTGCTTTGATATTTGTTTGTGAACTATGTTGAAATTGCAAAGAAGAAAATGTTTTGTATTAAGAAGAAACCTTCTACAGTTTTTTGTAGTTCTTCCCAATTTTCATATACACTGTAGTTGGCGCATCAGTACGGCATCAAAATGACGTCGAATATTCATGTGTGCTAACTAAACACGCTGGATGGCCCTCGCGTTTTGCTGCAATACCGATTCCAAGGGCATTGACTATATTATTTATCTTTGAACAATGGTTATATCTAGTGGTATCGTGGTATAATTATTATAATAAAGAATGAATATACTGGAGTTTTATCCCAACACCAAACCACTATTTTCAACACCTCGACACGTGTTTCGGTCACCAAGTGACCATCTTCAAGAGGAAGATTAAACTCATGCTACTTGAACAGTAACGACATGAACTTATTTTTTCGATTTGTTTCAAGGAGGTAGCACAAAGCAGTTCAATCAACTCATATATCGATTTATTTCTACTTCAAGAAATGTAGAATATGAAATCAGACGAAAGTGTTATCAAGATCAATGTTTGAAACTAAGCTTTGAGAATTATTCTGGAACCAATTCGATAGCTGAAGGACATTTTTCTCGGGATGTATTTATCAGTACTCAACCTATGTCATACTGAAGGTAACATCTTTTCATAATATTATCCCTCAAGTCATGACATTGTTGTCATGTCGCAATTTTTAAGGATACAATATGCACGTCAGCTAGATTTTGATTGCTGTCGGGTATATTCATGGCAACAAAAACCCAAATATACTGTCTTGGATTTAAATATATAAAAATTAGAACTAGAAGGAAATTGAAACGTTCATTGCAGCTTGTTGGGAACATGTAAAAACGATAGTATTTCCATCGCCGAACGGAGATTCTTCGTTGAAGATATAGTCTGGTCAGTACGGCAATGCTGCATTTGATATTTGACACAACAACAACAAATCATTTGGGCTTTGGCTTATAGGAGCGTTTTTTCGTGAATAATGGGCAAATTCGGAGTCAATTTGTGTTTAACTATCGTTAGTTTTTATTATTAAACGATGTTGAAGAAGCATTGTTAAGTTGTATAAAAAACCATTTGAATCTGGAAATCAAAATATATCATTTTATATGTGAGGTATCAGTGTCTTAACTATCGATAAAGGGAAATCGAATTGGAAAAGAGTAAAATTAATGAATTGGAAAAGAGTAAAATGAATAATTTAAAAAATCTCTCAATTGGAGCATCGGCTATTCTCAGAATCATGTTGAGATTCGCTCATCATAATTTCAGGTTTTATTAGGTTTTCATTATTTCTATTTTATTGAAACTGAATATTTCTGTCAACAACGCACGACACTGCCGGTGAGGGAAAAGGCTACTCTTATCTTCGTCTATAATAGGCCTTTCTCTCAGGTGATGTCCCTTACAAACAAAGTTCAAGGCGTGAGCGGCGAGTTACTCATCTAGGTTGTGTTGTTACTTGATCGGAGGTTATGCCTTTTCTGGAATACAGAAAATGGTCCAAGCTTCGCACAACGATGGCTGCAGAAGTGTTCTGTATCGATTCTTTTGTCAAAATGATTGCATTTGGCTGATGTCAATGCCACTCGAGAATCACAAACGGCCAGGGGGGCTATTTTTGCCATTCGCAGTATTAACGAGTACACGTATTGAAACATTCTGAGTTACAGTTAGCATATTAACAACATGCAGGGTACATCAGAATGTGACGATACAAGTACTCGTTATCATTGAGAACGGTCAAAATTAGCACCCCTGGCAATGTTCTACGCTGGACGAGAACATGAATTCTAGAAATTCACAGACTCTGCTTAATTGGATTCCTTATCAGTTTGCTATTATTACTCATGAAGTCATGAATCATTTCATATTCCTGGTAAATTATTTTTATATACTTTAACGATAATCCTGTGTCAATATAATAGGGTTGGAATGGAAAAGAAATGTCTTCCAATTATGTGTTTTCATAAGAAAGTACCGAAAAATGATAGCTCAAATATCTGGTGTTTGAAGATAGGCAAATTGATTTAGGTAGGCGTATTTCGAAATTTTCCTCAAACTGGATATTTTATGGGATATGGAATTTACTACTCCTTTACTACACATGGCACGTGTAAACATACCGTAGAAATGAAGTGTGAAAATATAAATGAAATGGTGTCAGAACCACAATTATTTTGTTGGTTGTTATCTATAAGTAAACATTAATCATTTCCTACGTAGAGTGTGAGTCACGAACTGGTTTCGCCAATTTTTTGATTTTTTTTATTGAAGAGAACATTTTTTATGGTTTGAATGGGCTACAAAAAAACGAGCGTACCTTTCAACTGAAAGTGAGATTATTTTTCAATTATCCTCACATTCAATCGATTTTTTTTAGTGAAAACATTTTGTATTCTGCAAATCAGTGGAAGTATGGCACGAAGAGGTTTTCAAAAATACTATATGCTTTATACTCAATATACAGGATGAATTTTAACAAGGATATTTATTGAGCTCTTCTTATCAAATACTCATGGAAACAAGAAATGTTGAATTTTCATATTGTTGTTATTTTTATTATATTTCTAAATATACTATACATGACAATGATTTCACTCCCATCGCAACAAGAACTCATGTGGAGCAAAAAAAGATTTAGAACAATTTCCTGATAGATAACAACCACATCTCAAAAAATAGCAATATTCAGTAATTGAATTTCTACATCAAATGTTTAATTTCACTGCAATTTTGAATTGAACGTATAGACCGCCTCATTACGTACTATCTTAGTGTGTAGTCTATTGAAAACTTATTCTCAACTATTATTATTGTTCTTCTTATCTGCTATTATATTGTTCAATAAGATTAATTGGCCGGAGTTCTATACTCTTCAAATTCCATGTATAGAAATCTAGAGATTTCAAATCTGGAGTCCTAGGTGACCAATCTACTGGTCCATTCGGTTGATACCTTTAGGAGATATATGCTTTTACGTCCAATACATGTACAAGCGACAGTTTTTTTCTACGATGTGTAGATGATAGAAAGTGTACAATGTTGGGATTGAATTCATGTCAATAATACCTGCGTCAGTTGATTCATTCTTGAATATGCCAAATGCCTCATTGTATATATGTGATGTTCTTCGGCTACGATGTTTGCTAATGCTGAAAGGTTGCATTGCGGATTCACTGTCAAATAGACGATGATATGTCTGATCAATATAACTCATAAGACACTAGTGTTTTATTGACTTCATAAGACGTTTGTGAACAGAATCATTATGACTTAAGATGCTAGCTGCTAGATGTTAATCTGCCCTTTGAACCAATTCAAGAGAGGTGAAACACGAATCGTGGATAAGTATTAAAATTTATACAAATCATGATAATGCATGTAGAAAATCCTCAGAGGGTATAATGAAGTTATGTATTACTGGAATATTTGAAGGTTAACTGTATGATGCCTGTCAGTGATTGAGGTCCGATTCGTTCCAAAATTGGTTTGTGGTGGGGGTTTTCGGAGCCCAGTTTATGATTATGTGGCAAACTACTTGAAATGAAGATGGAGGACCAGTTTTGAGATTCGTGATTTTTGTCTGAATCTATTGAACAGGAGTACACAAGACTTTTTGGGGTCTGACTTCATGAATTTGTTCAAAGATTATGAATATTCTTTTAAATTTCATGATTTACAGATGGTGACTCCAAGATGTCGGATGAGTTGATTATGGTCCGATTCTATTCAAAATTGGTATTATGAGGTTTTTGGGGATCGAAGATAATCAAGTGTTTTTAAAATTCAAAAGATGATAGAAGACAAGCTGTCCTACAAATTACTAAAAATGGTACGATACATTTTCATACGAATGCACTAAAAATTCAACAATAATTTCTTCCATATGAATAATTCTTTTCTTTTTTTACATTTGGTTTTACTGTATACCAATGATTTCATTATTATTTCCAGCGCAAAATTACTATAGGTACGTTGTATACCTGATCAAAGTTTTTTTTTTAATGCTATTCATCAGAGTTAGTCAAATGTATCGACCCGCCTATTTTCTTAGTTAATTTGAGAGTTATTTGAAAAAGTTCGAAATTAAACTAAACGGTATTTTACTCTGCATCTTTGTGAATTTTGATATTTTTTTATGTGCTATTAGTGGACTAGTGACGTCATCAGCAATTTTTTATTTAAACTATCTTGCTAGATTCCAGATGTTTCGTATTTTTGTATCAACCTATGTAATTCGCTTACTTACCTATCACTTGATTTGTTCAAAAATTTACGATGTTGGGGAAAGTAGCCGGACGGGTATTCTTGCGATATGGCAATTTTCATCAGACAGTGACGTAGGTAACTTTTGATGATTTTTTATAGTATATATTAACAATAGTTTCATTGACAAATTTCACTTAAGAATATTGGGGTAATTTTAAGTATCAAAAACTGAAATTAATCCATTGATAGTTGAAGAAATGTAATTTATGAAAAGAAAAAACATTTTATGTCGTTTTTAAAACCAGCGAATTGTATTAATGCTCTAATAGTATTCTTTTTATTTCTTGATAATAAGCTAATATATGGATAATGCGCTGAACACTATCAAATTATTGAATTCTTGAGGAATTTCTAATATTACTCTCCTAATCCACAATGGCGGCGTTGCCAAAAACCCATTACATAGCAAATTAGGACAATTTTTTTTAAGTGGGAAAATCAAACATATTCGTTTTGTTTGAATATTTGCAAACTCATCCAAATATGTAAGTTGGTATTTTTCAACACTTCGATAGTTTGAAGAGCATTTGCTTTTTTTGGTAGATTACAAATTAATGAAAACATTGTATGGGACATTTTCATTTGCAACCAGTATTCAAAACTTTTTCAAAAATCTCGATACTTATTTCAATAAAAACAAATAAATTAATGAAAAAATATATTTTCCGTTTGACGCCAGAGGTTGCTAATCAAAGCACTTCTTAAAAACAATATTTTAGTTATTTTCTCGAGTTTGCAGAAATTTTGGAATTGTCTTCGAAAAATTATGATTAAAAACATATTTTTTTCGATAAAACAAACGTTACCGTTTTGTTTGAATGGTTGCAAATTCATCAGAGGATATAAACTGTTAGTTGACAACACTTCGAAAGTTTGCAGAACTTTTGAAATTTTTTTCCTACTAATAATGCTAAAATTTATTAAATCCTGGTATTCAACATCTTTCGTTCAGAAAAAAGGTTGCAAAATCAGACTTATTATCATTTGAATGTACTCTTCATCCCACTCAAGTTTTGAAACTATTGTATTTATCATTGAATTTTGAAAAAATAATGCCTACACCTACTGGCCTATATACATTGAAACCTTAGAGAAACGTTTAATTATCTCATCCCAAATACACCTTGTGAAGTTTTATACAATTTTAGTTATTTGTGAATTTCCATTCATTAACAGTGTAGGTATGCATAAGCTAAATAATTATTCATATGGTAGAATAAACAGCGTTCGAGGATTTTCACGAGGCTGTCCATAAAGTGATGTTATTCAAAACTGTTTCATTAACGAAATTAAACGTCAAAGTAAATCTAGTATCTGAATACACTGGAGTTTTATCTCAACTCCAAACAACTATTTCACTTGTAGTTAGTAAATGGTCACGTATCTGATGTCGGTATAGATAAAACTCCAGTGTATTCGTTACTACAGCAAATATGTTCCAAACAACGCAGTGCAAAATCTAGTATATTTTAGTTCAGAGATAATGGGGAAAACCTCTATATTTGTGACTTCCGCTATTTGAAAAAAATGGCGGTAAGCCAAACACCACATGTTAGATGACTAAACGGAAAGCATGTCACGGGTGATAAGACAAATTTTGCCGGTCTAGCCGTCTGATAACAAGTATATTGCGTATAATTAGAAGAATATTGATGCCGCCAGTCACCACTCCATATCACCACCATGTTTACAACTTCCAACTTCACGATGAAAAATCAACTACTTGACGGAAGATCATTGAGCTTATAATGAGAAATGGATTAGATAATCAAATCTTCTGCAAAAAACAATAGGCACTTTCGTCGGCAAGTATCCAAAACTACTTACTTCCCCTACGACCATTGAATTATATTTCTTTCATACTTGGCAAAGTTTTCTACAATAACTACTTTGCAATGCATTTTAAATATCAAAGCTGAAATTATTTTTCGCTTTAAATTGGGTACCGGTTTTATGGTTCTTGCCAATCAACAGCGAAGGTTAGTTCAACATTCAACCTAATGAAATCGAAAAACATTTTTAGCTTTCGTAGTATAATATAATTGCGTTGCTTCTTACTTCCAGATTTCTGTCACACCCAAAATATATTTTTTCCGATACTGTATATGGATAGGAAGGCCCGGCCGTATCTAGCGGAAAACATGAGGTGAATCCGGTCAAGAACGAGATGATCAACTTCTAAGAATATAAATTCACAAGACTATACAGGAAGTTGGGTGTTAACGAAGAGATCGTTGAAGTCTCGAACTCTGTGCGATACCTGGGAGTCCAACTGAACAAACGGCTAACAATACCTAAACCTGGCTATTCAGAGAAAGGGGATATGTCGCGGTCAAACGTACGTACTCACTAATAGCCCAAAAGTCTGAGACTTGACAGGATACAGATACATTCGATTGGAAGAATTGTGAGCTTGTGGGCGTCGATTCCGGAATATAAAAAACAAATTTCGAATATCTTTTACAAATACTTTATTCGCAAAATCCATCTCACTAGAGACCTTACCAGGCTCAGGGAGTACTATAATGAGCCTAATAAACACAGCGGGCTTATCTATCAAGCTCTGGACAGTTTACAGAAAGGACGGGAAGAAACGGTTCCACTAAGAACATAGCAGCATGATCTGAAACGCCCAGTACCTCAACTCGGTATCAGCCATTTTTATTTGGAATATCCGACCTCCATTCAACACCAGCAGGGGCGGATACAAGCACCCTCTCACCAGTGCTGCGTGGCTGCGTGATACAGCGCTTCCCTTCTCGACTGGAACCAGTTAGGCAGGGATTGCTCACTTTCCGTCGATAAAGGATAATGTATTCTGGCAAGCTTAACGTAGATTGCGCAATTGTTAGTGGAGGTCAGATTGGAGTAATTGATAAGTGCATAACGGACATGAAAAGTGTATTCCTATCATAATCGAGTAATCTGAAAGAATAAGATTTATAGCCAGTAAATAAATTTCACCAAATATAGACAAGTTAACCTACAAACTGACGTTTATGCACCGATTCCATCCACTCATTTTCGTATCAACTGTTCTTTACGGCTGGAAGTTTTTACTTTTCCTTTTTTCAATTAATAAATGTGGCTTTTTACACTCCTAGGGCCGTATTTCTCCATAACAGCAACTAATTAAAGTGTTATTGTATATTATTACTTGTTATTACTGTCACTCATGACCTCCACTCACACTAGCGCTCTTTGGCGGGAGCGATATCGTCCATGCCTGCCATTTTTTTTTGTAACCAATCTTCCAGGCTTCCAGAGAGAAACCCCTCAGAAGCTCCTAGGAGCTTGTGCGAGCAAGGAAAAGATTCGGGACCGATGGCCGTGCTGGTCTTTGAACCCACGACCCTATGCTTATAAGGCGAGCGCTCTACCACACGACCATCACGGCCCATGCAGACATCAAGAAAACGATGTTTGTTCACAACCGCTTACCATACCCTTTGACGCTTTTTGATTTTATGACAAAGTTGGTTTTCCAAAAAATGTCATTTTTTGACAGAATTATTCCGGCTCAGAGCTCAGAGAAAAACATCTAATGAAAGTGAATTCTAAATGACCACAATAGTGTCGAGGTATAAAGCAAATCTTATCAAACTGATGACCTGGGTGCGGTCTCACCCGACGATCCTTTTTTTCTTGAATTCTAAGTGACCACAATAGTGTCGAGCTATAAAGCAAATCTTATCGAACTGATGACCTGGGAGCGGTCTCACCCGACGATCCTTTTTCCTTATGCAAGAGATATTTTCCTTTTTGATGTGAATTAGTGTAAATCATTGGTTATTTCGATAGCTTATTATAGGATAGCTACTGAGTATCAATTTTCTCATAGGTTATGTGCATATCTTGAAAGTATCGAACGTTTTTTCTGTAAAAGCTGCGATTACAGAATGAATATTGTGTATTTAGAGCACAACGTGTCATTGCCGCTCTTTATACATAGATTACCGCGCTCTGCTTCGCATCTCGTGGGAACTCTATCGAGCGGCAATATATCACTTTGCGCTCTAAATACACAAATAGCTATTGTAATAAGCTAACTCAAATGAAACGTCAATGTTTTAATTTTATAATAATAACCAATTTGATTAGAATTTGGGGCTAAAGGTACGGTGTTCGAACTGCAGTAAGAGTATAGATTTTTTCAATTTAATTCAATACATTAAACTATTAAATTTTGTGCCTAGACTGGGGTAAGTCCTGTATGATACACCGTTGCGTTCAAATTATCAGTGCTACTCGTAATGTGGCTCATGGAGCTAGTAACAAAGCTTACCCAGAACACACCTGAACCTTGGTCGATGACCTTTCAACATTTGGTGTTGATAAATGACAATTATTTCTACTAATTCAATAAGTTCGTCGAGATCTCTTTTGAAACTACAATAATTACAAAAAATATATTTCAGATTTTTAGTTCTCTAACACATTGAATAAGTAATGACTTTCTTTCTGATTCGTGTTGTGTCTTCATGATATTAAATCATCGTTACTTTTTCAATGAACTCTGAACTACGTGTCTATATTCAAGGAGATAAGTTTCGATCACAATTAGCACATCACTAATAATGTTAAATCCATCATATTATATCTAATTGAAAAAAGCTCTATTATGTTATATAGCAACTATAGTTTGTTCATAACTGAGTAAAAGTATCCAGAATGGTGTTCGGAAATCACAATAATAATAAGCATCAAACGATTAGTTCAAAGTAGATTACAAACATTTATACCATAAATTGTAAACACAAATAAATTGCATTAACAAAATCAGTATCTTTTATTTTCTGTACGAAAAAAAAATTGTTATTTATGCAACAAGTGCAAAAAGTAAGTGTTTATTTATTGCACTCCACGTGAAATTGTCCGACGCGGCCGTTAGGCCGAGTTGGACAACACGTCGAGTGCAATAAACATGTTTTGCACGAGTTGCATACAACATTTTTTCTACGTTCATGCAAAAAGCAAAAAATTATTTATTTAGATGCGGCACTAGGTGAAGGAAAATGAAATACGCAATTTAAATAAATAACTATTACTATCAATTTCATCACCATCATCTAGTTTTCCATTAATATATTACTCATTTTAAAACTTTCAGTTCTGTAATTGTCAGAATTAAATTTTGACTGACGTTCATATAACCACAGTTGCATCATAAAAATCAAAATTATAGTAGCCATGAGCGCGCATGTTATCACGAAGTGTCATAGTACATACAGTTTGCTCTATACAGGTAGACGGTTTAGAACATAGCGAATCGGTTTTGATTATGGAGTTATTCTCGGGAAGGCATTGTTTGTTCAACTCTGACTGCTAACATTAATACAAAATAATATAAAATATGTAGCTGTTTAAAAGTATGGCCAATCTCACAGAACATCTGCTAAATATGTAGTGGGTATGAACGTTTATGTTTATCATGATGACAGCACGTTGAAGTGCAATAAAAACTTTATTGTACTAGTGCAATAAAGAGCTTCTTTTTCCACTGAATATAGTTCAATAAAGTTTTGCTTTTTGCATGAATGAAGAAAAAAAAAAATCAATGTTCCAATGAGATTTGAGTTCGAATCATAGGGCTAATCTATGTGATTTTTTTTATACATACCCCCAATTTTCTTTTTCACTTCAATTATGTTGGGTACATTGTTTTATTTCATTTGTTCTCGTTGGATACACATGTGAAGGCATTGTGAAAAATTGTGAATTTTTAAAAAAAAAATTAGGCACTCATATTTTGTTTTTAACTAAATTGTTTTGAAATTATTTTTTCCGTTAACCAGCTCTCATCCCCCTACGAACGACCGCCCTCAGAAGTCGAAACTTGTACGAGCTAAGGATTAACGAGGTCTTACCTTTTAACGTGCGATTCCTAGCACGAGACCAGTGACCATGCGGGGAATCGAACCCACGTCCCTCTGATTGATGGACTAGCGCTCTACCATCATGACCACTGTGGCCCATATGTAGATATAAATTGCATAGAATGACATTATGTTGGTGGATTTAAATACTGTTCTCGATTTCCAACTTTTGAAAATAAGGTTATTTGTGATTATGAAGACCTTTGTCTTCGTCAACATTTTAATTCAATGTACGTGTGTTGTTCATAACAAATAATCGCAAGTTAAAAGGTAAGACCTCGTTAATCCTTGGCTCGCACAAGTTTCGATTTTTGATGGCTGTCGTTCGACAGCTGGTTAACGGAAAAAACAATTTTTACAAACAATTTTTAACGATTTATTTCGTTTAACATGACGACTTAATCAGAAATATGACACTGCTCAGTTATCATAGAATATCAGCTCTTGTGAGTATACCTCACCAGATCATGACGAATCGAGTAAATCACAAAGAACTTCAATGACATTCGATGATAAAAAATTAAAAACAGTATGTTTAAAACACGGGTGTGAATGTTAGCAGAACGAATGTAGCGAGTTCCGCTCACACCAGTTTTTCAAACACACTTTATTACACGGAAGTGTAACTAAAAAAACAGGCGAAATTTCAACATATCTGGTATTGTATATCATTCACATTTTAGATCAACCTTTTCGTAGAGTAGGTGTTACTTAGATAAGCGATGTCGGTTGCTATGGTTTGTTTACAAACAAATATTGTTTTTGGGGTAATTCAGATCTGATAAGAGAAACGAAAAATACAAAATTTTTAACAAAATAATCAATTCCGAAGAAATCGATGAATATTCTGAAGCAAATAATAATAATAGCCGTCCTGTACCCGCACAGGCTATGCCTTTGGGTACACTCAATGAGTGTTTATGAGAGAATATTATTATTATTATCTGATATAGAAGACGAAGCGACATTAGCAATGACAAGTTTTTTATTGGTCCTTATATCGCAGGAGATGCCGGTTTCATAATAAAGCTAGTAAAATTATTAGCAGTAGCTTGTACTTAAGCCATTTTTTTTACAAAACTCACATGTATGCTTTTCTATTTTGGTTTATGACTGCTAAATAGTTATCTCCAAGGTCTCTCACTTGAACTATTATCACGATAAAATAAATGTCTGTTAGTTATGAACAAAACGTAATAATTGGCATTCAACTTCAAACACAAACTTGTTTCCCGACCAAGTTGTTTGGTTTATTAATCGCTTGCTACTCTTTCGTATTTTGTTTCGAAAATTGAATTACCATTCAGAAACCATCAAACTCGTTAACAGAACAAACAGTTTAATATTTTTATGTCTTTCCTTCGAAAACAAATATAAACTAAATAACGTTGTTGCTACACCTAAGTTATATAAAATGACTCTCTGTTCTCTGAATCTTTGAAATATTGTCATGATGCTGATGATTGTTTTCCATGGTAGTTGAACTTCCAGTTAATGAATGAATCACATATATCAAATCTACCAACAAACAAAAGTATCAATGACACAAATTGATAAGGATAGATCTCCGAATCAAGGTATTGTCATAGAAATATATAATACTAAGTAAGTATATAATCTATATTTCTATGGGTCTTGTCCATAATAGATTTTATTACCGAATTTGGCACCATTTAAATCAGTACCTATAGTTCAAGAGCCAGCAAAATATTTCAAGTTGTCATTTCATAAGTCGTGCAAATTTTGGTACTGAGTCTATGTAAATATTGAACAATAAAAGTCGAGTCTGGTAGTCCCCAGCGGTCCGGCCATTCTAATAGTTATTTATGTAATAAGGAAGATAAAGACGATCATCAAAGGATATAGTGAATTCATATTTCAAATACGCTCGATGTAAACAGTGATCAATGCATGCTTGCAGCGTGTCCACCTCGTGACCGCCAATTCTCGCAACGCTATTGGTCGATAGAACATCAACCTGACACAACACCAAACGAAATGTTTTTGCAGAGATGTATTCAGCTTGGCTGCGTTACAATTATTTAAACTGCTATTTGTTCGAAGTTGTAGCGTTGATTTATTTTTGTGTTTTTAATTACATTATTGATTATTTATTTCGAATATTTGTTTTGGTGTAAAGTTCTGGGTTGGTATTGGATGATGTTACATTTTCAAATTAATTTCATTGGGTAAACAAGCTTAATGCGTCTCTGTTCTAGTTTGGTGTTCACGTGCTTTTGTTGACATCGTCCGTATTTGAAATATGAATGCACTATAAGACGAATATTATCCGATATGAGCCCAATAACACGGAACGCACCATAATGATCATTTATGATCTGAATTACATACAAGACTTTATGCTGGCACCAATAAATATATTTTTTCAAATCAAATCAGATTTATTGGGTTATATCTCAGTAAGAGGGTTTACAATCAGAAATAATATACATTTTCTATTTCTAATAACAGCACTATTTTAGGTTATCCCCTATTTTGTATCGGTACCTTTCACCTAAGCACCAATGTGCTTGTGTTGTGTCAGGAAACCCATACTTATAGGAGGAGTTTTAAGATAAATACTGTTAGATCCTCATTGCTGTTTGCGGTTTTTATAATTACGGAAAATGGAGAATTCGATGATCAAATGTTCAATACAAATTTTGAATAGTGAGTTGATTGTGGTACGAACTAAAGATACATTTGTAATTCATTATGAAAAATAATAAGCAAGCTGTGCCTTACCATTTCGTTGACATTGCAACAGCAAATTATTTTTTGACTGTCATGTCAAATCTTTGAAAATGGTTGATTCTGATGATAGTTTACCTTCCGATTTGGAAGGTGAAGTTTTGTATTTTGAATCAAATTGACTGCTATTACCTATTTGTATTTTTTTTTATGAAGTTCATTCGTGCTTAACCAATCAGAAACTTTGAGAAAAATTATCTTTGTTATGTCGTTAAAATAGACTGACAAATAATTTGATTGATTCAAGTAGGGAAGTAGGTCACAAAAAATGTTTTTGCACTTCCGGGACTAAAATGCCAACTTTAGTTCCGTATAATAGGGACTAAAGACTAAAATGTACCTTTTTGTCTCTAGGGAGATAAAGTTGCATTTTAAATCACTAGGGACATAAAGTAAAAAATTAAACTTCACCGCAGCTACACTATTAATAACTAGGACAAAAATCAGGGAATATTGACATTGTAAGTGATATTAATATTATCACAATTGATGAAACTAAATGGGCGATTATTTGTATTTGATAGGTGAATATTAGAAGAAGATGTCATGTTCTTGACGTGTCGGTTGTGATATACTAGCCACTGGTGATGGGGGTCTGATTTCATCACTAAGAATTTTCCCTGCTATAGATTCTTTGTTGATAATGGAATTCTCAACATTTCTTTCTGCAACAGCGAGAGTTCTCCATCCATCGTGGTGCTACAAAACATCTACCGTGGCTCCAGAATCTGCCAATAATAACGCCTGAAGCAATGGCCCGTGTAAAAAGATTTATCCGATAATTTTTTAAAAAGTGGCTGTATTTCGGGGCAATTTTCCGAAAGTATTTTTTTCAATAGGCTAACCAGTAGGTACATTTGTTGTTTTTGTAAACCTCGAATGCTTCATTTCCGGTGGTCTCGTAGTGCTATATACTTTCTGCACAATTCCACGTGTTTAACAGGATTACTTTGACCATTTTTGATCACAAATGTTCTTTATATTTTATTCTTTTGTATTTTTAACATCAACGATTATGGTTGAACGGATATCACGTAAATCGTTTACTGATAACTGAACCAGTTCTATGCCTCTACAGGCTCCCGCAACACCAAATACTAATGCAACCTGCAAAAATATTCATATTGAATGATTCTTAAGATTACTAACCTTCATCTTCTTCTAGCAAAAATCGATCAATCTGATCATTAGTTAGCACTGTAGACTTTATTGGTCTGTAACAGAGCTGTGCCGAGCACTGACAAAAAGAGCTTCGAGTACTAAGCACTAAGCACTCTTGAAAACTGCTCGGGAGTCTCGAGGACTAAGAACTTTTTTTCATGAAGTGCTCGCGATTACTAAGCACTTTCAAAAAGTAACTCGATTCAGCGAGCACTAAGCACTAAGTAGTTTTCAAAAGGGCGAGACCATTTAGGCGGGCGTTCAATTTCGTGTATTCCAAGTTTATATTGCATTTGGAAACGGTTTCACTTGGAAAACTTAAATTTGGTGGGTGAACTAAGAAAGGATTGGAGTACTTATTGAATATATTGATATTGAATTGATATCGAAAATTGAGATTTTTTTGGTCGGCAATGGAAGGAAATAAGTCAATACTTGCTTTTGTTTTATTTTAATAATATAAATACAGTGCAACTTCCAACTGATAGGGAATATCCAGACAATGTCGTTTGGGAGATTAATTTGATTTCCGAAATGGGCGGCGAATAGCCAAATTGAAATATAGAGCGTCGCGAAATAGTTTACCTTACCAACATTCTCACTTATTTCTTAATTCGGCAGTTTTCGGATAGAAAGCACCACTGTATATTTCATTCATGTCAGAGCGTGCTGCCGTAAGAATGAAATAGGAATGTGATTTTGATAACCATCGGTAGACGCTAGACGGGCAGAACTAGTCAGATCGAGAAAATGAAATGTTCATATTGTTACGTTTTGCTAAATAATAATGCCGAGCACACTACTAAACTGCTTATTTTCTAACTTCATTAAAAACATACAATATCGTCACTGACTAATTAAACACTTTAGATCTATACAACAATACAACTAACTAAATATTCGACACACTTCTATACTTCTTCACAAACTGCTTACCACTTCTTCATAATCTTCTTAATTTTAATCAAATGTCTCGCGTTTATATAGGTACTCAAGTGTAACCAGAATCTTAGCGATGCGATGGTTCGGTTATCCCGAATATTCATTACCGGCAGTTATCTGCCTTTTTCTAGGAAACCATATCGACGATACACGTGCAAGTCTATCTAGCGGCGTAGATAGGGGAATTTTTATCAATCTCGTAACAATATTCATAAGCGTTAGATTTTTTTAATTTTATTTTTTCTGCATAACACTGACATAATTTTCAGTGGTTAAAATCCCAGAAAAGAGAAAATGAGTCAGCAAAATCTGTCATTATCTGACAGTCTGAACTTGAGAGTATTATGTGGACCGCGGGCCTTCCAATAGGGGCAAGAGGCAGGGGGTCGGCGGATCGTCACGTTCAGCGGACATATATTCATTCGGTAGGCAAAGTCGCTTTTTGCGTGTAACTACTGAACGGCTGAACCGATTTTGATGACACTTATTATACTAAAATTATAAAAAATCAAAATAGCGGATTTTTTCCGTCAAACTGGCCGTCTTGATACGACATAATGATTGCGGAAGTACTAAAAAGCTGGAAATAACAAAAAGTAAATAAATAAACTGAGAAACCCGACTGTGGTTTAAAATAAAAATCAAAAAAGAAGTAATATTTTTTCAAATCAAATAAAAACTGGAAGCAGCCGGGACCTCTTTTTGTTTAAAAAATTTATAGAAATAGAATGGGTCTCGGCTACTTCCAATTTTTATTTATGCAAAGATTATTATATTACTTGTTTTTTGCAAATTAGTTTAAACCGCAGTCGGATTTTTAGTTTCATTGATTAATTTTTTTATATTGATTAGCTTTAATAAATAATTTGGTTTCCATTTGAAAAAGTTCAGTAAGTAAAACAAATATTAAATTATTCTTGTTCAAACCTTCACCATATCATTGTTACAAAAGTGCTTCCGAGCACCGCAGTGCTCGGCTTAGACCAATTAACAAAGCCTATACATGGCTGTTGGTAAATTTATCTTTTTTTTTTGTATATTAATTCTTCCGTTATAATGTCAACGGCCTTATCTATATTAAAATTTGTAGATACATTCATATTCTGTTAAGTTACAATTCGTTTGAATGTCAAGATTAATTGAAATGACACTGAATTGAAAAATGTTGTTTACACTGTTGCTATGACGTTACCTACCGAGTAATCCAAGTACCATGTTTATATAACTCATCAAAATAATTAATTGTATTATTGTTGAAATTATAAACGGATCAAAATCCTCGGTCAATAAGATTTCTACAGACAAATTATGATTTTATAATAGTTTCAGAGGTCCGTCGAATAGTGAATATCTGTTGAATATTTTTATTAATTGTAATTGTAATAAAAATATGTGTTCAATAATTTTGGAGGGCCAACGAAGAGTTTGTAATAATGAATTTATCAAAAATCTCCTGGTGGGAGAATACTGATATCAATTCGATTAGAAATATACAGCGCGTTCACCAAACGGATGAAGATTACACTAGATATAATAAGATGAGATACAATTATAAAATATGTCTGACATATTTTGACATTTTTGACGACATATTGTTTTGTGCCCCCCCCCTTAAACAACTTTCTGAAAAAAATGAAGAATTGTTATCGTAATTTATTTTTACTGCGTGATACTTTGGTTCGTCAATACCTAATCTGAAATAGGTATCACGCTATTGTCAGGGGAAACATTTATTTTTGTTTAATTTTATACATCCAAATATCAAGTCATACTTTGAATTGACATGATTTTGCTGCGACGTATCTGCGAACGTCGAGAGATTCCCGGGTCCTTCTGATTTGTTTTGCAGGACTTTTTTTTTCAAATTTGATATTTAAATTCTTAAATAATTCCTGTGCCTTCCGATTTGCTATGGTTTCGATATTCCTTATATTTTGTGTTACTGATTATAGATCTAAAATTATATTGTCCTTATCATCAATTTTTATTTCAATTTCACAATTTTTTAAACCACTCTACTCTCAATTACTTAACTGATGACTGCAATAAAACCCTTCGATACTAAAGTGACTCCTATTTCCTCACGCATACTCGACTATGATGTGTCAAAATGCAGAAAGTGAATGCGAATGAATCATTTTGAACATCTGGGGTTATTACTCAACACCCAATGCAAACGTCTATTTTTATCAAACCCCTATTACGTTTTGAATTTTAATATAGCTGTCTATTTAGAAACTGATGAACTGACACGATCGGAAAAACAGCAGCAATATTTTATGAACTTGCTGGATTTTGATACATTGCCCCAAAATTCTTAGTTCCAGTTGTTTTTCTCAACAACGATGTGTATATACTTCCTTTATGTTAGATTCTCAACTATTTCAGTAGGTATTTTTGTTGAAATAGCAGAGAAACGTTCATTTTATCGGTTTGTTGATTTCTGAAATAAAAAGTTTAAATTTTTTTGAAAAAAACTCATTCTTTATATATTCAACAAGTACTCCACTATGTTCCAAATGCCTTAGCTCAAAGTTGAGTTCTTAAAATGTCACCAATTCGCGGTCCGACTGGAAGTAAAAATACACGCTATTAAACGGCCACCTTAAGACACATAGATTTACTTCGACTTTTCAAAGAGAAGAAAATACTCCTAAAAATTTTAATTATCACACACAAACCTTGAGTTACTCGGGGTTTCGATAGCATTTTTCAAAACCCTCAATATGAAGGTAGTAGGTAAGTAGAAGACTGCGAGAAGTATGTGGCTCAAACTAAGAAGGCCATGAAAGTACGGTCCAAAGAGCACATTGCTCATATCCGATTTTTTAGACCCGAAAAATCGAGCGTGGTCCAACATATTTGACATTAATTAGACCGGTTCATGATTATAGACTGTGCATTCGAGAGTCTGAAAATGCAAATGAAAAATATTATGAACGCCCCTTGTTCAAGTTCATAGTACAATAAAGAATTTCTCCACTTCATAAAAAAGTCATTAATTAATAGCGTAGGTAAATTTCAAAATTGGATAAAATAATTAAAGTAGTAAATTTGAGTAAGAGGGTAATAATGAGCGTAATTATGCACTTAGATAAATAGTATAAATAGGATTGAAATATCATAAGTAGTTGAGTAAGCTTTGAGCCCCTACAGATGTCAGCTTTGTTGGCGAAACGCGCATCGAGTGAAACTGAAATAATTTTGATTATAAAGGTAGTTTATATTTCTTGAACAAGTGCAACATAACACTCAGGGTATGGTCCGTATATCACTGAAAATTTCATATCGATAACTAGTATTTTGCTTTTTGCGTCACGCATTCTAATTGGCGAATTCACGAAGTTATTCGCCAATTAGAATGCGTGGAGAATGCATGACGCATGCAAAAAGCAAAAAAGATACATTGGAAACTCACCCTAAGCTCTCAGGCAACCGGCTCCACATATATACGTAGCACTTGTCTTTAGTCAACATTTTGAGTATTTTGAAATAAATTTGAACTTTTCGGTAAATAATTTAAAAACTGTGGACAAGCGGTTCCCGAAACAACCGAGGAAAAAGTACGGGAGCTCTGGTGACAGGTAAGTCACCGATTTTTTAGGAATTTGAACGGACAAATTACCACACACAGTAAATAAGAATATATACGGACCATGTCCTTAGTCATTCCTTATCCTATCTCTATAATTACTTCAATGAATGTCATTAGGAAGAGACTTTGAACAGGTACCTTTCGAATATATGATAGCAAACAATCTTCATAACATGTCGAATCAGCATGTTATGAGAGCGAAAATTACGCAAATTTTTACTAATTTGATGTACTTACAGGAATTCCCAAAATATGATAGAAATTAATAATAAAAATATATTGCAGGTCATAATAAAGACAGGCAGTAATAAAAATGCCCTTTTTTGAAATGTACGCAAGCGCAAAGTTAATCTGGAATAAGAACAACTTTATTAAAATTCCCTTTATTAAGGGACAGTCAAGGCCAGAAATAAAATTCCTTTATTTTCACTTCCTAATATTCGAGATACTTTGAACATTCTAGTTCGTCTATTCTATTCAAACGCGGTTTTTCCAGGCTCAGGTTATCAAAATCATATTTGAGGTTGACAAATGAATGACAAGACATTGATGGATGGGCGTTATTATACGTACGAAACATAGACATGAATTCAGCCTAAAAAAAATAATAATTTTTCAACAAGAGATGAAAATACTGTTTTTTCGTGAGGTGAGAGTTTGTCCACGAGCGGAGCGAGTATGGCAATCTCACGAACGAAAAAAACGTATTTCATCTCGAGTATGAAATACTATTTTTTCTACGGTACTTAGAATATGTGGTTTATAACATACTGGAATTTCGCTATCAGAAGAAGTTTAAATATTAGTATAATCGTGAAAACGTCTATAAACTGTCAAACGAAGTGACGTTCGTTTGCTGATTCAAGTGCCAAGTAGTGAGATTAACTGTTATTAGTGTCAAAAATCCATCAAATTGCTTTTAGTAAGTATATTCCCATCGGGTCGCATGATAATGTTCATTTGCTTCATTTTCATCTCTAGAGTGAAAAACTATCACTTTCATGCTATCATGTTATCCGGTTAAAGAACTATCATTTTCATAAACATGAGTCGAAAAAATCTGTTTTTGTTCTATAGATGACAGATTCCTGTGATTCTCAGAGTATTTGTTTTAGGTTTAAAAATCATTTTGTAATGTGCGTTTTTCAATAAAATAAAAATACATAATATATTTTTAGGGTGTGTTCTGTGATTCACTAATTTTAATACAAAAAGACCTCGAAGGGATCATTTCAACTAATATACGCCAGCATCGATAGAACCACCTACGTTTCCAAAAAAAGTTGTATTCGTAATAAAAACAACTATTTTACTGCTCACTAATTCAATTTATTCCTAGAGTAAAATTGATTTAAAAAAATCCAAATTGGCTCACTTCTCATGGAAACATCGTAACTATCGTAATTTTTGACGTACAATTGTGAAAAATGCGGAATCGATAGTTGTAAAATGGCATTTCTGATTACAAACCCGAAGACATTTTCGACCTATATTTTGCTATTTTTGTGAAATGACGGTGGTTCCACCCCTGCTGGCGTGCAGTGCATATGAATTGAAATGATTTCTTTGGGGTAATTTTTTTCTTTTCGGTATCTATTAATTCTACAAAATTAAAAATTCTACCCCGAATATTTTCAAAAAATTACGGAAGTTTCCATGAGAAGTGAAACACACTGTTTATCTTCAGCAAAAAAACCCTTATTTATCTCAATTACCATTCTTACTAGTAGGAAGTTATCCAATTACTTGAATAGATTATGGTGTGAAAGCCAAAACCAGTATTATTTATTATTTAATTATCATCCAGAATAATGACGATAACGTAACAAACAGTTACCTACTTATAGCATAAATAAATTATAAAAATTTCAATTTTTGCTACAGGGCTCATTTTATTCGAAATGGCGAAACAAACGAATACAAATAATTTGGACACATGTCTGTTTAAAAGAATCAAAGATAGATAGATAGATAGTCTTTTATTCGTTCATGTGTGATACCCAAACGGGTGCAGAACATGTCAAAAATATAAATAAAATAGAAGATAAGGGAAGAGAAACTCTAAAATAGCAGATATAAAAGCTTATGAACTAAAATAACATTAAAAAGATATTCTATATCTATGGTACATTACATTTTATAAAATTTATCACATATAGTTAACAATACTGTAATTATATAGGACTATCGCTAAAATATTCTTCCAGTGTGATTAATGACTGCTTAAGATGATGCTTTATTTTATTATTTGGCATTTTTTTTTAAATTGTCAGACAAATGATTAAATATTTTCATCACTGAGAATTCCACGTTTCTTTGTATATAAGTAAATTTTTTAAGGTCTGTGACTAGATTTTCTTTGAATCTATTGTTATACTTGTGTTCTAGTGTTTTGAAAAGTTCAATATTTTCCTTCACAAAAATTACTGCTTCATAAATATACAATCCCACGAAAGTAAGTACATTTACTTTCGGAAATACATTTCTACAACTATCGGTTCTTTTCATACCCAGTATATTCCTCAAACATCTTTTTTGGATTACAAAAATTCTGTTAGCATCTGTAGAATGAGCCCAAAATATAATTCCATATCTAACACGAGATTGGACATAAGCATGATACGCACTTAATGCGGCATCTCTGTTCACTGACTGAGCCAATACCTTTAGTGCATAACAATAGCTTGCCATATTTCGTGCTAAGTAATCAATATGTGTTTTCCAATCCAACCTAGAATCTATTGTAATTCCTAATAATTTTACGGAAGGATCAGCTGTTAATTCAGTTCCATCATGGAGTAGTGTGAATGGTTGATTCTGTTGTGTATATGAAAGCTTTATGAGTTGAGTTTTGTTAATATTCATCTGTAGATTATTCATTGTGAACCAGTTTTTAAGTATGTTTAGAAAATTTGATATGTTCTTTTTTATATCATTTTCAGATATTTCGCTGAATATTATAGACGTGTCATCTGCAAATTGAACAATTTTTTGGTCAACTACATGAGGTAAATTATTGATATATAGAATGAATAATAGTGGTCCAAGTATAGAGCCTTGTGGGACGCTTGAAAGTAGTGCTGAGGTTTTTACTGATAGTCAGTATTCTTTTGACACCATCAACTGTGCCAGTACTAGTCAGCGGTAGCTATATTGAATCAGTTGACAATATTGATAATGCTATGAAGAATAAATTATTGGAGGCCTCTTGTAAAAAAACTGCTAATGAAGCTACCTTATCTCCTTCACACTTTTTGATTCCATCAGTTGTTGTGATAAACAGCCCGCTTTGAAGAACACTATTTCATACTACATGAAAAGTTTTTGAAATGGGACTTACTGAAAGGTGAATTGGACTTATTGCAAATGAAATGGCTGAAAACCCTGTTTTTCTCGATCAACATTAAAATACTCGAAGAATGTAACCAGGACTAATTATAAACTTTTGAAAGTTTTTGCAACATTACCTACTAGAATATCAGTTTCTTCGCTGGAACGTCTTAAATCCTGTTTGAGGAATTCCACAGGTCAGGAAAGAGTAAATGGACTGGACTATATAAATTGAAGGGGAGATCAATGATTCATTTGTAGTAAAGAACGACTCTCGCAGTGTTGGAGGTACTGCTGAGGCTACCGCCGCACCGCTTCCAGTCTGGATCAAGGAAGGAATGACAGCACATTTGAGAATGCGGGACTCGGGAGTCTGGATAAATGAAGAAGCGTCGATAGGAGATTGCTATTTCCGCCCTCAGAGTGAAAAGCGCACAAGACAGACTGCGATGGAATAGGAAGTTTGCTCTCACTTTTCCGAACAGAGAGCAATGGAGTTTTGCCCAGAAATTCTAATATGTTATACGGACGGTTCGCGTCTCACTGACAAACAGGCTTTTGGTGCAGGCATCTGGGATAATATACAGTGGTTTTCAAGCATTAAAAAAGATAGTGTTATTTAAAAAAGTATATTTGTTCATTTAATGGTATATTTCTCTTCCTCCACTATAAAAACCTATCAAGTTAGGGGCCCAGTTCACTTTTATATGAAACTAGAAAAATACAGGCCATATAAATTGAAAGAATATGTCACAGAAATGGGAAATCTGATTGATAAGTTGACTGGCAGAAAAACATTCTCATCATAGACGTTGGCTATGAGAGATAGTACTCGAGGACTCTGGCCTAACCAGAAAAGTGTGGCTCCTACGGATTTTAGTAACTATTTCACTCATCTTAAAACTCTCACATAATCTGACCAATCGAAAACCAAAGAAAACTCGTGTTATCGCCAGCTGACTTTCAATTCTGATTGCAGGATCAGCTTCGGTATTTTCAACGACGTAACCATGGCAACACAAAGTTTGGCAGTTCTATCAATATTAATTGTACCTGATTGTGTCAAAATAAGTCGCTCTGGTGCAAATTCAAATGAAATTATGAAACGAAACATTATAATATTGACGATTTTAATAATTTGTTTATAACTGTTATACATTGTTCGTATTTATAGTAATGAAGAAACTTTATTTGGGAAATAGTCTAATAAAATTCAACTCGTGATTGAATTTATCTCATAAGTCTGTCTTTTATTTCTGAACTCAACTGAATTGTTTTGAGAAAACACCACTCGTCCTGCGGACTCGTGGTTTTTTCACAAAGCAATTCAGTTTCGTTCAGAAATAAATCGACAGACTTATCGCGAAAATTCAATCACTCGTGGTATTACTCCTGACAATACAATTATTAAACAATGGCAGTTCAGTTGCCAATTAAGTGTATGAATGACATGGTTACCACAGCTCACAAGTTGAACAATCTGGGATTTGAAGTGAAATACGAGTGGATAGGAACCTTCGGAGTAGAGTTCTTTCGTCAAAATATGAAAATAAACTAAGGCAGTTTTCATAAACATGCTTTTATGGAAAAGTATTAGTCATTTTGACATACTTAGTTGTTAGGGCCGATTCAGATATATGCGTGCCCATGCAGGGTTTTTGAAGCACGGGCGGTTTAAACGCCTTTTACTCACGGTTCTATCACAAGAACATATTTTATTTGGTTCTGTAATAATTGTGTCAATGCTGGAGTAATGCTATTTGAGTTTTTCAAATAATCCTGATGTACACCAAATCTGAAGAGTTGGAAATAATTGAAGAAAAACTTCTGCAATCAGGATTATCTGCTTTTCTGCAAAATAGGGTGTATGGTGTCTCCAGAGACTCCAATTCGAAATAATGCATCTTATTGACGAAACCATAATCAAATTTGTACCAGTCTGTTCTGTCTTTGGCCAAGGTATAATAGTGTGGGTTACCTATATCAGTTGAATCAACAATCGCATAGGGCTAAGTCTAGGAATTATCACTTTGAACTTTTTTTCAATATGTACACGTTATTGGACTTAGCAGCCTATTTGAATTTGCACACGAATGATATAAATGTGACTTCATCAAGAACTTTCACAAGAATTCAAAGATTAGTAGGGACATCATAGAAAATAATCTTTGGATTTCTCAAATTATCACGTTGAACTTTTTTTAATATGTAAACATTTTTGGACTTGGTAGCCTATACGACTGTCGACTCATTTGATATATAGTTTTCTTCTCTGTTGTGAGATTCAGTTCAATGAGGTTTTTATTCACCCTCGCATAAAACTTATTAATGCATCAGATAGAAGTTATGACAGCTTATTAGCATAGAACATTGGGAGAAATTATTTACATAAGACAACCACTGGGTTTTCAGAAAGAGAGATTAATAAAATATATGCCAACTGCAATAACCCATGTACTATTTGAAACAAAGTGAAGGGCTTGGAACTAGAAACACCAGATACAGTTCCGAAAGAGATGCAATTCATCGCCATTGCAAATAATAATAATCATTCAGATACCTCTTATCAGACACACTTTGAAAGAGATGGCTCCTTCTTTTGATACATTTTTTTCAAATACCACTAAGTAAAGTAATCACCCCCATTTCCTAATCGCATAGAGTAGAGAGTTTCCACCTCTCAAATGTGGATCTTTTTGGGTGATTGTAGTTCAACTTTCATTTGAGAAGCAGTATTTGAAATAACATAAAAACTAATTGTCATATAGAAAGGAATGTTTAATTTTTGTACCTACATTATCCGCAATCTGAATAGCTAAACAATTTGTTCAAATCGGTCTACAGTTGAAAAAATCACTTTTGAAGTAATAATGATATTGTGTACCTAGCACAAAGCACAAAATTTGGTAGTTTTTCTAGTCGCTCATCAGGTTTTAAAAAATGAGTGCTGGCAAAATAAACCATTTAAACAATTTCAAAAAAAGTCTGATACTTTTGGTCAATATAACATAAATTTCTGATATTTCGGGCATAGAATCTTATAGATAATAGAGAAATTTGGTTCAATAGGTATAGAACAGTGAAACCATATTACACAGGTGGAAAATGATGGGAATAAGGGCAGTGGTAAACTGCTTGATTATACTCAGCGTAATATGTATTCTATTTATATCTTTCAAATCAAATTAGGAAAACTTACCTGGTTAATGATACAAAGCAGAATGAAAGACCCAGAAAAAATCTTGAATGTCCTTGATAATGGTGGAATATTTTTAACTTGAGCCATTTATGGTTGCAACACTATAACTCTTTGAAATAAAATCACTGGTAAGTATCTATTCAATAATTATTCTCTCCAAACAAAACATATCCGAACAACACAACCCCAAAAACAATTCTGACGTCTCTGATTCTATTCTTCCACTACAACCAAAGACCATCAATCATAAAAATGAGTCCAAATGATACAGGAATAAATACACAATAAACACAATCTGAATCTACGCAACGCAATCATCCAATGATAATCAATGACTCATTGACTCAGAACAGTCCTAAGCAGAAATCAAAACAGAACTTGACAGAACCACGGAATAATACTAATTTTCACAGGGAGTGGCACCGAGTAACTCGGAGTAGCTCCATAGTGATCTTGAACTGACACTTCTGACAGAAGAATGCAAGAGTGGACAGACAAAAAAGTGAGTGTAAGGCTGAAACACAATTGAAGTTTTATGTTTTTAGTTTTAATTTTCATGATTTTGGATATATATTAGGACGAAACTATCATTGCCATATTATTCTGATCACGCCTCATAAACAATCTTATTGGTAAAATTCAAGCTTCATTCTCCGGTCAATTCTGTTTTGCATCTTGTTTTATTTGTAAAATTGATATCCAAAATACCAAAACTTAAACCTTATTACATAAAACTTCCATTGTGTCTACGGCTTTAAGCTTACTGTTCACAGTCACTATTGGTTGATTATTTGAAATTGACCAATAGGAACCCGGAGGTAACATTATCGGATCATCGTATCATCAAATATCGTGACTTTGAACAGTAAGCATTATAGGTATGGATCAACGACATGCAGTAGTCCTGTTAACAATGCTATGATATCGATGTATACAAGATGTAACCTCGAGTACGTACTACAGATGTACTCATTTTACATCTATGCGATGTACCTAGGATGTGAAGTTGGTTACGAGATGTAACCTTGAGTATACGTACTACAGATGTACTCATTTTACATCTTTGCGATGTACCTAAGGTGTATGCCATGGTTGGATACAAACTTCTCATGGTCATTTGTGTTAACAATTTCATGCTATAATATATATAAGTTTATTCATCATCATCATACATATACTTTCACAGTCTGGGTTGAAATATAAACACTTTAAAAAACATTAAAACGAAAATGAATAAACACAGAAAACCACAAGGAAATGAATCCGCGCGTGGCATGAAATCATTGTTCAAACATTAAACGTGAACGTCATTAAAATACAGATGTTCCCCCAATTCTTTTAAAATATAAAAATATATAAATCTAATGATTAAATTATAAATCAAATGAATCTTTGTTAAAACATTGAACATGGACATCATTAAAATACAAATTTTCTCTAGTTTTGTTAGAATGTTAAAATATATAAATCTAAAAATTATTAAGACTAAAACATTAAAATTCAAACCAAAAGACTAAACAATTAAAATTCACGCCAAAAGACAAAACAATTGAATATGTAACCATGGGTATTGCTAAAATTGTAAAAGTTTTAGACAACATACCATTCTAAAATATTAAATTTTATATCAGATTAAGAAAAATTTTGGCACTAAAATCACATTTCAATAATAAAATGTTCATACTATATTATCAGCAGTACCTCATGCAAGTTTATAACATACTCTGCTTGTAGCTATAAAGTTTTCAGGTGTTTCCAACGGAATAGCGAACAGTCAAGTTATCTGACCCTTTTCTTGAACATTTCGTATGAGTTGATCGTTCTGAGTTCAGACGGTAGCTCATTGAAAAGTTTTGGTCCCAAAAACGTGTAACATTTTTGTCCTATGGTTTTTTCAGTTCTTGGTATCACAGCGTTGGTTTTATGCTTAGTGTTGTAAGGGTGCTGAATAGGTACCAACTGCCTCAAGATGATCGCAAAAACAAATATCTGTCTTACATTCATTATCGACGTTTCTCGATACAGGCTACAGGATGTATTTTCTCGGTTTTTTATACATATCATTTTATGTAGGTTATTGATGAGTGTTTTTGAGGCTCCTCCCCATGCAATGACTCCATAGGAAAGATGACTTTCGACCAAAGCATAGTACAATATTTTCAGATATTTTATATTAATTATGTCAGAAATGTTTTTGAATTTATTGACCATGAATCGCAACTTTTTAATTACATAATTAACTTGATCTTCCCATTTCAAATGTAAATCTATATATATTTTCTAAGTGTTCCGTCATCATATATTGTACTTCCAGTTCTTTATATATGGAGTAGGATGTGAACGACAAAAAATGAGTTTTTTTATAATTGATTGTCAGCATTCTATCGTTGAAGAAATTGATTATATTTTGAAAATCAACTTCAATGCTATTTTTGAGAGTGGTCCAGTCAGTTCCTTCGTAAAAAACGGCAGTGTCGTCTGCGAAACTCACAACTTCCCCACACGTATCTCATCTAAGATCATTGATATAAAGATTGAAAAGAATTGGCCCCAAAACAGTACCTTGAGGTACTCCATATTTTATAATTCGATAACTACTCATAGTTCCATTGATATTAACGCATTCTTTCCTAATTTATGAGCACCTCCTCTAATGCCAATATTTGAGAGCACTGACAATAGTATTGAATGGTCAACGGTGTCGAATGCTTTTGCCAGGTCTATGAAGACACAGATAGACGGATTTTTTTTTGTCAATTGCATTATTTATCAACCCTGTCAATCTAGCAATTGCATCAGACGTTGAATTATTTTTACGAAAACCATATTGCCTACTCGATAAAATATTATATCTTTCGAGAAATGAAACCAACCTCTTCTGTAAGGTTTTCTCGAAAACTTTTCCCATGCTCGATATCAATGAAATAGGGCGATAGTTCGTAACATCGAGTTTATCACCGTTTTTGAAGAGAGGTTTTATTTCAGCAATTTTCAAGATGTCTGGAAATTTTCCATCATTCATTGACTTATTTATTATATAAACTAACGGTGGTGCAATTTCAGATTTTATGTTGTCAATCCCCGGTGATTTGTTATTTTCAGATTCGATATTATCTCCATAACTTCTGTTTCATTCGTTTCCGTTAAAAAAATTGAATTTGGATTATTTTTATGTCTGACAAGTTTTGTTTCCACTTTGTTACTTACATTTTTTGCCATTTTTTCACCAATATCAGTAAAATGTTTACAAAACTCATCAGACATTTCTCTAGAATCATTTGTTGTTTTTCCAGCGGAATTTTTGATTTCTTTAATTTCCGTTTTTTGTTTTTGATTTTTTGAAATTTCATTGATACATCCGCATAGACTTTTACTCGTGTTATTATTAGCCTCTATTTTGTTATTATAGTAGTCACTTTTGGCTTTTTTTATTAGGAACTTCAACCTATTGCTGTAGTTTCTAAATTGTTCTTGGTTATGTTTTGTTGGTTGATTTTTCATTATTTTGTATAGTCTGTTTTTTTCATGTGTAGATTTCACTATTCCCGCAGTTATTCAACAGTTTCTTCTTATTTCGTTTCTCCTAATTATTACTTTTGTTGTTGAGCTATCTAAATGGGTCAACGTTATTTTCAGTATAAACATCTAACCAATTTTCCTGTTTGAGTTTCTCTTTGAATTTATGTTTATTAAATATGTTTCTGAATCTTTGTGGTTTATCTGTTCGTATTATTTCATGTGTAGTGAAGTGGTTTATGATGCAATAATGGTCTGTTATGTTAGATTCGAGGACCACAGGAATGTTTTTATAAAGGGGCTTTTTTCTTTTTACGAATATATGATCTAAGCAAGATTTCTGATCACCTGTATTCCGAGTGCACTTATTTATCAAGCAATTAAAGCCTCCCTCACCCATTATATTCAGGTATTCATGTACATGGTTATCACTGTTATTTAAAATATCAATATTAATGTCACCCGTAATTATGTGAAGATCTGAGGTTTGACAAGATTTGAGGTAGTCCGACAGGTTACTTATAAAGTTTTTTTCATTTGTTGGACATGGCCTGTAAATCCCATTGAGTATTATTTTGGTATTGTTCAAAGTAGTGATCAACTCCAACATATTTATTTCACCAAGTTTAACCACAGTACATACACAGCAGATATTCTCCTTCGCAAAGATAATTGTCCCATCATTTTGGTTGAAGGAACCTTATTCATTATAGAATAGTTGATACCCATTGAGATTAATTAGAGATATATCCGGTATTTGCCAATATGCGATATGCTCTACAGATAACAATGTACCTATAGGATATGAACATTCGGATACATTGTACTCTCCACGATAAATAAAATAACATATTTTTGTTCTTTGCGAGCCATATTGAAATGGTAATCAAATTTGAACCGACAGAAAATAACATTCTTTTTAAATCTGCGTTGAACCTTACCTTCACATTGAATAAGTCCCTCGATCCTTCGCAACCAATATCAGGAAACGAATTAAAATAATATATGTTAATATGGCTACTAATGCTTGGCATTTTGACATTTAACTTGACAGCTCTTCGCTTTGCCAATCAGCTTATGTGCTGTTCTGATTTCGTTAATGTTTATTTTTATAGAAAGGTGAGTCTAATTAGTCTAATTATCAGTTTCTGTTAAATGTTCATCATTTTCTCCATTTCTTATACAAAAATTAGTGGATAGGTATATTTTAATTTTTACCTCTATACTAAATAATTTTTTTTTTTTGATGAAATACTTGAGTCCATAAGTGAAGAGAGTTGGAAAGACCATGACTATTAGGATCTTTAAAAAGTTTCTGTCCAACGAATTGGCTCATTCATGTTCCTGGTTGGGACTACGCCAAAACCAAAGAATAGAGATCTCACCTCAGTGTGGAAGGTGGGTACACACACTTCAATTGATTTCTGCAATACACTTTTATTGCCAGTGCAAACCAAAACTTGTTTTTTCCAGGTGTTGTGATGAGGGAGCATCATATTACACTAAGGGAGGTTCAAGAACTGCTTCAGAAATTCAGAATGGCTTCGCCATACCAAGCAATAAAGGTTAGACAGGTAAAATAAGTAATAATAAATAAATGAATATGTGTTTAACTCCTTTTTTAGTCGTTATAGAGTGTTTTTTGTTTTAATTGAAATATTTTTGAAGCCGTTAAAATTTGCTATTTATGATCCAATAAGACTGAATTATTACTTTTTGATATAGTTTTCAAGAGCAACTAATTTTTAGTTTTCATAAACTGTTTTTTTTTGTGGAATGTTTAATATTCGTTTTTTGATCATTTTGTTCGTTCTGATGGCTAGATTATATATTTATTCTAACAAGATTCGTTTTTTATTTACTTTTCAGAATATTTCATTGGTGAGACAAGTGCTCATTTATTTCATGTATCTTTTGGAAATCTTCTTTTGGTGATGATACAAAAAATTGGCACTTGTTTCACAAATGAAAGAAAGCATTTAATGAGAAAGTATGCCTAGAACGCATATTCTTGGTACCTGCCGTCAGCATGTAACCGGTATATTGGTTGTTGACCTCTATGAAAAATCTTCCTAGGATGTATCCTGGATTTATAAAAGCTAAATCCCGACGATCTCACTTTATGATGTACAGGAGACCTCTATTCAATTTTAGCAAGAGTATGACAAATTCACCGCTTGGCGAGGTCTCTGGTCCATCTACGGGAGTTTAAGAAGTCGCAGTCAGATTTTGACATACTTGGTACATGCATGAGATGTAAAAATGTTAACAGGTATATTACGATAATGATAATACAAATTTTGTTGAAGTAAAAAACTGTAAAAATTTCATCTTAGATATGTGTCAAAATGACAATTTGTCGCATCAAGATATTCTGAGACCGACCAAAAATTTCCAGCAGAATTTCAAAAGTGGTCTTTGAAAACCGGTCGAAGATGATTATTTAGTGTGAGTTGTGCAATAAGAATAAACATGTTATAAGTGTTGGTCATAGTAAGTTTGCTGCAAATTCCAGAAAGAAAATTATCTAAGGGAGTAAATAAGACATGGTTTGGTAATTTGTTCAATTAGATAAACGTGTGCTTGCATGAAACAAAAAATAAATGAAAAACAACAACAGGAAAATTACTGTATTTATTTCATTTTGTCAACATGAAAAACATAAAAAATCTAAATAAACCTGCTATATACACTAAAATTATGAAGGATATTCGTATGGAACAGTCTAATAAATAGCCTTTCAGAATGTTTCATAAACAAAACAGATAAATTCTTTACTGGAAGTGATAGGTTTTTCTGGTGCGTCAATCATCAACATAACAACAATTTTTCCATAATCAATAATCCTCGTATCTCCTTTATATACTAGTATCAATTTTTTTATTATTATTTCCATCAACCAGTTGCACCCTTATGAGCAACCCTCAGAAGTCTTTGATAGACTTGTGCAAGCTAGGAAATATGTAGACTTTATCTTTTTAACGTGTGATGCCATACTCGAGAATCAAGAACAGATGAATGGGTTAAGAATCAAACGTTTTACCAATGCGACAACATTGCCCATACTTTTGTACTTTCAGGAAGCCATCTGAATTAGCTGACGATTAAATGTAGATTATCTATATAACTCATTTCCAATAAAAATGATAAAAACAGACAAAAGTTCTAAATCGTTCCCTTATTGTTGCCAGGGGAGTGTTCTATGATTATAATAATAATACTCCCTCATAGAGTGCATCCAAAGGCATAGCCTGTGCGGATAAAGAACGGCTATTATTATTTTTTGCCGTGACGCTCCGGGGCGACTTACTGATTTTTGGTGGCGTATTCCTTTTTCAGCTGTAGGAAAACCCAGAAAACCTACAGCACCTCCCCGGGTGGTCGGTGCATGTGCACTCCAAGCAAGCTCCAGACGTCGGGATTAGCGATATGCTCTACAGATAACAATGTACCTATAGGATATGAACATTCGGATACATTGTACTCTCCACGAAAAATAAAATTCCATATTTTTGTTACCGACTCCTGAAATTTAGAAAAAAAAAATCTCATTCCCAGGAGTCGAACCTGGCCAAATGCAAGCAGATGATTCAAAGGCCAGCATCTAACCGCCTCGCTACCAACCACCATAATAGATTCCGCAAGCGTGACGTCACTTCACGGGTCCGTTAGGTTTCGGTTCCAAAAGTGAGTTCAAGTGAATGATAATCAATTTCATTTTTACTTCTTTATAAGCTCTTCAACAATAGCAATCGCCATAACCAAGCTCGTTATCAGGTTCACTGCCATAGGAAACGTTTTTGCGAAAGCTGTTACCTAAAACTGATTTGTTTGGAACGCGACAAATGATGTTTTGACGTCACCACTTGCGGGGTCTATTGGTCACTATGATGGCGGAAAGTGTGGATGACAAGCTCAGTTGAAAATGCGTACATTATTAAACAACCCAACGTGACCTGAACTAACTTTATGCATTTACGTATTTTCTACTGAATTTGCATGCAGCTGTCCTCCCCGCCATTACAGTGACCAATCACAGGGTGTGTCTTCTGGTAACAAGGCAGAAAAAATTAGTAACTTTCGTCTCTTTTTATCAGTCTACGGAGTCAGTAGAAATAAAATGTTGTAGTCGTTTGAATAAATTCCCATTATAAATATTATTTTCGAAGACTGGAAATAATTCGCTTGGCGGAAGAATGTTCATTCATTTATAACCTAGAAATAAAGTTCCTGGGCTTATGTATATTTTTTAATGTTAAGTTGTGCTATCTGTTAAGTTAGAACATGTTAACATATATTTTATAATTAGTTTATATTTGATTGTATTGTATATTTATATCATATTTCTGACAAGTGCGTTAAAAGAATATGCATCTGTGTTTGGTTCATTTTGAATGAATTTATGTGTACATTATTGTAATGAATAAAGTGATTGATTGAAATAAACCCACAATATGGGATTCTACTTCCAATCACCAAATTTTTTATTATTGTGCCCGCACTATGACTTTCAAACGGTTTCAAACCGAAATAAATTTGAATAGCCATGTTTTTGAAGGACACCAATGATTTTGCAACTATTTAATGAATGAGCTTCTAACTGAACGTGTAATATTTTGAAGAATATCAAATTATGCAGTTTTCTCGATTGCATTAAAATATTTTTTTTTTTTCAACAATTAAGCAATATTCTTAGCTCAATATCATTTACGCGCCTTAACTGCGGATTTGAAATCAAATCCAAATGAGTGATTCTTGAAAAACTTCCGTTTCAACAAAATTTATGTTTACTCAGATTGAAAAAAAAAATCTTGTCGATGGTCGAAAGGTGTTACCCACTTCAAAATTTTTGTTGTGTATCTTATTATTTTTTAGTATGTAATGTCGAAAAATGTTGATATAATCATGTAATGATGTTTACATTTTATATCTTCATTATTATGTTTATAATATTAACACTCCCTCATAAACACTCGTTGAGTGTACCCAAAGGCATAGCCTGTGCGGGTAGAGGATGGCTATTATTATTTGCCGTGGCGATTTTTGGTGGCATATTCACTTTTCAGCTGTAGGAAAACCCGGAAAACCTACAGCACCACCTCGGGTGGTCGGTGTGCACTCCAAGCTAGCACTAGACGAGATTGGCATCTGGACAACTCACAATACACTTGCTTTTCAACAAGTCATGCGGCCGCCTATCGATCCGATATAAAGTAGTTGAGAAAAATTGTCGGAACTATCGGGCTCGAACCGACTAACGCTATGCTGGAGTTTCGAACGGCCTGTGCATTAGACCGCTGATCCACCGACCATACCAATCCATATATTCTTATTTTTATGATTGATTTGGTTACTATGTGTCTCAAATTAATTCTCACATGACATCTATAATCTTGTTTTGTGTGTGGTATGTAATATTGAGCTACCAAGTTCAACAAAAAGGAGATACAAAATTATGGGATATATTACCATATTATTCATAAAAATAATAATTGTCTTAACCTTTAACTTAAGTTGTTACAGCATCACTCGAAGTTACACTATAATAGAAACTCGTTTGAGTTAGTATATTTGTTTTCAGTCTCAATGCCCATTTCACCTATTCAACTGTTTTTATCATAAACATATTTATCAACAATATTTTGTCTATTCTTTAACGATACCATCTTCCTCAGAATCTCTATTCAAGGATTTTCTTTCCTCCGAACTTCCATAGTTCATATACCTATCTTTCAGTCTTTTAAACTTTTTACTACTTTCTGTTTCGAAGGATTTACTAGCCTTACGATACCTATTGTTTTCCTTAGTTTTCACCCTCTTGCTTTTGTGTTTCTCATCCTCAGACTTTTTCAAATTTTTCAATTCCAAGTCATAAGCTGATGTTTGACTCACTATATCCTGTGCATTAGCTTGTACTGCAACATCAATGGACGTCTTGGATTGTCTGGATCCGCGGTTTTTTTCATAGCCCGCTGAAGTCCCAGAATTCAAAGAACTTTGAACAAGATGATTGATTTCGGGGCATGATGAGCTGTCACTCTTTACATTACAACTGTCTGAATCACTGCTGTATTTTTTTCGGGATAATTTGGATTTCTTTGACTTTTTACTAGAACGAGACCCCTGTCCCGATCTAGAACGTTTTTCTTGTCCATAGTCTTTTTTGGTTGTGACAGATTCTTCCGTGTCGCTAGAAGAACTTAGTTCTTCTATATGGACACCTTGGCACAATGATTTCATTACCAATTCATCATTGAGATCCAAATTATTTGTATGGCTGCTTAGTTTCATGTTAAAAGTGCTTCCTGTTATGTTCAGAGAAACATTCTCATCTTCACTTTCGCTTTTGAGAGTATTTCTATTGTATGGTATTACAAGTTTTCCATTCGACAAAAAATTGTTTATGTGTTGGCCGTCCAGACCTGCATTACCAGTTCGACGATTCAAATTCGGTTGGAAACTCTTGATATCCCCCCTGTTCGTGAAGGCATTTAATAGCTGCAAATTTGAATCCAGACTAGTGCTGCTTCCTTGTCTACCTCCTGATCTTGATAAACGTCTTGATGTATGGCTCAAATTCCTTGAGTGACTTCTGAAATGTCTGCTAGATTTGCGCCTACTTGATTCATGTCTGTTGTGTCTCCTCGAATTGACCTAAAAAATAGACATGGATTTATTCATTCTTGAAAGGAACCAGTTGAAGTTACGGTAAAAGTAAGGGTAAAAGTTTGATTTGACAGTGAAGTATCAGAAAGATATGGAAACAAGGCAGTAATCCAGAAGATCCGAGAACTTTAGACCAATTTACTTGCTTTTTTATCAAAATTTTTTCTAACCGGTATCTGGCTGCACCCCTACGAGCAAACTTCTGAAATCTTCAGGAGACTTGTGTAAATTGGGATAGGCCATGATGGGGTTATATATCAATCGAATTTTAACCCAAAGTTCTTTCAAATGATTCCTTCCATGTACATATTATTTACGTCAAGGATGAATAAAATAACCTAAAAGGGGTAATTTCTAGTGGCATACACTGCACGACAGCGAAAATGGAACTTTCCGAAAAATTAAAGTATTAGACAAAACATGTAGAAAATGTATTTTGGTTCGTAATCAGAACAAACTCTTAACTATTTATTTACTTCCTGAGAAATATTCAGTTCTGAACAACCCAAATTTGTCTCACTTCTTATGGTAACACCCTCATAACTACCGCAATTTTGATGCAGAATTGTATATTTTTGGGGTATCTATCGATTTTTTTACAGTAAAATATGACGGTAGATACGGTGTCTCTCTTTCGCAATTTAGATTCTTCAGAACTGAACTTTGTTCAGGATCAAAGTCTATTACTAGTAAAGTAGTTGTTCTGATTACTAATCCAAAGGCATTTTCGACCCTTACAAGAAAAACATCTTCAAGTTGACATTGATAAAATATTCTTTAATTATTTATAAAAGTAAAAAGATTATATAGTCACATCATATTTTCAGTACTAAGACACGAATACATACCTACAGGAAATATAGAAACGGTGGCCAGAGGAAGAATGCTTAAAAAATAATACAATTAAAGAAAGATTTGGAGTATATTCACGTAAATGTGAACAGAAAGTATCAAATATAAATCACAACAAAGTTTCATTGTAATATTCTTCGAGGTTGTAGAATGATTTCGTGCACGGGCTTTTTCAGCTAGCTTTCTGATCTTAATATAGATTTTTTTTCAATCATTATTTCGTGGGGTATATGGTTGTACAATTTTTTGCTTTCATAAATCAGATAATCTTTTGTCAGGCTCGATTTTGATATAGGTAGAGATATTTTGTTTCAGTTACTTGCCGGGTTACGTAATTAGATAGTTTTTGCAATATTATGTTTTTGTAAATCAAACAAACCGTTTCCAGAACAAAAAGTGCAGGCGAAAGTAAGAGTTTATAGGTCCTGAATATAGATTTTCAATTTGGATCTGTACAGAGAATACCCTTTTAGATATTTTGTTGTTTTCAAATAATTTTGAATCTGATTACATATTTTTGTTATCGATATTTATTATTCTATACTATATTGAACTATATTTCGTCAACAAAAACACTAGATAGAATATAGAATATGACAAACTAAATTATATCTCACCTTCCTAGTTGCCTTCAACTCCGCTATTTGCACCGACACCTGGCTATCACCCGAGTTTCGTCTGCTTTCAATGCTAACATGTCTCAGACTCAAACTTACTTCACTATCTACAGAATGATTATTACTTGACACAGAATAAACCACTTCATTTGGAACTGCTCCTCTACGATTTACAAGACGAGGCAGATTAGCTGCCCAAGTAATACTAAGGTCATTGCTAGCTGCACTATTCAACTCAAAATGAAGCCCCACAGGATCGGTGTGGTTTTCGGATATAGAGATCTTACCACCCGCATTAAATTTTTTACGCTGAGCAAATGCTTGAGCGATTATCTTATGCTTTTGGAGCTTCATCGGTTCCTCTACTTCACAATGGAATTTTCTGAAAAATAAAAAAAAAATGTTCTAGTGATTGTGAAATTGTTTCAACAACTTCCACTCGATTCGTTTTCTACCTACTTAGTGTTTACAATATTAGAATGAAATGATTCTAGATCGATATTCCTAGTTTGTACAAGTCTCCCGAGTACATCTGAAGGAGGGTTGCTCGTAAGTGTGCAACTGAATGATGGAAGGAACAAATTTTGAACATAAGAAGTAGACATGTGATTGTATTACAGTCTTATATACCATTATTCTACTATGAAGAGGTAGAAAGGCAGCAGTTCTGCCTTAACAAATAACTTCTTGGAAATTTTCATACAAATATGTTCACAGTAGCCCTTCAATGATAAAGTTTCATCAACTGTAAATTACTAACCCATTTTATGACTCTTTAGATCAGAAATAGGTAATCAATTAACTCAACATTGTATCGTGGAAATATTTTATATCGATCTTCAGAAATTATTAAGAAATGAACTGAAACGTGAAACATCAATTTGATTTCATTCCACCTGATAGATGATACTAATAAGGCAAGAACAAATAAAAAAACGATGAAATTCGAGATATTTGAGAAAATTGATTTTTCAGACAATGATTCGCATAATTGCTAAAATGAGTAAAATACCAGATATAATCAATGGGTGGTATGAATACAAGCTAGCAAATGCTTACGCTATAGGTTTGTCTCTCTCATAAATCGACAAAATGACTACGTCCATTTCAAGAAATCTGAGTAAAAGCATTATCTCAAAGTTTATTCATACCACCCATCGACTTGCTTTATTAAATTAATACTTGTCGACATTGCTGTGATGCCAAACTTCATCGACTACATACGGATATCTCTATAGTCCAGTTCCTGAATTGTAGACAGTGATTCATCGGTTGTACGGTTCATAATTCATATAAAGCAGGTCAAAAAATAGAACAGAAATAAGCTAGGTACTTTGGCTTCAAATCAAGTTTTACTTTGCCACTTTTGTACACCCCCTCCGCACTTTTAAATCCCGTAGTAACCAGAAAATTTACGATGAGTCACTATCTACAATTTAGGAACTAGACTATAAGAGATTTATTCTTTAGATTTTTAAACCTCCGGAAAATTATAAAATTGCTTACTGCACAATATCTATATCATTTGAATGAAAACAAGATAGCTTAACAACTGTTAGGAAAATAAAAAGCTGTTTTTCTTACCTTCTGATATATCTTCCCCAAGAATGTAACATTGCTCCACACCAAACCCAAGAAGCCATAGCAACACCTGAGCCAAAAACAGCTATCAACTGTAGCTGTAGCTTGGCCACACTTGGTCGAACTGTTTGTTTACAGTGAGTGTGATCAGAACTGAAGCTTGTCAACTTGCATCTTTAAAAAAATTGATGTAATTTGTAACGGGACCAAGTATTTATTGAAATATTTAAAATATCACTAATACAATACAAATGATGTTAGGTTAGGTTACACGTAAGACTAGCAACTAAGAATTCTAAATATGTCCATAATTGCCATAGTCACGGGAATGAAAACGGCCATAAACATTTCATTAATTTGTTCAGGGAAGAGATAATTTAATTTGATTCTGATAGTGGACCAATAACACTTATCATCTGCTAATATTGAATCCTCAGAAACCTCAATAGACGAGGAAGAGGATGACCAAAAGAAACATTTTTCTTTTTCAGAACAGTCGTCCTTTCAGCTACCAAAATTCATGTATACTAAACATTTCAACTTATGGAACAACCCCATCAAACTAGATGCTGATTGAAACCTCTAAGAAATACTTTCTCATTCTTCAGACGGTAATCAATCGCCTGTTTTTAACTTAAATTTCTAGGTATTGCAATGTGACTAACTTTGAATAATTTTTTAAGCCTGTATGTATGGATACATTATTGGTTCTTTCATTATTGATGTATTGATATTGTCAACAGGAATTAACGCCCGACTTCATAATGAGCTTAAAGTATCATTCAGTTTAAATAGTTAGACTGTGACAAACTGCCGATTGCAACTCAATTTTGGTAGTCACGGTCTAAGAGCTATTTAAACAAAATACTACTTTAAGCTCATTATAAAATCGGGCCTAAATTAATTATAATTTGAATTATAAATGTCCTACTATCATTGTTCAAAGAGAAATAAGATAGTCAATCAATGACTGTGGAATCGATACTGGAGCAAAACATGAGTGCCATCTAGCATTTTCAGTTATTTCTTTAATGAATATTAGGATAAGAATGTATTCATTCAGAAAAGGTTACCCTAATATATACATATAAAAATCAAGAGGAACTACAAAACAGTTCACAGATTTCACAAACAAGATAAAACTACATCAAACTTACAGTGCAGTGGAAGCATAGTTGAAGTCACCTAATGATCATGAAAACTTTTTGAAAACATTGTTATTTTGTTTAAACTCTTTATTGAAAATTCTTCGTTGTCAATATCAGGGGCGGACTGCAAAAAGAAAATCTTTCCAGGTAAGTTTACTGCATATGAACCAAACTAATAAGAAATTTTGAGAATTATAACATATCTCAATCATCCCCTTTAAAGAAACTTGAACAACAATTTAAAATTCCATCTGGTCCTATAAACTCAATATTTCCTTGTATATTCGGAGGAGGTTTCGAAAATATGAAAATGGCTCGAGAAGTCAAGAATATATGAAATATCCTGGTGAGAAAACTGCTTAGAATTGGTGACAGCTGAAGAGATTGAAACACGTGTCAAATGTTGCACTTTTTGCAAAGGACTTCGTCAATTGTTAAATAGAACTAGGATTTTTGATTGGAGATTTATTAAAGTCATTAAGGCTCTTGATGAATAATGATGGCACTGAACTGTATTGCAAAAAAGGAAGTTTAATAATACTAAGACAATTCAAAGAACACTACATGATCGCAAAGCAGGAAACTATTTTTGCAATGCTAGTAATGTTTGAAAGCTGAGGACATTAATTACGAGCATTTGCAAAACCATTCCTTCTGTAGATAGATCTTTTGAATGAAATAGGCTTGAGTAATAATCAAAGAGTGGTTATAAAATTATCCTTCATAAAAATATAATGATAATATTTATTTTAATATGTACAATTATTTAATTTTAGACAGCGGAAATAAGTGGGTACCTTACCCACTGAAATCAAGGATATTATTTGTGCATTGGATGGTTATTCCTAACAGATAACAGAATACTTATACAGTGCGACTTTTAATAGTCACCTCCCCTGTTATCTTTTGAACGGTTTTACATACAAAAATTAAAACGTTTGGAAGGTTTTACCGATACTACTTTTTGAAATAAAACACATTGTGATTACTCGATAGATGGAGCAGGGGGGCAATCAACTGAAAAATTTTAAATGGCATGGGGGGTCATGTGTCACATCGTTGAAAAGATAATAGAATTCTCTTTCCAACCAGCTAAAAATGTTTAGAATTTTATTTCATTCAAAAAAATTTCTGTTCCGTTATTTCACATCAAACCATTCAAAAGTTATCATAGTCAGGTAAGAAAAGGGCTTCAGATCCGCCAAATCCGCACTTATTCTGACATTTCAAATGCATATTGTAAAAAATCGTAACAACGAAAATCTAAAAAATTCAGATGATTGGAAAGAGAATTGAATTATCTTTTCAAAGATGTGACACATGACCCCCCATGCCATTTAAAATTTTTAAGTTGATGTGCCCCCGCGCCGTCTATCGAGCAATCACAATGATTTGTTTCAAAAAGTAGTATCGGTAAAACCTTCCAAACGGTTTTTTTATGTTTGTACGTCAAACCGTTCAAAGGTTAACAGGGGAGGGACTATTAAAAGCCGCACTGTATATGAGAATACCCAAAGACAGTCTGTGTGGCTAGAGAATGGATACTATTATTTGCTATAGCGTTCCGAGGCAAAGCACTAATTTTGATGTCAAATGAATTTTTGTTGTAGGAATGCCATCATAATAGCATATACATTCCAAGCAAGAAGGATTCCTATCTGAATAACCTGCTGGAGACATGCAGTCTACCGATGCAACTGGCTACCGACCATCTATCCTATATATTATCCCCTTCATTCAATCACTCTTAAATGTTTAGGATATTTAATACAATGGTAATTACTATAGATACATGCAAGGGCTAAGTAATCAATGGGTGTGACTATCATATCCTGCATAAAGACAATACACGTATGAACATATTTTTTATTATATATGAAGTTCTTGGTTGAAATTCGTCTTCAAAACAAATATTAAAAACAAAAATTAAAAACAAAAAATTTAATAGATGGAAAGATTTTTCTTGCAAAGACTATTATTGTGACTGGGAGGCACTGCAGCCTAAAAGGCTTAGTGTATACCCCCTGAACTAGGAAGATACTCCTCACTTCTCATAAGAATGATAGTATTGATTTCAGGAACCTATCGGTAACTGAAATGATTTCAATTTGTTTTGAATGATTATTATTACATTTCATTGAATATATAAGGAAAATTAAAGTGATTTGAAGTATTTTATATAGTTGCCCATGAATTTTATGTAATCAGAAATATCGAACACTGCTCTCGTTAATAGTTTCATTGATGGTACTGTAGGTTTTCCGGGTTTTCCTACAGCTGAAAATTGAATACGCCACCAAAAATCAGTAAACCACCACGGAGCGCCACGGCGAATAATAATAATAGCCGTCCTCTACCCGCACAGACTATGCCTTTGGGTACACTCTATGAGTGTTTATGAGGGAGTACTATTATTAATATTATTATTCCAGAAATATTCTTATTGCTGATTTACTGGAAAACCAACCTCGGTTGGATGAAATGATAGGTAATGGGAGATTTATAACCGAAGTGCAAAAATATATTAGTTTTTTTTCATGCTTGTATCTCTACTCATGCTGGTGTATTAAATATTTTAACTTACAAAATATAATTCTGTAAACTATCTCTCCATAGTTTAGTGTTTTGAAAAATATAATGATGATACCAAAAAGTTATTATGCAAAACATTATCATGAATAATGTAAAAACACCCATCCTTACGATATTCATTCTAATTTTTCTGCTCGAATGGTCTGAAATAATCTCCCTACTTTCTATTTTTACTTTAACAAGAAGTATGAGACCTGAAAAATACAAAAAAGATAAATGTTTTAGATTGTTTGTAGCAATTTATTTTTAACGAACTCTTCATCAGTAATTTCTGATCACTGTTAATTTCACGAATCTTGGTAAAACTTCGTTCAGACCTTTATCAAATAGATATCATATATGTGGAAACAGTTTACCACACTAAAATCATCGGAGATGGAAAGTTAAAGGTTTTTGAAGTGATATGGGGTAAAGAACATATTTGTGATAATAATAAAAAAAGCAAGTTTTATTATTTGTTTTGAAACTGAAATGATGATAGTAGAAATAATAATTAAAGGGTGGTAAAAGAAAAAAAAACGTTATTTACTCTATATGAACATTTGGACCTGATATCAGATCATCTAACTTGAAACTTTCATTTCAAATTGTAACAAAATAGTAAACTAATACCACATTCTGTGCATACCTCAGCAAACAAAAAATAGACTCTTTTGAAATTTTAACTGTTAAATGATCAGTAATATCAGTTTTAGTATTTTTTTGACAAAAAGTCTAACTTGTACGAAAATTCTATATATGAAATATAGCAAAAAATATATTAGGATAGAGAGTTCACACTTTTTTATTTTCCTCACCTCTCACAATAATGTACCCAGATATCAACATTGTTGCCATTACTGGAACTAACAACAGTCCTGTTCGTGCAGCCATATTTTCGAATCCCACAAAGCATATGCCTGTCACATAATCCCCATCAATTTCGCTTATAGCCATGGTAATAATTGTCAAAATCAATGGTAGACTCCATGCTGCCAGATGGAAATATGCTTGTTTTCTATCTACCCTATCTTGAATTTTTCCTGAAAATAATTTTCAAATTTTGAAGTTATCAATTAACTGATAACCAATAGTAAAACAAACCATTTCAAAATGTACTGAAGAGTTAGACAGGGTTCCATATCAAGGAACCATAGGGTTTTGTTAGTTGGGTTCTCCCATCTGAAATATGGTTAGTAGACATATTAGTAGACAGATTAATTTGAAAATTGGTTAATAGACAGGCTAGATGTGAAAATGGGTAATAAGAATTCAATATACCAACCTACTAAGTACTAAGTTACCATCTCTTATTAATAAAACAATCTTCTGGATCAACCTGTTATGACTAAAACTAAACCCTAACAGATTCAAATTTATTATCTTTCACCCAAAGGCTTATCAAGAATCTGTCCTTGGGAAAGGGGCGTATTTTTGAAATTTTTCTCCAAGGCATGCTGTAAGAACTTGTAAATATTATAGTACCACAAGCACTTTTTGAGGTATTAGGTCAATCTTTTTTGTGGAAATTTGGAAGTTCTGAATTTGTTCGTTATACTGATTTTTTCTTTAGCATGAATATGCCCTTGCTTCTACCACAATCCACCATTGAACTTCTCAACAATAATCACTATCCTCAACCATGGACTCCAATAACTACACGAATATTTCAGCATGTGAAATAAATATCGAATAAGGATGAATCTCTGAAGAAGCTAGCCACTCGCGCTCGCGAAATGTAAGGAAGCACTTCCAAAATACGATCGCTTTTAAAACCGGAAATAGTTATTATCCTAACAAGTACGGAAAGAGTACTATTCCCGCATGAGACTGCCGTTACCCGAACGAAGCAAAGCGGAGTTCGGGTAAGCAATCGAGTGCGGGATAGTACCTTTCCGTATGAGTAAGGATCAAGATTTTTTCTGCAAGAGCATTGAAACATCTTATGTGATGCTCTTGAATAAACTTTCACGTGCGGGAAAAATTATTACCGCACTAGTGCGGGAAAAACTCACTTGAAGTGACATTAGCGTGCGGGAAAATTTTTCCCGCACTAGTGCAGGAATATGACACCTCTCAAACTAAATTGCGTGCGGGAATAGGGCGGAACACGCACGCTTGTAGAAAAAAAGTAGATACAGTTCAAACTTTGACCGTGAAATCCTTAACCAATTTATGAAATAGATATTTCAACACATTACCCTTACAACTTCTGACTTCACTGGAAGTGACAAATTTTCAATTCTCAAATAACTATAAAATAGGACACTAGGTATATATATTTTATTCGACATTCTGAATATATCATTATTATTATTATTACCATGGACCCGTACTATCCGAACCGCCATTTTAACAGAATTGTTTGCATGAGGGTGGGGAATGAGTAGTTCCAATGGATTCGGCACTTTTCAGTCTTCACAACGGACTCAATATCCCCAGGTGCGAAGTTTTTCCATTCAACTATAGTGCAAACTTTATGACGCTATGTCCAATCACAGTGCACTATTCACCAATAGGCGCAACGACGTAGCAATTCCACGTGGACTGACGACATATATAATCTCTTTTTAATAACTCAATAAAAATCAAAGAGTTTGCTGAAGGACTCTTAACTTTCCATATAGACTATTTAACACTCGCAGCGCCGCGTTATGCCTGTGGATATAGGCTGAGACCGCATAAGCTGGACCTCTATAATACCGTCACGCGAATACGGTAAAGATGGTGTTGAAGACATCATCCATCATAAACGGCAGAGTTCATTTGCCAGATGTGAGCTTCTTGTGAAAGGACATCATGAATCTCCGCATCCACCCGGTCCATTTGTGGCTTCAGAAGCTTGGTGTTATAAAGCGCCCTGCGGCTTCTGATGCCTTCTGTTGGCAGTATATAATGCAAGCCTCCTCTACAGCCAGACCGACACGTGGCATATCTGCCACTTCGTGAACCGGAAGAGGAGGGCACTGACGGATTCATAGGGCTATGGTGTCCAAGGGTCCCTCCTATAGTTCTGAATAAACAGTTGATATTGGTTCAACAACCAGTCTGGATATGCAACTGAACCTTAATTGATTTTCAACAAGAAGAAAACACACGTTATCCAAACCAAAATTATTCGTATTATTCGTATTAGTAATCTTTGTATTGAATGTTTCCTCAAACACTCAAAAATCCCAAATCAACACGTTTTTGAATTTCATAGGAGTCATTCATCATCCAATACAACTATGAAAAAGAAATATTCTTCTATGAATATGTGAAAAAAACGCAGGCTGCCAAATCAAAGGGCAGCAAAACCTGAAAAACCCCCTAGATCCGCCAGTGGAGGAGGGGCTCTGATATAGCCTCGACCCCGAATATGAGATACATAATCCCCTCAGATTTTGGGCGGACGAGGCAGCATGCTCTGGGTGTATCTCACAATCTCACACCACAGAGTATGCATTCTTGCCACGTTTCCCCTCCGGGCGGGCTCACTGCTCTTATAACACTTCAGAAGATCGTTCCTCAATTCAGAATATTTCATAAAATGATATTTCTTTCAATGGAAATGAAAAAATAATATTAGAGTAGTATTAGTAATTAGTACGTTTTTTTTTTCCATCTGAGGATGCCAACCTTTGGCGCGCCGAGTGATATAAAATATATGATGAAGTCATGCAATTAAAAACTAGTATCAACATCTACATTGTTAAAATAATATTCTACATCGTATTTTTCTTTCATAATTCATATTGATATTAGCAAGAGGTAAGGGATAATTCAATTTGAAATATACAAATGATAAAGTCTATATGGTTGAAAAAAGTATCAGTGTAGGAAATCTTCAGTAGCACAAAATGCGTTTTAACAGCGTTAGTGGCCATTGCATTTGTTATATTTTGTTCTGGTTCACTGGCTTGCATATCTCTGGCTCTAGCCCATTGTAAAAACAATGGTCTGAAATTTATTTCTTGAACCTGTTTAATCGAACTATTTGATTTTTCATTTGATAACGGTAATTGAAGATAGTAAGATCTATACAAATTCATTACAATTGACAATATAAATGATAAAATAATGACACTCCTGTATAAATATAGTTATTTATGATAGAGGCACATTATAAATGAGAATAAAAATATAAATATATATTAAATGATGATTTGACATCTTCAAGAAATTGAGAATGGCCAGCAAGAGCCCATTCACATCGTATTTTTCGTGTATTCTGATAATTTGCTTTTGAAAATGTTCAGGAAGGGGATACAACATTTGAAAAACAAAGAGATCATGCTATTCTTAATTTTTTTGAAAACATAGATTGTTACTATAACGGGTAAAATGCTGAAGAATATTATGATCATATGTTTGCAGAAAATAAGAAGGTCCCCGTAGTAGTAGTAGTAGATGTATTGTTGCCGCTACAGCAGCCACGCAAGTAGGCCCTTATGGGCCCTTTTTCCATCCCCTTGTCTCCTCATCCATGACATGCTCTCAAAATAACCTCTTTCTCCACAAAATCATTCCTTATATGTGTGTATGTGTGGGTGCTTGTCAAGAGAGCAAGTTCTTCAATCTGCCCATTCGTGGAAGTCCTGGTAGGGCTGGTTCTCAGTCGGGCGGTGCGGCGGCCAGCTACCAGGCCCCCTCCATGTGTGTTTTTGACGTCGGTGTACGGTAGCAAGGGCTCACGGGTCGCTACAGCCACCCATGGGGAAGAAGGTCCCAACTTTTTTTTTTTACTTCATGAACACACATCATGGTTAAATATAATAATCTTTGATGAACAGATTGCCATTGCAAGGTATACTTGAAGATGGAAGGTGGCCATCTTCTTTGTTGGTAATTCCCAATTTAAAGTGACAGATTGAAGCATGATGATTGTGTTTTCTGGAATTCATATTTCCTAATTCTTAGGGCGGGTTGTAAAATACAAGTTCACCAGCAGTTTAAGTGAACTGAGTTTGGTTTCTAGGGATTAGCCAATGAAATTTCTAGTTCCTTATCGACTCAACTCGGTTTTGTTGAACTTGTGTTGTATGCCTAGTTTGGTTGAGTTTACGCTTAGTTTAGTTGAGTTTATAAAATCACAGTAATGCTTGGAAAATAAGTACTATTGCTATTCCCAGTGAGAAAAATCAATCCAATAAGTATTAGTAAAATCCATGCTAATAAATGAATATGAAAGTTGTTTCTCAACAAGTCAAATGAATATTTTGCGTCAAATTCAGAAAAATTTTAAATTACATATTGAGCGAGTACTTTATGTTTTTTGCAGTATGCCAATTTAAAACTGATAAAAATGTTACAATACCAACATATTTACCTAGTGCTTGAAGAGAGCTCATGTACCAGGCGTAGCTGAAGATAACAAACCAAACCATGCCAGCAATCATGAAATAATAAACCATCACGAAAACCACAGGACATGACAAGTTTTCAGTAGCACTTGGCTCAGTTTTCCTCAAAGTTCCTTCCTTTTTACAAACAATGTCATCTCTAGTTTCGCTTCCTAGGAACTGAATCAACCATCCTCCATAAGATATGCAGAAACATACATTAACATAAAATATTGCTGATGCTGGATACTTGTTGGAAGTTTTCCAATCAATGATAAAAGTCATAATGGTAACAAGATTCAAAAATAAGCATATTGAAGCACATACTGCTATAAACTTGCTAATCTGATAATGCTCATATTCTGAATATAAAGAATCTTTACATTTCAAACCACAGCCTTCTACATCTGGGTACCACCATTCTGGTTTATCAGTTTTTACTAGAGGATCCATACAGAAGCCAGTAGTATTAAACTTTACTTCATGAATATCATTCTTGCATCTATTTGGAAAAAGACGTTCATCCTCGCAATTCAGGAACTCAGGAAATAGCGAACTATTATATAAAATCTTACATGGTTCAAGTGTGATTCTACACATTACACTTGAAGGTAGGTCTACTTTATTTTCATCACATTTAGGCATGTATAAAGCACATAAGAAAGGTTGAATTACAGCCCAGCATTTAGGAATGAACCGTAAATAATTATATAGCTGTAATTTCTCTTGCACTTGATCTTGACTTTTCAAATCTGTAAGCTCTAAAGTAGTACTGTGATAGGGCAATTTGGCTCCCATACAGCTGGAGTAGTTCAAAACCTGGCATGTTGCTGGTCTTTGACAATACTGTAGATTAACATCGAATAATTGGTCTATGTACCTTGTACTAATATCTTTCGATTTCTTCTGTTCCCTGTGCCTTATATGAGGAGTTTCTTCATTCCTGAATGAATCATAATCAGAATGTGATTTTTCAGGAAATCTTTTATCTATAATTCCACATATAACGCAATTCAAATATATTATTAAAATTAGTCCAGTCTTCATTTCATTACATCAAAAATTGCAATAAAATAATCAACAAATGAGACAATATATATACCACACAATGAACACGATATCGATAACAGTAAAAAACAAAAACAAAACAACGTGCAAGTGCAAGGTACCATACACTACATTATTAAATAAATGGGACCACCCACACTGCCCACACACGTTGCTCGCAAGAATTCCCCTCCACAACACTTCCCAAAAGGCAATCGCATGGACCAATCAAAACTATATTTTACTTGCGCCTGCGTGGTGTGATATGTAATTTTAGGTTACGTTGAGAATCAACTTGGATATGAAGGTCCAGTTTGGTTAGATTAGATCATGTTCCCTTCGTTTATGGCTTAAAAATGAAAAAAAAAGGGAACATGGTCCAACCTAACCAAACTAACCTTGCTATCCAAGTTGAATTCTTGGGACTACTATACCGCCTCAGAATCGATTCAAATATACCACCTTGGCCAGGATAGTTCTAGTTCTAGACTATTGGGAAGTGTTGTGGAAAGGAATTCTTGCATGTTGCTCCAGGTTAATTCGTTTGCGTTGGAGTGTCTAGCACTTTCCTACACTCGGTGTAAGTCCCCCTTAATTTCAGTACTCGTTTGCCGATTGGATTGTTAAGGCGGATTTACCGGTTTCATAATGCATAATTTAATACATATGCGTAATTTTATTGCACAATTCATAAAAGTTCAACAAACGAACTCAAATGAAATGATTATAATTCATAATTGATATTCACATTCCATAATGCATAACTATGGAGTTCCCAACTTTTAACTTTATGCACTGCCACTAATAAAGTGGAAAAATAAGTTATGCGCCTGCGTAGACTCAAAATTTGAAGATGGCAACATATTTCACTTAAAATCCCGTGGTCTAGAGGCACAGTGTTGTTTTGTCGGTGTTTTATTTTTGAGAATGAGTATGTAGAATGATTTTATTCATCAAAGAATTCGAAAATTTTTCTCGTCACTTGTCAAGTACTTATGCTTATGCATTGAAGAAGTAATGAACTATATTTTTCTGATCTCTATGCATTATAAACTTCAAATATTTAAGAACTGTACATTAGTGAATAAAGGCGGATTTATCGGATTCATAATGCACTATTTAACATGCATAAGTTTCAAAATAAAATTTATAACATTTCAATATTCAAGATTCATATGAAACCATTTAGGAAATATAATTTATAAAACGAGTTATCCGATAAATCCGCCTTAAATTATGTTTATGCATTCGCTAAATCCGCCTTTACATTCCTGTTGTTATTTAAACTTTCTGCCTTTAAGTCTAGTTCATACCCTCGCGAATTTTGCAATTTTTCTACGAATAAAATGGATCCCAGTCATGTCGGACCAATCGTTGATGCAGAACCAATAAGATGCTTAGAAACCCTGGTGCGATCTCAGATTCGATTTTGTTTCTACCATTCGTCGATGGATGGCGGAGAAGTCGAAAATAGCCGAGTTTGCAACATTCCATGGTGCCTTGATTTGTCATTTGATTGTTTTTGAATGTTTACATGACACTTGTCGCTTGTCCAACCGTGAATCGTTAATGACAACATTAATCTGTAATTTTGCCGCCATCTGTGCTGAAGAAGTGAAACGGTACCAATACAAATAACATGAATCAAGTAGGCCGTAAATCAACACTTTTGTATGTCGGTATCACAGGTATAAGAGATCACACCAGGGTTTCTATGCATCTTGTGCAGAACCATGTCGGCAGAGATTTTATTCGTAGAAAAATTGCGAAGTTCGTGAGGGCATGAACTAGACTTTACAGTGACCAATCACAGAGCGCTTTTTCGTGTATTTTACTGCTGTCAACAAAATTTGGGAATTTGAAAGCGACGTAAAATTGTACTAGATTGGGTACACCCAAAATAAATTTTCTCTGGTTTTCTACATCAATTGTCGCAAAAATCACATTAACTGTTATTATTTCAATATTTTTTTTATCAATTTCACGTTTTAAAACGATGCTTTGTTTAAACACATATATAAATATATATGCAATATGATCTAGCCGTGTTCCAGCAAAGTAAATGGGCAACTCGATATCAGGTGCAGATCCAGAACGCTCCTAAGATGGGGGCATAATTACCTAGAGTTGTGGTTTGAAGTTACTGAAAAAGAGGTGCTGACGTAGGACCCATAGAGACGTGTCAATATTGCTCTCAATGAGGGGGGGGGGGGCGGGGCAATTGCCTCCATAGACCAGTTTAGTGTGACGTCACGCCGCATGAGTGTCACGGGCCATTATCCAAACCGTTTTTATCATCGAAAGAATGTGTATGTGGTATATTTTTTGATTTTTTGTCAGTGCAGAGAAATGGGCGAATTAATTAAAAACTATTGCATTCTCTACCATTTTCAACCTACAAATAATGAAAGTTATATATAAATATAATTATATATAATTATATATATATATATATATTATTTACACATAAGATACTTACTGTTATTCTGTTTGAAATCCTTTAATAAATCAAATATCCACAGAAATCCAACAGCTTATATAGGAATATATAGGTATGTATTTTGTGCGTTAACCCAGGACCCAGGGTTCTTATGATATCCTATAATAGTAACCCTGCGTCAACCTTTCTACTTATAGTATTTACCATTTGGTATTTAGATTTGGTGTGATTAAGTCAGTTATTATGATTCAATGCTTGTTAAATAAATACTTGGAATACCAAATAGGGAACAAAAGGCATGTATCCATATTTTGAAATATTTTTATTTGCACATGAACGTTATCATCCGAGAAGATAAGTGACATACTCTGAATTCGAAATTTTTTGTTTCCTTTCTCATAAATGAAAGAGCAAATTTTTTTGATCCCATTTAAAAACGTACGTTTAGTGACACTGACGGATGTATGTAACGTTACTTCACCCGTTTCAGACATTTGCCGTTTGAGATGAGGGCTCCCAAAGACTTTGTGAAATTTGTATAAAACTGTCAAAATTATTCACTATTCCGGAAACAACCATAAGAAGCGCTAGTATTTGGAGGAAGTTATTCGACCTTAAGGTCAAATTATGTTTAAATCGAAGAGCTATTTCAAACCTTAAATTTTTGGAAGAAAATAGAATTTAACGAATTATTTTCACTGAATGTAATTTTTGAGATCCAAATTGATGCAGAAATGACAAAAAATAAAATAATGCGTGTTCAATGTTGTAGCCCGCCAAACGGCTGGCTAAATATAATCCTGAACGGAAGCAAAATGGTGACAGATAAACTAACTACATAAGGTCATTCAATTTGCTATTACCAAAATAAAAATTGCTGCTGGGCAGTATCACTTCTGTAACCCTACCTATTTTATGACCAAAGTAAAGCCACAGTTTATAGCTAAAAGAATCAGTTCGCTCACTTGGCGTCGGCACTTTGATCTTTTTGTGCACGTTTGTGCACTGCGCAACCTGCAACCTTATCCCTAGCGCGTACAGGCGCTTACAATTCATACAATGCTCAACATAAAAATGTATACACTGCTGGAACTAAAAATAGGTACCTATAAACTGTGGATATTTTGACCGTGTTTAGGTCTGTTTTTTTATAGCAGATTATTGTTTTTTAACATCATTCAGTTGAGATAAAATGTATGCATTATGGGCTCCCTACTAAAAAATTGCTGAAAATCTAGAAGTTTTGAGGAAGATACCAAATTTTGTGACAGAAACTTTAAAGGGCAACAAAGTTTTGTGGTTATTGTACTGACTGAATGTAGATAAATGAGTTTTCATATGCCACAGTGGTCATGATGGTAGAGCGCTAGTCTATCAGTCAGAGGGACTTGGGATCGATTCCCCGCATGGTCACTGTTCTCGTGCTAGGAGTCGCACGTTAAAAGGTAAGACCTCGCTTATCCTTAGCTCGCACAAGTTTCGACTTCTGAGGGCTGTCGTTCGTAGGGGGATGACAGCTGGTTAACGGAAAAGACAAAAAAAAAACAATATACATAAACTATAATTATGTTTTAAAATAGTCAGTTTATGATTGTTTTTTTTTATTAACTGTGGACTTTATTCTAATATAGAGATTTAATAGTACAAGAAATATACGTACTATCGTTAACAGTGACAATGAGTAATATTTTGAGAAGTCTTGACAAGGCTGACAGAAATCAATTTTTGAAGGACAATTTTTAATATTCTATCCAATACCTTCTTTTCGGCCAAATTTTCAAAAAGTTTACAAGAACAGTTTTCAAGGGCATGTATATATTACAAAAAAAAATAGTATCAAGCATTTTTAAGTTGCCAAATGAATCATTATTGGCTTTTGGATAAGCCCTGTGAAAACTGTAAATTGTTTGAGTCAGCTTGTTCATGCCATATTTCGATTCTAATATGTTTTTCACTTGTATTTTTTTTAAACGAAACGAAATCATTCTTTATGTTATATTGAGGTTGATGTAGTCGTTTACTTCGATCTACTTTGAGATAATTGAATTGACGTGTGGTTGTTGAATCAAAATCAAGGCAGTTTGTTCCTTCGGAATTATCCAAATAGCTAATTGCAAACATTTTTTTAAATGTCCTTTAAAATTGTTTGGGTGCAGAATTTCCGCAATTTCCACTTTACTGCCTGATTTTACCGAAAAAAAATTCTAAACAGGCCTGATTCATTCTTCTTGTATGAATTTTGTTTTCCTTTATAACATCCCACACTTGCAAAAAGGCCGAGATTGACAATTCCCACCCAAAAATAAATTACATCCCTTTGGTTATATTTTTGTTTCGTTAGACAACAAAGTGATTCATAGAACGCCAACATATCTTTAAGAAATTGAATTTGTGTATCATCTGTCCCCATGAAAGTCCTATTGAATGATTATGCCTTGTGGACTTTTGATGAATTGAATAGATCAAAGAAATTATCAATTTTTTCTATGAAATCAACTGTCTTGAAGTCTGCTAATGGGAGTTTTTTGAAAGATAAACAAGCATTTGTTTCTGCTTTCTGCAGAAACAGTGGCACTGAACACTTGAGCTGCATATGTTGCTCTCATTTTCTGATAATTGACTGAAAAAATAATGGTATTTCATAAATAAAGAAGTACTCAAACATGTTTGCAGTTTCCTGTAGGAGCCCAGAAATCGTTTCAATGAAAAATAAAACACGCGAAATTTATATACTTCTGGAAACTGAATACTTTTAGTACACTTGACAACTATGTAAGTTTGTGTGCAAATCTATTGCGCTACCCGAATTTGTTTCCCCTGCGCTTATTCTATCTTGTACACAAGATGGCGGCGAGTGAGCGAACTGATTCTTTTAGCTATAAACTGTCTGCGTGCAGAAAACGTGTCAATGTGTGACTTTTTCCCGCTATTGGACAGAACATTTTTTTGAAGATAATATTGTCATGTCACTCGTACGGTCGTACAAATGTGTAATGTCATCAGTCATCAGTTTGATCTGATCGGTCATTTCCACGGAAGTTATTTCGTATTCACATTTCAAAATATCGTGATCGTGAAAGCCCGTCTTTTAAATGACCTAGAGAAAATTTGTGTCGGTGAGTCGCCCTCTAATCTAGTCTTGAACCTAAAATTTTAATTCATTTTTCAAGTACTCTTAAATCACGAGAAATGTTCAGAACTTTCATCTTAAGAGGCCATGTTGCTAAAGAAATATTGAGAAAAACAGTAAGATCAAAAGTTATCAGAACCGTCGCAACAGAATGTACGAAAAGAAGGCATTATCACAGGTGAGCATTAATTTTTCTATGTCCTATGTGAGTAAAAACAAAATTTATGGAAATTATCATTACATAATGAAGAGTAATGATTTGGCTTTTTCCCTAACTCCACACATACTTTACCTATTTCTGTTCCAGGTCCATGTGTCGGGAAGGCCACTGTTCGATATTTCAAAAATTGGCTATTGCCGAAGAAAATCTTGCAAGGCATTATTCCAGCGATATGCCACCTCACACCAGAGTTACCCTACCAGCTCTTTCTCCTACTATGGAATCAGGTACCATTGTCAGCTGGGAGAAAAAGGAAGGTGACAAGTTGAATGAGGGTGACCTGCTAGCTGAAATTGAGACCGATAAGGCAACAATGGGTTTTGAAACTCCTGAAGAAGGATATTTGGCAAAAATTCTCTTGCCAGCTGGCAGTAAAGATGTTCCTATTGGTTAGTTAAAATTTAAAACCTGATGATTTAATGTGCAATTATACATATTTTGATGAGTATTTCCAATTTAGGGCCAATTTATGCAACTTGTCATTATCATAGTCACAATCATTATCACAGTTTTAGTCTCAATTGTTGGTTTTTAAGACTAAAACTAAGGAAATTGCATAAATGCTACCACTGGAATGTAAAGTTTCAATTTCATTTTATGATTAAGACAGTTATTGTGATTAGGACTATGATAATGACAAAGTTGCATAAATTGACCCTTAAACGATTACAAAAACCAGACTCAATATTATGGTAATAAGTATAAGTATATCTCATCATACCTATAATTAATGTCATGTTGTTGGCTCATGACTTTGTTATATACTTATTCCTCTTTTCTAGGGAAACTTGTTTGTATAATAGTGGAGAATGAATCAGAAGTTTCCTCTTTCAAAGATTTCAAAGATGATAGTGTAGCTGCTGCTCCTCCTAAAGCAGCTGCACCTCCTGCCTCAGTTGTTTCTGCACCAGCTGCTCCAATGCCGTCTCCTATACCACCAGCACCAACTGCTGCCCCATCAGTACCTTCTGCTCAGGCCTCCACTGGAGACAGAGTTTATGCCAGTCCAATGGCAAAAAGACTGGCTGAACAAAGAAATATCAGGCTTCAAGGTACACAATTTCAATTTGGAGTTTTTTTAAATTTTTATTGAAATATATGCCTAACTTGTTTATAAACCTGATGTTTTTGGTACAGATGTGATCCCTCACAATCAATCTTTTTTAAAGGAGGTGTGCACTACAAATTTGTCTATACTTTGTGTCACTGATAGAGTAAAATAAGTTTCCTTTATAGATTGAATAATGAAATATTATCTTTTACTAAGTTCAATATATAAAACAACTCTTCATCTTGATTCCTGTGGAACATTTATTTATCTGTTGGATAATGTACAAATTGATACAGTATCAAAAATACAAAATTGTGCTATGAACTATGAAAGTCATTCTATATTTAGAAATCATTAGCTTCAGCTTACATGTAGGAATCCTTGAATTTACTGAATGTTTGACAGAGAGCTGCTTATAATATGCTCAAGTTTTTGTATAAACTGAATCAGGATGCTTACCAGCCTACGTATTCAAAGAAATAAATTATCGTAAAGAAATACATCATCACAATACTGCTAATGATGCAAAAACAGTGTTCATAGAAGGATTACAGCTTTAAAATTCATTACCATGAGAATTGAAATTATTTTCATCATTGGGAAAACTCTAAAGTCAGTATATAAAATGTTTATAAATCCATTATATCTCTTCTTCTTGTAGTGTTTTGATTACATTCATTTCGTAATTTATGTGTGTTATATATTTCTTTTTTACTACTTTGAGAGTTGGTGCTAATGAAGATTATTATCATTATTAACTATTAAATAGTTGCAAGTAAAACAAAAAAAGCAATATGCTGCTTGGGGTTTGGAAATTAATTAGACAGCTGATATTTATTTTTCAAACAGTATATTGCTTTTTTTGTTTCACTAATTGAAACTATTATATAAATAAGAATAATAATCTTTTTTTATAAATAATATCGAATACTGAAATTGACGGATGTAGATTGCTGGTTTCTGAAAAATATAAAATACTGTCTGCATTGTGGGTCTTTTGTCACCCTGTATCTCGATAACTGTTCCACTAATCAAAAAATGGTATAGAAGTTTTGACTTCTTTTATCATGAGTAATTTGGGGACACTCTATAATTACTTCTGTCATGTTTTTATTTGAGGTATTTTAACCTTCCCCAGTCTGTACTTGCACAGCACTGTTTATAACCATGAATTTTGAATGGAAATAAAAAAATGTAAGTTCAAGGAAATCTACAAGTTTAGAAGTGAAAATCAATGGTATGTAGAGGATAAGTCAGGAGATCTCGATCAGATAGTTGAGCAAATGTAGCAACAGTTACAGTTTGAAGGCGTGATATTTTCACTTCTGTACCGTGTTTGGGATATCACACATTAAAATTAAGTCACCTGTAATCCCTAGCTTGCACAAGTCTCCTGAAGACGGAGGGTTGGTTTTAAGGGTGCAGCCGGATAATGGAAAGGACCGATTTTATAACAAGACAAATGAATCAATTTGCCCGATAAGTTACTGTGTTTACAAGACTGTTGACTTGAGAAAAAATCATTTAATTTAGCTATGTTTTTTCATAAGATGAGACACCAATTTATTGATTTTTACCCTTTTGGTCGTTTGTTATTTTCTATTCATCGCAAATTTTGTTAAATATTGTAATGAGCTAGAGCCACGCCGCTCTTCTTCTGGCCTTTGTGCTGTTAGAGAAACCATGTTACATCACAGAAGAGTTTCTGATATATTCAAGATTGACCCCCTCTAGACGTGATTAGCGGAAAAAAAAATCGAGGATATTCTAAAAGATGATCTGCCGATAACAACGGCCTCTATAATCGGTTCGCGGTCTGGCAGAAGAAGAGGAAACATTAGCACACATACTAGCCACTGCGAGGGCTTGTCAAGGTTGAGGTTTCTAATGCTGGGAGAAGAAAACCAGAAGCTCCCAAATATATGGAAGTTCTAAAAACTAGCCTATGGAGTCTCGTGATGAAGACAGGGCTAGACAAAGAACTCTAAACGATTTCGAGGGCACACACAATAGATCTGCAAAGGTCGCGGTGTATATGCTTATGGCACAGAAGCCCCAAACTAATCTAATCTAATCATCAGTTGTAGAAGACTCGTGACCTATTGGGATGAACATATGATATAGCTATAGCTGCCTCCGTGGCGACGTCGTTTCTTGCCTTGTAAACACGAGGTGTTACGACTGAAGCCACAAATGTGCGGTTGGCTTCCTGTTTGTTGACTCCGTTCATTTGTTGTTTCACCTGCAATCAAGTGTTGCACATCCTTACACTTGCTTTCACCGTACTGATGAGATCCCTAAGATCGAAACACGTGTCTACGGTTGCATTTTTACTAGAGGGCTTAGTCCAATAAAATGTTCTTTCTTGTTATTCACAATTTCCCTCGAGAGCATATCCCTGTTTCATATATATATATATATATATATATATATATATATATATATATATATATATATATATATATATATATATATATATATATATATATATATGTATATTTCGGAGAATGTTTTACTTCATTAACAGGCAAATAAGACGAAACAACGTCAACACAGTTTGTACAAGCTATACCTCTAATTTACATATCCAAATACTCGTAAATAGAATAGGGTTCTAAACTAATTACGGAACCTCTAACAAGTTTTTTAAATTTGTTGATAGTTTCAAAGGTTTTGATACTGTCAGGTAATTTATTAAAAAACTTTAATGAGGCATATGATGCGTGTTTCTCATTGACAATCTATGTATTGGGTAACTACTCACTTTTATGCTACGTCAGCTACGTGTAGGATATGAGAGATTTACAGAAGACACTAAAAATTGCCTTTATTTTTGAAAAAAGATCACACATTCATAAATGTAGAGTGCATATTATCATTTGACAATACTTGATTTTGAAAATTATTCTCATTGCTCTTTTTTGGGTTTAAAAAATATCACTATGACTTCCCCAAAATATTATTCCAAATTTTGCTAACGATTTAAATTTGAAAAATTCGTTATTTTCATTTAAATTTCGTTAAGATAATTATTGATAATCATGATATAGTAGCATATTTGTTTGTTTTGATTTCTTCTCAATATTGACAATATGTGTATGCCGAGGCAGATGTCCATTTATCCAAATTCATTATATTGATTTGCATTTAATGTTGGGCTTCCTTTGAATTCTGGATCTTTTTGATTAATTTTTTTCTGATATTTCATTATGTAGGTACTCCACATGCATTTCATTTTGTTATCGGAATGGTTGATTTTCGATTGGTAATAAATTTCTTCTTTTTTTTTTGGTAACAATTGATGGTATTCTTTTTTCATTTCATTATACAGGGTTTTGAAATTTGGTTGAGATTTTGGTATGAGTAGCGTTATATCCAGTTTTTTCTTATGATCTTTCATTTCTGTACAAAGTTTTTGTATGTTTCACTTTTACAAGCCTTAACGGAAAACAATAATACAATATTTTGAAAAATTTGTCAATAAAAACATTTCATTGTTTATCTACATTGTTCTCGCTGATGCAATTTCCAATTTTCCAGTCTTGATCCTTTAATTTTTCAATGAATATGCCCTTATTGTCATTTGAGAATATTCTTACAACATGTTTGAGAGTTGGCAATATTATTTTATTTTTATAATTATTTTTTTGCAGTATGATCAGAAATAGTAGAAGATATTAATCTTAGTGCTACAATCTCCATGATAATTTGTCAAGATATTATCAATGCATTTTTTTGAGGTTGGATTTATTCATGAATTGTAAAAGCAAATGAATTGGAATGAAGTAGAAAATTTATTCTTGTAATATTTTGTTCAGTATCTTTCAATTCTATATTAAAGTCACCTGATATAAAAACTGTAATATTTTCCAATGCTTCAGTTTATTGTAGAACTAATCCAAATTTTCTTTATTGGGCGTTCTATGGGCGTTTGTTTTCATTGCGACAGTAGTAAGAAGCAAACTTGATATTTCTGATTCCATATAGTTTCGGTTGCCATTCAGATTTCCAATGTTGTGCTACTGCTAGAAATTGGCCGTCGCGGTGTTCATCTAATAGTAAATTCATTCTTTTTCCTATTGACTGGACATTTTGATTAATTAAACTCATGCTTTTTTGAAAGTACTATTTTTTTATGTTGTACTTGAAGCATATCTTTTTGATGCAAAAAATTCTGAGTTCTCTGGTACTAGTTATATTTATTAAAATCAAATTTATGTTATAATTATCATCTTATCTCGTTTCTTTATGCCAAACATGAAGCATTCATTCTGGTATTCATAGTTGGTGAGTCTTTCACTATTATTTCTGCTTTGAAACTGAGTTACAGTTTCCATATCCTTCTCTTCATTTTTAATGTTGTTTTTCAAGTGTATTACTTCTCTCATTTTGTTTATTTGACAGTATTCAGGAGTTTGCAGAGTTTTTTCTAATCATTAATTTTCCTTTGAGATATTCTAGATATTCGTTGAACTGTTAATCATTATCTTGATATTCGGATAGGATTGATGAGGGCCCTTTGCTTTGAATCACACAACAGTTTATTCTGCTGTATATTTCTATACATTTTATCTTTTTTTATGAATATGATATATGGTAACTATTTCCACCTACACAAATGAGTGTTTTATTAGTTTTAGTTTGATAACATTTAAAAGATAAAATATTTATGAAACAAAGTTTCTTCAGTTAATATATTAGAGCATCTGTCATGTCACGTGGCCCAGCTGCCATGTTCAAAGGCAGGGAATACAGTTATAAAAGGTATAACTATAAAGGCAGATCATATAGCAAGAACGACAGAGTTCAATTCACATTTGAAAATTTAGCTGAATATAGAGTTGTACACCAAACAGTACTAGTGCGAGGTAAATTATTTAAATTTTAGGCGTATACCAGTAAAAATAAATTTTGTTGAACGGAGTTTGGTGCATTATTGTTTTCTACAAAAAATCAACAACTTGTTTTAATTACAATTATATAAAGGGGGGGGCACCGAAAACTAAACATCGAATATCTTCAAAACACATGTGTTGTGAAGAAAATGCAAAAACACGTTGATTTTTAATTCAAGGGGGACATCTTCACATCCTAACCTCAACTGTCTTACCTCTCCCCCCACCCCTTGGTCACTATCACCCAAACAATTTGAATAGGGAAAGTAGTAAGTGTGACACATCACTGAAAAGGTAATTTCATGAGGAACTCAGCCATGTCAATTTTCGCTATCTAACTTTCTATTTTGCGGGAAAAACAACTGTTTCCTTTTCCAAATTTTGATACTTCATTCGCAAGCTAATTGGACATGAATTCGGTGAAAATTCATTATGGAATTTTTCTAAGGAAAAAAACAAAATTGCGGCTCCAAAATGGCGGACTAGATTTAAAATTATGGTCCGATTTGATTAAAAATTGATTAGAGGTCGTTTTCAGGATCGGAAATTATGAATTGTTTGTCAATATAAAAAAACAAGATGGTGACTCCAAGATAGCGGACTAAATTTGTAATTATGGTCGGATTCGAATAAAAATTAGTATGTGGGGATTTTCAGGGTCAGAAATTATGATTTTTTTTTTGGGTCGGACACAATCGTGTTTTGAAGAATTTGTTTTCGGTGCCGGGTCGAATCGAACCGCAATTACAAATTACGCCCTCCATCTTGTTATATGCATCGACGAAAAAATCATAATTTCCGAACCTGAAAATCCCCACATACTAATTTTTATTCGAATCCGATCATAATTACAAATTTTGCCCGCCATCTTAGAGTCACCATCTTGGTTTTTTGTGTTGACGAACAATTCATAATTTCCGACCCTGAAAACCACCACATATCAATTTTGAATCAAATTGGACCATAATTTTAAATCTTGTTCGCCATTTTGGACCCGCCATTTTGATTTTTCCATTAGAAAAATTCCAAAATGCATTGTCACCGAATTTATGTCAAATTGGCTTGCAAATGAAGTATGATAATTTGGAATACGGAACAGTTGTTTTTCCCGCAAGCGGGCGCCAAAATAGAAAGTTAGGTAGCGAAATTTAACATGGCTGTATTCCTTATGAAATAACCTTTTTAATGATGTGTCACATTTACTACTTTCCCTATTCAAATTGTTTGGGTGATAGTGACCAAGAGGTGGGGGGAGAGGTATGACAGTTGAGGATATGATAGGAAGATGTCCCCCTTGGATTAAAAATCGACGTATTTTTGCATTTTCTTCACAACACATGTGTTTTGAAGATATTCGATCTGTTTCGTTTTCGGTGCCCCACCCTGTATATAGAAATCATATGTTATCAAAAAATAACCAGTTCAAACATATCTGCACACACATTCTCACATCTGATGTCAATCATTTCATGGAATGGAAAGATAATTTTAATGAGGGATTCAAACCAAGAAAGGAGGAAGTTGAACAAATGCTTTTCAACAAACTCTGTCAAAATGAACTGCACATTCATTAGGGAAGGAGTAAGAAGTAACAGAATGGCAATGTCTTGTAAACACAATTACTTATTATTAGAGCAAATTAATACATTTGCCCTTTTATACTTTTATAGATTTCCTTGATTTTCAGACCGTTAATCCCCAAAATTAATTGCCTAAAAAAACTTGTATAAATCAATACTTCTATTATTATTTATGTTGAGAAATAATGAAATAGTACAGTACAAACTAATTTCTCATTGCTCATGTATCAAGAAAACAAAACCTGATTTTGTCTTAGGTAAAGGAACTGGCCTATTCGGATCCATAACTTCCTCTGATGTTCCAGCTGCTAGTGCCAAGGCACCTCAGGGAGCCTCTGCACCTCCTTCATCAGCCCCTTCCACATCACCCTATGTAGATATTCCAGTAACAGGTATGAGGGGTGCCATAGCCAAAAGACTGTTGCAGTCCAAACAAAATATTCCCCACTACTACTTATCAGTGGAAGTGAATGTAGATAAATTGATGGCAATCAGAGCAAAGTTCAACAAGAAATTAGAAAAGTCTGGTGTTAAACTGAGCGTCAACGATTTTATCATCAAAGCCGTTGCCCAAGCTAGTGTAAAGGTGAGTTTTGCTATTATAACTCATTAACCAGGTTATTTGAAGGACTGAAGAAATAATTGTGTTTTCAGTAATAATATCCCAACAAAGGGCAGGGATTAGCGCAGTGGTTGAGCGCCAGCCTGGTAACCGAGAGGTTCCAGGTTTGGTTCCCGGCCGGGGAGGGCTTTTTTCAGATTTTATTTGTTTGAAATGAGTACAATAATGCCATTTGATTGATTTGTTATTGAGTTTCATTTTGACTCGTTGTTTCTGTGAATAATAGTCACCAAAAATATATCTATTTGTCTATTTATTCTAGGTTCCCGAAGCGAATTCGAGTTGGATGGATTCTGTGATTCGTCAATATAAAAATGTAGATGTGAGTGTTGCAGTATCAACAGACAAAGGATTGATCACACCTATTGTTTTCGAAGCAGAAAGAAAAGGAGTGGTTGAAATTAACAAAACAGTTAAAGTACTGGCAGCCAAAGCTCGCGAAGGTAAATTGCAACCTCAAGAATTCCAAGGAGGTACCATCAGTGTATCCAATTTGGGAATGTTTGGAGTCAATAACTTCTGTGCCATAATCAATCCTCCACAAAGTTGTATTTTAGCCATAGGAACTACCACCAAGAGATTAATTGCTGATTCAGATTCAGAAAAAGGGTGAGTGTTATTATTTGTTCTGATATTTATTATTGAAAGCTATGAAAGTTCTGGCTATGAGAAATGTTCACTTGAGAAGTTTTTATTCATAGAATAGGTTTCATGTGGCGGAATAAATCATTTTTCTATCATGGGTTTCTCTGGCAAATTGTATGTTAATGCAAATAAAGGTAAATCTTGGGACTATATTACTCCTCCATACACAACTAATAAATTAGATAAACTAGAACAATTAACCAAACCATTAAACAATTCGGAAGAGAAGTCATTTGACCTAGCCCCAAAAGTTTTAAACTTCCTGTCTATGGGCATTGAAGGGTATTCCAATTAAAACTTGAAAAACTTGTTCACTCTATGGAAAGATATGGAGAGAATATTTGTCATAACCCAACATAAACAGTTTAGTTAGACATGACTATATTAACCTCAATTTTACTTTAATTTTAGAATTTTAATAATACCGATCTACACCACCGGTTTTTCTGTTTGTTGTATATACCATTTTGAATGCAATGTGTTCAGATAGGTTTCCGCGGTCAGATATTTGAAAACTAAAAGTTCGGGTTGAACCGCGTCTAGAAATGCACTATCTACATATTTTATTTCTACTACATACATTCTGGAGTTCCTCAAGGAAGTGCTTTAGGGCCCATTTTATTTATCAATGACATAGTATACCATGTTCAAAATTATAAAATAAAATTGTTTGCTGATGATGCTATGATCTATTGCAAAGGAGATCTACAAGATGATCAGAATACTGTGTCATCAATTAATCGTGATTTGAGTAATTTGTCCATATGGCTTAAAGACAATGGCCTGAAATTGAACATGAATGAAACCAAATGCATGTTGAACAAATTGAAAATTTTTAGTACCTGGGCTTCATCATAGATAGTGATCTGATTCTTAAATCACATTGCGAGTATATTAAGAAACAAATGGCCAGAAAAATGAATTTTCTCTTTAGACTGAATAATAAAGTATCATCTTTTATTAAGTTAACAATATATAAAACCATAATATCCCCTCATCTTATTTTTGTGGTACACCCATATATCTTATTATTAATGAACAAATTGGTGCTATGAGAGCTATTCTATTATATAGAAAACAAACATCAATAGATTATAATATGCTCAAGTTTGTGTATAAACTGAAGTCGGGATGCTTAACAGAAGAAATACCTTATCTTCAAGAAATACATGATCACAATACCAGATCACATGCTTCGAATGATTTCTACTTTTAATGTTGCTACAAACACAGTGTTCATCAAAGGTTCACAACTAACTCATAACCTGAGCAAATATAACTACATTTAGTGTTTGACGTAATTGAAAAAGAAACAAATGCTTGTTCCTATGTAGCGGTAGAAATCAAATCTCAAAATGTGATCATATGTGGGCTATACCATTCTCCAAGAGATAATACTCAAAATTTATTGAACTTTATTGATGAGAAACTTCATAATTTTAATATAAGTGGTGAGACATGTTTTTGCTATGGTGATTTGTATATAAACACTTTAACAACCAGTATAGAATCCAGTGCTTTCGTGGACATTTATAAATAAAATAACTTTTTTTTATGCAACACAGTGATACCAACAAGAGAATTATCCGGGAGTGCTTCATTGATAGATCATGTTTTAAGTAACTTTAGTGGACCAATCGATGTATCAATTATAAACTCCTCACTGAGTGATCACAAATTTATAATAACTAATACGAAAATGAAAGTCGCAAATCTCAAGAATCACAAAAATTCTTGGAATATGAAAATTTATAACGTGAAAAACTTGAAAACAGAACTGAAATTACTGAAGAACAAATTATGTAGTATAGAAGATCCTGAAGAAATTTATAACAAAATCATCAATGTATTTGAAAAAAATTCCAGCAACATAAATATTAAATTCAAAGCGAATTCAAAACCATAGTTTAATAGGAAAATTGCCCAAATTATTACACAACGAGATACATTTTATTATAAAAAGAAAACCAATCCAGGAATATCAAATTTCTCGCATTCGTACGATCATTACAATAAGTTAGTAAAACAGACTGTCCTCAAAGCAAAAAAGGAGTATTTTTAAGGATTGTTCAAAAATACATCACCAAAAGCCCTTTGGGGATCGATCAATATCCTCTTATATAATAAAACAAGTAGAAAAGCACCTCAAAACAATATTGAGTACATCACTATAAATGGCAGAAGAATTGAAGATCAAATGAAAATATGTGAGCGTTTTAATGAATATTTTGTAAATATTGGAGCTGAATTATCCAGAAATCTAGCAGATTCCCAAGATAGATTTTCTACGCATTCCTCTTCCTCTTCTATGTTCTTGAATCCCACTGATAATCAGAAAATTCGAGAAATAATTAATGAACTAGACGACAAGAAAGCAGCAGGAAATGATGGAATTAATGTTAAAATTATCAAAGCAGTCAAAGATGAAATAGTACCATTATTGAAAAAATTCATTAATACATCTTTTGAAACAGGTATATTCCTAGATAAATTAAAAACGGCTAAAGTAAAACCAATATTCAAATGTGGAAAAAAACATGATATAGGTAATTACCGTCCAATTTCGATTCTACCAATATTTTTACAAATTATAGAGGATAATGGATAGAAGGTTGAGGGAATATTTGCAAAAATATAAATTTTTGTACAGAACAATATGGATTTCGTAAATATAGTGACACTGAATGTGCTGCAGTAGTCATGATATCCAGAATAAAACTGGAATTAGATTCGACAAAAAAAATGCGCGTTATTATCACTAGATTTACGAAAAGCCTTCGATATGGTTAATCACAAAATTCTATTAGGTAAATTATATGATATTGGAATAAGGGCCAAAATTCATATTTGGTTCAAAAATTATTTGGAAGATCGAAAACAACTAGTATATATCGAAAATACATGTAGTAATATTAGAAGCATCAACTGTGGTGTACCACAAGGATCTATACTTGCTCCTATCCTTTTTTTAATATATATGAACTCGATATCGGAGCTCAAATTAAAATGTGAAATTAAACTTTTTTGCTGATGATACAACAGTCGTATATTTTGCAGAAAATTAACTAGAAATTCTACCTAATATTGAACACGATCTTCAAATTTTATCTCACTGGCTACTTACTCATAAATTGTTATCGAACTATTCAAAATCATCGATTATGTTTATTTCTAAAAGAAGTATTGCAACTGATTCTCTAAGACTACTTAAATTAAAAAAATCATCAATTCAGTATAACAATAACACAAAATTTTTAGGTTTGCATATCGACACAACACTTTCTGGGTTCAGTCATATCAACAAACTGAGAAAACAACTCTCACATTTTGATTGGAATACAATTCAGAGTAAGGCAATATACACTACTGAAATATTTGAAAATTATATATTTCAGTTTAATTTATTCTAAATTACAATACCTTATTTCCATTTTGAAACCACTACAAACTTTGCAAAACAAAGCGATAAAATGTATATACAAATTGCCCTTTTTTGAACCTTCAATCAAATTATATAAACCGAATAATTTACTAAATCTTCGTTCATTATATGAATTAAAAATTTCTCTTTTTATTAATTTTGTTGACACAGGAAAAAACATTCGGATATTACTTTTGATCATATTTCAAAAATCCATTACCATAAAACAAGAAATATAAATAAAATATGCACAATTCTTTTCAAATCAAATTTTGGAAAAACGTCAATTTTTTAGGAGGGAATTGAGATATACAATAGAATACCTCAATCATTAAAAGAAATTAGAACTAAAACTAAGTTCAAAAAAGAACTTAGAAAATGTATAATCAACAGATAACTCTTCAAGTCCTTTATTATTTCAACTTTGACTGCTATTACTATTATTTTCATTTTGATTTGCTTTGTTATGACGTTACTTAGGTTTTACTTATACTTCACATATTATTCTTATCACTCTCTTCCTATTTATTGTGTAATTCTTTATTCCATATATATTGCTGTAATTCAATTCATGTAAAAAAAAATCCCTCTATAAACAGAAATTTTTCTTGGGATCAATAAAGTAAATAAATAACCAAGGGAATCGAAAGAATGCTCATCACTGAGAGGATTCCAAAGCCAATGTATAAAATATAAATTCATCATTGTCATATCTCTTCTTCTTGTAATGTTTAGATTTTGTGCTCCTGATTCAATTCTGTTTATTTTGTAATTTATGTGTATATATATTTTATTTATACTAGTTTATACTATTCATACATGAGAGCTGATACTAATAAATTATCATAAACGTTATTTTTATTATTATTTTATTATTATTTTACCATTATAAACGATTTTAACTTTACTCTGTATAATGTGTGGTGTATGATGAATAGATTATTAAGTACATAGAGTTCTTATGATTTTCCTTATACTTATTTTTTTACAGCTTCAAATCATCTGAATTCCTTGCGGTGACATTGAGTTGTGACCATCGGACAGTGGATGGAGCTGTAGGTGCCAGGTGGCTCCAAGCATTCAAAGAAAACCTTGAAGATCCTGTGTCTATGATCATTTAGGAGCGGAAAAAAAATTAAAGTGCGATTCCTGAACTCGCCAAACAATATTGATGCTGCCAGTGGTCTGTGTGATGAACATAAAAGAATGGGGTGCCTAGATGACATTTAATTGGAAGATAGGAAGAGTTGGGGAAATATACATTCTTTAAATGTAACCAAGACTCAGTTGGTTCAAACTCACTCATGGTACAAGTCTTCTCACTCTTATTTTTTCTATACCTATGATTGATTTGTTCTGGTTGAGAGCTGAAGAATTTTCAAAGTGATTTATCAATTTCATTAATATGAAGTTTAAAAATATAAAATTAATTTGATGATAATGAAACCAATCCCTTAGATGACCATAACTGCTGGTCATTCTATGAACACTGTATGTTTATTTCAAGACTTTCAACTAGAGGTTCTATTTGATTGTGAGAGTTGAAGTTTGAAAACTTTAAAAATAGTTGAAGGTAGTAACAGAAAAAAGGGTACTTTACCATATTTCTTCTTTGTTTTTTCAGCCTTGTACTTTGGAAATGAGTTAGTCTAGGAATTGCATACTCTTGCCTTCAAATGATTTCTCAACTCACCATAACAATGAAATGTCATCCATAAAATGTCCAATCATGAAGATTTTCTTCATATTCATTTAGCCAGCCTTCAAACATTCATGTATCTTAGTAATGTCATAAAGAAAACCATTTATTTTTTAAAATCTTTTTTTGTGTTTCCTAGAATCAACTGAATTTTTTCGGTTTAAATGTTTACTCTGTCAACAAAAGTTGAATTCAATGATTTTTTATATGAAGTCCACCTTCGAATGAAAAGTTTTCTGAGTTTATCAATTTACAATTTTTCAGTTGTATTTTCAGAAACCAGCCCAACACACATATTTCTCAGCATTAATTTTTTAAATAATTGACCCATCCAATTAATTGATTTGTTGTGATGATGTGTTGAAAGTATCAGATGAACAGATTTAAGCTTTATGTAAATGTTCATTCAACAAGTGATGTAAGTCTTCAATTTGTATACAGATATTCATGGTTTGATGCATTTAGGAAACAAATTGAACTATTGGTTCATTTTTCATCAGTTTGTTCTCATACATTTTTGAATTATGTACTCATGAACTTGTTATGCTTGAATTGTTCTATGTTATGTAAATATGAAATAGGTATTTAATAAATTATATTGAGAATATATTGGAGGAATTTGATTTACAAAAACCTGTTGATACACTGTCTGCCATTGATATTCAATCAGTATACAGAAAATTCGAAATTAACTGAATAGAAAAATACGATTTTTCTAATAATTCTTTGAAACCAAATTTTCATTTTGGGAAGACACTACCTTAACTGCAACATAGATATTGCATTCATTCAACCCCACTTGAGTTATTTAAATTGGTCATTAAGTATATTTTGACTTTGACTACTGACTTAATTAAAAATCAAATTCAATTTTAATATTAATCCAAAACCAGCTTATATACGTTTTTTATAACTTCCGACAATAAAGTATATTTTGACTTTGACTATTACTAAACACTCGGGATAGCACATTAAAAGGCTTTTTCCAGCTCGCACAAGTCTTCCGAAGACTTTTGAGGGTTGCTCATAGAGGTGTAGCCAGATGACAGAATACATTTTTGGAATTAATTTCTTTAGCGTCGTTTATTAAAAGTGCTTAGCCTCTTGGATATTTCTCACCATGGCTCTTTGTATATTAGTACACATGATTAAATTAGCAGAGATTTTTTGTTTTTGAACGTTGTCATGCAGAGTGCGACAGAATCTCACTCTATAGATCTAAATCGGCGTGATAAATGTTATGGTTCCATAGAGGCCGATTCAGATACATGCGTGCCCATGCAGATTTTTTGAAGCTCGGACGCTTTAAACGCCTTTTACTCACGTTTCTATTACAAGAAAATATTTTATTTGGTTCTGCAATAATTCTGTCAATGCTGGAGTAATGCTATATTTGAGTTTTTCAAATAATCCCGTTGTATTTTTCACTGCATCTTTTATCTCATGCAGAATGGGCTACATGTATCTGAATCGGCCTTAAAGGCAGTGAAAAATACATAGGAATTATTTGAATTCCACTTTTGCTCTCATCAGATTATTTTTGATGCTGGTGTGGTCTCCAGCCGAATTTGTGGATATAAGGGATGAACCGTTCGTATACTTATACGTTATATTTTCTTTTGTGTTTGCATGCAGGAAGTTCTTATCCTTTTTCAATCTGATTGTGTCCTGCACGACGATGGGTGGGTATATTTTTCGGTTTCTTCTGTGGTTGGACCATTGCAGGCCCTTTCTCCAAAATCTGATTGAATAAATTGTGCAGTACGGAGCTTTCCTGTGTATTAAATGTTGACCATTTCCTTTTTGATGTCTTCTAGGTAATTTCGAAGTTGGCTTCCTGTGCGTTTTCACTTAATTATTTACTAGGCGATTTCAGGAGCTCGAAAACTTTTCTTAGCTGTTCTCTTTTCTCCTTCGTACGTTCCATGTATTTTTCGCGATAGGGGAGCTCTACAGACACGGATATTCGCCCTGCAAAATATTATCACCTTCTCATTGACTTGTTTTTCCACTTCTTCGGTAATTTGTTAATAAGTGGTTGATTCCCTGTCCTGTGGCTCAGGGATGTTTTCCACAATCAAGAGGAAAATTTACGATGACGAGGCGGATGTGATCTCATCACCGGCGGTGTGGTAGATGGGGAAAGAGATTTCCTTCTATTGAGAAGTCTTTCTCTTCGCTGCTGTTGTATTTGGATGGCCTTGATTTTTTCCAATCTCCTGTTTTGTTTTCCTCCTATTCAGCTTCTTCCTGCTTCCTTTTCCTTGCCTCGGCCCCAGCTCTTTGTCTTGGATATGCTTGGCTTTTAAATCCTACGGACATTGAATCACATCTGTCATCCATTAGTGCAATGTTTCTCAAGGAGGTCACTATTTGCAAGTGCTGATTGTGATAAAGCCATTAAATAATATCTTTCATTTTAGTGGAAATGACCACCTGCATACATGCATGTTTACATGATCCTCTCCATATACACACTTTTCGAAGTTTGTTTGATTTGTTGCATTAACTCTTCCTGGAGTATGTAATACTGTCAAATATATGAAATCATCATCAAATCATTCAAATTCATTTAAGTAAATGCAAAGCATAAAGATCTGTGAACCTCAACTTTCAATATTCCAAATTACAAACACTCAGTATTCATAATTCAATAGATTAATTTTCAAGTTCAAAGACATCAAAATTTATACGATTACAGGATATAGAAATATAAAACAGCTAAAAAAATCGCAAAGTTGCAGTGAATTCAGCAAACATCTTGTCGGGACAATAGTTATTGCTCGTCGATTGATCAGTTAACATTTTGCACTTAGATTGAGATCATGTTTGGCTCTCTGATTATCAGCATAATGTAAGTTTTTTTATATTTTGTACAATTTTTTATATTTTCTCATTGTCAGTTACACTGAAAAATCAACAGAAAGTATCTTGCAATAGGAAAATCCTGAGGTGATCCAAGATAATGAATTCTAGAGACAAGTCGACGATGGCGAATTCTAGCGAAATTAATTCGTTTCAGAAATGCGTGCCAACCAAGGAAGCAGATACTTACATTTTTGAGGACATAGCTTTCGGCAGCGTGGTCAACTAGCGATCATTGTTACGCTTATGATTTAATTCAGCTCGTTATTGGAACAAGGGCTGATCCATGGGCCGAGAATTTGAGTCAGCAGTTACGCAAGTGTGAGGTGACCGATGGTAGTAGATAAAATGATATAATTCAGTTTAGTTGTGGCTTTTACAACGGCAGTATAGTTATAATTATGTTGGGGAATATCGTGTGGAGAATAAGTGTCTTGTATTATATATTGATTTCCATTTGAAAGATAGTGGAATATTCGTTTTTTACATGATGGCTACTTCATGCAAAAACAAACATTTTCCATTATACATTTTCGATTTTCGTCAGTTATTCCACAATTAGTTATTCTCTATAATTATAATAATTCTGTGTGCCCACATTAAAGACCACGTGCAAACTTAATTTTTTGATCGATTTTGTGTAAGTATTTGAACTTGAATGATAACTGGGTTACTTCTTTTTTGTCACTATGTATTTTTTCAGAGAATCTAATTGACGGATTACATTCAGGATCACAATAATAACCAGTTATGGTCCCAAGAGGACGTCCAACGGACATAGGTATTGATATCTAGTTGTGGTGACATCCGAATTCGGTAGAAAGTTGTAGCATTGGTGAGTTCCTCGGGTCTTAACTGTGCCAAAATAAAACATCCTATGAATGTTGATTCTGATATTTAGTTGTGCTTGGTCCTAAGGGGACATCGAGTGGATGTCTGTGGTGAACGTTCAATTTCAGTACAAATAAGTTGTGACATTAGTGGACGTCTACTGTACCTACTCCTCCAAAGGTCCGCCTCTGCTTATCATTTGATCATGGTGAATTATTCTGTGACTGCGGATTATTCATCCAGGATTTTTTTCATATCTGAGTATGTTCACATTATGATTATTAAATGTGAATATGACAAAGTGACGACTTATTCGATAGATTTGAATGTTACAGTTTTTACACAACTCTGCCCTCAATGACCGAGATAAAACGTCTATGATAAGACAGAATCTGAAACTGAATGAGAACGAGAGCTCGTAGACCGTACAAAAAAATATACTTAGTATAAAATTGTCATAACTATATTATATTGTTTGTATTTGAACACTAGATAGAATAGGGAGGTCAGTCAATAGTATGTTACATGAAATGTGCTCAGCTCAATTTGAATCTTAAATAAAGGACCACGCACACTACTTATGCAAAAAGTATTTCGGTCAAATCGTCCAAAATTTCAATATGTTGTTAAAATCGGGCTTCTGAACAGAAGTTACCATATGGGCACACAAAAATTCTATGTATAGTTTATGAGATACAGTGTTAAAGTTGTGAAATGTCGCTTTCGGGCCATTATTAACTGAACTTTAGGGGTGGTAATATCACAGAATTTTTATTAGATTTTTGATCTACACCACAGTATTACACTTGGGCAGTGCAACAGTAGGTTTTGTAAGAATTTCTTTTTAACAATATACAGGGTGAATCATGACTTTTTCCGAGTTACGAAAATTTTGTGTATTGTATGTATTTTTTTATATATACCAGAGGAGATTGAAAGTATACGTTCATCTGTTCTATATGCTTTGGATTACGTGATTTGATCAATTTAGTGCACCAGTTATATGTGCCATGTGGCCACTTGACAGAACGTAAATTATTATCGAATATTGAACAGTGTGACTCAGGTATATATTGTAGTAAACTGCACTAACTAATTGTTCTAATTTATTTAAAACACTACTTAAAACAATTATTCACTAAAACATTTACTTCACTATTTTGTTTCTACGGTGTCAGTCTCTATCAGCGAACTCTGGAACTGTTACTAACTCTGAATTCTGACTATCCCGCCATCTAATACCCAGTGGCTTATATACTAGTATTTACAGTTCTCGGCCATTCGAACCTTTCGGGCGAGTTCTAAGATGTCCCCAGAACGTTCGTAGGAAGTTTCGCGATTCTTCCACGTGATTTATTTGTTTGTCAGCGGAGAACTTGTTTACATTTCGAGTTAACGATGATCAGGACCTGGCTTGACTAGCAGTGCCGCGTACACTCCTTATCACAGATGAAATTGACGAGCAGTGCCCCAGAATTGTTCCATTCTTCAAAGTCACAGGGTAATAATTGACATTTATTACTCTTTGTAGAAGCCTATCAAGTCGAGTCATGAGTGAGTGATGATTCAGGAATGGAGCGAGGGATGATGCGATCGGGAGTTAGTTAGTGACTAGCGATCACCGAGAGTAGATGTATATTTATATTGGTTAATTAGATTGTTATTACGGGTTTACGTGAATAAAGGTGTTTCAGTAGATTGCCGAGTATTATTGGATCAGTGGGTTAGCACAATTGGCGACTGAGGTAAACACTATAATACTTATTATGATTTCCATTCAAGGCATCAGGTTGTGAAGGAAGTTTTGGATTTGTTTTCTTGCATTCCGATGAGATTTCGCAATTCATCCTTGTTAAAATAATTATTGGTGCTACAGAATCTCAGACACTGACAAGGACACAAATCCCGACTGTTCATTAAACAAAAAAAAAAAGATTTAATAGTTACTTGTTGAATTCGTGTGAACCGTAGACAGAAAGGGGAAAACAAACAGTGGTGCGTACGGCTCCGTTCAACAAAGTGCGGCATACCAAAATCCAATAAACGGGTAGGTAAGGAGTGTTACATTCAATTGTAACTCGAGCGCATTAAATTGTGTAGAAAACGGTTTGGTAGTTACGCATCTCGCACTGAACTAATCTGTTGTGTTACATTGAATTGTGTCAAATCAAATATGGGTGGTTACGTACACCATATCATTCTATGGAAGGTGTTACATTCAATTGTAACTCGAACGCATTAAATTGTGTAGAACACAGTTTGGTAGTTACGTATATCGTACTGAACTATTCTGTTGTAAGTGTTACATTGAATTGTAACCTGGACGCATTGAATTGTGTCGGATCAAATATGGGTGGTTACGTACACCATATCATTCTATGGAAGGTGTTTCATTCAACTGTAAGTCGAACGCATTAAATTGTGTAGATCATGGTTTTGGTGGCTACGTATATCGTACTGAACTATCCCGTAGTGACTGTTACCTTGAACGCATTGAATTGTGTAATATGGGTTGGGCGTCACTTTCTGTCTGCTCATGTTCTGATGTGAAGAGTGTAAAAAAAAACTGGCAGAATGGATGGAAAACTACAGGACAACATTTGTTTACAGACCTACAAGTATGGCAGAACACTCCGGGATTAAATCCTTCCTATGTGATACCATCGACAAAGCATCGATAAGAGCGGAATGGCAGAAGTGGATAAGAGCTTTCCAGTTGTATCAGGACTCGGAAAACATCAATGAAAGTATCAGAAAAAGAAATAAGTTGTTGCACCTCGGTGGTATCGAATTACAAGAAGTTGCTTATGATATACCGGGGGCAATAGTTGAATACGACGAGGCGATTAATTGATAATGATGTTTTCGGTATACTGGTGGAAGCATTAACAAAGTACTTTTCTCCAACTCAGAACTCAACGTTCGAAAGACATACATACCGAAATATCAAACCTGGCAATGGAGAGTCTCATAATAAATTTTTGGTGAGACTGCGACAACAAGCCACGAAATGTTCTTTCGGCAATAACGCGGATGAAGCCACTGAAATAAACATCAAAGACAAAATTATTGATGACTGGGCCCCTTTGGAGCTGAAAAGGAAGTTATTGGAGAAGGAAAGAAGTTTGTCGGACATAATTGACCTTTGTCAAATACATGAACAAATTTTGGACCAGTCAAAGGCGATGGGAAGTTGTTCCACCGACATACCAAGCACCTCTATAAACAAAATATCAACTCGGGGTCAAAATTCGCAACACTGTTTCCGTTGTGGGGGAACTAGCCATGTGGGGTCGAGTGCACAATGCCCAGCAAGGAACGCCAAGTGTTACAAATGCGAATCGATGGGACATTTTGCCAACAAATGTAAGACCAAACCAAGGAAAAGACCAAACAGAGGATATGACTCCACCGCTAAAAGAGGAAGAATGACGTCATCGCGGGTGAACTATTTAAATCCGGCAACATCGGATGAGGAGGATCAACATAGAGGTGTTTCAAAATCGACAATGGTCGACGTTCGGACAACCCCAATAAGGAAGACGAGTTGATCGAATGTAAAGTTGGAGGCATACCTATAACTTTACTAATTGACACTGGCTCGAAGGCCAATATTATAAATGGACGTGATTGGGAGGTACTAACGAAGAGGCAAGCGGTAGTATGGAATATCGATCATCAATCGAAGAATATTTTGAAACCATATGCGGCTCAGCAAAGCCTTGATATTAGCCATCAGTTTCAGACCACGGCAGCGGATAAAGGAGAGTTGTCAATTTTGGGAAAGGATTCAGCCAAACGATTGGGAGTTTTGAAATTGGGCCTGGGAGTAAACCGTATCCAGGATGTATCTGTTTTCCCAAAAGTCAAGAACGTTAAAGTGTCATTAACCATCGACAAAACTGTGAAACCAGTTCAGCAACCACTGAGGCGGGTGCCCGTCGCAGTAGAAGCAATAGTAGAAGCCAAGCTGAACGAAGCTCTTCAGCGTGACATCATCGAATCGGTGGAAAGACATAGTCCATGGATTTCCCCTATTGTCGTAATTTACAAAGCGAATGGTGATATTAGGATTATTTGTGTGGATATGCGCAGAGCTAATCAGGCGATTCGCCGAGAAAACTATCCATTACCAGTCTTTGATTCCATCATAACAAAGCTTCGGAATGCCAAATTTTTCTCTAGATGGGATTTGGAATGGGCTTATCATCAGCTGGAACTGGATGAGAAGAGCCGTCCGATTACGACGTTCATAACACATAAAGGAATGTTTCGCTATAAGAGACTCATGTTTGGGGTATCATCCGCGCCTGAGATTTTCCAAAGAATCTTTGAAAATTTGTTATCGCAGTGTACAAACTGCATCAACTATTTAGATGACATCATTGTGTATGGTAGTACCGAACAAGAGCACGATGACTGTTTGGAAAAAGTCATGCAAGTTTTCGAAGATAATGATGTATTATTGAACAGGACAAAATGTATTAAGAAAGTTCATCAACTATGTTTCTTTGGACATAACTTGTCGCACAAAGGCATTGATGCTGACCAAGAAAAAGTTAAAATCGTATTGCAATTCCGCCCGCCAACTTCAAAGGAAGAGGTTCGGAGTTTTTTGGGACTAGTAACCTATCTTGGAAAATTCATATCCGATCTTGCCACGACAACTGAGCCGCTTCGACAACTTACCAGACGAGATGTGAAGTTTAACTGGTCGAAAGAACACAATAACCATTTTGAAAAACTCAAACAGGTGTTAACGAAATCTCCAACCTTGAGTTATTTCGATCCAAAGAAGCGTACCAGACTGATAGCGGATGCAAGTCCTGTGGCTTTAGGTGCTGTCCTTGTTCAGTTCGAATGTGACACACCCAGAGTTGTTTCATTTGCTAGCAAAGGACTTTCTGATACGGAACGGCGGTATTCACAGACGGAGGAGAGTTTGGCATTAGTTTGGGGGGTGGAACGATTCTATTTCTACTTAACAGGTTTGGAGTTCGAATTGGTCACTGACCACAAGCCGTTGGAGGCAATATTCAAACCCACCTCGAAGCCACCAGCTCGGATTGAACGCTGGGTATTGCGACTATAATCATTCCGATTCAAAGTGATCTACCAAAGAGGAAGATCTAATATCGCTGACTCCATCTCGAGATTGTGCCAAATAAATGACACAGCCACGACCGATAAAGGGAGCGAACTTCACATTTTCGCAATCGTGGAGCGAGGTACACCTAGAGCAATGTCGATTTCTGAAATAACAGCAGGAAGTGTACGAGATCCAGAGCTTGTCTCCGCGGTACGCAAAATGGAGAGTAATAGTTGGGAAACATTGGATAAAAATGTTTACTATCCATTTCGTTTGGAATTGACCAATTTAGGACCAATTCTTCTCAGAAACAATAGAATCGTTATACCAGTGTATCAGAGACAGCAAGTACTCACCCTGGCACATGAAGGTCATCCGGGTGAAACAGTTATGAAACGCCGGCTGAGAGCGAAAGTTTGGTGGCCTTTGATTGATAGACAGGTCGAACAATTCGTCAAGCAGTGCAGAGATTGTCTATTGGTCAGCCGATCAGAGAATCACCCGCCGATGACACGGCATATTTTTCCAAAGGGTCCCTGGGAATGTCTGGCGACTGACCTAATGGGTCCTCTACCAAACCAAGAACAAGTTCTTGTGGTCATAGATTACTACTCACGATACCAAAGTATCAAGTTTCTGAGAACTACAACGTCATCTGTCATAATCAGACATCTGGAAGAATTATTTTGTCAACTTGGGATCCCAAGTCAATCCGAGCGGATAATGGAATACAATTCTCTAGCCAGGAGTTTCAAGATTTCTGCACGAGAAATAATATTCAGCTGATTCATACACCTCCATATTGGCCACAAGCTATCGGAACTAATATTTAATCGACGAATAAGAGACAAAATTCCATCAGTCACTGACATTGTAGGAGAGGAGGGTGACCCAGAAGCCCAAGATAATGATATTATCAACAAATTCAAAGGAAAAAGGAGAGAAGACGGAGCAAGACGAGCGAAGGAAAGTAATGTAACAGTGGGACACAATGTAGTTGTTCAGAACTTAGTGATTCCAAACAAACTCATATCCAGATTCGGTTCCACTGAATATGTTGTTACGGAGAAGAGGGGAAACGAAGTGACGTTAACAGGAGATGGAAAAACTATGAAACGACATATCACCCATGTGAAGAGGATCCCCTCCGTCACGGAAACATGTCGGGGAAGTATGACTACGGACTGCATTTTGTGTTAATAGTAAATTTCATTTTCCTGTTTCAGTAGCTGAGAGTGGAATAGCAGGAGCATAAACAACCAAGGATGGACCGGAACATCAAGAACCATCGAACGACAACCACTCGCCTTAAGGAGAAACTATCAGGGTTGAACCATTGGTGCTGAAAAGAAGGGACGGAATGTGGGAGCATATCAAGTCGAGTCATGAGTGAGTGATGATTCAGGAATGGAGCGAGGGATGATGCGATCGGGAGTTAGTTAGTGACTAGCGATCACCGAGAGTGGATGTATATTTATATTGGTTAATTAGATTGTTATTATGGGTTTACGTGAATAAAGGTGTTTCAGTGGATTTCCGAGTATTATTGGATCAGTGGGTTAGCACACTCTTACCGGCACAAATTTATCAACACGCAACAAGGTATTCCCTAGTGCGATTCCTCGTCCAATTTTCTCATCATGGAGCTTGGGCTCGAACATCACCACGTTTCTATTGCTCGCACACCCATCCAGGCGAGCCTCCAAAATGGTTTCAGCCCTCTCCGGTACGCTCACATCTTCAGCCACCAGAACACGAATCATATTCTTCACTTCTCCCGTGAAGCACCAACTCTTCTCCATTCACTCGTGCCGTCTCTGAAATTCAACTCGAACCCTCTGGAGTTCATGATGTCCATCCCTATGATTGCATCATCCTCGATATCCGCTACTAGAGCCCGGTGTTTCAGTTTAGTACTGCCCAAAGTCAGTTCAATCGGAAGTTCACCATACACAGTTGCCGGCTATCCTGTTGCTGTGCGTAGCTTCCAGCTCGATGATTCGATTCTTGCCGGTGTTTTGGCAAATGTAGGCCCAAGAATCGTCCTAGTCGCACCCGTATCAAGGAGCATAGTGCGAGGCTCGTTGTCAATGAGACCGTCTACGAAGACCCCTTTGTCTTGTCTTTGAAGGACAGCGACATATGCATTGTTAACTGGGTCTTGCTGTATATGGGCTGACGATTGCTCCTTCTTGACCTTCATCGTTGGTGTCGATTTTTTCAATATTGGACATTTGCTACGCATGTGCCCAAGTTCTCTACAATTTCGGCATCGTATCAGTCTTCTCTTAGGCAGGACTTCCTTCATTAAATTTCTCATGACAGCCTCGATATTAGCGGGCTCCTGTGGCTGTGGATCTTCCTCAATCATCCGTACTCTACTCTGGCTTTTGCAGGATTGTTTTGCTGCTTCGAATTCCAGAGCGCGTGCCAATGCATCCACAAGATGTGCGGGGCGAGCTAGTGTTAGGGCTTGCCGGGTTTCCTGGTCACGAAGTCCATCCAAAAATGTCTGGACCGCTAGTCGCTCCATTACATTTTCCGGTGTAGCTGGGTACGCAAGACGAACCAAGCGTGCAATATCTGCTTCAAATTCTTGCAACGATTCGCTTGATTTCTGGCATCGGTTCTTCAGCTGTGAGTGATATACGTGTTCAAGGTGGGCTTGGCCATAGCAAAGTTCCAAGTGTTTTACCAGCTGTTCATAGTCTTCCTGTTGTTGGGCGGTGAGCGTTTGTAAAATATTTGTTGCTTCGCCACGCAATGCCAGTGTTAATGCTAAAGCTTTTTCCCCAGCATTCCATCCATTTGCTTTGGCAGCAGCTTCGAATTGTCGGCGGTACTTTGACCATGGAGTATTTCCGTCGAACTGAGGCGGTTTCAATGCGAGTTTTCCAGGTTCAGCACTAATCTTGAAATTTTTTGTGTCTTTCTGGACTTTCTCCTGGTTGATACTCAGGTCCAGCATTGGGTTTTTGTTGTAAGTTTCTGGGGTTTTCCTTTATTCTGCCGATTTCTGTCTCGATTCCGCCTTTTATTTCATCATGGAGCGTTTCCTTAATTTTTTTCATTTCTTCCTCCATGTCATCTTTGATTTTCTCCATCTCTGTTTCAACAGTTCCCATTCTATCTTCCAACCGATTCGCCACACTGCAAACTTCTTCTTTCAAGCTTCTCGAATTTTCTAGAAGCTCTTCTCTCAAATTCTCCGAGTTTTCTAGAAGCTTCACTTCTAGATTTTTCGAATTTTCGTGAAGTTTTTCTTCCAGGCTCTTCACATTTTCTTGAAGTTCCTCTTTTAGACAATTCGAATTTTCTAGAAGTTCCTCTTTCAGGCTGACAGAATTTTCTAGAAGCTTTTCCTCCAGACTCTTTGAATTTTGAAGAAATTTATCTTCCAGACTCACCGAATATTGTTGAAGTTCCTCCTTCAAACTCACAGAATTTTGTTGAAGTTCCTCCTTCAAACTCACAGAATTTTGTTGAAGTTCCTCCTTCAAACTATTCGAATTTTCCAGAAAATTCCAATAAGGATTTCGTGGTCTCGTCGAGTTTATTCATTATGGAACTGAAATCAATTCCAGAAACTTCGAATAAGAACGTTTCGGGGTCTTCTCCTTCTTCAATCAGTCCATTTGCAAGTCTTTTCTGGAGTACGGCCTTCTTTCCAGTTGTTTCTAACTCCCGCTCCTCTAACTCCCGCTTCAACTCACTAACTTTAAGGTCAACCAGGTGAACTCTCCTCGGAAACATTTTGTCTTTAATTGTTTTTAACCGAAATATCAGTCTATTATTTATTTCACACAAAAAGTTTTCGGTTTATTGTCCCGCGACGCGCAAAACTATCCACTTTGCAAACACTCAAATGTTTAACGGGTCACTAACTGTCTATTAGGCGCGATAAATGTTTATCAATTTTTCAACGCGACGAACACTTATTTATTTTAAACATTCTGTCAACAAATTTAGTAAAACTGCAGTACCTAATTGTTCTAATTTATTTAAAACACTACTTAAAACAATTATTCACTAAAACATTTACTTCACCATTTTATTTCTACGGTGTCAGTCTCTATCAGCGAACTCTGGAACTGTTACTAACTCTGAATTCTGACTATCCCGCCATCTAATACCCAGTGGCTTATATACTAGTATTTACAGTTCTCGGCCATTCGAACCTTTCGGGCGAGCTCTAAGATGTCCCCAGAACGTTCGTAGGAAGTTTCGCGATTCTTCCACGTGATTTATTTGTTTGTCAGCGGAGATCTTGTTTACATTTCGAGTTAACGATGATCAAGGCCGGACTCGAGGCCGGTCTCGAAATCGTTACAATATCATATGAACTTTTGTAGGAAATAAGAGATTTTCTATTTCTAGTTATCATTTATAAATTACCCAATAATATAAAAAGTTGCAGAAATTTCTCAAAATTCAAAATCTCTGTGAAAAAGCACATTTTTTCCTTACGGAATAGATAAAATTATATTATTGAAATTGCTGTTAAGATTTGATCTTTGTTGACTGATCTATGTTTTTTTTTGTGTTATTATGATTTTGCAATTGTTAATTTATCATTATTATTTATTTTATTTTATTTGAACATATGTACAACTTCCTCATACCAGAACTTGTTGTCTGGAAGCTATTCTTTCGATAAATGAATAAATGAATGAATAAATAAATAAATAAATAAATAAATAAATAAATAAATAAATAAATAAATAAATAAATAAATGAATAAATGAATAAATGAATGAATGAATGAATGAATGAATGAATGAATGAATGAATGAATGAATGAATGAATGAATGAATGAATGAATGAATGAATGAATGAATAAATAAATAAATAAATAAATAAATAAATAAATAAATAAATAAATAAATAAATAAATAAATAAATAAATAAATAAATAAATAAATAAATAAATAAATAAATAAATAAATAAATGAATGAATAAATAAATAAATAAATAAATAAATAAATAAATAAATAAATAAATAATTCAACAGTAAAAAAACAATAGCATTACCTTCCAATTTATGTTTCAAATACCAATAAACTGTTAAAATCTTCGATTACAAAAAGGTGACAGGTCAAAGAGAGCCTTTTTCAATAATTTAGATAATAATGATAATAAAAAAGTTTATTTATTAAATGTACGTCACAAGATGTAAGAACTCTTCCCGTATTACTGTTCGCATCATGGTGTACACTTATTCATATGCCTATACGTTATTTCATTGAGTACGGACTAACCCCGTATTTTGAAAAAATTCGGCATATACATAATCTGAGAGCACTCGCAGTAAGGAGGAAATGTGGAGTCATTTTGTCAGGATTCAATTTCAAATATGCTTCAAAACAATAATAAACCTTCTTTCAGCACCATCATTTAAAAAAATAGACAGAAAAATTCTGTATTTGAAAAATTATCCTATCAGTTTTTTTTATGCAGGGTATTTCTGTAATTTTTGGTAATATTGGTTTCGTTTATTCTTGAGCCACTCTGTATACTACTCAAAATTAACGTTTTTTCGAGTCGTTTCATGGTTCATATAATCGGTGTTACGAATTGATTGAATCACATAATCCGAAGCAAATATAACAGACACCGTACTTCCAATCAATCCCCTCTGTATATAACAAGAATTTTCATATATTATGAGTTCAGCCGTTCTTATCAAATATATCCAATACAAAAAAAAATAATTTTGATACAGATTGGAAGGTAATGATATTGGTTTTTTATGTTAAACGATAACTAGACAAAACTAGAAAAATTCTGTATTTCCCGCAAAAGTTCATATGATATATTGTCTGTAAAATGAGAACAAATCAGAAAAATTAACAGATCCGTTTTCTTTATACAGGGTATTTCTGTAATTTTGCTTGATATTAGTCTCGTGTATACTTGAGTCACACTGTAAAATATTCATAATTCACGTTCTGTCGAATGGCCACATGGCACATATAACTGGGGTACTGAATTGATTGTATAACAGATACAAGTATACTTTCAATCTCCTCTGTATATCTGAAAAAAATACATACTTTTTGAATTCAGTCGATCTTATCGGATATATCCAACACAAAAACTTCCATTTTCGTACCTCGGAAAAAGTCATGATTAACCCTGTATATTGCTTTAAAAAATGCTTTGAAAAATTACTCTCGCACTGGCCAAGTGTAATACTGTGGTGTAGATAAAAAACCTAATAATAATTTTGTGATATTACGACCTATAAAGTTCAGTTAATAATTAATAGCCTGAAACTCAAACACTCTGTATCTCGTAAACTATACATAGAATTTTTGGGTGCCCACGGTATTTTCTGTTCAGAAGCCCGAGTTCAACAACATATTGAAATTTTGGACAATTTGACCGAAAGACTTTTTGCATAAGATGTGTGCGTGGTCCTTTCTTCAGTTATGGATCCATGTTGTAATTCATTTATAAAGACACAACAAATATCAATATGAAAACTTATTTCTATGAGCTATAAAATGATCCTTATTTCGGGACCTTCGGGTCCGGTATGGATCTTTCCAACGGAACAGAAGAAAGCTTCATAAGCGGAATTGCAGATAAGGTGCTGGAGTCGCATTTCTCATCGACGCAACTCTTGCCTCGAATATAATAATAATTATAATACTCCCTCATAGAGTGTACTCAAAGACATAGCCTATGCGGGTAGAGGACGACTATTATTATTTTTTGCAATATGGAATAGTATATAACATTATGAGTGCGGGAAGTGACATTTTTCAAACGAGTGGAAAATATTGTAGCACGAGGCGCACGCCGAGTGCGACAATCCCACGAGAGTAAAAATCCCTTTCGCACACCTAATGTACCCTATCTTTCCTACGGCCACGTGATATTATTGCTCGGCTGACCGAGAACCATTTTAACTAAATTCATCTATCATACTAAGCAACATCAATAGTAGAAGTAATCCAGTCTCTGTATAAAACCACCAACAACTCACGCATAAGCTTTTCCAGGGGTCCAAGGGTGGGCCTGGCGTTGGATCTGAGTGATAATTGGCAACGGTTACCACTCAGATAACAACTTGCAGTTCTAATCTTTTTCCTTTCCAGAACGGCAGGAGCGAATAAAGAAGAGACAAATTCATTGTATATCATTTGAAATAGTTTATGAAATGGACGTAGTTCTAAATAATGATTAATTTTGAATTTGAAATGTTGCAATTGGTAGTACGCGGGATCGAAGCCCACAGATTTTTTTAACCTATTTTGATAGGAAAAAATTATTATTTTCAAATAGATTGTTTTTTTTATGCTCAGAAATTATAAATTTGATAACTTGAAGCTGTAAATCTAAACAGAAATAACGCATTTCAGCTTATCCACAGGCGTGCGATTTACTTTACTTACTTGATATGGCTGATGTTCAGAGTTCTGACTTTCTTCTTCTACAGTGTCCGCATCATATGGGACTTTTTTTATTATTCAGTTATAGCAAATTTCGAGTTCGTGAACAGTTTTTGCTTCGAAAATAATGCAAAATGACGTTTACGATTGTTTTCCATCGATTGACTACACCTGTCATTTTTTCAAAAAAATTTCAAAATGTTAGGTTATTTCTCAATTTTTCGAAAAATATTATAAGAAAAAGTTGTTCATTTTTCGGTTTCCTACCTACCTACCAAATCTGAACCAGTTTGAAAACTTTGCTGTTTTTCGTAAAATCTGAAATATCCAGTTGAGATGTAAAAATCCCATCTGCTAGAAGGATTTTTTCTGTTTAAAAATGTTTCTACTTGGATATTTTCAAAAAAATACAAATATGCTAAAAAAATTATGTTATGCAAAGTGGCTCTAGTTTCGAATTATCGAATTTTTTTCTAAACCAATAGACCTAAAGTATTTTCTACTTCACTGATGTATTGTGATAAAAATAATTGAAGCAAATTTTGCTATGGAATATTGAAACTAAAGTCACTTTGCATCAAGTATGATGTTATTTTCTTAGCATATTTGTATTTTTATGAAAATATCCAGTTAGAAATATTTGTAAACAGAAAAAATTCTTTCAGGGTGTATTACATCTCAACTGTTTTTTTCCAGATTTCATCAAATTTAAATTATCCGAAAAAGTGTAAGTATAAGAAAACGCGAAAGAAATTAAAGTTATTCAAACTGGTTCAAATTTGGTAGGTGGGTAGGAAACCGAAAAATAAACAACTTTTTCATATAATATTTTTCGAAATATTGAGAAATAACCTAACATTCTGAGATTTTTTGAAAAAATGTTAAATTTGACAGGTGTAGCCAATAGATAGAAAACAATCGTAAACGTCATTTTGTATTATTTTCAAAGCACAAACTGTTCACGAACTCTAAATTTGCAATAAGTGAATAATAAAAAAATCCCATATGATGCGGACTTCAACGGTGACACTGTGTATTAATGAGCGTTTGTATTTGCTTATTACAAAACCACAAATAACCAACAGAGGGATTGTCCAGGCATGAACCGTCGGTCTAAATAAGGCCTCTAGGTCCGTTCAATTCGTCCAAAGGAATGTCTAGGATTTTTATTGGTGGCATTAGCTCGATGTGACAATATTGGTATAGTACGGGTGATTAGTTTCATTAGTATAGGTGACCTAGGGAAATTTGAGCTTTGCTTTTAAGGTATGTTTTGATTGAAATTCGGGTTGAAGTTTGGGTAAAAAAGAGTAGGTCGAGAATAACTTCAACATAATGATTGTCCGGGTTTTTAGGCCCACCTTCAACACACGAGAGTTTCGTGCAAAAATCTTTCTTGAGAATATTAACCACTCGTGTTGGTGAAACATCGAGACTATCTCATGCTGAATGTCGCACAGTGGGACAGAATTCGCAAAACGTTGGCAAAAGATACAAAATGGGAATAAGTTTCGGATAATTTTTTTGTATTGAACACACTTAGTAAACAGTCCTACGGATCAGATAATACCCTTATTCTCCTCACCAAGCTTTGTAATAACGTGTCGGTGAACTATGATTGTCACCGAATCAAAATGTTTCGGTCAGCAGTCAACCTTATTATTTTTTGATTACTCAACTTTTCAATAGTTAGTTGGTTATTACGTTGTGAACATTTTATAAAACCAAATATGGAAGATTCAACTTCAGGTAATTGACGATAATTTTACTACTTAATTGTTACAATATATTTGAAATGAGTTGGTCAATAATGCATTTATATATTACATGTTGAGAGTGTTGATATTTTTGAATTTCACTTAAACATCTTGGAACTTTTTTTATTGAGCTCCACCAGATACCGCTTGACCAGTCTTCTTTAAAATATGCTATTCCTAGTTTGCCTTTTCTTGCATTTAAAAAAAATAGTTTCGTATGAGTAATTTTGATGATTAATGGAAATACAACGTATCCCGCCCAGAGGTTCATACAACTAGCTTGTTTATATTTTCTTTCGATTCATTCTCATGTTGAGGAAGTTGTAGGGAAAGATGAATAAAGTGTTTGGGAATTATAATAATAACTGGCGGCCCAAAATGTAGCCCGAAAAATATTTTGCATTTGAATTCTATCATATAGTGTATCAAAGGAAAGGTCTCGATACCATGATTGAAATAAAATGTTTTTGAAGGAGTTGAGCGAGATAAAAAGTTTGAAAAAATTGTTACTCTGAATATATTTAAGCGACAGAAACATCAGTGGATGTATCTTTACAGAATTCACTAAACCATACTGTACAAAGATTACTGCAAAGTATCGATGAAGTTGTGGCAACTCAAGTTGCATACTTTGATCAACTTTGTTGCATAACGTAATGAAAGCTGTCGCAAGTAGTATTAAAACTGATTTTGATGAAATTCGATATTATCTTCATGAAACGGCTAGGTACTTTACCTATCTATGGGACGTGGTGGCGAGCTGGTTAAGCGCTCGCTTCTTAATCCAATCAACTGTAGATGCATGGGTTCGAACCTCAGCACGGTCACCGGTCTCGTGCAATGCATCAAATTTTTGAAAAGAGGAGGTCTACGTCTTCCCTAGCTCGCACAAGTCTTCCAAAGACTTCTGAGAATTGCTCCTAAGGGTGCAGCCGGTTGACAGATATAACAATTTTTCCAAAGAAATTCAACATTTTCAACCTCTTAGATTCTTTGGTACAGTTTGTCACCAACCATGTATGAATATTCAATACATGAACTTGAGATCATATCCTGTGCCTATCATATCCTGTACCTATTGGACATTTGAGTGAGGAAGCCCAGAAAGCAAGGAATAAAGCTTTTAAAAGATAAAGAGTATATGATTCCAGGAAGTGTAATTCCAAATCTAATAAAGCTATTTTCAACTTATTTTTGATCAGTAGCTATCCAGTCCTTACCAACAAAAGGAAAATCAAAAAGAATGAACTTAAAAAAATACCAGTGGAAGCTTTGTGACTGGGGAAGGGGAGGAAGAAGAAATTGATGATTATACCGATCCTGATATCTAAAGCAAAGTATGTACATAACGTGTAGATCGTTATTTCCATTAAAGAAACTTATTGATTATTAAAGTTCTCAATTCATAGTACTGTAACGATTTTGAGACCGACCCCCAGACCGGCCCTGATCTAATTAATTATGCACCCTCGTTCAACTACGACAGCATATCTGCTGGCCTACGAATCGCCGAGAACAAGCTGGAATAAACTCGATCGCCTCCATCTGCTTCTAAGAGCCATCTAGATGAATCGTTCTGTACTCCCGAATAATCGAGAGAGCCGTGGATGGAATCTGCTTGCGACTATATAACCGCTGGAGTCAGAGATAGTCACAGAGAGTAACCAATATAGTTCGAGAGTTCGCGGATAGAGATTGACACAGTAATAAATAAATTAGTGAAGTAAATGTTTTAGTTGAATAATTGTTGTAAATAGTGTTTTAAATAAATTATAAAAAATTTGTTTAGTGCAGTTTTACTACAGTACCTAACCGCAATTTTAATTCCGCGTTTTTTTCATGATTAAATTATTTAATTAGCATCTTTGAACCTCATACATGAATGAAAAAAATCCTTTGTAAGGTGTTATACCGTTTTCTGATTTTTTGACAACTATTTGGGTATCTTGCCCCACTGTGCGTCGGATTGAAAACCCGGGAAATCTTTATGTAAGTGTAATGATGGCCGCGAAAGCCTTCCACAATTAATTGAATAAATTTGTCGTACTGAATGTTGCACCAATTTTGGACGATTTTTCTAATTATTTTGAAAATTTGAAATTTTCTTATTTATTATTGTCAAAGCTCGTGGTGAACTTGTAGGGTTTCGAGCTTTGACTCTAGCACTGACTGGATCCCCTAAGCCAGTGGAAAACCCTCTCTTGATTTCTGTTGAAACGTGTAAATCAATGTGATTGCAAATTGTATTAAGCATAGTCGTCCTCAACCCGCACTGGTTATGCGTTTGGCAACATCCACGAGTGTTTGTGATGGCGTATTATTATTTGAATTATTCTATGAATAAGTACAATTTGATTAGACTCTTTTTGGGGTGGCCTGATCTTGTATCAATGCCATCAAGTTTTGTATTAATGTATTGATATCTCTTTGATCGCCAAAATTTTGAAGTGGGGTAACATTTATTTCCCTCCAGAAGCATTGTAAATGTTTATTTTGTTTCAAGCGCTGGACCTTTTCACTTTGAAAATATAATGTTCTTGTAAAAATATTTCATATTATTATTTATATACGATATTAACGCTATTTATATCATAATAGATATTACTGTACTGATAAGTAAAACATTTTTTTCAACTTAAACCGGTTGTGTTACCATCATCTTCTGGAATGGTTTTCAAAACGTCTGAATTGATAACTAGAATATCTGGGGGCATTTTGAAGTAACTGTATACATGATTACAAATAAATATATTCAATAATATTTATTGTATATAATCGAGTACTCATTTCTATCTCGAGTTGGAAGTAGAATATTATTGGGAAAAGGAAGCCCTGGGGATACTCTGGAGTCTGAAAAAAAAAACTAATATGATTCTGTAATGCGTCTTCCTCTTGGTCTGCTTCTCGCTTTTCTGCCTGGGGCATGAACCATTTGATACTCGAGGGAACAATGATATGCGATTCTCAGTTAACAATAGACACTGCAGAGGCAAATTTTCGATAAATTCACGAGTCTTATCGACTATGCCAATTGCGAATGCGAGAACTCACAGTAGAAATGAAAATACACCAAGACTAATTTATTTCTATGAGCTATAAAATCAGGCTGACTCCGGGATCGATCGTTCTAAGAGAATTGAGAAGAGAAGAAAGTGCAGATAGGGTGATGGTATCGTATTTCTCAGGGGCCTAACTCGCGAATGAATCCTTTCGACATACCTAAAAAAAATCTATGGTTGTTTCTCACCACTGAATTCAAATAATCGGAGTATATTGGCAAATTGCTCTGACACAAACGGTAAAAAGCACCGATTTCTATTGGGGTTGCTCGTTTTTGCATCGTCATGAAAGGTTATGTCGACGGGTTTTTGGTACATTGCCGCCATATTTCTATTTCCACGTGTTCTCATCAACGCTCTATATAGACGTGCTCTCTATTAGGTTTTGTACAATTTATATAAGTATTTTTATTGCAATAATACAAACAAACAAAAATTCGAAAAAACTGTCCCGAAATCCTCAAATGTTAATTCGCCTCACAAGTGTGGACTGTCCCCATATTCTGATTATTATTATTGAAAGAAACGCCATAAAGAAAATAAAACCGTAATGCAACAAAAAGTAAATTTTGACTTTTGAGTGAAAAGTAGTATAATGCACATATTTGAAAACAAAACTAATCTGATGTGAGTGAAATGACCACTTCAACTGTAATAACTGCAGATAGAGAGTATAGAGACATACCATCCACTTCGAAAGAGTCGAAGTATTTCGGTTTTCCATCAGAACACTCAGTGTATTAGCAATAACAGCTTACTTTTACAAATACTTCTTTAAGAAAACAACCCTGATTTTTTACTATTCAGTGAACATAGTCAATTTGAAGAACAACTAAAATCTATAAGAATTTTGTAGCATACAGGTTGTATATAGTATTCGTCCACCTCAATGCAGTAGCAATCTGTTTTTCACAAAATTTGATGTTAATATCCTAGCGCAATCCCAATAAAAGGATCATAATAGGTGGAGACTTCAATATTGCAATGTTGAATAAATATAGCCTATAGAAAATGGGGTATTGGACGCCTGTGGTATCACTCAATGAGAACAAAAGAAGTTTTTCCCTTCACCACACTAGTAATTTGATTTCCTAAAGAAATGAAAACTTGTTCTCATAGAATATAGTCTAAAATATTCATTTCAGACCTTCATAATAAAAGAACCAACAAAAGTGACACCAAATTCCTCAACTCTCATATATAATATCAGTAATATGTTCATGTGAACAACCGCAAGGTGATTGAATCAAATTTATCGGATCATTTTGCCCAGTTCGTATCACTCAAATAAAAAAAAGATACTTTTCATCAGAAGTACTCATAAAATGAAACGAATAAAATAGACAAAGTCAATGTACCATTATCTCCATACATTTCCACAAAGTGGAAAAATGAGGAAAACATCTAACATAAAACAATTACTTCCCTGGTTAACACCACGACGGACATTGCACTACATCTGACACATGGTTATCCAACGTTCTTCCAAGGAGATGACCTAATTGCAAGTACTTATTTCGTAATTAAACATTAGATCATCTTACATTTGGCTGTGGATGACCACCTGCTGATATGACATGTTGAGGTTTTGCCTCTTGTCACTGCAAGGGTAGGTCGGAAAACATTAGACTCCCTGCTTAATGAGTGACAATCAACTGTAAAAATAATATTTTCTTACAAGTATCCGGTCTAATCATAAAGTCAAAACTATCTGGGACATAGTGAACATCACTAAGAATCGGAAAAATAAATCAAATCATCGTATTGAGCTCAATGTAAATGGGAATAAAAAATATGCCGATAAGTTGATTATATGAAGAAAAAAATATTATGATAATAGCAGTACACAAGTTGCAATGTTTCTTTGTTCTTTGGCCCGTCACAAACTTGAGGTTGAAGGCATAATAAAAAACATGAAAAACTCTAATTCGCCATACTTACCATTATAATCAATTTATCCGCAACCCAGAGTTTTTCAGTCAATATTGAAAACAACAAACTGCTGTTACCATCAGGTTAAATATAACTGCTTTGTCTCTGATTCGATTTCGGTTGATGTTGGAGTACGCCAGGATTAATATTGAGGGTGGGCTCTGTTTCTTATTCACATCAATGATCTACTAGACCAGATGAGGCATGCTACTACTTGACGACTGATAGTTTATGCTGACATATTTTTTTTGTGTCGGGAAACATTGATGTTGTTATAACCCAAGCTGATCACGTGTACTGTACTATAATGTAAGCGACTGAGTTAAAAAAAATTGTCTGCTTTTAGAACTGGTCAATTTCAGTTTGAGAGTCTCAAACCTTTTGCTCTGAAAAACACTGAGATCTTAGGTTCCGTTACTACAAAGTTTTAAGGTCTCACCATCTACTGTAATTTGAAATGGAAAACACATATCAACAACTTGTCCTCAGAACTTGCTTAGGCGATGCATTCTGCATATAATGTCAACAATGTAGCAATACTATCACCAGACTTTTATATTTTGGCTGTTTCCATTCAAACTTGAAGTACGAAGTATAAAGAATGTACTGGGGTAACTACAAATGCTCATAGAATTTTTGTGTCACAAAAAAGGATCATCCGTGTTGAGTCAAGAATCGGACCAAGAGTTACAAGGGACACTCTAAAAACCTTTCAATTTTTACAATGATTTAGATTTATATATTTTATATACATGTTATATACTTATATATTAATAAATTAACCTTATTTTGAAACTAAAATAGTAAACACCCATGAAACTAGCATGATAGATTGCTTCCATCCAAACATTCCTACAGTCCATATCCAACGGGTCTATTTTATAACGATTGTAAATTATTCAATACTCCACCTGAAGCTATACATGACTCTAGAAATATTCATATGTACAAGAGGGAGGGAGGACAGTAGTTTGGAAATGTCCAATGTCCCTCATAGTATACGAAATGAATAGCCTGAGCTGAGATTTTTTGCCTTGGAGCTCCGGGCGAATTACTGATTGTGGTGACGTATTCTTTTTTCCGCTGTAGGAAAACCTACTGCACCACCCCGGGTGGTCGGTGCGCACTCCAAGCAAGCACCTTACGTCGGGATTGGCATCTAGACAATTTACGTCGCCAATCGACTACAATGAAAATTTAGAAAATTCTCAGATTTCGAACCTGGCCAAATGCAAGTAGAAGTGGCAAAGGCCGGCATCTAATCGACTCGCTATAGACCACCAGGATGGAACTGCCGTAACATTATTTTTACAAATACAAGTGGTACAAAAACATAGGAAGTTTTATCTCACAGCCATCACTTTATTGAAGAGGGGGGTGATTATTCCTTAGAAGAGTGATTACTGATTATTATGTGGAAGTGACGATTTCTATCTAATTTCAATTACTTGTTTCTATTTATTCCTATGTCTTTGACTGATTCTATGCCACTTTATTATTTATTTTATGAATGGTCATTGTCATTTTTATCTATCTGATGACATTGTCACAGTAGTATATTGTATAGAGTTGTTGTTGTTCTTTCAATACTGAAAATAAATAAAATTAAATGAGATGGATTTTCGGACTTCATTTTGACATGAAGTGGATTTATGACCTCCTGCAGGGTTTAAATCTCACGACATTTGGACATAAAATGCACCTGTCTTCTTGTGGTGATTTAGGTTCGATGGTCTGAAGAGGATTTCAAAGAAATAGGCATTCCTCTCTATTTCCTTCAAGTAGGCCAAAATCTATTATTGTGACAATATTATGTCTTAGGTACCGGTATCCCTAGTTTAGACACAGCCTCGCTGATCGCCTTGCCGAAATAACCATGCATAGTACAACTGCGAGGAGAAATACTCGTGGGTATCTAGAGGCATGATTTTTATTAGAAGTTGTCGGTAAATTGTTGCTCATGACACCCTTGCTTACTGGTGAGAACGAGAGTGGATATTTGCGACTCGTTACCTGCAGGTATGTAATAGACGAATTGAAATCCGATAGCTTGCTTGGTGGCTTGGCACTGCTAAGTAGTTTAGTTTGATATTTTATTACAGGGGTTTTTGTTTTGTGGATTTACCAACACCTAAGCAGACATAAATTGTTCTAACGTCTTCTCTGTGGTTTTTGTTGCCGACTACGTTCCAGCTGAACTTAGTTTTATCCCTGCGCACCCATAGAATCTATTTTGTTACATTATATACTTGGATAATATCGTGACGGACATTGGATTATATCTAACAGATTTTCTTTCAACATTCCTTGAAAGGATAACACAATATATTCGTAATATCCTGATGTTGAATTGGGACGAAATATCTTAGAAAAAGATTGGAAGAGAGTATAATTACTCAATTTAATATCAACAATAGTTATGGATTTCCCTCAATCTATGGATGATGACGCATTCTTTTGAATTTCAAATTGCACAAGAATGAAAATGAAACCATTTCTTCAAGGCACAAAAATTGTCTTTACATGAAAAATCTATTATTTTCAATAACTTGAGAAATTAGGAAGTCTCAAAAAACGTAAAAAAATATTTTGATCGCCTATGTTTGGCCAATCTAATTCAGTTAATGCTCTGATTCAGCTATTGCTCTATTCAGCGTGTATTGCTTCTCATAGCAACACCAACGTTACTTCGGTACTTTTTGACGTAGAATTCTGAAATGAATGTAAGATTTGCTCTTGTATGTATTAGTCACTTGAGAAGTGTGTGTGTGTGTATTTACTCATCTCAAAGATGCCTAAATATTGCATATCCGTTGCGTTCGTTGCCAGAAACTAAAAACCTAATAGTGAATTTTACAATGAGCATGAAATGATATACATTTTCCTTGACGTTTATAGAACAGATTCAATCTCATATTATTAATCGCCATAAAATTCGTTAATATAATAATAGTAGCTGATGAAAGTCGTAAAAAAAGAAAATCTATTTAGAATGTTGTAGGTTTGTTAATCGAAGACACACTTGAAATGGAACTTTTTCTTAGTTGGAGAAAAAAGCTGATTCACGAACGAATGAAAACACTTGTGATTTATCAGTACCAAATTAATGTACAAGTGAAATGTAACAACAATTGAATGATTATTCAACATTTTATTTTGATTATACATCGACTCAGCTATATACAAAATCATTTTGTAAGAAATAAAGAGTACCAACCCCCCTTTTCTCAACAAATTACAAAACACAATTCATATTCACAAGAGGTTTCATCATTTATGTTTGGATTTTTTCTTCTTCTTTTTGGTTTTCTTGTGTTTTCTTTTCTTACGCTCTCTTTCACTTTCACTGGAATCTGATTCCGAAGATGAACTACTACTGCTACTGCTTGTTTCTCTCTTTTTCTTTTTCTTATGCTTCTTATGTTTTTTCTTCTTGCGTTCTTCCTCTGAACTAGATTCTGATTCAGATTCAGAACTAGAACTATCTGATTCTTTCTTAGATACCTTTTTCTTATCCTTATCCTCCTCCGAGTGGGATTCATCATAGTCTGGTTCAAAAGTTGCTTCATCAATAGTGGCTTTTCGTTTACTTGCAACTTGAGCTTTTGGTTCATCTTTAGCTTCTTTATCGGTTTTTAAATCGCATTCGTCCTTCTTTTTTAACTTTTCCTTCTTTGTTTTTTTTTCTTTTTTCTTATGCCTATCTTTTCTATCCTCGCTTTCACTTCTCGAACGAGACCTTTTCCTCTTAGATTTTTTGACATCTTCATCATGCTTCGACTTGTCTTCCTTCTTGCTTTTTTCCCTTCTACGATCATTACGTTTATCATGTCTACTGTGATGTTGGGTATCATTTCTGTTTCTTCGCCTGTCTCTACTATCATCCTTTCTCCTTGACCTAGATCGCCTATTTCTATTCCTATACTCGTCTACTTCAACACGTCTTTCTCCTGCCGCGAAATTCCTTCCGCTTTCACCCCTCCTACTAAACGGAGAAATTGTTCTCGATCTCCTGCTCAGATTTATAACTTTATCTGTATCTTCAACTTTAACGCCCAGTCGTTCTTTCACAGATAGCCTAACAGGGGGTTGTTGAGTAGTTTCACTTTTAACAACACTAGATCCTATGGTAACCTGAAACTGGTTTGAAGATTTCTCAATTTCCTTTTCCCCAGCATACAATTTCGCACGATCTGCACCTATCTTTTTGATTTCAATTGGACGTATGGCATTTATAGCTTTAGCAAAAATTGCGTTTTCTGCCCTCTTCAATACTTCATTGGTCACTTTTCCTGACTTATCAGATTTAGAATCTGATTTGTTGCTATCTTTGGGGCTAGTGAGACCATCATCATCATTTTCCCATTTTGATTTTTCTGGAACTGGAGCTAATATATCGCTTTTATCAATCTCATTTTTTAAATCCATGTCCGTTGTATGGAGTTCTAGTACATCTTTCTCTTCATCATCCAATTCTTTTATCTCCCCTTCTTCCATCGCCTCTTCAGTTTCTTCTTGTGAATGTTGACTAAGTTCTTCATCCCCTTCAAAAGACATCTCATTCTCTAATTTTCCATAACTTTCTATTACAGATGTATCTATGTCATTAGTTGAAATTTCACCGTACAAATCAGGTTTAGGTTCTTCAGGTTCTGGGGTGTACTCTCTGCCCTCTGCCACCGAAACTCTTCGTTTCTTTATTTCTATTTGTTTGAAATGTTCCTCTTCTTTTTTTTCTGCGCCTTCATGTACCTTTTTCTTTTCCTGTAACTTCTCGTGAACTTTGCGCTTTTCTTCTTTCGGTGCTTCCAATCTCTGTTCTTCTTTTACGGCGTCTAGTCTCTTTTCTTCTTTGAGCATATCTAGCTTCTTTTCTTCCAGCCCACGTTCTTCCACTTCCTCACGCTTCTTTTTACTCGATACCTTTTTATTTAGGCTTTCTTCGTTATCCTCGTCTACATTCTTAGGTATGATTTGTTTGAATTCATCTTTTGCTTTCTTTTCTTTGCCCTCTTTCTTGTGCTTATCTTTTTTGTCACGTTTTTTTCTCTTTTCAGATTCTTTTTTGTCTTTGTGCTTCTTTTTGTCTTTATTTTTTTTCGATCTTTCATCATCAGAGTGATCCCGTCTTTTGTCTTTATCTTCTCTATCAGAGGAATCACGTCTTCTTCTCCTGTGTTTGTCCGGAGTGTCTCTATCTCTGGACTTTGATTTCCTCTTTGGGCTAGGATTTCTTGCTCTCTCAGGTGTTCTACTTCTTTTCTCGTGCCTGCGTTTAGATTTATCAGATTCTCTTTTATCTGTACGTTTTTCAGATGCAACTTTTTCTTTTTCTTCCTTTTTCGGACTTTCCTTTTTCACGGGTTTGAATGGTGGTTCTTCTACACCCGGCGGCGCGATGTCATCATCAACACCAGGAGGAGCGATATCTTGGTACTGTCTTTGAGGCTGGATACTATGTATCGTTTGAGGCAGGGGCTGGTTGAAAGGGGATTCTTTATTCATGAAAGGTGGTCCAAAATCTCGATGAGGAGGACCCTGTCCGAACCTAAACAAACATGAAAAAGGGTGTTACATTTTGCCAGTTAAATTTGGTTGAGTATAAAAAACATTTCATTTGTTACCTGACTCTGTTGCAATTTGACATATCATTTTGAGATGGAAAAAGGCAAAAAAAAAGTTAAATGATTCCGAGTCAAGACACATATGACATTTGAAGAAAGAACAGTAAAAGCAAACCAAGGTTTGTAACTATAAGAATATTCTGCGGATTTCTTGAACTGGAGACAGGACTTCTCTGCAACTTGGATAGGTTCCAGAACTAAAACAGATCTATTTTACAGGCGCTGCTTTCCAAATGAATAACAAAAATTGTGTAAGAAATCTTTATTCGATGAAATATTCATGAACATAATTCTAATATAAATATTGAACTGAAAATGATAACATTAAGTGGTAATGTGATTGTAAAAATCGGGATTCCACATATACAATAGTTTTAAAGCATAAAACTAATGATATATTATCCGACTAAATTTAAAATGTTTCAGAAAAACTCATCAAAAAAAAATTGGAAATAGAAATACAATAAAATAATGGTAATCTCACAATAAACTTTGCTCTAAATAGTAGTTACGAGTTCCCTAAATTTCCATGGTCTATCCCAGAGTGGATACAAATCAAACTGGTAGACACCAAATACTTCAAGGAAAATTTGAATTCCGTCATCGCTGACAGAAAAACTTAAAAACATTAGATTTCGTCCCCCATTTACCTGCTATTTAACATGTTTGAAATATTTAAATTTTGCTCCATTGAATCGTAAAAATTTCTAACAGTTATTCCTAGTAATGTCACTTTTTGTTTCCTTTAGACACACCTTAGATTCTTATTAAAAAAACTAACTTTTTTTGAAGAGTTCTAGACTGATATTGCTGAAACTTTTTTGGATTTGAAAAGAATTCGAAGAAGGCATTGACATTTCGAATTTTATATCAAAGTTATGATGGTGTAATAGAGCTATTGAACCTTTTTTTTGAGAAAAGAAATTATTTTAATCGGACAAAAAAATAAAGAAAATTAAAGTGATATACCACTTTCTAATGGGCTACTCTACATATACAGGGTGTTAGGTAAACATGCGGCAACAATTCATGGGGTTATTCTTTGACCTATTCTATGAATATTTTGTCCCATGATGATTTTTGAAAAGCCCCTTTTTTCGAAGATACAGTGTGAACAAAATTTGCGACAACCATATTCGATATTTGTTGAAATCATTAATGTAAATGAACGTAGGGAGCACGTCATGAGTTTATCAAGTACACAAATTTTTATTTTTCAACAGCAACATACGGAGATCGCTGGATTGGTCGAGGTGGGCCACACGCATGGCCTGCTCGATCCTTGGACTAAACCCCCTGGATTATTTCTTCTAGGAATATCTGAAGTCATTTGCTTACGCTACTCCATTAGTAAATTTGTATGATTTGCGAAATCGGATAATTGCTGGGTGTAACTATATTAGAAACCATCCTGGTGTGTTTGAAGGAGTTCGGCAGTCCATGACGAGAAGATTGAATGCTTATATCGAGGCTGGAGGAAGTAATTTCGAACATTTATTGAAGATTAAGCAACTTTACATGTACTTTTTGATAATAAAATGTTAATGTCGTACATTTTGTTCGCCCTGTATCTTCGAAACAACGGGGTTTTTCAAAAATCATAGGACCAAATATTCTTAAAATAGGTCAAGGAATAACTCCTTGAATTTTTGCCGCATGTTCAGTCAACACCCTGTACATATATACATGTCATAATAGTATTAAATGAGCTGTTTATTTGTAGCCTTTAATTTATCACAGTGTGACTCATTTGTGATATGAAATGTGGACTTGGATATCACATGTTTGTGACTTTCTATGTGACGTCGCATTTTATGTTTGCAAAACATCACAATGATTTTGCTTGAAGTGGATATTTTCACATTGCCTCAATATATTGGATACATGTTTGTGATTTCAAATGTGATGTCTCACGTATTTCTTGCATCAAATGATTGGCTGGGATAGAACTAGTTCATTTACCTGAAATACGTTTAACTAAATATTCCATAAGACAAAGTAACTCAAGTTCATCAATGATACAAGAAAGGTTAAGTTGCCGTGCAATGATCTCCATAGGAAATGAACAGAAGGAAATCTCGAGGATTTTCCAAATAAAAAACACGCAACCTCCCTGTTTATGGACAAATAGAAGATTCAACATAAACAATCTCAAAGAATTAGAAGGCCTAAATATATGGAGGTAATTACTTGAATCCGAAACCAAATGTATATATACTCACAATAAATAATCTTTTTAAACATTATCTCTTTCAGAAATATTTGGAGATTGGGAATTGGAAATGTTCAGAATTTCAGTTTCACCTCAAGTATATCAATATTCCGGAAATATATAAGTCAAAATATTTCACTTAATATATAACAGCAGTATAATTTCACTGAAGGGGTCTTTGTAATGGCAGCGTTTCTTAAGCGCATACTCCTCTATGTCCCATAACGTACACAAAACATTATCGACCTTCTAGTTCTATGAGATCTGTGGTCCTGACCAGTAATATTTCTTTTCAATAATAATATTCAATAATTATATTTCACTTACAGTGATAGATATATTTTATGAATATATGCTCTTGTTTGTTGTGATAGAAAATTTAGGTTATTTCGAAAAGTTCATGTATAAGGTATAGTGAAGAAACTCGGCAACACTGTAAGGACGTCTGCTCTAGTCTACATACTTGTTTACGGTGACAGGTTAGATCAGACGCCTCCACGGTAAATTATTTGTATTTTGTATGATGCAGCAACGTGCGATTCATATGAAATGGTGTATGAAATTATAGTACAAATCTAATAGGGATATTAGTTGAAGTGTGTTCAATCTCATTTAAATTAAATTTTTGATTTCCGGAAGAAATTTCTACATTGTTTATGCAAAGATGCATAATTGTTGTGTGACAGGGTGCAAGTCGAGTTGAGATTTTCAAGAAAAAACATATTTCAGTTTTTCAGTTATTTCTTTACCAAAAGACGAAGCAGTGGATATCTGCGATACGTTTTGTTCACGATGCACATATCATCAGACTTTGTCTGATAGTTGGATCGATTGAAACAAAGAAAAAATGCTAAAATATACAAAATTGGTAAAAACTGCAGTTCCTAAAACTATCCGGATCTACCAAAATATTTTTTGAAACTTTTTCAAGACCATTAAATTCTTAGCATAATTTTTCTTCAAAAATTAATTGTTAATTTGCCAAATAAGCCGTGAAATTGACGTTAACGAATAAAGCATTTGACATGAGTCGGTCGTCCTGTTGACTGTCGTATGGTGTTGCCTATTTTCTCATCACGGCTTGAAGTATTAAGAAGGCTGTGTGCTAACACTCTTGGAAGAACAAATAATAAGGTTATGGCAAATATAAAACATGTTTTTCTTACTGACTTATTCAAAGCTCTTCTTCAGACTACCGTTTTCATCTACCTTCACTTCAACTACTTACTAATTGAAAATAGCAGACCTAGTAAATTTTAACCTTTTTTAGGATTTTGACATTTTGTCAACTGATTTTATAACAATGTTTATGATATTTCTGACCATTTCATTGAAATTATGCTGAAGATATTACCGGAGAGATTTTGACAAGCAAGTCTTTGAACAGTTATACAAGTTACCTTGAAAATCTTGTGGGAAAATTTGGCTTCATTGATGTTACGAAACACCCTACGCCACTGCATGTTAAGTACATCGGCCGGCTAAACGTTTGCGATTCGACGACACAATTACTAGGATTCAATGTAGGTAGAAAGCGGTCACCATCGATAGATCTAAAATGTGGGTTGACAGCAGTGCGGTAACTCGCCAAGAGATCAGGATCTGGACGTTACAGAAGTTCTCGTTACAATTTGAGTTACGAGAAACAGTCTGACGTTGAAGAAAAGCTGAAGTAGATTGGAAAGTTTATGTGAGTAGGTGAGTAGCATTCTATGGAGTTCGCAAGGTACTTTTGCAGTGTATTCGATCTAAGTAACTGAATTGTTGATTATAAAGCTGTCAATGAATAATCTTCTATTATTCCTATAGCCCCATAATGAGACAATCATTTTTAAAATATTTTTTTTTTATGAAGTAGCGTTTTACAAGTGTTATTAAATTGAATAGAGCAACTGAAATATTTTCCTGCTACTTTTGAAATTGAGATAACTTTCATGCAGTCTCAATTTTCCAAGCAGTTATTTTTTTCTACAATTGATTTATTTGTGTCTTTGAGGTCAACCAGCTTTTTGTCGAGACAAGACTTTTGGAGTAGCTGCTGAATACAATTCGTTAGCAGCAGAATAATTTCCAACATTACCCTTGACCGCTCTGAAGCGAATTAATCATTAAACAAATCTTTCAAAGGAAACCTCTTTATTATTTTACATTAGTTACTTAATCAAATTGCAGCTCGCGTTTCCGAATTTCTAGGAAAACAGCTGGTAATAATCAACACTATTGTCGATTATCAGCCAGTCTAGTCGAACGTTAAAAGATATAGTTGAAAAATCTGATGATTTGATTTAAAAAAATAGAAGATCTTTAGGTATGACCCATTTTCTGACCGTAGCACAAATCTCCTACGACGAATCAATCTATATGAACACCCCACTCTAGTAGACTGCCATTATGTGCTTCACGTGGTCCTCGTTTACTGTGGTTCTGGAGTTGATTCTGGTCATTAGTTCATCTTTATCAAAGATAGAATGGACTGGTACAAATTCGATGATAGTTGCGTGACAGGTCACAGGAACCTCGACAGATGTATTGGATACATTGAAGTCTCCGAAGAAACCCTAAATCTTTTTTCAAGTAAAGATGGAACATCTACATATCAAATGATCTGTACATCAGTATTCAGCAAGATAATTTAAGATGGTGAGGTGCTTTCAAATGTAAAAATAAATGCGCTCCCCGGATCCCAATAAGTCTGTCTGATTACTATTGTTTTTTTATCAAATGTATTGAATTACTGGTATACCTGTTTCGATCTTTTACTTGTTACAGGAATTGCAAAGTATGATCTTGTAGAGAAACTTTGCCAGGCGTTGGGCAGAGGTGATTCGGCAGCCCATACGGGAAGGTTGGATTATTGTTGGGACTGTTTAAAATGACCTTTTCTCAACGGCACTTTTGATTAACACAATTTTCTACTTGCTGTTGATGACCGAAACCAAATTTGCACTTCTATATAATTCGATGAATCGATTGGAACGTAATTCATTTTAATAATACACAGGGCACCAGGGAAAAAATATTTGTTTTTGACAGTTTCCTCTTCTCCCACAGCATAAGCCTTAGGGTGAACTTATGCAAGCTGGTATCATTTACGGTACGACTAACGAAGATGATGGCAAAAATGGCTCTGAATTTACTAAGCCTAGTTTTTGATAAATGAATACAGTAGTTGTATGACAATGAGAACTATTATGTATTGATGGTGTCCCTGTATAATTAAGGTCCTTACTTAGAAAATAATAATTTTTGCAAATACATTTTATTTCATGCAAGATTGTTGCGCTGTGCAATGATTCAGTTCTAAATAATGCATATTTCTATCGAGACGAAAACTTGATACTGTCCGTGTATTCAGCCCAGCCAGACAAAATAATTATGAAAATATGAAGAGGTTTTCTGTCCGACATTGTAGCGATTTGCACACAAAGATTCACATAACAATTATGCAGAGTTTTGTTAATTCCACGATCGACTTGGGTGGGGATGAGAGTCAACAGTAGTGAGAATTCAGGTGGCTTGCTCCTGAAAGGGTGGCACCGAAACGAGAGTAATAGTGTGTAGAGCCGACAGGAAGTGATCGTATAGGTTTAATAATATAAACGTAATTATTTTTAATACAAATAGTGATAATACGAATTTGAGTTATTTTCATGCTGCACATATTTTGCACATTTATGATATTCATCAATTGAATATTTTCCACTAGTCTAAGATCCCAGGGCCCGCAGACGGTAATTATATACTCACAAATGAAATATATGGGATGAAGTGATATTAGTATAAAGTGTGTGCATAATTGTTAGCTTGAGCCGATGGCAAATTTACAGGTACCAGATGCTGAAGATAGGTAAAAACATTTCTCAAAGCCGCATTGGTGATTTTTACGTATGTTTTAGAAAATTTTGTTAACAATTAATAATCAATACTGCCAGACACTTTTCATCGGCGGCAACTTTTTCCAGGCGCTTTGAAGCTTCCAAAAAATTATGTAAATGTACTTATAATTTCAGGATTGATTTTAATATATGATACTCGGTATGGTAATAGGTTCAGGTAAAGAAGTTGCTGGACTTGAAAGTTGTGGATTTAACTCAGATGTTGATGAAAATGCTGCTCTGAGTTTCTTCTGGAGTAGATTTTTCTGTAGATGTAGATTTTGAGTAGAGTGGCAAAAAAATTTTTGTATTTTTTCGAAAACATCATTTCTGCTGTCGAAGGCATTTTCAAAATCTGAATAAATAAAAGAAGATCGAGGCGCCGCCTGCAAATGAAATTTGTATTAATTTTTTCGTTGATTGAAGACCTGATTTCATAATGACCTTAAAGTAATATTTGCAGCTTGTCATAGTATTACAAGTATTTGAGATAAATGATACTTTAAGGTCATTATGAAATGAGGCCTGACAGGCGTTGTTCCACAAAACTGTCAGCTGATCTTTTGTTTATGGTTGATATAACAATTATTACCCTCAAATTTTTGTGTATAGGAAACGAATTGCACAGTAAGCATTTCTTTTTTGTACATACAGTGGAGCTGACTGATCAGCTCTGTCCCACAACTTGATTTCAGCTATATCGGCAGTACCCGATGTTCACTCCAGCTGTCTTCTTGATCAACTTTTGTTTTGTTTTTAGGAACAGCTAATGCATTTTCTGAACCAGGTTTTCCTTCTTTTCTGACTAAAAAAAAAATGCAACGACTTGTGAATAACCTGGTCAATGCTTCAGCAACAATAATGAGAGCCCTCAATGCCCGACTATAATGTTTGTCCTGCAACAGCAACTAGCAGGCCTCAGAATATGCTACTGATTGAACTGGAATATTGGTGTCCTTCTAAAACATGCCAGATACTTGCAATTAATGTCCATAGTTAAATGCACTCCAAGTGTCATTCCATCTCTCTTTTTCCTAAATGGGTCTATTATTGTTTACAAAAACATTGGGCAATTTTAAAGCTCAACATAACAACGGATACTCCAAGCTATGTTATAACAAATTCATAATATTTATTGAGGACTATATACCGGTGAAAATGTCAAATAGAGACGGGCCAAAATGTCAATACATCTCAAAATAGGCAGTAATTGAATGTGAATGTTTTTCTAGCGGCACATAATTCATGTCTCGTCTGTGTTTATGACATTTACGAGGAGCGCTCGCAGTGACGCAAATCTAATTTATTCATTTATTTAAAAATTGCTCATAGTTGAAGATAGTTGTATACACTTCCTAGTCCTAGTAAAAACCCATGTTGGTTCTCTGGGATGAGTCCTCGTTGGTTCAGAAATTTCAGTATTTCAGTGGATATAATTCGTTCTAGTACTTTTTCAGGAACACAACTTGTGTTCACTGGCCGATAGTTGGAGGGTGATATTTGTTCTGTGCACACGAATCAGGAATATCTCCGCTTATAATGGAATTATTCAGTAAGGTATACAGTGGTCCAACTAATTCAGTCATAAATTTGTGCAGTGAAAGTGGATGGAGTCCGTCCGAGCCTGGAGATGATGTTATTTTCATATGCAAAAGTTGTTCACGTACGATTTCTTCTGCTCCACTGGCAGGAGGTTTTTAATTTTTTACAAAATCCTCAACGAATAGATTTGCAACCAATTTTTACTTTGTTATGAGTGTCCCATTGTCTTCCAGTATAGACAGCGTAACGGTTGATATCATCTTCTTTCTAACACAGCTATGTACGGCTTTAAGTTCTCTTCTCGGTAATTGTTCTTCGTGGTAGCGTCTTGCTTTGCGAAGCTTATTTGTAAGAATATTCGGTGCCTCTCTGTGTCTTTTATAGTTAGAGCCTCAGTAGGATGTCTCTTGTACGATTGCCAAATTGCTTTCTTATTGCGGATTGGCTGCAGATGATTGTTTAGCCAGGGTATTCTTTTGTTTTTTATTTCTTTTAATGGGCAAGTTTGGTAAAATAAGTTAGTGAGGTGTTGATGTATAATATTCCACTGGCTGTCGGTGTCCTTGGTGATGAGTTCTCTTTCCTAATTGATATTCTGGAGACACCCATGGATATATTCTCAAAATTTGCATTTCAGATATTGCGTTTACATCTGATTTCATTTGTATGAACCACTTGTACATTTAATTCGAGACATACATGATCTGATCAACCTAGAAGGTGGTAAAAATTAATTGTATTAAGTTCGGATCGTTAGTCATTAATAAGTCCAACAACGATGGTCTTTAGGATGACGGTACCTTGTGGGCATCTGTAAAAGCTGCTTTAGGTTGGTTCCTGATCATGTCCAAAAGAGCGATAGTAGATGCCGTCGCTGGTGTGGCAGTCAAATTACTCCAGTATATGCTCGGCATATTGTAATCCCTGACAATGATCAAATTGGCATATCGACTGTTGAGGTCTCAGTTATGATATCAAATAGGATCGAATCGTCTTGGTAAATTGACGTCAGTGATTGTTGTAGATTTTTTAGACAGAAAATATAATTTCTGGTTTAAATTGTCACCCCTCCACCCCTCATATTTAATCTGTCTTTCCTTTTTAGTTGGTAGTTTAATGTCTACTAAAGATGATGGGATAGAAGGTGTAAGCCAAGTTTTAGTAATGATAATACAGTTGGGTTTTCTATGATCTGCCAGTTGCAAAAGTTCATTGTATTTTGACGGTAATGAGCAAGTGTTCGTATACAGTATGGGGCAATTGATAATTATTGTTTTTTTGACTAACCTGATTGTATTTTGACTATTTTGGGAAAAGTTTTCACATATTTTATGGTAAATTGATGAAAATTGTATAATCAACATAACTATACAAAATAGATCTTATTTAAATCGACATCTCAATATCATTTTGATTTCCGGCAGTTTCTGGTATAAAAATTTCCGACGTGAAGTGTGTCATGTGGGATAGAGGGGTGAACGTCCGTAGTGAAACACTTAGGTATACACTATCATACCAATTAATTTATCTAAATATGTTCATTTCCATTTTATTAATTTAATACTTTTATTCGACTTGCAACGATAGTTAGTGTAAGTTTGTTTAGGTCAAATCTTGCAAGCTGAATGAGAACAACTTCCTTTCATCCTACAGAGTTGAAATTTTACATGCTGGTTCAATTTCTATGACAATACAATACTGTAAAAAAGGGTAGATAGAAAACGCATAAGTATCTCGGAAACATTTCCTGTTGTTTCGTACGTGGAAAATTAAGATTTAAAAAAAAAATTATCGGAGGGCTCGGTCCCCCATACTTGCCGAAAACTCATGAAAATAAAATTGTAAAAATCCGTAAAACATCGAATTGTCGAATAACTTTCGTAGCTCGACCTGTAGGTATGTATCCAGTAAGGTGGGATAGGTGCTGAGAAGAAGACAGATAACTGAGTACAAAAAAAAGACGTAGAAAAGACTTTGATTTGGAGGCGATTAAATGAAGAAAAAAACTTTTAGTAAATCAAACCAATAATTTTGTAATTATAAAATGTTATATGAGAGAAAGAAGTGAATTTATAAAAAATGCATAAGTACTTCTCTCGAAAAGCCTCAATATTATATAAAATTTTATAAAGTAATGAAATATGGGTTTAATTTACTCCAAAGTTCATTTTCTTCATTTTAGAGCACTTCAATAAACTATATTCATTCTATTCAACAACTCTGGGAATAATGATAATGAGTCATATTTCAGTAGATTACCGGAACTAGGAATAAAAATATCTTTTTTCTACGAGCGTGTGTGATTAACCCTATACCCGCACGCAATTTAGTTTGGGAGACGTCATTTTCCCGCACGCTAAAGTCAATTCAAGTGAGTTATTTCCGCACTAGTGCGGGAAGAATTTTTTCGGCATGCGATAGTTTGAGTAGAAAAATTATAATTCTAACTCATACGGAAAGGTACTCTTCAGCACTCGACTGCTAACCCGAACTCCGACTTGCGTCGTTCGGACAATGACAGTCGTATGCGGGAAAGGAACTCTTTCCGTACTTGTTAGGGTGATAATTATTTTCTATAACAGCTCGTAAACTACGGTGCTGCGCACTGTTCACTGTGCTTGAAGTGAAATTGTTTAGTAAAAGGGCATAAAAAAATTTGTCAAAATTAGATGCTAGCGCCAAAGTGGTGAAAGGCCGAACCACTTGAATTAACATTGTGCTATTTAGCCTATTTATAGACACCATGTGTGGAAGAATCAACAGTAAAAAAGGCTGCCTGATGATGTTGGAACTGTTGCATGTTTGCTACGGCCATTTTCTTTAGAGTTGTCATTAACACATTGAATATCTCTGTCTCTGCCAGTGTAATGGCGTTTCAAGTTTAGACCGCAGAATATCGAGTTTGATGAATGGACTTATCGTTGATTTGTTGGGTTTTGGAGAAGTCTATGAATGCAATATGAGGTGATATTTGATGATTGTGATTATCTTTTGAAAATATCTTAATTTAAAATGTTATGAATAATATTCCTATGAAATGAGACTATCTGAATCTCTAGAGATGTGAGAAGCGAAGATACTTATCGAAAGTTTGATTTTGTGAATGATAACAAATGTCATTGTAAAGATTTTCTTGGCAGATTTCATTTAACTTTTAAAAAGAGGTCTTATTATATCTCCAATCCTAATAAAATTTGAGTTTCCAACAAGTTTTGATAACGGAGGCAGATAACGATAACGTTTTTAGAAAAAAATTTTTCATAAAGGAAAATTTGAGAATACGATACGTTACTAACAAAATTAAATAATTTCATTCAAGACAATAGTCTGGTAAACGTAATAACTCATGGGGGACGTGTTCGCTTGTATAGACTCCCTTGAATTTACATTATTTTCATTTTCATACTGTGGAGGGTTCAAGCACCCAGAAAGCCATTTCACAAAATAAAAATATTTATTAACTTCAGAATTGGTAAATGCAGTTAAATTTATTGTCTCCTCTCTATCATTTCCTACCTTAAAGTAATATATCCTCTTTGATTCAGGAAAATCTAATATGGCATCTGAAGGCAGAGAAGAACATAACACTAACCCACATGTAGGGCCAGATAAGTCCCAGCCACCTTTACCGACAGCTAAAGTTTTTGCTACAAACTTTTGAATTCCTTCTTCAAATATTTGGCTCTAATCTATTTAGCTCAAAGGTAACCTTATTTTCGTTTTCGTTAGCAAAAATGATTTTTCAGCTTTCCGTTCCGATTGACCACCATCAACTTCAGTGTCATTGGTCATTCCTTATTAATTCATTTGGTTTTCAGTTTCCACTTGGGGTTTATCGTTATTGTAGAACTTTAACCAAAGTGTTTTGCGAAGCAACTAATTTTTGTTTTCGACTAATTTTATATCGGTATATTAGTTTTATTGAGGAAAACACGAAATTCAAGACTTGAAGTTTAATAAAATGTGAAAAAGAAACTTTTCAACATGGAGAAACAATAAGCTGGTTACTTGAAGAGAAACTAAAATAAACATTTCCACTGTAACTGTATTCATCAAGTAATTTTGCCAAAGATAAACTTAAGTGTGTGCATGATTCCATGGAATTACTTTTATAAAATTTATTTGTTTGGGAAAGACTCTCTTTCTGTTTCTCCTCTTCTGTACATCCATATAAATACAATAAAATAAAATATTTCAGCTACAAATTGTTTTATTACAAATAATACAGGAAAATAACTGATTGCACCACTTCCGCTAAGTACTTTGAGCGAAGCTCAAAGGACCACGCACACTTCTTATGCAAAAAGTCTTTCGGTCAAATTGTCCAAATTTTCAATATGTTGTTGAACTCGAGGTTCTAAACAAAAGTTACCATGGGCACACAAATATTCTATGTATAGTTTATGAGATACAGAGTGTTGAAGCTGTAAAATGTCACTTTCGGGCCATTATTAACTGAGCATTATTGGTGATAATTATCACAAAATTATTGGTGGGTTTTTTAACCACACCACAGTTTTACACTTGGCCAGTGCAACAGTATGTTTTGCAAGCCTTTTTTAAAACAATATACAGGGTAAATCATGACTTTTTCAGAGTTATGAAAAATTTAAATTGTTTTAGAATGAAGAATCAACGCCATGAGTCGGATCGTACGAAAAGTAAAGTTTCTGTGTTGGATATATCCGAGAAAATCGGCTGAATTCGAGAAAAATGTATTTTTGTTATATATACAGAGGAGATTGAAAGTATACTTGTATCTGTATATATTCTTTGGAATACGTGATTTGATAACATCAGTGCACCAGTTATATGAGCCATGTGGCCGCTTGACAGAACATAAATTATGAATATTATACAGTGTGACTTAAGTATACACGAGACTAATATTGAGAAAAATTACAGAAATACCCCGTATAAAGAAAATGGGCCGGTTAATTTTTCTGATTTCTTCTCATTTTACAGAGGATATATCACATGAACTTTTGTGGGAAATACAGAATTTTTCTATGTCTAGTTTTCGTTTAACATGAAAAATCATTATCACTTCCTTCCAATTTATGTTTCAAATACCATACTAAACTTCATTTTAATCTGTTGAAATCTTACCAGTTCATATCAAAATTGATGTTTCTGGGTTAGATATATTTTATAAGAACGGTTGAAATCATAATATATAAAAATTCATTTTATATATAGAGGGGATTGAAAGTATATGTATCTCCGTTATATTCGCATCGGATTATGATTCAATCAATAATTCAGATCACCGACTATATGTACCATGAAGCGATTTAAAAATAAAAATGAATTTTGAGTAGTGAACAGCGAGACTCAAAAATAAACCAAACTGACCCCACATTTTCTCTTTGCTGCGAGTGCTCTCAGATTACGGATATGCAGAATTTGTTTTCAAAATACGGGATTAGACCGTACTTAATGGAATAACAAAATAGACATATGAAGTTTACACCATGGCTGCCATCAGTACAAACATATTGATTGATGTGAATACGGGGAGAGATCTTACACCTAAATTATTGGAAAAAGCTCACTTTGACCTATAACCTTTTTGTTGTCGAACATTTCAATAGATTCGAAAAAAGTTTATGAGTATTTGAAACATAAATTGGAAGGAAAAGATTTTTTTTTATGTTGAACAAAAACTACACAGAAAAATTCTGCATTTTTTACAAAAATTCATATGATATATCCTCTGTTAAATGAGAAGAAATGAGGAAAATTAACCGGCCCGTTTTCTTTATACAGGGTATTTCTAGAATTTTTCTCATTAGTCTCGTGTATACTTGAGTCACACTGTATAATATTCATAATTTACGTTCTGTCAAGTGGCCACATGGCTCATATAACTGGTGCACTGAATTGGTCAAATCACGTATTCCAAATGATTTATAACAGATACATGTATACTTTCTCCGACTCATGGCGTTGATGTTTCATTCTAAAATAATTCTCTGAAGAAGTTCTGATTAACCTGCCCTATATTTTGTGCTAAAAAAGGCTCACAAAACTTACTGTTGCACTGGCCAAGTGTGATACTGTAGTGTGGATGAAAAACCCACTAATAATTTTAATTAATAATAGTCTGAATGTGACATTTTACAACTTCAACACTCTGTATCTCGTAAATTATACATAGAATTTTCCTTTCGTTCAGAACCCCGAGTTCAACAACATATTGAAAATTTGGACAATTTGACCGAAAGACTTTTTGCATAATAAGTGTGCGTGGTCCTTTATGAATCAGTTAGAATGTGAAAGTATTGATATACTTGACATACCATTCAACATATTCTATCGGATTCTTAATTGCAAGTGACACTTAAAGCTTTGAGTGTAACCTGTGGAAATGGCCCTTAGAAGCTTGACTGGCACTTCGAGGTTGCTGTTAATGTAGCAGACATAATAGCTCACAGTTTGACTTAACATGTGAATGAAGAAACGTTTTAGAAATAGCTTACAGCAAAATTTGCTTAACTGTCGATTGAAAAACCGGCCCTTAACCACATTAATTCAGTTGGAGTAATGAAACAAGTAGAAGCATTGATGATTTTTAATTCCCCATTTTGAATGCAGGAAAACAACAGAAAAACAATTTTTTTTATAAAACATTCCTTGTCATGTTCGAAATTATGAATTATCGAATTTCCGTCATGAAATTACACAATGATCAAAATGAGGTAGTAAAATTGACAGTTAAACTGCGATTCTTATATTAACAGATAAGTTAAGTTTATGTCAAACGATAGATTATCCAATTGCAAACAAAGATACTTGACAGCTGTTACGATTTAAAATTTTCTCTTTATGAATCAAAACATCTGCTATTCGCGCGTATCTGCAATATTTCTATTCAGTTTCTATTACAACAATTGCTCTGGTTTGGGCTATTTCAATTTGTTAATTTAGTGCATGCCAATGCTGATAATGTGTCATTGTTAAATGTATTTTTAAAGATACAATATCAAAAAGGGAATTATATATACATTGTTTTTTGTTTTTTTTTTTAGATGCAAATGTTTCAATAATCTTCCAGATGAAATGAAAAAAGTGACACGTTAACATATTGTTAAGAGATCGAAAATCGAAAAAAATTCCCCAGCTATGCCGCTAAGGGATTTTACTCATTTGCATAACAAACAAACCGGAGCCGTCAACATTGTAGGACATTGTAGAATTTATACAAAATCAATTTGCGGATTTGGAAAGAAGGCGCCAGTAGAAAAAACAAGACGAGGAAAAGCGGCGCCAGAACGGAAAACAAGAAGAGGGATAGCGGTGCCAGGAGCAAAAACAAGAAAAGGAAAATCAGCGCCAGGAAGAAAAACAAGAAGAGAGCGGCGCCAGAAGGAAAATCAAGAACGATATGATGAAAAACAAGAAGAGGAAACGCGACGGTTGGCTGAAAAGAAAGAACGAGAAGAGGCACTCCAGAAAATTTTTGAAGAACAGAGAAATGAGTGAGAAGACTAAAAACAAGAACCAATAACAAAAAAAAAAAACAAGAACGAGAAGAAGCACTCCAGAAACTTCTCTAACAACAAAAGAACGAATTAGTACGAATAGAAAAACAAAGGAAAACAGACCTCCAGAAGGTTCTAGAACATCAAGACAAGGTCTTCCACATTTATTACGGAAAACCGAAGTACAAATGGAGGAACTGAAAGAAAAACTAAAGGAAGACGTCAAGAAAATCGACGATGAGCTTAATAGGAAAGTGGATACAGTGCGAGAGGAGGTGAAGGGACTAGACAACCAGATAGCTCTCTTCAAGAACCAAGATCGGAGAGACAAGGTTGTCACATCAGGAATGTCCGTAACACCACTGACTTTTGATGGACAGTCCTCTTGGTCCATGTATCACCGGCAATTTGAAGCTGCGGCAGTGGCTAATGGATGGGGCGAAGAAGAAAAAGCTACGGCACTAATAGAAGCATAGAGAGGGCCAGCTTTGGGTATGTTGCAGACGATACCTATCGAACAGCAAAATAAATATTAAGAACTGATTACTGCATTAGAGTAACGGTATGGCGAGCAACATCGAGGACAGCTGTATCAGGCTCAAATAAAAAGGCGCACTCGAAAATCAGGTGAGAGTGCAATAATGTGAAGCTAATGTGAGACGCCTAATTCAGCTGGCTTACCCAATGAACAGCTAGCGGTGCAGTTAGTTATTCATAGATGGACAGAGAGCACTGAAATTCAAAGGATTCTTCGACTAACACACTTCAAGAGGGGTAGCGATGCCTTGTTGCGTTCTCTAGAAAGAACGAGCAGTATAATAGAAAAACCCGAACAACGATCAAGTGCAGTTACTAGTTCATTCTAGAGGGATCTGGATATGATTAAATCTTTGATAAGCGAAGTAAGCACTCAGAATAACAGGGTGTCCTATAGATGTGGGAAATTTGGACATTTCATAAGAGACTGCAGAGTAAGAATTCCACCACGTTCGCAATCACTTGTGATGACAAAATCTTCCAGCGAGTTCTCAAATGGGCGGCAGGGAAAACTAGAATTAGCCAACATATAGGGACGCATGCCGGCTAGCAATGATAGAGCCCCTAGGGCCATCCCTGTTAAGAGGCTAAGTACAACCCAATTGATATCGGGGCGCATGCCGGCTAGCAATGATAGAGCCCCCAGGGTCATCCCTATCAAGAGGCTAAGAACAACCGAACTGCACAACAACGTAGATTCCTTGTCCAGAAGACCGTGTTCGACTTGTGAGCATTTTAACGTCGCGATGGAATCAACCAAGTGAGATTAATGGCTGACGACAATTGGACCAGCGAAAATGAGACAGGAACAAGAAAGTGATCCAAGCGTTGCAGATATTTTAAGATGGAAGGAAAGTGGAGCGAAAAGACCCACCTGGAAGGAAATCTCCGTTCCCTGATTGTTGGGAATGGTCTATTGAAGAGAGCTTGGGAATCAACCGGCGGCAGAAAAGTGATTTCTCAATTGGTTGTGCCAAGTTCGAGAATGAGTGATGTCTTGGAGGAGATTCATGGTGGCAAATCAGGTGGATATTTGGAGTGAATAAGACCCTATATAAAATACGGCAGAGATTTTACTGGGTCCAATATCGTGAAAATGTAGAAAGATAGTGCTGAAGATGTCCGAAGTCTGAAGCAAGCAAAGGCCCCAAGACAAAATCGAGAGAAGAGATGGAACAATACAATGTAGGTGCTCCCTTCGAACAAATCGCCATCAATGTAGCTGGACCGTTTTCGATGACGAATAATGGCAACAAATACATCCTTGTTGCTATGGATTACTTAAGCAAATGGGTTGAAGCTTATGCCCTGCCTAATCAAGAAGCATCCACAGTTGCAGGAGCTCTGGTGGATAACATGTTTTCAAGGTATGGAGTGCCAATGGAGATACATTCCGATCAAGGAAGGAATTTTGAATCGAACTTATTCAAGGAAGTTTGTGAAGTGATGGGAATTAGCAAGACAGTCTGGTGGAATGGTTGAAAGGTTCAACAGAACTATGGAAGAACATCTTTCCAAAGTAGTTGGAGAGCATCAAAAGAAATGGGATCGACATCTTCCACTATTCTGGATGCCAGCATTATCTTCGGGAGATAACTTCATTTGCCCTGTGAATTGGTCTTCAGGTCACCAAGTGCTGAAGAAAAAGAGGTACAGGATAATGCAGACGGATCGCGAGATAGCTTGACTGGGATCCACAAATTTGCCAGAAAAAGATTGAAGATAACTAGTGATAGAATGAAGGCTCGATACGATCTTAAGGCCAATACTGGTGGATTCAAAGAAGGAGATCGAGTGTGGCTGTACAATCCTCGTCGTAAGAAAGGATTTTCTCCCAAATTAACACCATCTTGGGAAGGACCCTTTACGATAGTGAAGAGAATTAACGACGTGGTCTATAGGATTCAACGAAGCTCGAGAGCAAAAAATGAAGGTCGTTCACCTAGAAAGACTTAAACATTATAATGGAGACAACAACACATTGTTTGATCGGGACGATCAAAATTGAGAGGGGGATAATGTTACGAGATCTAAAAAAGTCTCCTAGCTACGCTGCTGTCGAGTGCCGATCATAAAACGTTATTTGCATGACAAATAAACCGGCGCCGTGAACATTTCCTCTTTTTCGGAAATTTACATTTCTGTACTGAATAATCTGGAGAACGGAAGAATCTCGAAAAACCTACGCTGCTCGATATGAGTATATAAGGCGACACATTTACCTCGTGAAAGAAGTTTTGAAGAAGTTCATAAGTGTTTGGAGTATTTAGCTAGTAGAAGCAGTCAGTGTAGTAGTTGTATTTTTATAGCGAAGGTAATAAAAACAGTTTAGTAATGTGCTCGGCGTATTATTTAGTAGTATCGTAACAATATTCAGAAAAATGAATAAAAAGTATTTGTCGAGAAAAATTGCTAAATTTGGGAAGAGTTTTTTAATCAGGTTAATATGTGTCTCCATTTGTTTTTCTTTGCCTTTATTCAATATGTACATATTGATTTTCACATATTTAGTCATTATCGTATTTATACGATTCACTGTTTTTATATAAATTAATTGAAAAATCTTATTATTTACAAAAACTCAATGTCATTTAGACACAATACGACGAGAAGAGGACCGAAAACATTTCCCTGGCGCATACAGAGACCATTGGAAATGTTTTGTCAAATAATTTGTGAGCTTCACTATGAATTCCATATACATACACTTTAGTTAATAGCATTTTTCGGTCAATAGTATCAAAAACTCTTTCAAAATCCAAGAAAACAGTCAACACACGTTTACCATTATCTATGTCATTTTTAAATTCGATTATGGAATGCGTCAATGCTGCATCGAACGAGTGATTTTTACAAAACCCGGATAAATAACCTACTAATCAAAATATCATATAGAGCAAAGGGTTCTGATTAAAAACTACTATTTCAAAAAAAAAACTGTTGTTCACAGTTTCCCTTGAGAGCAGATTTCTTTCTCATTTATATTCCGGGACTCGGATGTCACGCAGTTAGCTTTAGCTGCCACCGTCCCAACGTCGTTTCTTGCCACGTAACTACGAGGTGTTCCGACTGAAACCTTTTGACGTTTTTACCAATTATATTTTAACTTTGATGTTTTAATTTTTTAGCGTTTTCCACATGTGTTCTGTCTTGTTCTTATATCTGTCTATTGTTACGTGGTAATATTAGGTTTTTAATTTTCGAATAACAGAACCGCTTCATTTTATTTTCAAGAGTTTCCATTTGTTTTGACAATCAACACCAATACTATTTTTAAATTCTCTTTAACATTTATCCATCTCTATGACCTTTTCAAAATAATAGAAACATCAAAAAGTGGTAAGTTATTCTCAAGTCTAAAAGCCTGAATCGGAGATAGCTTTCACCCAAATAATAGATTTGTCACTATCGAGATGTATAGCCCCACAAATATCTCAAACTTTTTCAATTAAATAATTTCCTTGCCATTTCAAATATTCTGAATTCAATTTTACTTTTTACATATAGATCACAACAACACCAATGTGCCTACTTTTGGAATTCATGTTGATAATCATAGGTTAGGTCCAATGTAAGTGGGCCCACATTAGGCCCTCCACCGCAGTCAACGACCCAACATCCTATTGTGGCTACAATCATAACTCTAATGGCATGCTTTCTAGTTTTAGTTTTGGTGTTTGGACAATTTTCTGTTTTTAAATTGCATTCACACTGACAGTTCTAAATATTCATATACAGTGCCCGCCAAGTATGTAACATGGATAAAGTTATTTATTAGTATTGGAAAAACAACCTAAACAACGATTATGTGGAATTAAAGAATTTAAAAAAATATTAGTTTTGTCTAATCTCCACTGAGGTCTTAATTTATATAGTGCCAGACATGAACACAATCCAGGTAGATTTAATTAACATAAACAAAATATCAAAATTAATTTTCATGAACTATCTCTCTTATTTCCGCCACCTACCTGTAGAGTGTCAACCATAGTGAAAATTCACAAATTCAAAAGAGAGTTAGTGCGAATTTACACAGTCCAATAAGTTCATCAATTTTGTGACCTTCAACTTTATTGATAGTAGTCGTCAATTTGTACTTAACCAATGATTCATGAATTTCATGGCAATTTATCCATCATTGACGTTACGATAAAGAGAAAATACTACTAAGATTTTTAGATAGAAACCCAGAAATCATAAATACTACAAAATCACAAACCTTAAATCCACAGCACACGACTTAATTAACACAGAGTTCTGGAGTTGAATGTTTTCGAGTAATTATATTAGTATTTCTGATAAAAAATAACAAAGGAATTGGTCAATAAATTTTTATGCGTAAATACAACTAATATTGATGAATTTTATTGGACAAATTCGGTTCTCCTCCTTTATTACACGTATGGAGAAGTTTCATGTTATCTTTATTTATTGTGTGATTTGTTTCTTGTAAATGTCTATAACCATTGTTTGAAGAGAAATAAAAAAGTTAGTTAATGCCTGTGGAATTATTGGTATTGGAGCAAAACGCGAGTGCCACCTAGCGTTTTTTGTTAGCACACATGAAAATTTGACGTCATTTTGACGAATTACTGATGCGCCAACCATACTGAATATGGAAATTGAGAGGAACTACAAAACACTGTAGGTTCCTACTTGATACAAAACATTTCATAACGTTTTCGTTTTTGCAATTTAAATATATTTCACAAACTGAAGAATCTCAAATCTCATCTAAAAGATTATAATTTGTATCTATAAACTATACTGTTTTTTGCACCAATCCAAATTTCAGAATCCGAATACATATTTCAATCTATCGACGGTATCCAATCTAAAATTTCGTTGACACTTATTAGTTCGTAGTTTCATTACATCAATTTGAGACTAAAGGATATTGTCCCTCAGTGATCTACAACTTGACTGGGAGATCTAACGCCATCTACAGGTCGTCTACTACAGGATGTAATCGGTATCCCATAATATGATTGTTTACTATCTTGTTACTCTTTATACAATGCTATAACTGTTGATTTTTTGTGAAAAAACATGTTCACGGTATCTTATGTCAAATTATCACTTGTCACTTGCCTCTAGCTTTTGAAGAATTGTATCCGAACCAGTTAGTTTATATGGACACGTCGGGGTACGAACCAGATCGTCTCTGTGAGAGGCAAACACTCTAACATCATTGGCACTTTGCAGAACTTGTTTTTCCAAAAACGCTAAAATTAGCTTTTTACAGCTCATAACCTTCAAAAGCTATATTCATAATTGCTATTGTTTTTTTTTAGATTTTAACGATGGTTTTTGAACATAACAGGAATTTCTTTTCTATGTAAACCGAAAATATAGAAAAAAAAAGAACTTTCGCATACTGCTAGGTATGTAATGGGTTAATTATGAACATAATAAAAGGCTTTGTAAATGTCATATTTATATATTCGATTTGTTTTTCAGTACTTTTTCTCTCAAATTAAGTCTCAAGAATTATTTTTGGCAATAGGAGATAACCTTTATAAGGTTAAATTTTTGTAATTTTTCAGTCAACATCATAGTAGATTCTCGCTCCATCCCCGTTAGCTCTCATTGAATTCCCTAGGGTTTTTCTTTTTTTTTCTGGGTTTCCCAGTATTCTCGTTTAATATTATAGGGGTATCCTTTAGAGAAACAAAAACCCAACCTCAAAGTAAATCGAAAATTCTATTATGGCGCGGAATTTATCTAGATACCAAATTATAATAAAAATAAACAATTGCAATGTTTGTCAATTTCTTCAACGAATTTTGTTTTTCTGTTCATATTTAATGGAAAGGAAAATGAAGAGTCGAAGCAGTGTATCGTTTTTCTCCCAGGAATAACTAGAATTTCAAAGTATATTTGAAAATCGGTTTGCTTCTCAGGGTAATGCTATTTTTTTCAATTTTTACAAAATATACAAGTATTGGGTGGATGTAAGACTGCAGATATTGAAAAGTACCATTCATACATTTCAGTCAGGTAAAAAAATCATAATTGGCAAAGGTTAAGTATTTTATTGATTCAATGGAATTTAGGGAACTCTTACAATAACATAATAGTTAATGTTAAATATTTACAAATATAACAGTCTATAACTATATAAGTTAATTAGTAGGAAATATCACAATTTACCCGTAAATATCACAGTACAAACTATCACAGGTGAAATATCAAAAATAAATGACGTGTAATATATGAACAAAACCAGTTTCCTACTTGTGGAATTCATATAACACATTTCATGTATTTCACTTCAATTTATAATCTTACAAACCAATACACGAAGTGATGTTACTTTTCTATACAAAAACAATGTTTCAGTTGTTAGGACTAACTTGAACTAAGTGAAAAATAACATCACATACATATCAGATAAAAATAAATATTTGAACATGAGATAATTACATCTCAAATGAGGGTATTAAAATGCCCATTATATAAATTACAAGGTTCATTCCATATTCATCCACATACTGAACAAGTATGTATACCTGTTACCTCATGTTTTTCTAAATCTTTTGAAATTTTAAAGCATTAGGAAGTCTGTATAAGAATGGTAAAAACACTGTTTTTATTAGCTTTTAGAATATTATGAACAATCTCAACATTTATAACATTATTTGTATTTCATTTGTATTAAATGAAAAATAAATAAAATCAATATTTCATAGCTTTATTGCAGAATCAAGACACTTCGAAGTTTTGACTATGAAAGGGAACAGAAGATAAGTTTTTGAATACGTTTAATCTTCGTCCAGAAGATAGCCATTTTTTGACTGAAATACGTGGTACGGTATTAAAAATACTGGTTTGGTGTTGGGATAAAACCCCTGTGTAGTCATTAATACATCAAAGGTTCCAAACAGTGCAGTGCAAGTGAATCGCCAACAACCTCCGATAAAATGTTGATTCAATTCAAAGGAAAGGATTTTGTGAAATAAGAATACTCCCAGTCATAAGTTATTTATTCACGTACAATATATGCTTCATCAATCACAGTATGCTTTATAATCGAAAGTTACACACCTCATAAAAAATGCAACAAGAACAAGAGTAAGGCAAAAAATTATCCACTTTGTTTTTTGAATAACTGATTCATCATATATCCACTGAGCTATTTATCGACAAATAACCAACACCTACCTCTCTGACAAGAACCTGTTTCATCAATTTTCTGATAAAACTATAATAAAATAATTCTACACTTAAACTACTGTATATCTGTCAGTATTTGTTTATGATTATGTACTTGATTGAACACTTACCTCTCTCACAAGAACCCTTTTCAAGAGTATCATGAAAAAACATCAATGAAACCTATAATTGACTTGAAATAATTCCACTTCACTCAAACTACTGAGAATAATTGACATGTATTTATATTATGATTTGCACTGCAATAAATCAACTTCAATTTTATGACCCATTATTTATTGTGTGATTGTAAGGCTTTCCTTTGCTCAAATTTCGTGGTCAATAATGAACGCACAGTTGAAAACTAATATCACTAACTATACAGTGCGGCTTTTAATAGCCCCCCCCCCCCTGTTAACTTTTGAACGGCTTGACGTAGGAACATAAAAAAAACGTTTCGAGGGTTTCACCGATACTATTTTTTGAAATATAACACATTGTGATGGCATGGGGGGGCGAGTGGCACATCGTTAAAAAGATAATTCAATTCTCTTTTCAACCATCTAATTTTTTTGAATTTCGTAATACGTTTTTTCACAATATTCTTTTGAAATGTCAAGTGTAACAAAAAACAACAAACTATTATGACATGTAGTATTTAGATAATGAGAAGCAAAATCATTGTCAATTTATGAATTAGGTGTTCGAAATGTCCACCTAATAGTTCTTGACAATAAAATATTCGATTCGAAAATTCCTGCCGAACATTATTCAACATGTCTGCAGATATATCAGCACACACCCGTGTTATTCGTTGTTTAAGTTCTTCCAAAGAGTTGGATTATTGCTCTTACACTTTGGATTTGACATATCCCCACAGAAAGAAGTTACAAGGTGTAAGGTCTGTTGATCGTGTCGGCCATTCGATTGGTCCACGACGTCCAATCCATCTCATAGGGTATATTACATCCAGATACTCTCGAACTTGACGTTGGAAGTGAGAAGGGGCCCCATCTTGCTGGAAGGTAATGTGTTCCTGAAATTCGTTGTTATTGTCTTCTAATATTTGGAGTATGAGTGGTTTAACCGTATCTCTTAGCAAATCCAGGTACAAATTACCGTCAAAATTTTCTTCCTAAAATAAGGGACCTACAATATGGTCTCCTAGAATTCCAGCCCATACATTTAGTTTCTGTGGGAACTGTGTATGACCTTCTCGAAAGATATGAGCATTAGTACCACTCCAGTATCGCACATTTTGTGTATTCACATTTCCGTTCAAAAAAAGGTACTTTCATCTGAAAAACAAATATTCCTAATGTTATTGGGGTTCCTAGCTATCTTTTCCTCCATAATTTCACAAAATTCCATTCATCAGGTCGTCTTCTGTGAGTTGGTGTAAAATTACTAACTTGTAAGGATGGAATTTGTGTTTCTTCCAATATTTTTTTACTGTAGCTGTTGAGACCCCAATCGTACTTGCTACACGAGAGGTACTTTGTTGCGGATTTACCACCATTTCGGCAATTATCGAAACCTTCGTCTCCTCCGGAATTGATTTTCGGCCAGCTCCACCTTCCCTACGAACTCTGCCAGTTCTGTTGAATTTTCCAACTAGTTCCCTCAAATATTTCCGAGTTATAGGATGATCAGGAAATTTTTCATTAAAAATTCTCTCCGCTTCATGGTAGTTCCAATGGGCCTCACCAAAACTGTAAATTGCTTCAAATTTCTCTTCGAAAGGACGTATACGAACCATGATAATCACAAATATTCAGACGAAACTCCTCAGTAAATACGAATACGATGATTCATCATTCTTTTATAAGTTACTACTTAATTGACATTTCAATAGTCCCTTCATAGACAGTCCGAGTCCAGTTATTTGTCAAAAGTCTAGCCAGCCAAAGTATCCCGCTGTCGCTATACGCTTCTCCTTCATAGTACCTGTCATTTTTCGTCAAAAAGTAATATAGAAATACCACTCAAAAGATTTTCCGTCCAATTATTTCACATCAAACAATTCAAAAGTTAATGAGGTAGGGTAAGGAAACGGATTCAGATCCGCTCTCATACTTGACACTTATGCATATTGTGAAAAAACAAATTAACAAAATTCAGAAAAAATTAGATGGTTGAAAAGAGAATTAAATTCTCTTTTTAACGATGTGCCACTCGACCCCCCATGCCATCTATCGAGCAATCACAATGTGTTATATTTCAAAAAATAGTATCGGTGAAACCCTCGAAACGTTTTTTTTTTATGTTCCTACGTCAAACCGTTCCACAGTTAACAGAGGGGGACTATTAAAAGCCGCACTGTATATATGGCTTATTAACAGAACAGCATATAGCAAATTCTTATTGTTATATCCTTCAACCAGCTGCACCCTTGCGAGCAACCCTCAGAAGTCAGAGACTTGTGCCAGCCAGGAAAGACGTAGCCCTTACCTTTTCACGTGTGATGACATGCACGAGACCAGTGATCATGCTGGGAATCGAACCCACGCCCCTGTGATTGAGAGGTAAGCGCTCTACCATCACGACCACCAAGGCCCAATTGCTGCAGCTTATAGGACTTGTGACTCATATGACAATGTTTCTTACTTGTCTTAGTAAAGCAAGCAGCCAGCCCTTTCAGTAGTAGCATCGGAGAAGATACATCAAAGCAGTTAGGGTCTACTGAGAGGTTTGATCTTCATCAGGTTAAGGTGACACCGTCGTAGATAATGCGAGAGGCTATTTCCGTAGCCACATTATTATAACCTGCATATAGGATGTTGTCTGTATATGACTAGGTTTGTCATGCAGATGTTTCCTTAGGATGCAATGACTGACTATTAAAAGTCCCTTGGTGATTCCTATTCCAGGATTTCAGAGGTTAGAATTTTGGATGCAGATTGTAATATGTGACAATTCGATTATCCATTTTTTTCCGAATTTTCAACCAACCAAGTGACTGCAAGAGGTCATTTTACACCCTAGTGCTTCCTGACAATCTACTATATTATGATAAAATAACTACTTGTTGAGTCATTATCTGTTTTTGGCATCAGAGAAAATGTAAAAAAATTGGAACCAATTAGTGGAAAGTTTTCATAACCGCTAACTTTTCATATATACAGAGTGTTTTACCTCAACTCCAAATGCCCTTATAACTTCCCGGTGTAAAATCGTAAAACATTTTTCTTTATTATAGGGTTCTACTAAGTTGAAGTGAGACTGATTGTATATCCACCCACTTCGCTACACATCCATGAGATTTTGCTTATGTCATATGAATAATATAATCGACATTATTTGAAGATATAGGTAATATATTGCATCACATTTGGAAGAATGATAAACAAATTGGATCATTCCTCATACCAAATAATATAATAATAATAATAATAATAATATTCCCTCATAAACACTCACAGAGTGTACGCAAGGGCATAGCCTGTGCGGGTAGAGGACGGCTATTATTAATATTTGTCGTGGACCAATACATATCAGCCTACCATGTGAAAGTTCATCGATTTCAAAGTGCACCAGTTCCAAAAGAAATCGACGTGAATTAACAGATTTGCAATTGAACCATTTAAAGGAGTGATTTTAGTGAAATTGGTAATTCAAAGTATATATGACATTACTCCATCACTTCGTTCCAATCATGATACCTAATTTACCTAGTGCTATTATCAACTTGTCTGATGCTTTTACCATATCTTAGACAAACTTCCATCTATTTCATGAAAAAAATCACCAATACATTCATAAATAAAAATGAAAAAGTACCTGTTAGTCTGGTATCCCTGCTGCATGGCTGGCGGTGGATAGTAACCATCCTGCATTGGCCTTTGTGGCATGGTCTGTGGGCCCCATTGTTGCTGCCTCGGTGGTGGACCTCTTTTGTCATCGAAATTGTCAAAGTATCTGTCACGATCTCTTTCCCTTGATCTACGTTCTCTATTATCTCTATTTCTGCGATTATCTTTGAAAGGACGTTCATCTCTATTATAGTCCCTGTCATCGTCATAGTCTCGATCTCTAAGCCTGGATCTGAAACAAAGGAAAAGAAGTTTAAATGCCAAAATAATTAAAGCGATTGTTTTTTTGATATATATATTATAATTCAAATCAAGATACCAAAGATAACATATTAACTTTGAACAAAAAAAATAACTACTCTTATTTAATTAGGTACGGTACAGGACAAGCAAATAATATTATATAATAATATTATAGAAATAAAAAAAGTTTGAAATCAATACTTGACATAATGTTCTTTCACCTATCATCAAGCTCAAAATTCATGAAATTTACCAAAAATTAATAAGAATATTTGAGAATTTTACAAATTCCTACTAGTTTTCAGTTTTATTGCTGATTTAATTTGTACTCTTGTATTTGTAAGCACTTGAAAATTAAAATACAATAACAATAATAATAATACTCCTTCATAAACACTCATAGTGTTCCCAAAGGCATAGCCTGTGCGGGTAGAGGTATAGCATTTTTAAACTAATTAAAGTTACATAAATGTCGCCTACTGGTGAAAATTAGTCGCCCGGTGAAATCACAATAATTTTCATTTTATAATTGTAAAATTTTTAACTTTTCATAATCAGATTAGGTTCATTCAGAAGATTCAATACAAGTTAGACTGTATTTCTCGCCTGTGGTGCTGTTCACCTGTATGAGCTTGAAAGCTTGGTCGCCCAGTGATTTTAGCTTAAAAAATGCACTGGGTACAGTACGGCTATTATTATTATTTTCCGTTATTTAAATAATGAATTGGTTGATGGAAGTTGAAGTTGATTTTTTTCTCCACAACCATTGAAGAATGGAATGATTCCGAAATCATTTTTAATAATAATACATACACATTCTTAGTCTTGAGTAGGAATATTTATTCTGAAACACTTGCTTCTTAAGAGTTTCGCATGTATTTTCATTCCATAACAAGGTACGAAATAAAGATTCCGTAATCGAACTGAACGACGTAGATTGCCGTGGATTTCAAAACTATCAGTAATAGATGCAAATAGTGGCGTCTGATGATTATTTTCAGAAAAGCTTCAATTTAGGTATATAAGTAACGGGTGAAAAATCGAATGAAACAGATATGGAATTTCACAATACATCTGAAATTGTAATACAATGTAATATAAATGTCTCAATAAATGTTTTGTTCAGATATTATTTTATTGTTTTTGGTTCATACTTTCTGGTCGTGGAGAAAATAAAGTCTGAAAATTCGAAACTCGTGGTTCCTGGTTCCTCACGCATTTTTTAATTCTCACCTTAATACAGAATATACTATTTTGACGAATTAAACTAAAGAAATTATAAAAGGAAAATCAAATCAAACTCTGACATAAAAATAACTGATAAATGAATTGGAAAGAAGTATCAATCACAACTACTGAACTGAAATCAGAAAGGCTGGTTCTCACGAGACTTTTAAACTTTCCCAACATTCCGAATACTAGCGAAGTCAACCACACTTCTGTGTACTTCCCTTGGATACCATAAAAAATTATCAATATTTAGTTTCGTTTTAATGAGGTGTCTAACTCTCGTAATAAGAACTACTTTGCAGTGTTTGAAATGAAATTGTTTGGACTTCTATTTGCCTAAATAAGAAGAATGGACCCGGCTTAGAGGTACTTTCCGAAGATTCGAGAAAGGCAAAATTTCTTGTACCTACGACAGGTAAGATATTTCTAGATCACTATGAACCGTTACATGGGTATACATTTTCAAATTTCTGTGTCCACCACATCGGGGAATGAATAGGCATTGAATAGATGTCAGATTTTATTCAATATAAGTAAGGGGAAGTAGGTGTATTTCCTCCTTGTGGAAACCACTTGAAAACGATATTGGGACCTTAACTGTGATATAGTAAACATAGACATTGAAGAAACCTTCATAGTCTTTGCAGACGATGCTAGTATCACATGGCACAATAAAGATGTACATGCTCTACACACTGTAATTGAAGCAGATCTACGAGTCGTTAAAGCCTGATATGATATGAACTTTTTAAGTTATTAATTTCTCCTGGGGCAGCTATACTAGTCAGCTTTTCCATATGCTTTTTGTGCTTCAGAAACGTGCTGCGAGATATATTTATGAACTGAACCAAAAACATCTTGCAAGGCCTTATTCGTTAATAAAAAGATTTTAACTTTACCGTGCCTTCATATACTTGAAACCGTTTTCCACAAATATCTGTATCATCTATACAGTTAGAAAGACACAATTAACACCAGACTCAGCTATAAAAAAATATGAAAGTTATAATCAGTTGAACTAACCTGTTCTAATTGATTAGCTAAATGATGCTTTAATTGATCGACGTTTAATTTTTCCAATAGAAAATATACCAATTCACATGAACGATATTAAAAATTTCTTTGAAGTAAACAACTGTCAAAATTCATCTTTAAGATGTGTCAGCTTGACAATTTGGCGCATCAAGAAGAATTTCAAACACGGTCCAGGACGATCGTTCAGTATGAGTTGTTCGATATGAATATACGTTTTGGAAATTTTGGTCCTAGTTGGACGGTCGCGAACGGTCGGCCAGGGTTGCTCAGTGTACTGGCTGCCTTATTCTTTGACAATATAGAATATTTGATTTAATTTTAGATTACTCAACAAATAAAATGTCGAGACTTAGAACCATAGAGATTCGGTTTCTCGTTATTTAGGCAATGAAAGTTCTAACAATTTCATTCAAACTGAAGCATTGTCTGCAAATCTCAAACATCTCATATTTTATATAAATCTCATAGCCAAATGTTAAGGGGACATATCCACATACTGGCGAGTTCTACTGGTTTCACTTCATTATGTTAATATTAAAAATTTCCAGTTTTTCAGTCTAGACATACATTTTCGACACCTAGCAAACGGATATAATGTGGTTCTGCTCTATTTTCATCCCACATTATTCGTCTATGGTTGAAGCAAATTTTTATTGTGCTTTCCCTGATAAATGTTTCACAGCCATCTGGCATTAAGAGCAAGTAACAAAGCCTATCCAGAACACATGTGAGTCACAATACCATTTTCCCCCTACTTTCCTTTGGCTATCACGGTGACCTATTGAAAACATCATTTGTATCTTTTTGTGAGTAAAGACAAAGAGCAGATAAAAACTGTGGAAGAAATTTCTACTTTTTAACAACCATAATACAACTCCCAACATTCAATACCCACAATATAAATTTAATACATCATTGAATGAAACGATCAACAAATCTACTCATGCATCGAACTCTGCAAAACACTTGATTCTACAACAACTAACCTTGGAGGTGATCTCAGAGGTGACCGATATCTAGAGGGGCCTCTTCGAGAGTTCGAAGAGGGTGGTGGCGACCGCCTCGGAGGAGACAGTTGCCTGTGAGGCGATCCTCTAAGACTTCCCGAAAATGACCTCGATCGAGACCTACAATTTTAAGGTTCAGAGTTAATAAATATAGCGGTTTTATCAGTTCAAGAATCAGATGTGTTTATTTTTTTAACATATTCCATATAAATTTGAGAAATAAAACCAACTGGTGAATTCTTTTTTCCATTAGCCCAATATACTAATTCGCTGATTCAAGATATTAATACAGGTCATATAAGAAAATAATTTTATACACTTCTAGCGTGTGCTATGAAAAATTTTGGTTTTATCTGCTCTCTGTATCAGTACAGCCGAGGTAGTTCTTCCATATAATTAATCAAGTTGATAGACTATATTATCATATCTTAGCCTCAAAGTTGATATATCTTGATTTTAACAAGCTGCTCAATTGGCCAATCAGTGTAGGAAACCCTTTGTGAAAGTGATGATAAATGAGAAAACCCTTCAGATGAATTTTATAAAACTTAAAAACAGAAAAATGAAATGTATCCAACCGATTAATTATCTTAATAGAACCAATGATTTCAATAATTACTTAATGAGCAATAGATAAAACTGGAGGCTCTTTTTCACACTTAAATAGAGACGCAAATAAACTGTATTGTCTTTTAAAAGATAATTTGTAGATGAAAATCCTGCTAAGCAAAAATTATTGTCGATATATTTCCCATTAAAAATAGAAGCCAACTCATTGAGACGTTATTGAAATTGGTAATTAGCAGACTAAACTGAATATCTGAAAATATCTTCCAATTGCAAACAACTTTTTCCAAAACATTTTTCGATATTTTGTATTGTAATGTCACTTTACTCCATAGTGAAATTAGAATATCGGCCGATTCCCGCTTAACAGCACTCTACTGATAAAAACGGCTATGCGCATATTCAGTAAAATTAAATGCACCAACTTTTATGTACAATGAATTTTTTTGAGAAACCATTAGTTAAAAAGTTTTCAATATGGTTCCAAATTTTTAGCGGACACTGTATGAACTTGATTTTATAGATGTTCAGCATCAAGTTGACAATATGACAAGAGGAATAAATAAATGGCTGCTCTAAAATAAAGTTCAATATTCAGTATTTTAGTACTTTTTTTTCTATATAACGTTATATTTAATTGATATGTACAGGGGATCTGCGTAACTGTACTTCGATCAGTACTCCGAGTCTCTTGTTTAGATATTCAGTCAGACATACGAGCACAAAGCTGAGAGTTCTTTTAACGATAGTCGTTGCAGACCGATGTTTTACACTTTTTCCTCATACATCTATAGTGTAGGCTATTATGGCAAGTGTCTGTCAGAAAACAACTATTCCTCTGGCTATTACCATGACGTTGCAGAGGGCAAAGGCACTATTGCAAGTGCTTCTTGTAACCAACTAGCAGAATTTTGTTTCGATTCGGACAGGTGGATAATCTCTTGGATTTCTCAATGTTTTGCCATCATTTGTGCAAAGGTAGGTCAATAGAGACAACTTTGGGGCAATTTGCTCTCGGAGTGTTTCTTGCCCTGCTCGTAAGATATAGCGGCCTAGACCCCGTTTCATCAGTATGAGACCAAAGTTACCAAAATAGCCAGAGTGATGTGATGATTCGGACAGGGAACTGATGGCCTCAAAGCTGCCTGCACTAACCTACCCTACTTGCAGTAGTGTCGTCTGCATGAATTACACTGGACAAATATCTATTGCAAAAAAAATAATACAAAACTCTGTTCTTTCCGTCAACTGATCGCATTATTACGAGTCGCGTGTAGCGCCGCTAATTACGCGCGCTTGCCTCATGAAGCGTCGTTTCACTCTAAAATAATGCACAGCGTTTACGAGTCTATCGCTATCCTTCTCATTTTCACAGACAAATAGCATGCGCACTATCTTTCATTCAATGGACGAACTACACACAGTGCTGCAATGCTGTGTCCTCTTCTATCGCACCTCTCTGAGACCTCTCTGTCGCACGTATTCACTCGCAGCAATATTTCACTTTTTAAAACTCGACAACCAGAATTCATGACTGATTTTACGCAGACAACCCTATACCACCGTGTTCGTAATGAAATAACCTTTATTCTAACTTGACTTTAATTAACCAGACCGGTGCAAGTTACTAGTATCGATTTTCCTGTTTATACCTGCCTACACAAGAGTTGTGACGGTAAAAAAATAGTCAACCCAACATTTGCATATTCTAAAGGCTTCGTACTTTCAATTGGTATGGATTTTGTCTATTAATCGAACCAGTGAAATGTTTAAAAACAAAAAAAGTTAATTTGTTTCTGGACAGAAATTTTTTATTAAACCCATTCGCAATAGTGTCTTTCAAAAGTATCAGAACAGTGTCATATTTCAGAAACGGCCTTGAGAAAATTTACGAAAATTTCGACAGAGTCGAGAGATTCAACGGTGATATCGGCAATGTTACCAAATCAGCAGTTTTTCAGATATTGAAGGTAACTCAATTTTTTCAAATGGAAAACCATATTTATTTTCATTGTAGTTTTTGAAATACGACAACATGGCATTTTTGTTCAAAAGTAGTAGTAGTAGTATTTTTATTTCCAATACACAAAGGTGTACATAGCCATTGTCATAAGGAAGTAGTGGCACTGTGAAGAACATTTACAAAATAGTAATTTGACAATTAATGAATGAGTGATATAATATTATTAAATATAGTAAGATTCTGACTACGTATAATGAATCAAACAGTATAGTTTTCCGGAAAAGATAAAGCAAAAAATTCATTGAGGTTGTGGAATACATGCTGGTGTAATAACTTTTTTAATGACTGTTTGAATTTTCTAGTGGACGTTTCCTCTATGGTGTAGGGTAAATGGTTGTAAACTTTTATCCCTGTATACAGAGGTCCATTTCGAATTTTTTCATAATTGTAGTTAGGCAAAGTTATGTTTTTTGTTCGTGTCGGATACTGGAGACAGTGACTTGAATATTGGAGGATGTCCCGTTTCTTGTGGATTAATAGGGAAATTTTTAATATATATGTATTGGTCAAGGTGAATATTTTATTTTGAAGGAAATAGTTTCTACATGAATCCCGATAATTTAGTTTGAATAATGTACGGATTGCACGTTTCTGAATTATGAACGTGAATTTTATACCGACAGAGTTACCCCAGAATTCAATCCGCATCAAACTATGGAAGTATGCAAAATATACAATTTTTGAGACCTGAAGATTTGTGTTCGCGGGACAGTTCGTAATGCGAAAATTGCTTTGGTGAGTTTGGTGTTCAGCTGGTTTATGTGTTCCATCCAATTGAGTTTCCTATCAATAGTTATCCACAGAAATTTAGTGGAATCACTCGCCTCAAGACTTATTTCATTCAAGGTCACCTCAATGTCTTGGGTATTTCTATGTGGATTGAACAATATATTTTGTGTCTTTGATATATTCAATGATAATTTATTTGACAAAAACCGGTCTGCTAATCCATCCATCCATTGTGGTTTGCGCTTTTGAGGTAAGGTCATCAACCGAGAGGCCATTGATAACAACGCCAGTGTCATCGGCAAAAATAGAGAATGATATATCAGGAAAATTATGCAGATGAGAAAAGTCTGGGAACAGTCCAATATTTTCAATACGGTTGCCAAATCAGAAGTTTTTCAGATATTGAGGGTAACTAAATTTTTCCAAATGGAGAACCCTATTTATTTTCATTGCAATCAATTCAGCGCCCCGTCGTTACTTGGGTATCCAAATAACAGGTTGTGAATTAATGTGATTTTTGAAATATGAGAACATGGTTCGTTGAAATGTCTGCGAACGGTCTAATATTTTCAAAATATTTCGAGAAAATGTCATGAAATTTCATACAAAATGGTTTTACTTTCCAATAATTGAATTCGTTTCCAATAGAGTTGTGAATCAAATAACAGAAACTGAAAACTATCTGACCAAGTGCTCAAAATGTTTGCCATCATTTGCTAAACAATGGCCCAAGCGACCATAAAATTCCCTCAGGTATTAGTTAGCATTTGATACGTGTTTAAAAGAGCTGACATATTTCATTTTTTGAGATTTCTAGATTTGCTGGTTGCGCAAACTACATCAATTTAAAATCTGATATTTGGAGACATAAGTAATGAGGCGTCGCTGAATTGATTGCAATGAAAACAATTAGGGTGTTCCATATGAAAAAGTTGATATATCCTCAATATCTGAGGAACTGTTGTTTGGCAACATTGCCGATATCACCATTGAATTGCGCATCATCAAAAACCAGCATGTATAAAATTTCACGAATTTTTCTTGAACCGTATTGAAAATATTGGAACGTTCCCAGATTTTTGAACGAAAAAGACATGTTGTCATATTTCGAAAACTGCATTAATTTAAAATCTGATATTTGGAGACATGAGTAATGAGGCATCGCTGAATTGATTGCAGTGAAAACAAATAGGGTGTTCCATTTGAAAAAAACTGAGTAACCCGCAATAACTGAAAAACTGTTGATTTGGCAACATTGTCGATATTACCATTGAATCGGGTATCATCAAAAACCACCATGTCGAAATTTTCATAAATTTTCTCCGTTTCAGAAATATGAGACCATTCCAATTTTTGAAAGACACTGTATTTATTGACATATTTAATTTTATTTAAAATATTTTTCATCCTTAACCAGCTTGGTGAAGGTCGTTTTATACTGGGATCCTATACCAGTGAATTTAGTCTAATTGAATGCACCAACTTTTATGCAGAATGAAATTTTGTGAGAATACAGTACATAGTCGAAAAGTTTCCCAAGATTTTGATGGATACTGTATAACTTTTCGCATATTTGGACACTAATGAAAAAATATCGAAAGAATTTCGAAATTTTCGATTTTTCCTGTATAACTCCAGAACTCAAGAAACTAGTTCAGAATTTTTTGTTTCACGTAACTGATCTCTAAAATACGAAACTTTACCCCTATTTAACCTCCCCTCTATCTTTTACCGTTACCGAGACCCCAATGCATAGACTCTAATTTGAATAGAGTTGTATATATTTCGTCTTTTAATACATACTGTTAATTTATCATACTGTGTACAATAAATTGGGCGTATGGAAAGAAAGAAGTACATGTTCATGAAACTTTCAGACAAGTCTTCAATAAAGTAACACAAAGAATAGCGCTAGTAATAAGAAATATGAAACATTGGAAAGGGAATATTCTCAAATGATAACTGAAATTTGTTTTTTCAAATGAAAACAACCTACGATAAAAATGAAGATTTTTTGTAATATCTAACGGAACACAACTACTTCCCCGGCTAAAACCACTCTGGACATTGAACTACAGTCGCAGATGATTCCACAATCTGACTTTAGTATCAAGGAAAATCTAATCCTACGCGATATGGATATTTATGAGATAATTGATGTTATTAACACTATCAACAACAAAAGAACAAGTGGTTTGGATGAAATTTCCGTCAAAATTTTTCAAAATCTTCTTAATAGAGCTCTTATTGCTCTTACTGTTTAATCAATGATTCATTTCAGCATGGCAGTTTTCTATCTTTTTTGAAAACATCCCTGGTTATTCCAATTCCTATTTCACTTATACCTATCATAGCAAAAATTATCGAAAAACTGATTCATTCGAGAATTACGGAATTTTTGAGATGTCATAATTTGATCAGCAATCTTCAATTCGGATTTCAGAAAAACAAAAATACAGCATATGCAATGTTGTCTCTTTTACACGGAGTATATTTTCGAATTAATGATGGGGAGGTGGCGGCTGCAGTTTTTAATGATTTTTTCAACGCTTTTGATTGTGTAAATCATGAGATACTTTTGCTTAAACTCCATCATTATGGTTTCAGGAATATGACTCTCAAATGGTTTGAAACTTATTTATCCAAACAAAATCAGATTGTAAGAAATTCAGGATATTCAAAATCAAAGAATATCAATTGTGGAGTACCTCAAGGTTCTATACTTGGACCAATTATCTCTCTATTATATATAAATGATCTATTAAATATCTAAATTTCAGGTTCTTTTACTGTGTTTGCTGATTGTAGTAGAGTCTACTCAGTTTTGAGACGAGGATCGGTTGTAACACCACCAAATTTGGCATGCTAGTAGTTGATACCATGTCAAATAAGACAAAAAAATTGGTTAAAAAAATTTCGGGGGTGAAACCAAAAAAAAAATATTTATTTAAAAAAAAATGTTTTTTTAGGTTTTTATCTTGGAAAAAATTAATTAAAAAAAATATGGTTTGAATAGGGATGAAGATCACTCTATTTTCTACAAGAATTATTCTCAGTAATTCCCTATAAAATGAGCTCGTATTCTCAGAAAACGTGCTTGAACGCCGACATCAAATTTCAGGCTCGTGTTAGCTCGCCACTGCAAGTTCCGGGGGTGCAGAACGTTAAATGTGTCACAACTTTGCTAAAAATTATCAAAAAATTCGAAATGAAAGTGTATTTTGGTCGTGAAGACTTCTACTTTTTCATGCAAATATAACATGTGGAGATCTGAGTACCTAAGTGGTTGTTCTTACCACGTTACATAATCCAACTGCGTTTTTTACGAAGGATGCAGAAATCACAGATATTTCCGGAATAATTTCACAGAAGCAGGAACCATTACCTTCTTTAGACACTAGACAATCGAGACAGGTCTCACTTACAAACGTCAAAAAAAAAACTGGGTTTTACTCCCGCCTCCCGCCTCAAAATTCCGACATCTAGCCATTAAATGTTGAAAATAATCGCCTATACACAACCTGCATGAAAAGTAAAATATGCAATTTCAAGCTGGAGGTTTGCACTGCACTCCAAAATGTGTTATAATTTTAAAAAAATCAGAGGCTGCCCAAAAACTCATTCTTTTTAAACGATACATAATTCTGAAGAACCACGAGATTTTCAGAAACCCCTGACCATCCGAAATGAAAGAAGATGAATTTATCTGTTCATTCCATATATACAACATAGTCCAGGATCATCGAGCCATAATATCTAAGCCAACAATGGCCACACTTTTGGAGCAGTTTTCTCAGTATGATGTCAGTTCAGATCATGAGCTGCGAGCGTAGGATCTCGAGTCCGGTTTCCGGCTTATTATAGACATGTCATACCCTACTGTCATGCGAAGTTTTTTGTCCTTGCTGTGAAAATTTGAGTTTATTATTGAGAAATTTCATGGTAAAAGACACTAATTGAGATTATAATAGATCCAGCTGCGATTGTCCGTCTGAAAGTGAGTAGAAATTCATTTCAGAGCAGACAAGTCATCAAAAATTCTTAGAGTGGATTGGAGTTGTATTGAATGCTGTGGTACCTATGAAATTATGATTGCTTATCTTCTACATAAAGTAGGGTGGAAATGTGTCAGGGTATTGAATTATTCTGGCAAAGAACAAGAGTGATGTCAAGTGCATATACCACAATTTTCTCTATACCAAAAAAGTGATATAGGAATTATTTGAGTTGATAACTAAGTCATACGAATATTCTCACCAAAAGGGTATTTGAAAAAAAAATAAGGAAATCTTACATATTATCATGCACTGATCTTTTCTGAAATAAACGCAAGTATATTAGCTGTGTGCCAACAAATCTGTTTTCAGGATTTTGAAATTTGTACATGCAGAATTGAGAGTACGTACACAAATCATAGGGATTTTTCCGTCCCGGGCCAATTATATGAATAAATACATTTTCAATATATTTTCATGAATAATAATAATAAATAATTTTTTAGAGTTGTTTGAGAGAATGTTATATAGAAATAAATGTCGGTCGGGAACATAGGGGTAGATTTAAATGGTTGAATCTTAAAAAATGCAATTGTAGGATGTAACAAAAGAGAGGGATTTGTTTTATTTGCAATACAGATAGATTTTGCCAGGATTGGTGTCTTTTCACTTCAGCAGGGCTGGAAACATCGATCTCTTAGAGCAGAGAAAGGGGGTTCTCATACAGAAATCTTGATGAACTGGCGGACGTCAAGGTAAATGAAAAATCTCGACAGTTATACTCACTCAGGGCTTCAAGCTCTAAGAAGTTCAAGAATGGCAATGAAAAATTTAATAGCTCTGACCCTCGAATTGGTTCATATTCTCCAATGGAATCCAAACTCAGAAACAGTTCAGAAAGCTTCGATTCCTCGCATTGTTGTTTGATCTGTGTCCAAAAATGTGTACAAGACCGCTCAGGACAGTTTCTAAAGCATCAAACGAAACTATCAAAAAAGTGGCTACTACTCGTTAGGATGAAATTTCGAAAGCAGTTATGAAGAGCTAGCTCATGTATATTTAGTAGCGGATTTTGCAAAATATCACCGAGACTGGCCAATCTAATAATTCTCATAATATTTTTTGATGAATGAGATGTGAGGCTTATCCATAATCTCAAAAAATATTCTAACCTTTTGTCTACAATGGCGGTTATTCCTAAACGCAATTTTAGGACGATTAGCACTGTTTCGAGAGCTCGAAAAGACGGAATTGCTTCAAATATGAAGTATTAACATCACCGAACCTAACCTAACCCAGCTTCCTAAAAGTATCACAAGACTACTTTCTAATTTCATTTATTTTATCGAAGCCGTTTTCCGATAACCTTTTTACTTTCCGAGAAATCTCCAATTTTTTTAATTTCTATTGAAGTCAAAATTTTTTTGTGTTCCACCCCTGACTTTTTGGTAAAAAATAAACATAAAACTAAACATGATGTCAAGAAGCCACGTGCCAAGTTTCATAGTGTTTCAATTTATCCTTCGGTTTTGGCACAAATTTGTCTGTGGATATTGAACTATTGGCATCACAAAAACAAGCAGGGACTTGATCTATTAATATTGTTACGAGATTGATACAGATTCCCCTATCTACGCCGCTGAGAGATCCATAAAAACAAATCGCATACAAATGTGTTGACGAAGCACCGCAGGTATTTAGGTAATCGAGCAGTTCTAAGAAGTGATTATTTGGACGGCCTTCTGTCCCGAGTATTCTAGGAAATTTCGCGATTGATCCAGTCGGCACAAATGGACTAATTAAAGACATTTCACTGGGATTGAGATTAAGAAGATGAAGAAGATTATGAAGAAGTGATAAGCAGAATTTGAAGAAGTATATATGTTTTGTTGTTTTGTTTTTGTTTTTTTGTTTTTTCCGTTAACCAGCTGTCATCCCCCTACGAACGACAGCCCTCAGAAGTCAAAACTTGTGCGAGCTGAGGATTAACGAGATCTTACCTTTTAACGTGCGATTCCTAGATGTGTTTGGAATATTTAGTTAGTTGTATTGTTGTATATATCTAAGTGTTTAATTAGTCAGTGAAGTAGTTGTATATTTTTAGTGAAGTTAGAAAATAAACAGTGTGCTCGGCATTATTATTTAGCAAAAACGTAACAGTGGAAAAATAGAGGAAGACGTCAAGAAAATCGACGATGAGCTTAATAAGAAAGTTTATCAGGAATTTCCGTAAAACCACCGACATTTGATGGACAGTCGTCTTGGTCAATGTATCGTCGACAATTTGAAGCTGCAGCAGTGGCTAATGGATGGGGCGAAGAAGAAAAAGCTACGGCACTCATAGTAGCTTTGAGAGGGCAAGCTTTGGGTATGTTGCAGACGATACCCGTCGAACAGCAAAATAAATATTAAGAACTGATTACTGCATTAGAGTTGCGGTATGGCGATCAACATCGAGAACAGCTGTATCGGGCTTAAATGAAAACGCGCACTCAAAAATAAGGTGAGAGTCTGCAAAAATTTGAAGCGGATGTGAGACGCCTAATACAGCTATTTATAGACGGACTGAGAGACACCAAAATCCAAAGGACTCTGCGACTAAAACACACTTCAAGAGGAGTAGCGATGCCTTAGTACGTTCTCTAGAAGTGGAGGCGGCCTTCAACACCTCGAGGCCGAAAGTACGAGCAGTAGCAATAGAAGAACCCGAACAACAATCAGGCGCAGTTACTAGTTAATTCGAAAAAGTTCTGGATGAGATCAAACCTTTGAAAAGCGGAATGAGCACTCAGAAGAAGAGGGCGTGCTATAGATGTGGAAAATTGGGACATCTTATGAAAGACTGCAGAGTAAGAATGCCACTACGTTCGCAGTCACCTGTGAGGACAAGGTCTTCCAGCGAGTCCTCAAATTGGCGGCAGGAAAAATTAGAATCAGCCAACATATCGGGGCGCATGCCGGTTAGCAATGATGGAACCCCCAGGATCAACCCTGATAAGAGGCTACGTTCAACCGAATTGATATCGGGGCGCATGCCGGCTAGCGAAGATATAACTCCCATGGCCGTGTCTGTGAAGAGGGTAAGAACAACCGAACTGATACCAGGGCGCATGCCGACTAGCAATGATGAAGCCCCCGAGGCTGTCCCAGCTAAGAGGCTAAGACCAACTGAATTGCCCAACAACACAGATGCCTTGTCCAGAAAACCTGGTTCGAATACTTGTGAGCAAATTGTAAGTCGCAAAGGAATCAACCAAGTGAGATTAATGGTTGAAGACAATTGAACCATAGCGAAAATGAGACAGGACCAAGAAAGTGATCCAAGCGTTGCAGATATTCTACGATGGAAGGAAAGCGGAGCAAAAAGACCCACCTGGAAGGAAATCTCCGTACGATCGCCAGCTTTCAAGGCATTGTGGGCACAATGGGATTCCCTGATTGTTGAGAATGGTCTATTGAAGAGAGCTTGGGAATCAGCCGACGGCAGAAAAGTGATTTCTCAATTGGTTGTGCCTAGGTCGAGGATAAGTGATGTCTTGGAGGAGATCCATGGCAGCAAATCAGGTGGACATTTTGGAGTGAATAAGACCTTGGATAAAATACGGCAGAGATTTTACTGGGTCCAATGTCGTGAAGATGTAGAGAGATGATGCCGAAGATGTCTGAAGTGTGAAGCAAGCAAAGGTCCCAAGACAAGATCGAGAGGAGAGATGAAACAATACAATGTAGGTGCTCCCTTCGAACGAATCGCCATCGATGTAGCAGGACCGTTTCCGATGACGAATGATGGCAACAAATACATTCTCGTTGCCATGGATTACTTTAGCAAATGGGTTGAAGCTTATGCCTTGCCTAATCAAGAAGCATCCACAGTTGCAAGAACTCTGGTGGATAACATGTTTTCAAGGTTTGGAGTGCCAATGAAGCTACATTCCGATCAAGGAAGGAATTTTGAATCGAACTTATTCAAGGAAGTGTGTGAATTGATGGGAATTAGCAAGACCAGAACAACTGCCCTCCACCCACAGTCTGATGGCATGGTTGAAAGGTTAAACAGGAAGAACAACAAGTAGTAGAGGAGCACCAAAAGACCTGGGATCGACATCTTCCACTATTCTTGATGGCTTACAGGGCCTCTGTACACGATTCCACAAAGCTCACTCCGGCCAGCATCATCTTCGGGAGAGAACTTCGATTGCCCTGTGACTTGGTGTTCGGATCACCAAGTTCTGAAGAAAAAGAGGTACAGGATTATGCAGACGAACTGCGAGATAGCTTGAATGGGATCCACGAATTTGCAAGAAAAAGATTGAAGATAACTAGTGACAGAAGGAAGGCTTGATACGATCTTAAGGCCAATACTGGTGGATTCAAAGAAGGATATCGAGTGTGGCTGTACAATCCTCGTCGTGAGAAAGGATTTTCTCCCAAATTAACACCATCTTGGGAAGGACCATATACGATAGTGAAAAGAATAAACGACGTGGTCTATAGAATTCAACGCAGCCCGAGAGCGAAAATGAAGGTCGTTCACCTAGAAAGACTCAAACGTTATAATGGAGACGACACATTGTTGGATCGGGACGATCAAAATTGAGAGGGGGATAATGTTACGAGATTGATAAAAATTCCCCTATCTACGCCGCTGAGAGATCCATAAAAACAAATCGCATACAAATGTGTTGACGAAGCGCCGCAGGTATTTAGGTAATCGAGCAGTTCTAAGAAGTGATTATTTGGACGGCCTTCTGTCCCGAGTATTCTATGAAATTTCGCGATTGATCCAGTCGGCACAAATGGACTATATAAAGAAATTTCACTGGGATTAAGATTAAGAAGATGAAGAAAATTATGAAGAAGTGATAAGCAGTTTTTGAAGAAGTATAGAAGTGTTTGGAATATTTAGTTAGTTGTATTGTTGTATATATCTAAGTGTTTAATTAGTCAGTGAAGTAGTTGTATATTTTTAGTGAAGTTAGAAAATAAACAGTTTAGTAGTGTGCTCGGCATTCTTATTTAGCAAAATGTAACAATTTGTTATGATCTTAAAAAAGTGAAGAACTGGTGTGAATCAAATTTACTATCATTAAACAAAAGAAAAAGTAACATGATATCTTTCAGCAGATGTCATCATGAATACATTCCGTTAGACAATAACATCATACAAAATAAAATTTGTAACTTTGAAATAACTTAGAGTTTATCTGTATAATTTGTTGGAATTGGAAGAGCATGTTAAAATGTTATGTAAAAAACTCTCTTCGGGTTGCTACGCATCGAGAGTTATCTCGAATGAATTAGGATTTTCAGTTTCTAAACCAGTAAATCATTCTCTTATTGAATCTCTTCTACAATATGGTATTGCATTTTGGGGAGTTTGATGTAGTCCTCGTTTACAGAAGGTCCTAATTTTACAAAAACGTGCTCTTCCATATTTATGCAAAGTAAGTTATCGGGATTCACGCCGACCTCTCTTTCTTAAACATAAAATTCTTACAGTTATTGCAATTTTCATACTTGAAACTGTTTGTTTGATACAAAAACATAAATCAAAGTTCTCTATTGGCAGTTCTTCTGATCAAAATACCAGACAGAGCAATAATTTTAAACTTTCAATTCCTAAAAGTACACTCATCAAAAACTCGATGATTTATAATGGATGTAAGATGTTTAATCACCTTCCAATAAATATTGTTACACTAAATAATAATGCCGAGCACACTACTAAACTGTTTATTTTCTAACTTCACTAAAAACATACAACTACTTCACTGACTAATTAAATAATTAGATCTATACAACAATACAACTAGTTAAATATTCCAAACACTTATATACTTCTTCAGAAACTGCTTATCACTTCTTCATTAACTTCTTAATCTTCTTAATCATAACTTCTGTTCATCTGAATCATCCCAGTGAAATCTCGCCTTTATATAGGTAAGTACTCAAGTGTAACCAGATATTTTGCGAATCCGTTCCAGATTACTCACGACATAATTCTACCCAAATAATAATATCTTCTTCGAAATAATTATCGTCGATACGCTTGCGAGTCGACCCAGCGGCGCAGCTAGGGGAATTTTATCAATCTCGTAACAATTTCAAAAGTATCACATCACTTTATCGTTTCAGAAAAGACGTGAAAAAGTTATTATTAGAAAAAGCTTATTATAGCCTACAAGAGAGTGCTATTATGACAATATCTAAAAATCAAAATTTTTATATCATGAATCGAGCAAGGGTTACAATTTTGTTTGGTTCCTTTGCTATTGATCATTTCCATGTTATCAATAATTTGATTAACATTTTTTTCTGCTTTCATGTTACACTTCATCTGTTCATAAACTGGAGATCACGGGCTGGAGTTGCAGAGAGAGGCAGAGATGAAGAAGTCCTTGGTGTAATGATGGATTGTGTTTTGTTTCATTCCCTCATTCGCTAAGGACTACATTGTGGTACTGTAGGTTTTTGCGTTTTTTTTCTGCAGCTGAAATAGCAAATGCGCCATTAAATTTTCAAGTCGCCCCGGAGCGCCTATAGTGGTGGTGTTCCTTCATCTGGGATGATGATGATCATTAATTAATAAAATTTAATTTTAATATTATTCCATAACCAAAAAGCTTATTCTTCAAGTTTTATAACTTCCGACAATAATAGTTATTTGTTTTACTAGGCATAAAAGCACAAGATTTAATGCCGCGGCTGGTGTTTCATAGCCGAGCGTAGCGAGGCTACGAAACCAGACAAGGCATTAAATCTGCTTTTCTGCCGTGTGAAACATATAATTTTTTCCAATTCCACGCAAAATCGACTTTTTCATATTTAAATTGCGTTTCATTATCAATATCCAAATAACACTTTTTCTGCCTAGGCAGTAAAAGTGGACTTTTTCTGCCTAGGCATTTAAAGTACAACTTCTAAGCCTGCCAAGTGTCATTAAAAGGCCGCTTTTAATGTCATTTGGAGAAAAAGTATATTTTGACTTTGACTTATTTTCAATTAAATCATAATATGAAACCCTAAGAGGTCTCCTCAAACACCTTTCCGAAGCAAATAGACCTACAAGGTAAAAATTCCCACATAAAATATTGCTAAAAATTTCCGAGTTTGAAAAAATTGAGAAATTTTGAAAAGTTGTAGTTTTACAGCATTTTTTTTAACAATATACTGGACTAATCATTACTGTTACAAAAGTACCTTGCCTATATGTTACCAAGTCAAAGTCAAATACAGAACCAGACAGTTATTATTATTATCAGTATGGGGTAAGCAAGTGAAAATAAACATTTTCAATCAGTTGCGACTTCAATAAACCATTACATAGTATGGTACCTAAAGTTGAAAAATATAGTTCACAAAATATTAATGACATCTTTTCAGACCAGCATCTTCAAATATTCACTTACCGACTCAAAGAAAATGACCTTGATCTGCTCCTTGAACGCCTGTTTGACTTAGGAGATCTACTTCTTCGTCTAACAGGCGATCTGCTGAAACTTCGACTACGACTCCGACTATAACTTCTCCGGAAACTTCTCTGCTTGGCTCGCCGCTTCTGCTCATCTTTTTCTCTCAGCAGCCTATTGAATGCAGCTAGCGGATCATCAATAATTCTGAAAAAAATATATATATATATATATAATAAATAAATATTCAATGCCCAATTCAAGAATAAACAAGTCACAGTTCCATTGGAAAATATATTGAAAAATGTTTTCATACTTTTTCAACTGAAACTCATACGTAAACTAATATTGATTTTTGTTAAGTGGTACAAAGGCGGATACAGGAGGAAGAGCAGGAGGCACACGTCTTTCCTTGGCCATACACCTCATTCAAATCTATTTTAGCACAAATGAACCAAAATATGTTCAGATTTCTTACCACAACAGGTAATGGCTAATCACACTTCTATTTCCTTCTCTATCATTACATTAATGATTGTCATTAGGAAGATACTCTGAACAGTTAGCTTTTGAATATATTGACTCCAAACAATCAGCATAATATTTCTGATTAGAATCTTATGAGAGCAAAAATTATACAGACTGTGGACCAATTTGGGTACTTAGAAAATCCATCAATTTCGGAAGTTATCGTTACAAATTGTTGGTGTACAAAAATTCGCAAAGTTTTAGAAAAAATTGTTGATAAGGCCCCTATCTCAATTGCGGGGAAAATATTTTTTTTATATTCGAAATCTTTTCAACATTCTAGTATGTCTGCGATATTTGATAGTAACACCTAAACTCAGTTTCTCCAGGATCAGGTCATTGAAATCATATTCAAGGTTGAGTTTAAAAACAGCGAAAGCTGACACTCCGCCACTATGAAATTTTCTTAGGTTTACACAATATGTTACTATTTATTTCATGTATCTCATGGTGAATAAAGACGATTTATTATTATTATTATTATAATTATTATATCTGAGGTCGATAATGAATGAAGAGAAGACACCGGCTTGGCGTTATTGTACATACATAGGAAAATTAGATTCCGTTTCATAGATATCATATTTTTTGTGATTTTGAGAGTATTTGCTTCAAGTGTTATATTCTTCTCATTATAATGGTTATTTTTCAATAAAAAATTACATGTACTACTCTGACATTTTTGTATCAAATAGCACCCTGAATATTATTTGCAGTTTTTGATTTCTACTCAAAATTATTTTTCCAACGATGTATCTATCACACTTTGTATTTCACATTTGATTTGATGGAGAAAACGACAATTAAAATTTCAAATTGAAAGAATTGCAGTAGGCTACAATATTTGCAAATCATCATCAAACATCAAATTTCAAATCATTAGAATTAAAGTAGAACGGGTGAATTAATAAAAGTTATATAGTCCCCATACTCGATGTGGAAGACCAAAGGACCATGCAAACTTCTTATGCAAAAAGTTTTTCAGTCAAATTGTCCAAAATTTCAATATTTTGTTGAACTCGGGCTTCTGAACAGAAGTTTCCGTGGGCACACAAAAATTCTATGTAGGTATAGTTTAATAGTTTACGAGATACAAAGTGTTGAAGTTGTAAAATGTCGCTTTCAGGCCATTATTAACTGCACTTTATTAGTGGTAATATCACAAAATTATTAGTGGGTTTTTTATCCACACCAGTACATACTTGGTCATTACAATAGTATGATTTTTTGCCTTTTTTAAACAATATACAGGGTAAATCATGACTTTTTGCGAGTTACGAAAAATGAAAGTAATTTCAGAATGAAGCATCAACGTCATGAGTCAGATCTTTCAAAAATTGAAGTTGAATATATAAGATGAGAGGCTAAATTTTTCATATACAGTGTGTCTCACTTTTCATGGATCTACCGGCTCAATGGTGTTGGCCTAAGTTATATACACTGTCCGCCATTCGCGATGGAACAACCCATTTTTACGGTAAATCATACTAGGGGGCAAAATAGGCTGAAAATTCTTTCAGATTCGTGAACAGGCCCCCCAAATTACTACAGATACAGCTTTTTCCTGAAAAAAATGTCACTCCTGAAAAATTTAAATTTGTCTCACTTTTCATGAAAGCACCCCCGTAACTTCCGTAATTATTGAGGTAAAATTATGAAACTTGCAGAATTGATGAAAATGCTGGAAATGCACCCACCGGCTCAATGGTGTTGGCCTAACTGATATACACTGCCCGCCATTCGCGATGGAACAACCCATTTTCACGGTAAATCATACTAGGGGGCAAAATAGGCTAAAAATTCTTTCTGATTCGTGATCACGACCCCAAAATTACTACAGATACACCTTTTTCCTGAAAAAAATGTCACTCCTGAAAAATTCAAATTTGTCTCACTTTTCATGAAAGCACCCCCGTAACTTCCGTAATTATTGAGGTAAAATTATTAAAACTTGCAGGATTGTTGAAAATGCTGGAAATTCTTCTACCGGCTCAATGGTGTTGGCCTAACTGATATACACTGCCCGCCATTCGCGATGGAACAACCCATTTTCACGGTAAATCATACTAGGGGGCAAAATAGGCTAAAAATTCTTTCTGATTCGTGATCAGGACCCCAAAATTACTACATACACACATTTTCCTGAAAAAATTTCACTCCTGAAAAATTCAAATTTGTCTCACTTTTCATGGAAGCACCCACGTAACTTCCATAATTATTGAGGTAAAATTATGAAACTCGCAGGACTGATAGAAATGCTGGAAATGCACCTACCGGCTCCATGGTGTTGGCCCAAGTGATATACACTGCCCACCATTCGCGATGGAAACTGCCGACAACAAACTTAGAAATATAATTCTACACCAATCAGAAATCTCAATTTTTTTCTAATCGAATTTAATTCTTACTTGATGTTTCGTACAATAACTTGAATTCGTTCATCATAGTAAGAGGATTTTAATTCTAAAAAGTTATTTGGGTTAACAATCGACTATTTTCCAATGTTCATTCAGGTTTCGAAATTATTTTGAAACTTTTAACAAAGATCAAGATATTGTTCATATTTGTGTGTTCCACTTGTCATATATTTTTTCTATAATCACTAACTTTTGAAACGGAAATATCTGATTTTTATCAAAAATCTGTCTACCTACTTGATTCTCCAGAAAAATAATTGATGATAATGTTGTTCCTTGGAAGAATAATACAATTTTATAAAGTTAAGAAACTATAATTGCACCATTCAAAGTCAATTCAACATACTGAAGTTTCAGGGTTGAGAAAAATTCAATATAAAATATATCCAACTGCAAATAATTGAAGACATTTCTCGTGATTTCCATGTAAAGTACCACTAATTTCAACAATGACGAAGAAAGGATATAAAGAAACTAAAAATTCTGTATTGATTCGGATTCACAAAATTCAAATAATTGTTTCTTCTATGAGTCCTCCCTCGAAGAGAATACATTTTTCTGTTCGTTTTCTATTATTTACAACCACTTTTCTTAGTTCCTCAGGTGTAACTTCCTGGCATGCCTCGATTATTCTCGCGCGGAGATCTTCAGGAGTGGTAGGCCTATTCCTATACATTTTATTTTTTAACTTTCCCTATAAATAAAAGTCTAGGGGGGTGATATCAGGGGAACGTGGGGGCCACATCACGAGAGGGCTATTAGGTCCAATCCACTTCCTAGGTAGGTTGCCACCATCATACAATTAAAGTAATCTAGTAGGCAAGATCACCACTTACGCTTTTGACAAGTGTCCAAAAGCTGTTAGAACGACAGGGTAGGCTCGCGGCTAAGCTCCAGTGAAGAGGGGAGTGGGTTGAACAAAACAAAATGTAAAACTCTGAGTAGCTGATAGTGGAAAAATAATAATGTTGCAAGGTTTCTGTTGAGCCATTCCCTGCTTGTCCCATAATTGTGAACCGTCCAACTGCAAATTTAATTTATTCCGTACATTCAGAGGCAATTCTTCCAGGAAGTCAGAGAACTCATTCTACAGAAAATCAACGAATCATTCTAAATACAGATTCAGATACCACACCGTTAGTGGTGAAAGTCACCTCATCACTGAATAACATACTTTTCAAGAAATTCCTGTCATTCAGGTAATTGCCTTATGTCCACAGTCTTCTTTGTACGTCTCCACCGTGTACAGTGTGAAGAACTTTAGGTTTGAAGGCAAGCATTTTATGCCTTTTCAAACATCTCCAAATTTTACTTTGGCCTATATTGAGTTGGTGTGACAAGAATTATATGGGGATCAGCTCGATATGCTGCCAAAATGTTATCATCAACATGATTTTATTCGAATTTCTTCACCTTCATTACCTAGCCGGTTCTCTAGAACTGGTTGAAAATTTTGGAAACTGTTCCAGAGTGTACAAGAGTATCAAGTGGGTGTCTTCGATTAAATTCAGAAGCTGCTTCACGATAAGACCTCCCACCTTCTCCAATCATCAGTATTATTTCTTATATCTTGTATAGTTCGTCGGGACATGTTTTAGACTAAATCGATGTAAAAATCAATAGACATCTATCAGAAAGAAAACTTACAGGAATACACAAACAACAGCAACAACAAAAGCAACAGGAACAATAACAGAATTAACACTAGGAAGTATGAACGAATTTAATTACGCTCTATCAACAATATTGTTGGTTAATATCAATCCTCATTTGTTTTCCACGGCAACGTCAGGACATTCATTGATTTTTATTGAATATAAGAATTTGAATTGGCGAAAGAGGATGGCAATGATTTATTATAATGAACAGATATTGAGAGGTTATGAATTGTGATATTGTCCCGAAAAAACATTTTCAGAGGATATTTTCGTTGGTTGAATTGATTTATTTAACTGAGAGCCCCGTAAGCTAATGCTCATATTTTATTATTATTTTCCATCACAAAAATTTGTTCAAGTGAAAAATGTTTTTGGTATATCCTTCAATTCCGCTTATTCCACAATTCTACGTCAACAATTACGGAAAATACGTGGGCGCTTCCATGAAAAGTGAGACAAATTTGCATTTTTCAGGAGTGAATTTTTTTTCAGGAGAAAGGTGTATCTTTAGTAATTTGGGGGTCCTGATTACGAGTCTGAAAGAATGTTCAGCATATTCTGCCCCCCAGTATGATTACCGTGAAAATGGGTTGTTCCATCGCGATTGGCGGGCAGTGTATATCACTTAGGCCAACACCATTGGGCCGGTAGATGTATTTGCAGCATTTTCATCAGTCCTGCGAGTTTCTTAATTTTACCTCGATAATTACGGAAGTTGCGGGGGTGCTTCCATGAAAAATGAGACAAATTTGAATTTTTCAAGAGTAAAATTTTTTCAGGGAATAGGTGTATCTGTAGTAATTTGGGGGGCCTGTTCACGAATCTGAAATAATTTTTAGCCTATTTTGCCCCCTAGTATGATTTACCGTGAAAATGGGTTGTTCCGTCGAGAATGGCGGCCAGAGTATATCACTTAGGCCAACACCTTTGAGCCGGTAGATGCATTTCCAGCATTTTTATCAGTCCTGCGACTTTCATAATTTTACCTCGATAATTACGGAAGTTACGGGAGTGCTTCCATGAAAAGTGAGACACACTGTATACAGAGGACATTGAGAGTTTACGTGTATCTGTTTTATTTTTTTTGGATTACGTGATTTGATCAATTCAGTGCACTAGTTATATGTGCCATGTGGTCACTTGACAGAACGTAAAGTATGAATATTATACACTGTGACTCAAGTGTTAGGTTTAGGTTAGATTTGAACGTGAGTGGGCCCATATCAGGCCCTCCACTGCGGCCAATGGCCTATTGTGGATCACCCTATGGTTATATTTCTCCCAGTATATCCAATCTCTTAACGAAATTAAGGAGTAAATTGGGAGAACATGTTACCAGGTTCTCTGGCCTTACTGTTGTATTGCCAAATGTTGAAAATCTGGTTCTGGCCGCTGCGGGCACGTACATAAAATGTGTTTAGCCGTTTCATCCTCCTCCATGCATAGACGGCACTCTGCATCTTGTGCAAGTCCGATTTTATGCATGTGGTGTTTGAGTTTGCAGTGGCCAGTGAGCAAACCTACTATAAGTCTGAGATGTACTCTACTGAGTTCTAGTAGTTTGCCGGAGTCCTGTTTTTTTCTTGTGCAAGCAATAAATGCTTTGGAATGGGCTAGGCCCCGTAGACTACGCCAATAGACTCAAGTGTACACGAGATTGATATTGAGAAAAATTACAGAAATAATGTGTACAAAGAAAACGGAGTTAATTTTCATCATATGAACGTTTGTGGAAAATACTGAATTTTTCTATGACTAGTCTTTGTTTAACATAAAAAAAACAATATAATTACCTTCCCCCCTTATGTTTAAAATACCAATAAACTTTCCGAATCTGTTGAAATCTCACCACTCCGTATAAAAATTTATGTTTCTATGTTGGATATATTTGATCAGAACGGCTGACCTTATAATATATGAAAATTCATTTTATATATAGAGGTTATTGAAAGTATACGAGTATGTGTGTGTGTGTGTGTGTGTATTCGCTTCGGATTATGTGAATAAGTCAATTCAGAGCACCGATTATATGTACCATGAAACTACTTGAAAGAACGTGAATTTTGAGTAGTACTTATACAGTGTGACTCAAGAATAAACGAAACCAATATACCAAAAATTACAGAAATAGTCTTTATAAATAAACTGATGGGTTAATTAATCTGATTCTTGTTTCATTTTCAAATACAGAATTTTCCTACGTCTGGTTTTCGCTGACATATCGTTTATTTTTGTTTTGAAACATATTTGAAATCGATTCCTGACAAAATGACCCAACATTTTCTCCTTGCTGCGAGTGCTCTTACATTAAGGATATGCAGAATTTGTTTAAAATACAAGGTTAGTCTGTACTCAATATAGGCATATGAAGTTTACACGATGGCCGCCATCAGTATAAATATATTAATTGATGCAAACATTAATACGGTGAGAGTTCTTACAGCTAAATTATTGAAAAAGGCTCTCTTTGACCTATTACCTTTTTATAATCAAAGATTTCAACAGATAAAGTTTATTGGTATTTCAAACATAAATTGGAAGGTAATGATATTGGTTATTTTATGTTAAACAAAAACTATACATAGAAAAATTCTGTACTTTCCCCAAAAGTTCATACGATATATCGTTTGTAAAATGAAAAGAAATCAGGACAATTAACCGATCTGTTGTTTTTATACAGGATATTTCTGTAATTTTTCTTAGTATTAGTCTCGTTTATACTTGAGTCACACTGTATAAAATTCATAATTTACGTTCTGTCAAGTGGCCACATGGCACATATAACTGGTGCACTGAATTTATCAAATCACGTAATCCAAAGAATATATAACATAGATACGTATACTTTCGATCTCCTCTGTACATATAACAAAAAACTTTTTGAATTCAGCCTATCTTATCGAATATATCGAACATAGATACTTCAATTTTTGTACGATCCGACTTATGACGTTGATGCTTCATTCTGAAATAATTTTTATTTTCCATAACTCGGAAAAAGTCATGATTTACCCTGTATATTGTTTAAAAAAATGTTTAGAAAGCATACACTGGCCAAGTGCAATACTGCGATGTAGACAAAAAAACCTACCAATAATTTTGTGATTTTACCACCCTTAAAGGTCAGTTAATAATGGCCTGAAAGCGCCTTTTTTCAACTTCAACACACTATTTCGTAAACTATCATAGAATTTTTGTGTGTCCACAATATCTTCTGTTCAGAAGCCTGAATTCAACAACATATTGAAATTTTGGACAATTCGACCAAAATACTTTTTGCATAAGATGTGTACGTGGTCTTTTTGAAAAAATAACACCTTACAAATTGTGCTATTTTTCTAAAATAATCTAAAAGTCAAAATAGTTGTGGAAGAATAAAAAATTTCGTAGTGCAATATTACCGACTATTAATGATGTGCGTTTCTTCATTTTCCTAATTTTATATCATTTTCCTAAATAATTTGACCATAATCCGTTTTTATGTGGACAAAATCCAGAAAGATGAATACAATAATTCATTTATATCTAGTACCGAAGGTGAGTACCACTTAGAATCTGTAACATACTTTGAAACCCATTTGAAACTTATATTTTATTTCTAAACACGCCATGCTCTAATTATCAATACCTTATGGCAAACATTTTTTCAAATCGATTTCATCAACTGGGTGCGTGTCGTTATACCCTACTGGTTCTTTAAATCTTCCATAAGTTCAAGTTGTGAAAGTCCGTGATAAAGTAAAAAAAAAAATCAATACTCCTTCTGAAATCTATCAATTTTGCATATATCATCAAGCTTGTTTAGGTTTTCATTATTTTACCATTCGTTTTCGTGGAATCTTTTTTCCCGCTGCCGACACTGTAAATAGTACATACATGCTTAGCAATAAAACAGGAAATGGCCTATATCATTCGTTTACTAATTCATCTTGACAACGGAATGTAAATAGTGTCATTTACATCCCTAGGGTAATAACGACTTTGACATGTAATACCTTCAGCTTCATTTATATAAATTTTTAGGTTATGATACATTTCGAATATTACTTTTATCTGTTTATTCGGTAACTTAGTTACGCGAACAAGCAACTTAGAATGGAATAGGGGAATGAATAATCATGAAGGAATGGTAAGAAAACAAACTTAAATCCAGGGAAATTTTGAGGAATGTCAACAAGCAGCGGGAAAAACCTAATAAGTAACATGGAGAAATACCCTGATAGACGAATGCTAAGCGCTATGTATTTCACACGCTTGGCTTCGAATTTGGTAACAAGCGGATCATTTCATAGAAAGCGTATCTCTATTAGAAACATAGAAAGGAGAGCGGTATTTCTCGTTCATCAGTTCAGCGCATTCTCAAAATTGCCACATTCAAACCATTTAAAATTCATCTGCATCAAGGATTAATACCAACAGATTACGAGAGGAGACTTGTGTTTCTTGATTGGTTAGCTACGGCACGTGAAGACGGTATTATCAGCTTGATATTGTGGTCAGATGAGAATCGTTTCCGTAATAATGCAGTAAATCGACCTAATTGTCGAAAAATAATCTACACTGGCTAAGACAAACTAATTTTCAAGTTATCTGAGGAGTCAATGTATGGTGGGACCAAAATTTTACGATGGTACGTTAACTGGTCTGAGTGCAATAAAGTATTTTTTGAATTCATCTGTCATTCTACTGTAGCGTTCTGTCATTATGACAGAAATGAACTTTCAAATCGACGCCAAATTTTGCCCATTTTCTATGAGATTGTATTAAGTTGCAAATAGTTGCATGTTTCATATAATTGTCAATCGTATTCATTAGATAATGGACTATGATATTACTAGAAAATGCGATTTATATAAAATAAAATTATTTCCTTTGAATATCAACTGAATTACACAAAATGTTTCTGTATTACTTTTAGCAGATAGATTTAAACAAACAATATCTTCCTTACAGTTTAGTGCCACCTAAATGAAACATTTTATGATTTTTGCATGAACGTAGAAAACATATTGTATGATACACGTGTAAAAAGAGTTTATGGCAGATATTAATTCTTTGTACAAATTGTAAATATGTATTATATTCAAACATTCTGTTATCAATAGTAGGAAACATTCATCTCTGGAATTTCATTCAGTACCGTTTCACCAAACTAGACAATCCAATAGTCACATACAGAATAAATACAAACTTTGGAAAAAAAAAATTATTTATGAAATACCCAATGATTTAAAAAAGATCATAGAAAACAATTGTTTTAAATTACATTTGAAGCAATATTTATTGCAACAATCCTTTTAATACCCTTATTTTTTTTTAATGAATTGTACTGTTACGCCATTGAGAACAACTTTTTATAAACTGTATATGTATTGATCAATTTTTTGTGATGTTTTTTGTTTTTATGAATTTTTTCTTGTTATTGTTGGAAAATGTTTCTTGTGATAATTTAATACTTTTTAACACTAATATTTTTATATTAACTATCCTTTTGGTTCTAATACCACATATTATATAGGACTTGCTAGTCATCAATTGCAGAATGTTCCACTTTTATAGAACCGTGCACCTCACATCCTACCCCTTGATAAATCAATAAAGACTGCAGTGTCACTTACCCTACCGGTGTTCTGTCCATCATTCTCCTACCATAGTCACGATGACCTCTAGATCCGGGAGGGAAATTGGGATTGAAATTAGGCAATGGGCCTCCCAAGGGAGGTCTTGCATCAAACATAGGCCTTTGTGTAACATTGAAGGGTCTGAAACAAACAGTAGAATTTAGAAAGATGGAATGTAAATGTTCACCGTATAATATAGTTTTACAAAGGCAACACAGATTAAATCAGTTTTCTAGAAGTTTTTGCAATTTCTTGTTTATTGTTGGGGAAAAGTTTTTTATTTTCATACGATTCGATTCAAAATTGGTATGTGAAGTTTTTTGAAGTTGGATATTACGAAATTTTTGTCACACAGTTTGAATTTTTCTCTGGATCCAATTCTGAAGACCACACATACGAAGTCGCGGGTGTATGCTAGTAGTCGAATGAATGAATAATTATTTACTCGCATTATTTTTTTCCTAATTGATCAATTTATACTGGCATTATTGTAAACTTTATGAATATGAACACTGATTATAAATTCAATACAGATACGAATGAATGATTACGGCAAATTTCACCCGAAAACCGCATTTGAAAGGCATTCTATGATACACTGCGGTATTCAGGATAATAAGTTATTTCGAATAGTGTAATAAAATATCCTGGTCTGTATAAAAAAAAACAACTTGAGGGTGGTCTGAAGAAGATCAAACGTTGGTTGCAAAATCAGAAAACGTCAAATTAAAGAAAATTTACTGATTTTTGTCATATTTCAAGAACCGCCCCTGATATTTTCGATGAGTTTTCAGCAATAGATGATGTTTCCTGACATACAACTTTTTCTCCATTTAACTGACGTTCTAACTAGTATGGTTTATATAATAGGGTACAGCCAGCCAGTCTTCAACAGAATATTCTTAGCAATGTTTTCTACAAGAACTACTTGATTTTCTATTGGGTAATAAAAACGAAATTATAAATACCGACAATCCACGTGGACTTGATATATAGTTGCGCATATTGGTCAATAGCGCACTGTTCAATGCATCTCACTATTTGATCGGGTACCCCAAGGCATTTGAGCACTTAAATCAAATGCCTTGCGATAATCGATCCAGGCCATTGAAAGGTTACGCTTATACTGCTGGAGCCTTGCGTGATACATCTGTCGATCAGCAGGTTCTCCTTGCAGACAGCGACCCCTTTCTTTGACCCTCTTTGCTCATATATCCGTTCATACAACGGATCAACTATGGAGAGTATTCCCATGTACAAGATGCGGGTAAACATCTTAAAACACGCATCCACGCATGTTATCGATCTGTAGTTCTTTCGATCAGACAAATCTGTCTTTGGGGATAAGCACGGTTCCCCTCTCGACAAACCAATCCGGAATCTGTTGCTCTCCATCTAGCCATGAGTTGTACAACTCTTGCCAAATGGTGGTGCGTGCTTGGAAAAGGGCCATTTGAATTTCTTCCAGGGCTAACGGATTGCGCAGATTATTGTGCTCAGTCTGACGAGGCCTCCTGCAGAATGCTTCGAGCCGCGCTAGGGCTGGAGTATCCACGTTGAGTGGTTGCGTAAACTCATATATGTTCTTCCAGGAGGTTTCTACCGGATCAGCAGCCGGCGGGTTATCCACAACACGTGGAGGCTCTTAGAATAAGCGAGAAGGTTTAGCGCGGAATTTCATGTTTTCCGCGATGCTCCTCGCCCGCCTCACTAGTGACTTCTTTGATGTTAAACGGCACAGCGTGTGGTGAGCTCGTCTTAATTTAACGGCAATTTGCCGCACTGCGGGCGCGAAGGGCCTATTGGCCGCCACATACTGGATACGAGACGCGAGTTGTCTCGCCGACTTGAGCTAAGCTCCCCTCTTGTGAATGCGTCGCTCATGCCTACCAATTAGAGGGGTGGTTTACTCCTCTCCACTTGAGACAGAGTTTGAGCGGCGTCATACACTGAAGAGGTGATCTGCCAGGGTCTGTGCTTCTCGAGGCGTGTGTTTCTTGATTTTCCATGCGGATGGCGCTACGATCAACTTAGTTGTGGGTCGTGGCTTCATCCCTGGGAAAATATTAAACAGTTGATTATTATTCATTTGGCAGGGACAGGACAATTATAACGTACGACCTACCCTGACACTGATGAGAGGCGATACCTCGAAACATGTATGTCTGCAGTTGGTCATTCCCAGCCAAATGAAAAATAATCAATCTACTGTTGATGTAGTTCGATGTACGTCGTGGTATTAGCCAGGGAAGTAGTTGGTTGACAGATGTTTGCCTCATTTTTCCACTTGGTGGAAATCTGTGGAGAGAAAGGGTACTTCGACTTTTGTCGATTTTATTGGTGTCATTATCGTGATAATCTCCAGCACATATTTTTGAACTTTGTTCGAATTATTCCAAGTATTTACTTGTAAATTAAGTTTCCTACTGAATAAAGATCTACTACTATTAAGCATCACCGACGAGACGAATGTCCCTTTCTTGGACAGAATCTAAAATTTTCAGTGTTTTTCTAGGGACTGTACTCCATATATAATAATAACAATACTCCCTCATGAACACTCGTAGAGAGTACCCAATAGCATCGTCCGTGCGGGTAAAGGACGGCTATTATTATTATTTTCTGTGGCGCTCCGGTGCAACTTACTGATTCTTTGATGGCTTATTCACTTTTCAGCTGTAGGAAAACCCGGAAAACCTACAGCACCACCCGGGAGGTCAGTGCGCACTCGAAGCAAGCATCTAGATAATTCACATCACTTATCGACTCTGATGAAATTGAGAAAAAATTTCTCACACTCAGGATTCGAACCTGGCCAAGCACTAGTAGAAGTTTAAATGGTCGACATCAAAGCGCTTTGCTATATGCAAACAATATTCCTGGTTGGGTTGGATCTGTGTCTTATACATCATTAATCAGTTGACAGGGAAATAAATAGCTCTTGGCATGAAACAGAAAACCAGTTATTGAGAGGCACTTTTAGCAATGTGTAATGTTTATACTACTTGTACTACTTGTTGATAATACTTGATGAACTGTTGGAAGAAATTAAATAGTTTCAAAGATATTTTTTGATCTTTTTATTTTTCTTGACAACTCACTCTCTTCTAATGTCTTTTTATACAGGGAAATTCTAATGAAGACACTACTTTTCTTCCTATGCTTCAAATATGAAGAATAAAGTCCAATGTTTCACAAATAACGAATAAAATGATTTGATGACACGGTGATACTATATATAAGTCTTCCCAGAAGAGATCAATGGGTAACGTAAACTTCCAGATGAATTAGTTTTGCAATTGTTGCAAACATTATTGTGTTTTTTATTTTACTGTTAATTGATTATAAATTGAGAAATTATTTAAAAAATTAATTGCTCCTATTTCTTACAACATTGATATTAGTATCATACAAGTTATATAATCAACATTTGTGTGTATTGCTTGAATGATGGTTTTCAGGGTTCTTATACCGACGTTCATTGAGCGATGTACTCGACGTTTCGCCAGGAAGGAAAACATCAGGAGAGATGTTTACACGTACTCCGTTTACTGTCTTCCGTTTGATGTTCGTTGTCTCAACCAGTATTTATGTGCAGGAGATTTGTGATTGGTCGTTCATGAAAATAATATCTTAAGTGCCATGGACAAAATACTATAGGTGGGCTCTATCTATACAGATTTTTCTAAAGCCTTCAATAGGGTTAACCAAGATTTGCTCATTGCCAAACTGTCTTCGTTAGGTTTCTATGGACAAATTTTGCAGCGGATCCAGAGTTTTTTATCTGGTAGAAACCATTTAGTGAAAATAGGAGGCTGTGATCATTCACAATTCCTGCAACTTCTGGTGTTCCTCAAGTATCTCACTGTGAACCTTTGTTATTCAACCTTTTTATTAATGACTTTGTTACAATTATAAAACATAATGAGGTTATTTATTATGACGTAAAAATATTCAAATCAATCTCTTCTACAAACGATGTCTTGCCCTTAAAAGAAGATTTGTCACAATGTTATGACTGAAGTGGTATGAATCGCATGGACTTGAATATGTTACTGCCAAACAAACGTTCTCTAGAACTAATCACCCTGTTCTACATGACTACAGCATCAACAATACAACAATTGATAGGAAATCAGTGACAAAGGACTTAGGAATTATGTTTCATCGTGAATTGAACTTCAGATGACATAATGACTTTATACTATGAGAACAAAAAAAGTTTTCCCCTTCACCACACTAGTAACTTCATTCCTAGATGCGCATTTCGTTAACCAAGTTAACTTCATCAATAGGATTACTCAACTCAGTTTAGTAATCCTACTGATGAAGTGTTTGGTGAAAGGGAAAACTTCTTTTGTTCTCATTGAGTGACACCCCAGGCGTCCAATACCCCCTTTTCTATAGAGTTTATAATAACTAAATCACTCAAAATGTTGGCTTCATTAATAGATCATGTAAGGACTTCAGTCACTCTCAAGTTATTATATTGTTAGTGTGATCATTATTGGAGTAAGCTTCAATAATCTGCCCATATTATAAGATACACAAAAACCAAATTGAAGCTGTCAAAATACTTTCCTTGGGATTTGTACATACAAGCTAGGTCTAATAAGGAAAGAATATTCATATTCATTCATTTTTCTAGGTCTGTTTTTTTTATTTTTTATTTAGTTCTTTATTTGTGAGATTTACCTTTAAATTACCTTTCTTTAAGCAAGTGATTTAGTTTCTTTTCCCTCTTATAAACTGTATGTTTCTTGGGAAATGAATAAAGATATAGATATACCTCAACATTAAGTCAAAGTCAATAGAATAGAATAGAATAGAAGAATTATTATAGATGTATGTTTTTAAAACAAAATTTTATCTGGCAGCATCAACTGTGAGGAGATTTTATCTTCAATTACTTTGAATGTCAATAGACAGACCAGAGTCAGTACCGAAACATTTAAAATACCGTTTACTCCACAAATTATAATTTTTTCGTTCCTGTCACCCGAATGCTGAAAAATGGAAGTAAGTATGAACAGGTTGCTTTCTTTAGCAGCTCCACAAATACCATTAAAATTGGACTGAGTCGCATTATTTCCTGAAACACTTCCTTAAATTGTTCTGTAGTATTATGTCATTATTATATAGCTTTGTATTTTTATGTGATATTGTACCACTACATTATATTATATTTTACCACTATATTTTGTTTTATATTATTATTAGTATTGTATTATGTCTTTAATTATCTTTAGTTTAAGATTTTACAATTTTTTTATATGACGTATTGAAATTGGGACAACCCGTTGAATAATTTAAATTAAAAATTAAATTAAATTTTATTCGTTTTATTTGAAGAAACTTTAATAACGTTAAAATGTTCCAAATTTAATACATAAAATTTCAATGAGACATAAGTGGAATTGAAGTTATATTGTTTCTTACCCTGGAGCCATATAAGGAGCACCTCCTGGGGGAGGAAATCTGTAATTAGGTGGTGGTCCCTGAGCTGTTGGAAATCCGCCCATTGCGGGTTGGATTGGTGGGTAAACTCCTGTGATAGGTTGAATTGACGTAGCTTGTCCAATTATAGGAGGAATCGATCCTGTAGGTATGGTGTTGTTGTAACTAGTGGGTGGGTTATATTTTCCAGGTGGTTCATCAACGGTCGGTGTTCCCGATTTTCTTTCAGGTGAACTATACAGAAAATGAACACTCTTAAAATTAGATTTTGATTTATTGGAAATGTTCTTTGTAATGTTGAAAACTGAGACATTCAAAAGGTACTAAAGGTATGTAATTAACTGAATGAATAAAGATAACATACCCAGAGCCTCCAAAAGAAGGTGATCGATGATGACGTGATTTTTTCTTTGGAGACATACTTCTATCTCTGCTACGACGTTTACGGCTTGAACCTTAAAAAAAGTCATAGAAATAAAACATAAATATGGTTCTAAAAGCCAAGATTTTCGCACAACTCCGATATAAGTTTATACAATCTGGCCATAAAACAATTCCCTCAGTTAACAACTTTTGATGTAATTAGCTTAAAACATACAGATTTTTTCAAATTGTAAAGGGGGTACTCGAAATAAGTATGGAAAACAAAATTGCGGTCCATTTGATCAAATTAAATTTATGACAAGTCAGAAAGCCAATATGTACAGGGTACTTCAGTAGTGTTATTGGTTATTGGTTCAGTTTTTCCAATGACAAAAACACTGGAATAAGTTTATTTAATCACATAATGAAGACCTGAATGACAAATAACTGTAGGAGAAAACTAAATAGTATTTCATGGTAAATATAATACATGGTTCGAAGATAGGGTTTTAGATGCAATAAAAAAAATGAATCTTACAAATAATATAAAATAAAAATTAGTCGAAATAAGTGGGAAATTTATAAACATAACAGGAATAAAGTAGTTAGTATAATCAGAACAGAAGATAAATAATATAAATAAAAACTTATTTGCACTGGCAATTCGAAATTGACGTGGAATCATTTAAAAATCTAAATTATGTAGCACAGAGACTTTTTTAACTTATTATTGAAACTATACCCAATAATGATAGAGATTTCTCAGATTCCCAATTATTAGAGAGGTCTAAACTGCTAACAAAATAAGTCCTGATGAGATTGATGGAATATGTGCAAATATTCTTTTGAAGTGGATAAAACTATTAAAGCTGAGAATTTTCATCAACCAATAGGTAACCTGCATTTAAAAAGATTTTATTTAGAAATAAAAAAATGGATGCATATGTTTTGTATTTGTGTTGTTTAAATTTTATCTATACTTCCTTATGAAGTTTTTATCTGCATTAATTACTTGCTTTTATTGCCAGATACTTTTATTTATACTAAGTTTTAATATTTTCTTTGTCCTTAAGATATTTAATCTTTAACAATAAAGAATATTTGATTTGATTTTATTTTAATGATTATTATTATTTTTGTTATTCTCTTCTGATTTTCTTAATTATGCTGAAATTTAATGAAACGAGACACTTTCTTCATGCCTTCTTATTAAAATTTATTGCGAATTTGGCAACTGTCTGCCATTTTAATGGATAGAAAACCTTTGCAGATACCAAAAAATATTTACTAGATCTCATTACTACCATATATTCAAAAGGATTCCCATATGAGAGTTCTTACATTATGTACCGCCATTTTATTTGTCATGTATATTTTTTCTGAAATTTGGCAGTTTCAAAAACAACTAAATGCCATTTAAAAAAAATTCTACAAATTGGCTACCCAACGAAGTCTATTTCAACAGTATAATTGCTGTGAATGTGAATGGTGAAATATTAAATCTAGCATAAAACCAAAATAGTTCATGATATTGTTACGAGATTGATAAAAATCCCCTAGTCACGGCGCTGATTTGACTCCGCAAGCGTTTTGTCGATAATTAGTTCCAAGAAAAGATTATTTGGGTGGAATTATGTCCTGAGTAATCTAGAGCGGAATCGGGAAGAATCTGGCCCACACGGCTTAAGTATATAAGGGCGAGACATTTCACTCAAACAAGTTTATGAAGAAGTGATAAGAAGTTTTTGTAGAAGGTAATAAGTGTTTGGAATATTTAGCTAGTTGTATAGATCTAAGTGTTTTATTAGTCAAATGAAGTAGTTGTTTGTTTATAGTGAAGTTAGAAATAAACAGTTTAGTGTGCTCGATTTACTGAAATCGTAACAGTGGTGTCCGAAGCGGGAGATTAGTGAAAATCGGAAACTATTCATAAACAAACTATTTATGGTGAATACGAGTGGTACATTGTACGATACGATGGAGGACATTGTGAAATTTATTCCAAATTAATTTGCGGATTTGGAAAGAAGGCGCCTGGAGGAAAAACAAGAAGAGGAAAAGCGGCGCCAAGAGGAAAAACAAGAAGAGGAAAAGCGGCGCCAGAAGGAAAAACGAGAACGAGAAATTGAAAATCAAAGAAGAGGAAGAGCGACGCCAGAAGGAAAAACAAGAACAAGACAATGAAAAACAAAAAGAAGAAACGCGTCGGTTGGAGGAAAAGAAAAAACGAGAAGAGGCACTCCAGAAAATTCTTGAAGGACAGAGAAATGAACGAGAAGAGGCACTCCAGAAAATTCTCAAAGAACAGAGAAATGAACGAGAAGAAGCACTCCAGAAAGTTCTTGAACAAAAAAAGAATGAATTAGAACGAATTGAACAACAAAGAAAAACAGACCTTCAGAGGAAGACGTCAAGAAAGTAGTTTATGCTACATTAGATGGAGACTCTGAGTGCTGCGTTAGAATAGTACAGCCATGTGTTGAATCACCTAGTGATTTGGTTTTTGCACGAGCCCTGGTGAAGACAAAACAAGCTATTCCTCTGAGAGTTGTCAACATGTATCCCGGAGAAATAACAGCTAAAGAAGGCGATATCATTGGAATATGTAAACCTATTTCATGGGTAGCAAACTATGATTCAAGTGACCACCAGGAAAGAAAGGAAGCCCAAAGAGTTTTACAACAATTCTTGAAAAATCATTTGAACACTTGTCGACTGAAGAATTGAGAGCTGCTGAAAATTTCATCAGAAGTGAAAGCGACATATTTAATTCAACAACAACAGGAAGAACTAACCTGGTCCAGCACAGAATCGATACTGGCCAAGCCCATCCGATTCGGCAACCACCAAGAAGAGTTCCATTTGCCAAACAACAAGAGGTGGAAGAGCTTGTTGACAAGATGATGAAAGATGGTGTGATTGAAGAATCATCGAGCCCTTGGTCTGCACCTGTTGTGTTAGTTTCTAAGAAGGATGGATCCACAAGATTATGTGTGGATTATAGGAAATTGAATGATGTTACAAAGAAGGATAGCTACCAAGGATAGACGACACATTAAGAGCCTCCGCACACGGGTCGACTGGCACTTGAAGCGGTTGCGTCTCGAAGTCGAAGCGGAATGTACGTCACATACGATCTATGCGATGTAATCGAAGGGCGAACCGTACACGGGACGATTTGTATCGCACTTCGCGTACGTTTCTGAACCAATTTTTGTTCCATAATGACGAGTGACGAGTGAATGAGGAGTGATGAGGAGGATGCTGTTGTTCTTTATATGTTCCGTCGGATGAAAAAAACAAGAAAAAAGAAACAGAGAGTAAGAATATTCATTGTCGGTTGTTTGTTGTGGCAAAATAATTGTACAAAAGAAATAATTTTTTTTGCATTCTGTAAAGTTTCGAAAGTGACATTGCTCTAGTGAAAATGGTAGCTCCAGCCATTCAGTACAAGAGTACAAATATGAGAGAATGTGTGAGTGCAGAACTTCATTGCTAAAGTAACTAGGTTTCCATTTTCTTCCAATTATATGCCCAATACTCAGTACTATCTTCAAAATACGTAGCTCCATATTGTACTACCTCTCGTCACGCTCGAACTTTCCCGTTCCTTGAAGGCCGCAAGGTTCGATTCGCACTCGAAACGCAATTTCTTCGACTACGTATTGACCGCCAATCGACCCGTTGTTGGATCTACGTATGACGTGGATTTACGTATGAAGTGGAGCGGAGAGAGACTCGCTTCGATTTCGAGACGCATCCGCTTTGAGTGCCAATCGCCCCGTGTGCGGAGGCTCTAACATCTTCAACAGGTTCACGTTGGTTCTCAACCCTAGATCTGAAGAGCGGGTATTGGCAAGTGGGCATACATGAAGACGATAAGGAAAAGACAGCATTTTCAACTGCAAGTGGACTTTATCAGTTTACTGTTTTGCTTGGTATGCGATCATGAAAAAGCAGGGATTGGAGTATTTCTTTTCAAGGCAGCAACCCGTGCAGCCGATGAACTCGGTCTCCTATTTGACACTGAGCGGACGAACCCAAACTCTGTCATCGAGTTGGAACCCGTTCAGCAAAAAGCCCACGTGAATGCTGCGGAGTGTGACAGGCTCCTACAGCTACATAAGGATAAGCCAATGCATGGGGTCTTCTTCAGGAACATTGAAGACCTTGGCTTATCCAGAAACCTGACCTTCGCTTTTCTCAGGTCAAGTGGGCTGAAGTCGGAAACCGAGGGATTCATAATGGCCTGCCAAGATGGTGTCTTCAACACCCTCGTCTACCGTCGTCGCGTGATGTGTATAGGGGTCCCTGACACTAGATGCAGAGCGTGTCGTGGGGCAGCTGAGACCATAATGCATTTGCTGTCAGCTTGTCCAGCTTATGCGGTCTCAGCCTATATCCACAGGCATAACGCAGCCCTACGAGTGTTGTACTACCATCTACGACACTCGTACGGTGTAGACGAGACACCGGTGTTGCCTTCTGCTCAGGGGGATATTGAGTCCGTTGTGGAGAATGAGAAGTGCCAAATCTATTGGAACTACTCATTCCCCACCCTCAGGCAAATACAAGCAAATAAGCCTGATGTAGTCCTTCTCGACCACAAAAGTAGTACGATTTTCGTCATTGTGTTTTCAGCTCCTGGCGAAACGAATATCGTCCGAAAAGAGGAGGAAATACGGACTGAATGGAAGACTTGCCTATTGTACCTCGACGACGTTTTAGTCATGGGAAAGACATTTGAAGAACATCTGCAAAACTTACGAGAAGTACTCCAACCATTCAGGAATGCCAACCTTAAACTGAATCCCCAGAAATGCTCATTGTTCCAGAAAGAAGTCGATTTTCTGGGCCATACAGTGTCATCAGACGGGATCTGAACAGACGGAAGGGAGATACAGGCGATCCGAGACCGGCCGCGACCTAAAGACAAACATGAAGTGAGGAGCTTCCTAGGTCTCTGCACCTACTACCGTCGGTTTGTAGAAGGATTTGCTGATATTGCCGCATCCCTACATAAGTTGACAAAAGACCGTGTCAAATTCTGATCCAACGAAAGTGACGGGCATTTGGAAAGTTGAAAGTTTTCACGTCAAAGAGGCCTGTTCGTTTCGGACACAGATGCCAGTAATAAAGGGATTGGAGCTGTACTATCACAAGAGCAAGATGGAAAAAGTAATTGAGTTTTACAGCAAGGCACTGAACAAACCAGACATAAATTATTGCGTAACAAGGAAGGCTGTCGACCACTTCCACAAATATCTATATGGAAGAGAGTTCCTCATTAGAACAGATCATGCAACTTTGAAGTGGCTACTCGAGATGAAGACCCCTGAAGGACAAGTAGCAAGGTGGATTGAGAAGTTGAACCAGTATCACTTCAGGATAAAACATCGACCTGGACGATTACACAACAACGCAGATGCCTTGTCCAGAGGACCTTGTTCGGATACCTGTGAGCATTGTGAGCAAATTGAACGTCGCGAAGGAATCAACCAAGTGAGAGTAAAGGTTGACGACAATTGGAACACTGCGAAAATGAGGCAGGACCAAGAAAGTGATCCAAACGTTGCAGATATTCTACGATGGAAGGAAAGTGGAGCGAAAAGACCCACCTAGAAGGAAATCTTACGATCATCAGCCTTCAAGGCATTGTGGGCACAATGGGATTCCCTGATTGTTGAGAATGGTCTATTGAAGAGAGCTTGGGAATCGGCCGACGGCGGAAAAGTGATTTCTCAATTGGTTGTGCCTAGGTCGAGAATAACTGATGTCTTGGAGGGGATTCATGGCAGCAAATCAGGTGGACATTTTGGAGTGAATAAGACCTTGGATAAAATACGGCAGAGATTTTACTGGGTCCAATGTCGTGAAGATGTAGAGAGATGGTGAAGCAAGCAAAGGTCCCAAAACAATATCGAGAGGAGAGATGAAACAATACAATGTAGGTGCTCCCTTACAACGAATTGCCATCGATGTAGCCGGACCGTTTCCGATGACGAATGATGGCAACAAATACATCTTCGTTGCCATGGATTACTTCAGTAAATGGGTTGAAGCTTATGCCTTGCCTAATCAAGAAGCATTCACAGTTGCAAGAGCTCTGGTGGATAACATGTTTTTAAGGTTTGGAGTCCCAATGGAGCTACATTCCGATCAAGGAAGGAATTTTGAATCGAACTTATTCAAGGATGTTTGTGAATTGATGGGAATTAGCAAGACCACCCACAGTCTGATGGCATGGTTGAAAGGTTCAACAGAACTATGGAAGAACATCTTTCCAAAGTAGTAGAGGAGCACCAAAAGAACTGGGATCGACATCTTCCACTATTCATGGTGGCTTACAGGGCATCTGTGCACGATTCCACAAAGCTCACCTCAGCCAGCATTATCTTCGGGAGAGAACTTCGTTTGCCCTGTGACTTGGTGTTTGGGTCACCAAGTGCTGAAGAAAGAGAGGTGCAGGATTATGCAGACGAACTGCAAGATAGCTTGACTGGGATCCTCGAATTTGCAAGAAAAAGATTGAAGATAACCAGTGACTGAATAGAGGCTCGATACGATCTTAAGGCCAATACTGGTGGATTCAAAGAAGGAGATCAAGTGTGGCTGTACAATCCTCGTCGTAAAATAGGATTTTCGCCCAAATTTTCACCATCTTGGGAAGGACCCATATATGAAAGTGAAGAGAATAAACGACCTGGTCTATAGGATTCAACGCGGCCCGAGAGCGAAAATGATGGTCGTTTACCTAGAAAAACTCAAACATTATAATGGAGACAATGACACATTGTTTGACCGGGACGATCAAAATAATGTTACGAGATTGATAAAAATCCCCTAGCTACGCCGCTTAGTTGACTCCGCAAGCGTTTTGTCGATAATTAGTTTCAAGAAAAGATTATTTGGGTAGAATTCTGTCCTAAGTAATCTAGAGAGGAATCGGGAAGAATCGGACCCACACGGCTTGAGTGTATAAGGGCGATACATTTCACTCAAACAAGTTTATGAAGAAGTGATAAGGAGTTATTGTAGAAGTTAATAAGTGTTTGGAATATTTAGCTAGTTGTATAGATCTAAGTGTTTTATTAGTCAAATGAAGTAGTTGTTTTTTATTGTGAAGTTAGAAATAAACAGTTTAGTAGTGTGCTCGGCTCATTATTTAGTAAAATCGCAACGATATCAGTGATGTTATACTCTAATTTTACTCTTCATCCTAGAAACAAGCTGTTTGGTCCACAAAAATAAATCACGTTTTGTGACAGAAAATGCAACCTTTAGTACATACACACCAGTTGAAGAGTCACATTCCAACCTCAAATAAATGTACAATAAATCCTACATTCATCAAAAGAACCGCTGGTATAGGTTTTTCAGAAAAATGAGGTAGGTATTTCTAGTTACCTTATGAAAATTTAAGTTCATTATTTTGTATTATACCGTGTATTGGAACTTACGCTGCCTTGTTTCCTTGGGAGAGTTTCTTGCATCTCTGGGAGAATCATCTTTATGCCTGTGTTGCTCTTTAGGTGATCTCCTTGGAGATACTCCAGGCGGACCCTCTACTGAATCTGATTCTGTTGACTTTGCTGGATCGTTGATTTCATTATCCTTGACAGATTCAGAATTTTTATTAGCCTTGCTGGATTCTGTTGAGTCAGCCTCTGAAATTACTGTTTTCTGTTCTGTTTCATTTTCAACTGTAGGCATGACTTCACGTGGAGGCGGTGTAAGCTGAAATGGATTTCATTAAAAGTTTTTTACAATTTTTATATAAAGCTATACAACTGATAATTAATTTGAATTTTCATAAATACTATACTCACTCCTTTTACTGGATTTAAATTGGTTATTTCAGTGTAAACAGGCTCTTTGTAAACACGTTTTTTGACGTATCCTGTAGTATTCTTGAAATTAGCAACTGAGGTCCTCAAAAATCTACAAGAAACAAGCCACTTCAGGTTGAAAGTCTACTAGACGCCATTCAAATATAAATATTTACTCATACTTGAAATTTGTATGAAAAATGAAACCAGCAAATATACAACAACACTTGCTTTGGAGTATTTCAAATTTTAACAAAAAAAAAATGAATTTACATAAAGGACAGACATACAAAATGCTTCATGAATGTAGACAAAAATCTGTAATGTAATATTTAAACCCTACCTATTTGGAATGAGGGTATCTGGTGAAATATCTTTCTCATGACAATCAGGACACTCATGATCCTCACTTTCTAATAGTACTCCTCGAATACATTCGTCACAAAATGAATTGCCGCAACACGGAATCATAACAGCATCAGTTAAAAGATCCGAACAAATACTACAAACCAATTCCTCTGGGATGTCAAGTTTTGGTTCAGGTACAGGTGTAGGGACACTTTTTTGGTTGTATGCTTGATGATCAACAAGGGGGACTGCAAACTGTCCATTGGGGGTCATCATAGCTCCTGGGACTAGAGGTCCTTCAACAGTTACCATAAAACTTCTAGGTATTCCAGTGCTTTTCCTAATTTCAAGTGGGTCCTGAAAAACAATGATTTTTCCTCAAAACTAAAATTCTTCCAAATTGTGTAAGTTAGAAAAACTAATATTGAATAAAAAAAATTAAACAATAACAAGATTTGTGGGAAATGAGATTTTCGAAAACTGTTTCTAAAACTGAACGAATATCGAATATCGATACTTGTAAAGAAGTGAGAACAAAAACAATTTCAGTTGCAGAAATATATTAGTCTTGAAACTACTTGAAGACCAATAAGTATTAAATTATCAAATATTTTATAGTCCATACCAACTTGAATGTAGCGCAGACAAATTTCAATATGAAAAAATTGTTGATATTACTTGGCAGAATACCATTAAACTAAAAATGAAAACTGCATTATATAAGCCAGTATTCTCCTTCAACCTATACAATAGATAGGTATATGTATAATTTGAAGTGGAAGATTGTAGAGCAGAATTCTGAAAGAATACACAGTACAATAAATGTTTTTTAGCAAATGAGATTTTCTATCATGAGTCAAAGACAATAAATATGATTTTCAAAGATAATACGAAAATATGGAAAATCCTTCTGAAGTCAGATTCCTAGGTGTCTACATTGACCCAACTTTGACTTTCAAAAGCCACGTCGACTTGGTTGCATAAAAACTTTCCAAAAATATTGTTCTTTTAAAGAAACTTAAAGAACATTCAAGACACTGTCTTGTAAATTCCATCACGATTTGACTACTATTTGGATATTTTTTAGTTATAAGAAATTAGAATATAAGAAAACGTCGAATTGACCATTACCGTAAACAAAATTGCATTATAGTTGCTCACGCGCCATCTCATTTGTGTATTAGTAGAGGATCATTTGATTATTCATCGATAGATCGATAAACAGAGCCGGAACGAGGGCGTTGCGAAGAAGGCAGTTGCCACGGGCGCAAACGACATAGGGGCGCGAAATGAAAAATTTTTCATTTTAATTAAAGATTTTCTCAACTACAAGCTCTATATATCGTTCAGTGCACACTCGTACCTCGTACTCGTGTTTCCAGTAGTCAGGTCATTAATATGGTGCAACTCTTTTATCGTCTTATCGCGCCTGGAAATTATTCATGCTGGAAAGGAAAATAGTTCTCAATCAGGTATGTTTGACTTATTGAATGAGTTCTAGCCATTTTTCCGCCCCAAGTCATATTATTCATAAGGATTTTTCATTTTCAACTTCTTAAGTGTATCCAAATGAAATGCCTCCGAAAAAATTATCAGGATCACAGTTTTGGAAGATAAGAGATAAAAAGTTATCAGAGCTTTAAAAAAAAACACCAGTGATATCTCAAGTTACTCCAAGAGTAAAGTGGTTAGTGTCGCGACAAGAAGTGATTCAGAGAATGACGCCCATGTTGCAGAAAGTATTCCTTCTACTTCTTCAACTCCAAGTACCGAACAAATAGAACAGAACTATTCTATTTCGGGAGATTTAGACAAAGAAAATTATTTCGAAGAATCAGGAGTTACTAAGAAACTAGTGGATTTCAATGACCCTACAACATGGCAAATTAAGAAATCAAAATATTTTGATATTGATATTTGATTTTTTTGAACTCAATGTTCCATTAATGCTATTGTTAAATCTAGACTGTAGTAAACAGAGATCTGCCAAATTAATTTTTACTTTTTAGTGTAATAAAAAAAATCATTTATATTGTATTTTACTTTTCAGTCTTAATCAAAAATGCAGGATGCATAATTATTGCTTTCACAACCGATCAGATCATAAATATGACAACCGCGTGTAGAGTAGAGTAATTTATTTGACCACTTTACATACAAGATACATTTATGGCAAGTCATTTATAATATTAGCTTAAAGCATAATTTAAAAAAAAAAAAATTAAGAGCGAAAACGTCTGTGAATAAAACAATAGAGTGAATAGTCAAGAGTAAATATAGAACTTGCACAATTTAAAAATGTTAAAATGAGAACATTGTCATTTAAAAAAAGGCATAAAACATATAATTGAAATCAACAAAGATTTATTAACATTAGTTAATCACAAGCCTATCAAAATTATTTAATTCTCAAGAACTATGAATTGTCCAGCTACAGCAACATATTCCTCGATTGTGTAGAAACAATGTTTAAGAAGGCATCTCTTGATATTATTTTTGAAATTTCTGAAATCCAAAGATTTTACTGATTGATGGAGACAGTTATATAAATTTAGATTTAGCGAGTTTTTTTTGAGTAACCGCTAATCGGTGTCTGGAATTATTCAATAGGAATGCAGATCTTGTTGAGCAATTGTGGTTGTTGGAGTGTTTTGGAAACATCTCAATATGTTTGTGAATTTCCAATAACACAACATAAATATATAAAGTAGGAAGTGGCATGATTTCAAAGCGAAAAAAAAGAGGACGACAATGTTCCCGATATCCTTCATTTGCCATGATTCTGACGGCTTTTTTCTGACATCTGAATATAGTTATCGAGTTTGTGGCATGCCCCCAAATCAAAACTCCATATGAAATGACTGAGTGGAATAGAACAAATAAAACACTAGACAATTTACGAGTAGTTGTTTCTATGTGACTAGACGAACTAAGTCGATCATCAATAGTAATGAATAAACTATTATTAATCTTCCTCTTGAAGATGGTCACTTGGTGACCGAAACACGTGTCGAGGTGTTGAAAATAGTGGTTTGGTGTTTGGATAAAACTCCAGTATATTCATTACTACACCAAAGGTTCCAAACAGTACAGTGCAAGTATCAATAGTTATACCTAGGAACTTAACATTATTTCCTAGCGTAACACTGGAGTTTGAAGATATTATAATATTCTGGGTTTTTTCATTGTTTAGTTTTAGTTTATTTGCTGTAGGTAAACCAAGTGTGTGCTAAATTTTTATTACTGTCCATTATTTGAGGTAAACTGGTATGTGACTTATTTGAGCATATGAGAGTTGTGTCGTCAGCAAACATAACACATTTTGTCGGTGCAATAAAACTACACAAGTCATTCATATAAATAATAATCAATAACGGGCCAAGGACAGAACCCTGAGGAACACCATGACAATTTGGCTTCAGATCTGACCTGGTATTGTTTATATCAACGCACTGATATCTATTTTCAAGAAAAGAGACCACTAGATCAAGGGCAGTGCCTCTTACACCATAGTAACTTAATTTCTGAATGAGGATGGAGTGGGATACACAGTCGAATGCCTTGGTCAGGTCACATAATGTCAAAGATGTTTTCCCTGTTCAAGACCCTCGACTATGTCAGTCACCACTTGGTACGCAGCTTGAGTAGTAGATTTATTTCTACGAAAACCATACTGGGATTTGCTAAAATAAAAGTGACTCTCTTGGAAAAAAAATATAAGCGAGTTTTTAACAGGATTTGTATTATCTTCCCTATAGTTGGAATACTGCTAATCGGACGGCGGTTATCCGGTAAAGATCTTCAGCCCTTTTTGTACAAGGGTATCACCCTTGATATTTTAAAAATATCAGGAAATATTCCATTTGAAAAAACTTGATTAATTAGCGAGGATAAGGGTACAACGAGTATATCGGCCACCGATTTTATCATCGGACTATTTAAATCATGTATATCACGTGAATTTATTTATTTATTTATACGGGCAAGCCCAATTAAAGATATTACAAGATATACATTATGTGAGTAATACAGCAACAGTCACAACATATATGATATTGATAATAATGAAGACATTAAAAAGATCAATGAAAAGTAAAAGTACAAGTACAGTCAGTGTAAAAGTGGGAAAAAAAATGACAAGATGGTCACTGACACAGTTGATTTTTAAACTTAGGAAGAGGTGTTGAGAAGATGTCAATATCGAGGCAATTAGCCGCTCTAAGGGATCTTGGGATATAGCTGAAATAAGCAATGTTGGTACGATGGTAGGGAGTATGAAAAGTAGCTATCTGTCTAGTAAGGCGAATGGGGACTACTAAACTGATTTGAGATAGAAGATCTGGAGAGTCATATACACCATTTAATATCTTGTAGAGAGTCATTAGATCTCGCTGACTACGTCTATTCTCCAAAGTTGGAATATTGAGATAACTCTCAATTGAGGCGTAATCACTAAAGATATTAGATTTGAAAGAAACATATCTAAGAAAACTTTTTTGAACACGATCAATCTTGGATATATGGGTTACATAATGTGGTGACCAGACAGAGGAACAATAATCGAGGTGAGTTCTAACAAGTGTGCAGTATAGGATTTTAATGGCACCCAGACTAGTGAAGTCACGAGTTGTCCTCTTTATAAAGCCCAACATTTTGGTAGACCTGTTGACAATGGAGGCTATGTGGTAAGTGAAGGTTAGGGAGTCATCAAGAATTACTCCAAGGTCCTTAAAACGGTCGACAGCATCCAGGGGTTGTCCATTGATGGTATAGTCGAAAATGACAGGTTGATGGGAGCGAGTAAAACGTATGATATGACATTTGTTTATGTTTAAGTCCATACCGTTTGACAAGCACCGAGTAGCAAGTCTGCAGATATCGCTCTGCAACTCATCGGCGTCCTCTACACAATACGATAGAGTTTTAGGTCGTCAGCGAATAGTAGGGCATTTGAGTGTTTCATAGAGGTTATGGCAGAATACACTTATTGTGGACACACAGGTTCCAATAATAATGACTGACATGGTGAGGGAAAAGATTTGAAGTTATTCAATTCGTCGGTTGATTCGGCATGCTCGTTTCTATATTGATTCCAAAGCTATAACACCCCTCACCCACCTCCTAGCCCGTTTTTTAATAAAATTATATTGTCACCAGGTCGAATCATGAATCTGCGAGTTTTTTTTTTATTGTTCCAGATCAAATCATAAATCCGAAAACAGCATGTTCGTATCTGTTATTGTTTGGATATAAAGTTCTGAATTATTTACCCCCTGTACACCACTCACCCACTCCCTACATCCGTTTTTTTTTTCATAAAATTATATTATCACCTGATAAAATCATTAATACGAAAACTGCATGTTCGTATCTGTTATTGATTGGATATTGAAGTTCTGAATTATTTACCCCCTTTACACCACTCACCCACGCCTTATATCCGTTTTTTTTTTCATAAAATTGTATTATCACCAGATCGAATCATTAATACGAAAACCGCTTGTTCGTGTCTGTTATTGGTTGGATATTAAAGTTCTGAATTATTTACCCCCTTTTCACCACTCACCAACGCCTACATTCGTTTTTTTCATAAAATTTTATTGTCACCGGATCAAATGATATATCCGAAAACCGCAAGTTTGTGGACCTGTACAAAATTAATGCTCTTGATATTCTTCGGAAAATGCGTGTCCAACGAGGTCGTATAAATAGGGGAAGAAGTCAACGAACCAAAATGTCCCCTAAACTATGCTAATTTAGCAACGATTTCAGAGTAATTAAATCACACATAATTTTGTAAAAAACCTGCTGGTCAGTATGTAATCGGCTGCTACAGAACATATTGTAGTATAAATACACTCAACTAATTTCGATAATTTATTTCAAAATCTTCTAAAACGATAATTCATTTAAAAACATTGACTTCACATAACTATTTCAATTTATCTTCACTGTCGCTGTCTGTCTGCGAAGTCTCGATATATATCTGCAAGTGCAACTCTGCGACTTTGCCTGCCATCTCATGTCGAGCGTCTTATATACTGACAAGTAGATTCCTTTTACAGTTCTCGAACTATCAAGACTTTTTGGCCATTCATTGAGATGTCTCCAGTAAGTTCTCGGCGCGAATATAACGATGAGTCATAGACGAACCGTTAACAAGCATAGGTGACATCACCCGAGCAGGATTAGCGTGGTCTTCTAAACAGACGTGGTCAGGTCCAGCCTCAGGCTTATTACAATATCAACTGTTGTTTAGTTCTAAAGAAATTAATTATTAATTAAAGTTTGGAAAAGTGATTTGTCATAGAAAGATCAATGCAAAATAGACACTAATAACAATAATAATACCCTGTCAGTTATTTCAAGTAGGTGAGGAATCGATCAAAATATTCACTTTATTGTCCAAGATAATGGATAATATGAATAAAAGGTAGCAAATGCTAATTCTCTCTCGTAACTCAACAAAAGGATGTCTGTTTCAAAAATTCTGAGTAAAAGCATCTACTACAAGTTTATTCATACCACCTGATATCTTATTGATAAAGCATTGTAAAATATACGTAAGTAACATATAAAGAAAATAGACATTTACATTTACAAAAACCATATTAACATGTTCCAAAAGTTGGTAGATGTTACTGTTATATATAAAACGTAAAATGTATAACATATAAACAAACAACGCATAAAATATTAATGAAAGAACAAAAAGCATGATATCATCAAGCAGGTTCAAATAGCTAGGAAAGTCAATAAAAATGCTTAAAAAACAAAGATTAAAGCTAGGTCAAATTGTCACCGAATATTCCTGAAAAACACTCAATTTTTAATTTTTTTTAATTCTGTTACGAATCTTCCAGGTTTCCAAAAAGAGCTCCTAGGAGCTTGTGCGAGTAAGGAAAAGATCCGGGACCGATGGCCGTGTTGGGCTTGGAACCCACGACCTTATGATTGTAAGGCGAGCGTTCTACCATCACGGGAGATACTTACCTACATAATTGTTTATTCATTAAATTTTCAAGTAGGTAGTTGAACTTATGGTTGATTGACAATGTGGATATTGATTTGTTGCTTAGAACTAGACATGGGATCGGCATTTATATATTTTAATCAAATGGGATTATTTTAAAATGAAGCTATCGTTCTGTCGACTGTTCCATTGGATTGAGTGATTTAATAGTTTCAGGGTATGTATAAGAATACCTATCTCATAGCAGATGACTTGTTTGTATCAATCAACAAAACAGGTCCACTGAAAAAACGATATACATATATTATTTTATTATTTATGTGTAATATAAAAAGCATTCTGGATAAAATGACAAAGAATATTGCCTTCTGCCTATTGTGTTAAGCATTCTTGCCAAGTTTGGAAAATGATTCACAATTTTCTATAAAACGCTTCAATTATTATCAACTCAAAACTGAACTAAATCGTACACAGATTTTATCTTAGAGATTGATATGTATCTAATAAGCACGCACTCAAATTCGTGGAAAATACAATGTTGGAAAATGTTGAGAAAAAGATTTTTCATGCTTCTATACCATCCTCTTCGTATAGGAAATAGGTAACATGTGTCCAAATTTACCAAAAGTAATTCTGTTTGTGTTGAAATATTGCGACAAAATTATGGTACCTATTTTCAAATTAAATTTTTTTTGCAATCCCCTTTTTCATGTAACCACCACTGGCGGCGTCATGAGTTAGTGGGCGGGTGTTCCCAAGTTGCACAGGAAAATTGTTAATAATAGAGCCAAACAAAGCTTTCTCATTGAAATACGGATGCGTGATCTAGTAATATGAAATCGTAGGAATTGCCTCGTGCAGTGTATATCACGCCAGCAGCTATGAAACCATCCATTTTTTCGGAAAGTTATATTAGGGGGCAAAATTAGTGCAAAATTCCCTCGGAATTCAGGATCCCCAAATTACTACTAATACATCTGTCTCCTGAACAAATTTTTGTTCTGAAAACAATTTGTTTCACTTCCCATGGAAACGCCCCCGTGTATATCAGGTATGATGACCCCTTTTGTGCAAAGATTAGTTCATTTCTAGTGTATCTATCTATCATGAACATTTCATGGCTCCACGTCGAAAATTACGGGGGTGTTTCATGAGAAGTGAAACAAATTAGAATTTTTCAGGACTGAACATTTTTCAGGAGACAGGTGTATTTGTAGTAACTTGGGGATCCTGAACACGAATCCGCTGGAATTTCGGTCCAATTTTGCCCCCAAATACAACTTTCTGGAAAAATGGGTGGTTCCATCGCTGTTGGCGTGCAGTGCATATCACAAAGGATGATACCTTTTGTGCAGCGAATTCATTCCTAGCGTATCCATTGATCTTCATTGAAATTTACGGAAGATACGGAGGTGCTTCCATGAGAAGTGAAACACACTCTGTATAACACAAAACTAAACCAAGATATGGTCGGGTAGTCTCGGTTAAATTTGCGTAAGGTCAGGTTAGAGTATAGCACATGCTAGGTATATGGATTATAGTCATCAAGTACGTTATTTTACGTAAAAAATAGTCTTTATTTTTGTGAAGCCGAACGCTGAATTTCTCTCTGCGTTTACATTAATTACGCATGTTAATGTCCATGTGTATGCACATGATAATGCTCATGTGTGCGCATGTGTATATATATGTTTGCGAACATGCAAAAAATAGTTTCCGTGATCTATCACGTTTTTTACATTGTCTTCATTGTGCATTGATTAGGAAACATTTTAAATTTTTGATGTCCACGTGGATTCTAAATGGACCAAATGTGTTCATTGTGTCGATTGAACATGCCCATGTTTGTAAATGAGCATTCATCCGTGATTATAACACTATGCAAAAAAATGTATTTAGCTCCAACTGGTATCTTTAAGACTGTAACCGTCACGTCGACTAGCATCTCCAGGATGATAACTAGGTTGACGTGAATTTTGAATAGACGATATTTGTGTTTCTTTAGTATCCTCCACACCACTAGATGTGACATGCTAAGATTTGTTGCAACTTCCCGTGTGGAAACGAAACGATTATCTTGAACATAAAAGAAAAAGATTCGAATCCTAGATAATTTTTTTTTCTATTTCATTCACCCTTGCAAAACCGCTAATTCATTTACATTCTTTATATAGTTGTACCTTCATCTAGACTTCTGAAATGAACCATAATAGGCATGGTACAGTAGAAAATGATTTTGAGCTGGTAGCTTTCTCTCTCAATACCGCTGGAAACACGTTTTGATGCGAGGCGTATCAAATTTAGAGCATATCGCGCTTTTCTTAACTTGAAATTGGCATTTTTGTAGATACATTTGAGAAATAAAACATAGTTGTTTAAAAAAAATTTGCTGGCCTTCTTTAAGAAGCACTCTTCTCAAGAAATACTTTTCCCTATTTTGATCGGCATGTAAGATTTGATCATATCGAATAATAAGTACATCGTTATCAGGAGAGAAATTACAAATTCCCGTTTTTTTTTACATTAATTCACAAACTGAAAATGACATCAAATTTTCAGTCAGATAATGGCTCAGCATGAAAACGCGCAACTGCCCTACTTTAACCGACTTTGTATCACTTATAACTGAGATCCCCTTGGTGGAGCACCTGGTATAGACAACTTCCAGGGTAATGACATGAGAAGTTCAACGACTTCTTTAATATCTACTCTATATGTACATGTATAGAGAAGGGTAGTCTCTTGACGGGACTAGTTGAACAAAACAAATTTGATCAAGGATACTCTCAACCAAAGTAGGGAATATCCTTTGGGGATACCGTCATAAAAAAGGTCTGGTGGAAGAACACTCTTGGTTAAATTGTCAAGCTTTCGAAAAACTTTATTTTTATTCTCAAGACGTCTGTAATATTAAAAAGTGTGTAAACATCACTCTTAAAATAATGTGAAACGTTAGTAAGTCTGATTTTTCACATTATTTTAAGAGTGATGTTTACACACTTTTTAATATTACAGATGTCTTGAGAATGAAAATAAAGCTTTTCGAAAGCTTGACAATTTAACCAAGAGTGTTCTTCCACCAGGCCTTTTTTTATGACGGTATCCCCAAAGGATATTTCCTACTTTGGTTGAGAGTATCCTTTATCAAATTGGTTTTGTACATGTATATGTATGTCAACTGTGTTACTGAATTTATATTGTGGGATTTGGTTGACTGCTGCATCACTGTAGACAATTGAAAAATAATCCACAGAAAGATTTACAACATCATTGCTATTTTCACAGAGTCCTCACGAAACATCTGTGATTGTGAGGAGTTTGTTTTTTTTCTTATTAATAATGTGATTCCAGAAACTTCGAGGATAATTTTTAATGTTATTCTCTATTTCATTCATATATGTTCGGTGGCAGGTGATTCTTAAAGCTTTGCAATGGTCTCTCAAGTGGCTAAATCCTTTGAATTTATAAAACTTTTCATTTTTATATTCTCTGTGAAACAATATGTTTTTAAATTTAATTCTTCAACTCTGAGGCGTTCTGTTGAATTAATTATTCTACCACCGGAGACATTCACACAAAAAAACATTGGAGAATATCAAATGCTTTTAGTGAATATGTGTACAAATTCAAAACTGGTTGACGTTTTACAGTGTCCGCCAAAATCTTGGAACCATATGGGAAACTTTTCAACTAATGGTTTCTCAAAAAATTTCATTCTACATAAAAGTTGGTGCATTCAATTAGAATGAATATGCGCATAGCTGTTTTCATCAGTGGCGTGCGGTTAAGCGGGAATCGGCCGATATTCTAATTTCACCACAGAGTAAAGTGGAATTACTTTACAAAATATCGACAAATGTTATTTGAAAAAGTTGTTTGCAATTGAAAGATATTTTCAGTTATTCAGTTTTGAAAGTGCGGAGGGGATGTACGAATGTTGCAAAGTAAAACTTGATTTGAAGCCAAAGTACCTAGCTTACTTCTGTTCTATTTTTTGACTTGCTTCATATGAATTATGAACCGTACAACCGATGAGTCACTATCTACAATTTAGGAACTAGACTATAGTCTAATTGAATGTACCAACTTTTATGTAGAATGAAATGTTTTGAGAAACCATTAGGTAAAAAGTTTCCTATATGGTTCCAAGTTTTTGGCGGACACTGTATATTAGAACTGACAAAACTATTTACAAAACAGAAATTATATAAATGTATAACATAGTCAATCAAACAAGAACACAAAAACAATCAGATAGGTTACTTTGTTATTTCAAAAATTTCAACACATTCTACTGATTTATGTTTTCCCATTCACATTTTCCTCCTAGTCCATCAATAACTGACATTATCTAACCTTGCCAGCAACAAATATATTCATGTGCATTCATTGATGGTTACAAATCGACTTTTAATTTTGAGTTATTACTTTCTTTTTTAGCATATGTTGCACCAAAGCTTCTTATCATAGTTCAAGCATTGGCTGAAAATTATTTGTTAAAATCCTCCAATATAGAATAAGAAGCTCTGATGCATGAAACTATTCAAAACACGTTCTGATTTGGGAAGCATAAAAAAGAATATCAGCAGTAAAATTTACATATGTACCCTGAGAGAAATGAACAAATAATGATATATGGATTGAGGAAATACTTACTGGTCCTTGGCTGATAGTACAGTCCTTTATCCAGTGACCACCTTGGTGACACTTGTAGCATTTATAGTTGGGAGGTACAGCTCCTACTTGATTAGAACCTCGAATCTTCATATAACTGAAAAAGAAAGACATGTAATGATTATCTTTGTGGCAATTGAGAGTTTCATGAGGTGCATTATGTTTTGTAAGAGGAGCGAGCAGATGCTGATTAATATCACATGATCATCAAGCTGAGTGAATAATATCCAACAAAAACTTCTTGGGCTACATACATCATCTGTTACTTGGCTAAGCTGGGGAGCATAATAAAGTCATATCTGTGTGCTTGAGGTCTTAGTTCGGAGCAAACCGATTAAGATCTGTTAGCTCAGCTGTATATATAAATCCATTATTCAATTAAATGTTTACATCCAAGTCAGAAGCTTAAAATACACCAAATGATAGTACCCTTAAAATCAATCAATACACAGACTGTTCATACAATTAATATTGAATAAATGCAAATGTCAAATTTACCTAGTAAAATTATAGTGGCCGCAGTAAGGGGGGGTTATTTCAATTTTGTCTCAAAGGAAGGTAGAGATGTTAAGTTTTTTATATCATGAGGAAGATTATTAAAGCTGTCAAGTCCTTTGAAAAAGACAGAATTTTGGATTTGCGTTAATCCGACTTGACTGTAATTTACCAAATGCCCAGTAGAGGTGATCAGAGCAAACAGCTTGAATTGAGCTGTCAGATATGCATAAATCGAATAGACACACAGTGAGAGTTAAAGAGCAAAAGATCTTCAATAAATAATAAATGAACTTTATTTGAACACCCAATAGGCCATCCACCGAGGCTTTTCAGCCTAGCCTGTTTCAGATAATTACATTTGAAGTTACATAATTATGTGACATATACATTGTGGCTAGTATGTACATATAAAAAAAAACATTCATTTGGTATGAAGTCTTTCAGTTTTTTGGTTTCTCTCCTTCTCCTAACTCTCTTTTATCTTTTTTTCAAGTGTTTTAAGTGTGTTCCCAGATGGTTATGAATGAGTATTTTCTGTGAGGTCTTATGCCTTAATTTATATCTATTCAGAACTTGTTTAGCATCACTACATTTGATTCCTGTTCTGCAAACTTTTTTCTCATAGACTATGTTATTAGGTAGATTGTGCGGAGAATTTCTGGGGTGCCTTATATATGTTATAGCTCAGGAAAGTGGTTTCTGCCATTTGGAGAAGCTCAATCGTGGAGGTACTTGCCGTACCGTATATTGGGTAACAATATGGGGCAACAAATTGTTCTGTAGATGTGTGGTGCAGCTGTTCTCTTGCTTATTCCTCAGGTCTTGAATTAAGCTTTCATGTTTGCTCCCAATGGATAATTTTTTTACATTGTCAGCATGTGTTTTGAAATTCAACTTGTGATCAGATATCTCATATTATTTATGTTATGGACATACCTATTTGCCAGTTACATTTTTCAACTTGGGTGAGTTTGGTTAAGTATTGTGAATACAAGGATCATATATAAGGAAGCCCTGGAAAATTGAGCATTTTTGGCCAATGATTTCAATCAAACCTTCAACACCAAAGTAAGAACGAATACACAAACAATAAGTGCATTGTTGAGCTATGGAGTTTATACCTGCTATGACATGGCAGACATATAACAAATTTTTTAATAAATAATACATTATAATAAAATGTGTAGGTACTTAGTCCTTACTTGCTTGGGTCATAATCCTGAGTGGACTGAGACATCATAGCTTTAATTTTGTCATCTTCAGGTGCATCTAAACTAGACAAATCTACTGCTTTAGCAATAGGACCTCCTTCATCTATTGTTGTAGGTGGAGTATTATCTCCTCCATAACCTTCCCACTGCTTTGTTTTCTGAGGAATCACTGGTATTCTAGCAATGAGAAGTGATGTATTTTTGGGTATTAACGCACTTCCATCTTCATACACTGAAAATATCATGTTAGCTGTTTTTTCTCAACACTTCAAGCGTTACAACTTACCTTCCTTAGTTTGAGCATTCGTAACTTGTAAATCAAAATCTGTACTCTTTCCAATTCTCTTCTGCTGTATAATGGCGTTCTTCAAATCCTTCACTGATATATGTAGACCATCGAAAGTGATCGTATCATATTCTAAGGCCGATTTGAATTTGTAATGCACAGACATGTCAAAGTTCTATGCAATATTGATTATCTTTAAGGAAATTGTTATCCATACATTATATGCTAAACGAATCGAAGTTATTTCACTCTATTTCGATATATATGTTATTTTTCACACATTTTGTAATTATGATCTACCGCAAACATAATTTCAACATATCAAAAATATGTTCTAGATACTAAAGGTATGTAAGCTTTGAAAATTATACCAAAATAGTACACTAAAATGGCGAAGCCAAAATGAATTAATGAAAATTGAAATGAAATTATTGAAAATTCACCACAGATCACTAAAATAATCTTACACTACCGTGAGTACCGTGCCCATACGACATCAAATATTTCAATATACTGACACTGGACAGAACCACAGAATAAGAATATTCTGTTACAGAACACAGAACGAAAATCGACTAGGGGCACGTTCAGTTTATGTATGCATATCTGATAGTTCGATTATTGTTCGCCTCTACTCGGCGTTTGGTAAATAACAGCTAAGTTCGCGATTCACAATAATCGAATTTAGGCGGATGACCAAAATGTTTCGGTATTTACCAATTTAAATTGGTACTTACCATAACGTTTAGGCGTTTTTGGTTATTAGATTGGTTTTCATCTAATGACGTAACGAATCAGCTGTTTAATGTCATAGTTGTCACCAAAATTTTGTGTTAATTACTCAACTCCAAAGTTGTTTTTCAATTTCGGTTATGGTTAGTGTGGATTCATGCAGCACCAATTAACAATTATCAAGTAGCAATTATCAATTAACAATTACCAAGTACAAGTTGAACTCCTTGTATTACAATGAATGCATTCATGCAGACAATTAACAATTATCAAGTAACAAGTAGAAGTTGGCCAACTTTTATCTTTCTACTCTAATTGAATGAGATTTTCTTCTAGTGCGCAACTAGTACGCAGATGATCGTGGATTGGTCAGTATAATGACGGAAAGCATCGAAAATCAACAAAAAAAATGTTTGAGTAGCTTCCATTTCAATGATAATCGTGAATGCACAAAATTGATTATAAACGTTTGGAAAACGAATAGAATCTGAATGTTTAAACAGTTTCTACGACAAAGTGAGGTTAACTCAAATGGCACGGATCTGCTTTGTGCGCATGCTTACTTGTTCCTTGGTAATTGTTAATTTGGGTGCATGAATGCAGCATTTTCAATACTTGCCAATTGATAATTGTTAATTGATAATTGCTACTTGATAATTGTTAATTGGTGCTGCATGAATCCACACTTTATTATCGAAAAGAAAACTAACCTCATTCTGACCTTATTTTTAATTGGTCTTTTAAGTAAATATTTCATATTTCACGATATGGAGACAACATAAATTTACTGAGTTATTTCTTTTTTTGATTTTGGAAAGCGAATATAGTTGGTGTTTAATTTCAATATGAAGTTAACACTTTTTAATAACAACCTTCATTACTGTGACTTGTTCCAATGCTTAACAAAGAATCTGGTGTGGACATATACCACGAAAACACTAATAAATGGGTCTTTATGTCCAGTAGGTAATACCCTCCAGTGTACGGCCTGGATAAAACTTTGCTGGTGTCAACTTTTCCTAAAACTTCTACAAGTTTGTGGAACGTATTTTTCTCCATACGGAAGAGGCGGAAAAACTGTAAGTTATTATATTCCATTAGCCACGGTTCTGTTGCTGTTGAAGGGATTTTATTAGGAGGGATATACCTCTGGTTGAAAGCAAAAATCCTTCCTGACGAGAATTGATAAAATAATGTAAAAGCAATACGACATTTTCATCGAATAATAATAATAAGCACACAAATCTCAGTTTTGTTTCCACACTATTTAAGTTTTCTATTTATAATATAATACTTTTAACAGTTATTGTATACAAAAATACGAAAACCCAGAATAATTAAGATTAAAACAAAGGAATAGGATGAAGAAGGGAGAAATAAAACAAATGTTTTAGTTTACACTTTTTGAATTTTAATAACCATAGGAACCAGAGTTTAAACCAAAAGGTTTAGGCGAAAGCAAACGTTGACGTCACGTCTGTCATTTATGATGAAAGACCAAAGTATATATGCGGTAATTACCAAAGAATTGTGGTTATCCGCCTAAATTCTATTTATGTCTGTGACTGCACCGTACGCCTAGCATATAGCTTGTAACCTCGAGGTGCGTTCCCAATACACCGTTTTCACTTTTCGAGTCGCACCACATTCTACTAGCTGTGATGCAAGAAAGTTGAAATATATCTACTTTATATCCTTCCAAATAATATTTCAATCCAGCCTCAATATTTAGAATTTATATATTATTAATTAATTAATATAATATTAATAATAATATAATAATATATAATTATATATATAATTAATATAATATTTCAGAATTTACAATTTACTGCCAGTTACTATATAGAACAGTAAAACATTGGGTATTTTTAAGAAAAAATTAAAAGACTTCCTCCTATGTAATTGTTTTTATAGTCTAGAGGAATATATGTCCATTTAATTTGTAGGTCAATACCGACGATTCCTATACAATATGAAATGTAATTGTCAAAAGGAAAATAAAGTTTATTTATTTATTATTTATTTATTTAATAAATAAAAGGCGTGGTGCCGCACAACACAAAACTCTGCTATGAGCTTGAGAGGGTTATTATTAAGGCTGCGACACAATAGAGGACTTTGACTAAGCTAATTCAATGATGCCACCTGTCATTTTCGGTTCAAATTACTGACACTTTTTTCAACACGATTCCATCATGTTCACATTAAGAACACCTGAAGAAACCCCAAACTGATTTAAGTGACGGAACTAATGTAGGTATTTCATGATATATCTACGATTTTATATAATTCCGCACTTCTCAAATATCAATTTGACGGTTTTTGATGTGTTTAAAACGTAATTATACGAAACTATGGATGAGTTCCGTTAATAAACTTGGTCGTTGTGGTTGCACATTTTGTGTCCCGTATATAAAATATTCCTGAAAGATTGGCGAGTTACGGGACATGATTCCTGAAATTCTGGTTACTTTTATTAGTACCAAAACGACCGGGGTTTGCACGTAGGTGAGCGGTTAATGCGATCTGTCGTAAGTCATTAGAATATAATTCATATTTCAAATTTAGGATTGGATGAACTTGTGGAGGTATTTGAATGGAAATTCATTACATACAAATCATGAGATGCCTTATATACCTAAAGGACCCTGAACAACAAAATCATCATCACTGCTGAAACTTTCAGAAAGAATATACATCATCAAGAAAAAACGAGCAGCTGATACATGCATTATTATAAGTATTAAATAATATAATTGTAATACACAAAAGATTAATGATTCTTAAACAACAAAATTTCAGGAGAAAATAACAAATAACACAACAATAACAAATAATAATGATAAATGACAGTAAATACTCAGATGGAAGTGTCCCGTATTACGCACTAACCAGAGTGTAGCTGTCACGAAACCAGAGTTATTTTCAGTTAAACACTTTTGGTAACATGTTTATTAAAGGCTGAAACACAATGAAAGTTTTATGCTTTTGGTTTTAATTTTCATGATTTTCGATATTTTTTAACGCGAAACTACGATTGCCATTATTATTCTGATCACGCCACATAACCAATCTTGTAGGTAAAATTCAATCTTCATTTTCCAATACTGTTTTATTTGTGAAATTGTCACCCAAAATCCCAAAACTTAAAACTTATTACATAAATCTTCCATTGTGTCTGCGGCTTAACGGAACACATCCTATGTTGAAAAAGGGTCAGTAATTTGAACCGAAAATAACAGTTGGCATCACTGAATTCGCTAGTTTTATGTTTTTAGGATTAAAGTCTCGTTCATACCCTCGCGAATTTCGCAATTTTTCTGCGAATAAAATGGCTCCCAGTCATGCTGGACCAATCGTTGATGCAGAACCATGTCGGTAGCCATTTTATTCGCAGAAAAATTGCGAAGTTCGCGGGGGTATGAACGAGAAAGGGAATTCTAACAAGTACTACCACCTATTATTTTTGTTATTGTCAAACATATACTCATAACGATTATATTTTTTTGCAGCCTCCAATACTTTTATCTATTTGGAATCGTACTGAAACGGGTCACTACTTGTGCCCAGTAGTTTTTCGATTTCTTGCAGTAATAATAGATTCATTCCACCGTATGACCAAAAATAATAAAAAAAATTTGAATTTCTTTTCGATACTGCTTAGGAGCGTGTTCAAAACACTAAATGACGCTAAATACTGAAATGGTGGGTTTATAGATTAAACTAAATTAAGAACGAGACTAACAATAAAGTTCCACAATGTAGTTTATATACTACTGATTTCTCGATTTTGGAAGTTACGTTTTTATATTTTTTTATAAACTTTCTCAACTTATCATCAACCTTCCTGTTGATTGTCCAAAGTATATCTATAATTCCGTTCATATAACTCTAAAAATATTGTGAATAGTTTTTGTGAAGTCTCATTCAGTTTAAATTGTTTTTAGACTGTGACAAGCTGTCAATTGCGACTCAATTTTGGTAGTAACAGCTATAGTTCAATATCCACAGAAAAATTTGTGCCATAACCGAAGGATGCATTGTAACACTATGAAACTTGGCACGTGACTCATGTTAACTTGAAAAAAAATTGTTTACCAAAAAATCAGCGGTGGAACACAAAAAAATTTTTAATTCAATAAAAATAAAAAAAAATTGGAGTTTTCTCGGAAAGTAAAAAAACTATCGTAAAACGGCTTCGATAGAATAAATCAAATTAGAAACTAGTCTTGTGATACTTTTAGGAGGCTGGGTTAGGTTAGGTTCGGTGAGGTTAATGCTTCATATTTGAAGAAAATCCGTCTTTTCGAGCTTTGGAAACAATGTTAGTCGTCCTAAAATTGCTTTTGGAATAGCCGCCATTGTAGACAAAAGGTGAGAATAGTTTTGAGATTATGGATAAGCCTCACATCTCATTCATGAATAAATATTATGAGAATTATGAGATTGGCCAGTCTCGGTGATATTTTGCAAAAACCGCTATTAAATATACATGGGCTCTTCATAACTGCTTTCGAAATTTCATCCTAACAAGTAGTTGCCACTTTTTTAATAGTTTCGTTTGGTGCTCTAGAAACTGTCCTGAGCTTGAAGCCCTGAGTGTGTATATCTGTCGAAATTTTTCATTTACTTTGACGTCCGCCAGTTCATCAAGATTTCTGTATGGGAACCCCCTTTCTTTGCTCACAGAAATCAATGTTTCCAGCCCTGCTGAAGTGAAAAGACACAAATTCTGGCAAAATCTATCTGTATTGCAAATAAAACAAATCCCTCTCTTTCGTGACATCTCACACTTGAATTTTTTAAGATTCAACCATTTAAATCTACCCCTATGTCCCCTCTTATCCAACCGACATTTATTTCTGTATAACATTCTCTCAAAAAACTCAAATAAATTATATATTATTATTATTCATGAAAATATATTGAAAAAGTATTGTAACGATTTCAAGACCGGCCTCGAGACCGGCCCTGATCATCCAATTAATAATACGTAGAAGAAGCGCGAACTTTCTAACCGAACATTCTGGGGATATCTTAGAAGTCGCCGGATAGGCTGGATTTATCGAGAACACTGTAAATGCGACTATATGCCGTTGTATAGCAGATGGCAGGCTAGTCAGAGAGATAGCCACAGTAGACATAAATTTGAAATGGTGATGTCAATGTTTTAGTGAATAATTGTTTAGAGTAGTGTTTGGTGCATTTTCACTACATTTGGTGTCAGAAGTGGGATGTTTGAAATAAATAAGAGTTAAAGTATTCGCCGTGTTGAAAAACTGATAGACATTTATCGCGCCTAATAGACTAGTGACCCGTTGAACAGTTAAGTGTTTGCAGGACAGTTTTGCGCGTCGCGGGAATAAACTGGAAACTTATTGTGTGAAATAAATAATAGACTATTATCTTGGTGAAAAAGACACTGACAAACAAAATGGAAGAAACGAGGATGCCGAATTTTGAAATACGAAAATTTTACGTGAAGCCCCAGTTCGACGGAGAAATTCTTTGGGAAAATTACCACCAACAGTTTGAAGTAGCGGCCAAAGCAAATAGATGGAATGCAGGGGGAAAAGCTGTTGCACTAATACTGGCATTACGTGGTGAAGCAGCGAATATCTTACATACCCTCACCGAGTGAGTACAGGGACATGAACCCCTGGAACGTCATTTCCTCCTCCGATGGTCTGACGGTGCGGACTTGGTCGTGGTTTCTGGCGTATGGAGACAACCTATTAAAATGGACTACTTTAGGTTTTCCTCGTGATGGCTTATGTATTCGGTAGACGAGGTCGTTTATCCTTTTCATGATCTTATATGGACCTTCTCACGAGTTCCGAAGTTTTGGTGATAGTCCACGGCGACGTTTAGGGTTGTACAGCCAGACAAGGTCACCTATCTGATATCCGCCAGCATCGGCCTTGATGTCGTAGGTCTCCTTCATTCTGTCGCTGGCACTCTGGATGTTCAAACGGACTCGTTCATGAATGTCATCCATTCTCTGTCGTAGCTTGCTGACGTAGTCATCTCCCACAGTGTCTTGTCCTAGTGGTGTCCCAAACTTCAGGTCGCATGTAAGTCGCAGCTCTCGGCCCATAATAACACTAGCGGGGGTTTGGCCGGTTGACTCGTGAAGTGCGGAACGATAGGCCATCAGGAACAAATGGAGATACTGGTCCCAATTTTTCTGGTGGTCAGACACTACCTTGGACAGGTGGCGGTTCATCGTCTTATTCATCCGCTCCACAATTCCATCTCGTCTTTCGGATTTTCAGCTTCTGACACATTTCCTGGAACAGGTTTGTCTCAAAATTTCTGCCTTGATCCGAATGCAGCTCCAACGGAACGCCAAATCGACAAATCCACTCCTTTATCAAGACGTCGGCAACGGTGATAGCTTCTTGGGTTGGCATGGCAAAGACTTCGGCCCACTTGCTGAAGTAGTCCATCGCCTCAAGGATGTACTTGTTCCCGTGATCGGATTGTGGGAACGGGCCAGCGCTGTCAATGGCAATCCTTTCGAATGGGCTGCCCACATTGTACTGGCGCATCGGGGCCTTGGGTCTTGTTCGAGGCCCATTCCTGGCAGCGCATACAGCACATTTTCTGCATTAGTCCTTCACGTCGGATTGACAATTGGCCCAGTAAAACCGTTGCCTCACTTTCTGGAGGGTCTTCGTCACCCCCAGATGTCCTCCGGTGACCCCATCATCGATTTCTCGGAGCACTTCCTGTCTCCTACTCTTGGGAACTACTATCTGACGCCTTTCCTCCTCGCCATCCTCCGACTCCAACACACGTTTCAAGACTCAATTTTCCAAGGTAAGGGAGTTCCATTGGGACCAATAAGACTTGACGACTGGAGAACAACTGGCTATTTCTTGCCACGACGGTCTTCGATTACTCTTCCAGCCGATGACTAAACCAAGATCTGGATCTTTCTCTTGGTCTTTCTGGATCTTGTTGTCATTCCAGTTATCATCCACCGCCGTAGTTCTACAGAGCTTCGACTCTTTCTCCTCTGTTCGTCTGGGCATGGTATTCGCCATAGGGCATCTGCATTCTTATGGCTGTTCCCTGCTCGATGTTCGATCTCAAAGTCGAATTCTTGGAGTCTCTCGATCCAACGTGCCACTTGACCCTCGGGATTCTTAAACTGTAGGAGCCATTTGAGAGCTGCATGGTCATTTCTCAGTAGGAATCTTCGTCCATACACGTAGTAGAAGTGCTCTACTCCCTTAACCACAGCCAACAGCTCCCGCATGTTGATACAGTAATTGTGCTCTGGTTTACTCAAGGTCTTGCTGAAGTAACCGATGACCTTCTCCTGTCCTTCTTGGATGTGAGACAGGACAGCTCCAAGTCCCACGTTACTTGCGTCTGTGTCCAAAATGAATTTTCCGTTCGGAAGAGGGTAGCTCAGGATTGGTGGGTTAATCAAAGCTCCTTTTAGCTTCCTGAACGAATCTTGGCATTCCTCTGACCACTGAAACTTTTTTTGTCTTTCTGTGAGCCTGGTCAGTGGTTTAGCGATGTTAGCAAACCCTAGCACATATCGGCGATAGTAAGTGCACAAACCAAGAAAACATCGAAGCTGGTGTATGTCTTTCGGAACGGGCCATTCCTTAACAGCTTTGATCTTCTGCTCATCTACTGCCACTCCTTTCCCAGAGACAACGTTGCCAAGCTATCGTACTTTTTTTTGGAACAGATGACACTTCTTGGGGCTCAATTTCAGTCCGGAGCTTCTCAGCCGCTGGAATACCTCTTCCAAGTTTTTCACGTGATCGTTGAATGACTTGCCGACCACAATAATGTCGTCTAGATACACCAGACAGGTCTTCCATAAAAATCCTTTCAAAACCGTCTCCATCAATCTTTCGAAAGTGGCTGGAGCATTGCAGAGGCTGAATGGCATAACTGTGAACTGCCACAAACCTGAACCGAAGGTGAAAGCTGTCTTTTCTCGATCCTCCTGAGCCAGTTCTACCTGCCAGTATCCACTCTTAAAATCAAGGGTCGAGAAAATCGTTGAACCGGCTAACGTGTTTAGAGTGTCGTCTATCCTTGGAAGAGGGTAGCTGTCCTTTTTCGTCACGTTGTTCACTTGACGACAGTCAACGCAAAAGCGTGTTGATCCGTCTTTCTTCGTCACCAACACGACTGGAGAGGACCAGGAACTGTCTGATGGTTCGATGCAACCATCTTCCTCGACCCATCTCGAAGACTGTGGAGTGTTACTTCCATCGAACGTCCAGGTGCAGATATGGAGAATCTTGCAGATATCTCCACACTCCAAAAATGACATTTCGCGACGAAACGTCTTTAAGAAGGGGGCAATGTAACGATTTCGAGACCGGCCTCGAGACCGGCCCTGATCATCCAATTAATAATGCACACTCGAATTGTAAACAAGTTCTCCGCTGACAAACACATGAGCCCCGCGTAGAAGAAGTGCGAACTTTCTAACCGAACATTCTAGGGACATCTAAGATGTCTGAAAACAGATTCGTTGGCACACAGCTAATATACTTGCGTTTACTTCAGAAAAGATCAGTGCATGATAATATGTAAGATTCCATTATTTTTACTTCAAATACCCCTGGGAAGAGAATATTCGTATGACTTAGTTATCAAGTCAAATAATTCTTTTAGGAAAAACTTCTACATAACAAATTCAAATGGAATATCACTTTTTTGGGAGAGAGAAAATTGTGGTATATGCAATTGACAACACTCTTGTTCTTTGCCAGAATAATTCAATACCCTGACACATTTCCACCCTACTTTTTGTAATAGTAGGGGAGCCAAAGATGACATACTCGAGCGCGTCAGATATTGATAGCATCAATGTCCTACGTATTTTAAATAATGTACGTATGTTAATCTGATTGTTTGCATGATGAGGGTGGTCGTAGGTAAAGGTTGGAAAAAAAAAATTTAATCGAGCGCGTCAGATTTTCTTAGGAGGTGTTGAGTGAACCTAAAAAAAGCTCCCATACAATAATCTGATGATGTCGATGTGACACAAACTCGCGGCCATTATTATAATATGAAAAAAAAAAAAACGCCATTTTGAAATACTCAAGCGCGTCAGATTAAGATATATATGGTTCATCTTTTTGTCCTAGATGTGCTGTCTCCTAATCTGACGATTATATAGAGGGATTCGCTTAATCTGACAAAAAAAAATTAGAAAAACGGTTGACCCTAGAGGCCATCCCTGCAACTTTCCGCTAATTCCATACCTAAGCGCTCAACTGAGCGCTTAGGTATGGAATTGATCGAACTATACATTTCAGAGTGATTCCGAAAAAATAATTTTTTCGGTTTTCTTTCGACAACGATAACTCACGAACGAATCCATCGATTCTGACCGGACTGGCGGCGATCGATGTGGTTATTTGGTATTAAGAGCTGGTTAGTTTTTGAAATCGATCGATGAAACCGTTTAAAAGTTATTAAAAAAAAAACACATTTGAAAAAGATACTTTTCGTAGATTTTTTGAGATTTCTCAAAATCTACCGGTACGAATCGGTTCAAATTATATTCAAAATCTAAGTTTGGCCAAATAGATAGAGAAAGAGTGTGAGAGAAATGGTAACGTGGAGAGACTTCATCGACGAATTTTTGTTATTTCGGCTTGTGGAAATTGTCAGATTATATATTTTTCATTATCCTTGAATTATTATTACCTTCAAAATAAAGAACGCTCGAGAATGCCGAGATGATGTTTTTTTTTACAACTTTGTAGCCCTTCCCTTTCTTTACGTCACTCTCAAATTGTCAGATTAGTAGAATATACACTTCTTGGCATGTAATTAACTCACCCTTTCTTAATCTGACGCGCTCGAGAATTTCTGATGATCAGTTATTTTTTAATTATCTGATCCTTTATCCTGGGCCTTATTTATGTGGTTCATATTTTGTGGAGGTACTTAACCGGGTACAAGGTATCCCCCTATATATTAATCTGTCGCGCTTCCCAAAATCCCCGCTTGGGCTCCCCTGCTATAAAAGATAAACAATAATAATTTCATAGGTACCACAGCATTCAATACAACTCCAATCCACTCTAAGAATTTTTGATGTCTTGTCTTCTCTGAAATGAATTTCTACTCAATTTCAGACGAACAATCGCAGTTGGATCTATTATAATCTCAATTAGTGTCTTTTACCATGAAATTTCTCAATAATAAACTCAAATTTTCAGAGCAAAAACAAAAAAATTCGCATGACAGTACGGTTTGACATGTCTATAATAAGCCGAAAATCGGACTCGAGATACTGCCGTGGTTTATTTGTGGATCCATTCTTCATAATGGTCCAATTTTGATATTTTGTTATCTATTCGAAAATATAGTGTTCAATCAACTCCACTTCAGAATTTACTGATCCATATGTTTTGTTGTTAATGAATCTCTCCCAAGTATGTGCAACAATAGCATTTCTGAATAATAACTTTGACAAAGGTACAATATATCGTAGAATAAACTCGAGAGAATTTTATGAAGATTAAATAAATGCTATTGATAAAACGGTTCAACTGATGATTTATTTTTCAGGAAAGTATTTTAATTTTGTTGTTTCTCCCTATTGATATTTATAAAGAATAAGTTGTTTAAAATTGTGATACCTGTGTAATAAGGTTTATGAGAGCGACTACGTGTAGGTACTAGTTTAATAATACTGTTTACGGAAACTTCCCCTCCCCCCACTCAAAACGAATGCTACATTGGCCTAAGCAAGGAAGAAAGGGACGCCCGCTGTTCTTCCAGAATTCGTAGCACCACGGAATTTTGATCCCAGGAAAGATTTCCCTTATGAATTTTTGAAGCATTATGAAAAATGTTCTTTAGCGAATGCATGGACAGATGCGTTGCGAATCTACTACTTTGGAGTTTATCTGATAGGTGCTGGATATTATTGGCTCGAATCATACAAAACAAAATCGGAAAATTTTATGAAAACATGGTGTGACCTTAAAAATGATTTTCTGAAAGAATTTGGCAATGGAGATTATTTGAAAAAACAAGAATGGAAACTGTATAATATCGACAGGACGAATATGAAGGAATACAAAAATATTTCTATGATCTCAGGGAGTTAGCTTATGATTTTGACCCAGACGTAGAGACGTAGAGACGTTTCTGAGACATTTCGAATGGGGACTTTTTAGCAGATACTACCCTCCCTATCGATTCTTGAAGAATGCGAAGACAAATATGGTTGATTTGAAAGAAATAGTTTATAACATTGAAGACATAGAGAATTACGGAAAATACGACGGAGTAGGAAATTTTGGGTATCATTTAAATCAGGATAAATTATTTTTCGATAAAAAAAGAACAATTTTTTGTAATATTTGTGGAAAATATGGCCATGTCACTTCCATTTTTTGGTACAAACAAGATATCCGGAAAAAATGTTACGTGGGGTTAAACGCTGAGTCAAATTCCCTCGGAAATAAAGAAACGGGTGTCGGTCGCGACGCGTAGATGGGGTTACCTCGTGAGTGGGAAAAGCCATTCCAAGAAATATGCCCTCCAGTAGTAGTGTTTTTTAGTAGGAACCTTTGTACACCAGTTATCAGATATTTTGAGTTGAAGTTAGGCTTCTGCAGTGCCCAGAGCTAGTGAGGGCAAAGGGGGAAGTTGGGAAGTACATAGATTGAGTACCTTAGTTTGAGACTGGTTTGAAAAGTTATGTCCCCGTTATAATTGTAAGTATAGGTCTTTTCTAATAAATTTATTAAAATTTATTAAAATTGAACAACAAGGGATTCATTAAATTATTTCTATCGTAACTGAATTCAGTATAATTATTTTGCTATTTTTAGTAGATGAATAAATTTTGTTTCTATATTGTTTCCAAAGTGTTTTAAATCTTTAAAGGATCAGAATCTGCCTAGTTAGTCGTGAACAACCCCAATTCACGACAATACTACGCTCGCAGCTCATGATGTGAACTGACATCTTACTGAGAAAATTGCTCCAAAAGAGTGGCCATTGTTGGCTTAGATATTATGACTCGATGATCCTGGACTATGTTGTATATATGGAATGAACAGATGAATTCATCTTCTGTCGTTTGGGATTTTCAGAAACCCCTGAACATCCTAAACGAAAGAAGATGACAAAATTATCTAACGTTTAAAAGAATGAGTTTTTGGACAGCCTCTGAATTTTTTAAAAATATAACACATTTTGGAGTTGTTTTTGTGAGTTCAATAACAGAAATGTGAAGTGCAAACCTCCAGCTTGAAATTGCAAACTTTATTTTTCATGCAGGTTGTGTATAAGCGATTATTTTCAACAGTTATTGGCTAAGATGTCGGAATTTTGACGGAGTTGAAAATGGGGCGGGAGTAAAACCCAGTTTTTTTTTGGTGTGAGACCTGTCTCACTTCTCTTAAATCATTGCCTAGTGTCTAAAGAGGGTAATGGTTCCTGCTTCACTGCAATTATTCCGGATTAACTGAAATATCTATGATTTCTGCATCCTTCGTAAAAAACGTAGTTGGATTATGTAACGTGGTAAAAACAACCATTCAGGTACTCAGATTCCCACATGTTATAATTGCATGAAAAATTAGAAGTCTTCACGACCAAAATACACTTTCATTTTTAATTTTTTGATCATTTTTAGCAAAGCTATGACATATTTAACGTTCGGCACCACCGGAACTTGCAGCGGCGGGCTAACACGAGCCTGAAATTTGATGTCGGCATCAAGCACGTTTTCTGAGAATATGGGCTCATTTTATAGGGAATTACTGAGGATCATTCTTGTAGAGAATTGAATGATTTTCAACCCTATTCAAACCATATTTTTTTAAAACTAAATTTTTCCAAGATAAAACCAAAAAAATACAATTTTTTTTGGGTTCCACTCCCGGAATTTTGGTAAACAATTTTTTTTCTTATTTGGCATGGTATCAACTACTAACATGTCAAATTTGGTGGTGTTACAACCGATCGATCCTCGTCTCAAAACTGAGTAGACTGTACTACTTTTTAAACTAAATACTAACTTTAAGCTCATATGAAATAGGAGGGCCTTATACCCGTTGTTCACCGCAATTTGTTTCATGTTTAGCTCTTCATTGAATTTGTCTACTGAGAGGGGCACACTGGCGGATCTAGGGAGTTCTTCAGGGGAAGGGCATGAGTTAATGGAAATTTGTAACCAAACAGGCGCATATATACAGCTTTGTTCCATGGGAGAGAGGTAATTCGTGGCGCGGGAGGGACAAAATAGAAAAGTGCCACAGGCGAATTTTTTTGTTCTAGTTCAGATGTCTTTGAATTGATAGTTAGGTTTGTCAGTGGGGTAGCATAAAGGTGGAAAAAAAGGATGTCAGATTCAGTTTGTTTTATCTAATATGAAAAAAAAAATTAACAAAATTGAAAGACGCATTCTGAAATTGAATACAATTAACTTCTGCATATATAGGTAAATAAATTAAGATTAATTTTTTGAATCTCACGGTTAATTTTGCTTGAAACATTTAATTTTCTTCGATTATGGGATGGGGGTAATTACTCCCACCCCATCCCTTGTAAACGCGCCTGTTACCAAAGTAATAAAATCCACAGGAATATAAACTGAATCTTACTGATATCTTTGAAGACCTAATGTGAAATGACCCTTTTCGTTCAAAATCAAGAATCAAGTGCGGTTTCCGACAAAAAACAACTATGTACTCATTTCCTTTATTTTTGATTCTTAGCGCTAACGGCTTACCGCTAATAGTAATATGCATTCTACTGAAGCCCAGTCCCCGAAAATTATTATTTTTACATATTCCCACTGCATAGATGAATATTTCTGTTCCATGGTTGTATTGGATGATAAACGACTCCCATTAAATTCAAAACCGTATTGATTTGGGATGTTTGAGTGTTTTTAGAAGAAAAATGCAAAAGAAAAAATACGAATACCAATAATTTTGGTTTGTATAACGTGTGTTTTCTTCTTGTTGAGAATCAATCATGATTCAGTTGCATATCCTGACTGATTGTTGGAGTAATATCAACAACCTATTCAGAACTCTAGGAGGGGCATCGCCTCCATGGCCCCCCTTCAGATCCGCTAGTGGAGGGGCTGTTTTCCAATTAATGAATCATGTTATTATAAGCTTCAGCTTTATGTTTAAGGATGGGTTGAACCAAAATTAAAAGGAGAAATCATTTCGATCTAAGAAAATCATGAATGGGTGATCGAATGTAAATGATAAGTGTGAACATGATAGTCTGTCAAAAAATGTTATTGTGGGTAATGAAGTAGAAAATGAAATTCATGACGATTTAAGCTATTTTTCAACAGGCACGATTTTATAAGTAAAATGTATTTATTTCATTTTATGTGATTTAGAATCAAAAACATAAGGTGTAAGTACCTAATATTTCAGGGGTGGTCGGTAGACCAGTGGTTAAGGTATCTGGCAATGAAGGTTCTGGCTTGCATCGAACAGACGTTTGAGGCCTCAATACGCGAGAATCTTTTTTTTTCTAGTACAAAGGTTTTTGTGAAGCAAGTGTGAATAGTGTGATGTGAGTTGCCTAGATGCCAGTCCGGACGTCTGGTGCTTTGAAGTGCGCACCGACCACCCGGGGATGTGCTGTAGGTTTTCCTACAGCTGAAAGGAGAATACAATACCAAAAACATCAGAAACTTGCCCCGGAGTGCCACAACAAATAGTAATGATAACCGACCTCTACCCGAACAGGCTAGGCCTTTGGGTACACTCTATGAGTGTTTATGAGGGAGTATATTATCACAGTTTTTCGGGCTCTGTATCCGTAGCCGTCTGCATTCGTCCGGCTAAGATTTTCGCCGCATCGCGACAAGCCGGTATAATTTTCAACTTCGAGAGCATCGTGACCATCATTCCACCTGTTCGGAGTTCGAAGAATAAGTCTTTATATTTCGTTCGTTTTTCTTTCTCTTTTTGGACCATATTCGTTTCGAAAGCAGCCAAAAACTCTATGACAAAAATCTTCTTACTATGATCGTCAAGGAAACAAAACCTCTATGACAAAAATCTTCCTACTATGATGGTCAAGGAGGACTATAATAATAATAATAATAATAATAATACTCCCTTATAAACACTCATAGAGTGTACCCAAAGGCATAGCATGTGCGGGTAGAGGACGGCTATTATTATTATTTGCCGTGGCGCTCCGGGGCGACTTACTGATGTTTGAGGTGGTGTATTTACTTTTCAGCTGTAGGAAAACCCGGAAAACCTACAGCACCAGCCCGGGTGGTTGGTGCGCACTTCAAGCTAGCACCAGGCATCGGGCTTGCCATTTAAGCAACTCACGATTTTACAAGGCATGTGGCCACCTAAAGAGACCCGTGTACTTGGGAAAAAAGATTCCGCACCGGAGTCTCGAACGTCTGTCTCCTAGATACCTTAGCCACTGGACCAACGACTATATCAGGCTTATTGGCTTGTAATTACCTGAGAGTGAGAAATGAGTAGTTCCAGTAGGTTCTGCAATTCTCATTTTCCACAACGGACTCAATATCCCCCGGAGCATAAGGCAACTCCGGTGTCTCGTAAATACCGTACGAGTGTAGCACCGCGTTATGCCTGTGGTTAGAGGCTGAGACCGCATAAACTGGACAGGCTGAGAGCAAATGCATTATGGTCTAATGTAATGCTCTGTATCTAGTATCAGGGACCTCTATCCACATCACGCGACTATGACGAGTGTGTTGAAGTCACCAACCTGGCAGGCCATTATGAATCTCCCGGTTTTTGGATAAGCCGGTACAGGTTTTTGGATAAGTCAAGGTCTCCAATGTTCTTGAAGAAGACCTTATGTAGCTGTAGGAGACTCTCACTCCGCAACTTTGACGTGGACTTTTTGCTGAACGGGTTCCAACTCGGTGACAGAGTTTGGGTTTGTCCGCTCACTCATGAATACGAGACTGAGTTCATCGGCTGCACGGGTTGTTACCTTGAAAAGAAATGCTCTAATCCCTGCTTTTTCATGAACAGAGAAATCTGAACTCCTGATGACTTTATAGGCTTTATCCATCAGTACCATTCTGTTATGTAGACACTTCAAGCTCAAAAGTCCACGGCCTCCCCGTTGTCTGCGGAAGTTATTATTAATATTATTTTTATTATTATATTAATAGAAAGTAGGACAGCAGAAGTTAAAATTGAAGGGTGGTGAGATTATTATCAATTATATAAATGTTTATTTCGAATAATAAAATCAATCTATATAACAGTGTGCATCCTGGTAATTGGAACCAGAAGAACCGAAGGTAGTTACGTCCAAAACAGAAGTTAGCAGCAGAACCTCCCAATGAACCCTCGAAATCACGGATAGAGGAACCTTCACAGGTGCCTCCAAGGTGCCAAACATGTGGGTGCAAAAAGGGTCCGAACTAAGTATCTTCAATTTCATCGCCCTTGCTGCTTGGGAGTTGCACAATAAGTATACGAGTACATATTCCATCCTAATTGTTGTATTTTATCACATCAGTCGATGTCACAACCTATATGGATATCTTTGGTTATCGTTAGTGGGTGTAAAAAAATTGAAGTTCCTAAGGTTGAAAAAAAAAATGTAACAGGTTTATCTTTAATAATTTTTTTCTGGAACGTTGAGATCACTCGTGCATTTGAATTCACGAAGATTTCTTTGAATACGATCAAGTACGAGTAAATAAACAAATAAAAAACAACAAAAACTGCAAAAACGTCAGTTCACATCCTGACGTTCTTTCAGTTTTTATAATTCATTTGCGAATATCTACGTAGTTGGGTTATTCCATCAAATTCTGCAAAACTGTGATTTTTGTTTCCATTCTGTCAGACTATTTCACTGTACTGAAATTTACGAAAAGGATAGCAATGGCTACTTTTCAGATTCACGAAGACATTGAAAACAACAAACATGTTGCGACCAAAAAATTTTCATCGGCAGCAGCAAATCTGGGAATCAAAAATGGACAGAAGAAATCTTTTTTGGCCAACAAGGAAAAACTTCAATTACTACAAAATGGCGTACGAATCAATACAAAGAAAGTTAAATTGACAGTGGTCGAAACTGAAGTAGAAAAGGAAAACCAGGTACTGACACAAATGATTTTTAAACGTTTTTTATAATCCTGAATAACCAAGAATTATCTTTATAAACGACAATTAAAAACTTCCGATTCAGAACTGAACACGGTAAAATTCCGTTAACTAATAGACACGAGCTATCAGAAAAATTGGGTGGACTAGGGTGTGTACATTGTGTTAGGGTAAAGAGGGAAAAATTTGTACTGTTTTTTTCGCGGTAGAAATGTGTCCCGAAAAGTGCCAGCCATCACAAAAAAATGGGCAGATATCTCCGAAACTATTTGAGACCGCCAAAAATTTTATTTGGATTTTTTGTTCAGAAGATCAAACTATGTGAAATCCAAATTTTTTATTTTGATAGCTTGGCTATCAGTTGGCTGAATATAACACTGAACACAATTTTTTATTTGTTTTTTAGAAAGTATCGGAAGAACTAGTGGAAAAATCTTTTTTGAAAATCGATAAAGAAAATAGAGAACCATATCCAAAGAAGGAAAAAGATTATTTCCCAACTTCTCTGCTTCACTGTGATGAATATAAAGAGGTAATGTATTTCGAAATCATCTGATTTACTTAGTCTTTTTACCTTTCTTTTAAAAATCAGAATATTATATGCTTTCAACTGATGAACGAATATTAGAATTTCGTTGGAATGAGAAGATCCAAAAGCTTACCTTTTTTTCGAAAACATCAGGGATGGAGGCCATTGTTTATAATATACTAGGGGTTGGTAGAAAAAAAAGTGTTTTCAGTTTTTTATTTTTGGACCTCTGAATATATTACAACAAAATTCGATATACAAACCAACTATATTGGTTTTCAATTTTTTTTCGAATTTTTATACGAACTAACAAGATCTAGGATGGTGAAGGAAAAAAAGTAAGTATATTTTGTCAGTGGCGAAGTTATTAGGTATTTTAACGAGTGATTTCTGAATTTATGAAAACCAAATGTTCCAAGAAAATGTTTAGTATTTTGTCTTTTACGTCATTTAGTAACCACCTTATGAGCAATCCTCCTGTCCAAAATCCTGGTGAGTGGATTAGTCTTCAGAACCAACATTGTTAATAAGAAAAGTGGCATATATGTCGGCAAAATAATAAGCATCGTAACTTTGTGTACGTAGGAAACACCCTGTATGGATTCGATTTTCATGACATTGGTATACAAACACTGGCGGATATAGGGAGTTTTTCAGGGGGGGCATGAGTTAATAGAAATTTTTAACCAAACAGGTGCGTATACAGCTTTGTTAATTATTTTTTTGTTCAAGGTAAATACCTTTAAATTGATACTTCGTCGGTGGGGTATCATGAAGGTGGGAAAAAAAGGATGTCAAATTCAGTTTATTTTATTTAATATGAAAAAGGAAAAATAATTCAACGAAATTAACAGATGCATTCTGAAATTGTATACAGCTGTCGTCCAGCTTATTAGGTCTTAGCCGATATCCACAGACATAACACGGCACTATAAGTGCTGTACTACCATCTACGACACTCGTACGGTATAGAGAGACACCGGTGTTACCTTATGCTCCGGGGCATATTGAGTACGTTGTGGAGAATGAGAAGGGCCGAATCTATTGGAACTACTCATTCTTCACTCTCAAGCAAATACAAATCAATGAGCTTTGAGCCTCGACCAATAGACTGAGGAAATTTTTGTCATTGAGTTTTTGGCTCCCGGCGAAACGAACATTGTCAAACAAGAGAAGAAAAAACACACTAAAAATCGAGGTCCACTCCGCAGGCTTTACCCAAACCATTCTGATATTAGGGGTGGTACTTGGTGGAATGATGGATACACGGCTCTCTAAAATCATAATGGCTTTCCATAATAAGGCAGAAATCTTAAGCCTGGCCAACGTCATCCCTGGTTTATTTTGCCTGTTCAGGGCACATGATTCTCGGACTCAATAGACAACTGACCCCACGGTGTGGGGATTGATTATTGGAGGAAATTATCCAGCGCGCCCTCCAGAAGAATCGGAGCTTCGGAGACCGGGCCTGACTGAGGAATTCAATTAGCTTAGGGCAGGTTGTACAATACAAGTTCACCAACAATTCAACCAAACTGAGTTCAGTTGCTAAGGAACTATAAATTTCATTGGCTAATCCTTAGTAACTGAACTAAGTTCACTTCAACTGTTGGTGAACTTTAATTGTACAATCCGCCCCTAGAAATTATTTAGCAGTGGCCTTAAATCGTTTTTGTGGATAGTTTTACTTTCATAATAATCTAATTTCCTATATTCATAAACTGATTCTATGATGAGTTTCCAATGAATGATCAGCAACACTCGATTTATTTGCCGCGAATATTTGGCATAGCCCAAATGTTCGTGGAAATTAATATTCGTAGACCTCTTGGTTTGGTCTTCTATACATTATTACCTGATCCTGATCTATTTAAAGTTGGGATTTTGTCTTTCTGGTTACCTAATAACGTTTGGAGATTACTCGTACTGTTACAAGATGGAAATTTGCGTCTCGGAAGTAGTGTATCGTATGCAATTCTTATGAATTTCTTCTTTCATCCAGTGGGGTAATTTGTCTTAGGGACGTTTCGAACATTTTCTTTTTTAACAAATTATCTGCAATGTTTGGAAACTAGCCATCACTTCTGGTTATTTGCTTGATGTTTGTTTGTTTTTCTGCAAACGTTCATTACTAAGTGGGAAGTTCAACGCTGTATGAACAAGAAATTGAAAGTAATCATTGTGTGCCGAATGTGGTGATAAGAATCAACAGGTATGAATCTATTGGGCCGAGGTGGCGTGTCGGTTAAGCACTCGCTTCTTAATCCAATCAGCTCGATCACTGGTCTTTTGCATGGCACCACACGTTTAAAGGTGCAGCCGGTCGACGGATATAACAGTGACAATTAGTTTAAGTTGACTTTCTGTAAATGTCTGTTTCTATACATTCTCCATTCCTGATTACCAATGTGTCCAAAAATAACAACTGACTACTTTGTCCCATCTCTACCGTGAATTTTATTTTTTAAAATACTGAATTTGAACCATTCAAGAAATGATCTATATTCGTATCGAAAATACAAAATACTCTATCCACATGTCTGATTCAAATTCTTGGTAAATAATCGTTGCATGTTTTGGGAGTTCCCGACAATTTGGTTGCTGAGAAGTGGCTGCTAACTTTACACCGGTGATCTTCGGGTGATATTTTCAATTCGTTTCGTATGCGAATTTGATCAACTGTTTATACCAATATACAGGGTGTTTCCTAACTATGATTCCTAACTGCAGGTGGTGATTGGTTAGGTCATTGTAGGAAGAAAAGTTCCTATTAACATATGTCTAGAGTTGCTTCGTTTCTGAGATACAGGGCGTTGAAATTAAAGAAAAAAAATGGTAATTATTAAGTATCATGAATATCCTGGAACCGATTTGGTTGAAATTTGGTACATTCATTTGAACTAATAAGGCGCTCATTTAGCCTTAACTAGATTGAAATTATTATGGCCAGTGGCGTCTCAGTGGGCACCACATTTTTTTTTTCTTCAATTACAATGCTCTGTATCTCAGAAACGAAGCAACTCCGGGCATATGTTAATAGGAACTTTTCTTCCTAAAATGACCTAACCAATCATCACCTGCAGTTAGGAACCGTAGTAAGGAAACACTCTGTATACAGAATATGTATGTTTCCTATATTCGCATACGAATCAAAACCAAACGATTTGAAAATAACAGCCCTTAGTCGTTTCACACTCGATGACTCGTAGCGTACCACATTAAATATGCTGTGTTCACATCGAGAAAGGATCGTATATCGGGTGATTCAATCCCTATGGGGATGATGATATTGATATAGAGAAATAGGTAGGTAGGTACATATAAAGACATGATTGGATTATAGAAACCTGAATAACTGTAAGACAAAACCTTCAACAATTTACTGTTTAATATATTTCTGGAAAATAGAATACACCTATTGAAACAAATCAGTTAATTATTCAGATAATAGGTATCATATTGGGTTCTCTGCAATAGCAGTCAAATCATTACCTTCACCTTTGATATGATTTCAGGAAATATGGCAGTATCTCCATGAATTAGAGGAGCGGGGACCCAATCCGAATCCCTTATACATGCTGAAACAGGGTGAGATCAGTTGGACTTCCAGAAGTGTACTCGTAGACTGGCTCGCCAGTGTATCTGAGGAGTATAAATTTTGTGACGAAACATTCCATTTATGCATCAATTATATCGATCGATTTCTCAGTCAAATTTCTGTTGTAAGTATGATGCTGCTTGTGGCAACTGATGTAACTTTATGGAAAAAATCATTGTATTTGAGTAATTTTGAAACTGTAACTGGTTCACTTTAATCATCTGTTTCCATCAGAGATTTTCCTAATAATCCTTCATGAACAATCGAAAATGATACCCAAAGGTACAGCCTGTGAAGGTAGGAGACGTCTATTATCATTATTTGTCGTAGCGTGCTGGATGATTTTCAGTGATACATTCACTTTTCAGTTGTAGGAAATCCTGGAAAACCTATAGCACTACCTCGCGTAATCATTGCTGATTAAAAGTAAGCAAGGGATTTGAAATTTTGGTGTTGTATATTGTAATTGGCCATTTTCATTCTTGAAAAGTTTCCGAAATATTTATTATTTAGTAGGATTATTTGCCAATAAAGAGAATCAATTGACTTCTACATTGCAAGCATCAGTTTATTTTATGCCCAACAGGCAGTGACCTAATTGAACAAATGAAAAGTAAATTAAGAAAAAAAAAAAAAAAACAAAAGCAAAACGGTATAATAGTACCTAATACTTCATTTGCCTAGAAATAAAAAGTAACTTAATGTAATATAATACTGTAATGAAAATACACTTCACTATAGTCTGCTAATTTATTTTAACTCCAAAAAATAACCTTTAATTTATTTAAAAGACTTATATCCCTGTCACTGTCTATTTACAAACTCAAGAACTAACTATATTTGCAACTGTCTCCCCGAGCTTCCGGCTTATTCATATCGGTGTAGATTTATTCTTGAATACTCTCGTGTATTCTTCCTTGATCCGCTCGTGTCCAGATTGATCTATCTAGTACAATTCGGAACGATGGAACATCAGAATGAGATAATCATTCATACATGCACTGTCAACAAACCGAGGTCTGTTAATTATGCGGTCAGGCCGGCTCTAGATTCGTTACAATACAATACAATACTATACATTTACGTTGCATGAATCTGCCTGACACAATAATATAATTTATTTAAATTATCAAAATAAATATAAAATTCTGTAGAAATTATATTAAAATTAGAGCACATATAATTAATTAGTATTATCACGTTTCAAATAAAAAAGTATAGTTTATCGTGATGCTATACGCTAAATGACATATCAGTTTGAGAGAGTATTTCCGAAAAATTAATCTTGTGAAAAAGTTTGTAAGTGAATTATACAGATGTCAAGAATCTTCGCATTTCTAAGTAGATATTTGGATATTATGGCTGTAACATATCGAAAATCGATTTTTCATATCAGGGAAAAAAGGAATATGTTGCCCACGCAAGCTGTGTTGTCCAAATGGTTAATTGATAGAATCTAACTTCGGAACACCAATAGCTTGAGCACAAGCACAAGCACATCGAAAGTATGAAAACTAACCAGACCAAAAAACATAATGGCTTGAGTGGTGCGAATAGATAAGTAGATTTTTTTTTCTGATATGAAAAATCGAAATTTTGACATGTTATCCCCAGCAGCCACTCTTAAATTTCGCTCCATTTTACTCAAAATTGATTGATATACTTTTCATCCCTATTGGAGGCTTGTATGCGAAAATGGGGCACCTAAATCTGTCACTAGCTGACGGTCTATGAATTATTACCGCACTAGTATGGGAAAAATTTTCCCGCACGCTAAAGTCACTTCAAGTGAGTTATTCCTGCACTAGTGTGGGAAAAAATTTTCACGCACGCGAAAGTTTGTCCAAGAGCGCTGCATACATTTTTTTAATGCGCTTGTAGAAGAAATCTCATACGGAAAAATACTCTCCCGCACTCTGCTTTGCCTCGTTCGGGTAACGGCACTCGCATGCGAGAAAAGTACTCTTTCCGTACTTAATAATAATAATAATAATCTTTATTGACCCAAGAAACATAAATGTTCATAATAGGGATCTAATTCTCTAATTAAAACAATAAATAACAAAATCCAAAAAAATGATTGCAACAAAAAAAAAGGGTTGTCAAAAGCATCATTGTAATAAATGTTTCTTCAAATGTTATTTGAAAAGATTCTTTCTATGATATTTTTCAAATTTTTGGGTATTTTATTGAATATAAAATTATATAAAATTGATTTTTTTCCAAAGGTTGTATTTATTCTGTGTGTGACGAGACTATTGGATTGTCTAGTTTGGTGATTATGAATGGTATTGATTGAATGAAATTGTAGAGATGAATGTTTCCTGTTATTTATAACAGAATATATGAATATACATTATTTCAATTTGTACAAAGAATTGATGTCTAAAAGATTGTTTGGAACATATAAATGGGATGTTGATTCAAGGAATGGTAATTTAAAAATACATTTGATACTTTTGATTTGCAAAGATTTAAGTGGACGTAAAATAGTAGAATGGGCAGTTTCCCATACTGAATATTGTAATTTTGAATAAATGAAACCGAAATATATTAGTTTTAGATATTTTAATGGAATGTAATGTCGAATTTTGAACAAAATACCAATTATGGGAGATATTTTTTTTCGAAGATTTCCAATATGGCTTTTCCAAGAAAGTTGTGAATCAATGTATAATCCCAAAAATTTTGTTGATTCAGAATATTTTATATTTTTTCTATTGAAAACTAAATACTTTCCGATATGTCTTGTTTTTCCTTTTGACAAAAATTGAAAAGAAGATTTATTAATATTCAAAGTTAATTTATGATTGTTCAACTAAGGCGAAATTATTTTTAAATCAGTTTGAACATTTTCGATTATTTCATTATCATTCCCAAAATAAATTAATGTCGTGTCATCTGCAAACAATTTGAGGTCACCATGTAGGTCAAGATTTGATATTGAATTTATGTATATGAGAAATAATACAGGTTCGAAAATAGAACCTTGTGGTACACCACATGTTATATTCCCCATCAAACTTTTTTCATTCCGCATACAAACATATTGTTACCTCCCTGATAAATAATTTTGAAACAGTTTATGTACATAAGACCTCTAATTCCAATATTTAATAACTTACTCAATAAAATTTCATGATCTTCTGTATCAAATGTTTTTGATAGATCCAGTGTCACTAAGCAACCCTGGAAATTTTCATCTAGCTTTATCTGAATTTTCGTGATCAACTCCAATACAGCAGACTCAGTGTCGCTAGATTTTCGAATAAACCATACTGTCCATTGTACAAAAAAATTATTTTATCAAGGTAATCCACTACTCTATCCACTACTCTTTGACTTACGATTTTCTCAAAAATTTTAGACAGGTAAAATTGGTAATACTGATATTGGTCGATAATTACTCAAAATTTGTTTTTTGCCACTTTTAGAAATAGGTGTAACCTTAGAAATTTTGATGTTATGGGGAACAATGCCAGTGTCAAACGATTTATTGATCAATGCGCTCATACAAGGAGATAATTCTGGTGCAACCATCTTCACAATTTTAACACTAATATTATCAAAGCCAGCTGCTTTTCTGTTATTCAGATTTTTTATAATTTCCTGTAATTCTTTACAAGTTGTTTGTTCCAAAAGCATAGAATTATTCACTGATACATTGTCACAAGGATTTGATTGTTCAAACAAAATAGAGGCAAAATTTGGTCCAACATTCACGAAATATTCATAAAATTCCTCACATATTTTCATTGGATCCTCAATACGTTCTTTATTTTGTACCTACAATTAATTTCACATTAACTTGCTTATCATTTTGCCTATTATATAATACTTGATTATAGTTTTCCACATAGATTTTGGTGTAGCATTAAAAAATTCATTTTATAGTAGTTATATTTTGCGTCCCTTATATACAGTTTTTTTCACTAGTTTATTATAATGATTATATTCGGTTTGGAATAATACAACATCAGGAAAATATTTTCTTTTAGAAAAATACTTATCTCTGGTTTTTATCAATTTTGAAATATATGAATTAAACCAAGGTTTAGAATTTTGGTAAATTTTGATGGATTCCTGAGAACAGTTAGATGTGAAAGCTTTGGTGATATATTCATAAAGTTCATTTGGATTTTTATAACTGTTCAAATGTGAATTTATGGATTGTAGATTTTTACAAATGTCTTCAATATTGTATGGAAGATTCGTAACACTAAATTTGTTTCGCAGGTGCGCAATAAATTTCAGCTAGTCGGAGCTGCGGCTATGATGCTGGCAACTAAAATGGAAGAGTATCATCCGATAGATTCGAAAGAGTGGTCGTATCTAACTGGCGATACATTTTCTTCGAAGCAAGTCCTCAAAATGGAGCAGCTCATACTGAAGGTGTTGAAGTTCAGGATGCAGGCTCCAACAATCCACTGCTTTATCCAACACCTTTCTACGGAACATAAAATGGACGATAAAACGATACACTTGGCCATGGTGAGTTACAATTATTTATCTAGCGCCTGGGGTGGGATTCCGTGTACCAAAGAATTCTATAGTCGACAGTTATGTCTCTGTCTCTCCCATGAATTCAACAATAATTTCATCTCACTTACTCGATGAAAAATAGAATTCTATGGTACATGGAATCCCACCCTAGAACAATTTTTGATAATACTTAGGCTGTGAATATACGAGACACCAAAAAGAATTTATACCTTTTCCTCATCTTGAAGATGATCACTTGATGACTGAAAGTCGTGTTGAGATGTGAAAATAGTGGTTTGTTATCGGAATAGAACTCCAGTATGCCCCTTTCAAAATTATCAAGAGCCAGCTCCTCCCAAAACCATAAATGTCACATATGCTCAATTTTCTTCCAATTGTATTCTGAAGGTTACAAACACAGCCAACTGTCACCCAAAATCATGAAGGTCATGAATGAGGTCTGCCACATAATCACTATCCAGTATTTCGTTTCGTAACTTTAGTTACTATTACGAAAATTTTGTAATTTTTTTCATTGCTTGTGTCTGCAATCGTCTTCAGATGAATACTGGAGACGATTTTCGACAATTAAGAAGACAGACATCCTAAACGAGAGGAAAGTTACCACATCATCTACACCCTATTAAAAAAATCCTCTTTTATGCAGATGATATTCTCAAATCTTTGGAAATTTTAACCTTCGAGACAACCTTATTAGGCGATGAGTTCTGAAACTTTGAGTTCTGATTGAGAAAAGTTCGGCGATTCTCCTAGCAACAACAGACTCATCTTGAAGGTCATGAAAAAATGCATCAACATCGAGATCATGAAATATCTAGAAATCTCATATGGTTTCCATCATAGGATATCGACATGCTTGCTTTATGTCTGATATAAGTATATAGCAGCTCCTTTTCGCCAAGCCTCCATCTTCTGGCTTGTCTCCCCCCAGTTAGTTGTGATTTTTGCCATCTAGCTTCCTCTCAGATAGATCTCTCCTAGTGGTGGTTAATGGAGTTTCCTTTGACACTTTATCCGTTGAAACAGTTGTTCTGCAAGGTTCCATTATAACACCAACACTGTTCCTTACTCAAATCCATCCCAGTGCACAGCTTTGCGGATGATAGTACCCTTCTTACCGTTTTTTTTTTCCGATAAGAGCATGTAAAAGTAGAAACAAACGGAGAGAAACGTGAATGATTTCAATAAGGACTTAACAGAAATCTAAGCATGTCTTAATTTGAGGAAGGCCGATCTCAGCGACCATGCACCTTAATCATATCTGGAGTATTCATAAAAATGGAGTCCTCTATTTCGATGCTCGGTATTACCGTGCCAAAAGCTATTTGACTTCTCAGAACTGATTATGATTTATGAGGCACAGATCCGACCTGTCATAGAATCTAAATGGGTGTGTATGTATCGTAATAATTTTACAGGGGAGTGGTTACTAGGTTAATTATTACGTAATAAGAAATACTTGCGCAAGCGCTAGGTATCTTTGGGCAGCTCATTAAAAAAGGATTTCTGATTTTGGAATTCTATTATCTCACATAGTGGGTTTATACAGCAGATAAGATAACATAAGAAATAATATAAGAATGTTCAACATACATAAATCAATGGTAACGTTTATACACCAAATAGGATAAGATAAGGAATAAGAGATAATATAAGAGTTGGCCAACTTTTAACTTCTTATCTTATTCTGAGTTGTAATATCACAAGAGAGTGAGAATAAAGTGAACATAATTTGAAAGATTTTTCGAAAACTTGTTGCCAGGCTATTGCCAAATGACAACAAGTTTGAGAAAAAATCTGGAGAATTATTTTCTACTTTATCGAACTATCGTGTGGTATTCGATATATTATTTTTTGATGCCCCAATGCCCCAACATTTTTATTTCAACAAATTATGGTTAATTGAATCACTATAAACAGAATAAAGTATGAAATTTGAAGTTATCAGCATGAAATGTACAATTATTATGAAAGTTTTCTCTTTGGGTGGAGGATTTTTTTGTTCTGTTGTGTTGGAAGTTATTGCTGTCTCTTTGTCTCTAGATTATCAATTGAAATGGTTTTCAAATTGACACAAAATAGTATTCTTACATGCATTTTCGTTGATCTTCTTAGAGATTTCATTGAATGATGATGTACTATACCGTTTTCGAGTCATTTTTCACTTTTCATGCAAACTCATGCGTCAAATCAAAAGTATCAGTTGTCACACAATAAGAAGAAAATACCACAAAAAAATCCCGCGGCAAAATTCCCACTATAGTAAGGCTGTGATTGGCCTGAACGTACATGAATGCATTGAATTCATGGTTCCGATTGGTTGCAAGAATTGTCAAAAAATAATCATATGAAAATACGAATGCGCATGTGCTGATGGAATTTTTGACAGCACTGTCAGCAAACATGGATTCTACTTGTGTCCAGAAAGCCATTATTTTATTGGTTGGTTCTATCTTCTTATTCAATCTGTATAAACGGGTTTATTTGTGTCTTGTTTCTCATCTTATCCCTTATTTTATCTCATTTGCTGTATAAACCCAGAGTACGATCTAAGAATCGCATGAAATGTGCTCATGCCGCCAGTTGAGCCGTGAAAAAATAAAAACATCCGAGAGGTAGATTCAGACATTTAAAACATTTTCAAATAGACTGACTCTATTTTAATGTGAAATAAGTTATATAAAAATTCATATGCTTGTAGAGATAGTTGAAAGATCTTTCAAATAATATATTAATATATTCAAAGAATCATCGATGACTTCACCAATGCAACATCGGTGACGTAACACATTCTATGTACATATTGGCTTATTGAGGAAAATCATGAAATTTTCTAAAAAATGTATTTGTGGATATTTTATAAAAAAATGTCTTTCAGACTATTACAAGAATTTTTGTTTCACATGAAATCCTACGAGGGCATAATTTCGAGATACTAAGTCAGAATTCCGACTTGATATCTTAGGTCGCGTTTATACTCCTGGGCGATAGGCGACAGGGTGCAGGTGACAGGTTGCAAGCAATGGGAGCTAGGTGATATCTTGTTTTTAGTTAAATTGTGTCACCATGATGTGAATCTCAACACTTACATAATTTTCAGTTGTTAAAATCCCAGAAGAGAGAAAATCAGTCAGAAAATCTGTCGAAATCTGACAGTTTATTGCTTAAAACAACTTACGTATCGGCACTTACCGTCTTTTATTCAATATTACTGCGATTTCTCGCGATTTCTTATCTACAAAATCCATATGTTTATGTACTTCGCTTATCAAAATCTCCCGATCTTCTTTGGAAATTACTGTAGAAATTGTTCCAATTCGTATGAAAATGTCAATGGATACTGACGGGAGTGCCGGGTGTCGCCACCCGCGTTGTCGCATCGCTACAGATACGGCAGGCGCTCGGCGACGCCTCCGCGGCGACACCTGCTGGTCAGAGTATATAAACGGTTTCATATAAACCAATGCGCCTACAAAATAAACGGTTGTCGCTTGTCGCCCGCCACCCGTCATGCATAGCCTGGACACTCAGAAGTATAAACGCGATCTTAAATTAGCTAATTCGTAGGTGTTAAGATAGAATTCCGACTTAGTATCTAAGAATAAGAATAAGAACACGTTCTGTCACTCCTAATCCTGTCTTGATATCTCGGAATTAGCAAAAATAAAATCCTCCAGTCGCAAAGTCGCAGTTTCCAATATCATCTTCTCAATTCAAACCGAATAGAGCCACATGGTTGATCTTTAGAGAAACAAATAATTTCGACTAATTGGAAAACACCCATCTTTCCTCACATTCCCACAAAGTGGAAAATAAGAGTTGAATATATGAAAACAACTACTTCTTCATTTGTGCAATATTCCTCACGGGCACAATTGCATGTGCTAATTGTAATGAAACAATTACAGTTATACTTGGGTTGGTTAAAAATGAACATCTACATACATATATGACATGTTTCAAGGTTCTTACCTTTCATCAGTACCAGAATAGGTCAGACATCACAATAGTCATCATCTACGAATGAAGCCGCCGAACAATAAGTCAGTCGCAGCACCACTCGCGAGCAAACGAAGAAGCACTCTTGAGAATAAATGCGTCAAAACGAACAAAGTTCTGAAAGTGCATCGAAGAGTACCACATTTTGTTGAAATGTGTGCAGAGATGGGTATTTTTGGCTTTTTCGAAATCATTTATTTTATCAATTTCGTTATTTTTGAGAAATTTTATTAATTTGTTATAAAGCGGCGTATCGGCCTTAGTCTCTACACCGCTTAGAATATCCTAGAGTTTCTAACGCAAGGTCTCACTCGCCATCAGCGCTTGGTCTGATGATGGACGAGGCGTATCAAAACATCGGGACACCTAACAACAATAAGGAATATAACGTGAGCGACTACGTTATACCCCTGATGGTCCTAGAAAGTACGTGACGTCCTGTTATAAGTGAAATTCGAGTATAGAAAGAAAGTAAGAAGGATTAATTTGATGAGTATATTAAATAAACATAGATTAGTTCCGAATTGAATACAAGTATTTCCATTTTAGATCTACTTGCTATACCGCAAGTCAGACCTCTTTAACATGTATAAATCACACAATTTAATAATATAATGCAGAGTAAACAACACCTCAAATACTTAAATTACTTTTGAAAACAAGCAAGCTTTCTAAACGCATATTCAACGAGACATTTCTTACATTGCTAGCCGTTATTGCTACTGTCGGAAGTATATTAATAACAGTTAAATAATCAATGGTAGCAAGCACTTAAATGTTTCTGGATATCAGTTCACAAACATAAAAAAATACTGTCAAAGATAGCAACCTCATAGTCATTACTAAATACCTTTGTTTGCGCGATATATACCAATAACACTCCTAGTAATCAAATATCAGAATATACGAAATATATCAAGCAAAACGTGTACTAACAGTACATATTTCAATACATTATACAGGTAACATGCGATAAAATCAGGCAAATAAATCGATAAAACATTATTCAGACATATAAGACATAAACATATCGGTTAATCAGTTTACCCCTTGATTAGCACAAATCAAGCAAATACACAAAACACATGATATTTATTAATAAGAATTCACCAAAATCCGAAGTAACAGTAATTGCTTTCTCTGTACTAGTAGACATAAACCTTTAGTACAATACAAACTATAGCTGTACCCATTCATGGTTCCCGATATAACATTTACCTGAATAAAGGACAGCTCTTACAACAACCAAACTCGACAGGTGAAAATAATATAATAATTTCACTTTCAGCAACCAGTACACGAGCCATAGCCCTTGTATCAGGGTTAAAATATTAGGTTCCGTCCCGTATATGCTCATAAATTAATTGTTACCCCATGAATCTATCTTCCACTTCACTCATCGATAAGTAGATTTCAAAATGTTGATACTTGTGGTATGTGGAATTCATTTGGGGGTAATAAATAGTAACAAAGACATTGCGTACATCTAACACAATACAGCCTCTCATTATGTGTATAATGCTTCTCGATCATGACTGGGCTAAGGTTACATTCTTAAATAATCCGTTGTCGTTTGGCAAGGTGAAAGTATTTTGGAAATTCTGCATTTTGAAGTGATATTCGATCAGAAAATTTCACGAATACATTATATTATGGACTAAATGCGTATTGCAAGAACGGTTCATCTTGTGTAATCAATGTCAGTTGAAGAGTTGAACCGTCAAACTGACGTTTCTATATTTACCGTGATTGTCGTAACTATTGAAATGTATATACAAGCTAGAAGCGAAACACCGTTTTGAAAATACCACGGGCTGGAAGAAGTGTTTTCAAAAAGTCCTGTTCTCATTGGTTCGAATTGGGAAAATTATGGCATTTGATTGGTTTATATAATATGAGGGAAATTGTCTATATAGATTCTGGCTCAAATGCATAGTGCTTTGTTGTCAATTAGATGTCTTTTGAGGCAGCTTATTTTCACGAGAAGGCACATAAATTTCCGCAATCATTATATCTGTTCAGACATTATATTCATGATCGTTTCTGGGTAACTTTTAATAGTACGATAGTTTCATCTTACGGTTTTTACTGACGAAGTGATTTCAAACTCCCTTGACTATACTCCGAGACACTCCGGTGTTCGCGATAGATTAGACTACATACTGCACTATTCCAAACGCACTTGTAATTAGAAGATATTCGCGACAGTGAATAAACTATACTCCGAGGCATACATTTTCGCGAACAGTTGCACTAATATATGACATCGAACTTAGTAACGCACTGGTATAATCTTTAGACGAACATGGCCCGGGTCAAACATTAACTGACTTTTATTCTTTTGAAATCTCGCTTAAATAAAAGATTAACCCCTCGTAAAGGAACACGTGTCGCCGTTATTCTTCCTTACGCAATAAAATATGACACCCGCATAATTGAACATGTTTTTAATAGCGATCATTTATTGCTTTAAGCCGTAGACACAATGGAAGTTTTATGTAATAAGTTTTAAGTTTTGGGATTTTGAATATCAATTTTACAAATAAAACAAGATGCAAAACAGAATTGAAGAATGAAGCTTGAATTTCACCAACCACAATATTTATGAGGCGTGATCAGAATAATAATAGCAATGATAGTTTCGTCTTAAAAAAATATCCAAAATCATGAAAATTAAAACTAAAAACATAAAACTTCCATTGTGTTTCAGCCTTTAACCTACTTAGCGAGACATGTTTATGGCCTTAATTTATTGATATTATCTTATGCGGTGGGTGGAAGAAAGACGCACTATTGAAAAGTAGGATGGAATATTTCGAGATATTCACTATCTAGGAATTCGTTAATTATGTTGGTCGTGGGGGAAGGATAGCAATGAACTTGATATTCGCGCAATTTGCTCTCAAACAGAAGAGAGATGCATTCATCATCGTTTATTATTTTGATATCTTTGATCGATATTCGAGAATAATGAATTGCATGACGTCGTTTGATGACGGATCATTTCTAATAATCATTTTGGGACAGGGTGGATCATGACAAATTATAACAAATTCAGTGAAAAATCTATTTGAAAAAATGTGGAGTCGAAATTCGCGTCGGTGTCGTTTCTAAGAACTTGATCGTGCTTTGTCGAAATTAATCGAAGTTTTCCAAACCGCAGTATATCAGCGAACTGGTTCTTCTCGAAGGCGACGAATACCTCAACCATTTCCCTTCCAAACTGGCATCAGCCAGCGTAGCATTGGCTCGACACACCCTCGCGAAACGCACCCCTTGGCCGAAGAAGTTGAAGAAGGTTAGCGGATACACACTCAAAGATTTGAGTCCGGTGGTTAAACGACAAATCATAACGCTCAAAGATTCGCCCATGAAAGAACAGCAGTCAATTCAAACGAAGTATAAGAGCCCAAAGTACAACAGGGTGGCTCTGGTGAGGCCGAGGATATTGGCAATGGATGATTTTGGAGTCGAGCAGGATTGAACGTAAGTGACTGCTCCTTTTTGATTTCCTTTTAAATCAGCTAATCAAGAGTGACATAGCTGAAGATTATTCCTGATAAGTGAATTGACTCTCCTGATATTGTTATTCATATAACTCAATGGAATTCAATTGAAGCAAATCCCATGCTTGCGTTTTATTCAGAAGAGCCGATCTCACATGTCAGGATTATGCGAAAAGAAGATACTTATTCACAAATTCCGTTTTTTAAAACCTCTGTGCTGTATTTTCTAAGAATGTTAAATTGCTTTCCAAAGTACGTAATGATTTTAAATTGTTTTCCTCACAGCGTCTGCCTATAATTGCAACTACGGAGGCAATGTAAAAAAGGTTGATAGTAGGTACTCAACCTCACGAATGTTTTTATACCCATCCAACTATTCCTGTGTTCTGTACTAGTTTCTGTAGTTCAATAGGATAATTTAGTTAGTAGGAATCCGATAGGATATTATTATTAGCAATCCAGCGAAAACCACTTCGTTGCTCGGTATAGTTATTTTTATTTGTTCATTCAATAGTGTTGAAAATAATACTTATGTGGGACACCTGAGACCACAACGCATTTGTTGTCACCATTCTCATCATATGCAGTCTCAGCCTATATCCAAAGGCATAACGCGGCGCTACGACTATTGTATAATGATCTACGATACTCGTACGGCATAGAAGAGACACCGGTGTCACCTTATGCTTCGCGGGATTTTGAATCCGTTGTGGAGAATTAGAAGCGCCGAATGTTTTTGAACTACTCATTCTCCATCATCAGATAAAAACAAGACAATACCTCGTCGACCATCCAAGTGGGACGATTTTATTGATCTTTGAACTACGTAGTCTCTACCCAAATGGCGATTCTGATCATCTGATCATAGGGGTCCTTGATGAAAATATGATGAACTTGCTATTTTCTGGTTTGATACGGACGAACGCAGAATGCCGTCATCCTTGGTAAATTCATCTCCCCAAGGCACATGACTTCAATCCACGGATTAAACGGGGAGTAAATGATACAAGCGCGCCCTGTGTATGTCAAAATTAAAGTCAAAATATATGTTATGGTCTGAAGTTATGAATAACTTGATGAAGCGTTATAACAACTCAATGATGATATTAATATCAATTGAATTGAATTATTAAACTACAATGGTGATAGCTCCCCATCTACATATCCGCATAAACGAGAGGGAAACTCCCCCACTATACAGGGTGTTTCAAAATTCAGTTTCAAGATTTTGGTTGTGTATTTTCAGGTTGAAATAATACTTTTTTTCCATAATAATCGCAAACGCTTCGTTATACTAATAATAATAATACTTCCTCAGGTCGTTGGCTGCAAGGAGAACCTGCTGATCGACAGATGCATCACGCAGGACTCCGTGCAGTACAAGCGTAACCTTTCAATGGCCTGGATCGACTATCGCAAGGCATTTGATACAACATCGCATGAACTCATCATGCATTTGCTCAGATGCCTTGCGGTACCCGATCAAATAGTGAGATGCATTGAACAGCTGATGCCGCTCTGGAGGACTAGATTTACCATAACATCTGGTCAAGTCAGAGTCCAAATCGCGGACGGTGACTTACAAATGAGAAGGAGCCCCATCGTGCATAAACCACATTTCTTGACGAACCTGTTGAGCCACATCCTCCACTGCTGCAGACAATTCCTTCTGTAGGAAGCTTTTTGGTTTTGGATTAATATGATAAAAAGTATAATGGTGATACTCCCTACTATCTGCATATGATTCCAGATGCAGGAACACCATCACTGTATGCGCTCTGGGGCGACATAGAAATTTTATGGCGCATTTGCTATTTCAACTGCAGGAAATACCACCATTTAGTCCTTAGCGAATGAGGGAATGAAATAAAACCCAATACATGCTCATCCGTCATTACACCAAGGACTTCTTTATCTCTGCCTCTCTCTGCAACTCCAGCCCGTGATCTCCAGTTCATGAACTGATGAAGAGTATGTACATGAAAGCAGAAAAAAATGTTCAAATGTTCAAATCAAATTGTGAATGATATAGAAACGATCAATAGCAGAGGAACAAAAAAAAAAGTAATCCTTAGATATTATCATCATAAAATTCTTGTAGACTGTAATAAGCTTTTTCTGATAATACATTTTTCACGTCTTTTCTGAAACGATAAAGTGATACTTTTGATATTTATTGAAAGGTGATTAAACATCTTACATCCATTACAAAATATCGAGTTTTTGATGAGTGTACTTCTAGGAATTGGAAGTGAGTGAGGTGTTGACGGAAATGCATAAAATTTCCGTAGGTTGGAAACCGGCGATTAGAAAATCTTAGGGCATACAACCTCTGAGCTTCAAGTTTGTTACCATTATTTAGATATGAACCGATTTCAATTTTTAATAAATTGTTTCGTTGAAAAATTGCAATTAAATCTAGAGAATTGGAATTTGTTTTCTCAATTACGGTTGCAGATGCGGAAAAACTACAGGAGACAAAAAAAATATGAAATAATATACATAATTAAGCTTATGGGGCGAAAACAAGGCTTGACCACTGAAAAAATATCTCCCTGTAGAATCTTAGAATCGTTCGTCATTATGATATTGATATTACAAAAACTGAAAGAGCTATGAGGAAAAATATAAAAATTTTGAAACTTGAACGTGCTTTAGGTTGGTAACGAAGCATTTGCGGACACATGCTTATGGAAAAAAAGTCTTATTTTTACCTGAAAAATTTGTTCCTGATTTCTTGATATTTGAAACACCTTGTATGTTCTTCCATTGCGTTATACTGATGTGTAAGTAATTTTGCCCCTCCCAGAGCAAGATATATAATAGCCCTTGGCTCATTGTCAACTTAACAAAATAGTTGTTGCAATTACTATTTCAACCGCAATATTATTGTACCACCAAAAAATTCATATTTTAATTTTGGGGAAGGTGATTTTCTTATATTTTCCCATTTGATTTCCTCATTCGGAGTTGATTATTACTTTGTTTCATATCAGAAAATATTTGGGATATCAAGAACTTTTATTATTATTATCATAGTTCTGCGGTAGTTTGACCCCAATCAGGTTCACAATTTTTGTATTGAGTGAATCATTTGTTTGATATTCTAAATTCCCTTAAAAATTTCACATGGTTATCAAAATAATTCAAGTTCATAATAAAGAATTGTTCAGTTGATATTAACATAAACAAAGTCAAAGTAAAAATATACTTTTTCTACGTGTGCGTGAACTGAGTATACTTTTATGCTCAACTTTGTAGAAAATCAACGGTGCGCAGGGCAATTTTTCACACACTGTTCATACACTTGTACATTCTTGAAAAAAACAGTACTTCGCGTAATTTTTTACTTGGAGGCCATCAGTTGATGGTACTACGAAAAAGTTCATAAGTAAAAACATTCAGATTGATGGTAAAACTGAAATTTTTCCAAAATAATAACTTGTAGAAGGAACTTTGTACGATACAGTTTCGTAAAAAGCATTTTTGTACTTGCGCATTTGTTGAACTTGGCTGCACCTATTTCAACAATCTTCACTTTCATACAGAAAAGTACCACTCCACAAAATTTTCTACAACTATTTACCAAAGTAGCTTTTGACGCTTTCAGATCTCATGGCAAAGTTGACGTTTTCCGAGAAATGTCATTCTATGACAGCATTCCCACTCTAGAGCAGAAATATTGAAAAAACGACAGATATTCTCCGCTATTGTTGAAAACGAACGTACCCACTCTTGCATGACGTCAAAAAATGCGTTTATTTTCGAAACGATAAAAAGCAAAAATCTGTATATAATTTTGACTTTTGAAAACTATCACTTCAAAATTCTCATGAAATGTAATGCACCTCTGATATTGATCGTTTCATATCTTTTTCGAAACGAAAAAGTGATTTAATACTTTTTACAAGTATTCAGTGAAAGGTGATGAAAGATCTTTTACATCCATTATCCATTATGAATTAGCGAATTTTTTAGTATCATACTCCTAGGAATAAGAAGTTTCCAATTATTATTCTGTCTGATAGACAGTCATAAGAATAGTGAACTTTGTATTATGTTTGTGAATCGAATAGTTTCGAGTATGAAAATTGAAATAAGTAAGATATCGGCATGAATCTTGATACCTGTAAAAATAGGACAGTCTGCAAACTACCCATTAGTAGTTTTGATAATAGTCAATGTTATTAGGGTTTTTACATTACAAGTTAATATGAGAGGGTGAAGACGATACCCGAGTTTTTCAAAATTCCGGAGTACCTAATGCGAAATATTCAGCCCTATGCTGTATCACTTCCGTTGAAAATAAAGTCACCGTTATTCTTCATTTTCGTTATTTTGCTATTATCAATCATAGCAAAATAACGGAAATGGCGAATAACGTTGACGTTATTTTTAACGGAAGTGATAAAGCATAGGGATGAATAACTTTCGTATGATTTCCACTAAAACTTTGTTTATTACGACCGGCGGTTTCAGCTTTTACACTGTCACAACCTGGAGGGCGTCCCAAACTTCAAATCACAACAAAGACGCAACTCCCAGCCATTGTAATATTAGCAGGGCTTCGTCTGGTTTACACATGCATTATATTCAACTAGTTCGAATGTTAACACATGCATTATATTCAACTAGTTCGAATGTTAACACATGCATTATTGAACGATAGGCCATCAAGAACAAATGGGGGTACTGATCCCAGTCTCTTCGGTGGACGAGTGGTGATTTATCATCTTATTCATCTGCTGCACCACTCTATCTGAATGTCGATGCAGAAACTGAGATAACTCCGAAGCTTGTGTATGTCTTTTAGAATCGGCCAAGTCTTCACTGCTTTGAACTTCGTTCATCTATTGCTACTCCTTCCCCAGAAACAACACACAATATATCGTACTTCTTATTGGAACAGATGAAATTTTTTGGTCTCTGATACAATCCGGAACTTCTTTCTCAGTTGTATAGTTTTAACGGGGTCCTCGAACGATCAACCAACTATAAATATATCGAAGAGATATACCAGACACTTTTTTCATTAGAATTTCTTCAGAACCGTCTCCTGCAATCTTTCAAATGTGGCTGCAGCTTTGCAGAGTCCGAATGACATAACTGTGAACTGAGCCAACGGTAAAAGCGATGTTTCGAAGCCAGTTCTCTTATAATTTTATAATTGTTACTTAAAAATAAACAAATTTTTTTTTTTAAGAATGGGTTTACATTTTATACTTGTAGCATTGAATTGCGAATAAATGTTATTATGATATTTAAAAAAAGTTCTACCTGCAAATATCCACTCTTTAAATCTACGGCCGAGAAAACTATAGAACCGTCAAACGTCTCTAGGGTATCGCCTATTCTTGGGAGAGGGTAACTGCCATTTTTCATCAGGTTGTTCAGCTCCTTATTTTCTCTACCAGTATGACTAGAGAGGACTAAAGACTGTTATATGGTTCTCTCTCTTGCATCGCTATGTTGTCAGCCTTTTGGTGAAGGGAAGTCTTCTATCTGATTGCTGAATTGTTCGGGGCAGTTTCAGTGTCAATCCTGTGCTGAATCACCTTCGTTCGACTTCCTCTTGTCCCGTATCGAAGATGTCTTGGTACTTCATGACTGTTTCTTATAGTTCGGACTGTTGAACTGGTTCTATGCCTTTGAACATTTCCAATCATACTGACAAGTTATTTGCTTAACTAGCAGTACTGTGTACACTCTGAATTGTCGAGGACATTGACGAGTGGTACCTCAAAATTGTTCCTTTCTTCATGGTCTTTGGGTAGTAATTGACATTTATTACCATTACTGGCACAAATTTCCACTGCTCGCACCCCTATCCAGGCGAGCCACCAGAAGCCCTCTCAGGTGCGCTCACCACCCCCACTTCATCCAACAGGACATTTCATCACTTCTTTCATGAAACACCAGCTCGTCTCTGTTGACACGTTGGATGCCGTGTGTTTCACAATTTTGCATAAGCATCTATGGTCTATCCGGATATCGCGAACGAAAGGTTTCACAGGCTCTTTTAATAACCTCGTCACATTCTCGGTAAATTATTTACGAATTGAATTATTCTTCGTTACCAAATCCTAAACATGATAAAAATGCTTTCGATATATTTATGCTTTATCGTCAAATTATTAGCAAATTTTGTTTGTTGACACTCAAGCATTTGTTTCTTGTAGGTATATTGTTCCAAAAAAGCCTACTGATAATCCAGATATTTCTTTTAAACACACGGAAATTTTCTACAAAAACTGTTTAATTTGAATAAAGGGTTTTAATCATGAACTCCTATTTTCTAGCGTAGAATCGACTGACAGAAAAATTCCAGCTTTCAGTCAAAATTTCATTCTCCTTTCTTTAACCAGATATTTTTCATTCCAAAATGATGAATTAATGCATTGCATTATGTACAGACTGTACCGTATTCTAAATTAAAAGGATGAACATCTTTCCATCTACAAACAAGCTCAGAGATAGCAAGAACTATGTATTCGCTCCGTGCAAATTCATAAAAAGTGGCTTACAAAGTGTATTATACTGAGAGTTTTACCATGAGACTTTCCAAGATTTTAAATTGTTACGAATATTCATGAACGAGAATAGGTTTATCTAAGCCTCCATATCGGTATAATTTGGATGAAATTTTTCATTAAGTTATGAAAATATTACAAATTGGTTAATTAGCAACAAACATGATGTAATGAAACGTTTGAATTACATTCTATGTTATTAACTGTACTGGCAATATTATAAAATGGATTGATCAATCCCAATCTTCTTCTGACACAAAAAACAACTACTGCCCCCCCATCATAGTTGTTATTTCTGTCAGATACCTATCATACAGGTTTATGTGAAAGATTGGATAGCTTAATTCATTTTTCGTTATCAGTTATTGATGTGGTTCTCTGAAGAATCGACCGTATAAGAAAAATAAAGATGTAATCGGTAACTAATCCTTATATACCAAAGAAGTGACCCCGACGAGATTATTTTCGTGAAGGATATTCTTCTGCAAACCAACGTGATTTTTTTAAACCGTGAATATATTTTTATTTGTTTTTATCAAGTTACCTGCAGCAAACATGCCTAACCTCGCAGAACCCACTAACTCGATGGAAGTCCCTATCGCAAGTTTACTGCCTGAATTCAACCCGGCTGATCCAGATATGTGGTTTACCATTGTGGAGTTGCAGTTTAGTGCGGAGGCTATAGACAATCATGCAAAAAATATCTTAGTACGTACGGGTTAAGCGCTCACTTCTTAATCCAATCACCCGTTGGTGCATTGGATCGAATCAGCACGATCACCGGTCTCGTACATGGCATCACACGTTTCAAAAGGTAAGGGCTACGCGTTTTCTATGACGTCCTCGAAACTTGGTGAGTACCACCGTACCAGATTCATTGCTGCGAACTATATGGCAGAGTCGTCTGCTTACGGAAATCCAAAGCACTATTGTGGCATCTATATACGAGCAATGCGCTTAACGAAGCAGCAGAAATCGCGGATCACGTGTACGAAACTCTGTAGTCACTATCATCTAGCTGAATTCAATAAATTACCCAATAATATAAAATATTGCAGCATTTCTCAAAATTCAATTATTTCCATATGAAATAGATAAAATTATATTATTGAAATTGCTGTTGAGATTTAATCTTTGTTCACTGATCTATGATTTTTTTTATGTTATTATGACTTTACAATTATTATTGTATATGTTAATTGTTCATCAGTGATTTATGATTTTTTTATTGCAATTGTTAATTTATTATTATTATTATTTTTTGAACATATTGTACAACTTCCTCATACCAGAACTTGTTCTGTCTGGAAGCTATTCTTTCAATAAATAAATAAATCCTTGAGCTGCGTCAACGGCGCCTACAAACACCAGCAGCGACCTCGTGACACATTGACTATAGAGCTAGTCATGGCATGCCTAGGCGCAATCGATAGTCGAGCACATAACGTAGAACGAAACTCATCGCAGTACAACTCAATTTTTGGTGGTTACAGATGCAGATCCATCTATCCTCGTCATCTACTCAACGTGCTTTCCGCGGCCAACGGAACATGTATCACGATATACGGCACGCTCGCATGTACTCTCGACCTTGACCTACAGAGAAAGTTCACTTGGAGGTTCGGGGTCGCCATTGTCCCCAACGCAATCATAGAAGCCAGCGCAGTGTGAGACACTCAATGAAATCTGTCTCCGGCACCATACCTTACCACAGCTTGTTAAGCAAGTTTCCGGTCATAATTCGCCCGGAAAGATTTCCTAAAGCAATCCACCACTTTACCAAATATCGCATTGGGACCATCCCGGGACTACCGGCTGCTCAGAAACTACGGCGCCTCGCCCCAGACAAACTACGGGCTGCTGTGAAGGAATTTGACGTCATGCTGAAATTAGGAATCGCCCGACCATCACAACCTCTTGTGCAGCACCATTGCATTTGGTCCCATAGAAAGGCGATGAATCGAGACCCTGTGGAGATTATCGCAGGCCAAACGCCAGAACGACTCCAGATTGATATTCACTTCGACACATCGAATACTTTCCACACTGTCTCCGAGACAAAACCATATTTTCCACGGTGTGTGCCTTTCATCAAATTCTGGTAGCCGAGGAAGACATCCAAAAAACCGTTATTACAACTCCATCCGGACTCATAGAATACTGATTCATGACTTTTGGTCTCTGGAATGCAGCACAAACTTTTCAGCATTTCATCGATGATGTCGTACGCCGCCTACGGGGATTAGACTTCTGCTTCGCGCACATAGACGACTTCCCAGTCGCCTCAATATCTCTCGAAAAATATATTTTTCATAGATTCTGTTTGGGCCACTGGCAAAATACGGTGTCGTCATCAATACTGCAAAATGCGTATCTATACAAGCAGAGGTAGTATTTCATGGCTACCAAGTATCAAAGGCCACCTGCCTGATAAAGTCAACGCAATTTGCATATTCCCATCACCAGCTCACTGGCTTCGAGAAGGTACAGGACACAATATAAATGCTAACCGTAATAAAGCACCTGACATAGACGTGATCCTACTCAGGAACCTTCCACAGAAGGTCCTGATACAGTTGATCTAAATAATAAACATCAAATGGCAGCATTATCCACAGTGTCTCAAGCGTACAAATATTTTCCCGATACAGAAGACTGGTAAGCCGGAAGCAAGGATCTATTGCTACCGCACGATCTCACTGTTGGGTGTGGTCAACGAGTTGGACAGGATCCTGCTGAAGAGATTAGGAGACCTTGGAGAGGAACTTCAACTCATTCCAGAGGAACAGTTCGGCTTCCGGAGAGGACACTCAATAGAGGAGAAAAAGTAATGTCTTTATAAATTCTTTAAAATGTTGACTGTAACTCCCCAGCTTTTGTTCAGAGCATACGTGCATTTGCTTCAGAATCCGTGAAATCACTCGTATGAAAAGCAGCTATCCAACTAGCATGTCTCTGTACTCTAGTATAGTGTCTACCTGTCTCTACCTGGTGTGTATAGAAGGAAATTTGGAAATTTTCCATGCTGATCTCGATTGGATCGGATACAACAACCCACCAACACCACTTCTTCATTATTTCTCTCACCAAATCCAAAAGAGAAATCTATTTAGGTGTGTTATCATCATGACAACGTATTTTTAAATTGAAAAATCCAAGTTTATCACACAACAACAGACTCATGCACTTACTTCACACTATACAGAATGAATTAATTATCATCTCAATGCTAAACATTTTTCATCAGGAAAGACATACGTAATCTTATGGAAAATAGCTTTGTTTGTTCCCCAATAGGCTTTTTGACAACTGCCAGATTACGTCACTGACAGTGCTGTACTTACTAACTACGTATTCATATCAAAATTTGATTCAAGCCAAAAACCAATTATTCTTCATTCACCTTTTTTTTTATAACGAAATATTTCGAAGAATAGAAAAGTACCTATACTTTGTTATAAACACGATGATGGAACTGGCACTCAAAATATCGTCGGCTTAAGGTGTAAACCTGCTAACTCCAATTTGTGACAATTTATTAATTGTTATAATTTATACCATGAAAAAAAGGGAAAACATTTTCATTGACTGTGAAACAGCTAAGTTATTAGTAAACAGATATTTAGTGATTCTTATTGATGCGTAAAACCATTCTATTGTATTCAGTATTAAATTTAATTCGCAGTTTTTCCATCCCTTGAGAATTTTACTCAAATGGAGTTAGCAGGTTTACACTCTAAGCCGACGATATGGTGAAGGATCTAATGTTTAAGAATGGTATTATATTTTATCGCAAACGGGCATTTTGTCATCGACCAAGATTAGATTTATTCTATAAAATTGTTAATGAAAAGTAACATCATAGTACTTATTATCCATTTGGTATACTTTATATTAAAAAAAGTATTTAGTAAATTAACGAAGGGGTCAGCCATAGGCGCCGGTACTTATAAATCCGTGTAGGGGCTTGTCATATTTTATCAAAGCAGACCTGGTTTTATGGGTGGAATAAAAAATTCCCAGTATTATTTTCAATTATACAATATAGAAACGTATGAAACGTACGTATTGATAGATTTCACACAGGTTTCGATAACAAAGTTATTCTCATATTATGATCTTCATCAATAGGAATAATCTGATATAGAAATACGTGTCTAGGAATGTGTATGAAAAATGTGCAGTAAATGGGAACCATAGGTATATCATTTATTTTCATTTTGTGACACCAATACTTTACAGGACATTTTGAAAAGTTTGTTCCTGCGGTCATTTGCATGCATATTGGCTTAATTTTGCAGAAGCGCGTAGTGCTACGATATTTATGCGAAACAAGGGCGCAAAATGCATGCAGACAACGCTGACTTACAGAGAAGGTAGGGTAATAATATGAGTACGTTTATACCTGTCTTTCCCTCATAGAGTCTGTTCGAATCGAATCTAGCTGATGCGTGGTAAGGGGTATTATATTCATATAGAATATCATAGGTAATAAGTAGTAAAATTTTGTGGGTTAAATTTCCTTATTATTGCAGGTATTTGTTGCATAACAATTTGACGAGTGATGTTCTTCAAAGAAATTATGAGCAGTCAAGGCATAAATTGAAGTTTAGAATCGAAACATTTTGAATGCCATGAGGATGAACAAACAAAAAATATTCGTGTCAGAATCATACATAATTTCGTTGAAAAATCTATGATTTTTTTGGAATTTTAACATTGATGGTGTGGATAGAGGTAACTGAATTATCATAATAATACACTAATGTACATGGCATTTCATTATAACATGAGAATTCGACTCCGTTCATCGGTTCAACTGGGTCTAGTTTATTTTCGTGTTTTAATCATTTTCCTAGCTATCACAGAACTCCATCAATTGGACTTTGATGCACCAGTGCTCTACTCTGTTTAATTCTGTTCGTGTATTCGTTTTGAAGAAGTGTTTATTGCTCTGCTTTCATCAGCTCTGTACGGAAAAATTGAATAGCCAGAACCTCAGTAGAATGGGATCGGATACTCAAATGTCGAATAACCAATAAAGCTGCTCTACTCTCTATGATGAGTCGGTAACAAGTAGTGATGAAGTCCAGTTTTATACCATTTGCAAATTCATTCTTGTGGAACTCTCACAAGACTTTAACGAATGCATTCCAGTGTCGTCGAGGTATCTATGTATATGAAATTTGCTATGATGACCTAACTCCACAGTACAGAGGTTTATGGGCTCATTTGTGAACACTTGAAGGGTTAGAGACTTGCTTTCAGCTCATCAAACAACCTTTTGTTTTGAAGTTACTCATGACATCGTCAAGAAATGCCTCTTGAATATGGGCCAGTATGAGATAAAACCTACCGAGCCTAAATTTTCCTACAACTCAATAGTTCAATAGATTTTTACATCCACTATACACAAGGGGGTACTGATAACCATTACGGAATTGGCGGTGAGCTTATTAAGTATTATTTTCAAGTATATCCTGATTGATATTTGTCAGCTCATCAGCTGTTACAGTTGGTGCTTGCTTGGTGTGCGCTCCGACCTACAGCTAAAAAATTAATACGCCACTGAAAAATCAAGTCGTCCCGGAACACCACGGAAAAAAATAATAATAGCCGTTCTCTACCTGCACAGGTTAATATGCCATTGGGTACACTCTCGAGTGCTTATGAGGGAGTATTATGTGTAGAAGAAAGAATCAAGCTACAGTATACGGATTTGATTTCATAGAAACGAATTATTATTAATAGTTGAGTGACTGTTATCAGAAAAATAAAATATCCGTCATAGTTCAAGTTATCAATTCTCATTGAAAAAGTACAATTTCGCAGTTATTTAAGCTGTTCTGATTATATATTTTATATTGGTCCTTCGAGATTTAATTGAACACGCTATGGAACAGAAAAATGTACAAGAAAGTATGGAACAAAATATTGGTATCCGTAGAAGCAGTAGATGCAATATAGGAATTCCAGCAAGACGATATTCGAAGTCAGAAATGGATGTTGTTAAATTAGACCTAATGTGCCTTCTTCTAGTTTATGTGCAAAAACTAGTCGAAAAAGAAGTTGCATGAGTAATATGGAAAACACTAGTTCTGGCGAACGTTTGATCATTGCTGCTAGCCTTCAGTAAGAGATGGGAAGTCAAACGAGGGGTCTACTACGTCCAAAAGATCTAATATTTCCAAGTTGAATTTAGAATTGTTGATGTTACAACAACAGCAGAAGATCGACGAGGAAGAAGAACAAGAAAAAGTTAAAGCATTTGAAAGAAAACGCTTAAACTTGGCGAAAGAATTGGAATTGAAGAAAAAATATTAGATACAGTTGGTACTTGCGAAAATAGTTCAAACTGCTGTAGAAGTTTATATAGTGATGAACAATACGTAAGAAAGTGGGTTGAAGATGCTAAAAAGTGTATTGATCCTGAAACTACCCAATGTCAACCTCTTCTTCAGAAAACCGAACAGAACGATGTTGAAAATATCTGTTCTCCTACTTATGGAATCGGTAATAACACTACCCTTTCTGTGGGAGGTGGAGGAAGAAATGATACCTTTTTTGATGTTGCTAGACAGTGTATCGAATATACTGCTAATACCAACAGACTTTTGCTACGGCAAAAAGTGAGAGATCTCACTTACTTCTCAGGTGAACTTTCAGAGTGGCCTATCTTCATCAGCGAGTTCAATAGATCCACGTCGCAGTACGGCCTAAAAGATGAAGAAAATCTCATACGATTGGACAGGACTCTGAAAGGAAAGGCTCGAGAAACAGTGAAAGCACTCTTAATTTCCCCTGTGAATGTGTCCCGAATTATCAGAATGTTGGAAATGAACTTTGGCAGAGCAGAATGGATAATTTTGAAGCTTATAGAGAAAGTTAAAAGACTTGGTTCTATACGTGAAGATAGACTGGACTCCTATATTGTTTTTTCGAATGCTCTCAGCAATATGGTCACTACCATGAAAAATGTGAATGCTGAAATGTACCTGTATAATCCCGAACTATTGTGCAAGTTAGTAGAAAAACTCACTCCGATACAAAAATATTGTTGGGGAAAATTCAAACTCCAGAATGAAAATCAATCCAAACAGACATCCTTAGAAGATTTTGCTAAGTGTTTCGAGAAAGAAACAAATTTTCTATCTGGAATTAGTAATCCTTTTCAAAAAGGGTTTTTTCATATACATAACTAAAAGGGAGCAAGTCATGGTTTCAAAGAAAAACTCCGATAAGAAGAGTCAAAGTCATTCAAATTTGTGTAATTTTTGCAAGAACAGAAATCACGTCGTTCAAGATTGCAGCGAATTTCTGAAAAAGACGATTATAGAAAGACGAGAGGCTGTACTGAATCTTAAGCTGTGCTTTTTATGTCTTAAAACTGGCCATATGGTAAAAAAATGCTTTCTGAAAACTAGATGTGGAGAAAATGGATGTAAGGGTCGGCACCATAAGCTTATTCACATCAACAGAAACCCTGAGGATTCCAAAACTCAAGGAACAACAGATACTCCCCGTGATTTTTGCGCAAATCTGTCTACTGGTGAAGATAGGACCGTGCTTTTGAGAATTGCTCCAGTTAAAGTACGTGGACCTGCAGGTGAAATCGAAACATTTGCACTATTCGATGAAGGTTCCATTTGTTCGATGATGGAAGAGGAGCTGGCTAACAAACTAGAAGTATCCGGTCTACTTTGTTTTCAGTAGACGAATAACATCACTCATTACGAAGACAACTTCAGACAGATCGCACTTGACATATCAGGCGCAAATGAAAATTCAGTTTTTCATAGTCAACAAATAAATACATCTGATATCAGAAGCAAATTTCCCTATCTGAATATTGAACTACTACAATCGATCAAATCTGCATCTCCTCAACTCTTGATTGGACAGGATAACTGTGGTCTTATTATTCCTTGGAAAGTTATACAGCCAAAACTTAATGAACCAATTATGTAAAAGTCGAAACTTGGTTGGAAAATAAGTGGAACCATAACCAACTGTGAAGCATACAAACTGCCACATGTGAGCCTTTGTTGTAGTGTGGTTAGTGATGAAGAACTCCATCTATTAGTAAAAGATAGTTTTCGACTGGATTCATATGGTGTAAAGTTACAAAATATCTTCGTTAAATCGGCAGAAGATAAAAGAGCCATCGAGATAATGGAAAAAACACTCAAAAGGGTCGGTGAACACTATGAAATCGGACATCTGTGGAAAAATGAAAATATCATGCTACCAGACAGGCGACCAAATGCAATGAAACGCTTGCTTTGTATGGAGCGGAAGATTGACAAAGATGCGAAGTTTTCTGATGAGTACTGCAGAAAAATCGATGAATACCTATGCAAAAATATTATCAGATTTAGAAAAGGTTGAAACACCTAAGACCTGGTACCTGCCCCATTTTGCCGTGTGGAATATAAACAAACCCGAAAAACTGAGGATTCTTCTTTTCGATGCGGCTGCAAAATCCTATGGATCATGCCTGAACGACTTTTTATTACAGGGTCTAGACTTGGTTCCTTCGCTAATCTCCATTTTGTGGCGCTTTAGGCAAGTTTCTGTGGAGATGTTTGTGAAATGTTCCACCAGGTACTCATCAGAGAGAGAAAGATCGATGAACGTTTTCAATGGCGTGGTAAGGATCGAAATCGTGAACCTGATGTTCTTCAAATGAACGTTATGATTTTTGGATCCGTGTCCACACCTTCGAAAGCACAATTTGTGAAGAACAGAAACGCTATCGAATTCGAGCATTTGTTTCCCGGTATAGTCAGATGTATGGATAAGCAACATTATGTAGACGATTACCTCGATTCCTGTAACACGGAAGAAGAGGCCATCAAGAGGATTGCTGATGTTATTCGTGTTCATGCAAAGGGAGGATTTGAGATGGCAAAATGGATTTGTAATTCCAAGAATGTTCTTGCAACTATTCCTAAGAGGCTTCGTTCTTCAGAATGTAATGGTGTGAAAATTGACTCAGAAAAAATCGAACGAATTCTTGGACTTTCATAGTTGCCAGAAACTGATAACTTCATATTTTGCCTCAATTTGCAGATGATACCTCCAGAAATTAGCACTGGATTGAAAACACCAACAAAAAGAGAAGTTCTTCGATTGATTATGTCAATATTTGATCCTCTAGGCTTCCTTGCACCACTAATAATAAAAGAAAAAATCTTGATGCAGGAGATTTGGAGGAATAAAATCAATTGGGACACTGAAATTTCGGAAACTCTATTTCTGATATGGAAAAAATGGCTTTTGGAACTCAAAACAATTTCTACTGTAACAATACCAAGGCACTATTTTCCAAATTAGACCGGTGTGAAAGAAGTCGATCTTCATATGTTTAGCGATGCGAGCGATAAAGCTTATGCCACAGCAGCTTTCTTGAGATATGAGGTCGAACAAACAGTTCTCACATCATTTGTTACTTGCAAATTCAAAGTCGCGCCACTGAATCAAATTAGAGTTGCAGGGAGCAGTGTTATCTTGCCGACTTGCAAAGACCATATGCAATGAACTCGAAAACAAAATCAGAAAAGTTTTTCATTGGACAGATTCCATGGTTGTTTTAAATCAAATAAAATCAGAATCACGACGATTTCCAACCTTTGTAGCTTGTCGGATAGGGGAAATACGGGATGAAACAGATATTTCTCAATGGTATTGGATTCCGTCCGACTTGAATATTGCAGATCAAGCCACGAAAGAGTTGAGTCAAATTGACATTGGATTGCACAACTCATGGTTGAATGAGCCCAAGTTTCTGAAAATGTCCGAAGAGTTTTGGCCAAGAGAACTGTCATGACATCAATGCTCAAAATGTTTTCACAGTTATTGAAAAGGAAATATATTTTGAGCTTCCTGATATTAGCTGGTTTTCTAAATGGATTCGTCTGATCCGATCAACTGCTTGGCTATTATATTTTAGGAAATTTTCCATGATTCCAAAATATAATAGACCAAGTGAACTGAAACTTGATGTTGATATGCTTGAAGAGGCTTCATATTTATGCCTACAGAAGAGTCAACACGAATCTTTTCAAGAAACAGCCATGTAAAAAAAGGAAAGAAGGTCCCAAAATCTAGTAGACTTTACAAGTTGTCAGAATTTCATGATAAAACTGGAATAATTCGTTTGGGTGGAAGATTTCCTGAAGGTGATTCACTAGGATTGGATGTTCGATATCCAGTTATTCTTGACCCAAAGAACTGGTATACACAATTACTGATCGATCGATACCATCAAGAAGCTGGACACAATAGCATTGAGACTGTCATAAACAATCTGAGGCTGAAATATTGGATTCTCCATATGCGTCAAGCAGTCAAGAAATGTTTCCACGATTGCTTTACCTGTAAAATCCGAAAATGCAGGACAGTAGCTCCGGAAATGTGCCTTCTTCCACCAGAAAGACTGGAATGTAATGTATTTCCTTTCACATATGTAGGCGTAGATTTTTTTGGGCCAATGACAACTTCTTTGGGGAGGAGAAGAGAGAAAAGATATGGGGTACTCTTCACTTGCCTCACTGTAAGAGCTGTGCATATTGAGTTAGCAGCATCTCTTGATACCAGTTCTACAATTTTGGCTATAAGACGATTTATGTGTCGCCGAGGACAACCCAAAGAAATTCAGATAATGGAACTAATTTTGTTGGTGCCAAACGAGAGTTGAGAGAATGTATCAGTTCTCTAGACCAGGTGAAAATATCTGATGAACTTTCGTCAAAAGGAATCAAATGGAGGTTTAATTGTCCAAGTACTCCTAATATGGGTGGCGTATGGGAACGAATGGTCCGATCAATAAAAACGGCTCTGAAGGTATCTCTCAAAGAAAGGCACCCACGAGAAGAAGTACTGCTAACCCTCCTCTATGAAGCAGAATTCATTGTAAACTCGAGACCCTTGACCCATATACCTGTTGATCCGTATGAACCAGAAATGATAACTCCTAATCATTTTATATTACTTCGTCCTGGGAGTATTAAATGAGATGGAGAATTTGAGCTGAGTAGCAGAAAACAATGGCGTTTTGCACAAGCCCTAGCTAATTCATTCTGGAAACGCTGGATAAAAGAATATCTGCCAACTCTTGTTCAGAGACAAAAATGGCATGACAAAACTACACCTATCAGAGTTGGAGATATCACAATAATGGTAGATGACAAGGCACCCCGAAATGAATGGTTGATGGGAAGAGTTGAGGAGACCTATCCGGGAAGAGATGGAATAATACGGGTTGCAAAAATACGAACCAAAAGGGGTTTCTTCATCCGACCCGTTTCCAAATAGTTTATAGTTCCGACTTCTACCAATGGTTAGTGAAGAGTTAGCTCTTCACGGGCTGGAGAATGTAGGAGAAAGAATCAAGCTACAGTATACGGATTTAATTTCATAGAAACGAATTGCTATTATTCATAGTTGAGTGACTGTTGTCAGAAAAATAAAATATCCGTCATAGTAGAAGTTATCAATTCTCATTGAAAAAGTACAATTTCACAGATATTTAAGCTGTTCTGAATATATATTTTACATTATGAATATTATTCTTTTTTTCCCTCAGGAATTTACCAGTCAGGCCCTGTCTCCGGAGCCCCGAAACATCTGGAGGGCGCGCTGGTGTGTCATCAACTCCAGTGAACACTCCCCACGTCCGTGGGGTGAGTGATTACTTCCCTCATTAATCCAAAACCAAAAAGCTTTGTCTATAAGTTTTTTATAACTTCCGACAATAAAGTATATTTTGACTTTGACTTTGAATTACGGCCTTCTGCATTCATCCGGCTAAGATTTCTGCTAAATTACAGCAGGCCGATATGATTTTTGAGTTTGAGAGCAGTGTGTTCATCATTTTACCATGTACCTCTATTATCAGAACCACTATTTCAACAGAATGATTTAGGTAAAGCCTGCGGAGTTCAAATAGTAGGTGTCGATATTTAGTCCGTTTTTCTTCATCTTTTCGGATGGTGTTCGTTTCGCCAGGAGCTGAAAACTACTTTAATTTAACCTGTGGTAGAAGTCCATTGTGTCTCGAAGTGGAGTGGTATAGATTCACGATGAAGAAAAACTCAAAATCGTCTCCACAAATTTAATATAACCACCAAATGTTAGTGATGTTGGAACGATAAAAGAATATCGATCAGTTCAATGGTTTCACAGTAGTACATGTTTCGAACTTATATAGGTTCATCATCAGCTAAGTTTAAAATTATGGAGAGAAAATTATGTAGAACTTTTAATGAAATAAAATGAGTGTCACCACATGTTCCCACTAGGGGGTTATGTGGGCACTAATTTTTACTAAACACTCAAACATGTGACAGTCAAAGTGACTCTACCCGAAATTTCTAATAGAATCATCGAAAAGGCGAGGATACGTGGAGACGACTGGGGGAAGAAAATAGAAGAGCGCATTAGCCAGTTGCAGAATTTGTGCACTGAATTAGTCGCCGTCAATGCTGAGTATCATCAAAAGTGCCTCGCAAGCTTTTACCATCCACCTAAGTCATCGCATAAAAGAGGATTCCGCCCATCGCCGAGTGTTGACGAAACCATGCAGGTGATATTTTCATACATCGACGAGAATAGTGATGAATGCCAGTTTTCCATTCAGCAGCTGATTGAGCTGATTGAGGAAGACCGTCGACCACACAGCAAAACTGTAAAAATCGTCTTCAGATGAAATATGGGGACCAAATCATTATTTCAGAATCGAGGAGAGGGCTTATTGTCAATCTGAAAAAACAAAAAAAGACAAAATTCTGTATGATAACTGGTATTCCACCGAAAGGAAAGTAGACGCACAGGAAGAAAGACGTCGAATTGTGGAGGCAGCTGGAAAAATCATTTTGGAAGACATCCGCTCCAGAGTATTCAACACAGTTGAGTATCCACCGATTGACAATTTCTTGGATAGTGCGCGAACTGCGATTCTGGAGATACTGCTTCTTCTACTCCATGTCTTGATTTGACCAACAAACGACGAACCTTGGACTCTTGGAAAAATAAATGCCTCGCTCTGGTTCATACAATCATGATAGCAGTGCGCCCCAAATCTTTTCTATCCTCCATCATGACTGCTGTTTCCGTGTTTATTTACAAGAAGTATGGCTCTAAACATCTCCTGAATTTTTTATCTTCCATGGGTGTTTCATCGTCTTACGAAGAAGCTAACAGGCTAGAAGAGTCTTACGTGTTGCAAGCTGAAAGTACCCAAATTGCGGACAATGCGGACAATGCGGACTTTAATGTTAATACTTTGGATGGTCATGACACATTTCACGCCATGGGAGGAATCATGGCTGTAACTCCCCGGGAAGCTGTAGTCACCAAATCTGAAGTAGCCCGCCTCAAGGTGTCGTTAGCAGCAAAAGTCATTGCTGATGCTGGTACAGTAGAGGTGATGTCATACCACCGACCACCCAATGCAGGTCTGAAATCAATCAAAATAGCGGATATAGACATAAGCTATTCACGAGGTGTTGTACCCTCGTCCGATGACATTGCTTGGCTATATGGAAAAAACTCTGCATATTCATCATCCGTACCTGGGTGGAATGGTTTTATGGAGCTTGGGACCAGTGGTGAGAAGCACGAATGCTCGAAAATAGTTTGCCTCCCGTTTATCAACGCTCCACCCAGCGAATATAATACAGTATATACATCTATTGTATTTACCCTTGAACAGTGTACATTGGTTAAACAGAAGACTTGCATTGTGACTTTTGACCAGCCATTGTACTGGAAGGCACGTGATGTAGTGGCAAACGACACTAAACCCGAGCTGATAAATGTGGTTGTTAGGTTAGGCGGATTTCACCTATTAATGTCATTTATGGGGGCGATGGGCACAATCATGGATGGAAGTGGTTTGAAGGAGCTATTCAGCACAATTTACGCCATCAACAGTGTTGAAAAAATCCTAACAGGACATGCGTACGCTAGGGCTGTTCGCGTCCACATTCTGGCACATGCTGCTTTGGCAGGCAAATTTTTTAAAGAAATTGATTTTACTTTACTTGACAGCGCTAGACCATGTGCTCAATTTTTCGGATAGGTCCATTATCTTGAGGGCAGCTGATGATCCCGACTTTCATGCTGTGACTGAGCGATTTTCAGAGATGCTGACCACTATTGAAAAAAGAGGGCCAACGGCTGCTCTATGGATCCAATATTTTCGAATGTGTACGCTGCTGAAGAATTTCATAAAAGCTGAAAGAATGGGTGATTGGAAACTCCATCTAGATTGCGTCAAGGAAATGATACCGTACTTTCACGCTGCTGGACAGCTGAATTATGCCAAAAGTGCTCATCTCTATTACCAAGATATGGTCACCCTACAGGACAGGATGGATCCTCACGAATATGTGAGGTTTACCACAGATGGCTACTTCACCATTCGTCGATCGGAAAAATTTTGTTCGGTTATCTGGTCTGACATGAGTATTGAGCAGGTACTCAAGCGGGCTATGAAGAGCTATGGAGGACTTACTTGTGGACGCGGTGTAAGCGATTCTGTGCTTGCTAGATGGACATTGGGCATGTTGTGCCTTCAAAAGCATTTGTGAACAAATAGAATTGTTCGCTGATGTTCGCTCAGAGTCATCTGAACAGCATGTGGACATGAGACTAACTAGAGTACCCAGAGACAACATGGACATTGGGAAACTTTGGTTCACTGAACATCATTCAGGCGATAGTTTCTCTGAGCACAGGAATCATTGGTCATGATGAAGTGAACTGTCACTTAGCGCGACAGATAGGCATATCATGCATGAAGAAAGTGGTGGGAGGAAATTTTGAAGAATTGAAACTGAAACGGAAGGATAAGGTCGTGACTCCCGCTTCCGTTTCTTGCTCGTTGAAAATTGCTGGTAAAAAATTCACTGTCGATCCTCTCACTCTCTTCCAGCGTGTCTGCATTGCCAAAAAATCTGAAAAAGATATGAAAGAACTATTCAAGTTTGAACTCGCACCCTTCCCTATGTCACTCTTTAGTGAGGAGGTAATGCGCAAGGTAACGAAGTCTGCAATGTACCCACTCTTCACTCCCATAGACGAAGTCAACTTTGGCAACAGAAAATGTAACGTGATTGATGTAGGATACCTGCTACATAAAGTGGTGTGGAACAAAACTCCCACAACCACATTCCAGATGCTATGCTCTACGTACATCATCTACGTGCAGAGCCACTTTGGGAGCAATGTGATTGTTGTATTTGATGGATACCCCACTAACGCAGGCTATCAAAGTACCAAAGCCGCAGAACGAGCTCGCCGTTCTGCATTACAATCAGCAACCAAAGTCTTGTTCTCCTCATCTACCATGGTGACCATAGCACAGGAAAAGTTTTTGGCAAACGATCATAATAAGAGCGCATTCATTTCGATGTTGATGACACGAATGACGGATGCTAGCATCGAAGTGAAGCAGGCATATGAGGCCAGCGAATTCGACAGCGTCATAATTACTGCTGAAGATGTGGACATACTTATTCTGTTGACAGCATTAGCTATGTCCACAAAAAACATCTACCTTAAAAAAAGTTCCTTTCCTCCCAAGGACATACTTTTCCTTCACGCAGTGAGTGGTTGTGATACCACTTCAGCACCGTTTGGATTGGGGAAGAAGAAAATTTGCAGTACCTACATGAAGAATATCTCCCTTTCTGCAGTAGTGGCCCCGTTTCTCACACCAAACGCCACCCCTCAGCAGATCAGCGACGCTGGAGAAAAGTTCCTGGTAGCAGTTTATGGAGGCAACATCGACAGAGACAAACTCGACGACCTAAGGTACCAATTATTCACACGATCAGTGACGAAGGCTAAATTACAACTAGCCCGCCTACCACCAACAAGGGACGCTGCCAAGTACCACTCCCTCCGCGCTTACCAGCAAGTACAGGCATGGTTGGGCAATGATCTCCCATCAGTATGGGGCTGGAGCCTAACCACACGAGGGGTACTACCAATCCCCACAACCAGGAATGCTGGGCCGGATGACATCCTCTATATTGTCTCCGCTGCTGCAGCAAAGGCTGTAGCAGCGGAGCTTGCGGCTGCAAGAAAGCAGGTCCCCGATGCTCAGCAATGTGCAAGCACTGCACAGGCCACTCCTGCGGAAACGCCCCCGCAACTGATTTGATCGAGGAAGACTCACCAGAAATATTGGACGAAAACGACGACAGCGACATCATTGACAGCCTTATCGCTCAGGAGGACGACGAGCTGTTACGAGCAGAACCAGCGGCTAAGAAATCTCGGCAGGAAATGTAATGAGTACAAATGAGTACCTACCCACTATGATTAGCTATAATATCTTTATTCCTCAATATAATATATGCCTTGAGAATACCTTAATATTGTTAATAACAATAATTTTTTTCACGAAAGGACTACGTCTTTTTTTCTTCCTGTCCTGGGATAATTATGTAGGGGAACGGGGGGATATCGATCCGAAAAGTAACTGATGTCAATACCAAAATGATGTGAATAGGTATGGTTGGCTTCCATCAGAAAGTTAGCTTTTGAGAATTGGGGTTGGGTGGGGGAAGGAGGAGTGGGGTGTCCAAAGTTGGTGACTTCAACTAAGAACCATAATTACTACAACATTTCATCATAATATAATTCGGATATAACAGATGAAATAAGCTGTAATTTTGCATTTTTTGTCATTTCTTAGCAAAATTTGAAACATGAACTTTTTTTTGACGTGCCATATCTCGGTAGCGAATTCACATACAAACATGTTTTTTCAGTCAAAATTGTATAAAATTTTACGCTATACAAATAAGTATCGATGTTTTCTCCGTAGGACGTAAAAGAAAAAAGTAATCAAGGAAAAACCGGAGAGAGGTCAAAAATTTTGCAGTTTCCCCCTCCCCCTACTTTTTTCACACAGGGTCCTCGAGGTCCAAAACTTGAGAAAATGTTGATTAACCATCCCTGAAGAACCTCCTGAAGTTTAATTAACTTCCGACCTTTTTCCACCTAACCCCACATTTTTCAACCTGTCGACTGAACTATGAAGTGGGATATCGGGATTCATGCCGATCTCTCTTTCCTAACTGTAAAATTATAATAGTTATTGAAGCTTTTTCACTAGAAACTATTGGTTTGATACACAAACCAACTTATATTATTCGTTCAAATATTAAAATATTATTCAGGAATTTGGGCGTAGTTTGCGAAAGGCCATAATTTCATGAAATGAAAAGTTATAAATAATCAGTCTTTCGCAAATATCCTATAGTATGTTTTGTTAGCAAAGGTTGAATGGAAAATAATCCAAAAGTTCCATTCGACTGCCGAATCACCTCTGCCCAACGCCTGGCAAAGTTGTACTACGGATCGGCCGATCATCAAATCAGAACTGGTCAGGACAGAGCTAAAATGCTCTAAGCCCTCATCCAGCTTACTTTCTAATAGTCCGATGGGAGCGGTAGATTTTATCTTTCAATGACCAATTTTTTTCGTATATCAAAATGAGACCTGTGTCGGTCGATTTCTTATGTTATTCGACACACGGAATGGAAATATATGATAACCAGCGTGGTTATGACAAAAGTTACATGAAAAGAACGAAAAAAATTTGGAAATTTCCAAAAATCGAAATCAAGACGCCGTAACTCCTATTATAATATAGTTATTCAAAAACCTATTTTACTGTTCGGAAGGCCTATTCGCCCACTTTGAAACTGATCATCAAAAACTCCAAAGGAAATAAATCATATTCCGAATTTTAGCATTATTTTGTGCTGAGATTTCGAACCACTTTAGTACAGTGGCAGGCAGTGATGATTGAACCCGAGCCGGCTGGGTGGGGAGCAAACGCTCTAACACCACGACCACTTCGCTTCATTAAGAGCAATGACACACACAGCGGTTTTTGTCGAGTCGGCTGTCGAGTTGTTGGCAGTCGTAACGAAACAGCGGCACCATGGATTTAGAACATAGCATCCATTGTTTCATGTATTGAAATCGCAATCAAAACCGCTGTGTCTGACTAGTTGCATCTATAACAATGACAAGTAAACACCGACTGAGCCATAAAACAGCTCGCGGCACATGCATCAGATCACATGTCGAGGTGGCTAGAAGGTGGCGACGCGTCAATCACCGAACTGTATGTTTTTATCCACTTGCAAAGTACAAGGACACACGCCGAGTCGGCGGCAGACTCGATAGCCGACTCGGCAAAAACTGCTGTGTGTGTCATTGCTCTAAGACACACAGTATTTTTATAGGTTGAGGTTTGGAAATAGTGGTAGGAGATGGATTGAACTGAAGTTCCTAATTTTTGTGGAAACATATTTGTACAATATTCATTAATTATTTATGAGGTATTAGTGTTACGGAAAGTATTCATTTACAAGAAATGTGTATTAGATTTTATTCGAATAATTTTCTGTATACAATGTTCAAGAAGTTTGTGTTATAAAAATACTGCCTAGAAGATCTTTACGATTTTTTCCTATCGATCGGCTACATTTCTTAAAAGGTGTGGTAGCATTACAAAATATTTAGTTATTTCTCAATATTTTGAAAAATACTATAAGATTTTTCGGTTTCCTTCCCGTTTACCAAATTTGAACCAGTTTGAACATTTTTCACCTTTTTAACGTTTACTTAACCCTTCTATATTTTAAAATCAAATCCAGTAAAATCTGATAGGACCATTTGTGATATAATACACTCATCAGCTAAAGTTTTTTCTATTTGAAAATGTTGTATATTTCCAAAAAATTACAAATATGCTAAAAAATAAGTAATGGCTTGATGTAAAAGTGGCCCTAATTCACTTTTATATTGTATTCAAAATTATTCAAGCAAATTTTGCAATAGAATTTTGAAACTAGAGCCTCTTTGCAACAAGTACGACGTAATCTTTTCAGAATATTTGTTGATTTTTGAAAATATTGGGTAAACCCGGGATAGTTGGCCATAGGGGAGAGATGGCCATAGCTAGGTATTTCTGGTCTCGCTTATTAGATGGCGATGTTGGCGCGTCACTTTAATGAGTTAGTTGTCATGCCTGTTGTGTGTCATTTTTATCGTGAAAAATCGCATATAAGGTGAGTTAGCATCTTTTGTCTGATTTCGCTTCAGTGAATAGTTCATATGAAGTAAGTTTGAATTTCAATTTCAAAATTTGTTTTGGTGTTTTCATCATATTTTGTGTGGAATTAGTTATTAGGATGTTGTGGGACTCTACATAACCTCAAATTGAGATTCTAGTCAACACGTGGTATTGAAATATCGCTATGGCTATCTCTACCGGAAAATCGGGAGAGATGGACCACTTCTTTCCGGGGGAGATGGCCATAATTTTATTTGAATGAAGGTTGTCTTTTTGGCACTGTCAGCTCACAAATATGTTTTTATTTACATATGCCGAACAAATACATGAGAAAATCTGTACATACACGCGGTATCTGGTCACAAAATGATTTGTCAGAAGCAATCAAGAGTGTTGTTGATGGAAATAACTCTGTCCGACGAGCTTCTATTGTATTCAACATACCACGTAAAACCTTGGAGCGTCGAATTAAAACGAAAAACTCTCAAAAAGGAAACATGGGCCCTAGCTGCGTCTTTGGAAGAGAAAATGAAGATCGACTATCGCGACGTATTATATCAATGCAAAAACGTGGCTTTCCGTTAACCAGAGACGACCTCAGGACCATTGCTTACCATTTCGCTCAACAACTAAAAATAAAACACAAATTTAATAATGAAACCGAAAAAGCTGGTTACGACTGGCTTGCTCTGTTTCTGAGCTGTCATCCGGAAATTAGTATTCGTAAATCGGAAGGTGTCTCCATAGCTAGATCAAAGGCAATGAATCGAAAAGAAGTAGGAGACTATTTTGATTTGCCTGAAACGACTATGGAGCAACACTCTCTGTTTGATAAGCCAGCAAACATATTTAATATCGATGAAACGGGCCTCCAGCTCAACAGTAGACCAGGAGAAGTACTTGCAAAAAAGGGGTCCAAAGCTGTGTCAGCAGTAACGTCCACGGAAAGGGGAGAAACAATTAGTTTGGTGGTTTGTTGCAACGCTGAGGGTAATTTCTTACCGCCTGTTATTATCATGAAGGGCAAAAATAAAAAAACAGGAATGGGAAGATAATCTGCCACCAGGATCACTGTTATTTATGGGAAAAAAATCTGCCTACATCAATGCAACTATTTTTTTCATTGGATGCGTGAACATCTTGTCCCTAGAAAACCACTAGGAAAAGTCCTCTTAATACTTGACGGGCATGCTTCCCACGTAAATTCTGTCGAAATGTTGGAGTTTGCAGAGTCGAATGTACATCATCATGTTATGCTTGCCCAGTCATACTACGCATTATCTCCAACCGTTAGACAAAAGTTGTTTTAGGTCGTTGAAAGCACATTTTTATGAATCCTGTCGGTTATGGCTTAGAAATCATGCTGGGCGGCGCTTCACTAGATATCAGTTTGGTGAGCTACTGAGTGCAAGCTGGGGTAAGGCTGCTACAGTGCAAAATGGTTCATCCGGCTTCAAAGCAACAGTCATTCTACCTTTCAATCGCGACATCATTTATTTATTTATTTATTTATACCCAAACAGACCTTTCAGGTCTAACTACATGGATAATAAAAAACAAAATAACAAATCATACCAGATTATGCTTTTTGAAAAATACAGCACACACCTCGCCTCAAGAACAAATGGACAATACAGAACAACAAATTGATGGCCTAGAAGCACAACCATTATCTTCTGAAGCCGTAGATGACAAAATAACCCTCTCAAAGATATTGTCCGATTTGACGCCAGCTGTTACAGAAAAAATAAATGTTGTTAGAAAACGAGCTAAACAAGTAGCTACTATTTTAACTTCACCAGAACATCTGAACATTCGTAAGGAAAAAGAGAAAACAGCCCAAGAGAAAGAAAAAGACTCGAGATAGAAAGGTTACAAAAAAGAAAGGAAAAAAGATTTTTTCTTCAAATGACATTAAAAGCGGCCTTTTAATGACACGAGGCAGGCTTAGAAGTTGTACTTCTAATGCCTAGGCAGAAAAAGTCCACTTTTACTGCCTAGGCAGAAAAAGTTCGTTGCTAGACACCTTCCAAGTAATAATTCAAATCAAACTGTTTATTAAAATTGACAATGACAGAGTAAACAGTAAACAAACAAATTCAACAAACGTCATCAGCGGTAAACATAGTAACGCAGGGCCCAGTTACCTTTGATGAAATAATTTAGTTATTTGGATATTGATAATGAAACGCAATTTAAAATATGAAAAAGTCGATTTTGCGTGGAATTGGAACAAATTTGAAGAAAAAATTATATGTTTCACATGGCAGAAAAGCAGATTTAATGCCTTGGCTGGCTAACACCAGCCGCGGCATTAAATCTTGTGCTTTTATGCCTAGTAAAACAAATAACTATTCAAGACTAAAAAGAGAAGAAAAATGGAATATTCAAGCAGCGAAGAAAATGTAGAAGTTATTCTGGAAAGTGATGAAATTGAAAGTGAGGATTGTGGTGAAAATTTGTGCGTAGGGTGTGGAGAAGACTATAGAGAGACAAAAAAAAGGTTGACTGGATTAAATGCGTTAATTGTCAGTTGTGTTACATGAAAACTTGACAAAAAAGGCAAAAAAATTCTTAGCACAAGAAATTCATAATAAATTATTCTTTGGCCATCTCTCCCTGAAGACATGGGAGAGATGGCCATACCACTTATTATTTTCAAGTTTTTCTAGTTTCGGATTCATATTTTGTTTTTTTCTCAGAATTGATTAAATGATGATTTAGTAGAGTTATCTTGAATGTTCTTGAGGAATAAATACTTTACAAAAAAACATATGAAGGTTTTGTTTTCAACCACTGAAAAAACTATGGCCATCTATCCCGGATTTACCCTACAACTACAAACATTTTTGAATAGAAAAAAATCTCTCTAGAATATGAGTGAATATTAAATCTCAACTGGTATTATCCTATATTACTGGTTCTCATAACTGTATCAATTGGTAGGTAATAATAAAAAATAAATAACTTCTTCAGGCAATATTTTCAAAAATATGAAGAAATAAACACATATTTTGTAAGGTTTTAGAGAAACGTCAAATTTGAAAGGTTAGCCGGTCGATAGGAAAAATTAGTAAAAATCATTTTGCATTATTTCCAAAGTGCAAACTGTTCATCAAATCTAAATTTGCAATAACTGAATTAAAAAAAATCCCATATGATGTGTGAGAGGAGCATCACCATTATTATTATTATTCTTCTTATTGTATACCCCGTTGGTTATAGTTGTTATGGAATACTTGTTGCGATCCCTTTTTCTGAAGTTAATCATTAATAGATAATGTTAGTCACAGATAAGGATACTCATAGGTTACGTTAGTAGGAAAGATGAGTTAATTATATTAAAATCTTTGTGCAGTTCAGTTCGGAATCGAAAATATATTGTGTTTGAACAGAAAAGTGTTTGTTTGCTGATAAGTCTATCTCACGTCCTAACATGTGGAATGTATTTTGTTATGAATTTATTGATCCTTCGCCCTTTTGGGAACATTTGTTGAAAATTTAAACTCATCGCAAAGTTATGCTCGTATACGAAAAACGATTTTTCATTGTTTTGAATTATTGATGAATTATTTCAAAAAAGGTGAATGGGCCTTTGAAACAATAGAAGAATTTTTTTAATAAATCTAGTAAACTAGGAATTATAGCGCTTTGATTTTGAATTTGGAATTATATAATTTTTTCGTTTTTTCCATGTAACTTTTTACATGACTAAGCTGGCGTGTCGTGGATTTTAATTCTATGTGGAATAATATAAGAAATCGACCTACACAGGTCTGATTTTGATATACCAAATATATGTGTCAGTATTCTTGCTGGATTATTTGTAGGTACTGGTATCATATTGCCATTCAATGAAAGCAGATGGAAATAGATTGCAGGATGATGAGAGTATTAGCTCTCCGTCTTGAACAGGTCTGCATTGAGAATCGACAGAACCATGAAACTGGCATGCAGGTAGTTTCGGTTAACATTAACTGGTTGTTACAGGAAAAAAAACTTTGCCAGGCGTTGGGCAGAGATGATACGGCAGTCGAATGTTGTTGTTTCTGTTCGACGTTTGCCGACAAAACTATGTTAGTATAGGAAATTTGCAAAGAGCTTATTATTTATAATCTATTTTCATTTTATGAAACAATGTTTACTATTATAGTCAGTTCTTCTGATACCCATACGAGACAGAATAATGATTCCTAAAAGTACATTTATCAAAAATTAGATCATTTATAATGGATGTAATAAATGATCACCCTTCAATAAATATATAGTATCATACCACTTTTTCTGTTCAGATAAGATGCGAAACGATTGTCATCAGAAAATGTGTATTGCAGTCTCCAAGAGTTTTATTATGATAGTTTCTAAAACTCATAACTTAAGAATATACGTTCAGATATAATCACGGAATCAGAAATCAACAATTCAACAAAAACGTGCAAACGAAACCGTTGATCATCATTTGTCCCCATATAGGGACACGTTTTTTTGATAACTAAAACTAACAATCCCGAAACACAAACACACTGATTATACATGAAACTATGTTGCTTTTACTTACAAAAGATCGATTTCAAGTACTGTTCATCACAGAATATCAAAAAACTTCATCAACAAACTGTAGGCCACGTGCATATAACATAAAACATGATCAGTTCAAACCACTGTCAAATGTTAGAATTACATGATACGATTTATTTTTTTCACAAGAGATGATGCGTATACTAGAATTCTCTGGTTAGGTACATAAGCAGATAGTGGCGTAGAATATCGTAGGACAGCGTTACATGTATTAGATGATTGTGTCCCTCCCAAAGGACACATTTATTGAAAGGGGACTCTGCCTTCTACGAAGTACAAACTGCCAAATGAAGCTAGATAAAATAGCAAATATCCCTGTGCAATAGGTATTTTCCTATGTAAGTAACCAGCAGAAAACTACTGCTACCTCCTACGACCATTGAATTATATCTGATTTTCCACAAGAACTTCTTTGCAATGCTCGATGAATATCATAGTAAGTAGATATTATTTCTCTATGAAGGACACCTACGTATTGGTACCATAGTTCGTGTCATCGCAGTCTAGCGTATTCGTTATTAAAAAAAGGAGGTAGTAGAATAATATCAGAAACAGCTTAAATTTCACACAAAAAATTATAATAATTTTCTATATCATAAATGAATAATAAATTTTGCTTAGTTCTGCTCAATTCTGTTCTTACAAAGTAGTTGAGTGACTAGCTTGAAATCCAAAGAAAAAATTCAAATTTTGTCAAAAAAGGCCACTATGATTAGTTTCATGGTAACCCACAGAGAAAAAATTCATATAGATACCGGGATTGCCGTGGTGGCATATTTTAATGGTTTAAACATATTATGAAATTTTCTCTTCAATTCGAAGAAATTAGGTCAAAAAATGGATGCGAACAGTTGGTGATTCACACTGTACATTGACTTATGAAAAATAGAAAATTTTAGTGTTTTTTCGCGATATTATACTGCCTGCCATTCTAATATACGGAAGTTCAAAAGAATTGAAACGCTACTTATTAATGGCATACAATCCGCAGCGGCCAAAAAGGGCTCAAAGAGTGACGAAAAACTGAAAAAAAATCAAAGGGAACTTCTGTGTTTTCAAATTGCATGCCGATGTAAAGAATTGAAGTTTCAGTGATGAAAATACCCTGAAAAAATTGCCACCAACAGTGGAAAATTGCGGGAAAACTCTGTAAAAATTTATTATAGGTTTCACGTGATTCCAAACTGCATGCCATTAGAAAGATACGTCATTTGTATAATTAATTAATGGTAGGTAATTTGGCATGCACACCAGGATTTCGCAAAATAGAGGCATGCATGACGAAATTTGCAAGAAACACTGTGAGAATTTATTTGGCTTCGTTTTGCAAAATTCTGGTGTGCTTGCCAAATCACCTACTATCAAGTAATTATACGAATGACGTATCTTTCTAATTGAATGCAGTTTGGAATCACGTAAAACCTGTATTAAAATTTTTCCTACAAGCGTGCGTGATTTACCCTTTAATCGCATGCAATTTATTTTGAGAGGTGTAATTTTCACGCACTAGTGCGGGAAAAATTTTCCTGCACACTTAAGACACTTCAAGTGAGTTATTCCCATACTAGTGCGGGTAAAATTTTTCCCGCACGCAAAAGTTTATTCAAGAGTGCTACATAATTTTATTTAACTCGCTTGTGGAAAAAATATTGATCCTAACTCATACGGAAAGGTACTCTTCCGTACTCGACTGCTTATCCGAACTCCGCTTTGCGTCGTTTGGGTAACGGCAGTCGCATGCGAGAAAGGTACTATTTCCGTACTTGTTAGGATAATAACTATTTCCTACAAGCGTGCGTGTTCCGCCTTATTCCCGTACGCAATTTAGTTTGAGAGGTGTCATTTTCCCGCACTAGTGCGGGAAAAATTATCCCGCACGCTACTGTCACTTTAAGTGAGTTTTTCCCGCACTAGTGCGGGAATAATTTTTCCCGCACGCAAAAATTTGTTCAAGAGAGCAACATATGATGTTTCAATGCGCTTGTAGAAAAAATATTGATCCTAACTCATACGGAAAGGTACTCTCCCGCACTCGACTGTTTACCCGAACTCCGCTTTGCGTCGTTCGGGTGACGGCAGTCTCATGCGGGAATAGTACTCTTTCCGTACTTGTTAGGATAATAACTATTACAGAGTTTTTCCGCAATTTTCCACCGTTGGTCAGACGAAAGGCGCATGCCAATTTTCCAGGGTGTTTTTATTATTGAAACTTCATTTCTTTACATCGGCATGCAATTTGGAAACAAGTTTCCTCTAATTTTTTTCAGTTTTTCGTAACCCTTTGAGCCCTTTGGGCCGCTGCGGATTGCATGCCATTAATTAGTAGCGTTTCAATTTGTTTGAACTGTCGTATATTACAACGGCAGGCATTATAATATCGCGAAAAAACACGAAAACTCTCCACATAAAAGAAAAGCGCTTTTCCTTATAAAGTGCACACGTGCGGCGGCCAGGAACCCGTCTATTTTTCATAATTTAGGGTTGATTATCAAGCCTTACAAAGGCATGCAGTGTAAAATGGGAGAACGTCACCTGTCACCAGCTCCTGGTCTATAAGTAGAATATAAATAATCCAGATTTTTTTCTTATGGAAAAAGAGTCCCAGTCGAATTGGCTGAAAATTTGGTTTAATGTAGTTTATGATGTCCTGATCGAATGTACAACGAGATCTAATGAACAGTTTTCGAGATATAGGGTGTTAAACATGCGAACAGGGTTGTTACTTACCTATAAAATCAATAACGTGAAGATTATTTTGTTACAAAAACTTAAGGATACCGATTTAAATCTCGATATATTCGCAATAAAGAGTTCTAAGACAAGTTGATTCTTTTTCTACTAGTCAATGTTGAGATTTTTATGTGGTTCTTTGAACAAACTCAATCAAGAGCTGAAGCTCGTAGACTTACATATTAGGTAAATATCATAAAAAATGAGAAAAAAAAATTTCTATGTTTTTATACCACTTTAATTTGTAACATATCGTTACTGCAGTTTCTTCCTGAATGGAAGTGTTACAATAAAGTTGTATAAAAACAGAAATTTTCTTTTCTCATTTTTTATGATGATATCCTACCACGTAGTAACGGCTACATCAATCAATTTATCAAGTAAATATCATTTGATTTTGATATTGGGTGAGGTTACTATTATACAGGGTCACTCAGAATTGTCTTTTTCAATTGTATTTATTTACAGGGTCCTGCAGCAAGGGCGCGGTCTTCCATATCTCCATTATGGTAATAGATAGATGGATCATTCAACGAGCAAATTGATACTATTTCCACAGGGTGTTCAGTTTGTTCTGGGCGAGTCCCAACTTTGTTTTTTTAAATGAAAACCATTATTTTTTAATAGTTTTTCAGTTTCTACATGAGAAATAAAAGGTACTTTATATGGATCTTCTTTTCGAAAATTGACTCATACTATTTGAAATTATGAAGTTGTGCCAAGTCTTAAAGAACGACTTGCTTTACCACAAAATTCATTTGAAACGACTGAAAAAAAAGTTCTAAATATCATTAATGAATCAATTCATTTCAAGTATTTAGTTATTCAAGTTGTCAACTGGCAAATTACAAAACTGTTCCAGTAGTTCTTGATGTAATTGAATATGGTATGGATGACAGCGATTCTTCTTCAAAACTCGTTGCACTGATCTTTCACTTATATCCACTACTTCACCAATCTGCCGTTGACTCCTATGCGGATCTTCTTCAATAGCAAGAAGAACTCTCAATTCATTATCCTCATTATTGTCTGGTTTAATGCGCTCATGTTTGGAGTAATTGATACAACCAGTTTCAACAAATCTGGTTAGGACCTTTTGGAATGATCTTTTGTCTGAATGTCTTCTATGTGGATCCGTTGAGAATACATTCTACTTTCCAATAAAAAATTTCTGTCTGATTCATGTAATATGAAAATCATATCAATCAAATCAGTTTTTGAAAACAACATTTTGATTAAATTAAACCGAAACTTCTCAATACAGCAAAGTTCATTAAAGATATCAATAATTATACTGGCATTCCCTAAAGATTTCAATACTTATAATACTGGCAGGTAGGTAAATATTTTTGACCTGCCAAATTAATTGACTTTCAATGAATCAATTTATTCGGTTTTTATTGAAATTATTGTAAATATTTCAAAAAATATATTTTAATGTGAATGAAAATAATAACAGAGTGGTGGTCGAATTCACAATTTGTTTATTTTAAACGGGTAATAGGCATGGAGCGATATTTCTAAGAAGGGGTTGGACAGATGAGGGAATTTGAAGGTGTTTCACATAACATATATCTCGATCGCAGTTGTCAAATATGAATTTAGCCCTAAAAAATGATGGTTAAGAAAAAGGAAGAATTTCCATTTTCGACAAAAATGCTTTTTTATGAAAAACTATTGATTTTTACCATAGGGAATATCAGATGAAATTTGTAGAGCACTTATTGGCGCTTCTTATGGATCGATGATATACCGGCGGGTGTTCTATTTGAAATAGGGAAGATTTTACACATTTTTATTTCCAATGTTTGCCAAGCTATTTTTCGCAGCCTGTATATCACAGGTCGATTTTTGATATATCATTTGAGAGAGTCATCAACGTACATAATTTGACCAAAAATTCATTACAATAGGACTTGGCACAACTTCATAATTTCAAATAGTATGAGTGACGAATTTTGGGGAAAAAAAGGTGTCATGCTAAAAATCTCGAAAACCGTCAATATTTTCGAAAAGAAGATTCATATAAAGTACCTTTTATTTCTCATGTAGAAACCGAAAAACTGATAAAAAAATACTGGTTGCCATTTAAAAAAACAAAGTTGGGACCCGCCCAGAAAAAACTGAACACCCTGTGTGAATAACATCATTTTCAATTTGTAGAGCTCAGGAATTAGTATCATTTTGCTCGTTGAATGATCCATCTATCTATTACCATAATGGAGATATGGATGACCGCGCCCTTGCTGCAGGACCCTGTATAAAACTAACTATAATTTGATCATTATTGAATTCAATCAAATGGGAGGCTACTGCATTAAAGATCTCTGTGATATATCAACGAAAAGTCCGTGAAATGAGTACCTATCTGTTAGCAGTATTCCACCTCTTCCAAATTGTTGTATTTAACTAGTTAAATGTCTATCAAGACATTGTTATTACGATTAAGTACGGATTCTATATTTATTAATGTCTTGTATACTCCAAAGAACATCAGAGTTTTAACGATATAGAGCATCTTCTTCATTAAGCATTTATACAGTGCGGCTTTTAATAGTCCCCCCTGTTAACTTTTGAACGGTTTGACGCACAAACATTAAAAAACCGTTTGGAGGATATCACCGATACTACTCTTTGAAATGGAACACATTGTGATTGGTCGATATATGGCGCGGGGGGGCGCATTAACTTTGAAATTTTAAATGGAATGGGGGGTCATGTGTCACATAGCTGAAAAGATAATTCAATTCTCTTTTCAACCATTAACATTGTTTCGAATTCCGTGACACTTGACCCACTATGATTTTTAAAATTTTTATGTTGATGTGCTTCCCCATGCCATCTATGAAGCAATTATGTATTTTTTCTTATTCAAAACGCACTGTCGGTTATAGCTCCCAAACGTTGTTTCAAAAGTTTGCAAGTCAAACTGTTTAAAAGATCACAGGGAGGGAGGACTATTGAAAGCCGCACTGTATTTGTATAACCATCCAAATTCATTGTTGTTCAAACTACTCTCGTCAAATTTCTTGCCATATCTATCTCATCTTATGATCGGTGTATGTAACGTAATCCAATAATTATAACCAAATAAAAGGTCCTTTAATGATGATCATCGCCGGTACATACCATGTGAGTCACGAATTATTAGGCATTGTGGCATTCACACCATCTTGAAGAGCATTTAGTCTCGTACCAATTTTTGTCCAATCCCAAGCCTTTCATCTAATTCAACAGTTTTAATGTATCTATCATTAATCTAATTTTGAACTTCACGAGTTTGTTTTAGATAATTGGCAAAACTCCAAATCAGCATATGAGTGTAGTATAATGAATACATTCTGTTCGTCTTGTAATTTTGAACCACCTTGTATGTGTAATCTGTATATTTGTTTATTTCATTTTATTGAGTTTAAAGTGTTTCAATTATTTGATTGACTTCTTTTTTGATAACTTTCATTATAGCTATAATAATAAAGCCGGTCCCCACTTTTGATGAAGCACTCTGTATATTATAACAAATCAGTGTTCAGCTTTAGTCCAATACCATATAAAAAATTGAAAATATGAAGCATAAGGTGGTCGGTGGATCAGCGGTCTAATGCACAGGCCGTTCGAAACTCCAGCATAGCGATAGTCGGTTCGAATCCGATGTAGGTACGAGAATTTTTCTCAACTATGTATGTAATAACCTTAGGAATGAAAAATGAATTAATGAATGGAAAATTATTTAATTAAAAGGTAGTTTCGTACTTGATTCTGACTTGGTTATCGGGCTTCGTGACAATATGTCCCTAAAAAATGTATATGAATAAAACTTTCAACAACTAAAAAAGACAATCCTGAGTGACCCTGTATAAAAGTAGTAGTACTTATGGGAAGGCTGTTGGTACAGCCAAGCAAGTAGGCCCCCATGTGCCCTTTCTGCTATTCCCTGCTCTCCTCGTGCATGGTGTTCTGCCTGCCTGTGGTTTCCACCTGCTCTCCTCAAAGTCTGGGTGTGTAGTGTGTTTGTGCTTGTCAAGGAAGCGAGTTCCTTCAATCCGCCACTTCAAGCCCTGGTAGGGCTGGTTCTCGGTCGGGCGGTGCGGCGGCCGCCGGTGATTATATCACCGGCTACCAGACCCGCAGTATCCGGTCCGAGGCCCCTCCTCGGCTTTCTTTGGAGACTAGTTCTCCAGTTCTCACTGCGAGTTCCTTTCATCCGCCTCCTCGGTAAAGTCCTGGTAGGGCTGGTTCTTGATCGGATGGTGCGGCGGCCGCGGATGATTCATTCACCGGCTACCAGTCCCGCAGCACCCGAACCAAAACCCCTCCTTGGCTCCCACCGAAGACCAGATTTTCTTGTTCCCGCAGCGAGTTCCTTCGATCCTCCTCCTCGTGAAAACCCTGGTAGGGCTGGTTCTCAACCGGGCGAAGCGGCGGCCGCGGGTGATTATCACCGGCTACCAGCCCCGCAGCACCCAATCCGAGGCCCCTCCTTAGCTCCCACTGAAGGCAGACTTTCAAGTTCTCGCACCCCTCTGGGTGAGTGGGTGTGTGTTAAGTGTCGGGGAACATGAGTGTTTTTGACGTTGGTGTACGGTAAGCTAGGCCCACGGGTCGCCAATCCCGTTGGCTGCAACGACTCAGCCACCCTTGGGGACTGTATAAAAGTAACTTCAGATCACCCAATATCGAAAGCAAACGATATTTACTTCATTTGCAAGTCTACGAGCTTTAGCTTTTGACTGAGTTTGTTCAAAAGTTACATAAATATCTTAACATTGACTAGTGAAAAAATAATCACCCTGTATACTGAGTCTTGGAACTCAACATTGCAACTCGTGTCGAATATATTAAGATAGTGATAGCTATCCTTAACTTTTTGTAACAAAATAATCACCAAATTATTGATTTGTAAGTGACAACTTTGCCTCCGCATGTTCAACGCATATATTTCGAAAACTGTTTATTTGATCAGGACACATCGAACCATTCATTATAAATAGTTATTTTTGTATTTAGTGCGCGAAATGCTACTTTGGTGTTCGAGAACTGATTTTTTTAAACGAGGCGCAGCCGAGTTAAAAAAATAGTCGAGATCACCAAAGTATTTCGCGCATGAGATTCAAACAAAATTTTTTCTACAAACGTCAAAAATATTGTTCTAAAATAAGTAATATGCTTAGCTTAATATGAAAAATAGTATTGAACTGGCTTAAACTGATTTTCCAAATCAAATAATTACTGTAACTATGGAAATAAAATGGTATTTGTTGACAATTGGAATTTTGCTTGATTGAGGAACATAAAGGTTAGAATATAAAAATTCCATATAGTTTACATGCAGTGTGCGAAGTAAGTATTTCGCACACTACTTCGCGCACGGTGTCATGGGAACGAAGGAAAATGAAAAAAAGGGTCACTTCGCATATTGCTGTCAATGCGCGAACCTTGTCATTTTTTGACGTTTGTAGAAAAAATATATTTTTTATTCGAGTTCAATTGAAATGTAATATTTGATTTGATTTTTCAGGGCAACGGACAGGATGACATTTTACCATCGATATACAAGAATTTTACCTTCGAAATAAGTTTTAAAATTTCATTTACATTAGTATTTCATTTCAACACGTACATAAGTAGATGTTTCCGAAATCATTTTCAGAAGACCTGTATATGATTTCTTAAGTATTAGTCCGATACTTAATATAGTAATCAATCTTAAGGGAACGTTCAACATTTTATTTATTATATTTACATTTTGATAAGATTTTAAATATTGATAATTTTTATATTAAACTATTGAATGTGGGAACCTTATTATTACCATCTTTATAATTAATGACCAAGTACAATACGTACTGAATATGTGATAATGAATAAATTCAAGAATGACTGTTTTTATTATTATATGCGGTGTTATTTTTCTCACCTCTTTGATACACCATATTATAATAAACTTTTAAAAATGTTCAAAGTGTATACTTTCACAGGGTCCTTTTTATTGTTTTAAGATAGTGATTGAACGTGGTATTATATTGTATACTTTCGAAACAGCCTAAATGGTGGTACATACCAATTATATATTGTTTATAATGGATTTTTTTCTCATAATGAGCTATATGTATGAAAAATTATGAACTAATAAAATAGTATCACGAATTACTTTGATACTTCATTTTGTGTCTGGTCATTCGAATTTATGCGTAATATGATTTATAAAATGAAATGAAACTGAAATATCTATCAATAATTCATTTGAGTTTGCATAACATTTTTCAGCTTTCTTCCGGATGCTATTGTTATGAAAATACACTTTACTATATTCCGCTAATTTATTTCCACTATGAACAATAATTTATTTAAAAAAAAAAATTTCACTATCGCTGTCTATTTGCGAACTCTGGAACTAGCATAACTACCACTGACTATTTCGCCCGCTCGAGATTCCTTCATTCATATATGCCTGTGGCTCAGCGGTCTGATAGTCGGTTCGAGCCCGATGTAGGCAAAAAAGATTTTTTCTCAACTACTTTATATCGGATCGATAGGCGACATGAAAGAATTCGTAAAACATAGAAAAATACTCCATCATAACGTTAACCGGTATAAATCGTAATTGATCATAATAGTACAAGATAGAAATCGTAAATATACACCAGCAAAACGTACTTTATCAGAAAGTACGCCATCATAACAGCAACGCATCAGAACGTTAAGCGATCATATTCGTAATGTGTCATAACGTACTCCAGCATAATCCTATAGTCTAAGGGCTTGCAGCCACTTTGTGAGAAGAATGACAGTAGCGAACGTTAACTGATCATTGATGAACCAAAAAAAGAACTTCGTTATTGGAAAAGCTTGAATAATAATTCATCAATTACATTCACTCATCCATTGTTCTAAATTTTTTATAAATAATTAGTTCAATGTCAGGAAAGTATACTTTTAAAAACAGTTGGCTTTCTGCAGATTTGAGTTTTTCTTCTTTTTTATGTGTGAACATTTGAAATTTTTATACGGATTCTATCATCAAATAACAAAATATTTTTTGATCAGGATTTTGTTAGTTCCCAAACCAAGGGAAATAATAAAAAAACTTAGTAAATAAGAATATACACAAAGAGTAATATTTTTTTCCAGGTTTGTGGTTCTTATTAATATTCAGTTCCATTGTATTATCAATTCGATCTGATTATTTTCCAATTATTATAATTCACTCAGTTCTATATCAAACTTTTTCTGAATTTTTTGAAACAATGTTTGCCTAGGTGATAATTCTTGTGCTTTCCACGTTGATGGATAGAACGATTCTAAATGAGTTTTTGCGAATTATTAGGTGCCAAAAGTCAACAGAACAGGTAGTACGTACAAATATGGAAAGAAATCAGTGCCTGCATTAATTAAGAACTAGTGTACATATTTATTGATTTAGGTATCATGCCTCGACGCTATAAAATTCGATTTCAATTTGTTACTTCAACCAAACGAACTTGTGATTGCTCGACAACCACATTTATGAAATATTCATTATTATTTCAAGCATACTCTTCTGAAACTTTACCAAGAACATGTTATACTCTTCCATAGTTTTGAAGAAGTCTATGCCAAGTACTGTTTTTTCAGATTGCAAAAATATATTCCGTTTCTCAGGTGAAACATGCTGACATGAGTTCTTGTTCCAAAAATTTCCAAAATGGATTTAGTGGACTCTAAATGTATTATAAAGATCAGTGTATGCAGGTAGAAACTATATTTTTAGGAAGTGATCGCAAACAAACGATGAGAAATTATAAAAAATTATAAAATAGATATTGCAGTCCTTGAATCTGATATGTATGCAACCAACGATACAAAACAAACTGATATGAGAGTTAAGCCTCTAGACAGAATGGAAGTTTAATATAATAAGTTTTAAGTTTTGCGATTTTATTGGATATCAGTTTCCCTGTTAACAATGCTATGATATCGATGTATACGAGATGTAACCTTGAGTACTTACTACAGATGTACTCATTTTATATCTATGAGATGTAACTAGGATGTAAAGATGGATACGAGATGTAACCTATAGTACGTACTACAGATGTACTCATTTTACATCTATGCGATGTAGGATGTAAAGTTGGATACAAACTTCTCATGATCATTTGTGTTAACAATGTCCTGCTATAATGTACATGAGACGTAACATTAAGTATATGCTGTGTATGTACCAGTGAAAATCTATGCGATATGCTCTACAGATAAAAAAGTACCTATGGGATATGAACATACGGATACATTATACTCTCCACGATATATAAAATTCCATATTTTTTGGGTTCTTTGCGAGTCATTGAAATGGTATTCAAATGTGAATCGACAGAAAATAACTCTCTTTTTAAATCTGCGTTGAACCTTACATTGAAAAAGTCCCAATTAGGTTTCCTTCGATCCTTCGCAACCAATATCAGGTAACGAGATGAGTTATATTATGTTATTATATCTACTAGAAGAGAATGAAATGCTAGATACTTTGATATTTTTTATCTAGTATTTTGACATTTGACTTGACAGCTCAAAGCTCACCGCTTTTTGCCAATCAATCTTATTGTTTATGTGCTGTTGCTGATTTTGTTAATGTTTAATTTTTATAGAAAGGTGAGTCTAATTATCGGTTTCTGTTAATTGTCCATAATTTTTTCCATTTCTAATTAAAAAATGAGTGGATACGTATGTTTTTATTTTTCAGAGAGGCCAGTACTCCAAACATGCATAAGTTACTGTCCAAGAAATTGGCTCAATCATGTTCCTGGCTTCCTGGTTGGGACTACGCCAAAACCAAAGAATATAGAGATCTCACCTCAGAGTTCTGGAAGCTGGGTACACACACTTCAATTGATTTCTGCAATACACTTTTTTATTGCCAGTGCAAACCTAAACTTGTTTCTTCCAGGTGTTGTGATGAGGGAGCATCATATTACATAAAGGAAGGTTCAAAGAACTGCTTCAGAATGGCTTTGCCATACCAAGCAAAAAAGGTGGTAAAATAAATGAATATGTGTTCATTAACTCCTTTTTGAAGTCGTTATAGAGTATTTTTTGTTTTTATGGAAATATTTTTGAAGCCTATAAAATTTGTTATTTATGGTCCAATAAGACTGAATAACTTTTTGATATAGTTTTCAAGAGCAAGTAATTTTTAGTTTTCATAAAGTGTTTTTTTGTGGAGTGTTTAATATTTGTTTTTCGATCGTTGTGTTCGTTCTTATGGCTAGATTATATATTTATTCCAACAAGATTCGTTTTTTATTTACTTTTCAGAATATTTCATTGGTGAGACAAGTGCTCATTTATTTCATGTATCTTTTGATGATGATACAAAAATGGGCACTTGTTTCACTAATGAAATAAAGCATTGAATGAAAAAGTATGCATAGAACGCATATTCTTGGTACCTCCCATCAGCATGTAACCGGTATATTGGTTGTTGACCTTTATGGAAAATCTTTCTAGGAAAGCTAAATCCCGGCGATCTCACTTTATGATGTACAGGAGACCTCTATCCGATTTTACCATAAGTATGACAAATTCACCGCTTGGCGAGGTCTCTGGTCCATCTACGGGAGTTTAAATAAGAGTGTCGACTATAGAATTCTATGGTACACGGAACCCCACCCCAGGACAATCGAATGTTTCAGAAGCCAGGAACATAATAATAGGTCAGGTCAGAAAAAATTGTCTGGCTCTGTATTCTGACATGACAAATTAGCCGCTTTCCAATTGCCATAGTGGGAGCTCCGTGTAACTCTGGGTAGCTTCTAAAGTGATCTGACAGACTACGAAAAAACATGTTTCAATTATCTCCCATTTATAAACTCAGGTGAAGTTCAGTTTATAGGTTACAAGCTCCACTAGTATTACAGTATTATACTCCCTTGCTGGAATCCAGCCCTAGGAGCGTTCGTTAAATTATATAATTTTCACCTTTTAGTTATACCAGATTTTTATCACTTATCAATACTCACTACAGATTCAATAAAATTCACATAAACAGTGACTAATATCATGGAAATTTCAAGGAACACAATAATTACCATGTTCTTTTAACTAGTTCTCAAACTCAACACCAGAGGGAGAATCCCTTGTGTTCTTCAGTTGAATTTCCAATATTACTCACTCAACTAGCTCGGTAATCCCGTGAGTTACGTACCGGTCACCGCTTTCACAAAAATGGAACATAATAATTCGCAATAATTCATCTAGAATCGTTGTATCCATCAGCATAAGGTGAAAAGCCCATGAATTATCACAATGAACAAAAACATTTTTTCAATAAATTCAGATATAGAGTTTGACATAGGCTTATGTAAATATTTAAAATAAAAAATACGAAATACCTGCAATGTATATATTTGTGATAACCACTATGGTATAAATGGATCTTCAAGAATGTTTCATTAAAATGATTATTTATGAAAAATTGGGAATAGCTTATGGATAAATGTAATTGTCAAATTAATATTTGAAATTCACCATGTCGAAGGTCTTTTCTTAGTTCATCAATGAGCAGGTAACGTTCACTACCATCATTCTTCCCACAAAGTTACCGCAAGCCCATAGACTATAGGATTATGCTGGAGTACGTTATGATGCTTTACGTTATGATGCGTTACGAATATGATCGCTTGACGTTATGATGCTTTACTGTTATGATGACATGACGTTCTGATAAAGTACGTTATGCTGGTGTATATTATAATGGTCATGAGTCATTGGTGTATCATTAACGAGCAGAGATGAGATCATTCGGGCGGGCTGAGTATGATTATTCAAATAGACGTGGTCAGGTCCGGCTCGAGGATTGTTACAATATATTGGAGGTAAAATTTCTACTAATTATACATTTCTCCTTGTAGCGTCCGAAAATCTTATTGCCAATTGAAATTGAAAAACTCCTATATACTACTTTTTCTTAGATGCACTATTATATTAAGCGGGCGGCTGCAACCTGCCCCTGGACTCCGATGAATAGAAATGTTTTATAGAATCGAAATGTGACGTCATATTCGAAATATCGGTACTATTCTTCCCATTTCTAACGTTCGAATATGACGTCACATTCTGGACACATTTAGATGCTATGAAACATTTCTAATCATCGGAGTCCCAGTGCTGGATCGCACTATTCAGAGGGATGCTACGGGTAATGGGAATTCAACAAAACGGATGCTCCCTTTTGTATCGCTGTTAACAGGAAAGCTTTAAAAATGCTGTATCATCTATTGTTTCACACTCCAACAAATCAACATCATTCAATGGCAAATACATTTTTTTGAAGGAGCATTATGCAATAGACTCTCTCAGATTATCATCGTCGGTCCAATGCCAAAGTCACGAATGTGCATATTTGATGTTTTAAGAAAAATGCGTTTCAAAAATTCAAGACGTTGCTTAAATTAAGATATCATTATTTAATGTTTTACAACAGAAAACCTTCCAATAGTGGTTCAGTGACCCAAAATGATATCTTCATTTTTAGCAACGTGTTGAGTTTTTGAAACGCATTTTTCTCAAAACATCAAATATGCACATTCGTGACTTTGGCATTGGACCGACGATTTTATTAACAATAAAATGATAAAATCTAATTTAATATCAACCATTAATTCAGGAATTCACAATTATCATTCAAGACGATACAACTTGTTCCATTTCGATTCCTCAAACTCTGTATCCGGCCAGAAAGGATCCATCAAGCACTTTCAAAATTCAATAAAATACCCGAAGACAAAAAAATGTGTAAATTTCACTGAATTCAAGAACAAAATAAAAAAAATTATTTCTCCAAAGAAGTCTTCGAAGTTAAATGAATTGTTCCTTCGTTTATGTTGTTTATTCATTTATTTATTTATTTATTGAGTAACAAACAGACATTAGCCTAATTATATGTCACTACACACAATTCAAAATCTTGTATCATCTAAAACAATATAGCATAAAAATAATATCCCTATAATAGCCTACATAAAATGTTACAGATCCAATAACAATTTGACGAGAGAGAGAGAGAGAGTACTATCAGCACAGAGTTGGCAATTAGTAGTAATTTCTATGTGAATAATTAAAATAAAAATAAAAGAACAAAGAGTGGCTGCAGATAATCATCTATCTAAGTTGGTGTCTTCATCGAGTATCCAATGTTGTTTTTGACATTTCCCTTTTGAACTTTGAAATATTATCTGAGAACATATCATATTGAGTATTATTGTAAAATGTATTGTAAAGTGAACACATACGTCGCAACACACCACAGTGATTGCAGTTAAATATATTTTCCCTCACTCGCAATCCTCGGAACGGGATAGAAAAACAGATTTTCCCAAGCAGATAGGTACATTCTATTTTGTTATTGATTAGATTGTTAATAAAAGTTAAGTTTCGCTGTTCTCTACGCATTTCGAGTTTAACAATATTAAATTCAGTTCGAATCGGTTCATAGGTTGAAAACGGTGGATTAATCCCATGGACTCTGTAATACAGAAATTTTATGAAATAGTTCTGAATCAATTCCACTGTTTTTTTCAGATTATATTTAGTGGGATCCCAAACTACTGATGCGTATTCTAACCTGCTTCGCACTAAAGAGTCATAAAGAGTTTTGATACAATGAACATCACGAAACTCCAAAGTAGTCCTTTTCACGAATCCGAGTAATTTTCTAGCCTTTTTTGTTATATGTTTTACATGTGCATCAAATTTCAAGTCAGATTTGAATATTACCCCTTAGTCCTTGATCCTATCTTTTCTGGTAATAATATGCCCCTGTAGAGAATATATAAAATTATGTGTATTTTTAATATTTGAATAAGTAATTATTTTACATTTATCATAATTTAGGTAAATTTTATTTTTCATTGTCCACTCATATGTCTTGTCCAAATCATTCTGGAATATAAAGTAATCATTAAACTCTTTGATTTCTCTGAACACCTTAAAATCATCACCATATAGTAGACATTCTGATTGTACCACTGAGGGAAGATCGGCCATAACTGACATACTGTTTTCTATTGCTCAAGTACGAAATGAAAAATTTAATGAGATAATCACTGAATCCGTAAAGTTTGAGTTTAGTTAGCAGTATTTCGTGGTTCACTTTATCAAATGCTATGGCGAAGTCTGTGTACACACAATCCATCTGCGACTTACTGTCTATGGCTTTTTGTGCTTTATCCATAAAAACTAGAAGGTTGGTATCAGCTGACCTTTTACGGCAGAACCCATGCTGTTCATCTACAATGATATTTTTCAAATGCCAAAAAATTTTCTCATATATTATGAATTCAAATATTTTTGATGGACAATTGAGAACTGCAACCGGTCTGTAGTTACCAATATTCTGTTTATCACCATTCTTATGGATAGGCGTTAATTTAGCCATTTTGAATTCCTCTGGAAAAATACCTGTTTTCAATGAGAGATTGTAGATAACCAATAAAGGATATAGGAGGTGTTCTTTGCATGCTTTGAAAATATATGGTGGAATATTATCAGGTCCCGCCGAGTATTTTGGTTTCAATTTTTTGAAAGCCAATTCCAGTTCTTCATAACCCAAAGTATCAAAATTCAAAATTTCATGATGATAATGTATCATGTTTTCAGCCATTGTATTAATGTTGTCTAATCATAATTTGAGTCGTCTTCGTACACTGAGCCGAAGTAGTCAGCAAATTCTTCCACAATAATTTTTTTGTCAGAAATTATTCTACCATTAACCGTGAAGATGTTATTTCTACTATTCTTGTGTTTTTTCCTTTCTATATAACTCCTGAAAATATTACTGTATATGTGTATATCACTCTGTACTTTCAAAATATAGTCATTATATGCTCTACGAATATTTCTGTTCAACTCCGCACCTTTCCGTTTGAAATTTTCCGCGTACCATTCTGAAATGTTTTTCCGTTTCCTGTAATAATCTTTTATTTTCAGACCAGATATAATATCCTCATTGAACCAAGGTGGATACGTTTTACTAACCCCATGTCGTGGATTGAATTTTGGGATACAAATATAAAAAATTTCGATTAACTTCCTATAGAAATACTTAACTGCCATGTTCACATCCCTAAAGTGACCAAGTTCAGACCAATCGCAATCTTTCAGCATCTCATATAATCGTAAAAAATTGGCTTTTTTGTAGTTATATATGTTTTTTAAATTATTTTTGCAGCCTCTGTAGCCGTTATTATTACTAATCTGGAGATTAATCAATAAAGTTGGATGTTTGTGGTCTTCACTTACTAGGGGATTCAACTCCATTTCTACTACGACTGGGAAGTTGGATAATATAAGATCCAATGTTTTGTTATCTTCATTATGGAAATTGTTGAATGAGGTTAAATTATAAAGGTCTAATATTTCAGCCATAATTTCAGTCGTTCCGTTAGAATTACTGAACGTAAATGCTTTACCAGTTATATAAGGAATATTAAAGTCTCCAAGTAAAAAAATATTGGTGTTCAATGAAATATGTGCATCTAATTCATTGAAAAGATCTCTGTAATCTTTGTAATCCTGAATCGGCGCTCGTGGAGGTATGTAGGTTGAATTTATTGTGAATGAGTTACCAAGAACATTAATTTTAACAAATATGCTTTCTAGATACGTGTCTATAGGTATCAGTGAAGATTCAAATTTATTTGAAACTGCAATCAAGACATCACCTCCCCGTTGCTTACCTGTTGCCACCAGATCTCTATCCTTTCTGAAAACATTATACCTTTCATCAAATAGTTCTCCGTCGTATACATCTGCGTCCAACCATGTTTCCGTCAAAGCAATTATATCATAACTCTCTGCAATCAAATTTTCGTAAAAATTACTTGTTGTTATTGTTTGTTGTTTGTAAATCTGAAAGTTTGATTCAATGAAATATGTAACTACAGAAAGGTTCATGAACAATCAAACACCAGTACGATTCTGTTTAGCTGTTCATGCTATTCCATTAAAAAAATCATAATAAGTATATAAAAATACCCTTTTATAATTGTATAATTGTTACTTTAAAAAAACCTTGTACATATAAGAATATTCATTCAGGAATGGGTATAGGCTACGTTTCAAACTTGTAGCATTGAATTACGAATAAAAGTAATTATTATCATTGTTCTTTATACATACATCGTAAATATTGCTTTTGCCATATTCCACTGATTTATTGCTGTTGTTAGAGGTAGTGAATATTCTTAAGAGCTATGACTCATACCGTTGCAGAGAACAAATTTACGTTTCGGCAGTCGTCTACTGAACGTTGTAAAAACATCCGCATTCAAGACCTACGAGCGCGTGGTAAAGATCGACGTGGCACGCGTCCATACCGATTAAAGATAGAGTACAGAGATATATTCAGATACAGATATATTCAAGGTCATAGCTCTTAAGAAAATGCACTACCCTTAATGCAAATTTGGTAGAAAATAATTCTACAAACTTTTAGTAGAAACAAAATCAAAATAAACACCTGAGATACCTAAGAAAGCTTGAAAAACTGATGGAATATCTTATTGAAAAAACACTCAATTACTCGTTTATAATCTCACAGATGCATAATATCAAATCATAATTCAGAAAATAATTTTCAAACTAATTTGAAAGCAACATTCACAATGTCTAATGTCAACTAAATGAAAACATTTAGTATATCACGTAAGTACCTATTTGTAAGTTATTCAAACAATTGAATTACGATGACAAATATGAAAAAACAATCGTTGCTAGGATGTTTATTTACAGGAGACGCCTAGAACATCGTTAGAACCCTGTTGTGGTTTTTGATGGTTGAAAGAAATAAATTCAAAAATAAACATAATTACGAGTACAAATGAAATAATTTTGAAGAAAATTTGTATCCAAAGACATAACCTTGAAAGTGATAAAAAATTTCTTACCTGTAACAGTGTTGTGAAGTGAAAAATATGAAGAAATCTGAAGTCGGTAGCGTCCCAAACACAAAAAAAAAGAATAAAAGGTATTTACAACTTTATTTTCACTACCATCGAACAAAAAGAGTCTTTCAAACTATTTAGAAGTAATCGTTTCTCAACTTCCATCGAGTTTCTGTCAGAAATAAGAACTTTTCATTAAAACATTTGCGCATTGCCTGCGTATATGGATAGGTAGGTACATATTCGAAAGTAAAATTAATTTATCAACTTGATTCATCTAAAAAACCACTTTATAATAACTATGACAATCACTGTGAAAAACTGAATTCCTATAGCGAGAGGTTTGGGGGGGTCATTTCACTAAAAGAGTAAAAGAAAATCGAAAATAAAATCACGAGAGTCTGTCTGAAACGAGGTATCAACTTGATGCACCTAAAAGACAATTTGAAATAACTATAACAATCATATGTGCAAAATTTTATTTCTTAGCGAGGGGTTGAGGGGGTAATTTTTGCAGAAAAATATAAAAATAATTGTAGGAAATAAAATCACTAGAGTACGTCTGGCAAAGTTTTCTACAAGAACCACTTTGCAATGCATTTCAAATATCAAAGCTCAAATTATTTTTCGATTTAATTGGGGGAACACCTCCGTACCGGTTTTATGGTCATTGCCAATCATCAGCGAAGGCTAGTTCGACCCAATTGAATCGAAAAATCCTTTCATCCTAATTGGAAATCCCTGAGACAAACACTGAGGTATGAATTCAGCGCCATGTCTGGGTTCCAGTTTAAAATGCACTCCAACTACGTGTCGACTTCAACATGAAGCCAGAAACATCATGAAAGAGGGGCGACATCACTTGACGGAAGACCATAAAACTAATAATGAAATATGGTGGATTACGTAATCCAATCTTCCGCAATAAGACCTATACAATAGGTAAAGTCGTCGGCAAGTATTCAACAAAAAACATTGCATTGCAAAGTGGTTCTTGTAGAAAACTTTGCCAAGTATTGAACAAATATAATTCAATGGTCGTAGGGGGCAGTAGTTGTTTTTTGTTGAATACTTGCCGACGACTTTACCTATTGTATAGGTCTTATTGCGGAAGATTGGATTACGTAATCCACCATATTTCATTATTAGTTTTATGGTCTTCCGTCAAGTGGTGTCGCCCCTCTTTCATGATGTTTCTGGCTTCATGTTGAAGTCGACACGTAGTCGGAGTGCATTTTAAACTGGAACCCAGAGATGGCGCTGAATTCATACCTCAGTGTTTGTCTCAGGGATTTCCAATTAGGATGAAAGGATTTTTCGATTCAATTGGGTCGAACTAGCCTTCGCTGATGATTGGCAATGACCATGAAACCGGTACGGAGGTGTTCCCCCAATTAAATCGAAAAATAATTTCAGCTTTGATATTTGAAATGCATTGCAAAGTGGTTCTTGTAGAAAACTTTGCCAAGTATTAAACAAATATAATTCAATGGTCGTAGGGGGCAGTAGTTGTTTTTTGTTGAATACTTGCCGACGACTTTACCTATTGAATAGGTCTTATTGCGGAAGATTGGATTACGTAATCCACCATATTTCAGTATTAGATCTATTGTGCCCCATCTTCTTCTGCTATTTCAGGGTGTTCTCGTTTACAGTAGCCCCTCAAGCCCCAATTCCTTGAGGCATTTGAGGATATTAGGAGAACTAACTTCAGGAATGATTTTTGTTTTATACCAGGGGCGCAAGAAAAGCTCACAAAATGAACATCAGTTTTTTTAAATGGAACACCCCATAAATCTCATTCATTTGGGCTAATTATAATTTTTTCATTTTTGAAAATCCGACAAGGCGTTGCCTAGTTATACCAGATTTTCTTTAAATGCAGACATTTTTAAAGACAAACCCAATGTTCATACTATGAAGAATTTATGAAATCATTCAAGGCTCTTGGTAGTCGGTAGCATATTCTATCATATGTAATACTCATCTCCTTCGAAACTTATATAGGGTGGTGAGAAAAATGATTTTCACGAAATTCAAACTTTCCTCTCATCAATTTTTCAAATCGTGCATCCTACAATATGCATGATTTTATATCCCATTGGTGGTTCGATTGCTTATGGTTAACAGTTGTGAAAGAGTGATGTGAATTCCATTATCAACAAATGCAAATGAAAAAAAATGCACCAAACTATTTGTTCAGCCGTACTTAACTACTAAACAAACAGTCTCAAAAAGAAAAAACTGTCTTGACGAATAACTAGGCAAGATAATATTAATATAAATGTTCGAATTGCCTTCCGTTTGCTGCAAGGAACATTTCAAAATTTTTCATCACATGATTTTTTGTAACATTTTCCAACATTTGCGGTGTTATACTTTGACTAACCTTCAAAATTCTATTTTGCAAATCCTCCAAATTCACTGGTTGAGTGGTATACCTCTGATTTTAGATCCCCCCAAAAAAATTCTAAAGGGGTCAAGTCTGGCGAACGAGCCGGCCATTTCATTGGTCCGTTTGTTCCGAGCCATCTTTGAGGAAAAAGAACGTTCAAATAGTCTGTCACGATCCCAGCATTATGAGGCGGCGCTCCATCCTGCTGGAAAATCATTCCTCTCAGGTGTCCAAGGGGAACTTCACTAGGATGATTATTGAGTTCATTTTGAAGGAAATTAAGGTATCTTTCACCATTTAGAGTACCTTGATAAAAATATGGCCCTATCAAATTATTCTTGAAAATTCCACATCAAACATTTACTCCCCATACCTCCTGAAAATTGGTATCTCGAACCCAGTGCGGATTATCTGCAGCCCAGTAATGTACATTATGACGATTTACTTTCCCATTATTGTGGAAGCGGGATTCATCAGACCACATAATTTTGGACAAAAAATCACCATCATCATGGATTCTTACCATCATCTCAAAAATGAAATCTATCCCCCTATCATAGTCAGTTGGTTTCAAAGCTTGGACTAAATTCAATTTATATGGATGTTGCCTGTGGGCCTTCAAAATCCTGTGTACAGAACTCTTCAAAGTCCCTGATTCCTCAGCAACTCCTCGTACCGATGAATGAGGATTTTGGTGTATGTATGCTAAAATATTAATCGATATATCATCATTCACGATTGACTTTGAATGTCCTGGTTGTTTGTTTGATGGTAATTCTTGATCATTTCGCAGTTTAGCCTCAAGTCGAATGAAGGTATTTTTTCCTGGTTGTCTTCGATCTGTGTAACGTTGACTGTACAATACACACGCTCTGCGAGAGTTTTTTCTCGCTTCGCCAAATATGAGCAACATGTCAACATATTCATCGAAAATAACTGTGGCATTTCAATTTGGTTTGTTTCACAAATAACGGGGCAGCAACTGAATCCGTCTTAAGGGGCTTTGGACAATGAAACTACTGTATTGGATATAATCTTGAGAAACAGAATAATTATTGATGCACTAATGTATTTTTATTGAATGCGCGAATAACATATACGTGACATGACTTCAAATGTTCCAAAGCCACCCCGGACGGTTTGAGTTATTAATTTATCCTCGATCGTGTGAAGGATACACAAACTTGAAGGAAATTTTGGTTATCAATTTGTTTCACTAGAGTTACAAAAGTGATTACCTGAAGAGGAATTATACAACTCAAAAGTTGAATTTGGGGTATTTATAGAAGGTGATTATTGAATTTTGATTTTTGTTCGAAAATATGAATAGAATATTCATAAAATCTGTTGTGGAATCATCTGCGGCTGAAAGACAAACTTTAGTCGCTATTTTGCATCGTTCAAGGTAACCTCTTGGGAGGTATTCATGTTGAAAAGGGGAACATTCTCTATGAAAATTGAAAAATGTGACTTTTTTGTAATATCTCCTACTACTACTGCTACAACTATAGATATTGTGAAAAGACTAACTGAAAAGAAAAAATCTGAAAGTGAAAACTCCCATTTTCATTCAGATAGTGATTTTTTAAAAATTATCTGTAATAGAAAAGTCATTAAATAATTAGATAGGGAGAATGATATTCAAAAATATCACTTACGGAAATCATTCATTTCATTGAAGCCAGATTCGCTTCTCTCGCATTTAATCCCCATTACATTTTTGTCGACAAAAATCTTTTTCGCTTTGCCATGCTCATCAGGGAGAATGGAAGACTTGGGAAGTAGGCTCTTCAGAAGCAATTATACACATCAAGGATGAAGTATAACAATGCAAGTGTTGCAAAAAATCACAAAAATTACTTGCCTTTCTGAAAGCAGTTCCGAAGTCAGTTTGAACTTTTATATTGAAATCAGTGGCAGTTTTAGACATCTACTGGATATTATCGTGTCTAGTTATTCGTAAAGGGGGTTTCTTTTTTTTTATTTTCATTTGTTGATAATGGAATTCACATTAATCTTTCACAACTATTGACCATAAGCAATCGAACCACCAATGGGTTATAAAATCATGCATGATGTAGGGTGCACGATTTGAAAAATTGATGAGAGGAAAGTTTGAATTTCGTGCAAATCATATAATTTTTATGACCACCCTATATAACTTTCGAATGAGATGAGTATTTCATATGATAGAATATACTACCGACTACCAAGAGCCTTGAATGATTTCATAAATTCTTCGTAGTATGAACAATGGGTTTGTCTTCAAAAATGTCTGCATTTAAAGAAAAACTGGTAAAACTTGAAAACGCCTTGTCGGATTTTCAAAACTAAAAAACTAATAATAAGATTAAATGAATGAGAATTCAGATGTGTTGAAATATATGGTGTGTTCCATATAAAAAAACTGATGTTCGATTTTGTGAGCTTTTCTTGCGCCCCTGGTATAAAAAAAATAATCATTCCTGAAGTTAGTTCTCATAATGCAATATGATGTTAAATAATAATATTTTGAAAATTCCTATTGGTTCAAGAGGTATTTAACTGTCTCACTGATCTAGGGACACACTGTATGTCAAAAGATAGGGGTTAGGGGGGGTCATTTCACCAATAGAGTAAAAGAACATCGAAAATAAAATCAAGTTGAAACCCCGTTTCAGACAGATTCTAGAGATTTTATTTCCGATTTTTTCAACCTTTCTGGCAAAACGACCCCTTAACCTCTCGTTAAAGAATTCATCTTTTGATATGTTGGGGAGAAAATATCGCTTAGTACACATTTTTTTTTAAATGGGGTGTTTCATAGACGGAACCATAATATAAAAAAAAATGTTATAGATTAATTCCAGATCCTCTACTTAGGGACTGATTTAAGGGAAAATTGATACCACTAACATATGGGTGTCTCTGACTCCAAGATATACAAGGTGAAAGTTATTCTATTTTGAGATAGGTACAAAAACCATATACTTTCTGTATTCTAAAATTTTCCCGGTCAAATGTAACCATATTCTCAGTATATAGTTATGCTTGAGAGGTATGATTTCTACATCCGATCCTATGACAAGTTTTCTAGTTATAGCGCTTTAAAGTGATTTCATCAGTTTTTTTTCTCAAATCGAAAAACTGCATTGACTTATATTGTGTAAGTTGTTCAGTTGTTTCAATATAAGTTTTGGTCAGATGTACATTGAAAGGTACAGCTAAAAATATTTACTGCAATAGGGTGGTTCGATATTTGTGACACAGAGAACGTATTTCTAAAAGTTAATACTTACACGATCACAATTTTGAGGCTTAAAGATTTCACTTCATCATTATTTGATGGTTTGTATGAAAGTAATGATAGCCTCGAAATTGTGGACGTGTAAGTATTAACTTCAGGAAATAAGTACGCTGTGTTGAAAATCTTGAATTATTGAGTGTTTGAAAAACGTATTGTGAATTATTCGTGAATCACCCAGTAGCTGTAAATAGTCGTAGCTATATCTTTCAATGTATATCTGACCCAAACTCATATTGAACTAAAAAACGCAATATGAATCAATGCAATTTTTAAATTTGAGGAAAAAACTGATGAAATCAGCATTTCTCCACTCTAACTGTATTTAGAAAAAATAGAATAACTTTCGACAAATAAATCACCTTGTATATCTTAGAGTTGAGAGAATATATTAGTGATATTTAATTTTCCTTAAATCAATCCAGAAGTACAGGGTCTGGAATAAATCCATATAATAAATTATTTTTTATATTGTGATTTTCTCTTTGAAACACGCTGTATAAAATATGGGTACTTTTCTATATTTTCTTCTCAAAATATCAACTTGAGGGGCACTTTTCAAAAATATGCTTCCTACTTTGGATGTGATTGTAATTAATTCAAACATTCATCAGACGAAGTTTCCAGAAGTAACTCACGATTTTGAATGATGTCGAAACAGTGAGATATTTTATTTTCATTCACTTATGTGACATTTCTCCGAGGTAAGTGTGAGTGTTTCTTCTATTAAGAAACGGCGAGGTATAAGAGTTGTCAATTCAGATGGATTCTGGAAGCAGTTCAAGATACATCTCTGCTGAGTTGAGGTTCCAACTATCTGTGCTAGAAGTAGTAGATTTTCTTAAGAGCTATGACTCATACCGTCGCAGAGAACAAATTTACGTTTCGGCAGTCGTCTACTGAACGTAGGCTGGTATAGGCTAAGATAGGTTAGTCTATTATAGTGAAGTAGATAAGTCAATGTTTTCGAATGTTTTCGGATTCCATATTAATTGATAAGTGAAATGAATTTGGAAGGAGAACAAACAAAACATAATCTATTATCTTTGAAGAAGACGGAAAAAAATAAACAGAACAAATAATATCTACTACTATTCTCGTTCTTGCTCAATGTGTCTGAAGGAGCCAATTCTACTTATATACGATCTCGAGTGGTGTTCTGGCAATGATGGTTTTCTAACATTTTTTTTTTTTTTTTTTTTAATTTTGGGTGCATCGATTACTACGATCTTTAGCACTACGGTATATTGACGTCAAATTTTATTGCTTTCGAGAAGTTCATCATATTTTCAATAGCTGAAGCGTTTCTGAAGTTTTCTGATAACTGTTCTGGTATATCAAAGAGTTCGCGCATGTTTTGGTATATTGGGCATTCACAAATGATGTGCAATATGGTGATTCGTTCGTTGCATTGATCACAAATCGGTGGCTCTATGCCTTCTAGAAGAAATGAATGCGTTAGTTTCGTATGTCCAAATCTCAGCCGATGTGATGTATTCTGACCCTGTCAGCTCTGGGTACAATTCCAGGGGGTCGCCACGATTGAACACACGGTTTTAAAGATTTCAGGTTGTTGTTATTCTGGTTCCATTGTTCTTGCCAGATCATCAACAGCTCCGACTTGTATTGTATTTTCATATCATCCGCCCTTATAATTCTTGCTTCATGAAGATGATACAGTAAGAATATTATCATCTTCACGAGCGGATCTTCAGAGAATGGATTCGAAATTGATTGGAGAACACTGAGGGAATCACAGATGATAACTCTTCCATAAGTGTTTCCTATAATATGACACAGTTGTAGGGCTTGCCAGATAGCATAGAGCTCAGCTGTGTATATGGATGCGTAAGCAGAAAGTGACCAAGAATGGGTTTCATTGTCAAAAAACAAGACACCTCCAGTTCCGCTTTCAGTTTTAGACCCATCTGTGTAAAGAATTGTGGACAACGGAAACTCACTCATCATATCTAAAAATTTCTTAGGTAGGGTAGTCAGATCCAAACGCATCGCAACCTTCGGAAATTGCCAGAGGGGGTTTCAAAAATGTTCACACAACACATTCAGAGAGTTCCATTCGAGTTGCGGCAATAATTCCTGTGCTCTTACTCCGACCGGTCTCGTTATTATATATTAACATATTATTATCCTTCATGTTCCTCTAGCAAAATTTAGAAATTTCGATGGTTAGGTTGCGCTCGTATATTGGATATGTAATTGGCCAACAGTTTCAGACGGTGTATTCACAGTGGTGGAAAACCTGTTTCACTACATATGCTTACGATAGGCGTTGTATGGAAAGCACCTATTGAGTATTTTAAACCTGCGTGATGTACGGGGTCGAGTAACTGCAGAGTAAAATTTTCGAGCTGTAGAGTAAACTATTACACCATAATCTATCTTTGATAGTATGAGAGACCGATACACATTCAAAAGAGTATCAGCATCAGCGCCCCAGCTTGTGTAAGTAAGACATTTTATAATATTCAGTCTCTGTTTACATTGCATCACCAGATTTTCTATATGTTTGCGGCATGTCAACTTTGTATCAAATTTCAGACCAAGAAATTTTATAGATTCTTTGCATTCAATTAAAGAATTATTTATATATAATTTTGGGTCATAGTGTGGCCTTCGTAGTCTGCAAAAGTGGACAAAGCTCGTTTCCTCCTTTGAAAATGTGTAGCTTACCTTGCCCGCATTCTAAACGATTTGATTAATAGGTTTTTGGAGCTTTCGTGTTGCGATTCCGACGGTAGGTGCCGAAGCAATTATCGTTAGGTCATCTACATACAAGCACAGTTCTACCGTTTCATCTACTTCTGTAGCTATGTCATTCACTGCCATAGCAAACAACGTAACTCAAAGTGGAACCTTGTGGAACGCCGTTTTCCAAAACCTTTGGTGAAGATAGTGTATCACTTACCCTCACCCTGAATGTTCTCTCGCATAGAAAGGAAGCTATACAGGGTGTTACTGAAGTACGTGGCCAAACTTGAAGGAGTGATTCTTTGAATGATTCTGAGACTGAAAGTTCATATAAATATAGGTCCGGTATTGCTTCGTTTTTAAGATACAGGGTGTCAAATTTTTTAAAAGAAAACTCCTTTTCCGTAAATATCTAAATAATCCGTCTACCGATTTTATTAAAATTTGACAGTGTTATTAAGGGTCGTGAAGGGCTGATTTAGCGCTAACTATATCAAAAGTATCATGTCCAATGGCGTCCCGGAAGGCACCGTAACCAATATTTTTGACAAAAAAAAGGTGCACCACTTATATTTTTGCAATTTTTGTATTCGTTCCACATTGAGCAACTGAGATTACAACTTTTTTAACTCTGATTTTTTTTTGTATCTTTATTTTTTGAGAAAAAATATAAAAATCACTTTTAAGTTCCTGGGACAACACAATAAAACATTTCAACTACTAAACCATCAGAAACTAGGGTGTTACTGATATTTTTTTTTATATGAACAGTCTATTCCATTCTTTGAATTTTTACCAAAATTAATACCATAATAATAATGATAATACGAAAACGACGATTTCTTTTGAAAATTTTGACACCCTGTATCTTGAAAACGAAGCATTACCATGTTTAAATGAACGTTTCGTGTTAGAATCACTCAAGAAATCACCCCTTCAAGTTTGGCCACATACTTACATAACACCCTGTATATAAAGGTAAGTTACTACGAAGACCCCAGTCATTAGCTTTCTCAGAATCCCATAACGCCAGGTCATATCGTAGGCCCTTTCAAGATCAAAAAACACTGCAACAGTATGTTGTCGATTCTTGAAAGATTCCTGTATGACATATTCAAGATAAACCAGCTGATCAGTAGCAGAACGGTGTTTTCTGAAACCTGCTTGATGTTCCACGAAGTATCCTTTCGATTACAAATTGGGAGTCAGAGATGATAGCATTTTCTGTGCGCAAATATTTTAGCGGTGGCGTGTAGTCACTACCTGCAACTGCTCTTATTTTGCGCTAGACTTCTGACTCAGACGTATTTGGAGTCATTGTTGATACATATGTGGCCCATGAAGATCGCTTACTCTGTGATGTGATGCGGCGAGCAACAGCTCTAGCTTTTTTAAAGGATATAAGATTTTCTGTAGATGGATATCTTTTAAATTTATTGAACGCTCTCTTCTTTGCCTGTATGGTATCTCTCACTTGCGGGTTCCACCAAGGAGCAACGCGTCTGACAGGTATCCCTTTTTCAGCCGCTACTTTGATGCTAGCTGTAATCTCATCAACCTGTTGGTACATATCATCTGATTCATCTGGAAGTTCGAGGTGTTGTTCGAAGACTGTCCACTAAGCTTTATCGAAGAGCCATTTAGGCGGTGAAAATACTTGAACTCTTGCTATTATGGAAATCAAGAACTCTCCAAGACAAACGGGGGACAATTCTTGGGGATGCGAACGATAGGTCAATTACAGAGAACAGAGTTCAACAAGACTAGGTCATCTCTCTCCAGCAATTTTTCAAAAATGGGAGCGCGAGCGTCACGTCGGTTAGAATCCCATAGAGGGTTGTGAGTAGAAATGGATGGGTAGTAGTGATATGAGTTCTTCCAAATCTTCTTTTCGCCAGTTTGCATCAGGTAGATGAATGTTGCATATGGTCACCGAAATGGGGGCAAAAATTTGAACAGCAACCTCCTGTAAGGCAGTATTCAAGTGCAGTACCGAGTGACTTAAGTCATTCCTTATTAGGAGAGCCACACCACCTTTCGCCCGAATCATGGGTTCTATATCTCTTCGGTGAATTTTGTATCCTCTAATAGAATACGGTTGATCTGGTTTAAAATGAGTCTCCTGAAGACATAAGCAAAATGGGTCTATTTCTGATAGAAGTAGTTTGAGTTCACAGAAGTTACTAATACAGCCATTACAATTCCATTGAATAATAGAGTTCATTGAAATTAAATGAAGTAGATAAAATAAATATGGACAATAAAAATATAACAAAGAATAAATTAAATAAAATGTAAAAGGACTAGTATTGTAAATTTTATCACAGATATATATCACAGAAATGATGAATGTCATCAACCAGATCCCTTTCGTTGCTTTTTTTTATGACTTTGAGAGCCTTAAAGTTCCTCCTTTGATGACGATACTTCTTTGGATTCATCCCTTTTTCGTTTTTCTGATGCTGTTATCAGATTCCACGTTCAGTCTAGAAGTGGAGGGTGGAGGCAAGGAAGACGGTTGGGTTGCAGGTTTTCTGCTAACACCTTTAGCTACAAAAACACCTTTCAAAGCAACCACCAATGAAGGTACTATTTCTTTTACAAGGGTCTGAATATAAGTTTTGGGGGTCGATACAGCCTTTGCATATGACACGCCTGGAACTGGTGTTTGAATGACAACTTTCTTTTTCGCTTCAAAATAAGGGATGTTCTCTTTCGCTTTGATCTCCTGAATTGCAGTTTCTGATTTAAAAACAGAACAATCACGTGAAAGGGTCGAGTGATTTCCTCCACAGTTCACGCAGCTGATCGGATCTACACATGGCAATCCTTCATGTGAAGGTTTACCACAAACACATATTTGTTCATTATTACATCTCATTGATGTATGACCAAATTTCTGACATCTGAAACAGCGCATTGGGGATGGTATATACAATCTAACATTTAGTTGGTAAAAAGCTACTTTGACTTTCTTCGGTAAAACAGGACTTCCAAAAGTCAAAATGTGATTATAGTGCATTCATATTTCAAATACGGACGATGTCAATAAAAGCACGTGAACACCAAACTAGAACAGAGACGCATTAGGCTTGTTTACCCAATGAAATGAATTTGAAAATGTAACATCTTCCAAAACCAACCCAGAACTTTACACCAAGACAAATATTCGAAATAAATAATCAATAATGTAATTAAAAACACAAGTATAAATCACCACTGCAACTTCGAAGAAATAGCAGTTTCAATAATTGTAACGCAGACAAGCTGAATACATCTCTGCAAAAAAATTTCGTTTGGTGTTGTCAGGTTGATGTTCTATCGACTAATAGCGTTGTGAGAATTGGCGATCACGAGGTGAACACGCTGCAAGCATGCATTGATCACTGTTTACATCGAGCGTATTTGAAATATGAATACACTATAGCAGTGTCCACCAATGCACCGTTTCTTCTAGTACGGATTCGTCTTACTTCAATTACACCTTGATCTTTCAAATTCTCTGTTATTTCGTCGATTGAACAATTGAGTAAATCCCTATGATAAATAACTCCTTTCGCCGTATTCATCATTCTGTGAGCAATAACGTCAATATCGAATTCTCCCATTCTTTTGATTCCCATGAGTCTATTCGATTGTGCATCTGATACTGTTTCTACTAGAAGATCATCTTTCATTTGTATAAGACTTTTAAGCTCACCTACCAAACGGACTAACTATGGAGAAATCTCCATCAATTTTTCAAACAACCAGGAACCGGGGTATTACCACCTTCTCCACAGTCTTGCAGACGTCCTCAGTGGTGGACGCGGAAACCATTAGTGTTTCGTCCATTTGAGGAGTGGACTGCTCCGTATTTAAATGGGATTCTTCAAGCATTCGATTCCCACGAGTAGCTAGGGATACAAAAAGTCCATTCCCACAGAGCCCCGCATGTGGGAGTAAGGTATTATCCTGTTTGCTTCCATTCAAGACTCATTTACGCTCAAGCCATTCATCCCTTCGACATGGACCTTGGGATTACGGTTTTTTCTTGAGGTTTACTCCTCTGTTGAGCTGTCCTTAGCTTCGCCATTCACCTTTGACCTTTCCGGCATGGGTGTCTCTACTTACCAGGAGATTAATCCTCCGCCGGCCTTGCTCGCAGGATCACTATGGGTACTGAGCCCCCCCACCAACGTCAAGGTCCACAGCTCCTCGGGGGGAACAATTTCTGTTATTATTCTTATTATGATTATCATTTAATTTCAGCCTTAGAAATCTTCTGGTCTTAGTGGTTATTTACAACAATATTACAGACAGTTCTTATTCATCCGTGAATTAATTATAACTATTTAATCGTCTGGTGACACACTAACCTTCAATATCAAAATCCACGTTTTGTTAATCACCATCTTATGAGTCTAAGTTGAGTACTGAGGCCCGCACGGGCTTAATCCGTTGAAATTTTGTTATCACCTAATATCTGACGCTAATTGTTCAAAATTCGATGTTTTCGCCTCCGATGCGGAACACTAACTCACTCACAAAATTTTCCCAGTCATTCGTCAAATTCACCTTTCTTTGATCTCGTCCTTTGTTGTTAAATTTCTATCTCAATCAGGCAAAGGAAGTCCAAAATAATTACACTCAAACTAAAATATTGTCGATCAATTTCAAATTCTGTATTATTTCAGGACGACACACGTGAACGTACCACGAACAACCGTTCGTGTTACTGTAAATTTGATGTATAGTAGCTAAATATAACAATTTACGACTGAGGAATAATAATATCAAGTTATATTCAGCGCACGCCAGTATTGACAAAACCACCGACATCTTCGATAAATGATTAAAATAGATCGACAATGTCTTCATCCGACACCAATAAATGCGGGCACTCCGCAGGGATCCTTTTTAGTACCAACGCTGTCTCTCTTTCACATCAATGATTTGTTGGGTGTTTACAGCTTTGCGGATGATAGAACCCTTCATACCGGTTCGTCTTCCAACTCTCCAATATTATCCCGTGAAACCATAAAAGAAGGGAAAGGAACGTGAATGATTTGAATGTGGACTTGGCTAGAATTCATGAATTCTAGAATTCTTGGATCCAACAATTTGATACGGAAAAACCATGTCGGTAGGTACATTGCTAAAAAGTGAACATTTAAAATTGTATTTACTACGTTGCGATGACACAGAAAAAAAACAATAAACCGCATTACGTTTCATATCGACCTTTTGAAAAGAGACCAAAATGAACTTATAAAATTTATGCTTTTTACAGATAATTTTTCAATTTCTAAATCTGTTGAAGAATTATCTGTTAGGCTATAGGTATATCGTGTTCCTTTCATTCATCTACAATTAATGATTCAATGTATTCTAATTCCCAAGTTGTCAGTATCAGTAGAAATTAATTGCCCTTCCATCAATCAAGTTGTAAAACAATTAATAATCGAATTCGTAGTCTAAGTAAAGATAGACGTCGAAAACTAACAAAGAAGTATTCTATAACTTCTCGCAAAAGAAATATTGAAAATCCCTTGAATATTTTACACAGATAAACGTCGAAAAACTGAACCATTTCTCGCCTCAGAATATTTAATTTTTTTGCGCAGGAGCCTTTTGTCATCACCAACTGCGAGCACCTGTTAGATTTTCCGGCAGTCTCCCGCATCTCCTCGCTTTGGAAACACGTTTATTCCCATCGGATTCCTTACGGCGAATCGCTTTCGAATAAAACTTGTCGGAGTTTTTCGTGTAAAAAGTTTCGCTTTTTTGGGTGTCGTCTGAGAAGTGGATATGGAAATTACAAGAAGTTTGTTGGTCCTTGCGGTTGTTCTTGGGGTCATGCTTCAAAATTGTTATACGGGTAAGTTAGATTGGGATTTAAGCAAGAGGTTTCATGAGAAATGAGTCTGTATCAAAGGTTGTAGATAATATGGTAAATCGACTAGGTAACCATAATATTGTCTATGTGAAACTTATTCACGGCAATTCTCGAGTCAGTATCTACACGATTGCTAATGATAGACGGAACATGAGTAATCAAGTGATGAATTAATGGCTTATAATTACGGAAGTCTCCAACCAGAAATCAGAATATAGGAACCTAGTATAGAATTGAGTTTTAACTTCGTAAAAAGCTTTCTCTTGGAATGATTTTTATTCAAAAGTGGTTATGCATATGCTTCTGAAATGAATTTTTTAGTGTCATGTGTTAAGATAAAGGAGTTCGAAATCACAAGATTGATAAAAACTCTAGACTCTTACCAGTGTTGATATAATTGAATTCTTTCATCCAAAAATTCTGTCCAGTCAGTTCGCTATGTAGGTATAGGTGTTAAATAATAGTAGGTATTTATTATGAGAGATGCGTCAAGCTGGTGATCCATATCTGGAACTTTGATATTTCAATGTTATGGGCAAATTGTGCCCATTTTGTGTCAATTTGTGCCGTATGTTATGAATTTGGTGCCCGTGTAGTTTTCGAGATATTAAGAGTTATTCCTGTGGGTCACTAATTGACACCGTGATTCGTATTTGAAATTCTCAAAATTTTCTTTTTCCAAGTTGTGCCTATTTTATGCCAGTTTGTGCCGCATGTTTCGAATTTTGTGCTCGTGTAGTTTCAGAAAAATTGAGAGTTGTTCCTGTGGGTCACAAACTTGACACTGGACTCATATATGGAAATTTGAAAATTGTGTCAATTTGTGCTGTATGTTATTAATTTTGTGCCCATGTTGTTTTCGAGATGTCTCTTGTTTTTCCTATCAGTTAACCTTTTGGCACTTTCACAAACTGCTTCCACTGATCTGTGTTTCGGGAAAAAATATAATAACGCTTGAAAGAAAACGTTGTGAAGAAAGCGTTGCAATAGATATCGTTCTGTTAGCTCAATAAAATCTTTTCCAAAATGAGAGGTCAATCCCTTTTCCAAGCGATTCGGTATAAAGGAAAATAATAGAGTGTAGTTTGAGACTTTTGGGAAATTTAGGTGTCAGTGATGTTCATGTATCAGCTAGTGCGTTGTTTTGGGTTTTGCGTTCTACAAGCACAATCAACAGAAATCTATCGGGTTGAAAGTGGCATTCATTGAATGAAACTCATTATTCAAAATTTGACCATCCCAAATCCTATTTATTGTGAAATAGGGTGAAAAACTTCCTAAACAATGAAGAAGCTAGTACGATCCGTGATACTTACTTGAGAACTATACTTATTCCATCCAAAAATCGGCAACTTCTGTCCCATTCAGTTTATTTTAGTGACATTTTATTGTTTTCATGAAAATATTTAGTTATTTGCTGTCAACTCACTTCGATGTCAGAATATGTGTCAACTCACTTCGATGTCACAATATGTACCTATGAAAATTAACAAGACCGTTTGCTTGTGAATGAGCATCTCCAGGAGAATTATTTCTGTTGAATGATTTATTTTCCCTTTATTCATGTTATTTTTTATTGTTTATTTTGTTTCATTCAGAGAGTTATTATCCAGAAAATATTTGTTCAGCGATCTACACAAATTATTTGCCGAGTAATCAATTCACTCTTCTTGAAGAAATAGTTCGTCATGAGAAGTAACGTCACAGTTGTTCTTGAAATCAAGACATATTTCACAATATTTTATCATATTCATCCAATGGATGGTGACTAGCCATATAGTCAAAATTGAAATAGCATGATAATGGTCAAAACAGGGAATATTAATGGAAGATAACATAAAAATGGTCACCAGAGAAGTCGGTATGATATGCCATGAAATAAAATTGCACAAATTTGTGATAAACGACATGAATCGGCAAAGAGAGGTCAATTTCAAAATGGGCACAATTTGGATGAAGTTTCGGTATAGGCGTCACAGCGTCAAGTTGGCAACTCACACGAAATTTTCGGATACCTCGAAAACTGCTAGGGCATATAATTCGTCACATACAGCATGAATGGGCACAAAATGAGCACAATTTGATGGAAGATGAAAAAATTTCAAATCTCGATATATGAGTCAGTGTCAAGTTGGTGACCAACACAAAATTTTAAACAAACGGTACGAATTAGCACAAAATGAGCAAAATTTAAAGGAGAAAGAAAATTTTGAGAAATCCATATTCGAGTCACAGTGAACCACAGGAAAAACTCTTAATATCTCGAAAACTACACGGGCACAAAATTTTAAACATACGGCACAAACTGGCACAATTTGAAGGAAAAAGAAAATTTTGAAATTTCCATTTATGAGTCACAGCGTCAAGTTGGTGACTCATACGAAAAACTTCCAATATCTCGAAAACTGCAAGGGCACAAAATTCATTACATACGGCATGAATTGGCACAGAATGGGCACAATTTGATGAAAGATGAAAATTTTCAAATCTCTATATATGAGTCAGTGTCAATACCTCTCTACCGGCTTTATGGTCGTTGTCGATAATTAAGCAAAGGATAGTTCAACCCAATTAAATCAAAAAATCTTTTCAGCCTAATTGTATTCTCTGCCATCTCTGGGTTCCAGAAAAAGCACTCTGACTGCGTGTCGATTCCCAATTGAGCTGAAAAGATTTTCCGATTCAATAGGGTTGAACTAGATGATTGTCAATATGAAAACGGTATGGAAGTGTTCTCCCAAATTATTCGAAAAATAATATTAGCTTTGATATTCAAAAAGCATTGGATAGTATAGTTCCTGTGGAAAACTTTGCGAGGTATTGAACAGATATAATGCAAGGTAGTAAGGAGCAGTAGCTGTTTTCTGTTGAATACTTGCCGACGACAGTACCTACTGTATTGTTTTTTTGCAGAAGATTTGGATTACGAAATCCATTATTTTACATAATGGTCTTCCGTTAAGTAGTGTCTCCCGTCTTCATAGTATTCATAAGTTGAACGAATTTTCCTGAAAAATAAAATTAGACGTACTCGTTTCCTTTAATCAACGTTGAAGTGCATGAAAAAATTGTTTTTTTTTTCCAAGTCCAGAAAGATTCGATTCGTTTTTTCTCCAAGTTTAGAACAATGCATCAATAACATCACTTTCACACAAGTAATGTAAACTAACGAAGGTTGGGAAGTGTCACATTACACACCTCTACTTTCCGACCTCACTTCCCGCCCTCACTTCCCGCCCTCATTTCATCTATTCCTACCGATATATTTCGATCAAAATTAATAAATATCTGTTTCGTTCTGAACATACCTAAAATATCGGAAGACCTCGACGCTTTGCGTCTCGGTTAACTAACTGATCTCACGACAGGAATGAATCCCTTCCCACCTCGGTGTGTAATATACTATTCCTACGACCACGCGATAGTTTTAAACTGATATCGATGTTATTGACATGTGTACAAGAACATTGAACAAAGGGACTGACTGAGAACCATTGAAGTAACTTAATCTATTTTGAATAATTATTTTAAAATGCAAAATTTGTTTATATGACATAATACCGATGACATCAAGATCATAATTGGGCATACTGTACTATCAATAATTATTACAAATCAAAATATTATATTAGAAGGTATTTGGTACGGAACATCTATATACTACCAATTAGGTAGCTCGGTTGGTAAAATACTCTATGAAGGGCCTACTATGTCTAACTAATAACGAATGAAATCCCCCCACATAAGGAGGCGGAAAAGAAACTCCTAACTTGTGACATACCGCTTGCAGCATATTTTAACCTAAATAACATCGTAGGGTCTGCCTAGGGCTGATGCGAGCTGGTTTCCCGCCCTCTGAATTGCTTAGATAGGCCGGATTAAACTCTTCACATAAACAAATCAAACTACCTTCATTCCTAATATCCTTTGGTGTTGTGATAGTTTTATTGCTCTATTATAGGTGTTGTGATGTTGTTAGTATACAATTTTAATCTGTAAATTCTATTCCCAATGAATATATTTTCTTTTTTGCCTTTGCTTTTCAATTGATTTTTTGAACTTCCAATCGATTCCCACCGGTGGTAATTATTTTTTATTATTAGGATGAATAAAATTTCACCCTTCTAATAGATTTTTTAATTGATCGTAGAAATTATAAATTTGCAGCTTCAAGCGGTAAATCTGAAAAAATTGTTCATTTGACAGCTTATTGGTACGCGTGCAGAAAGTAACTTTTCACACGCATGAGGATTTATGCCATCGCCCTCCGTTAGACTGTAATGTGCAATATACGTTACTTTCCTACGTGGTCGTGGAAGAAATAATGTACAAATGTCTTGGTTGCATTCTTATCAGAAGTAAACTGTCATGAATTTGAATCCTCTACTCCTCTTGAATTATTTGAATCGCTTTTTTTTCAATTTTTACATGGCTTGATATAACACTACCCATTACGAGTTGATTGATATGGAGAATCTTACATTCATCTTGTTTCTGCCAAAAAGAAATTGACTTTTCGAACTGGTATTCTTAATATCGACGTGCCTTCCATTCGAAACATCTCCAGCACTCAAAACTCAAATGTTTTCTTGAGATTGTCCGAGACTACAAGTCCAACCCGATAACATTAAGAAATACCGTTCTCCAAATTCGAATCCAATCTCAACACCATATCGTTCATGAATAATAAAATAGGGAAACTTTCATAACAATCTGTATGACAAGATTTATTGACCCCCACTACCACTCTTTATTTTATTATTATGCATTAGCATTGCATCGTATCTTTCCCAATCACTACACAGCTATTTGAGAGAAAGAGTAGTTTTTCTTTGGCACAATTCATTCTCATGAATTGACTATATGGTAGCATTGACGGTGTTATAATTCCTTTTAATGGACTTTTTTCGATGCTGTGCCTCCTGCTTCAAGATTTCAAACATATTTTGAGAAACAAGAAGGTCCGAAGGTGGGTGACATTACGAAATATGTTATGGAAAATGGCAAACTTTCAATTTTCATATCTCAATTTATTTTAATTCCTATAACAAAATACTTCATCCAACGGGATGGGTGATTCTTCGAAACATTAGAATCACCCAGGTTTATATTTTTTGAAAGAGTTCTTCACTTATAAACGGGAATTGTGACACTTTCTAAAATCATTGCGAATGTAATCCATTAAGTTCGACCCAGTGATATCGGACGCAGTAGGCTTGGTTTTTACTACGAATTTCTTTATCAAAAACAGTCGCGTAGATGTCAGTTCAGTTTCAGTTTCAAGTGTATTGGATTATCGTGTACTACGTTCAAAAATTGTTATTGAGACATTAGTGTTGATTTCTATATTTTAGTAAGTATGTTTTTGTGAATGAAGTGAACTAAGTGAACTAATACTACGACTGTTATGCCGACTACTGTTATGTCTGTTATTGAGAAAAGGGCAATTTGAGGTGAGAAAATGATCATGTAAGTACTTGCTTTGTTCCATACCAACTGTTTGAAACCTATTTTTGTGTTATTGTGGCAAGACATTAAATTCTTGGACTTTTTTTCTTCTTTCGATTATATTTTCTTAACAGAAATGAAATCATGTAGAATATAATAGACATTAACGATGAATTTGGTTTGATGTGGCTATTCACAGCACTTTATGAAACTTTTTATGTGAATTTTACACATTCTCTACGAACGACTGTAAGTATTTCATATCTATTATTCAGATTCGAGCTTATGCAGTGGGGTCTCGGTAACAGTAAGAGATAGAGGGGTGGTTAAATGGGCAAAGTAGTGTATTTCAGAGGTCACTTGTATGAACCAAAAATATCTGATCTAGCTTCTTTAGTTCTGGAGTTATACGGAAAAAATCGAAAATGTTGAAATTATTCTTCTGCGTAAGCATTTTATTTTATTCTGTGACTACTTTTTGAAATTTTTGTCCCAAATATATGAATAAAAGTATATACAAATATATGAATAAAAAGTATATACAAACTCTTTCGGTCAAATGGTCCAAAAAATTTTATTGAACTCGTCCTTCTGAAAACAAGTTGAGAAATAAGAATTCTATGTATAGTTTACGAGATAGAGAGTGTTAAAGTTGTAAAATGTCACTTTCAGGCCGTTATTAACTGAACTAAGTAAATTAAAGTAGGTTTTTTATATTCATCACTGCATTACTTTTGACCAGTGCAAGAGTATGTTTTATAAAAATTTTTTAAACAATATACAATGTAAATCATGACTTTTTCCGCGCGAGTTACGGAAAATTAAGATAATGTCAGAATAGGTAGGTACCTGAAGCATCAACGTCATAAGTCGGATCGCACCAAAACTGAAGTTTCTTTGTTGGATATATCCGATTAGATCGGCTGAATCCAAGAAATGTGTATTTTTTATATATAGGGCTTTTTAAATTTGAGTATATGCATGGGAATCTCGATAGAAGTTGCGTATTTCAGAGGTTAATTACGCGAAACAAAAAAAAATCTGTTCTAGTTTCTTTGGTTCGATTATACAGTAAAAATCGCACTGAAAAATACACTCTCAAACTTTGTTCGTTTTATGAGAAATCGAAAAGTTTGAAATTCTTCTTTTGCCTATAAGTATCTTTGTAGCTATTTTTTGACGATTTTTTAAAACTTTTCGCACTTTGCCATAGCAAGTTTTAATGGACTATTCAAATATTCAATCAAAAATGATTTACAAAGTATCGTACACATGGGGGTTGAGTAGTATACAGTGTGACTCAAATAAAAATTACAGAAAATACCCTGTGTGACTCAAACAAAAATTACAGGAATAACCTGTATAAAAAAGTGATCCCTTAATTTTAATGATTCCTTTTTATTTTACAGAAGTGTGATAGGAACTCGTGTGTACAGAATTTTACTTGTCTGATTTTTGTTTAATGGATGAAGATGCTGAAAGACTGAATAATTATTGTTTTGAATTATATTTGAAATTGATTCCTGACAAAGTGACCCCCATATTTTCTCGTTGCTGCGAGTGCTCTCAGATTATGGATATACAGAATTTGTTCAAATCACGGGGTTGGTCAGTAAGTTTATTGATATTCGAAACATAAATTAGAAGGTAACGATATTGTTTGTTTTATGTGTAACGAAAACTTGTGATAAAAAAATACTGCATTTCTCACAAAGGTTCATATGATTAGTCTCGTGTATACTTAGGTCACACAGTAAGTATAATATTCATTATTTACGTTCGGTCGAGTAGCCACGTATACTTCCAGTCTTCTCTGTATATATAAAGCTATTTAAATTCGAGTCTATGCTTGGGAATCTCGGTAACGGTGAAAGATAAAAGGTTGGTTAGATGGGAAAAAGTTCCATATTTCAGAGGTCAATTAAGTGAAACAAAAAAATCTAAATTGAAAATTTCGAAATTTTTCTTCTGCCTTCATCTTTTATTTAAAACTTTTGGCACTTTGCCACAGCAACTGTTTTTGGAATATTCAAATATGTGAATAAAAATTATATATAAAGTGTCTTGCGAATAGGGCCACCATCAATTTCCATTTTCAAATACTGACTGACATGTATTTTTTCAAATGCTTTGCGTCATGTTCCATATTGGCGTAGTATTTTTATCTGAATTACAAAGTGTTTCGAAAGTATTGAACAATTTTCAGTAAAATTTCAACATTTTTCTAACTCCATAAAAGCTGTAATCGAAAAATGTTAGAGAATGAAAAGTTGACATTTTTCTATTACAAACGTCGTGGAATTAAAAAAATGTTTAATATTTACTGCTAATAGTGCAATACTTTCAAAACACTATGTAGTTCAGATTGAAAAAAGCGCCAATATGAAATATGACTCAAAGCATTTGAAAAAATACCATGAAAAATACAGGTCCGTAGTCCAACATAAAAATTTGAGGGTGGCTCCATTTGTACGATACTTTGTATATCATTTTAATTTGCATATTTGAATAGTCCATTAAAATTTGCTGTGGCAAAGTGCGAAAGGTTTCAGAAAATCTTCACAAAATACAAAGAATTTATAATTCCAGAACCAAAGAAGCTATATTATATTTTTTTGTTTCATGTTAAACCTTTGAAATACGCAACTCTTTCTCCGTTTAACACCCATGCATCTTTCACTGTTACCGAGATCCCCATGCATAGACTCGAATTTGAAAAGCCTTGTATATATTTATATACCGGGTGGCTACGGAAGTATTGCCTACGGAATATCTCAGTTATTGTATGAAGTAGGTTTGTGAAATTTGGAGCGTCGATATAATGACATATGAGCTAGAATTTGAGCATATTGACATGTCGAAGTTAACTTCCGGTCTGACCGGAAGTAACATCAACTTTCTTATTTTAAATTGAAACCCTATTTTTTTTCTTTTCGCTTTATTCAGCATTCAATTCCCTTTCTAATGACATATCACAAGTTGGTATCTAACCAGAAACTAGATCAGAAAAAAATTATTATTGAAATTCACCGAGTAGGCCGTGGAAGCAAAATCGAAGCCAAAAATTGAAAAGTTGGCTATGGAAACCATACGTCACTTGATAACAGTTGCTACTACTGTGATATTTTATTTTCATTTGTCGGCGTTATAAAAAGCCGCCAAAGAAAATATTGGAAAAATTGGGAAAAAAACAATACTCTGTAGGTCCATAACTTAAATAGGAACATGCAACTTTTTCTTGCCTGTACTATTCAGCATAACCATTCCTTTCTAATGATATAATAGAAAGTAATTTTTTGAAATGAAATACCAAAAAATCCAATTATTATTCTTCAAATAACAAAACAGATTATCGCCATACGCAAAAATAACATTAAAAATAATGTGGAATGATAAATTATATCCTGTAGGTTCTAGGTTAAATAGGAACATAAACGTACTTGGTCTGTGCCATCGTCCATAGATATTCTAATATCTACCTATGGACGATGTTTGTGCTATTCAAGGGTAATATAACAAGACCTTGATAAATAGTCGCCTATTTTTATTGCATCTAAATTTCGACTGTATTTTATAATAATTTAACGAGACATTATTTTGGCATTAATAATCTGATGAGAGCCCGAGAGCGAAGCCCGAGAGCGTAGCTCTCCTACTTCATACAATAACTGAGATATTCCGTAGGCAATACTTCCGTAGCCACCCGGTATATTGTAATTAAACAGATCATACTGTACATTAATAGAAATAGATATTGAAAATTATACAGATCATGCTGAAACTACTACTATGTATTAGGGTTAAGTGGAAGAACGGCGTGTAAACTCCGGTATACACAGCTGAACTTCGCCCTTTCAATGTACAATTGTCAATGTCAGAAAGGCTCCTACAAAAATGAATAAAGAGGATTATTACTATTATTATTATTATATGAAAAAATTTACATTTCTTGGATTCAGCCGATCTTATCGGATATATCCAACACATAAACTTCAGATTTCGTACGATCCAACTTATGCCGTTGACGCTTTAGTATGAAATTATTTTAATTTTCCGTAACTCGGAAAGAGTTATGTTTCACATTATACTGTTTGAAAAAAATGCCTAGAAAACATACTATTGCACTCGTCAAGAGTAATATTGTAGTGTAGATAAAAAAAACACTTATAATTTCGTGATGTTGACACCAATAAAGTTCAGTTAATAATAGCCTGAAAGTGACATTTTATAACGTAAACACTCTCTATCTCGTAAATTATACATAGAGCTTTTGTGTGTCCATGGTAACAACATTGAAATATTGAACAATTTGACCGAAATACTTTTTGTATAAGTGTGCGTGGTCCTTAATCTCGAGTCTGTATTTTACTAGAATCAGTTAGGTTTTTATTTATTTTTATCTTCTTCATGTTTATACGGTATATACAGGATGTCTACGATATAATCGGCCATATATTTCACCAATTTTCCAAATCACCCTGTACAAAATGTATAAATTGTAATAGATGATGGAATGAGAAAAGTTTATTACATGCCAAAATAATTTTATCAATATTTCATTATGACATCGAATTTTCAGACATTAATGAAACGTTTTTATTTTTCACTCTGTACATGATGATATAATCTGCACCATCTGAATGATATTCAGTAATATGATGGTTGTCACTTTCAAATCCCGAAAAATAATTAAATAAAAAATTTTACTTGAACTTCAAAATCTATCCATCAACGAACTTAGCGATTCTGCACGTTCAATTAGTACATCGAATACTATAATATATTAAAAATTCGGACATTTTCACCGAAAATCATTTTACCTATAAAAAGAGCGGGGTCCTTTGGATGAACGAATTACAAAAAACATAACATTTGTTTTCAATAATTGCTCCTTCAAATACTTGTTTCAATGAAGGTAATTATTATTGTGGTTCACTATTTCAAAACATACTCTAAATTTTCTTTTACTGAATGAATTTCTTCCATCTCAATAAATTCATCAGTAATTTTACTTACTTGAAAACTGACATTAGACAAAATCGCCCGACCGACAGTTTTTTCGTAAAATTACCGATTGGCAAAATTATGTCGTTGAATAACGAAATTTATCCCATAAAAAAAGCTCTTGTGTTTTTACCGGTGACATTTGTTCTTCTTTCGATGACATTCTCTCAACAGAACCGAAATCATGTCAATTATGGGCATATAAATGAACGATGAGTTTGATTTGATGTGTTCATTCACGGAACTCTATGGAACTCTTCCTGTCAATTTCACTCATTCTGTACGAACGAATGTATTCCATAATATTCAGGACTATTCAAATTTGAGGCTGTGCATGGGAACTTCGGCAACGGTAAGAGATGGAGGGCTGGTTAAATAGGCAAGGTAGTGAATTTCAGAGGTCAATTATTATAATAAGAACCAAAAAAAATTGATCTGGCTCCTTTAGATCGGAAGTTATACTGGAAAAATCGAAAATTTCGAAAATTCTGGACATTATTCTTTTGCCTACATCTTTTTATTTTGCCTCTATTCTTCAAAACTTTCGGCACTCTGCTATAGCAACTTTTTTAGACTATCCAAATTCGTGATTAAAACTTACATACAGAATAAATCGAACAAATTGGGCCACCTTCAACTTTTTATTATCAAATAAGATCTAGATTTTTTTTGTTGCATTTTATTAAATGCCAAGTGTCACATCTCATAGGGACGTAGTATCTTCAACTGATGTACAGAGCGTTTTGAAAATATTGAACTATTACGAATAATATTCCAATATTTTTTCAATTCCATAATAGCTGTAATTGAAAAATGTTAACTTGATTCCATTTTTATTCTCTGATATTTTTCAATTACACCGATCATTAAAGGAAAAAATAATAACAATACTGGTAATTGTTCGATATTTCCAAAACACTTAGTAATTCAAATGAATCTACTATGCTAATTTGAAAAATGATCTTCATAAAATTAAAAGATATAGGCGAAATAAGATTGTACAACTCTAGAACTAAAGAAGCTAGATTGAATTTTTTTTATTTACGTAATTGATGTCTGAAATAGGCTACTTTGAATGTGTTCTGTGATCTGAGAATGCTTTCTGACGACTACAATATTATTCGGCGTCATCTATTGGCCAAATTATACAGGGTATTGATTAAGTATGTTGACAAACTTCGAGAAGTGATTCTTTGAAAGATTTCAAGATGAAAAGTTCATATAAACATATGTCCCAAACGGCTTGGTTTTCGAGGTACAGGGTGATGAAAATGCTTTCTTTTTAAGATTTTTTTTGAGTTAACTGCGACATTTCCGACGATAATGAGTTCAAATTAGGCAAGTACAATCCATTCAATAATACGCACGTTACAAAATAATTCCTTTCCGAAATAATTCACAGGGTCCTCTTTTTTTCAGAGTCAAGTCTTATTTAACCCTTCAGAATTTTTTTTCGTCACTACTAAGAGATCTCTAAATGAGAATAATTCCGAATAGAGTATAATAGATGCATAATACCCAAACCGCAAATATTGCAACATAAAAATTTCAGAAAAATTTGCAGGAAAACATGTTATACAGGCGTATTTTTTATGTCGTACTACTTTATCATTTCGAAAACGGCAAATCATACAAAATTGCTTGAATTGGACAAAAGTTGCATATTTCAGTAAACAAAGAAATTATATTTCCAAATCGACAATATCTCAAACCGTTTTCAAAATATACGGGGAAAAATGAAATGAAATATGGGAACGTGTTTAGGGAACTTTCTATTCTGTAGGTACGTGACGGTGCAGTATATCCAACACCCCCTCTCAACGTGGAGTACCCATAATACCCAGGCCCGTCAAATGATTTTCATAAGCCACCTTGGGAATAGCCTTCGTGAAAATGTCAGCCATCATGTTCTGTGTAGGAATATACTCGACATCAATATCACCGATTTCGAAAACTTCTCTCACAAAATGATATCGAATGTCTATTTGCTTCGTTCTTGAGTGATACACAGAGTTTCGTATCAATTTCTGTGCAGCTTGATTGTCACAGAATATTAAGGTTGATTTTTCGTGTTCCTGATGGTAGCCAATTTCCATTAGAAATGTTCTCAAATAAATAGCTTCCTTTGTAGCCTCGGATAAAGCCATGTATTCTGCTTCTGTGCTGGATAGAGCTACAGATTTTTGATTTCTTGCTTCCCAACTCACAGCACCTCCAGACAGTAGAAAAACATACCCAGTATAAGATTTCCTATCGTTAGTGTCTCCTCCCCAGTCAGCATCAACATATCCAAGCAAAGTATTCCCAGTCTTTCGAAAATTCAAAGTGTAAAATTCCGTTTTTTTCAGATACCGCATAACTCTCTTCACAGCTTTCAAATGTATTTTTCCCGGATTATTGTTAAACTGGCTCAAGAAACTAACTGCATGAGTTATATCAGGACGGGTAGAAACTGACAAGTATAATAGAGATCCAACCGTCTGCCATTTCTTGTTTTTCCTCATGTGAAGAGGGGCACATTTCTTTCGATAATTTTGCATTTATTTCTAAAGAAGTGGAAACTGGTTTGCGATCATGCATTTTGAACCTCTTCAATATATCTTCGGTATATTTCTTTTGGGATATGGAAATCGATTTATGCGATTTATCCTGCTTGAATTCTATGCCCAAACAGTCCAAGATCTTTTATACGAAATTTTACTGCCAAATCCTTCACAAAGTTTGAATATTTTTCATTTGAGTTTGTAGCAATTATCAAGTCGTCTACATACACAGCCATGATGAGGAATACACCTCCTTCTCGCAGAATATAAACACATCTATCTAAATGTACATCGGTGAGAAATACATGAGGCCGCCATCAGATTTGCCAGCGTCCCCAATTCTTCCTGACAATAACCACAAAAACACATATCTTCAGTCAGTTCAAGATCCTATTAAAGAAAATAGCAATTAATGTGAAACGTATATACAATTAACAGAAAAATTACCATAGTGAATACTCCAACAGCAATATTGTACAAAGATTGGACAATCCGCAATCACAATGTAGTGTAGTCTCAAATAACTTATAAAATATAAGATTCTATAATCTGTGAAATAACCAACAAAAACAGTTTTCCACTTGCCACTTGTCAATCCTACCGTAATAGAAGCGTTGGTTATTAAATTGAAGTTTTGTTCACCAGCTTTCAGGTAACCGTGTTTCAAATGTCACCACTTTTTCAGGATCACCGAACAAGCGGTGATTTTCGGAACACCAAACCGCATTTTCGATGAGTTTTGGAACATATCCTTAGTTCTTTAAACCCATTTACAACCTATTACTCAACTATTTTGAGATCTGTCAACTAGCACCCATGCGTTATTCTGGACAAGTGCTCGAAATTCGTCTTTCATTGCTTTTCGCCATTCAAGTTCATTTTCTCCTGTCAGAGCCTCATCAATAGTAGGATTATCTGGTTGTTCAACTGACCTTTGAGCTCCTTGTTCTTGATCTGGACTTGCTTCTATAATATTATATATCTTTTTCGGTCTTCCCTTTGACCCATCTCGAATGATTGCTGGTCTTCCAGGTCCTCGTTTGAGTATTCCTGTAGTCTTTTCATTTTCAGAAGAATTATTTCCATTTTCTGGCGTTGTTTCCCTATCTCCTTCTTCAATCCGGAACTCTTGGTCTGAAATACTTTCTTGACTTTGTAACTGTTCATTCGTATCAAAAAATATGGTATTTTCCATGCTTTTATCATCCACTTTTTCATTGATGTCACAATTTTCGATGAATTTGACATCTCGACAAAATTTTTCTAGACTTCGAATCCCATAAACGGTATGCTTTTGATTCGGTCGAATAACCCACGAAAATACATTCCTTTGACTTGGGATTAAATTTTGATATTCTCGAGTTTTTATTGAGTGCGAATGCTTTGGAACCAAAAATTCTAAAATGTGCTATTATCGGCATTTTGTTGTTCCAGATTTCGTATGGTGTTGTGTTGCTCAAACTGCGTGAAGTGCATTTGTTCCTGATGTACACAGCTGTTCTGAGTGTCTTGATTTTTCTTCCAGTTTTAGTTTCCACTTGACTTTTGAACTTCAAAAATGCTTGTTTCACCTCATCTTTCGATTTCAAAAAATAAATTTGGATCCATCTTGATTTGTCATCAATGAAAGTTGCGAAATAAAGTGCATTTCCGAGTGATTTCGTTTTCATAGGTCCACAAATGTCTGAATGGATGAGGTCTAGAATATTTTCAGCTCTTGAATTCGATGACTGAGGAAACTTATCAGATGTTTGATTGCTCGTGATACATATTTCGCAAGATGATATGCTATCAGAATAATTGAATTTCATTCCTTCCACTAGATTATCAGATATCATCATCTTCAGATCTCTTTCATTCAGATGGCCATAGAGTTGATGCCATTTCAACAACTCCTTGGACGATGACTCCTCCAAAGCTGAAGATTCACTTGTCGGTTGGACATAATAAAGTTCACTTTTTCGATGTGGCTCTTAAAACGATTTCGTCAGTTGGATTTACTATTTCTGCAGTCTTTTGAAAAATGTGTCTGTCTACCGTTGCACGCAGCTTTAGAAATGGATATCAAATTCGTTTTCAGGTCTGGTACATAGAGTGTATTTTCCAAATTTATTGTTTTAATTCCTGATTCACCATTATCAACTTTCAGTTTCGCTATACCTTTACCAAGAAGATCAGTTGTTCTATTAACTGCTAGACGAACTTTCTGGTCGCTTATAGGGGTGAAATTTGAGAACATTCTTTTATCATTGCACATATGGGAAGTGGCACCGCTGTCTAGAAACCAAACCCTTTCAGGAAGATGTTCCATCTTTTTTGTAGACATGACATGAGTTTGTTCACTTTGACGAATCGGTATATTATATTCTATCATAAATGCTTCTTCTTCGGCTGTAGATGCTCTTTGTAATTTACTACTTCATCTCTTTCTACATTCAGATGCCTTATGTCCCACAATGTGGCAAAAATTGCATTTGTAGGGAAAGTTACTCCGTTTCATTGAATCATTCTTCTGTTCGAATTGCCATTTGTTCTTCGTGTTATTCTTTTTAGGTAGTTTATTCCAATTTGAAGAAGTTTTTGTAAAGAACGCACTCTGATCATCCTGATTTACCGAACCCTTTCTTGCGTGGAATTCATCTAAAAGTTTTATTTTTAAAGCTTCTGGTTTTGGTAAATCATCCCTTGCTTCAATGGCACATCGGAAGTTTTCGTAACTGCTTGGAATGCTGTGCAACAAGAGGATGGAAAGAAGACCATCTGCAACGTTAATTCCCATTCCTTTCAATTTGTCCACAGTAATGAAGAATTTGTTAAGGTGATCTTCCATGGATTCACTTTCAACCATTTTTGGAGCGCCACGGCAAATAATAATAGCCGTCCTCTACCCGCACAGGCTATGCCTTTGGGTACACTCAACGAGTATTTATGAGGGAGTATTAGTATTATTATTATTATCAGATTCAGATTGCTCCTTGTATATATTTCTCAGTAATTCTCGGTATCCATTTCCATAAATTAGCCTTAATTTCGAGTTCTAACTTGAAATTAAGAAAACAAATATTGCATGTCCGTTCTACGCCTTCGTAAAATCGTGACTTACTAGGGTTGTTTACAACTTCCGAACAAATATTTTGTCACCAAGGATCAATCTAACTATGTTAAAAGTAGTGATTTGGGAATATGCCATATACTGAAGTAAATACAGTTAAAAATAACACAAGAAAATATTCCATACCATATAGAAAGTTACGAATTTTTAAATTAATTTTCACGGAAGTAACCGTTATCTATGAATGATACTCTGAATTTCGTTCCAAAATTCATATCACTCAATAGGCTCATTTTGAAACGAAAGTTGTTATTGAGTTTTACATTGAAAGAACTTGATTTTGATGTATTCATCCTAGAACGAGGTGAAGCTATTTACTTTGCAGATCTAGTTTCATTCTTACGAATATCTGCGGAAAAGTTATGTAACTTTTCTTGTTGGAGTGAATTTCACATACAGTCCGATGCAGTGCAGTAATATTATTTTTATCAGGATATCTGTTCTCTGAATCAGTCACATTTACTACGAGACGGATTTTTGTCCTTTGAGATCTGAAAAATTATGTGGGCATGTCTAGAATTTCCTCATGAAATGGTGAAACAGGTAATAGCTACGAGTACTGTTGTTCATCTTATGTTGTTTGTTTAAAACCAATTTTTCGATGTTCTTATAACTTTTATGCATAGCTGGTATCTGAAAAGTCATGATGCTTCTGTTTATAAACGTCTTATAGAGTCAACAAAACACCAATTCGCGATAATGTTCGGTAACTTGATCTAAGGAATACACATGGCCAGCCTCAAAACACTTATCTGATTCCTCTATGAGGATTGTCATTGTAATTTCGAAAGAATTGGTTTGCTGAATGGATGTGTTTTCTAACAGCAATATTATTCTGGAATCTATTGGCGTAGCATGATTTGTGATATTTTGTTTCATTTGCTATGAGATCTTATTTTGAAGTTCGACAACGTAGATCTTCATCGCTTTTGGCAATTTCGTGAATAATGTTCTAAACAGTCTTTGTAAATATTTGCGACAATTTGATAGAATCTTTTTTTTTCCAAAGTTGGTAAAATCTACCCAAAGACAGTTGACAGTTGGTATTTACCCCTTTGTTGCAGGGAGATTTTTGCAGGGTCGTGTATTGTCGGTATCACTGCTGGAACTAATATTTTTTGATATGATTTTCCACAACCTTTTCAAACCTCATTTTGAGTATGTCTGTTGCTCTCACTGCAAGAATTGGTATAACAACTTGCTTTATGCCATTTCGGATCTTTTAGCTCCAGTGTTTCTATTTTTGACATCGAGAGTTAATTGACGTCTAGTCACTCCTTTTCGATATATCATAACCATCGCTTTAAATTTCATGAACGTCAAAGAAGTCCTTATATTAGGAAAAGTATTCTTGTTAATAGTTGAAACATTATTTTTTTCTACAACAGTCAAATATACGATAAATCTGGCATTGCCGGTATTATTATTAGTATTATTAATGTTGACACAACTTTCAAATAACTAGTCCATTGGAAACAAATTTTCATTACCTTATTTTTTCTTCAAAATAAGCTATTTTCATTAATTGAGGTTGGGTTGTCTTATAATGTATCGTCTTATATGTATCGTCCCACGTTTCAAGGCAATTTAAAATAGGTACATATTAAGTTAGGATATGTCCTTGAAGCTCACCTGGAACAAACATCATGGGAAAAGTGCACTAATGATGGTCAGGCGGTCCTTTGGCAAATCATGCACCACATGCAAAATATGCACCACATGCAAAACATGCATCACGGAAATAATAATAATAGCCGTCCTCTACCCACACAGGCTATGCCTTTGGGTACACTCAACGAGTGTTTATGAGGGAGTATTATTATTATTATTATTATGAGGACTAGAACCTTAACAATCGCTTTACTTATACACAGCGATAGTAAGACCCCCGATAATGTATGGGGCCCTGCTGTGGTGGTCAAAGGCCGAACAAGTTACAAACAGAGGGAAGCTGGCTAGTTTGCAAAGACTGGCCGTGCAATGTCCAGCACATCGACGATAAGCCTGGAGGTGATCCTGAACCTTCCTGCTCTGCAGCTGTACATAATAGCAGAGGGGAGGAGAGAAGCCTCCAAACTGAAGTGCATGGGCCAATGCAGTGGCAATAATCTAGACCATTTCGACATAATGAAGATCATAAGAATCGACGCATCAGAGATACCGTCGGACAAAATGATTCCAACTCTGATAACTCTGAGATAAGTAATGGGGTAGGGGCTGGCATATACGGGTAGAGACCGAGGCATGACATCAGTCTTAGCTTCGGTACTCAAGCGTCCAAATTCCAAGCCGAGGTAACAGTAATTTCCATCTGCACAAGAGAGATTCTAGATACCAATCCATAGTCATTCTCTCCGACAGCCAGGCAGCAATGAAGGCTCTGCGATCACGCAGATTTACTTTCAAATTTGCTTGGGAAACTCACAAAAACCTCAATGACCTTGGAGCATAGAACAGAGTGAAACTTATCTCGGTACAAGGTCACAAAGGCATTCAGGAGAATGAGAACGCAGATACGCTAGCAAGAGCAGGGGCAGTAACAATTCTCATTGGACCAGATCCAGCCTGTGAAATTTCATTTGGGGAATTCAGGCAGGACACGAAAAAATGGGTCAAGAACCATCATCAGTCTTCCTGGGAAGACACTATAGACAATACTCACGGGTAAATGATGGCGATGACATCACACGTTAAAAGATAAGGTCTACGTCTTCCATAGCTTGCACTTCCGAGTATTGTTCGTATGGAACTGAGCCGGAGCTCTCTCAGGAAGGTAGGACTAATATCATGACATTGTCACCAGAGAAACTACTTGCACATGTTGGGAATACACGAAGACTCCACACTATGCAGGTTCTTTGATGAGGATTATGAAACAACCTCACACATATTGTTTGAATGCTAAGCCCTGGCTCGCATAAAGATGCATGGATATCTTCAGACACTGTAGTGCAGAAGATATCATCCCATAGAAGAACCTCGTGAGGTAGTACTCACGAGATAAACCTGCTCTGCAAAGAGCACCGGCCAGAGCGAAAATGGTACCTACTTTTATAGATAGAAGATATATATCTTCAGGGGCTGGCATAAACTTGAATATGTCTTCTTTGGTGAAAATCTGCGCTTTATGTGGTCGAAAACCAACATTTTGCTCATTTAGGAACGATGTCAACTTACAAAACTTGCTTGTGACTAGATTATGTTTATTTTAACTAAAAATTTCACGATCGAGTAATGAGAGCAGTACCTACTCCGATCAAGTAACATAACCTAGATGAGTAATACTCAAATAGAACTGAAGGTAACATCTTTTCATAATGTTATCCCTCAAATCATGACATTATTGCCCTGTCGCAATTTTTTAAGTATACAATAAGCATGTTAGCTAGATTTTGATATCTGTCGGGTATATTCATGGCAACGAAAACACAAAAATACTGTCTTGTATGAAATATATAGCAATAAGAAGGCAATTGAAACGTTCATTGCAGCTTGTTGGGAGCATGTAAAAACGATAGTATTTCCATGGCCGAACGGAGATTCTTCGTTGTCAAAATATTCTGGTCAGTACGGCAACACTGCATTTGGAATATTGAATATCAAATATGACAGAACAACAACAAAACATTTCTGTTTTTTTCGTCTTTGGCTTATTGGAGTGTTTTTTTTGAATAAAGGGCAAATTCTGAGTTAATTTGAGTAAACTATCGTTAGTTTTTATTATCAAGCAATGGTGAAGTATTGTGAAATATTTAAAAGACCATTTGAAGCTGAAAATCAAATTATGTCATTTTATAGATAAGCTACCAGTGTCGTAACTATCTAGAAAGGGAAACCGAATTGGATAAGAGTAAAATGAATGAATTATGAAAAAATATGCCAATTAGAGCATCGGCTGTTCTCAAAATCCTGTGAAGATTATTCCATCATAATTTCAGGTTTCCATTCCATATTGGGTTTCCATTATTTCTGTTTTATTGAACCTCAATATTTCTGTTAACAACACACGACACTGCCGTTGGGGGAAGATGTTCCTTACACACAAATTTTAATGCGTGTGCGGCGAGATACTCATCTAGGTTGACTTATTTGATCGGAGAGTACCTACCTTACTCAGCTCGGAAAAATACGCCAAAAGAACCTCTTCTCTGAAGCTATTCACTCCTTTTTTCTTACGCTAATTCAGAAATTGGTTGATTGCTGTTCGTATCTATTTCTTAATTCACAAAGTAACAGGTCTGAATTTACCTCATCTGCGGCCTTCAAAATTGCTTCTGAGAGCTTTCGAAAATAATTCGAAAAATGCAGAATCTGTCCATTCGACAACACTTCGACTTAAACCTTTGACGTCTTGATTGATGACAACTTGGTTATCACAGCAAATATTTGATTACAACACCAAACCACTTGACTCAGCTTAGTTTCATTGTTATGTGGATTGATATGCTAAAACAAGAAAATTAGTTTGGGTTGTATTAGTTTGATTATTTGAATGTGTTTTTTATTCTGTTACAAATCTTCCAGGTTTCCAGAAAGAGGAAACCCCCCAGAAGTGCGAGCAAAGAAAAGATCCGGGACCGATGGCCGTGCTGGGCTTTGAACCTACGACCTTATGATTGTAAGGCGAGCGCTCTACCAACACGGCCAGTGATGAATGTGGGTGAAATTGCACGGTCGTAGAAAAATATGTTTCCTCCACATTGTGGATACGCGATGAGAAGCTGAGTTAGGTATTATACAAAAATTTGAATACTATCCAATTCTGGCAAAAACGGAAAAACTGTATTCATTAATTGAATTCTCCTGATAAATTGGGCTTCTTCGTGCTCTTCTATTCTCCACAGTTTTACTTTCTGTACTTTTCTCTGATTTTATCTATACTTAAATTTGAGAGTGTTTCTAAGGATTCTCGTTCTTTACACAGTCACCAAATCCTTCCATGCCGTCTATGGTTCTGCGGGTTTTGATAACGGAATATACATTTGTGTATGTTGCTTGTCAGCCGTAGATATTCTATTACATTTTGAGAAAGGCCCTGTCTATGCATCTGATATCTAGCATGAGCTAGGTAACCTGTTTACCAAACACAGCACTAATAGTTATTGAGTCTAGCTTTAAAAAAATATTGAAATAATAAATTATCTGAACTATATGTTATTTATGTCGAGTCGGATACCTTCTTCATTCGGGACATTCTGTTCTAATATCTTCTTTTCAGATAAGTGGATATTCATCACAGATGATTTTATTGAGAACATTAAAAATTTCCTCTGTTGAAACGTAATGTTGTGTGTGAAGTGGAAAAGATTGTTACGGATCAATATAGGTATATATTGAATGCAGGTGAAAAACGAAGTGATAAATGGCAAAGAACGTGGTTGATCGTGTTTGACAAATTAGATATAATGAAATCTATTAAGTACCTAGAGTAGTTGGTGCACAGTATCACCTCCTCTGTCAGCAAAAGTTCGAGGTGGTACCTGATTTATTTCAACTGAAGTATTACCACAGAATAAGCGAGGTTAACAGAAGGGTCATTCCTCTTATTTCACCGTTCCAAATTTGAATGCGCATGCGCATGTGTGGTAGTTTCACAATCGACTTCAACCATTCTATTAAAGTACATAATATTCAGTCATTTTAGTTTCATTGCTCTATTATATACTTTGACAAAGCTCGCTAAACATTGATGGGAAGTGAATTTTGTTCGTTTAATTGTACTCATATGACAATCGGTCATATGAATATCAATGCAAATATTCACGTCCGGATTTTTTCTTGATATTCGATTATTTCCAAACGATAAAGTTACAACATGTATTCTTGAACTTTTGTGAGGCTTACCCAAATCAAAAACTATTATCTTCAACAAATATCGGAAGTTATTCGATATTGCTGAGATTGTAACTAAAAACAACTCAAAACTTTCAGTTTTTTGGAAATCACAAATGGTAATAATCTGATGGCATTACTAGATAGATAGAGCTAAATGACAAAGAAACTGAACTTCTTTGTTTTACAAAGTTAGCTTTTCTGATAACAAGTAATGAGTTTCGTTGAAATCCAATAATTTTCTGATTTTTGTTTGTCATTTAAAAAAGTTCAATTTATTATTATGAAATATAATACTTCTGAAATGTACAATTTCAAATAGAAATGAAGCTATCGGCCACTGCATTAATTTACATATATACTGAAAGAAGAAAGAGTCGAACTGAATATTCAAATATCTGTGCTCATCTGGCAAAAAGTCAGAAATTTTTCCATTCATTTTCTGGAACCTAATATTCTAAGAAAAAGGCAGCGATGAAATGTAAGAGTTCCATTATGGACGATGAGTTAACTTTCTCCAAGAATATTCAAGTGATTGTGGAAATCAAACTCCAGTTGAAAGTTTTGCTTGATATAAATTTCATTACCTTTCTGGATTCAAAACAATAAAGAGTTTTAGGGGAGATTGGAAGATAACGTTGACAGAATAAAATGTATGATTAGATTTTCATGGAAAATAAGTAAAAGTCGTTTCTGTTGTTTAACTCAACTTGAACTGATTGATATACTGCCGTGCTTAGTTAAAATGCCGTATCTTCAACAAATATAAATATTGAGATATTGGATTCTTTAGGTTTAAAATCCTATAAATTTTGCGTTTTACCAAGCAAAAATGATGTATACTCCAGGTTTATAGCCAAAATTATTAAATCATTTTGCCGTATGTACAAAAGTTTGAGAATTTCCTTCGTATGAAGGTCGGATTTACAGAATTGTAAGCAAGCAGATAGCGGATGCATATTCGGCCTTTTTGCTAAGGACGGCAGTGCATATGTGATTCTCCGTTTTCAAACAGAGACCGATTTCATGCTATCTGTTATAATAATAATAATGGCCTGGAGGGTGGTGTATTCAACACTCTCATTCATCTAACACTCTCGTCTACCGTAGTCGCGTGATGGGTATAGAGGTACCTGACACTAGATGCAGAGCGTGTCGTGTGGCAGCTGAGACCATAGTGCATTTGTTGTCAGCCTGTCCAGCTTATGCGGTTTCAGCCTATATCCACAGGCATAACGCAACGCTTCGGGTGTTGTACTACCATATACGACACTCTAACGGTATAGACGAGACACCTGATTCAGTCCTCCTCGACTAACAGACTAAGAAAATTTTCGTCATTGAGTTTTCGGCTCCTGGCGAAACGAACATCGCCCGAAAAGAGGAGGAAAACCGGATTAAATATCGAGATCTACTCTTTGAACTCTGCTGCTCTGGAACTTAAAAATTATACCGGCTTGCCGTAATATGGCAGAAATCTCAGCCGGACTAAAGGAGGCCGTCATCCTTGGTTCACTTCGCCTGCTTAGGGCACATGATTCTCCGTCCCAATAGTCACTTACTCCATGATTATTGGGCAAATGATGTAGCGCGCCTTTCGGAAGTGTCAAAGATCCGGAAACAGGGTCTGACTGGGATTGGGCAAATGAAGCAGCGCGCCTTTCGGAAGTGTCGAAGATCCGGAAACAGGGTCTGACTGGAAAATTCCTGAAGGATAAAAAAAATAATTCAATGCCATTAAATATTCAAGCGGACTTATATATTCTTGAAGATTATTTGCACGAGAGCCTCATAGATATTATTAAGTGGCCACAAGGGGCAGTAGTTTAGCTTTGAATGCACTATGATGGAATCACAATTGTGTATAGGATGGTACGAACGGTTTGCTTTATTTATTCAATGTCCTATCGCCAAGAATAAGAATACGTTGCATGCAAAGTTCTAGAAGTTCAATCTTTATTCGACTAGTTGAATATATTAGGGTGGGTCAGACAATATTAGAGTCAGCCCTGGGTTAGTTATTATATATACTTAAAAATAATAACAGAGCTGTCGCGTATATCAATGTATGATACCATCCCATATTCGGTGTTTTATCGGTTTATATTGTATATATCATTTTTGGAATCATTTTACGGCTATAAAATGACGGAGGATTAATTATATTATAAAATATTCCTGACATATAAGTTTCACATGTCATTCGCACATTATTATCTCGAACTTCATAAATATCCAACTGAGTACAAGTTCGTTTAATCAGAAGTTCTCAGTATAATTCTGTCCAAAGATTCCAACATTTTTCTGATCCATATATAAACTATCTGGTTGTAGTAAGTCATTTGCCAGTTATAACTATATCAAAATGAATGAGTGTTTATTTATAGTTGTAATAATTTGTCGGTTTTTACTTCACAAAAGTAAATGTCAGAAGTCAAAAAAGTAGTTCAAAGCTGAGGATGGACTCCTTTGAATTATTTCTTATGTATAGTCCCTGTTTCTCTCCCTCTCATTTCTATTCATCGATTACTTTCTTGTTTTGATAACTTATATATTTTTCAAGCTCAGTTCCTGATTGTTTCAACTTTTCCACCTTTGAAATTTTCCTTTGAAGACCAATTCCTTACGTTACAGTAGACAAAGTGCAAATTGATTGTCGTAGAAACTTGTTTATGTAAGGAAATAAGTTCCTGATTACCCCTACAAAGGGTTTGAACTTTGCGGGTAGAAAGGATTAATCTCAAGTTTATCTCAATTTATCTGAACTTTTAATTGGTCTTGTTCTCCTCCAGACAATAACACTGCCTTCAGTTACAACAGAAGAGAGAAAAAGAAAATATTTCTTTATTAAAACTAGAACCGACTTATACACTGAAAAATTAATTTAAAATTTTCTCTATTTTTATGTAACTAATATCTATATGAAAGTATCCAGTAACCATGAATATCCGTAGAACAAACTTACGGAGAATATTTTAACCTTCTAGAACCAATAGGTTATGGTATGGATTTTAATAGTAATTAATGACTTTTCGAAATAGTCCTGAAAAATATTCATTTGATTTCATATTTAAAATACAGAATATATATATATATATATATATATATATATATATATATATATATATATATATATATATATATATATAACTAAAAGTTCTCCTTCGAGAGAACTCATATATATATATATATATATATATATATATATATATATATATATATCTAGCGCCAACTCAGTTCCCGCCCATAGTTCACCTCGCGCCAATACATTGCACACGGCCATTACAGCCACGTCCACTATAAATACAGTTCCTCAACCCACAATTCCTCAGTTCTCTCGAAGGAGTAGGCAGATTGAGACCTTAGAGAGAACCAGTGACGAGACATGGGGAGTAGACAGATTGAGACCCCGACGTCAAGTCACAAAAACCTAACGTAATTATACCTGAGGAGTAGGCAGATTGAGACCTCAGCGTAGAATTACGTTTCAACCATTTATTAATTTTCTTTCTCTTTCAGTTCTTGAAAATGGCTCCAAAATCGGAGCCGAAACGTCGAATTTCAACAAATTCTAGACGCGGTTCAACCCGAACTTTTAGTTTTCAAATATCTGACCGCGGAAACCTATCTGAACACACACACACATATATATATATATATATATATATATATATATATATATATATATATATATATATATATATATATATATATATATATATATATATATATATATATATATATATATGATATGATATATATATATATATATATGAAGATATAAACTAAATAAGATCACCAAGATGCGATTTAGTGCATTCCTGTTCATATATATATATATATATATATATATATATATATATATATATATATATATATATGATATGATATATATATATATATATATATATGAAGATATAAACTAAATAAGATCACCAAGATGCGATTTAGTGCATTCCTGTTCATACAAGAGAACATACGCCTCTCCAAAATTCCTGAAACATGAACATAGTAGTTGCGAAGGGTATGTAGTTAACGCCTGTTCGACATATTGAGTCATTTTACTTTTTTAATTTTATGGGAAATTTTCTGCCTTCTTTTTGTATCAAAAATATAAGTTTCATATAGCAGTTCTGAACTTTCTGTATGCGCTGACTATACAAGGCACATAAACAGTGTCGCAATAAGTGAATTGAATGAGTACTACTGAATCTTAGCATTTTTTAAGCCTTGGCCCAAAAAGTTTCAGTGGGTAAATCATTTTCAAGCTCGTGTAACTTTTTTTTCAACATGGTTTTAACCTGTTCTATGAATCTCAACTTATGATCCAGTATTCATCCCAAAATTTTGGCACTCTCACTGAGAGAAATTGTGTGATATCCCATTCTCAGTACAGTACTTTGAACTACATTGTTTCTGATATTGTCATTACAGAACAAAGTAGCACAATATTTTTGAAGAAATATTTCGAGTAGATGCTTATCACATAATGTCAATTGCGGATTGCAAATCGATATTTATTTCTATGTTAGATTTAATGACATTATCGGGTTCGAAGGTTTTATATATCTGTGTGTCATCAGCTTACATGTGGTAGTTACAATGTATTAGACGCTTATGGAATGTTGCAGTGAGGTGAACAATAATAGTGGTTGCAGAATGAGGAACTCCACATGCTATATGAAGAAAATTTGAAGTTTTATCTTTCATAATAACACGTTGTAATCTATGTGATAAGTATGAAGTACTATTTTGATTAAACCTTAAGTAGTGAGAAAGGAGAGTTCTGTGATTTATCAAATCAAATACTTTCGAAAAGTTTAGTAAGATAAGTGCAGTGCTCTTATTTTCATCAATACCTTTGATGAAGTCATCTGTTATATTTGCAAGAGTTTTAACAAGGTCTGAACCGGTATTACTTTTGTGGTAATATATATCGAGCATATAAGTATAGAGAAAAAAATGAAAGTAGAATGAATAAATGAATAGTTGTATCAAATCATATCAAGCAAGCAAAATATAAAATATCTTTCTAGAAGGGATGTGCCGAACAGTTTAGTTAGAAGAAGCGTAACCGAAGGCACTACAAACGTGAAGACCATCCTTCAACGTGATGGAAGCCTACTGAGACAGGAATATGTCGAGAACCATAGAAATTAATATATCACTTCCATTTTTCAAATTTCTTAATAAAACCCTGAAGAAAAGATCGGATACTAATATATTATGGGTTATAAGTATCAGGGAGATCAGAGTAGATAGACAAAGCCGCTTTACCGACACATTTTTGGGTCCTAGAAGCGGCCTAGCTTTTGGAACCCCCGTAAATCGTCATCCATCGAGTTCTCGACGTCAGGGGCGGCGCTACAGGTTAAAGGTGTTAACGAAGAGCACCTGTGCAGGTGAACAGGGGGTGCCCAGAAGCCGTTGAGATAAGAGATGATGAGTCATCATATTTGCAGAAAACAAATATGAGGCGATATCTATTGTCCAGTGCAGTACTGGGGGCGCCACCTTATGGAGAATATAGATGAACCGCCTTTATGCCAATTAAAGAATTCTACTCGTTGACATCAAGGCGTGACCTGTCTCTGTCTGATTCGTCTAGAGCATTAATTGTTTTTGGTTTTGGTGCTGTGCAAGTCATCAAGGCGTGACTTGTCAGTCTGATTCATCTAGAAGATGATTTATTATCGTGGAACAAACATGGCGGCGCATGTCTTGCCCGTGATTGTTCTGGATGATTATTTATTGCTATTTCGAGGTGTGTTTTTCGACAAACGAGAAGAGCGTGGGGATAATTTATGGTTAAGGGGCGTGTCTAGATATTTGAGGGGGGTGGCGAGTGGCGGGGACATGTTTGTTGAGTTGTAAAAAAAGCAAAGCTTGGTGGTCCCTGCCTCCACCATACACACACACACACGATATGCGATATTATTTTTTAGCGAAAATACCGGTAATTTTTCGGCAGATAAGAAAAATCTGAAAAAAATCCAAGTATTTTTTGAGAGAGAGAGAGAGAGAATATGTGTGTTTCTCACGGTTTGGCGGCGGCGGCGTACGTGACAAATTCGAAATAAACACCCAAGTGTTTATTTGTCTCGACTGTAAGTTGTTTATATTAGCACATCCGGTGTGTGTGACGCACGAGTCGCCAGATGTTGTTTTTCCAGGAAAAAATGCTGATTCAGCATTCGTAGGAGAGATAAGAGTTGAATGTGTGAAGCCAAATTGCGGGAACGTCAGTTCGAGAAAAATACATTTATTTTTCACATAAAAAAAATTACACTTCAGTGCCATCTTTGTTCGAATTGTTGAATACGTATCTTTGTCGAATTGATTGCAACAGCTTGTACAATCATTCGCCCAGTTGGCATATGAGTGCTAAAGATACAAAAAACATAAATCCATCGTAGGCGTCTGTAGGGCATCTTGACGTCATCGTCGTTACTCGGGGTACTGCAGGCATCGTGCAATGGGTCACCTCCTCCACCACCTGAGATGCTGGCGGTTGGAGCAAAACCCAGTCAGTTTCTTGCGAAAGACTTTCCTCAGCTTGTACGCACTCGAATCGACATTTGAGAGGGATGGCGGGTGGCAGGGACAGGTTTGGTAAGTCGTAAAAAGCAACGTTTGGGTTCTCCTACCTCCACCGCACCCATGCGATACGATTTTTTAGCGAAATTACCAGGAATTTTTCGGAGGGTGCGAAAAATTTAAAATACAAGCCCAAGTGTTTGAAAGAATGCATGTTTCTCACGAGTGTTTATTTCGACTGTCAGTTGTTTATAACAGCATATTCGAATAATTGATATATTAAAATCCGTCAATTTTCGTGAGTACACCCTGTATAAATAGTCTCAAACCGCTTTATGAGAGCTCGGTTGGTAATAATCGAACTTTCAGACATTTCATTCATATAGGTACCACGGTATATTTATTTTATTATCAAAATACTATGTGAATTTATGCCAAAGAATCAAACAAACTTCAAGTCTTTATCCGCATATAATTTGAGTTTATTTACCATCTCAACATTCATATCTATGCGTGGTCAACGATTTCAAGCAGGTAGGTATTGCTGAAACAGCAGAAAGATATAAGCCCAGTGGCTGGAACGTTTTTTTTTGTTTTGATACATCGCATCAACCACGAAGGGTTATTAGCGTTTGTAGTAGTACAGTAATATGTGAATATTTACAATTCATGTATCAATCCTGTATCAGAAAGAAAACAGATAATTGAGCGAACATTACAATTTTCTCCTAAGAGGTTTTTCATATTTGACGGTAATTGATGATTAAGTCTTTCCACCGCATACTTTGGACATTCAATTAAAATCTGCTTCACCGAGATAATCTTGTGTCGCATATTTCACATGATGGTTCTTGTCGTCCAGCTATGAGATATTCGTGGGTTAGTTTGGTGTGTCCAAGGCGAAGTCTGGTAATTTTTACTTGTTGGCTTCTGGCTTTTGAAGAGCATTTCCAGGGCGAGACACAATGTTTTTTTTTCGAGCAGTTTTGATGGTTGTTGCAACCATATATTATTCCACGCGCGGTACACCTTGTTTTTTACGTAAAGTTTGAAATCACTGGAGACCGAGCTCGTTATTGCAATGGCATTTTCATCTAGGACTGCTTCTCGCGCACTTATGTCTGCCTTTTTATTTCCAGTTATACCGACATGCGATGGGATCCATATTATCACGATTTTTTTATCAAGCTGTTGTAGATTAAAAAGTTCGCACTTTATGAGTTTAGCAAGTGGATGATTGCTATACAGTTTCTTTGTTATCTGTATGGAACTCAGTGAATCAGTTATTATGATATAATTCTGATCAATTGCATTTCCTGCTTGTCTAAGTGCTTGGAAGATGCCATATAATTCTCCAAAAAACACACTACTGCATTCGGGTAGTTTATATTTGATTGTGTTTTCGGGTGTAACTACTGCAGCTCCAACCACTTCGTCTATTTTTTAGGCATCCGTGTAAATTTGTTTATAGTCCTTAAAGTTCTCCATAGTTTCCAGAAAATATTTATTGATCAGTTGATTATTCGTCTCTGTTTTCTTGTGAGTTCTGAGTTCGGTGTGGAATGATATAGGGTGAATCATCCATGGCGGAGGTGAAAATGGGGTAGTTCTTGTAATTGAATATCATCCATGTATTGTGGTATTCTTTCTTGAAACGGTGGTTTATATCTAGTCTTATGAAAAGATCCTGATTGATACGCACGAGTGTGTCTATGTTTGCTAGTTGATCTAAGTGCAGCATATGAAAGGCTCAAAACTTTACGTCTTGTTGTTAGTGATGGTTCACCTGTTTCTACTAGGATGCTTTGAACAGGAGTTGTATGATATGCACCTGATATAATCCTGAGAGCTGAGTTATGGAGTCTATTGATTTCAGTAGGGAAGATCTTGCTGTAGAATAGGATATTGATCCGTAGTCAATATTGGATCGTACAAGAGCTCTATAAATATGTAAGAGTGTAGATTCACTGCTTTGAATTTCAGATGACCCTAGTTTCAATAATGGTTTCGAAAATACAATCTGTTTTGAGAAAAGGACGTATTTGGTTGTCTCAGAGGAAAATGTGAAGCCTGTAGTTCTAGACCAGTCTTGGAGTTTATTGATTGTATTCTGGAGTAATAGTGCCATTGTGTTAAGATTTTTTCCAAGTCATCCGCAAATAATCGGGCTTGTACTGGTTTGTCAACCGATTTCATAATGTCGTTAATTGCTACATTGAATAGCGTAGGGCTGATAACAGAACCCTGAGGAGTGCCATTTTCGTGCGTTTTAGACTCGGAGAGTGATCCATGACTCTTACTTTAAAGCTTCAACTGCAGAGAAAATTTTATATGAAGTTTAATAGATTTCCGTGGTATCCCCGAGATTGTAAATTTTTTAAGATTCCGTGTTTCCAGGCTGTGTCGAAAGCCTTATTTATGTCAATGAATACAGCCATGCAATGTTGTTTATTTTTGAATGCAGTATGAATTTCGCTTTCGAAATACACGATGTTGTCCAAGGCAGATCTTTGTGCTCTGAAGCCACTCTGTTCGGGAATCAGTTGGTTATTCTGTTCGATATTCCAGGTGAGTCTTTAATTGACAATTTTCTCCAGCAGTTTACACATTGCGCAAGTTAAAGAAATTGGTCTGTATGATTCTGCATCAAGTTTATTTTTGTTTTGTTTGATGAGGGGGATGATAATGGATCGTTTCCAGATATCAGGAAATGTATTCTGGGTCCAGACTGGAGTCTTTCAGTAATAAAATGCATTCATCCAATTCTGCCATTGTGATTGGGTCATTAATGGATGATACTTCTTCATTGCCAATGTGTGGTATTTTTTCTTCAATTTGCTTATGTTCTAGGAACGAAGTACTATAATTGTCATTACTGGAACGTTTGCGGTATGTCTCGGCTAGGTGTGCATCAATTCCATCATTTGTTGATATAATTTTACCATTATCATCCAGTGCTTTTATTGAGTGGTATGTTTCAAGTCCTGACATTTTTCTTACTTTTTTCCAAACTGATGACATTGAAGTGCTACTGTTGATATTTTGAACATAGGTTTGCCAGGAATGAATCTCTTTTACTCTTATTCGTAATATAACATGCTCGAGCCCTCATGTTTTTATAATTCTAGTAGGGATTCTGGTGTCCTAAGTCTTTTATGTCTGTTGAAAGGAGTTTTGCAAAGTTTGATCGCTTCTGCGCAGTCTTTATTCCACCAAGGAACAGGTGTATGATGACTCATGATAGTGATTTTGCCTATGGCTGTATGAGCTGCATTCAGTATAGTATCGTTGAAGTTTTTCAAAATGATATTTATATCTGCCTTGGCATCTAATTCGATTATGGTATTTTGTATGATATCTGAGAAAAGACGCCAGTCTGCCTTTTTCAACTTCCACTTTGCAACAGGCTTAGTTTGTTCATTTGACTTTTGGGTTTGGTTGATAATTATAGGAAACTGATCACTTCCATGGAGATCATTGAGAACGTTCTATTCCAGTTTTGCTGTCCAGTGGGGATCGCATAGAGAGTGATCGATGGCAGAAGAGTTGCCGTTATAAGCATTGAATCTTGTTTTTGTCCATTGTTGAGTAGAGAGAGATTTGAATTGATGATGATACTTTCTATTATCCTACCCCTTGAGTTAGTTATATAGGAGCCCCAGATTGTGTTATGTGAGTTGAAATCTCCCAAAATGATACGAGGTGAAGGAATCTGGGAAAGCATGTGACTAAGTTGGTGTTTGTCCAAGTTTTCATTGGGTGGGATGTATATATTGCAAATGTTGATTTTTGCTGGTACCATAACTGATATTGCAACGGCTTCTAAGGTTGTCACTAAAGGGATCTTTGTGGCGTTGAATTCCTTTTTGATATAGGTTGCCACCCCACCGCTAGCTTTCTCCGGATTCAGTCTATTTTTTAAGAATGAATCATAATATTTTCGTTGATGTTCTTTATTATCGCGGAAATGTGTTTCTTGTAAGCATATCACATTTGGAGAGTATTCTGATAATAAAATGCGTAACATATTCGAATGGATAAAATATCCATTCAAGTTCCATTGTAGTATTATTTGAAGAGAAGACAGTTTATTTAAAAGATGTTATGTTTAAAATAGTTCCTGGGATGAATCGCTGTCAAGATCAAACGACTCGCTACCTAGCTGTTTTAGCAGTCATTTCCGAAGTTTTGTACATTTCGTTTTCATGCTTTTGTCGATTATATGAGGATGAATTTCTGATCTCACAAAGCTGTAAGGTCTGCAGTGTAGTCTTTGGTAATACTCAAAGGGTCGGAGTATTTTCAAATAAACTTGTTAGTTGTTCGATATTCAGTATTGCTGGAGGACGTCGTTGTTCTAGAAACTTTTTTATCGGTTCTAAATGTTTAGATATGTCACGAGGTAGTGATTTAGATTTTTGTTCGTGTTCAAGTTTGGTTTGATGAATTCGGTGAGGGAAGGTTGTTGAGGAGGGTCTTCTGAAGTAGGTGTGATAATTTCAGATATTGGCCGTTTTGATGTGTTTTCGGGTTTTCCAGATGTCGAGGTTGTTTCTTTTAGGGCTTCTTCTGGGAGCAAATCACAACATTGAGAAGCTACATGTCCAGGTTTCTTGCATTTGAAATAGGTCTGATTAATATCCTGAGAGAGGAAAATATGGTAGTTGATTTCTTCATGGGAGATAAGTACCGATTCTGGAATAGACAGATTTTCGTGTAGCGCAATGTATACTTGTCGTCTGAAGCTCAAAATGTGGCTATACTCTGGATCTGGACCACCAATCCTAAGGAAAGTGACGTGAGAAGTTAACTTCAGTCCTAGATTTTGCAGCTCTTCGACGAGAACATAATGGGGGATAGTTGGGCTGACATTGGATAACACAAGTCGTTCTGAAGGGTTTACTAGTCGGCAATCCATTAGGGTTTCTTCTTGAATAGTGATTGATCCATTTTGAGTGATAAACCTATCGACGATATCTTTGCTCGAGAGATATACACAAATTCTATTGTTAGATATTCGAGAGGAGAATATAATGTTCTTTGGGTGAACGAGCGGTCCCAGTTGGAGTAGATAATCCTGGAGTTTGGTATTATCAAGAGAATTGAAGACAAGCTTGATCTTTGGTAGGAAATGTTAAAGCGGCTGAATATGATTTTGTAGTGGTATTGTTAGAGTGTGTTTGGGAGCTGCTGCTGCTTGGAGGTTTCCAAGGTCAGAAACCCCCGGTATCTCATCAGTCATTTTGGAATTTTACGGCTGTTTTTTTCATCCGTTAACCTAAGTACGGTACTGTACGCGCCTTCAATAAGATGTCGAGTTCAGGCTGCACGAGTCTGCTGATAAGGTGTACGCTTTGAAACGATTTAAACATCCGCTTATTCGCTAATAATGTCTTTGAGATTTTGTTTACTCACTGATGAAATGTTTTGGCCAAGTGTAATGCACTTGATGCACTTGGTCTATTGATTAACTGTTAAATATTTATCACTAATATCGATAATCGAATCGAAGCTAATACACAGTGTTAGATATGCACTCGGCTGGAACGTTTTGAATGCTCGAGTTGATACATATTTGTCATTACTGTTTCCTCAATACACCATTATCGATGAATTTTTAGAGAATTTCGTATTCCGAAAATCGGAAGTTGAAATATGTAGCGAATTTCTTAAGTGTTTGTGAATAAATTTGGTACAGAAATTTGTTTATTACCATATTTGCGTTCCAAAGAATTCTCGATCACATGATGATGCCATCGAACACCTGAATAAACAAAATCAATCGGATTTTGAGAACAAAACACTCGATTCTGGGTCTGTATATCACCTCACTTTATACCATTGGATTTTATGTCTATCTCCCTTTGCATTCATCATTTGAATAGAGTGTGAAATCGAATAGCTCAGAATGTTCTGGAAATTAGAGTCTGATCACGTGATACCTGGATTGGAGGATGATACAGCAGCACCTATTAGGTAAAAGCTAAACTATCATCGCGGTAATAATTGCCACTTGTCGATTGCATTTGCGAATTCATAAAAAGTTGAATACTGAATAGTTGAAATAGACATGGGCGAGAGATGGCGTGAAAAGACCTTTGGGAAATCACCAAACATTTTTGAGTAAAATTCATGCTTTTTTAAATTTAAGTGAGCTCGTGAACGACGTGGGCAATTGTATTGGTCTAGCATCTAACACCTGAAGACAATGTTGGAAACAGTTGAAATATTCAGATTAGACGTGGAAAGTGGAAAACCAACCTACGCCGAAGAAATAAATGACTTCGAAGGTTGAAATATTTTTGAGTGAAGTCCATGTTAATTCAAATAGACAACGATGGTCTCGTAGCGACGAGGTCCGCTTCAAAAAAAGTACGATCCTGGGAAGACACCAAATCTGACGAGTACAGGAAAAAAAAACATAATTGAAACATTCGAGTATTTCAGAGAAGTAATCGAGTTCGTGAACAAGATTTCCGTTTAAAAAAGAAAATAACTTCAAAATGCTGAAGACAGTATCAAGATAACTCGATATATTTCTGAGTGAAGTGTGTGTTATTTCAAATACACCAAGATGGTTCCGCAACGAAGAAGGGTTAAGACATATGCATACAGATTTGACACATAGTAGAAACGAATGGGTACATCGAACTAATCTGATCGGTTTCAATTAAACAATTCTTGTATCCAGAGAAGTGAGCAAGTTCGTGAGAAAGACATCACCAATGGGACGAATGCTGAAGGCACTATCAAGATGACTTGACATATTTCTGAGTGATGTATGTGTTATTTCAAATACACCAAGAAGGTCCCGTAGCGAAGTAGTGTTAAGACGTCTACATATACATTTGATGCGAACTTCAAACGGGTTGAGAAGATCGAATTAATCAGATCCGTTTCAATTACACAAGTCTTGTGTCCAGAGAAGTGGGAGATTTCGTGAGAAAGATACCACTGACGAGACGAATTGCTTAAAAAGACTGAAGGCATATGGGTATATGGGCCGCAGTGGTCATAATGGTAGAGCGCTAGCCTATCGATCAGAAGGACGTGGGTTCGATTTCCAGCATGGTCACTGATCTCGTGCTAGGAATCGCACGTTAAAAGGTAAGACCTCGTTAATCCTTGGCTCGCATAAGTTTCGACTTCTGAGGGTTGTCGTTCGTAGGGGGATGACAGCATGTTAACAGAAAAACAATTTTAAAACAAACAAAAAAAAACAAAACAATATTGGCATATTTTTTAGAGAACTACATGTTATTGATTATGAGTGAAAGTGGTCTCGTAGCGAAGTAGGGGAAAGACATTTGACGCAAACTTGCAATGGGCGGGAATTATTCAGGTCGGATTCAATAGAACAAGTCTTGTGCAGTGTTCCAGAGAAGTGAGCGAGCCCGTGAGAAAGACACCACCGGCAAGACGAATAACTTCGAAAGGCTGAAGGCATGTTGACATATTCGTTAGAGAACTACAAATTATTGGTTATGAGTGAAAGTGGTCTCGTAGCGAGGTAGGGAAAGACATTTGGCGCATACTTGCAATGGGTGGGAATTAATCAGATCGGTTTCAATCAAGCAAGTTTTATGTCGAGAGCAGTTAGCAAGTTCATGAGAAAGACATCACCAACGAGACGAATAACTTCAAAATGCTGAAGACAGTATCAAGATGACCTGGCATATTTTTGAGTGAAGTGTGTGATTTCAAATACACCAAAATGGTTCCGTAGCGTAGTAGGGTTAAGACATTTGACGCATACTTGCAATTGGCGGGAAGATCGAATCAATGAAAGCACTATTCAGAGAAGTGAGCGAGTTCGCGAGAAAGACATCACCGGCTCAAAAAATCATGACTGCGATAATAGACGCAATCAGTGGAGTATACAGAGTGTATCAAAGATTAATTATCGAATTCAGTATACTAGATGTGCCAACATATAAAGTAAGATAATAATGATGACTGAAAAAAATAGAAAATAGATATAGAAAAAAACATGGCAGCAATAAGTGACGCAACAGGTATTCAATGAAGTATACAGAGTGTATTGAAGAATAATTATAAGAAAGAAAAAACATGGCGGATACCCCGCCAACACAGAACGGTTATTTAGCGAGTTGAAATGTACAGGGTGTATCAAAAAAGTAATCATGAGGAAAAAAAACATGGCAGCTGCTTGTAGAATTCAGTGTAGTGGGTGTGTCAACGTATACAGCGAGATAATAATAATGATGATTGAAAAAATCGAAAAATAGATATAGAAAAAAAGCATGGCAGCAATAATTGACGCAACAGGTATTCAATCATCAGGTATAACAAAGCTCCAACTGCCTCTCGATACGGAAAAAGTACAGTTGTTTCTGCCGTATCTTCCTTCCCTAACTGAATATTTTCCTTCGTTATTGGAGTCGAAACAGGGTTACAGTTCTCTATGCCAAATCGTTCCAACAGTTTCTTTGTGTAACCAACTTGACTGACACAAACTGTTCCGTTTTCTTCTCTATCAATTTCCAAGTCCAAAAAGTAGCTAGCAGGCTTCACTCTTATTTTGAATTCTCTTTTTAGGTTTTCAAGAAAATCCATTTCTGAGTCCTTGTCGTTTGACGCTAATAATCCATCGTCAACGTAAAGTGCCATTAGAAGTAAACTTGAACCTGATTTCTTGATAAACAAACAAGGATCTGCTTCACTTCTTTTGAAACCAAATTGAAGTATGAATCTAGCAATTCTCTTATTCTAGCACCTCGGTGCTTGTTTGAGACCGTAAAGGCTTCTTCATAGTCGACAAACTTTATTTGTGCCATCGTTAAAACCTTCAGGTTGTTTCACGAAGACCTCTTCATCTAGTTCACCATAAAGAAAAGCTGTTGATACGTCGAATAGGGTTAACGACAAGTTTTCACTTCCAGCAATACTCAAAAGTGCTCTTATTGTCCCAGCCTTAGCAACAGGACTGAAGGTTTGAGTATAATCTTCGCCTTTTTTCTGTGAAAAACTTCTGATCACCAATCTCGCTTTAAACTTCTCCATTGAACCATCTCTGTTTGTCTTCACCTTATACACCCATTTAAATGAAATTGCTTTCTTTCCTTCTGGTAAACTTTGCAGTGTCCAGGTTTTATTATCTTTGAGTGATTGAAATTCGTTACTCATCGCTTCTAACCACTCGTATCTTTCATCACTATCCATTGCTTCTTGATAACTCATAGGCTCATGGATGTTTTCAGTTTTGGTTGCGGCACTCATAACAAGTTCTTGTTACTTCAACTTCATTAGAAGCATACTCTTCTGCATCTGTTCCTAAAACACTTTCAGTATCATCTTCTTGACGCAAATCAAGTCCACCTTGCATTGGATGCATGTCATCTTCATCTTCAGAATCATTGTGTGGTGGTGGTGAGCCAATAGGATATCACGTACGAACCCCCAATCCCATTCAAAATTCCACATATTTTTGGAGGTCATTTTTGTATAGAAAAAGTGTCACTTTTTTATGCAAAAACTGTCACTTTTTTTATGCAAAAACTGTAACTTTTTTTAATGAAAAAAAGTGACTGTTATTTTCCTTAAAAAGTAAAACTTTTATTGACATGGTGGAAAAAGCTGAGTGAAAGCTGAGTGATTCACTCAGCCACTCAGCTTTCACTGAAAATGCTTCACTCAGCTTTCACCACCATGTCAATAAAGGTGTCACTTTTTTTCATCCAAAAATACTTGTATTCATATGGGAAAATGGCATTTTTTTTTATAAAAAAATGACATGGTGGAAAAATCTGAGTGAAAGCTGAGTGAATGCTGAGTGAATGCTGAGTGAATGCTGAGTGACTCAAAATTCACTAAAAACGCTTCACTGAAATCCTTCCATCATCAATTTTGAGTCACTCAGCATTCACTCAGCTTTCACTCAGCTTTTTCCACCATATGAATAAAAGTGTTACTTTTTAAGGAAAAAACAGGCACTTTTTGCATAAAAAAGTGTAACTTTTTTTCATTAAAAAAAGTTAGTTTTTGCATAAAAAAGTGACAGTTTTTGCATAAAAAAGTAGCACTTTATTGCATAAAAAAGTGATGATGATTCTGCTCAGAGGTGTTCCAGGAACACTAAAGTTATTGGAAGGTAAATTGGTTAAGCCTCAGCAAATTTCAAACAATCCAAGTACTGAAGAAAGCAAACAGTACGACGAAAGCATGCTAGAATACACCAAAGCAGATGGCTCATACTAATACTCTCCTAATACTAACAACTAATATTACTGAAGAAACTCTGACCAAAGTCATGAGATTTTCGACTGCATATGAAGTGTGGATAGAATTGTATAGGTTGTTCGACGGTAACGTAGAGGATAAAACTTATGATTTGTGTTTCCAATTCTTCAGTTATAGAAGAGAAAGTGGAGATGACATAGCCACTCATATGTCGAAACTGAAAAATATTTGGAATCAACTTCAGATAGAAATATCTAAAGACAGATTTGCTACGAGAAATTCTTGCAGTTGTGACCTTCCTGAGCTCCTACTGATTTACAAGATCCTAGACACGCTACCTGAGGAATATTTTTCGTTCAAATCAAGCTGGATGCTCGTATCGAAAGCTGAAAGAACAGTTGATAATCTAACCAATCAACTCCGTTCATATGAAAAAGCTTTGATGGACAAAATTGAAGATTCAAGTAAGGAAGTGCTAGCAGCAGAAAAATCACATGGAAGCAGAAAGACTCACAAGAAAAAAGGACCCTTTTGCAATAACTGTAAATCATATGGACACCGAGTACGTCAGTGTGACAAGTGGAAAGCTGATGGTAGACCACCAAAGCCACAAGCCAAACTACCCTTCAAAGAAAATCAGAAACAGAGTTTATTAGCTGAAACCAATACTGTTTTAGTAGCGGAATGCGATAAGGACAACTGGTTTATCGACAATGGGGCCACTAATCACATCACAAATCGAAGAGATCTATTTGAGACGTATGAAGACTTCTTGACAGAGCACTCTGTAACCACCTCAAATGGTGATTCGATTGGTGCATTGGGAAAAGGAACTATCACTTTGGAAGCTGTTATTGGGAGAAAAGTGGAAAAAGTTTCTCTAAAAGATGTTTGGTATGTCCCAAACATAAGGAAGAACCTGTTTTCAGTACTTTCGGCCCATGATAGGAATCCAGGTAGCGTTTTTACCTTAAAAACAGAGAAATGCGAACTGAAGGTCAATGGTCAAGTCCTGCTGAATGGATAAAGAAGCCGTTATGAAAATTTGTACAAATTATTTGTAAGGAATGTCAAACCTCACAAGGCAAATGAAGCTAATGTCATCTACAGTGGAAATGTTTTGCAACTTTACCATGAAAGACTTGGGCATCAGAACAAAAGGCACATTAAGTCACTATTGGCCAGAAAATTTGGCGTCAATGTTGAACTAGATAGTGAGCTATGTGAGGGATGCATTTACGGAAAAGCACACAGATTGAAATTCGGTACAAGAAAACGGGATAATCAACCTGGAGAGCTGTGGCATTCAGATATTTGTGGACCATTTGACAAATCTCAATCCGGATTCAAATACTACGTCCTGTTTAAAGACGATTATAGCAGATTTCGTTTTGTATACTTTATTAAGGAAAAGTCTAAGGTGCCAGATAAGTTGAAAGTTGCATTGGAAGAGTTTCTGAGCGACAATGGAGGCGAATTTGACAGTCAACGTGTGAGAAGAATTCTTCAAGCATATGGAATTCGTCAGAGACTGATTATGCCATACACTCCGGAACATAATGGCTGTTCTGAACGGGACAACCGAACAGTAGTAGGGACAGCATAAACCCTGTTTCATTCAACTGATGAATTACCTCAGAACCTGTGGGCAGAGATGATTAACACAGCTGTGAATATCCTCAATAGATCAGGCAACTGAAGTATTCCTGATAAAAGTCCATATGAAGTCTGGATGGACAAGAAACCAGGGCTGAAGCATTTGAGAATAATTGGATCTACATGTTATGCCCACATTCCTGAAGTATACAGAAAGAAAATGGACAGAAAAGCAGAAAGAGGAATTTTGATTGGATACGATAATGATGACGGTTACCGTATCTGGAACAAACAAACCAGACATGTGATATGATCACGTGACGTTATTTTTGAAGAGCGACCTCGATTTTCAGAAGAAGTTCAGATACCACAATCAAGTCTTGAAAATTGTGTAAAATTCCATCCACAAATTCAAGCTAATGAACTAAATGGAGAAGACCTAACTGTCAATGATTCTGAAGATGAAGATGACATGCATCCAATGCAAGGTGGACTTGATTTGCGTCAAGAAGATGATACTGAAAGTGTTTTAGGAACAGATGCAGAAGAGTATGCTTCTAATGAAGTTGAAGTAACAAGAACTTGTTATGAGTGCCGCAACAAAAACTGAAAACATCCATGAGCCTATGAGTTATCAAGAAGCAATAGATAGTGATGAAAGATACGAGTGGTTAGAAGCGATGAGTAACGAATTTCAATCACTCAAAGATAATAAAACCTGGACACTGCAAAGTTTACCAGAAGGAAAGAAAGCAATTTCATTTAAATGAGTGTATAAGGTGAAGACAAACAGAGATGGTTCAATGGAGAAGTTTAAAGCGAGATTGGTGATCAGAAGTTTTTCACAGAAAAAAGGCGAAGATTATACTCAAACCTTCAGTCCTGTTGCTAAGGCTGGGACAATAAGAGCACTTTTGAGTATTGCTGGAAGTGAAAACTTGTCGTTAACCCTATTCGACGTATCAACAGCTTTTCTTTATGGTGAACTAGATGAAGAGGTCTTCGTGAAACAACCTGAAGGTTTTAACAATGGCACAAATAAAGTTTGTCGACTACGGAGAAGCCTTTACGGTCTCAAACAAGCACCGAGGTGCTAGAATAAGAGAATTGCTAGATTCATACTTCAATTTGGTTTCAAAAGAAGTGAAGCAGATCCTTGTTTGTTTATCAAGAAATCAGGTTCAAGTTTACTTCTAATGGCACTTTACGTTGACGATGGATTATTAGCGTCAAACGACAAGGACTCAGAAATGGATTTTCTTGAAAACCTAAAAAGAGAATTCAAAATAAGAGTGAAGCCTGCTAGCTACTTTTTGGACTTGGAAATTGATAGAGAAGAAAACGGAACAGTTTGTGTCAGTCAAGTTGGTTACACAAAGAAACTGTTGGAACGATTTGGCATGGAGAACTGTAACCCTGTTTCGACTCCAATAACGAAAGAAAATATCCAGTTAGGGAAGGAAGATACGGCAGAAATAACTGTACTTTTTCCGTATCGAGAGGCAGTTGGAGCTTTGTTATACCTGATGACTGGAACAAGGCCTGACATAGCATTTGCGGTTGGAATGGCATCAAGAAATCTCGAAAATCCTTCCAAAGAAGATATTCTAAGGGTAAAGAGAATTTTTCGTTACTTGCATGCTTGCATTTGGGACTCAAATACATTTATGGTACTGGAGGCTATTTGAAAGCTTTTAGCGACGCAGATCATGCTGGTTATTTATCTACTGGTCGTTCCACTACTGGAGTTATCTGCATGTATGCTTTCTGTGCTGTATCCTGATTGAGTCAGCGTCAACTCTCTGTATCAATCTCCACAACTGAAGCGGAGATAGTTGCTGCAAGTGAAGCCGCTAAAGAACTTGTATGGTTAAAACGATTTTATGAAGAAATCACTGACTTAAAAGAGATTCCCTAGTGATGGATGATAATGAAGCTGCCATAAAATTAGCACAGAATCCCGAATTTTATCGAAGAACGAAACACATCCGTGCGAGGCATTTCTTCATAAGAGAATTGGTATGCGACGGGATATTGGATATTAAAGAAATATCCACTACCCTACAAGTTGCTGACGCTTTGACAAAACCAGTCTTCAAGCCTAGGTTGGAAAATCTGAGGGAAAATATGGGACTAGTCAAATTGGCAAATGAGGGAAGGTGTTGAAGAGCGCAAGCATTCTTAGTTTGACTCTGTATAATCAATACAGTTTATTTTATATTAATAGATGCTTGTTGTCAATATTATTGAATTAAGTTGTCATAAATAGAAAATATGTATGTCACACTTTCATTAGTATTTCTTCAGTATTTCACTTACAAGAATTGCCTAAAATCAATAGTTCGTACGCGATATCCTATTGGCTCACCACCACCACGCAGATGTAGGTCACAGTAGCATTGACTGCCTCGATTTCAAAGTGAATAACACCTCATCAAATCGGTTGTGACACCAAAATTTGCAGCATTGATATATATTGTCCATGTGCTTTACACCGAACACCATATGTTGATGGTCTCTGATGCTGTGAACTGAATGGTTTTGCATACCCCTTCTGAATGCATTATATCAAGTGCAACAAAATCGTAAATTATATTTTGGAATAAGATGTGCATTCGCCCACACACAGTATTGGTCTTCGTGCAAATACCCCTCCCAGTCTTGATTTTTGAGAGCTTCACACCTATCGTTAAAGCTTATTTCCCTAGTGTACTATAAGTGGTCCAAATCACTGAAATTTCGTCTGACGCTCTGAGCCTGCTTATAGATTTGTACCCAGTTTTCATTCGCAAACATTTTCAAAATACGATCAGTGAGCGTCCATGGTAGAGGTAAGGCCTCGATGAATTCAACTATTGATGATGTACATCTGACTACTTGCAGACAGCATACATTTTTCAAAGTGTCTACTATGGTGGTGTGCGCATGTGCTCTCTGAAACAAAATTTCCTCAGTAATCCTTTTTTTATACACCCTGTACATTTCAATTTGCTAAATAACCGCTCATCCAATGAATATTCTTTGATAAACCCTGTATACTTCATTCAATACTAATTGCGTCAATTATTGCTGTCATGTTCTTTTCTATACTCATTTTTTGTTGTTTTTTTTTCAATCATCATTATTATTATCACGCTGTATATGTTGACACACCCACTACACTGAATTCGACAAGCAGTCGACATGTTTTTTTTGTCCTCACGATTACTTTTTTGATACACCCTGTACATTTCAACTTGCTAAATATCCGTTTTGTGTTGGCGGGGTATCCGCCATGTTTTTTCATTCTTATGATTATTCTTCAATACACTCTGTATACTTCATTGAATACCCGTTGCGTCAATTATTGCTGCCATGTTTTTTTCTATATCTATTTTTCGATTTTTTCAATCATCATTATTATCCCACTTCATATGTTGGCACAATCTAGTATACTGAATTCGATGATTATTCTTTGATACACTCTGTATACTCCACTGATTACCCATTGCGTCTATTATCGCTGTCATGATTTTTTGAGCCGGTGATGTCTTTCTCACGGACTCGCTCACTTCTCTGAATACTGCTTTGATTGATTCGATCTTTCCGCCAATTTCAAGTATGCGTCAAATGTCTTAACCCTACTACGCTACGGAACCATTTTGGTGTATTTGAAATAACACACACTTTACTCAAAACTATGCCAGGTCATCTTGATACTGTCTTCAGCATTTTGAAGTTATTCGTCTCGTTGGTGATGTCTTTCTCACGAACTTGCTCACTGCTCTCGACATAAGACTTGCTTAATTGAAACCGATCTGATTAATTCCCACCCATTGCAAGTATGCGCCAAATGTCTTTCCCTACCTCGCTACGAGACCACTTTCACTCATAACCAATAACATGTAGTTCTCTAAAGAATATGTCAACATGCCTTCAGCCTTTTGAAGTTATTCGTCTCGCCGGTGGTGTCATTCTCACGAACTCTCCCACTTCTCTGGACATAAGACTTGTTTAATTGAAACGGATCTGATTAATTCGATCTTCTCAACCCGTTTGAAGTTCGCATCAAATCTATACGTATACGTCTTAACACTACTTCGCTACGGGACCATCTTGGTGTATTTGAAATAACACACACTTCACTCAGAAATATGTCTAGTCATCTTGATACTGTCTTCAGTATTTTGAAGTTATTTTCTTTTTTAAACGGAAATCTTGTTCACGAACTCGATTACTTCTCTGAAATACTCGAAGACGTGATTAATTGAAATCGTCCCACTCACTTGAATGTTTCAATTATGTTTTTTTTTTCCTGTAATCGTCAGATTTGGTGTCTTCCCAGGACCGTACTCTTTTTGATGCGGACCTCGTCGCTACGAGACCATCGTTGTCTATTTGAATTAAAATGGACTTCACTCAAAAATATTCCAACCTTCGAAGTCATGTATTTCTTCGGTGTAGGTTGGTTTTCCACTTTCCACGTCTAATCTGAATATTTCAACTGTTTCCAACATTGTCTTCAGGTGTTAGATGCTAGACCAATACAATTGCCCACGTCGTTCACGAGCTCACTTAAATTTAAAAAAGCATGAATTTTACTCAAAAATGTTTGGTGATTTCCCAAAGGTCTTTCCACGCCATCTCTCGCCATCTCTCGCCCATGTCTATTTCAACTATTCAGTATTTAATTTTTTATGAATTCGCAAAAGCAATCGACAAGTGGCAATTATTACCGCGATGATAGTTTAGCTTTTACCTAATAGGTGCTGCTGTATCATCCTCCAATCCAGGTATCACGTGATCAGACTCTAATTTCCAGAACATTCTGAGCTATTCGATTTCAAATTCTATTCAAATGATGAATGCAAAGGGAGATAGACATAAAATCCAATGGTATAAAGTGAGGTGATATTCAGACCCAGAATCGAGTGCTTTGGTCTCAAAATCCGATTGGTTTTGTTTATTCAGGTGTTCGATTGTATCATCATGTGATCGAGAATTCTTTGGAACGCAAATATGGTAATAAACAAATTTATGTACCAAATTTATTCACAAACACTTAAGAAATTCGCTACATATTTCAACTTCCGATTTTTGCAAACAAATTCTCGGAATACGAAATTCTCTTAAAAATCATCGATAATGGTGTATTGAGGAAACAGCAATGACAAATATGAATCAACTCGAGCATTCAAAACGTTCCAGCCACTGGGCTTATATCTTTCTGCTGTTTCAGCAATACCTACCTGCTTGAAATCGTTGACCACGCATAGATATGAATGTTGAGAAGGTAAATAAACTCAAATTATATGCGGATAAATACTTGAAGTTTGTTTGATTCTTTGGCAAAAAATCACATAGTAATTTGATAATAAAATATATACCGGGTGGCTACGGAAGTATTGTCTACGGAATATCTCAGTTATTGTATGAAGTAGGTTTGTGAAATTTGGAGCGTCGATATAATGACATAAGAGCTAGAATTTGAGCATATTGACATGTCGAAGTTAACTTCCGGTCTGACCGGAAGTAACATCAACTTTCTTATTTTAAATGGAAACCCTATTTTTTTTCTTTTCGCTTCATTCAGCATTCAATTCCCTTTCTGATGACATATCACAAGTTGGTATCTAACCAGAAACTAGATCAGAAAAAAAATATTATTGAAATTCACCGAGTAGGCCGTGGAAGCAAAATGAAAGCCAAAAATTGAAAAGTTGGCTATGGAAACCATACGTCACTTGATAACAGTTGCTACTACTGTGATATTTTATTTTCATTCGTCGGCGTTATAAAAATCCGCCAAAAAAAATATTGGAAAAATTGGGAAAAAAACAATACTCTGTAGGTCCATAACTTAAATAGGAACATGCAACTTTTTCTTGCCTGTACTATTCAGAATAACCATTCCTTTCTAATGATATAATAGAAAGTAATTTTTTGAAATGAAATACCAAAAAATCCAATTATTATTATTCAAATAACAAAAAAACAGATTTATCGAAAAAAAGAATTCAAAATGATAGGATTGAAGATAAAATAAATTGAAAACAAATGTTCGAAATGCATTCCCTCAGCGTCAATACATTTAATGACTCTGGTGATATTTTCATGTAAAACGTTTCTCAACATTTGGGGCGTGATATCTTGGAAAGCTCTACGAATTACGAATTACTTCTAGCTCATGTAGAATTGTAGGCTGTGTGGAATACACCCTATTTTTAAGATGCCCCCATAGAAAAAAGTCGCACGGAGTAAGATCAGGTGACCTTGGTGGCCACCTGACTGGACCATGGGTTGTTATATGTCTCTCTTGATAGCGATTTTGAAGATAATTTCTCGCCATTCTTGAATTATGCGGAGGGGCTGGTAGGTTGTTAATGAATTCCGAATCTCTCTCCGGTTAGTTGGCCTTGAAAAAGAATGGGGCCAACAATATGAGTTCCAACTATACCTGCCCAAACATTCACACCAAATCTCTCCTGGAAGCCACCTTGTCGAAACCGGTGCTCGTTTTCTATCGCCCAGTACCTGAAACAAAAGACCGTTCACACTTTTAGCACTTTACACTTCGACTATCGACAATAATCCAAATAAAGTACAGTACCTAGGTACCTTGTATTATTCCTGTTAAATAATCCATTGTTGGTAAATCTTGACTCGTCCGTAAACAAGATATAATAGTTAAATAGGTGATTCTCAGCATTTTGTCGAAGAAACCAGTTACAATATTCCAGGCGCCTTTCACCGTCATTTTCATACAAATGTTGATGCAACTGATACTTGAAGGATTTAAATCGATGTTTTTTCAAAATTTTCCTAGCAGAGTCCATACTTATAGCTAATTCGGCGCCAATCTTCCTTGAGGAAATTGTGCTATCATATTGTACTAAAGCTAATACATTAATTTCAGTTTCCTCATTAATAACAAATGCTTCTTGGTCTTCGTGAACATCAGGCTCAGTTCTTAATTTTTCGTCAAGCCACTGGAAATACCTTCTTGACGGTTGCTGCCTCCCTGGATATCGCTCTAAATACAATCGTTCAGCGGCATAAGAATTTTTTAAACATTCACCATAAATGAGAAGCATGTCAATTTGTTCGGTTCGTGAATAACGGGGCATTTTTTGAATATTGCACTAACTGATTTCGATTTCCAAACCCTTTTAAAATGGCAGAATCAAAAACACTACTTCGAACGTCAAAATAATATGGATAGCAGCGTTCGTGAGAGCTCTCGTTTCTTTTTTGTTTCATTCCAAAATACATCTTAATCAGCCTACTTGTTAATATTTTGGTTCGAATGATTATTGCAATGGAATGATTATTCTGAATAGCACAAACATCGTCCATAGGTAGATATTAGAATATCTATGGACGATGGCACAGACCAAGTACGTTTATGTTCCTATTTAACCTAGAACCTACAGGATATAATTTATCATTCCACATTATTTTTAATGTTATTTTTGCGAATGGCTATAATCTGTTTTGTTATTTGAAGAATAATAATTGGATTTTTTGGTATTTCATTTCAAAAAATTACTTTCTATTATATCATTAGAAAGGAATGGTTATGCTGAATAGTACAGGCAAGAAAAAGTTGTATGTTCCTATTTAAGTTATGGACCTACAGAGTATTGTTTTTTGCCCAATTTTTCTAATATTTTTTTTGGCGGCTTTTTATATCGCCGACGAATGAAAATAAAATATCACAGTAGTAGCAACTGTTATCAAGTGACGTATGGTTTCCATAGCCAACTTTTCAATTTTTGGCTTTCATTTTGCTTCCACGGCCTACTCGGTGAATTTCAATAATAATTTTTTTCTGATCTAGTTTCTGGTTAGATACCAACTTGTGATATGTCATTAGAAAGGGAATTGAATGCTGAATAAAGCGAAAAGAAAAAAAAGTAGGGTTTCCATTTAAAATAAGAAAGTTGATGTTACTTCCGGTCAGACCGGAAGTTAACTTCGACATGTCAATATGCTCAAATTCTAGCTCTTATGTCATTATATCGACGCTCCAAATTTCACATACCTACTTCATACAATAACTGAGATATTCCGTAGGCAATACTTCCGTAGCCACCCGGTATACCGTGGTACCTATATGAATGAAATGTCTGAAAGTTCGAGTGTGACCTACCGAGCTCTCATGAAGCGGTTTGACTATTTATACAGGGTGTACTCACGAAAATTTACGGATTTCAATATATCAATTATTCGAATATGCTAATATAAACAACTGACAGTCGAAATAAACACTCGTGAGAAACATGCATTCTCTCAAACGGTTGGGCTTGGATTTTAGATTTTTCGCACCCGCCAAAAAATTCCCAGTAATTTCGCTAAAAAATCGTATCGAATGGGTGTGGTGGAGGTAGGAGGACCAAACGTTGCCTTTTACGACTTACCAAACATGTCCCCGCCACCCGCCATCCCCCTCAAATGTTGATTCGAGTGCATACAAGGTGAGGAAAGTCTTTCGCAACGAAACTTGCCAAGGAACTGACTGGTTTTTGCTCCAACCGCTAGCATCTCAGGTGGTGGAACTGGTGACCCCTTGCACGATGCCTCCAGTGCCCTGAGTAACGACGACGACGTCAAGATGCCCTAAAGTCGCCTACGATGGATTAATGTTTTTTGTATCTTTAGCACTCATATGCCAACTGGGCGAATCATTGTACAAGCTGTTGTAATCAATTCGACAAAGATACATATTCAACAATTCGAACAAAGATGGTGATTATTACCATGGCACTGAAGTGTAATTTTTTTATTTGAAAAATATATGTAGTTTTCTCGAACTGACGTTATTCATTTCAATAAATGCGAACAGACAAAGACAGATATACAATGCCATGGGTTAGAGTGAGACACTTAAAATGTCTTGAAACCCGCAATTTGGCTTCACACATTAAACTCTTATCTCTTCTACGAATGCTGACTCAGCATTTTTTCCTGGAAAAACAACATCTGGCGACTCGTGCGTCACACACACCGGATGTGCTAATATAAACAACTTACAGTCGAGACAAATAAACACTTGGGTGTTTATTTCGAATTTGTCACGTAGGCCGCCGCTAAACTGTGAGAAACATACATATTCTCTCTCTCTCTAAAAAAATACTTGGACTTTTTTTTCAGATTTTTTTCATTTGCCGAAAAATTCCCGGTATTCTCGCTAAAAAATAATATCGCATATGGTGTGTGGGTGTGTGTGTGTGGTGGAGGCAGGGGACCACCAAGCTTTCCTTTTTTCACAACTCACTAAACATGTCCCCGCCACCCGCTACCCACCAGCCCCCTCAAATGTCGAGACATGCCCCTTAACCATAAATTATCCCCACGCACTTCTCGTATGTCGAAAAACAATAAATAAATAAATAAATAGCAATAAATAATCATCCAGACCAATCACGGGCAAGACATGCGCCGCCATGTTTGTTCCACGACAATAAATCATCTTTTAGACGAATCAGACAGAGACAGGTCACGCCTTGATTTCAACGAGTAGAATTCTTTAATTGGCATAAAGGCGGTTCATCTATATTCTCCACAAGATGTTGCCCCCAGTACTGCACTGGAAAATAAATATCGCCTTATATTTGTTTTCTGCAAATATGATGACTCATCATCTCTTATCTCAACGGCTTCTGGGTAGCGTATTTTTTACACTAACAGCGATAAAAAAATTAGAGAAATGAACTCAGCTGCCTCGCTATCTCTAGACGATTGCTCCAGTGAATATGGGAATATCATAGTCCAGTAAAATTTGGCAAAAAACAAAAAACATGCGGTTTACCTCAAAATCGCAAAAATCACCTACGACCCTCTGGCACCCCCTCTTCATGTGCACAGGTGCTCTTCGTCAATACCCTCAACCTGTAACGCCACCCCTGACGTCGAGAACTCGATGGATGACGATTTACGGGGATTCCAAAAGTTAGGCCGCTTCTAGAACCCAAAAATGTGTCGGTAAAGCGGCTTTGTCTATCTACTGTTCGGAATGAACTTTTCCGTCATATATCCCATCCTGTCAAGCGGGATCCTGTTTCCAGGACTAGAATCAGATCAGGCTCAATCAGCTCCTAAGAAAGGAAGCCCAAAGGACCAGGATCTGACCCGGCCTCTAGTCAAAGAGCGTCGAAGATTTCCACCACCTTCTAATGTGAGATACAGAGTTTGTGATTGGAGAAGTGACGGGATGTCATCACAGCAGAAAAACCTCACATACAATTCCAACCCCACCACCACTTTGGAAGGAGACAAGAACCTGGTGAATTTTAAGTTGAGATTCGGCTACCTTCCCTGGTGCCAAGGACTGTAATAAGCATTATTATTATTGTAATTTTTTTCAGTTCGTCTTCGTTTGTTCCGTCCTGAAATATATTGTAAATTGTTTCGTTGTTTAGTTAAGTTCAGTGACCTCGAGCATAAAGAAATAAAGCAAATTGTTCTGCTACGGTTCATTTAATATGTATTTGTATATAGTTAAATGTAATCTCTTTCTCATATATTAAATTTATATTCTTTTAATTTATTTTAACGCGCTTCACTGTGATTTCATTTTCCCTCTTTGACATCAAGAAAGAAGCGCCTGGGTAGTAGCTCACAAATCGTCGCCAAAGTTAGACGTACCTTGCTATCTCGCAGTTTTTGTTCTCTCTCGCTCGCTCCCCATCTTTGGGAAAAACTAGTGCAGGAAATCACAGATTCCGTTGTCAAATTACCATTAAGATTTATAAATATAAACAGCATTCATTCGTCAATGAACAACAATTAGAACAAAATACAGTCCACACTCTAGTTATCGGACACAAATATTATATTATGGTCAAGTGCCCGACGTGAGGATTCATGTACCTTAATTTCTCTTTATCCCTCTTTCACCTGACTGACTCAAAAATTAGTAATAATATGAAAATGTGCCAAATACTTATTTTGAAAAAGAAAAACTTTAAAGATCCTGTGTTGTTATTCAGCCCTATGCTGTATCACTTCCGTCAAAAATAACGTCACCGCTATTCGCCATTTCTCGATATTTTGCCATCTGAATACCAATCTTCATTTCTTTATATTTTTTCATTTCAATACGGTTGATTTAGTGACACGTTTTTGTCACAGACCAGTCTGAAAAATAGCGTTTTTCACATAAGCTCATGTCACACTTTCAACTGGCCTAGAGAAGGGTTCCTTATTCAGTTCTCATCTTCTGAAAATAATATAATTAATTATGGATGCACAAATTATGCGGTGAGAAATTAGTGTGGTTCCTCCACCATTATGTGTATGTTAGGATATCGACGAAATCCTCCGCCAAAAGTGAAAATTGAAATTGGCCTAGTACATTATTTATTCTCACGTACATAAAATCAGGTAGTAAGCGCACTTTGTTATACGTTCGAGATGACGTAAAGGTACTCTGGTTAAGTTTTCAACCTCGGGGACCCCCTAGAACTTAATTTACCAGCCCACTAACTGCATTGTTTGTCGCTTTTTTGAGCTTACGACCATTTTGATCATGAAGGATTGCTTTTTCGACCATGACCATTGATTTCTGTACTGAACTATATGGTGAAAATTAACATTTCAATAAGGCATGGGTTTAACATTTCAATAAGGCATGGGGATGGGGGTTTGGGGCAGGCATGTTCGAAACAGTAAATTTCAATTTACTGTAACAGTTCCTGTTTCATTCATATCTAGTTATTTAGAATAAAGAAGAACCCTTCGAGAAATTAATTCCTTGCCTGCTTGGAACGGCTAGAGCCCATATCGTCGACCACGGTATCGGAGGCATCAGGGACATAATCGTCGGCGACGTCTCCAGACAGGGACTCGTCGCCATCTTCCAGCTCGCCCACACTTTTGGAAATACACCAAACTTCTCAGAGCTCATAAACTATCAGATCTAAAGAGACAAAAAAAATTCCTTCTGGTTTGATAAAAGTATCAATTTTCATGGTCGAAAAACTACTCCTTCATGGTCAAAATGATCAAAAACTGAAGAAGGTGCCATAAAATTTCAGTTTTTGGACTGGTAAACCAAATTTTGGAGAGGCCTCGAGGTATAAAACTCAACCAGAGTATCCTAACGTCATCTCGAATATCGTATGAAGAAATCGCTACTGCCTGTGTTCGGTCTCGTGAAAGTTTTCAGTTGACCTACTAGTTGCTTGGGGTTGATGAATGCTTGAATTATGATGAGATGCTTGTACTTGATTGATAATGAGGATAGTACAATATAGATAACGAATTATGTATTTAAGATTAAGTCATATAACGTTGACAATATAATGACATATCATGACATATGTTTTTGTTGATTTTTCTCGTCGCTCGGGTTTTTCTAGTAACCAAGCAAAGTTCACCTTGCGGTGCTTCAGCTATTGCCAGCTCCTATATTATACAGTAGGAAACTGTACATGCCACCCCCCCTTGAAAGGATTGGCTTTCAAAAACAATATGAAATGACTACGAATGTCCTTAAATTTTATAAAGTCCATAACCTTTTTTTTATAAGAGATCATTGGCAAAGCACAAATTTTATATACAGGTCCTTTCAAAATTCCATTAGCGGTTTTGACGTTCACTACCCGAACAATTTTGTCTTTACCAGGAAACACTTCGGTGATACGGCCCATTTTCCAACATAACGGTGCTTTATTGTCGTCCTTGAGAAGAACCAGTGTTCCAACTTTGAGGTTCAGATGACGTTGTCGCCATTTTGTTCTTTCTTGAAGATGGTTGAGGTATTCATGCGCCCAGCGTTTCCAAAAATGCTGTATTTGTTGCTGAATGAGCGTGAAATGAGCTAAACGGTTAGTTGGAATATGTCTGATGTCCTCTTGAGGTAGAGTAGTTAATGGCTCGCCAATAAGGAAATGTTTAGGTGTTAGAGGGGAAAGGTCATTGGGATCGTTAGACAGAGGGGACAATGGTCGGGAGTTGAGGACTACCTCAACCTGAGTTATTACCGTGTATAGGCCCTCAATAGTCAAATGTGAATTACCAACGATCCTTCTTAAATGAAATTTTGCTGATTTGACACATGCTTCCCAGAGACCTCCAAAGTTGGGAGCATGTCCCAGACAGCACTAGATATTCCATGAATAATCCTAGAACATTCTTTTTGGAATATTGAAATATTCTAGGAATATACTTGGATATCCTAGGATATTGGGGGAATATTCTCTGAACATGCTTATGGGAATTCCTCAGATAATCGTAGAATATTTCCAAGAGAATATTTCATGAATATCTAGAATATTACTGGGATATTCCACGGACATTCCATACAAAATATTCCTATAATATTACCAATGAATATCCTCAGGATATTAGGAATATTCCAAGATTATCCAAGGAATATAAATGAAGAATAATCATAGAATATTCTTATTAAATATTCAATGAGTATTCTTTGAATATATGGTATGATACAGGAATATTACTGTAATATTCCCAGAAATAACTTTTCGAATATTCGAATCTATATAATCCTCAAATTGTAGAGCAACCATAGACACATGTTCAAGACTGTTGGTCATCAGTACAGGGAAGCCAAGTTAAAAAGTTTTATACATCTTTGCACTACACTTACACTACACCTTACTTCTGTTGAAAAATGTCAATTTATTCTATTCAAAGTAAGAAATTCCTTGAAATGATTATTGTTTTCAAGGTTTGATAAAACAACTTTTAATTCATTTTCGGTACCAACAAAATTGGTACCATTATCACTATAAATGTCGGTGCAAATACCCCTTCTTGATACGAATCTTGTTAAGCATTTTAAGAATGATTCCGTAGAAAGATCGTCAGAAAGCTCAAGTTGAGCCGCCTTTGTAACAAAACATATAAAAATGCATAAATAGCATTTGACGATTTTTCTACTTCTGGTATTGCCATCCTTGATGAGAAATGGTCCAGCAAAATCTACGCCGGTTGTTGAGAAAGGCCGTTGCGGTTGTAGACGTGAGTGCGGAATATTTGCCATTTGATATTGACTTTCGGTAGGTTTAGACCTGAAGCAAGTTACACATTTGCGTAAAACTCCTCGAACAGAGCTACGTCCGTTGATTGGCCAAAAATTTGATCTTACAGCCGCCAGAGTGGCTTGCACACCTGCATGAAGATGCCTTAGATGTTCATATCGAATAACTAATTTTGTAAAATTACACTGAAATGGTAACAAAATGGGATGTTTTTGGTTATATGAAATGTTGGAGTATTTCAGTCTTCCACCTACTCTGATTAACCCGTTTTCATCCAAGAATGGATTCAGTGACATGATTTTACTACTTGGAGATATGTGTTTTGATTTTCTTAATGATTTCAACTCTGAAGTGAACAAATTTACAAATTGTATTTAGGGAATTGTCAAGGTCTCGTTTCAGAGTTTATGATTTTTGAGTTGTTTACAAATCGCAGACAATAAGCTATTACACGAATAAGTTTTGTAAATGAAGGAAAACGATCAATGATATTGATATCTTGGGTATCTGTCAACGTAATCAGAGTAAGGTCAGTTTTCCTTGAGCTCGAGAATTTCCGAATTGGGTAAAATTTCAACTTTGGGCCACGTGGGACCATTTCACCATATTTTGCATTCTATCAATTCCTTTGGATTGAGACCTCGTGATATGATATCCGCTGGATTTGATTTAGAAGGAACATGACTCCATTGATTTGCATCTGAGAATTGCTGAATTTCAGTGACTCGATTAGACACAAATGTTTTAAGCCGATGTGGTTCAGTGTTGATCCACGCTAATACAATATTTGAATCAGTCCAGTATTGAATGAGCTAGTAGGGCTGCGCAGAGTTCGAGCTTAGGTAGAGTTACCATTTTGACGCAACTCGGGACTTTGCGGAACATGAATTTTGTTGAATTGCAGGAAGTACCATAGCCCTTTTCTGAAGAATCTACAAAGCAATGCTACAACTCAATGAGAACAGGATTCGGACAAATAATATGTCTAGGAATGTTCACTGAATTCAAATGAAACATTTGACTGGAAAATTCAATCCATGAATAATGCAAAGTGATCGGAATGCTTTCGTTCCAATGTAGACCTAGTCCCCAAAGTTTTTGAATAATAATTTTGGTGTTGATAGTACAAGGGCCAATGAGACTGTTAAACCTAACGTTTTTGTGACGTTATCATCAGAAATAAAAAATTGGGTTGATTGAGATTTGACTCCGGCAATGCTTTCTAAAATCTCAAAATTATTTGAGACAAACTTTCTGAGATTGAAAGAAGCTGAACTCAAAATATGAATAAGTTCTGATAAAACTTGTTTTCCATTTTGAATGGAAATGAATCCTGTCAACAAGTCGTCCACATAAAAACTAGTCCTGATAATTTCACTAGCTTGAGGGAATTCTGATTCATTTTCAATTGCTACTTGAACGAAAGATCGAATGCAAAGAAATGAAGCGCTAACGGTACCATAAGTGGCTGTGTTTAATTGATAGTGACCCACTTCTTCAGATGGATCAGAGCGCCATAATATGCGTTGCATATCACGTTGATCAGGTTGTATACTCACCATCCTGTACATTTTTTCAATATCAGCTGTTACCACATACTGATAGGTTCTAAATCTAGTAATTATTGTGAATAAATCGTCCTGAATAGTAGGACCTACTTTTAAAACATCGTTCAATGAAATGCCACTAGAGGTTTTGGGCGAACCGTCAAAAACGACACGGAGCTTTGTCCATTTTTAGTACGCCATGATGAGGTAAATAGTATGTTAAATTTTGAAATAAATCATTCTTTTTTTTTTATTGGCTTTGACATTTCGTCATTCAGCCAGCCGCAAGTGGAGTATGAAATAGTGTATTATATCAAGTTAATACCTAAACGATTAAAAAAGGAATGGAAAATTGAAATTAGAAGACCGTACAACAGGAATAGACAGGTACACACGCTTCACGTCCAGGGGTCCGTCGGGACGACTTTTTCTACGACATAAAACAATTAGACCACGGATTGATGGGTATATAACACAAGGATAGGTCTACACACAAATGCAATTCTAAAAACTACTACAACTTGACATTAGTCTTGATTAGGAATTCTATCAAACATTCATACAATTTCATGCTGTTTAAGGCTAAGATCGACATGACATTGAAGGGAATTGGCATATTCAAAGCACAAAGTTTGTCATGTAGTTCATTTGACTTATCAGAATACTTGTAGCATGCGAAAAATATATGATCTAGGTCTCCTTCTTCATCACAATGATCACAGTTTTTAGAAGGAAGAATATTTATCCGAGAGAGATGTAATGGGTAACATGCATGACCAAACCTTAGTCTTATCAGAGTTGTAATGAATCTTCGAGGTATATTGAGATTCTAAAACCAATTTTGTGAGGGAATACACGGTTGTAATAGTGTGTATCTAGTGGGATTGGTATGACAGTATTCATTCCAGCTGGATGACCATGTTAAACGCTGTATTTCAAAATTAACAAAAAAATCATTTGCACATACATGATGACCAATGATTTCACCTCTTTCAACACCTGCTCTGGCCAGTTGATCCACATGTTCATTTCATGTATTGTTCGATTTGAATGATTTGAAGGACCTGAATTGACGTATGCTTCTTCTGCTGAGTGAACTGTTTCGCTTAATTCATATCCGGCTCGAAGGACCATGTTTCGTCTCGTGAGAGTTTTCAGTTGACCTACTAGTTGCTTGGGGTTGATGAATGCTTGAACTATGATGAGATGCTTGTACTTGATTGATAATGAGGATAAGGTAAGCTTGGGTAAGTGTGACCGTGATTTTCATTAGTTCGCATTGAATTTAGTCCATCTGATGAACCTGAACTAATATAACAATGAACTTTTGCAGGTATTTATTTCGAAGGTCAGTCTTTGTAATACGCCACAGAAACTGTTGAAAAACGTATTCTATGAATTTTATTTATATATTCAGATATACATCTCCATAGGTCACACTTCCCCGGAAATTTGGGATTCTGGCCAAATTTAAAGATATTAATGTACGTAAATCTCTCTTTGGGGCAGGTGTGAATAAACAGTAAAGGAACTTTCACCACAATTTATTTGTTTCGAGATATCTTTATTCAAAACATAGTTAGGAACTTTTTAATATTGAATTTGAAATTCCCCATTGGAAAAAAAACAAAAAATAATCGTGAAAGTGAACATTTGTTTAAAATAAAAATTTACAGTAGAAATCTGAAAAATCGAATGAGAATTTCATTGATCCCCATCTTCTGACGAGTGGTGATGGAAGCACAGTTGTTATTTCATCCTCAGAAAGTGTATCAATGTCTTCCACATCTGGCCAGGTATACTGTTTGACTCTCTGAGATTTCCGTATATAATTTCGTACTATAGCTGAAAAAAATATTACTGTTTAGATTGGCCAAATGAACCAGGTTCCCACTTACCCCGACAGATAGGTCACACTATCCCCAATAACATTTAATTTCGGAGTAAGTGTGACATGCAATGGAAAAATGGAAAAAAAAAACAACTTCATGAAAAAACGCCAATCTGTAGTCAGGTTCATTGTTTAGGCAGAAGAAAAGTGTATAAAATGGATTCTTACCTTAGATTTTAACAATACACTCAAAGCTTGAAATAAACTCGTTATACGATTAGAAAATTGGGGAAAATATTTGGATTTCACAAGATCTCTTTTGTATTTTATATGATGGTTATGGATTCATTGTGAGTGTAGGCTATTCGTCAATAGATGGCATTGGGCTGTCGACCGGTTTAGCGAAGATAGCGAGCAAACTCACACTTGCCCCAAATTCACACTTACCCGAGCTTACCTTAGTACAATATAGATAACGAATTATGTATTTAAGAGTAAGTCATATAACGTTGACAAAA